>CM067843.1:437225010-439915923 GCA_034509565.1 Triticum monococcum
TATTTATCAATGTAATCTTCTCTATTGTGGAAAAAATATTGAGATCCATAAGATTCCAAACAAAAGTTTAATATTGACATAAATACAGTAATACTTCAAGCACATGAACAAAGTAATCATGTCTTCTCAAAATAACATGGCCAAAGAAAGCTATCCCTACAAAATCATATAGTCTGGCTATGCTCTATCTTCATCACACAAAGTATTTAAATCATGCACAACCCTGGTTTCAGCCAAGCAATTGTTTCATACTTCAGTATTCTCAAACTTTTTCAATATTCACGCAATACATGAGCATGAGCCATGGATATAGCACTAAAGGTGGAATAGAATTGTGGTTGCGTAGAAGAAAAAAAGGAGAAGATAGTCTCACATCAACTAGGCTTATCAACGGGCTATGGAGTTGCCCATCAATAGATATCAATGTGAGTGAGTAGGGATTGCCATGCAACGGATGCACTAGAGCTATAAGTGTATGAAAGCTCAAAAAGAAACTAAGTGGGTGTGCATCCAACTTGCTTAATCACGAAGACCTAGGGCATTTTGAGGAAGCCCATCATTGGAATATACAAGACAAGTTCTTATAATGAAAATTCCCACTAGTAAATGAATGTGACAACATAGGAGACTCTGTATCATGAAGATCATGGTGCTACTTTGAAGCACAAGTGTGGTAAAAGGATAGTAGCATTGCCCCTTCTCTCTTTTTCTCTCATTTTTTGTTTTCTTTTCCTTTTTTGTTTTTTTGGGCCTTCATTTTTTTGGCCTCTTTTTTTTATTTTTCGTCCGGAGCCTCATCCCGACTTATGGGGGAATCACTAGTAGAAAAAGGGTCAAACATGAAGCACATTAGTGCCGGTTTGAGTTTGAGCCGGCACTAATGTGTACATTAGTGCCGGTTCCAACGGCTAGCCGGGCCGCTCTCATTAGTACCGGCTCCTGGTGAACCTTTAGCACCGGTTCGTGCCACGAACCGGTACTAAAGTGAGTGGTGGCAGGATGTTGTCAGTCCGGGGCCCCTCCAGCACCTTTAGTACCAGGTCGTATCATGAACCGGTACTAAAGGTCGTCCTACATAGACCCTTCGTCCACCCGAGCTCGCTCTGTTCTTCCCCTTTCCCCTCTCCTCTCTGTTCTTTTCCCTCTTCCTCTCAAGCTCATCACACATTTTTCCCAAGATTTGAAGGCCCCCATCCATTGAAATGATCACAAAGGTTAGCAACTTTTTCCTTTCATCTCTCATTGCTAGATTAGCTCGTGCAATGCTTTATATAGTGATTGATTTTTGAGTTTAGTAATTTGGGAGGAATTATATATATGTGCTAGTATTTGATTTATATGAAATTTGAGGTCAAAAATAACACTTAGTTTTGCATATGTAGGTGTGTTTTACTTAGTACCTTCTAAATCTCCGTCGTAACCACCGTCGATCGCTCGCAACGTCCCGTCGCCGGCACCACCTTGTGGTGAGCCTCTTGTTCATGAAGTTTTATATAAAAAATTGATGCTTGTGTGATTTGGATATATAGTTACTCGTATAATTATCTTACCCATACGTTGTTTGTTATACATAGTGCCATGGTTTTGATATCCGTCCCCGTCGGCCCTCGTCCGGGTTATGACTCAGATGTGGTATATTCTCTTTTAAAACTATTCATTCCATTTCGTGTTTATGACAAATTATGCCCATCAAATTGACATAGATATTTGTATGTAGGAGGTAGTTGAACCGGAAATTCCAACCGGCCCTATTGTCGAGAGGTTAAATTTAGTTGAAAGAGAAAACGAGGATTTGAAGGAAAAATTGAAAAGAATTGAGGGGGAGAAGATGGAATTGGAGTTGCATGTTGCCGATGTCGTCGATGATCACAAGATTAAGATGGAGAAAATGCGCTTGAAGATTAGAAAGATTAGAAAATATGCCATTCATAGTGAGGCTTGGTATCATTATGATGTTGGATCAATTGTTACCTTAGTTGCGATCTTGATCGCATTTGTTGTTGCATTTAAATTCTTTAGCTAGAGAGTTATTTGTTTGTTGCATTTAAGTGTTGTATGATCTTTATGTATGTACTTTATGTATTGTATTAATTTTATGTTTTCGGTCCTGTGTATTGAAGATGAGCCGGCAATGGATGTACGATGACCGATGCTCTCCCGAGTTCATTAATGGCGTGCGTACTTTTCTGCTTGCGGATGAGGCAAACAAGCGAGCGGATGGTTTTATGCGTTGTCCATGTGGTGGCTGTAAGAATGGTCGCAATTACTCTACGTCAAGAACCATTCACGTCCACCTGTTTGAGTCCGGTTTCATGCCCCACTGTAATGTTTGGACCAAGCATGGAGAAAGAGGGGTTATGATGGAGGACAGTGATGAAGAAGAGGACGACAACAGCTATCCTGGCCATGGGTTCCCTGAATACGATGATACAACAATGAGGGAAGAAGCTGAGCCGGCAATGCGGGAAGAAGCTGAGCCGGCAATGCGGGAAGAAGCTGAAGAAGAGGCATCGGATGAGCCTGTTGATGATCTAGGTCAGGCCATTGCCGATGCAAAGAGAAACTGCGCAAGTGATTTGGAGAAGAAGAAGTTGCAGCACATGTTAGAGGATCACAAAAAATTGTTATACCTGAATTGCGTAGGTGACAAGAAAAAGCTGGGCACCACACTGGAATTGCTGCAATGGAAGGCAGAGAATGGTGTATCTGACAAGGGATTTGGAAAGTTGCTGGTAATGATAAAGGATATGCTTCCAAAGGACAACGAATTTCCCGAGAGTACGTACGAAGCAAAGAAGGCTATCTGCCCTCTAGGGTTAGAGGTGCAGAAGATACATGCATGCCCTAATGATTGCATCCTCTACCGCAGTGAGTACGAGGATTTGAACGCTTGCCCGGTATGCGGTGCATTGTGCTATAAGATCAGCCGCGATGACCCTGGTGATGTCGAGGGCGAGCGTCCCAGGAAGAAGATTCCTGCCAAGGTGATGTGGTATGCTCCTATAATACCACGGTTGAAATGTTTGTTCCAAAACAAAGAGCATGCCAAGGCGATGCTATGGCACAAAGAAGACCGTAAGAAAGACGAACAGTTGAGAGTACCCGCTGACGGGTCGCAATGGAGAAAAATCGAAAGAAAGTACGGGAAGGATTTTGCAGATGACGCAGGGAACTTATAGTTTGGTCTAAGCGCAGATGGCATTAATCCTTTTGGGGAGTAGAGCAGCAACCATAGCACCTGGCCTGTGACTCTATATTTGTATAACCTTCCTCCTTGGTTGTGCATGAAGCGGAAGTTCATTATGATGCGAGTGCTCATCCAAGGCCCTAAGAAACCCGGCAACGACATTGATGTGTACCTAAGGCCATTAGTTGAAGAACTCTTACAACTGTGGAATGGAACAGGTGTATGTGCGTGGGATAAGCACATGGGGGAAGAATTTGACCTAAAGGCGTTGCTGTTCATGACCATCAGTGATTGGCCTGCTCTCAGTAACCTTTCAGGACAGACAAACAAGGGATACCGCACATGCACGCACTGTTTGGACAATACCGACAGTATATATTTGGCTAATTGTAAGAAGAATGTCTACCTGGGACATCGTCGATTTCTTTCGAGCAGGCATCCCGTAAGAAAGAAAGGCAAGCATTTCAAAGGTGAGGTGGATCACCGGACGAAGCCTCGCCACCGTAGTGGTGCTGATGTACATGATGTGGTCAAGGATTTGAAGGTGGTCTTTGGAAAGAGTCTTGGTGGACAACCTATTCCGAATGACGCTAACAGACGCGCACCCATGTGGAAGAAGAAATCTATATTTTGGGACCTGCCCTATTGGAAAGACCTAGTGGTCCGCTCCGCAATCGATGTGATGCACGTGATGAAGAATCTTTGTGTGACCCTGCTTGGCTTCTTGGGCGTGTATGGGAAGACAAAAGATACACCTGAGGCACGGGAGGACCAAAAACGTATGCACGGAAAAGACGGCATACATCAGGGTCATGCAAGCTACGCTCTTACCAAAGAAGAGAAGGAAATCTTCTTTGAATGCCTGCTTAGTATTAAGGTACCGTCTGGCTTCTCGTTGAATATAAAGGGAATAATAAACATGGCAGATAAAAAGTTCCAGAACCTAAAGTCTCATGACTGCCACGTGATTATGACGCAAATGCTTCCGGTTGCATTGAGGGGGCTTCTACCGGAAAACGTTCGATTAGCCATTGTGAAGCTATGTGCATTTCTCAATGCAATCTCTCAGAAGGTAATCGATCCAGAAATCATAGCAAGGTTAGAGAATGATTTGGTGCAATGTCTTGTCAGTTTTGAGTTGGTGTTCCCACCATCCTTCTTCGACATCATGACACACGTCCTAGTTCACCTATGCAAAGAGATTAACGTTTTGGGTCCAGTATTTCTACACAATATGTTCCCCTTTCAAAGGTTCATGGGAGTCTTAAAGAAATATGTTCATAACCGTGCTAGGCCAGAAGGAAGCATCTACAAGGGCAATGAAAATGAGGAGGTCATTGAGTTTTGTATTGACTTTATTCCTGAACTTAAGCCGATTGGTGTTCCTGAATCGCTGCATAAGGGCAGACTTGATGGAAAAGGCACGCTAGGAGGGGAACAAATAATATGTATGGACGGACATTCTCTCACTGAAGCACACTACACAGTTCTACAGAATTCCACCTTGGTAGCTCAGTATATGGATGAACACGAGAATTTGCTATGCTCCAAACACCCGGAGCGGTCTGATGACTAGATTACACGTGAACAAACCAGGAGGTTCGCCAGCTAGTTGCAGACACGTACCATGCATGACACCTCTATTGAAGATGACCTGTACTTGCTGTCCCAGTTACCATCTTCGAATATAATGACTTTCAAAGGGTACGAGATAAATGGTAATACATTTTACACGATCGCCCAAGATAAGAAGAGCACCAACCAAAACAGTGGTGTCCGCTTTGATGCAGAAACCAAGACGGGAAAGGAAACATATTATGGTTATATACAGGACATATAGGAACTTGACTATCGACGTGGTTTGAAGGTCCCTTTGTTTCGGTGCAAATGGGTCAATATGACATGAGGCGGGGTAACGGAAGACCCGCAGTACGGAATGACAACAGTGGATCTCAACAATCTTGCGTATGCAGACGAACCATTCGTCCTAGCCAATGATGTGGCACATGTTTTCTATGTGAAGGACATGTCTACCAAGCCAAGAAAAAGAAAAGATAAGGAAGCGAATGCATCGTACGATGAGCCAAAGTGGCACATAGTTCTTTCTGGGAAGAGAAACATCGTGGGAGTGGATGACAAGACAGACATGTCAGAAGATTATGAAAAGTTTGATGAATCTGCTCCATTCACAGTGAATATTGACCCGAGCATCCCGTTAAATGATGAAGATTTTCCATGGTTACGGCGCAAAGGGACACACGCGAAGAAAAAGTTTCACACCCAAAGATCTGGGATGTGATCGGCTTCACTATCATCACTTTCTTCTGTGTTTCACACCCAGGAGGGAATCTCTGTAATAGTTAGGGTAGTTATGTGTTTTGGCATTTGAAACGCGAAGAAATTTTATGTGCAAACAAATTCTTTCATGCCTTTATTGATTTTTAAAGTTAAGTTATTCACAAACTAGTGATTCACACTAATTTCAAATAATTCAAAATTTAAACTATTCAAATTTGAAAACTACGGGCACTAACAGAAAGTTTGTAACTTTTTGTACCTAAAGCAAAAATATTCATAAAGAAACTCTAAATACACAAAAAAAACTACTCAAAAATAAATAAAGCAAAAAAAGCCCGCCTACTGGGCTAGAGTAGCCTGCATACGACTAGAAACCCAACCTGTTGTTGGGCCAGGATGCAGGCCCGCAAAGGCCCAGTAGGCCCACAGGGTAGCACAGAACATGTAGGCCCAGTAGGCCTGCATTGGAGAGGAGCTCGAGATAGCTACCGCACGGGGGGTTATAAACTAGTGCGGACGCCCCTCGGCTAGCGAGGTGGGACTAAACTTGCCGCACCGCACCTTGCCAGCGCACCCTCTTTAGTACCGGTTGGTGGCTCCAACCGGTACTAAAGGTCCATCCTATATAACTAAACACTTCAAAAATTTCAGTTTCTCATCTGCTTCTTCTCCTCTGCCCCGTCGCTCGCCGCCCCCGTCTCCATATCCCTCGTCGCCGCCCCCGTCGCCGCCCCCGTCGCCGCCCCAGTCGCCGCCCCATCCCCGTCGTCACCGTCGCGCCGTCCTGGCCCGTCCCGCGTCGTCCCCATCCCCGTCATCGCCGCCCAGTCCCCGCCGTCGCTGCCCCGGCCCGTCCCCATCGTCGCCGCCCCGTCCCTGTCCCCGTCGTCGCCATCCCCGTCGTCACCGCGCCCGTCGCCGCCCCCCGTCGCCTCTCGCCTCGCCGGTGAGCACACACACACAGACATTTTTTTAGTTTTTTAGTTATAGAAATAGTTATAAAAATGTTAGAAATTTTTCTTTTTTTAGTTATAGAAATAGTTAGTTATATAGCATTGTTAGAAATGTTATAGAAATGTTAGAATTGTTAGAAATTTTTCTGTTTTTTTAGTTATAGAAATAGTTATAAAAAGTTAGAATTGTTAGAATTTTTTTTGTTTTTTAGTTATAGAAATAGTTATAAAAAGTTAGAAATTTTTCTTTTTTTAGTTATAGAAATATTAGAAATGCTATACAAATGTTAGTTATATATATAGAAATGTTATATTTTTTCTGTTTTTTAGTTATAGAAATATTAGAAATGTTATAGAAATGTTAGTTATATAGCATTGTTAGAAATGTTATAGGAATGTTAGTTATATAGAAATGTTAGAAATTTTAGTTATCAAAATCCAATCATTAAAAAAATGTTACTTTGTGCGGGCATATAGCTAGTATTTGTTCTCGACGATGCCCAGCCCGCATCCTCGCCGTCGACCCATCCGCGTCAACGTCCGGCTGACCCATGTCTGGGACTGGGCTCTGCCGGGCTGGCACTGGGAGGTGCTGCCTGGAGGGGCGCGCCGCTTGATGAGGAACCCGGCCCCGGTCGTCGACCCTGATCTCGTTTGGTGGCGTTCGCGTGGGCCAGTTTCGGTGCGGAGGGAGCCGGCCCCGCCGGAGGTGGTACGTCGCCGTGTCAGGGAGGAGGACGAGCACGTCCATCGCTACATGGTTGCGTTAGAGGGCGGCAGGTTCACCAATACATGGCAGTTTCTTCAGGGATCTCACTTCAGCTATGATCCTGTGAGGGATCCTTCTCTTTGGGTGTCCACCGCCCGCGCCGCATGATCCGACGATGTATTCGAGATTATATATTATTCGAGACGATGTATTCGAGATTATATCTATTATTTGAGACGATGTATTCGAGATTATATATATTATTTGAGACGACGTATTCGAGATTATATTCGATGATGCTTATTATGTACTATGATTGATTCAGTTTTTCCTTATTAATTGCTTGCATCCATGCATTGTAATTTGAATATATTTCTTTTGGATTAGTTAAACAAAACCTATGGCGGACAATACCTGCAGAGAGGGAGAAGAAGCTCTATTAAATATCATACGCAATCCTCGCGGGCCAGATGATGATCAGAATGAAGAAGATTATGACGGCTCCGAATATCTAAACAACACCGGGGAGGGTGATATGATATTCGATCGCGATGACTGAATTGATGAAGTCATGAACTATGAACATGATGAAGAAAATGTTGATCTTGAAACAACAAAGACCGGCGAGTTATATATATTTATATAAGCAGGCATCTGGTGATCATCACATGTTTTAAATGACTTGAAGATATATTAACGAATCGATCTTTCTTCTTTCAGCCATCCGGATCGAGAAAATCTTCAGGCAACAGGACGAAACGAGGCCCGAACAAAAAGTTGAAGGAGGGCGTAATGTACAATATCGAGGCAATCAGACCTAATGGAGAACCATTAGCGCCTAAGAAGATTGCGGACAAGTTCATTCGTCAGTGCGGAGTTCTTGCGAAGGACCAACTCCCGATCTCCCTTCAAGAATGGAGAGAGCCAGCAAAGCCACGTCTAGGAGTTACTTTTGTCAACGATAGACAAAAACATTTGCTTTGGGAAATGCTCATGTCACATTTCACCCTAGCAGATCATTTCACAGATGCAGATGTGGAGAAAGTCAAGGACGCTGCTCTTAGGAAGATGGCGGTTGCATTCAAGAACCACAAGATGAGTGAATGGGACAAGTACGTCAAGGGAGGAAGGAAGACTCCAGTATTCGAGGGAACACTAGAGAAGCAAAGTGCTCATTGGGACGATTTCGTGAAATTCAAGGATTCGGAATTATCTAAGGAACGGTCCAGAATAAACAAGGACAATGCCGGAAAAAGGATAAGTTCCATAAGCTGGGGCCAGGTGGCTATGCGGTGGGAATGCCTAAGTGGGATAAGTTTGAGAAAGAGATACTGGATGCATGTGTCACTCTAGAAACATTGAGCTGGCCCCCCAGGTGCGGGACTTGGTTCTATGCACATGGAGGGGAGTTGGACCCGAAGACAAGCAAAGTTTCGAAGAAGGCATGTCTGGACGGAGCCAAAGATAAGCTACTTGTTGCAATAGAAGAGGCTCGATCGGGGTTGTTCGAGCCCAACAGAGAGAACGACGAGCTTATGCGTGCCCTGGGAAATCCTGAACACCCGGGAAGAACACGAGGCATGGGCGCTATTCCGTGGTATGAGGGGTTTTCGGATTGGAACACCGACTACAGAACCTGTGCGAGAAAGAAGATTGCGGAGGAGAAGAAGAGGAGATGGAGGAGGAGCAGAGGAAGCTAGACTATGAACGCCTTCAAGGCCTAGAATCAGCGCACGCGGACTTGGAAATCAAATTCCAGCAGCAGCAGGAGCAGATCGACTCACTTAGCCAGCAAATGGGGTCTTAGCAGCTAGCGGATGATCCACCAATGGATAGCACCGTCCCATCCATGCCGAGAAGCAGTGTGGGTTCCGCCCCGGGCGACGCATTGCTGGATGGCTACCCAGTGGATGACATCATGGAGAACACTAACTGCGAGCTACACTTCAAAATGAAGAACATATCCATGAAGGTGGCGGACGCCCTTGCTTTTACAAATCCCCCCAAGGCAACCTTCCATTGCAACCCGATTCTAGCGGGCTATGCTCGTGTCTTGGTTCATGAGGTGGTGGACCAATATTCGGGGCTAGAGCTTGACATTCCTGGAGGTGACGATGAGCACACACTAGGAGAGGCCAACATCGTATCATCCTATGGAGAAAGGATTGCATCATCTTTCGAAGGCCACCGACACCGCGTCATCCGACTCCTCGTCGCAGTCCGCCACCGAGTCAGCAGACTCCCGCTCCTCCAAGTCCACCAACGCATCAGGCCACTCCTCCTCCAAGTCCGGCACAGCTTCAGGCCACTCCTCCTCCAAGTCCGGCAAAGCGTCAGGCCACTCCTCCTCCAAGTCTGGCACAGCTTCAGGCCACTCCTCCTCCAAGTCTGGCACAGCTTCAGGCCACTCCTCCTCCTCCAACTCAGCCACGTCAGCCGTCTTCGCCGCCTCAGCAAACATGGAAGAGAGCCGCCTCAGCAATGGTGCGTAGCGGTACAAGTTAAGGTAGTACTAGAGGTACAGGCGGAGGCAAGCGATTTCAATATGGTCCAAGCCTCGCGCCTCTTCCGCAGAGGCCTTATGACAAGTCCGAGGAGGAAAATGTAGCCATATCGAAGGCCGAGGTGGAAGCCCATTTTGCACCGAAACCGCCACCGCCGCCAAGGGAGAAAGTGTGAAAGCACAAGTGCTCTCCAGGTGGTTTTGGTAATTAATTTCAACATATCTCTTGTTGGACTAACGTTTTTACCTAGTATGTTTCAGATAAGTTCAACAATGGAGTGGCATGGACTAAAGGTTATGGGAACTCCTTCAAGATGCTAAGGACAAAGGATTGGCTAAAGCTTCAAGCTCAGGACTCTTCATTTTACACTTTTAGTGATCCAAGATCACATTGAGTCCATAGGAAAGGCTAATACTATCAAGGAGGGATGAGATGTTGATAATGAGCCTCTTGCTCAAAGTGCTTAGTGATATGCTCCAAAATCCTCCGCTACTTTCCCATATCCTCAAATGACCTAAACCCTAAGCCAAACTCGGTCATACCGATTCTTTCAACCCGGCGCCACCGAGTTTCACTTGTAATTTGCCACTGCCAAACCCTAGCAATTCGGTCTCACCGATGGGATCTCGGTCTCACCGAGATCGGCTTGCAAACTCTCTGTTACCTGTTGCAATATCTTCGGTCCAACCGAGATATGCAATCGGTCCCACCGAGTTTGCTTGGCCAACTCTCTGTTTCGCTTATTACCCAAATCGATCCCAGTGAGTTTGAGTAATCGGTCAAACCGAGTTTTGGATTTTCCCTAACCCTAGCACATCGGTCCCACCGAGTTGTTCCAATCGGTCCCACCGAAATTCCTAACGGTCACTAGGTTTACTATTTCGGTCCGACCGAGTTTTCTGATTCGGTCCCACCGAGATTGGTAAATTGTGTGTAATGGTTGGATTTTGTGTGGAGGCTATAAATACCCCTCCACCTCCTCTTCACTCGTGGAGAGTGCCATCAGAACACATACACCATTCCAACTCATATGTTCTGATAGAGAACCACCTACTCATGCGTTGAGACCAAGATATTCCATTCCAACCATATGAATCATGATCTCTAGCCTTCCCCAAGTCGCTTTCCACTCAAATCTTCTTTCCACCAGATCCAAATCCTATGAGAGAGAGTTGAGTGTTGGGGAGACTATCATTTGAAGCACAAGAGCAAGGAGTTCATCATCAACACACCATTTGTTACTTCTTGGAGAGTGGTGTCTCCTAGATTGGCTAGGTGTCACTTGGGAGCCTCCGACAAGATTGTGGAGTTGAACCAAGGAGTTTGTAAGGGCAAGGAGATCGCCTACTTCGTGAAGATCTACCACTAGTGAGGCAAGTCCTTCGTGGGTGATGGCCATGGTGGGATAGACAAGGTTGCTTCTTCGTGGACCCTTCGTGGGTGGAGCCCTCCGTGGACTCGCGCAACCGTTACCCTTCGTGGGTTGACGTCTCCGTCAACGTGGATGTAGGATAGCACCACCTATCCGAACCACGGAAAAAACATCCGTGTCTCCGATTGTGTTTGAATTCTCCAAACCCTTCCCTTTACATTCTTGCAAGTTGCATGCTTTACTTTCCGCTGCATATACACTCTTTGCATACTTGCTTGATATGTGTTGTGAATGTTGAAATTATGCCTAAACTCCACTTAAACTGAAAAAGCTTAAAAATTGCAACTTTAGCCTTGAGTGTCTAACCCCCCCTTCTAGACACACCTACTTCTAGATCCTACAAGTGGTATCAGAGCTTTGGTCTCCATTGCCTTGGTTTAATCACCATTGGAGGAAGATGGATGTGTCTACTTTAGGGAGTCTTAGACATAGAGTGCCTATTCTTGATGGAGAATATTTTCATGAGTGGAAAAATGAGATGCTTGTAATCTTCAATCAATACCATGTGAACAAGTATATTGCTAGCCCTTGTGCACCTCATATCGATCCCTTGCATCCTACCTTAGATGAAGATATTGACATGATTCGCAATCTTAGAACTATTGAGCTCATCATTAGAGGATTGCCCAAAAATTTGATTGCTAGTTTTCCTACTCTTAATTGTGCCCATACTATATGGAAATTTCTTGAGGAACGATTTCCCGATCATTCCTTGAAAAATTTGGATGAAATTCTCCATAAATCTATTGCCTTGAGTAAAATGAACTCTAGTGATCCTAGTTTTGGTGATTGTCTATTTGAGCTTACCAATCTCAAGCATGCTAAAGGAGATGCTGGAATCATTAGTGATATTATATTTGAAGCTATAAGAATTCATAAAAGTGACCACTTTGATGATCATTTATCTAATGAATTACCCTATCTAGGAAATGATGAGTCACAAGATCATGGTGAACATGGATACTATGATGATGATGATGATGATGATAGTGACTTCGATCTTGATGATGCAATGAGACATTTTGGTCTTACGGCAAATCTTCGGGGATATGCGTCAGGAGGACAGGAATGGGTTCTTGATAGTGGATGTACTGATCATATGACTGGAGATGAAGAGATGTTTCGTGAGCTTGCTGAAAACAACGACCCTCAGAAATATGTCACCTTTGGTGATAATTCAAAGGGTAAAGTGGTTGGCCTTGGTAAGGTGGCCATCTCACATGATAGTTCCATTCAAAATGTCATGCTCGTTGAATCTCTCGGCTACAACTTACTTTCAGTATCTAGACTTGCTGATTTCGGTTTAAATGTCCTATTTACTGAGGTAGATTGCCAAGTGTTTCGTCGAGACAATCATAAAATGGTCTTTACCGGTATGCGTAGAGGTGACCTTTACATTGTCGATTTCTCTAAAAAGGCACAACCTAAAACTTGCTTTATTGCTAAATCCTCAAAAGGTTGGTTGTGGCATAGACAACTAGGTCATGTTGGCATGAGAAACCTTGACAAGCTTATTAAGGGAAATCATATCCTTGGAGTTAACGATGTCATATTTGATAAGGATAGACTTTGCAGTGCTTGTCAAGCAGGTAAATAGGTTGGAGGAAGGCATCCTGTGAAGAACATCATGACCATAAGGAGGCCACTCGAGCTACTTCATATGGATCTTTTTGGTCCCAACGCCTACAAGAGTCTCGGTGGAAATTCTTTTGGTCTAGTTATAGTTGATGATTTTCAAGATTTACGTGGGTGTTCTTTCTTAATGACAAGTCGCAGGTCCAGAAGATCTTCAAAAACTTCGCTAGGAAGGCCCAAAATCAGTTTGACATGAAGATCAAGAAGGTTCGAAGTGACAACGGAACGGAGTTCAAGAATGCAAATGTGGATACCTTTCTTGACGAGGAAGGGATCTCACACGAGTTCTCGGCTACGTACACACCTCAACAAAACGGAGTTGTTGAGAGGAAGAACCGGACGCTCATTGAAATGGCAATAACGATGCTTGATGAATACAAGACACCGAAGCACTTTTGGGCAGAAGCGGTTGAGACAGCTTGTCACGCAACAAATCACTTGTATCTTCACAAGCTACTCGGCAAGACAGCATACGAGCTCCTCACCGGTAACAAACCCCAAGTTGGATACTTTCGAGTATTCGGCTCAAAGTGCTACATTCTTGATAAGCATCGTCGTTCAAAGTTTGCTCCAAAATCTCATGAAGGTTTTCTACTTGGTTATGGCTCAAACTCTCACACTTACCGTGTCTACAACAATTTCACCCGAAAGGTTGAAGAGACGGTAGATGTGAAGTTTGATGAATCTAATGGCTCGCAAGTAGAGCAATTGCCAATTGATGTAGGAGATAAAGACTCTCCGGAAGCAATCCAAGACTTATCCATTGGCAAAGTTCGTCCAACGGAGGTGAAGGAGAGTACTTCATCCATACAAGTGGAAGCTTCTACTTCACGACAGGGTGAACCAAGATTCGACACGGAAGCATCCACAAGTGGGACACGCCAAGATGAAGAAGACGAGGAAGTACATCAAGACGAACATCAACAACCTCCTTCTCCACCACGACAAGAGAATGACAACGTCAACAATGAAGAAGGCCAAGAAGAAGAACAAGATGAAGAAGATGCTCAACGAAGACCCAAGCAAAAGCTCTCACGAGTTCGAGCAAGAATCGCCAAAGATCATCCCGTCGAGCAAATCCTCAATGATATACAAACCGGGAGAATCACTCGCTCAAAAACTCTCTTAGCTAACTTTTGTGAAAACTACTCATTCATCTCTAGCATTGAACCTATGAACGTTGAAGAAGCATTGGAAGATCCGAATTGGATAAATGCTATGCATGAAGAGCTACACAATTTTGAGAGAAACCAAGTTTGGACATTGGTTGAGAAGCCCGACAACAACCACAACATCATTGGTACCAAATGGGTGTTTCTCAACAAGCAAGATGAAGATGGACAAGTGTTTCGCAACAAAGCACGTCTCGTCGCCCAAGGATACACACAAGTCGAAGGTATGGACTATGGTGAGACATATGCTCCCGTTGCTAGACTTGAGTCCATTCGCATCTTACTTGCCTATGCTAATCACCATAATATCACCTTGTACCAAATGGACATTAAAAGTGCTTTTCTAAATGGCGAAATAGAATAGGAAGTTTATGTTAAACAACCTCCTAGTTTTATCAATCCTAAGAAACCAAATCATGTTTACAAACTTCACAAAGCTCTTTATGGTCTTAAACAAGCTTGTACAGCATGGTATAAATGCTTGACCAAGTTCCTTATTGCAAGTGGTTTCGAAATTGGTAAAGTTGATTCTACAATTTTTACTAAAAGGGTTAATGGAGAACTATTTGTATGCCAAATTTATGTTGATGATATCATATTTGGTTCAACTAACCCTCTCTTTAGTGAAAAGTTTGGAAAGCTAATGTCATAGAAGTTTGAGATGTCTATGATGAGTGAACTCAAATTCTTTCTCGTTTTGCAAATCAAGCAAACTAAGGAAGGTACATTTGTCTCTCAAACGAAGTACACCAAGGACTTATTCAAGAAGTTCAATATGCAAGAGTGCAAAGGTATGTCTACCCCCATGCCCACTAGTGGACATAATGATTTGACCAAAGGTGGTGAACCGGTTGATCAAACGGTTTATCGCTCTATGATTTGTTCATTGCTATACCTATGTGCTTCACGTCCCGATATTATGCTAAGTGTGTGCATGTGTGCACGATATCAAGCTGCTCCTAAGGAATGTCATCTTAAGGCTGTGAAAAGGTTAGTGAGATATTTAATTCATACACCAAACTTTGGCATTTGGTATCCTAAAAGGTCTTCTTTTGATCTTGTTGGCTATTCCGACTCGGATTATGCCGGAGACAAGGTTGATAGGAAGTCCACTTCGGGTACTTGTCAATTTCTTGGTAGATCTCTTGTGTCTTGGTCCTCTAAGAAACAAAACTCGGTATCCTTATCCACCGTCGAAGCTGAATACATTGCTGCTGGCTCATGTTGTGCTCAATTACTTTGGATGACCCAAACTCTTAAAGATTATGGGATCTATGTGAAACATGTTCCACTGCTTTGTGACAATGAAAGTGCTATCAAAATTGGTCATAATCCTGTAAAACATTCTCGAACTAAGCATATTGAAGTTCGTCATCATTTCATTCAAGATCATGTTGCTAAGGGTGACATAAATCTTAAGCATGTTCGCACTGATAAGCAATTAGCAGATATATTCACTAAACCACTTGATGAGAAAGTGTTTTGCAGGTTGAGAGGAGAATTGAACATCATTGATGCTTCAAACATGGAATAGGAACTCCATTGGATACATGCAAGACATGAGCTTATGACTAATCCATGATATATCTCTTATGATGACTATCTTATGTCTTGGATATATTTTTACCTTGCATGTTGTCTAACCCATGTAGGTGCTTGGTTGAAACTAATTCCATGAGATTGCGACTCACTCACATCTTGAGAAATCTCTACATCACCAAGTCTCTACACAATGGTGGTTGAAGACAAGGAAGCACAAAACCATTCAAACATATCCTTTGGCAAATTCTTTGTTCAGCCTCATGATTGTCACTTTTGGATACACAAGTGCTCTTCCTTGCAAGAACTAACCCATGTAGGTAGATGAAATCAAACTCCAAGTGGTGCTCCAAACTCTTGATGGGCTACATCAACCATGAGCACCCACACAAGTTCAACTACATGAGCAAGAACCACACCACCACCCAAGGTATGTTATTCCATCTTAGAGAAGCTTTACTCCAAGACATGAGTCAAAGCAACTCAACAAGATGTGAATACATCAAGATGCTTAAACAAAAATGGTAACCCCATTTTGAGCTTAAATGATGAGTATGACCTATGATCAAGTGTTCTCACTTGACTCCTAAGTCAATATACTCTAACATAGGTGACTATGTCACCGCCCAACTCTGGATGAAGTTCTCTTGTGTTCTTTCTTTGTGTTATTGCATTTGTCTCATGCTTGTTTATTTGTTCCCTTCTCTTTTTCAAAAAAACTTCATCTAGATCTTTCAGTCTCTTCTCTTTTCCTTTTGTTTTTGTTCTGCATTTTCTGCATTTAATTCATTGCAAATCTTTGTGAGATCTTATTTGACTAGTGAGTTGAGCCGACAAGTGTTCTCTCTGTCATGAACTCGGTTTCACCGATTTGTAATTTTCGGTCCAACCGAATCCCTTCGGTACCACCGAAACATACCACTCGGTGCCACCGATTTCGCAACAGGAAAAACAGTTTGTCACATAATCTATATTTCTTCTGATCCGGCTTCACTCAATGAATATTGTCTCAATTTTATTCTTTGCTTTATGCTGAGTCTCAAGGACCAGCCCTATTCGACGGATTCCAGAAAAACCTTCTTGGAAATTGATGTCAAAGGGGGAGAGAGAGATCACATCAAAGCCTATCTTCGGGGAGAGAGAGATCACATCAAAGCACTAAAGGGGGAGAGAAAGTCTCAAGGATCCCAGATGTTCCAGATAATGTATTAAGGGGGAGAAAGAGATCTCTAGGGGGAGAGACAATACTCAAGGATCCCAGATGCTTGATGTTCAAGAGGAGAGATGTCACATGTCTTTTTAGGGGGAAAGACATATTCATTTGTATCTTTCAGCTCTGATTTTCTGTTCCCTATCTTCTCCCAATATCCCATGAAAGATTCAGGGGGAGCAAGACACCCATGGGAAAGAAATCAGTCAAATTCATTGCATATCTTTACTCTTGGGGACATGTTGAATTCAATGTAATACCTAGTACTCACTCTCTACATGTCATCCCAGTCTTGGTATTCTTGTGGTTTCTTTTGTTTGCTCTGGTTAGTGGGTGTACCTGTGTTATCTAACCTTGTTTGTGCAGGTTCATTCCATCCTAAGCCAACCAAAGACTACAAGGTAAGTATATGCATCAAAATCATGAGTATGAGGAATTCTTGCTTATGTACATACTGTTTGCAAGAAGGACTCATGAGCATGAAGGTATTTTCCTTAACAAATCTTTTGCTCTGATGCATATGACCAAGATACATGTAACACATTGCCCACTCTGTCATGGTTATGCTCTCACATGTCTCTATATTTCATATTCACATGAGTGCATACATGTAGGGGGAGCCTATGCTTGTTACATGTCCTTCCAAAGCTTTACTTGCTGTTCTTTATATCTTTACATAAGCTTTGATGTACGTTGCCATCAATTACCAAAAAGGGGGAGATTGAAAGCACAAGTGCTCTCCAGGTGGTTTTGGTAATTAATGTCAACATATCACTTGTTGGACTAATGTTTTTACCTAGTATGTTTCAGATAAGTTCAACAATGGAGTGGCATGGACTAAAGGTTGTGGGAACTCCTTCAAGATGCTAAGGACAAAGGATTGGCTAAATCTTCAAGCTCAGGACTTTTCATTTTACACTTTTAGTGATCCAAGATCACATTGAGTCCATAGGAAAGGCCAATACTATCAAGGAGGGATGAGATGTTGATAATGAGCCTCTTGCTCAAAGTGCTTAGTGATATGCTCCAAAATCGTCAGCTACTTTCCCATATCCTCAAATGACCTAAACCCTAAGCCAAACTCGGTCATACCGATTCTTTCAACCCGGCGCCACCGAGTTTCACTTGTCATTTGCCACTGCCAAACCCTAGCAATTCGGTCTCACCGATGGGATCTCAGTCTCACCGAGATGGGCTTGCAAACTCTCTGTTACCTGTTGCAATATCTTCGGTCCAACCGAGATATGCAATCGGTCCCACCCAGTTTGCTTGGCCAACTCTCTGTTTCGCTTATTACCCAAATCGGTCCCACCGAGTTTGAGTAATCGGTCAAACCGAGTTTTGGATTTTCCCTAACCCTAGCACATCGGTCCCACCGAGTTGTTCCAATCGGTCCCACCAAAATTCCTAACGGTCACTAGGTTTACTATTTCGGTCCGACCGAGTTTTGTGATTCGGTCCCACCGAGATTGGTAAATTGTGTGTAACGGTTGGATTTTGTGTGGAGGCTATAAATACCCCTCCACCTCCTCTTCACTCGTGGAGAGAGCCATCAGAACACATACACCATTCCAACTCATATGTTCTGAGAGAGAACCACCTACTCATGTGTTGAGACCAAGATATTCCATTCCAACCATATGAATCTTGATCTCTAGCCTTCCCCAAGTCGATTTCCACTCAAATCTTCTTTCCACCAGATCCAAATCCTATGAGAGAGAGTTGAGTGTTGGGGAGACTATCATTTGAAGCACAAGAGCAAGGAGTTCATCATCAACACACCATTTGTTACTTCTTGGAGAGTGGTGTCTCCTAGATTGGCTAGGTGTCACTTGGGAGCCTCCGACAAGATTGTGGAGTTGAACCAAGGAGTTTGTAAGGGCAAGGAGATCGCCTACATCGTGAAGATCTACCGCTAGTGAGGCAAGTCCTTCGTGGGCGATGGCCATGGTGGGATAGACAAGGTTGCTTCTTCATGGACCCTTTGTGGGTGGAGCCCTCCGTGGACTCGCGCAACCGTTACCCTTCGTGGGTTGAAGTCTCCATCAATGTGGATGTAGGATAGCACCACCTATCCGAACCACGGGAAAAACATCCATGTCTCCGATTGCGTTTGAATTCTCCAAACCCTTCCCTTTACATTCTTTCAAGTTGCATGCTTTACTTTTCGCTGCCTATACACTCTTTGCATACTTGCTTGATATGTGTTGTGAATGTTGAAATTATGCCTAAACTCCACTTAAACTGAAAAAGCTTAAAAATTGCAACTTTAGCCTTGAGTGTCTAACCCCCCCCCCTTTTAGACACACCTACTTCTAGATCCTACAAAGTGCCTGTGGAAAAGATTGACCACTTCATTCGTATGGCTAGACCACCAGCTCCCAAGCCTGTTGACACAGACTATGAGCACCACATCAAGAAGTTAAATCGAGCACGTCTACAGAAAGAGGCGAGCTCGAGATCGAGCAAATCAGCTGGCAAAAGGAGTGGTAAAACCATTCCCCAACTGGGAGAACAGGCGGCGCAAACAATCCCCCTGCTTGTTGTGCCAACAACACATGAGAGTAGGCGCGCCCAATATTATTGTGGGCTAACCGTTAACGTTCCCGGGGTGGGCAATGTGGTAATAACCGAGGAGCATATTGCGCAGGCTGAATCGGTCGGGATCACTGTTGGACAACTCCTCGATATCGAGCCCATGTCTCCGACTAGAGAGGAGGAAATAAAACAGAAATATGCCCGGGGCCAACCTTTGGTCGAGCCTGAGGAGGTCAATAAGCTCCCAACGAGAATGTATGAATTGCATCAATGGTACATGGACATTACCAAGATTTCAAATCAAGAGTCCCTCATGGTGAATGTCAACAAGGAGCATTAGTACCATGAGAAAGTTGTGACCGTTGAGTATTCAGAACTATTTCAGCTATACAATAAAGACGCACTCGACAAATCTATCATCAGTTGCTATTGTCTGTAAGTGATTTCTTTCTGTAATTTAAGTCTCAAGCTAGCTATAGTGATCATTTTGATCAATCATTACCTGTAATTATCCTCACTATATTCTTTTCTATGGTATTATGCAGGATGAAGATTTATGAAATGAAAAAAGGTGGACGCTATGGCATTGGGTTCGTTGACCCAAATACCATTAATGAATACACATGGAAAATAGATCCATATCACGAAAAAAGTGTAGAGGAAAGCATGCTACAGTTCTTCAAGGAACTCAAATACAATGAAGATATACTACTTCCTTACAACTTCCAATGAGTCACACTGTCTTGTACTACAAATTCTGTTTTTCCCTACTAGCTATAGCTACATGTTTTTGCTTACATATGTCCGCTTAATTAAGACATGAAAACGTGTGTGCATGCAGATTTCACTGGATCTTGTTAATCATTAAAGTTGATGAAGGAACAGTTGAAGTACTAGACTCACTACTTAAGAAAGCAAGTGACTACACCATCGTGAAGGGGATAGTCAACAGGTAATTTCAATCATTATTAACTATATCTCGGCCTATTTAATAATTCGTCATTTCCTGATAACAACTATTTAATAACCCATTTATTCATTTTCTTTGTCAGCGGGCAGGGCTTGGGCAAAGTTCATCAGGGCCACTCCAGGCCCATGGAAACAAAATCTGAAATGGTATCGACCCAAGGTAAGTAATTAAGTAGTACTAGCTAGCTGCCATCTCTTTAATTATCATGCTTGATTAATTATTATCTGATCAAATTCCATTCTCGTAAAGGCCCTGAAGCAGGCGGCGGGGAATGATCTATGTGCATACTACGTTTGCGAGAACATTCGCATGATGGCGTCCGAAAGGAGCAAATCTCAAAGACATGAGTGGGTACGATATCGATTGTCAGAACACTATTCATCATTTTTACACCATTATCGATATCTAGTCACACAACTAATACACATGCATATTGATCTCCTTCTTAACAGTTCAAAGAGGTGAGGGACAAGCTCCTAGCACAGGACCGCATAGAAGCAATTCAAGAGGAAATAGCGGGATTTTTGATCGACCAGGTCATAGATCCCAAAGGAGAATACTATTACCCGCTACCGCCCCCATGAACCACTTCCAATTGTTATCGTGCTCCAAAGGCACCAATTAGCTAGACTAATGCCACTGGCTCCGAAGGCACCAATTAGGAGAAATTGTATATATATATATTATGATCGGTTCTACTAGAAATTCTATTTATATATATGCATAACGTGTACAATATGTAGTATCGTAAAATACCAGCAAACAAAAAATAATTAAATGGAAAACACAAAATTAAATGAAAAAGAAATCATAAACCCAACCCCCCCCCCAACATTTTAATACCGGTTGGTGACACCAACCGGTACTAAAGGTCTCCCTGCCCCCGAAGCTGGCTCGTGCCACGTGGTTGCCCTTTAGCACCGGTTCGTCTTGAACCGGTACTAAAGGGGGGGGCCTTTAGTGCCCACATTTTAGTGCCGGTTACCGAACCGGCACTAAAGGGCCTTACGAACCGGTGCTATTGCCCGGTTCTGCACTAGTGAATCATAGTCTCCATCATCCTTTCCTCACTGGGACAATGGTGTAATAATGATGATCCTTACACTTTTATTTACTTAGAACTCGATACTTAGAACAAAATATGACTTTATATGAATGCCTTCGGTGGTGTACCGGGATGTGCAATGAATCAAGAGTGACATGTATAAAAGAATTATGAATGGTGTCTTTGCCACAAATACGATGTCAATTACATGATCATGCAAAGCAATATGACAATGATGAAGCGTGTCATAATAAATGGAACGATGGAAAGTTGCATGGAAATATATCTCAGAATGGCTATGGAAATGCCATAATAGGTAGGTATGGTGGTTGTCTTGAGGAAGGTATATCGTGGGTGCATGGTACCAGCGAAAGTTGCGCGGCACAAGAGAGGCTAGCAATGGTGGAAGGGTGAGAGTGCATATAATCCATGGACTCAACATTAGTCATAAAGAACTCATATACTTATTGCAAAAATCTATTAGTCAATGAAACAAAGTACTACGTGCATGCTCCTAGGGGAAGGGTTGGTAGGAGTTAACCATCGCGCGATCCCGACCTCCACTCATAAGGAAGACAATCAATAAATAAATCATGCTCCAACTTCATCACATAACGGTTCACCGTACGTGCATGCTACGGGAATCACAAACTTTAACACAAGTATATCTCTCAAATTCACAATTACTCCACTAGCATGACTCTAATATCACCATCTTCATATCTCAAAACAATCATAAAGAATCAAACTTCTCATACTATTCAATGCACTTTATATGAAAGTTTTTATTATATCCCTCTTGGATGCCTATCATATTAGGACTAAATTTATAACCAAAGAAAATTACCATGTTGTTTAAGACTCTCAAATTAATACAAGTGAAGCATGAGAGTTCATCTATTTCTTCAAAATAAAACCACCGTCGTGCTCTAAAAAGATATAAGTGAAGCACTAGAGCAAATGACAAACTACTCCGAAAGATATAAGTGAAGATCAATGAGTAGTCGAATAATTGTGCAACTATGTGAAAACTCTCTAACATTTAAGAATTTCAGATCTTGTTATTTCAAACAGCAATCAAAATAAAAGAAAATAAAATGACGCTCCAAGAAAAACACATATCATGTGGTGAATAAAAATATAGCTCCAAGTAAGGTTACCGATGAACGAAGACGAAAAAGGGGATGCCTTCTGGGGCATCCCCAACCTTAGGCTCTTGGTTGTCCTTGAATATTACCTTGGTGTGCCTTGGGCATCCCCAAGCTTAGGCTCTTGCCACTCCTTATTCCATACTCCATCGAATCTTTACCCAAAACTTGAAAACTTCACAACACAAAACTCAACAGAAAACTCGTAAGCTCCGTTAGTATAAGGAAATAAAATCACCACTCTTAGTACTTTCGTGAACTCATTCTTTATTTATATTGGTGTAATGTCTACTGTATTCCAACTTCTCTATGGTTCATACCCTCTGATACTACTCATAGGTTCATCAAAATAAACAAACAACACATAGAAAACAAAATCTGTCAAAAACAGAACAGTCAGTAGTAATCTGTAACTCTCGAGTAATTCTGTAACTCCAAAAATTCGGTAATAAATTGTTGGAGATGAGTAATTTGTCTATTAATCTTCTGCCAAAATAATCAACTTAAAAGCACTCTTCTGTAAAAAATGACAGCTAATCTCGTGAGCACAAAGTTTCTGTTTTTTACAGCAAGATCACATTAACTTTCACCCAAGTCTTCCCAAAGGTTCTACTTGGCACATTATTGAAACAAAAGCTATAAAACATGATTACTACAGTATCTTAATCATGTGGACACACAAAAACAGTTGGGCTAAATATTGGGCTGTCTCCCAACAAGCGCTTTTTTTAATGCCTTTCTAGCTAGGCATGATGATTTCAATGATGCTCACATAAAAGATAGGATTTGAAATATAAAGAGAGCATAATGAAGAATATAACTAGAACATTTAAGCCTAACCCACTTCCTATGCATAGGGATTTTGTGAGCAAACAACTTATGGGAACAAGAATCAACTAGCATAGGAAAGCAAAACAAGCATAGCTTCGAGATTTTCAACACATAGAGAGGAAACTTGATATTATTGCAATTCCTACAAGCATATGTTACTCCTTCATATGAAATTTCAGTAGCATCATGGATGAATTCAACAATATAACTATCACATAAAGCACTATTTTCATGATGCATAAGCATATAAATTTTATTACTCTCTACATAAGCAAAATTCTTCTCATTCAAAATAGTGGGAGTATCATAAGAAACTTGAATACTATAAATTGTCTCCACATTAAAAGAGTAATGTTCAGAAAAGGGTAATCGTAATCATGACAAGTTTTATAAATATAACCATCACTACTTTTTATAGCATAAGTGTCATCACAATCATCATCATAAGTAGCAACTTTGTTCTCATCATAATCAATTGAAACCTCTTCCAAGATAGTGGAATCGTTACTAAATAAAGTAATGACCTCTCCAAATCCAATTTCAGAATTGTCACAATAAGATTCAACACCCTCCAAAATAGTGGGACCATTACTTCCTAAAGTTGACACTCTTCCAAACCCACTTCCATCAATATAATCATCATAAATAGGAGGCATGATATAATCATAATAATTTTGCATATCAAAACTTGGGAGGTTAAAAATATCATCTTCATAAAACATAGCATCCCCAAGCTTGGGACAAACATTAATTGCAGCAAATAAATTCTCAAACATGTCATTCTCATCAAACATAGCATCCCCAAGCTCGGGCCTTTGCATAGCATAAGTATAATCACTCTCATTATTAATAGTATGGATATCACCAATAGTATAGCAATTATCATCATCACAATGAGTAACAGGAGCAACATCATTTGGGAGGGATACATTTTTACCTTTGCTTCTCCGTCTTTTCTTTTTCTTCTTCACATTATGTGTGGGTTTAATCCTCTTTTTGGAGCTCCTTATTAATGAGATTGGTTGAATAGAAAGCTGATCCTCGTTACCTGATTTATCATAAGAAGAATAGGAGGATACGGGGAAACCTCTTCCCTTTCATTAGTATTCTCTGCATCATCTATTTGTTTTCTTGTCTTTATGTAATTGGCAATATAAGGATTTTCAATGAAATTCATCGCACAATACATATAAATTTCCTCTAGATCAAAATCAAGAACTTTATCAAGGATAAATTTTGGAAGATCCTTAGTTATACGTTTCATTTCTTCATAACCCACAAGCAAACTAAGTTCATTATGATGTGCAACGGAAATCAAGTCATCATAATTTTTCGACGCGATTCGATCATGAAACAATTTGCATTGGCGATTTAAATGATCACGTTCATTGCAAAGTTCACAAGGATGGCAAAGAAATTTTAAATTTTCATCACAAGCATCTAGCTTCTCTTGCAACCATTTAGTTTCTAAATACTTATGCCTCTTGCAAAATCTATCTTCCCTATTCGGTGTGTGCTTGCAAGCTCTACGCACTCCACAAAAATTGACATGCTTATAAGAGACATTTTTATCATTACTAGTGCAATCATCATTAGTACTATGGATATTCAAAGAGTTCACACTAACAACATTGCACTCATGCTCGTCGTTCAATGATTGTATGCCAAACATTTTATTGCATTCTTCTTCTAACACTTTGGCACAATTATCGGAATCCTTATTTTCATGAAAGACATTAAAAAGATGAAGCATATGAGGCAACCTCAATTCCTTTTTTGTAGTTTTCTTTTATAGACTAAACTAGTGATAAAACAAGAAAGCAAAAGATTCGATTGCAAGATCTAAAGATATACCTTCAAGCACTAACCTCCCCAGCAACGACGCTAGAAAAGAGCTTGATGTCTACTACACAACCTTCTTCTTGTAGACGTTGTTGGGCCTCCAAGTGCAGAGATTTGTAGGACAGTAGCAAATTTCCCTCAAGTGGATGACCTAAGGTTTATCAATCTGTGGGAGGCGTAGGATGAAGATGGTCTCTCTCAAACAACCCTGTAACCAAATAACAAAGAGTCTCTTGTGTCCCCAACACACCCAATACAATGGTAAATTGTATAGGTGCACTAGTTCGGTGAAGAGATGGTGATACAGGTGCAATATGGATGGTAGATATAGGTTTTTGTAATCAAAAAATATTAAAAAAGCAAGGTAACTAATGATAAAAGTGAACACAAACGGTATTGCAATGCTTCGAAACAAGTCCTAGGGTTCATACTTTCACTAGTGCAAGTTCTCTCAACAAGGATAACATAATTAGATCATATAACAATCCCTCAACATGCAACAAAGAGTCACTGCAAAGTCACTAATAGTGGAGAACAAATGAAGAGATTATTGTAGGGTACGAAACCACCGCAAAGTTATTCTTTCCGATCAATCCATTGGGCTATTCCTATAAGTGTCACAAACAGCCCTAGAGTTCACTACAAAAAAAGACACATCTGTGACATTTTGGGCCGAACAAAAAAAATTGTCATACTTCTGGCATTTCTATGACAATAATTGTGACAAAATAGGGTATCATCATAGATGTGGTGGGGTCCTACTTCTATGACAAAAAATCATGACAGAAAATGGGCTTTTCATCCTGGGCAGGCCGGAGACGCAGCTCCATGACATTCTTTGGGTCGTCCATGATGGAAAAAACCGTGGTAGAAGCGAGGGTGAGGAAAATATCAGGGTGTTCCCGGTTACGGTGGGTGGTCGGGGCCGAGCGATGCGCGTTTCTATCGTACACGCACGAGCGTGGGTGCGAGGCGTTGGGCTCTAACTGAACCCGAGCGATTGCACTGCACGCTATGCGTTACTGAACCCGAGCGATCGATCGATGGCTGTTAACTGAACCTGATCAAGCGATTCCTTCGCTACTGTTGCTAACTGAAGCCGATCGATGCTGCCTCTGGATGAAAAGTGAGCGTTGCCGGGGGGTTTGGATGAACAGTTCCCGGTGGGGGTGGATGAACAGGATCCCGTGGTGTTGCCTCTACATGAACATGACCCCGATTGATCGAGCCAGTTGGGGCTGGATGAACAGGACCACGTGGAGGGCTGGATGAACAGGATCACCCCGTGGAGGGCAGGATGATCAGTAGACGGCGGAGGGCTGGATGAATAGTAGCCCGTGGAGGGGTGGTTGAACAGGATCCCGTGGAGAGGGCTGGTTGAACAGTAGCTGGTGGAGTAGCGTGCGGTGGAGGCTGGATGAACAGGAGCCCGTGGATGAACAGTCGCAGGTCGAGGCTGGAGGAGGTCGACGGTGGATGAATCTGTGGAGGCTGGGGGGGTCGACGGTGGAGATAAATAGTATCCCGCGAAGTCCCGTTTTGTGGTACGCCACACCCCTCCCGATGAACAGGATCCCCCGTTTCGACCGTAGCACTCCAACACAAGTCTGTTTCCTCCATTTTGCGGTACGCCACACCGCTCCCGATTAACAGGACCCCCGTTTCGACCATAGGAGGTCTGTTTCCTCCATTTTGCCATACGCCAGACCCCTCCCGATGAACAGGATCCCGTTTCGACCGTGGCCGGTCGAACACAAGGTCGTTTCCTCCGTTCTGCGGTACGCCAGGCCTCGTTTCCATTGGCTGTTCCGTCCAAGCCCTCCCGATGAACACGACGACGAATTCCGGTCCGACCCAGCCGGTTGGCTCCCCATGAACATGATGACGACGATGTTTCTCCGTTCCGACCCAGCCATGTACACGAGCCCTGGCCGTACGTATGCGCGAGTAGGCATTCGAGACCCCGCCCGTATGTACGTATGTTGCCGTATTTACTCTCTTGCACCCTGGCCGTTGTACGTACGTGTACATGCTACGTGTGCGCCTCTGCTATGACACGTGCGCATCTCTACATCGACCAGTATGTACGTACATGTTGGTGAACAGAATGCCAACGCTACGTACGCTTCGACCAGCTGGGTCCCGACTGTCAGGCACTTCCTTGCGTGCGAAGATGTAGCTGGAGGGTCCCAGCAATCACGGGGGCGAATCATTTTTGTTTTTGCCCGGACGCACTTCCTTGCGTGTGAAGATGTAGCTGGTGGGTCCCAGCAGTCAGGGGGAAATGTTTTTTCGTGAAATACGGTGGCCCGTCTGGTGGGTCCCCGCTATCACGTGGAGGAATAATTATTTTGCGCGTAATAAGGAGGCACTTCCTTGCTGCGGCCGTGGACCCAGCTGTCGGCCTCTCCACGTAAAGTCCAGGTTCAATGGAAGCCGTTCCTTGACCACGTTGACCACGCCGTGCCGAGAGCACCAGGGCGGTGGACGACTGCGAGGCCTAGGAAGGGGACGACGCGGAGCCGGGGAAGACGCGGCAGTGGAAGCCCGTGCGGAGAGAAGTACGAGGGTTCACTGGTTTGGCTGTGGTGTGAGGCTGCCGTCGCCGCAGGGCCTGGCCAGCGATGGGAATAGTAGGGGCGGTGAGGCCTCCGCGGCAGCACAGCCAGCCACGGGAGGCAGGAGCATGCGGCACGACCGGCGCTGCTTTGGGCGGCTGGAGCAAGAAGACCAGCGATTGAAGAAGCACTACGACCGTTGGATGGACATCGTACGGTCACTGGAGCTAGAATCGTTCATATTGACTAATTTGACAAAGCACTTCGTCCCCGTCAACTTAGTAGGCCCACAAGTCAGCCACCCACCAAGGTGGGTCCCAACTAGCAAGGGGAGTATTCATTTTCTTGTGCGTAATAAGGAGGCACTTCCGGTGGGTCCGAGCTGACAGCGGGGGGAACATTTTTTTGCGAAATACGGTGGACCATCCGGTGGGTCCCAACAGTCAGGGGGAAACATTTTTTCGCCAAATACGATGGCCCGTCCGGTGGGTCCCTGCTGTCAGGTGGAGGAATAATTATTTTCCGCATAATAAGGAGGCACTTCCTTGCGGCTGCCGTGGACCCAGCTGTCAGCCTCTCCACGTACAGTACTCTTCCAATGGAAGTCGTTCCTTAACCACGTTGACCATGCCGCGCCGAGAGCACTAGGGCGGTGGACGACGGCGAGGCCTAGGAAGGGGACGACGCGGAGCCGGGGAAGACGCGACAGTGGATGCCCACGCGTAGAGGAGTATGAGGGTTCGCTGGTTCGCTGCGGTGTGAGGCTGCGGTCGTCGTAGAATAACATGGGGTGTGGGTGAGTAGCGGGATGGCCTGGCCAGCTGTGGGAGTAGTAGGGGGCAGTGAGGCCTCTGCGGCATCGCAGCCGGCCACGGGAGGCAGGAGCACGAGGCACGACCGGCGCTGCTTTGGGCGGCTGGAGCAAGAAGACCAGAGGTGGAAGAAGCACTACAGCCGTTGGATGGACATCGTACGGTCACTAGAGCTAGAATCTTTCATATTGACTAAGTTGACAAAGCCCTCTGTCCGTGTCAACTTAGTTGGCTCACAAGTCAGCCTCCCACTATTATGGGTCCCAGCTAGTAGAGGGGTATTCATTTTTTGTGTGTAATAAGGAGGCACTTCCTTGCATGCGAAGATACACCTGGTGGGTCCGACCTGTCAGCGGTGGGAACGTTTTTCGCGAAATAGAGAGGCTCTTCCGGTGGGTCCCAGCTGTCAGGTGGAGGAATCATTATTTTGCACATAATAAGGAGGCATTTCCTTGCGTGCGGCCATGGACCCAGCTGTCAGCCTCTCCATGCACAGTCTACTTCCGATGGTGTCGTTCGTTGACCACGTTGACCACTCCGTGCCGAGCGCATCCAAGGTGGTGGACGACGGCGAGGCCCCGGACAGCAACGAGCCGGAGATGGGAAGACGCGGGAGTAGAGTCGCAGACAGAGAGGTGTACGACGGTTAACTGGTTCTGGTGCGGTGTGGTTCGGCAGTTTGTGGAGAAGAACAGGAGGTGTGGAGGGGTGGAGGCGGGAGCAGGTGGTCCCGGCGGCGCTGGAGGAAGGAGACGAGAGATTGAAATGGATGCCGATCGTTGGATGTAAATCCAATGGCTAACGATGTCAGAATAATTTTTTGATTAAGTGGACAACGACTTGCATTGGCTTCGACCTATTAATTGGCCCACATTTCAGCCTCCAAAAATGTGGCACATATTCAACCAATTTTTCAGAATTTACAGTCTTTTTTTGCGGGGTAGAATTTACAGTCCATTTGATCTTTTTTTTAATTACAATCCTTTAGCGGGGCTGGGTAAACAAATAATGTAGCGTCCATGCGGACCATTTATGTTTTTCCTAAAAAATTACAGGCCATTTTGCTGGGCTTATTCCACCCCAACATTGCGGCGCCCACCCCAACGTTATAATTATAATAGGGTCGCGCTATTCGTCACCCTAGGTGAGTAATAGTTATTCTTCACCCCTCTCTATTTTGACGTCAATGCACTGTATTTTTAGGTTTCATAAATTTTGTCGTATTTCATATGTAAAAAGAGAACGTAAAAAAATATATACTCGCCATAAAAAATATTTTATGTTATGTAAAGTTACGAACGTAAAAACATACATAAAATGCGATATTTTTGGTCTTATAACCTATTTTTTTGTTTTCTTATGCCAAATTTTATGTAGTGAATAAATATGAATGTAACTATTTGTATTCCAAACGTAATTTGTTTATGAAGCGATCGTAAGATTATCTCGGGTGAAGAATAACTTATTCTGCATCCTGGGTGATGAATAGCAACACAATATATATATATATATATTTAAATAATAAGTGATTTATTATTACATTGGTCCTTAAATTTTACCAAGCTTTTGTACACAATCACCAGGATTTTCGTTGCCAAAAAAATTCAGGATTTTATTGTTAGAAAATTATTTTTATAAGTTAATAAGATGTGGGATATTGTTTTCTTATATATATAAGTATTTGTTAAATATATGATGACAATAATAATAATATATAATAACATATAAAATAATTTAAATATATATAATATAGTTAGAAAGGAAACATAAGTTGGACCAGGCGTTCCTATTCTTATCTTTACCTAATAATAAAGCAAATTGGGTTTCTTTCGTCCCTCATGGCATTTTTTAGAACAGTCCCTCTATTTCAGAGAATTCAATCTGTTGTCCTGTGTTAAGTTAAAACGACGTTATTTTCATATTTTATACAAAAGTCCCTGTCTTTTCTTGAAATCAATCCGCCGTCCGGATTTAAGTCACACCTGAACCGTTATTTTACATTTTTCGAAACCCCCCTGATGTTTTAGGTAATTCATCTACGGATCATATTTAAGTCAAACAAATGCTTTTTAAAATCATTCGTATCTTTTAAACCGTAACTCCAATTTGAGCATGTTATATATGAAATTTGATTAGAAAAATATGTAGAATATGAATACGAGATTGTTTTTACCTGTTAAGTATTTTTAAATATTATTTTGGAATATATTTGAGTCAAACCAAATGATTTTCTAAATTATCTGTATCTTTTAAACTGTAACTTCGATTTTAACATATTATATATGAAATTTTATGAGAAAAATATGTGGAATCTAAATATGATGTTAATTTTACCTATTAAATATTTTTAAAATATTGTTATGGAAGCAAACTTATAATTTATTGCGCAAGATTCGTTTTTTTATACCGACGGCGATCCAGATTGCAAATAAACACCCCACTATAACCATGTACGGAAAAGAAAACATCGATAACTACACATGCATACCTATGGAAAATGGCGCAAGGGAAAATAATAGATTTCTCATCGTGAGAGTGAGAGAAAGCGAGCGAGAGAGAGAGAGAGAGAGAGACGCCTTAGGATTAACCATATTTAACACATGTTTTTTGTTGTTTTTTGTGAACACCGAGGTCATCGCCGGCGAGGGTGAGAAGGAGGATAAGCGGCAACACAAATATGATGCCTCGCAAAAATAAAGGAGATGGACCTATTGTGGTCTTGAGTGATGGTTGTTGAGTTAAGAGCGTGTGTTATGTTTTCTCTCCCGTTGCAACGCACGGGCTCTTTTGCTAGTATAGAAAAATAGAACAGACCTCTGCGTTTTCTTCAAAAAATACATAAATTGGGCTGCCAATGTTTCAGGGAAAATAAAACTTCGGATGGGAGGTCCATAGGCCGGTCGATACATGACGACCCTCAAGAAAATACAAACACGCCTATGGACCTCCCATCTGAGATTGTGGGCTACACATGTTAAAAAAGTTAGCCTAGACGGGGCAGCCCAAAACCCAGCTGATACTTGCTGCCCCAGTGATAATAAATGATACCTGCCAGCTCCCCGGCTTCGTTGTGAATTTAGCTCCTATAGTAACTACGTTGAAGAACCTAAAAATGTAACTATGTTGACAAAGCCATGTGCCCCAATGTCTGTATAGCATTAGGAGGAAGTATTTTTTCGATGAGGCACTTGCTTGCGTACGGCCATAGACTTGGTGGGTCCCGATTGTCCGCCTCTCCATGTACAGTCCTCTCCAGATTCCTCTTATTTGTTCAACATGTTCACAATGACTGACAGACAGCGTCGCGGCGAGCGCTCAAAGGCACAGGAGAAGATCCGACCACCTGAGGAAGTGCCTTATTAGTAACGAAACAACTGAACTAGCATAGTGGCTGACTGACACTACCCGACAGCTGTTCCGCCCGGGTTCAATTCCACCTGTGCAAAGAAAATATCTCCAAAAATTTTTGCCTCTGCCTTTATTGACATGTGGGTCCCAATTGTCATCTACGCACACCACATCCAACACTTGCCAAAACTTCGTCCCTCGTTTTCTATGTTTTTCGCACACTCGACGTTGTGTGGGCATCTTGAAAATAGCATATCTTTTTGACAGTGCATGACATGAAGATGTGCTATCCATGAATGTTGATCAGCATGATGTTAATTGGCTGGTAGTTCCATTTTCGACCATGAATAAAACTTCCAGCATGATGTTAACACTGTTTGAAAAGGTCGTGTTAATATAAATGCTCTGCCTCTGAAAGTTGCAGTTTCTTATTTGAAACTGAACTTGCAGTTTCTTCTCTAAGAATCACCTGTCAGCGACCGAAAGGCAGGGGAACCTCTCCTCTCCATCATCTCCATTCAAAAACCACCGTCTCGCCTCTCCCTCTTCTCCATTTCAACACCAACCCTCTCCTCTCCATCATCTCCATTCCAAAACCATCGTCTCGCCTCTCCCTCTTCTCTATTGCATGACCACCGTCTCTCCTCCCATCTTCCAAAGCTAGCACCGGACCACTCAGAAGGACGTCTATGGAGGGGATGCAGCAATGAATCAGGCAAATCACCAAGGGCGACCAGGCAAAGTTAGCCAGGTTGAAGGAGATCCTTACTTGGTTTGGCAATGAGTGGGAGATTTTGAGGACGGTGAGGGCCATGTGGCAATGTATGCGAAAGAGCAAGACGACGGCGATGTGGGCGGCGATGTACTCCTCGGCGGCAGTCATGCCGCAGTCCTTCGAGTTCATCGAGTATCCCCTCTGGGCGATGGAGCAGACCGATTCGCCTGAGGCGAAAGTCATGCGGAGGTGGTGGGCGTACAGGTCGAAGATCGAGCACCCAGAGGATAACGAATCGATCGAGTACGGTGTGTTGTTCGTGAGGGTGCAGAGCCAGCCGGAGCCACAGGAGTATTCATTCTCCCACCGCAAGAGGAGGTCGGATGGCGCGACGTTGCTTCCCCGCCATTCTCCAAGGTTCCCTCGATGCTCGCCTCGTTTCAACGATGTCCGTAGGGTTTAAGGTAAGCTTCGCACTAACCTAATCTTCCATCTGCTCATGCTTACAATCAGTGTGACAACTAATAAAAATCATGCTTACAATCAGTCTCCGAGTACTATGCCAACCACCCTAAAATAGCTCTGGACCTTTGGGTCAAAGTTGTGACACTGTGTACAAATAAAGAAAAATAGATTGGTGCTTCTTTCAGAAAAGAGTACACCCCTAGAAAACTGCCAATATAAGCTACTGGTATTTTTTTAAGTCTAAGCTACTAGTATTTGGTTAGAGGATTTGCTGCCGAGAAAGATCCGTCCACAGTGAGTGCCACACATCCCACTGATGGTGGTGGATGCCAATGCTTAGATGGAGCAGGGTTGGTGTTGGTAATTTTTACTTGGCACCTCGCACTCTGCATATATGCCGGTACCATCTGTACATTTCTGCAGTTCCACCAAAATGCAGCTGGATAACCCTGTTTGCACAGATAATGAAAAGGCGTGATTACATTATAGTGGCACTAGTTGATGAAACATATACTAATAAACAGAAAAAAAATATTACATCATACTGGAAATTGACCCAAGTTTCCCCGATACACCTTCTTCCAGTGATGAAAATTAGTGTACAACGGTAGTACAAGGAGGTGTACCGTGCGTCGCAAGGAGGAAGGCTGGGGGTGCTTAGACTGGGATGTTGAAGCTGGCTCTTTCAGTCCCTACCTTCCCCCTGATGTTTCTATGGTAGCATTTGGGTTGTAATCCAAACTTGGTCGAGCTGGTGTTGCGTCCCCCTACCTGCCTAGCTTATGTGGCGAACTTGTCTTCTGCTAGTACTCAGTCTGTTCTAGTAGTAGTTGCATAACTGCCCGTTTACACCAAGATGTTGTCAGATAATGGTTCTCTATGGTAGGGTTTCTTTAATGAAATCGGAGGGAACCCCCTCTTTTGATATATAAAAAATGGTGGCACTAGCGGTGCCAAAACATTGCCTCAAATTAATAGTGCCACCAGATTAAGGTGCAAAATAATAACATTACTGCTTTATCATGGCAGTGCCAAAACAGTAGCACAAGAGCAGGATCAACATGCAGGATCTTTGGCAAACGGTCAGACCAAAAAGGAACATACCTCGTGATGGGAACCATATCTACAGTCAACGCCATCGTAGAAGGGATGACACCAGTCACCAACATGGATGATTCAATTCATGGGACCTTTTGGTGCAGTTCACCTAAAATGAAGCAATGTCCCATGAGCTAGCAGCTTCTTCTTCTTCTTTTAAGAAAAGGGCTCCAGCCCCGGTTCCATTTCCATCAGAAAACGAAACCCACAGAGCTTCTTCTTCATTAGTTGCAATAAAATTGAGCAACAGCAAGGTTGGTCGTGAAGCTCCTGGAGAGTAGGCGGACCAGGACAGTTGCATCTCTAACGAAAAGAAGCAACTTATCTTAACGGGAAATTTAGCAGGACATGAAAAAAAGTGCCATTGATTCATATTACTGGAGGCATTACATTGAAAACAACATTGGTTAAACGTGTCCTTACTTTTAACAGTGCAACTTCTACATTTTACTAGTGGCATTACATAAGAGTGGCTCGTGGCAACGAACATCAGAAGAGGATATCTGGGTTGGTCCCATTTTCGTTCGGTATATAGCCACCTTATACTGTGTGAGGCTAGCAAATCTAGTGCTGGACTTACTCTGTTGACTTGTCCCCCAGTCCCCACTTTCTTTCCTTTTTCAAGCAATAGATCGGGTTTATATTGAGTTTGTACTGTGTTCCCTTTATTTCCCTATTAGACCTAGAGACCAGTTGGATAGCCAGTCTCTACTACTTTTCGCCCCCATTATTTCCTCTTTTGACCAAGTCCTAGATTCAGGTAACAAATCTTCCCCCACCCCCACCCCCTTTCTTCCTTGTTTGAACCAAGTACTACTAGATTCGAGTGCATGAACTAGTTTTACCTCTTAACTGTAAAAATTAGGTGGTTTTCGAACAACCGATCGATCCTATCTACATGAGGGGGGCTGAGAAATAGTAAAAGATACAAATGCAGCGATGTCAGGAGCTCGGGAAGTAGAGCAAGTCCGGTTTCGAAGGAAGTTATACCGGAGGGTCGCCGGGATGTTGCTAGGTGGGCGGCAGGACGCCGGATCTGCCCACACTACGGCAGCGAGGAAGAAGGGGTGGGGGGCCCTCCCTCGCCAGCGATTCTTGGGAGAGAACAGCAAGGCACGCTGATCGGGACGCGTCGGCAGTGGGTAAGAGCCGTCGCCGAGGACGACCGCGTGAACTTTGCACCTTCTCACCTTCCCCGGCAGAGATAATCCGGCTGGATCTGTGACCAGCGGTGAGTAGAGAGAGAGAGAGTGTGTGTGGCCACCGCTGTCGTGTTTAGATCTGGAGAGGACGAGACAGTGTGAAGAGAGCAACACTAGCAAGCAAGCGTGGAGGCTCCTGCCTATATAGTGGAGTACTAGTTTTCTTTTGTCTACCGACCGGAGCCGGCTTGACCTCGGCAATGACTGTCGAGAAGTCTTCATGCACGTGCCCCGGAGGCGCAGTTGTTGTCATTTTGATCTGAAGCACCCGATGATAACATATAACATGAAAAAATGCCACATGACAAGAAATCATAACCTCACTGCCCAAAGGGGACAAGATGAATCCCGACGGACAAACTAGATGAGGATCAAAGCTCAGATTAAAGATAAACTCGAAGAAAAGGGATCCATCGATACATGTCCTAATTAACATAGCCGGCTTGACCTAGATGGCAGCCGAGTAGTCTTCGTGCATGTGCCCCCAATGACTAGCCCAACTCAGTTGTCGCTGTTTAACCCTCACAGTGATCCGAAGCACATGACACCTAATTTTGCGAGATGACAAGAAACCTTTTTTTAGATTTCTCACCAGAACTACAGCCATGTACAACACAGCCTGCACGATATGTAGACGATAGCCAATCCAGGCATGTCTGCTGGAGTCTGGTCACATGCATGGACGAACTAATCTTCCGTGTCATGCAGGGATCGTCCAGGTACCAATGTATGTACTAATTCTATTAACTCACCCGACTTGCAGGGCCGGGGAGTGTGCCTGTGGTCGGTTCTCAATTGCGGTCCCACATGTGTGTGCAAATGCAATATGACGCGCGTTCAATTTGGAGAGCGGCATGCCAGACCGACCAACCGTCTAGGGTGCGACGCAAACGCGATGGGCGTGCTGCATACTCCATACATGTGTACCGCCGTTTTCTTGAGGCTTTGCTCCATGGCACAATCCATGGATACATAATTAGTATACGGTACTATTTAAAAGTCGAGGGTGCGGCTTTTCCCGCGCGGTAGGCGGGGCAGTTCCGCCTAGTCGGTTCGACAGAGACGCGAGAAGATGAGGGAGTAGGCTGCTGCAAACGTAGGGCTATGTGATTTGAAAGTGAGTTACTGCTGGATAGGTGGGGCCCGGTTATTTGACATGCCATTATCATTTTAACTACGGCGCTATGACCGGCTTGATTCTCCCGATTCCTGACCACCTCCATACAAGTGCCTCTCCCGATGCTCCACCATGTAGAGGCTGGCTCTTGCTTGAGAGCCCACTCCTCCACTTTTTCCTTGCCTCTTTCCCCCAGATATGCAAAAATGCCATGTAAAGCGGGCTTATAGCCCATTATTGTACTTGATCCTACAAGTGCTAAGCCTGCCACAAAGGCATAAAGTCTGATGTGGCAAGTTAATTAAGAAGAGACAGACTAGTTTGGTGACCCCAGGAAGAATCAGTGATAAGTGCGTGTACCTAGATAAAGCAAACTTAGCAACAAAAAACTAAGCACTTATGCATTGGGGACTTGAGTTGCTAAGCCATTTAATGCCCATAGCACCTCATCTAAGCACCATTTCATTGGAAGAGCTCACTCCTTGGAAAATGCATTAAATACTACGAAGAAAGAGATAGACAGAAGTAAACAAAAAATACTCTTATAGCCAACCTCATAGCTAACCTTGTTGTATGAGTGACTAAGTGATGACTATGTATGACATGCCAACATTAGATAGCCTAACACACTGTGTTAAATATCCAAGGGCGCGGCCGCGCGAGCAAGGCAACTGTCATGGTAGGTGCGACCATGATACAGGCTGCTGGCAGCCCTTGGATCTGAGATCGAACGGCCGCATGCTAAGTTGCTAAAAATTTGCAAAATAACCCTCCAGGATAGGATATTCACCCATAGGTCTAGAATCACGCCATGCAACCATTCGATCTCAGATCCAAGGGCTCTCAGAAGCCCGTAACATGGGAGAATGGAAAGCTTCGTATCACTTGTAATTTTCCTGATGCTTGACATGACATCGAAAGTCATTTAATTGGGCGTCGAGTAGACATGACATCTAATTTTGCCCCCATAGTACTGTGCATGAATCCACTTATCCACCAGGCAAGCCACTACCCTGCCATTCACACCCCCCCTCTCGACATTTTTACAATCGATAAACTGCTCCAAGTCATCCCATCCTTTCACATTACGGCAGTTCCACTAATCCTAACCCTCCTCCCAAATCCATGGCGTCCCAGATTTCCATGATCGGCGGTGAGTACAAGGTTAGAACCATCACCGGCGATGGGTTCGACATCGTCTACACCCGTCCTTCCGCAATGGTGAAAGAATGCCTTGCTCGCTTCAAACGCATGTTCAAAAACTCAAATGATGAGTGGGTCGCTGGGCTAGATGTTGAGTACACCATAGTCGTGGGAAGTGAGAAGAATCTAAAGGAGGCGGAGAAGAAGAAGCCCGCCGTGATCCAGGTTTGCGTGCATGACTTATGCTTGGTCTACCACATATGCCATGCCGACGTTGAGTGCTAGGATTTTAAGAATTTCCTCAAGGACGGCCAAGTCAAATTCGTTACTGTAGACTTTAGGAATGACAAGGAAATCCTGGGTCGGATAGGCCTCGTTGTAGGCAACCCCATCGACCTCCAGAAGAAAGGGTTGGTGCCCTCCCGTGATCAGCCTTCAATGCTGACCCTGGCAGGAGCCATGGTTCATCCTTCGTACGGTACACTAAAGAAACCTCCATTCAAGTTTCATCATGCATGGGAGTGGAATGTACTAGATATAGACCACATCCACTACGCTGCAATGGATGGCTGCCTTACATCTACAAGGGTTGGATGAAGAGCAAGAGCCAAGTGTGCGGTTCAAGCAAAGAAGCATCGGCCAAGAGGAAGAGGGACAAGGAAGAAGTCGAGGACGTGGATGAGGAGTCCGAGTAAGGTGGCAATGTTGTTGCTCATGGTGGTTCTAATGTACTTTCTACCGGATTAGTTGCTTAGTTTAATTTCAGGTGTGCTTAGTGTTATTTGAAGGGTGTGTTGTGCTGAGCCCTGTTGGGGAACGTAGTAATTTCAAAAAATTTCCTACGCACACGCAAGATCATGGTGATGCATAGCAACGAGAGGGGAGAGTGTTGTCTACGTACCAACGCAGACCGACTACGGAAGCGATCACACAATGTAGAGGAAGTAGTCGTACGTCTTCCCAATCCGACCGATCCAAGCACCGTTACTCCGGCACCTCTGAGTTCTTAGCACACGTTCAGCTCGATGACGATCCTTCGGCTCCGATCCAGCAAAGCGTCGAGGAAGAGTTCCGTCAGCACGATGGCATGGTGATGATCTTGATGTACTACCGACGCAGGGCTTCGCCTAAGCACTACAACGGTATGATCGAGGTGGAATTTGGTGGCAGGGGGCACCGCACACGGCTAAGGAACGATCTCAAGGATCAACTTGTGTGTCTAGAGGTGCCCCATGCCCCTGTATATAAAGGATCCAAGGGGAGGGGCTGGCCGGCCAAGGTGGGAGGCGCAGGAGGAGTCCTACTCCTACCGGGAGTAGGACCCCCCCCCCCCCGCCCCTCCAATCCTAGTCCAACTAGGTTTCCTCAAGTGGGAAAGGGAGAGGGGGTGGCCGGCCACCTTCCCTAGTCCTAATAGGACTAGGGGAAGGGGGGGAGGCGCGCAGCCCATGGGGCAGCCCTTTCACCTTTCTACCAAGGCCCATGTTGGCCCATTTGGCTCCCGGGGGGTTCGGTAACCCTCCCGGTAATCCGGTAAAATCCCGATTTCACCCGGAACACTTCCGATGCCCAAACATAGGCTTCCAATATATCAATCTTTATGTCTCGACCATTTCGAGACTCCTCGTCATGTCCGTGATCACATCCGGGACTCCGAACAACCTTCGGTACATCAAAATGCATAAACTCATAATAACTGTCATCGGACGTTAAGCGTGCGGACCCTACGGTTCGAGAACAATGTAGACATGACCGAGACACGTCTCCGGTCAATAACCAATAGCGGGACCTGGATGACCATATTGGCTCCTACATATTCTACGAAGATCTTTATCGGTCAGACCGCATAACAACATACGTTGTTCCCTTTGTCATCGGTATGTTACTTGCCCGAGATTCGATCGTCGGTATCCAATACCTAGTTTAATCTCGTTACTGGCAAGTCTCTTTACTCGTTCCGTAATACATCATCTCACAACTAACATCTTAGTTATAATGCTTGCAAGGCTTATGTGATGTGTATTACCGAGAGGGCCCAGAGATACCTCTCCGACAATCGGAGTGACAAACCCTAATCTCGAAATACGCCAACCCAACATCTACCATTGGAGACACCTGTAGTACTCCTTTATAATCACCCAGTTACGTTGTGACGTTTGGTAGTACCCAAAGTGTTCCTCCGGTAAACGGGAGTTGCATAATCTCATAGTTATAGGAACATGTATAAGTCCTGAAGAAAGCAATAGCAACATACTAAACGATCGGGTGCTAAGCTAATGGAATGGGTCATGTCAATCAGATCATTCAACCAATGATGTGACCTCGTTAATCAAATAACAACTCTTTGTTCATGGTTAGGAAACATAACCATCTTTGATTAACGAGCTAGTCAAGTAGAGGCATACTAGTGACACTCTGTTTGTCTATGTATTCACACATGTATTATGTTTCCGGTTAATACAATTCTAGCATGAATAATAAACATTTATCATGATATAAGGAAATAAATAATAACTTTATTATTGCCTCTAGGGCATATTTCCTTCAGTCTCCCACTTGCACTAGAGTCAATAATCTAGATTACATAGTAATGATTCTAACACCCATGGAGCCTTGGTGCTGATCATGTTTTGCTCGTGGAAGAGGCTTAGTCAACGGGTCTGCAACATTCAGATCCGTATGTATCTTGCAAATCTCTATGTCTCCCACCTGGACTAGATCCCGAATGGAGTTGAAGCGTCTCTTGATGTGTTTGGTCCTTTTGTGAAATCTGGATTCCTTTGCCAAAGCAATTGCACCAGTATTGTCACAAAAGATTTTCATTGGACCCGATGCACTAGGTATGACACCTAGATCGGATATGAACTCCTTCATCCAGACTCCTTCGTTCATTGCTTCCGAAGCAGATATGTACTCCGCTTCACATGTAGATCCCGCTACGACGCTTTGTTTAGAACTGCACCAACTGACAGCTCCACCGTTTAAAGTAAACACGTATCCGGTTTGCGATTTAGAATCGTCCGGATCAGTGTCAAAGCTTGCATCAATGTAACCTCTTACGGTGAGCTCTTTGTCACCTCCATATACGAGAAACATATCCTTAGTCCTTTTCAGGTATTTCAGGATGTTCTTGACCGCTGTCCAGTGATCCACTCCTAGATTACTTTGGTACCTCCCTGCTAAACTTATAGCAAGGCACACATCAGGTCTGGTACACAGCATTGCATACATGATAGAGCCTATGGCTGAAGCATAGGGAACATCTTTCATCTTCTCTTTATCTTCTGCAGTGGTCGGGCATTGAGTCTGACTCAACTTCACACCTTGTAACACAGGCAAGAACCCTTTCTTTGCTTGATCCATTTTGAACTTCTTCAAAATCTTGTCAAGGTATGTGCTTTGTGAAAGTCCAGTTAAGCGTCTTGATCTATCTCTATAGATCTTTATGCCTAATATGTAAGTAGCTTCCCCGAGGTCTTTCATCGAAAAACTTTTATTCAAGTATCCCTTTATGCTATCCAGAAATTCTATATCATTTCCAATCAGCAATATGTCATCCACATATAATATCAGAAATGCTACAGAGCTCCCACTCACTTTCTTGTAAATACAGGCTTCTCCAAAAGTCTGTATAAAGCCAAATGCTTTGATCACACTATCAAAGCGTTTATTCCAACTCCGAGATGCTTGCACCAGTCCATAAATGGATCGCTGGAGTTTGCATACTTTGTTAGCTCCCTTTGGATCGACAAAACCTTCTGGTTGCATCATATACAACTCTTCTTCCAGAAATCCATTCAGGAATGCAGTTTTGACATCCCTCTGCCATATTTCATAATCATAAAATGCGGCAATTGCTAACATGATTCTGACGGACTTAAGCATCGCTACGGGTGAGAAGGTCTCATCGTAGTCAACCCCTTGAACTTGTCGAAAACCTTTTGCGACAAGTCGAGCTTTATAGACAGTAATATTACTGTCAGCGTCAGTCTTTTTCTTGAAGATCCATTTATTCTCAATTGCTTGCCGATCATCGGGCAAGTCAACCAAAGTCCATACTTTGTTCTCATACATGGATCCCATCTCAGATTTCATGGCCTCAAGCCACTTTGCGGAATCTGGGCTCACCATCGCTTCTTCATAGTTTGTAGGTTCATCATGATCTAGTAGCATGACTTCCAGAATTGGATTGCCGTACCACTCTGGTGCGGATCTCACTCTGGTTGATCTAAGTGGTTCAGTAGTATCTTGTCCTGAAGTTTCATGATCATCATCATTAGCTTCCTCACTAATTGGTATAGGTGTCGCAGAAACAGTTTTCTGTGATGTACTATTTTCCAATAAGGGAGCAGGTACAGTTACCTCGTCAAGTTCTACTTTCCTCCCACTCACTTCTTTCGAGAGAAACTCCTTCTCTAGAAATGATCCATTCTTAGCAACGAATGTCTTGCCTTCGGATCTGTGATAGAAGGTATACCCAACAGTCTCCTTTGGGTATCCTATGAAGACACATTTCTCCGCTTTGGGTTCGAGCTTATCAGGTTGAAGCTTTTTCACATAAGCATCGCAGCCCCAAACTTTAAGAAACGACAACTTTGGTTTCTTGCCAAACCATAGTTCATAAGGCGTCGTCTCAACGGATTTTGATGGTGCCCTATTTAACGTGAATGCGGCCGTCTCTAAAGCATAACCCCAAAACGATAGCGGTAAATCAGTAAGAGACATCATAGATCGCACCATTTCTAGTAAAGTACGATTACGACGTTCGGACACACCATTACGCTGTGGTGTTCCGGGTGGCGTGAGTTGCGAAACTATTCCACAATTTTTCAAATGTACACCAAACTCGTAACTCAAATATTCTCCTCCATGATCAGATCGTAGAAACTTTATTTTCTTGTTACGATGATTTTCAACTTCACTCTGAAATTCCTTGAACTTTTCAAATGTTTCAGACTTATGTTTCATTAAGTAGATATATCCATATCTGCTTAAATCCATCTGTGAAGGTGAGAAAATGACGATATCCGCCACGAGCCTCAATATTCATCGGACCACATACATCGGTATGTATGATTTCCAATAAATCTGTTGCTCTCTCCATAGTACCGGAGAACGGTGTTTTAGTCATCTTGCCTATGAGGCACGGTTCGCAAGTACCAAGTGATTCATAATCAAGTGGTTCCAAAAGCCCATCAGTATGGAGTTTCTTCATGCGCTTTACACCGATATGACCTAAACGGCAGTGCCACAAATAAGTTGCACTATCATTATCAACTCTACATCTTTTGGCTTCTACATTATGAATATGTGTATCACTACTATCGAGATTCAACAAGAATAGACCACTCTTCAAAGGTGCATGACCATAAAAGATATTACTCATATAAATAGAACAACCATTATTCTCTGATTTAAATGAATAACCGCCTCGCATCAAACAAGATCCAGATATAATGTTCATGCTCAATGCTGGCACCAAATAACAATTATTTAGGTTTAATATTAATCCCGAAGGTAGATGTAGAGGTAGCGTGCCGACCGCGATCACATCGACTTTGGAACCGTTTCCCACGCGCATCGTCACCTCATCCTTTGCTAGCGTCCGCTTATTCCGTAGTCCCTGTTTCAAGTTGCAAATATTAGCAACAGAACCAGTATCAAATACCCAGGTGCTACTGCGAGCTCTAGTAAGGTACATATCAATAACATGTATATCTCATATACCTTTGTTCACCTTGCCATCCTTCTTATCCGCCAAATACTTGGGGCAGTTCCGCTTCCAGTGACCAGTCTGCTTGCAGTAGAAGCACTCAGTTTCAGGCTTAGGTCCAGACTTGGGTTTCTTCTCCTGAGCAGCAACTTGCTTGCTGTTCTTCTTGAAGTTCCCCTTCTTCTTCCCTTTGCCCTTTTTCTTGAAACTAGTGGTCTTGTTAACCATCAACACTTGATGCTCCTTCTTGATTTCTACCTCCGCAGCTTTCAGCATTGCGAAGAGCTCGGGAATAGTCTTGTTCATCCCTTGCATATTATAGTTCATCACGAAGCTCTTGTAGCTTGGTGGCAGTGATTGGAGAATTCTGTCAATGACGCAATCATCTGGAAGATTAACTCCCATCTGAATCAAGTGATTATTATACCCAGACATTTTGAGTATATGCTCACTGACAGAACTGTTCTCCTCCATCTTGCAGCTATAGAACTTATTGGAGACTTCATATCTCTCAATTCGGGCATTTGCTTGAAATATTAACTTCACCTCCTGGAACATCTCATATGCTCCATGACGTTCAAAATGTCGTTGAAGTCCCGATTCTAAGCCGTAAAGCATGGCACACTGAACTATCGAGTAGTCATCAGCTTTGCTCTGCCAGACGTTCATAACATCTGGCGTTGCTCCAGCAGCAGGCCTGGCACCCAGCGGTGCTTCCAGGACGTAATTCTTCTGTGCAGCAATGAGGATAATCCTCAGGTTACCGACCCAGTCCGTGTAATTGCTACCATCATCTTTCAACTTTGCTTTCTCAAGGAACGCATTAAAATTCAACGGAACAACAGCACGAGCCATCTATCTACAATCAACATAAACAAGCAAGATACTATCAGGTACTAAGTTCATGATAAGTTTAAGTTCAGTTAATCAAATTACTTAGGAACTCCCACTTAGATAGACATCCCTCTAATCCTCTAAGTGATCACGTGATCCAAATCAACTAAACCATAACCGATCATCACGTGAGATGGAGTAGTTTTCAATGGTGAACATCGTCATGTTGATCATATCTACTATATGATTCACGCTCGACCTTTCGGTCTCTGTGTTCCGAGGCCATATCTGCATATGCTAGGCTCGTCAAGTTTAACCTGAGTATTCTGCGTGTGCAAAACTGGCTTGCACCCTTTGTAGATGGACGTAGAGCTTATCACACCCGATCATCACATGGTGTCTGGGCACGACGAACTTTGGCAACAGTGCATACTCAGGGAGAACACTTCTTGATAATTTAGTGAGAGATCATCTTATAATGCTACCGTCAATCAAAGCAAGATAAGATGCATAAAAGATAAACATCACATGCAATCAATATAAGTGATATGATATGGCCATCATCATCTTGTGCTTGTGATCTCCATCTCCGAAGCACCGTCATGATCACCATCGTCACCGGCGCGACACCTTGATCTCCATCGTAGCATCGTTGTCGTCTCGCCAATCTTATGCTTCCACGACTATCACTACCGCTTAATAATAAAGTAAAGCATTACATCGCGATTGCATTGCATACAATAAAGCGACAACCATATGGCTCCTGCCAGTGGCAGATAACTTGGTTACAAAACATGATCATCTCATACAATAAAATCAGCATCATGCCTTGACCATATCACATCACAACATGCCCTGCAAAAACAAGTTAGACGTCCTCTACTTTGTTGTTGCAAGTTTTACGTGGCTGCTACGGGCTCAAGCAAGAACTCATCTCACCTACGCGTCAAAACCACAACGATAGTTTGTCAAATAGACTCCGTTTTAACCTTCTCAGGGACCGGGCGTAGCCACACTCGGTTCAACTAAAGTTGGAGAGACAGTCGCCCGCAAGCCATCTATGTGCAAAGCACGTCGAGGGAACCGGTCTCGCGTAAGCGTACGCGTAAGGTTGGTCCGGCTCGTCTCGTCCAACAATACCGCCGAACCAAAGTATGACATGCTGGTAGGCAGTATGACTTGTATCGCCCACAACTCACTTGTGTTCTACTCGTGCAAATAACATCAAACCATAAAACCTAGGCTCGGATGCCACTGTTGGGGAACATAGTAATTTCAAAAAATTTCCTACGCACACGCAAGATCATGGTGATGCATAGCAACGAGAGGGGAGAGTGTTGTCCACGTACCAACGCAGACCGACTGCGGAAGCGATCACACAACATAGAGGAAGTAGTCGTACGTCTTCCCGATCCGACCGATCCAAGCACCGTTACTCCGGCACCTCCGAGTTCTTAGCACACGTTCAGCTCGATGACGATCCTCGGGCTCCGATCCAGCAAAGCGTCGAGGAAGAGTTCCGTCAGCACGACGGCGTGGTGACGATCTTGATGTACTACCGACGCAGGGCTTCGCCTAAGCACTACAACGGTATGATCGAGGTGGAATTTGGTGGCAGGGGGCACCGCACACGACTAAGGAACGATCTCAAGGATCAACTTGTGTGTCTAGAGGTGCCCCCTGCCCCCGTATATAAAGGATCCAAGGGGAGGGGCTGGCCGGCCAAGGTGGGAGGCGCAGGAGGAGTCCTACTCCTACCGGGAGTAGGACTCCCCCCTCCAATCCTAGTCCAACTAGGTTTCCTCAAGTGGGAAAGGGAGAGGGGGTGGCCGGCCACCTTCCCTAGTCCTAATAGGACTAGGGGAAGGGGGGAGGCGCGCAGCCCATGGGGCAGCCCTTTCACCTTTCTACCAAGGCCCATGTTGGCCCATTTGGCTCCCGGGGGGTTCCGGTAACCCTCCCGGTAATCCGGTAAAATCCCGATTTCACCCGGAACACTTTCGATGTCCAAACATAGGCTTCCAATATATCAATCTTTATGTCTCGACAATTTCAAGACTCCTCGTCATGTCTGTGATCACAGCCGGGACTCCGAACAACCTTCGGTACATCAAAATGCATAAACTCATAATAACTGTCATCGGACGTTAAGCGTGCGGACCCTACGGTTCGAGAACAATGTAGACATGACCGAGACACGTCTCCGGTCAATAACCAATAGCGGGACCTGGATGACCATATTGGCTCCTACATATTCTACGAAGATCTTTATCGGTCAGACCGCATAACAACATACGTTGTTCCCTTTGTCATCGGTATGTTACTTGCCCGAGATTCGATCGTCGGTATCCAATACCTAGTTCAATCTCGTTACTGGCAAGTCTCTTTACTCATTCCGTAATACATCATCTCACAACTAACATCTTAGTTATAATGCTTGCAAGGCTTATGTGATGTGTATTACCGAGAGGGCCCAGAGATACCTCTCCGACAATCGGAGTGACAAACCCTAATCTCGAAATACGCCAACCCAACATCTACCATTGGAGACACATGTAGTACTCCTTTATAATCACCCAGTTACGTTGTGACATTTGGTAGTACCCAAAGTGTTCCTCCGGTAAACGGGAGTTGCATGATCTCATAGTTATAGGAACATGTATAAGTCATGAAGAAAGCAATAGCAACATACTAAACGATCGGGTGCTAAGCTAATGGAATGGGTCATGTCAATCAGATCATTCAACCAATGATGTGACCTCGTTAATCAAATAACAACTCTTTGTTCATGGTTAGGAAACATAACCATCTTTGATTAACGAGCTAGTCAAGTAGAGGCATACTAGTGACACTCTGTTTGTCTATGTATTCACACATGTATTATGTTTCCGGTTAATACAATTCTAGCATGAATAATAAACATTTATCATGATATAAGGAAATAAATAATAACTTTATTATTGCCTCTAGGGCATATTTCCTTCATGCCCCAAGTAGAACTATCTTATGTTTCTTCTCGTTATATTTCGTACATTTCATCTTTTAGTTGGTATAGTACTACCACTCGTTTCTTCACATTATATACGTAAAATATATATGGCCAACATCATATAGCCAACAGTTTAGTCGTCAAAGAATTTCAGGGTGCTTAGTTTTGTCAAAGAATTCCAGGGTGCTTAGTTTTATTTGAGGGGTGTGTTGTGGTGGAGACCATTAACTTATCATTGTGAGAATCGGCTTATTTTTGTCATGTAACATGGTCAACGAGTTTCACGTGAAAAAAACAATGTCTAATGGCATTTCTAATATACGTCGCCTCCCCCCAGATTTTCTTTACAGAGGCAACATAGAACTATATGAGTGCCCAGTTAAATTTTGGAATTATTCCGGGTTTGTGTGGCCTTTTTTATACATTAATTGAGTTTCTGGTCATTTAATGGGCATAATTCAAATTTAAACTACAAGCACATGCTCCCGTGCACCAAAGTTGATTGAAAAATCACATGTGTGTCCTCGGGTGAATTTCTAGGTCACATGCAAGAAATGGGAATGAAATTCAAACATCAGGGCATCGTGGTTCGGCCATTGAGAAACTTGGTTTTAAAATTCTGGTAAATCCAAAACACGCCTGAAAATCATGAAACTTGGCATGGTGTCTTGTCATGGTACTACCATGCTGTGGTAAAAAAATTGCAGAATAGGAACAAGTTTTGGTATAAGTTTCTTGCAAACCGGAGCTTCTCTCAAGAAGGCTCGTGGTTCTGAGAGGGATCGTGTCACCTTTGTGTGCATAATTCAAATTTTAAATACAAGCACATGCTCTAGTGCACCAAAGCTGGTTGAAAAATCACATGTGTGTCCTCGGGTAAATTTCTAGGTCCCATGCCAGAAATGGGAATGAAATTCAAACATCTGGGCGTCATGGCTCGGCTGGAAACATTGAGAAACTTGGTTTTTTAATTCCTGTAAATCTGAAACACGCATGAAAATCATGAAACTTGGCTTGGTATCATGATATGGCACCAACATGATGTGGTAATTTTTTTGTCCGATTTGCGAAGGCGCACACATTAACAATCAATAAAGTCATTTTGGAACAAGTGTTGTCACGTTACAATCGGAAACACAAGTATTATTGAAACCGTGGGCGTTCTATTTACCATTTACGTGCCGCCACGCGTCCCTTTTTTATGAGCTAGGAGGCGCCATGTAGGGTAGCTATTTGAGTACTGGACGCGTGCGAGCCCTTTGACCTCCAAGTATAGACACAACCAGGCCCTCGTTGGTATCCGCGCCTCGACTTTGGCTGGTCATAGTGGAGATTAGCATAGACTAGTTACTAGTCTATGTTACTAGTACCTTCATAGTGGGTAGTGTCATATAGTATATGCATAATTTGGCGACGAGCGCTCTCTATATGTACCAACTTTTTTTTAATTACATCTTGTTAGTTTTGCTCCATGGCGCAATCCATCGATACTACTACTGTACAAATGTATACATTTTTTAAAAGGCTAGTGTAACGCCCCGGACACACCCGCCGATGGTCGTTACTCCTGGCGGGATCTAGACTGGCCCCACAAATCAATACTAGTCTTTTATGCGCACTTTGTCCTCACTCATGCGCACCCGGGAGCAACTTCCCGGTCGGTCACTCATCCTGACACTACTCCAAGCTGAGCACGCTTAACTTTGGAGTTCTGTCCAAATGGGCTACCGGAAAAGAAGGAATTCCTTATTGACATGTGTAAGTGCATCTAGTGCCACCCGTAGTTGGTTTTGGAATATTGACGACAAACCTAGTTGAGGGACTAATGTGTTTGTGAGAATTGCAGGATAACACAGGTAGAAGTCCCTCATTGATTCGGTTTTACTACCAGAGATGACCCCTAAAAATGTACGAAGACATTGAAGTCAATGGTGGTATATGAAGATATTCACATTGAAGACTATGACAGGAGAAGACACCACGTGAAGCCTATGGAACTCGAAGACTTAGATCTTTCGTAGTTCTCTTTCATTTGTGTTGAGTCATAGGAACCACCGTACTGTTAAGTGGGGTCCAAGAGAACCAGTCAGAACGACTGAAGTGATGCCTAATTCAAAACCTATATCTTCAAGTGAAGACTATGAGAGCAAATCTTGTCCAGAGTCGGACAAGTCAGCTTTACTTGTAGCCCAAGGAAAGTTGCCGTGTGAGTTCGAAATCTGACCGTTGGAACACATGTCAGTTCCTTAGTGACCCAGGGTCATTTCGGACAAATCAGGTCGGGTTGCCCAGTGGCTATAAATAGTCCACCCCCTACAACTATAAATGGTTGGCTGCTCAGATTTCGGTGCACGGCTTTTGTCGTTTGAGAGCAACCCACCTCGAAGCCTTTGAGAGAAAATTCCTAGCGAGGAGAAAAGCCCTAACCACCCAGAGCCAGAGATAATTGGGCATCACTTAAGTCTTCTTGTCTGAGTGATCTAAAGACTTATTACACTTGAGGAATGTGCATCCTCCAGCCGGTTAGGCATCGCGTTCTGAGCATCCAAGAGACATTGTGGATTGCCGGTGAACGAAGTCTGTGAAGGTTTGGGAGTCTACCTTGAAGACTTACCAGAGTGATTGGGCGAGGTCTGTGTGACCGTAGCTCAAGGGGAATATGGTGAGGACTGGGTGTCCTAAGCTGCGTGTTCAGGACTGTGTGTCCTTTGGTTTAAATACCTAGCTGCCCTAACCAGACGTACAGTTGTCACAGCAACTGTAACTGGTCCAACAAATCTTTTTCTTCAACGAGTCACTGGTTTCATCTTCACTTCCTTTTACTTACTGTTACTCATTGTGAAGCCATTGCATGCTTGCTCTATCTTTTGTCTTCACAACGTAACTGTATGATTTGTTTGGCTTCATAACTTCTTCCTACCTGATCCTTCTTACACTGCCGCAACCTGTCATTGTGCTTTAACTCTATTGAATACTTGACCATGGCTTGCCTAGTGTAATCTAACTTCCGCTGCATAGTAACAGGCATATCTCTACTGTTTGTCTTCATAACTTCCACATTTTGAAGACTTTCATAAAAATCGCCTATTCACCCCCCCTCTAGTCGATATAACGCACTTTCAATTGGTATCAGAGCAAGGTGCTCCATTGTTCTGTGTGATTTGGTTTAACCACCTGGAGTTTTAGCTATGTCGACTGCAGGGATAATCAAAGTCTCCGCTGCGTGCCCCGTCTTCGATGGAACTGAATATCCCTACTGGAAGAATAAGATGCGCATGCATCTTGAAGCCATTGACGTCGACCTATGGTATGTCGTCGAGAACGGCGTTCCCAAGGCTGGAGAAGGTGTCACTGCTACTGATGTCAAGAAGTTCACTCAACTGGACTCTGCTGCCAAGAATATCATCTGTGCTCATCTGACCAAAGGATAGTATGGCCATGTGAGTGCTTTGAAGACATCCAAGCTGGTCTGGGACTGGCTCTTCAAGGTCAATGAAGGCATCTCAACCCAGAGAGATCAGAGAATCAGTGTTCTTCGCAACCTCTTCAACCGCTTCAAGCGAAATGACAATGAGAATGTCCAGCACACATTTGACCGACTTACTGAGATCACAAATGAGCTTCAAGCCCTCGGCGCCACTGAGATCACCAAACATGAAATCGTCAAGACGCTGCTGAGATCACTTGATAGTTCGTTTGACATCCTAGCCCTGATGATTCAAGAACGTCCTGATTTCAAGACACTCGATCCGTCCGACATACTCGAGAGGCTCAACACACATGAGTTTCAGCTTTCTGAGAAAAGAGATATCTACGGTCCAAACTACGGGTGAACTCATGCCCTGAAGGAAAAAGTTGTTTCCTCATCTGAAGAAGAATCTGACAGCAGTTCTGATGATCATGAAGACATTGGAAGGGAACTTGCAATGCTAGTGAAGAAGTTCCAAAAATTCACCAAGAAGAAAGGTTTCATAAAGTCTTCACGGTCAAGCTCAAGGAATGATGAAGCTTCTGCTCATGACTACAAGAAGAAAGCATGCCACAAGTGCAAGAAAACTGGACACTTCATCTCTGAGTGTCCACAGTGGGACAATGAGAACAGAAAGAAGAAGAAGAGCAAGGAATATGACTCTGACGACAAGAAGAAGAAGAAATACTCAAAGTCTTCTTCCAAGTCTTCCTCAAAGTCTTCATCACACAAGAAGAGCTCATCTGGCAAGGCACGTGCGTTTGTTGGCAAGGAAATGGATTCGGAGGAGGAGTCCGCTTCTAAGGAGGCAGAGGTGGAGTCTGAGGAGGAGTCTGATTCTGGCATTGCAAGTCTGGCTACAGCATATGTTGCCAAGTCCATCTTCAACACTGAAGAGAATGACTCCATCACCGACACCGATGCAAATGACAAGGACTTCTCCAATCCTACCTACTGCTTCATGGCACGCGGTGCCAAGGTAAACACACGCACTACTCACTATCAAACATCTAGTGACGATGACTCTGATTGTGATTCAAAACCCAGCTACAAAACACTTGCTAAAATTGCAACTGAACAACAGAAAGCCATGGAACATATTCAAAAACTGTTAGACAGAAGCGATGATCTGTTGGGTGCTGAAATGACTCAATCTGAATCCTTAATTGAAGACATAAAAAATCTTCACGTTAAGTATCAGGAACTTGAAGATCGTCATGATACTCTATCAACAACTCATGAAAAGCTTTCCTATGATTATCTTCAAAGGAAGCAAGATCTTGAGAAATTGAGAGCGGCTCATGAAGATCTTCAAAAGGAAAACGAGTCACTTCGCGCCGAACAGATCAGTTCCGCTCAGGAAGGATTTGAACCACCATGTCTTAAATGCATTGAGCGTGATAATGTTGCTTCTGTTGCTGAATTTTCTACTGCTACTGCTATTGCAATATCTTCAACTGTTGATGTGGTAACTAACCCCTCTGTTGAGGATACCACTGCTATTGCTGATGAGAATGCTAGGTTGAAGAAATTGCTTGAAACAGGGATGTACAAAAGTCTTAAAGGGCATCAGACATTATGTGATGTCCTCAAGAAGCAGATACCAAACCAAAACCCTAGGAAAGAGGGTGTTGGGTTCGTAAGGAAAATAAATGCAGATGGCTCTTACTGGAAACCTGAGCAGTACCCCAAAACCACATGGGTTGCTGCAAAGGAATCTTCAGCAGATCCATCCAATCTATCTGGCTTCACTTGTGCTAACCCCATTATCATTGATGAATCCTTTGATGCAAACTATAAACTGTTTAAAAATCAGAATGGTGAAGTGTTTGCCATGTACATTGGTACTAACTGCAGGAATGGACCACCTATGAAGAAGATCTGCGTTCCAAAAACGTGTCTGGAGAATCTTCTTGTGAATGTCTTCATGACACCTCACATGAAGAAGACAAATCTCAGACCAAAGGCTTCATACGGTCCAAAGGCTTCATACAGACAGAGGACTCACTTGAGTCGCACTAACGCAAATGCTTTGCAGGGAAACCATACTCAGGCATATGAATATGAGAGCGGTTCATCAAACCATCATGTTCATTTGACCAAGAACTATTCTGCTTATTCTAATGAGTACTATTGTCCGCCTGCTAGACTATTTGCTAGGGCTCCAAAGCCAAAATTCTCAGATGCTGCACTTAGACTTATTGCTTCTAAGCCACCCTTGAAGATGTGGGTGGTTAAGAAAGCTTAACTCTCTTTTGCAGGGAAAGGTCTCCAGCAGAAAACCAAAATCTTTTGACGCTATTGCTGGGGACCTTAAAAATCTTGCAGGGCGCAAGATCAAATGCCCGAATGGCATCACTATGTACTTCGTTCCTGAATCGCATGCTACTCTCCCTATTAGTCCTAATCTGGATCTAAGTTTTTATAACCCACTGGTTCATCAAATGTTTTTGCTTCACAATTCTCTTCGTGAAGCCTATCCCCCTAACTACACTGTAGGGTACGACACGAGCATCTTCAGAATGGATTATTGATAGTGGGTGTACAAATCACATGACTGGCAAAAGAAGCCTTCTTATGGACTCAACCTTACGTCCATCCGACAAGAGCCACATCACATTTGCTGACACTGGTAAAAGTAAGGTATTGGGTCTAGGTAGAGTTGCAATCTCAAAGGATCAACACATGGATAAAGTCATACTTGTTGAATCCCTTGGCTTCAACTTAATGTCTGTCTCAATGCTGTGCGATTTGAACATGGTCGTAATATTTGGAAAATATCGTTGCCTGGTACTAATGGAATCTGACAAGTCTCTAGTGTTTGAAGGGTATCGGAAAGATGATTTGTTTGTGGTAGATTTCTCAGCAGGGCCATAGCTTGCAGTATGCCTTCTCGCAAAGGCTTCAGAATGCTGGCTTTGGCATCGGAGGCTTGGACATGCTGGCATGAGGAACCTCCACACCCTTGCAAAGAAGAAGCATGTCATAGGCATCGAGGGCGTCAAGTTCAAGAAAGATCACTTATGCGGTGCCTGTGAAGCAGGGAAGATGACGAGGGCAAAACATCCCTCGAAGACAACCATGACCACTACTCGACCCTTCGAACTGCTTCACATGGATCTTTTTGGTCCCACTCACTACTCAACTTTTTCGACTACTTCTTGCCTCTATGGCTTTGTCATTGTTGATGATTACTCTAGATATACTTGGGTGCACATAATTCTTTACAAGACTGAAGTGCAGGATGTCTTCAGACGCTTCACCAATCGAGTTATGAACAATTATGGCGCCAAGATAAAACACATCAGAAGTGACAATGGCACTGAATTCAAGAACACTGGCCTTGATACATATCTTGATACTTTGGGTATCACACATGAATTCTCAGCTCCGTACACGCCACAGCAGAATGGCGTCGTCGAACGCAAGAACAGAACACTCATTGAGATGGCCAGAACGATGCTAGATGAATACAAGACTCCAAGAAAATTCTGGCCTGAAGCCATTGACACTACATGCCATACAATCAGCCGCGTTTATCTTCACAAGCTTCTGAACAAGACATCTTATGAACTCCTAACTGGCAAGAAGCCAAATGTCAGTTACTTCAGAGTATTTGGCGCAAGATGCTGGATCAAGGACCCACACCACACCTCAAAGTTTGCACCAAAAGCACATGAGGGTTTTATGCTTGGATATGGAAAGGATTTGCACTCCTACAGAGTCTTCAATCTCTTTCACTACAAAGTGGTTGAAACAGTGGATGTGCAGTTCAATGAGACCAATGGTTCACAAAGAGAGCAACTGCCAAGGTAACGCCATGTGCTTAGTGTTTGCATGTGTGCTCAAATTCAAGCGGCACCAAAGGAGTCGCATCACTTAGCTGTGAAGCGAATTCTTCGATATTTGGCTCACACCACAACTCTAGGGTTATGGTATCCAAAGGGCTCAGAGTTTGATCTGGTTGGATTCTCGGATGCTGATTATGCTGGTGACAAGGTTGATCGGAAGTCTACATCAGGCACATGTCACTTTCTGGGATGATCACTTGTATGTTGGTCTTCAAAGAAGTAGAACTGTGTATCCCTCTCCACTGCTGAATCTGAATACATTGTTGCTGGATCTTGCTGCGCTCAGCTTGTGTGGATGAAGCAAACTCTCAAGGACTATGGCGTTCAACTGAAGCAAGTGCCACTTTACTGCGACAACGAAAGCGCCATCAAGATTGCTAATAACCCAGTCCAGCACTCGAAGACAAAGCACATAGAAATTCGTCATCACTGTCTCAGAGATCATGTCGTGAAGGAAGATATTGATATCATACACGTCAACACTGAAGAGCAATTGGTAGATATCTTCACCAAGCCCTTGGATGAGAAGAGATTTTGCAAGTTACGGTGTGAGCTAAATATCTTGGAATCCTCAAATGTCCTGTGATCAGGCACACATCCTAACACTTATGCATATTGATGACTTAGATGTGGAACACACGAAGTAACTTATATCTTCAATCGATGAAGACATACATTCTAAGTGTGAATACATTAATGTGGAAATGACTTCGGAGCGCCACGATAATTGTGCGCCGTGTTTGGGTCTAATACTTCCTATACGGTGGGTAACGCCACCACCAAACGTTCTATTTTGAAGTGTTTCACTCATGGCGTTACCTTGCAAAGTCTTCACATTTGGTTTGGCTTCAATCCCAACATGTCTTCATGATTATCTTCACTATGTGGATTATATAGATATATATATACTAGTGTTCTGTCCTCTACAACATTCACTTATAGCTATGTCTTCTTGTTTTGAATCTTTTGAACTAAGTGAATGTGATCGGACCCTAATCTCTCTATGCTTTCTATCTCAAATTCTATCTCTCCAAGTCATATGCATTCTATTGAAACTATCGAATGTCTTCTCTGCGTCCTTGTCAGTAGAAGACACAGAGACAACCTTTAAAACCATTTTCAATGCTCATTCATCCACAAGAAATCCGGAGAAGTAGGAACGACCACCCGACAATCCAGGCGTGCGTGGGATGTGGAACTGCCCCCGAGATTCCGCATGATGGCCACGTGTTGTTCAGATGCGAATCGTCAGGGGCACCTGTGTAATAGCGCAGTGCCGCCCCTGTAACTATAAATACACCCTCACCGCGGTCATTATCTCCTTCCTCCCTCGCACGAACCCTAGCGCCACTGCTAGCCCTCGACGACGCCGGCGACGAAGCACTTCACTGCTGCAACCTCTCCGATGCCGTCTTCACGCCGATCGTGGACATCGTCCTCTCCGTCGTCGCTGTAGGTGTCTTCCGTCGCCAAGCTAGGGCACGGAAGATTGAACTGCTCGGCCTCATCTCCCACTCCGTCTAGCAGTTCCAAGTGTGGTAAATAAAACTTCTTTTTACAGCCCCTTTTGATCCTATGGTTCTGTCCCTTTCTACCATAAGAAGTTTCTATTCACACAAGTTAGATCTCCCTCAATCTGCATCTCATAACATGTCTAGTATATTCACTTGTGCTTCATGAAGTAGTTAGATTCCTCACTTGTACCGATCTGTGGGTTCGTACAAATCTGGAACCAACTTCTTATCTATGAGTGAATGTCTTCGCACGATGAGGTCAATGTCTTCTAAACTGATTAATCTTCAAAATCTTCTGAGAATGCATATGACCTCTTCCCCTTCCCTCGCACCTTAATGCTGTCACAGGTACATGTCTGTGGGAGAATCCTTTGGTTCTCATAGTCTGCATTAATTTGCAGAATTCTTACACCATCACATAAATTCTCCTGAAGCCAGTTCCTGTTGGTCCAGCAAAAGAAAGCCTTTGAAGCCTTTGAACGTCTTGAAGCCTTCCAAGTTAAGGTTTATGGCTTCAGAGACGGCAGCAAGGAAGGGGGGTAGACAGCGTCGTGGCGGAACATCCAAAGATCTGCCTGATGAGCTGGCAGAAATGTATAAAACAGATCCTGAAGAGAATTATGGTCAGCACAAGACCCGAATCCAATGGATTCGACGCTATTGGGCAGAACAATGGTTCCAATACCGCTTCGGCACCCAGGAGTATGCTGAGAAAAACGCCATCAAGAGACCGTGGGGAGACATACTATACAAGAACCTTCTACCCAGGTCCAGAGATGAAGCTACACTACAAGAAATATGTCAACTTATGACCTTCTGTCAGTAACCCTCGAAGAATTGGTCATAAATTTATGACCATTTTAGACCAATTGGTCAAAAGCTGTTAAGGGGGCTCCAAACCCTAAACCATTGCGACCATTTTGGTCAGAAAGGTCGTAATTTCCTTACACGAAATGGTCACAAAGCAAACAGTGCTAGTCCTCTACCTTATTTCTAGTTGTTAATGACCAATATAGATGGTCTTAGCCTTGTAGATTGTGGTGGGTTGTGATGATTAGGCGCCATCTCATCAGTTTTGCCTATGTGTCATGTCCATGTGGCAGTTTTTGCCCTAGGTTGTGAAGCAACCTATATTTCTATCATTCCCAAAATTCCCAAAAAAATCTCATAAATTCTTTGGGTCATATCTTCATCAAACATGTAAAAATCCTTCCTTTCCTAGTTCAAAACTAATTCAACAATATTCATTTTCCTATTATGTTCACAACAACACTTTATGAAAGAAGTGCTATTTATATATTCTTGATTGCCCTAGGAATTTTCGGGCACTCTTTCCTATCCAAATCATTTCCGCATGACAAAATTTAGCTCCATTTACCTAGCAAATCTTCCTCGGCAAATTTCCAAAGTTTTTGTCCACCTAGAAGCATTGTGAAGTAAGTACCTTTTTTATATCTCTAAATGACATGAAATTTATACAGTTTATTCATATGCCCAAATTATCACCCTCCTCCAAATTGCAGCTCAGTCAAATCATCTACGTGAGCCCAGGTTCAATTTATATTTTATGGCCAAATTGGCACGTTGCAAAGCAAGTGTTATATAGAATCCTCCTATTACCCTCAAACTTTTCGGGAACTCTTTCATACCCAAATCATTGCCACATGATAATATTCAGCTCAATTTTCCTAGTAAATCTTTCTCGGGAAATTTCCAAAGTTTCTACCTCGAGAGAAGCTTTGTGAAGTAAGTACTATCTAGGCTTACCCAAATGATCTGAAAATTGACCAGCGCATGACCATACCTAAGTAACTTACCTACACCAATTTTGAGCTCATTTCATTCATCCAATCTCTCTCACTAGTTTTCCCAAGTTTCTGTCCATAGAAGAGCATTGTGAAGGAAGTACTACTGTGGCATGTCCAAATGGTATCAATTTTCTACAATGCTTTCCTATGCCCAAATAACCATCCTCCACAAAATTTCAGCTCAATCCATTCATTATTTTGAGCCCAGCTTCAACATTCATATTTTTGTCCAGCGTGGTACTTTGCAAAGCAAGTACCACCTAGGATCCTCCTTTTGGGCTAAAAATTTGTGAAGACATTCTCCTTAGTAGATGATCATCCTTAGCCAAAACTCACGCCCATTGGCCATGTGCATTTCCCGTACCGCTAATCAAACACTTGGCTGCTAATTCATGTTTGAGCATCGATCGGTCTTCTCGTGAGAATCTTATGTTGTAATTTTCTTCCTAGAACCAACCTAGGGAGTGCCCAACCCACTAGGCATGCCTAAGCCGCCCAGAACACATGGCAGCATTACGGTCATGCGGTGACCACGCGACGGGCATGCGAGTTTACGCGCTCTAGAGTTGGGGCCCTCGGCCACCGCCCAAACCTCGACGTATCGCCACCAAACCATGTATTTATGATTAAATAGGTCCTTATGTAACTAGAAATAATTTTTGGAAAAAATAAATAGCAAACTATGAGGCAGCTGCAGTTCAAATTTGACCCGCTTCCAACTAAATCGGCGGAAATTTGTCTTTTTCACGAGAGGTGGATCAAAATTTTTTACACCCAACCATTTTGTCAATTGTGCATTAAATATGGCCTAGTATTTTATAAAAATGATTTGGTCCAATTTTGCAATAATTATTTGGTAGTTCCTTCACAAAAAACCTCCTTTCGGGCACTCGAAAAATGGAAAATGGTTTTTTCGTCCAAAGAAAGTGACAACTTCCTTAGTCAACATTGTTTTCCATTCCAATATGCACACTTGTGCACAATATGAGATCATTTGAACAAACTATGCCATGGATGTGGCCATGATCATTTAGCTGGAAAGCCATGGATCTCCACACATGATAGCTCGTTTCTTAGAACACTTTTTTAAAATAATTGCCGTATTACAAGTTTGTTATTTTTCCTAGGAACTTGGCCACCTATAATGACACAATGCGAAGGTTTCCAAATTTTTTGATTTTTTTTTGAATTTTTTATGCCCATTTCAAAATGCGGTCAAAACGGCGGGAATGACCGTTCCTAGCTAGTGGTTGAATCTTGGAATTTTTTTGGTGTTTCTCTGATTAAATAGATACTTATGTACCTAGAAATGATTTTTGAAAAAAATAAAGAGCAAACTACAAGGTAGCTACAGTTCAAATTTGACCCGCTTCCAGCTGAATTGGCGGAAATTTGTCTTTTTCATGAGAGGTGGATCAAAACTTTTGACACCCAACCATTTGGTCAATTGTGCATTAAATATGTCCTAGTATTTTAGAAAAATGATTTGGTCCAATTTTGCAACAAATATATGGTAGGTCCTTCACAAAAAAACCTCCTTTTGGGCACTCAAAAAATGGAAAATGGTTTTTTCGTCCAAAGAAAGTGACAACTTCCTTAGGCAACATTGTTTGCCATTCCAATATGCACACTTGTGCACAATATGAGATCATTTGAACAAACTATGCCATGGATGTGGCCATAAGATTGATCATTTAGCTTGAAAGGCATGGATATCCACACATGATAGCTCGTTTCTGAGAACACTTTTTTAAAATTATTGCCGTATTACAAGTTTGTTATTTTTCCTAGGAACTTGGCCACCTATAATGACAGAATGCGAAGGTTTCCAATTTTTTTGATTTTTTTTGAATTTTTTATACCCGTTTCAAAATGCGGTCAAAACGGCGGGAATGACTGTTCCTAGCTAGTGGTTGAATCTTGGAATTTTTTTGGTGTTTCTCTGATTAAATAGATACTTATGTACCTAGAAATGATTTTTGAAAAAATAAAGAGCAAACTACAAGTTAGCTACAGTTCAAATTTGACCCGCCTCCAACTGAATCGGCGGAAATTTGTCTTTTTCATGAGAGGTGGATCAAAACTTTTTACACCCAACTATTTGGTTATTTGTGCATTAAATATGGCCTAGTATTTTAGAAAAATGATTTGGTCCAATTTTGCAACAATCATTTGGGAGGTCCTTCACAAAAAACCTCCTTTTGGGCACTCGGAAAATGATTAAAAATTGCTAGAAAGATAAAAAATGCATGAAAATTGGCGATCATCCAAAAAATGTGGTCTAACTTGAGAGAGAAATTTAGTTGTGCAGTTTTGCAAAATATTTTTGATAGCTACTTCACAAAACACCCATAGTTTTAGTACTTAGAAACTATTTTAAACCATAAATTTTCTGAGCCAATCAGGGCTCATCCCACGGATCACCCCCCTTAGCCGATTTGAACCGTCCGTTCTAGCCGATCTGAACCGTCCACCTCTCAGCAGCCTAATCCAAACCCTAGCAGCCTCTCTCTCCCCCTCTCCGCCGCCTCTCTCTTTCCCCTTCTCCCCTATCCAGATCCAACCCAAGCGCCCCGTCCTCCGCCGCCGCCCCGTCCCCTGCCGCAGCCACGACGTCAGATCCCTCCTCCCGCTCGCACCACCCACCTTCGGATCCCTCTGCCCGCCCGCGCCCTTGCTCCCTCTATGCCTGCGGGGCCGCGCCCCTCACGCTGATCCCAGACGACGCGCCGACCACTACAACTGTGTCGCCAGCGACACCAGGAAGCGCGTCGAAGGCGTGCTCCTTCGCCGATCTCGGCGATCTGCTGCTCCCAGCACACCACCGCGACCCCGTCACCTCCGCTCCATCCTCCCCTCAGAACAGATCTGCCGCGCATCGACCAGATCGACCGCACCCTCCCCCCGAGCCCCGGCTATGCTGCAGATCGAGCATGGCAGCCATGGAATCACGGACGGCGGGCTCAGGTGCGTCCCTCCACTCAATCTCCTCCTCCTCCTCCTCACAGCCCTCCCTCACTTCCTCACCTTGTCTTCTCTCCCTCCCAGATCCAGGACACTATCCTCGCTCGAGCACCGGGACACCATGGGTGGGATGGCCTCTTCCTCTCCTGCCCCTTGGAGCCGGCGCAGGCCATGGGGAGACGCCAGCGAGGGGGAGGACGCCGGAGCCCACACGCCGTCCAGGCGGCCGTCTTCGGGGGGTGAGCCCACAGGCCTCGCGCCCTACGACCTCTCCTTCTCGCCCTTCTCTAAGGTACGGACGTCGATGGAGGTGGTGGTGTCCGGCCCCCAATTTCATCCTCTGGCCAACAAGGGGACCAACAAGCGGCGCCAGCACCAACAAGCGGCGCATCATACAGCAGGTCCTGCCCGCTCCACCTCCCTCAATTCATTTCCTGCGCTATTCGATCGAGGGACGCGCGTGCCAGGGGGGACTGGTCGGTTGGAGGCTGATGCCCTTGTGTTTTTCCTGCTGCAGGCCGTCTTCACGGAGCTCTGCAACATGCTAGATCCAGGGAAGCCGGTCTTCACCCCCAAGAAGGGCAAGCCCAATGTCGTCATGTTCGTCGGATTGCAGGGCCAGTCTGACTCACCAACCAACCTCGCCTGCTTGCTCTGTTTATTGTTCTACACCTATTACTGAATGTATATATGTACCAGTCTGTGTGTAGCATTTTTCTAACTGTACAATAGCACTCACTCCTCTACTGTCACATAATAGATTAGCCTTGAATTCATCTAGTTTGGATCAAAATAGAACCATTGATTAATACTAGATGATTGTTACTGTAAATTTGGTTATAGATTTCTTTGAACTAGTTTGATTCCCTGTTGATCTACATCTTTTACTTACTCACATGCTTGACTGAATTTGCTACTGTTTTTGTGTACATAGGGATTGCTCTGTTTGCTTCATATTATGGTGTAAATGTCTTGCTAGCTTATTGTGGCAGCCGGCTGGATTATCGCTCATACTGTCACTCGTATCACGCTACACTGGCTAGGCTTCTACCGGCTGTTCCGATGCCGTGCTACGCTGGTTGGGCTTCTCTAGACCGGTAAAAAATTGTGCATCATCTGTGCTACCCTTGTGGTTGGCATCTGAGAGAAAAAAATTGTGCACTTTGTTCTTCTCATAAGTTACATTTTTTAAATTCTTCTGCTTTTTGTCCTGTTTGCACTTAGCTTCTATTATCCCTCTTTGTTGCACTTGGTCTAAGGGGGATGTAGTGGGCGCGGATAGAGAAATGGTTTACTTGCCAACCCTTTGCAGCGTTTGCCATTTCTTTGGATTAGTGACAGTGATTTGAACCTTACCCGTGCTTCTGATAAATTCATGAAGGACAAGGGAAAACATGGTTGAATTTCTTAATATGAGACAAAAAGAGACAGTCTCATTATTGTCATTCTTTTAGATTCATGTGTTCTGTTTGACCATGGCTGTGATGATAAACACTTTCAACAAACATGCCAGTTCTGCTTCTGAAAATTCATGACTGAAAAACCTGTTATACAAGATCTGTTTAGTACTCATGCATTATGGTCGTGGCTAATTTAGTATGTGCTTGTTGTTCCTTGTGTATTGGTGCCTAATTAGCTTCTGTTAGGGGATAATCTACTGGTTATAGCAAGATTTTACTCTTGTGCCGTGGAATAGATGGTTCATGTGTACTGCGATGTACTAGTTGAGCTCTGCTGGCTGTACTAGTTGAGCTCTGCTCCTTCTAACTCATATCAATTTTGCTCCTGCTGCTGTACAAGTGATGCTTGTGTGATTGTTGATGGACAGGAACAAGCAAACATTGTTGTTTTGCAACTGAATGAACGCAACTTCAGTTTGTATGTCACCCAGCTTGCTGTTGCGGTGGCTGTCGATGCCGGTGAGCCTGCAACATCTATGATGAGCTACAGGACCTGGACACCTTAGGTATGCCCTGCTCCTCCTCCTTCCACCCTCATCTCATGTGCGCCAAGTCCATCTATCTCATGTGCATGTAGATCATGATGTACCAGAACCCTGCAACAGAATACTGATGTAATATGCAAAGAACAAATTAAAACCATGTTCTATATCCTGACTTGTTATTTTCTTATCTAGCAAATTGTAGACATGAATCTCTAGTTGACCTATTGTTTCATAGAAATATATCTGCATTTCTGCTGCTTTATCATACATTCGATCCATAAATCTGCATTTCTGTGAAATTTTTGCATGAGAGCACACTGGTGTAGCTAGCTGGACTATGCAACCAAGAATCAGGAAGTAGCATATTCAGTTTTGCTAATAGAAAATAAATGTATAAAAAACTTTAAATTTGTCTGTTAGAGATAGCAGTACCGATTGTACCTGTTAAACAAGCATATATTCTTCCTGGAATGTTTGTCTATCAGCTAGTATGATGGCATATTAACAACTTTCTGAGGGTGCTAGAGTCACATAATCTTGGGTTCCATGTTAAAACAAAGTAATGGATACATATCTTAGTAATATTAAACAAAGCTATATGGCTTATCTTTTGAGTTTTCCAATGCCATCTAATCACTTTGGCAATGTTCTTTTATGAGTAAAGCATTATTAACGCCTAAAATATTACCAAGCAGGCTTTGTTGTCTTTAGGATGATGAGATTTGTCGAAATCTGCAGATTTACTAAACTGAGGCATTGGGCATTGGAGATTAGGCATTTATGTATAATTTTAGTTTTGGGTGTGTCCAAAGCAAACATTACTGTCAACTGTCAAGTTGATTCTAAAATGTCTCATTAACTTCACTATTCTGTTATTTACTGTTAGATTTACTTCTATTTTGTTCCTAAACATTTTCTTCTGTAAGGTGCAGATGCTGGGCTTTCTTGCTTCTTCGTGAGCATCAGGACAAAGAAGTCGGAGGAAGAGTAGTTCTAGCTCATTGGAGCTAGTTCTGAGAGTAATGAAGCCCTTTATGCTGCTCCTATTTGTATGTGTGTTATATGATGTAGCAGAATCTGTTCATGTGATTGTACACTTGTGGAGCTTGTTATCTGATTGTAAACTTGATGCTATCACATTTGTATGTGTGTTATATGATGTAACACTTTTATGGTTGATAATATTTGAAATATTTCGTGTGTTTTGTGTGCCAATTTAAATACTAGGTATTTATTTACATCAAATTAGAAAATAAAGAATATGGCTCTGACAGCTAGGACCCAGTACCAGAATCTGACAATGGGGACCCACCTAACTAGTGAACTCATTTTATAAAAAAGAAAACTGAAATTGTTGAGACAAAAAGGCCACGGCCCAAAAATAAAAAGGCTTCAATGTTGGGCTTGGCCCATGAAGTCGACCAAAAATTGACAGGAAAAATACACTAAAAAGGCCGAATTAATGGGCTCGGCCCATATAAACACCGAATTGGACCGGGCTGAATCTTGTGCCACATCAGCTGGCCACGCTGGATGCCTACGTGGCCTAGGGAGGTTGTTAGTGACCAAAACGCCACAGTAGGAATATTTTGGTCATAAACGTTTACGACCATTCCAGAAGAAAGGTCGCCATAGTCAGTTTACGACGGCCAGCTTTTGACCTTATGTTTTTGGTCACAAAAAGGTCATAAATGGAAATTTGTGACCATTCAGTGACCAATAGTGGTGGTCATAAGTTGACATATTTCTTATAGTGCTATTGCTGAAAGCTTCTATCCATGCATGGCCCGTGGACCACAGCCCGCAAATGCACATCCGTCATCACTACTCTGGTGTCGTGATGACAATTTATTCAAGCGCAACTTTCAGTTTGCCCAAAACTCAGCGAAGCAGAACAAGAAGAAATTTGGGTTAGACTTCTACCCTGGCCCCCCCGCACCAAGGGCAGATGGCACACGCGAGGCAGAACCCAATGTCATCGGTCCTTATGCAAACCTTGAAGGCCTCATCACCCACGTCTTAGTTCAAGGGACTGTAGTAAATGAGCCTCCAGCTGACTCTGAATCAGAAGAAGCGCCTGCTGTGCCGAAGCCAAAGCAGATGAAGAAGCCAAAAGCTTCAAAGCCGGCAGCCCCTTCACCAAAAATCTCAAGGGCGAAGCCATTGGCAACTGCACCTCCTGAAGTCAGTGTGCAGTCTGAAGACGTATCCCGCATCTCCAAGCCCCATAAGAGCAAGATGCCTCACCCACACAGCGGCCAAGAGCTCACAGCTGCTGCTATTCTGCGCAACGACGCCATTGATCTGTCAAGCGATGAAGACCTTGCAGATGATGGTCTTGAGCAACTCATCAAGAGCAATGAAGAAGCAGAAATCTTCAAAAATCTGCCTCTCTTTGATGTCGCCATCATCCACGACTTCATTGACGAGTGGTTTGACACACCAAACATCAGCTTTGAAGATCTGCAGCTACCCATAGGCCTCAGTGTTGCCTTCCAAGGAGCCATTGCTTCAGAACTAGCCATTGCCCAGCATGTTGTTGAGCTGAAGCAGAAGATTGACTATGAAAAGGCTCTGTTCAAGAAGCATATGGCTAAGCTCAGCGTGCAAGAAGTGAAGAACTTCAAGATCATGATGCACGAGCTCAAGCAAAACTTCCTGAAGAAACGCGCCGAAGCTCAAGGTTCACGCGAGCGCATGAAAACTCTGGCCGACAGATGTGTACAAGCCTATAATGAGGCTGAGAAGCGCAAGGCACTTGGGCGTCCTGGCATCGACCCCAGGATGGCTGTGAAGAAGAAGAAGAAGAAGCTTGCTACAGCTGAACCAGATGCACCAAGGCAGGAAGCAGTTCCGATTGTCTTCCCAACTGCAATGACTGGCTCGAAGCCAAAGAGCCGGTCAACAGCCTCAGAGCTCAAGAAGACACGAACTGCAGAGGCTGAAGCCAGGAAGAGGAAACACTTTGAAGCCTCTCCTTCTGCCCCCATCCAGAAAAAGAGAAAGATCAAGAAAGCTCGGGCTGCTTTCACAAAGCCCTTGATCGTTGAACCCATTTCTATGGTTCATCCTGATGCAAAACGTCAACTGACAGTTCATGAGCCTGCTTCCACAGAGGCTCCTGAAGCTGAAGACATTCCAGCAGCCAACCCCATCGCTGCTGAAGACATTGGTCATCATAACAATGTACAAGATGATGCAGTCATTCCTCAGCGTGAAAACAGCAAACTCATCAGCATTGGTCGTCCTCTGACGCCAATTGCACAGGATGCGTCATGGGCGGATCGCCACAAGAGGAAGAAGAATCTGAGGTCCAGCCCACTCCAACTCCACAGGCGTCGTCTGCATTTCGCAGGCTTCGCAAAGGTCCAAGGCCTCAAGACTCTGCTGACGACATTTCGGCTGCATCAGCCGAAGACGAAGAACAAGCACCACAAGATCCCACTCCCCCGCTCCACCAAGAAGTAGTTCTCTAGGAGAACGTGCCTGTGCCTGACCCTCCAGCTAGTCAAGTGGAGGCTGAAAATATTGAGGCTGCCACAACTAACATTGAACCTAATGTGGAGCCCTCCCCACCGAAAGCATCAGAAGACAGTGAAGCCACTGACCCTGATACTTCTGCTCCTGAGTCTGCTGCTGGTCCCCAATTTGATTACCATGTTGAGCATAGGCCTCAGGTCCAGAAGCCAGTCCCAAGACTGCCAAGGTTCCCAGGTCCTGCATCAGCTCCTGGCTCCTTTAACATCACCAGCTTCAGGGCAGATAATACGTTCTTCGATCGCTCCAAGAACCCCTATTCAAGGGAAAGGATTTCATCAGATAGGTTCTGGAGCTATCCTCAGCGCAGCTACTATTCATGCATCCTATACAACCAAGGTCGCATCTTCCCGCACAAGCGCCTTGATGTTGAAGCTATTGCTGGTCTGCTCTGTCTAGAAGAAGCGTTGGATTGCTTCAAGCAAGTGGGTCTGCTGCAGTTTGTGACTGATGAAGAGCACTGAAATGAAGAGCTTCTACTACAATTCTATGCCACCCTCCACATCAAAGGATACAACAGAGATCCGAAGACTTGGGTCCTGGAGTGGATGACCGGCAATGTTCATCAGGAAGCCAATGCATTTGACATCATTGAGCTCACCGGCCTGCCCACTCCTGGTGAATTCTTCGAGGAAGGCTGTCAACTACACACTGAAGCTCTTGAGAGCATATTCCAGAGGCCTGAACCGAATATGAGTCAGATGCTCTCCATGATGAAGCCATTGCCCCACGATGCTCCTTATCCCACAGAGTTCTTCATTGAAGACCTTGAGTACCTGCCCAGAACCATCTATCACATCATCAGGCGGACTCTCTGGCCTATCAAAGGGCACTCTCCAAATGCCAAGATTGAGGGTGCAATGAAGACTCTGATATTTTATATCCTTCATGGCAAATGCTTCAATGCACAGGACTTCTTCATACGCCAACTTGCCGCATCAGGCTCAGATTTGTTTGGCTTGAAGTTCTATGCCCCTTGGGTGATGAGGCTGATCAAACTTCACTCTGCAATCTTGTATCAGCCCTCAGCCCGCAACCATCGGATCTTCTTGCCAGATGTGGATACCTCTGCTGAAGCCATATATCCTGAGCCTGCCAAGCAACCTTTGAGTCTTCAGAATGCAGAACACTAGAGCTTCACTCAAAACGTTGAAGGTGTTGAAGCTATCTCTCGGGTGTATCCGCTGGCTGGCACTACACGTGCACCACACCCTGCTTCCACTGAAGCCACTGACAGCGCAGCTGCTCCAAGACCCAAGAAGCAAGCTCGTGCTCTTTCTGACCGGGAGCTTCTTGTGGCCCTTCATCAAAAGCAGGATAGGCATCATGACTGGCTGAAAAGACAGATGGAAAGCCTCTTGGTGGATGTACATCGCATCCGAAATCTTGCCAGCAAGAATGCATTCGTTGCACATGAAACCTGTCGCCACACCTGGAAAGGACTCACCATGATGTGTTCTGAAGCTGATCTTCAAGAGGATGGCTTCAAAGAGAGATTCAAGTTTGACTCCACACCTCCCAGAAGGGCTGTGCTACGAGGAACTCCATCACTTGAAGACTTAGAATTCTCCACATCTGCTGCCACAGTGACTACAAGGATTATCGAGGAAGAAGACGATGGTACATCACCGCCACCTCCTTCAGCACGCGTCGACACTGCACCAAGCACTTCAGCACCGCCAAACACCACCGACGACCCTGCCGCTCATGGGAACGAGTAGAAACTCTATGTCTTCGAACCTTTTTGGTCCTCACTGACAAAGGGGGAGAAGCATATGAGGTTGATAGTCTTCAAGCGGGTCATTATGGGCGGGTGCTTTATATTTTGCGTCGTGCGTACAACTCTTGGTTTTGCTACATTTGGTTCTTTGAGTTGTAACACTTAAACTTGATGGTCGTCTGCTACTTGTTTGCCATCGTGTTTTTGCGAAGATAAATTCGGCATGTGCGACGATAAATCCCGCACTTTGATCATTCTGCAAACGTCCATTTTTCATTATGCATGTCATTATCTTCACATACTCTCACATGCATAGTGAATTGTCATCATAAGTTGAAGTGGATCTCCACAAGTACAACCTGCCATGTGCATTTGCATTCCAACAGCAAATTACTTATATGCACATCTTCGGGGGGAGCCCTTGCAACTTATGAAGACAATTTCGTATCCTTTACAATTTCACAAATTATATTCCCCGTTAAAAACTTCAACTAGTTTGTCATCAATCACCAAAAAGGGGGAGATTGTAAGTGCATCTAGTGCCACCCCTAGTTGGTTTTGGAGTATTGACGACAAACCTAGTTGAGGGACTAATGTGTTTGTGAGAATTGCAGGATAACACTGGTAGAAGTCCCTCATTGATTCGGTTTTACTACCAGAGATGACCCCTAAAAATGTACGAAGACATTGAAGTCAATGGTGGTATATGAAGATATTCACATTGAAGACTATGACAGGAGAAGACACCACGTGAAGCCTATGGAACTCGAAGACTTAGATCTTTCATAGTTCTCTTTCATTTGTGTTGAGTCATAGGAACCACCGTACTGTTAAGTGGGGTCCAAGAGAACCAGTCAGAACGATTGAAGTGATGCCTAATTCAAAACCTATATCTTCGAGTGAAGACTATGTGTAGCGACCCGACCCGAATGGATCAAGTCTACTGTGCTCCGGTGTCATCCCTGGATCAGTAATGCTGACACCACACATTACTTCGAAGGATTTATAGCAGAGTGGCAATCACACACTTATTACATCGATGTCTCAAAAGAGAACTTATTACAATAATATGGCTTAATGCCATCTAGTGTCGATAACAGTGGAAGACTTGGAAGGTAAATGGGTCCATCAACTCCAACGGCATCACTGAGTATAGAACCACGACCTAAAAGCACCTTAATCGTCGTCTGAAAAGTCTGCAACATTTACGTTGCAGCCCGAAACGGGTCAGCACATGGAATATGCTGGCAAAGGTAACACATAGAGAATGATGGAATGAAACAACTATACTATATGCATATTTGGCTGGTGGAAAGCTCTATGGTTACTATTTTGCGCAAAGCCAATTTTTCCCTACTGCAAAGTAATAAATTTATTTAACTATCATGGTGGTTGTTAAACATTGAGAATGGTTGACAGCATTCTCAATCCCAATTAAAAGTAATCATTAAACCCAACAATATTAATTAGAAGTAACATGGTGAGATTCACATGATATTCAAGTACTAGATACTCAAGATTGTCCATAACCGGGGACATGGCTAATCATGATTATTTTGTTACACTCTACAGAGGTTTGCGCACTTTTCCCCACAAGACTCGATCGCCTCCATTGGATTTCTCGCACTACTGGTGTTTGAGAAACGGATGACCGAGACATAGTCTTTCATAAGCGCTAGCACCTTACGATGGAGTAGACCGTACCACCTACATCCCCTACATCTGCTAGTCTACCCCTATAAGAGTTCGCACGACTTAGTCAACTATGCCAGAGCCCATATTGGCTTGTGGCTGCACACGTAAGTATTTAGCATGAAAGATCTTATGATCCCTTTGAGCCTGGGTGGCGGTCCAAAATAAAACATGCAAGTCCTGATAGACATCAGGTGCCTCAATCTACCTAGATGTGTGTTTAAGTTGCCACCTTAGATAAACCATTAAAATTATCAATCTCACATCTGTCATGGATATCACTCACCCAATCCACGTCTACTAGCATAGCATGGCATAATAAGCAAACGTAGAAGTAACTCCCAAAGGTTTCATAATAAACAGGTAATAGGTACTACCTCATCTACTTCCCATCCCACAATTTAATTAGATCCTAATCATGCAATGTGTGAGGATGGATCTAATGCAATAAAACTGGGTTGTAGAAAAGGTATGATCAAAGTGTTACTTGCCTTGCTGATGATCCGCGAGTCCTAGAGATTCGAAGTGACAAGCGGCGCAATCCGGATAATCTATCGCAGACAAACAACAAGCATACAATAAGTACTCATCTAATGCACAGGTAAAACTCGAACCAGAAAGTTCAACTTAAGAACTCCGGTTGCAAAGAGAGAAGGAACCGAGCAAAGAAACCGAAAACAAACGGCGGAAAACAACTCGGTTCTAGCAAGTTGAAGCTAGGTCAAATTTTACCGTAGCAAAAACTGGTTAAAGTTGATTAGTCGGAACGGCGGTTTCGAAACGAAACTCCAGGCGCTTGAATCACCTAATTCCGATAAACGAGCGAGAAGATAAACTAGAACGAAGATCGGATCTGAGATCACGATCGCGGAATAAATCCGATGAAAAGAAAAAGAAGAATGGTTAAACGAACGAACGTTCGTTAACCTAGAAGAATCCGGTGATCACGTTCGTTAAGACGAACGGTCCGGCGAACGGTCTCTGGGCAACTAAATCAGAAAAGAAAACGGAACCGATCTAGGGTTTCGAGAAAAGAAAACCGAACGAAAAACCGATCTAGAAACCGGAATGGTTTAGAAAAGAAACGGAAGGATTTAGAAGAAAACCGATCCGAGGAAAAGAAAAGATGCGCTGCGGTACCTCCGGTGAATGGGGCTCCGGCGGCGGCGAGCAAGGGTGGCGGCGGCGTGGGGCAAGGGCGGTGCGGCACTAGGGCGGCGGTGGCTTGGGCGCGGCACGGATGAGGGCGCGGTGGTGGCTTGGGGTTTGGTGTGGGATTTAGAGGGGGGTGCTTGGGTATTTATATTGGTGAGGGGAGAGGTAACTTGGGGTAGGGGGCAAGAAATAGAGTAGGAAAAGGAAAAGGAAAAGAGTCCTAAAAAACGCAAACGGAGTCCTAGTGGGACTAGGACGGCGGCGGCGGCTCCCTGCCTGCGCGCGGCGCGCTAGGGCGGCGCGGCGGCCTGGCCGGCCGGCCTGCTGGGCCTTTGGCCCAGGGGCACTGCAGATTTTTTTTATATAAATCGGTTTCGCCCACAGAAAAAAACAGAAAAGAGAACTAAACGAACTCCAAAACTTCTAAAGTAAATTTTCCCCGACTCCTAAAAATGAGTCGAACAAAATGAACTTTTCTCGGGACCTAAAATGCAATTTTTGAAAACGTGCATTTTTCCCTATCCAAATAAAAGGCAAATCAAACTCCGACAGAACCCAATGATCCTTTCTTCAAAATTTGAGAGAACTCAAATATGAAAATGATGAAATCTCCAACTCTCTCCGAGGGTCCTTGAGTTGCGTGAAATTTCTAGGATCGGCAAAATGCAAGAAAATATGATATGCATGATGATCTAGTGTATAACATTCCAAATTGAAAATTTGGGATGTTACACTGTGAGAGCAAATCTTGTCCAGAGTCGGACAAATCAGCTTTACTTGTAGCCCAAGTAAAGTTGTCGTGTGAGTTCGAAATCTGACCGTTGGAACATGTGTCAGTTCCTTAGTGACCCAGGGTCATTTCGGACAAATCAGGTCGGGTTGCCTAGTGGCTATAAATAGTCCACCCCCTACAACCATAAACGGTTGGCTGCTCAGATTTCAGTGCACGGCTTTTGTCATTTGAGAGCAACCCACCTCAAAGCCTTTGAGAGAAAATTCCTAGCGAGGAGATAAGCCCTAACCACCCAGAGCCAGAGATAATTGGGCATCACTTAAGTCTTCTTGTCTGAGTGATCTGAAGACTTATTACACTTGAGGACTATGCATCCTCCAGCCGGTTAGGCATCGCGTTCTGAGCATCCAAGAGACATTGTGGATTGCCGGTGAACAAAGTCTGTGAAGTTTTGGGAGTCTACCTTGAAGACTTACCAGAGTGATTGGGCGAGGTCTATGTGACCTTAGCTCAAGGGGAATACGGTGAGGACTGGGTGTCCTGAGCTGCGTGTTCAGGACTGGGTGTCCGGGACTGTGTCACAACAACTGGAACTGGTCCAACAAATCTTTGTCTTCAATGAGTCACTGGTTTCATCTTCACTTCCTTTTACTTACTGTTACTCATTGTGAAGCCATTGCATGCTTGCTCTATCTTTTGTCTTCACAACGTAACTATATGATTTGTTTGGCTTCATAACTTCTTCCTACCTGATCCTTATTACACTGCCGCAACCTGTCATTGTGCTTTAACTCTATTGAATACTTGACCATGGCTTGCCTAGTGTAATCTAACTTCCGCTGCATAGTAACAGGCATATCTCTACTGTTTGTCTTCATAACTTCCATGTTTTGAAGACTTTCATAAAAATCGCCTATTCACCCCCCCTCTAGTTGATATAACGCACTTTCAACATGACTAGTCTATCATCCCTAATAAGCCAGGCCATCACAGACACCCCCACTCAGAGGAACTGACGTCCTCGTCGGGCCATAGGAACGTTCCCTCTTAGCACATACGTTCCAGTCCAGTACATGTGCCATGCCGTGTGCCACGACGGGTCACAAACATCATGAACAACATGACCATTATGCGCACTTTGTCCTCACTCATGCGCACCTGGGAGCAACTTCCCGGTCGGTCACCCATGCTAATACTACTCCAAGCTGAGCACGCTTAACTTTGGAGTTCTATCCGAATAGGCTACCGGAAAAGAAGGAATTCCTTATTGATATGAGTAGTCTATCATCCCTAATAAGCCAGGCCATCACAGCTAGAGGGCGGGGCAGTCTAGCTTGGTCCTTTTCGTGAGAGGCGAGGGCCTTTGCGATTTGACGGCTCATTACTGCTAGAAGGTGGGGCCTTGTGATTTGACTGCTCGTATGAATGTGCCGACGACCTAAGGAGGAGCAAAGAACCGTGCGGTATACTCAAGTTTTCCACTGGAGTACGACGGAGGAGCACGAAACACGGCAGCCCAGTGCCATATCCTCAACTCTCTACTCTTATTATATATTACTAGCAAGAGGCATAGTTCTATTGGCGATAAAGAATGATCTAATTTGCTAGTCATCTTATTTTTAGCATTGTTCTATTCATGGCTCGCAGAGAAGGTGACACATGCGGCCAAACACCCGAAGCAAAATAAGAAACACAGGAGCAAAAGAAGAAGGAGGATTATCACCCCCAAAAAAGAAGGAAGACGCACACACAAGTCTGGGGCGCTGCTCTCACTACATGAAGGGTTGCTGGCCGCAGAGTCGTAACTGCTTTTTCATCGCCTCCACGACCTCCATCTCCTTGCGCGTCTCCTCCGCCATCTTCATCATTGTGTCCATGAAACAGGATTTCTCGATGCGAGCCTTCATCATCTGTTCCACGGCCGCATTACGTACCTTGACAGCAGCTGGGTGCTTGATGCGGAGCTTCGCCAACTCCTCCTTCTGTTCCATGACGAGGGCCTGCAACATCTTCATCGAGGAACTACTATTCTCATACAGCTTCTTCTAGCCGGCGTTCTCCTCCTTTAGTACGTCGAGCTCATGGCAGAGCTTCGCCTTGTCCTCCTGAAGTTGCAGGATTTCGCCGGTCGCCTTTTGTCCAAGGCAATGCTCTTCTTTAGCAGCATCACCAAGCCGGCGGTCAACTCCCCCTTCTCATTGAGCTCAGCGGGCATGTCGTCGAGGCTCTCCTTCAGCAGCTCCACCAAGCCGTGGATGAACTCCTTCTGCTTATTGAGGTGCTTATTGAGCTGATCGAGCATGCCATCGAGGGATAACGACTCCAGCGCCGCATGTTCGCCTCCGCGTCTAGGGCGCTCCTGGGAGCCATCGCCTGCCCGTGAGAGATCTTTCGAGGTCTCTGCGTGGTGGCGAGCCCTCTCTTTTTTTTCCATAGACTTGGTTGCCGCTCCCTTGTTACGAGTACTTCTCGACCTACAGCTCTGCACACCGGCCATGGCAAGGACGGACGAAGAAGGAGGACTTATGAGGAGGAAGGTAGAGTAATTTTTGGTTAGGTACTTCCCCTTTTTATAACCTAAGTACTAGCACTAGTACTAAAACCTGCATAGTGGGAACACGTTCAGGTTTGGTACGTACTGGTAAGTGTGAGCAGGCTTGCACTTAATTGTAGCACTAGTACTTTTGAATGTGATGGGAACAAGGTAAAGATTAATTGATGGATTTTGGTTTCGAGGCCCGAAACGGCTCCCGATGAGTTTAGTGGAACATAAATTTCAAGTAGACTACCCTGCTCAGATGCGTAAATATTATGTTACTCTCAAAAATTGGCACAAAATACGAAGGAGACCAATGGAAGTACTACTGGCAACCCATGATTTAACTACTCGCATGCGCGCAGTACTATGCGCATGTCTTTCTTCTGCCCTCATGTCCACTCAATTTGCATGCGCTGTATTAATTGACCATCAATGGAGTGAAGGACTTTACACGCATCAAATTATCACATGGGGTGGATATTGGCACAAAATTGCATCCGCCCATGTAACCGCATGTGCGTGCGAGGGAATGAGTGCGTGCGTGGCATGTGTGCACATCTTCGCTTTGTGCATGTACCACCAGTGCGGCTCAGGAAGGACAAGTACATTCTTCTAGAACCAGCAGCACGTCACTGTGATCAATCCACACAAGGATGTCGTGACAACGCCTCCACATGTGCCACGTGGCTTCATGAACTGTAAGAGAGACACTGTGTAGCGTGCCATTGTGTTTTGCACATACTCGAAGTACTAGTAAGGTACACGTGCATTGCACGCGTCAGATTTTGCAACCAAATTATGAATAAATACCACACTGTAGCATGTAAGCTCTGAGTCATATATGCCTGATGTAGACCTTCATTTAATTCTTATAGTTCATCTCATTCAAAATCAATTAGTTTTTATAAAAAACCTAGGGCCTCTTTGATTCGTAGGATTTCCAAAACGCGGGAATAGGAAGAACATGGGATTAGAGTGGAATGTCGTCTTGAATCCTACAGGGTGGTATGAGTGTTTGATTGTGCATAGAAAAAACACAGAATTCTTTCAAAGAGGTTTGAGTGGATGGCATGTTTCCTATGAAATCTAGTGCAAATGAATCATATGGAAAAATTCCTATGGTTTACAATCCTATGAATCAAACAACCAAGATAGGAAAAAAATCCGAAGGATTAGAATCCTCCAAAATTCCTTTGAGAATCCTTTGAATCAAAGAAGCCCTTAATCTATTTTATGATTCATGGAATTGTGCATTGTAAAGCATAAAGTAAAAACAAATAATGGCAATTCAACTAGAAAAAAAGTTTGGGCAGTTATGATATGGAAGATTCTAGAACAAAGGAGAACCACTTTTGTTTTGAGATTTGTGCATTATGCTTAAGTTCAACCATGGAGTCTACTAGATTGTACATGTGGCAAAATCTGGTGGGGGGCTAGAAGATGGTGCGAGGGGCCGAGTGGAGGGAGACTATGAAGGAGTGCACAACTGCGAGATCGATATTTAGAGAGAGGGGCGAGAACGTGCACTGTTGCGCGTAGTGGCGGAGCCATGAAAAATGTCCCATGAGCTAGGGGGGCAAGCATTGCTAATCCTTAATGAGGAGGGCCAATTCATCAACTTAAACCATTTTTACCAGCAATTGTCTAATGATCACATTCATATTAGCCTCGATATATAGTGATGTTAGGGGGCAGGGCCCTTGTTGCCCCCTGTCTTCGCCAATGTGCGCGCGTTTGAGAGATGAAGCGGAAGGCATGGATGATGAGAGGGGGCGTTGGATATATAATTAATGTGGGTGTATTAGCTATATATGTAATCCTATATAAAGAGGTATAGATTGATCGATGTGGATGTGGGAAAGAGGGTGAGACCTCACTAGATATATAGATTGATCGGTTTATGTGGAAAACTATGAAAGACCTAGCTATACACACACACACACACATAGAGGAACATCGATCGTTGAGCATGCACGTGAGAGATAAAGAATGCCCGATATGATGGAGAGGGGGATGTGTGTGTATGTGTGCCTTCATGGGAGACCGACCTGAAGAAAAAGATTGCATGTGTTCGATGGATAATGCTGATTGGTAGTGTGTGTGCATGCATGCACGAGAGAAAGTTAGTGGTACAATTATAAAGAGAAGACCAATGTGTGGGTGTAAAAGACTAGGTGAGGTCATAATCAATGTAAAGTTGAATTCAAATATTTGAATAAGATATCATGATGTTTGAAACCCATGCATGCGTGAATATAACGGAGATCTGCGCGGTGTGGTTTGGAAACGAGCATGTTGTAATGTATACACATTGAACAAGGTCAGACTAGTTTGAATTTGAGATACCGATGGCAGACATCGTTTGGCCACATTGCATCCGTGCATGGACACACTATTCTAATTGGAGATGATGGGTGGCTTTCGCATCACATATCTATATCTATACCCCTATATATATTATATTATATATTTTTTATATAGTGTGCGGATAACTTTAACTTTGAAAGATGGTCGTTGTATGAGGCCAATCCGATGGTGCAGAGCTGGAAAATTTGAGCACTACTGGTCGTTGGATATCATCTAGATTCCACCAGATTTTGCCACATGTACAATCTAGAAGACTCTATGGTTGAACTTAAGCATAATGCACAAAACTCAAAACACAAGCACTTCTCGTTTGTTTTAGAATCTTCCGTATCAAAATTGCCCAAATGTTTTTCTACATGATTTTTTTTACTTTATGCCTTACAACACACAATTCCATGAATCTTAAAAAAGATTAGCTTTTACATAAAAACTAGATGAATTTGAATGAAATGAACTATAAGAATTAAACGAACATCTACATCATGCATATATGACTCAAAGCTTACATGCTATAATGTGGTATTTATTCATAATTTGGTTGCCAAATCTCATGTGTTCAATGCACGTGTACCTTACTAGTTTAAATGGTGTATCTTTGTGTGTTGTGCGTGTTAAACACATTGTACGAAGTATATCATACTAGTCTAAATTGTCTTTGTTTTCTTTTGGGTACACGTTAAGCTTGTTCTCCCGAAATTTCAAGCCGCACCTTGTTATGCCGAAATTTCAAGCTAGCGTCTCTGTCTATCGTGCTGCGAAACTCCCGCCTCTTCAACCCGCGCCTTGTTACCCTGAAATATTTAAGATAAATCTTTGTCTCGTTGTGCTCCGACAACTCCCTCCATCTCAACCCGCGCCTTGCTATTCCAAAATTACAACGCGCGCGAAAACTCCCACCTCCTGTGAAAGCCCGACACGCAAAATGCCCGTGATACCCTTGAACCGAAAGAACCGCCTCAAATCGGTGGGGGTACTTTCGTAACTTACCCCACATTTTGGACAAGCGCGTCCCTAAGCCATGGTTCCCCCACTCCCATCCCATCCGCCCACCCATTCGTACCCCGAGGCCAGCAAAACCCGCGAAGCCCCATACCCTCCCCCGTCCGCCACCCAGCCGGAGCCTCTTCCCCGATGATGTCGTCCACAGCAACACCTCAACGTCCCTCATCCACCTTATCGGATTAGGATCCGTCATCGATCTGGTCGTCCCACCGGTTCAGCCACCCCGTCCTCCACCTCCAAGGAGTTGCCCCGGCGTTCCCCTCATCTTTCCTGCCACCTCCATTCCCACACCGTCGTCTTCACCTGCACCACCGAAAGAGCATCATCATCACCATTTCTTCGGATGAAGATGCGGCCTAATCAGCGCCACCAAAGAGGTTGTACACTAATCGCCGCATTTTCTTCTTGATTAGATCTCATAGTGTTGCCGGCCCTCAGTCCCGAGCCCACACAACGCGGCTCCATCCACGGCCGCGTCACCGGCCACTTCCTCCACGGCGTCGATCCCTCGGTGGCGACGTCCACATCAGTTGGAGCTGCTGCTGCTTTAGCTCTTGCTCGCGCTGCTGCTCTGCTCTTGCTCTCGGTCCCCTGCCTGGTCTGCTCTTGCTCGCGCTGCTGCTCTCACTCTTGCTCTTGCTTGCGATGTTGCTCCAATTTAGCTACACTTCAGTCGACTGAATCAACTTTTGGGACAGTCGATTTTCAAGGGGTGGGGGGCTCGCCGGAGTTAAGGAAGAACTAGCCGTAGCAGGGAGGGGGGCTTGCCGGAGAGGTACCCCACTATCTATCTTAGGGTTCAGGGTGAGGGCGGTGGTCACCGGCGGTGGTGGGCGGTGGCGTGGGGATCACCGGAGAAAAATCTCGGCATGGGGGGGGGGCTACAGGGATGGCCGGGGCGGCGGCTGACCGGCGGTGGGCAGTGTTTTCGGGGCGGGCGGGGCGGCGCACCACCGGCTGTGGGCGGCGGGGGGGGGGGGGCTGTTTGGCCGGTGCTGGCTGGCAGCTCAGGGGGGGTGGAGGTTGAAGATGAACTGCAGGCCCTTGATTCCGCATCCAACGGCTACAAAATCGACTGACCAGAGATGAAAAAGTCAGTCGACTGACGTGTAGCCTCACCTCTAGTGTGTTCAGTTTCAACAGTAAAATTCAGTTTCGACAACAAAATTTAGTTTCGATAGTTAAGTTCAGTTTTGATGGTTAAATTCAGTTTCGACAGTTAAGTTCAGATATGAGCGGTTGATGTATACATCTAGCACTTTGTGTTTATGTATTTTACGACATCTATTGGAGATGCTATTAGAATTCCACTCAGGTTAACATTGTCTGTCTTGTCCTGCTTCAGCCTCGGCGCCATACAACTCACCGGAGCTGCTCCAACGACGAAATCCTCCATCACAGCGGAGCAGTACCTCGGTCTCCATCTCCTGACGCCTAAGAACTTCTTCCCCTCCTCCGATAGCCAAGTCAGACGGAGCATCCTCACCGGCCAACCCAATCACGCTGAGATGGACATGGCTCCACCAAAGAGGTTGTACACTTCTTGTGGTTTGACTTAATCTCACCATGCTTCTTTGCATCCTGTGATCTTCCAATTCTTGTGAACCAAACACCCAGATTGGCAGAAATACTGTGTTTTTAAATTCTCTGTTTTGCACGTGCATTCCTATCCTATTCCTGACTATTTCCTATCCATGCATTGTTAGAATCCTAAAATTCAAACAAGCCCTTACACAATTACTTCTATTATAGATATGTGTCAAAAAAACCTTGTGTGGTTTGTCCTGCTCCTGCGGTGCTGCGTTCCACCCCAACTCAGCTGCTCCAACGACGGAAGGGTTCACCACGGCAGGGATCCACTCTCCAGACTGTCTTTCGCCGCCTCAGATCTTCTTCCCTGTCGCCGGCAACCACGACAATTGCATTACCATCATCAACTGAGGAGATGACCTTGAGGACTACACAGGTCCGCAAGAGAGGTCGCACTATTTCGTGTCTGCTTACGTTATGCATTGCTTAATATGATGACATGCTACTTTATCATCGTGTTCACCTATTAGACTCCGACTCAGGTCCAAACTTATACTGAAACTTGAGTTTTTAAATGGTTGTGGGGTACATATTGGGGCAGCAATCAGTACTATCTGTCTACTATCTGGTTAATCTCGGGTGTCCACTATGAGTTTCCTGTTGGGTGCAAACAAACATTAAAGGAGCCATTGTCCGTATTTTTTAACTAAAGCTATTATCTGCCTGCTATCATTTGTTTTGGTTCTATCCATAGTTTGCTACCATCACTCTGGATTTATGCATGCACTCCTTACATAATCTCACTATGTTTTATACTATGCATGTCAGTTATTGTACACAATGGAACTGAACATGTAGAGCAAAAGAGACGAGCCTTGCGTGGCAATAAAATTTCATGCAGGCGTCGCTCCATGGTGCGCGCAAAGGCAGCCCCCCTCCACCCATTTCGGATCGTAATCAAGAGGAAGATAACTGTTCTGAGGGGGATTCAGAAGCATAAGACCACTCCTATTTACCCATGAGGTCTTCGCTCTAACTTGGCATGATGATGTTAGTAAAATCATGCATATGGTGCCTTGCATTGCTTACTGTATACATCAAAGATGTCATCTGCTTAGTTTAGACATGCTTTGTGTCAATGCCATCTGTTTGGTTTCTTTATCGTATATGTGAATCATGCAATGCCATCTTGTTTAGCCAGGCATCATATATGTGAATTTTGCAATGCCACCCTGGTTAGTCAGTCATCTTATATGTGAATTATATCATGACATCATTTTTTAATTACATGTTAAATTTGTCAACAATTTTAGTACATTTAATTACTCTTCCTGTGCATCAGTCATTCGGCACGGTCATGGAAAAATCTGGAGTGGAAACAAGGTCTTCAGAGAAGACAATGCTATCTGACGAAGTGCGTGTCTTGCTGGTTACAGATAGCTCCTCAGAGGAGGATTCAGAGAATAGATGACGAGTCCTATTCCCCCCCCCCCCGAGGTGCATTCTCTAACTTGGCAGGATTATGTTGCTCATATCGTGTGTATGGCATCTTGCATTGCTATGTCATTTCCTTAGTTTAGACATGCTTTGTGCGAATGCCACCTATTTAGTGTCTAATTACAATATATGTGAATTATGCAATGCCATCTTGTTGCAAGACATTATATATGTGAATTATGCAATGCTATCTTGTTGCAAGGCATTATATATGTGAATTATGCAATGTCATGCTGTTTAGCCAAGCGTCATATATGTGAATTATATCATGTCGTCCTTTTTTGTATTTCTTATTGCTTTTGTCGACAATGTTTGTATATTCAACTGCTCTTCCTGTGCATCAGCCATTTGAATTGGTGATGGAGAAATCTGGAGTGAAAACAAGGTCTTCAGAGCAGACAATGCTACCTGGTGAAGCAGATATCTTGCTGGTTATAGATAGCTCTTCAGAGGAGGATTCAGAGGCATATGAGTAGTCCTATTACCCCCCAGAGGTGTATGCTCAAACTTGGCAGGGTTATATTACTCATATCATGCATATGTTGTATTGCAATGCTTAGTTTTTACATCATATACACGATATTGAATGCCATCTCCTTAGTTGACACATCATATATGCGATTGCCCTCTGCTCACTTCCTTAGTATATAAATCATATATTTCAATTATATCATGCCATGATGTTTACATAGACAGCATGTATCTGAATTATGGCATGCCAACCCATTTTCTAAAGACATAATATAGTTATATCATATCATCCTGTTCACACTTCACATAGTCATCATGTTTTGAATTATGTCATTCTATCCGTGAATTATATCATGCCATCATGTTTCCATCGACGGCATGTTTGTGATTTATGGCATGCCAACCACTTTAATAGACACATCGTATAGTTATATCATGTCATCCTATTTACATAGTCATCGTATTTTGAAGTATGTCATTCTACCATGTTTAGTTAGCCATCATACATGTGAAATTGTGGCATGCTATCCTGTTTAATTAGCCATAATATATGTGAAATTATGTCCTGCTATTCTGTTTGGTTAGACAACATAAATGTGAATTATTTCATGCCCTGTTTTCTTCCCTACTATCCATTGCACCTGTCTATCTTACAATGTTTGTACATTCAATTACTTTTCTTGTTTATCAGCCATTTCAATTGGAGGGGGTGATGGCAGTATCTATGGGGGTAAAAACACGGTCTTCAGAAAAGATCGTGCTACCTATCGATGGAGATAGAACCATGGTTGTACTTGCCCAAGAACCAGCCCCACCACACATAACCCAGACTCACGTAGATTGTACCCCTACCCAGTTGGACAGAGAACCAGCTACACCCCTTCTACGCCCAACCCCAGCAGATAGTAACCCAGTTCCCGTTGACACAGCACCGTCTCCACCATAGAGCACCCAAACACGAGCAGTTAGTAAGGCAACTGCAATGCCCAAAGCACGAGGACCACCACTCCAAACCCCAAGTCAACGCTTAAAGCAGAAGAAGAATTGTTCTCAGGTCAGGTCCCGTAGCTATGGTTCATACTACTTTGCTGCTGCATCACTGTATTTACTCATACCAACTAATTTCAAATTTGAAGGATGCAATTGAAACTCCAATGGCGCAACAAGTATGTTTTAAACCTATTTCTTTAACGTGTTTGTTGTTGTAACTTGCTCTATGTTGATTTCAGTTTCAATTGAATAAACAGTTATATTCTCATGCCATGCACCTTACAAGTGTTGTTATTATTGTGTAGTTTCCCACACTTATATTCTGTCTAAGCTGCTTTGTCTTAAATAGATATGATTCGAACGGTATCTATCTTGATTTGGCAACATAAACTAGAATGATATAGACCATACAGTGACCATACTACATAGATATGTGTTTGTTTCATGTTGTTATCCTGTCCACCTTACTACTGAACTAGTTTACCAAAATGAGTTTCATATTCTACATTGTAAACCTGTGATGTGTTTGTTTGTTTCTCTTTTGGAATGCGGATAAAATATTGGAGAAAAGTACCCCGTTATGCAATGGTACAGGAAGTAATGCAGATAAGGTTCAAGATAGTGAGACATCCCTGTTGGTCTCCAAGAAAGCTGATAAAACTATATTGAAGACACCGAGGCAACCCCAAAGTCCTGTCTTGATGTAGTGTTCGAGTTACTGGCTACTACTGCTGGCACCAGCTCTTCGAACTCATTGCCTGAATTAGTTCGGCTTCTTGAGTCTCAACTTCAAGTTGAAAGACATCGATCAGATGTTATGCGACAAGAAGCCGAAGGACTGAGGAAGTCCCTGCAGAATTCAGATGCATACTTTCTGGTGCAACAGCAAGTGCTTGAGGATTTAAGCGCCAAACAAGACAAAGTTAATAAGCTTGCTAAGCATCTTGCCAGCATTATGGGTTTCAGTTCTGGACTTGTTTTGCTGCGGCGTTTATATGCTGCTTTGTTCCCTATATTTGCATTGGTGACAAACTTTGATGCCCAGTGGATGTAATATGTGTAATAGCCGTGATAGCCTAGCGTAACTTGCTTGCCTGTTTATTTCCTTATTGTCTTGTTTATTTGTTTTCTTGTAGTCAGTGCAGTTCTTTTTCCGCGGTTTGCTTGTGGCCACAATAACCTATTTTTTTAAACTAGGCCACATTAACCATGGGCTACCTATTTACTGTAGTTAACATGGGCCTCGTACGGGCCATAGAAACAATGGGCCTTCTACGGGGCGTAGAAACCATGGGCCTTATATGGGCCATTGACACAATGGGCCTTCTACAGGCCGTATCATCAATGGGCCTTCTACGGGCCGTATGATCGGTTGGCCAAACATGGGCCAATAACAGACCACATTATGGTCGTAAATGGGCTAGAGTTGAAATCGTCCGTTCATGGGCCGACCATAACAGGCTGTCGTTAATCGGTCGTATTTGATGACGCTATGAAAACGGCCCAACGTATTAACGGGCCACAAGCAGGCCGACTGTAACCACGGGCTGAATTTGGCCCACAAGTAGAAGATGACAGTAACGGGCCGAAAGTAAACGAATGCTAGAAATGAGCCTAAGAATAAATGGGCCCTGAGAAGGCCGAAAGATAACATGGGCTAGAAACGGCCCAATGGAATAATAGGCCGTTAATGGGTATAAAGTGATACACTGTTCATTACGGGCCAGTTTTACCACGGGCCGTTAATGGGCCGAGGGTTACTAAGGGCCTCATATGGGACGAAAGACGTCATGGTCCATACATGGGCCAGAAGTTAAAACAAGTTGGAATTATATTGGACGGCCCAGATGACGCTACTGGGCCTAATTTGGATAGGCTATAAACGGGCCCTGGGTTAGCAGGCTGTAAATGGGCTATATGCGAACAGGCCGTTAACAGGCTTGCCGTGGGCTGGCCCGCCACCTTTTGACCAAGTCAAACGGGCCGGCCTTTTCACAGGAATGGCCTCTGTTGGGCCATGCCACGTGTCGATGTATCATAGGCGCTTTGGGTCCAATGAGTGGATGACATCCGTCCCAATGGCGAGCCAACACGTGTTCCCTCCAGCCAATGATGATTTTACACGTGGAAAATCCCCATTGGTCCAGGTTGTTAACGGGTTATCAGATCCAAAACCGGACCGATAGCTTAACGGCGTTCCGTTATGGTGGATGTCACGTGTCGGTCACCCTTGATGAAAGCACTTCTATGACGCGTGATTTATCGTCATGGAAGTGGACACTTCCATGATGATAATTTTGGTAATGTCATGGAACACTTCTACGACAGCACAGGTATGACTATCTTGATTCGGTCATAAAATTGTCATGGATGTACATGCATGACAGAAAACGTGACCTACTATGACAAACACGTATCATCACGGAAGTGTATTTTTTTGTAGTGGTTCGTAGAAAAATAACACCTTAAGACACAACTCAACCAAAACCATAATGTCACCTAGATACTCCAATGTCACCACAAGTATCCACGGGTATGGTTATACGATATGCATCACACAATCTCAGATTCATCTATTCAAACCAACACAAAGAACTTCAAAGAGTGCCCCAAAGTTTCTACCGGAGATTCAAGACGAAAACGTGTGCCAACCCCTATGCATAGATTCCCAAGGTCACGCAACCCGCAAGTTGATCACCAAAACATACATCAAGTGAATCAATAGAATACCCCATTGTCACCACGGGTATCCCATGCAAGACATACATCAAGTGTTCTCGAATCCTTAAAGATGCAATCCGATAAGATAACTTCAAAGGGAAAACTCAATCCATTACAAGAAGGTAGAGGGGGAGAAACATCATAAGATCCAACTATAATAGCAAAGCTCGTAGTACATCAAGATCATGCAAAATCAAGAACACGAGAGAGAGAGAAAGAGAGAGAGAGAGAGAGAGAGAGAGATCAAACACATAGCTACTGGTACATACCCTCAGCCCCAAGGGTGAACTACTCCCTCCTCGTCATGGAGAGCACCGGGATGATGAAGATGGCCACCGGTGATAATTCCCCCATCCGGCAGGGTGCCGGAACAGGGTCCCGATTGGTTTTTGGTGGCTACAGAGGCTTGCGGCGGTGGAACTCCGTATCTAGGTTTCTTTTCGGGGGTTTCTGTATTTATAGGAATTTTTGGCGTCGGTCTCAGGTCAGGGGGGGTCTCCGAGTCATCCACGAGGCAAGGGGCGCGCCCAGGGGGGTAGGGTGCGCCCTCCACCCTCCTGGATGGCTCAGGACTCTTCTGGCCCAACTATTTTACTCCGGTGGCTTCTTTTGGTCCATAAAAAATCATCAAAAATTGGCACGTCAATTGGACTCCGTTTGGTAGTTTTTCTGTAAAACTCAAAAACAAGGGAAAAACAGAAACTGGCACTGGGCTCTAGATTAATAGGTTAGTCCCAAAAATCATATAAAATAGCATATAAATGCATATAAAACTCCAAGATGGATAATATAATAGCATGGAACAATCAAAAATTATAGATATGTTGGAGATGTATCATTGGTCTTGGTCTTGTTGCACCAATATGGAAACCTTTGTGTGATGCCTCGGGACTCCTCGCTTGCGCCCACTTCCTTAGCACCAAAGAGGAAACTGGCACCCTGCACCCGGTGGCGCCCACCTGGCCTTGGTCATCATGGCTCACGTCACGCGAACCTCGCAAGGTGTCCCTTGCATAGATATCTCTGCTCCTCAGGAGCCAGCCTAGCGAGGCCGCTCCTGGGGAGGTCTTGGTGTCGTCCGGCTCGCGAGGCTTGGCCCCTCGCGAGGGTCTTGAGTGGTTGCTGGTGAAGGTGGGCCATACCAGGCCATTGGTGGAGCCACGCCCTGGGCCGCAGACAGGCAAGTCTGGGTACCCCGTTCCCAGGACGCCGACAGCATCTCCATAGCCCGTTGATGTGAGACCATCTCCTTCTTTTTCTCTTCCCCACAACCACGTTCTATTCCACCTATAGTGTTATGTCCATGGCACACGCTCATGTATTGCGTGGAAGTTGAAAAAGTTTGAGAACATCAAAAGTATGAAACAATTGCTTGGCTTATCATTGGGGTTGTGCATGATTTGAATATTTTGTGTGATGAAGATGGAGCATATCCAGACTATATGATTTTGTAGGGATAAGCTTTCTTTGGCCATGTTATTTTGAGAAGACATAATTATTTTGTTAGTATGCTTGAAGTATTATTATTTTTATGTAAATATTAGACTTTTGCTTTGAATCATACGGATCTGAACATTCATGCCACAATAAAGAGAATTACATGGATAAATATGTTAGGTAGCATTCCACATCAAAAATTCTATTTTTATCATTACCTACTCGAGGACAAGCAGGAATTACGCTTGGGGATGCTGATACGTCTCCAACGTATCTATAATTTTTGATTGTTCCATGCTATTACATTATCTGTTTTGGATATTTTATATGCATTAATATGCTATTTTATATTATTTTTGGGACTAACATATTAACCTAGAGCCTAGTGCCAGCTCCTATTTTTTCCTTGTTTTAGAGTTTCGTGGAAAAGGAATACTAAAGGGATTCCAAACGGAATGAAACTTTCACAATGATTTTTCTTGGACCAAAAGACATCTAGAGGGCTTGGAGTACACGCTAGGAAAGCCACGAGGCGGCCACAAGATCGGGAGGCGCGCCCAGGGGGTAGGGCGCGCCCCCACCCTTGTGGGGCCCTTGTGACTCCACCGACCTATTTCTTCCATCTATATATTCTCAAATATCCCAAAACCTTCTAGGGGAGCCACGAAACCACTTTTCCACCGCCACAACCTTATGTACCCGTGAGATCCCATCTAGGGACCTTTTTCGGCGTCCTGCCAGAGGGGGATTCGATCACGGAGGGCTTCTACATCAACACCATTGCCTCTTCGATGAAGCGTGAGTAGTTTACCACAGACCTACGGGTCCATAGCTAGTAGCTAGATGGCTTCTTCTCTCTCTCTTTTTGATTCTCAATACCATGTTCTCCTCGATGTTCTTGGAGATCTATTCGATGTAATACTCTTTGGAGGTGTGTTTGCCGAGATCCGATGAATTGTGGATTTATGATCAGCTTACCTATGAATATGTTTTGAATCTCCTCTGAATTCTTATATGCATGATATGATATCTTTGCAAGTCTCTTCGAACTATCGATTTGGTTTGGCCAACTAGATTGGTTTTTCTTGCAATGGGAGGAGTGCTTAGCTTTGGGTTCAATCTTGCGGTGCTCGATCCTAGTGACAGAAGGGGAACCGACACGTATTGTATTGTTGCCATCGAGGATAACAAGATGGGGTTTTCATCATATTTCTTGAGTTTATCCAGCTACATCATGTCATCTTACTTAATGCATTGCTCTATTCTTCATGAACTTAATACTCTAGATGCAGGCAGGAGTCCGTCGATGTGTGGAGTAATAGTAGTAGATGCAGGAAGAAGTCGGTCTACTTGATACGGACGTGATGCCTATATTCATGATCATTGCCTTAGATATTGTCATAACTTTGCGCTTTTCTATCAATTGCTTGGCAGTAATTTGTTCACCCATCATAATATTTTCTATCTTGAGAGAAGCCTCTAGTGAAACCTATGGCCCCCAGGTCTACTTTCCATCATATAAGTTTCTGATCTACAATTTTAGTTTCCTATTTAGTTTCTTTGCAATCCTTTACTCTCCATTCCATAAACCAAAAATATTACTTTACCGTTTATCCATCTATATTAGATCTCACTTTGCAAATAACCGTGAAGGGATTGACAACCCCTTTATCGCGTTGGGTGCAAATTAGTGTTTGTTAGTGCATGTATTCGATGGCTTGTGTGTTGTCTCCTACTGGATTGATACCTTGGTTCTCAAAATCTTAGGGAAATACTTACTCTACTTTGCTGCATCACCCTTTCCTCTTCAAAGGGAAAAACCAACGCAAGCTCAAGAGGTAGCAGGTAGCAGAACCCGAAGGTTTATCGGAGTGAACTGATGCAAGCCTTGGTGAAGATCTCATATGCGGTGATTTCTTGGCTGGAGAGAGAGTGTGATATGGCTTGTCGAGCAACGCTCGTTGATCGTACATGGGAATTTCATCGTCAGCATTATTATCAGAAGATTCCTCATCAGACGAGGCAGATGCAACCTTTCTGGACTTTCTCACAACAGACTTCTTCTTCGGAGCTTGAGGAGAAACTGACTACCTCTTCTTCTTCTCTTTTCGGGCAGACGCCCTTTCCTTCTTCTCATTCACATCTTGGTGAGTCAGCTCAACATTTTGTTGCTCAACTTGGTTCTTCTTCGCAAGTTTAGCCTCATGCTTTGCCTTTGCCTTTTCCCTCTTTGCAACTTCTTCGGGAAAGTCAGCTATAGTTTTCAGAGAATCGGCATGAGTGTTGGGAGGTGGTGCTGAACTCACTTTCTCATCTTCCTGGCCTAGACAGACTTCTGCAATGCAATCGTTCTAGGGTGGAGTGAAGGAAAATAATATTTGATATTTCCGTTGAATGTTCTCGTAGTTGAACCATTTCTTCGCCTAGTGTCGGTGAATATTTTGCAATCTAGTGTTTCTGTCCTGAACTGTGTCCACACTAGGTGGAGTCCTGTATGTTTCTTGATCAGACAACTCAGTTGATGTATTTCTTTCTCTTCCTCTGCCACCCTTCTTGGGATTTCCATCTAAGAACAAGGTCTTCGAATCAGTGACTAGCTCATCTTCTGGCTAGCTCTTGGAAAAAGGAAAATCATCATCAACGTCATCAGCCGAATCTGATTCGGCCCTCTACTTCAGCGCTCTTAGTGGCTTGGCAGATTTTTATTCGACCACCATTGCTTTGGAAGCCACCCTTGGATGCTGAGGGACTTCTTCCTCTGAACCAGAGTGCTCATTAGAACTATTTTCCATGAACACTTCTGAGGAAAAACACAAGGGCGAAAGAAAGCACGGTCGAGGTCACAAGCATGCGCAGAGGAAATTTTTAACACAAAACAGAAGGTTTTACAGGAGGAACCGATTGATTCAAGTTATGCACTGCAAGACATCATCGAGTAAATTCCAGTATGTCTAACGATGACACAACAGATCCTCTAATCTTTCGAAGAGCATGCATAGAGAACCCTAGATCCAAAGGACATTTATGAGGAACAACTACAAACCGTACAACTAAAAAATAACAGAGCCTAGAAGATCTACCACATAGAAATAACTTGGAATATATCATGTCGGGAGGAACTGCTCTAGAACAGGAGTTAAGTAGAGCAAGAACCGGATTTGAATTCCCTACCTTGGCGATACAGATTAACTATGGCAGAGCGGAAAAGATGAGTTACTGCTCTGGCGCGATCAACGGTGACGGAGCTTCGCCGGAGTTGCACGACAATGCTTGACGTCGATGCTGCTTCGAGCTCCGGCTTGGGCGGAGAGCGAGAGTAGGGTTTGAGGCCAAACAGAGGAGAACTAAGGAAGAAGAGACCTGGAGTGTGGGGGTTTATATAGCCTGAAGGACAAACCACCACTCTGAAACCTACGGACGGAAAAATCGGGACGTTCCACATTCAATGGACGGGATCATGATGAAGAGATCGTGGGCACGTGTCGACCGTTTCCTGCGAAATTCTCGGCAACTGAAAAGAAAGCCAAAAGGTTTGAGGAAGGGCAAGCGCCAAAACAGATGAAGGAATTGAGGAACATTTTATTCGTGACCAAGGACATTGGAAAGAGATCTTCTTCACATCAAGTGCATGTTTGCGACACGAGGAACAGAGAGAAAAAACAGAAAAGGAAACTAGACGAAAACATGGAAGAAAACAACTAAAAAGGAGAGCAAGAACACTACGAATAAAAACAAGAAAATAGAAGCACCAACAATGATTGCACTCGGGGCATAGGATGAGAGTGTGATATCCCTGAGAGTGTTTCCTACAAGAAATGATTAGTTCTTCTTCACAACCCACACATGTGTGGGAGGTGATGATCTCGTTTTCTTCACCTGGCTTGGGATATTTATTCGGCGTGTTCTGCGTGACACCTGAGTCCTATGATAATAATCATATGAATAGGCATGGAAGTTGTTTCCAGATGCATGAGTATAATGGTTAGAGGATATGCGCATGTACTCCTTCTAACGCGAGTGAGGGTGATAATCATTCGAGAATGACAATCGATTTAGCTGTGAATGGTAGCCATTTCCTCGTCGACGATTATCTCGCACAGTCAGATTAGCAGTAACTGACAGATTTTCAATAATATTTTTCTTCACCCAAATTTGCTTCTTAGTAGAGCCTGCCCTACAGTTAGTTCCAACATATTGAGCGAAAACCTTTCCATTCTATTGCTTGAAAATTTTGTAACTTGAATCATTTGACTCGATAGTTTCAATAGGAATGCGCGAATGATAACCAGAAAGAGTTTTAGGTTCAAGAGTTTTACTATTTGCTCGAATCCAAGTTGTACGAGGTTATTGTTTGGGAGTCTATTATGAACCATCCACATTAAGTTTATTTTCGAAACCTAATCCTTCCTTCTGAGGATTTTTGTGAAGAATGGACTTTGTGATCACATCACACAAGGTTTGATGCCCTTTCAGGCTCCTCGGCATTCCAGTCTCAAGTAAGCCTCTTAACCTGCAATTCTCTTCAGTAAGGGCAGCAAAATACTCAGAAGATGGGTTAGTGGTGCCATTAGCAGTGACGGTGTTCTCTTTCACAGCATATGAAGTTTCAGCATGAGAATCTACATTGCTACGTTCTAGGTAAGTTAAGCATGGGAGTACAAAACCATCAGGAAGATGAACAGCTTGCTCGGCGAAGAGAGAAGCTTTTTCTAAAGCCAGTTCGTTATGAGACTCTTTCAGTGACACGAGTTCTTGATACATGCTAAGGAGTTCATTTGATAAACCCTCGTAGTCAACTGCAAGTGAGTCATATCGAATGGTAAGATTATCAATAGTTGATGAAAAAGCATCTTGCTATTCAATCAACTTTTGATTCTTCTCCATCTCTTCGACCAGTAATCCTTCAGTTTTCCTGATATTTCTTTTAAGAATTTCAAGTTCATCGTGTTGAGATTTAGCAATTTTGACCAGCTTGGCATAAGATATGTATTCATGAGAGCATTCATTCATGGACCTTAGGTGTTTGGTAGATACCTGATCCGATCCTTTGAGGATTTTGCCATGAGGCAAAAGGCGATTGGTTCATCATTGCTTGATTCATCATCACTTGAATCAACCTCATCAGTGTCTGAGTTGGTGACTTTCTTCGATGATTCAATAGCAATGTAAGCATTACTTCTCCCAATGCTTTTGTAGAATTCTTCTTCATCGGAATCAGTATCCATGGCTTCTTAAGATTCTACTCTCAAGTCTGCATAAGCCTTGTTTAGCCGTGACATCTAATGTCGCTTGAAGCTACGTCGGTATTTCCCCCAAAGACGAAGGGATGATGCAGCACAATGGCGGTAGGTATTTCCCTCAGATGTGAAACCAAGGTTATCGAACTAGTAGGAGAACCAAGCAACACAATGTAAACAGCACCTGCACACAAATAACAAATACTCGCAGCCCGACGTTTTAAAGGGGTTGTCAATCGCTTTCGGGTAACAGCGCGAGAAATTGGTACGTGGACGGGAGAAAGTTGTAAATATTGACAGATCGAATGCCAAATAAAATAAATTGCAGCAAGGTATTTTTGTATTTTTGGTTTAGTAGATCTGAAAATAAAAGGAAAATAAAATACATCGCGAAGGCAAATGATATGAGAAAGAGACCCGGGGGGCGTAGATTTCACTAGTGGCTTCTCTCGAGAAAAATAGCAAACGGTGGGCAAACTTCTTACTGTTGGGCAATTGATAGAACTTCAAATACTCATGACTATATCTAGGCAATGATCATTATATAGGAATCACGTCCAAGATTTGTAGACCGACTCATGCATGCATCTACTACTATTACTCCACACATCCACCACTATCCAGCATGCATCTACTGTATTAAGTTCATAGAGAAACGAAGTAATGCAATAAGAACGATGACATGATGTAGACAAGATCTATCTATGTAGAGATAGACCCCATCGTTTTATCCTTACTAGCAACGATACATACGTGTTGGTTCCCCTTTTATTTCTGGGATCAAGCCCGTAAGATCGAACCCACTACAAAGCACCTCTTCCCATTGCAAGATAAATACATCAAGTTGGCCAAACAAAACCCAAATATCTAGAAGAAATACGAGGCTATAAGAAATCATGCATATAAGAGATCAAAGAAACTCAAATAACTTTCATGGATATAAAAAGATTGTAACATCCCAAATTTCCAATTTGGAATGTTATACATAGGTCATCATATGCATATCATATTTTATTTGCATTTTGGTCTTTGATCCTAAAATCCTAAGCAACTCAAGGACCCACAAAGAGAGTTGGGGATTTTATTATTTTCATGTTTGAATTTTCTCAAATATTGAAAAGGGGATCACTTTGGTTTTAATTATTTTTTCTCTCCAAATAATATTTCCAATGTTAAAAATATATGAGAGGGGATAATGTGACTTCTCCAAAATAAAGAAATATTGGAGGAAAAATGTTAATATCAAATAAAGTATTTTGTCTGGATTTTATTGCTATTTTATTTGAATTAGAAAAATATGCATTTTTCAAAATTGCATTCTTAGCCCAAATAAATGTTCACTTTGTCTGAAATATTATTAGAGGACCGTGAAAATTTATTTAAGGATTTTTGGACTTTTTTTGGTATTTCTTTTATTTATTTTACTCCTTCCGTTTAAAAAACGAACCGACCTACGGGCCGTGCCCGAGCCGGACTTGTAACATCCCAAATTTTCAATTTGGAATGTTATACACTAGATCATCATGCATATCATATTTTCTTGCATTTTGTCGATCCTAGAAATTTCACGCAACTCAAGGACCCTCGGAGAGAGTTGGAGATTTCGTCATTTTCATATTTGAGTTTTCTCAAATTTTGAAAAAAAGGATCATTGGATTTGTCGGAGTTTATTTGCCTTTTATTTGGATAGGGAAAAATGCGTGTTTTCAAAATTTGCATTCTAGGTCTCGATAAAAGTTCATTTTGTTCGACTCATTTTTAGGAGTCGGGGAAAATTTACTTTGGGAATTTTGGAGTCCGTTTAGATGTTCTTTTATTTGTTTTTCTACGCGCGTAACCGATTTAAAAAAATCCGCAGCGCTTGGGCCAAGGCCCAGCAGCCGGCCGGCCAGGCCTCCCCCGTGCGCGCGCCGCGCAGCCGCCTTGCGCCGCCAAAGCCGAGTCCTAGAAGGACTCTAGCTCCCCCCACCTCCTTTTTCTTGCCACTCCCCCAAGTCTCCTCTCCCCTCCCCTCTTTATATACCCCCACACCCCCCCTTTTCCCCCACACCAAACCGCGCCTCCCTTGCACGCCGCCGCCGCCCTACGTCACCGCCGCCACCGCCTTACGCCGCCATTCGCCGGAACCTCGCCGGAGGTAGCCTCGCGCCGCGTCTCTCTTTTTCCCCTCGGTTCGGTTTTTCTTATAAACCGTTCCCGTTCTTTTCTTTTCTTCCGATTCGTTTTCTTTTCGTTCGTTGTTTCGGTTTTTATCGAAACCCTAGATCGGTTTTCGTTTTGCTTTCGGTTTAGTTTCCTAGAGACCGTTCGCCGGACCGTTCGTCCTAACAAATGTGATCACCGGATTATTCTAGGTTAACGAACGTCCATTCGGTTAACCGTTCTTCTTTTTCTTTTCGACGGTTTTATTCTGCGATCGCGATTTCCGATCCGATCTTCGTTCTAGTTTATCTTCTCGCTTGTTTATCGGAATCAGGTGATTCAAGCGCCTGGAGTTTCGTTTCGAAAGCACCGTTCCGACTAATCAACTTAAACAAGTTTTGCTACGGTAAAATTTGACCTAGTTTCAACATGCTAGAACCGAGTTGTTTTCTTCCGCCATTTGTTTTCCGTTGCTTTGTTCGGTTCTTTCTTTCTTTGCAACCGGAGTTCTTAAGTTGAACTTTCTGGTTCGATCTCTTGTTCGAGTTTTACCTATGCATTAGATGAGTACTTATTGTATGCTTGTTGTTTGTCTGCGATAGATTACCCGGATTGCGCCGCCTGTTATTTCAAATCTCTAGGACTCGCAGATCATCAGCAAGGCAAGTAACACTTTGATCATACCTTTTCTACAACCCAGTTTTATTGCATTAGATCCATCCTCACACATTGCATGATTAGGATCTAATTAAATTGTGGGATGGGAAGTAGATGAGGTAGTACCTATTACCTGTTATTATGAAACCTTTGGGAGTTACTTCTACGTTTGCTTATTATGCCATGCTATGCTAGTAGACGTGGATTGGGTGAGTGTTATCCATGACAGATGTGAGATTGATAATTTTAATGGTTTATCTAAGGTGGCAACTTAAACACGCATCTGGGTGGATTGAGGCACCTGATGTCTATCAGGACTTGCCTGTTTTCTTTTGGACCGCCACCCAGGCTCAAAGGGATCATAAGATCTTTCATGCTAGAAACTTCCGTGTGCAGCCACAAGCCATTATGGGCTCTGGCATAGTTGACTAAGTCGTGCGAACTCTTACAGGGTAGACTAGCAGATGTAGCGGAAAGTAGGTGTACCGGTCTATCCATCGTAAGGTGCTAGCGCTTCTGAAAGACTGTGTCTCGGTCATCCGTTTCTCAAACACCAGTAGTGCGAGAAATCCATGGAGGCGATCGAGTCTTGTGGGGAAAAGTGCGCAAACCTCTGTAGAGTGTAATAAACTAATCATGATTAGCTGTGTCCCCGGTTATGGACATCTTGAGTATCTAGTACTTGAATATCATGTGAATCTCATCATGTTACTTCTAAAATTAATATTGTTGGGTTATTGATGACTACTTTTAATGGGGATTGAGAATGCTGTCAACCATTCTCAATGTTTAACAACTACCATGATAGTTAAATAAATTTATTCCTTTGCAGTAGGGAAAAATTGGCTTTACGCAAAACAGTAACCATAGAGCTTTCCACCAGCCAAATATGCATATAGTATAGCTGTTTTATTCCATCATTCTCTATGTGTTACCTTGCGAGCATATTCCATGTGCTGACCCATTTTCGGGCTGCAACTTTAAATGTTGCAGACTTTTCAGACGACGAGTAAGGTGTTTTTAGGTCGTGGTTCTATACTCAGTGATGCCGTTGGAGTTGATGGACCCATTTATCTTCCAAGTCTTCCGCTGTTATCTATATTAGATGGCCTTAAGCCATATTTATTGTAATAAGTTCTCTTTGAGACATCGATGTAATAAGTGTGTGATTGCTACTCTGCTATAAATCCTTCGAAGTACTGTGTGGTGTCAGCATTACTAATCCAGGGATGACACTGGAGCACAGAGACTTGATCCACTCGGGTCGGGTCACTATAGGACTTCCCTGGCCGGCCCCTTTAAAAGGCGAGGCCCGACCGCCCCGCCAGCCCCGCTGCCTGAAAACCCTAGCTGCCGCCGCGCCTCGATTTCTGTGTTGCCGCCGCCGGAGCCCCGCCGTAGTTAGCCGCCTCCACCGCGGGTCTTTTCGCTCGGTTAGGTAAAAACCGTCTCAGTTTTTTTCAGAAAACCCTAGATCTATTTTTTGTAGATCGGTTCGGTTTTTTGTTGGTTTATTTATTTAGCGGACGTCCGTCCGTTCGTTTGTTTTAACGAATGTTGTTCGCCAGTTAGGTTCAGACAGCGAACGTTCGTTCGTTAGTCTTTTCTTTTTTACTTTATTCTCAGCCAGGGACCTATCCACGATTATTTTATCGCAGATTAGCCCCTGATCTTCAAACCCTCGTTGTTTCTTAACCGTTTGTCCAAATCCAGTGAAACCAACGTCAAAATCTTCGTCTCGAACCCCTCTTTCGGTTTAATCAACTTGAACTGGGTTTTTGACAAAATAAAATTTTGTTGCAAGCAGATTTGCATTCGAAGTTCTTTTGACCGTAGTTTTAGTTCCGTACCTCCGATTTGATCATTTCTTTTTGCAAATCGAACCTCTTCAGTTGAACTTTCAGTTTGGATCTTCTTATCTGAAGTTTCACCTTTGCATATTTGGCTGAGTGCTTATGTATGCTATTGCTTATTTGCGATAGAATTTCCGGAGTGCGTAGCGTGCTGCTACGAGTCACTAGGTTTTGCGGATCATCAGCAAGGCAAGTAAGACATTGACCATACCCCTTTATTACCCGGTTTTTATGCATTAGTTACAACCCTCAAACATTGCATGAGTAGGATGTCTTAACATGTGGCTTTTGGGAAGTAGTTGATGAGGTGGAACCTATTGCCATGCTATGCTCGTAGACGTGGAATGGGTTTGAGTGTATCCATGACAGATGTGAGATTATTAATTAATGGTTTACTTAAGGTGGCTACTTAAACACACATCTGGGTGGATTGGTTGCGAGCACCTGGGGATATACCAGTGCTGTCCTTTTTGGTTCGACACCCAGGCTCAAAGGGATCAAAAGATTATTCATGCTAGAAACTTCCGTGTGCAGCCACAAGCTGTTATGGGCTCTAGCATAGTGGAGTAAGTTGCATGACATCTTCAAGTGGTAGGCTAGCAGATGTAGGGGATGTAGTTTGGTACTGTCTACCCGGTGTTAGAGTTAATGCTTCTGGAAGACTGTGTCTCGGTCATCCATTTCTCAAACACCATGTAGCGTGAGAATTCCAACAGAGGAGATTGAGTCTTATGGGGAAAAGTGTGCAAACTTCTGCAGAGTGTACAAAGTAATCATGGTTAGCCGTGTCCCCGGTTATGGACATCTTGAGTATCTGGTTCTTGGATTATCATGTGGATCTCATCACCCTAAATTAATTTGTTGGGATGTTAATTACTTTTAATTGGGATTGAGATGGGGTTTTACCATTCTAAATGTTTTCAACTACCATGATTGTTAAATAAAATATATTCCTTTGTTGTAGGGAAAAATTGGCTTTTCGTAAAAACATTATAACCATAGAGCCTCCACCAGCCATATGTGCATGTAGTGGTAGCTTTTACTTGTTTCATTTCTCTATTGTGTTATCTTGCCAGCATATTCCATGTGCTGACCCGTTTCGGGCTGCAACATATCATGTTGCAGACTTCTCAGACGAAGAGTAAAGTGCGCTAGGTCGTTGTTGTGCACTCAGCTATGCCGTTGGAGTTGGTGGACTCACTTTATCTTCCAAGCCTTCCGCTATTATCTTATTTAGATGGCCTTAAGCCATATTTATTGTAATAAGTTCTCTTTGAGACATTCCTTGTAATAAGTGTGTGATTGCCACTCTGTTATCCTTCAAGTACTATGTGTGTCAGCATTACCGATCCAGGGATGACACTTATGCACAGAGATTTGACCGTTTGAGGTCGGATCGCTACAAGATGGTATTAGAGCACACATTGAATGTAGGACACGACCACTAAGATGAGCCATAGATCACTCTTCTCTACCCATTTCTAACTCATCTTCGTTTTCTACTCTATAGGATGGCGGACACAAGGAACAAGTTCACATAGCCGGTTGAAGACACACCTTTTGGACGACACTTGAAGGAAGTCACTAGGTACCTGAACATTGGAATACCAAGATTCACCGGGACCTACACCGCCACTTTACCAGAAGAAGAGCGTTGGATGATTCAAGTTCAAGTTCCAGGAAGAACATTCACGCCAGTCACGGAGCCCATGGAGTTTTCCTTTGATGCACCAACCTGGAGTCTAGGAAAGAGCATGGCAACCCACATCGCCATAGGACGCATTGGAGAAGTTTATCACAAGGATCTTAAGGACACTATCTACCCTATATGTGGGCGCTGATATGAGCAATGGGAGATGATCAGCACCAGGAGGGACAGGTCCATTGCAGCCTTCAACCAGGAGTTAAACCAGCACATCCGACGCCAGGAGAACCAAATGTGCACAAGCATGATAGATCTGAAGAAGTTGATGACTAGGAACATGGAGCTGGAAGAGGAACTCAAGTCTACACGCGACAAATATGAGGAGGAAATCACAATACTAGTGGAGAAGAATGATGACCTGACAAGGAAGCTAGGAGTATTCATGGAAGACCATGCGCCAGGAGGAGATGACGACCACCCCAAGGACTACATCATCATCGACGACACTGACTCCGACCCCAGTGATGATGATTATGAAGACGAAGCTGGAGCAGATATCATGGAGTCTTCTACCGATCAAAAATTTTAGTAGACCACCATACTATTAGTAGTATTTCCCTATGTATATATTAGTAGTCCGAGCACTATAATGATAGTTGGATCGATTGTATGCCCTTGCTTGAAATTGTTTTGGAGTGATATGTTTGTGTTTGTCTCATGTGCATATGGGTAGTGTCTTCTCACTAGACCTCATATCTATTCTAATCTCTCCCCTCTAAACCCCTCAGATGCCTCCGAGACGTGACCCCAGATTTTCCTTCCCACCGGAGCTCACTTAGTTGATCCAACAGCTGTACACTGATGCAGTTGCTAGTTCAGAATCAAGGCAACAACAACAACAATAACAACAACCCACCGCCAGCCCCTCCAGTTGACAACTTAGCCCGTTTTCTGAGGTTACAACCGCTGGTGTTTTCCAGTAGCACCGAGCCCATAGTTGCTGATGACTGGCTACGCGGGATTGGAAGGGAGTTAACCACTGCAGGTTGCACAGATGTTGAGAAGGTGTGTTTTCCCGCACATCAATTGGATGGGCCTGCAGCCTCATGGTGGGAGAATTACACAGCCACCTTCCCTATAGCCAATGTTACTTGGGAGCGGTTTCAGCAATCGTTCCGCACTGCTCATGTCTCAACTGGAGCTATGAGCATGAAGAAGCGTGAGTTTCGCAACTTACGCCAGGGCAACCGTACTGTGGGGCAGTACGTGATTGAGTTTAGTAAGTTAGCCCGCTATGCCCTAGATGATGTGGCCACAGATGTCGCGAAGCAAGAGAAGTTTATGGAAGGGCTGAATGATGAGATGAGTATGCAGTTAATGGTGGCAACATTTTACAACTACCAGGAGTTGGTAGATAAGGATCTTATGATTGAAGGGAAGTAGCGGCAGATTGAGAGCCGCAAAAGGAAGAATGGACAAGGGAAGTACAATTCAGGAGCTCAGCAGAAACCACATTTTACCATGAACTCGGGAGGATATACCAAAACCATGGAGGCCATAACCACAATTGAGGAAGTTCGCATAACCACAATGGCTCTAGGAATGGAAATGGGAGTGGAGCAAGCAGGCAGAACCGCTCTAACCCAAGCACGCCCGCCAAGAAGGACCAAAGTCATGTTACTTGTTTCAAGTGCGGGAAGACTGGACACTATGCCAATGAGTGTCCTGAACTCAAGAATGGAAATGGCAATGGAAGCTCTGGGAAGAAGCCCAACCCTTTTAACAAGGGACAAGTGAACCGCGTGAACATGAAGGAGGTTGAAGAGCAGCCAGACACAGTTATCGGTAAGTTTTTGGTTAAGACATTTACCGCTCTCATTCTTTTCAATACTGGTGCATCGCCTTCATACATTTCAAGGGGGTTTGTGGACAAGTTTAAGTTACCCACCTTAGCCCTTAGGACACCCTTGTTAGTAAGCTCACGAGGAGCAGAGTATATGGCCAGTCGATGGTGCGACCGGATACCCTTAAACATTGGCAGCCATATTTTCCCCTCAGACCTAATAATTTTGGATTCACAAGGATTGGGTGTGATACTGGGTATGGATTGGCTATCAAAGTATGGAGGAAACATTGATTGTGCTAGTAGGTCAATTCTACTCACCACCCCGGAAGGAAAAAGGATTAAGTATGTATCCAAGCATACCCCAAAGAGGACTCACCTAAACTCCCTCACGGGTGTTGTTCAGGAGGAAGTGCCTGTAGTGAAGGATTACCCAACTGTATTTCCAGAGGAAGTACCAGGCATGCCGCCGGATCGAGACATTGAGTTTTTGATAGAGCTGTTGCCAGACACCAGACCAATATCTAAGAGACCATACCAGATGCCCGCGAATGATCTAGGGGAGATTAAGAAACAGATTAAGGAGTTATTGGAGAAAGGTTACATTCAACGAAGCTCGTCACCATGGGGAGCCCCAGTGCTCTTGGTTGAGAAGAAGGATAAATCTCTGAGATTGGTGGTTGATTATCGTGCATTGAATGAAGTGACGATCAAGAACAAGTACCCACTGCCGATGATCAATGATCTGTTTGACCAGCTGCAAGGAGCTAAAGTATTTTCCAAGATCGATCTTCGATCAGGATAACACCAACTGAAGATTCGAGAATAGGATATACCCAAGACAGCCTTCACCACAAGGTACGGGCTATATGAGTACACGGATATGTCATTTGGACTAACAAACACCCCTGCCTATTTCATGAGTATGATGAATAAGGTGTTCATGGAGTTCTTGGATAAATTTGTCGTGGTGTTCGTTGATGACATTTTGGTCTACTCGAAGAATGAAGAGGAACACAAGGAGCATTTACGTTTAGTTCTTGAGAAGCTCAGGGAACATCAGTTATACGCCAAATTCAGCAAATGTGAGTTTTGTTTAAAGGAAGTTGGATTCCTTGGACATGTTATATCAGGAGAAGGTATAGCAGTAGACCCTACTAAGGTTCAGTCAGTCACTGAGTGGTTGGCACCCACCTCAGTTGGAGAGATCCGCAGTTTTCTTGGGCTCGCGGGATATTATCGGACATTCATTGAGAATTTCTCTAAGATTGCAAAGCCTACGACAGAGTTTTTGAAGAAGGACACTAAGTTTAAATGGACAGATGAATGTGAGGCAAGTTTCCAGCAGTTTAAGAAACATTTGGTTACAGCCCCAGTGCTGATTCTGCCGGATATATGCAAGGATTTCCAAGCGTATTGCGACGCATCTTGCTTAGGACTTGGAGGCGTGCTTATGCAAGAAGGAAGAGTTGTTTCATATGCCTCACGACAGCTTCGACCGCATGAGTTGAATTATGCCACGCATGATTTGGAGTTAGCAGCTGTAGTGCATGTGCTCAAGACCTGGAGACATTTTCTTATTGGAAATCATTGTGATGTGTACACGGATCATAAGAGTTTGAAGTACATTTTCACACAGAAGGAGTTGAATCTCATGCAAAGGAGATGGTTGGATCTTATAAAGGATTATGATATGAAGTTGCACTATCATCCAGGCAAGGCCAATGTCGTAGCAGACGCTTTGAGCCGGAAGAGTTACGCCAATACCCTCGTAAGCGGAGGATTGCCAAAGGAGTTAGCTGAAGATCTCAGGGAGCTATGGTTGGAGATAGTCCCTAGAGGATTTATTGCCGCATTGGAAATTCAGCCGACATTATTGGAAAAAATTCGAGAAGCTCAGAAAGATGATAAGGGAATGGCAGGGATAAAGGAGAAAATGAGCAAAGGTAAAGCCAAGGGTTTTCATGAGGATGAGCACGACACCTTGTGGTTTGAGGACCGTGTTTATGTACCCAATAATGCAGAGATCAGGAAGTTGATACTCCAAGAGGCTCATGACTCGCCATACTCGATACACCCAGGAAACACCAAGATGTATTTGGATTTGAAGGAGCATTTCTGGTGGACTGGTATGAAGAAGGACATTGCCGAGTATGTAGCCGTATATGATGTATGTCAGAGAGTGAAGGCAGAACATCAATAGCTAGCAGGATTACTGCAGCCTATGCCAAAACCCGAATGGAAGTGGGACAAGCTTGGCATGGATTTCATCACCGGATTACCCAGGACCCGATCAGGATATGATTCTATTTGGGTAGTATTGGATCATTTGACCAAAGTGTCTCACTTTATCCCAGTGAAGACCACCTATACGAGTACAAAGTTGGCCAAGATATATATGACCAAGATCGTATGTCTGCATGGAGTTTCGAGGACCATTGTATCAGATAGAGGAACACAGTTTACGTCAAAGTTTTGGCACCAGCTGCACCAGACTTTTGGTACTAGGCTAGAGTTCAGTACAGCCTTTCATCCACAGACAGATGGACAGACCAAGAGAGTCAATCAGATTCTGGAGGACATGTTGAGAGCTTGTGCGCTCGATTATGGATCTAATTGGGATGATAATTTTCCCTACATAGAGTTCTCATACAACAACAGTTATCAAGCTAGTCTGAAGATGGCACCTTTCGAAGCTTTGTATGGAAGAAGATGCAGAACGCCGTTGATGTGGGATGAAGTTGGAGACTGCAAGTTGTTTGGACCAGATTTGATCAAAGAGTCATAAGAGAAGGTTAAGTTGATTCGAGACAGACTAAAGGTAGCTCAGTCCAGGCAGAAGAGCTATGCAGACTCAAAACGCAAGGAGGTAGTCTATGAAATCGAAGACATAGCATATCTTCATGTGTCACCACTGCGAGGATTTAAACGTTTTGGAGTTAAGGGAAAGTTAGCCCCAAGATTTGTAGAACCATACCGAGTTTTGGAACGTATGGGAGAAGTAGCCTACAAGTTGGAGTTACCTGAAGGACTGTTAGGAGTTCATGATGTGTTTCACGTTTCCTAGTTGAAGAAGTGTCATGCTGAGATGGCTGATGTTCCTCTGAGAGATACAGTGCCCCTGGAAGCAATTCAGTTGGATAGTGATCTGACCTATGAGGAGAAACCTGTCAAGGTTCTCGAGTTTGCCAGTCGAGTCACACGCAGCAAGGTTATCAAGTTTTGCAAAGTTTAGTGGAGCCACCATACCGAGGATGAAGCCACCTGGGAACGAGAGGATGATCTACAGAAAGACCACCCAGACCTATTTTCTAGCCAACCCGAATCTCGAGGTCAAGATTCACCTTAAGGGGGGTAGGTCTTGTAACATCCCAAATTTCCAATTTGGAATGTTATACATAGGTCATCATATGCATACAATATTTTATTGGCATTTTGGTCTTTGATCCTAAAATCCTAAGCAACTCAAGGACCCATGGAGAGATTTGGGGATTTTATTATTTTCATATTTGAATTTTCTCAAATATTGAAAAGGGGATCACTTTGGTTTTTATTATTTTTTTTCTCTCCAAATAATATTTCCAATATTAAAAATATATGAGAGGGGATAATATGACTTCTCCAAAATAAAGAAATATTGGAGGAAAAATGTTAAAATCAAATAAAGTATTTTATTTGGATTTTATCGCTATTTTATTTGAATTAGAAAAATATGCATTTTTCAAAATTGCATTCTTAGCCCAAATAAATGTTCACTTTGTCCGAAGTATTATTAGAGGGCCGTGAAAATTTATTTCAAGATTTTTGGACTTCGTTTGGTATTTCTTTCATTTATTTTACTCCATCCGTTTAAAAAAACGAACCGATCTACGGCCCTTGCCCGAGCCGGACTTCCCGGCCGGCCACTTTAAAAGGCGAGGCCCGACCGCACTGCCAGCCCAAGCCGCCAGCCCAGCCACCCGAAAACCCTAGTCGTCGCCGCGCCTCAGTTTCCGTGCCGCCGCCGCCGGCCGACACCGCGGTCGCCGTCGCCGGAGCCCCGCCGGAGTTAGCCGCCGCCGGTCTTTTCGCTCTGTTAGGTAAAAATCGCCTCCGTTTTTTTCAGAAAACCCTAGATCAGTTTTTTATAAATCGGTTCGGTTTTTCGTCAGTTTATTTATTTGGCGGACGTTCGTCCATTCGTTTTTTTAACGAACGTTGTTCGCCGGTTAGGTTTAGACAGCGAACGTTCGTTCATTAGTCTTTTTTATATTTTATTTTCAGCCAGGGACCTATCCATGATTATTTATCGCAGATTAGCCCCTGATCTTCAAACCCTCGCCGTTTCCTAACCGTTTGTCCAAATCCAATGAAACCAACGCCAAAATCTTCGTCTCTAACCCCTCTTTCTGTTTAATCAACTTGAACAGGGTTTTTGACAAATTAAAATTTGGTTGCAAGCAGATTTGCATTCGAAGTTCTTTTGACAGTAGTTTCAGTTCTGTACCTCCGATTTGATCGTTCCTTTTTGCAAATCAAACCTCTTCAGTTGAAATTTCAGTTTGGATCTTCTTATCTGAAGTTTTACCTTTGCATCTTTGCCTGGGTGCTTATATATGCTATTGTTTGTTTGCGATAGAATTTCCGGAGTGTGCAGCGTGCTACTATGAGTCACTAGGTTTTGCGGATCATCAGCAAGGAAAGTAAGACATTGGCCATACCCCTTTATTACCCAGTTTTTTTGCATTAGTTACAACCATCAAACATTGCATGAGTAGGATCTCTTAACGTGTGGGTTTTGGGAAGTCATTGATGAGGTAGAACCTATTGCCCTTTTATTATCAAAACCATGGGAGTTACTTCTATGTTATGCTTATATTGCCATGCTATGCTCGTAGACGTGGATTGGGTTTGAGTGTATCCATGAAAGATGTGAGATTATTAATTAGTGGTTTACTTAAGGTGGTTACTTAAACACACATCTAGGTGGATCGGTTGCGGGCACGTGGGGATATACCAGTGCTGTCCTTTTTGGTTCGCCACCCAAGCTCAAAGGGATCCTAAGATTATTCATGCTAGAAACTTCCGTGTGCAGCCACATGCTATTGTGGCTCTAGCATAGTGAAGTAAGATGCATGACCTCTTCCAGTAGTATGGTAGAATATGTAGGGGATGTAGGTTGGTACTGTCTACCCGGGGTTAGAGTTAATGCTTCTGAAAGACGGTGTCTCGGTCATCCATTTCTCAAACACCATGTAGTGCGAGAATTCCAACGGAGGAGATTGAGTCTTGTGGGGAAAAGTGCGCAAACCTCTACAGAGTGTACAAACTAATCATGGTTAGTCGTGTCCCCGATTATGGACATCTTGAGTATCTGGTTCTTGGATTATCATGTGGATCTCATCACCCTAAATTAATTTGTTGGGATGTTAATTACTTTTAATTGGGATTGAGATGGGGTTTTACCATTCTCAATGTTTTCAACTACCATGATAGTTAAATAAAATATATTCCTTTGTTGTAGGGAAAAATTGGCTTTTCGCAAAAACATTATAACCATAGAGCCTCCACCATTCATATATGCATGTAGTGATAGCTTTTACTTGTTTCATTGCTCTACTGTGTTATCTTGCCAGCATATTCCATGTGCTGACCCATTTCGGGCTGCAACATATCATGTTGCAGACTTTTCAGACGAAGACTAAAATGCGCTAGGTCGTTGTCGTGCACTCAGCTATGCCGTTGGAGTTGATGGACTCACTTTATCTTCCAAGCCTTCCGCTGTTATCTTATTTAGATGGCCTTACGCCATAGTTACTGTAATAAGTTCTCTTTGAGACATTCGTTGTAATATTGCCACTCTGTTATCCTTCAAGTACTGTGTGTGTCAGCATTACCGATCCAGGGATGACACTTATGCACAGCGATTTGACCGTTTAAGGTCGGATTGCTACAAAGATAGATCTGATCATAAACTCAAAGTTCATCCGATTCCAACAAACACACCGCAAAAAAGAGTTACATCATATGGATCTCCAAGAGACCATTGTATTGAGAATCAAACGAGAGAGAGGAAGTCATCTAGCTACTAACTACGGACCCGAAGGTCTACAAAGAACTACTCACGCATCATCGGAGAGGCACCAATGGAAGTGGTAAACTCCTCCTTGATGGTGTCTAGATTGGATCTGGTAGTTCTGGACTTTGCGGCCGCTGGAACTGATTTTCGTTGACTCCCCTAGGGTTTCTGGAATATTGGGGTATTTATAGAGCAGAGAGGCGGTCCGGGGGCACCCAAGGTGGGCACAACCCACTAGGGCGCACCTGGGCCTCCTAGCGCGCCATGGTGGGTTGTGCTCTTCTCGGAGCACCCCCCAGGCGTAGCCTTGGCCCATTAGGTGTCTTTCGGTCCATACAAAATCTTCGTAAAGTTTCATTACATTTGGACTCCATTTGGTATTGATTTTCTGTGATGTAAAAAACATGCAAAAAATAGGAACTGGCACTTGGCACTATGCCAATAGGTTAGTACCAGAAAAAGATATAAAATGACTACAAACTGATTATAAAACATCCAAGATTGATAATATAATAGCATGGAACAAACAAAAATTATAGATACGTTTGAGACATATCAACATCCTCTTCATATTTGATTAGATGACTGCTCTGGCCTTAATGTCAGTGACTGGTCTCTTTGAAGAAAAATAGGTAGTAATTTTCTTCGAGATCTTAGTATGACGATCCATTCGAGTAAAACCATTGTAGGGAAGATATTTCCCTCTGCTGCTGGGTTTTCCTTCCCAACTAGGGCAATCAGCGATGACATGGCCGTATAGTCTGCATTTGAAGCACTTCATATCTTTCGGAGGCAGACATCTTCTTGATGATTCTGGTGCATGGAATTCTTCATCATTGACGAGATAAAGGTTGTGTCTCTTAAGATCACTCAGTCGTTGTGTGAGCATTTCAAGTTCTTCAGTCATGAAGTGTTGATTTTCGACATCTTCTTCTTCTTCTTCAGAACTGCCATAATGTGAGAGAATTTCTCCTTCACCTTTCAAAGAGGATTCTTGATTTTTTTTGTTTCCAGCTCCATCTTTTCTTTGCAGATTGACAGCAACTGAAGGAAATATGCCCTAGAGGCAATAATAAAGTTTTTATTTATATTTACATATATCATGATAAATGTTTATTATTCATGCTAGAATTGTATTAACCGGAAACTTAGTACATGTGTGAATACATAGACAAACAGAGTGTCACTAGTATGCCTCTACTTGACTAGCGCGTTAATGAAAGATGGTTAAGTTTCCTAGCCATGGAAAAGAGTTGTCATTTGATGAAACGGGATCACATCATTAGAGAATGATGTGATTGACTTGACCCATTCGTTAGCTTAGCACGATGATCGTTTAGTTTACTGCTATTGCTTTCTCCATAACTTATACATGTTCCTATGACTATGAGATTATGCAACTCCCGAATACCGGAGGAACACTTATTGTGCTATCAAACGTCACAACATAACTGGGTGACTATAAAGATTCTCTACAGATCTCTCTCATGGTGTTTGTTGAGTTGGCATAGATCAAGATTAGGATTTGTCACTCCGATTGTCGGAGAGGTATCTCTAGGCCCTCTCAGTAATGCACATCACTATAAGCCTTGCAAGCAATGTGACTAATGAGTTAGTTATGGGATGTTGCATTACAGAACGAGTAAAGAGACCTGCCGGTAATGAAATTGAACTAGGTATTGAAATACCGACGATCGAATCTCAGGCAAGTAACATACCGATGACAAAGGGAACAACGTATGTTGTTATGCGGTTTGACCGATAAAGAACTTCGTAGAATATGTAGGAACCAATATGAGGATCCAGGTTCCGCTATTGGTTATTGACCAGAGATGAGTATCGGTCATTTCTACATAGTTCTCGAACCCATAGGGTCCGCACACTTAACATTCGGTGACGATCGGTATTATGAGTTTATGTGTTTTGATGTACCAAAGGTTGTTCGGAGTCTCCGATGTTATCACAGACATGGCGAGGAGTCTCGAAATGGTCGAGACATATATTGGACGGCTATATTCAGACACCGGAAGTGTTCCGGGTGACTGGAGTGCCAAAGGGTTACCGACCCCCCCCCCCCCCCCCCCGGAACTAATGGGTCTAGATGGGCCTTAGTGGAGAGAGAGGGGCTGCCAGGGTAGGCCGCGGATCCCCTCCCCCTTGGGTCCGAATTGGAGTAGGAGGGGGTGGCGCCCCTTTCCTTCCTCTCTCCCACTCCTTCCTTCCCCCTCCTAGTAGGACTAGGAAAGGAGGAATCCTACTCCTACTAGGAGGAGGATTCCTCCCCTCCTTGGCGCACCCTAGGGCCGGCCAGCCTCCCCCCTTGCTCCTTTATATACGGGGGTAGGGGCACCCTAGAACACACAAGTTGACATTGTTTAGCCGTGTGCGGTGCCCCCCTCCACCATAATCCACCTCAGTCATATCGTTGCAGTGCTTAGGTGAAGCCCTGATCTGGTACCTTCATCATCACCGTCATCATGCCGTCGTGCTGGAAAAACTCTCCCTCGACACTCAGTTGGATCTAGAGTTCGCAGGACGTCATTGAGCTGAACGTGTGCAGATCGCGGAGGTGTCGTACCTTCGGTGCTAGGATCGGTCGGATCGTGAATCAACCATGTGGTCATAACGCTTGCGCTTACGGTCTACGAGGGTACGTGGACAATACTCTTCCCCTCTAGTTGCTATACATCACCATGATAGATCTTGTGTGTGCGTAGGAATTTTTTTGAAATTACTGCATTCCCCAACAGTGGTATCAGAGCCAGGTCTATGCGTAGATGTTATATGCACGAGTAGAACACAAAGGAGTTGTGGGAATGGGTATATACATATTGCTTGCTGTCACTAGTTGATTCTTGATTCAGCGGTATTGTTGGATGAAGCGGCTCAGACCGACATTACGCGTACGCTTACGCGAGACTGGTTCTACCGATTTGCTTTGCACAGAGGTGGCTAGTGGGTGTCAGTTTCTCCAACTTTAGTTGAATCAAATTCAATGAATAAGGTTCTTTCTGAAGATCAAAAAGCAATCACTATACGGCGTTGTGGTTTTTGATGCGTAGGTAAGAACGGTTCTTGCTCAGCCCGTAGCAGCCATGTAAAACTTGCAACAAAAAAGTAGAGCGCGTCTAACTTGTTTTTGCAGGGCATGTTGTGATGTGATATGGTCAAGATATGATGCTAAATTTTATTGTATTAGATGATCATGTTTTGTAACAGAGTTATCAGCAATTGGCAGGAGCCATATGGTTGTCACTTTATTGTATGAAATGCAATCGCCATGCAATTGCTTTACTTTATCACTAAGCGGTAGCGATAGTCATAGAAGCAATAGTTGGCGAGGCGACAACGATGCTTCGATGGAGATCAAGGTGTCAGGCTGGTGACAATGGTGATCATGACGGTGCTTTGGAGATGGAGATCAAAGGCACAAGATGATGATGGCCATATCATATCACTTATATTGATTGCATGTGATGTTTATCCTTTATGCATCTTATTTTGCTTAGTTCGGCGGTAGCATGATAAGATGATCTCTCACTAAATTTCAAGGTATAAGTGTTCTCCCTGAGTATGCACCGTTGCTACAGTTCGTCATGCCGAGACACCACGTGATGATCGGGTGTGATAAGCTCTATGTTTACATACAACAGGTGCAAGCTAGTTTTGCACACGCAGAATACTCGGGTTAAACTTGACGAGCCTAGCATATGCAGATATGGCCTCGGAACATTGAGACTGAAAGGTCGAGCGTGATTCATATAGTAGATATGATCAACATAGTGATGTTCACCATTGAAAACTACTCCATCTCACGTGATGATCGGACATGGTTTAGTTGATATGGATCACGTGATCACTTAGATGATTAGAGGGATGTCTATCTAAGTGGGAGTTCTTAAGTAATTTGATTAATTGAACTTTAATTTATCATGAACTTAGTACCTGGTAGTATTTTGCATGTCTATGTTATTGTAGATAGATGGCCCGTGTTGTTGTTCCGTTGAATTTTAATGCGTTGCTAGAGAAAGCTAAGTTGAAAGATGATGGTAGCAACTACACGGACTCGGTCCGTAACTTGAGGATTATCCTCATTGCTGCACAGAAGAATTACATCCTGGAAGCACCGCTAGGTGACAAACCTGCTGCAGGAGCAATGCCAGATGTTGTGAACACCTGCCAGAGCAAAGCTGATGACTACCCGATATTCATTGTGCCATGCTATACGGCTTAAAACTGGGACTACAACGATGTTTTGAACGTCATGGAGCATATGAGATGTTCCAGGACTTGAAGTTAATATTTCAAGCAAATGCCCGGATTGAGAGGTATGAAGTCTCCAATAAGTTCTACAGCTACAAAATGGAGGAGAATAGTTCTGTCAATGAACATATACTCAGAATGTCTGGGTACCACAACCACTTGACTCAGCTGAGAGTTAATCTTCGTGATGATAGTGTCATTGACAGAGTTCTTCAATCACTACCACCAAGCTACAAGAGCTTCATGATGAACTATAATATGCAAGGAATGATAAGATGATTCCCGAGCTCTTCGGAATGCTAAAGGCTGCGGAGGTAGAAATCAAGAAAGAGCATCAAGTGTTGATGGTAAAGAAGACCACCAGTTTCAAGAAAAAGGGTAAAGGGAAGAAGGGGAACTTCAAGAAGAACGGCAAGCAAGTTGCTGATCAAGTGAAGAAGCCCAAGTCTGGACCTAATCCTGAGACTGAGTGCTTCTACTACAAAGGGACTGGTCACTGGAAGCGGAACTGCCCCAAGTATTTGGCAGAGAAAAAGGATGGCAAAGTGAAAGGTATATTTGATATACATGTTATTGATGTGTACCTTACTAATGCTCACAGTAGCGCCTGGGTATTTGATACTGGTTCAGTTGCTAACATTTGCAACTCGAAACAAGGGCTACCGATTAAGCGAAGATTGGCTAAGGACGAGGAGACGATGCGTGTGGGAAATGGTTCCAAAGTCGATGTGATCGCCGTCAGCACGCTACCTCTACATCTACCTTCGGGATTAGTATTAGACCTAAATAATTGTTATTTGGTGCTAGCGTTGAGCATGAACATTATATCTGGATCTTGTTTGATGTGAGACGGTTATTCATTTAAATCAGAGAATAATGGTTGTTCTATTTATATGAATAATATCTTTTATGGTCATGCACCCTTGATGAGTGGCCTGTTTTTACTAAATCTTGATAGTAGTGATACACATGTTCATAGTATTGAAGCCAAAAGATATAAGTTTAACAATGATAGTGCAACTTATTTGTATCACTACCATTTAGGTCATATTTGTGTAAAGCACACGAAGAAACTCCATGCGGATGGACTTTTGGAATCACTTGATTATGAATCACTTGATGCTTGCGAACCATGCCTCATGGGCAAGATGACTAAGATCCTATTCTCCGGAACAATGGAGCGAGCAACAGACTTCTTGTAAATAATACATATTGATGTATGCGGTCCAATGAGTGTTGATGCTTGCGGCGGGTATCGTTATTTTCTTACCTTCACAGATGATTTGAGCAGATATGGGTATATCTACTTGATGAAACATAAGTCTGAAACGTTTGAAAAGTTCAAAGAATTTCAGAGTGAAGTGGAAAATCATTGTAACAAGAAAATAAAGTTTCTACGATCTGATCATGGACGAGAATATTTGAGTTACGAGTTTGGTCTTCATTTGAAACAATGTGGAATAGTTTCGCAACTCATGCCATGTGGAACAACACAGTGCAATGGTGTGTCCGAACATCGTAACTGCACTTTATTAGATATGGTGCGATATATGATGTCTCTCACTAATTTACCGCTATCGTTTTGGGGTTATGCTTTAGAGACAGCTGCATTCATGTTAAATAGGGCACCATCAAAATCCATTGAGACGACACCTTATGAACGATGGTTTGGAAAGAAACCCAAGTTGTCATTTCTTAATGTTTGGGGCTGCGATGCTTATGTGAAGAAGATTCAACCTGATAAGCTCGAACCCAAATCGGAGAAATGTGTCTTCATAGGATACCCAAAGGAGACTATTGAGTACACCTTCTATCACAGATCTGAAGGAAAGATATTCGTTGCTAAGAATGGATCCTTTCTAGAGAAAGAGTTTCTCTCAAAAAAAGTGAGTGGGACAAAAGTAGAACTTGACGAGGTAATTGTACCTGCTCCCTTATTGGAAAGTAGTTCATCACTGAAATCAGTTCCAGTGATTCCTACACCAGTAAGTGAGGAAACTAATGATGATGATCATGAAACTTCTGATCAAGTTACTACCGAACCTCATAGGTCAACCAGAGTAAGATCCTCACCAGAGTGGTACAGTAATCCTGTTCTGGAGGTCATGTTACTTGACCATGACGAACCTACGAACTATGGGGAAGCAATGATGAGCCCAGATTCCGCAAAATGGCTTGAGGCCATGAAATCTGAGATGGGATCCATGTATGAGAACAAAGTGTGGACTTTGGTTGACGTGCCCAATGATCAGCAAGCCAATGGATCTTCAAGAAGAAGACTGACGCTGACGGTAATATTACTGTCTACAAAGCTCGACTTGTTGCGGAAGGTTTTCGACAAGTTCAAGGAGTTGACTACGATGAGATCTTCTCACCCGTGGTGATGCTTAAGTCCGTCCGAATCATGTTAGCAATTGCCGCATTTTATGATTATGAAATTTGGCAAATGGATGTCAAAACTGCATTCCATAATGGATATCTTAAAGAAGAGTTGTATATGATGCAACCAGAAGGTTTTGTTGATCCAAAAGGTGCTAACAAAGTGTGCAAGCTCCAGCAATCCATTTATGGACGGGTGCAAGCCTCTCGGAGTTGGAATATACGCTTTGATAGTGTGATCAAAGCATATGGTTTTATACAGACTTTTGGAGAAGCCTGTATTTACAAGAAAGTAAGTGGGAACTCTGTAGCATTTCTGATATTATATGTCGATGACATATTGTTGATCAGAAATGATACTGAATTTCTGCATAGCATAAAAGGATACTTGAATAAGAATTTTTCAATGAAATACCTCGGTGAAGCTGCTTATATATTGGGCATCAAGATCTATAGAGATAGATCAAGTCGCTTAATTGGACTTTCACAAAGCACATACCTTGATAAAGTTTTGAAAAAGTTCAAAATGGATCAAGCAAAGAAAGGGTTCTTGCCAGTGTTACAAGGTGTGAAGTTGAGTCAGACTCAATGCCCGACCACTACAGAAGATAGAGAGAAAATGAAAGGCATTCCCTATGCTTCAGCCATAGGTTCTATCATGTATGCAATGTTGTGTACCTTTCTATTAATTTGGCAAGGAGGTACCAAAGTAATCCAGGAGTGGATCACTGGACATCGGTCAAGAACATCCTGAAATACCTGAAAAGGACTAAGGATATGTTCTCGTTTATGGAGGTGACAAAGAGCTCGTCGTAAACGGTTATGTCGATGCAAGCTTTGACATTGATCTGGATGACTCTAAGTCAAAAACCAGATACGTATTTTTATTGAATGGTGGAGCTGTCAGTTGGTGTAGTTATAAGAAAAGCGTCGTGGCGGGATCTACGTGTGAAGCGGAATACATAGCTACTTCGGAAGCAGCAAATGAAGGAGTCTGGATGAAGGAGTCCATATCTGATCTAGGTGTCATACCTAGTGCATCGGGTCCAATGAAAATCTTTTGTGACAATACTGGTGCAATTGCCTTGGCAAAGGAATCTAGATTTCACAAGAGAACCAAGCACATCAAGAGACGCTTCAATTCTATCCGCGATCAAGTAAAGGAGGGAGACATAGAGATTTGCTAGATACATACGAATCTGAATGTTATAAACCTGTTGACTAAGCCTCTCTCACGAGCAAAACATGATCAGCACCAAGACTCCATGGGTGTTTGAATCATTACGATGTAATCTAGATTACTGACTCTAGTGCAAGTGGGAGACTGAAGGAAATATGCCCTAGAGGCAATAATAAAGTTGATATTTATATTTCCTTATATCATAATAAATGTTTATTATTCATGCTAGAATTGTATTAACCGGAAACTTAGTACATGTGTGAATACATAGACCAACAGAGTGTCACTAGTATGCCTCTACTTGACTAGCTCATTAATCAACGATGGTTAAGTTTCCTAGCCATGGACAAAGAGTTTTCATTTGATGAAATGGGATCACATCATTAGAGAATGATGTGATTGACTTGACCCATCCATTAGCTTAGCACGATGATTGTTTAGTTTATTGCTATTGCTTTCTCCATAACTTATACATGTTCCGATGACTATGAGATTATGCAACTCCCGAATACCGGAGGAACACTTAGTGTGCTATCAAACGTCAGAACGTAACTGGGTGACTATAAAGATGCTCTACAGGTGTCTCTGATGGTGTTTGTTGAGTTGGCATAGATCAAGATTAGGATTTGTCACTCCAATTGTCGAAGAGGTATCTTTGGGCCCTCTCGGTAATGCACATCACTATAAGCCTTGCAAGCAATGTGACTAATGAGTTAGTTATAGGATGTTGCATTACAAAATGAGTAAAGAGACTTGCCGATAACGAGATTGAACTAGGTATTGAGATACCGATGATCGAATCTCGGGCAAGTAACATATCGATGACAAAGGGAACAACGTATGTTTTATGCGGTTTAACCGATAAAGATCTTCGTAGAATATGTAGGAACCAATATGAGCATCCAGGTTTCGCTATTTTTTATTGACCGGAGATGAGTCTCGGTCATGTCTACATAGTTCTCGAACACGTAGGGTCTGCATGCTTAACGTTCAGTGACGATCGGTATTATGAGTTTACGTGTTTTGATGTACCGAAGGTTGTTCGGAGTCCCGGATGTGATCACGGACATGACAAGGAGTCTCAAAATGGTCGAGACATAAAGATTCATATATTGGACTGCTATATTCGGACAACGGAAGTGTTCCAGGTGATTTTGGAGAAAACCGGAGTGCTGGAGGGTTACCGGAACCCCCCGGGGAACTAGTGGGCCTAGATGGGCCTTAGTGGAGAGAGAGGGGGGCTGCTAGGGTAGGCCGTGTGCCCCCTCCCCCTTGGGTCCGAATTGGACTAGGAGGGGGGTGGCACCCCCCCCCCCTTTCCTTCCTCTCTACCACTCCTTCCTTCCCCATCCTAGTAGGACTATGAAAGGAGGAATCCTACCCTGCTAGGAGGAGAATTCCTGCCCTCCTTGGCGCGCCCTAGGGCCGGCCAGCCTCCCCCCTTTCTCCTTTATATACGGGGGCAGGGGCACCCTAGAACAACAAGTTGACATTGTTTAGCCGTGTGTGGTGCCCCCCTCCACCATAATCCACCTCGGTCATATCGTTGCAGTGCTTAGGCGAAGCCCTATTCCGGTAGCTTCATCATCACCGTCATCACGCCGTTGTGCTGAAGATACTCTCCCTCGACACTCAGTTGTATCTAGAGTTCGCGGGATGTCACCGAGCTAAACGTGTGCAAATCGAGGAGGTGCCGTACCTTCGGTGCTAGGATCGGTCGGATCGTGAAGACGTTCGACTACATCAACCACATTATCATAACGCCTCCGCTTACGGTCTATGAGGGTACATGGACAATACTCTTCCCCTCTCGTTGCTATACATCATGATGATAGATCTTGCGTGTGCGTAGGATTTTTTTTTGAAATTATTGTGTTCCCCAATAGCAACGTCATGATCTCAACATAGTGAAGCTCTTCATAGTCAGGTCTTTGTTTGATATCAGACACAAAGAGATCAAAGGATTCGTCAAGAGCACTCAGAAGCTTGTTGACTACATCTCTATTAGTGATATTAGTCACCCCTAGCTGATGTAGTCTTTCATCAGTGTTTGTCAATCAATCAGTGAGTTCCATAAAACTTTCCTTGCGCAGGCTTCTAAAACTAGTGAACATGGCCCGAAGCATTTTGATGTGAGGATCGGATCGGGCAACAAGATCTACATGAGCACTGTTAAGAGCATCCCACATTTGCTTCGCATTATTGACCCTGTGAAACCGAAGGAAAATGTCTTTTGATAGACTGCCACATATGATATCTTTTGCTTGAGCATCCAACTACAGATTTTCTTTGTCATCGGCGGACAAATTGTTTTGTTGTTGAATGGTGTATCCTTCTTCCACAATCTGCCACAGATCAAAGTTGATAGCTTGAATTCTGATTCTCATTCGTTCTTTCTAGTACAGATAGTCATTTCCATCGAAGATGGGAAACCTTTCAGAGTGTGAGGATCTACCTACAAGCGACATACTCAAAATTCCAAGGGGGTTAGACCTTTAATAAATAGAGACAGGGAGTACCCGCTCTGATACCAATTGTTAGGACCGGGAGTATATCGACTAGAGGGGGATGAATGGGAGATTCAAATTTTCTTTCGAAAGCTTTGAACCTTAGTTCACACACGGCTGCGGAATAGATTAGTAGAGAAAAGCACTGAATCAGTGTTCTTCGTCAGAAGCATATTCATCCAAAAAGGCATTTACAGCAGAGCGAGCTTGATGAATAATGGGTTTATTTACGATGAGAGTTATGCAACAGGAAAACCGGTGTAACAGAATGAAGCAAAACATCTTGACTACTGAATGAAATGCGATATCGGAGATACATGATTTAACACGGATACAAACTTATAATGTAGGAATAAGGACGAAGATAATGAGATGATGTGAAGCTAGAACATACAATGGATAAAACAGAAGAACAATGATTAGAGAAACTAGTGGCACAGAGCATGAATGAAAACTACTGAAAGAATTGCAGTAGAGTAGATATAAGTAGTGGTGCTCGATGGCGACAAGAGATTTAGTAGACCAGTTCACTCTTCTGCCAAAGGGCTACGTCTGGTTGGAGATGTGACTTAACACGAAAGATAAACTCTCTTCACCCTATTCTCCTTCAACACAGAGCTGATTAGACTCAGGTTGATTTCACTCGTGGTAGATCCTTGTCGGCAATCTCGAAACCTTTGGTCGACCTGCGCACTCTTGGTTGCTTAAGACCAGGCTCGGTGAAGACAATGACTCGTCATCACTCAAAGCCAAACCTATCCGTCTAGAGAGTGCACGGCTCTCAAGAGTAATAGGTACAAGAACTCTCACTTAGAACTGCTATTATGCTAAACCACAGTCTAAGTTTGGGTTCTTGGTTTTCTCTCGGTGGATCTTAAACTCTAATCACTCAGAGAGGGGTTGCTCAAATCAATCTTCTCAGAAATCTCAAGCGGAGTAGCCAACGGATAACGTTGGAGTGGGGTGGCTATTTATAGCCGCTGCCTTCCCAGATGGGAAATGACCAAATTGGACATCAGCCTCAGCCAATGGCCAAACGACATGATTCCAATGGTCGGATTTGAGCAAAGCGGTGACATTCCTTGTGAAGCAGTAAATGATAACTCCTCGGTCCGAGACAAATCTCTTGCAGCGAAGAAGATCACAGTCTCTTGCTGGCAAGTATTTACTCGGAGCACAAAGAGATTTCTCTCGCATCTTTCATAGGTTGTAGCTAAGCATCATAGCTGATCTAAGCAACAAGAACATATACCCCTCATAATTGTACGAAGGTCCTATGACTCAAAAGACTGAAAGAAGAAAAAATCAATGAACACTACGTCTTCATTTTGTCTTCGACTTCAATCACTGCAGTCAATTTCTTCGGACGATGGTATTGAAACAGAAAGCTTCGCTATCTCAGCAAATCTTTCGAGGGGTCGATTTATTCAAATTAATATTCTCGACTCTATCTCTTCATGAGATGTAGCTCATTCTTCTCTGCAGCGCAGATATGCTTCGGTGAAGTTCCTCGAACTCAGCACCGGAGACAACATTCTCTTCGGTTGTGTATGGAATTTTCTCTCTATGTGCACTAGCAAACACATTAGTCCATACCTGTTTCTGTCAACAATCTCCAAAACATAAGGTAGGAAGATGTTGCACCAACAGTTCATGATATATCCTTGTCACAAATCAATCAATGCTTATTTTACATCAAACTTTCTTCAAAGATTTTGTCACAGGAACCACCTCAGACACCATCGAGTGCATTGAAAGAACTCAAGTATATAATCTGTTGTCAATGATACTCATACGAAGAGCAATATCGCTTTTCCCCGATCCTTCATGATCTGAAGCATGTCTTAAGGGGGAGAATATTCTGTCTTCGTAATTATCCCTCCTCTTTCATTATTCTTCGCATTTCATTCCATTCATTATCTATCATTCAATGTCATCTATTTTTTCAACAATCGTCCAAAAAGGGGGAGATTGTTGGTGCAATATCTGCCTACCTTGTGTTTTGGAGATTGTTGACAGAAACAGGTATGGACTGATTTGTTTGCTAGTGCATACAGAGAGAAAAGGTCCATACACAACCGAAGAGAATGTTGTCTCCAGTGCTGAGTTCAAGGAACTTCACCGAGGTATATCTACGTTGCTGACAAGAACGAGCTATATTTATTGAAGTAATAGAGACGAGAAGATTGGTGTGGATAAATCGACCTCTCAAAGATTTTCTGCTGAAGCAAAGCTTTTTTTGGTACAATCATCCGAACAAATTGACTGCAGCGATGGAAGTCGAAGACAAAATGAAGACATAGTATTTATTTTGTTGTTCTTCTTTCATTCTTTCCAGTCATAGGACCTCCTTACTATTAAGAGAGGTATAGGTTCTCGATGCTAAGATCTATTGTGATGCTTAGCCATAACTTATGAAAGATGCGAGAGAAATCTTTTTGTGCTTTGAGCAAATACTTGCCAGCAAGAGACTGTGATTTTTTTTCGCTGCGAGAGATTTGACTTGGACCAAGGAGTTAGCATTACTTGTTCCTCAAGTAATGTTACCATTGCTCCAAAATCTGACCGTTGTAAACGTGTCAATTGGCCATTGGCTGGACCTCATGTCCAAAACGTGCCACCCCGCGTCGTCTTTGTCCGGTGGTTGCTCCGTTTGAGATTTCTGAGAATGTTGATTTGAGCTATGTAACACCCTCGATGCGACTATATCTCCCACGTGTCGAGGCACGACTTAGAGGCATAATCGCATTGAAGGCATATGTCGCAAGTCAGGTAATCATCACAAACATCCCATGTAATAAAGATAATGAAAAGGGATAACATAGTTGGCTTACACTCGCCACGTCAATCAAGTACATAAATAACATACATCATCCAAACACTCGTGGCCCGACTACGGCGCCAAAATGAAAGATAACCCAACAAGCGCGTCACCTGGAGCGGAATCACCTGGACCTGCATCTGGTGTAATAGTAATCTGTGAGCCACAGGGACTCAGCAATCTTGCACCCTCGCGATCAAGACTATTTAAGTTTAATAGGTAGGGTAAGGTAAATTTATGTGGAGCTGCAGCAAGCGACTAGCATATATGGTGGCTAACTTAGTCGCAAAAGAGAGCGAGAAGAGGAGGCAAAGTGCGAGCGAGAAACTAGAGGACAACCTGCGCAAGCATTACTCCAACACCGTGTCCACTTCCCGGACTCCGCCGAGAAGAAGCCATCACGGTAACACACTCGGTTGATTCATTTTAATTAAGTTAAGGTTCAAGTTATCTACAACCGGACATTAACAAATTCCCATCTGCCCATAACCACGGGCACGGCTTTCGAAAGTTCAAATCCCTGCAGGGGAGTCCCAACTTAGCCCATGACAAGCTCTCACGGCCAACGAAGGAATAGACCTCCTCCCGAGATGTTCCGATCAGACTCGGTACCTCGGTTCTTCCAGACAACTCCGACAATGGTAAAACAAGTCCAGCAACACCACCCGCTGTGCCGAAAAATCCCGATAGGAGCTGCACATATCTGGTTCTCAGGGCACACCGGATAAGCTAAGCGTACGGGAGCCAACGTAACCCAAGTTGCCAAGGGACGGCCCCGCACGATGCTCTAGGTTGGACCAACACTTAGAGGAGCACTGGCCCGGGGGGTTTAAAATAAGATGACCCTTGAGTCCACGAAACCCAAGGGAAAAGGGGCTAGGTGGCAAATGGTAAAACCAAGGTTGGGCATTGCTGGAGGAGTTTTATTCAAGGCAGACTGTCTAGGGGTTCCCATTATAACCCAACCGCATAAGGAACGCAAAATCCGGGAACATAACACCGATATGACGGAAACTAGGGCGGCAAGAGTGGAACAAAACACTAGGCGAGAGGCCGAGCCTTCCACCCTTTACCAAGTATATAGATGCATTAAGATAACATGGCAATATAATAATATCCCAACAAGTAAATAAATGTTCCAACAAGGAACGGTCTCTAATCTTCACCCGCAACTAGCAACGCTATAAGAGGGGCTGAGCAAAGCGGTAACATAGCCAATCAACGGTTTGCTAGGACATGGTGGGTTAGAGGTTTGATATGGCAATTGGGAGGCTTGAAAGCAAATGGTAGGCATCATAGCATTGGCGTAGCAAAAGAGCGAGCAAACAAGCATAGCAAAGATAGTAGTGATTTCGAGGGTATGATCATCTTGCCTGCAAAGCTGTCAGAGTTGACTCGGTCCTCGAAAGCAAACTCAACGGGCTCCTCGTTAGCGAACTCGTCTCCCGACTCTACCCAAACAAGACAAACAAGCAACAAGGACACAATCAACCATGTGCAAGGAACGAACAATATGATGCGATGATGATATGCTACGCGGGATGCGATGCGGGATGCATATGCAAGATGTGATATGAAATGCATGAACCTGGCCTCAACTTGGAAATCCAAGTGTGCCACTGGAAAGATGATATGAAATCGCTTGAAAACGATATAAAGAAAGCCAGAATCGGAGTTACGGTTTGGAAATGGCAAGCGATTCAAATATGACATCGGTCTGCGATTTACAGCAAGTGACCATCTAAATGCAATGAGATGAACATGCTACAGCACCCAAACATGACAACAAAATACATTACAGGGATGCATTCAAGATGCTTAACAAAAGTCTAGCACTGAGCTACGGCCAATTCATCCATTAGCAGGTTCAAACAAGCATGGCAAAAATGCATATGGCAAACAGATCTCAAACTTAGTGAAATTAACACTTGTCTGGAATTTCAGACCAAGTAGTACTCTTCGGAGTAACGAAACTACATGCTACAGGACCTGAACATGGCAAAGTAAGACATGGCATGGAGCTACTCAAATAGCTTAACAAAAGTCCCTTAGTGACCTTGAGCCAAAAGGGATCAGAAAAATATACTAACAAGCATGTGAATATCGCAAAAACATAATCAGTTTTCAGACTTAGTGAAAACTGGCACATGCTGAAACTTAACTCAAGTAGGCATGTTTAAGAGCTCAATGCACTCACCACGGTGCAAGTCATGAAAAGCTAAGCATACATCTATCAAGAACACACAAAATGCAAGCTAGACATGGCAAGAACAATGGCATAGCATGCACCGATCAACTACAACATCATCGGCAAAATTGCAAACAAGATGACAATCTGCCCAGATTCACAAAGTAGCAAAAGTAGAGCTCGATTGACTCAAGCTAGGGTGCTCCATAATTGCAAACAAAGACATGGATGGATAGAGCACTACAAGATTAATAAAACATCCTTACTGATCATCCTCAAAAGAGGCACGGATCACTCGGAAACAACATGAACATATGGCAACATGAGATAAACAGGTCAAGGACTTAGTGGAATTGCTACGTCCCTGAAATCAGAATTAGCAAGTGCCTCACTTTGCAAGCTTGCACTAGGCACCACACACATCACAAAAATACATGGGTTGCACCTCTGGAAAGATGAAAAAACCCTTAACAAAACATATGTAGAACATCAGGGCATATCATGCACACAATAATCATGGTAAAAATGACAAAAACCTAAATGGAGTAGCAGATCTGACAATTAACTCAAGTAGCCCTCTTGTAACAGCATTTCGGGCATCAAGATGAACTCAAATGAAAATGATGCAATGGAATGAAATGATGTACTCTCTGAGACGAACATTTTGATATCCTATATGCATGAATCGGAGCTACGTATGCAAAGTTACGAGGTCATGAACATGAGCACTTGAACTGCAGACTTAGGAAAATTTGAGAGGTCAACCCCTAGGGTTCGTCCCAGATCTGGATCGCGTGCTTCCCGAGGTGACTCCGGCGATGTGCACTATTCACCAGCGAGGGAAGTCGAGGGAGAGGAGGCCGGGGCTCCGCCGGCGAGGGCGCGGGGTCGGCGCGGGATCCGCCGGCGGCGAGGAGGAGGCGACACGGCCGGGGACGGGCGGTGGCTGCCCGGCGCTGGAGCCGAGGCGATGAGGTGGCGGCGGCGGCAACGGTCCGCGGCGGCGCGGCGCCGGAGTGGAGGGCGACGGCGGCGCGACGAAGGAAGAGCGGGGCGGCGCGGGGAAGGCGGCGACCGGGCTCGGGGGCCGGATCTGGGCCCGAGCGGGCCGGCACGGTTGACGGTGGAGGGAGGCCACGTGGCGTGCACCTATTGGCTGGGGCGCGGCGGCGGGATTCGTCCGGCGGTGGCGGACATGTCCGGTGCGCGCGAGGGGATTTTTAGAGTTAGAGGAGGAGGGGATCCGAGATTTTTCGAGGGGGGCCTATTTATAGGCATAGGGGGAGCTAGGAGAGTCCAAATGAGGTGCGGTTTTCGGCCACGTGATCGTGATCGAACAATCTAGATGATGGAGCAGGGTTAGGTGGGTTTTGGGCCAAATTGGAGGGGTGTTGGCCCGCAACACACACGAGGCCTTTTCGGTCCCTCGGTTAACCGTTGGAGTATCAAAGGAAGTCCAAATGGTACGAAACTTGATAGGCGGTCTACCGGTAGTAAACCAAGGCCGCTTGGCAAGTCTCGGTCCAATCCGGAAATGTTTAATCCCCACACACGAAAGAAAGGTAGAAATGACCACCGAAGAAGAACGAAGCGCCGAAATGCAAAACGGACAACGGGGAAAATGCTCGAATGCATGCGATGAACATGTATGCAAATGCAATGCACATGATGACATGATATGAGATGCATGACAACGATAACAACACACGGAGACAAAAACCCAAACCCGAGAAAATAAAATAACTTAACGCCGGAAACGGCAAGAGTTGGAGTACAAATTGGGTAAGTTACATCCGGGGTGTTACAACACTCCACGACTACAAAAGGATCTCGTCCCGAGATCTAGGACTGAAAGAACGCCGGGTACTTAGAACGGAGGTGATCGTCGCGTTCCCAGGTAGCTTCACGGTCGGAATGGTGTGACCACTTGACTTTGAGAAATTTGATTGACTTGTTGCGAGTATTGCGTTCAGTCTCTTCTAGAATAGCAACTGGGTGCTCACGATAAGAGAGATCTTCTTGGAGCTCAATGTCCTCGAAGTTGACGGTGTGGTCAGGAGTCTTGAAGCACTTTCGGAGCTGAGAGACATGGAACACATCATGAACATTTGCAAAGTTTGAAGCAAGCTCGAGTTGATAGGCGAGGTCGCCTCTCTTGCTGATAATCTTGAAAGGTCCCACGTATCTGGGGGCAAGCTTCCCTTTGATACCGAAGCGACGAGTACCTTTCATAGGAGAGACGCGGAGGTAAACATGATCTCCGATCTCGAAAGCCAAATCACGATGCTTACTATCATAGTAGCTCTTCTGGCGGGATTGGGTTGCTTTGAGGTTATCACGAATGACTTTGCACATCTCATCTACTTCTGTGATTAAGTCATTTCCCAAAAGCTGACGTTCACCAGTTTCAGACCAGTTGAGAGGGGTACGGCACTTCCTGCCATACAGAATTTCAAATGGGGCCTCGCCCGAACTTGCTTGAAAACTGTTGTTGTAGGAGAATTCAGCATAAGGAAGACAATCCTCCCACTTCATGCCGAAGGAGATCACACAAGCCCTGAGCATATCTTCAAGAATCTGGTTGACATGCTCGACTTGACCGCTAGTTTGAGGATGGAAAGCTGTGCTGAAGCGGATGTTGGTGCCCATGGCCTTCTGAAAAGAATCCCCAAACTTGGAGGTAATGATGCTACCACGGTCTGAAGATATCACTTGAGGGATACCATGCAGAGAGACAATTCAAGAGGTATAGTGTTCCGCCAATTGAGCTGCAGTGATCGACTCTTTGATAGGCAGAAAGTGAGCCACTTTGGTGAGTTTGTCGATGACAACGAATATAGCATCATTGCCACGCTTGGACTTTGGAAATCCAGTCACGAAGTCCATTTCAATGTGGTGAAACTTCCATTCTGGAATGGCAAGAGGTTGGAGGAGACCAGCTGGTCTTTGGTGTTCTGCCTTCACTCTTCTGCAGACATCACATTCATTCATTAATTGAGCAATCTCGTGCTTCATTCGAGTCCACCAATAAGCCTGCTTAAGGTCCTGATACATCTTCGTGCTCCCAGGGTGGATGGAGAGGAGAGAATTGTGAGCCTCGTTCATGATCACTTTACGAAGGTCACCTTTGGGCACAACAATATGATCCTCGAAGAAGAGAGTGTCCTTATCATCAAGGCGGTAGCACTTGTACTTGGGTTGACTCTTGGCAATCCCAAACTTCACCTTTTTCACCATAGCATCAAGAAGCTGGGCTTGGCGAATCTGATCTTCCAAGGTAGGAGAGACTTGAAGGTTGGCGAGGAAACCTTGAGGAACAACTTGCAGATTAAGTTTGCGGAAAGCTTCACAAAGCTTGGGTTGATAAGGCTTAAGAATCAGACTGTTGCAATAAGCCTTTCTGCTCAATGCATCAGCAATCACATTGGCCTTGCCTGGAGTATACTCAATACTCGGATTATACTCTTGAATCATTTCGACCCATCGAGTCTGCCTGAGGTTGAGATTAGGCTGAGTGAAGATGTACTTGAGACTCTTGTGATCAGTGAAAATGTCCACTTTTCTTCCCAATAGAAGATGTCTCCAAGTCAAAAGAGCATGCACAACTGCCGCCAACTCGAGATCATGAGTGGGGTAGTTCTTCTCATTAGGCTTCAACTGGCGAGAGGTATAGGCAACAACTTTCTTCTCTTGCATCAACACTGCGCCAAGACCTTGGAGAGAGGCATCACAAAAGACCTCGTACGGTTTGGATTCATCAGGCGGAGTCAGAACTGGAGCAGTGATCAATTTCTCTTTCAAAGTGTTGAAAGCAATATCACACTCAGGAGACCAAATGTACTTGACATGCTTCTGGAGAAGATTTGAGAGAGGCTTCGCGATCTTAGAAAAGTTTTCATAGAATCTTCGGCAGTAGCTTGCAAGACCGAGGAAGCTACGGAGTTGCTTCACGTTCTGAGGAGGTTCCCAATTCACAATTGCAGACACCTTCTCAGGATTCACAGCAATGCCCTTGGCAGAGATGATATGACCAAGATAAAGAACCTCATCGAGCCAAAATTCGCACTTGGAGAACTTGGCGTAGAACTAATGTTCTCTGAGCTTATCAAGAACCAAACGCAAGTGCTTGGCATGATCTTCCTTGTTCTTTGAGAAAACTAGAATCTCGTCGAGATAGACCAAAACGAAGTCATTGGTGTAGGCGTTGAAGATGAAGTTCATCATGCGAGAGAACGTAGGAGGAGCGTTGACGAGGCCAAAAGACATGACAGTGTATTCATATGAACCATAGCTTGTCCTGAAAGCCGTCTTGGGAATATCTTGCTCACGGATTCGAATCTGATGATAACCCATACGGAGATCAAGCTTGGAGAATACTTGGGCACCTTTGAGTTGTTCGAACAGCTCATTGATGTTGGGAAGTGGGTATTTGTTCTTGATGGTCTTCTTGTTCAATGGACGATAATCAACACAAAGTCGGTCTGTTCCATCCTTCTTCTTCACAAAAAGAACACCACAACCCCACGGAGAAGAACTAGGCCGGATGAGACCCATTTTCTCTTGAATATCGAGTTGCTTCTTCAGCTCCTTCAACTCTTCAGGTCCGAGCTTGTAAGGACGCTTGCACACAGGTTCCGTACCGGGCTCAAGATCAATGACGAATTCAACTGGCCGGTGCGGAGGCATTCCTGGAAGCTCTTCTGGAAAGACGTCTTGATATTCGCAAACGACTGGAATTTGCGAGATGGCATCGAGTTCACCCTTCTCGTTGAGAGAAAACAAACGGATTGTATCATCATTAGCGGCAAAGACAATTACATCCTGAGATGAATGAGTTAATTGAATCTGCCTGGCTGCACAATCAAGCTGAGCCTTGTGCTTAGAAAGCCAATCCATTCGGAGAATAAGATCAATATCCGAGTTACCAAGAACCATTGGAGAAGCCAGAAACTTGAAATCACCCATCATGATAGAAATATCCGGGACTATTGAAGTAGACCTCATAGACTTAGCCGGAGAAACTACTCCCATGGGTTTACCCAACATTTGTGAAACGAAGTCATGCTTGGAAGCAAATGATCTTGACATGAAACAATGCGATGCACCCGTGTCAAAAAGAACTCTTGCGGGAAAAGAGTTAACTGGAAAGTTACCCATGATAACATCTGATGAGTCCTCTGCCTGAGCTTCATTCAGCAAGTTGACCTTGGCATGCTTGGGGTTATGCTTGACCACCGCTGTACTTGCCGATCTCACTGGAGGAGGAGGAAGACGCCTCTGGTTGAAACACTTGTTGGCATAGTGACCCTTTTCTTGGCACTTGTTGCACGTGACCTCTGAAAGCGGACGGTGATACGGAGCACTCAGTCTTGGAGGTTGAGACGAAGTCTTGTTCTGAAAGCCAGGGTTGGGTGGGTGGGAAGAACCACTGCCACCTTTGCTCTTCTGCTGATACGGCTGACGGAACGGAGGAGGAGGAAGCCAATACTTCTGCTTCTTGGCCACTTGAGTAGAGGAAGAAGGCGTAGTGTCTCTGCTCGCTTCTTGGAAGCATCACACCTCAACTGAGCGGCCTCTTGCTTCAGTGCCATGTTGTAGAACTCATCGTACCTCAAGGGCTCAAAGAGAACAAGAGCTAGCTGAATTTCTTCTCTGAGACCACCCCTGAACTGGTATATCATGCTCTTCTCATCAGGAACATCCTGCTTGGCAAAGCGGGCGAGCTTCTGAAAAAACTTGTTGTAGTCATAGACAGACAAAGAGCCTTGCTTCAGGTTGCAGAATTCCTCACGCTTACTTTCAACCACGCTCTGAGGGATGTGATGAGCTCAGAAATCTTGACGGAATTCATCCCAAGAGATAACACGTCCACCTCTGGAGTCCTTGTATTGCTGGAACCATTCTGCAGCTTGATCTTTGAGTTGGAAGGAAGCGAACTTGACGAAATCTTCAGGCCTGACGTTACTGCACTCAAAATGCTTACACAGATCCACGAGCCAATCGTCAGCATCGGTTGCCTCAACACAATTGCTGAAAGTCTTTGGCCCATTAGCAAGGAACTGGTTGAGTGTAGCAAAGTGATTCTGATTGTTGCCTTGATTCCCTTGGTTGCCTTGATTGCGCTCTTGGAGAATTTGCATGATCAACTGTGTGTTTGCATTGGTAGCGGCCATCACAGCTTGCCATGCCTCCGGAGGAGGTGGAGGTGGTGGCGGATCTTGATTCTGATTTTGGCTGGTGCTCTTAGCGGGAGCCGTCCTGAAGAGGTTGACCACCGTTAGCACAAAGACAGATAAAATGAAGCTGAATCCAACGGAATGAAAATTGCAACATATAGTCTTCACATCCGAACAAAATGAACGAATGCATTCCTCTTGAAATGGTCACATATCCATAAATTGCGAAGCCACGTAGAATTAAGGTAGATAAATAAATCAACAAGGTACGGCTCAAGAACGAATAATCGGTAAGAAATCCCAATCTCAAACCAATATCCGTGGAAGAAGAACTAGAGCTACGAGAATTCCCACCTATGAAACTCCCGAACCTTTCCGGTTATGCAATCAGGTGTTGGGGATACAGGGGAAGCATAATATCTCACCCAAATCTAGCAAATCCTACATCCAGCTGTATCCATCCTTCAACACATAACCAAGAAAAACTTCGGAAACCATCTACCTCAACCTTCGAAAAGCATCCGTTATACAAGTTATGGCGATACTCCCGAACTCCCGCCCCAGTACTGGGTGGCGTCGAGGTTATCTCACCAACGAACTGCATAAAAGAGATTTTCGATGTCGGCGTACTAAACTCAGGTATTCCTGAATTGCAATGATAAAATTATGATGACAACACCTCAGAGCTCAACTCCCCGGGACACTTCCACTAAACCCCTGACAGGAGGCACCAAGATAATGTTCTCATCATAAAACCATCGGAACGATTCCAAGATACCCACGTGATCCTAAAATTTTTTTTAGTGAAATTTGAGAAGAGAAGAGTCAAAACTCTACGTCAGGATGCCTTACCAGAGCGGTGAGGAGACTGGGAAGTAAAAAGAATTCCTAACTCCCCGATATATAATTCCTAAGTGACTCAAAACATTTTTCTAGACACAACTCGGCTGCTAAAAAGATCAAGCAATGGGGATCCTAAGGTCGGGGAAGGCTCTGATACCAACTTGTAACACTCTCGATGCGACTATATCTCCCACGTGTCGAGGCACGACTTAGAGGCATAATCGCATTGAAGGCATATGTCGCAAGTCAGGTAATCATCACAAACATCCCATGTAATAAAGATAATGAAAAGGGATAACATAGTTGGCTTACACTCGCCACATCAATCAAGTACATAAATAACATACATCATCCAAACACTCATGGCCCGACTACGGCGCCAAAATGAAAGATAACCCAACAAGCGACATGGTCCCAATCACCCCCAACTAGGCTCCACTACTGATCATCAGGAAAAGAAACATAGTAACGTTGAGAGTCCTCGTCAAGCTCCCACTTGAGTTCGAGCGCGTCACCTGGAGCGGAATCACCTGGACCTGCATCTGGTGTAATAGTAATCTGTGAGCCACAGGGACTCAGCAATCTCGCACCCTCACGATCAAGACTATTTAAGCTTAATAGGTAGGGTAAGGTAAATATATGTTGAGCTGCAGCAAACGACTAGCATATATGGTGGCTAACTTATTCGCAAAAGAGAGCGAGAAGAGGAGGCAAAGCGCGAGCGAGAAACTAGAGGACAACTTGTGCAAGCATTACTCCAACACCGTGTCCACTTCCCCGACTCCACCGAGAAGAGGCCATCACGGTAACACACTCGGTTGATTCATTTTAATTAAGTTAAGGTTCAAGTTATCTACAACCGGACATTAACAAATTCCCATCTTCCCATAACCGCGGGCACGGCTTTCGAAAGTTCAAATCCCTGCAGGGGAGTCCCAACTTAGCCCATGACAAGCTCTCATGGTCAACGAAGGAATAGACCTCCTCCCGAGACGTTCCGATCAGACTCGGTACCTCCGTTCTTCAAGACAACTCCGACAATGGTAAAACAAGTCCAGCAACACCACCCACTGTGCCGACAAATCCCGATAGGAGCTGCACATATCTCGTTCTCAGGGCACACCGGATAAGCTAAGTGTACGGGAGCCAACATAACCCAAGTTGCCAAGGGACGGCCCCGCACGGTGCTCTAGGTTGGACCAACACTTAGAGGAGCGCTGGCCCGGGGGGGTTTAAAATAAGATGACCCTTGAGTCTGCGAAACCCAAGGAAAAGGGGCTAGGTGGAAAATGGTAAACCCAAGGTTGGGCATTGCTGGAGGAGTTTTATTCAAGGCGGACTGTCTAGGGGTTCCCATTATAACCCAACCGCGTAAGGAACGCAAAATCCGGGAACATAACACCGATATGACGGAAACTAGGGCGGCAAGAGTGGAACAAAACACTAGGCGAGAGGCCGAGCCTTCCACCCTTTACCAAGTATATAGATGCATTAAGATAACATGGCAATATAATGATATCCCAACAAGTAAATAAATGTTCCAACAAGGAACAGTCTCCAATCTTCACCTGCAACTAGCAACGCTATAAGAGGGGCTGAGCAAAGCGGTAACATAGCCAATCAACGGTTTGCTAGGACATGGTGGGTTAGCGGTTTGATATGGCAATTGGGAGACTTGAAAGCAAATGGTAGGCATCGTAGCATTGGCATAGCAAAAGAGCGAGCAAACTAGCATAGAAAAGATAGTAGTGATTTCGAGGGTATGATCATCTTGCCTGCAAAGCTGTCAGAGTTGACTGGATCCTCGAAAGCAAACTCAATGGGCTCCTCGTTAGCGAACTCGTCTACCGGCTCTACCCAAACAAGACAAACAAGCAACAAGGACACAATCAACCACGTGCAAGGAACGAACAATATGATGCGATGATGATATGCTATGCGGGATGCGATGCGGGATGCATATGCAAGATGTGACAGCAAATGCCTGAACCTGGCCTCAACTTGGAAATCCAACTGTGCCACTGGAAAGGTGAGATGAAATCGCTTGAAAACGATATAAAGAACGCCGGAATCGGAGTTACGGTTTGGAAATGGCAAGCGATTCAAATAGGACACCGGTCTGCGATTTACAGCAAGTGACCATCTAAATGCAATGAGATGAACATGCTACAGCACCCAAACATGACAACAAAATACATGGCAGGGATGCATTCAAGATGCTTAACAAAAGTCTAGCACTGAGATACGGCCAATTCATCCATTAACAGGTTCAAACAAGCATGGCAAAAATGCATATGGCAAACAGATCTCAGACTTAGTGAAATTAACACTTGTCTGGAATTTCAGACCAAGTAGCACTCTTCGGAGCAACGAAACTACATGCTACAGGACCTGAACATGGCAAAGTAAGACATGGCATGGAGCTACTCAAATAGCTTAACAAAAGTCCCTTAGTGACCTTGAGCCAAAAGGGATCAGAAAAATATACTAACAAGCATGTGAACATCGCAAAAACATAATCAGTTTTCAGACTTAGTGAAAACTGGCACATGCTGAAACTTAACTCAAGTAGGCATGTTTACGAGCTCGATGCAATCACCACGGTGCAAGTCATGAAAAGCTAAGCATACATCTATCAAGAACACACAAAATGCAAGCTAGACGTGGCAAGAACAATGGCATAGCTTGCACCGATCAATTACAACATCATCGGCAAAATTGTAAACAAGATGACAATCTGCCCAGATTCACAAAGTAGCAAATGTAGAGCTCGATTGACTCAAGCTAGGGTGCTCCATAATTGCAAACAAAGACATGGATGGATAGAGCACTACAAGATTAAGAAAACAATCCTTACTGACCATTCTCAAAAGAGGCACGGATCACTCGAAAACAACATGAACAGATGGCAACATGAGATAAACAGCTCAAGGACTTAGTGGAATTGCTAAGTCCCTGAAATCAGAATTCGCAAGTGCCTCACTTTGCAAGCTTGCACCAGGCACCACACACATCACAAAAATACATGGGTTGCACCTCTGGAAAGATGACAAAACCCTTAACAAAACATATGTAGAACATCAGGGCATATCATGCACACAATAATCATGGTAAAAATGACAAAAACCTAAATGGAGTAGCAGATCTGACAATTAACTCAAGTAGCCCTCTTCTAACAGCATTTCGGGCATCAAGATGAACTCAAATGAAAATGATGCAATGGAATGAAATGATGTACTCTCTGAGACGAACATTTTGTTATGCTATATGCATGAATCGGAGCTACGGATGCAAAGTTACGAGGTCATGAACATGAGCACTTGAACTGCAGACTTAGGAAAATTTGAGAGGTCAACCCCTAGGGTTCGTCCCAGATCTGGATCGCGCACTTCCCGAGGTGACTCCGGCGATGTGCACTGTTCACCGGCAAGGGAAGTCGAGGGAGAGGAGGCCGGGGCTCCGCCGGCGAGGGCGCGGGGTCGGCGCGGGATCCGCCGGCGGCGAGGAGGAGGCGACGCGGCCGGGGACGGGCGGTGGCGGCCTGGCGCCGGAGCCGACGCGACGAGGTGGCGGCAGCGGCGGCGGTCCGCGGCGGCGCGGCGCCGGAGTGGAGGGCGACGGCGGCGCGACGAAGGAAGAGAGGGGCGGCGCGGGGAAGGCGGCGACCGGGCTCGGGGGCCGGATCTGGGCCCGAGCGGGCCGGCGCGGTGGACGGCGGCGGGAGGCCACATGGCGTGCGCCTATTGGCTGGGGCGCGGCAGCGGGATTCGTCCGGCGGTGGCGTACATGTCCGGTGCGCGTGAGGGGATTTTTAGGGTTAGAGGAGGAGGTGATCCGGGAGTTTTCGAGGGGGGCCTATTTATAGGCTAGGGGGAGCTAGGAGAGTCCAAATGAGGTGCGGTTTTCGGCCACGCGGTCGTGATCGAACGGTCTAGATGATGGAGCAGAGTTAGGTGGGTTTTGGGCCAAATTGGAGGGGTGTTGGGCTGCAACACACACGAGGCCTTTCCGGTCCCTCGGTTAACCGTTGGAGTATCAAACGAAGTCCAAATGGTACGAAACTTGACAGGCGGTCTACCGGTAGTAAACCAAGGCCGCTTGGCAAGTCTCGGTCCAATCTGGAAATTTTTAATCCCCACACACGAAAGAAAGGTAGAAATGACCACCGGAGGAGAACGAAGCGCCGGAATGCAAAACGGACAACAGGGAAAATGCTCGAATGCATGCGATGAACACGTATGCAAATGCAATGCACATGATGACATGATATTATATGCATGACAACGATAACAACACACGGAGAAAAAAACCCGAACCCGAGAAAATAAAATAACTTAACGCCGGAAACGGCAAGAGTTGGAGTACAAATTGGGTAAGTTACATCCGGGGTGTTACAAGCTACCCCTCACCAAGTGATTTGAGTTTAAGATCCACCTGGAAAAACCAAGAGCCCAAACTTAGAAAGTGGTTTAGCATCACAGTAGTTCTAAATAGGAGTTCTTGTACCTATTACTCTTGAGAGATGCGCACTCTCTATACGGATAGGATTCGGCTTTGAGTGTTGAAGAGTTCTTGTCTTCACTGAGACAGATCTTCAGCAACCAAGAGTGATTGTGGTTCATGAAGGTCAATCGAAGGTTTGGAGATCGCCTACAAGGATCTACCATGAGGGAAATCAACCTGAGTCTAATCAGCTTTGCGTTGAAGGAGAATAGGGTGAAGAGAGTTTATCTTTCGTGTTAAGTCATAGCCCCTCCAACCAGGCGTATGTAACATCCCAAATTTTCAATTTGAAATGTTATACACTAGATCATCATTGCATATCATATTTTATTGCATTTGGTTGATCCTAGAAAATTCTACGCAACTCAAGGACCCTCGGAGAGAGTTGGGGATTTCGTTATTTTCAGATTTGAGTTGTCTCAAATTTTGACAATAGGATCAATTGATTTTATTTATTTTATCTTCAAATATTTCTATTATAAAAATTATGAGAGAGGAAATAAAATGACTTTCCCAAAATAAAGAAATATTGGGGATTTAATAAAAAATCAAATAAGATTTTATTTGGTTTTATTTGCTATTTTATTTGAATTTAGGAAAAATGCGTGTTTTTCAAAATTGCATTTAGGCCCAAAATAAATGTTCATCCTGTGCGGCTTGATTTTAGAAGCCGGGGAAAATTTATTTCGGCATTTTTGGAGTCTGTTTAGTATTCCTTTTGTTTTTCTTCTGAGCGTAATTATTTTAAAAAAAAGTCTGAACTGACCTTGGGCCGTAACCGGCCAGGACTCCGCCTGGCCGGGCCTTCTTATAAGCGCCCCGAGGCCCCGGCCAAGCCCAGCTGCGCCCCCGCCCGAAACCCTAACCCTAGCCACCCGTCGTCCACCGCCGCCGCCGCCGACATCGCCGCCCACCAGATCCGCCGCCGGAGGTTGTCTCGCCACCGCCGATTTTTCTCGAAAAGCCGTTCGGTTTTCCGACGGTTTTGTTCGTTTTTTTAGTTTCGGTTTTTTTAAATAGATCGGTTTTTCCGGTTTATTTAATTAGCGAGAGTTCGTCCGTTCGTTCGTTTTAACAAACGTTCGTCGTCTTTCTTTTTCTCGGATTAAATCCGTGATTTTTTTTCTGATCGCGATCTGTGATCTGATTTTCGTTTTAGTCTAACTTTTCGCTCGTTTATCGGAATCAGGCGATTCAAGCGCCTAGAGTTTCATCTCGAAACCCTCTTTCCGTTTAACCAACTCAATCAAGTTTTTGCCACTGTAAAAATTGCCTTAGATCCAGAATAGTAAACGAAGCCTGTTTCTTTTGCCGTGTGTCTTTCGTTGCTTCGTTCGATTTGATTCTTTTTGCCAACCGGAGTTCTTAAGTTGAACTTTCTGGTTAGATCTCTTATTTGAGTTTTACCTATGCATTAGTTGAGTACTTATTGTATGCTTGTTTGTTTGCGTAGAGTACCCAGAGTGCGCCGCTTGCTACTTCGAATCACTAGGTTTCCCGGATCATCAGCAAGGCAAGTAACACTTTGATCATGCTTTTCCTCTACCAAGTTTTATTGCATTAGATCAATCCTCACACATTGCATGATTAGGATTTAATTAAATTGTGGGTTTTGGGAAGTAGCTGAGTTGTACCTATTACATGTTATTATCAAACCTTTGGGAGTTACTTATACGTTTGCCTATTATGCCACGCTATGCTAGTAGACGTGGATTGGGTGAGGGTATTCCAGCGATTGCCTGTTTTCCTTTTGGACTGCCACCCAGGCTCAAAGGGATCATGAGATTTTTCATGCTAGAAACTTCCGTGTGCAGCCACAAGCTATTATGGGCTCTAGCATAGTTGATTAAGTTGTGCGAACTCTTAAAGTGGTAGACTAGCAGATGTAGGGGAAAGTAGGTGTAACTGTCTACCCGATCGTAAGGTGCTAGCACTTCTGAAAGACTATGTCTCGGTCATCCGTCTTCTCAAACACCATGTAGTGCGAGAAACCAAATGGAGGCGATCGAGTCTTGTGGGGAAAAGTGCGCAAACCTCTGCAGAGTGTATAAACTAATCATGATTAGTCGTGTCCCCAGTTCTGGACATCTTGAGTATCTAGTACCTAGATTATCATGTGAATCTCAACATGTTACTCTAAAATTAATTTTGTTCGGTTTTGTTTAATGGTGATGCTTAATTGGGATTGAGAATGCTGTCAACCATTCTCAATGTTTAACAACTACCATGATAGTTAAATAAAATTTATTCCTTTGTAGTAGGGAAAATTGGCTTTACGCAAAACTATAACCATAGAGCTTTCCACCAGCCAAATATGCATATAGAATAGCCTATTTCATTCCATTACTCTCTATGTGTTATTTTGCCAGCATATTCCATGTGCTGACCCGTTTCGGGCTGCAACGTTAATGTTGCAGACTTTTCAGACGACGATTAAGGTGTTTTAGGTCGTGGTTCTATAGTCAGTGATGCCGTTGGAGTTGATGGACTCACTTATCTTCCAAGCCTTCCGTTGTTATCGTTATTAGATGGCCTTAAGCCATATTTATTGTAATAAGTTCTCTTTTGAGACACTCGATGTAATAAGTGTGTGATTGCTACTCTGTTATAAATCCGTCGAGTACTGTGTGGTGTCAGCATTACTGATCCAGGGATGACACCTGAGCACAGAGATTGGACCGTTTGCGGTCTGGTCGCTACAACGTAGCCCTTTGGCAGAAGGGTGAACTGGTCTACCAAATCTATCTGTCGCCATAGAGCACCACTGGTTCTATTTACTCTACTGTATTTCCTTCAGTAGTTTTTATTCGTGTTGTGTGCTGATAGTTTACTCGATCATTTCCTTGTGTCTGTAATCATCTTGTAACTCTGTGATCACTCTGTTCATTGCGTTCGCCTGTTTTCACTTGTCACCACCCTGTATCTCAGATTCAGTTTTGATATTTGTCCATAGTTTTTGTATCATTTTATACCATGATGTGTCTCATTCTACTACATCTGTTTGCATGTTGCATTACTCTCGTCGTAGTTAAACATGTGATCTATCAAGCTTGTACTATTGTCAATGCATTCATCGAAGAATATGCTTCTCACGAAGAAGATTGATTTAGTTCATTTCCTTCGTTATTCTATTCCGCTGCTATGATAGGGATATGGTTCAAAGCTTTCGAAAGAAAATTTGAATCTCCCATTCACCCCCCCTCTGGTCGATATACTCTCAGTCCTAACAAGGAGGCCGAGCGGCTCCTCTACGAGCAGCAGGCAGGCGCTGGACAAGGCTGTCGCGGCCCTCCGGTGCCGTACAGCTGCTGGAGGGATGACAGCGATGATGGCACCAACGGAAACGGCGGTGACGCAGGGCAGGGTGGCCACGCGTAGGAGGTGTCCGGTATAGGGTTTAGTATTTTTCTAGTTTTTTAGTCAAACGGTCGAAATATTTACCTTTTATGTAAATTATATATGAATTTCACTGAAATACATCCGGTTTGATCGAATTTCGCCCGCTTGGTTCGAATTGTTGGTCGGATGTATGCGGCTAGCGTTAGATGGCTGCCTCCCGCATCCGTGTCTGCGGACTAGTCCCCTTATCCGCGGACAGAAGCGGGAGGTTTTTTGCGGGTTGCCCCGTTGCAGATACCCTAAATGATTTCAGTTTATGCGGTTTCAGAATAATATATAGGACTGTTGGTTTTTCACCTTGGTTGCCATTGTTTCTATTTCTAATGGACTGAAGAACGACTCAAGTTGTTCGTGCTGTCGGCTACCTAAAACTCTCGCAATCTCAATCGTTGTTTGACTTGGGCCAATATCGAGCGTTGGGTCTCAGTCCCATGGATCCCTTTCTGTCTCCCTCCCTCTTTCACTCGTGGGGATGACGAGTGGATAGGAATAGGTAAGAGGGCGAGGGCGTTCAGCTAAAAAAATGTGTTCGGGCGGATGGCGTGGCGCCCAAACGAGCTAGTTAGATGACGTGTCGACCGGTCCCGCTTTAAGATCCATGATCACCATCAGATGGTTACAAACAAAGTGAAGGTGCATAGTTGGCGTCTTATGCGGAATGGTTTGGCTGTATGTTCTGAGCCTAGTTGATGAAAAATTAAATCTGGTGTGGGGTGTGCTGCATGTGGGAGAGAGGAGTCTCTTGCTCATAGATTTTGGATGTGTCCACACTCGCAGTGTTTTTGGAAAGTTTTTTCTGAAAAAAGAGGAATCCCTGCTGGCTACCCGCCATAAGATATGCAATCAAATGTGGAGGTAGGTAGATAGTTGGCTCAATGGATTTCTGAGGTTGATGATGAACAGAGAGAATGATGATACAGGGTGTTTATGGGCTTTGGCTTGCGAGGAATAATGCAAGGGATGGGAAGAAGATTCAATCTCCACATGAAATATCATATTCGGTCTCAAAGCTCATGGATGAGTGGTATGAAGTGGTGCAACGAAAATCAAGAACTCTTGTGTGACCATGACTTGAGAAATGGACACCACCTGAACAAGGGTGGATTCTAGAGAATGTTGATGGAGCGGTGTCAAAGAATGGATGTGAGGGAGGAGGAGGGGTGGTCTTGCGTGACCATGATGATACCTTTCGGGGTGCTGCAACTCAATTCTTTTCGTATGACTCGAAACCAGAATTTGTTGAATTGAAGGCATGTAGAAGAGCGCTCCAATTTGGGCGTGATTTGAGTATCTCAAAGATTCATGTTGAAATGTATTGCAAGCAGGCTGTGAGAATGATAAATAGTGCTTGCAAAAATCTCTCGGCGGCTGGGCCAATTGTTGAGGATATTAAGGCTCTGGTGCAGGGATGCCAGGGTTGTAAAGTTTCATGGACAAGAAGGACTACAAATCAAGTTGCACATATTCTTGCTAAGTTAGTTGTTAGTGAACAAGTATCTCAAGAATGGCGGGTTGTGCCTCCTGAGTGTATTTTGCATGTAATAGCGGTGGAGATTCCGAACGCTTTTTAATTAATGAAGTTTGTTATTCTCAAAAAAAACATCATGACAAAGTGTCTTCATGCCACACGTGTGACACTTATCATTTAGATACAAATTCTTGGATACGTTCCTTTCCCATAACATTCCCTTGCCCTAAAATAAAAGTTTTAGCATCCAAATTGCATGTACGTCCAATCTTAGGAGTTAGGCCATCATCTGTTGGTGCCATACCAAAGTCACTCATGGTTGTAAGCAAAAGATAGATCCGATGAGAAAACGGTGAACGAAAAAGAGGGGCAAATAGAACGGCAAATTTTTGTGAAGTGGGGGAGAGGAAAACAAGAGGCAAATGGCAAATAATGTAAATCGCGAGGAGATGAGATTTGTGATTAGGAGCCTGATATATGTTGAAGATCCTGCCTGACAACGGCGTCAGAAATTCCTTTTGATGTCGCTTGAAGCTACGTCGGTATCTCCCCAAAGAGGAAGAGATTATGCAGCATAGCGGTGGTAGGTATTTCCCTCAGATGTGAGTCCAAGGTTATTGAACCAGTAGGAGAACCAAGCAACACAACGTAAGAAGCACCTGCACACAAATAACAAATACTCGCAACCCAACGTGTTAAAGGGGTGGTCAATCCCTTTCAGGTAACGGCGCCAGAAATTAGTACGTGGACGGGAGAAAGTTGTAAATATTGATAGATCGATCGCCAAATAAAATAAATTGCAGCAAGGTATTTTTGTATTTTTGGTTTAGTAAATCTAAAAATAAAAGGTAAATAAAACACATCGCGAAGGCAAATAATATGAGGAAGGGACCCGGGGGCCGTAGATTTCACTAGTGGCTTCTCTCGAGAAAAATAGCAAACGGTGGGTAAACAAATTACCGTTGGGCAATTAATAGAAATTCAAATACTCATGACGATATCCAGGCAATGATCATTATATGGGCATCATGTCCAAGATTAGTAGACCGACTCCTGCCTGCATCTACTATTACTCCACACATCGACCGCTATCCAGCATGCATCTAGTGTTATACATAGGTCATCATATGCATATCATATTTTATTTGCATTTTGGTCTTTGATCCTAAAATCCTAAGCAACTCAAGGACCCACAAAGAGAGTTGGGGATTTTATTATTTTCATATTTGAATTTTCTCAAATATTGAAAAGGGGATCACTTTGGTTTTAATTATTTTTTCTCTCCAAATAATATTTCCAATATTAAAAATATATGAGAGGGGATAATGTGACTTCTCCAAAATAAAGAAATATTGGAGGAAAAATGTTAATATCAAATAAAGTATTTTGTCTGGATTTTATTACTATTTTATTTGAATTAGAAAAATATGCATTTTTCAAAATTGAATTCTTAGCCCAAATAAATGTTCACTTTGTCTGAAATATTATTAGAGGACCGTGAAAATTTATTTAAGGATTTTTGGACTTCGTTTGGTATTTCTTTTATTTATTTTACTCCTTCCGTTTAAAAAAACGAACCGACCTACGGGCCGTGCCCGAGCCGGACTTCCCCGGCCGGCCCCTTTAAAAGGCGAGGCCCGACCGCCCCGCCAGCCTTGCTGCACGAAAACCCTAGCCGCCGCCACGCCTCGATTTCTGCGTCGCCGCCGCCGAAGCCCCGCCGTAGTTAGCCGCCTCCGCCGCGGGTCTTTTCGCTCGGTTAGGTAAAAACCGTCTCAGTTTTTTTCAGAAAACCCTAGATCTTTTTTTGTAGATCGGTTCGGTTTTTTGTCGGTTTATTTATTTAGCGGACGTCCGTCCGTTCGTTCGTTTTAATGAACGTTGTTCGCAAGTTAGGTTCAGACAGCGAACGTTCGTTCGTCAGTCTTTTCTTTTTACTATATTTTCGGCCAGCGACCTATCCGCGATTATTTTATCGCAGATTAGCCCCTGATCTTCAAACCCTCGCCGTTTCTTAACCGTTTGTCCAAATCCAGTGAAACCAACGCCAAAATCTTCGTCTCGAACCCCTCTTTCGGTTTAATCAACTTGAACTGGGTTTTTGACAAAATAAAATTTTGTTGCAAGCAGATTTGCATTCGAAGTTCTTTTGACCGTAGTTTCAATTCCGTACCTCCGATTTGATCATTTCTTTTTGCAAATCGAACCTCTTCAGTTGAACTTTCAGTTTGGATCTTCCTATCTGAAGTTTTACCTTTGCATATTTGGCTGAGTGCTTATGTATGCTATTGTTTATTTGCGATAGAATTTCCGGAGTGCGTAGCGTGCTACTACGAGTCACTAGGTTTTGCGGATCATCAGCAAGGCAAGTAAGACATTGACCATACCCCTTTATTACCCTGTTTTTATGCAATAGTTACAACCCTCAAACATTGCATGAGTAGGATCTCTTAACATATGTGTTTTGGGAAGTAGTTGATGAGGTGGAACCTATTGACATGCTATGCTCGTAGACGTGGATTGGGTTTGAGTGTATCCATGACAGATGTGAGATTATTAATTAATGGTTTACTTAAGGTGGCTACTTAAACACACATCTGGGTGGATTGGTTGCGAGCACCTGGGGATATACCAGTGCTGTCCTTTTTGGTTCGACACCCAGGCTCAAAGGGATCAAAAGATTATTCATGCTAGAAACTTCCGTGTGCAGCCACAAGCTATTATGGGCTCTAGCATAGTGGAGTAAGTTGCATGACGTCTTCCAGTGGTAGGCTAGCAGATGTAGGGGATGTAGTTTCGTACTGTCTACCCGGTGTTAGAGTTAATGCTTCTGAAAGACTGTGTCTCGGTCATCCATTTCTCAAACACCATGTAGCGTGAGAATTCCAACGGAGGAGATTGAGTCTTGTGGGCAAAAGTGTGCAAACATCTGCAGAGTGTACAAACTAATCATGGTTAGCCGTGTCCCCGGTTATGGACATCTTGAGTATCTGGTTCTTGGATTATCATGTGGATCTCATCACCCTAAATTAATTTTTTGGGATGTTAATTACTTTTAGTTGGGATTGAGATGGGGTTTTACCATTCTCAATGTTTTCAACTACCATGATAGTTAAATAAAATATATTCCTTTGTTGTAGGGAAAAATTGGATTTTCGCAAAAACATTATAACCATAGAGCCTCCACCAGCCATATGTGCATGTAGTGGTAGCTTTTACTTGTTTCATTGCTCTACTGTGTTATCTTGCCAGCATATTCCATTGGCGTGCCAGGTTTGGGGCACAAGAGATTAGACATGATTAACTATTATTAGGAGTAGGATTTGATTATATGGTTCTTGTTCCGCGAAAGGTTTCCAAGTCTGTTAGGAGTCCACCTACCAGAGTCACTTTGAATCTCTAAGACATGTTGCACCTGTGTCCATTTTGTGTGTTTTCTTGCATCCTAACTCTTGGAATATGTTTACGTTACACCTGCATCTGCATGTTCACTACTTCCGCTTGTGATTTCTGCTTGTGCTCTCTTCATTTGCTGGTTTCTTCTTTCTCTCTGGTTCTTGGCTTGTGATATACCTGCGCTGCTGTCTCGACGCTTTCTCCTAATACAGTTATATTGGTGCACACACATTGGCACATACCCGAGAAAATAAAAATAAATGATCTTAGCTAGTCATAACAATGAACAAGCAGGCAGATGGTTTTAGGTTTTGACAAGTAAAGAAATATATTACTGTAGATATATAGTTTGCTGCAGCACTTTTCATGCATGGGTCAGAAGATTTTGACGCCCTCCCCTGGATGATTATTTCTGAGTTCTGACCAAATGCACAGTGTTAGACCAAATGCCCTGTTCAGGTAAGCTAAATGGCTGGTGTAGAAAATATGGGTAAGGGTCCCAATCTCCATAAATGGAGACCCGCAGGTTTATATTGATATGTTGAGAGGTTACAGAAGATGGCAGCGTCGAGGCTAACCACCAGGGCCGGCCCATAGGCCGGGGCAACGGGGCAACCGCCCTGGGCCCCTGGGAGGTAGGGGCCCCAGCCCAGGTAGTAGTACAGTTTATGTATTAGGATATTTTTGTCTTTAGGTCCAGAAAAATAAGAGGAAAAAAAAAGAAAGCCCAAGCCCACCACGTAGGTAGCACTCACGGACGGAAAGAAACCATCGCTAGTTCGCTCCGCTGCGGCAGCACTCCATCGATCTCGTCGAGCTCCAGTCTCTTCGCCTCCTCCCCCAAATTCTCCAATTCCAGAGAATAGCGCCACCGTTTCGGGCTGCAACATATCATGTTGCAGACTTCTCAGACGAAGAGTAAAGTGCGCTAGGTCGTTGTCGTGCACTCAGCTATGCCGTTGGAGTTGGTGGACTCACTTTATCTTCCAAGCCTTCCACTATTATCTTATTTAGATGGCCTTAAGCCATATTTATTGTAATAAGTTCTCTTTGAGACATTCCTTGTAATAAGTGTGTGATTGCCACTCTGTTATCCTTCAAGTACTATGTGTGTCAGCATTACCGACCCACGGATGACACTTATGCACAGAGATTTGACCGTTTGAGGTCGGATCGCTACAAGATGGTATCAGAGCACACACTGAATGTAGGACACGACCACTAAGATGATCCATAGGTCACTATTCTCTACCCATTTCTAACTCATCTTCATTTTCTACTCTATAGGATGGCGGACACAAGGAACAAGTTTACACAGCCGGTTGAAGACACACCTTTTGGACCACACTTGAAGGAAGTCACTAGGTACCTGAACATTGGAATACCAAGCTTCACCGGGACCTACACCGCCACTTTACCAGAAGAAGAGCAGTGGATGATTCAAGTTCAAGTTCCAGGAAGAACATTCATGCCAGTCACTAACCCATAGAGTTTTCCTTTGATGCACCAACCTGGAGTCTAGGAAAGAGCATGGAAACCCACATCGCCATAGGACACATCGGCGAAGTTTATCACAAGGATCTTAAGGACACTATCTACCATATATGTGGGCGCCGATACGAGCAATGGGAGATGATCAGCACCAGGAGGGACAGGTCCATTGCAGCCTTCATCCAGGAGTTAAACCAGCACATCCGACGCCAGGAGAACCAAATGTGCACAAGCATGATAGATCTGAAGAAGTTGATGACTAGGAACATGGAGCTGGAAGAGGAACTCAAGTCTACACGCGACGAATATGAGGAGGAAATCACAATACTAGTCGAGAAGAATGACGACCTGACAAGGAAGCTAGGAGTATTCATGGAAGACCATGCGCCAGGAGGAGATGACGACCATCCCAAGGACTACATCATCATCGACAACACCGACTCCGACCCCAGTGATGATGATTATGAAGACGAAGCAGGAGCAGATATCATGCAGTCTTCTACCGATCAAATTTTTTAGTAGACCACCATACTGTTAGTAGTATTTCCCTATGTATATATTAGTAGTCCGAGCACTGTAACGATAGTTGGATCGATTGTATGCCCTTGCTTGAAATTGTTTTGGAGTGATATGTTTGTGTTTGTCTCATGTGCATATGGGTAGTGTCTTCTCACTAGACCTCATATCTATTCTAATCTCTCCCCTCTAAACCCCTCAGATGCCTCCGAGACATGACCCCAGATTTTCCTTCCCATCGGAGCTCACTTAGTTGATCCAACAGCAGAATACACTGATGCAGTTGCTAGTTCAGAATCAAGGCAACAACAACAACAATAACAACAACAACCCACCGCCAGCCCCTCCAGTTGACAACTTAGCCCGTTTTCTGAGGTTACAACCGCTGGTGTTTTCCAGTAGCACCTAGCCCATAGTTGCTGATGACTGGCTACGCGGGATTGGAAGGGAGTTAACCACTGCAGGTTGCACAGATGTTGAGAAGGTGTGTTTTGCCGCACATCAATTGGATGGGCCTGCAGCCTCATGGTGGGAGAATTACACAGCCACCTTCCCTATAGCCAATGTTACTTGGGAGCGGTTTCAGCAAGCGTTCCACACTGCTCATGTCTCAACTGGAGCTATGAGCATGAAGAAGCGTGAGTTTCGCAACTTACGCTAGGGCAACCGTACTGTGGGGCAGTACGTGGATGAGTTTAGTAAGTTAGCCCGCTATGCCCCAGATGATGTGGCCACAGAGGTCGCGAAGCAAGAGAAGTTTATGGAAGGGTTGAATGATGAGATGAGTATGCAGTTAATGGTGGCAACATTTAACAACTACCAGGAGTTGGTAGATAAGGATCTTATGATTGAAGGGAAGCAGCAGCAGATTGAGAGCCGCAAAAGGAAGAATGGACAAGGGAAGTACAATTCAGGAGCTCAGCAGAAACCACATTTTACCATGAACTCGGGAGGATATACCCATAACCATGGAGGCCATAACCACAATTGAGGAAGTTCGCATAACCACAATGGCTCTAGGAATGGAAATGGGAGTGGAGCAAGCAGGCAGAACCGCTCTAACCCAAGCACACCCGCCAAGAAGGACCAAAGTCATGTTACTTGTTTCAAGTGCGGGAAGACTAGACACTATGCCAATGAGTGTCCTGAACTCAAGAATGGAAATGGCAATGGAAGCTCTGGGAAGAAGCCCAACCCTTTTAACAAGGGACAAGTGAACCGCGTGAACATGAAGGAGGTTGAAGAGCAGCCAGACACAGTTATCGGTAAGTTTTTGGTTAAGACATTTACCGCTCTCATTCTTTTCGATACTGGTGCATCGCATTCATACATTTCAAGGGGGTTAGTGGACATGTTTAAGTTACCCACCTTAGCCCTTAGGACACCCTTGTTAGTAAGCTCACCGGGAGCAGAGTATATGGCCAGTCGATGGTGCGACCGGATACCCTTAAACATTGGCAGCCATATTTTCCCCTCAGACCTAATAATTTTGGAGTCACAAGGATTGGGTGTGATACTGGGTATGGATTGGCTATCGAAGTATGGAGGAAACATTGATTGTGCTAGTAGGTCAATTCTACTCACCACCCCGGAAGGAAAAATAATTAAGTATGTATCCAAGCATACCCCAAAGAGGACTCACCTAAACTCCCTCACGGGCGTTGTTCAGGAGGAAGTGCCTGTAGTGAAGGATTACCAGGATGTATTTCCAGAGGAACTACCAGGCATGTCGCCGGATCGAGACATTGAGTTTTTGATAGAGCTGTTGCCAGGCATCGGACCAATATCGAAGAGACCATACCAGATGCCCGCGAATGATCTGGGGGAGATTAAGAAACAGATTAAGGAGTTATTGGAGAAAGGTTACATTCAACGAAGCTCGTCACCATGGGGAGCCCTAGTGCTCTTGGTTGAGAAGAAGGATAAATCTCTGAGATTGGTGGTTGATTATCGTGCATTGAATGAAGTGACGATCAAGAACAAGTACCCACTGCCGATGATCAATGATCTATTTGACCAGCTACAAGGAGCTAAAGTATTTTCCAAGATCGATCTTCGATCAGGATACCACCAACTAAAGATTCGAGAACAGGATATACCCAAGACAGCCTTCACCACAAGGTACGGGCTATATGAGTACACAGATATGTCATTTGGACTAACAAACACCCCTGCCTATTTCATGAGTATGATGAATAAGGTGTTCATGGAGTTCTTGGATAAATTTGTCGTGGTGTTCGTTGATGACATTTTGGTGTACTCGAAGAATGAAGAGGAACACAAGGAGCATTTACGTTTAGTTCTTGAGAAGCTCAGGGAACATCAGTTATACGCCAAATTCAGCAAATGTGAGTTTTGTTTAAAGGAAGTTGGATTCCTTGGACATGTTATATCAGGAGAAGGTATAGCAGTAGACCCTACTAAGGTTCAGTCAGTCACTAAGTGGTTGGCACCCACCTCAGTTGGAGAGATCCGCAGTTTTCTTGGGCTCGCGGGATATTATCGGACATTCATTGAGAATTTCTCTAAGATTGCGAAGTCTACGACGGAGTTTTTGAAGGACACTAAGTTTAAATGGACAGATGAATGTGAGGCAAGTTTCCAGGAGTTGAAGAAACATTTGGTTACAGCCCCAGTGCTGATTCTGCCGGATATATGCAAGGATTTCCAAGCGTGTTGCGACGCATCTCGATTAGGACTTGGAGGCGTGCTTATCCAAGACAGAAGAGTTGTTTCATATGCCTCACAACAGCTTCGACCGCATGAGTTGAATTATGCCACGCATGATTTGGAGTTAGCAGCTATAGTGCATGTGCTCAAGACCTGGAGACATTTTCTTATTGGAAATCATTGTGATGTGTACACGGATCATAAGAGTTTGAAGTACATTTTCACACAGAAGGAGTTGAATCTCATGCAAAGGAGATGGTTGGAGCTTATAAAGGATTATGATATGAAGTTGCACTATCATCCAGGCAAGGCCAATCTCGTAGTAGACGCTTTGAGCCAGAAGAATTACGCCAATACCCTCGTAAGCGGAGGATTGCCAAAGGAGTTAGCTGAAGATCTCAGGGAGCTATGCTTGGAGATAGTCCCTAGAGGATTTATTGCCGCATTGGAAATTCAGCCGACATTATTGGGAAAAATTCGAGAAGCTCAGAAAGATGATAAGGGAATTGCAGAGATAAAGGAGAAAATGAGCAAAGGTAAAGCCAAGGGTTTTCGTGAGGATGAGCAAGGCACCTTCTGGTTTGAGGACAGTGTTTATGTACCCAATAATGCAGAGATCAGGAAGTTGATACTCCAGGAGGCTCATGACTCGCCATACTCGATACACCCAGGAAACACCAAGATGTATTTGGATTTGAAGGAGCGTTTCTGGTGGACTGGTATGAAGAAGGACATTGCCGAGTATGTAGCCGTATGTGATGTATGTCAGAGAGTGAAGGCAGAACATCAATAGCTAGCAGGATTACTGCAGCCTATGCCAAAACCCGAATGGATGTGGGACAAGCTTGGCATGGATTTCATCACCGGATTACCCAGGACCCAATCAGGATACGATTCTATTTGGGTAGTAGTGGATCGTTTGACCAAAGTGGCTCACTTTATCCCAGTGAAGACCACCTATACGAGTGCAAAGTTGGCCAAGATATATATGACCAAGATCGTATGTCTGCATGGAGTTTCGAGGACCATCGTATCAGATAGAGGAACACAGTTTACGTCAAAGTTTTGGCACCAGCTGCACCAGACTTTTGTTACTAGGCTAGAGTTCAGTATAGCCTTTCATCCACAGACAGATGGACAGACCGAGAGAGTCAATCAGATTCTGGAGGACATGTTGAGAGCTTGTGCGCTCGATTATGGATCTAATTGGGATGATAATTTTCCTTACACAGAGTTCTCATACAACAACAGTTATCAAGCTAGTCTGAAGATGGCACCTTTCAAAGCTTTGTATGGAAGAAGATGCAGAACGCCGTTGATGTGGGATGAAGTTGGAGACTGCAAGTTGTTTGGACCAGATTTGATCAAAGAGTCATAAGAGAAGGTTAAGTTGATTCGAGACAGACTAAAGGTAGCTCAATCCAGGCAGAGGAGCTATGCAGACTCAAAACGCAAGGAGGTAGTCTATGAAATCGAAGACATAGCATATCTTCGTGTGTCACCACTGCGAGGATTTAAAAGGTTTGGAGTTAAGGGAAAGTTAGCCCCAAGATTTGTAGGACCATACCGAGTTTTGGAACGTATGGGAGAAGTAGCCTACAAGTTGGAGTTACCTGAAGGACTGTTAGGAGTTCATGATGTGTTTCACATTTCCCAGTTGAAGAAGTGTCATGCTGAGATGGCTGATGTTCCTCTGAGAGATACAGTGCCCCTGGAAGCAATTCAGTTGGATAGTGATCTGACCTATGAGGAGAAACCAGTCAAGGTTCTCGAGTTTGCTAGTCGAGTCACACGCAGCAAGGTTATCAAGTTTTGCAAAGTTTAGTGGAGCCACCATACCGAGGATGAAGCCACCTGGGAATGAGAGGATGATCTACGGAAAGACCACCCAGACCTATTTTCTAGCCAACCCGAATCTCGAGGTCAAGATTCACCTTAAGGGGGGTAGGTTTTGTAACATACCAAATATCCAATTTGGAATGTTATACATAGGTCATCATATGCATATCATATTTTATTTGCATTTTGGTCTTTGATCCTAAAATCCTAAGCAACTCAAGGACCCATGGAGAGATTTGGGGATTTTATTATTTTCATATTTGAATTTTCTCAAATATTGAAAAGGGGATCACTTTGGTTTTTATTATTTTTTTCTCTCCAAATAATATTTCCAATATTAAAAATATATGAGAGGGGATAATATGAATTCTCCAAAATAAAGAAATATTGGAGAAAAATGTTAAAATCAAATAAAGTATTTTATCTGGATTTTATCGCTATTTTATTTGAATTAGAAAAATATGCATTTTTCAAAATTGCATTCTTAGCTCAAATAAATGTTCACTTTGTCCGAAGTATTATTAGAGGGCCGTGAAAATTTATTTCAAGATTTTTGGACTTCGTTTGGTATTTCTTTTATTTATTTTACTCCATCCGTTTAAAAAACGAACCGATCTACGGCCCTTGCCCGAGCCGGACTTACCGGCCGGCCACTTTAAAAGGCGAGGCCCGACCGCCCTACCAGCCCAAGCCGCCAGCCCCACCACCCGAAAACCCTAGTCGTCGTCGCGCCTCAGTTTCTGTGCCGCCACCAGCCGGCCGACACCGCCGTCGCCGGAGCCCCGCCGGAGTTAGCCGCCGCCGCCGGTCTTTTCGCTCTGTTAGGTAAAAATCACCTCCGTTTTTTCAGAAAACCCTAGATCAGTTTTTTATAAATCGGTTCGGTTTTTCATCGGTTTATTTATTTGGCGGACGTTCGTCCATTCGTTTGTTTTAACGAACGTTGTTCGTCGATTAGGTTCAGACAGCGAACGTTCGTTCGTTAGTCTTTTTTATATTTTATTTTCAGCCAGGGACCTATCCACGATTATTTTATCGTAGATTAGCCCCTGATCTTCAAACCCTCGCCGTTTCCTAACCGTTTGTCCAAATCCAATGAAACATACGCCAAAATCTTCGTCTCGAACCCCTCTTTCTATTTAATCAACTTGAACAGGGTTTTTGACAAATTAAAATTTGGTTGCAAGCAGATTTGCATTCAAAGTTCTTTTGACAGTAGTTTCAGTTCCGTACCTCCGATTTGATCGTTTCTTTTTGCAAATCAAACCTCTTCAGTTGAAATTTCAGTTTGGATCTTCTTATTTGAAGTTATACCTTTGCATCTTTGCCTGGGTGCTTATGTATGCTATTGTTTGTTTGCGATAGAATTTCTGGAGTGTGCAGCGTGCTACTATGAGTCACTAGGTTTTGCGGATCATCAGCAAGGAAAGTAAGACATTGGCCATACCCCTTTATTACCCAGTTTTTATGCATTAGTTACAACCATCAAACATTGCATGAGTAGGATCTCTTAACATGTGGGTTTTGGGAAGTAGTTGATGAGGTAGAACCTATTGCCCTTTTATTATCAAAACCATGGGAATTGCTTCTATGTTATGCTTATATTGCCATGATGTGCTCGTAGATGTGGATTGGGTTTGAGTGTATCCATGAAAGATGTGAGATTATTAATTAATGGTTTACTTAAGGTGGCTACTTAAACACACATCTAGGTGGATTGGTTGCGGGCATGTGGGGATATACCAGTGCTGTCCTTTTTGGTTCGCCACCCAGGCTCAAAGGGATCCTAAGATTATTCATGCTAGAAACTTCCGTGTGCAGCCACATGCTATTGTGGCGCTAGCATAGTGGAGTAAGATGCATGACCTCTTCCAGTGGTATGCTAGAAGATGTAGGGGATGTAGGTTGGTACTGTCTACCCGGGGTTAGAGTTAATGCTTCTGAAAGACGGTGTCTCGGTCATCCGTTTCTCAAACACCATGTAGTGCGAGAATTCCAACGGAGGAGATTGAGTCTTGTGGGGAAAAGTGCGCAAACCTCTACAGAGTGTACAAAATAATCATGGTTAGTCGTGTCCCCGGTTATGGACATCTTGAGTATCTGGTTCTTGGATTATCATGTGGATCTCATCACCCTAAATTAATTTGTTGGGATGTTAATTACTTTTAATTGGGATTGAGATGGGGTTTTACCATTCTCAATGTTTTCAACTACCGTGATAGTTAAATAAAATATATTCCTTTGTTGTAGGGAAAAATTGGCTTTTCGCAAAAACATTATAACCATAGAGCCTCCACCATTCATATATGCATGTAGTGATAGCTTTTACTTGTTTCATTGCTCTACTGTGTTATCTTGCCAGCATATTCCATGTGCTGACCCATTTCGGGCTGCAACATATCATGTTGCAGACTTTTCAGACGAAGACTAAAGTGCGCTAGGTCGTTGTCGTGCACTCAGCTATGCCGTTGGAGTTGATGGACTCACTTTATCTTCCAAGCCTTCCGCTGTTATCTTATTTAGATGGCCTTACGCCATAGTTACTATAATAAGTTCTCTTTGAGACATTCCTTGTAATAAGTGTGTGATTGCCACTCTGTTATCCTTCAAGTACTGTGTGTGTCAGCATTACGATCCAGGGATGACACTTATGCACAGCGATTTGACCGTTTAAGGTCGGATCGCTACAAAGATATATCTGATCATAAACTCAAAGTTCATCCAATCCTAACAAACACACCGCAAAAAAGAGTTACATCATATGGATCTCCAAGAGACCATTGTATTGAGAATCAAACGAGAGAGAGGAAGTCATCTAGCTACTAACTACAGACCCGAAGGTCTACAAAGAACTACTCACGCATCATGGGAGAGGCACCAATGGAAGTGGTGAACTCCTCCTTGATGGTGTCTAGATTGGATCTGGTGGTTCTGGACTTTGCGGCCGCTGGAACTGATTTTCGTTGACTCCCCTAGGGTGTCTGGAATATTGGGGTATTTATAGAGCAGAGAGGCGGTCCGGGGGCACCCGAGGTGGGCACAACCCACTAGGGCGCACCTGGGCCTCCTAGCGCGCCCTGGTGGGTTGTGCTCTTCTCGGAGCACCCCCCAGGCGTAGCCTTGGCCCATTAGGTGTCTTTTGGTCCATAAAAAATCTTCGTAAAGTTTCATTGCATTTGGACTCCATTTGGTATTGATTTTTTGTGATGTAAAAAACATGCAAAAAATAGCAACTGGCACTTGGCACTATGCCAATAGGTTAGTACCAAAAAAAGATATAAAATGACTACAAACTGATTATAAAACATCCAAGATTGATAATATAATAGCATGGAACAAACAAAAATTATAGATACATTTGAGACATATCAACATCCTCTTCATATTTGATTCGATGACTGCTCTGGCCTTAATGTCAGTGACTGGTCTCTTTGAAGAAAAAGAGGTAGTAATTTTCTTCGAGATCTTAGTATGACGATCCATTCGAGTAAAACCATTGTAGTGAAGATATTTCCATCTGCTACTGGGTTTTCCTTCCCAACTAGGGAAATCAGCGATGACATGGCCGTATAGTCTGCATTTGAAGCACTTCATATCGTTCGGAGGCAGACGTCTTCTTGATGATTCGGGTGCATGGAATTCTTCATCATTGACGAGATAAAGGTTGTGTCTCCTAAGATCACTCAGTCGTTGTGTGAGCATTTCAAGTTCTTGAGTCATGGAGTGTTGATTTTCGACATCTTCTTCTTCTTCAGAACTGCCATAATGTGAGAGAATTTCTCCTTCACCTTTCAAAGAGGATTCTTGATTTTCTGTTTCCAGCTCCATCTTTTCTTCGTAGATTGACAGCAACTGAAGGAAATATGCCCTAGAGGCAATAATAAAGTTTTTATTTATATTTACATATATCATGATAAATGTTTATTATTCATGCTATAATTGTATTAACCGGAAACTTAGTACATGTGTGAATACATAGACAAACAGAGTGTCACTAGTATGCCTCTACTTGACTAGCTCGTTAATCAAAGATGGTTAAGTTTCCTAGCCATGGAAAAGAGTTGTCATTTGATGAAATGGGATCACATCATTAGAGAATGATGTGATTGACTTGACCCATCCGTTAGCTTAGCATGATGATCGTTTATTTTACTGCTATTGCTTTCTCCATAACTTATACATGTTCCTATGACTATGAGATTATGCAACTCCCGAATACCGGAGGAACACTTAGTGTGCTATCAAACATCACAACATAACTGGGTGACTATAAAGATGCTCTACAGGTCTCTCTCATGGTGTTTGTTGAGTTGGCATAGATCAAGATTAGGATTTGTCACTCCGATTGTCGGAGAGGTATCTCTAGGCCCTCTCAATAATGCACATCACTATAAGCCTTGCAAGCAATGTGACTAATGAGTTAGTTATGGGATGTTGCATTACGGAATGAGTAAAGAGACTTTCCGGTAACAAAATTGAACTAGGTATTGAGATACCGACGATCGAATCTCAGGCAAGTAACATACCGATGACAAAGGGAACAACGTATGTTGTTATGCGGTTTGACCGATAAAGAACTTCGTAGAATATGTATGAACCAATATGAGGATCCAGGTTCCGCTATTGGTTATTGACCGGAGATGAGTATCGGTCATGTCTACATAGTTCTCGAACCCATAGGGTCCGCACACTTAACGTTTGGTGACGATCGGTATTATGAGTTTATGTGTTTTGATGTACCAAAGGTTGTTCGGAGTCTCCGATGTTATCACAGACATGGCAAGGAGTCTCGAAATGGTCGAGACATATATTGGATGGCTATATTCAGACACCGGAAGTGTTCCGGGTGACTGGAGTGCCACAGGGTTACCGAACCCCCCCCCCCCCCCCGGAACTAATGGGTCTAGATGGGCCTTAGTGGAGAGAGAGAGGGGCTGCCAGGGCAGGCCGCGCACCCCCTCCCCCTTGGGTCCGAATTGGACTAGGAGGGGGTGGCGCCCCCCTTTCCTTCCTCTCTCCCACTCCTTCCTTCCCCCTCCTAGTAGGACTAGGAAAAGAGGAATCCTACTTCTACTAGGAGGAGGATTCCTCCCCTCGTTGACGCACCCTAGGGCCGGCCAGCCTCCCCCCTTGCTCCTTTATATACAGGGGTAGGGGCACCCTAGAACACACAAGTTGACATTGTTTAGCCATGTGCGGTGCCCCCCTCCACCATAATCCACCTCAGTCATATCGTTGCAGTGCTTAGGTGAAGCCCTAATCCGGTAGCTTCATCATCACTGTCATCATGCCGTCGTGCTGGCAAAACTCTCCCTCGACACTCAGTTGGATCTAGAGTTCGCAGGACGTCACTGAGCTGAACGTGTGCAGATCGCAGAGGTGTTGTACCTTCGGTGCTAGGATCGGTCGGATCGTGAATCAACCGTGTTGTCATAACGCTTCCGCTTACGATCTACGAGGGTACGTGGACAATACTCTTCCCCTCTAGTTGCTATACATCACCATGATAGATCTTGTGTGTGCATAGGAAATTTTTTGAAATTACTGCGTCCCCCAACAGTGGCATCAGAGCCAGGTCTATGCGTAGATGTTATATGCACAAGTAGAACACAAAGGAGTTGTGGGAATGGGTATATACATATTGCTTGCTGTCACTAGTTGATTCTTGATTCAGCGGTATTGTTGGATGAAGCGGCTCAGACCGACATTACGTGTACGCTTACGCGAGACTGGTTCTACCGACGTGCTTCGCATAGAGGTGGCTAGTGAGTGTCAGTTTCTCCAACTTTAGTTGAATCAGATTCAATGAATAGGGTTCTTTCTGAAGATCAAAAAGCAATCACTATACGGCGTTGTGGTTTTTGATGCGTAGGTAAGAACGGTTCTTGCTCAGCCCGTAGCAGCCATGTAAAACTTGCAACAAAAAAGTAGAGGGCGTCTAACTTGTTTTTGCAGGGCATGTTGTGATGTGATATGGTCAAGATATGATGCTAAATTTTATTGTATTAGATGATCATGTTTTGTAACAGAGTTATCAGCAACTGGTAGGAGCCATATGGTTGTCACTTTATTGTGTGAAATGCAATCGCCATGCAATTGCTTTACTTTATCACTAAGCGGTAGCGATAGTCATAGAAGCAATAGTTGGTGAGGCGACAACGATGCTTCGATGGAGATCAAGGTGTCAGGCCGGTGACAATGGTGATCATGACGGTGCTTTGGAGATGGAGATCAAAGGCACAAGATGATGATGGCCATATCATATCACTTATATTGATTGCATGTGATGTTTATCCTTTATGCATCTTATTTTTCTTAGTTCGGTGGTAGCATGATAAGATGATCTCTCACTAAATTTCAAGGTATAAGTGTTCTCCCTGAGTATGCACCGTTGCTACAGTTCGTCGTGCCGAGACACCACGTGATGATCGGGTGTGATAAGCTCTACGTTTACATACAACAGGTGCAAGCTAGTTTTGCACACGCAGAATACTCGGGTTAAACTTGACGAGCCTAGCATATGCAGATATGCCCTCGGAACATTGAGACCGAAAGGTCGAGCGTGATTCATATAGTAGATATGATCAACATAGTGATGTTCACCATTGAAAACTACTCCATCTCACGTGATGATCGGACATGGTTTAGTTGATATGGATCACGTGATCACTTAGATGATTAGAGGGATGTCTATCTAAGTGGGAGTTCTTAAGTAATTTGATTAATTGAACTTTAATTTATCATGAACTTAGTACCTGATAGTATTTTGCATGTCCATGTTATTGTAGATAGATGGCCCGTGTTGTTGTTCCGTTGAATTTTAATGCATTGCTAGAGAAAGCTAAGTTGAAAGATGATGGTAGCAACTACACGGACTCGGTCCGTAACTTGAGGATTATCCTCATTGCTGCACAGAAGAATTACATCCTGGAAGCACCGCTAGGTGACAAACCCGCTACAGGAGCAACGCCAGATGTTGTGAACACCTGCCAGAGCAAAGCTGATGACTACCCGATATTCATTGTGCCATGCTATACGGCTTAAAACTGGGACTTCAATGATGTTTTGAATGTCATGGAGCATATGAGATGTTCCAGGACTTGAAGTTAATATTTCAAGAAAATGCCTGGATTGAGAGATATGAAGTCTCCAATAAGTTCTACAGCTGCAAAATGGAGGAGAATAGTTCTGTCAATGAACATATACTCAGAATGTCTGGGTACCACAACCACTTGACTCAGCTGGGAGTTAATCTTCGTGATGATAGTGTCATTGACAGAGTACTTCAATCACTGCCACCAAGCTACAAGAGCTTCGTGATGAACTATAATATGCAAGGAATGGTAAGATGGTTCCCGAGCTCTTCGCAATGCTAAAGGCTGCGGAGGTAGAAATCAAGAAAGAGCATCAAGTGTTGATGGTCAAGAAGACCACCAGTTTCAAGAAAAAGGGTAAAGGGAAGAATGGGAACTTCAAGAAGAACGGCAAGCAAGTTGCTGATCAAGTGAAGAAGCCCAAGTTTGGACCTAATCCTGAGACTGAGTGCTTCTACTACAAAGGGACTGGTCACTGGAAGTGGAACTGCCCCAAGTATTTCGCAGAGAAAAAGGATGGCAAAGTGAAAGGTATATTTGATATACATGTTATTGATGTGTACCTTACTAATGCTCACAGTAGCGCCTGGGTATTTGATACTGGTTCAGTTGCTAACATTTGCAACTCGAAACAAGGGCTACGGATTAAGCGAAGATTGGCTAAGGACGAGCAGACGATGCACGTGGGAAATGGTTCCAAAGTCGATGTGATCGTCGTCAGCACGCTACCTCTACATCTACCTTCGGGATTAGTATTAGACCTAAATAATTGTTATTTGGTGCTAGCATTGAGCATGAACATTATATCTGGATCTTGTTGGATGTGAGACGGTTATTTATTTAAATCAGACAATAATGGTTGTTCTATTTATATGAATAATATCTTTTATGGTCATGCACCCTTGATGAGTGGTCTGTTTTTACTAAATCTTGATAGTAGTGATACACATGTTCATAGTATTGAAGCCAAAAGATATAAGTTTAATAATGATAGTGCAACTTATTTGTATCACTGCCGTTTAGGTCATATTGGTGTAAAGCGCATGAAGAAACTCCATGCTGATGGACTTTTGGAATCACTTGATGCTTGCGAACCATGCCTCATGGGCAAGATGACTAAGATCCTATTCTCCGGAACAATGGAGCGAGCAACAGACTTCTTGTAAATAATACATATTGATGTATGCGGTCCAATGAGTGTTGATGCTCGCGGCGGGTATCGTTATTTTCTTACCTTCACAGATGATTTGAGCAGATATGGGTATACCTACTTGATGAAACATAAGTCTGAAACATTTGAAAAGTTCAAAGAATTTCAGAGTGAAGTGGAAAATCATCGTAACAAGAAAATAAAGTTTCTACGATCTGATCGTGGAGGAGAATATTTGAGTTACGAGTTTGGTCTTCATTTGAAACAATGTGGAATAGTTTCGCAACTCACGCCACGTGGAACAACACAGCGCAATGGTGTGTCCGAACATCGTAACTGCACTTTATTAGATATGGTGCGATATATGATGTCTCTCACTAATTTACCGCTATCGTTTTGGGGTTATGCTTTAGAGACAGCTGCATTCATGTTAAATAGGGCACCATCAAAATCCGTTGAGACGACACCTTATGAACGATGGTTTGGCAAGAAACCCAAGTTGTCATTTCTTAAAGTTTGGGGCTGCGATGCTTATGTGAAGAAGATTCAACCTGATAAGCTCGAACCCAAATCGGAGAAATGTGTCTTCATAGGATACCCAAATGAGACTATTGAGTACACCTTCTATCACAGATCTGAAGGCAAGATATTCGTTGCTAAGAATGGATCCTTTCTAGAGAAAGAGTTTCTCTCAAAAAAAGTGAGTGGGACGAAAGTAGAACTTGACGAGGTAATTGTACCTGCTCCCTTATTGGAAAGTAGTTCATCACTGAAATCAGTTCCAGTGATTCCTACACCAGTAAGTGAGGAAACTAATGATGATGATCATGAAACTTCTGATCAAGTTACTACCGAACCTCGTAGGTCAACCAGAGTAAGATCCGCACCAGAGTGGTACGGTAATCCTGTTCTGGAGGTCATGTTACATGACCATGACGAACCTACGAACTATGAGGAAGCAATGATGAGCCCAGATTCCGCAAAATGGCTTGAGGCCATGAAATCTGAGATGGGATCCATGTATGAGAACAAAGTGTGGATGGTTGACTTGCCCAATGATCGGCAAGCCAATGGATCTTCAAGAAGAAGACTGACGCTGACGGTAATATTATTGTCTACAAAGCTCGACTTGTTGCGAAAGGTTTTCGACAAGTTCAAGGAGTTGACTACGATGAGATCTTCTCACCCGCGGTGATGCTTAAGTCCGTCCGAATCATGTTAGCAATTGCCGCATTTTATCATTATGAAATTTGGCAAATGGATGTCAAAACTGCATTCCATAATGGATATCTTAAAGAAGAGTTGTATATGATGCAACCAGAAGCTTTTGTTGATCCAAAAGGTGCTAACAAAGTGTGCAAGCTCCAGCGATCCATTTATGGACTGGTGCAAGCCTCTCGGAGTTGGAATATACGCTTTGATAGTGTGATCAAAGCATATGGTTTTATACAGACTTTTGGAGAAGCCTGTATTTACAAGAAAGTAAGTGGGAACTCTGTAGCATTTCTGATATTATATGTGGATGACATATTGTTGATCGGAAATTATACTGAATTTCTGAATAGCATAAAAGGATACTTGAATAAGAATTTTTCAATGAAATACCTTGGTGAAGCTGCTTATATGTTGGGCATCAAGATCTATAGAGATAGATCAAGACGCTTAATTGGACTTTCACAAAGCACATACCTTGATAAAGTTTTGAAGAAGTTCAAAATGGATCAAGCAAAGAAAGGGTTCTTGCCTGTGTCACAAGGTGTGAAGTTGAGTCAGACTCAATGCCCGACCACTCCAGAAGATAGAGAAAATGAAAGGCATTCCCTATGCTTCAGCCATAGGTTCTATCATGTATGCAATGTTGTGTACCTTTCTATTAGTTTGGCAGGGAGGTACCAAAGTAATCCAGGAGTGGATCACTTGACAGCGGTCAAGAACATCCTAAAATACCTGAAAAGGACTAAGGATATGTTCTCGTTTATGGAGGTGACAAAGAGCTCGTCGTAAACGGTTATGTCGATGCAAGCTTTGACATTGATCCGGATGACTCTAAGTCAAAAACCGGATACATATTTTTATTGAATGGTGGAGCTGTCAGTTGGTGCAGTTATAAGAAAAGCGTCGTGGCGGGATCTACGTGTGAAGCGGAATACATAGCTACTTCGGAAGCAGCAAATGAAGGGGTCTGGATGAAGGAGTCCATATCTGATCTAGGTGTCATACCTAGTGCATCGGGTCCAATGAAAATATTTTGTGACAATACTGGTGCAATTGCCTTGGCAAAGGAATCTAGATTTCACAAGAGAACCAAGCACATCAAGAGACGCTTCAATTCTATCCGCGATCAAGTAAAGGAGGGAGACATAGAGATTTTCAAGATACATACGAATCTGAATGTTACAAACCTGTTGACTAAGCCTCTCTCATGAGCAAAACATGATGAGCACCAGGACTCCATGGGTGTTTGAATCATTACGATGTAATCTAGATTACTGACTCTAGTGCAAGTGGGAGATTGAAGGAAATATGCCCTAGAGGCAATAATAAAGTTGTTATTTGTATTTCCTTATATCATAATAAATGTTTATTATTCATGCTAGAATTGTATTAACTGGAAACTTAGTACATGTGTGAATACATAGACCAACAGAGTGTCACTAGTATGCCTCTACTTGACTAGCTCATTAATCAAAGATGGTTAAGTTTCCTAGCCATGGACAAAGAGTTGTCATTTGATGAAATGGGATCACATCATTAGAGAATGATGTGATTGACTTGACCCATCCGATAGCTTAGCACGATGATCGTTTAGTTTATTGCTATTGCTTTCTCCATAACGTATACATGTTTCGATGACTATGAGATTATGCAACTCCCGAATACCGGAGGAACACTTAGTGTGCTATCAAACGTCACAACGTAACTGGGTGACTATAAAGATGCTCTACAGGTGCCTCTGATGGTGTTTGTTGAGTTGGCATAGATCAAGATTAGGATTTGTCACTCCAATTGTCGAAGAGGTATCTTTGGGCCCTCTCGGTAATGCACATCACTATAAGCCTTGCAAGCAATGTGACTAATGAGTTAGTTACAGGATGTTGCATTACGGAACGAGTAAAGAGACTTGCCGATAACGAGATTGAACTAGGTATTGAGATACCGATGATCGAATCTCGGGCAAGTAACATACCGATGACAAAGGGAACAACGTATGTTTTATGCAGTTTAACCGATAAAGATCTTCGTAGAATATGTAGGAACCAATACGAGCATCCAGGTTCCGCTATTTTTATTGACCGGAGATGAGTCTCGATCATGTCTACATAGTTCTCGAACCCGTAGGGTCCTCGTGCTTAATGTTCGGTGATGATCGGTATTATGAGTTTACGTGTTTTGATGTACCGAAGGTTGTTCGGAGTCCCGGATGTGATCACGGACATGACAAGGAGTCTCAAAATGGTCGATACATAAAGATTCACATATTGGACTGCTATATTCGGACAACGGAAGTGTTCCGGGTGATTTTGGAGAAAACTGGAGTGCCGGAGGGTTACCGGAACCCCCCGGGGAACTAGTGGGCCAAGATGGGCCTTAGTGGAGAGAGAGAGGGGCTGCTAGGGTAGGCCGTGTGCCTCCTCCCCCTTGGGTCCGAATTGGACTAGGAGGGGGGTGGCACCCCCCCCCTTCCTTCCTCTCTCCCACTCCTTCCTTCTCCCTCCTAGTAGGACTAGGAAAGGAGGAATCCTACTCCTGCTAGGAGGAGAATTCCTTCCCTCCTTGGCGCGCCCTAGGGCCGGCCAGCCTCCCCCTATTCTCTTTTATATACGGGGGCAGGGGCACCCTAGAACAACAAGTTGACATTGTTTAGCCATGTGTGGTGCCCCCCTCCACCATAATCCACCTCGGTCATATCGTTGCAGTGCTTAGGCGAAGCCCTATTCCGGTAGCTTCATCATCACCGTCATCACGCCATCGTGCTGAAGATACTCTCCCTCGACACTCAGTTGTATCTAGAGTTCGTGGGACGTCACCGAGCTAAACGTGTGCAAATCGCGGAGGTGCCGTACCTTCGGTGCTAGGATCGGTCGGATCATGAAGACGTTCGACTACATCAACCGCATTGTCATAACGCTTCCGCTTACGGTCTATGAGGGTACATGGACAATACTCTTCCCCTCTCGTTGCTATACATCATGATGATAGATCTTGCGTGTGCGTAGGATCTTTTTTTGAAATTATTGTGTTCCCCAATAGCAACGTCATGATCTCAACATAGTGAAGCTCTTCATAGTTAGGTCTTTGTTTGATATCAGACACAAGGAGATCAAAGGATTCGTCAAGAGCACTTAGAAGCTTGTTGACTACATCTCTATTAGTGATATTAGTCACCCCTAGCTGATGTAGTCTTTCATCAGTGTTTGTCAATCAATCAGTGAGTTCCATAAAACTTTCCTTGCGCAGGCTTCTAAAACTAGTGAACATGGCCCGAAGCATTTTGATTTGAGGATCGGATCGGGCAACAACATCTACATGAGCACTGTTAAGAGCATCCCACATTTTCTTCGCATTGTTGACCCTGTGAAACCGAAGGAAAATGTCTTTTGATAGACTGCCACATATGATATCTTTTGCTTGAGCATCCAACTACAGATTTTCTTTGTCATCGGCGGACAAATTGTTTTGTTGTTGAATGGTGTATCCTTCTTCCACAATCTGCCACAGATCAAAGTTGATAGCTTGAATTTTGATTCTCATTCGTTCTTTCTAGTACAGATAGTCATTTCCATCGAAGATGGGAAACCTTTCAGAGTGTGAGGATCTACCTACAAGCGACATACTCAAAATTCCAAGGGGGTTAGACCTTTAATAAATAGAGACAGGGAGTACCCGCTCTGATACTAATTGTTAGGACCGGGAGTATATCGACTAGAGGGGGGTGAATGGGAGATTCAAATTTTCTTTCGAAAGCTTTGAACCTTAGTTCACACACGGCTGCGGAATAGAGTAGTGAGAGAAAAGCACTGAATCAGAGTTCTTCGTCATAAGCATATTCATCCAAAAAGGCATTTACAGCAGAGCGAGCTTGATGAATAATGGGTTTATTTACGATGAGAGTTATGCAACAGGCAAACCGGTGTAACAGAATGAAGCAAAACATCTTGACTACTGAACGAAATGCGATATCGGAGATACATGATTTAACACGGATACAAACTTATAATGTAGGAATAAGGACGAAGATAATGATATGATGTGAAGCTAGAACATACAATGGATAAAACAGAAGAGCAATGATTAGAGAAACTAGTGGCACAGAGCATGAATGAAAACTACTGAAAGAATTGCAGTAGAGTAGATATAAGTAGTGGTGCTCGATGGAGACAAGAGATTTGGTAGACCAGTTCACTCTTCTGCCAAAGGGCTACGTCTGGTTGGAGGAGATGTGACTTAACACGGAAGATAAACTCTCTTCACCCTATTCTCCTTCAACACAGAGCTGATCAGACTCAGGTTGATTTCACTCGTGGTAGATCCTTGTCGGCAATCTCGAAACCTTTGGTCGACCTGCGCACTCTTGGTTGCTTAAGACCAGGCTCGGTGAAGACAATGACTCGTCATCACTCGAAGCCAAACCTATCCGTCTAGAGAGTGCACAGCTCTCAAGAGTAATAGGTACAAGAACTCTCACTTAGAACTGCTGTTATGCTAAACCACAGTCTAAGTTTGGGCTCTTGGTTTTCTCTCGGTGGATCTTAAACTCTAATCACTCAGAGAGGGGTTGCTCAAATCAATCTTCTCAGAAATCTCAAGCGGAGTAGCCAACGGATAACATTGGAGTGGGGTGGCTATTTATAGCCGCTGCCTTCCCAGATGGGAAATGACCAAATTGGACATCAGCCTCAGCCAACAGCCAAACGACATGATTCCAATGGTCGGATTTGAGCACAACGGTGACATTCCTTGTGAAGCAGTAAATGATAACTCCTCGGTCCGAGGCAAATCTCTTGCAGCGAAGAAGATCACAGTCTCTTGCTGGCAAGTATTTACTCGGAGCACAGAGAGATTTCTCTCGCATCTTTCATAGGTTGTAGCTAAGCATCATAGCTGATCTAAGCAAATAGAACATATACCCGTCGTAATTGTACGAAGGTCCTATGACTCAAAAGACTGAAAGAAGAAAAAATCAATGAACACTACGTCTTCATTTTGTCTTCGACTTCAATCGCTGCAGTTAATTTCTTCGGATGACGGTATTGAAATAGAAAGCTTCGCTATCTCAGCAAATCTTTTGAGGGGTCGATTTCTTCAAATTAATATTCTCGACTCTATCTCTTCATGAGATGTAGGTCATTCTTCTCTGTAGCGCAGATATGCTTCGGTGAAGTTCCTCGAACTCAGCACCGGAGACAACATTCTCTTCGGTTGTGTATGGACTTTTCTCTCTATGTGCACTAGCAAACACATTAGTCCATACCTGTTTCTGTCAACAATCTCCAAAACATAAGGTAGGCAGATGTTGCACCAATACTTCATGATATATCCTTGTCACAAATCAATCAATGCTTATTTTACATCAAACTTTCTTCGGAGATTTTGTGACAGGAACCACCTCAGACACCATCGAGTGCATTGAAAGAACTCAAGTATATAATCTGTTGTCAATGATACTCATACAAAGAGCAATATCGCTTTTCCCCGATCCTTCATGATCTGAAGCATATCTTAAGGGGGAGAATATTCTATCTTCGTAATTATCCCTCGTCTTTCATTATTCTTCGCATTTCATTCCATTCATTATCTATCATTCAATGTCATCTATTTTGTCAACAATCGTCCAAAAAGGGGGAGATTGTTGGTGCAATATCTGCCTACCTTGTGTTTTGGAGATTGTTGACAGAAACAGGTATGGACTGATTTGTTTGCTAGTGCATACAGAGAGAAAAGGTCCATACACAACCGAGGAGAATGTTTTCTCCAGTGTTGAGTTCAAGGAACTTCACCGAGGTATATCTACGTTGCTGAGAAGAACGAGCTATATTTATTGAAGTAATAGAGACGAGAAGATTGGTGTGGATAAATCGACCTCTCGAAGATTTTCTGCTGAAGCAAAGCTTTTTTTGGTACTATCATCCGAACAAATTGACTGCAGCGATGGAAGTCGAAGACAAAATGAAGACATAGTATTTATTTCGTTGTTCTTCTTTCATTCTTTCCAGTCATAGGACCTCCTTACTATTAAGAGGGGTATAGGTTCTCGATGCTAAGATCTATTATGATGCTTAGCCATAACTTATGAAAGATGCAAGAGAAATCTTTTTGTGCTCCGAGCAAATACTTGCCAGCAAGAGACTGTGATTTTTCTTCGCTGCGAGAGATTTGACTCAGACCAAGGAGTTAGCATTACTTGTTCCTCAAGTAATGTTACCATTGCTCCAAAATCCGACCATTGTAAACGTGTCGGTTGGCCATTGGCTGGACCTCATGTCCAAAATGGTCATTTCCCATCTGGGAAGGCTGGGGCTATAAATAGCCACCCCGCGTCGTCTTTGTCCGGTGGCTGCTCCGTTTGAGATTTCTGAGAAGGCTGATTTGAGCTACCCCTCACCAAGTGATTTGAGTTTAAGATCCACCTGGCAAAAACGAAGAGCCCAAACTTAGAAAGTGGTTTAGCATCACAGTAGTTCTAAATAAGAGTTCTTGTACCTATTACTCTTGAGAGATGCACACTCTCTATATGGATAGGTTTCGCCTTTGAGTGTTGAAGAGTTCTTGTCTTCACTGAGACAGATCTTCAGCAACCAAGAGTGACTGTGGTTCATCAAGGTCAATCGAACATTTGGAGATCGCCTACAAGGATCTACCATGACGGAAATCAACCTGAGTCTAATCAGCTTTGCGTTGAAGGAGAATAGGGTGAAGAGAGTTTATCTTTCGTGTTAAGTAATAGCCCCTCCAACCAGACGTATGTAACATCCCAAATTTTCAATTTGAAATGTTATACACTAGATCATCATTGCATATCATATTTTATTGCATTTGGTTGATCCTAGAAAATTCTACGCAACTCAAGGACCCTCGGAGAGAGTTGGGGATTTCGTTATTTTCAGATTTGAGTTGTCTCAAATTTTGACAATAAGATCAAATGATTTTATTTATTTTATCTTCAAATATTTCTATTATAAAAATTATGAGAGAGGAAATAAAATGACTTTCCCAAAATAAAGAAATATTGGGGATTTAATAAAAAAATCAAATAAGATTTTATTTGGTTTTATTTGCTATTTTATTTGAATTTAGGAAAAATGCATGTTTTTCAAAATTGCATTTAGGCCCCCAAATAAATGTTCATCCTGTGCGGCTTGATTTTAGAAGCCGGGGAAAATTTATTTCGGGATTTTTGGAGTCCGTTTAGTATTCCTTTTCTTTTTTTCTGAGCGTAATTATTTAAAAAAAAGTCCGAACCGACCTTGGGCCGTAACCGGCCAGGACTCCGCCTGGCCGGGCCTTCTTATAAGCGCCCCGAGGCCCCGGCCAAGCCCAGTCGCGCCCCCGCCAGAAACCCTAACCCTAGCCGCCCGTCGTCGCCTCCGCCGCCGCGTCGCGCCACCCCGCGTCGCCGCACCGCCGCCGCCGCCGACATTGCCGCCCGCCAGATCCGCCGCCGGAGGTTGTCTCGCCGCCGCCGATTTTTCTCGAAAAGCCGTTCGGTTTTCCGACGGTTTTGTTTGTTTTTTTTAAATAGATCGGTTTTTCCGGTTTATTTAATTAGCGAGCGTTCGTCCGTTCGTTCGTTTTAACGAACGTTCGTCGTCTTTCTTTTTCTCGGATTAAATCCGTGATTTTTTTCTGATCGCGATCTCTGGTCTGATTTTCGTTTTAGTCTAACTTTTCGCTCGTTTATCGGAATCAGGCGATTCAAGCGCCTAGAGTTTCGTCTCGAAACCCTCTTTCCATTTAAACAACTCAAACAAGTTTTTGCCACTGTAAAAATTGCCCTAGATCCAGAATAGTAAACGAAGCCTGTTTCTTTTGCCGTTTGTCTTTCGTTGCTTCGTTCGATTTGATTCTTTTTGCCAACCGGAGTTCTTAAGTTGAACTTTCTGGTTAGATCTCTTATTTGAGTTTTACCTATGCATTAGTTGAGTACTTATTGTATGCTTGTTTGTTTGCGATAGAGTACCCAGAGTGCGCCGCTTGCTACTTCGAATCGCTAGGTTTCCCGGATCATCAGCAAGGCAAGTAACACTTTGATCATGCTTTCCCTCTACCAAGTTTTATTGCATTAGATCAATCCTCACACATTGCATGATTAGGATTTAATTAAATTGTGGGTTTTGGGAAGTAGCTGAGTTGTACCTATTACATGTTATTATCAAACCTTTGGGAGTTACTTATACGTTTGCCTATTATGCCATGCTATGCTAGTAGACGTGGATTGGGTGAGTGTATCCATGACAGATGTGAGATTGTTAATTAATGGTTTATTTAAGGTGGCAACTTAAACACACATCTGGGTGGATTGAGGCACCTGGGTATTCCAGCGATTGCCTGTTTTCCTTTTGGACCGCCACCCAGGCTCAAAGGGATCATGAGATTTTTCATGCTAGAAACTTCCGTGTGCAGCCACAAGCTATTATGGGCTCTAGCATAGTTGATTAAGTTGTGCGAACTCTTACAGTGGTAGACTAGCAGATGTAGGGGAAAGTAGGTGTAACTGTCTACCCGATCGTAAGGTGCTAGCACTTCTGAAAGACTATGTCTCGGTCATCCATCTTCTCAAACACCATGTAGTGTGAGAAACCAAATGGAGGCGATCGAGTCTTGTGGGGAAAAGTGTGCAAACCTCTGCAGAGTGTATAAACTAATCATGATTAGTCGTGTCCCCGGTTATGGACATCTTGAGTATCTAGTACCTAGATTATCATGTGAATCTCAACATGTTACTCTAAAATTAATTCTGTTGGGTTTTGTTTAATGATGATGCTTAATTGGGATTGAGAATGCTGTCAACCATTCTCAATATTTAACAACTACCATGATAGTTAAATAAAATTTATTCCTTTGTAGTAGGGAAAAATTGTCTTTACGCAAAACTATAACCATAGAGCTTTCCACCAGCCAAATATGAATATAGAATAGCCTATTTCATTCCATTACTCTCTATGTCTTATTTTGCCAGCATATTCCATGTGCTGACCCGTTTCGGGCTGCAACATTAATGTTGCAGACTTTTCAGACGAGGATTAAGGTGTTTTAGGTCGTGGTTCTATACTCAGTGATGCCGTTGGAGTTGATGGACTCACTTATCTTCCAAGACTTCCATTGTTATCGTTATTACATGGCCTTAAGGCATATTTATTGTAATAAGTTCTCTTTTGAGACACTCGATGTAATAAGTGTGTGATTGCTACTCTGTTATAAATCCTTCGAGTACTGTGTGGTGTCAGCATTACTGATCCAGGGATGACACCTGAGCACAGAGATTGGACCGTTTGCGGTCTGGTCGCTACAACGTAGCCCTTTGGCAGAAGGGTGAACTGGTCTACCAAATCTATCTGTCGCCATAGAGCACCACTGGTTCTATTTACTCTACTATATTTCCTTTAGTAGTTTTTATTCGTGTTGTGTGCCGATAGTTTACTCGATCATTTCCTTGTGTCTGTTATCATCTTGTAACTCTGTGATCACTCTGTTTCATTGCGTTCGCCAGTTTTCACTTGTCACCACCCTGTATCTCAGATTTAGTTGTGATATTTGTCCATAGTTTTTGTATCATTTTATACCATGATGTGTCTCATTCTACTACATCTGTTTGCATGTTGCACTACTCTCGTCGTAGTTAAACATGTGATCTATCAAGCTTGTACTATTGTCAATGCATTCATCGAAGAATATGCTTCTCACGAAGAAGATTGATTTAGTTCATTTCCTTCGTTATTCTATTCCGCTGCTGTGATAGGGATATGGTTCAAAGCTTTCGAAAGAAAATTTGAATCTCCCATTCACCCCCCTGAAAGTGTGTTATATCGACTAGAGGGGGGTGAATAGGTGATTTTTGTGAAAGTCTTCAAAACGTGGAAGTTATGAAGACAAACAGTAGAGATATGCCTATTACTATGCAGCGGAAGGTAGACTACACTAGGCAAGCCATGGTCAAGTATCCAATAGAGTGAAAGCACAATGACAAATAGCTGCAGTGTAGTAAGGATCACATAGGAAGATATTGTGAAGCCAAACAGAACACACAGTCACTCAGTGAAGACAGAAGATAGAGCAAACATGCAATGACTTCACAACGAGTAACAGTAAGTAAAGGGAAGTGAAGATGAAACCAGTGACTCGTTGAAGACAATGATTTGTTGGACCAGTTCCTGTTGCTGTGACAACTGTACGTCTTGTTGGAGCGGCTAGGTATTTAAACCTTAGGACACACAGTCCCGGACACCCAGTCCTGAACACGCAGCTCAAGACACCCAGTCCTCACCGTATTCTCCTTGAGCTAAGGTCACACAGACCTCGCCCAATAACTCTGGTAAGTCTTCAAGGTAGACTCCCTAACCTTCACAGACTTCGTTCACCAGCAATCCACAATGTCTCTTGGATGCTCAGAACGCGACGCCTAACCGTCTGGAGGATGCACAGTCCTCAAGTGTAATAAGTCTTCAGATCACTCAGACAAGAAGACTTAAGTGATGCCCAATTCTCTCTGGCTCTGGGTGGTTAGGGCTTTATCCTTGCTAGGTATTCTCTCTCAAAGGCTTCGAGGTGGGTTGCTCTCAAACGACAAAAACCGTGCACTGAATCTGAGCAGCCAACCGTTTATGGTTGTAGGGGGTGGGCTATTTATAGCCACTTGGCAACCCGACCTGATTTGTCCGAAATGACCCTGGGTCACTAAGGAACTGACATGTGTTCCAATGGTCAGATTTCAAACTCACACGGCAACTTTACTTGGGCTACAAGCAAAGCTGACTTGTCCGACTCTGGACAAGATTAGCTCTCATAGTCTTCACTCGAAGACATAGGTTTTTAATTAGGCATCACTTCAGTCATTCTGACTGGTTCTCTTGGACCCCACTTAATAGTATGGTGGTTCCTATGACTCAACAAAAATGAAAAAGAACTGCGAAGGATCTAAGTCTTCGAGCTCCATAGGCTTCATGTGGTGTCTTCTCTTGTCATAGTCTTCAATGTGAATATCTTCATATACCACCTTTGTCTTCAATGTCTTCAAACATTTTTAGGGGTCATCTCTGGTAGGAAAACCGAATCAATGAGGGACTTCTACATGTGTTATCCTGCAATTCTCACAAACACATTAGTCCCTCAACTAGGTTTGTCGTCAATACTCCAAAACCAACAAGGGGTGGCACTAGATGCACTTACAATCTCCCCCTTTTTGGTGATTGATGACAAACTAGTTGAAGTTTTCAACGGGGAAATAATCTGTGAAATTGTAAAGGGTAAGGAATTGTCTTCATAAGTTGCATGGGCTCCCCCTGAAGATGTGCATATAAGTAATTTGCTTTTGGAATGCAAATGCACATGGCAGGTTGTACTTGTGGAGATCCGCTTCAACTTATGATGACAATCCACTATGCATGTAAAAGTATATGAAGATAATGTCATGCATAATGGAAAATGGACGTCTGCAGAATGATCTAAGTGCGGAATTTATCGTCGCACATGCGGAATTTATCTTCGCAAAACAAGTTGGCAAACAAGTAGCAGACGACCATCGAGTTTAAGTGTTACAACTCAAAGAACCAAATGTAGCAAAACGAGAGTTGTAAGCACGAAGCAAAATATAGCAAAATATAAAGCTCCCGCCCATATGAACCCGCTTGAAGACTATCAACCCCATATGCTTCTCCCCCTTTTGTCACTAAGGACCAAAAAGGTTTGAAGACATAGAGTTTCTACTTGTTCCCATGAGCAGTAGGGTCATTGGTGGTGTTTGGCGGTGCTGAAGAGCTTGGTGTAGAGTCGACGCGTGCTGAAGGAGGTGGCGGTGAAGTAGCATCATCTTCATCCTCGATAACTCTGGCAGTCACTGTGGTAGCAGAGGAAGAAAACTCAGAGTCTTCAAGGGATGGTGTTCCTCGCAGCACAGCCCTTCTAGGAGGTGTGGAGTCAAACTTGAATCGCTCAGTGAAGCCATCCTCTTGAAGATCAGCTTCAGAACACATCATCGTGAGTCCTTTCCATGTGCGGCGACAGGTTTCATGTGCAACGAAGGCATTCTTGGTGGCAAGATTTCGAATGCGATTAACATCCACCAAGAGGCTTTTCATCTGACGCTTCAGCCAGTCATGATGCCTATCATGTTTTTGATGAAGGGCCACAAGAAGCTCTCGGTCAGTGAGAACACGAGTGCGCTTCTTGGGTCTTGGAGGAGTTGTGCTGTCAGTGGCTTCGGTGGAAGCAGGGCGTGGTGCACGTGTAGTGCCAGCCAACGGATACACCCAAGAGACTACTTCAACTCCTTCAATGTTCTGAGTGAAACTCTGATGCTCTGCATTTTGAAGACTTAGAGGTTGCTTGGCAGGCTCAAGATAGATGGCTTCAGCAGAGGTATCCACATCAGGCAAGAAGATATGGTGGTTGCGGGCTGAGGGCTGATACGAGATAGCAGAGTGAAGTTTGATCAGTCGCATTACCCAAGGGGCGTAGAACTTCAAACCAAATAGATCAAAGCCTGATGCAGCAAGGTGGCGTATGAAGAAGTCCTGTGCATTGAAGCATTTGCCATGAAGGATATAGAATATCAAAGTCTTCATTGCACCCTCAATCTTGGCATTTGGAGAGTGTCCTTTAATGGGCCAGAGAGTCTGCTTGATGATGTGATAGATGGTTCTTGGCAGATACTCAAGGTCTTCAACGAAGAACTCTGTGGGATAAGCAGCATCTTGGGGCAATGGCTTCATCAGGCTGAGCATCTGACTCATATTAGGTTCAGGCCTCTGAAAGATGCTCTCAATAGCTTCAGTATGCAGCTGACAGCCTTGCTCGAAGAGATCGCCAGGAGTGGGCAAGCCAGTGAGCTCAATGATGTCAAATGCATTGGCTTCGTGATGAACATTGCCGGTCATCCACTCCAGGACCCAAGTCTTCGGATCTCTGTTGTACCCACAGATGTGGAGTGTGGCATAGAATTGGAGCAGCAGCTCTTCATTCCAATGCTCTTGGTCAGTAATGAATGGCAGCAGTCCAACTTGCTTGAAGCAATCCAAAGCTTCTTCTAGGCAGGGCAGACCAGCTATAGCTTCAACGTCAAGGCGCTTGTGTGGGAAGATGCGACCTTGGTTGTACAGTATGCATGTGTAGTAGCTTCGCTGAGGATAGCTCCAGAACCGATCTGATGAAATCATTTCCCTTGAGTAGGGGTTCTTGGAGCTATTGAAGACTGTATTGTCTGCCCTGAAGCCATTGATGTTGAAGGAGCCAGGTGCTGATGCAGGACCTGGGAACCTTGGCAGTCTTGGGATTGGCTTCTGTACCTGAGGCATGTGCTCAACATGGTAGTCAAATTGGGGACCGGCAGCAGACTCAGGAACAGAAGTGTCAGGATCAGTGGCTTCGCTTTCTTCTGATGCTTTTGGTGGGGAGGGCTCCACATTAGCTTCACTGTTAGTGGTGGCAGCCTCATGATTTTCATCCTCCACTTGACGAGCTGGAGGGTCAGACACAGGCACGTTCTCCGTAAGAACTGCTTCTTGGTGAGATGAGGGGACTTGTGGTACTTCTTCGTCTTCGACTGATGCAGCCGGAATGTTTTCAGCAGAGACTTGAGGCCTTGGACCTTTGCGAAGCCTGCGCAACGCGGGCGACGTCTGTGGAGATTGAGTGGGCTGGGCCTCATTGTCTTCTTACTCTTGTGGGCGATCCGCCCATGAGGCATCCTGGGCAATTGGCGTCAATGGACGACCAATGCTGATGAGTTTGCTATTGTCTTACTGAGGAAGGACTGCATCATCTTCTACATTGTCATGTTGACCAATGTCTTCAGCAGTGATAGGATCAGCTGCTGGAATGTCTTCAGCTTCATGAGCCTCTGTGGAAGCAGGCTCATGGACAGTCAGTTGGCGCTCAGCTTCAGGATAGACCATAGAAAGGGGTTCAACCATCAAGGGCTCTATGGGAGCACCCCGATCTTTCTTGGTCTTCCTCTTCTTCTTAGAGGGGGCAGTAGGAGAGGCTTCAGGATATTTCCTTTTCCTTGCTTTAGCCTCAGCAGTCTTGGTCTTCTTGAGCTCTGAAGCTGTCGACCGGCTTTTTGGCTTCGAGCCAGTCATTCTTGTGGGGAAGACAATCGGAACTGCTTCCTGCCTTGGTGCATCGGGTTCAGCTCTAACAGACTTCTTCTTCTTCTTCTTTGCGGCCATCCTGGGGTCAATGCCAGGACGCCCAAGTGCCTTGCGCTTCTCAGCCTCATTGTAGGCTTGCACACATCTGTCATCCAGAGTCTTCATGCGCTCACGTGAACCCTGAGCTTCTGCACATTTCTTCAGAAAGGCTTCCTTGAGCTTGTGCAGCATGATCTTGAAGTTCTTCACATCTTGCACGCTGAGCTTGGCCATATGCTTCTTGAACTGAGCCTTTTCATAGTCAATCTTCTGCTTCAGCTCAACAACGCGTTGGGCGATGGCTAGTTCTGAAGCAATGGCTCCTTGGAAGGCGACACAAAGGCCAATGGGTAGCTGCAGATCATCAAAGCTGATGTTTGGCGTGTCAAACCACTCGTCAATGAAGTTGTGGATGATGGTGACGTCAAAGAGCGGCAGATCATTGAAGATTTCTGCTTCTTCTTTGCTTTTGATGAGTTTCTCAAGAGCGTCATCTGCTAGGTCTTCATCACTTGACAGGTCAATGTCATCATTGCGCAGAATGGCAGCAGCTGTGGGCTCTTGGCCGCTGTGTGGCAGAGGCACCTTGGCCTTCTGGGGCTTTGAGATGCGTGATAAGTCTTCAGACGGCACACTGTCTTCAGGAGGTGCAGTTGCCAGTGGCTTCGCCTTTGAAATTTTGGGTGAAGGGGCAGGCTTTGAAGCTTTAGGCCTCTTCATCTTCTTTGGCTTCAGCACTGCAGGAGCTTCTTCTGATTCAGAGTCAGCTGGAGGCTCATTCACTGCAGTCCCTTGAACTAAGATGCGGGTGATGAGGCCTTCAAGGTTGGCATAAGGATCGATGACATTGGGTTCTGCTTCTCGTGTGCCATCTGCCCTTGGTGCTGAGGGACCAGGGTTGAAGTCTAACCCAAATTTCTTCTTGTTCTGCTTCGCTGAGTTTTGGGCAAACTGGAAGTTGCGCTTGAACAGATGGTCGTCACGAGACCATAGTAGTGACGACGGATGTGCATCATTAGGCTATGGCCCACGGACCATGCATGGATAGAAGCTTTGGGCAATGGCTTCATCTCTGGACCTGAGTAGAAGATTCTTGTATAGGATGTCTCCCCATGGAATTTTGATGGCACTTTTCTCAGCGTACTCTTGGGTTACGAAGCGGTATTTGAACCATTGTTCTGCCCAATATCATCGAATCCATTGGATTCGGGTCTTGCGTTGACTGTAATCCTCTTCAGGATCTGTCTTGTACATTTCTGCAAATTCATTTGGCAGATCTCTGGATGTTCCGCCACGACGCTGTCTGCCCCCCTTTCTTGCTGCTTGCTCTGAAGCCATAAACTTTAACTTGAAAGGCTTCAAGACGTTCAAAGGCTTCAAAGGCTTTCTCTTGCTGGACCAACAGGAACTGGCTTCAGGAGAATTTATGTGATGCTGTAAGAATTCTGCAAATGAATGCAGACTATGAGAACCAAAGGATTCTCCCACGGACATGTACCTGTGACAGCATTAAGGTGCGAGGGAAGGGGAAGAGGTCATATGCATTCTCAGAAGATTTTGAAGATAAATCAGTTTAGAAGACATTGACCTCATCGTGCGAAGACATTCACTCATAGGTAAGAAGTTGGTTCCAGATTTGTACGAACCCACAGATCAGTACAAGTGAGGAATCTAACTACTTTGTGAAGCACAAGTGAATATACTAGGCATGTTATGAGATGCAGTATGAGGGAGATCTAACTTATCTAACTTGTGTGAATAGAAACTTCTTATGGTAGAAGGTGACAAAGCCATAGGATCAAAAGGGGCCGTAAAAAGAAGTTTTATTTACCACACTGGGAACTGCTAGACGGAGTGGGAGATGAGGCCGAGCAGTTTAATCTTCCGTGCCCTAACTTGGCGACGGAGGACACCTACGGCGACGGCGGAGAGGACGATGTCTGCGATCGGCGTGAAGACGGCGTCGGAGAGGTTGCGGCAGCGAAGCGCTTCGTCGCCGGCGTCGTTGAGGGCTAGCGGTGGCGCTATGGTTCGTGCGAGGGTGGAAGAAGAGATAATGACCGCTGTGAGTGTGTATTTATATGTACAGGGGCGGCACTGCGCTATTACACAAGTGCCCCTGGCGATTCGCATCTGAGTAACACGTGGCCATTATGCGGAATTTTGGGGTTTGTTCCACGTCCCACGCATGCCTGGATTGTCGGGTGGTCGTTCCTACTTCTCTGGATTTCATGTGGATGAATGAGCATTGAAAACGGACTTAAAGGTTGTCTCTGTGTCTTCTGCTGTCAAGGGCGTAGAGAAGACATTCGACAGTTTCAATAGAATGCATATGACTTGGAGAGATAGAATTTGAGATAGAAAGCATAGAAAGGTTAGGGTCCGATCACATTCACTTAGTTCAAAAGATTCAAACAAGAAGACATAGCTATAAGTGAATGCTGTAGAGGATAGAACACCAGTATATATATATATATATATACAATCAACATAGTGAAGATAATCATGAAGACATGTTGAGATTGAAGCCAAACGAAATGTGAAGACATTGCAAGGTAACGCCATGAGTGAAACACTTCAAAATAGAACGTTTGGTGGTGGCGTTAGCCACCGTATAGGAAGTATTAGACCCAGACACGGCGCACAATTATCGTGGCGCTTCCAAACCAAATTCCACATTAATGTATTCACACTTAGAATGTATGTCTTCATTGATTGAAGATATACGTTACTTCGTGTGTTGCACATCTAAGTCATCAATATGCATAAGTGTTAGGATGTGTGCCTGATCACAGGACATTTGAGGATTCCAGGATATTTAGCTCACGCCATAACTTGCAAAATCTCTTCTCATCCAAGGGCTTGGTGAAGATATCTGCCAATTGCTCTTCAGTGTTGACGTGTATGATATCAATATCTTCCTTCACAACATGATCTCTGAGAAAGTGATGACGAATTTCTATGTGCTTTGTCTTCGAGTGCTGAACTGGGTTGTTGGCAATCTTGATGGCGCTTTCATTGTCGCAGTAAAGTGGCACTTGCTTCAGATGAATGCCATAGTCCTTGAGAGTTTGCTTCATCCACAAAAGCTGAGCGCAGCAAGATCCAGCAGCAATGTATTCTGATTCAGCAGTGGAGAGGGATACACAGTTCTGCTTCTTTGAAGACCAACATACAAGTGATCGTCCCAGAAAGTGGCATGTGCATGATATTGACTTCCGATCAACCTTATCACCAGCATAATCAGCATCCGATAATCCAACTAGATCAAGCTCTGAGCCCTTTGGATACCATAATCCTAGAGTTGGGGTGTGAGCCAAATATCGAAGAATTCGCTTCATAGCTAAGTGATGCGACTCCTTTGGTGCCGCTTGAAATCGAGCACACATGCAAACACTAAGCATAATATCTGGCCTAGATGCACATAAATAAAGCAAAGAACCAATCATGGAGCGGTATACCTTTTGATCGAACTCTTTACCATTGTCGTCGGGACCCAGATGATGTTTGTCTGGCATTGGTGTTGTGAAGCCTTTGCAGTCTTGCATACCAAACTTCTTCAGGCACTCTTTGAGATACTTCTCTTGAGATATGAAGATGACATTGCGTTGTTGTCGTATTTGAAGACCGAGGAAGAACTTCAGCTCCCCCATCATAGACATCTGATATTGCTCTTGCATCATATAGCCAAACTCTTCACTGTACTTCTGATTGGTGCAGCCGAAGATAATGTCATCCACATATATTTGGCACACAAACAGTTCACCATCATATGTCTTCGTGAAGAGAGTGGGGTCTAGGGAACCAGGTATGAAGCCTTTGCTCTTTAGGAAATATTTGAGTGTGTCATACCAGGCCCGAGGGGCTTGTTTGAGGCCATACAGCGCCTTGTTGAGCTTGTATACCATGTCAGGATGTTTTGGATCTTCAAACCCAGGCGGTTGTGCAACATACACTTCTTCTTCAATCTTGCCATTGAGAAAGGCACTCTTCACATCCATTTGATATAAAAGTATGTTATGATGATTTGCATAGGCCAGCAGTATACGTATGGCTTCAAGTCTAGCCATAGGAGCAAATGTTTCATCAAAATCAATGCCTTCCACTTGAGTATATCCTTGAGCAACGAGACGAGCTTTGTTTCTGACAATTTGACCATGCTCATCTTGCTTGTTGCGGTATATCCATTTGGTGCCAATTACATTGTGCTTCCGTGGATCAGGACGCTTAACCAGTTCCCATACATTGTTCAGCTCAAACTGTTGAAGCTCTTCTTGCATAGCTTGAATCCATTCAGGTTCCATGAAGGCTTCTTCAACTTTCTTGGGTTCTGTAATTGAGACGTATGCGAAGTGCCCACAGAAATTTGCCAGCTGAGTTGCCCTTGAACGAGTGAGTGGACCAGGTGCATTGATGCTGTCAATTATTCTCTCAATCTGCACTTCATTGGCAACACGAGGATGTACAGGGCGAAGACTTTGCTCTTGCTGATCTGTGTTGTTGTTGGGAGGAATGTCTTCAGGCTGAGCATTGTCTTCATGTGGATCAGATGCTGAGATGATAAGTTCTTCTTCAGGATGAGCTTCAGAAGGTATAATCTCTCCAGTTCCCATTAGCTTGATTGATTCACTAGATGGAACTTCATCTAGCACATTTGGCAGTTGCTCTCTTTGTGAACCATTAGTCTCATCGAACCGCACATCCACTGTTTCAACCACTTTGTAATGAAAGAGATTGAAGACTCTGTAGGAGTGCGAATCCTTTCCATATCCAAGCATAAAACCCTCATGTGCTTTTGGTGCAAACTTTGAGGTGTGGTGTGGGTCCTTGATCCAGCACCTTGCGCCAAATACTCTGAAGTAACTGACATTTGGCTTCTTGCCAGTTAGGAGTTCATAAGATGTCTTGTTCAGAAGCTTGTGAAGATAAACACGATTGATTGTATGTCATGCAGTATCAATGGCTTCAGGCCAGAATTTTCTTGGAGTCTTGTATTCATCTAGCATCGTTCTGGCCATCTCAATGAGTGTTCTGTTCTTGCGTTCGACAACGCCATTCTGCTGTGGCATGTACGGGGCTGAGAATTCATGTGTGATGCCCAAGGTATCAAGATATGTATCAGGTCTAGTGTTCTTGAATTCAGTGCCATTGTCACTTCTGATGTGCTTTATCTTGCCGCCGTAATTGTTCATAGCTCGATTGGCGAAGCGTCTGAAGACATCCTGCACTTCAGTCTTGTAAAGGATTATGTGCACCCAAGTGTATCTAGAGTAATCATCAACTATGACAAAGCCATAGAGGCAAGCAGTAGTGGTAAAAGTTGAGTAGTGAGTGGGACCAAAAAGATCCATGTGAAGCAGTTCGAAGGGTCGAGTAGTGGTCATGATTGTCTTCGAGGGATGTTTGGCCCTTGTCATCTTCCCTACTTCACAGGCACCGCATAGGTGATCTTTCTTGAACTTGACACCTTCGATGCCTATGACATGCTTCTTCTTTGCAAGGGTGTGGAGGTCTCGTGCCAGCATGCCCAAGCCTCTGATGCCAAAGCCAGCATTCTGAAGCTTTTGCCAGAAGACATACTGCAAGCTGTGGCCCTGCTGAGAAATCTACCACATACAAATCATCTTTCCGATATCCTTCAAACACTAGAGACTTGTCAGATTCCATTAGTACCAGGCAACGATATTTTCCAAATATTACGATCATGTTCAAGTCGCAAAGCATTGAGACAGACATTAAGTTGAAGCCAAGGGATTCAACAAGCATGACTTTATCCATGTGTTGATCCCTTGAGATTGCAACTCTACCTAGACCCAATACCTTACTTTTACCAGTGTCAGCAAATGTGATGTGGCTCTTGTCGGATGGACGTAAGGTTGAGTCCATAAGAAGGCTTCTTTTGCCGGTCATGTGATTTGTACACCCACTGTCAATAATCCATTCTGAAGACGCTGGTGTCGTACCCTACAGTGCAGTTAGGGGGATAGGCTTCACGAAGAGAATTGTGAAGCAAAAACATTTGACGAACCAGTGGGTTATGAAAACTTAGATCCAGATTAGGACTAATAGGGAGAGTAGCATGCGATTCAGGAACGAAGTACATAGTAATGCCATTCGGGCATTTGATCTTGCGTCCTACAAGATGTTTAAGGTCCCCAGCAATAGCGTCAGAAGACTTTGGTTTTCTGCTGGAGACCTTTCCCTGCAAAAGAGAGTTAAGCTTTCTTAGCCACCCACATCTTCAAGGGTGGCTTCGAAGCAATAAGTCTAAGTGCAGCATCTGAGAATTTTGGCTTTGGAGCCCTAGCAAACAGTCTAGTAGGCGGACAATAGTACTCATAAGAATAGGCAGAATAGTTCTTGGTCATATGAACATGGCGGTTTGATGAACCGCTCTCATATTCATATGCCTGAGTATGGTTTCCCTGCAAAACATTTGCATTAGTGCGACTCAGGTGAGTCCTCTGTCTGTATGAAGCCTTTGGACCGTATGAAGCCTTTGGTCTGAGGTTTGTCTTCTTTATGCGAGGTGTCATGAAGACATTCACAGGAAGATTTTCCAGACACCTTTTTGGAACCCAGATCTTCTTCATAGGCAGTCCATTCCTGCAGTTAGTACCAATGTACCTGGCAAACACTTCACCATTCTGATTCTTAAACAGTTTATAGTTTGCATCAAAGGATTCATCAATGATAATGGGGTTAGCACAAGTGAAGCCAGATAGATTGGATGGATCTGCTGAAGGTTCCTTTGCAGCAACCCATGTGGTTTTGGGGTACTGCTCAGGTTTCCAGTAAGATCCATCAGCATTCATTTTCCTTACGAACCCAACACCCTCTTTCCTAGGGTTTCGGTTCAGAATCTGCTTCTTGAGGACATCACATAATGTCTGATGCCCTTTAAGACTTTTGTACATCCCTGTTTCAAGCAATGTCTTCAACCTAGCATTCTCATCAGCAATAGCAGTGGTGTCCTCAGCAGAGGGGTTAGTTACCACATCAACAGTTGAAGATATTGCAACAGCAGCAGCAGTAGAACATTCAGCAACAGAAGCAGCATTATCACGCAAAATGCATTTAAGACATGGTGGTTCAAATCCTTCCTGAGCGGAACTGATCTGTTTGGTGCGAAGTGACTCGTTTTCCTTTTGAAGATCTTCATGAGCCGCCCTCAATTTCTCAAGATCTTGCTTCCTCTGAAGATAATCATAGGAAAGCTTTTCATGAGTTGTTGAGAGAGTATCATGACGACTCTCAAGTTCCTGATACTTAACGTGAAGATTTTTTATGTCTTCAATTAAGGATTCAGATCGAGTCATTTCAGCACCCAACAGATCATCGCTTCTATCTAACAGTTTTTGAATATGTTCCATAGCTTTCTGTTGTTCAGTTGCAATTTTAGAAAGTGTTTTGTAGCTGGGTTTCGAACCACAATTAGAGTCATCGTCACTAGATGTTTGATAGTGAGTAGTGCGTGTGTTTACCTTGGCACCGCGTGCCATGAAGTAGTAGGTAGGAGCGGAGTAGTCCTTGTTATTTGCATCAGTGTCGGTGATGAAGTCATTGTCTTCAGTGTTGAAGATAGACTTGGCGACGTATGCTGTAGCCAGACTTGCAATGCCAGAATCAGGCTCCTCCTCAGACTCCACCTCTGCCTCCTCAGAAGCGGACTCCTCCTCTGAATCCATTTCCTTGCCAACAAATGCACGTGCCTTGCCAGATGAGCTCTTCTTGTGTGATGAAGACTTTGAGGAAGACTTGGAAGAAGACTTTGAGTATTTCTTCTTCTTCTTGTCGTCAGAGTCATATTCCTTGCTCTTCTTCTTCTTTCTGTTCTCATTTTCCCACTGTGGACACTCAGAGATGAAGTGTCCAGTTTTCTTGCACTTGTGGCATGTTTTCTTCTTGTAGTCATGAGCAGAAGCTTCATCATTCCTTGAGCTTGATCGTGAAGACTTTCTGAAGCCTTTCTTCTTGGTGAATTTTTGGAACTTCTTCACAAGCATTGCAAGTTCCCTTCCAATGTCTTCAGGATCATCAGAACTGCTGTCAGATTCTTCTTCAGATGAGGAAACAGCTTTTGCCTTCAAGGCACGAGTTCGCCCATAGTTTGGACCGTAGATATCTCTTTTCTCAGAAAGCTGAAACTCATGTTGAGCCTCTCAAGTATGTCAGACGGATCGAGTGTCTTGAAATCAGGACGTTCTTGAATCATCAGGGCTAGGATGTCAAATGAACTATCAAGTGATCTCACCAGCGTCTTGATGACTTCATGTTTGGTGATCTCAGTGGTGCCGAGGGCTTGAAGCTCATTTGTGATGTCAGTGAGTCGATCAAATGTGTGATGGACATTCTCATTGTCATTTCGCTTGAAGCGGTTGAAGAGGTTGCGAAGGACACTAATTCTCTGATCTCTCTGGGTTGAGATGCCTTCATTGACCTTGGAGAGCCAGTCCCAGACCAGCTTGGATGTCTTTAAGGCACTCACACGGCCATACTGTCCTTTGGTCAGATGACCACAGATGATATTCTTGGCAGTAGAGTCCAGTTGAGTGAACTTCTTGACATCAGCAGCAGTGACACCTTCTCCAGCCTTGGGAACGCCGTTCTCGACGACATACCATAGGTCGACGTCAATGGCTTCAAGATGCATGCGCATCTTATTCTTCCAGTAGGGATATTCAGTTCCATCGAAGACGGGGCACGCAGCGGAGACTTTAATTATCCCTGCAGTCGACATAGCTAAAACTCCAGGTGGTTAAACCGAATCACACAGAACAAGGGAGCACCTTGCTCTGATACCAATTGAAAGTGCGTTATATCGACTAGAGGGGGGTGAATAGGCGATTTTTATGAAAGTCTTCAAACCATGGAAGTTATGAAGACAAACAGTAGAGATATGCCTATTACTATGCAGCAGAAGGTAGACTACACTAGGCAAGCCATGGTCAAGTATACAATAGAGTGAAAGCACAATGACAAATAGCTGCAATGTAGTAAGGATCAGGTAGGAAGATATTGTGAAGCCAAACAGAACACACATTCACTTAGTGAAGACAGAAGATAGAGCAAACATGCAATGACTTCACAACGAGTAACAGTAAGTAAAGGGAAGTGAAGATGAAACCAGTGACTCGTTGAAGACAATGATTTGTTGGACCAGTTCCTATTGCTGTGACAACTGTACGTCTAGTTGGAGCGGCTAGGTATTTAAACCTTAGGACACACAGTCCCGGACACCTAGTCCTGAACACGCAGCTCAGGACACCCAGTCCTCACCGTATTCTCCTTGACATAAGGTCACACAGACCTCGCCCAATCACTCTGGTAAGTCTTCAAGGTAGACTCCCAAACCTTCACAGACTTCGTTCACCGGCAATCCACGATGTCTCTTGGATGCTCAGAACGCGATGCCTAACCGACTGGAGGATGCACAGTCCTCAAGTGTAATAAGTCTTCAGATCACTCAGACAAGAAGACTTAAGTGATGCCCAATTCTCTCTGGCTCTGGGTGGTTAGGGCTTTATCCTCGCTAGGTATTCTCTCTCAAAGGCTTCGAGGTGGGTTGCTCTCAAACGACAAAAGCCGTGCACTAAATCTGAGCAGCCAACCGTTTATGGTTGTAGGGGTTGGGCTATTTATAGCCACTTGGCAACCCGACCTGATTTGTCCGAAATGACCCTCGGTCACTAAGGAACTGACACGTGTTCCAACGGTCAGATTTCAAACTCACACGGCAACTTTACTTGGGCTACAAGCAAAGCTAACTTGTCCGACTCTAGCCAAGATTAGCTCTCATAGTCTTCACTCGAAGACATAGGTTTTTAATTAGGCATCACTTCAGTCATTCTGACTGGTTCTCTTGGACCCCACTTAATAGTACGGTGGTTCCTATGACTCAACAAAAATGAAAAAGAACTGCGAAGGATCTAAGTCTTCGAGCTCCATAGGCTTCATGTGGTGTCTTCTCTTGTCATAGTCTTCAATGTGAATATCTTCATATACCACCTTTGTCTTCAATGTCATCAAACATTTTTAGGGGTCATCTTTGGTAGGAAAACCGAATCAATGAGGGACTTCTACCTGTGTTATCCTGCAATTCTCACAAACACATTAGTCCCTCAACTAGGTTTGTCGTCAATACTCCAAAACCAACAAGGGGTGACACTAGATGCACTTACACCCCCCCCCCTCTAGTCGATATACTCTCGGTCCTAACAAGGAGGCCGAGCGGCTCCTCTACGAGCAGCAGGCAGCCATTGGACAAGGCTGTCGCGGCCCTCCAGTGCCATACAGCTGCTGGAGGGACGACAGTGATGATGGCACCGATGGAAACGGCGGTGCCGCAGGGCAGGGCGGCCACGCGTAGGAGGTGTCTGGTATAGGGTTCAGTATTTTTTTTTCTAGTTTTTAGTCAAACGGTCGAAATACTTACCGTTTATGTAAATTATATATGAATTTGAATGAAATCCATCCGGTTTGATCGAATTTCGCCCGCTTGGTTCGAATTGTTGGTCGGATGTATGCGGCTAGCGTTAGATGGCTGCCTCCCGCATCCGTGTCTGCGGACTAGTCCCCTTATCCGTGGACGGAAGCGGGACGTTTTTTGCGGGTTGCCCCGTTGCAGATACCCTAAATGATTTCAGTTTATGCGGTTTCAGAATAATATATAGGACTGTTGGTTTTTCACCTTGGTTGCCATTGTTTCTATTTCTAATGGACTGAAGAACGACTCAAGTTGTTTGTGCTGTCGGCTACCTAAAAATCTCGCAATCTCAATCGTTGTTTGACTTGGGCCAATATCGAGCATTGGATCTCAGTCCCATGGATCCCTTTCTGTCTCCCTCCCTCTTTCACTCGTGGGGATGACGAGTGGATAGGAATAGGTAAGAGGGCGAGGGCGTTCTGCTAAAAAAATGTGTTCGGGCGGATGGCATAGTGCCTAAACGAGCCAGTTAGATGACGTGTCGACCGGTCCCGCTTTAAGATCCATGATCACCATCAGATGGTTACAAACAAAGTGAAGGTGCATAGTTGGCGTCTTATGAGGAATGGTTTGGCTGTATGTTCTGAGCTTAGTTGACGAAAAATTAAATCTGGTGTGGGGTGTGCTGCATGTGGGAGAGAGGAGTCTCTTGCTCATAGATTTTGGATGTGTCCACACTCGCAGTGTTTTTGGAAAGTTTTTTCTGAAAAAAGAGGAATCCCTGCTAGCTACCCACCAGAAGATATGCAATCAAATGTGGAGGTAGGTAGATAGTTGGCTCAATGGATTTCTGAGGTTGATGATGAACAGAGAGAATTATGATGCAGGGTGTTTATGGGCTTTGGCTTGCGAGGAATAATGCAAGGGATGGGAAGAAGATTCAATCTCCACATGAAATATCATATTCGGTCTCAAAGCTCATGGATGAGTGGTATGAAGTGGTGCAATGAAAATCAAGAACTCTTGTGCGACCATGACTTGAGAAATGGACACCACCTGAACAAGGGTGGATTCTAGCAATGTTAATGGAGCGGTGTCAAAGAATGGATGTGAGGGAGGAGGAGGGGTGGTCTTGCATGACCATGATGATGCCTTTCGGGGTGCTGCAACTCAATTCTTTTCGTATGACTCGAAACCGGAATTTGTTGAATTGAAGGCATGTAGAAGAGCACTCCAATTTGGGCGTGATTTGAGTATCTCAAAGATTCATGTTGAAATGGATTGCAACCAGGCTGTGAGAATGATAAATAGTGCTTGCAAAAATCTCTCGGAGGCTGGGCCAATTGTTGAGGATATTAAGGCTCTGGTGCAGGGATGCCAGGGTTGTAAAGTTTCATGGACAAGAAGGACTGCAAATCAACCTGCACATATTCTTGCTAAGTTAGTTGTTAGTGAACAAGTATCTCAAGAATGGCGGGTTGTGCCTCCTGAGTGTATTTTGCATGTAATAGCGGTGGAGATTCCGAACGCTTTTTAATTAATGAAGTTTGTTGTTCTCAAAAAAAAACATCAGGACAAAGTGTCTTCGTGCCACACGTGTGACACTTATCATTTAGATACAAATTCTTGGATACGTTCCTTTCCCATAACATTCCCTTGCCCTAATGGTTGTAAGCAAAGGATTTATCCGACGAGAAAATGGCGAACGAAAAAGAGGGGCAAATAGAACGGCAAATTTTTGTGAGGTGGGGGAGAGGAAAACAAGAGGCAAATAGCAAATAATGTAAATTGCGGGGAGATGAGATTTGTGATTAGGAGCCTGGTATATGTTGAAGATCCTGCCTGACAACGGCGTCAGAAATTCCTTTTGATGTTGCTTGAAGCTACGTCGGTATTTCCCCAAAGAGGAAGAGATTATGCAGCATAGCGGTGGTAGGTATTTCCCTCAGATGTGAATCCAAGGTTATCGAACCATTAGGAGAACCAAGCAACACAACGTAAGAAGCACCTGCACACAAATAACAAATACTCGCAACCCGACGTGTTAAAGGGGTTGTCAATCCCTTTCAGGTAACGGCGCCAGAAATTGGTACGTGGACGGGAGAAAGTTGTAAATATTGATAGATCGATCGCCAAATAAAATAAATTGCAGCAAGGTGTTTTTGTATTTTTGGTTTAGTAAATCTAAAAATAAAAGGTAAATAAAACACATCGCGAAGCCAAATAATATGAGAAAGGGACCCGGGGGCCGTAGATTTCATTAGTGGCTTCTCTCGAGAAAAATAGCAAACGGTGGGTAAACAAATTACCGTTGGGCAATTAATAGAAATTCAAATACTCATGACGATATCCAGGCAATGATCATTATATGGGCATCATGTCCAAGATTAGTAGACCGACTCCTGCCTGCATCTACTATTACTCCACACATCGACCGCTATCCAGCATGCATCTAGTGTATTAAGTTCATGGAGAAATAGAGTAATGCAATAAGAATGATGACATGATGTAGACAAGATCTATCTATGTAGAGATAGACCCCATCGTTTTATCCTTACTAGCAACGATACATACGTGTTGGTTCCCCTTTTGTTTCTGGGATCAAGCCCGTAAGATCGAACCCACTACAAAGCACCTCTTCCCATTGCAAGATAAATACATCAAGTTGGCCAAACAAAACCCAAATATCTAGAAGAAATACGAGGCTATAAGCAATCATGCATATAAGAGATCAAAGAAACTCAAATAACTTTCATGGATATAAAAAGATTGTAACATCCCAAATTTCCAATTTGGAATGTTATACATAGGTCATCATATGCATATCATATTTTATTTGCATTTTGGTCTTTGATCCTAAAATCCTAAGCAACTCAAGGACCCACAAAGAGAGTTGGGGATTTTATCATTTTCATATTTGAATTTTCTCAAATATTGAAAAGGGGATCACTTTGGTTTTAATTATTTTTTCTCTCCAAATAATATTTCCAATATTAAAAATATATGAGAGGGGATAATGTGACTTCTCCAAAATAAAGAAATATTGGAGAAAAAATGTTAATATAAAATAAAGTATTTTGTCTGGATTTTATTGCTATTTTATTTGAATTAGAAAAATATGCATTTTTCGAAATTGCATTCTTAGCCCAAATAAATGTTCACTTTGTCTGAAATATTATTAGAGGACCGTGAAAATTTATTTAAGGATTTTTGGACTTCGTTTGGTATTTCTTTTATTTATTTTACTCCTTCTGTTTAAAAAAACGAACCGACCTACGGGCCGTGCCCGAGCCGGACTTCCCCGGCCGGCCCCTTTAAAAGGCGAGGCCCGACCACCCCGCCAGCCCCGCCGCCCGAAAACCCTAGCCACCGCCGCGCCTCGATTTCTGCGTCGCCGCCGCCGAAGCCCCGCCGTAGTTAGCCGCCTCCGCCGCGGGTCTTTTCGCTCGGTTAGGTAAAAACCGTCTCAGTTTTTTTCAGAAAACCCTAGATCTGTTTTTTGTAGATCGGTTCGGTTTTTCGTCGGTTTATTTATCGAGCGGACGTCCGTCCATTCGTTCGTTTTAACGAACGTTGTTCGCCAGTTCGGTTCAGACAGCGAACGTCCGTTCGTTAGTCTTTTCTTTTTACTTTATTTTCGGCCAGCGACCTATCCGCGATTATTTTATCACAGATCAGCCCCTGATCTTCAAACCCTCGCCGTTTCTTAACCGTTTGTCCAAATCCAGTGAAACTAATGCCAAAATCTTCGTCTCGAACCCCTCTTTCGGTTTAATCAACTTGAACAGGGTTTTTGACAAAATAAAATTTTGTTGCAAGCAGATTTTCATTCGAAGTTCTTTTGACCGTAGTTTCAGTTCCGTACCTCCGATTTGATCATTTCTTTTTGCAAATCGAACCTCTTCAGTTGAACTTTCAGTTTGGATCTTCCTATCTGAAGTTTTACCTTTGCATATTTGGCTGAGTGCTTATGTATGCTATTGTTTATTTGCGATAGAATTTCCGGAGTGCGTAGCGTGCTACTACGAGTCACTAGGTTTTGCGGATCATCAGCAAGGCAAGTAAGACATTGACCATACCCCTTTATTATCTAGTTTTTATGCATTAGTTACAACCCTCAAACATTGCATGAGTAGGATCTCTTAACATGTGGGTTTTGGGAAGTAGTTGATGAGGTGGAACCTATAGCCATGCTATGCTCGTAGACGTGGATTGGGTCTGAGTGTATCCATGACAGATGTGAGATTATTAATTAATGGTTTACATAAGGTGGCTACTTAAACACACATCTGGGTGGATTGGTTGCGAGCACCTGGGGATATACCAGTGCTGTCCTTTTTGGTTCGACACCCAGGCTCAAAGGGATCAAAAGATTATTCATGCTAGAAACTTCTGTGTGCAGCCAGAAGCTATTATGGGATCTAGCATAGTGGAGTAAGTTGCATGACCTCTTCCAGTGGTAGGCTAGTAGATGTAGGGGATGTAGTTTGGTACTGTCTACCCGGGGTTAGAGTTAATGCTTCTGAAAGACTGTGTCTCGGTCATCCATTTCTCAAACACCATGTAGCGTGAGAATTCCAACAGAGGAGATTGAGTCTTGTGAGGAAAAGTGTGCAAACATCTGCAGAGTGTACAAACTAATCATGGTTAGCCGTGTCCCCAGTTATGGACATCTTGAGTATCTGGTTCTTGGATTATCATGTGGATCTCATCACCCTAAATTAATTTGTTGGGATGTTAATTACTTTTAATTCGGATTGAGATGGGGTTTTACCATTCTCAATGTTTTCAACTACCATGATAGTTAAATAAAATATATTCCTTTGTTCTAGGGAAAAATTGGCTTTTCACAAAAACATTATAACCATAGAGCCTCCACCAGCCATATGTGCATGTAGTGGTAGCTTTTACTTGTTTCATTGCTCTACTGTGTTATCTTGCCAGCATATTCCATGTGCTGACCCGTTTCGGGCTGCAACATATCATGTTGCAGACTTCTCAGACGAAGAGTAAAGTGCGCTAGGTCGTTGTCGTGCACTCAGCTATGCCGTTGGAGTTGGTGGACTCACTTTATCTTCCAAGCCTTCCGCTATTATCTTATTTAGATGGCCTTAAGCCATATTTATTGTAATAAGTTCTCTTTGAGACATTCCTTGTAATAAGTGCGTGATTGCCACTCTGTTATCCTTCAAGTACTATGTGTATCAGCATTACCGATCCAGGGATGACACTTATGCACAGAGATTTGACCGTTTGAGGTCGGATCGCTACAAGATGGTATCAGAGCACACACTGAATGTAGGACACAACCACTAAGATGAGCCATAGGTCACTCTTCTCTACCCATTTCTAACTCATCTTCGTTTTCTACTCTATAGGATGGCGGACACAAGGAACAAGTTTACACAGCCGGTTGAAGACACACCTTTTGGACGACACTTGAAGGAAGTCACTAGGTACCTCAACATTGGAATACCAAGCTTCACCGGGACCAACACCGCCACTTTACCAGAAGAAGAGCGTTGGATGATTCAAGTTCAAGTTCCAGGAAGAACATTCACGCCAGTCACTGAGCCCATAGAGTTTTCCTTTGATGCACCAACCTGGAGTCTAGGAAAGAGCATGGCAACCCACATCGCCATAGGACGCATCGGCGAAGTTTATCACAAGGATCTTAAGGACACTATCTACCATATATGTGGGCACCGATATGAGCAATGGGAGATGATCAGCACCAGGAGGGACAGGTCCATTGTAGCCTTCATCCAGGAGTTAAACTAGCACATCTGACGCCAGGAGAACCAAATGTGCACAAGCATGATAGATCTGAAGAATTTGATGACTAGGAACATGGAGCTGGAAGAGGAACTCAAGTCTACACGCGACGAATATGAGGAGGAAATCACAATACTAGTGGAGAAGAATGACGACCTGACAAGGAAGCTAGGAGTATTCATGGAAGACCATGCGCCAGGAGGAGATGACGACCACCCCAAGGACTACATCATCATCGACGACACCGACTCCGACGCTAGTGATGATGATTATGAAGACGAAGCTGGAGCAGATATCATGGAGTCTTCTACCGATCAAAATTTTTAGTAGACCACCATACTATTAGTAGTATTTCCCTATGTATATATTAGTAGTCCGAGCACTGTAACGATAGTTGGATCGATTGTATGCCCTTGCTTGAAATTTTTTTGGAGTGATATGTTTGTGTTTGTCTCATGTGCATATGGGTAGTGTCTTCTCCCTAGACCTCATATCTATTCTAATCTCTCCCCTCTAAACCCCTCAGATGTCTCTGAGACATGACCCCAGATTTTTCCTTCCCATCGGAGCTCACTTAGTTGATCCAACAGCAGAATACACTGATGCAGTTACTAGTTCAGAATCAAGGCAACAACAACAACAATAACAACAACCCACCGCCAGCCCCTCCAGTTGACAACTTAGCCCGTTTTCTGAGGTTACAACCGCTGGTGTTTTCCAGTAGCACCGAGCCCATAGTTGCTGATGAATGGCTATGCAGGATTGGAAGGGAGTTAACCACTGCAGGTTGCACAGATGTTGAGAAGGTGTGTTTTGCCACACATCAATTGGATGGGCCTGCAGCCTCATGGTGGGAGAATTACACAGCCACCTTCCCTATAGCCAATGTTACTTGGGAGCGGTTTCAGCAAGCATTCCGCACTGCTCATGTCTCAACTGGAGCTATGAGCATGAAGGAGCGTGAGTTTCGCAACTTACGCCAGGGCAACCGTACTATGGGGCAGTACGTGGATGAGTTTAGTAAGTTAGCCCGCTATGCCCCAGATGATGTGGCCACAGATGTCGCGAAGCAAGAGAAGTTTACGGAAGGGCTGAATGATGAGATGAGTATGCAGTTAATGGTGGCAACATTTAACAACTACCAGGAGTTGGTAGATAAGGATCTTATGATTGAAGGGAAGCAGCAGCAGATTGAGAGCCGCAAAAGGAAGAATGGATAAGGGAAGTACAATTCAGGAGCTCAGCAGAAACCACATTTTACCATGAACTCGGGAGGATATACCCATAACCATGGAGGCCATAACCACAATTGAGGAAGTTCGCATAACCACAATGCCTCTAGGAATGGAAATGGGAGTGGAGCAAGCAGGCAGAACCGCTCTAACCCAAGCACGCCCGCCAAGAAGGACCAAAGTCATGTTACTTGTTTCAAGTGTTGGGGAACGTAGTAATTTCAAAAAAATTCCTACGCACACGCAAGATCATGGTGATGTATAGCAACGAGACTGGAGAGTGTTGTCTACGTACCAACGCAGACCGACTGCGGAAGCGATCACACAACGTAGAGGAAGTAGTCGTACGTCTTCCCGATCCAAGCACCGTTACTCCGGCACCTCCGAGTTCTTAGCACACGTACAGCTCGATGATGATCCCCGGGCTCCGATCCAGCAAAGCGTCGGGGAAGAGTTCCGTCAGCACGACGGCATGGTGACGATCTTGATGTACTACCGTCGCAGGGCTTCGCCTAAGCACCGCTACAATATGATCGAGGTGGAATATGGTGGCAGGGGGCACCGCACACGACTAAGGAACAATCTCAAGAATCAACTTGTGTGTCTGGAGGTGCCCCCCTGCCCCCGTATATAAAGGAGCAAGGGGGAGGAGGCCGGCCATAGGAGAGGCGCGCCAGGTGTGGAGTCCTACTAGGACTCCAAGTCCTAGTAGGAGTCCACCAAGAGGGGAGGAAGGGAGAAGGAAGTGGAGGAGTAGGAAAGGTGGCCGGCCCCCTTTTCCCTAGTCCAATTCGGACTAGAGGGGAGGGGGGGCGCAGCAGCCTTTTTTCCTCTTCCCACTAAAGCCCATCAAGGCCCATTACTTCTCCCGTAACTACCCGGTACTCCGAAAAATACCCGCATCACTCGGAACCTTTCCGATGTCCAAATATAGTCGTCCAATATATCGATCTTTACGTCTCGACCATTTCGAGACTCCTTGTCATGTCCCCGATCTCATCCGGGACTCCGAACTCCTTCGGTACATCAAAACTCATAAACTCATAGTATAACTGTCATCGAAACCTTAAGCGTGCGGACCCTACGGTTCGAGAACAATGTAGACATGACCGAGACACGTCTCCGGTCAATAACCAATAGCGGGACCTGGATGCCCATATTGGCTCCAACATATTCTACGAAGATCTTTTATCGGTCAGACCGCATAACAACATACGTTGTTCCCTTTGTCATCGGTATGTTACTTGCCCGAGATTCGATCGTCGGTATCCAATACCTAGTTCAATCTCGTTACCAGCAAGTCTCTTTACTCGTTCTGTCATACATCATCCCACAACTAACATATTAGTTGCAGTTCTTGCAAGGCTTATGTGATGTGCATTACCGAGAGGGCCCAGAGATACCTCTCCGACAATCGGAGTGACAAATCCTAATCTCGAAATACGCCAACCCAACATCTACCTTCGGAGACACTTGTAGTACTCCTTTATAATCACCCAGTTACGTTGTGACGTTTGGTAGTACCCAAAGTGTTCCTCCGGCAAACGGGAGTTGCATAATCTCATAGTCATAGGAACATGTATAAGTTATGAAGAAAGCAATAGCAACATACTAGACGATCGGGTGCTAAGCTAATGGAACGGGTCATGTCAATCAGATCATTCAACTAATGTTGTGATCCCGTTAATCAAATAACAACTCTTTGTCCATGGTTAGGAAACATAACCATCTTTGATTAACGAGCTAGTCAAGTAGAGGCATACTAGTGACACTCTGTTTGTCTATGTATTCACACATGTATTATGTTTCCGGTTAATACAATTCTAGCATGAATAATAAACATTTATCATGATATAAGGAAATAAATAATAACTTTATTATTGCCTCTAGGGCATATTTCCTTCAGTCTCCCACTTGCACTAGAGTCAATAATCTAGATCACATCGCCATGTGATTTAACATCAATAGTTCACATCTTTATGTGATTGGTTCACATCTCCATGTGACTAACACCCAAAGGGTTTACTAGATTCAATAATCTAGTTCACATCGCTATGTGATTAAGACCCAAAAAGTGATCATGTTTTGCTTGTGAGAGAAGTTTAGTCAACGGGTCTGCCACATTCAGATCCGCATGTATTTTGTAAATCTCTATGTCAACAATGCTCTGCATGGAGCTACTCTAGCTAATTGCTCCCACTTTCAATATGTATCCAGATTGATACTTAGAGTCATCGGGATCAGTGTCAAAACTTGCATTGACGTAACCCTTTACGACGAACCTTTTGTCACCTCCGTAATTGAGAAACATATCCTTATTCCAGTAAGGATAATTTTGACCGTTGTCTAGTGATCTACTCCTAGATCATTATTGTACTCCCATGCCAATCAGTGTAGGGTATACAATAGATCTGGTACACAGCATGGCATACTTTATAGAACCTATGGCTGAGGCATAGGGAATGACTTTCATTCTCTTTCTATCTTCTGCCGTGGTCGGGCTTTGAGTCTTACTCAACTTCACACCTTGTACTACAGGCAAGAACTCTTTCTTTGACTGCTCCATTTTTGAACTACTTCAAAATCTTGTCAAGGTATGTACTCATTGGAAAAAAAAACTTATCAAGCGTCTTGATCTATCTCTATAGATCTTGGAGCTCAATATGTAAGCAGCTTCACCGAAGTCTTTCTTTGAAAAACTCCTTTCAAACACTCCTTTATGCTTTACAGAATAATTCTACATTATTTCCGATCAACAATATGTCATTCACATATACTTTATCAGAAATGCTGTAGTGCTCCCACTCACTTTCTTGTAAATACAGGCTTCACCGCAAGTCTGTATAAAACTATATGCTTTGATCAACTTATCAAAGCGTGTATTCCAACTCTGAGATGCTTGCACCAGTCCATAGATGAATCGCTGGAGCTTGCATATTTTGTTAGCACCCTTAGGATTGACAAAACCTACTGGTTGCATCATATACAACTCTTCTTTAATAAATCCATTAAGGAATGCAGTTTTGTTTATCCATTTGCCAGATTTCATAAAATGCGGCAATTGCTAACATGATTCAGACAGACTTAAGCATAGATACGGGTGAGAAACTCTCATTGTAGTCAACACTTTGAACTTGTCGAAAACCTTTTGCGACAATTCTAGCTTTGTAGATAGTAACACTACTATCAACGTCCGTCTTCCTCTTGAAGATCCATTTATTTTCTATGGCTTGCCGATCATTGGGCAAATCCATCAAAGTCCATACTTTGTTCTCATACATGGATCATATCTCAGATTTCATGGCCTCAAACCATTTCGCGGAATCTGGGCTCATCATCGCTTCCTCATAGTTCGCAGGTTCGTCATGGTCTAGTAACATGACTTCCAGAATAGGATTTACTGTACCACTCTGGTGCGGATCTCACTCTGGTTTACCTACGAGATTCGGCAGTAACTTGATCTGAAGTTTTATGATCATCATCATTAGCTTCCTCACTAATTGGTGTAGTAGTCACAGGAACAGATTTCTGTGATGAACTACTTTCCAATAAGGGAGCAGGTACAGTTACCTCGTCAAGTTCTACTTTCCTCCCACTCACTTCTTTCGAGAGAAACTCCTTCTCTAGAAAGGATCCATTATAAGCAACGAATGTCTTGCCTTAGGATCTGTGATAGAAGGTGTACCCAACAGTCTCCTTTTGGGTATCCTATGAAGACATATTTCTCCGATTTGGTTTTGAGCTTATCAGGATGAAACTTTTTCACATAAGCATCACAACCCCAAACTTTAAGAAACGACAACTTTGGTTTCTTGCTAAACCACAGTTCAGATTGTGTCGTCTCAACGGACTTAGATGGTGCCCCTTTTTAACGTGAATGCAGCTGTCTCTAATGCATAACCCCAAAACGATAGTGGTAGATCGGTAAGAGATATCATATAACGCACTATATCTAATAAAGTACGGTTATGACGTTCGGACACACCATTACACTATGGTGTTCCATGTGGCGTGAGTAGTGAAACTATTTCACATTGTTTTTAACTGAAGGCCAAACTCGTAACTCAAATACTCTTCTCTACGATCAGATCATAGAAACTTTATTTTCTTGTTACGATGATTTTTCACTTCACTCTGAAATTCTTTGAACTTTACAAATGTTTCAGACTTATGCTTCATCAAGTAGATATACTCATATCTGCTCAAATCATCTGTGAAGATCAGAAAATAATGATACCTGTCGCGAGCCTCAATATTCATCGGACCACATACATCAGTATGTATGATTTCCAACAAATCTGTTGCTCACTCCATTGTTCCGAAGAACAGAGTCTTATTCATCTTGCCCATGAGGCATGGTTCGCAAGCATCAACTGATTCATAATCAAGTGATTCCAAAAGCCCATCAGCATGGAGTTTCTTCATGCGCTTTACACAAATATGACCTAAACGGCAGTGCTACAAATAAGTTGCACTATCATTGTTAACTTTGCATCTTTTGGTTTCAATATTATGATTATGTCTATCACTACGATCGAGATCCAACGAGCTATTTTCATTGGGTGTGTAACCATTTAAGGTTTTATTCATGTAAACAGAACAACAATTTATTCTCTTACTTAAATGAATAACCGTATTACAATAAACATGATCAAATCATATTCATGCTCAACGCAAACACCAAATAACACTTATTTAGGTTCAACACTAATCCCGAAATTATAGGGAGTGTGCGATGATGATCATATCAATCTTGGAACCACTTCCAACACACATCGTCACTTCACCCTTAACTAGTCTCTGTTTATTCTGCAACTCCCGTTTCGAGTTACTAATCTTAGCAACTGAACTAGTATCAAATACTGAGGGTTTGCTATAAACACTAGTAAAGTACACATCAATAACATGTATATCAAATATACTTATGTTCACTTTGCCATCCTTCTTATCCGCCAATCACTTGGGGTAGTTCCGCTTCCAGTGACCAGTCCCTTTGAAGTAGAAGCACTCAGTCTCAGGCTTAGGTCCAGACTTGGGCTTCTTCACTTGAGCAGCAACTTGCTTGCTGTTCTTTTTGAAGTTCCCCTTCTTTCCTCTGCCCTTTTCTTGAAACTAGTGGTCTTGTCTACCATCAACACTTGATGTTTTTCTTGATTTCCACCTTCATCGATTTCATCATCATGAAAAGCTCGGGAGTCGTTTTCGTCATCCCTTGCATACTATAGTTCATCACGAAGTTCTACTAACTTGGTCATGGTGACTAGAGAATTCTGTCAATCACTATCTTATCTGGAAGATTAACTCCCACTTGATTCAAGCGATTGTAGTACCCAGACAATCTGAGCACATGCTCACTAGTTGAGCGATTCTCCTCCATCTTTTAGCTATAGAACTTGTTGGAGACTTCATATCTCTCAACTCGGGTATTTTCTTGAAATATTATCTTCAACTCCTGGAACATCTCATATGGTCCATGACGTTCAAAACGTCTTTGAAGTCCCGATTCTAAGCCATTAAGCATGGTGCACTAAACTATCAAGTAGTCATCATATTGAGCTAGCCAAACGTTCATAACGTCTGCATCTGCTCCTGCAATAGGTCTGTCACCTAGCGGTGCATCAAGGACATAATTCTTCTGTGCAGCAATGAGGATAAACCTCAGACCATGGATCCAATCCGCATCATTGCTACTAACATCTTTCAATACAATTTTCTCTAGGAACATATCAAAGTAAACACAGGGAAGCAACAACGCGAGCTATTGATCTACAACATGATTTACAAAATACTACCAGGACTAAGTTCATGATAAATTTAAGTTCAATTAATCATATTACTTAAGAACTCCCACTTAGATAGACATCCCTCTAATCCTCTAAGTGATCACGTGATCCAAATCAACTAAACCATGTCCGATCATCACGTGAGATGGAGTAGTTTCAATGGTGAACATCACTATGTTGATCATATCTACTATATGATTCACGCTCGACCTTTCGGTCTCCGTGTTCCGAGGCCATATCTGTATATGCTTGGCTCGTCAAGTATAACCTAAGTATTCCGCGTGTGCAACTGTTTTGCACCCGTTGTATTTGAACGTAGAGCCTATCACACCCGATCATCACATGGTGTCTCAGCACGAAGAACTTTTGCAACGGTGCACACTCAGGGAGAACACTTCTTGATAATTAGTGAGAGATCATCTTAAAATGCTACCGTCAAACTAAGCAAAATAAGATGTATAAAAGATGAACATCATATGCAATCAAAATATGTGACATGATATGGCCATCATCATCTTGCTTCTTTGATCTCCATCTCCAAAGTACTGTCATGATCTATATCGTCACTGGCATGACACCATGATCTCCATCATCTTGATCTGTATCAATGTGTCGTCACGTGGTCGTCTCACCAACAATTGCTCTTGCAACTATTGTTATCGCATAGCGATAAAGTAAAGCAATTATTGGATGCTTGCATCTCATGCAATAGAGAGACGAGCATAAGGCGTTTGCCAGTTGCCGATAACTTCCATAAAACATGATCATCTCATACAACAACTTATATCTCATCACGTCTTGACCATATCACATCACAACATGCCCTGCAAAAACAAGTTAGACGTCCTCTACTTTGTTGTTGCAAGTTTTACGTGGCTGCTACGGGCTTAAGCAAGAACCAACCTCACCTACGCATCAAAACCACAACGATAGTTTGTCAAATAGACTCCGTTTTAACCTTCGCAAGGACCGGGCGTAGTCACACTCGGTTCAACTAAAGTTGGAGAAACAGTCACCTGCAAGTCACCTTTGTGCAAAGCACGTCGGGGAAACCGGTCTCGCATAAGCGTACGCGTAATGTCGGTCCGGGCCGCTTCATCCAGCAATACCGCCGAACCAAAGTATGACATGCTGGTAGGCAGTATGACTTATATCGCCCACAACTCACTTGTGTTCTACTCATGCATATAACATCAAACCGTAAAACCTAGGTTCGGATGCCACTGTTGGGGAACGTAGTAATTTCAAAAAAAAATCCTACGCACACGCAAGATCATGGTGATGTATAGCAACGAGAGGGCAGAGTGTTGTCTACATACCAACGCAGACCGACTGCGGAAGCGATCACACAACGTAGAGGAAGTAGTCGTACGTCTTCCCGATCCGACCAATCCAAGCACCGTTACTCCGGCAGCTCCGAGTTCTTAGCACACGTACAGCTCGATGATGATCCCCAGGCTCCGAACCAGCAAAGCGTCGGGGAAGAGTTCCGTCAGCACGACGGTGTGGTGACGATCTTGATGTACTACCGTTGCAGGGCTTCGCCTAAGCACCGCTACAATATGATCGAGGTGGAATATGGTAGCAGGGGGCACCGCACACGGCTAAGGAACGATCTCAAGGATCAACTTGTGTGTCTAGAGGTGCCCCCCTGCCCCCGTATATAAAGGAGCAAGGGGGAGGAGGCCGGCCATAGGAGAGGCGCGCCAGGTGTGGAGTCCTACTAGGACTCCAAGTCCTAGTAGGAGTCCACCAAGAGGGGAGGAAGGGAGAAGGAAGTGGAGGAGTAGGAAAGGTGGCCGGCCCCCTTTTCCCTAGTCCAATTCGGACTAGAGGGGAGGGGGGCGCAGCGGCATTTTTTCCTCTTCCCACTAAAGCCCATCAAGGCCCATTACTTCTCCCATAACTACCCGGTACTCCGAAAAATACCCGAATCACTCGGAACCTTTCCGATGTCCGAATATAGTCGTCCAATATATCGATCTTTACGTCTCGACCATTTCGAGACTCCTCATCATGTCCCCGATCTCATCCGGGACTCCGAACTCCTTCGGTACATCAAAACTCATAATATAACTGTCATCGAAACCTTAAGCGTGCGGACCCTACGGTTCGAGAACAATGTAGACATGACCGAGACACGTCTCCAGTCAATAACCAATAGCGGGACCTGGATGCCCATATTGGCTCCTACATATTCTACGAAGATCTTTTATCGGTCAGACCGCATAACAACATACGTTGTTCCCTTTGTCATCGGTATGTTACTTGCCCGAGATTCGATCGTTGGTATCCAATACCTAGTTCAATCTCGTTGCCGGCAAGTCTCTTTACTCGTTCCGTCATACATCATCCCACAACTAACATATTAGTTGCAATGCTTGCAAGGCTTATGTGATGTGCATTACCGAGAGGGCCCAAAGATACCTCTCCGACAATCGGAGTGACAAATCCTAATCTCGAAATACGCCAACCCAACATCTACCTTTGGAGACACTTGTAGTACTCCTTTATAATCACCCGGTTACGTTGTGACGTTTGGTAGTACCCAAAGTGTTCCTCCGGCAAACGGGAGTTGCATAATCTCATAGTCATAGGAACATGTATAAGTTATGAAGAAAGCAATAGCAACATACTAAATGATCGGGTGCTAAGCTAATGGAATGGGTCATGTCAATCAGATCATTCAACTAATGATGTGATCCCGTTAATCAAATAACAACTCTTTGTCCATGGTTAGGAAACATAACCATCTTTGATTAACGAGCTAGTCAAGTAGAGGCATACTAGTGACACTCTGTTTGTCTATGTATTCACACATGTATTATGTTTCCGGTTAATACAATTCTAGCATGAATAATAAACATTTATCATGATATAAGGAAATAAATAATAACTTTATTATTGCCTCTAGGGCATATTTCCTTCATCAAGTGCGGGAAGACTGGACACTATGCCAATGAGTGTCCTGAACTCAAGAATGGAAATGGCAATGGAAGCTCTGGGAAGAAGCCCAACCCTTTTAACAAGGGACAAGTGAACCGCGTGAACATGAAGGAGGTGGAAGATCAGCCAGACACAGTTATCGGTAAGTTTTTGGTTAAGACATTTACCGCTCTCATTCTTTTCGATACTGGTGCATCGCATTCATACATTTCAAGGGGGTTTGTGGACAAGTTTAAGTTACCCACCTTAGCCCTTAGGACGCCCTTGTTAGTAAGCTCACCAGGAGCAGAGTATATGGTCAGTCGATGGTGTGATCGGATACCCTTAAACATTGGCAGCCATATTTTCCCCTCAGACCTAATAATTTTGGAGTCACAAGGATTGGGTGTGATACTGGGTATGGATTGGCTATCGAAGTATGGAGGAAACATTGATTGTGCTAGTAGGTCAATTCTACTCACCACCCCGGAAGGAAAAAGGATTAAGTATGTATCCAAGCATACCCCAAAGAGGACTCACTTAAACTCCCTCACGGGCGTTGTTCAGGAGGAAGTGCCTGTAGTGAAGGATTACCCGGATGTATTTCCAGAGGAACTACCAGGCATGCCGCCGGATCGAGACATTGAGTTTTTGATAGAGTTGTTGCCAGGCACTGGACCAATATCGAAGAGACCATACCAGATGCCCGCGAATGATCCGGGGGAGATTAAGAAATAGATTAAGGAGTTATTGGAGAAAGGTTACATTCAACGAAGCTCGTCACCATGGGGAGCCCCAATGCTCTTGGTTCAGAAGAAGGATAAATCTCTGAGATTGGTGGTTGATTATCGTGCATTGAATGAAGTGACGATCAAGAACAAGTACCCACTGCCGATGATCAATGATCAGTTTGACCAGCTGCAAGGAGCTAAAGTATTTTCCAAGATCGATCTTCGATCAGGATACCACCAACTGAAGATTCAAGAACAGGATATACCCAAGACAGCCTTCACCACAAGGTACGGGCTATATGAGTACACGGATATGTCATTTGGACTAACAAACACCCCTGCCTATTTCATGAGTATGATGAATAAGGTGTTCATGGAGTTCTTGGATAAATTTTTCGTGGTGTTCGTTGATGACATTTTGGTGTACTCGAAGAATGAAGAGGAACACAAGGAGCATTTACGTTTAGTTCTTGAGAAGCTCAGGGAACATCAGTTATACGCCAAATTCAGCAAATGTGAGTTTTGTTTAAAGGAAGTTGGATTCCTTGGACATGTTATATCAGGAGAAGGTATAGCAGTAGACCCTACTAAGGTTCAGTCAGTCACTGAGTGGTTGGCACCCACCTCAGTTGGAGAGATCCGCAGTTTTCTTGGGCTCGCGGGATATTATCGGACATTCATTGAGAATTTCTCTAAGATTGCGAAGCCTACGACGGAGTTTTTGAAGAAGGACACTAAGTTTAAATGGACAGATGAATGTGAGGCAAGTTTCCAGGAGTTGAAGAAACATTTGGTTACAGCCCCAGTGCTGATTCTGCCGGATATATGCAAGGATTTCCAAGCGTATTGCAACGCATCTCGCTTAGGACTTGGAGGCGTGCTTATGCAAGAAGGAAGAGTTGTTTCATATGCCTCACGACAGCTTCGACCGCATGAGTTGAATTATGCCACGCATGATTTGGAGTTAGCAGCTGTAGTGCATGTCCTCAAGACCTGGAGACATTTTCTTATTGGAAATCATTGTGATGTCTACACGGATCATAAGAGTTTGAAGTACATTTTCACACAGAAGGAGTTGAATCTCATGCAAAGGAGATGGTTGGATCTTATAAAGGATTATGATATGAAGTTGCACTATCATCCAGGCAAGGCCAATGTCGTAGCAGACGCTTTGAGCCGGAAGAGTTACGCCAATACCCTCGTAAGCGGAGGATTGCCAAAGGAGTTAGCTGAAGATCTCAGGGAGCTGTGCTTGGAGATAGTCCCTAGAGGATTTATTGCCGCATTGGAAATTCAGCCGACATTATTGGGAAAATTTTGAGAAGCTCAGAAAGATGATAAGGGAATGGCAGGGATAAAGGAGAAAATGAGCAAAGGTAAAGCCGAGGGTTTTCATGAGGATGAGCATGACACCTTGTGGTTTGAGGACCGTGTTTATGTACCCAATAATGCAGAGATCAGGAAGTTGATACTCCAGGAGGCTCATGACTCGCCATACTCGATACACCCCGGAAACACCAAGATGTATTTGGATTTGAAGGAGCGTTTCTGGTGGACTGGTATGAAGAAGGACATTGCCGAGTATGTAGCCGTATGTGATGTATGTCAGAGAGTGAAGGCAGAACATCAATAGCTAGCAGGATTACTGCAGCCTATGCCAAAACCCGAATGGAAGTGGGACAAGCTTGGCATGGATTTCATCACCGGATTACCCAGGACCCGATCAGGATACGATTCTATTTGGGTAGTAGTGGATCGTTTGACCAAAGTGGCTCACTTTATCCCAGTGAAGACCACCTATACGAGTGCAAAGTTGGCCAAGATATATATGACCAAGATCGTATGTCTGCATGGAGTTTCGAGGACCACCGTATCAGATAGAGGAACACAGTTTACCTCAAAGTTTTGGCACCAGCTGCACCAGACTTTTTGTACTAGGCTAGAGTTCAGTACAGCCTTTCATCCATAGACAGATGGACGGACCGAGAGAGTCAATCAGATTCTGGAGGACATGTTGAGAGCTTGTGCGCTCGATTATGGATCTAATTGGGATGATAACTATCCCTAAACAGAGTTCTCATACAACAACAGTTATCAAGCTAGTCTGAAGATGGCACCTTTCGAAGCTTTGTATGGAAGAAGATGCAGAATGCCGTTGATGTGGGATGAAGTTGGAGACTGCAAGTTGTTTGGACCAGATTTGATCAAAGAGTCATAAGAGAAGGTTAAGTTGATTCGAGACGGACTAAAGGTAGCTCAGTCCAGGCAGAAGAGCTATGCATACTCAAAACGCAAGGAGGTAGTCTATGAAATCGAAGACATAGCATATCTTCGTGTGTCACCACTGTGAGTATTTAAACATTTTGGAGTTAAGGGAAAGTTAGCCCCAAGATTTGTAGGACCATACCGAGTTTTGGAACGTATGGGAGAAGTAGCCTACAAGTTGGAGTTACCTGAAGGACTGTTAGGAGTTCATGATGTGTTTCATGTTTCCCAGTTGAAGAAGTGTCATGCTGAGATGGCTGATGTTCCTCTGAGAGATACAGTGCCCCTGCAATTCAGTTGGATAGTGATCTGACCTATGAGGAGAAACCAGTCAAGGTTCTCGAGTTTGCCAGTCGAGTCACACGCAGCAAGGTTATCAAGTTTTGCAAAGTTTAGTGGAGCCACCATACCGAGGATGAAGCCACCTGGGAACGAGAGGATGATCTACGGAAAGACCACCCAGACCTATTTTCTAGCCAACCCGAATCTCGAGGTCAAGATTCACCTTAAGGGGGTAGGTTTTGTAACATCCCAAATTTCCAATTTGGAATGTTATACATAGGTCATCATATGCATATCATATTTTATTTGCATTTTGGTCTTTGATCCTAAAATCTAAGCAACTCAAGGACCCATGGAGAGATTTGGGGATTTTATTATTTTCATATTTGAATTTTCTCAAATATTGAAAAGGGGATCACTTTGATTTTTATTATTTTTTTCTCTCCAAATAATATTTCCAATATTAAAAATATATGAGAGGGGATAATATGACTTCTCCAAAATAAAGAAATATTGGAGGAAAAATGTTAAAATCAAATAAAGTATTTTATCTGGATTTTATCGCTATTTTATTTGAATTAGAAAAATATGCATTTTTCAAAATTGCATTCTTAGCCCAAATAAATGTTCACTTTGTCTGAAGTATTATTAGAGGGCCGTGAAAATTTATTTCAAGATCTTTGGACTTTGTTTGGTATTTCTTTTATTTATTTTACTCCATCCATTTAAAAAAACGAACCGATCTATGGCCCTTGCCCGAGCCGAACTTCCCGGACGGCCACTTTAAAAGGCGAGGCCCGACCGCCTTGCCTGCCCAAGCCGCCAGCCCCGCCACCCGAAAACCCTAGTTGTCGCCACGCCTCAGTTTCCGTGCCGCCGCTGCCGGCCGACATCGCCGTCGCCGGAGCCCCGCCGGAGTTAGCCGCCGCCGTCGCCGGTCTTTTCGCTCTGTTAGGTAAGAATCGTCTCTGTTTTTTTCACAAAACCCTAGATCAGTTTTTTATAAATCGGTTCGGTTTTTCGTCGGTTTATTTATTTGGCGGACGTTCGTCCATTCGTTTGTTTTAACGAACGTTGTTCGCCGGTTAGGTTCAGACAGCGAACATTCGTTCATTAGTCTTTTTTATATTTTATTTTCAGCCAGGGACCTATCCACGATTATTTTATCGCAGATTAGCCCCTGATCTTCAAACCCTCGCCGTTTCCTAACCGTTTGTCCAAATCCAATGAAACCAACGCCAAAATCTTCGTCTCGAACCCCTCTTTATGTTTAATCAACTTGAACAGGGTTTTGACAAATTAAAATTTGGTTGCAAGCAGATTTGCATTTGAAGTTCTTTTGACAGTAGTTTCAGTTCCATACCTCCGATTTGATCGTTTCTTTTTGCAAATCAAACCTCTTCAGTTGAAATTTCAGTTTGGATCTTCTTATCTGAAGTTTTACCTTTGCATCTTTGCATGGGTGCTTATGTATGCTATTGTTTATTTGCGATAGAATTTCCGGAGTGTGCAGCGTGCTACTATGAGTCACTAGGTTTTGCGGATCATCAGCAAGGAAAGTAAGACATTGGACATACCCCTTTATTACCCAGTTTTTATGCATTAGTTCCAACCATCAAACATTGCATGAGTAGGATCTCTTAACATGTGGGTTTTGGGAAGTAGTTGATGAGGTAGAACCTATTGCCCTTTTATTATCAAAACCATGGGAGTTACTTCTATGTTATGCTTATATTGCCATGCTATGCTCGTAGACGTGGATTGGGTATGAGTGTATCCATGAAAGATATGAGATTATTAATTAATGGTTTACTTAAGGTGGCTACTTAAACACACATCTAGGTGGATTGGTTGCGGGCACGTGGGGATATACCAGTGCTGTCCTTTTTGGTTCGCCACCCAGGCTCAAAGGGATCCTAAGATTATTCATGCTAGAAACTTCTGTGTGCAGCCACATGCTATTGTGGCTCTAGCATAGTGGAGTAAGATGCATGACCTCTTCCAGTGGTATGCTAGAAGATGTAGGGGGTGTAGGTTGGTACTGTCTACCCGGGGTTAGAGTTAATGCTTCTGAAAGACGGTGTCTCGGTCATCCGTTTCTCAAACACCATGTAGTGCGAGAATTCCAACGGAGGAGATTGAGTCTTGTGGGGAAAAGTGCGCAAACCTCTGCAGAGTGTACAAACTAATCATGGTCAGTCGTGTCCCCGATTGTGGACATCTTGAGTATCTGGTTCTTGGATTATCATGTGGATCTCATCACCCTAAATTAATTTGTTGGGATGTTAATTACTTTTAATTGGGATTGAGATGGGGTTTTACCATTCTCAATGTTTTCAACTACCATGATAGTTAAATAAAAATATATACCTTTGTTGTAGGGAAAAATTGGCTTTTCGCAAAAACATTATAACCATAGAGCCTCCACCATCCATATATGCATGTAGTGATAGCTTTTACTTGTTTCATTGCTCTACTGTGTTATCTTGCCAGCATATTCCATGTGCTGACCCATTTCGGGCTGCAACATATCATGTTGCAGACTTTTCAGGCGAAGACTAAAGTGCTCTAGGTCGTTGTCGTGCACTCAGCTATGCCGTTGGAGTTGATGGACTCACTTTATCTTCCAAGCCTTCTGCTGTTATCTTATTTAGATGGCCTTACGCCATAGTTACTGTAATAAGTTCTCTTTGAGACATTCGTTGTAATAAGTGTGTGATTGCCACTCTGTTATCCTTCAAGTACTGTGTGTGCCAGCATTACCGATCCAGGGATGACACTTATGCACAGCGATTTGACCGTTTAAGGTCGGATCGCTACAAAGATAGATATGATCATAAACTCAAAGTTCATCCGATCCCAACAAACACACCGCAAAAAAGAGTTACATCATATGGATCTCCAAGAGACCATTGTATTGAGAATCAAACGAGAGAGAGGAAGCCATCTAGCTACTAACTACGGACCCGAAGGTCTACAAAGAACTACTCACGCATCATCGGAGAGGCACCAATGGAAATGGTGAACTCCTCCTTGATGGTGTCTAGATTGGATCTGGTGGTTCTGGACTTTGCGGCTGCTGGAACTGATTTTCGTTGACTCCCCTAGGGTTTCTGGAATATTGGGGTATTTATAGAGCAGAGAGGCGGTCCGGGGGGCACCCGAGGTGGGCACAACCCACTAGGGCGCACCTGGGCCTCCTAGCGCGCCCTGGCAGGTTGTGCTCTTCTCGGAGCACCCCCCCCCCCCCCAGGCGCAGCCTTGGCCCATTAGGTGTCTTTTGGTCCATAAAAAATCTTCGTAAAGTTTCATTGCATTTGGACTCCATTTGGTATTGATTTTCTGTGATGTAAAAAACATGCAAAAAATAGCAACTGACACTTGGCACTATGCCAATAGGTTAGTACCAAAAAAAGATATAAAATGACTACAAACTGATTATAAAACATCCAAGATTGATAATATAATAGCATGGAACAAACAAAAATTATAGATACGTTTGAGACATATCAACATCCTCTTCATATTTGATTCGATGACTGTTGTGGCCTTAATGTCAGTGACTGGTCTCTTTGAAGAAAAAGAGGTAGTAATTTTCTTCGAGATCTTAGTATGATGATCCATTCGAGTAAAACCATTGTAGTGAAGATATTTCCATCTGCTGCTGGGTTTTCCTTCCCAACTAGGGCAATCAGCAATGACATGGCCGTATAGTCTGCATTTGAAGCACTTCAAATCTTTCGGAGGCAGACGTCTTCTTGATGATTCTGGTGCATGGAATTCTTCATCATTGATGAGATAAAGGTTGTGTCTCTTAAGATCACTCAGTCGTTGTGTGAGCATTTCAAGTTCTTGAGTCATGGAGTGTTGATTTTCGACATCTTCTTCTTCTTCTTTAGAACTGCCATAATGTGAGAGAATTTCTCCTTCACCTTTCAAAGAGGATTCTTGATTTCTGTTTCCAGCTCCATCTTTTCTTTGTAGATTGGCAGAACTGAAGGAAATATGCCCTAGAGGCAATAATAAAGTTTTTTTATATTTACATATATCATGATAAATGTTTATTATTCATGCTAGAATTGTATTAACCGGAAACTTAGTACATGTGTGAATACATAGACAAACACAGTTTCACTAGTATGCCTCTACTTGACTAGCTCGTTAATCAAAGATGGTTAAGTTTCCTAGCCATGGAAAAGAGTTGTCATTTGATGAAACGGGATCACATCATTAGAGAATGATGTGATTGACTTGACCCATCCGTTAGCTTAGCACGATGATCGTTTAGTTTACTGCTATTGCTTTCTCCATAACTTATACATGTTCCTGTGACTATGAGATTATGCAACTTCCGAATATCGGAGGAACATTTAGTGTGCTATCAAACGTCACAACATAACAGGGTGACTATAAAGATGCTCTACAGGTCTCTCTCATGGTGTTTGTTGAGTTGGCATAGATCAAGATTAGGATTTGTCACTCCGGTTGTCGGAGAGGTATCTCTAGGCCCTCTCAGTAATGCACATCACTATAAGCCTTGCAAGCAATGTGACTAATGAGTTAGTTATGGGATGTTGCATTATGGAACGAGTAAAGAGACTTGCCGGTAACGAAATTGAACTAGGTATTGAGATACCGACGATTGAATCTCGGGCAAGTAACATACCGATGACAATGGGAACAACGTATGTTGTTATGCGGTTTGACCGATAAAGAACTTCGTAGAATATGTAGGAACCAATATGAGGATCCAGGTTCCGCTATTGGTTATTGACCGGAGATGAGTATCGTTCATGTCTACATAGTTCTCGAACCCATAGGGTCCGCACACTTAACGTTCGGTGATGATCGGTATTATGAGTTTATGTGTTTTGATGTACCAAAGGTTGTTCGGAGTCTCCGATGTTATCACAGACATGGCGAGGAGTCTCGAAATGGTCGAGACATATATTGGACGGCTATATTCAGACACCGGAAGTGTTCTGGGTGACTGGAGTGCCAGAGGGTTACCGAACCCCCCCCCCCCCTCCACCGGAACTAATGGGTCTAGATGTGCCTTAGTGGAGAGAGAGAGGGGCTGCCAGGGCAGGCCGCGCACCCCCTCCCCCTTGGGTCCGAATTGGACTAGGAGGGGGTGGCGCCCCCCTTTCCTTCCTCTCTCCCACTCCTTCCTTCCCCCTCCTAGTAGGACTAGGAAACGAGGAATCCTACTCCTACTAGGAGGAGGATTCCTCCCCTCCTTGGCGCACCCTAGGGCCGGCCAGCCTCCCCCCTTGCTCCTTTATATACGGGGGTAGGGGCACCCTAGAACACACAAGTTAACATTGTTTAGCCATGTGCGGTGCCCCCCTCCACCATAATCCACCTCAGTCATATCGTTGCAGTGCTTAGGTGAAGCCCTGATCCGGTAGCTTCATCATCACCGTCATCATGCCGTCGTGCTGGCACAACTCTCCCTCGACACTCAGTTGGATCTAGAGTTTGCAGGACGTCACTGAGCTGAACGTGTGCAGATCGCGGAGGTGTTGTACCTTCGGTGCTAGGATCGGTCGGATCGTGAATCAACCGTGTTGTCATAACGCTTCCGCTTACGGTCTACGAGGGTACGTGGACAATACTCTTCCCCTCTTGTTGCTATACATCACCATGATAGATCTTGTGTGTGCGTAGGAATTTTTTTGAAATTACTGCGTTCCCCAACAGTGGCATCAGAGCCAGGTCTATGCGTAGATGTTATATGCACGAGTAGAACACAAAGGAGTTGCGGGAATGTGTATATACATATTGCTTGCTGTCACTAGTTGATTCTTGATTCGGCGGTATTGTTGGATGAAGCGGCTCAGACCGACATTACGCGTACGCTTACGCGAGACTGGTTCTACCGACGTGCCTCGCATAGAGGTGGCTAGTGGGTGTCAGTTTCTCCAACTTTAGTTGAATCAGATTCAATGAATAGGGTTCTTTCTGAAGATCAAAAAGCAATCACTATACGGCTTGTGGTTTTTGATGCGTAGGTAAGAACGGTTCTTGCTCAGCCCGTAGCAGCCATGTAAAACTTGCAACAAAAAAGTAGAGGGCATCTAACTTGTTTTTGCAGGGCATGTTGTGATGTGATATGGTCAAGATATGTGCTAAATTTTATTGTATTAGATGATCATGTTTTGTAACAGAGTTATCAGCAACTGGCAGGAGCCATATGGTTGTCACTTTATTGTATGAAATGCAATCGCCATGCAATTGCTTTACTTTATCACTAAGCGGTAGCGATAGTCATAGAAGGAATAGTTGGCGAGGCGACAATGATGCTTCGATGGAGATCAAGGTGTCAGGCCGGTGACAATGGTGATCATGACGGTGCTTTGGAGATGGAGATTAAAGGCACAAGATGACGATGGCCATATCATATCACTTATATTGATTGCATGTGATGTTTATCCTTTATGCATCTTATTTTGCTTAGTTCGGCTGTAGCATGATAAGATGATCTCTCACTAAATTTCAAGGTATAAGTGTTCTCCCTGAGTATGCACCATTGCTACAGTTCGTCGTGCCGAGACACCACGTGATGATCAGGTGTGATAAGCTCTACGTTTACATACAACAGGTGCAAGCTAGTTTTGCACACGCAGAATATTCGGGTTAAACTTGACGAGCCTAGCATATGCAGATATGGCCTCGGAACATTGAGACCGAAAGGTCGAGCCTGATTCATATAGTAGATATGATCAACATAGTGATTTTCACCATTGAAAACTACTCCATCTCACGTGATGATCGGACATGGTTTAGTTGATATGGATCACGTGATCACTTAGATGATTAGAGGGATGTCTATCTAAGTGGGAGTTCTTAAGTAATTTGCTTAATTGAACTTTAATTTATCATGAACTTAGTACCTGATAGTATTTTGCATGTCTATGTTATTGTAGATAGATGGCCCGTGTTGTTGTTCCGTTGAATTTTAATGCATTGCTAGAGAAAGCTAAGTTGAGAGATGATGGTAGCAACTACACGGACTTGGTCCATAACTTGAGGATTATCCTCATTGCTGCACAGAAGAATTACATCCTGGAAGCACCGCTAGGTGACAAACCCGCTGTAGGAGCAACGCCAGATGTTGTGAACACCTGGCAAAGCAAAGCTGATGACTACCTGATATTCATTGTGCCATGCTATACGGCTTAAAACTGGGACTTCAACGATGTTTTGAACATCATGGAGCATATGAGATGTTCCAGGACTTGAAGTTAATATTTCAAGCAAATGCCCGGATTGAGAGATATGAAGTCTCCAATAAGTTCTACAGCTGCAAAATGGAGGAGAATAGTTCTGTCAATGAACATATACTCAGAATGTCTGGGTACCACAACCACCTGACTCAGCTGGGAGTTAATCTTCGTGATGATAGTGTCATTGACAGAGTTCTTCAATCACTGCCACCAAGCTACAAGAGCTTCGTGATGAACTATAATATGCAAGAAATGATAAGATGATTCCCGAGCTCTTCGGAATGCTAAAGGCTACGGGGGTAGAAATCAAGAAAGAGCATCAAGTGTTTATGGTCAAGAAGACCACCAGTTTCAAGAAAAAGGGTAAAAGGAAGAAGGGGAACTTCAAGAAGAACGGCAAGCAAGTTGCTGATCAAGTGAAGAAGCCCAAGTCTGGACCTAATCCTGAGACTGAGTGCTTCTACTACAAAGGGACTGGTACTGGAAGCGGAACTGCCCAAGTATTTGGCAGAGAAAAAGGATGGCAAAGTGAAAGGTATATTTGATATACATGTTATTGATGTGTACCTTACTAATGCTCACAGTAGCGCCTGGGTATTTGATATTGGTTCAGTTGCTAACATTTGCAACTCGAAACAAGGGCTACGGATTAAGCGAAGATTGGCTAAGGACGAGGAGATGATGCGCGTGGGAAATGGTTCCAAAGTCGATGTGATCGTCGTCAGCACGCTACCTCTACATCTACCTTCGGGATTAGTATTAGACCTAAATAATTGTTATTTGGTGCTAGCGTTGAGCATGAACATTACATCTGGATCTTGTTTGATGTGAGACGGTTATTCATTTAAATCAGAGAATAATGGTTGTTCTATTTATATGAATAATATCTTTTATGGTCATGCACCCTTGATGAGTGGTCTGTTTTTACTAAATCTTGATAGTAGTGATACATATGTTCATAGTATTGAAGCCAAAAGATATAAGTTTAATAGTGATAGTGCAACTTATTTGTGTCACTGCCGTTTAGGTCATATTGGTGTAAAGCGCATGAAGAAACTCCATGCTGATGGACTTTTGGAATCACTTGATTATGAATCACTTGATGCTTGCGAACCATGCCTCATGGGCAAGATGACTAAGATCCTATTCTCTGGAACAATGGAGCGAGCAACAGACTTCTTGTAAATAATACATATTGATGTATGCAGTCCAATGAATGTTGATGCTCGCGGCGGGTATCGTTATTTTCTTACCTTCACAGATGATTTGAGCAGATATGGGTATATCTACTTGATGAAACATAAGTCTAAAACATTTGAAAAGTTCAAAGAATTTTAGAGTGAAGTGGAAAATCATCGTAACAAGAAAATAAAGTTTCTACGATCTGATCGTGGAGGAGAATATTTGAGTTACGAGTTTGATCTTCATTTGAAACAATGTGGAATAGTTTCGCAACTCACGCCACATGGAACAACACAGCGTAATGGTGTGTCCGAACGTCGTAACTGCACTTTATTAGATATGGTGCGATCTATGATGTCTCTCACTGATTTACCGCTATCGTTTTGGGGTTATGCTTTAGAGACAGCTGCATTCACGTTAAATAGGGCACCATCAAAATCCGTTGAGACGACACCTTATGAACGATGGTTTGGCAAGAAACCCAAGTTGTCATTTCTTAAAGTTTGGGGCTGCGATGCTTATGTGAAGAAGATTCAACCTGATAAGCTCGAACCCAAATCGGAGAAATGTGTCTTCATAGGATACCCAAATGAGACTATTGAGTACACCTTCTATCACAGATCTGAAGGCAAGATATTCGTTGCTAAGAATGGATCCTTTCTAGAGAAAGAGTTTCTCTCAAAAAAAGTGAGTGGGACGAAAGTAGAACTTGACGAGGTAATTGTACCTGCTCCCTTATTGGAAAGTAGTTCATCACTGAAATCAGTTCCAGTGATTCCTACACCAGTAAGTGAGGAAACTAATGATGATGATCATGAAACTTCTGATCAAGTTACTACCGAACCTCGTAGGTCAACCAGAGTAAGATCCGCACCAGAGTGGTACGGTAATCCTGTTCTGGAGGTCATGTTACTTGACCATGACGAACCTACGAACTATGAGGAAGCAATGATGAGCCCAGATTCCGCAAAATGGCTTGAGGCCATGAAATCTGAGATGGGATCCATGTATGAGAACAAAGTGTGGATGGTTGACTTGCCCAATGATCGGCAAGCCAATAGATCTTCAAGAAGAAGACCGACGCTGACGGTAATATTATTGTCTACAAAGCTCGACTTGTTGCGAAAGGTTTTCGACAAGTTCAAGGAGTTGACTACGATGAGATCTTCTCACCCGCGGTGATGCTTAAGTCCGTCCGAATCATGTTAGCAATTGCCGCATTTTATGATTATGAAATTTGGCAAATGGATGTCAAAACTGCATTCCATAATGGATATCTTAAAGAAGAGTTGTATATGATGCAACCAGAAGCTTTTGTTGATCCAAAAGGTGCTAACAAAGTGTGCAAGCTCCAGCGATCCATTTATGGACTGGTGCAAGCCTCTCGGAGTTGGAATATACGCTTTGATAGTGTGATCTAAGCATATGGTTTTATACAGACTTTTGGAGAAGCCTGTATTTACAAGAAAGTAAGTGGGAACTCTGTAGCATTTCTGATATTATATGTGGATGACATATTGTTGATCGGAAATTATACTGAATTTCTGAATAGCATAAAAGGATACTTGAATAGGAATTTTTCAATGAAATACCTCGGTGAAGCTGCTTATATGTTGGGCATCAAGATCTATAGAGATAGATCAAGACGCTTAATTGGACTTTCACAAAGCACATACCTTGATAAAGTTTTGAAGAAGTTCAAAATCGATCAAGCAAAGAAAGGGTTCTTGCCTGTGTTACAAGGTGTGAAGTTGAGTCAGACTCAATGCCCGACCACTGCAGAAGATAGAGAGAAAATGAAAGGCATTCCCTATGCTTCAGCCATAGGTTCTATCATGTATGCAATGTTGTGTACCTTTCTATTAGTTTGGCAGGGAGGTACCAAAGTAATCCAGGAGTGGATCACTGGACAGCGGTCAAGAACATCCTGAAATACCTGAAAAGGACTAAGGATATGTTCTCATTTATGGAGGTGACAAAGAGCTCGTCGTAAACGGTTATGTCGATGCAAGCTTTGACATTGATCCGGATGACTCTAAGTCAAAAACTGGATATGTATTTTTATTGAATGGTGGAGCTATCAGTTGGTGTAGTTATAAGCAAAGCGTCGTGGCAGGATCCACGTGTGAAGCGGAATACATAGCTACTTCGGAAGCAACAAATGAAGGAGTCTGGATGAAGGAGTCCATATCTGATCTAGGTGTCATACCTAGTGCATCGGGTCCAATGAAAATCTTTTGTGACAATACTGGTGCAATTGCCTTGGCAAAGGAATCTAGATTTCACAGGAGAACCAAGCACATCAAGAGACGCTTCAATTCTATCCGCGATCAAGTAAAGGAGGGAGACATAGATATTTGCAAGATACATACGAATCTGAATGTTACAAACCTGTTGACTAAGCCTCTCTCACGAGCAAAACATGATCAGCACCAAGACTCCATGGGTGTTTGAATCATTACGATGTAATCTAGATTACCGACTCTAGTGCAAGTGGGAGACTGAAGGAAATATGCCCTAGAGGCAATAATAAAGTTGTTATTTATATTTCCTTATATCATAATAAATGTTTATTATTCATGCTAGAATTGTATTAACTGGAAACTTAGTACATGTGTGAATACATAGACCAACAGAGTGTCACTAGTATGCCTCTACTTGACTAGCTCATTAATCAAAGATGGTTAAGTTTCCTAGCCATGGACAAAGAGTTGTCATTTGATGAAATGGAATCACATCATTAGAGAATGATGTGATTGACTTGACCCATCGGTTAGCTTAGCACGATGATCGTTTAGTCTATTGCTATTGCTTTCTCCATAACTTATACATGTTCCGATGACTATGAGATTGTGCAACTCCCGAATACCGGAGGAACACTTAGTGTGCTATCAAACGTCACAACGTAACTGGGTGACTATAAAGATGCTCTACAGGTGTCTCTGATGGTGTTTGTTGAGTTGGCATAGATCAAGATTAGGATTTGTCACTCCAATTGTCGAAGAGGTATCTTTGGGCCCTCTCGGTAATGCACATCACTATAAGCCTTGCAAGCAATGTGACTAATGAGTTAGTTACAGGATGTTGCATTACGGAACGAGTAAAGAGACTTGTCGGTAACGAGATTGAACTAGGTATTGAGATACCGATGATCGAATCTCGGGCAAGTAACATACCGATGACAAAGGGAACAACGTATGTTTTATGCGGTTTAACCGATAAAGATCTTCGTAGAATATGTAGGAACCAATATGAGCATCCAGGTTCCGCTATTTTTTTATTGACCGGAGATGAGTCTCGGTCATGTCTACATAGTTCTCGAACCCGTAGGGTCCGCATGCTTAACGTTCGGTGACGATCGGCATTATGAGTTTACGTGTTTTGATGTACCGAAGGTTGTTCGGAGTCTCGGATGTGATCACGGACATGACAAGGAGTCTCAAAATGGTCGAGACATAAAGATTCATATATTGGACTGCTATATTCGGACAACGGAAGTGTTCCGGGTGATTTTGGAGAAAACCGGAGTGCCGGAGGGTTACCGGAACCCCCCGGGGAACTAGTGGGCCTAGATGGGCCTTAGTGGAGAGAGAGAGGGGCTGGTAGGGTAGGCCGTGTTCCCCCTCTCCCTTGGGTCCGAATTGGACTAGGAGGGGGGTGGCACCCCCCCCCCCCCCTTTCCTTCCTCTCTCCCACTCCTTCCTTCCCCCTCCTAGTAGGACTAGGAAAGGAGGAACCCTACTCCTGCTAGGAGGAGAATTCCTGCCCTACTTGGCGCGCCCTAGGGCCGGCCAGCCTCCCCCCTTTCTCCTTTATATATGGGGGTAGGGGCACCTTAGAACAACAAGTTGACATTGTTTAGCCGTGTGTGGTGCCCCCCTCCACCATAATCCACCTCGGTCATATCATTGCAGTGCTTAGGCGAAGCCCTATTCCGGTAGCTTCATCATCACCGTCATCACGCCGTCATGTTGAAGATACTCTCCCTCGACACTCAGTTGTATCTAGAGTTCGCGGGACGTCACCGAGCTAAACGTGTGCAAATAGCGGAGGTGTCGTACCTTCGGTGCTAGGATCGGTCGGATCGTGAAGACGTTCGACTACATCAACCGCATTATCCTAACGCTTCCACTTATGGTCTATGAGGGTACATGGACAATACTCTTCCCCTCTCGTTGCTATACATCATGATGATAGATCTTGCGTGTGCGTAGGATTTTTTTTGAAATTATTGTGTTCCCCAATAGCAACGTCATGATCTCAACATAGTGAAGCTCTTCATAGTCAGGTCTTTGTTTGATATCAGACACAAGGAGATCAAAGGATTCGTCAAGAGCACTCAGAAGCTTGTTGACTACATCTCTATTAGTGATATTAGTCACCCCTAGCTGATGTAGTCTTTCATCAGTGTTTGTCAATCAGTCAGTGAGTTCCATAAAACTTTCCTTGCGCAGGCTTCTAAAACTAGTGAACATGGCCCGAAGCATTTTGATGTGAGGATCGGATCGGGCAACAAGATCTACATGAGCACTGTTAAGAGCATCCCACATTTGCTTCGCATTGTTGACCCTGTGAAACCGAAGGAAAATGTCTTTTGATAGACTGCCACATATGGTATCTTTTGCTTGAGCATCCATCTACAGATTTTCTTTGTCATCGGCGGACAAATTGTTTTGTTGTTGAATGGTGTATCCTTCTTCCACAATCTGCCACAGATCAAAGTTGATAGCTAGAATTCTGATTCTCATTCGTTCTTTCTAGTACAGATAGTCATTTCCATCGAAGATGGGAAACCTTTCAGAGTGTGAGGATCTACCTACAAGCGACATACTCAAAATTCTAAGGGGGTTAGACCTTTAGTAAATAGAGACAGGGAGTACCCGCTCTGATACCAATTGTTAGGACCGAGAGTATATCGACTAGAGGGGGATGAATGGGAGATTCAAATTTTCTTTCGAAAGCTTTGAACCTTAGTTCACACATGGCAGCGGAATAGAAACAGGTATGGACTGATTTGTTTGCTAGTGCATACAGAGAGAAAAGGTCCATACACAACCGAAGAGAATGTTGTCTCCAGTGCTGAGTTCAAGGAACTTCACCAAGGTATATCTACGTTGCTGAGAAGAACGAGCTATATTTATTGAAGTAATAGAGACGAGAAGATTGGTGTGGATAAATGGACCTCTCGAAGATTTTCTGCTGAAGCAAAGCTTTTTTTGGTACCATCATCCGAACAAATTGACTGCAGCGATGGAAGTCGAAGACAAAATGAAGACATAGTATTTATTTCGTTATTCTTCTTTCATTCTTTCCAGTCATAGGACCTCCTTACTATTAAGAGGGGTATAGGTTCTCGATGCTAAGATCTATTGTCATGCTTAGCCATAACTTATGAAAGATGCGAGAGAAATCTTTTTGTGCTCCGAGCAAATACTTGCCAGCAAGAGACTATGTTTTTTCTTCGCTGCGAGAGATTTGACTCGGACCAAGGAGTTAGCATTACTTGTTCCTCAAGTAATGTTACCATTGCTCCAAAATCCGACCGTTGTAAACGTGTCGGTTGGCCATTGGCTGGACCTCATGTCCAAAATGGTCATTTCCCATCTGGGAAGCATTACTTGTTCCTCAAGTAATGTTACCATTGCTCCAAAATCCGACCGTTGTAAACGTGTCGGTTGGCCATTGGCTGTACCTCATGTCCAAAATGGTCATTTCCCATCTGGGAAGGCTGGGGCTATAAATAGCCACCCTGCATCGTCTTTGTCCGGTGGCTGCTCCGTTTGAGATTTCTGAGAAGGTTGATTTGAGCTACCCCTCACCAAGTGATTTGAGTTTAAGATCCACCTGGAAAAAACCAAGAGCCCAAACTTAGAAAGTGGTTTAGCATCACAGTAGTTCTAAATAAGAGTTCTTGTACCTATTACTCTTGAGAGATGCGCACTCTCTATACGGATAGGTTTCGGCTTTGAGTGTTGAAGAGTTCTTGTCTTCACTGAGACAGATCTTCAGCAACCAAGAGTGATTGTGGTTCATGAAGGTCAATCGAAGGTTTGGAGATCGCCTACAAGGATCTACCATGAGGGAAATCAACCTGAGTCTAATCAGCTTTGCGTTGAAGGAGAATAGGGTGAAGAGAGTTTATCTTTCGTGTTAAGTCATAGCCCCTCCAACCAGACGTATGTTACATCCCAAATTTTCAATTTGAAATGTTATACACTAGATCATCATTGCATATCATATTTTATTGCATTTGGTTGATCCCAGAAAATTCTACGCAACTCAAGGACCCTCGGAGAGAGTTGGGGATTTCGTTATTTTCAGATTTGAGTTGTCTCAAATTTTGACAATAGGATCAATTGATTTTATTTATTTTATCTTCAAATATTTCTATTATAAAAATTATGAGAGAGGAAATAAAATGACTTTCCCAAAATAAAGAAATATTGGGGATTTAATAAAAAAATCAAATAAGATTTTATTTGGTTTTATTTGCTATTTTATTTGAATTTAGGAAAAATGCATGTTTTTCAAAATTGCATTTAGGCCCCAAATAAATGTTCATCCTGTGCGGCTTGATTTTAGAAGCCGGGGAAAATTTATTTCGGGATTTTTGGAGTCCGTTTAGTATTCCTTTTGTTTTTTTTCGAGCGTAATTATTTAAAAAAAAGTCTGAACCGACCTTGGGCCGTAATCCTGGCCAGGCCTTCTTATAAGCGCCCCGAGGCCCCGGCCAAGCCCAGTCGCGCCCCCGCCCGAAACCCTAACCCTAGCCGCCCGTCGTCGCCGCCGCCGCCGCGCCGTCCCGCGCCGCCACACCGTCGCGTCGCCGCCGCCGCCGACATCGCCGCCCGCCAGATCCGCCGCCGGAGGTTGTCTCGCCGCCGCCGATTTTTCTCGAAAAGCCGTTCGGTTTTCCGACGGTTTTGTTCGTTTTTTTAGTTTCGGTTTTTTAAAATAGATCGGTTTTTTCGGTTTATTTAATTAGCGAGCGTTCGTCCGTTCGTTCGTTTTAATGAACGTTCGTCGTCTTTCTTTTTCTCGGATTAAATCCGTGATTTTTTTATCGCAATCTCTGATCTGATTTTCGTTTTAGTCTAACATTTCGCTCGTTTATCGGAATCAGGCGATTCAAGCGCCTGGAATTTCGTCTTGAAACCCTCTTTCTGTTTAACCAACTCAAATAAGTTTGCCACTGTAAAAATTGCCTTAGATCCAGAATAGTAAACGAAGCCTGTTTCTTTTGCCGTTTGTCTTTCTTTGCTTCGTTCGATTTGATTCTTTTTGCCAACCGGAGTTCTTAAGTTGAACTTTCTGGTTAGATCTCTTATTTGAGTTTTACCTATGCATTAGTTCAGTACTTATTGTATGCTTGTTTGTTTGCGATAGAGTACCCAGAGTGCGTTGCTTGCTACTTCGAATCGCTAGGTTTCCCGGATCATCAGCAAGGCAAGTAACACTTTGATCATGCTTTCCCTCTACCAAGTTTTATTGCATTAGGTCAATCCTCACACATTGCATGATTAGGATTTAATTAAATTGTGGGTTTTGGGAAGTAACTGAGGTAGTACCTATTACATGTTATTATCAAACCTTTGGGAGTTACTTCTACGTTTGCCTATTATGCCATGCTATGCTAGTAGACGTGGATTGGGTGAGTGTATCCATGACAGATGTGAGATTGTTAATTAATGGTTTATTTAAGGTGGCAAGTTAAACACACATCTGGGTGGATTGAGGCACCTGGGTATTCCAGCGATTGCCTGTTTTCCTTTTGGACCGCCACCCAGGCTCAAAGGGATCATGAGATTTTTCATGCTAGAAACTTCCGTGTGCAGCCACAAGCTATTATGGGCTCTAGCATAGTTGATTAAGTTGTGCGAACTCTTACAGTGGTAGACTAGCAGATGTAGGGGAAAGTAGGTGTAACTGTCTACCCGATCGTAAGGTGCTAGCGCTTCTGGAAGACTATGTCTCGGTCATCCGTCTTCTCAAACACCATGTAGTGCGAGAAACCAAATGGAGGCGATCGAGTCTTGTGGGGAAAAGTGCGCAAACCTCTGCAGAGTGTATAAACTAATCATGATTAGTCATGTCCCCGGTTATGGACATCTTGAGTATCTAGTACCTGGATTATCATGTGAATCTCAACATGTTACTCTAAAATTAATTTTGTTGGGTTTTGTTTAATGATGATGCTTAATTGGGATTGAGAATGCTGTCAACCATTCTCAATGTTTAACAACTACCATGATAGTTAAATAAAATTTATTCCTTTGTAGTAGGTAAAAATTGGCTTTACGCAAAACTATAACCATAGAGCTTTCCACCAGCCAAATATGCATATAGAATAGCCTATTTCATTCCATTACTCTCTATGTGTTATTTTGCCAGCATATTCCATGTGCTGACCCGTTTCGGGCTGCACCGTCAATGTTGCAGACGTTTCAAACGACGATTAAGGTGTTTTAGGTCGTGGTTCTATACTCAGTGATGCCGTTGGAGTTGATGGACTCACTTATCTTCCAAGCCTTCCATTCTTGTCGTTATTAGATGGCCTTAAGCCATATTTATTGTAATAAGTTCTCTTTTGAGACACTCGATGTAATAAGTATGTGATTGCTACTCTGTTATAAATCCTTCGAGTACTATGTGGTGTCAGCATTACTGATCCAGGGATGACACCTGAGCACAGAGATTGGACCATTTGCGGTCTGGTCGCTACAACGTAGCCCTTTGGCAGAAGGGTGAACTGGTCTACCAAATCTATCTGTCGCCATAGAGCACCACTGGTTCTATTTACTCTACTATATTTCCTTCAGTAGTTTTTATTCGTGTTGTGTGCCGATAGTTTACTCGATCATTTCCTTGTGTCTGTTATCATCTTGTAACTCTGTGATCACTCTGTTTCATTGCGTTCGCCTGTTTTCACTTGTCACCACCCTGTATCTCAGATTCAGTTGTGATATTTGTCCATAGTTTTTGTATCATTTTATACCATGATGTGTCTCATTCTACTACATCTGTTTGCATGTTGCATTACTCTCGTCATAGTTAAACATGTGATCTATCAAGCTTGTACTATTGTCAATGCATTCATCGAAGAATATGCTTCTCACGAAGAAGATTGATTTAGTTCATTTCCTTCGTTATTCTATTGTGACGCCTGGATAATTAGGCTACAGTAATTCCACGCTAATGATGCCACGTCACCTCGGTTACTGTTATTAATCTCGCGATGGTTCAAAAACGGTTCGAATTCAAATTTAAAATCAAGTCAAACAATTAAAGTTTTCAAAAGTCAAAACTAAAATGTTCTTAATGTGACAAATAAATTATGGATATTATTGGTGGAGTAACAACATCTTTATAAAATATTTAAATACCCTAAAGTGATTAAAACAACATCAAAACAATTAGTTATACTCCTAATATATTTTACCAAATACTAAACTATTTTTATTCTGAGGTAAAACTCCTTAGAACAGTGGATTAATTTCTCACACTATTTTTGGAGCTATTTTCATATTTTATTAAACCAAAAATATAGTGCAACTAAAATAAAACAGAAAAGAATTAAAAAAAACAACAACAAAAGAAAAATAAAAGCCCCACCCCTCGCTGGGCCTCGGCCCAGCTGGCCACGGGGCTAGCCAGGCTGCCCAGCCGGCCCACTTGCCCCCCCCCCCCCACTCACTCCCTTAACCCCCCTGCCCCGAAACCCTAGCCACTACCGCTCCCACTCCCCCCCACGTCGCCACTCCTTCTCCCCCTCCCGATCCAATCTGGATCGGGGCAAAGACCCCCCCCACTCCCCTCGCTACTCGCTCCCCTCCTCTCGGAGCGCCCGCGCTCGAGGACAGTCGCCGCCCGCCGGCGCCGAGCGCCGCCCTCCGGCCTCCTCCTCGCGGCTCCCATCCGCCGCCTCCTCATCTCTCTCCCCTTCCCCCGTCTAGATCGGGGCAGAGGGCCCCGACCCCTTCACCACGACGTCGCCACCCGGTGCCTCAGGCCACCCCTCGCCGGCGCCCGCCTCTCCGCCTCCTCGACGCATCGCCGGGGCTGCCCCGCCTCGTCGCCGGAAACGCATCTCCGGCCCTCCATCGAGCATACCGTTGCACAACTACAGGGCCGGTGAGGACCTCCCCGTCCGACCCCATCTTCCCTCCCTACGGTCACCGCGCTCGCGCTCAACCACACGGCAACCGCCCGCAGCTTGTCACGCCGCTCAAAATGGCGCCCGTGGCCCCCTGCCGACCGCACCCTGTGCGTGCACCCGCGGCCCTCCTCGCCTCGCTCCTGCGCCCATCGGCGCCCCCCCCCCCTTTTTGCCGCTGCTACCAACTGCTCGAGCCCGCCTCCGCCCGAGACCGTGCCGCCCTGCTCGCCGCTGCCCGTTTCTCTGCACCGGTGCCGCTCGCGCCCGCCTTTGCCCCGTCGCGCCGCGCCGCCCGACCGCATCGCCCTGCTCAGCCCGTTGTCGGCTGGCCTCGCAGCGCGCGCTTCTCCCCCTGCTTCCGCGCGCCCTGTTCTGGCCACCGCCCCATGCCGGTGTTGTCATGCCGTGGCCGCCCACCGTTGGCCTCGCTCGAGCCAGCGCCCGGGTTCGCCCCTGTCGGGCACCCACGCGCCCGTTACTGGTAGCGCCCGCACCCGTTTGGCCTATGGCCCTATGACATGTGGGGCCCCAACCCCTCGGAACGTTTTGATATATATAAAGAAAAAAATAATAGTAATAAACAAAAATAATTAAAATTATTAATTAATTAATTAATTAAGTTAATTAATTATAATTAGATTAACCTAATCACTAATTAACCTAATTAACGGTTAGTTAATTAAAACAGAGTATGACGAACCGGACCCACACGTCAGTTGACCAGTCAACGCCTCTGTTGACTGCTGACGTCATGATGACGTCAGCAGACACTATTCTGGATAATGTTGATTAAATTAATTAAATAAATCCTAAAAATGATTTAAATCTATTAAAATTAATATAAAATAAACCGTAGCTCAGATGAAAATACTTTCTACATGAAAGTTGCTCAGAACGACGAGACGATTCCGGATACGCAACCCGTTCGTCCGCCACACCTCCCTAACCTATCGAACTCGCAACTTTCCCCCTCCGGTCCTCTGCCCGAAAACGCAAAACATCGGGGATACTTTCCCGGATGTCATCCCCCTTCACCGGTATCACCTACTACCGCGTTAGGGCACCTCTAACGCCGTTACTTGTCATGTCATGCATCACTATGCATATGCTTGCTTAAATATTTATTGTTTTCTCCCCCCTCTTCTCTCGATAGACACCGAGACCGACGCCGCTGCTACCTAGTACGACTACGGAGTTGACGACCCCTCTCTCTTGCCAGAGCAACCAGGCAAGCCCCCCCTTTGATCACCAGATATTGCCTACTCTTCTCTATACTGCTTGCATTAGAGTAGTGTAGCATGTTACTGCTTCCCGTTAATCCTATACTGATGCATAGCCTGTCCTTGCTACTACTGTTGTTACCTTTACCTGCAATCCTAATGCTTAGTATAGGATGCTAGTTTATCATCAGTGGCCCTACATTCTTGTCCGTCTGCCATGCTATACTATCGGGCCGTGATCACTCGGGAGGTGATCACGGGTATATACTATATACTTTATACATGATACATGTGGTGACTAAAGACGGGACGGCTCGTAGGGCACCCGCGAGTGGATCTTTGAGGCAGAGCGACAGGGCAGGTTCCGACCACCTAGGAGAGAGGTGGGCCTGGCTCTGGTCGGTGTTCGCGGATACTTAACACGCTTAACGAGATCTGGGTATCTGATCTGAGTCTGGCCATTTGGTCTATACGCACTAACCATCTACATGGGAGCAGTTATGGGTATCCCGGCGTCGTGGTATCAGCCGAAGCCTTCGTGACGTCAGCGACTGAGTGGCGTGCGCCGGATTGGACTGGAAAGCCACTAGGCTAGGTCTGCTTCCGGCCGCGTACGCAACATGCAGGTGTGCAAAGGGCGATGGGCCCAGACCCCTGCGCCATAGGATTTAGACCGGCGTGCTGACCTCTCTGTTGTGCCTAGGTAGGGCTGCGACGTGTTGATCTTCCGAGGCCGGGCATGACCCAGAAAAGTGTGTCCGGCCAAATGGGATCGAGCGTGTTGGGGTATGTGGTGCACCCCTGCAGGGCAGTTTATCTATTCGAATAGCCGTGTCCCTTGGTAAAAGGACGACCCGGAGTTGTATCTTGACCTTATGACAACTAGAACCGGATACTTAATAAAACACACCCTTCCAAGTACCAGATACAACCGGTGATCGCTCTCTCACAAGGCGACGAGGAGAGGATCATCGGGTAGGTTTATGCTATACGATGCTACTTGGAGGACTTCAGTCTACTCTCTTCTACATGCTGCAAGACGGAGGCTGCCAGAAGCGTAGTCTTTGACAGGATTAGTTATCCCCCTCTTATTCTGGCATTCTGCAGTTCAGTCCACATATGATACCCTTATTCCATTTGATACCAATGCATGCATATGTAGTGTAGTTCCTTGCTTGCGAGTACTTTGGATGAGTACTCACGGTTGCTTTCTCCCTCTCTTCCTCCTATCCCTTCTACCTGGTTGTCGCAACCAGATGTTGGAGCCCAGGATCCAGACGCCACCGTCGACGACGACTCCTACTACACCGGAGGTGCCTACTACTACGTGCTGCCCGCTGACGATGACCAGGAGTAGTTAGGAGGATCCCAGGCAGGAGGCCTGCGCCTCTTTCGATCTGTATCCCAGTTTGTGCTAGCCTTCTTAAGGCAGACTTGTTTAACTTATGTCTGTACTCAGATATTGTTGCTTCCGCTGACTCGTCTATGATCGAGCTCTTGTATTCGAGCCTTCGAGGCCCCTGGCTTGTAATATGATGCTTGTATGACTTATTTTATTTGTAAAGTTGTGTTGTGATATCTTCCTGTGAGTCCCTGATCTTGATCGTACACGTTTGCGTGTATGATTAGTGTACGGTCAAATCGGGGGCGTCACAAGTTGGTATCAGAGCCGACTGCCTGTAGGAATCCCCCTTCCACACTCCTTGGCCGAAGTCGAGTTTAGACATTACAAAACTTTTACTAACATGGCTGTGCGGCTTACGGGCCCACGTCGCCATTTGGGTGGTATTAGGATCTTTTACTCCTCGATCATTACTCTGGGGCTCTGATCTCTCTTCTATTCGGGTTAAAATGAATTTACTAACTCTGACTCTAGGATCTCGTAAATACTTTCTCCCAGAGAGCCCCTTCATTCCAGATGATGGCCTGCTTCACCAGAAGATTCCGAAGATTCTCTTTGCTATTCCTCTCGAGACTTTGTGCCCATCACTTTTGCTATTCCCGACCACCGATAAATCCTTATGGATAACTACTTACACTTGCCATTCATACGATCATCCCCCGTTGATCTTGTTATTACAAGATACCCCGGAGTCTTCTCTATTGTTCCGAGGATACTTTGTGCCTACTGCCTAGCAGTTCCTTGCCACATGAATACCCCTTCAATTAAATCCTCGCACTTGTCGAGTATCCACTCATCCCCAGTTGTTCATGTGTTTCACAATAGTCTTCGAAATACTATTCGATCCTCCAAAAATCCTTAGTAGCTTATTGCTCTGCAATACTTGCCTGATTGCATTATGGATGCTTTCCATATGTCTAGCGATATTCGTTAGTATCCTTATGCATCGTCTTTTGATCCTATTGATTCAACTTGAGTGCGAATGCACGCAATCATCAGTTGATCCTTTTAAATTATCTTTCCGGCTCAGACGTTATTTTAAAACATGAGCTGGATCTCGACCAATCAAATTGCTGTCGATTGTACCCTTAAGGCTATTCAACTTATCCATCCCTGATCAGAGCATTGCTTCTGATCCCTTGTCTTGGAATTGATAATTCCTTTGCATTTGAGCCTTGAATTAGTCAGTTGTTTCTAAAGTCTGATCTCCTTGCATTGTTTCTCCCTCTGGTTGAGTACCGATGCCCACACCAGATCCCTTGAGGACCACCAGATCATTTGCTGGATTTTATCCGATAGCGTCCTTCATATTCAATAAGTCTGTGAGCCTTTCCTCGGATACATAATACCTTTGGTAAATTGTATCCTCTGCTTTCTCAAACATGCTCTACTATCGAGCTGGTGTTATTTATTCTTGAAACTTGTGGTATATGTTTCTAAGAAGCCCCTATGGGTTGAACATATGCCTTCTCTAAACTGTGTGAACTCGAAAGCTTTCACGAGTCATACACCTCTGGTATTTTGCCAGATAAAATTTCAAACACTACAACTTCTTCGAAAGTGAGAAGTGAATGAAAGGTTATGCATTGGAGAAGTGGGAGTCGACCTTGAACTTTGTGTTCATGCCCATGGACACGATGTAGATCTTATCATTAAAGCTTCTCTCAAATTAATTATTCCTTGGTATAAGTTCATCTTATATCTCGGATCTGGCCTTTCGCAATCAAGGTTCCGACCATGTTCTCTTTTAAATACCATTTCGCGTGCAAGTTTAAGCGCTTGACTTCTGTAGAGCAATACCCCAGTCCAACCTCTACTTTGATCCGTCGTCGAGTATTACCCCCTCTGGTATCTTGAGTTTATCACGGAACTGCATAACTTCTTATGAGTTCTTCTTCAAGTATTATTTGACTTTCGCTGCGTCATCATTTGACTTGATGTCATCGCCAACCGATTACATCTTCATGAAATTTCTCGACAAATGTGTCGTGGTCATCATCATCATCCTGAGCTCTTCCAAGATATATATCGAATTCTTGATGAGAAATACCATCATCGCCCCTCAATAGTTTGTGTTATCACCGACCACTTTATTGCCTTCCGTTCAACACAAACTTATTCGTGTTTTGTGTTATACCTTGAGATCCTTGCTATCCAGCATTTGTTCTTCTTTACCTTGGAATGTTACCACCTTTTATGTCAAGAATGTTGTGGTAATTTTACCACCTCTTGAGAATTCTTGATATAGTAATATCTCTCGCCTTTTGCGTTCATTTCTTGGTCTCCGTGTTGTTTCTAACCGGAATACCGATAAATGGTCTGTGCTGTGTAAATTCTAAACTTCTAGCAACCTTATTGCTTGAAGTTATTGGTCTACAGTTTCATTCTAAGTCTATTGATTATTGAATCATCATTCAAACATTGATCGTGCTACCTAGTCCAGATTCCTGGGTGCACCCTTCTATCATTGTTCAGTTGTGTATGTTTCCCTCGAGCATACCTCATTATATTGTTTGATCTGACAAATGTTAACTCTTTGTTCACATGATTGTGAAAATCCATCTTTTGGAAATCTCGATGAATTGCCGTTTAGTTCATCAGCCACCCCTCATCCTCTCCTTGGTTTAATGATGAACTCTTGCTTCGGAACTCGCTTCCATAGATCATTTCCCGAGAATCTTACATTGTCATCTCGTCAGTTGGTGTTGCACCTTTTCTTCTCAAGCATCCTGACGCCAATCGAATCTGAATCTCGGTTAGATATGATGGTTGGAACATTTTTCTAGAACTGGTCTTTTATGACCCGGTAAGGTGATGGCATGCCCAGCACACCTAGCCGGATGACCTGCTGTTATAGTTTCCATTTTAGTAAGGTTATCCATTCTTCCATGAGGAAATTGTAAGACTTATTCTATAAGTTGTTCCTGATGGATCCTTTGTGTATCCATAGCCTGATCTTTACCTGATGACCATGTCAAGGCTATCTCGAAGCATGTCTGTGGTACTTCGATTTTCAATAAGAGCATTGAAAGCGCAATGCTAAGTTTTCTTTAACCATTATCCAAACACCGTTGTATGGGTAATGTCATGAAATTTCTCTCCCCTTACTTAAAGGGTTTTCTACATGATATCCTGCCATGGATATCATGCTCTGCTTGTCCTTGGGAAGGATATACCCCTGAAATATGTGTTTAAAACACATTTTCCTTTCCATTGTTTTGTTAATCTGATAAACACCTTTTCCTTTCCATTGTTTTGCCTAACCTTTCTGGTGATCATTATGATCTAAGCAGTATTAATTCCCTGCTTATGTTAACACGTCAGTGTACAATTCTGTCAGTAAGACCCTGTTGCCTTTGTTGATGACATTCCGGTAACCACCGAGGGACGAGAACCTTGCCTATTGGTCCGCCTCGTTCAACGAGCAGGAAAATGGTTCTCTTCGTCCCCCGCCCTTTGTACCGACGTTGTTGCCGACATAACCGACAGGTTATGGTCTGACCTGCATGGTTATCATAACCGTGCAACATGACACCACTCTTTCTGTCTTTAACCCACATGGTGGGCCCATAACCCACAGTTCCACAGGATCAAAACCTGACTCTCCGGTACCCCCCTGTTTCCAAAGTTATTCCCCATGCGAGGCCTCATAAGTAATTCACGAGCCACCTTCTGAGTAATCATCCATTATGGTATCAAATACGATACTTTCCCATTGCTCTGAACCCCCTTTCACATTTCGTAATCAGGCAACGAACGATTGCCTATGCGCTTGAAACTTCTATTGTGCACCTTCTTACTTTGCTCTCGATAATTTCTTAAGTTTCAAATCGAGGGTTGCTTCCCGCCACCTTCACTGATGTTATCTACCACACAAGCAACATTGTAGCGGTTCGTTCTTCCGAAGTTACCCCTTATCCTTCGTACGTACGATGAAGACTCCGAAGAAAAGATGATGACTTCATCATGACGACCTGAAGCAGAGAAATGAAGACATCAATGTTATGGATCGACCTCTTCGAGAAGAGCAACCAAGACCGAGAGGGTTCGTTAGAATTTCGTAACCAAATCGCTTCCGCGTCTCTTCCCCTCTTAAATCTCGGGACGAGATTTCTTGTAGTGGAGGAGAATTGTGACGCCCGGATAATTAGGCTACAGTAATTCCACGCTAATGATGCCACGTCACCTCGGTTACTCTAATTAATCTCGCGATGGTTCAAAAACGGTTCGAATTCAAATTTAAAATCAAGTCAAACAATTAAAGTTTTCAAAAGTCAAAACTAAAATGTTCTTAATGTGACAAATAAATTATGGATATTATTGGTGGAGTAACAATATCTTTATAAAATATTTAAATACCCTAAAGTGATTAAAACAACATCAAAACAATTAGTTATACTCCTAATATATTTTACCAAATAATAAATTATTTTTATTCTGAGGTAAAACTCCTTAGAACAGTGGATTAATTTGTCACACTATTTTTGGAGCTATTTTCATATTTTACTAAACCAAAAATATAGTGCAACTAAAATAAAACAGAAAAGAATTAAAAACAACAACAACAAAAGAAAAATAAAAGCCCCACCCCTCGCTGGGCCTCGGCCCAGCTGGCCACGGGGCTAGCCAGGCCGCCCAGCCGGCCCACTTGCCCCCCCCCCCACTCACTCCCTTAACCCCCCTGCCCCGAAACCCTAGCCGCTACCGCTCCCACTCCCCCCCCCCACGTCGCCATGATTGGATCGGGGCGAAGACCCCCCCCCCCACTCCCCTCGCTACTCGCTCCCCTCCTCTCGGAGCGCCCGCGCTCGAGGACAGTCGCCGCCCGCCGGCGCCGAGCGCCGCCCTCCGGCCTCCTCCTCGCGGCTCCCATCCGCCGCCTCCTCATCTCTCTTCCCTTCCCCCGTCTAGATCGGGGCAGAGGGCCCCGACCCCTTCACCACGACGTCGCCACCCGGTGCCTCAGGCCACCCCTCGCCGGCGCCCGCCTCTCCGCCTCCTCGACGCATCGCCGGGGCTGCCCCGCCTCGTCGCCGGAAACGCATCTCCGGCCCTCCATCGAGCATACCGTTGCACAACTACAGGGCCAGTGAGGACCTCCCCGTCCGACCCCATCTTCCCTCCCTACGGTCACCGCGCTCGCGCTCAACCACACGGCAACCGCCCGCAGCTTGTCACGCCGCTCAAAATGGCGCCCGTGGCCCCCTGCCGACCGCACCCTGTGCGTGCACCCGCGGCCCTTCTCGCCTCGCTCCTGCGCCCATCGGCGCCCCCCCTTTTTGTCGCTGCTACCAACTGCTCGAGCCCGCCTCCGCCAGAGACCGTGCCGCCCTGCTCGCCGCTGCCCGTTTCTCTGCACCGGTGCCGCTCGCGCCCGCCTTTGCCCCGTCGCGTCGCGCCGCCCGACCGCATCGCCCTGCTCAGCCCGTTGTTGGCTGGCCTCGCAGCGCGCGCTTCTCCCCCTGCTTCCGCGCGCCCTGTTCTGGCCACCGCCCCATGCCGGCGCTGTCGTGCCGTGGCCGCCCGCCGTTGGCCTCGCTCGAGCCAGCGCCCGGGTTCGCCCCTGTCGGGCACCCACACGCCCGTTACTGGTAGCGCCCGCACCCGTTTGGCCTATGGCCCTATGACATGTGGGGCCCCAACCCCTCGGAATGTTTTGATATATATAAAGAAAATAATAATAATAATAATAATAAACAAAAATAATTAAAATTATTAATTAATTAATTAAGTTAAGTTAATTAATTATAATTAGATTAACCTAATCACTAATTAACCTAATTAACGGTTAGTTAATTAAAACAGAGTATGACGAACGGGACCCACACGTCAGTTGACCAGTCAAAGCCTCTGTTGACTGCTGACGTCATGATGACGTCAGCAGACACTATTCTGGATAATGTTGATTAAATTAATTAAATAAATCCTAAAAATGATTTAAATCTATTAAAATTAATATAAAATAAACCGTAGCTCAGATGAAAATACTTTCTACATGAAAGTTGCTCAGAACGACGAGACGATTCCGGATACGCAACCCGTTCGTCCACCACACCTCCCTAACCTATCGAACTCGCAACTTTCCCCCTCCGGTCCTCTGCCCGAAAACGCAAAACACCGGGGATACTTTCCCGGATGTCATCCCCCTTCACCGGTATCACCTACTACCGCGTTAGGGCACCTCTAACGCCGTTACTTGTCATGTCATGCATCACTATGCATATGCTTGCTTAAATATTTATTGTTTTCTCCCCCCTCTTCTCTCGATAGACACCTAGATCGACGCCGCTGCTACCCAGTACGACTACGGAGTTGACGACCCCTCTCTCTTGCCAGAGCAACCAGGCAAGCCCCCCCTTTGATCACCAGATATCGCCTACTCTTCTCTATACTGCTTGCATTAGAGTAGTGTAGCATGTTACTGCTTCCCGTTAATCCTATACTGATGCATAGCCTGTCCTTGCTACTACTGTTGTTACCTTTACCTGCAATCCTAATGCTTAGTATAGGATGCTAGTTTATCATCAGTGGCCCTACATTCTTGTCCGTCTGCCATGCTATACTATCAGGCCGTGATCACTCGGGAGGTGATCATGGGTATATACTATATACTTTATACATGATACATGTGGTGACTAAAGACGGGACGGCTCGTAGGAGCACCCGCGAGTGGATCTTTGAGGCGGAGCGACAGGGCAGGTTCCGACCACCTAGGAGAGAGGTGGGCCTGGCCCTGGTCGGTGTTCACAGATACTTAACACGCTTAACGAGATCTGTGTATTTGATCTGAGTCTGGCCATTTGGTCTATACGCACTAACCATCTACGTGGGAGCAGTTATGGGTATCCCGGCGTCGTGGTATCAGCCGAAGCCTTCGTGACGTCAGCGACTGAGTGGCGTGCGCCGGATTGGACTGGAAAGCCACTAGGCTAGGTCTGCTTCCGGCCGCGTACGCAACGTGCAGGTGTGCAAAGGGTGATGGGCCCAGACCCCTGCGCCATAGGATTTAGACCGGCGTGCTGACCTCTCTGTTGTGCCTAGGTAGGGCTGCGACGTGTTGATCTTCCGAGGCCGGGCATGACCCAGAAAAGTGTGTCCGGCCAAATGGGATCGAGCGTGTTGGGGTATGTGGTTCACCCCTGCAGGGCAGTTTATCTATTCGAATAGCCGTGTCCCTCGGTAAAAGGACGACCCGGAGTTGTATCTTGACCTTATGACAACTAGAACCGGATACTTAATAAAACACACCCTTCCAAGTACCAGATACAACTGGTGATCGCTCTCTCACAGGGCGACGAGGAGAGGATCATCGGGTAGGTTTATGCTATACGATGCTACTTGGAGGACTTCAGTCTACTCTCTTCTACATGCTGCAAGACGGAGGCTGCCAGAAGCGTAGTCTTCGACAGGATTAGTTATCCCCCTCTTATTCTGGCATTCTGCAGTTCAGTCCACATATGATACCCTTATTCCATTTGATACCAATGCATGCATATGTAGTGTAGTTCCTTGCTTGCGAGTACTTTGGATGAGTACTCACGGTTGCTTTCTCCCTCTCTTCCTCCTATCCCTTCTACCTGGTTGTCGCAACCAGATGTTGGAGCCCAGGATCCAGACGCCACCGTCGACGACGACTCCTACTACACCGGAGGTGCCTACTACTACGTGCTGCCCGCTGACGACAACCAGGAGTAGTTAGGAGGATCCCAGGCAGGAGGCCTGCGCCTCTTTCGATCTGTATCCCAGTTTGTGCTAGTCTTCTTAAGGCAGACTTGTTTAACTTATGTCTGTACTCAGATATTGTTGCTTCCGCTGACTCGTCTATGATCGAGCTCTTGTATTCGAGCCTTCGAGGCACCTGGCTTGTAATATGATGCTTGTATGACTTATTTTATTTGTAAAGTTGTGTTGTGATATCTTCCCGTGAGTCCCTGATCTTGATCGTACACGTTTGCGTGTATGATTAGTGTACGGTCAAATCGGGGGCGTCACACCGCTGCTGTGATAGGGATATGGTTCAAAGCTTTCGAAAGAAAATTTGAATCTCCCATTCACCCCCCCCCCCTCTGGTCGATATACTCTCAGTCCTAACAAGGAGGCCGAGCGGCTCCTCTACGAGCAGCAGGCAGCCGCTGGACAAGGCTATCGCGGCCCTCCGGTGTCGTACAACTGCTGGAGGGATGACAGCGATGATGGCACCGACGGAAACGGCGGTGCCGCAGGGCAGGGCGGCCACGCGTAGGAGGTGTCCGGTATAGGGTTTAGTATTTTTCTAGTTTTTTAGTCAAACGGTCGAAATATTTACCTTTTATGTAAATTATATATGAATTTGAATGAAATCCATCCGGGTTGATCGAATTTCGCCTGCTTGGTTCGAATTGTTGGTCGGATGTATGCGGCTAGCGTTAGATGGCTGCCTCCCGCATCCGTGTCTGCGGACTAGTCCCCTTATCCGCGGACGGAAGCGGGAGGGTTTTTGCGGGTTGCCCCGTTGCAGATGCCCTAAATGATTTTAGTTTATGCGGTTTCAGAATAATATATAGGACTGTTGGTTTTTCACCTTGGTTGCCATTGTTTCTATTTCTAATGGACTGAAGAACGACTCAAGTTGTTTGTGCTGTCGGCTACCTAAAAATCTCGCAATCTCAATAGTTGTTTGACTTGGGCCAATATCAAGCGTTGGATCTCAGTCCCATGGATCCCTTTCTGTCTCCCTCCCTCTTTCACTCGTGGGGATGACGAGTGGATAGGAATAGGTAAGAGGACGAGGGCGTTCAGCTAAAAAAATGTGTTCGGGCGGATGGCATAGCGCCCAAACGAGCCAGTTAGATGACGTGTCGACCGGTCCTGCTTTAAGATCCATGATCACCGTCAGATGGTTACAAACAAAGTGAAGGTGCATAGTTGGCGTCTTATGAGGAATGGTTTGGCTGTATGTTCTGAGCTTAGTTGACGAAAAATTAAATCTGGTGTGGGTGTGCTGCATGTGGGAGAGAGTCTCTTGCTCATAGATTTTGGATGTGTCCACACTCGCAGTGTTTTTGGAAAGTTTTTTCTGAAAAAAGAGGAATCCATGCTGGCTACCCGCCAGAAGATATGCAATCAAATGTGGAGGTAGGTAGATAGTTGGCTCAATGGATTTCTGAGGTTGATGATGAACAGAGAGAATGATGATACAGGGTGTTTATGGGCTTTGGCTTGCGAGGAATAATGCAAGGGATGGGAAGAAGATTCAATCTCCACATGAAATATCATATTCGGTCTCAAAGCTCATGGATGAGTGGTATGAAGTGGTGCAACGAAAATCAAGAACTCTTGTGCGACCATGACTTGAGAAATGGACACCACCTGAACAAGGGTGGATTCTAGCGAATGTTGATGGAGCGGTGTCAAAGATTGGATGTGAGGGAGGAGGAGGGGTGGTCTTGCGTGACCATGATGATGCCTTTCGGGGTGCTGCAACTCAATTCTTTTCGTATGACTCGAAACCGGAATTTGTTGAATTGAAGGCATGTAGAAGAGCGCTCCAATTTGGGCGTGATTTGAGTATCTCAAAGATTCATGTTGAAATGGATTGCAACCAGGCTGTGAGAATGATAAATAGTGCTTGCAAAAATCTCTCGGCGGCTGGGCCAATTGTTGAGGATATTAAGGCTCTGGTGCTGGGATGCCAGGGGTTGTAAAGTTTCATGGACAAGAAGGACTGCAAATCAAGCTGCACATATTCTTGCTAAGTTAGTTGTTAGTGAACAAGTATCTCAAGAATGGCGGGTTGTGCCTCCTGAGTGTATTTTGCATGTAATAGCGGTGGAGATTCCGAATGCTTTTTAATTAATGAAGTTTGTTATTTTGAAAAAAAAACATCAGGACAAAGTGTCTTCGTGCCACACGTGTGACACTTATCATTTAGATATAAAATTGACTTGCCTAAATTTAAAAAACAGGTAACTTACATAGTTAATGGATGAGAATTAGCATATCTGTAAAGAGAGGGGGAGGCGATTTGCAGACACCATGCATGCCGATGCCGCCGCCGCGCGCATCGATGACCATCACCTGCCACTGCGCACTCGGTCACCTCCTAAGTTGCCGCTCCATCTTTTGCTCCCCAGCGGTTCCTGGCTTCCTGCTCGCCCGGCCTCTCCTCCTCTCTATCTCTTCCCGTCCTCTCCCTCACGCGCGTTTGGATCGACCCCCGGTGAAGCTGCATGCGCTGAGGGCGACAACGTAGCGTCCCACCGTACATGTGCATGTGGTGTGGAAGGGAAGGAGAGACGAAAGAGAACGATCGACTCGTCAATTGGTGATCACCGTGGGCAGGCACGTCGTCGTAGGTAGGTGGTGCATGCATGAGCAAGAAGAAGAGAGAAGGAGGCGGAGGAGGAAAAGGCGGTGGGGGAGGGGCTCATCAGCACAGGGGAGGCGGCGGCGGGCCGACGCCGGTAACGGATGTGCTCTCCATGGACGGCGGCCTCCGCGAGGTGTCGGTCTCGGTCGTCTTCTCCGTATGGTGTCTCCTTTTCCTCCTGCGCTCCCAGTTCCTCAACAGCCAGACCGACGACCCTTCGGGTAACTAGTATCTTCCATCTCCTTCGATGCCGGTCCGTCTCGTCGTCATGTCTGCGTCTGCGTGGTTGAATGAATCGGTGGATCTGTCGACGCAGATTTCTACGGCGAGCGCGACAACTACTGCAAGGTGATGCCACTGGAGGCATACATATTCCCGGCCGATACCGCCTCCTCCCCGACGTGCCAATCCTCCTCTTCGCCGCACCCCCCAGAAGCGCTACCACCGTCCAACGCAAGCGGCGGCAACTCGTCGACCGAGGCGGCCTTGGTGGAGCTGGACGAGTTCCGGAGCCGCATCCTGCAGGGCAAGGCCGACAACGACAGCGGCCGGCACCACCAGCGCGTCGCCGACGGCGCCGCGCACCGCCTCGAGCCTAGCGGCGCCGAGTACAACTACGCGGCGGCGTCCAAGGGTGCCAAGGTGCTCGCCCATAACAAGGAGGCCAAGGGCGCCGCGAACATCCTCGACGGCGACAAGGACCGCTACCTCCGCAACCCGTGCTCCGCGGACGACAAGTTCGTCGTGGTGCAGCTCTCCGAGGAGACGCTCGTCCACACCGTGGCGCTGGCCAACCTGGAGCACTACTCCTCCAACTTCAAGGACCTGGAGCTACATGGCAGCCTAAGCTACCCGGGGGAGGCGTGGGAACTGCTGGGGCGGTTCACGGCGGAGAACGGCAAGCACGCTCAGCGCTTCGTGCTGGCGGAGCCCCGGTGGACGCGCTACCTCCGGCTGCGCCTCGTCAGCCACTACGGCTCCGGGTTCTACTGCATCCTCAGCTACCTCGAAGTGTACGGCATCGACGCCGTGGAGCGCATGCTGCAGGACTTCGTCGCCAGCCACAGCCCCGACGCGGACGCCGCAAAGGCTGCCGCCGACGCCCGTAAGGAGAGCGGCCACAACGACACCGCCGGCTCCCAGGTCCACGACAGGCAGGTGGAGGGCAGCGGGCGGAACGAGAGCGCCGGCGACGTGGCCAAGAACAACGGCTCGAGGGTGGCGGACGGGAAGCCGGCGCAGGCGCAGGGCAAGGAGGCGGTGAAGCAGGCAACGGGGCGGGTGCACGGCGACGTGGTGCTCAAGATCCTGATGCAGAAGCTGAGGTCCCTGGAGCTGGGGCTGTCGACGCTGGAGGAGTACACCAAGGTGCTGAACCAGAGGTACGGCGGCAAGCTGCCGGACCTGCACAACGGGCTGGCGCAGACAGGCAAGGCGCTGGAGAAGATGAAGGCGGACGTGGAGGACCTGGTGGAGTGGAAGGACAAGGTGGTACGTACTCAGTTCGTCCCAACCTTGTGTGATGCATGCAACTGAAAGGGCCAAGTGGTTTGAGTTTCTTTTGTTGTCTCTCGTTTTGGTTCAGGCGAGGGATGTGGGAGAGCTGAGGGACTGGAAATCAAGCGTCTCGCGGAAACTAGACCATCTGGTCAGGGAGAACGCGGCGATGAGGCAAGGACCCATGCCATGCCATGCCATGATACGCGACGAGGTAAAGCGGTCGGGTCGGGATTGTTTTGACGTGGATGTGCGCGCAGGTGGGATGTGGAGGAGATGAGGAGCATCCAGGAGACGCTTCAGAACAAGGAACTGGCGGTGCTTTCCATCAGCCTCTTCTTGGCGTGCGTCGCGCTCTTCAAGCTGGCGTGCGACCGCTTGCTGCTGCTCTTCGCCAGCAAGGAGGAGGACGACGGGGCAGGGACGGGGTGGATGCTCGTGTTGGCGGCCAGCAGCCTCACCACCCTCATCGTGCTGCTCTACAGCTGAACGATTTTTTAGGAATAGAAAAATAATGACTTTGCGAGCTAGACCTCGTTACCTTCTTTCAGGTCATGTTATGAGTTAGCAAGTCATTAGGCAATCTAATTCTCCCCTCGTTTAGCACAGCTAGTCTTGTTTTACAAGAGAAATAAAGTAGAAGAAAGATGGGTATACTGTGCAGTATGTTAGCGCGGCTTTCAACCTGCATTACTTCAACTACAAGACGCTATGGATGACTAACGAGGAACCAAAGAAAAGGATATCCAATAAGTTTACTTTCATCTGCAACGAGAAATGGGTTCATTTCATACCAGACAACACAAGAGTGGTGCAGCAGGCGTCAAGTGGAACAAGTTACATACCACAAAAGAAATAATGGGCAATTGAGCGAGCAAATTATTGAGGCACTGTTGCAATTGTGTGCTCGTCTTGCTGGCATTCAGCACTGGAAACTTTTCAGAAACAAAATTGTGAACCAAGACAGGTAATTTCGACAAGCATCAGCTAAGAGTATATTATAAGGCGCGCCTCGACATCTAATTCAGACCTTATAGCCGGTTAAGGTGAATCCTCTGCCTGCAATCTCGCCTACGCAGAACCATGCATAAAGCTCAACCCCAAACAGTGTTGCAATTCCAAGGTCCTCCACCTTGAGCTCCTTCCTGTTCTTCCAAAGCTGCTTGACACCGTCAACCTCCTTCCACAATGCTTCATAGCGGCCTGGTAGACTGAAGAAAACAGCAAATATATATAAAAGCCACTGATCAGACTCCAGAGAACAAAGGAATGGCTTAAGCACAATAGAAAACATTCACCGCGGCAAGGAAAAACAAGCAAAATTCCTTGCACTGATCAGCATAGATGTGCATAATCAAATTACGGCTCATGAAAGATATAGTGTTGCACTCCATTTGAAGATGGCAAACACGTAAATATACAAAATGGAGAACCAGGCCTAAGGGGAACTAGCCCATGTGGCTTAGTATTGATTATGAAGAACAGCCATGACCACTACTGCGGAGACCAGGCCTTGAGCGTGGGCTTCCCATGAAGCCCGGTTCTCAACACGGAAAAATACACGTTTAGTCCTCTCCTACAAGTGCAGCCATAGTCTGGTCTTCCTACCACACACAACAACTAATCACTATTGTACCGCGTACCATCTGGAAGTTGCATTACCAAGGTAAACATGCCTCATGGCACAGCATTTGCCACAATGTCAAATAAAAATCTGTGGTAGGGAATGCAAGTTGGAAAACAATGTATTGAACAGTTCAAATTGGCAAACAATCTTGATTAATCATATGTGTCAAACTAAACCGCTGGTTAAGATATCGTTAAAGGAATATATGAATGTATTAATCATGATTCAACTGGTGATGTAAGTATGCTTGAAACCGAACTCAGCAAGTTCGCTGGTTCAACAAAACAAGGTTATGACCAGGTCAAGTGTCCATCCCATCCTATATGTCAAACTACTAGAGTGAAGTTCATAATATGTCCAAGAATGACCACATGAATCTGGATTATATAACCACTCATGGATACCTCGAAATGTAAACAACAACAGCAACAAACAACACATAACCAGAATACGGACACACTTGACTGAGGTTGCACTTTTTGCACAAAGTAGCTAATAAGACCAAAGATTAAAAACATACACAAGTCAAGAAGCAACGAAACTCAAGGTTTTACTATGTCAGTCAGTCAAACCTGCCTATACATGCAGAAATATCCTACACTGTTCCTGCCAATAACTCAGATCAGCATGATATTTTGATGGAATATTTGCAGGCAACAGTTGAATCGATTTCTTTGCAAACATGCAGAAAAATGGCAAATGTTTCACAGAGAGCTATATGTGCTAAGACTCGCTTCTCGAATATCATACATAGTAGATTACCTTTTATTTATGATATATCAACTTCACAAGAGACTATGCTTTCACCTAAACAATCGTCCTTTATGCTACATCTGTGATGTCTCCATGCAACATGGGTCAAAGAAAAATATAAAAACATAGCAACAAAACAAAGCTGCACAGGTGATCAAGCATAAGGATGACATATATTGTTTCCATTATGATTGAAATCACAAACTTGTGCCAACTAACAGGACAGACATATTTCCCTCACACAAGTGGGTACCTTGCATGACTTGCAGAATTGTGATTTATCCATTAAAACCAATTATTGAACATAGCATATCTTGTTAGATTGAAGTGACAGTTATCATTTCAAGGAACAAAGGTGCATCTCCATCCACATACAAACTTTAGCAATCATAAATAGTGTTCTACAAGAGGGTCATCCAGTTAGGAGTAGGTGACACTGCCACACCACGCACACCTAGCTAAATTGCTCTGTCCTGGTAGCTGCCTAGAGTAAGCATCATGTGAACAATTAGCATAGTCCCAGCCTAGCAAAACATAAGAACCGTCTCACAGTCACAAAAAAAGAGAGCATAAACCCCAGCTAACCGGAAATTGCTGACGTAGCAATGGTCTTCCCCCAACCACTCAGATTTGAGCTACATTGTGGATGGCACATACAAGAGATCTCCAAGATTTCCGTATGCTAAAGTTCATAAATAGTGCAGAAAGTGAAGAACTATGCAATCGCTCAATCCCCCAGTCACAAGTGGCGGTGGCTATACATTGAACACTTTGTATCTAATTTATGTAAAGAAGTTTGTATCCACCAAATACATCGATCACTCACCCTAGAAGGCCACACATTGCCACAGCCACGAGTGGACCACCCCATACTACGATCCAGTTCAGCTAGGCAGGCAGTAATAGAGATAGTAGGCAATTACGGGGCAAACATCAACCACACCATGGTCACCCCCGTTGCTACGAGCACAAGCAGATCCACTGATACTGCGCAAGAGCCCCGATTGGAACCACGCCACATGTACAGACGGTTGGACACATAAATCATTTATTTAGGGGCTTTACCTCGCGAGGCGCGTGTAGAAGAGCTGCTTGGAGAGCTCCTGGCACTTCTCCACGGAGGGAGGCTGCACGACGTACTGCTTGTTCTTCTCCATCGCCTCCTTGTAGTAGGCGCCGCCGTGCTTCGAGGCGAATTCCGCCGCCTGCGCCGCCTTGGTCCGCAGCTGCGCGAGCCTCGCCGCCATCGCCGCCGGAACCTACGATGCGCACGCGGAAAGGGATCAAATCGAAGGTATCAGATCTGGTTGCGCGGATCTAGTGCCGGATTAGGCTGAAGAGAGTGGTTGATCTGATGGGAGAGGCTAGGGTTTTGGATTGGGAAGTACCTTGACGAAACGTCGGCAAGAGGCGAGGAGGAGGTGAGGTGGGAGGAGATCGAGAGGGAGGGGGTGAAGGAGGACGGCGGCGGGATGGCAGGGGTGTGGGTGCTCAAGATTGGGAGGGGAAAACGGTGGGCGAGCGACCGAAGGGTATTATTGTCAGTTCACTGGTTTTGGGCAGGAGTAGTTGAGGGTATTATTGTCAGTTCATTGGTTTTGGGCAAGGGAAGTTGTTTAGCTCAGGGGTTCTCAATCTACGTGTCTAAACAAGAACATAGGCGTGTTTGGTTACTCGCATTCAACCCAATCAGCCCGCGCGGAAAAAAGAAAAGAAGTTAGGCTGTTCGGTTGCCCGGATTCACTATTTGAATTGCATCGCACAAAGTTTAAAACACCTCAAAGCCAGGCCCGCTAGGAATTCCTAAATCGGTAGTTTCTAGCAACCCGGACTTAGACGAAGTAGAGAAGGGAATGCTAATGATGTTAAGGGTTTAGGAAAACACACATCCATGGTTCATACTCAGCTAGAATAAGTTGTTAAATCTCAAAATAATTTGCTTAATGAGATGAATAATAATAACAATATAAATGATCATGCTATTAGAGTAATGACTAGAGGAGGTAGAATGGCTCATGAGCCATTATATCCTGAAGGTCATTCTAAAAGAAATGAGCAAGATTCTTAAATAATTAATATTGATATACCCAGTTATTTAAGAAAAAAAAGAAAAAGAAAAATGATAGAACTTTGCATGCTTCTAATGAACATCTGATAGAAAAACCTTCTGAGAATCATAATGATGTTTCTATTTCTGATGTTGAGACACAGTCTTGTAATGAACATCCATCCAATGATACTGATATTGATAATGATGTCCATGATGATGCTCAACCAGATAAGGATAAAAAACCTGATAATGATGTAGAAATAGAACATGTTGTTGATCTTGATCACCCACCTCCTAAGAATAAAAGATATGATAAAAAGAGATTTCATTGCTAGAAAACATGGTAAGGAAAGAGAACCATGGATTAAGAAACTCATGTATTTTCCAATTAAACCTCCGAAGAATAAGGATGAAGAAGATTTTGAGCGGTTTGTTGAAATGCTTAGGCCTGTTTTCCTGCACACTCATTTGATTGATATATTAAAAATGCTCCTTATGCTAAATACATGAAAGATGCCACTAATAAAAGAAAGATACATGAAGCTGAAATTTCCACCATATTTGCAAATTATTCTTTTAAGGGTGGAGTACCTAAGTTATGAGATCCCGGAATACCAACTATATCATGCTTCATTAAAGGAAGTCATGTCAAAACTGTTTTATGTGATTTGGGAGCCGGTGTTAGTGTTATGCATTTCTCTTTATATATAAGACTTGATTTGAATAAGCTCACACATACTGAAGTATTTTTTGCAAATGGCTGATAAATCAACTGCTATATTCTATTGGAATTTGTGGGGATGTGCCTGTTGTAGTTGCAAACGTTACCATCTTAACAGAGTTTGTTATACTTGATATTCCCGAGGACGATGATATGTCAATCATCCTTGTAGACCATTTTTGAATACGACAGGGGCTATTATTGACTGCATCAAAAGCAAGGTTACTTTTCATGTCAATGCTAATGAGCATACGGTTTATTTTCCAAAGAAACAAAGTTCGGTGAATAGTATTAATATTGTTGAAAAGGTTTCAACAATCACTATTGGAGGTTTCAAATTTCCTCTCCCTTCAGTCAAAAAGAAATACGAAACTCTTATTGTTGGGGAGATGCATATCCCCGTTGAGGTAACCTAGTATTATACAAAAATTCTTCGGTTTCATGTTACTCGGAAATAGTTTGTTAATAAGACTTGATCAACTTTATTAATGGATTCTTTTTTAGGGGCATGTGGTCGATGAATTTAGTAAGCACAGCCTACTGTACCCACTATTTACTCTCTTTTATTTAAGGTTAATAAAGTAGAAATGACATGATTGTCTTGTTTTCTAAATTATCCATGCAACAAAAAATGTCCCGGAAATAAAAAATTCTCAGAATGCCTTGAAAATTCAGTATGATTTTTTCTACAATATTTAAGAAATTTTGGCATTGAACACACCCGGGGGTGCACCTATGAGCCACAAGCTCATAGGGGACGCCTACCCCCTCGGCGCGCCTACTGGGCTTGTGGGTCCCATAAGGACCCACACACTTATCCCAGCGCCCACTTCCTTCTTCCACCTCTAGAAAAAAATCACCATCTCCTTCAAACCCGTTTTCTTGCTCATTTGCCTGCAAATTTCAATCTCCTTGATCAGAACTCCGCTTCTGAAACTGTTTTGGGAGATTACTCATTGGTATGTGACTCTCCAATGGTCCAATTAGTTTTTGTTCTGGTGCTTTATATTTTGCAAATTTTTGCTACTGCGGTGACCATGTATTTGAGCTTGCATGTTGAATTTGTATGGTCCAAAGTAGTGTTGATGCATGATATAGCCTCTAGATACTTGTGGAAGTAATTGCTATCAATTTTGTTAAGTTTTTCACTTTTATTTTGAGGTACTAAATTTTTTAGAAATTTTCAGAGAAAAAGAAAATGCTTAAGTGGAGGTTGAGAGGTTCTTTGAGTCGAGGTCCTAAGGAAACCCGAAGCCCATGTACAATCCCCCTTGTGCGACCGAGGTGTGACCGTGCGAGTGGCTGTGTGACAAGTTCTTGAGGGATGCTAGAATTTTCGAGGATTTCTATCATTTGGCGAACAATGTCGGCATCAACCCCTTCCTCGAAGATAAGTGTAACTAGTATCTCCTCCTCACTAATACTTTCGTGCAAAACTTCTATTTTCATGCTAGGAGAGAAATACCCACCGTGTCATTCCACTTATATGATGTACCTAGAGAGATGACATTGGAGGAATTTTGTGAGGTTTGCTTGATTCCCAACAAGGGTATACCCCTTGAGCCACATCCTAGGGACGTTGAGGACTTCATATCCAAAGTAACCATGTGTGAGTCGAGAGGAGTTTCTGAGGTTAGAGTCGCTAGTTTACATTTTTCCCGTTTTGCGCTATTACTCATTATTTGCGGGGAGATGTTTGATTGGACGGTGGGTGAGTGAAACTCTCAGCTCACCTGACCTTGCTATTTTGCGCCATGCTCTTTATCATGATAGAACTTTTAGTTTGGGTGTTACGATCGCTCGAAGGTTACACACCAACCGTGTTGGGGAACGTAGTAATTTCAAAAAAATCCCTACGCACACGCAAGATCATGGTGATGCATAGCAACGAGAGGGAAGAGTATCATCCACGTACCCTCATAGACCGTAAGCGGAAGCGTTATGAGAACGCGGTTGATGTAGTCGGACGTCTTCATGATCCGACCGATCCAAGTACCGAACATACGGCACCTCCGAGTTCAGCACATGTTCAGCTCGATGACGTCCCACGAACTCCAATACAGCAGAGCTTCACGTGAGAGTTCCGTCAGCACGACGGCGTGATGACGGTGATGATGTTGCTACCGACGCAGGGCTTCGCCTAAGCACTGCTATGATATGATCGAGGTGGATTATGATGGAGGGGGGCACTGCACACGGCTTGGAACAATCAACTTGTGTGTTCTAGGGTGCCCCCTGCCCCCGTATATAAAGGAGCAAGGGGGAGGCCGACCGGCCCCTGTAGGGCGTGCCAGGAGGAGGAGTCCTCCTCCTAGTAGGAGTAGGACTCCCCTTTCCTACTCATACTAGGAGAAGGAAAGGAAGGAGGAGAGGGAGAAGGAAGGAGAGGGAGGAAAGGAGGAAAGGGGGGGGGGGCGGCCCCCTAGTCCAATTCGGTTTGGGCTAGGGGGGCGCACGGCCTGCCTCCTCTCTTCCATCATGTAACACCCTCGATGCGACTATATCTCCCACGTGTCGAGGCACGACTTAGAGGCATAATCGCATTGAAGGCATATGTCGCAAGTGAGGTAATCTTCACACAACCCATGTAATATAATAAGGAAAGAGATACATAGTTGGCTTACAATCGCCACTTCACACAAATACATGAATAAAGCATTACATCAAACAAATACAATCAAGGTCCGACTACGGAACCAAAATGAAAGAAGAACCCCAAATGCGACAAAGGTCCCCGATCGACCCCAACTGGGCTCCACTACTGATCAACTATAACGAAACAACACCAGGGACAGGATCTTCATCGAGCTCCTCCTGAGCTTGGTTGCGTCATCTGCACGGTCTCATCGGCACCTACAAGCTGGTTTTGGAAGTATCTGTGAGCCACGGGGGCTCAGTAATCTCGCACCCTCGCGATCAAGACTATTTAAGCTCATGGGTAAGGTAAAAGGTATGAGGTGGAGCTGCAGCAAGGGACTAGCATATATGATGGCTAACAAACGCAAAAGAGAGCGAGAAGAGAAGGCAAAGCACGATCAAGAAATCTATGATCAAGAAGTGATCCTATAACAACCTACGCCAAGCATAACTCCAACAACCGTGTTCACTTCCCGGACCCCGCCGCAAAGAGACCATCACGGTTACACACGCGGTTGATTCATTTTAATTAAGGTCGACTTCAGGTTTTGTACAACCGGACGTTAACAAATTCCCATCTGCCCATAACCGCGGGCACGGCTTTCGAAAGTTCAAATCCCTGCAGGGGTGTCCCAACTTAGCCCATCACAAGCTCTCACGGTCAACGAAGGAATAGACCTCCTCCCGAGACATTCCGATCAGACTCGGTATCCCGGTACAACAAGACATTTCGACAGGGTAAAACTAAACCAGCAACACCGCCCGAATGTGCCGACAAATCCCGATAGGAGCTGCACATATCTCTTTCTCAGGGCACACTCAGATGAGACATCCTACGAGTAAAACCAACCCTCAAGTTGCCCCGAGGTGGCCCCGCAGTCTGCTCGGTCGGACCAACACTCAGAGGAGCACTGGCCCGGGGGGGGGGGGTTAGAATAAAGATGACCCTTGAGTCTGCAGAACCCAAGGGAAGGTGGTAGGTTGTTAGTGCAAATGGTAAAACCAATGTTGGGCATTGCTGGAGGAGCTTTACTTAAGGCGAACTGTCAAGGGGTTCCCATTATAGCCCAACCGCGTAAGGGACGCAAAATCCGGGAACATAACACCGATATGACGGAAACTAGGGCGGCAAGAGTGGAACAAAACACCAAGCATAAGGCCGAGCCTTCCACCCTTTATCAAGTATATAGATGCATTAATTAAATAAGATATATTGTGATAACCCAACAAGTAAACATGTTACAACAAGGAACAACATCTCCATGTCCCAACAAGGAACAAACTTCAATCTTCACCTGCAACTAACAACGCTATAAGGGGGGCTGAGCAAAGCGGTAACATAGCCAAACAATGGTTTGCTAGGACAAGGTGGGTTAGAGGCTTGGTTCAACAATATGGGAGGCATGATAAGCAAGTGGTAGGTATCACAACATAGGCATAGCAAAAGAGCGAGCAACTAAGCAAGCAAAGATAGAAGTGATTTCGAGGGTATGATCATCTTGCCTGAAATCCCGCAAGGAAGAAGAACGAGTCCATGAAGAAGACAAACGGACGTAGACGAACGGGTCCTCACAACGCGACGTTATCGGAACCAACCCGAAGAAGCAAACACCGGAAAGGAGCAAACAACATAATAAACAATCATCACATAATCATGGCATGATGCACAATCGAGTATGATGCATGTCCGGTTTAATGAAGCATGGCATGACAAAGTGCACAAACAATCCTACAAATTAAGTGGAGATCAATATGCAACGAGTTGCATATTGACGGAGCACCACATCAATTATTTAGTTCGATCTCGTTTATGTACCCAACAATATTAAGTGTTGTTAAACATGGCAAGAGGGTGAAGCAAATGAAAAACTACCCATCTAGTCAAGTTTAAATGAGGCCGGGAACAACAAACAACAAATCCGGAAACTCCTCATATGCATATATTAGGTTAGGTCCTGTTCTGTCCTAAAACATATTTTAGAGTTGTTAGGCATGCAAAACAATGTCACCATGATAAACTAGGCAAAATTCTACCCCATTTACATATAAAGTTTGTTAAAAACGGAGCTACGGTTATTTAGTTATGAAATAAATCATTTTAACATGGCATAGGGGAAAATTTAAACAAACAGCATTTTAAGCATTTCAAACATGGATGTAAGTGGCATATTATTAATCTACACAAAATTCTGAGCAAGTTTCGTATTAAGTTTGTTTAATTCCGATGCATGGTTAATTAGTTATTAAATGCAACAATGTTGAGGGTTTTTCTGCAAAACTACCATCCTCTGGAATAAAAGTTAAAACTTTCAGAAAAAAACATGTGTTGGGCCGATACAGAGCTGGCCCAACAGTGGAAAAGGCCGGGAGGCTGCTCACCCAACGGCCAGATCTGGCTGGGCCGAACGAGGAGGCCCGTGGGCGAGGCAGGGGAAGCTGGGTTCTGGCACTCATACACGTTGGCTCGGATCGAGGCCATAGTCAACGCGAGGGAGGGACGCAGGCTCGATGCAGGAAAAGTCCTCGCTCGTCTCCCTCGCTCGAACAGAAGGAGGCGGCGCTGGGGACTCGCGACAGGGCCAGCAGGCGCAGGACTTGGAGCTCGGGGAGGATCCGGGCGGCGGTGGCTCGCAGCTAGGGCGAAAGGTGAGGCGGAGGAGCGGGAAACGGCGGCGCTGAAACAGACGTGGACAGGCGGATCCGGCCACACGGGCGCCGGACCTGACCGGAGGCGGGACGGAGGCGACCCGCGAGGAAGCTTGGGGCGACAGCCATGGCGCTGATATTCAGAGAAGCAAAGGACAGATTCAGAGATAAGGTAAAAGAGATGGAATGCAGAGACGGGAGAAGGAAAAAGGAACGGCCGGAGTCCATCTCCGACAAGGACGCGGCGAAGAAACGGCTTGATGTAGGGGAACTCGGCGCTGCGCTTCGGTCGCTCGTCTCCCACGCAGACGAGGACAAGGCAGGAGGTGGCGCAAGGTGGCCGGGGTAGCGGCTCTCGATCGAACGGCCGGCGAGGTCGGGCAGCAACGGGGAGACGCGAGGCGAGGCAGGGGAGGCTTCGGGCACCATTGGTCGCCGGTGGTTGGGGACTCGAGCAGCAGAGAGGTGGCTGGGGATCGAGGGGAGGCGCTGGTTGGTTGGGCATGGAAAACAAGGAGAGGATGGATCCCGAGAGGGAGAGGGTAGGTAGGTGGTGGCGGCGGACACGGAATGGATGGGACATCCCCTAGGTTTTAGGGTTTTGTCTCAAATTAGACTAGGGGTTCTATATATATGGAAAGAGGGGAGTTTAGGGTAGATTTGGACCCTCCGATCAAAATCGGGCGGTTCAAGAAAAACTAGGTTAGGAAGCCCAATAAACAAAACGGAGACATTTTGTAGATGTTTGGGGCTGATCCGGACACAATGGTGGCGACAGTCCGGTTCGGGTCCGGGACAGCTTTTCGGACGCACGCGCGAGGAGGGCTGCGGGCTGACGAGAGAGATTAGGTAGGGCCTGACGGTGAGTGGTGGTGGGCTGAGAGGAGAGAGGGGGAAAGCAACCCGACAACTATTTTCGGAGATCGAAAACGTCCGACGTTTGACCGGCTATACTGCCGCTATAGTTAATCGTTGGGGCGTCAAACGAACTCCGAATGCGATGAAATTTGACACGCAGTCTATCTACACTATAATAAGACCGCACGCCAACTTTCAACCCATTCCGAGAACATTTTCCGGCCACTTATAAAATAATATTCGGACGTGCCGCGGGCGCATGCAAGTGTGTCTGGACTCAGAACGGACAACGGAAGGAACTAGGAGAACCCAGACGGATGCAAGTTTTGAAAACATGATGATGCAATGCGGATGATGACATGATAAGATGCAACACGCAAGCAAAAGACAAAACAACAACAGCGAATAACTAGCAGACACCTGGCGCAACGGTCTCGGGGCGTCACAACACTCCACCACTACGAGAGGATCTCGTCCCGAGATCTAGAATGGCACCGGAGGGAAAACGGAAGCGAAAGAGAAGAGGTACGCTAAGTTGCTCCTTAGACAAACGAGTGAACACCAAGAACCTTGAAGAGGTTAAGCCATATCGAGAAAAGAATACAACGGAGATGAATGAAGTTGAAAAAAAAGACTCCGTTAGAAAAGGAGAACAAGGAACAATAAAGGTCAAATACGACAACACTCCGGTTGAGAAGGGAAGAAAACTTGATAAGATGAGAGAACTTGGAAAGATGGCACAACACTCCGGTTAAATGGAAAGGCATGAAAAGAATATGATCTTTGACAAAACGAGATGATGGGTGAAAGAACAACATCGCAAAGCCTCCGGAACGAAAGAATAGAAGATATATAAATGAAATAGGAGAACGGAGAAGAAAATGCCAACTTCTGCCACAAAAGAGCTTGACAAGGCATCTTTAGGAGAATGGTTGAACGGAGTTGTTGGAACACCAACAATGAGAAGAATAAGCTTGATATGGGTGTTATGGAATACATCTCAAACTTATGAGGTGACAACCTGCCACTCACGGGAAGAAGAATTGGATTGATATGAACAAGGAGACAAGAAACTATTTCACCGGGAGGATAAATGAAGAACTTGGGTCAATTATACGCCTCACAATAGCAAGATCCTTAGGGAAAGCTTTAGGTGAAACATAACCCAAGATAACTCCAATGACGAGATTGATGGATTTAAAATACCTCATTCTTAACAACATGTGAATCATGAAACATGAATTCAAATTATCAAGAATGACATAATACCACCTCCCAAGATACGGTAGAAAGAATTGCACTCCGGATTGCAAGATGAAGAATGCTTGAGCTCCTCTGAAAAGAATCTCAATGAACGCTTCGAGAAGGAAATAATCCTTGATGAACCCTCATGTATAGCCTCCATGAAGAAACTCTGGTAACAAAAGAATAAAAAGAAAGAGAAAATGAAAACACAAGGTGAATCCTTGCAATGATTTAGATGGATCTCCGTGGAGATGTAATTGTGAAAGCTTGGAACTCTTGGGGAGAAAAGGTAAAGCATCTCGAACCAAGAATGTGATATGATGCACCTCCGGAATAAGGAATTGAACACTTGGATGGAGCAAGAATAAGAATTACATTATGCTTATCCTTCAACAATTTAATTGCTGACAAGCAACGGATTTGACATATTACTTATTCTCGTAGAAAAGGATTAAGAGAGAGATAGCGCAAACTTGAGAATGTCTTCGACGAACCGCCGGTAGGATTGACAATGAATAAATTGATAAGGAAGAGAAACCTGGAAGAACCACCGTAAGAATTGGTTATGAACAAAGTAAAGATAAAGAAACACCGGGAAGAATTTAGCAAATGGACGAAGATGCTTGAGAGAATTTAGATAAAATTTAATATAATAGATCATGGACCGATTAGAGATCACTTGAACGCTGCACCGGTAAGATCGGAGAATGATAATTGCAAGCTGAGAATGAATAAGTCTTCTTAAATGATGGGCTTCGGGGAAAAGAAATGGAAAACAACTCATGAAATGCTCCGGATGGGTGAAAAGAATTCTCACAATCGAAAAACAATTATGAGAGGATGGTGACAAGCTAGAATAACGAATCCTCAAGAGAACGGATAAGGATTTAAGGGGAACTCTTCTTCGGTCTTCAAATCCGAGAATGACGACGAGAAACACCACCATGAATTAGTTAGGCACTCTGGAAGAAACAAAAGCGAAGAGGTTGAGCCAACGATGAAAAGAAATTGAGAGATCTTGGAGAAACACATCTGACTGATGAAAAATTCATTCTTACGTCACACTTCGAAAAGAAATTTGAGGATATCTCCGGGAAAATAAGAAGAGTCAAGTAGGATCCTGGGAAAAGACCTGTGGGTTAGGGCCCACTCAAAAGATACACCGTTGAAATGATTTAAAAGGGAGGTTGCGCCGGTTGAATTAAAAGGCTTGAATGATATAACATCCTCGAAATAGGTTGAACAGATCTTGAATGACAAGACGAGCCCATTGAGATATCTTGAGCACTCCGGAACAAATGAATAACGAGAAATTAATTATTAAGAGGTGCATCGGTATGGAAAGGCATTGAAATGAGGAAAAGAATATGATCAAACACCGAAAGCTTGAATTGGTTCCACCGGAGAAGAAAACGAATGAATAATGGTGAACTAGAAACTCCGTTAAAATCTTCATGAGCATCACCGGGTAAGAACATTGATTGAAAAGAAAGAAGAGGCTTCACATGAATAAGATGGATAGTTGATTAGGAAAACTGAATCCTTGGAAAAAACAAAGGGAGGGAGGGTGGGAAAAACAAAGGCAACTTGGAGACGGATGAAACAAACACCGTTGAGAAGAAGTGATAATTGATCTTGCAAATGTTGAAGTGAACGGATCCACTTGAGGAGAGACACACCGGTGAGAAGAAATTGAAATGACAAACTCAATGATCGAGGAGGATTAGTATTCACATAGGAATATGAGAACACCACTTAGGGAAGGTATGGAATCAACATTTGACTTCGAAGCAACTTGAATACCACAACTCAAAACAAAAACAAAGGGTTGGCTTGCAGAATAAGCCGGAACAAACATATGATAGAGATTTCATCCGAAGTTTTCGCGGTGGGGCCTACACGGGCTCGATCGTACAGCACCATCATGTACAAGGCAGTGCACATGACATACGAAGCGTCCCCGAGTCGTCATAGCCAAGGACTCTTTAAGACACAACGAGACCACTGTAAAACCGACCGTGAATAGGCGGACCACTAGACGTCAAACCCCAATTTCATATCATACATTTGTTGGAAAGATATCCTAAGAGCTACTTGAATTCCCACTTATAAACTCCTGAAATTTTCCGGTTATGCAATCAGGTGTTGGGGATACAGGGGAAGCATAATATCTCACCCAAACTAGCAAATCCTACATCCAGCTGTATCCATCCTTCAACACATAACCAAAAAACCTTCGGAAATCATCTACCTCAACCTTCGAAAAGCATCCGTTATACAAGTTATGGAAATACTCCCGAACTCCCGCCCCAGTACTGGGTGGCGTCGAGGTTATCTCACCAACGAACTGCATAAAAGAGATTTTCGATGTCGACGTACTAAACTCAGGTATTCTAGAACTGCAACGATAAAATTATGATGACAACACCTCAGAGCTCAACTCCCCGGAACACTTCCACAAAACCCCTGACAGGAGGCGCCAAGACAATGTTCTCGTCATAAAACCATCGAAACGATTCCCAGATACCCGCGTGATCCTAAATTTTTTTTAGTGAAATTTGAGAAGATAAGAGTCAAAACTCTACGTCAGGATGCCTTACCAGAGCGATGAGGAGACTGGGAAGTAAAAAGAATTCCTAAACTCTCCGATATATAATACCTAAATGACTCAAAACATTTTTCTAGACACAACTCGGCTGCTAAAAACGATCAAGCAATGGGGCTCCTACGGTCGGGGAAGGCTCTGATTACCAACTTGTAACACCCTCGATGCGACTATATCTCCCACGTGTCGAGGCACGACTTAGAGGCATAATCGCATTGAAGGCATATGTCGCAAGTGAGGTAATCTTCACACAACCCATGTAATATAATAAGGAAAGAGATACATAGTTGGCTTACAATCGCCACTTCACACAAATACATGAATAAAGCATTACATCAAACAAATACAATCAAGGTCCGACTACGGAACCAAAATGAAAGAAGAACCCCAAATGCGACAAAGGTCCCCGATCGACCCCAACTAGGCTCCACTACTGATCAACTATAACGAAACAACACCAGGGACAGGATCTTCATCGAGCTCCTCCTGAGCTTGGTTGCGTCATCTGCACGGTCTCATCGGCACCTGCAAGCTGGTTTTGGAAGTATCTGTGAGCCACGGGGGCTCAGCAATCTCGCACCCTCGCGATCAAGACTATTTAAGCTCATGGGTAAGGTAAAAGGTATGAGGTGGAGCTGCAGCAAGCGACTAGCATATATGGTGGCTAACAAACGCAAAAGAGAGCGAGAAGAGAAGGCAAAGCACGATCGAGAAATCTATGATCAAGAAGTGATCCTATAACAACCTACGCCAAGCATAACTCCAACAACCATGTTCACTTCCCGGACCCCGCTGGATAGAGACCATCATGGTTACACACGTGGTTGATTCATTTTAATTAAGGTCGACTTCAGGTTTTCTACAATCGGACGTTAACAAATTCCCATCTGCCCATAACCGCGGGCACGGCTTTCAAAAGATCAAATCCCTGCAGGGGTGTCCCAACTTAGCCCATCACAAGCTCTCACAGTCAACGAAGGAATAGACCTCCTCCCGAGACATTCCGATCAGACTCGGTATCCCGGTACAACAAGACATTTCGACAGGGTAAAACTAAACCAGCAACACCGCCCGAATGTGCCGACAAATCCCGATAGGAGCTGCACATATCTCTTTCTCAGGGCACACTCAGATGATACATCCTACGAGGAAAACCAACCCTCAAGTTGCCCCGAGGTGGCCCCGCAGTCTGCTCGGTCGGACCAACACTCAGAGGAGCACTGGCCCCGGGGGGGGGGGGGGGGGTTAGAATAAAGATGACCCTTGAGTCTGCAGAACCCAAGGGAAGGTGGTAGGTTGTTAGTGCAAATGGTAAAACCAATGTTGGGCATTGCTGGAGGAGCTTTACTTAAGGCGAACTGTCAAGGGGTTCCCATTATAGCCCAACCGCGTAAGGGACGCAAAATCCGGGAACATAACACCGATATGACGGAAACTAGGGCGACAAGAGTGGAACAAAACACCAAGCATAAGGCCGAGCCTTCCACCCTTTATCAAGTATATAGATGCATTAATTAAATAAGATATATTGTGATAACCCAACAAGTAAACATGTTACAACAAGGAACAACATCTCCATGTCCCAACAAGGAACAAACTTCAATCTTCACCTGCAACTAACAATGCTATAAGGGGGGCTGAGCAAAGCGGTAACATAGCCAAACAATGGTTTGCTAGGACAAGGTGGGTTAGAGGCTTGGTTCAACAATATGGGAGGCATGATAAGCAAGTGGTAGGTATCACAACATAGGCATAGCAAAAGAGCGAGCAACTAAGCAAGCAAAGATAGAAGTGATTTCGAGGGTATGATCATCTTGCCCGAAATCCCGCAAGGAAGAAGAACGAGTCCATGAAGAAGACAAACGGACGTAGACGAACGGGTCCTCACAACGCGACGTTATCGGAACCAACCCGAAGAAGCAAACACCGGAAAGGAGCAAACAACATAATAAACAATCATCACATAATCATGGCATGATGAATAATCGAGTATGATGTATGTCCGGTTTAATGAAGAATGGCATGACAAAGTGCACAAACAATCCTACAAATTAAGTGGAGCTCAATATGCAATGAGTTGCATATTGACGGAGCACCACATCAATTATTTAGTTCGATCTCGTTTATGTACCCAACAATATTAAGTGTTGTTAAACATGGCAAGAGGGTGAAGCAAATGAAAAACTACCCATCTAGTCAAGTTTAAATGAGGCCGGGAACAACAAACAACAAATCCGGAAACTCCTCATATGCATATATTAGGTTAGGTCCTGTTCTGTCCTAAAACATATTTTAGAGTTGTTAGGCATGCAAAACAATGTCATCATGATAAACTAGGCAAAATTCTACCCCATTTACATATAAAGTTTGTTAAAAACGGAGCTACGGTTATTTAGTTATGAAATAAATCATTTTAACATGGCATAGGGGAAAATTTAAACAAACAGCATTTTAAGCATTTCAAACATGGATGGAAGTGGCATATTATTAATCTACACAAAATTCTGAGCAAGTTTCGTATTAAGTTTGTTTAATTCCGATGCATGGTTAATTAGTTATTAAATGCAACAATGCTGAGGGTTTTTCTGCAAAACTGCCATCCTCTGGAATAAAAGTTAAAACGTTCAGAAAAAAAACATGTGTTGGGCCGATACAGAGCTGGCCCAACAGTGGAAAAGGCCAGGAGGATGCTCACCCAATGGCCAGATCTAGCTGGGCCGAATGAGGAGGCCCGTGGGCGAGGCAGGGGAAGCTGGGTTCTGGCACTCATACACGTTGGCTCAGATCGAGGCCGTAGTCAACGCGAGGGAGGGACGCAGGCTCGATGCAGGAAAAGTCCTCGCTCGTCTCCCTCGCTCAAACAGAAGGAGGCGGCGCTGGGGACTCGCGACAGGGCCAGCAGGTGCAGGACTTGGAGCTCGGGGAGGATCCGGGCGGCGGTGGCTCGCAGCTAGGGCGAAAGGTGAGGCGGAGGAGAGGGAAACGGCGGCGCTGAAACAGACGTGGACAGGCGGATCCGGCCACACGGGCGCCGGACCTGACCGGAGGCGGGACGGAGGCGACGCGCGACGAAGCTTGGGGTGGCAACCATGGCGCTGATATTCAGAGAAGCAAAGGACAGATTCAGAGATAAGGTAAAAGAGATGGAATGCAGAGACGGAAGAAGGAAAAAGGAACGGCCAGAGTCCATCTCCGACGAGGACGCGACGAAGAAACGGCTTGATGTAGGGGAACTCGGCACTGCGCTTCGGTCGCTCGTCTCCCGCGCAGACGAGGACGAGGCAGGAGGTGGAGCAAGGTGGCCAGGGTAGCGGCTTTTGATCGAACGGCCGGCGAGGTCGGGCAGCAACGGGGAGACGCGAGGCGAGGCAGGGGAGGCTTCGGGCACCATTGGTCGCTGGTGGTTGGGGACTCGAGCAGCAGAGATGTGGCTGGGGATCGAGGGGAGGTGCTGGTTGGTTGGGCATGGAAAACAAGGAGAGGATGGATCCCGAGAGGGAGAGGGTAGGTAGGTGGCGGCGGCGGACACGGAATGGATGGGACATCCCCTAGGTTTTAGGGTTTTGTCTCAAATTAGACTAGGGTTTCTATATATATGGAAAGAGGGGAGTTTAGGGTAGATTTGGACCCTCCGATTAAAATCGGGCGGTTCAAGAAAAACTAGGTTAGGAAGCCCAATAAACAAAACGGAGATGTTTTGTAGATGTTTGGGGATGATCCGGACACAATGGTGGCGACAGTCCGGTTCGGGTCCGGGACAGCTTTTCGGACGCACGCGCGAGGAGGGCTGCGGGCTGACGAGAGAGATTAGGTAGGGCCTGACGGTGAGTGGTGGTGGGCTGAGAGGAGAGAGGGGGAAAGCAACCCAACAACTATTTTCAGAGATCGAAAACGTCCGACGTTTGACCGGCTATACTGCCGCTATAGTTAATCATTGGGGTGTCAAACGAACTCCGAATGGGATGAAATTTGACAGGCGGTCTATCTACACTATAATAAGACCGCACGACAACTTTAAACCCATTCCGAGAACATTTTCCGGCCACTTATAAAATAATATTCGGACGTGCCTCGGGCGCGTGCAAGTGTGTCTGGACTCAGAACGGACAACGGAAGGAACTGGGAGAACCCGGACGGATGCAAGTTTTGAAAACATGATGATGCAATGCGGATGATGACATGATAAGATGCAACACGCAAGCAAAAGACAAAACAACAATAGCGAATAACTAGCAGACACCTGGCGCAACGGTCTCGGGGCGTCACACATCAGTTAGCCCATGAGGCCCAATACTTCTTCCCCGTATTCCCGTAACTCCCCGGTACTCCAAAAAATACGTGAATCACTCGGAACCTTTCTGATGTCCGAATATAGTCGTCCAATATATCGATATTTACGTCTCGACCATTTCGAGACTCCTTGTCATGTCCCCGATCTCATCCGGGACTCCGAACTACCTTCGATACATCAAATCACATAAACTCATAATACCGATCGTCACCGAACGTTAAGCGTGCGGACCCTACGGGTTCGAGAACTATGTAGACATGACCGAGACACGTTTCCTGTGAATAACCAATAGCGGAACCTAGATGTTCATATTGGCTCCTACATATTCTACGAAGATCTTTATCGGTCAAACCGCATAACAACATACGCTGTTCCCTTTGTCATCGGTATGTTACTTGCCCGAGATTCGATCGTTGGTATCTCAATACCTAGTTCAATCTTGTTACCGACAAGTCTCTTTACTCATTTCCGTAATGCATCATCCCAGAACTAACTCATTAGTTGCATTGCTTGCAAGGCTTATAGTGATGTGCTTTACCGAGAGGGCCCAGAGATACCTCTCCGACAATTGGAGTGACAAATCCTAATCTCGATCTATGCCAACTCAACAAGTACCATCGGAGACACCTGTAGAGCACCTTTATAATCACCCAGTTACGTTGTGATGTTTGGTAGCACAAAAAGTGTTCCTCCGGTAATCGGAAGTTTCATAATCTCATAGTCATAGGAACATGTATAAGTCATGAAGAAAGCAATAGCAGTAAACTAAAATGATCAAGTGCTAAGCTAACGGAATGGGTCAAGTCAATCACATCATTCTCCTAATGATGTGATCCATTTTATCAAATGACAACTCATGTCTATGGTTAGGAAACATAACCATCTTCGATCAACGAGCTAGTCAAGTAGAGGCATACTAGTGACACTCTGTTTGTCTATGTGTTCGCACATGTATTATGTTTCCGTTAATACAATTCTAGCATGAATAATAAACATTTATCATGAAATAAGGAAATAAATAATAACTTTATTATTGCCTCTAGGGCATATTTCCTTCAAACCGTTCGAAGGGGTGGTATTTATGCTTCCCGCACCTCACTAAAAACTTTGAGATTCCGATTAGACATGATGAGGTGGAAGAAAAGCTCTTACATGTTAGATATCTTGATTATGATAGCATGGTTGGGCACAACTTTCTTGATAATTAAGAGCCCGGGCGATTTCGTTATAACCTAGTATTTTGTCAAGGCATCCGTGAGATTATTACCCTGCCTGCACCTTCTTTGTTCGATCTCTCTTCAGGAAGGTACACTATTATGCCAGAGGATATTTATGCCTATTGGGGCCTGGCACAGCCCCAAGCACCTGAGCGAACACCCGAGCAAGATACGGTCGCAGAGCCGGTTTACCAGTGGGATCCACAGGATCCTATCTATTAGTGGGGCCCTCAGGAGCCCCCGTATGACCCAGGGGTAGCCACTTTGAAATTATCTATATGGTTGACTAGAGGGAGGGTGAATAGGCAACTAACAATTTTTAGCTTTTCTTAACGAATTAGGGTTTGCAACAAAAAGGTTGTCTAGATATGCAACTAGGCGAGCAACCTATATGATGCAAGCAACACAAGCAAGCAAGAGATATAACATAAGTAAAGCTTGCACAAAGTAAAGGTAAGAGATAACCACAAGTGGAGTCGGGGGAGACAAGGATGTGTTACCGAAGTTCCTTCCCTTCGAGAGGAAGTACGACTTCGTTGGAGCAGTGTGGAGGCACAATGCTCCCAAAGAAACCACTAGGGCCACCGTATTCTCCTCACGCCCTCACACAAATATGAGAAGATGTGGTTCCACTAGTGGTGCCCTTGAAGGCGACGACTTAACCTTTACAAACAAGGTTGGAGCTCTCTCCACAACTAAATTGGAGGCTCCCAACAATACCATGGAGCTTCACCACAATGGAATGTGGCTCCGAGGTGACCTCAGCTGTCTAGGGTGCTCAAACACCCAAGAGTAACAAGATCCGCAAGGGATTAGTGGGGGGATCAAATTTATCTTGGTGGAAATGTAGATCGGGGCCTTCTCAACCAATCCATAGAAAATCAACAAGTTTGATTGGCTAGGAAGAGAGATCGGTCAAAAAAGAGCTTTGGAGCAACAATGGAGCTTGGGAGAATAAGTGGTAAGTCTTCTTGAGGAAGAAGCCCCCCTTTTATAGTGGGGAACAAATCCAACCGTTATGCTCTTCTTAGCCCACACACAAGCGGTACTACCGCTTACTATAGTGTCGAGAAAAATAGAGGTAAGAGGGGAGAACATGGCGCCGAGTAGTAGTGGCGGCGGTGGTAGGGGTGGTACTACCGCCTACAGGTGGTACTACCGCTCCCACTTCCGCTTGTCCTGCAGGGTCTAATGAGGTTGCATGGTAGAGACCCAGAGGTACTACTGTAGAACCCGACACGAAAAGTCGAGACCTCAGCAGAGAGCGGTAGTGCAAGAGGAACTAGCAGCCGTACTACCGCTGCCGCCCGCGGTACTACCGCTTGCAGCTCTCCACCATCTCTACAACAAACAGAGGGACTACTCCAAAGAAGCGGAAAGGAGACAAAGGTGCAATATGAGAGTGTACGTGATGATTCCACCAAACCTTTCCGAAGAGGACCAGGAAAATAAACCGCATCCTGTAGTAGACTTCGATGGGCATTAATCATCTTGTGCCTTATGACAGAATATCTGAAATGCTCAATGCACATGATAAGTCCGCAAAAGTATTGTCATCAATCACCAAAACCACTAAGGGAGAAATATGCCCTAACAATCTCCCCCTTTTTGGTGGATTTACGACAACACATAATTTGCACAACGAATATAACTAGATAATAAGCAAACCCACTCTCTACAAAATATAGATGCCCCCCTAGATGTGTGCACTAAATAGATATGCTTATGGAATGCAATGCACACACACTAGGATCAACACTCCCCCTATATTTTATAGACAAGCAATACCCTTGCATAAACAAAGTAGAAGCTAAGAATAAGAAAGCAAGGACTAGCATGTGAGCATAAAGATAATGGCGTAAACATAATATATCTCAAACACTAACGAAGTACTCGACATAATATATAAAGATAGGGTAGCACATAAGTCTCACACCATATGGTCTCAAACACGTAAGCCAGACGCATACAAAATGAAAGAGTTCAAGCGAGGAAAGCAACACCAAATAAGCAACACACTCGAAGACGACACACACTCGACACAAGAATCAACACAAGACACAACAAATCCCTAAACTCTCTCCCCCTTTGGCATCAAGACACCAAAAGGGTAGAGAGTGCACCTATGAACGAAGGTGGTATCAATACTCAAAGACATCACCAATCGTGCTCCTTGTCGTGGTTTTGTCTCGATAGATGCCCTGGTGAAAGGACTGAGGTGTGGAGCCATCGCAATGTAGGTTAGCTCGAAGGGGTTGAACGGGGCGAGAGACACGAGTTTACCCAGGTTCGGCCCCTCACCAACGAGGTAAAATCATACGTCCTGCTTTGTGTTGTATTGATTGAGTACCGGTTACAAGGGAGCGAAATCACTTAACCTAGCTCTCGATCGATTGTAACCTAAGTTAAACCACCGTAGGGTCTTGCCTTTATATACACAGGTCGAGGCTGTTGAGTATATGTGTTATGTGCATATTGTGTATTGGGTCTGCCTCCTAGTTCCTTGTATAGTTGAGGTCCGTGGCCCACCTTTGTACATCATATATACGTGTCTATGCACGAGAGCAATACATTGTGCAATTCATATATTCTACATGGTATCAGTTTCCGGGTTCTAACCCTAGTCTTCCACCATCGCCGCCGCCGCCCTGCTCTCTCCCTATCAATCGCTTCGATAATGGCCTCCGCACTGTCATCGCCTCCGCCACCACGATCTCCGCCTGCCCCGGCCGCCGCTTTGGCCTCTAACCCCCCCCCCTGCGCGCCACCGCTCACTACGGCATTGCCCTCCGCCTTCGCATGGATACGGGGCTCCCATGTCCTGGTTGGGGCACCAGTCAGCGGGTCAACATCCGCCTGTGGAGCAGCCAACGGGCCAGCCTTGTTTTGCCTCCTTGCAAGGCTATGCGTACAGCCATGCAAACTGCGCCATGCAAGGCCAGCCAACGGATCAGCCTTGTTTTGCCTCGCTACCCTTGCATGGCTATGCGTACGGCGCCATGCAAGGCACGTCACCCGCTATGCCATCAGGCGCGCCGCCCGATCCACTCGCCCGCGACTGCCAACCGCATCGCCAACCGCATTGCTGCTACTGCCCAACCGCGTCGACCGTGCCGACCGTCGCTGTCATACCAGCGATGGCGTCCGCCGACCCGTCCGCCGCTGTCTTTGCCGTCTCGCCGCCGGTGCCCTCTAGCGCGGCTCCGCCGCCGGCCCCACCGTCGTACGGGGCGATCGCCACCTACGACGCGCCCGTTCCCACATATGGGGCATACGGGGCTCCGCCCGCTTCCACGTCCGGGTCTCCGCCAGCGTACGAGTCTCCCGGGTACTGGCGGGGGTCGTCAGCGGGCCACTCGCTGCCCGCGGCCCCCCCGGCGCGCCCGCCCCCCTCGGCGCATCATGCATACTACGCGGCTCCGTAGCCGTATGGCGAGTACCCACCGCCGCAGCTGAGCGGCGGTTATGGCTTCCCCATGGCGTCTTCGCCCGCCTCGTCGGCCCTGCCGCCGGCGCCTTGGGACCCGGTGCTCCTCACTAGGCTGCATGCCGCTCCTACGCCGAACTACTACAATGGAGGTGGTGATTGGTACATGGACACCGGTGCCACAACTCACATGTTTGCTCATCCTGGTAACCTTGCCTCCTTCACTCATTGTCGGCGGCGGTTCCGCACTTCCTATCACACATGTTGGGCACACTTATTTTCCTTCTACTTTTGCGCCTTTATCTTTGTCTAACATATTTGTGTCTCTTCATCTTATTAAGAATCTTATCTCCGTTCGTTGTTTCACTCGTGAAAATCCTGTCATTGTTGAATTTGACGAGCTTGGTTTTTGTGGCAAGGACACTCGAACCAGGATGGTACTCCATCGATGTGATAGCCCCGACAAGCTCTATTCGGTGCATTCGTCCTCATCCACCACCACCGCACCGGTCGCTCTCTCTGCTAGAGTTGATCTCTGGCACGCTCGCTTGGTTCACCCCAACCCCATCACACTTCGTCATCTTCTTAGGAGTTTCAGTTTCAGTTGTCATAAGATTAAGGACCACACCTATCATGCCTATCGTGTTGGCAAACATGTTCGCCTCCTGTTCAATAACTCCACCACCATAGCTTCTTTTCCTTTTCAGTTGATCCATAGCGATGTGTGGACCTCTCCGGTTCCTAGTAATTCCGGCTATTTATATTATCTGGTTATTCTAGATGATTATTCTCATTATGTGTGGACTTTTCCTTTGCGTAGAAAGTCGGATGCACTCTCCACTTTGACGTCTTTTTACTCCTATGTCAGCACGTAGTTTGGGCGTCCCATCCTTGCTCTTCAGATTGACAATGGAAAAGAGTTCGACAACCTTGCTTTTCGCACTTTTCTGTCGCACCACGACACAATTTTTCATCTCACATGCCCGTATACTTCAAGCAGAACGGTCGAGCCGAACGCGTCCTTCGCACTCTGAACGACTGGGTTCGCACGCTCCTGTTCCATGCTAATGTGTCGCCTCGTTTCTGGCCGGACGCACTCGCCACTACTTCTCTTCTCCTTAACCTTCGCCCTTGCCGCCCATGGTGGAACTATGCACCTCACCATCTTCTCTTCGGTACGCCCCCATCTTATGATGGCTTGCGTATTTTCGGGTGCCTTTGCTATCCTAGCATTGCCGACTCCGCTCCTCACAAACTCGCACCTCGTTTTGTCGCTTGCATCTTCATCGGCTACCCCTCCAACTCCAAGGGATATTGGTGCTACGATCCCGTCTCCCACCGTGTGTTCACTTCCCGACACGTTTACTTTGATGAGCATGTGTACCGTTTCACCAAGTACCCCCAGCTGTTCCTCCCACCACCGGTGACGCGGGCTCCTCGACGCCTCTCCCAGGGCGCTCGCGTGCCTCTCTTGGCCTGCCCCTGGCTTTGAGGCGCGCCCCCGCATGCGGCGCCTCCTACAGCCGCGGCGCTGGCACCCCTGACGTTGGCGCCCACGGCCCCCGTAGCCCCCTCGGCGCTCGCGCCCCCCCCGGGCGTCCCTGGTGCCCGCGGCCCCCTCGGCGCCCCCGGCGCCCCCGACGTTGGCGCCCGCGGCCCCCCGCCCCCCGGTGCCCACGGCCCCTCGGCACCCAGGGGCCCACGGCCCTCTCGGCGCCTTGGCCCCCTCGGCGCCTGTGGCCAGTCTGGACACCCGCGCCCGTACAGGCGTTTTCCACCCGAGCTCACGCTACGCCTCAGATGACTACGTCCATGCGGCGTCCAGCTCTGAGCCGTCACCGTTGCCATCCTCCGTTCGAGCTGCTCTTCGTGACCCCCTCTGGATGGCTGCGATGCAAAAGGAGTTTGACGCCCTGTTGCGCAAGCGGACCTGGCGGCTTGTTCCCCGTCCCCGGCACGCCAACGTGATTATCGGGAAGTGGGTCTTTAAACACAAGCTCCGTCCCGATGGTACCCTTGATCGCTACAAAGCACGCTGGGTCGTTCGTGGCTTCCGACAACATGTTGGCATCGACTTCACCGACACCTTCGCCCCGGCCGTCAAGCTTGGCACGATACGCACGGTTCTCCACCTTGCGGTCTCCCGTGATTGGCCGGTGCACCAGATGGACGTCTCCAACACCTTCCTCCATGGTCACCTCGAGTAGCAGGTCTTCTGCCAGCAGCCCACCGGATTTGTTGACCCGACGCTTCCCGACCACGTGTGCCTGCTTTCGCGGTCCTTGTACGGACTCAAGCAGGCTCCGCACGCTTGGTACCAGCGCATCGGATGCCTCGCTCTTCATCTATCATCAGGGCTCTGACATGGTCTACTTGCTGCTCTATGTCGACGACATCATCCTGACCGCATGTATGGCTGGTCTCCTTAGTCAGCTCACGGCTCGTCTTCGCGCTGAGTTCGCCATCAAGGACTTGGGTCCTTTGCACTACTTCCTTGGGGTTGAGGTGTTGCGTCGTCCGGATGGCTTCTTCCTTCATCAGCAGAAGTACGCTCACGAGCTCCTGGAGCGCGCTGGCATGCTTAACTGCAAGCCCGCCACTACACATGTTGATACGAAGGCCAAGCTTTCTGCCACGGGTGGTTTTCCTGCTTCGGATGCTGCTTTCTATCGGTCTATCGTTGGTGCTCTCAAGTACCTCACCCTGACTCGACCGTAGATCCAGTATGCCATGCAGTAGGTGTGTCTTCATATGCATGCTCCTCGAGACGTTCACTGGGCTGCCATCAAGCAGATTCTCCGCTATATCTGTGGCACTATGGATCTTGGTGTCACGCTTCACACCTCTGTCAACACCGCCCTCACCGCCTACTCTGATGCAGACTAGGCGGGCTGCCCTGACACTCGTCGCTCCACTTCGGGCTATTATGTCTACCTTGGACCCTCACTCATCTCATGGTCGTCCAAGCGGCAGCCTACGGTCTCTCATTCCAGTGCTGAGGCTGAGTATCGCATGGTGGCCAACACCGTCGCCGAGTGTTCGTGGCTTCGCTAGCTGCTTCAGGAGCTCTCTTGCCCTGTTGACCGTGCCACAATGGTCTACCGTGACAACGTCTCGGCGGTCTACCTCTCCGCTAACCCGGCGCATCATCGACGGACCAAGCATATTGAGTTGGATATTCATTTTGTTCGGGAACAGGTGGCCCTTGGCCATATTCGTGTTTTACACGTCCCTACTTCCCAACAATTTGCAGATATCATGACCAAGGGCTTGCCTACGGTGTCATTTGAGGATTTCTGATCCAGTCTTTGCATCAGCCGCGGTGCCGCTTCGACTGCGGGGGGGGGGGGGGGTGTTGAGTATATGTGTTACGTGCATATTGTGTATTGGGTCCGCCTCCTAGTTCCTTGTATAGTTGAGGTCCGTGGCCTACCTTTGTACATCATATATACGTGTCTATGCATGAGAGCAATACATTGTGCAATTCATATATTCTACAGAGGCCCTATGCTTACAAGAGTCCAAATCGGATTACCCAACGTAACCAACTCGGGTTCTAAGTCGCCTTCCTTGCTAGGCAAGTTGCCATCATGGTGGCTCACACCTCCGGGTTAAGACGCCATCTAAAGATCTTGGGCCCACAACGGGCCTTTCTTGTAAGCCGCCTCCAGTCTTCATATCTTATTGAGCCTATTTGTTCTTTCAGTTATGAGTCGCCAACTGTGTAACCCGCCCCTCCTGGGCGGGTCACACCGAGGGGTTATATCCCCAACATTAGGCCCCAGATTGATTTGAACATGTTCATGTCAATCTTCACTGCATCTGGTTGGCGAGTCTTCTTTGACTCCTCCCAACATTTAGTCTTGAAAGGATCTTTGTAACCCGCCATGGTGTCATGTGAAATAAATGCAGAAAAAACTGATGACATCACAATGAATCTTTTTGCATTAACTGGTCATCCGAGATTCGAGGTGCCTCCACTGTTGAGATAATCATGACGCCTCCTTGATGTCCACGCTTGCCATTTTACTATTTCACTTTCCCCTTATAAATAGGGACGGGGGGCTTCCTTTTTCACTTTTACCCCTGTCTCCCTCTCTTATTCTTCTTCCTCACGCCGCCCGTTGCCACCGGAGCTCCGTTGTCACCGTGGAACTGTGCTAGCCGCTCCGTTGAGGCCGCTGCATCATCCTGTTCGGACCAGAGAGCTGCGGTGCCCCTCCGCTCTTCACTAAAATCCTAAGGTAATACTCTTCCCTTTGTTCAGATCCACATTAGGATGCCCTAGTTCATGGAGTTCGTCGTAGTTCGTCGAAGTTCATCCATCTCTTGCTTAGAAAATGTAGGTCAATCCAAAAATTATATACAGCCAGAGCACCCGTTGTTTTCAACCTCTATCTTGCATCTTAGATAAATCTTCTTACTCTTTGAATCAATACGTAGCTCGCTAGTTCTTCTCTGTTGCATCTTAGATTTAGAATTTTTTTTCTTTTTGAGCTGCCATAGATCCATAAATATAGCTGCATCATGTGGAACTTGTTTGTCCAGCACTTATCAAAATTTCAACAACCTTGCTTTCATAGACAACTGACCCGCCGCTCTTTATTCGGGCGGCTTAAATAATGACTTTGTAACCCGCCAGCACCTGGCCGGCTTAACCATGAATCTGTAACTCGCCATATATCAGTTACCCCGAGAGTCACCTTACCCTCTTATAAGGACAACTTATGGTTTCTCCATGTTTATAATAATGATTTAGCTTGGATCCATAACCAGTTTGCAACTACTGAATTATCGGTATAACCTTTAAGTGGCTTATCACCATAATATTAACCCATCATGCTTTTACCCCCAGGCTGTAGCTTTTAACCCACCGACAATGACTAGGGCTCCCACTTCTTGCGACTGGGCTGCCAGCAGAGTCTCCGAGCTCTCATTAGGTGAATATGTAGATATGGGAGTTTTGCCATCCAAATAGGTTATTCAATGGCGGGTTCCCGGCTCTGAAACTACTCCTCAACCCCGAGAAGGTGAAGTTATTGTCTTTTCGGGTCACCTCCTCCGTGGCCTCTCACCACCCGGGTCAAAGTTCTTCCGGGATGTTCTACACTTTTATAACCTTCATCCTCAAGACATTGGCCCCAATTCCATCTCCAACATATGCAACTCCTTCAACAAGAGCCTGAGGTTGACCTATTCAGAGAATATTTTTATCTCAACCGCCAAACTGATATGACAGATGGGCCTAGTCTCGAACTTGGTGGGATTTCCATTCAGAGGCGAAGAGACATCATTTTTCCTACAGCCATGATACGTCTCCAACGTATCTATAATTTTTGATTGCTCCATGCTATATTATCTACTGTTTTGGACATTATTGGGCTTTATTATCCACTTTTATATTATTTTTGGGACTAACCTATTAACTGGAGGCCCGACCCAGAATTGCTGTTTTTTTGCCTATTTTAGGGTTTCGGAGAAAAGGAATATCAAACGGAGTCCAAACGGAATGAAACCTTTGGGAACATGATTTTTGGAACGAACAAGACCCAGGAGACTTGGACCCTACGTCAAGAAACCAACAGGGAGGCCACAAGGTAGGGGGGCGTGCCTACCCCCCCAAGCGCGCCCTCCACCCTCGCGGGCCCCCTGTTGCTCCACCGATGTACTCCTTCCTCCTATATATATCTACGTACCCCCAAACGATCAGATAGGGAGCCAAAACCCTAATTCCACCACCGCAAACTTCTGTATCCACGAGATCCCATCTTGGGGCCTGTTCCGGAGCTCCGCCGAAGGGGGCATCCATCACGGAGTGCTTCTACATCAACACCATAGCCTCTTCGATGAAGTGTGAGTAGTTTACCTCAGACCTTCGGGTCCATAGTTATTAGCTAGATGGCTTCTTCTCTCTTTTTGGATCTCAATACAATGTTCTCCCCCTCTCTTGTGGAGATCTATTCGATGTAATCTTCTTTTTGCGGTGTGTTTGTTGAGACCGATGAATTGTGGGTTTATGATCAAGATTATCTATGAACAATATTTGAATCTTCTCTGAATTCTTTTATGTATGATTGGTTATCTTTGCAAGTCTCTGCGAATTGTCAGTTTGGTTTGGCCTACTAGATTGATCTTTCTTGCAATGGGAGAAGTGCTTAGCTATGGGTTCAATCTTGCGGTGTCCTTTCCTAGTGACAGTGGGGGCAGCAAGGCTTGTATTGTATTGTTGCCTTCGAGGATAACAAGATGGGGTTTTTATCATATTGCATGAATTTATCCCTCTACATCATGTCATCTTGCTTAAGGCGTTACTCTGTTTTTATGAACTTAATACTCTAGATGCATGTTGGATAGCGGTCGATGAGTGGAGTAATAGTAGTAGATGCAGGCAGGAGTCGGTCTACTTGTCTCGGACATGATGCCTATACACATGATCATAGCTAGATATTCTCATAACTATGCTCAATTCTTTCAATTGCTCAACAGTAATTCGTTCACCCACCGTAAAATACTTATGCTCTTGAGAGAAGCCACTAGTGAAACCTATGGCTCCCGGGTCTATCTTCACCATACTAATCTTCCAATACTTAGTTATTTCCTTTGCCTTTTTACTTTGCTTTTATTTTACTTTGCATCTTTATCACAAAAATACCAAAAATATTATTCTATCATATCTATCAGATCTCACTCTCGTAAGTGACCATGAAGGGATTGACAACCCCTTATCGCGTTGGTTGCGAGGAGTTATTTGTTTTGTGCAGGTACGAGGGACTCGCGCGTAGCCTCCTACTGGTTTGATACCTTGGTTCTCAAAAACGGAGGGAAATACTTACGCTACTTTGCTGCATCATCCTTTCCTCTTTAAGGAAATCCAACGCAGTGCTCAAGAGGTAGCAAGAAGATTTCTTGCGCCGTTGCCGGGGAGTCTACGCAAAAGTCAACATACCAAGTACCCATCACAACCCTTATATCCCGCATTACATTATTTGCCATTTGCCTCTCGTTTTCTTCTCCCCCACTTCACCCTTGCCGTTTTATTCGCCCTCTCTCTCTATCCTCCCTCTCTTTCTCTCCTCTTTTTGCCCGTTTCTTATTTGCTTGTGTGTTGGATTGCTTGCTTGTCGTTATGGCTAGTCGTCTATCCTCTCCGTTGTCTCCCGATAATGAAGTCCTAAATTTTAAACAAAGGGAGGGAGAAAGTCTGAAAGATGCTTGGTATAGAATTTGCAATGCTCAAAATAGATCTACCAGGAAGCATTCTACTTCCGTTCTTCTCCGCAATTTTTACGTAGGTGTTAATCCTTGGTATAGATATATCCTTGATACCATTACCGGAGGGAATTTCTTAGGTAGCCATACTTTTGATTCTTATAATGCTATGATAGATTTGTTTGGCTCCCCCCTCTTTTGGTTAATGAAACTGTATTAACTTTGGAGCATGTAATGCAAAGGCTCGAAATTATTGAAAATAAGGTTGCTACCGTAGAGTTAATTGAAAATTTGGATAAAAAGATCCACAACCGAATCTCTCAATATGGATCTAAAGTAGGAGTCACTTTGAAAAATATTAAAGAGAAGGAACCCATAGTTAATGAGAAAATAAATCATGATTCCACTAGGATCGATAAACTTTAAGATATCATTACCAACTTGGGAACCGCTTTTTCTTCCGTAAAGAATACTCCAAGTCCTCCTACTAAAATCACCAAGCTTATGTATGTTCCTAAAAATAAGGGTGAATCCTCTAGTAAGGAAACTGCGGATCTCAAATCTATCAGTATTCATCCCAATCTTGTTGCTATCATTAAGGAACCATTTGTTACAAATGAATTTTTTGATCTTGTGCCTAAAAGTTTGACAATAACTAAAAAGAAAGAAATTTCTAAGGATAATAGATGTCTCATTGAATAATTGCCTACCAAAGATGGCAATACCTAGATCTATCCTTGCTTTTTATGCCTAGCTAGGGGCGTTAAACGATAGCGCTTGTTGGGAGGCAACCCAATTTTATTTTTATTCATTGATTTTTGCTCCTGTTTAGTAATAAATAATTTAACTAGCCTCTGTTTTGGTTGTGTTTTTTGTGTTTAATTAGTGTTTGTGCCAAGTAGAACCGTTGGGGAGACTTGGGGAAAGTCTTGTTATCTTGCTGTAAAAAAACAGAAACTTTAGCGCTCACGAGAACTGCTGCCATTTTTATTTGGAAAGTGATATTTAGTTAATTCCTTTTGAAGATGATTAATAGATAAATTCCTCACGTCCAGAAATTTATTTTAGAATTTTTGGTGTTCCAGATCTTGCGCTAGCTGCAGATTACTACAGACTGTTCTGTTTTTGATAGATTCTGTTTTTCATGAGTTGTTTGCTTATTTTGATGAATCTATGGCTAGTAAAATAGTTTATAAACCATAGAGAAGTTGTAATACAGTAGGTTTAACACCAATATAAATAAAGAATGAGTTCATTACAGTACCTTAAAGTGGTCTTTTGTTTTCTTTCGCTAACGGAGCTCACGAGATTTTCTACTTTAAGTTTTGTGTTGTGAAGTTTTCAAGTTTTGGGTAAAGATTTGATGGATTATGGAACAAGGAGTGGAAAGAGCCTAAGCTTGGGGATTCCCATGTCACCCCCAAGATAATCTAAGGACACCTAAAATCCAAAGCTTGGGGATGCCCCGGAAGGCATCCCCTCTTTCGTCTACTTCTATCGGTAACTTTACTTGGAGCTATATTTTTATTCACCACATGATATGTGTTTTGCTTGGAGCATCTTGTATGATTTGAGTCTTGGCCTTTTAGTTTACCACAATCATCCTTGATGTACACACCTTTTGAGATAGCCATTCATGATTTGTAATTTGTTAGAATACTCATCATTTGAGTTATACAGTTTTGCTGTAGTACTTCACTTATATTTTTAGAGCACGGTGGTGGAATTGTTTTATAGAAACTATTGATCTCTCATGCTTCACTTAGATTATTTTGAGTCTTAAATAGCATGGTAATTTGCTTAATAATCCTAATATGCTTGGTATTTAAGAATAGTAAAAACTTTCTTATGAGTGTGTTGAATGCTATGAGAAGTTTGATGCTTGATAATTGTTTTGAGATATGAAGATGGTGATATTAAAGTTGTGCTAGTTGAGTAGTTGTCAATTTGAGAAATACTTGTGTTAAAGTTTGTGATTCCCATAGCATGCACGTATGGTGAACCGTTATGTGATGAAGTCGGAGCATGATTTATTTTTTGATTGTCTTCCTTATGAGTGGTGGTCGGGGACGAGCGATGGTCTTTTCCTACCAATTTATCCCCCTAGGAGCATGCATGTAATACTATGCTTTGATAACTTGTAGATTTTTGCAATAAGTATATGAGTTCTTTATGACTAATGTTGAGTCCATGGATTATACGCACTTTTCTTCCTTCCACAATTGCTAGCCTCTCTAATACCGCGCACCTTTTGCTGGTATCATACACCCACCATATACCTTCCTCAAAACAGCCACCATACCTACCTATTATGGCATTTCCATAGCCATTCTGAGATATATTGCCATGCAACTTTCCACCATTCCGTTTATTATGACACACTCCATCATTGTCGTATTGCTTAGCATGATCATGTAGTTGACATCGTATTTGTGGAAAAGCAACCATTCATAATTCTTTCATACATGTCACTCTTGATTCATTGCATATCCCGGTACACCGCCGGAGGCATTCATATAGAGTCATATTTTGTTCTAAGTATCGAGTTGTAAGAAAATAAAAGTGTGATGATCATCATTATTAGAGCATTGTCCCAGTGAGGAAAGGATGATGGAGACTATGATTCCCCCACAAGTCGGGATGAGACTCCGGACGAAAAATAAAAAAAGGGGAAAGAAAAGAGGCCATAAAAAAAGAGAAAAGGCCCAAATAAAAAAATGAGAGAAAAAGAGAGAAGGGACAATGTTACTATCCTTTACCACACTTGTGCTTCAAAGTAGCACCATGATATTCATGATAGAGAGTCTCTCATTTCGTTACTTTCATATACTAGTGGGAATTTTTCATTATAGAACTTGGCTTGTATATTCCAATGATGGGCTTCCTCAAAATGCCCTAGGTCTTCATGAGCAAGGAAGTTGGATGCACACCCACTTAGTTTCTTTTGTTGAGCTTTCATATACTTATATCTCTAGTGCATCCGTTGCATGTCAATCCCTAATCACTCACATTGATATCTATTGATGGGCATCTCCATAGCCCATTGATACGCCTAGTTGATGTTAGACTATCTTCTCCCTTTTTTGTCTTCTCCACAACCACCATTCTATTCCACATATAGTGCTATATCCATGGCTCACGCTCATGTATTGCGTGAAGATTGAAAAAGTTTGAGAATGTCAAAAGTATGAAACAATTGCTTGGCTTGTCATCGGGCTTGTGCATGATTTAAATACTTTTTGTGGTGAAGATAGAGCATAGCCAGACTATATGATTTTGTAGGAATAACTTTCTTTGGCCATATTATTTTGAGAAGACATGATTACTCTGTTAGTATGCTTGAAGTATTATTATTTTTATGTCAATAATAAACTGTTATCTTGAATCTTTTGGATCTGAATATTCATACCACAATTAAGAAGAATTACATTAAAATTATGCCAAGTAGCACTTCGCATCAAAAATTATCTTTTTTATCATTTACCTACTCGAGGACGAGCAGGAATTAAGCTTGGGGATGCTTGATACGTCTCCAACGTATCTATAATTTTTGATTGCTCAATGCTATATTATCTACTGTTTTGGACATTATTGGGCTTTATTATCCACTTTTATATTATTTTTGGGACTAACCTATCAACCGGAGGCCCAGCCCAGAATTGCTGTTTTTTTCCTATTTTAGGGTTTTGAAGAAAAGGAATATCAAATGGAGTCCAAATGGAATGAAACCTTAGGGAACGTGATTTTTGGAACGAACAAGACCCAGGAGACTTGGACCCTACGTCAAGCAACCAACAGGGAGGCCACGAGGTAGGAGGGCGTGCCTACCGCCCCAGGCACGCCCTCCACCCTCATGGCCCCCCTGTTGCTCCACCGACATACTCCTTCCTCCTATATATATACCTACATACCCCCAAATGATCAGATACGGAGCCAAAACCCTAATTCCACCACCGCAACCTTCTGTATCCATGAGATCCCATCTTGGGGCCTGTTCCGGAGCTCCGCCGGTGGGGGCATCCATCACGGAGGGCTTCTACATCAACACCATAGCCTCTTCGATGAAGTGTGAGTAGTTTACCTCAGACCTTCGGGTCCATAGTTATTAGCTAGATGGCTTCTTCTCTCTTTTTGGATCTCAATACAATGTTCTCCCCCTCTCTTGTGGAGATCTATTCGATGTAATCTTCTTTTTGCGGTGTGTTTGTTGAGACCGATGAATTGTGGGTTTATGATCAAGATTATCTATGAACAATATTTGAATCTTCTCTGAATTCTTTTATGTCTGATTGGTTATCTTTGCAAGTCTCTTCGAATTATCAGTTTGGTTTGGCCTACTAGATTGATCTTTCTTGCAATGGGAGAAGTGCTTAGCTTTGGGTTCAATCTTGCGGTGTCCTTTCCCGGTGACAGTAGGGGCAGCAAGGCACGTATTGTATTGTTGCCATCGAGGATAACAAGATGGGGTTTATATCATATTTCATGAGTTTATTCCTCTAGATCATGTCATCTTGCTTAAGGCGTTACTCCGTTTTCATGAACATAATACTCTAGATGCATGCTGGATAGCGATCGATGAGTGGAGTAATAGTAGTAGATGCAGGCAGGAGTCGGTCTACTTATCTCGGACGTGATGCCTATACACATGATCATACCTCGATATTCTCATAACTATGCTCAATTCTGTCAATTGCTCAACAGTAATTCGTTCACCCACCGTAAAATACGTATGCTCTTGAGAGAAGCCACTAGTGAAATCTATGGCCCCCGGGTATATCTTCATCATATTAATCTTCCAACACTTAGTTATTTCCTTTGCTTTTTTACTTTGCTTTTATTTTACTTTGCATCTTTATCACAAAAATACCAAAAATATTATTCTATCATATCTATCAGATCTCACTATCGTAAGTAACCATGAAGGGATTGACAACCCCTTATCACGTTGGTTGCGAGGAGTTATTTGTTTTGTGCAGGTACGAGGGACTCGCGCGTAGCCTCCTACTGGATTGATACCTTGGTTCTCAAAAACTAAGGGAAATACTTAATCTACTTTGCTGCAGCATCCTTTCCTCTTCAAGGAAATCCAATGCAGTGCTTAAGAGGTAGCAAGCCACACTTCCTAGTCACCCCAAAGATTGGAACTATACTTGGTTCTACTGCCAAGATACCCAGCTGATGAAAATCCCCTGCCGGGTTTACCTCCTTTCCGGCTTAGCCCTAGCCACGAGCTTCTAGATCGTATTACTGTTTGCGGAGCAGGTGAAATATTCATCTACATTTTCAAAGATAAGGTCTCTGGTAGCTAACTGTTGGGGAATGTAGTAATTTCAAAAAAATTCCTACGCACACGCAAGATCATGGTGATGCATAGCAACGAGAGGGGAGAGTGTGATCTACGTACCCTTGTAGATCGACAACGGAAGCGTTTGGTTGATGTAGTCGTACGTCTCCACGGCCCGACCGATCAAGCACTGAAACTACGGCACCTCCGAGTTCTAGCACACGTTCAGCTCGATGACGATCCCCGGACTCCGATCCAGCAAAGTGTCGGGGAAGAGTTCCGTCAGCACGACGGCGTGGTGACCATCTTGATGTACTACTGTCGCAGGGCTTCGCCTAAGCACCGCTACAATATTATCGAGGACTATGGTGGAAGGGGGCACCGCACACGGCTAAGAATATGATCACGTGGATCAACTTGTGTCTCTAGGGGTGCCCCTGCCTCCGTATATAAAGGTTCAAGAGGGGGAGGCCGGCCGGCCATCATAGGGCGCGCCAGGAGGAGTCCTACTCCCTCCGGGAGTAGGACTTCCCCCCCAATCCTAGTTGGAATAGGATTCGCGAGGTGGGAACAGAGAGAGAGAGAGAGAGAAGGAGGGGGGCGCCGGCCCCCTCTCTCCTTGTCCTATTCGGACTAGGGGGGAGGGGCGCGCGGCCCAGCCCTGGCCGCCTCTCCTCTTCGTCCACTAAGGCCCATTAAGGCCCATGTACCTCCCGGGGGGTTCCGGTAACCTCCCGGTTTTCCGATAAAATCCCGATTTCACCCGGAACACTTCCGATATCCAAATATAGGCTTCCAATATATCAATCTTTATGTCTCGACCATTTCGAGACTCCTCGTCATGTCCGTGATCACATCCGGGACTCCGAACAAACTTCGGTACATCAAAATGCATAAACTCATAATATAACTGTCATCGTAACCTTAAGCGTGCAGACCCTACGGGTTCGAGAACAATGTAGACATGACCGAGACACGTCTCCGGTCAATAACCAATAGCGGGACCTGGATGCCCATATTGGTTCCTGCATATTCTACGAAGATCTTTTATCGGTCAGACCGCATAACAACATACGTTGTTCCCTTTGTCATCGGTATGTTACTTGCCTGAGATTCGATCGTCGGTATCCAATACCTAGTTCAATCTCGTTACCGGCAAGTCTCTTTACTCGTTCCGTAATACATCATCCCGCAACTAACTCATTATTTGCAATGCTTGCAAGGCTTAAGTGATGTGCATTACCGAGAGAGCCCAGAGATACCTCTCCGACGATCGGAGTGACAAATCCTAATCTCGAAATACGTCAACCCAACACGTACCTTTGGAGACACCTGTAGAGCACCTTTATAATCACCCAGTTACGTTGTGACGTTTGGTAGCACACAAAGTGTTCCTCCGGCACACGGGAGTTACATAATCTCATAGTCATAGGAACATGTATAAGTCATGAAGAAAGCAATAGCAACATACTAAACGATCGGATGCTAAGCTAATGCAATGGGTCATGTCAATCAGATCATTCAACTAATGATGTGATCCCGTTAATCAAATGACAACTCTTTGTCCATGGTTAGGAAACATAACCATCTTTGATTAACGAGCTAGTCAAGTAGAGGCATATTAGTGACACTCTGTTTGTCTATGTATTCACACATGTATTATGTTTCCGGTTAATACAATTCTAGCATGAATAATAAACTTTTATCATGATATAAGGAAATAAATAATAACTTTATTATTGCCTCTAGGGCATATTTCCTTCAGTCTCCCACTTGCACTAGAGTCAATAATCTAGATTACACAGTAATGATTCTAACACCCATGGAGCTTTGGTGCTGATCACGTTTTGCTCGTGGAAGAGGCTTAGTCAACGGGTCTGCTACATTCAGCTCCGTATGTATCTTGCAAATCTCTATGTCTCCCACCTGGACTAGATCCCAGATGGAATTGAAGCGTCTTTTGATGTGCTTGGTTCTTTTGTGAAATCTGGATTCCTTCGCCAAGGCGATTGCACCAGTATTGTCACAAAAGATTTTCATTGGACCCGATGCACTAGGTATGACACCTAGATCGGATAAGAACTCCTTCATCCAGACTCCTTCGTTTGCTGCTTCCGAAGCAGCTATGTACTCCGCTTCACATGTAGATCCCGCCACGATGCTTTGTTTAGAACTGCACCAACTGACAGCTCCACCGTTTAATGTAAACACGTATCCGGTTTGCGATTTAGAATCGTCCGGATCAGTGTCAAAGCTTGCATCAACGTAACCGTTTACGATGAGCTCTTTGTCACCTCCATATACGAGAAACATATCCTTAGTCCTTTTCAGGTACTTTAGGATGTTCTTGACCGCTGTCCAGTGATCTACTCCTGGATTACTTTGGTACCTCCCTGCTAGACTTATAGCAAGGCACACATCAGGTCTGGTACACAGCATTGCATACATGATAGAGCCTATGGCTGAAGCATAGGGAACATCTTTCATTTTCTCTCTATCTTCTGAAGTGGTCGGGCATTGAGTCTGACTCAACTTCACACCTTGTAACACAGGCAAGAACCCTTTCTTTGCTTGATCCATTTTGAACTTCTTCAAAATCTTGTCAAGGTATGTGCTTTGTGAAAGTCCAATTAAGCGTCTTGATCTATCTCTATAGATCTTTATGCCTAATATGTAAGCAGCTTCACCAAGGTCTTTCATTGAAAAACTCTTATTCAAGTATCCCTTTATGCTATCAAGAAATTCTATATCATTTCCAATCAGTAATATGTCATCCACATATAATATCAGAAATGCTACAGAGCTCCCACTCACTTTCTTGTAAATACAGGCTTCTCCGAAAGTCTGTATAAAACCAAATGCTTTGATCACACTATCAAAGCATTTATTCCAACTCCGAGAGGCTTGCACCAGTCCATAAATGGATCGCTGGAGCTTGCACACTTTGGTAGCTCCCTTTGGATCGACAAAACCTTCCGGTTGCATCATATACAACTCTTCTTCTAGAAATCCATTCAGGAATGCAATTTTGACATCCATCTGCCAAATTTCATAATCATAAAATGCGGCAATTGCTAACATGATTCGGACAGACTTAAGCATCGCTATGGGTGAGAAGGTCTCATTGTAGTCAACCCCTTGAACTTGCCGAAACCCTTTTGCGACAAGTCGAGCTTTGTAGACAGTAATATTACCGCCAACGTCAGTCTTCTTCTTAAAGATCCATTTATTCTCAATTGCTTGCCGATCATCAGGCAAGTCAACCAAAGTCCATACTTTGTTCTCATACATGGATTCCATCCCAGATTTCATGGCTTCAAGCCATTTTGTGGAATCTGGGCTCACCATCGCTTCTTCATAGTTCGTAGGTTCATCATGATCTAGTAGCATGATTTCCAGAACAGGATTACCGTACCACTCTGGCGCGGATCTTACTCTGGTTGATCTACGAGGTTCAGTAGTATCTTGTTATGAAGTTTCATGATCATTATCATTAGCTTCCTCACTAATTGGTGTAGGTGTCACAGAAGCAGGTTTCTGTGATGTACTACTTTCCAATAAGGGAGCAGGTACAGTTACCTCGTCAAGTTCTACTTTCCTCCCACTCACTTCTTTCGAGAGAAACTCCTTCTCTAGAAAGGATCCATTCTTAGCAACGAATGTCTTGCCTTCGGATCTATGATAGAGGGTGTACCCAACAGTCTCCTTTGGGTATCCTATGAAGACACATTTCTCCGATTTGGGTTCGAGCTTATCAGTTTGAAGATTTTTCACATAAGCATCGCAGCCCCAAACTTTAAGAAACGACAACTTTGGTTTCTTGCCAAACCATAGTTCATAAGGCGTCGTCTCAACGGATTTTGATGGTGCCCTATTTAACGTGAATGCAGCCGTCTCTAGAGCATAACCCCAAAATGATAGCGGTAAATCAGTAAGAGACATCATAGATCACAACATATCTAGTAAAGTACGATTATGACGTTCGGACACACCATTACGCTGTGGTGTTCCGGGTGGCGTGAGTTGCGAAACTATTCCGCATTGTTTCAAATGTAGACCAAACTCGTAACTCAAATATTCTCCTCCACGATCAGATCGTAGAAACTTTATTTTCTTGTTACGATGATTTTCAACTTCACTCTGAAATTCTTTGAACTTTTCAAATGTTTCAGACTTATGTTTCATTAAGTAGATATACCCATATCTGCTTAAGTCATCTGTGAAGGTGAGAAAATAATGATATCCGCCACGAGCCTCAATTTTCATCGGACCACATACATCTGTATGTATGATTTCCAACAAATCTGTTGCTCTCTCCATAGTACCGGAGAATGGTGTTTTAGTCATCTTGCCCATGAGGCACGTTTCGCAAGTACCAAGTGATTCATAATCAAGTGGTTCCAAAAGTCCATCAGTATGGAGTTTCTTCATGTGCTTTATACCGATATGACCTAAACGGCAGTGCCACAAATAAGTTGCACTATCATTATCAACTCTGCATCTTTTGGCTTCAACATTATGAATATGTGTGTTACTACTATCGAGATTCATTAAAAATAGACCACTCTTCAAAGGTGCATGACCATAAAAGATATTACTCATATAAATAGAACAACCATTATTCTCTGATTTAAATGAATAACCGTCTCGCATTAAACAAGATCCAGATATAATGTTCATGCTCAACGCTGGCACCAAATAACAATTATTTAGGTCTAATACTAATCCCGAAGGTAGATGTAGAGGTAGCGTGCCGACTGCGATCACATCGACTTTGGAACCATTTCCTACGCGCATCGTCACCTCGTCCTTTGCCAGTGTTCGCTTAATCCGTAGTCCCTGTTTCGAGTTGCAAATATTAGCAACAGAACCAGTATCAAATACCCAGGTGCTACTGTGAGATCTAGTAAGGTACACATCAATAACATGTATATCACATATACCTTTGTTCACCTTGCCATCCTTCTTATCCGCCAAATACTTGGGGCAGTTCTGCTTCCAGTGACCAGTCTGCTTGCAGTAGAAGCACTCAGTTTCAGGCTTAGGTCCAGACTTGGGTTTCTTCTCTTGAGCAGCAACTTGCTTGCTGTTCTTCTTGAAGTTCCCCTTCTTCTTCCCATTGCCCTTTTTCTTGAAACTAGTGGTCTTGTTGACCATCAACACTTGATGCTCCTTTTTTGATTTCTACCTCCGCAGCTTTCAGCATTGCGAAGAGCTCGGGAATAGCCTTATTCATCCCTTGCATATTATAGTTCATCACGAAGCTCTTGTAGCTTGGTGGCAGTGATTGGAGAATTCTGTCAATGACGCAATCATCTAGAAGATTAACTCCTATCTGAATCAAGTGATTATTATACCCAGACATTTTGAGTATATGCTCACTGACAGAACTGTTCTCCTCCATCTTGCAGCTATAGAACTTATTGGAGACTTCATATCTCTCAATCCGGGCATTTGCTTGAAATATTAACTTCAACTCCTAGAACATCTCATATGCTCCATGACGTTCAAAACATCGTTGAAGTCCCGATTCTAAGCTGTAAAGCATGACACACTGAACTATCGAGTAGTCATCAGCTTTGCTCTGCCAGACGTTCATAACATCTGGTGTTGCTCCAGCAGCAGGCCTGTCACCCAGCGGTGCTTCCAGGACGTAATTCTTCTGTGTAGCAATGAGGATAGTCCTCAAGTTACAGACCCAGTCCGTGTAATTGCTACCATCATCTTTCAACTTTGCTTTCTCAAGGAACGCATTAAAATTCAACGGAACAACAGCACGGGCCATCTATCTACAATCAAACATACATAAGCAAGATACTATCAGGTACTAAGTTCATGATAAATTTAAGTTCAATTAATCAAATTACTTAAAGAACTCCCACTTAGATAGACATCCCTCTAATCCTCTAAGCGATCACGTGATCCAAATCAACTAAACCATAACCGATCATCACGTGAAATGGAGTAGTTTTCAATGGTGAACATCGCTATGTTGATCATATCTACTATATGATTCACGCTCGATATTTCGATCTCAGTGTTCCGAGGCCATATCTGCATATGCTAGGCTCGTCAAGTTTAACCTGAGTATTCTGCGTGTGCAAAACTGGCTTGCACCCGTTGTAGATGGACGTAGAGCTTATCACACCCGATCATCATGTGGTGTCTGGGCACGATGAACTTTGGCAACGGTGCATACTCAGGGAGAACACTTTTATCTTGATAATTTAGTGAGAGATCATCTTATAATGCTACCGTCAATCAAAGCAAGATAAGATGCATAAAATATAAACATCACATGCAATCAATATAAGTGATATGATATGGCCATCATCATCTTGTGCCTGTGATCTCCATCTCCGAAGCACCGTCATGATCACCATCGTCACCGGCGCGACACCTTGATCTCCATCGTAGCATCGTTGTCATCTCGCCACTCTTATGCTTCCACGACTATCGCTACCGCTTAGTGATAAAGTAAAGCATTACAGCGTGATTGCATTGCATACAATAAAGCGACAACCATATGGCTCCTGCCAGTTGCCGATAACTCGGTTACAAAACATGATCATCTCATACAATAAAATTTAGCATCATGTCTTGACCATATCACATCACAACATGCCCTGCAAAAACAAGTTAGACGTCCTCTACTTTGTTGTTGCAAGTTTTACGTGGCTGCTACGGGCTTGAGCAAGAACCAATCTTACCTACGCATCAAAACCACAACGATAGTTTGTCAAGTTGGTGCTGTTTTAACCTTCGCAAGGACCGGGCGTAGCCACACTTGGTTCAACTAAAGTTGGAGAAGCTGTCACCCGCAAGTCACCTATGTGCAAAGCACGTCGGGAGAACCGGTCTCGCGTAAGCGTACGCGTAATGTCGGTCCGGGCCGCTTCGTCCAACAATACCGCCGAACCAAAGTATGACATGCTGGTAAGCAGTATGACTTATATCGCCCACAACTCACTTGTGTTCTACTCGTGCATATAACATCAACACATAAAACCTAGGCTTGGATGCCACTCTTGGGGAACGTAGTAATTTCAAAATTTTCCTACGCACATGAAAGATCATGGTGATGCATAGCAACGAGAGGGGAGAGTGTGATCTACGTACCCTTGTAGATCGACAACGGAAGCGTTTGGTTGATGTAGTCGTACGTCTCCACGGCCCGACCGATCAAGCACCGAAACTACGGCACCTCCGAGTTCTAGCACACATTCAGCTCGATGACGATCCCCGGACTCCGATCCAGCAAAGTGTCGGGGAAGAGTTCCGTCAGCACGACGGCGTGGTGACCATCTTGATGTACTACTGTCGCAGGGCTTCGCCTAAGCACCGCTACAATATTATCAAGGACTATGGTGGAAGGGGGCACCGCACACGGCTAAGAATATGATCACGTGGATCAACTTGTGTCTCTAGGGGTGCCCCTGCCTCCGTATATAAAGGTTCAAGAGGGGGAGGCCGGCCGGCCATCATAGGGCGCGCCAGGAGGAGTCCTACTCCCTCCGGGAGTAGGACTTCTCCCCCAATCCTAGTTGGAATAGGATTCGCGAGGTGGGAACAGAGAGAGAGAGAAGGAGGGGGGCGCCGGCCCCCTCTCTCCTTGTCCTATTCGGACTAGGGGGGAGGGGCGCGCGGCCCAGCCCTGGCCGCCTCTCCTCTTCGTCCACTAAGGCCCATTAAGGCCCATGTACCTCCCGGGGGGTTCCGGTAACCTCCCGGTTTTCCGGTAAAATCCCGATTTCACCCGGAACACTTCTGATATCCAAATATAGGCTTCCAATATATCAATCTTTATGTCTCGACCATTTAGAGACTCCTCTTCATGTCCGTGATCACATCCGGGACTCCGAACAAACTTCGGTACATCAAAATGCATAAACTCATAATATAACTGTCATCGTAACCTTAAGCGTGCGGACCCTACGGGTTCGAGAACAATGTAGACATGACCGAGACACGTCTCCGGTCAATAACCAATAGCAGGACCTGGATGCCCATATTGGTTCCTACATATTCTACGAAGATCTTTTATCGGTCAGACCGCATAACAACATACGTTGTTCCCTTTGTCATCGGTATGTTACTTGCCCGAGATTCGATCGTCGGTATCCAATACCTAGTTCAATCTCGTTACCGACAAGTCTCTTTACTCGTTCCGTAATACATCATCCCGCAACTAACTCATTAGTTGCAATGCTTGCAAGGCTTAAGTGATGTGCATTACCGAGAGTGCCCAGAGATACCTCTCCGACGATTGGAGTGACAAATCCTAATCTCGAAATACGTCAACCCAAGATGTACCTTTGGAGACACCTGTAGAGCACCTTTATAATCACCCAGTTACGTTGTGACGTTTGGTAGCACACACAGTGTTCCTCCGGCACACGGGAGTTACATAATCTCATAGTCATAGGAACATGTATAAGTCATGAAGAAAGCAATAGCAACATACTAAACGATCGGTTGCTAAGCTAATGGAATGGGTCATGTCAATCAGATCATTCAACTAATGATGTGATCTCGTTAATCAAATAACAACTCTTTGTCCATGGTTAGGAAACATAACCATCTTTGATTAACGAGCTAGTCAAGTAGAGGCATACTAGTGACACTCTGTTTGTCTATGTATTCACACATGTATTATGTTTCCGGTTAATAAAATTCTAGCATGAATAATAAACTTTTATCATGATATAAGGAAATAAATAATAACTTTATTATTGCCTCTAGGGCATATTTCCTTCACTAACATCTTATCTCAAATTGATCTGGTCCGCTATTGGGTCTCTTGGAGAATTTTGCCATTGAGCTGGCACAACGGATTAATTTGTAAATACACCGGTGATCAGAAGGATCCTCAACGCTATAATCAGACATCCTTGACTGATAAGGAAACCACTGATATGGTTAAATCATTGCTTGGGGGGCCTCTGGAAAATTATCGTAAAGTGGGATTGAACCCTTTCTACATGCTTAATCCGCCTCCAGCTGTAAGTATCTTGGATGAACCTTCACCTTACACACCTATCTCTTGTGTTTTATATCCTTAACTTATTGCACATATGTACCCGCATACAGGTCGAATCTTCTTTCTGGAAGAAGAAATTACAAGTTGTCCTGCCTATTAAGAAGGTTAAAGGAAAGACTCGTGCGTCGGCTCACCGCAAGAAACCAATAGCTGAAGAGCTTCTCACACTTGATGACGAGTCAGAGGTAGAACTTGACTCCCTTGGTCCTTTCTTTATGCAACTTATTGACGCTGATACCTGATGACCAACAAGTATAGGGGATCTACCGTAGTGCTTTCGATAAGTAAGAGTGTCGAACCCAACGAGGAGCAGAAGGAAATGATAACCGGTTTCCAGCAAGGTATTCTCTACAAGTACTGAAATAAGTGGTAACAGATAGTTTTGTGACAGGATAATTTGTAACGAGCAACAAGTAACAAAAGTAAATAAAGTGCAGCAAGGTGGCCCAATCCTTTTGTTGCAAAGGACAAGCCTGGACAAACTCTTATATAGAGAAAAGCGCTCCCGAGGACACATGGGAATATCGTCAAGCTAGTTTTCATCACATTCATATGATTCGCGTTCGGTACTTTGATAATCTGGTATGTGGGTGGACCGGTGCTTGGATACTGCCCTTACTTGGACAAGCATCCCACTTATGATTAACCTATATTGCAAGCATCCGCAACTACAACAAAAGTATTAAGGTAAACCTAACCATAGCATGAAACATATGGATCCAAATCAGCCCCTTATGAAGCAACGCATAAACTAGGGTTTAAGCTTCTGTCACTCTAGCAACCCATCATCTACTTATTACTCCCCAATGCCTTCCTCTAGGCCCAAACAATGGTGAAGTGTCATGTAGTCGACGTTCACATAACACCACTAGATGAGAGACAACATACATCTCATCAAAATATCGAACGAATACCAAATTCGCATGACTACTAATAGCAAGACTTCTCCCATGTCCTTAGGAACAAAAGCAACTACTCACAAAGCATAAACATGTTCATAATCAGAGGGGTATTAATATGCATATAGGATCTGAACATATGATCTTCCACCAATTAAACCAACTAGCATCAACTACAAGGAGTAATTAACACTACTAGCAACCTACTAGCACCAATCCCAGACTTGGAGACAAGAATTGGATACAAGAGATGAACTAGGGTTTTGAGAGGAGATGGTGCTGATGAAGATGTTGATGGAGATTGCCCTCTCCCGATGAGAGGAGCGTTGGCGATGACGATGGCGATGATTTCCCCCTCCGAGAGGGAAGTTTCCCCGGCAAAACAGCTCCGCTAGAGCCCTAGATTGGTTCCGCCAAGGTTCCGCCTCGTGGCGGCGGAGTTTCGTCCGAGAAGATGGCTTATGTTTTTTCCCATCGAAAGACTTCATATAGCAGAAGATGGCCACCGGAGGGCCACCAGGGGGCCCACGAGGTAGGGGGCGCGCCTAGGGGGGTAGGGCGCGCCCCCACCCTCGTGGGCAGGGTGTGGCCCCCCTGGTGAAGTTCTTGCTCTCAGTATTTTTTATATATTTGGAAAATGTCTTCCATGGAGTTTCAGGACTTTTGAAGCTGTGCAGAATAGGTCTCTAATATTTGCTCCTTTTCCAGCCCAGAATCCTAGCTGCCAGCATTCTCCCTCTTTATGTAAACCTTGTAAAATAAGAGAGAATAGGCATAAGTATTGTGACATAATGTGTAATAACAGGTCATAATGCAATAACTATCGATATAAAAGCATTATGCAAAATGGATGTATCAATACCTCTCAGGAAGAGGCTAAGACCAGTCATGCCGACGCAGCAGAGGTAACTATAATTTCCTCTGACTTGGAATCTTTGCCAAGATAGAAAACTCGGTGGGTCATCTGGAAAGTAAAATTTTCACATCCTCTTGCTCATTTGGATCCCAACTTTCTTTTGAAGAAACAACAACATTAATCGAGGCGTAAGACTCGGAGTGATGGTACTGAAGATGTCTTGTCCGACTTACCCAACACACCTGCTCCTTGCAAGCATCGAAATGAGGTGCCACATAACCCGGATTCTCTCTATCCATTAGTCGGTCTCGTACGTCAACCTCTTAATCCTTCCGACTCAACTTACCAGTGGACACCTCCATTGTGCGGCGACTCTACTGGAACTCAGATGCCTGTTTTCAAGGTTTCCCATGGGTAAGTATTTTCATTTGTTCATAAATGATTTGTAGTGATACACTCATGGACTCTTGTATTCCTGTTACAGGGGCGTAGCAAAGGCGGGCAAGAAGCAAAAGGTGGGCGGCTCTTCAAAGGACCCCAAGGCCGCTGAGCTGGAGAGGCAGGTGCCCGAGGCCCCGGAGGCTTCAATTCAAAATCCCGAAGACCTTGCAAATGATCCTCCACCACAAATTGATGCTACGGTTGATGAGCCAATGAATACTAAGATTAACCCGGTCGCCAGTCATGACCACCAAGCCCTAAGCCGCTGTGGGCGGCTCTTCAAAGGACCCCAAGGCCGCTGAGCTGGAGAGGCAGGTGCCCGAGGCCCTGGAGGCTTCAATTCAAAATCCTGAAGACCTTGCGAATGATCCGCCACCGCAAATTGATGCTACGGTTGATGAGCCAATGAATACTGAGATTAACCCGGTCGCCAGTCATGACCACCAAGCCCTAAGCCGCCGACCCCTGCTAAACCAACTAAAGATATCCCCTTTGAGAAGAATTCTGATGATGTGACTATCACCGGGACGGCTTATACAACATCAGGAGCCTCAAGTGTGCTAGCCAAGCATAGTACCAAGGAAGAATCACCTTCCTTGGAGAAAGCCAAGGCCAAACTGGACCTGGAGAGCTACTCCTCCTTCAGTGCAGGCGACGTGTATGCGGCTATCTGAGTCGCCTTCACATGAGCCGGGATATGGAAGCCGAGTTAGTCCAGCTTATGAAGCAGAAATATGAGGTATGAAATCACCCCCTCCTCTTTAGCCTTGTTGATATACTTATATCCATATTATCCCCCCAAGTATAGAGTATAGGAAACGTATTGAGTATGTTGCAGACTTGTAAAAAAATTCTAAAGTGTAGCCCCCTTATACGTCTCCAACGTATCTATAATTTTTGATTGTTCCATGCTGTTATATTATCATTCTTGGATGTTTTATAATCATTTTATATCATTCTTTGGTACTAACCTATTGACATAGTGCCAAGTGCCAGTTGCTGTTTTTTTTCTTGTTTTTTACATCGCAGGAAATCAATACCAAACAAAGTCCAAACGCAGCGAAACTTTTTGTGGTTTTTTTATGGACCAGAAGACACATAATGGACCGAAGAAGCACCTGGGGGTGCCCCGAGGGGGGCACAGCCCACCATCGGTGGCCTCCCGCACCGCCTCTTTGCTTTATAAATACCCCAATATTCCAGAAACCCTAGGGGAGTCGATGAAAATCAATTCCAGCCGCCGCAAGTTCCAGAAACACTAGATCCAATCTAGACACCATCACGGAGGGGTTCATCATCCTCATTAGTGCCTCTCCGATGATGCGTGAGTAGTCTTTTGTAGACCTTCGGGTCCATAGTTAGTAGCTAGATGGCTTTCTCTCTCTCGTTTTATTCTCAATAAAATGGTCTTTTGGAGAACAATATGATGTAACTCTTTTTTGCGGTGTGTTTGTTGGGATCCGATGAACTTTGAGTTTATGACCAGATCTATGTTTTTATCCATGAGAGTTACTTGAGTCTTTTGATCTCTTATATGCATGATTGCTTATAGCCTCGTATTTCTTCTCCGATATTTGGGTTTTGTTTGGCCAATTTGATCTATCTATCTTGCAATGGGAAGAGGTGCTTTGTGATGGGTTCGATCTTACGGTGCTTGATCCCAGTGACAGAAGGGGAACCGACACGTATGCATCGTTGCTATTAAGGATAACATGATGGAGTCTATTTGTACATAAATAGATCTTGTGTACACCATGTCATTGTTCTTACTGCATTACTCCGTTTCTCCATGAACTTAATACACTAGATACATGCTGGATAGCGGTCGATGTGTAGAGTAATAGTAGTAGATGCAGGCAGGAGTCGGTCTACTAATCTTGGACGTGATGCCTATATAATGATCATTGCCCGGATATCATCATGATTATTTGAAGTTCTATCAATTGCCCAACAGTAATTTGTTTACCCACCGTTTGCTATTTTTCTCGAGAGAAGCCGCTAGTGTAACCTACGGCCCACGGGTCTCTTCTTTATTATATTTGCCTTTGCGAACTATTTTTATTTGCTTTTATTTTCAGATCTATTAATCCAAAAACCCAAAAATACCTCGCTGGATTTTATTTGCTTTTATTTGCATTTATCAATCTATCACAATTTTTATCCCGTCTACTTGCCAATTTCTGGCGCCGTTACCCAAAAGGGATTGACAACCCCTTTAATACGTCGGGTTGCGAGTATTTGTTATTTGTGTGTAGGTGCCGTTCACGTATCATTGCGTGGTTCTCCTACTGGTTCGATAACCTTGGTCTCATCACTGAGGGAAATACCTACCGTAGTTGTGCTGCATCATCCCTTCCTCTTTTGGGAAATACCGATGTAGTTCAAGTCGCATCAAAAGGAATTTCTGTCGCCGTTGCTGGGCTGACATCATCAACATCTACCAGGTTCCTAATCAGAAATCTCATCTCCTTGCAATTTACATTATTTTCCATTTGCCTCTCATTTTCCTCTCCTCCACTTTACAAAAATTTGCCGTTTTATTCGCCCTCTTTTTTGTTCGTTGTTTTCTTGTCAAATCTGTTTTTAGTGCAATCTTGTTGCGTAGTCACAATGACTCAAGAAAACACCAAGTTGTGTGATTTCTCCAATACCAACAACAATGATTTTATTAGCACTCCGATTGCTCCTCCCACCACTAGTGCGGAGTCTTGTAACATTAATACCGCTTTGCTGAATCTTGTTATGAAAGATCAATTTTCTGGTACTCCTAATGAGGATGCCGCGTCCCATCTTAACACATTTGTTGAATTATGCGATATGCATAAGAAAAAAGATGTGGACAATGATGTTGTGAAGTTGAAATTATTCTCGTTTTCTTTGCGAGATCGTGCAAAAATTTGGTTTTCTTCTTTACCTTGCAATAGTATCGATTCTTGGGAGAAGTGCAAATATGCTTTTATTACTAAATATTTTTCTCCCGCAAAAATCATTTCCCTTAGAACCCAGATCATGAATTTCAAGCAACTTAAACATGAGCATGTTGCACAATCTTGGGAAAGGATGAAACTGATGCTAAGGAATTGCCCAACTCATGGGTTAAATCTTTGGATGATCATACAATTTTTTTATGCAGGGTTGAATTTTGTTTCTCGTAATCTTTTGGATTCCGCTCGGGTGGTACATTTATTTAAATTACTTTGGGTGAATCCACCAAATTGCTTGATAATATTATGGCAAATCAGTCGCAATGGCATACCGAAAGAACTCCTACTAGTAAAAAAGTTAATTCGATTGAAGAAATTTCTTCTTTGAGTGAAAAAGTTGATGCTCTTATGAAATTGGTTGCTAATAAAAGCGCTCCTATTGAATTTAATGATGTGCCTTTGTCTACTTTGGTTGAGCAAAATAGTTATGCCATTGATGTGAATTTTATCTCTCAAAACAATTTCAATAACAATGCTTATAGAGGTAATTAATCCTAGGCCTTTTCCTAGTAATTCCTCTAATAATTATGGTAATTCCTATGGTAATCCTTCCTATAATAATAATAGGAACACCTCTGATCTTGAGAATAATATTAAAGAATTTATCAATACTCAAAAAGTTTTCAATGCTACAATAGAATAAAAGCTGAATAAGATTGATGATATGTCTAGAAGTATTGAAAGAATTTCTCATGATGTAGAAAATCTCAAGATGAAATTTTTTGTGCCTAAGGTTGAGGAATCAATTAAAGCTTTATATGTTTCTATGGATGAAAGTAAGAAAAGAACCGCTATGCTTAGAGCTAGAAGAGAATTTTTAGAAAAAAGCGTTTTCTAGTGATTGCTTTCGTAAAAGTGATGAAGATATTAAAATGATTGGTGTTTATTCTATTGATTCCTTGTTTAGTAAAATTAAGATTGATAATAAAGGGACTGAAGAAGAGTCAACTTTAGTTAGAAGGTGTCCCGATAATTCGGAGGGTGAAAATCTTGTTGAGAAAATTGATAAAAGTGGGTTTGAAGAGGTCAAAACTTTAACTAGTGATGTGCCCACTCTCTTGGATTACAAAGACTTTAATTACGATAGTTGCTCTTTGATTAATTGTATTTCTTTATTGCAATCCATGATAAATTCACCTCATGCTTATGAACAAAATAAAGTTTTTCCTAAACATATTGTTGATGCTATGATGAAAGCTTTTGAAGAAAAGTTGGAACTAGAGATTTCAATTCCTAGAAAATTGCATGATTAATGGGAACCTACTATCAAAGTCAAGATTAACAATTATGAGTATTTTGCTTTATGTGACTTGGGTGCTAGTGTTTCTACATTTCCGAAATCTTTATGTGATGTGCTTGGTCTTACCAATATTGAAGAGTGTTCTCTAAATTTGCACTTGGCAGATTCTACTATTAAAAAGCCTTTGGGAAGAATTAATGATGCTCTTATTCTTACAAATAGGAATTATGTGCCCATAGATTCTATTGTTCTTGATATTAATTGCAATCCGTCTTCTCCAATTATTCTTGGTAGACCGTTTTAAGGTACTATAGGTGTCGTGATTGATATGAAAGAGGGCAATATTAAATTTCAATTTCCACTAAGGAAGGGTATGGAACACTTACCTAGAACAAGAATTAGGCCACCATATATATCAATCATGAGGGCATCATATGGATCTAGAAACAAAGATGACAATACTTAGATCCTTGCTTTATACCTAGCTAAGGGCATAAAACGATAGCGCTTGTTGGGAGGCAAACCAATGAATAAAATTTGTTTTTGTCTCTTTCTTTCTTTCTGTTCTTGAGTGTTTGCACAATTATGCTACTGTTATGATTGTGTTTTTTGTGTTTTAATTAGTGTTTGTGCCAAGTAGAGCCTTTAGGATCTTGTTGGGTGATAGTTGATTTGATCTTTCTGAAAAACAGAAACTTTTGCACTCACGAAAATAATTTTAATTTCTAACAGAAGCGTGATAAAGTACTGATTATCTTTTCAGAAGATTAATACACAAATTGCTCACATTTTCCTTATTTTTCAGAATTTTTGGAGTTACAGAAGTATTCGAATTCTCCAGATTGCTACAGACTGTTCTGTTTTTGAAAGATTTGTTTTCTTTGCGTTGTGTGCTTGTTTTGATGATTCTATGGTTCTCTTTAAAGAGTTTTTGCCATAGAAAAGTTGGAATACTGGATGGGTTTGCAACAGTACTTACATTAGTGATTCGCTTTCTTATACTAACGGATCTCACGAAGGTTTTGTTAGGTTTTGTGTGATTGAAGTTTCCAAGTTTTGAGTGACTTTACGATGGATGAAGGAATAAGGATGAGCAAAAGGCTAAGCTTGGGGATGCCCCCGAGTGGCATCCCCTCTTTCTTCTAACAACCATCGGTATTTTACTTGAAACTATATTTTTATTCGTCACATATTATGAGTTTTGCATGGAGCGTCTTGTATGATATGAGTCTTTGCTTGTTTTGCTTTGTGTTTTTAGTCATGAATCCTTGCTGGACACACCTATTTGAGAAAGCAAAAATTAGGCCATGACTTGTTAGAATTGCTCCCTATGCTTCACTTAAATCTTTATGAGCTATGGAATTGCTCTAGTGCTTCACTTATATCTTTTTGAGCATGGTGTGCTTTATTATTTTTGAAGAAATGCTCTCATGCTTCACTTAGATTTATTTGAGAGTTAGTAAATTTTTTAAAGAAATTCTATCTTGCTTCACTTATATTAATTTGAGAGAATAAATTTTTTATGCTCATGTGCTTCACTTAGATTTGTTTGAGCTATCAAAAGCAACATATTAAACTAGTCCCAAAGTGATAGATATCCAAGGAGGATATAATAAAAACTTTCATGAAGATCATTAGACAAAATAAACTTGATTCCTTGTAATAGTTTTGAGATATGTCAATATAATATGTGAGTCATGTTGATGGGTAATTATGCTTTAGTAAGAATATTGGTGTTAAGGTTTGTGATTCCCTATACAAGCACGAAAGTCGATAGTTATGTAATGAAATTACATCCTACTTGTGGTACATTATTCGGTGTTAGTTATGCTTAATGCTCGCTTATGAGATTTTTCGTTTCTTGGTTGGTCGCTTCTCAATCTTTTGCTAGCCTTCATTTTGCACTAAGTATGACCACTACTTGTGCATCCAAAATGCTTTAAACTAGTTTTGCCACATGAGTCCACTATACCTACCTATATGCGGTATTCTTTTGTTGTTCTAAGTAAATTTGTATGTTCCATCTTTAATTTTCAAAATAAACTTCTTTTTTGTGTGCTCGTACCGCTCATGAAACGGTAGGGGGTGGCTGATATATTTCCATGCTAGATGCATTATTCTCACGATGAGTGTTTATTCACTTGTCATTGCACGAGAGTACGGCAAAGGTATTAGGGATGCCCAGTCCTGAAATAAAAAAAATGAATTTACTTTATGTTGCCAAATAATAAATTCCTTGGAAAGTGTTGGTATGGAAGGCACCCGTGGATACGGTTAGCCATAGAAAGTGAAAGTATGGTGGAAAAAGGAGTAAATTTTATTTTCTGTTTGGGAACCACCTATGATATATCTAGCATGGAAAGTATTGGGAACTACTCGATCGTTTTCGTTGACAGGAAAAGCATGCCTCCCAAAATGTTTTTATCTCTATCTTTTTGGCACCTCTACAAATCCCTACTTCCCTCTACGAAGGGCCTTTCTATTTACTTTATGCAATTTTTTTATTTGAGTCTCCATCTTCTCTTATAAAGCACAAACTAAGGGGCACTATGATCGTACTTGAGCATTGGATGTAGCTAATATGCGAGTGTGTTTCATGAATGGATCAATGATTGAGCATAATGGGCTAGGGATAACTTGCTTTAGCATTGATATTTTGAAAGACATGGTTGCTTGTTGATATGCTTGAGTCTTAAAGTCTTCATGTCAAAACTAGACTATTGCTTTGAACCATATAAAAGTCCAAATGTCCATGTTATAAAAGAAAGATTATGTGATGAACATGTTAGCTAGCATTCCACATCAAAATTCTGTTTTTATCATTTACCTACTCGAGGACGAGCAGGAATTAAGCTTGGGGATGCTGATATGTCTCCAACGTATTTATAGTTTTTGATTGTTCCATGCTGTTATATTATCATCCTTGGATGTTCTATAATCATTTTATATCATTTTTTGGTACTAACCTATTAACATAATTCCAAGTGCCAGTTGTTGTTTTTCCTTGGTTTTTACATCACAGGAAATCAATACCAAACGGAGTCCAAACGCAACGAAACTTTTTGTGGATTTTTTATGGACCAAAAGACACCCAGTGGGCCGGAGAAGCACGTGGGGGATGCCTCAAGGGGGGAACAGCCTACCAGGGCACTCCTGGGGCCCCAGGTGCACCCAGGTGGGTTGTGCCGACCTCGGTGGCCTCCTGCACTGCCTCTTTGCTCTATAAATACCCCAATATTCCAGAAACCCTAGGGGATTCGATGAAAATCAATTCCAGGTGCCACAAGTTCTAGAAAGAGTAAAATGCATCATAGGTCCTATTACTATCCGAGGTGTGTCACTTTAGTCCTATAACTATCAAAGTGCAGATTTGGGTCCCAAAACTATTTCGAGTAGTTCACTGCAGGTCCTATGGTCGCCCCAACAGTGATTGTTGGCTGACGTGTCACCTGGACCAGTGCCACAATGACCCAGGGCGCGTGGTGGAAGATTTCCCGCCATTGGTGGTTGATACATTATGCAATTTGGTCCATCAAACTGTTTGCTCTCTCCAGTCGCAGCCCTCCTCTCTGCAATCTCATCTCTCTTTCATCAGTTCTGCCATGTCTGGAACAAGCTCGACGGCAGCAAGACGTAGCAGGAACAAGCCAGCGCGGCAAATGATCATGCAAATGACAAACGAATATATATATTTGACACCCACTCTCAAGATTACAAATGATAAACGAGACTTGGTCTGGACAATCGTAGAAGAGAGAAATGATGTTGCAACTTAACAGGCAAATATATAGATGAGAATTGCCACAATTCCTGGAAGTAGCACATCATATTGTCATTACATAAAGAGTGCTCTTACATAAACATAGATCAACAGTAAAGCTTGCAACTATGTAATGTGGTACTGGGTTGCACTCTGCATGATGCAGTACCACATTACATAAGTAGTACCTCCGTCCAAAATAAAGCCTTCAATTTGAGAAGGCGCTAACCATCTCTATCTATCCAAAATAAACCCAACTCATGTCCACTTCATCTTCTATTTCTTCTTCCTAGGAATAACACTCTCCTTCTCCGTGATCTTCTCCTTCCTTTTCTTCTTCTTTGGTGCTACATGGATTATAGTTGTGGTCTATTTTGTCATTGGTAGATCCTCTATTTGGCTTGCAAGAAATTGATTGTCAGGAAGAGGTCTTGGTGCCTGGGATTCCCGGGACGGTTGTGACTGCAAATGAGAAAACATGTGTTACATCAGTTTTGGAATAGGAGAGTTTCCATGAGATTTACAAAAGTTGAAAAGAACTTACAGATTGCATCAGTATGTCCAGCACAGACATGTTCTGCTCCCACACTTGTTAGCCTGTTAGCTGCCAAGCTTTGCATGAACATGTGTATTTGTTAATGTCAACCTTGTACCCGCCTCTGAGTCCCAAGACAGTAAAGATGCCTTTGCCAGAAGGCAATGCCTGACAATTATTAGCCATTTCTGCATTCTTATCACATAACTTTTTGAACTTAGGACAAATTGTTCCAGACCACTCTTCACTTTCCTTGTTCTTGCTATAAAACCTTGTCAACAATGGATTTTTGATTTTTTTTGAACATGCTCATGACAGGCAGCTCTCTAGCATCAAGTATCCACCTTCATTGATAAGAAACAAATCAGTTCAAAATGTAAATTCAAACCAGATATATCGCCGACATAGCAGCGAGATAGTGCACTATGTAGAACTAGAATGGAAAAATATATACCAAAATATATTAGAATGGAAAAGCGATAGGAAACTTACTTATTAAAGACCTCACAATTATTGTTTAGTAGCAGGTCACACTTTGGTAATTATTGGAAAAAAGCCCTGCACCAGGAACTTGGTTCAATTGCTTCTACGTACTCATAAGCTTCCAGATTTAATTCCTTCATGTCATTCATGTTTTTTCTCCAGTCAATTTTATTGTAGGACCTTGCAATTGCCCATAACTTGTTCTTCAGGTTCCCGCCCTTCCACTTCTTTGCAAAATTTTGGTAAAGGTGCCTCACACAAAACCTGTGTTGTGCATGAGGGAAGAGAGCAATAACGACATTTATTAGTCCTTTTTGCCTATCACTCATCACTGTCCAAGGTGTTGTGTTCACTATGTGCATATCATCTTTCAAAGTCTGTAGAAACCACTTCCATGTTGGTGTGTCCTCCACTTCAACTGCAGCCATAGCAATGGGGAAAATACAGTTGTTTGGATCAATCCCTACAGCAGTCAACAATTGTCCACCATATTTTGTTTTAAGATGGCACCCATCAACACAAATAACAGGCCCGCATCCAGGTAAAAAGCCTCTTTTACAAGCATCTAATATTTTGTTTTAAGGTGCTGTGTTTACTCATGATATCAAGCATTGTAGGTGAGCCAATTATGCATATGTCAACCATATCCAGCTCACTATAAATATCACCATGATCCATGTACAACTTGAAATGCTTGAACTTTGGCACAACAGCAATCATACGAAGACAATCTGCATCTATATCGATAATTCTCAGTCCATTATCCAAATTCATGCCAGGAAGTAACCAGAAACACTGCACTTTACTTGGATCATAGCCAAGCTGCTACACAAAATCTTTAATCCACAGTGGCGGCCAGGTTTCAACCTCAGAATGATCAAAGACATCTGTTTTCAATCCATGTATTTCTTGTTTGCGCCAAAGCCGAGAAAGACCCCACCATGATTAATCTCTACTGAGAACAACTCTTCCTCGGGTCCTATTATACATGAAAAATTGAGTACTAAAAAAACATCTTGATCACTAAACCGTGCAAACTTAATGCGGGTATATAAACCGTGACACTATTGATTAGAGGCCAAATGTACATACATACTACATTATGCAGCAAGTAGCATGTGTGACACACTTGATTAAGTAGCAGGTGTACATGCACAGACAATGAAGCATTAAGCACCTCAGTAAAATATATTCTTTGATATGATTCTTTTCCTTTTCCATCACCACTAGGACATATATACATCAGCAGTACAATTTCAAATGCTACTATAGGTGTACAGGACGAGTTTATAATGCAAAAAAAGAGACCACTGTACATAATAAGGCTTCAGTTACAGCAGGGATTATATACTACAGGAAAAATAATGCCCAAATCACCATACGCACAGGAAGATGCCCAAATCTCCATACGTACAGGAAGATGCCCAAATCGCCATACATACAGTATGGATTATGTACAACATTAACTCTTTTGAAATAGATTTCAGTACAACAAGATTTTAGTTCAGAAGATTTCAGTAGAGGAAGAGAAGCCATATGTACATTCGGACTGAATCGACACAATATCTAAGCTATAATGGCCAAATCGTGCCAAATCATGCTACTCTATTGAAATATCTAAGCTAAAAGGGGGTGCAACAGGGATTGGGGTTAGGGTTCTTACCAGTTACCATACTCCGGAGGATGGAGCCATCGGACCAGCGCCGCGGACGGATTAGCAGCCCCGACTCCCGTCCCGCGCCTCCAATCGCTGGACATCAAGCGTGAACGCTGCCGGTCTCTGCCATATTGCCGCCTCAGAGAGCTTCATTCATGGAAGAGAGATGGAGGGTCTGAGAATGAGACGAGCTAAGAATTCAAGGGCTTTCCTGCAAATAAGCGCCTCACTATTTAGCTTGGTGGGCCCCTCTGGTCGATGTGGCACCGGTCCAGGTGACACGTCGGCCGGTCAGGGCGACCATAGGACCTGTAGTGAACGACTTGAAATAGTTTTGGGACCCAAATTTACACTTTGATAGTTATAGGACTAAAGTGACACACCTGTTAAATGTAATCAACAGACAAGCGATTGAGAATCAAGTGACCCTTTATTAATAGATGATATGAGTTTATATACAATCTCAATAGGCGTCTCCAAAGGGGGCGACTATTCCTGAAAGGTTAGCTCCAAAGGTTGCAACGCTCTAGGGAGAAAACCGCTCCATCGGTTGGAACTGCCCGTGCGGGAAGAGTGGGGATTATCCCATAATTAATGATGGGTTAATTATTCTTAACACTCCCCCTAATCACCGCTTGACTGCATAAGGATCCATCACCTTGATTAAGTTCTCCTCCAAAAACCCTGTGGGAAAAAATATGAGGAGTAGTGTATGATATGTTGCGAAAACTCCTGCAAACCCAGTGGGAAAATAAGAAGAAAATGCTGCAACATACAGTGGTTATCATCTCCGTTAACTCAATATGTACGAACCATAGAGTTTGGAGAATAATAAACATGTCGTTATACTTTCCTAAAAACCCCGGTGGGGAAAACTGGAAAGTACGACATATGATCTCATGTTGATATTACCTCATTAAAAACCTTTATGAGAACAAGTATAGTAAACTCATGAAGGAAAAAAAAGTATAATATGATGCATTAAACAGGAACAATTCAGAAAGATACTCCCCCTGATTCTTGCAAATTCTGAAGCCGTCATATACCAATTCCATGAACATGTTTCTGGAATGTAAAAGTTGGTAGAGACTTGGTGAAAAAATCAGTTGCATGATTTAACTTGCAAGATATGCAATATAAAGATATTGCTTATTAGTAACATGTTTGCATCCGGGCAACACAAGCAACATTATCTTTGAGATAATGATTGGTGGATGTATCCATGAGGTCTGTTTTGAAGAATCTTCATGAGAGGCTACCACACCTAGTAGGAACACTAAAATTGTCTATGATCTGACATAGTGGGGATCTGATCGATGTATCCAATGATATTGGTGTTCACATTTCTATGAAACTGAAAAATCAGGACAAGTTGTTTGATGCCTTGGAGATATCCAAAGATATTCTTGAATACCAACCAATTGTATTTGGTAGATCCAATGGCATTATGGAACGTTGAGTCCCAATATCTCATTCCCATCATCTCTTGGTCTAAATAGACCTTTCTCTACGTCTAGAGAATGAACTACCATGAGAGTTTATGGATGGATAAGGTTTGTCCATAATGAATTTCTCCAATATATTTTGGATATAGACAACATAGTATACCATAATGTATGAATGAAGGTGCTCAAATTGTAGTAACGAGCGGATTTTTGGTTCACCCAAATCCTTCATTTTAAACTCTGTCACTTAGATGATTACATGTGTCGTCATTGCAGACACACAAACATGAATAATCATCATTGTAGGAGTAATCCTTGTGAATAAGGACCCCACTACGTCGGTTGTACCATATGTACCGACAACAATAAGTCTTATGGTGACTTACTGATGTTACACAATGTATGTTGCATTTTGTATTTTGATTCAGAACTGAGACTCCATCGGGAATCAATCATATATGTCTAAATCTAGTGATCGACATGGATATGTAATCACTACATCTATCAACTGTAGAGATAGATGATTTTGTACTGCCAATGATATAAGTTATCGGAAAGAGATTCCACCTCTGGAGAATAGTTGGGTATCTGTGTGAACCATTGTGCTACAATACTTGATCTATGTTTCACCACCTCATTGTTCTCAATTCCGTTTCCAGAAGAAAACTAGTGTAGGTATTGCTTATGAATACCTTCCCATTATTGAGCAAGATCATTTCTTCCTAGATTATACCCTTTGCTTGAGTTCAGTCCGAGTGTTGTTCACACTTTGCCATGGCCATGGTCTTTGGATCTGAATCATTTGAAAGGTTTTTGCAATCTAGTTGAGAAATATACGTCGACAATTGTAGACTTCCGGCTATATGATTCTCTAGAATCTATATATCAATATAGACTTGATGGAAATATCGTTACCCATGGTGACTGCTCGCGATTTCCCAATGCGATCGAGTCGGGTATTCCGATGTCCTGGTCATTGTGTGCACTATGACTTGGGTTGGTGGAGGTTTCCCATCCACTGGGTGTATACTACCCAATAGGTGTCTATCAACGTGAAGTTGACTTGCATTTACTGATTCACATGCCTTGATATCCTTGCTTGCGGGAAGCTGAATCCTGATGTACTTCTGCCATACATCTCCCCTTGTTGCTACGAACAGGGAGTGGAGTGAATTTTGTTGGTACCATCACTCTTTCAGGCATATTTTTGCAGGATTATAAGATTGTGTGACACCTTTATAGTCAGTAAATGAATCTGGCAGGTTATTTGCAATGTGATGCAAATCTTCTGAACGCATGGTTCAGATCTTTGAGTGTGTGGATTTGAGGCAGAAAATGTGTTGAACATTCCACTAATTTCCTGGCATTCTTTATGGTACTTGAAATCTCCCCCTAATGCCTGGAAATGTTCCTCATTGAATCAGCATACTGGCCTTGAATAACTCCCCATGTGAGGGGCTTGAGGTATTGAGGGAAATACAATTATTCCTCACATAGATCCCAACTATATGTTGAGGGGCCAATGATGTATGCCGGGTGGTGATATCGGTATGCAACCGAATTACCGCAGATAGGAAATACTTGGTAGATATCCACATATCAAAGATAGTGGGGAATAATATTATGCAGTTCTGTCATGAGCGTGTAAAACTGCATGACTCCAACGTAAAGTTGGTAAGTTGCAATTCCAAAGTAAATATAATGCAATGAGCTTAACTCTTTGGATAGGATTCTACCAAACCATTTTGAGTCTAGACATTAGGACAAATTGCTAAATTTCAATCCAAAAACCATAGAGAAGGCACTCAAGGAGAATTCTGCAATGTTATCCATTCAATTTGCTTGAAATCGATGTCAGGATAATGGCCAATGGTTTTGTGTGAATAAAGCACACACTTAAGACCATCATGTAGATATGTCTTTTAGAACCATGGATAACTGAATAGTCTACTCAATGGCTGGGAAGAGCCACTTACCTCGACTTGATGCATTCAAGGAGTCTGAGTGGTTCAGCGTAGACTTTAAGGTGTGCGAGCCTTAAAATTAGCTTCCCTGTGTCACTTGTAGTGCACATAAAATCCAAATGTTATTAGAATTTAGCATCATAACAATTATAAACCAGAGGAATTGTCGATAGTTTTGGTTTCAACCCAATGTCAATGATGACCAAAGCAGGAATGCCAAGTTTGTCATGCAAAAGACACTCTGGAAAACTATCTCGTACGCAACATGTGCTACGGGTTTTGTAGTATGTGTAGTGCAATGTCGATGATACATAGAGAATGTGCTTGCCATATCCGTTGCATATGGTAAAGAGAAGATATTTCTCTTTGTTGTCATCATAAGTTTCGCTATGGAAACTATTTTGACGGATACCTCTATAGTTTAGTAGGGTACGAGTTAAACCTGGGAAGCAATAAAGCATCCCGATGTTACTCGGGTACCCATAGGGATAGTAAATATGACTCGACTTGAGCCAACAAATACCTCATCGTGTCTAGCGATTTTAAAATATCTCCTTTCTCTCAATGAGAGTGGAAACATTGGACTTCCCTGAGTATAGAGTTTGTGGCGCATATGTCCACAAGGCACATATCATTTTTCATCGGATTGACTCCCATAGAAATCTACATATAGACATGAGATTAATTCTGTAAAAGGGAAATCTCCCCTTGCCCAACGGCCAAGCGGTTGCATCTGCGGACGCCTGTGTCCCGGCAACCGACGCATCTCTCTGGAACCGACGCCTCCTCTGGATCGTCGTGTCTCTCCAGGAGATATATAAGCGTCCTGTAAACCATCGTCAAGGGATTCAATGATTCTGATTCAAAACACGTTATCAGCCCGTAGATCAACCAGCGAGAGCAAAAATGCAACAAAGAAAGGAGAAGAGAGGAAGCACTCGCCGCCGTTTTCTATGGGGACAATCCGATGGAAGAAGAATTATGCCTTGTGGACAGTGGTGCCACAAACTCCATACTGAGGGAGATGAAATATTTCCAAACTCTGAAAAAGACAAATGGAGATATTCTAACTATCGCTGGATGCGATACTGTGATTGTTGGTACCGGACGTGCCATATTCACCCTCCCAAGTGGTACATATGTGACAATTGAGGATGCTTTACTGTATCCCGATTCTGCACGTACCCTCATCAGTTATCAAGATATCTGTAAAAATGGTTTTCATATTGAAACCCATGAAGACAACAAAGAGGAGTATCTACTCTTTACTAAAGATGACGGATATGGCAAAAAGGTACATGAGAAAATTCCTTCTCTGTCGTCCGGTTTGTACTATACGTACATCAAACCCGTGGAACATGTTGCATACAAAGTAATTTTTTAGAATGTTAACGCATTCCAAACCTGGCATGATCGCCTAGGCCATCCTGGAATAGGGATGATGAGAAAAATTACTAGCAATTCCATTGGTCATAATTTGCTTGAGTCAAAATTTCCTCAATCTTCTGATTTTGTGTGCACATCTTGTGCCACGAGAAAGCTAATTTTGAGGCCTTCGCACCTCAAAATACAAGCTGAACCACTTTAGTTCCTTGAACGTATTCAAGGAGATATTTGTGGTCCCATTCATCCATTATCTGGACCTTTCCGGTATTTCATGGTTCTGATTGACGCATCTACACGATGGTCACATGTGTGTCTTCTATCCACACGAAACCATGCATTTGCCAAGATAATGAGGCAAGTCATTAAGTTGCAAGCCCATTATCCTGAAAGTCGAATTAAATCAATTCGGATGGATAATGCTGTAGAATTCTCCTCACGTGCTTTCAATGATTATTGCATGGCTTTGGGGATTGAAGTTCAGCACTCTATTCCATATGTCCATACACAAAATGGTTTGGCTGAAGCATTGATTAAGAGGATCAAACTCATTGCAAGACCTTTGTTGACGAATTGCAACTTGCCAACCTCTTGTTGGGGTCACGCTGTTTTACACGCTGCTGACTTGATACAATTGAGGCCAACTGCATATCACAGTTCTTCCCCTCTGGAATTGGTACGTGGAAATCCTCCAAGCATTTCCCATCTACGTAAGTTCGGATGTGCTGCATACATCCCGATCTCACCACCACAGCGAACATCTATGGGCCCACACAGGAAGTTGGGGATCTATGTGGGGTACAAATCGCCGTCGATTATTAAGTACCTGGAACCCCTGACTGGGGATCTGTTCACAACCTGTCACGCTGATTGCATATTTAATGAGGAACATTTTCCGGCATTAGGGGGAGATTTCAAGTACCAGAAAGAATGCCCGGAAATTGATTGGAATGCTCATTCCATTTCATCCTCTGATCCACGTACCCATGAGACCGAACTTCAAGTTCGAAAGATCATTAATTTGCAACATCTTGCAAATAATCTGCCAGATTCATTTACTGATTTGAAAGGTGTTACAAAATCCTTAAACCCGGCCAAAAACGCGCCAGAAAGAGTGGAGGTACCAATAAAAACCACTCAACTCCCTATTCCTAAAAAGAGGGGGAGTAGTACGGCTTCTGACCCGGAGCATGCTTCTAACAAGAAGCAAAGGAAATCGAGGAAAAAAACCTCGGAGTCAGTAAATGCGGGTCAACTCAACGTTGACAAACACCTGATGGGTAGTATACACCTAGTGGAAGGGCAACCTCCACAACCCGGTTCCAGTGTGCACAAACTGACTGGGACATCGGAACACCCAGACTCGATCGTATTGGGAAATCACGAAGAGTCACTAGGGGTGCAGGAAATTTCCATCAACTATGTTGATTCTGGAGAATTATTTGACCGTAAGACTACGACTGTCGACATATATTTTGCTGAAAAGATTGCAGATACCCTTCTCACCGATCATGATCCAAGATCTATCGTTGAGTGCCAAAAGCGCTCCGACTGGCCTAAATGGAAGGATGCAATCCAAGCAGAAATTGCCTCGCTTAACAAAAGAAAGGTATTCACTGAAGCAATACCTACACCTCCCAGTGTTTTCCCTGTGGGATTCAAATGGGTTTTTCTCCGGAAACGGAATGAGAACAATGAGGTGGTGAGATATAAAGCAAGGCTCGTAGCACAAGGTTTCACACAGAAACCCGGCATTGATTTCACTGAAACATATTCTCCAGTAATGAGTGCAACCACTTTCCGATATGTTATATCCTTGGCAGTGCAAAATCGTCTATCTATGCAGTTGATGGACGTCGTGACCGCATACCTTTACGGGTCACTAGATTCGGACATATATATGAAGGTTCCTGATGGAATCTCTGTCCCGAATAAAAATGCAAAACGCAACATGTATTGTGTAAAGCTGAATAAGTCATTATATGTCTTAAGGCAGTCGGGACGGATGTGGTACAACCGACTCAGTGAGTTCCTTCTTCAGAAAGGATACTCCAATAGTGCTGATTGCCCATGTGTTTTCATCAAGAAGTCCTCTACAGGATTTTGCATCATTTCTGTATATGTTGATGATCTCAACATCATCGGCAGCACACCAGACATTGATGAAGCACGCAATCACCTAAAGATGGAATTTGAGATGCAGGATTTGGGTAAAACCAAATTTTGCTTAGGTATTCAACTTGAGCATCTTCCCTCAGGAATCATGGTACACCAATCTGCCTATATCCAGAAAATATTGGAGAAATTCAATATGGACAAATCCTATCCATCTAAAACTCCCATGGTGGTTCGATCTCTAGACGTAGAGAAAGATCCGTTCAGACCAAGGGATGATGGAGAAGATGAAGGAAATATGCCCTAGAGGCAATAATAAAGTTATTATTTATTTCCTTATATCATGATAAATGTTTATTATTCATGCTAGAATTGTATTAACTGGAAACATAATACATGTGTGAATACATAGACAAACAGAGTGTCACTAGTATGCCTCTACTTGACTAGCTCGTTAATCAAAGATGGTTATGTTTCCTAACCATGGACAAAAGAGTTGTTATTTGATTAACGAGGTCACATCATTAGTTGAATGATCTGATTGACATGACCCATTCCATTAGCTTAGCACCCGATCGTTTAGTATGTTGCTGTTGCTATTCTTCATGACTTATACATGTTCCTATGACTATGAGATTATGCAACTCCCGTTTACCGAAGGAACACTTTGGGTGCTACCAAACGTCACAACGTAACTGGGTGATTATAAAGGAGTACTACAGGTGTCTCCAAAGGTAGATGTTGGGTTGGCGCATTTCGAGATTAGGATTTGTCACTCCGAATGTCGGAGAGGTATCTCTGGGCCCTCTCGGTAATGCACATCACATAAGCCTTGCAAGCACTGCAACTAATATGTTAGTTGTGAGATGATGTATTACGGAACGAGTAAAGAGACTTGCCGGTAACGAGATTGAACTAGGTATTGGATACCGACGATCGAATCTCGGGCAAGTAACATACCGATGACAAAGGGAACAACGTATGTTGTTATGCGGTCTGACCGATAAAGATCTTCATAGAATATGTAGGAGCCAATATGGGCATCCAGGTCCCGCTATTGGTTATTGACCGGAGACGTGTCTCGGTCATGTCTACATTGTTCTCGAACCGTAGGGTCCGCACGCTTAACGTTACGATGACAGTTATTATGAGTTTATGCATTTTGATGTACCGAAGGTTGTTTGGAGTCCCGGATGAGATCACGGACATGACGAGGAGTCTCGAAATGGTCGAGACGTAAAGATTGATATATTGGAAGCCTATGTTTGGACATCGGAAGTGTTCCGGGTGAAATCGGGATTTTACCGGATTACCGGGAGGGTTACCGGAACCCCCCAGGAGCCAAATGGGCCTACATGGGCCATTGTGGAAAGGTGAAAGGGGCTGCCAAGGAGGGCTGCGCGCCTCCCCCCTCCCCTAGTCCTATTAGGACTAGGAGAGGTGGCCGGCCACCTCTCTCTCTTTCCCTCTCCCTTTTTCCCAAGGAGTCCTAGTTGGAATAGGATTGGGGGGGGGTCCTACTCCCGGTAGGAGTAGGACTCCTCCTGCGCCTCCCTCCTTTGGCCGGCCAGCCTCCCCCCTTTCATCCTTTATATACGGGGGCAGGGGACACCCCAAGACACACAAGTTGATCCTTGAGATCGTTCCTTAGCCGTGTGCAGTGCCCCCTGCCACCAAATTCCACCTCGATCATACCGTTGTAGTGCTTAGGCGAAGCCCTGCGTCGGTAGAACATCAAGATCGTCACCACGCCGTCGTGCTGACGGAACTCTTCCTCGACGCTTTGCTGGATCGGAGCCCGAGGAACGTCATCGAGCTGAACGTGTGCTAAGAACTCGGAGGTGCCGGAGTAACGGTGCTTGGATCGGTCGAATCGGGAAGAAGACGTACGACTACTTCCTCTACGTTGTGTCAACGCTTCCGTTGTGATCTACAAGGGTACATAGATCAGACTCTCCCCCTCGTTGCTATGCATCACCATGATCTTGCGTGTGCGTAGGAAATTTTTTGAAATTACTGCGTTCCCCAACAGTGGTATCAGAGCCAGGTTTTTATGGTTTGATGTTATTTGCACGAGTAGAACACAAGTGAGTTGTGGGCGATACAAGTCATACTGCCTACCAGCATGTCATACTTTGGTTCGGCGGTATTGTTGGACGAGACGATCCGGACCAACCTTACGCGTACTCTTACGCGAGACCGGTTCCCTCGACGTGCTTTGCACATAGATGGCTTGCGGAAGACTGTCTCTCCAACTTTAGTTGAACCAAGTGTGGCTACGCCCGGTCCTTGAGAAGGTTAAAACGGAGTCTATTTGACGAACTATCATTGTGGTTTTGATGCGTAGGTGAGATGAGTTCTTACTTAAAGCCCGTAGCAGCCACGTAAAACTTGTAACAACAAAGTAGAGGACGTCTAACTTGTTTTTGCAGGGCATGATGTGATGTGATATGGTCAAGGCATGATGCTGATTTTATTGTATGAGATGATCATGTTTTGTAACCGAGTTATCGGCAACTGGCAGGAGCCATATGGTTGTCGCTTTATTGTATGCAATGCAATCGCGATGTAATGCTTTACTTTATTACTAAGCGGTAGTGATAGTCGTGGAAGCATAAGATTGGCGAGACGACAACGATGCTACGATGGAGATCAAGGTGTCGCGCCGATGACTATGGTGATCATGACGGTGCTTCGGAGATGGAGATCACAAAGCACAAGATGATGATGGCCATATCATATCACTTATATTGATTGCATGTGATGTTTATCTTTTTTATGCATCTTATCTTGCTTTGATTGACGGTAGCATTATAAGATGATCTCTCACTAAATTATCAAGAAGTGTTCTCCCTGAGTATGCACCGTTGCAAAAGTTCTTCGTGCTGAGACACCACGTGATGATCGAGTGTGATAGGCTCTACGTTCAAATACAACGGGTGCAAAACAGTTGCACACACGGAATACTCAGGTTATACTTGACGAGCCAAGCATATACAGATATGGCCTCGGAACACGGAGACCGAAAGGTCGAGCGTGAATCATATAGTAGATATGATCAACATAACGATGTTCACCATTGAAAACTACTCCATCTCACGTGATGATCGGTTATGGTTTAGTTGATTTGGATCACGTGATCACTTAGAGGATTAGAGGGATGTCTATCTAAGTGGGAGTTCTTAAGTAATATGATTAAATTGAACTTAAATTTATCATGAACTTAGTCCTGGTAGAATTTTGCAAATTATGTTGTAGATCAATAGCTCGCGTTGTTGCTTCCCTGTGTTTATTTTGATATGTTCCTAGAGAAAATTGTATTGAAAGATGTTAGTAGCAATGATGCGGATTGGATCCATGATCTGAGGTTTATCCTCATTGCTGCACAGAAGAATTATGTCCTTGATGCACCGCTAGGTGACAGACCTATTGCAGGAGCAGATGCAGACGTTATGAACGTTTGGCTAGCTCAATATGATGACTACTTGATAGTTTAGTGCACCATACTTAACAGCTTAGAATCGGGACTTCAAAGACGTTTTGAACGTCATGGACCATATGAGATGTTCGAGGAGTTGAAGTTAATATTTCAAGCAAATACCCGAGTTGAGAGATATGAAGTCTCCAACAAGTTCTATAGCTAAAAGATGGAGGAGAATCGCTCAACTAGTGAGCATGTGCTCAGATTGTCTGGGTACTACAATCGCTTGAATCAAGTGGGAGTTAATCTTCCAGATAAGATAGTGATTGACAGAATTCTCTAGTCACCATGACCAAGTTAGTAGAACTTCGTGATGAACTATAGTATGCAAGGGATGATGAAAACGACTCCCGAGCTTTTCATGATGATGAAATCGATGAAGGTAGAAATCAAGAAAAACATCAAGTGTTGATGGTAGACAAGACCACTAGTTTCAAGAAAAAGGGCAAAGGAAAGAAGGGGAACTTCAAGAAGAACGGCAAGCAAGTTGCTGCTCAAGTGAAGAAGCCCAAGTCTGATCCTAAGCCTGAGACTAAGTGCTTCTACTGCAAAGGGACTGGTCACTGGAAGCGGAACTACCCCAAGTGATTGGCGGATAAGAAGGATGGCAAAGTGAACATAAGTATATTTGATATACATGTTATTGATGTGTACTTTAATAGTGTTTATAGCAAACCCTCAGTATTTGATACTAGTTCAGTTGCTAAGATTAGTAACTCGAAACGGGAGTTGCAGGATAAACAGAGACTAGTTAAGGGTGAAGTGACGATGTGTGTTGGAAGTAGTTCCAAGATTGATATGATCATCATCGCACACTCCCTTATACTTTCGGGATTAGTGTTGAAACTAAATAAGTGTTATTTGGTGTTTGTGTTTAGCATGAATATGATTTGATCATGTTTATTGTAATACGGTTATTCATTTAAGTAAAAGAATAAATTGTTGTTCTGTTTACATGAATAAAACCTTATATGGTTACACACCCAATGAAAATAGTTCATTGGATCTCGATCTTAATAATACACATATTCATAATATTGAAACCAAAAGATGCAAAGTTAATAATGACAGTGCAACTTATTTGTGGCACTGCTGTTTAGGTCATATTGGTATAAAGCGCATGAAGAAACTCCATGCTGATGGGCTTTCGGAATCACTTGATTATGAATCACTTGATGCTTGCGAACCATGCCTTTTGGGCAAGATGACTAAAACGCCGTTCTCCGGAACAATGGAGCGAGAAAAGATTAGTTGGAAATCATACATACTGATGTATGTGGTCCGATGAATATTGAGGCTCGCGATAGGTATCATTATTTTCTGATCTTCACAGATGATTTGAGAAGATATGAGTATATCTACTTGATGAAACATAAGTCTGAAACATTTGAAAAGTTCAAAGAATTTCAGAGTGAAGTGAAAAATCATCGTGACAAGAAAATAAAGTTTCTATGATCTGATCGTAGAGAAGAGTATTTGAGTTACGAGTTTGGCCTTCAGTTAAAAACAATGTGAAATAGTTTCACTACTCACGCCACAAGGAACACCATAGTGTAATGGTGTGTCCGAACGTCATAACCGTACTTTATTAGATATAGTGCGATCTATGATGTCTCTTACCAATCTACCACTATCGTTTTGGGGTTATGCATTAGAGACAGCTGCATTCACGTTAAAAAAAGGGGCACCATCTAAGTCCGTTGAGACGACACAATCTGAATTGTGGTTTAGCAAGAAACCAAAGTAGTCATTTCTTAAAGTTTGGGGTTGTGATGCTTATGTGAAAAAGTTTCATCCTGATAAGCTCAAAACCAAATCGGAGAAATATGTCTTCATAGGATACCCAAAAGGAGACTGTTGGGTACACCTTCTATCACAGATCCTAAGGCAAGACATTCATTGCTTATAATGGATACTTTCTAGAGAAGGAGTTTCTCTCGAAAGAAGTGAGTGGGAGGAAAGTAGAACTTGATAAGGTAATTGTACCTTCTCCTTTATTGGAAAGTAGTTCATCACAGAAATCTGTTCTTGTGACTCCTACACCAATTAGTGAGGAAGCTAATGATAATGATCATGAAACTTCAGATCAAGTTACTACCGAATCTCGTAGGTAAACCAGAGTGAGATCCGCACCAGAGTGGTACGGTAATCATGTTCTGGAGGTCATGTTACTTGACCATGACGAACCTACGAACTATGAGGAAGCGATGATGAGCCCAGATTCCGCGAAATGGTTTGAGGCCATGAAATCTGAGATATGATCCATGTATGAGAACAAAGTTTGGACTTTGGTTGACTTGCCCGATGATCGGCAAGCAATTGAGAATAAATGGATCTTCAAGAGGAAGACGGACGCTGATAGTAATGTTATTATCTACAAAGCTAGAATTGTCGCAAAAGGTTTTCGACAAGTTCAAGGTGTTGACTACGATGAGATTCTCTCACTCGTATCTATGCTTAAGTCTGTCCGAATCATGTTAGTAATTGCCGCATTTTATGAAATCTGGCAAATGGATAAACAAAACTGCATTCCTTAATAGATTTATTAAAGAAGAGTTGTATATGATGCAACCGGAAGGTTTTGTCGATCCAAAGGGAGCCAACAAAGTGTGCAAGCTCCAGCGATCCATTTATGGACTGGTGCAAGCATCTCGGAGTTGGAATATACGCTTTGATGAGTTGATCAAAGCATATAGTTTTATACAGACTTGCGGTGAAGCCTGTATTTACAAGAAAGTGAGTGGGAGCACTACATCATTTTTGATAAGTATATGTGAATGACATATTGTTGATCGGAAATAATGTAGAATTATTCTGTAAAGCATAAAGGAGTGTTTGAAAGGAGGTTTTTAAAGAAAGACTTCGGTGAAGCTGCTTACATATTGAGCTTCAAGATCTATAGAGATAGATCAAGACGCTTGATAAGTTTTTTCAATGAGTACATACCTTGACAAGATTTTGAAGTAGTTCAAAATGGAGAAGTCAAAGAAAGAGTTCTTGCCTGTATTACAAGGTGTGAAGTTGAGTAAGACTCAAAGCCCGACCACGGTAGAAGATAGAAAGAGAATGAAAGTCATTCCCTATGCCTTGGCCATAGGTTCTATAAAGTATGTCATGCTGTATACCAGATCTATTGTATACCCTGCATTGATTTGGCAAGGGAGTACAATAGTGATCTAGGAGTAGATCACTGGACAGCGGTCAGAATTATCCTTAGTGAAATAAGGATATGTTTCTCGATTATGGACGTGACAAAAAGGTTCGTCGTAAAGGGTTACGTCGATGCAAGTTTTTGACACTGATCCAGATGAATCTAAAGTCTCAATCTGGATACATATTGAAAGTGGGAGCAATTAGCTAGAGTAGCTCCGTGTAGAGCATTGTAGACATAGAACTTGCAAAATACTTACGGATCTGAATGTGACAGACCCGTTGACTAAAATTATCTCACAAGCAAAACATGATCACACCTTAGTACTCTTTGGGTGTTAATCACATAGATATGTGAACTAGATTACTGACTCTAGTAAACCCTTTGAGTGTTGGTCACATGACGATGTGAACTATGGGTGTTAATCACATGGTGATGTGAACTATTGCTGTTAAATCACATGGCGATGTGAACTAGATTATTGACTCTAGTGCAAGTGGGAGACTGAAGGAAATATGCCCTAGAGGCAATAATAAAGTTATTATTTATTTCCTTATATCATGATAAATGTTTATTATTCATGCTAGAATTGTATTAACCGGAAACATAATACATGTGTGAATACATAGACAAACAGAGTGTCACTAGTATGCCTCTACTTGACTAGCTCGTTAATCAAAGATGGTTATGTTTCCTAACCATGGACAAAAGAGTTGTTATTTGATTAACGAGGTCACATCATTAGTTGAATGATCTGATTGACATGACCCATTCCATTAGCTTAGCACCCGATCGTTTAGTATGTTGCTGTTGCTATTCTTCATGACTTATACATGTTCCTATGACTATGAGATTATGCAACTCCCGTTTACCGGAGGAACACTTTGGGTGCTACCAAACGTCACAACATAACTGGGTGATTATAAAGGAGTACTACAGGTGTCTCCAAAGGTAGATGTTGGGTTGGCGTATTTCGAGATTAGGATTTGTCACTCCGAATGTCGGAGAGGTATCTCTGGGCCCTCTCGGTAATGCACATCACATAAGCCTTGCAAGCACTGCAACTAATATGTTAGTTGTGAGATGATGTATTACGGAACGATTAAAGAGACTTGCCGGTAACGAGATTGAACTAGGTATTGGATACCGACGATCGAATCTCGGGCAAGAAACATACCGATGACAAAGGGAACAACGTATGTTGTTATGCGGTCTGACCGATAAAGATCTTCATAGAATATGTAGGAGCCAATATGGGCATCCAGGTCCCGCTATTGGTTATTGACCGGAGACATGTCTCGGTCATGTCTACATTGTTCTCGAACCGTAGGGTCCGCACGCTTAACGTTACGATGACAGCTATTATGAGTTTATGCATTTTGATGTACCAAAGGTTGTTCGGAGTCCCGGATGAGATCACGGACATGACGAGGAGTCTCGAAATGGTCGAGACGTAAAGATTGATATATTGGAAGCCTATGTTTGGACATCGGAAGTGTTCCGGGTGAAATCGGGATTTTACCGGATTACCGGGAGGGTTACCGGAACCCCCCGGGAGCCAAATGGGCCTACATGGGCCATTGTGGAAAGGTGAAAGGGGCTGCCAAGGAGGGCTGCGCGCCTCCCCCCTCCCCTAGTCCTATTAGGACTAGGAGAGGTGGCCGGCCACCTCTCTCTCTTTCCCTCTCCCTTTTTCCCAAGGAGTCCTAGTTGGAATAGGATTGGGGGGGGGGGGGGAGTCCTACTCCCGGTAGGAGTAGGACTCCTCCTGCGCCTCCCTCCTTTGGCCGGCCAGCCTCCCCCCTTTCATCCTTTATATACGGGGGCAGGGGACACCCCAAGACACACAAGTTGATCCTTGAGATCGCTCCTTAGCCGTGTGCGGTGCCCCCTGCCACCAAATTCCACCTCGATCATACCGTTGTAGTGCTTAGGCGAAGCCCTGCGTCGGTAGAACATCAAGATTGTCACCACGCCGTCGTGCTGACGGAACTCTTCCTCGACACTTTGCTGGATCGGAGCCCGAGGAACGTCATCGAGCTAAACGTGTGCTAAGAACTCGGAGGTGCCGGAGTAACGGTGCTTGGATCGGTCGGATCGGGAAGAAGACGTACGACTACTTCCTCTATGTTGTGTCAACGCTTCCGTTGTGATCTACAAGGGTACGTAGATCAGACTCTCCCCCTCGTTGCTATGCATCACCATGATCTTGCGTGTGCGTAGGAATTTTTTTGAAATTACTGCGTTCCCCAACAGAAGAGGTGTTGGGACCTGAAGTTCCATACCTTAGTGCTGTTGGAGCGCTTATGTATCTTGCAAATTGCACAAGACCTGATATTGCATTTGCAGTGGATCTACTTGCTAGACATAGCGCAGCTCCCACCAAACGTCATTGGTCTGGAGTGAAGAATATCTTTCGATATCTCCAAGGCACAAAGGATCTTGGCCTATTTTTCCAGTTCCAGAAAAATCAGGACTCTGATGTGATTGGATATGCAGATGCCGGCTATTTGTCTGATCCCCATAATGCCAGATCTCAGACCGGTTTCGTGTTCCTACATGGTGGCACTGCTATATCATGGAAGTCTTCGAAACAGACTTTGGTGGCAACATCTACCAATCATTCTGAAATAATTTCATTATTTGAAGCAACATGCGAATGTGTATGGCTTCGCAGAATGATAAACCACATACAACAGTCATGTGGAATGGGTTCGATAAAATCACCTACTATTATCTATGAAGATAATTCGGCCTGTGTTGCGCAGATGCAAACAGGATATATCAAGAGTAATATCACCAAGCATATTTCTCCTAAATGGTTTTTCCCCATAATCTTCAGAAAAGCGGGGAAATAAGCATTCTGCAAGTCAAATCATGCGACAACCTTGCTGATTTATTTACCAAGTCTCTACCAAATTCTACATTCCAGAAATATGTTCATGGAATTGGTATGCGAAGACTTAGGGACTTGCAGGTGTCAGGGGGAGTCTCTTCTTGAGATATCCCCATTTTAATGACATCACATTATGCTATTTTTTGTGAGTATATGTTTCAGGATCTCATCAAAGATTTTATGAAGAACTTTTGAAGGAGAATATTTTGAGATGATAGAGCTTCTCGGACAATCGTGAAGACGATCTACATGGTCAAGCATAGATTAGGGGGAGTGTTGAGATTAATTCTGTAAAAGGGAAATCTCTCCTTGCCCAACGGCCAAGCGGTTGCATCTGCGGACGCCTGTGTCCCGGCAACCGACACAACGTTGCTTGGGCGACCATAGGACCTGTAGTGAACGACTTGAAATAGTTTTGGGACCCAAATCTGCACTTTTATAGTTATAGGACTAAAGTGACACACCAACAGTGATTGTCCCAACAGTGATTGTTGGCTGACGTGTCACCTGGACCAGTGCCACAATGACCCAGGGCGCGTGGTGGAAGATTTCCCGCCATTGATGGTTGATACATTATGCAATTTGGTCCATCAAACTGTTTGCTCTCTCCAGTCGCAGCCCTCCTCTCTGCAATCTCATCTCTCTTTCATCAGTTCTGCCATGTCTGAAACAAGCTCGACGGCAGCAAGACATAGCAGGAACAAGCCAGCGCGGCAAATGATCATGCAAATGACAAGCGAATATATATTTGACACCCACTCTCAAGATTACAAATGATAAACGAGACTTGGTCTGGACAATCGTAGAAGAGAGAAATGATGTTGCAACTTAACAGGCAAATATATAGATGAGAATTGCCACAATTCTTGGAAGTAGCACATCATATTGTCATTACATAAAGAGTGCTCTTACATAAACATAGATAAACAGTAAAGCTTGCAACTATGTAATGTGGTACTGGGTTGCACTCTGCATGATGCAGTACCACATTACATAAGTAGTACCTCCATCCAAAATAAAGCCTTCAATTTGAGAAGGCCCTAACCATCTCTATCTATCCAAAATAAACCCAACTCTGTTCAAAAAGAAACCAGGTTCTGTCCAATAGAAGGCATATCCACTTCATCTTCTATTTCTTCTTCCTAGGAATAACACTCTCCTTCTCCGTGATCTTCTCCTTCCTTTTCTTCTTCTTTGGTGCTACATGGATTATAGTTGTGGTCTATTTTGTCATTGGTAGATCCTCTATTTGGCTTGCAAGAAATTGATTGTCAGGAAGAGGTCTTGGTGCCTGGGATTCCCGGGATGGTTGTGACTGCAAATGTGAAAACATGTGTTACATCAGTTTTGGAATAGGAGAGTTTCCAAGTTTTACAAAAGTTGAAAAGAACTTACAGATTGCATTAGTATGTCCAGCACAGACATGTTCTGCTCCCACACTTGTTAGCCTGTTAGCTGCCAAGCTTTGCATGAACATGTGTATTTGTTAATGTCAACCTTGTACTCGCCTCTGAGTCCCAAGACAGTAAAGATGCCTTTGCTAGAAGGCAATGCCTGACAATTATTAGCCATTTCTGCATTCTTATCAAGTAACTTTTTGAACTTAGGACAAATTGTTCCAGACCACTCTTCACTTTCCTTGTTCTTGCTATAAAACCTTGTCAACAATGGATTTTTGATTTTTTTTGAACATGCTCATGACAGGCAGCTCTCTAGCATCAAGTATCCACCTTCATTGATAAGAAACAAATCAGTTCAAATGTAAATTCAAACCAGATATATCGCCGACATAGCAGCGAGATAGTGCACTATGTAGAACTAGAATGGAAAAATATATACCAAAATAAAATTATGAATCTTGTCTTGACAGTACCTAAGTGGTGATTTACTTTATTTTACTAACGGATCTTATGAGTTTTCTGTTGAGTTCTGTGTTGTGAAGTTTTCAAGTTTTGGGTGAAAGCTTCGATGGACTACGAAATAAGGAGTGGGAAGAGCCTAAGCTTGGGGATGCCCAAGGCACCCTAAGGTAATATTCAAGGACAACCAAGCATCTAAGCTTGGGGATGCCCCGGATGGCATCCCCTCTTTCGTCTTCGTTCATTGGTAACCTTACTTGGAGCTATATTTTATTCACCACATGATATGTGTTTTGCTTGGAGTGTCATTTTATTTTATTAGGATTTGCTTGCTGTTTGAATATTATCCCAAAGCTGAAATTCTTAAATGTTAGAGAGTCTTCACATAGTTACATAATTATTCGACTACTTATTGATCTTCACTTATATTTTTGAGTAGTTTGTCATTTGCTCTAGTGCTTCACTTATATCTTTTCAGAGCACGACGGTAGTTTTATTTTGAAGAAATTTTTGAACTCTCATGCTTCACTTATATTATTTTGAGAGTCTCTAAATAACATGGTAATTTTCTTAGGTTATGAATTTAGTCCCAATATGATGGGCATCCAAGAGGGATATAATAAAAACTTTCATATAAAATGCATTGAATACTATGAGAAGTTTGATTCCTTATGATTGTTTTGAGATATGAATATGGTGATATTAGAGTCATGCTAGTGAGTAATTGTGAATTTGAGAAATACTTGTGTTAAGGTTTGTGAGTCCCGTAGCATGCACGTATGGTGAACCGTTATGTAACAAAGTTGGAGCATGAGATATTTTTTGATTGTCTTCTTTATGAGCGACGGTCGGGGACGAGCGATGGTCTTTTCCTACCAATCTATCCCCCCAGGAGTATGCTTGTAGTACTTTGTTTCGATAGCTAATAGACTTTTGCAATAATTAGCTATGTGTTTGATCTCTCTCTCTCTCTCTCTCTCTCTCTCTCTCTCGTGTTCTTGATTTTGCAGGATCTTGATGTACTGCGAGCTTTGCTATTATAGTTGGATCTTATGATGTTTCTCCCCCTCTACCTTCTTGTAATGGATTGAGTTTTCCCTTTGAAGTTATTTTATCGGATTGAGTCTTTAAGGATTTGAGAACACTTGATGTATGTCTTGCATGTGCTTATCTGTGGTGACAATGGGATATTCACGTGATCTACTTGATGTATGTTTTGGTGATCAACTTGCGGGTTCTGTGACCTTGTGAACTTATGCATAGGGGTTGGCACATGTTTCTTGTCTTGACTCTCTGGTAGAAACTTTGGGGCACTCTTGGAAATTCTTTGTGTTGGTTTGAATAGATGAATCTGAGATTATGTGATGCATATCGTATAATCAAACCCGCGGATACTTGTGGTGACATTGATGTATCTAGGTGACACTAGGGTTTTGGTAGATGTGTGTCTTAAGGTGTTATTTTAGTACGAACTCTAGGGCTGTTTGTGACACTTATAGGAATAGCCCAATAGATCGATAAGAAAGAATAACTTTGAGGTGGTTTCGTACCCTACAATAGTCTCTTCGTTTGTTCTCCGCTATTAGTGACTTTGGAGTGACTCTTTGTTGCATGTTGAGGGGTTGTTATATGATCTAATTATGTTATCATTATTGAGAGAACTTGCACTGGTGAAAGTATGAACCCTAGGCCTTGTTTATAAGCATTACAATCCATTTTTGCTCACTTTTGTTACTTTTTATCTTGCTGTTTTTATATTTTCAGATTACAAAAACCTATATCTACCATCCATATTGCACTTTTATCACCATCTCTTCGCCGAACTAGTGCACCTATACAATTTACCATTGTATTGGGTGTGTTGCGGACACAAGAGACTCTTTGTTATTTGGTTGCAGGGTTGTTTGAGAGAGACCATCTTCAGCCTACGCCTCCCACAAATTGATAAATCCTTAGGTCATCCACTGAGGGAAATTTATTGCTGTCCTACAAAACTCTGCACTTGGAGGCCCCACAATGTCTACAAGGATAAAGTTGCATAGTAGACATCACCTGCCTATATATAGTGGAGTGATTATCTTTGTCTCTTCATAACAAGCATTTCAATTTGTGTACGTGGTATTAAAGAAAAGAAACTCTCTATTTAACATGACTAACTGTATGACTCGTACTTACTAGTAGTAGTAATGTTCACTTGTGCTCCCCGACCCTCCTTCATTGAACAACCCCACAGGTGAATAAACATACAGTATTAGTATTTATATAGAACGAACAAGCTTGAACTATTTTGGCTTTGTGATATCGATGGTACATTTGGACCACATTGCATCAATGGACTCAGTACTTTGAACTTTTGAAGTAACCTATACGTATAAACACATGCATGGTTTGTTGGGTTCTATGGTAGGGTGCGTCGTCTGCAAATTAAAATTTTCCTACGCGCAGAACAACCAAGAACATGCTACGGGAGATGGATCACAGTTCGTTACCACTAGACGCGCAGTGCCGTGCAGCGGAAGAAGAGTTGGGGCAGCACGTCCCCGTGGATCGTCTCCTCCTCGTCCGATCTCCCTTGTACAGCCGGTAGTCAGTTCTCACGTACAGGTTCGCTAGAGGGGCGCAAGTGCACCGTCTCTAACAGTATCCTCGCGTGCAGGAGGAACGTCGTGCGGCGGACTGCTAGGTCCGATCACACAACCGGCGGCGAGTGGAGGTGTCTATTCGCAACACATGCAAACCCTAGTGACAGCGCTGAAGCAATCAACCGCGTGAGTGTGCGACACCTCCACTTTATATAGGCGTCCATCGCGGGCTACACACTTGGGCCTCGCACGGACCCTAAAGCCCATAAGTCTACTCGGCCACAATCCGAATACAGCTCGAATCACATCCGACCAGTGTTCTCGGATCCGACCTCGTAGGTTCCTTCCCTTAAGCGCACGACCCATTAGGTTCAAGCCGGCTTGGTCGCAGTTCGGATCACCTCCGAACTGCACAGTTGGTAGCGGCCTCTAGCAAGGCATGCCGAACACCAAACAGACTATGAAGCTGGTTAGGCGAACCTATACATCACACTTCAATTCCTTTTTCCACACGATATATGTTGTCAGGCTCAAGGCGAGTCTGTCATCCTTGTGCTAGCACGACCTCTTTCTCCTTCCAGTGATGCCGACCACAAACCGAATTATCTCATAATCCTTGTCGCATGGCCATGCTTATCCTGGTCGGATCACACGAGGGGCCCAGAGTATATCTCTCCTGATCGGAGGGGCAAATCCCATCTTGCTCGACCACGTCTCGCAGCATGGTTCTGGACAAACCCGAAACCTACCTTTATAACTACCCAGTTAAGGAGTAGCGTTTGGTCGGCCCAAAGCAAGTCTGTCACCATCCCGAGTACATGCGTCGGCTCAGGTCTTAGGACATAGAACATATGTTGTACTCGAGACTCACAGATGACATATCGTTGCGTCTCATAGTTGGGTCTGTCCGACTCGGACCTTATCTCGACTTGGATCCGACTACATCAAATCCGACCAGATCCTTCGAAGTCCATATTATCCGGTTAGCATCCAATGCTCCATGGCTAGTGAGACCAAGCCGTCGACCGTGTCATATGCTAGTCTAGTTGGCTGCGCGTCCACACAACCCTTTCGACTAGGGACCTTTTAGGACAGTCATCATACAATGCATAGTCCCACAAACAAGTCACGTACTTGCTAATACACATCATTGATAATGTCCAAGGACTATCTTTATTCATAAACACATAGGAAATATCATCATACATGATTGCCTCTAGGGCATATCTCCAACAGTCTCCCACTTGCACTAGAGTTAATCAAATAGACATCGAATACCCATAGCTCTAATGCGCCCCTCATGCTTGGGTTGTGGAAGTGGTTAGTAAACGGATCCGCAACATTTGCATCCATGTGAATTTTGCATAACTCTACATCACCACTCTTTACGATCTTTCATATCAGGTGATATTTTCGATCTATGTGTCTGACCTTGTGGTGATTCCTCGGCTCCTTGGCTTGTGCGATGGCACCAGAATTATCACAATAAAGGTCCAATGGTTTTACCGAGGCTAGGAAAATATCAAGATCATCTAGAAAGTTCTGGATCCAAACACCTTCCTTTGCAGCTTCACAAGCCGCAATGTATTCGGCTTCTGTAGTAGAATCAGCCACCGTATCTTGCTTGGAACTCATCCAGCTCACTGCTCCTCCGTTCATGACGTACACGAATTAGGACTGTGATCGACAATCATCTCTGTTGGTTTGGAAACTAGCATCGGCGTAACTCCTTACGACGAGCTATTCCTCACCTCCATAAACTAGGAACATCACTTTAGTCCTTTTCAGGTACTTCAAAATAGTCTTTACCGCTGCCCAGTGAATCTCACCTGGGTTGGCCTGGTATCTACTTGTTAGGCTTATTGCAAAAGCAACATCAGACCGCATACATATCATGGAATACATGATGGATCTAATTGCCGAGGCATACGGAATCCTACTCATCCTGCTTCGCTCATCAGATGTCGAAGGACTCTGAGTCTCGCTTAGCCTTATACCATGTGAGAGTGGCAAGAACCCTTTCTTTGCCTCACTCATATTGAACCGCTTCAACACTTTATCTATGTACGAGCTCTGGCTTAAGTCGAGCAGCCTCCTTGATCTATCTCTATAGATCTTAATGCCTAAAATGTACATTGCCTCACCAAGGTTCTTCAATGAAAACTTACCATTCAATGACTCCTTGACCGAGTTCAGCATCGAAATATCATTTCCGATCAATAGTATGTCATCCACATACAAGATCAAAAACACTATTGAGCTCCCACTTAACTTCTTGTATAAACAAGAGTCCTCTTCGCTTTTGATGAAGCCAAAACCAGTGACGACCTCATCAAAACAAATGTTCCAGCTCCGAGATGCTTGCCTCAACCCATAAATGGATCTCTTGAGCTTGCATACCTTAGTAGTGCTAGTTGGATCGACAAAACCCTCGGGCTGTATCATATACACGTCCTCGGTTAAATTTCCGTGAAGGAAAGCCGTCTTGACATCCATCTGCCATATCTCATAATCGAAATATGCAACTATAGCTAGTACGATCCTCACCGACTTCAGCATCGCTACCGGCGAGTAAGTCTCATCGTAGTCAATTCCTTGAACTTGTCCATAACCCTTAGTGACAAGCCGAGCTTTGTGGATCTGAACATTTCCATCCATATCGGTTTCTTCTTAAAGACCCATTTGCAACCAATGGCTGTTATGCCAGGCAGCGGATCAACCAAGTCCCAGACTTGATTCTCATCCATGGACTTTAACTCGGATCTCATGGCCTCCAGCCATGCCTCGGAATCTGGGCTCACCATCGCTTCCGCATACGTGGCCGGATCGTCACTTTGTAGCAACAATACATCACACACTCTGCGCAATCTTTCCGACCTCCGTGGTTCCGGTGCCGCTTCCACTACAGGTTCCTTGACTGACTCCGGTATGATCTCATCACCAGCCGAGCCGTCCCCGAGTGATCCTCGAGGTTCTTCGAGTTGGACCGTCCTCCCACTGGCCTCCCGACTGAGAAACTCTTTCTCAAGGAAAACCCCCTTCCGAGCAACAAACACTTGGTTCTCTTCCCGGTTGTAGAAGCTATATCCCAAGGTTTCCCTTGGATATCCCACAAATATGCATTTATCCGACTTGGGTGTAAGCTTGTCTAACGTAAGTTTCTTGACAAATGCTTCACAACCCCAAATATTTAGAAAAGACAATCTGGGACTCTTCCCGGTCCACATCTCATGTGGTGTCTTGTCTACGGATTTTGATGGTACCCTGTTAAGTGTGAAAGCTGCAGTTTCTAGAGCGTATCCCCAGAATGACAAGGGTAAATCCGACTTGCTCATCATAGATCGAACCATGTCTAACAATGTACGATTCCTCCGTTCCGATACACCAGTTCTCTGTGGCGTACCCGGAGTTGTGAGCTGAGGTACTATACCTCTGCTTTTCAGATGATCATCAAACTCCTGGCTCATGTACTCACCTCCACAATCACATCATAGAAGTTTTATAGTCTTGTCGAGCTGATTCTCAACCTTGTTTTGAAACTCCTTAAACTTTTCAAAAGTCTCTGACTTGTGCCTCATCAAATAGATATATCCATATCTACTCAAGTCGTCGGTAAAAGTCACAAAGTACTGATAGCCACCTCTGGCTGTTGTTCTCATTGGTCTACACACATCACTGTGTATCAGTTCCAATAGCTCGGATGCCCTCTCACAACTCTTTGCGAAAGAAGACTTAATCATCTTGCCGAGCAAGCATGATTCGCATGTCTCGAACGACCCAAAGTCAGACGAAGTTAGGAGTCCATCATCATGGAGCTTCTTCATGCGTTTCAGACTAATGTGTCCAAGCTGGCAATGCCAGAAGTATGTTGGATTTATCTCATTGGGCTTATGCATCTTGACATTCATGTTATAGACCAGTTCCTGTTGTAGATTCAATATAAATAACCCATCAACAATGGGTGCATAGCCGTGGAACATACCATTCAAATAAATAGAACAACCATTGTCCTTTAAATTGAATTCATAACCCTGACTCATCAAGCATGAGGCAGAAATAATGTTCCGACTAAGTGCAGGAATGTAATAACAATTATTCAATTCCAAAATAAATCTAGAAGGAAGCTGGAGCTGCATCATGCCGACCTCCAATGCAGCAACTCTTGCTTTGTTGCCGACCCTGATGTCAATCTCCCCTTGCGCCACATGCCTAGTTCTTACCAGCCCCTGCATCGAGTTGCAAATGTGAACAACTGATCCGGTATCAAATACCCAAGAGCTGCTAGGTATGTCAGCAAGGTAAATGTCTATAACATATGCAACAAGTGTACCTTTGCCTGAAGCAGCATTCCCGACCTTCTTGCCATGCTCTGCAAGCCACTTGCTATAGTTCCTCTTCCAGTGACCAGTTTCCTTGCAATGATAGCAAATGGTCTTTGAGTCCGGTCCAGACTTCGGCGCAGCGGCGGAGGTTACCGTCTCCGTGCCCTTTGCCTTAGCCTTTTTCTTGGACCAACTCTTCTTTGAACTTAGCCGATTTATTCACCATCAACACTTGATGCGTGTGAGGGAGTCCTGGATTAGGGGGTCTCTGGACAGCCAGACTATATCCATTGGCCGGACTGTTGGACTATGAAATACGAGATTGAAGACTTCGTCCCGTGTACTGATGGGACTCTACTTGGCATGAAAGGCAAGCTAGGCAATACAGATATGTATATCCCCTCCTTTGTAACCGACCTTGTGTAACCCTAGCCCCCTCCGTGTTTATATAAACCGGAGGGTTTTAGTTCATAGGACAACATACAATCATACCATAGGCTAGCTTCTAGGGTTTAGCCTCTCTGATCTTGTGGTAGATCAACTCTTGTACTACTCATATTATCAAGAATAAATCAAGCAGGACGTAGGGTTGTACCTCCATCAAGAGGGCCCGAACCTGGGTAAAACATCATGTCCCCTACCTCCTGTTACCATCCATCTTAGACACACAGTTTGGGACCCCCTACCCGAGATCCGCCGGTTTTGACACTGACATTGGTGCTTTCATTGAGAGTTCCTCTGTGTTGTCGCTGTTAGGCTTGATGGCTCCTTCGGTCATCGATAGCGATGCAGTCCAGGGTGAGACTTTTCTCCCCGGACAGATCCTTGTATTTGGCGGCTCCGCACCGCGGGCCAACTCGCTTGGCCATCTGGAGCAGATCAAGAGTTATGCCCCTGGCCACCTGGTCAGGTTTGGAAGCTTAAACTACACGACCGACATCCGCGGAGACTTGATCTTCGACGGATTTGAGCCCCTGCCGAGCGCGCCGCATGGTCACGATGAGCATGATTTAGCTCTACCATCGGACAATGTTCGGGAGATCGCACCGACGACCGCTCCGACCCTCAATTCAGAGCCAATTGCGCCATCCAGGGATGGGTGGATAGACCCCGCCACGGAGGCTGCATTCTCATCGGCGGTCGAGCCAAGTATCGACCTTACCCTTCATGAGAGCCGTGACGCCAAACTGCCGGATTCCTCCCCGGCCACGGACTCCGAACCGCCTGCGCCCGTGCCTATCGAATCTGACCGGGCGCCGATCATGGAGTTCACCTCCGCGGATATCTTTCAACACTCACCCTTCGGTGACATACTGAACTCATTAAGGTCTCTCTCCCTGTCAGGAGAGTCCTGGCCGAACTATGTTCGGCAGGATTGGGATGCGGATGGCGAAGAAATTTGCCGCCCACCCACCACCCACTTAATAGCCACTATCGACGATTTGACCGACATGCTCGACTTCGACTCCAAAGACATCGACGGTATGAACGACGATGCAGGAGATGAACAGGAACCATTGCCCACTTCATCATATGATGTATACATGGTGGAAGGACCCAAAGAAAACAACGACGAAGAGCGGAAGGACGCATCGAAGGATTGTTCCCTCGAGAAGCAGTCAAAGCGGCGGCATAAGCGCCGCTCCAAATCCCGCCTCGGTAGAAATAGCGATCATATAAACCCAGCAATAGAGCATGGTGAGCCAGCGGACGACAAACATGGCATTGAACCATTGTACGACCACGGCAACACGGAGAATCAAACCAGACAACCCGACTCCATCGAAGATAACAGTCCGGATAACATCACACCGGACAGGCACCAGGAGCAATAGAACACCCATAAAAGGCTTGTTGCCACTGCAAGGAGTCTGAAAAAGCAAAAGCAAAGGCTCAGGGCTGCACAAGACACACTCAGAATAAGATGGAGTGAAGTACTCAACACTAAAGCGAAGTACGGTGGTAATCGCCACACCGAGAGCTACCCGAAGCGAAAGTTGCTACCTGAATTCGACGAGGAGGCCTTAGATCCCCCGCAATAAAAAAAAGCGGCCATCCAGTCGGATAGAAGACCTCATGGCCAACATAGAACGGCAAACGACGCCGCACATAAGCCGGTACGCCATCCACGTGAGGACTCGCATCAAAAGTACGGCGCAACCAGATCCATCTACGGGCCATGCAAGCGCGCTCCAGCACGCAATGCAACACAACAAACATCCCAATACCACGGTACACCCAAATACAGGGGTGCTGCACACCCCCTATGTTTCACAGATGAGGTGCTGGACCATGAATTTCCAGAGGGATTCAAACCCTTAAACATAGAGGCGTACGACGGAACAACAAACCCTGGGGTCTGGATTGAGGACTGCATCCTCCATATCCATATGGCTCGAGGAGACGATCTCCACGCCATCAAGTACTTACCCCTCAAGCTCAAAGGGCCAGCTCGACATTGGCTTAAAATCCTCCCCGAAAACTCCATTGGAAGCTGGGAAGAGCTCGAAGACGCTTTTCGGGAAAATTTTCAAGGGACTTATGTCTGACCTCCGGATGCAGACGATTTAAGTCATATAACTCAACAACCCGGAGAGTCAGCCCGAAAGCTTTGGAACAGGTTTCTCACTAAAAAGAACCAGATAGTTGACTGTCCGGACACTGAAGCCTTAGCAGCTTTCAAGCACAGCGTTCGGGATGAATGGCTTGCCAGACACCTCGGCCAAGAAAAGCCAAGAACAATGGCATCATTAACAAGCCTCATGACCCGCTTTTGCGCGGGCGAGGATAGCTGGTTAGCCCAATGTAGCACCAGCGACCCAAGTACATCCGAAGTCAGGGACGAAAACTGGAAACCACGGCACAGCAAAAACAAGCGCCAGAATAGAGAAGACAGCCCGAAGAGCACGGCGGTAAACGCCGGATTTAGAAGTTCTCGGCCAGATCAGCAAAAGCTGCCCTCCAAAGGCAACAGAGACGAACTGTCCAGCCTAAACAAGATTCTGGATCAAATATGTCAGATCCACAGCATCCCGGGTAAACCTGCAAATCATACCCATAGAGAATGTTGGGTCTTCAAGCAGTCCGGCAAGCTCAATGCCGAACATAAGGGGCAGGATACACCAAGCGAAGACGAGGACGAGCCTCGCCAGCAAAGCACTGGGGAACAGAAGAAATTCCCACCAGAAGTCAAAACAGTAAACGTGTTACACGTGACAAACGGGAGAAACAAAGCGGCACTCCTAGAGACACATGCCCCAGGGCCTATCGCCGCAGAGTTCTGCCACTGGTCGTCCCAACCGATCACCTTCGACCATCGGGATTACTCGGCAAATATCCGATGTGCAGGATGGGCTGCCTTGGTGTTAGACCCGATAATTGACGGATACCACTTCACACGAGTCCTGATGGACGGCGGCAGTAGTTTAAACCTGATATATCAGGACACAGTCCGCAAAATGGGGATAGACCCAATAAAAATTAGCCATAGCAATACTACCTTTAAAGGAGTAACGCCAGGCCCAGAAGCCCATTGGTCGGGCTCCCTGCTACTAGAGGTTATATTCGGCTTTCCTGATAACTTCCGCAGCGAAAATCTAACCTTCCACATCGCTCCATTCCAAAGCAGCTATCGAGCACTACTCGGACGCGAAGCTTTCGCTCGCTTTAACGCAATACCGCATTACACTTCTCTCATGCTTAAGATGCACGGTCCATGTGGCATCATTACAGTAATCGGAAATGTTGAGCGCTCCTTGCACGCGGAAGACTATGCGGCTGCCTTGTCAGCCGCACAATAAATGGCCTCACCAACTAAAGCATCTGACAGGTCGTTAAGACCACGAACACGGTTGGACGAGTCCGGTGCAGCTATATGTAATTGATACAGGTTTGATGGCTATACCCCTATTACAATACAAGGGGCTCAACGCGCGCAAACAAGTGGCAATTAGGCTCAACTTTACTCATTTTGAACTATATCTTGTTTATTTAGTATAACTTACCTTTTGCACGGCAACTTTTCAGTTAAGTTCCTCTCTTTTTTAGATGACCATCGTGCTACACCCGTCCAGAATACGGCACAACGGAGACACAGGCGCAGACGTGCAGCAGGGACCCGTTCTAAGGATTCTTTTTAGATTAAGACCCTGCGTAAACCTTTTTTACTGTCTCTTGTTGATACACATCCCTCGGATTCTCAATACAATTGAGAAGGATGCTGACGTATTGGCATGTGGCCACGTCAGAATATTGCACGTATCTGGACACCAGGGGCTTATTATAAAGGGCACTGTTTAGGCCCGGTTTACATCATAAAGACCGAATACCTTAGGGAGTGTTCGGCGTCGCGAGTTTGGCCTTATATGCATCAGCTCCGAATCATGTCTTTGGTCAAATGTTGGGTTTGCCCGACTCCTGTGTTTTGCTGCCTTACGTTCTGCTCTATCGGCTAAGGCGGCACCAGGAGAACTACTGCGATTGTGCCCTGGTTCATCGGGATGAGCACCTCAGTAGAGAAAGCCGAAAACTGACTGTCATGATATAGCGCGAGACTGGTCAACCACTCAATGACCTAGCGGAATCTTCGGGATTCCTCCACCTTAACGAAGGGCCGTTTCCCGGCCAGGCATGTGCGCGCCCCGAATCCGGATGAGCGCGGAGCCACCAGGGGCTATATAGTAGCCCCACTGTCAAACTCCTCTGGCTAAGTGAAAGTGTTAAAGCATTATAATCCGGTTGCCTAGTTCGCTGCACTATCACCTCCTTAATGGACCAAGACGTTGGATCAAGTGTGAACATGCGTCTTCTGCGAACACCCCCGCATTATATGCGTGGGGGCTGAAGCCGACGACTGCCATCTTTCAGGTTATATACATATATACATAAACGGTCGCACTGGAGGCATCATAGTACTTTCGGGCAAAAGTATAAATACAGCCTTGATAAACTCAATAAAACATTGTTCTTACAATGGGAATACATGTCACTTAAACATAATATTCTTCGAGCACTGAGCCTCTATCAAACGAGCACCTTCAAGAACTTTAAAGTAGTGCTCGACAGACACTCGGCCTATGGCCGAACCCTGTGCCGCAACAGTGGTGGCCTCCATCTCCGCCCAGTATGTTTTGACACGGGCAAGGGCCATTCGCGCACCTTCTATGCATGCTGATCTCTTTATAGCATCGATGCGTGGCACAGCTTCAAGGAATTGTTGCACTAAGCTAAAGTAGCTACTCGACCTTGGCCCTCCCGGCCACAGGTGATCCACTACGGACCTCATGGCAAGTCCGGACAGCCTATGGAGCTCGGCCCAACCAGTCAATCGCTCATACAGCAGCAGCGGACGGACTGGAGCGTGAAACTATGACCAGAACAACTTTTCCACCTTGGGACCTTTCTGATCCTTGAAGTACTCGGCTGCATCAGTAGCACTTGCAGCAAAATCCATGTACGCATCCGCAGAACTCCATAGCCGGTCCAGAGGAGCATACTTCAGATCTCCGAACTTAGTCTGCAATAGGAAGGGCTCCCAGACACGATATCTACAGCTTGATTCAGCTCCTCCTTCGTCGCTCTAATTTTGGAGCGCGCTTCCTTGGCATCCACCTGGGCCTTCTCCAGGTCCGTCGCCTTCGCTTGGTTTTCCTCTTCAAGAATCCGGTAACGATCAGCAGCATCTTTTAACTGCACGGCCGTCTTGGCAAATTCTTCTTTGCTCTCGCAATGTGCGGCCTGTTCGGCCCTTAACTCTTCGGCCGCTTGCAAAGCGGCCGCATTGCTACTCCTGGCTTGCTCCTTGGCTTGGGCAAGCTCCGCCTGAAGGGTCTCCATGGTGGCCGCTCCATCTGCAGTCACAACATATTAAAGATACTGGCATCATGCTACTCTTATTATGTGACGATCACCAGAAAGGCCACTCACCCTGTGCCCCGTCAAGCCGCTTGTTTACAAGCACGATGTCGGCATCTGCCGCATCCAACTGCCGCTTTAGTTCGGCATACCCATCAGTCCGGCTAGCCACCGGAGCTTCCACCACCTGCACATAAAGGCAGTAAGGTTATTACCTAGGACTATGATCCTCTGTTTGCCGCCCTTTTCGACGACAACCAGAGTCTCAGGGGCTACTATCTACACAGGGCACATCTAAAAATGTGCGGTACCGTCAAAAATGTACATCATTTCACGTACCTCAAAACCCGTCAGTAGACTCATAAAAGCTTCATGCAACCCGCTTTCGGCGGACAAAATCCTTTCAATCACCATACCCATCAATGTGCGGTGCTCCTCTGAGATAGCCGCTTGCTCTAGCAGACCCCTCAGTACGTCTGACTACACACCACACAGTGCCGGACTCTTTTGATGACTTTCTTCGAGAGCCGGATGCTAAGGACTTCGGGTGGCCATAAGATTACCTTCTGGCCTTGACGGATTCGGAGAAACCCTCTACGACGACACCTCGGGGTCGCCCGCTTTGTGAGGCGGTGTGGCAGGGGGAGGCGTTTCGCTCTCCATCATCTCCTGAAGAAGATCCCCCGAAGACGAGCTCTGCTGAGAAGGGCTAAGATCCGAACTGCAAAATAAATGCTTCGATTATTTTCCTCAGAAGTAGAGCAAGATATTTTCGTTATTAACTACCCCTTTTACTTACAGCTCGGGGGAAGGCTGGTCCCCTTGAGGGCATAGTACGGCCTGGGTATCCCCCAGGGCAGGACCCTCCGGCGGAGATTTTTTCCCTCGTTTGGAGACCATTGTCTCTGGGTCCACAGAGGCAGTCCTCTTCCTTCCTTGGGGAGAGGAAGTTTCAGTTCCTTCTCTCCGGCTAATCTCCTTCGTGGAGACGCTAGCCTCGTTATTCCCCCCTTCATCTTCCTTGGAGGGCACTAGGTAGGGTGCTGGCTCGAGCATCTTTTCCAGCACCAGATTGTCCAAGCCTTCAGGAAGGGGGGCCGACCACCGGATCATCTTCGCCTTTGTTATCCAGTCCTGGTCAAAGAGCGATTCTTCAGAATGATGTCATGATAAATAAAAGGACGGTGTGTTTTGGCCATGAGATTACTTACTTGGGCAGGAGGGCGGTTGCAGCTCAGGCCCACGTCCTAGGTAGTGTCCAGACACTCTATTTGGGGTCCAAAGAACGATTTGTACATCTCCTCTTGCGTTATGCCGTGAAGAAATTCTGAATAGTGCACGGTCCTTCCGGGTTGAATTCCCACATGCGGAGGGGTCGGCGTTTGCAAGGATGGACTCAACGAACCAGCATAACTTGCATTACCATAACCAGACTGAAATCTCCCTCGAAGAGATCTCGGATACGGCTCTGCAGTATTGGCATGTCCTTGGCTGGACCCCAGCTCAGGCCCCTGCTGATCCATGACATCAGTTGTGGTGGAGGGCCCGAGCGAAAGGTGGGAGCAGCTGCCCACTTGGCACTTCGGGGAGCTGTGACGTAAAACCACTCCCGTTGCCACAATCCGGACACCTCTAGAAAGGAACCCTTTGGCCATGAAGCGTCAGCAATTTTGCTTATTAGAGCACCTCCGCACGCTGCGTACTGCCCCTCGACCATCTTCGGCTTCACATCGAAGGTCTTGAGCCACAGGCCGAAGTGAGGGGTATTGCGGAGGAAAGCCTCACAAACGACGATAAATGACGAGATGTGAAGAAGCGAATCCGGGGCCAGATCATGAAAATCCAGCCCGTAATAGAACATAAGACCCCTAACGAAGGGATCTAGAGCGAGGCCTAGTCCTCATAGGAAGTGGGAAACGAACACAACACTCTCGTTGGGTTCGAGAGTAGGGACGACCTGCCCTCGGGCGGGCAGCCTATGCAAAATTTCGGTGGTCAGATATCTGGCCTCCCTCAACTTCTTGATGTCCTCCTCCGTGACGGAGGAAGACATCCACCGGCCTTGAAGGCTGGATCCGGACATGATTGAAGGTCCGAAGCACGTGACCTGGGCTTTGGGTGTTAGAACTCGAGGCGGGGGAAGGATTCGATTGAGCACGGGAGGGAAAAAGAAAAAGCCTTGTCCCGTTATAAAGGGGATGAATACCAGGCATCCTCCTCATGGCCGTTCGAGACTTACCAAAAATTTAGGAGTCATACGAACAAGCACGGTTGGGTTACCCACGTCCGTATTGATGAGAATCCCGTAATAAGGGGAACACGATCTCTGCTTTGACAAGACGTGTCAAGAAACCGCCTCGCGTTATGTACGGGGCTGGTTAAAGAAAAATGGTTCGAATAATTACCGGGCCATGGCGTGATGTCATGCTGCCAAAACGTGTCAGCAGATTAGATTTGTGGAAATATTATTCTCTCTACGATGGTATGTGGAACTTATTTTGCAGGGTTGGACACTATCCTTGTATTCAAACTCTTCCGTGGTGTATTCGGAGGAGGAACCCGCCTTGCAATGCTGAAGACAACACTGCGTGCTGGACTCATCATCATTGAAGCCTAGTTCAGGGGCTACTGAGGGAGTCCTGGATTAGGGGGTCTCCAGACAGCCGGACTATATCCTTTGGCCGGACTGTTGGACTATGAAGATACAAGATTGAAGACTTTGTCCCATGTCCGGATGGGACTCTACTTGGCGTGGAAGGCAAGCTAGGCAATACGGATATGCATATCCCCTCCTTTGTAACCGACCTTGTGTAACCCTAGCCCCCTTCGGTGTCTATATAAACCGGAGGGTTTTAGTCTGTAGGACAACATACAATCATACCATAGGCTAGCTTCTAGGGTTTAGCCTCTCTGATCTCGTGGTAGATCAACTCTTGTACTACTCATATTATCAAGAATAAATCAAGCATGACGTAGGGTTTTACCTCCATCAAGAGGGCCCGAACCTAGGTAAAACATCGTGTCCCCTGCCTCCTGTTACCATCCGCCTTAGACGCACAGTTCGGGACCCCGTACCCGAGATCAGCCGGTTTTGACACCGACAGTGTGCCGTTCTTAATATCATGCTCTGCCACTTTGAGCATCCCATGCAATTCAGTGAGCTTCTTATCCATGCCATGCATATGATAGTTCGAGATGAACATCCCATAGCTGGGCGGATGAGAACCCAGAACTGCATTAGTAGCCAGCTCATCCAAGAGCGGGAAGCCCAACCGATCCAAATCTTGCACATGTCCGATCATCTTGATCACATGCGGGCTCAGTGGATCACCTTCCTTCAGCTTACAATCCATCAAGGATCGCCAGACGTTGAACTTTTCGGTCCTAGCCTGCACCTGAAACATGCTCTTGAGACTCTCGATCATATCAAAAGCCCCAACGTCTTCGAAATGCTGCTGCAAATCAGGCTCCATACAAGCCAGCATGAGGCAGCTGATCTCGTTTGATTCATCAACGAGTTTCTGGTAGGCATTCTTGGTTGTGGTACTTGCATTATCGGCAGGTTCCTCTGGAAGCAGATCCTTTAGAACATGTTCCTTTTTATCATGCTTGAGAACAATTCTCAAATTTCTATACCAGGTAGTAAAGTTTGTTCCATTCATATCCTTTTCCAGAATTGATTTCAATGCAAAGTTGGGTTGAGCAGGTGGTGCCATTGATCTACAACAGAAAAATATGCAACCACTAAGCAATGTGTTTATGTAGAGTAATTCTAGCCTTAAACAGAAATACTCCCACTGAAGTCAGCATCCCTCCACAAACTCTCAGTGATTCAGGATCCGACTAGCACATGTGACTAGTTAGCTTTAGCATCACTGCTAGACAACATGCCTATCCGGTAAGCAACTCCTTACTAATCGTATCTCTATATGACTCCTGTCGGTCGAGTAGGTATCTCACACCCCGGCTCCCGACCTCTTTTGCCACAAGGCCCAAAACCGTTTTGATAGCCTTTTCAAGTTAACCTAATGCAGTGCATGTCCGTGTCTGACACGAACCCTTCAGTTCAAGGACACCTAGCAGCACCCCAATTTTATGAGCCCACTACTAGACGTACTTGGCGTGCGAAGGTGCAACATCGGGAATGGCAATTTACTTGATATTAACGAGGGATCTTTCCTATCATTCTAACATGCATAGAAAACAAGAAGCATAACAATCACAAATAAAACATATATTGTGAAATAGTATGTGATACGTCTCCAACGTATCTATAATTTTTTATTGTTCCATGCTATATTATATTCTGTTTTGGACATTATTGGGCTTTATTATACACTTTTATATTATTTTTGGGACTAACCTATTAACCGGGGGCCCAACCCAGAATTGCTGTTTTTGGCCTATTTTAGGGTTTCGCAGAAAAAGAATATCAAACGGAGTCCAAACGGAATGAAACCTTCGGGAACGTGATTTTCAGAACGAACATGATCTAGAGGACTTGGACCCTACGTCAAGCAATCCATAAGGAAGGCACGAGGTAGGGGGGCGCGCCTACCCCCCCACCCCACCCAAGCGCGCCCTCCACCCTTGTGAGCCCCCTGTTGCTCCACCGACGTACTCCTTCCTCCTATATATACCTACGTACCCCCAAACTACCAGATATGGAGCCAAACCCTAATTCCACTGCCGTAACTTTCTGTATCCATGAGATCCAATCATGGGGCCTTTTCTGGAGCTCCGCCGGAGGGGGCATCGATCATGGAGGGCTTCTACATCAACACCATAGCCTCTCCGATGAAGTGTGAGTAGTTTACTTCAGACCTACGGGTCCATAGTTATTAGCTAGATGGCTTCTTCTCTCCTTTTCGATCTCAATACAAAGTTCTCCCCCTCTCTTGTGGAGATCTATTCGATGTAATCTTCTTTTGCGGTGTGTTTGTTGAGACCGATGAATTGTGGGTTTATGATCAAGTTTATCTATGAACACTATTTGAATCTTCTCTGATTTCTTTTATGTATGATTGGTTATCTTTGCAAGTCTCTTCGAATTATCAGTTTGGTTTGGCCTACTAGATTGATCTTTCTTGCAATGGGAGAAGTGCTTAGCTTTGGGTTCAATCTTGCGGTGTCCTTTCCCAGTGACAGTAGGGGCAGCAAGACACATATTGTATTGTTGCCATCGAGGATAACAAGATGGGGTTTATATCATATTTCATGAGTTTATTCCTCTACATCATGTCATCTTGCTTAAAGTGTTACTCTGTTCTCTTGAACTTAATACTCTAGATGCATGCTAGATAGCGGTCGATGTGTGGAGTAATAGTAGTAGATGTAGGCAGGAGTTGGTCTACTTGTCTCGGACGTGATGCCTATATACATGATCATACCTAGATATTCTCATAACTATGCTCAATTTTGTCAATTGCTCAACAGTAATTTGTTTACCCACCGTGAATACTTATGCTCTTGAGAGAAGCCACTAGTGAAACCTATGGCCCCCGGGTCTATCTTCCATCATATTAATCTTCCAATACTTAGTTATTTCCTTTGCCATTTATTTTACTTGCATCTTTTATTCCTCTTTATCATAAAAATACAAAAAATATTATCTTATCATATCTATCAGATCTCACTCTCATAAGTGATCGTGTAGGGATTGACAACCCCTTATCGCGTTGGTTGCGAGGATTTATTTGTTTGTGTAGGTGCGAGGGACTTGTGCCCGGCCTCCTACTGGATTGATACCTTGGTTCTCAAAAACAGAGGGAAATACTTATGCTACTTTGCTGCATCACCCTTTCCTCTTCAAGGGAAAACCAACGCAAGTGCTCAAGAGGTAGCAAGAAGGATTTTTGGCGCCGTTGCCGTGGAGGTTCGCGCAAGACAAGTCAAGATTTGACTCCTGACAACGAGTCACTTGTGGCGCCATTGCAAGTCAAGACATACCAAGTACCCATCACAAACCCTTATCTCCCACATTACATTATTTGCCATTTGCCTCTCGTTTTCCTCTCCCCCACTTCACCCTTGCTGTTTTATTCGCCCTCTCTCTCCATCCTCCCTCTCTTTCTCTATTTGCCTCTTTTTGCCCATCTCTTGTTTGCTTGTGTGTTGGATTGCTTGCTTGCCACGATGGCTCAAGATAATACTAAATTGTGTGACTTCACCAATACCAACAACAATGATTTCCTTAGCACTCTGATTTCTCCTCTTTCCGATACTAAATCTTGTGAAATCAATGCTGCTTTGTTGAATCTTGTCATGAAAGATCAATTCGTTGGCCTTCCTAGTGAAGATGCCGCTACCCATCTGAATAGGTTCGTTGATTTATGTGATATGCAAAATAAGAAAGATGTGGATAATTATATTGTTAAATTGAATCTATTCCCTTTTTCGCTTAGAGATTGTGCTAAAGCTTGGTTTTCGTCTTTGCCTAAAAATAGTATTGATTCATGGAATAAGTGCAAATATGCTTTTATCTCTAAGTATTTTCCTCCCACTAAGATCATCTCTCTTAGAAACGATATTATGAATTTTAAGCAACTTGATCATGAACATGTTGCACAAGCTTGGGAGAGGATGAAATTAATGATACGTAATTTCCCTACACATGGCTTGAATTTGTGGATGATTATACAAAAAATTTATGCCGGATTGAATTTTTCTTCTAGAAATCTTTTAGGTTCGGCCGCGGGAGGCACTTTTATGGAAATTACTTTAGGAGAAGCTACTAAAATCCTAGATAATATTATGGTTAATTATTCTCAATGGCACGCTGAAAGATCTACTAATAAGAAAGTTCATGCGATAGAAGAAATTAATGTTTTGAGTGGAAAGATGGATGAACTTATGAAATTATTTGCTAATAAAATTATTTCTTCCGATCGTAATGATATGCCTTTGCCTACTTTTATTGAGAATAATAATGAATCTATGGATGTGAATTTTGTTGGTAGGAATAATTTTGGTAACAACGCGTATAGAGGAAACTTTAATCCTAGGCCGTATCCTAGTAACTCCTTTAATAATTATGGTAATTCCTACAATAATTCTTATGGAAATTATAATAAGATGCCCTCTGATTTTGAATCTAATATTAAAGAATTTATTACTTTGGAAAAGAATTTCAATGCTTTGATTGAAGAAAAATTGCTTAAGATTGATGAGTTGGCTAGGAACGTTGATAGAATTTCTCTTGATGTTGATTCTTTGAAACTTAGATCTATTCCACCTAAGCATGATATCAATGAGTCTCTCAAAGCCATGAGAATTTCCATTGATGAGTGCAAAGAAAGAACCGCTAGGATGCGTGCTAAGAAAGATTGCTTTATAAAAGCGTGTTCTTCTAGTTTCCATGATAATAAAGATGAATATCTAAAAGTTATTGATGTGTCCCCTATTAAATCTTTGTTTTGCAATATGAATCTTGATAATGATGGGACTGAATATGATCCACCTTTACCTAGACGACGTTCCAAAAATTCGGAGTCTTTAGATCTTGATGCTAAAATTGTTAAAAGTGGGATTGAAGAAGTCAAAACTTTAAATATTAATGAACCCACTATTTTGGATTTCAAGGAATTTAATTATGATAATTGCTATTTGATATATTGTATTTCCTTGTTGCAATCCGTGCTAAATTCTCCTCATACTTATAGTCAAAATAAAGCTTTTACTAAACATATCGTTGATGCTTTGATGCAATCTTATGAAGAAAAACTTGAGTTGGAAGTTTATATCCCTAGAAAACTTTATGATGAATGGGAAACTACTATTAAAATTAAAATTAAAGATCATGAATGCTATGCTTTGTGTTATTTGGGTGCTAGTGTTTCCACGATTCCAAAGACGTTGTGTGATTTGCTAGGTTTCCATGATTTTGATGATTGCTCTTTAAACTTGCACCTTGCGGATTCCACTATTAAGAAACCTATGGGAAGAATTAATGATGTTCTTATTGTTTCAAATAGGAATTTTGTGCCCATAGATTTTATTGTTCTTGACATAGATTGCAATCCTTCATGTCCTATTATTCTTGGTAGACCTTTCCTTAGAACGATTGGTGCAATTATTGATATGAAGGAAGGGAATATTAGATTCCAATTTCCGTTAAGGAAAGGCATGGAACACTTCCCTAGAAAGAAAATTAAATTACCTTATGAATATATTATGAGAGCCACTTATGGACTGCCTACCAAATATGGCAATACCTAGATCTATCCTTGCTTTTATGCCTAGCTAGGGGCGTTAAACGATACCGCTTGTTGGGAGGCAACCCAATTTTATTTTTATTCCTTGCTTTTTGATCCTGTTTAGTAATAAATAATTTATCTAGATTCTGTTTTGGTTGTGTTTTTTGTGTTTAATTAGTGTTTGTGCCAAGTAGAACCGTGGGGAAGACTTGGGGAAAGTCTTTTTAATCTTGCTGTAAAAAACAGAAACTTTAGCGCTCACGAGAATTGCTGCCATTTTTATTTGGAAAGTGATATTTAGTTAATTATTTTTTCAGATGATCAATAGATAAAGTCCTCACGTCCAGCAATTTATTTTAGAATTTTTGGGGTTCCAGATCTTGCGTTAGCTACAGATTACTACAGACTGTTCTGTTTTTGACAGAATCTGTTTTTCGTGTGTTGTTTCCTTATTTTGATGAATCTATGGCTAGTAAAATAGTTTATAAACCATAGATAAGTCGGAATACAGTAGGTTTAACACCCATATAAATAAATAATGAGTTCATTACAGTACCTTGAAGTGGTGTTTTGTTTTCTTTCGCTAACGGAGCTCACGAGATTTTCTACTTTAAGTTTTGTGTTGTGAACTTTTCAAGTTTTGGGTAAAAGATTTGATGGATTATGGAACAAGGAGTGGAAAGAGCCTAAGCTTGGGGATGCCCATGGAACCCCAATATAATCTAAGGACACATAAATCCAAAGCTTGGGGATGCCCCGGAAGGCATCCCCTCTTTCGTCTACTTCCATCGGTAACTTTACTTGGAGCTATATTTTTATTTACCACATGATATGTGTTTTGCTTGGAGCGTCTTGTATTATTTGAGTATTTATTTGTTATTTTTCCACAATCATACTTGGTGTACACACCTTTTGAGAGAGACACACATGATTCGGAAATTGTTAGAACACTCTATGTGCTTCACTTATATCTTTTGAGTTATATAGTTTTTGCTCCGGTGCTTCACTTATATCTTTTAGAGCACGTCGGTGGAATTGTTTTATAGAAACTATTGTTCTCTCATGCTTCACTTAGAGTATTTTGAGAGTCCTACAAAACAGCATGGTAAATTGCTTTAATTATGTTAGGCATTCAAGATTAATAAATTTTTTCTTATGAGTGTGTTGAATACTATGAGAAGTTTGATACTTGATAATTGTTTTGAGATATGGAGATGGTAATATTAGAGTCATGCTAGTCGAGTAGTTGTGAATTTGAGAAATACTTGTGTTAAAGTTTGTGATTCCCGTAGCACGCACGTATGGTGAACCGTTATGTGATGAAATCGGAGCATGATTTATTTTTTGATTGTCTTCCTTATGAGTGGCGGTCGGGGACGAGCGATGGTCTTTTCCTACCAATCTATCCCCCTAGGAGCATGCGCGTAATACTTTGCTTTGATAACTTGTAGATTTTTGCAATAAGTATATGAGTTCTTTATGACTAAGGTTGAGTCCATGGATCATACACACTTTTCTTCCTTCCACCATTGCTAGCCTCTCTAATACCACACACCTTTCGCCGGTATCATACACCCACCATATACCTTCCTCAAAACAGCCACCATACCTACCTATCATGGCATTTCCATAGCCATTCCGAGATATATTGCCATGCAACTTTCCACCGTTCCGTTTACTATGACACGCTCCATCATTGTCATATTTCTTTGCATGATCATGTAGTTGACATTGTATTTGTGGCAAAGCCACCATTCATAATTGTTTCATACATGTCACAGTTGATTCATTGCATATCCCAGTACACCGCCAGAGGCATTCACATAGAGTCATGTTTTGTTCTGAGTATTGAGTTGTAATTGTTGAGTTGTAAGTAAATAAAAGTGTGATGATCATCATTTTTCGAGCATTGTCCCAAGTGAGGAAAGGATGATGGAGACTATGATTCCCCCACAAGTCGGGATATGACTCCGGACAAAAAAGAGGCCATAAAAAAGGCCCAAATAAAAAAATATGAGAGAAAAAGAGAGAAGGGACAATGCTACTATCCTTTTACCACACTTGTGCTTCAAAGTATCACCATGATCTTCATAATAGAGAGTCTCCTATGTTATCACTTTCATATACTAGTGGGAATTTTTCATTATAGAACTTGGCTTGTATATTCCAATGATGGGCTTCCTCAAAATGCCCTAAGTCTTCGTGAGCAAGCGAGTTGGATGCACACCCACTTAGTTCCTATTGTTGAGCTTTCATATACTTATAGCTCTAGTGCATCCGTTGCATGGCAATCCCTACTCACTCACATTGATATCTATTGGTGGGCATCTCCATAGCCCGTTGATACGCCTAGTTAATATGAGACTATCTTCCTTCCTTTTTGTCTCCTTCACAACCACCATTCTATTCCACCTAAAGTGCTATGTCCATGGCTCATGCTCATGTATTGCGTGAAGATTGAAAAAGTTTGAGAACACCAAAAGTATGGAACAATTGCTTGGCTTGTCATCGGGGTTGTGCATGATTTAAATACTTTGTGTGATGAAGATAGAGCATAGCCAGACTATATGATTTTGTAGGGATAACTTTCTTTGGCCATCTTATTTTGAAGAGACATAATTGCTTAGTTAGTATGCTTGAAGTATTATTATTTCTATGTCAATATTGAACTTTTGTCTTGAATCTTTCGGATCTGAATATTCATACCACAATTAAGAAGAATTACATTGAAATTATGCCAAGTAGCATTCCACATCAAAATTTCTGTTTTTATCATTTACCTACTCGAGGACGAGCAGGAATTAAGCTTGGGAATGCTTGATACGTCTCCAACGTATCTATAATTTTTGATTGTTCCAGGCTATATTATATTCTGTTTTGGACATTATTGGGCTTTATTATACACTTTTATATTATTTTTGGGACTAACCTATTAACCAGAGGCCCAGCCCAGAATTACTCTTTTTGCCTATTTTAGGGTTTAGCAGAAAAATAATATCAAACGGAGTCCAAACGGAATGAAACCTTCGGGAACGTGATTTTCGAAACGAACATGATCCAGAGGACTTGGACCCTACGTCAAGCAATCAACGAGGAAGGCACGAGGTAGGGGGACATGCCTACCCCCAGGCGCGCCCTCCACCCTCGTGGGCCCCCTGTTGCTCCACCGACGTAGTCCTTCCTCCTATATATACCTACGTACCCCCAAACTACCAGATACAGAGCCAAAACCCTAATTCCACCGCCGTAACTTTCTGTATCCACGAGATCCCATCTTGGGGCCTTTTCCGGAGCTCCGCCGGAGGGGCATCGATCACGGAGGGCTTCTACAACACCATAGCCTCTCCGATGAAGTGTGAGTAGTTTACTTCAGACCTACGGGTCCATAGTTATTAGCTATATGGCTTCTTCTCTCTTTTTGGATCTCAACACAAAGTTCTCCCCCTCTCTTGTGGAGATCTATTCGATGCAATCTTCTTTTGCGGTGTGTTTGTTGAGACCGATGAATTGTGGGTTTATGATCAAGTTTATCTATGAAAAATATTTGAATCTTCTCTGAATTCTTTTATGTATGATTGGTTATCTTTGCAGGTCTCTTCGAATTATCAGTTTGGTTTGGCCTACTAGACTGATCTTTCTTGAAATGGGAGAAGTGCTTAGCTTTGGGTTCAATCTTGTGGTGTCCTTTCCCAGTGATAGTAGGGGCAGCAAGGCACGTATTGTATTGTTGCCATCGAGGATAACAAGATGGGGTTTATATCATATTGCATGAATTTATCCCTCTACATCATGTCATCTTCCTTAAAGCGTTACTCTGTTCTCTTTAACTTAATACTCTAGATGCATGCTAGATAGCGGTCGATGTGTGGAGTAATAGTAGTAGATGCAGGCAGGAGTCGGTCTACTTGTCTCGGACGTGATGCCTATATACATGATCATACCTAGATATTCTCATAACTATGCTCAATTCTATCAATTGATCAACAGTAATTTGTTTACCCACCGTGAATACTTATGCTCTTGAGAGAAGCCACTAGTGAAACCTATGGCCCTCGGGTCTATCTTCCATCATATTAATCTTCCAATACTTAGTTATTTCCTTTGCCATTTAGTTTACTTGCATCTTTTATTCCTCTTTATCATAAAAATACGAAAAATATTATCTTATCATATCTATCAGATCTCACTCTCGTAAGTGACCGTGTAGGGATTGACAACCCCTTATCGCGTTGGTTGCGAGGATTTATTTGTTTGTGTAGGTGCAAGGGACTTGTGCGCGGCCTCCTACTGGATTGATACCTTGGTTCTCAAAAACTGAGGGAAATACTTACGCTACTTTGTTGCATCACCCTTTTCTCTTCAAGGGAAAACCAACGCAAGTGCTCAAGAGGTAGCAGTATGGCTTCTTCATGGATGTTCTTCTAGGTCGGCTCCGACTCTGATGACCATCTAGGAACTCCATCTTGTTTTTCACGCCGGGCCGCCAAGCCGCCAACCTGATCTCTATTATCCAACTACTACAACTAGTAATGAATTTTACATAGAGTCACAAGTCGACACGCAGGTCATTATACAATATAATGACAACACTTTGGCTCCTGCCGGCTGACAAACATGACACGCAGGCCATGTATAATTTACACACATGCATCACATACACATCAAACCCTGCAAAATAAAGTTATGCATAGAATCACATTCTACCGATTTGAGTGATCATGTACGAAATACAAGGCGCTACGCACACGGCGGTCCCGCTAGCCGGTTAGCGGGCGGGGTTCGAAGGGGCAGCAAGCCCGATTCGGATTTACGTTCCACTGTTAACCCTGATGGCGGATACCGACCAGTAGGGGTAGGTTGTGTCACGACCTCATCGACTCCGATCATCAGAAAACATAGCCTCAATGATCCCCATGTGTAGTTGATCACATCAACCATGCACATAGCCGATCTCATCAACGACAACAGATCTCATCTATCGCCTCCACATATCTGATATGCATACGATCTGAATCCAAATCCTATAGCAGAGGCTCTGATACCACTATTGGGTTCTACAGTAGGGTGCGTCGACTGCAAATTAAAATTTTCCTACGTGCAGAACAACCAAGAACATGCTACAGGAGATGGATCACAGTTCGTTACCACTAGACGCGCAGTGCCGTGCAGCGGAAGAAGAGTTGGGGAAGCGCGTCCGCGTGGATCGTCTCCTCCTCGTCCGATCTCCCTCGTACAGCCGGTAGTTGGTTCCCACATACAGGTTTGCCGGAGCGGCGCAAGTGCACCGTCTCTAACGGTATCCGCGCGTGCAGGAGGAACATCGTGCGGCGGACTGCTAGGTCCGATCACACAACCGGTGGCGAGTGGAGGTGTCTATTCGCAACACATGCAAACCCTGGTGACAGCACCGAAGCGATCAATCGCGTGAGTGTGCGGCACCTCCACTTTATATAGGCGTCCGTCGCGGGCTCAACACTTGGGCCTCGCATGGACCCTAAAGCCCATAAGTCTACTCGGCCACAATCCGAATACAGCTCGGATCACATCCAACCAGTGTTCTCGGATCCGACCTCGTAGGCTCCTTCCCTTAAGCGTGCGACCCCTTAGGTTCAAGCCGGCTTGGTCGCAGTTTGGATCACCTCCAAACTGCACAGTTGGTAGCAGCCTCTCGCAAGGCATGCCGAACACCAAACAGACTATGAAGCCGGTTAGGCGAACCTGTGCATCACACTTCCATTCCTTTTGCCATACGATATATGTTGTCAGGCTCAAGGCGAGTCTGTCATCCTTGTGCTAGCCCGACCTCTTTCTCGTTCCAGTGATGCCGACCACAAACCAGATTATCTCATAATCCTTGTCGCATGGCCATGCTTATCCTGGTCGGATCACACGAGGGTCCCAGAGTATATCTCTCCCGATCGGAGGGGCAAATCCCATCTTGCTCGACCACATCTCGCAGCATGGTTCTGGACAAACCCGAAACCTACCTTTATAACTACCCAGTTATGGAGTAGCGTTTGGTCGGCCCAAAGCAAGTCTGTCACTATCCTGAGTCCATGCGTCAGCTCAGGTCTTAGGACATAGAACATATGTTGTACTCGAGACTCATAGATGACATATCACCGCGTCTCATAGTTGGGTCTGTCCAACTCGGACCTTATCTCGACTCGGATCCGACTATGTCGAATCCGACCAGATCCTTCCAAGTCCATATTATCTAGTTATCATCCAATGCTCCATGGCTAGTGAGACCAAGCCATCAACCATGTCATATGCTAGTCTAGTTGGCTGCGCGTCCACACAACCCTTTCGACTAGGGACCTTTTAGGATAGTCATCATACATTGCATAGTCCCACAAACAAGTCACGTACTTGCTGATACACATCATTTATAATGTCCAAGGACTATCTTTATTCATAAACACATAGGAAATATCATCATACATGATTGCCTCTAGGGCATATCTCCAACATGGTTTACATTTCGAATCGCTAGCTAGAGCTTGAACTGTATTTGTTTACATGTACCATGTTTTCTTTTGGCTTTCTGCTCCATGGCACAATTCATTGATACAAAATTATACTCCCTCCGTTCCTAAATATTTTTCTTTCTAGAGATTTCTACAATTAACTACATATGGAGCAAAATGAGTGAATCTACACGCTAAAATATGTCTATATACATGCGTATGTGGTAGTCCATTTGAAATCTCTAAAAAGACAAATATTTAGGAATTGAGGGAGTACTGTGAGTAGCTAAAAGTTGAGGGTGGGGCTTTTCCCGGGCTGTACACATGACAGTTTTCGCGTAGGTGGTTTGACAGAGAGGCGAGGAGGGTGAGGGAGTAGCGGGTTCAACTTACTGCTGGAAAGGTAGGGTTGTGCGATTTGACGGAGTGTTACTGCTAGAAAGACGGGGTCTTGTGATATGACTACTCACTATAGTCATGGAGTACTACACTATGACCGGAGTGATGCCCCCCTTCCGTTCCCCACTCTAATCTGGTGCATGACACGTCGACCTAGATGCTGGCACTCCCACATGTCGGGGAAGTACGTAAGGAGCAAAGAATCATGTAGTATACTAGTACTACTACTCACATCAGAGGAGTGCGAACCACGGCAGCCCAGTGCACCAGTAGGCGATAGGCCATAGAAAACAATGTGGTGATATGGCCATTAAAAAACAATGTGCTACAGTCCAGTCTGTAGCATGTACAGTACTACTCCTCTTCCTCCTCGTCTCGGTTCATCGCCATCATACTTTCCCCATCACTGTGTTTTCAGTATCCTGCAAATTAGGTCCTTAGACTGGTTTAGGTCTGGTCATTTTTTATAAATGTTTTATGTCCAAAAGTTAATGAACGTGCTCTGGTTTCTATGAAAATAATCTAGTTTGCATGTAGTAATTCATTTATTTATTTATTCTTCTATGAGGGTGAGGGGGTCCTGGACTAAGGGGTCCTCAGGCGTCTGGCCTGTTAGCCATGGTCCGTACTGATGGGCTGTGAAGAATACGAAGACCAAAGATTGCACGCGTGTCCGGATGGGACTCTCCTTGGCGTGGAAGGCAAGCTTGGTGACCAAATATGTAGATTCCTTTTCTTTGTAGCCGACCTTGTGTAACCCTAGATCCTGCCGGTGTCTATATAAACCGGAGGACTTAGTCCGGAGGAAGAGATATATTCATCATCATAGCCATACAAGCTAGACCTCTACAGTTTAGCCATTACGATCTCATGCTAGATCAACTCTTGTAATACTCATATTCATCAATATCAACAAAGCCGGATGTAGGGTATTACCTCCATAGAGAGGGCACGAACCTGGGTAAACATCGTGTCCCCTGTCTCCTGTTACCATCTGTAACATCCCAAATTTTCAATTTGGAATGTTATACATAGATCATTCATGCATATCATATTTTATTGCATTTCGTTTTGCGATCCTCGAAATCCTAAGAAACTCAAGGACCCTCGGAGAGAGTTGGGGATTTCCCTGTTTCATATTTGAGTTTTATCAAATATTGAAACGAGGATTTTTGGTTTTAATTATTTTTCTCTCCGAAAATATTTCATATTAAAATACATGAGAGGAGATAATATGACTTCTCTGAAATAAATGAAATATTGGAGGAAAAAGATTAAAACCAAATATTTGATTTTTATCTGGAATTTATTGCTATTTTATTTGAATTAGAAAAATTGCACGTTTTCCAAAATTGCATTTTAGGGCCAAGAAAATGTTCACCTTGTTCTAAATATTTTATTTAGACGGTAAAAATTTGTTTTGGCATTTTTAGAATTTTATTTTATTTTCTAGGATTTTTTTAGTTTCGGTGGAATTTATTTTTTTTTAAATAAAAAAATTTTTAGCGCCCGACTGGGCCGAAGCCCAGCTGAGCCGGCCCAACCGCTCGCGCCTCGTCTCCGCTCGGGAGACCGAGACCGCGCCGCCGCCGTGAAGTGGAGTCCGGCTAGGACTCCCGCGCCGTGCCCCCTCCTCCAAGCCGAGCCGCCCCGCCCCCTCCTTAAAAGCCACCGCCCCACCGCCCTTGGAGCCCGCACCACCCCGCCGCCGCAAGCCGCCGACCCCACCGCCGCAAGCCGTCGCGCCGCCGTCGCCCGCTCCCGCGCCGCCGCCTTGCTCGCACCGCCGCCGCCCCTCACCGGAGCAGCCGCCGCCGCCCTTTACCGGCACCACTGCCGCCCCGCACTGCCCCGCCGCCTGCCGGAGCAGCCCCGCCACGCCGGACTTTGCCGGAGGTAGAACCGTTCGTTTTAAAAAAAACCCGGTTCGTTTTTTTCTAGAAACCCTAGTTTTTTTGGATAGATCGGTTCACCGGTTTTTCGCGGTTTAGTTACTTTGCGGACGTTCGTCCATACATTCGTTTTAACGAACGAAGTTTACTCGTTAGTAACAGACAACGAACGTTCGTTCGTTAGCCTATTCGTCAGTTTTTTTTCTCGGATTTTCCGCGATTATTTTCAGTCGCGATTTCTGATCCGATTTTTATTTTAGTTTATCTTTTCGCTCGTTTATCGGAATCAGGCGATTCAAGCGCTTAGATCTTCGTCTCGAGACCCTCTTCATGTTTAACCAACTTGAACAATCTTTTGGCTACTGTAAAATTTGACCTTCGTCCAGATTAGTAAATGGATCTTGTTTCTTTCGCAGTTTGAGTTTCGTTGCTCCGTTTGATTTGATTCTTTTCGCAAACCGGAGCTCTTAAGTTGAACTTTCTGGTTAGATCCTCTTGTTTGAGTTTTACCTGTGTTTCTTTGCTTGATTGCTTATGTATGCTATTGTTTGTTTGCGATAGAACACCCGGAGTGCGAAGCGTGCTACTACGAATCCCTAGGTTTTGCGGATCATCAGCAAGGCAAGTAACACTTTGATCATACCCCTTTATCACCCAGTTTTTATGCATTAGTTCCAATCCTCAAACATTGCATGGTTAGGATGTGATTAACATGTGGGTTGGGAAGTAGTTGATGAGGTAGAACCTATTGCCCTGTTATATTCAAACCCTTGAGAGTTACTTCTACGTATTGCTTATATTGCTATGCTTTGCTCATAGACGTGGTTGGGTGAGTGAAATCCATGACATAGGTGAGATTGTTAATTAAGGGTTCAACTTAAGGTGGCAACTTGAATACACATCTGGGTGGATTGTTTGTTGGGCACCTGGGGAATCTAGTGTTGTCCTAGGATATCCCGGAGTACCCGTGTGATAATCCTATGGTCCGCCACCCAGGCTCAAAGGGAACTGAGATATTTTCATGCTAGAAACTTCCGTGTACAGCCACAAGCTATTATGGGCTCTAGCATAGTTGATTAAGTTGCGTGAAGCTTCTGAAGAGGTGGATCAGCAGGTAGTGGGATGTAGGTTGGTATGGTCTGCCCGGAGTAAGGAGTTAATGCTTCTGAAAGACTGTGTCTCGGTCATCTGTTTCTCAAACACCCCGTAGTGCGAGAAATCCAACAGAGGAGATTGGGTCTTGTGGGGAAAAGTGCGCAAACCTCTGCAAAGTGTATAAACTAATCATGGCTAGCCGTGTCCATGGTTATGGACATCTTGAGTATCTAGTACTTGGAGTATCATAAGTATCTCATCACTCTAAACTAATATTGTTGGGTTGTTAATTACTTTAATTGGGATTGAGTTGGAGGAACCTTCTCAATGATGTTTCAACTACCATGATAGCTAAATAAAATCTATTCCTTTATTGTAGGGAAAAATTTGCTTTTCGCAAAAACTATAACCATAGAGCTTTCCACCAGCCAAATATGCATGTAGTGATAGCATTATTCTGTTCTTGCTCTACTGTGTTATCTTGCTAGCATATTCCATGTGCTGACCTGTTTTCGGGCTGCAGCGTATTATGTTGCAGACTTTTCAGACGAGGAGTAAGGTTCGTTAGGTCGTTGCCGTGCAGCTCAGCTATGCCGTTGGAGTTGATGGACTCACTTTATCTTCCAAGCCTTCCGCTGTTATCGTATTAGATGGCCTTAAGCCATATTTATTGTAATAAGTTCTCTTTTGAGACATTCAATGTAATAAGTGTGTGATTGCTACTCTGTTATAAATCCTTGAGTACTGTGTGTGTCAGCATTACCGATCCAGGGATGGCACTAAAGCACAGAGACTTGCCCATTTGAGGTCGGGTCGCTACACCATCGACCTTAGACGCACAGTTCGGGACCCCCTACCCGAGATCCGCCGGTTTTGACACCAACATTGGTGCTTTCATTGAGAGTTCCACGATGCCGTCCTCAAAAGGTTCGATGGCCCATTCAATCGTCAACAATGACGCTGTCCAAGGTGAGACCTTCCTCCCTGAACAGATCTTCGTGTTCGGCGGCTTCGCACTACGGGCCAACTCGCTTGGCCATCTGGAGCTGATCGATAGCTATGCCCCTGGCCACCAGTTCAGATTTGGGAGCTTGAACTATGTTGCAGACATCGGTGTAGACTTGATCTTTGCCGGATTCGAGACCGTGGCAAGCACTCCTAGTCACCCCGATGGACACAACCTAAATCTGGCATCGGACCGCATCTAGGAGATAGCTCGTGTAACCGCTCTGGCCCTAGATCCGGAGCATTCTGCGCCATCCAAGGACCGGAGGCTTAACCCCACCTCAGAGGCCAAAGACTCCCCGACGTTGGAGCCGCACATGGACGTAAACTCTCAGAATATTTGTGTCACCGGAACCCCGAACTCGTCTCTGGGTGTAAGTTCCGAACCATGTGAGTCCATGGATGCTGAACTTGATCGTTTATCGATCGTTGAGTTCAGCGCCGCAGACATCTTCCAGCAGGCACCCTTGGGCGATGTGCTAAGCTCATTAAAAAGCCTGTCCTTGGCGGGGGACTCACAGCCGAACTATGTTTGGTTCGAACTAGGGGCTGATGATGGAGAATTTGCTTCACGCTGTCAGGACCCCGATTCTAAGCCACATCGATCTAGCCGGTAACACCTCATATCACTTTGCGGCCTCACGCACGGTATCCCACGGGTGTCCCCTTACCCTGGCCCGGGACCGTTTGCGCCTTTTGGCTCGCGTATATGACAATGTCGCTAGCATCCATATGACCGAGAACCCGGGCCGACATGGCTAGTCGTGAACCCAAAGCGGCACAGACCTATGGAGACAGGCATACATGAATCACATCGAACATGTCGGTCATCAACGAGTGATTCCGGGCTGTAGCACTGGGCTAACAGGACTCCGGGGATCCCGGGCTGTAGCAGGCTAGACAAGACTCCAGATATCACCGCGTGACATTTCCCCGAAGGGACAGATATAGGGACGAAGTGAAACACATGCCGGCCAGTCAAGTGTCCTGAACAGTAGTGCTGGGCTAGCAGGACTCCGGTGAACCGGGCTGTAGCGGACTACCATGGCTCGAGGAGCACTAGACTACATTTCCCCATAAGAAAGGCTGCGAAGGGCAAACAACTAGATTGTCGGATCCCACTCATACCAAGCATTTCAATCATACACACAATATGCCCGATATGAGTACATACAACATGGCATCACAACAAAACTCTACAACTCAAGTACTTTATTTAAAGGCTCCAGGGAGCCATACATAACATATTCATACAGATAGGGGTCACATGACCTGACACTCAAGTCATACAGTCATACAAGCACATGCGGAAGCAACTAGTCTGAGTATAGACTCTAGAAAGAAAGAAGGCTTCTCGAAGCCTGTCTATCTACATAGGGCCCTCCATGGCCTGGATCACCACCTGGGTGGCTAGTCACTCGTCGACGTCAAGGTCTACATAAAACCCATCGGAGGGGGCAGTGTTGTCGTCTGAAAACAATAAATAAGCAAACATGAGTACAAAGGTACTCAGCAAGTCTTACATCAGAACCTACTATACATGCTCATTCTCAAAAAGGTGGTGGGGTTTATGCAGCAAGCCAGCTTTGACTCTTGGCTAAGCTATCCTACGGAACCTTTTAGCAAAATAGTTTTCGCACACGAGTCCACTACTCACCATCACAATACTCCACCGTGGATCCTCCCTCGTATCCTGCGAGAGGGCCATCCTCGGTACTCACACTTATCTTGAGTCTTTTAGTAGTACCCATTAACTTGTCTATGAACTGTATATGCAATCAAGTAGTCCTTTACCGCGGACGCGGCTATTCAAATAGTTTTATACCCTGCAGGGGTGTACTTCGTCATACACGCTTTCACCGCTTACCGCCGCCTACACGACATGTACTCGGCAACCTTCAAGCGGAAGCCCAGCGAGGGTGTCGGCCACGGCCTACCTAAACACCTAAGCCCCTAGTCCAGGTTATCGCCTATCCATGTTCCATCCGCAGGGAGTCCGGCCAAGGTTTCCACATACGGCCCCTGAACGATGTGAACAGGGTTCCCGAGACACCAAACGGGTGACTCGGTACACCGTGCCACGGTATATCTACCGCAACATAGCCCACCCCTAGGGTCAGCGCTACGCACGGCCGCCAACACATATCCTACAAACACCAGAAACTATTTGCAACTCCTGGACAGAGTACTAGGGTGGCTAAGAAGCAGAGAGGGTCCATTTGTTTCGGGCCCAATGTACGGTAGTAACTGCATCTTAAATCACGCATACAGATCTCAGTTCTTATGGACAGCCTCAATGAAACAACCCACCATGTACTCCTACATGGCCTCTCATCGATACCTTTACCAAAACATGTTCAACACATCCCACATATTACTGGCACAAGCATTTCACTCTAGCCCATCACCCAGATGAACCAGACCTGACACAACTCTAAGCATAGCAGGCATAGCAAGGTAGGAATCACAAAACATGGCTCAATCAACTCCTACACATGCTAGTGGGTTTCATCTAGTTACTGTGGCAATGACAGGTCATGCAGAGGATAAAGGTTCAACTACCGTAGCACACAGCAGTTTGAATCGTGTTGTCTTAATGCAGTAAACAAGAGCAGGAGCGAGATCATGGGTTGTATCGGAATGATCAATGGTTGCTTGCCTGATGGAGTGGTAACGGGATACTGCCCTTCAGTTGGATACTCGTGAATATCCTCGGAGGCAGAACCTACCACGAAGAACACAACCGAGCACAATCAACACATGACGATATGCAACAATATGATGCATGCTATGACATGGCAATATGGATGTGTCTTGGCCTAATGCAAGCTAAAACAGAAGGGTAATTGCTTATTTGAACCAAAGGTTCAAGTGTTAGCTCATTTAACTTGATCATATTAGTGCATCACCTTATATTGCATAAACAGCAGGTTTAACTTGTTCTGACATGCATGAAACCAGTACCAATGGATAGCTTGGATTTTTCTGATAATTTTTCATATATAATTTGTCTCATTTGGAGTTATGGTTGAATTTCTATGAATTTTTGAAGTTTAGGCAATTTTCTAGAATTTTCTATATAAAATTAAATCCAGAAAAGAGTTATTGCGTCAGCCTTGCGTCAGCATGACGTCAGCAAGTCAACAGGCCCGGTACAGGTCAAACCTGACCTGTGGGACCCGTGTGTCAGTGGCTCATTTAGTTAATTAACTAATTAATTTGGATTAACACTAAACAGGTCTAAATAGCAGGGGGCCCGCTTGTCATTGACTCAGGGGAGTCAACTGGGCCCACCCAGTCAATGGTCAAGGTCAACACTCGCCGGCGTCTAGCCGCCGGCGAGGCCAGACGCGGCGGAGGAAGTGCATTTGCATGTTCCGGCCACCAAACGGAAGGCGGGGAGCATCTACGGGCTCCTGGGAACGAGCCGCAGCTCTTGGTGGTGAGGGTTGAGCTCGGGGTGGCCGGAGACATCGCCGACAACGACTTTGGCGGTCGCCGGAGTTCGGGCGCCGATGGAAACGGCGCCACCGTGCACAGGAGGAGCAACGGGTAGCACCTACGCGTTCTGCAGGCTCCCGCAAAGCTAACAGGCATATGCACGGGGCCGATTGGCCACCGGAGCCTCGTCGGCGACGAGCTGGTGTGGCGGTGTGCTTCGGGCGTCATGGGAAGTGGTGCTACAACAAGCACTAGGCCGTGGGGTTAGGGGGAAACGACGGAGGAGCTCACGGGGAGGTCGAAGCGCAGCTCAGCGGGCCTGGGGACGACCTAGACGGCGCGAATCGAGGACGAGGTCGCCGGTGGCCAGAGGTTGAAGAAGAGCTCGAAGTCGACGCTGCAGGGCTTCCGGCGGGGCGTGGTTCGGTGAGGGGGTCGAGGACGACGTTGCGGAGCTCGTGGGCACAACCGAGGGGCGAGGGGGTGGCTGTGGCCGTGGTGGTTCTCGTCGGCGGCGACGGCCGCGTTCTGTGGAAGTGAGGGGGAGAGCCAGAGGAGGGGATGAGCACGGGGGAGGAGGAATGAGAGGGCCAGGGGGTGCGTGGCCATCTCCGTGGCATTGGGAGGGAGTCCGGGAAGCAGGAGGTGCCGCGCAGGGGGGGAGGTGGCGCGCGCGCGTGCCGGCGAGCGTCGGGCACACGCCCGCATCCTTCTGTCCGAGGAGGGGGACGACAGGAGGCAGCGGGGTGGGCTGGGCCGCCAGCTGGAGATGGGCCAGGTAAGTGGCCCAGTGGCCTTTCCCTTTTTATTTTTTTGTGTTTTTCTATTTCTGTTATTCTGTTTTGATTTAGTTTAAATACTAAATCATTTTATAAAATCCTGAAAATATTTATGGACACTTACTGAAATATTTCAGTGGCCCAAAAAATAGTTCCAACATTATTTGAGCATTTGAATTATTTAATAGCATTTAAATGCCCAAATTCAAATATTTATGAATTAAATCAATGCCCCTTTTGTTGACCTAAAATTATGTGCACCATTTTTCCCAAGGGTTCGAATCCAAGGCAAAGAGGGTGAACATTTTTGAAGGGCATTTCAGGTTCATTGAATTTATTTTTAGTAAACCCTAGTTGATTTCAGGGGGGGTGCTGGGGGTTCTGCTTTCCCCATTTCAATTTTCTGATGAAGGTAAACATGATGCACACTCTAATGCATAATCTAGCTAGGGTTTGACAACTCACCCCCACTCAATAGAATCTCGTCCCGAGATTTAGGATCATCTGGGAAGAAGGTGGGGTACTCGAGTCGAAGACGATCCTCCCTTTCCCAAGTGGCTTCTTCCTCGGAATGGTGTGACCATTGAACCTTGAAAAACTTGATATTATGAGTGGTACGCTCGGCTTGATCAAGGATACGAACGGGGTATTCCCGATAAGAAAGGTTATCTTGTAAATCAAGCGTTTCGTGGTCCACTCCACGGATAGGATCCGCGAAGCAACGCCTGAGTTGCGAAACGTGGAAGACATCGTGAACTCTGGAAAGATGCGGAGGTAGTTCCAATTGGTAGGCAACTTCTCCTCGTTTGGCAAGAATGCGAAAGGGTCCAATGTAACGAGGAGCCAATTTGCCTTTGATACCGAAGCGATGGGTTCCCTTTAACGGGGTAACCCGAAGGTAAGCCTTCTCGCCAATTTCAAATGTCATAGGCTTATGTTTACGATCATATTGACTCTTTTGGCGAGATTGGGCTGTTTTCAATTTCTCACGAATAACGACCTGCTCTTCTGCTTCCTGAATCATATCCGGGCCAAAGAGTTGTCTTTCCCCGGTTTCTGTCCAGTTAAGAGGCGTTCGACATTTTCGTCCATAGAGAACTTCGAAGGGAGCTTTGCCCAAACTAGCTTGATAGCTATTGTTATAAGCAAACTCCGCGAATGGAAGGCATTTCTCCCAACTCATTCCGAACGAGATAACAGAAGCTCGGAGCATATCTTCCAGAATTTGATTGACTCGCTCTACTTGACCACTTGATTGAGGATGGAAGGCGGTGCTAAAGGAGAGATGAGTTCCCATAGCATTTTGGAAACTTTCCCAAAATCGAGAGGTGAAGAGACTTCCACGGTTTGAGTTAATTTCCAATGCGACACCATGAAGAGACACTATTCGGGAGATGTATAAGTCAGCTAGCTGGCTAGCGGTGATACTCTCACGAACAGGTAGAAAATGGGCTACTTTGGAAAGACGGTCGATCACAACGAAGATGGCATTATTTCCTCTCTTGGTCCTGGGAAACCCAGTGATGAAATCCATACTGATTTTGTCCCATTTCCATTCAGGAATAGCCAAAGGTTGAAGGGTGCCGGCAGGCCGTTGATGCTCTGCTTTAACACGACGACAAACATCGCAATTGGCAATGTATTGAGCGATTTCTCTCTTCATCCTAGTCCACCAAAACCTCTGGCGTAGGTCTTGATACATTTTGGTACTACCGGGATGAATGGTGAGAGGGGATTCATGAGCTTCCTTAAGGATCAGTCGCCTCAGGTTTCGTGCCTTTGGAACCACCAGGCGATTCCCAAAGTATACGACACCTTGATCATCAATGGAGAAACAATTCACGACTCCTTTCTTAACGTTTCTCTTGATACGGGAAATTCCCGGATCTATCTTCTGTGCCTTGATGACCTGATCCGTAAGGGTAGGTTCTGCCACCAGGGTGGATAGGAATCCTTGAGGAACAATGTGAAGATTAAGCTTGCGAAATTCCTCATGGAGAAGTGGTTGACTTTGTTGTAACATCAGGTTGTTACAGTAGGACTTACGACTTAGAGCATCAGCCATGACATTGGCTTTGCCAGGGGTGTAAGTTATTCCTAAGTCGTAATCCGAGATCAACTCGACCCAACGTCTTTGCCTGAGATTCAAATCTGGTTGGGTGAAGATATATTTCAAGCTTTGGTGATCGGTGAAGATCTCGCAACGATTACCGAGAAGGTAATGTCGCCAGGTTTTGAGTGCATGGACTACAGCTGCAAGCTCTAGATCATGTGTGGGATAATTTTCCTCATGTGGGTGTAATTGCCGTGAAGCATAGGCAATTACCTGACGATCTTGCATGAGTATGCAACCTAGTCCTTGTCGCGAGGCGTCGCAATAGATAATGAAGTCCTTGGAGAAATCTGGTGGTACCAGTACGGGAGCAGATGTCAGGCGTCTTTTCAGCTCCTGAAAACTGAACTCGCACTATGGAGTCCACTCGAACTTTTTATCTTTCTTGAGGAGTTTAGTTAGGGGTTTAGCAACCTTGGAGAAATTCTCGACGAAGCGGCGGCAATAGCTCTCTAGGCCAAGGAAACTCCGAACTTGCTTGACCGTTTTAGGTGGAGTCCAATCAAGGACGACTTGAACTCGCTCGGGATTGACAGCAATACCCTTACCAGAGATTACATGGCCTAGATAGGTCACTTCTGACAACCAAAATTCACACCTGGAGAATTCGGCATAAAGGCGATGCTCTCAAAGTTTCATCAATACCAGCCTTAGATGTTCGGCATGTTCCTCTTCATTCTTGGAGTAGATGAGTATGTCATCGAGGTATACTACGACGAATTTGTCCAAGTACTCCATGAAAACCGAGTTCATTAACCGGGAGAAGGTGGCCGGGGCATTGGTTAAACCGAAGGACATGACGGTGTACTCGTATTGGCCATAATGAGTAACAAAGGCCGTTTTGGGAATGTCCCCGTTTCTGATTTTGATTTGATGGTAGCCCAACCTCAAATCCATCTTGGAGAAGACTGAGGATCCAGCGAGCTGATCATACAGGTCGTTGATCCTGGGAAGCGGGTATTTGTTCTTGATGGTGACCAGATTAACAGGTCGGTAATCCACAACCATTCGATCCGTTCCATCCTTCTTCTTGACGAAGAGGACGGGGCAAGCCCAAGGAGAGGAGCTAGGATGGATGAACCCTTTGTTCAAGGACTCATCGAGTTGGTTCTTAAGCTCGGCTAGTTCTAAGGGTGCCATCTTGTAGGGTCTTCTAGCAATTGGAACGGTTCCTGGAACAAGGTCTATCACAAACTCGACATCCCTGTCAGGTGGAACACCTGGCAGTTCTTCCGGAAACACATCCGGGAAGTCTCGGACTACCGGAACGTCATCAAGGTCTGGAAGAGGGTTGGCATTGAGAGAGTAAAGTTGGCGCTTGGCCACTCGAGTTAAGACATTAACTGTCTTGCCCGAGGGATGAGTAAGTTGAACGGTTCTAGTGGCACAATCGATCTTGGCATAATGAGCCGATATCCAGTCCATACCCAAGATGATGTTTATGTCGGAGGACTTGAGAGCTATTAAAGATGCAAGGAAAACAAGCCTATCGACAAGGATTTCGTTCCCATGGCTTACCCTAGAAGTTTGCCATTTGGAACCCGGAGTTTGAATTACCATGGAAGTGGGCATGTCACAGAATGTCGTGTTATGCAACCGAGCATAATTCTCGGATATGAATGAATGAGATGCTCCAGTATCGAAAAGAACAGATGCCGGATGGCAGTTAACAAGGAGCGTACCAAGGACGACGTTGGGATCCTCATGAGCCTCTTCGGCTGAAACATAATTGACATGGCCACGTCCAGTGGTGGCCGGCTTGGCGTAGAAAGTCTTTCCCGCGGGCTTACCACGGCCAACGGACTTTCCAGCTTGATTGGGGTTGTTCTGGGGACACTCTCGACTATAGTGACCCGGTTCTCCACACTTGAAGCATGTTACCACAGTGGGGCGTGGAGCAACATTAGCAGCAGGGCCACCATAGGGCTTGGGCGGTGCAAAATGCTGGTTGGGACGAGGCGCCTCAAAGGATGGCCTCGGGGTGAATCTGGGTGGCAGTGCGGTGCTTGGAATCCACACCCGGCGCTTCTGAGCTCCAGAGCCGGATGAAGACCCAAATCACGGGAGTGCTTGCGTGAAGCGTCACAATCAGTCTGGCCTGTCTCAGCACTGATAGCTTTATTGACCAGCTTCTGGAAGGATGTGCACTCGTGCAGACGGAGATCGCGGCGAAGCTCAGGGCTAAGTCCCTTCCGGAACCTTGCCTGCTTCTTGGCGTCAGTAGAAACCTCTTCAGGAGCATAGCGTGCCAGGTTCCCAAATTCTCGGCTATATGCATCCACAGTCAGCCTTCCTTGGGTGAAGTTGCAGAACTCCTCCCTCTTGCGATCCATGAGACCTTCCGGAATGTGATGCTCACGGAAAGCCTCGCTGAACTCAGCCCAGGTAGTGATTTGGCCGACCGGGCGCATAGCTTCGTAGTTTTCCCACCAATGGCTAGCGGGGCCCTCGAAATGATAAGCAGCATAGGTAACCTTGTCGGCTTCGGCTACGTTGGTAGAACGTAGCTTGTGGGTGATGCTGCGAAGCCAATCATCCGCGTCGAGGGGCTCGACGGAATGGTTAAACTTTGGTGGGTACAGCTTGATAAAGTCGTTGATTGACACCAAGTCATTTCGTGGGTGGCGTGCAGTGTTCTGCTCAATCCGCTCCAGCAGGCAGTTGGTCTCATTCTTGTTCCTTTCCGCCTCCAGCATCACTTCGGCCAGGGAAGGCGGGTGAGGCAAATTTTCACCTCTAGCTGCACTGGCTTCCCCCCGCTCCGGGACAGCAGGGTTGCCACGGGTGTTGACCATCCTAGGAGGAAACAAGACAACGGTTTAGACAAGGATGGCTCAAACTTAACAGGGAAGTGCAGAATGTAAAGGATAACACGGAATGCAGAGATGCTCATTCGTATGCCATGGTAATATAAAACTGCCATATATACACCAACGGTCATACTCGTCATACATAGTAGTACAAGCCCATGCTACAGTACAACTATGAAGGTAGACGTTACATCTCATCGGAGGCATTCCGAGTCCCTATACATTATTTGTCTACACCTCCGGAATCGATTACACACCAAGTCGTATTCCACAAGTCACGCAGGACAGTGGGGATACAACTACTACAATACTAGTGGTACTACTACTAACTCAGATAGCTCCGTAGTAGTCCTCATAGAAGTCACCTCCATAGCCTGGAAGTTCAACGTGATCATCCGGAAACAGACGGTCCTGAGGAGCCTGTGGACCATAGGGGCTAGGATGAGGTCTTGGACCAACAAACGGTGGCCTGCGGGGACCACGGGGTGGGGTGATGCCTCCCACATCACGCCAATCCACCATGTCTGGTAGAGCTGCTCTCACAGGATACAGATCCCTGGTATCCATACATCCAGCTTGCACCGCGGGTGCAAACCGAGTCAATGTGGCCCAATGATCAGCACGGGTATTAAAAAGCTCCAGCCTCAAGGCCCGATTCTCTCGGTCCTTATCTTCGAGCATCTCAGCGGTGGTACGAGTTAATGAGTCCTCCTGAGTGGAGTCAGCATAGATAGCCTGAAGATACCCCTGCGCTCCCAGAAGTGAAGCTGGCATGTAACGGAAGTCAGTGTTCCGAAGCAGGCCAGTCCGGACTCGCAAGATGGTCATCATGGAGTAGGCAGCATCCTGCACAGCCATCTCAACGGTAACTCCGAGTCCATAGGAACAGTGAAGGGGCTCGGTAGATCCAGGATAGGAAGGAAATATCCTGACGGTGCAGAAATACTGGCTTTGATTAAAGTCGCAGAACTGCTCTTCAACAGTGTATTCGGGATACCAACGGTATCCTGTCTCGATCATGACCCGGACCAACATAGCAGTATGACCGGGCACGTCGAGGCACCTGGTCAGGCGAACCACTTGATTTTGAGAATGGTTGTCCATCTGAAAGCACAACCACAAGACAAAGACATCAGGATTCCTAGGGAAAATTGGACAGCATAACGGCTGTAAATGCTCAGAAAAAGATTTGAGACATCCACAACAGTTCACAATACCGCTCAACAGCATCATATCAAGGTTCTGATTCAAATAGCAACGTACTAAAATAGTAGAAACTGGACTGGAACTCGTAGCAATAATCCTATAAACTACTACGGATTAGTAACACGTGAACTTGATAGAAGAAGAGAGCCTAGTCCTTAACCCACGTTGAATGAGAAGAGAATGACTCAGATCAGAAGCATAGGGTAAAGGAGTAAAAGAACCTTACGTTCCCTCCCACAATCAATTCCCTTACATATAACTAAATCATTTCTAGACTCGACATCGACCAGTTTGGCTGAACGAACCTACAGGCAGTCCGGCTCTGATGCCAACGTTGTCAGGACCCCGATTCTAAGCCACATCGATCTAGCCGGTAACACCTCATATCACTTTGCGGCCTCACACACGGTATCCCACGGGTGTCGCCTTACCCTGGCCCGGGACCGTTTGCGCCTTTTGGCTCGCGTATATGACAATGTCGCTAGCATCCATATGACCGAGAACCCGAGCCGAGATGGCTAGTCATGAACCCAAAGCGGCACAGACCTATGGAGACAGGCATACATGAATCACATCGAACATGTCGGTCATCAACGAGTGATTCCGGGCTGTAGCACTGGGCTAACAGGACTCCGGGGATCCCGGGCTGTAGCAGGCTAGACAGGACTCCAGAGATCACCGCGTGACATTTCCCCGAAGGGACAGACATAGGGACGAAGTGAAACACATGCCGGCCAGTCAAGTGTCCTGAACAGTAGTGCTGGGCTAGCAGGACTCCAGTGAACCGGGCTGTAGCGGACTACTATGGCTCGAGGAGCACTAGACTACATTTCCCCATAAGAAAGGCTGCGAAGGGCAAACAACTAGATTGTCGGATCCCACTCATACCAAGCATTTCAATCATACACACAATATGCCCTATATGAGTACATACAACATGTCATCACAACAAAACTCTACAACTCAAGTACTTTATTTAAAGGCTCCAGGGAGCCATACATAACATATTCATACAGATAGGGGTCACATGACCCGACACTCAAGTCATACAGTCATACAAGCACATGCGGAAGCAACTAGTCTGAGTACAGACTCTAGAAAGAAAGAAGGCTTCTCGAAGCCTGTCTATCTATATAGGGCCCTCCATGGCCTGGATCACCACCTGGGTGGCTAGTCAATCGTCGACGTCAAGGTCTACATAAAACCCATCGGAGGGGGCAGTGTTGTCGTCTGAAAACAATAAATAAGCAAACATGAGTACAAAGGTACTCAACAAGTCTTACATCAGAACCTACTATACATGCTCATTCTCAAAAAGGTGGTGGGGTTTATGCAGCAAGCTAGCTTTGACTCTTGGCTAAGCTATCCTACGGAACCTTTTAGCAAAATAGTTTTCGCACACGAGTCCACTACTCACCATCACAATACTCCACCGTGGATCCTCCCTCGTATCCTGCGAGAGGGCCATCCTCGGTACTCACACTTATCTTGAGTCTTTTAGTAGTACCCATTAACTTGTCTATGAACTGTATATGCAATCAAGTAGTCCTTTACCGCGGACGCGGCTATTCGAATAGTTTTATACCCTGCAGGGGTGTACTTCGTCATACACGCTTTCACCGCTTACCGCCGCCTACACGACATGTACTCGGCAACCTTCAAGCGGAAGCCCAGCGAGGGTGTCGGCCACGGCCTACCTAAACACCTAAGCCCCTAGTCCAGGTTATCGCCTATCCAGGTTCCATCCGCAGGGAGTCCGGCCGAGGTTTCCACATACGGCCCTGAACGATGTGAACAGGGTTCCCGAGACACCAAACGGGTGACTCGGTACACCGTGCCACGGTGTATCTACCGCAACATAGCCCAGCCCTAGGGTCAGCGCTACGCACGGCCGCCAACACATATCCTACAAACACCAGAAACTATTTGCAACTCCTGGACAGAGTACTAGGGTGGCTAAGAAGCCGAGAGGGTCCATTTGTTTCGGGCCCAATGTACGGTAGTAACTGCATCTTAAATCACGCATACAGATCTCAGTTCTTATGGACGGCCTCAATGAAACAACCCACCATGTACTCCTACATGGCCTCTCATCGATACCTTTACCAAAACATGTTCAACACATCCCACATATTACTGGCACAAGCATTTCACTCTAGCCCATCACCCAGATGAACCAGACCTGACACAACTCTAAGCATAGCAGGCATAGCAAGGTAGGAATCACAAAACATGGCTCAATCAACTCCTACACATGCTAGTGGGTTTCATCTAGTTACTGTGGCAATGACAGGTCATGCAGAGGATAAAGGTTCAACTACCGTAGCACACAGCAGTTTGAATCGTGTTGTCTTAATGCAGTAAACAAGAGCAGGAGCGAGATCATGGGTTATATCGGAATGATCAATGGTTGCTTGCCTGATGGAGTGGTAACGGGATACTGCCCTTCAGTTGGATACTTGTGAATATCCTCGGAGGCAGAACCTACCACGAAGAACACAACCGAGCACAATCAACACATGACGATATGCAACAATATGATGCATGCTATGACATGGCAATATGGATGTGTCTTGGCCTAATGCAAGCTAAAACAGAAGGGTAATTGCTTATTTGAACCAAAGGTTCAAGTGTTAGCTCATTTAACTTGATCATATTAGTGCATCACCTTATATTGCATAAACAGCAGGTTTAACTTGTTCTGACATGCATGAAACCAGTACCAATGGATAGCTTGGATTTTTTTGATAATTTTTCATATATAATTTGTCTCATTTGGAGTTATGGTTGAATTTCTATGAATTTTTGAAGTTTAGGCAATTTTCTGGAATTTTCTATATAAAATTAAAACCAGAAAAGAGTTATTGCGTCAGCCTTGCGTCAGCATGACGTCAGCAAGTCAACAGGCCCGGTACAGGTCAAACCTGACCTGTGGGACCCGTGTGTCAGTGGCTCATTTAGTTAATTAACTAATTAATTTAGATTAACACTAAACAGGTTTAATTAGCAGGGGGGCCCGCTTGTCATTGACTCAGGGGAGTCAACTGGGCCCACCCAGTCAATGGTCAAGGTCAACACTCACCGGCGTCTAGCCGCCGGCGAGGCCAGACGCGGCGGAGGAAGTGCATTTGCATGTTCCGGCCACCAAACGGAAGGCGGGGAGCATCTACGGGCTCCTGGGAATGAGCCGCAGCTCTTGGTGGTGAGGGTTGAGCTCGGGGTGGCCGGAGACGTCGCCGACGACGACTTTGGCGGTCACCGGAGTTCGGGCGCTGATGGAAACGGCGCCACCGTGCACGGGAGGAGCAACGGGTAGCACCTACGCGTTCTGCAGGCTCCCGCAAAGCTAACAGGCATATGCACGGGGCCGATTGGCCACCGGAGCCTCATCGGCGACGAGCTGGTGCGGTGGTGTGCTTCGGGCGTCATGGGAAGTGGTGCTACAACGAGCGCTAGGCCGTGGGGTTAGGGGGAAACGACGGAGGAGCTCACGGGGAGGTCGAAGCGCAGCTCAGCGGGCCTGGGGACGACCTAGACGGCGCGAATCGAGGACGAGGTCGCCGGCGGCCGGAGGTTGAAGAAGAGCTTGAAGTCGACGCTGCAGGGCTTCCGGCGGGGCGTGGTTCAGTGAGGGGGTCGAGGACGACGTTGCGGAGCTCGTGGGCACAACCGAGGGGCGAGGGGGTGGCTGTGGCCGTGGTGGTTCTCGTCGGCGGCGACGGCCGCGTTCTGTGGAAGTGAGGGGGAGAGCCAGAGGAGGGGATGAGCACGGGGGAGGAGGAATGAGAGGGCCAGGGGGTGCGTGGCCGTCTCCGTGGCATTGGGAGGGAGTCCGGGAAGCAGGAGGTGGCGCGCAGGGGGGAGGTGGCGCGCGCGCGTGCCGGCGAGCGTCGGGCACACGCCCGCGTCCTTCTGTCCGAGGAGGGGGACGACAGGAGGCAGCGGGGTGGGCTGGGCCGCCAGCTGGAGATGGGCCAGGTAAGTGGCCCAGTGGCCTTTCCCTTTTTATTTTTTTGTGTTTTTCTATTTCTGTTATTCTGTTTTGATTTAGTTTAAATACTAAATCATTTTATAAAATCCTGAAAATATTTATGGACACTTACTGAAATATTTCAGTGGCCCAAAAAATAGTTCCAACATTATTTGAGCATTTGAATTATTTAATAGCATTTAAATGCCCAAATTCAAATATTTATGAATTAAATCAATGCCCCTTTTGTTGACCTAAAATTATGTGCACCATTTTTCCCAAGGGTTCTAACCCAAGGCAAAGAGGGTGAACATTTTTGAAGGGCATTTCAGGTTCATTGAATTTATTTTTAGTAAACCCTAGTTGATTTCAGGGGGGGGGGGGTGCTGGGGGTTCTGCTTTCCCCATTTCAATTTTCTGATGAAGGTAAACATGATGCACACTCTAATGCATAATCTAGCTAGGGTGTGACACCCACCCGCCACCCACTCCATAGTCACTGTCGAGGACTTAACCGAATGCTCGATTACAGCTCTGAAGACCTCGACGGTATAGACGACGATGCTGATAAGGAGCAGGGCCAAAACCCGTCGTTTGCCGGATGTTGGACGGTCACTTCTTCATATGACGTATACATGGTGGATACACCTAAACAAACTAACGACGATGACAAAGAAGATCCAGTCGAGGATAAACCTCCTGAGACATAGCCTAGATGCGGGCGTCAGCAGCGCCGCTCTAAGTCACGTCGTGCAAAAGGCAGCAATGCCGGGATCGTAGAAAACAACACCCCGGTCGATGCCGGAGACAATGAAGATCCTGTTGAGGCAACGCCCGAAGAGGATGAATGAGAAGACGGACACGATAGCCCTGTCGAACATGCCATACACGAAGACTCGAAGGACAGTAATTATATTTCGGCCTCCGAGGATGAGGAGAGCCTCGGTGACGAGGATTTCATCGTGCCTGAGGAACCTCTCGAGCAGGAGCGCTTTAAACGCCGGCTATTGGCCACCGCAAGGAGCCTGAAAAAGAAGCATCAACATCTCCAAGCTGACCAAGACCTGCTCAACGATAGATGGACAGACATCCTAATAGTCGAAGAATACGGCCTCAAGTGCACAACCAAGGGTTACCCGAAGCGCAGATTGCTACCTCAGTTCGATGAGGAGGCGCCGGAACGTGTACCACACGGTCGGGATATTGCGGTTAACCGACCACCATGCGGTCAGGATAAAGCAGCAGCTCAAGCCGAATAGCAGTCCACCTCAACCCAAAGAAAAAATAGAGATAAAATAGCTCGGGATCATACATACGACCCTCGGCAGGACCTGGACAGTAGAGCAGAACACACCAGATCGATCTACGGATCGCGAGGATGTGCCTCAACGCGCAATGGCAGCTACCTATTTGGACATGAGAAGTCTAGTCACGACTGGGCCGAAAACCGCAGGCGGACTCCATCTAAGCTACGTCGCGATGTGGCCCAATATAGAGGCGCCACACACCCACTCTGCTTCACTGACGAAGTAATGGAGCATGAATTCCCAGAAGGGTTTAAACCCGTGAATATCGGATCATACGACGGAACAACAGATCCCACGGTGTGGATTGAGGATTTCCTTCTCCATATCCACATGGCCCGCGGAGATGACCTTCATGCCATCAAATACCTCCCATTAAAACTCAAAGGACCAGCTCGACACTAGTTAAACAGTCTGCCTGAAAACTCAATTTGCAGGTGGGAGGAGTTGGAAGAGGCCTTCCGCGATAACTTTCAAGGTACATATGTCCGGCCATCGAATGCCGATGACCTAAGTCACATTGTCTAGCAGCCTGGAGAGTCCGCCAGAAAGCTCTAGACTAGGTTTTTAGTTAAAAAGAACCGAATTGTTGACTGTCCGGACGTGGAAGCCCTCGCGGCCTTCAAACATAGCGTCCAGGACGAGTGGCTTGCCCGCAACCTTGGTCAGGAAAAACTAAAGTCCATGCCAGCCCTTACTGCTCTGATGACCCGCTTTTGCACGGGAGAAGACAGCTGGCTCGCCCGTAGAAGCAATAGCGCCAGCGATCCGGGCACCTCCGAAGTGCGGGACAGTAATGGAAAGCTACAAAGCAATAAAAACAAACGTCGCAATAATAATGAGGGTGCAGAGGACACATCGGTTAATGCTGGATTCAGTGGCCCCAAACCCAGCCAACGGAAAAAGCCATTTATGGCAAACAAAGACGGACCATCCAATTTAGACAAAATATTGGATAGGCCCTGCCAGATCCATGGCCACCCTAATAAACCAGCTAATCACACCAACAGAAGCTGTTGGGTCTTCAAACAGGCCGACAAGTTAAATGCCGAACACAAGGGGAAGAGGCTGCCCGGCGATAGCGATGACGAACAGGCTCACCAACTGAACAACGAGGGTCCGAAGCAGTTTCCCCCCGATGCAAAAACAGTAAACATGGTATACGTGACACACACCCCTAGAGGTGAGCGCACGGAACACCCCCTCCTTACAGGAGATCATACTACGGCTACCTCAGCCGAACTACACAGCGGCCCTATCACACCTCATACCGTGTCGGCCATCATGCCGCCGGTCTCCATTCAACATGACCGATTAATGTCCATAGTGGACTAGCAATCTGGCTTCCGCCGTTCATCTAATATGCCTTCGAAGTGCATACCGCGCATACATAATTATGCACTTGAAATACCCTGGGCATCGGCGAAAGCACAATGAGGGTGGGCTCGCAAACCAACCCCCTACTTTTCTAACTGCCCTTTTCCTTTTTACTCTTCCCTCTATAGGTAGCTCAAAGGCCGGTCACCCCGAGGACTGTACCAGATTCTAGTTCGTACAATCACCCAAGGGTTATTCCTGTCAAGGAATCCCTTAACCGAGGACAGGCGGCGCAGACGTGCGACAAGAGGTCCAAAATAACTTTTTGTAGACCGCACTCTCTATTTTGAGTCTGTAAAGTGCCTTTTTCCTCCGCCTTCAACCCATGGCATGTCAAATAGCCGGGGTTTTGACTTTGTTATCTATATAAACGATTGTCACATCACTCAGGTCCCAGTAAAAATAATAAAGAACCGAGTTTTCCCCCACGGTTGTTTTAAACACACACCTCGGCATAACTGCCAGGGGCTCGGTATGGGAGCAAACGAGTTGCCGACAAGTCCGAACAGCTCTATAGCGTATTTCGGCGTTGCGAGTTTGGCCTTATATGCATCAGCTCTGTACCATGTCTTGGGTCTATAGTTGGGTTGCCCGGCTCTTGTGCTTGCTATCCTACGTTCTTCTCTATCGGCTAGGGTAGTAAAGGGAGAACTACTGCGATTGTGCTTCCGATTCACCTGGTTAAGCACCTCAGTAGAGAAAGCCAAAAACTGTCTGTCATGATGCGTCGAGAGCTGGTCAACCACTCGATGACTTATTGGAATCTTTCGCGATTCCCTTCGTGTCACACGAAGGACCTCTTTCCGGTCAAATATGTAAATGCATCGTATGAATAGGCCGCATACATACAAGGGGCTATATTGTAGACCCACCATAAAACTCTTATGGCTAAGTGAAAGTCTTAACGCCCTATAGTCCGATTGCCTGGTTCGCCGCATTGACACCTCCTTCACGGACCAAGACGTTGGGTCGAGAGTGATCAGATGCTTTTGCGAACACCCCAGTATTTCCTACGAGGGGGCTGAAGCTGACGATTGGAAAACTTCCAGATTATATAAAAACGGCCGCATAGGAGGAACAAAAGCTTTCGAGCAAAACATAAAAATAGATTAAATATAAAATTGTCTTTTACAATTCCCATACATCTCACTCGAATATTATGTTTTTTTGAGCATTGACCCTCTATCAAGCGGGCAACCTCTAAAACGTCCTCAAAATAATGCTCTGGCACGTGATTGTCCTTGCCCTTGGGTGGACTCTTCGCTGCAACATTGATGGCCTTCATCTTCCCCAGTATGTCTTGACACGGGCAAAGGCCATCCGTGCACCCTCAATGCACGCCGACCGCTTAACAACGTCGATACGTGGCGCCGCATCAACAAGCCGCCGCACCAAGTCGACGTAGCTATTCAGAATAGGCTCAGTCGGCCACAGCCGGATTATGACGTTCTTCATGGCAGCGCTGGATATCCTATGAAGCTCGGCCCATTGGGACATTTGTTCATTCAGCAACAGAGGGCGCTTTGATGTGCCAAATTGTGACCAGAAAAGCTTCTCCCTTGTATACCCCTCTTGCACTTGGTAAAACTGCGCCGCATCGGAAGAACTCTTCGGCAAGTCTGAAAACTCGTCTGGGAAACTCCACACTTGGTTAAGCTGAGCATAGTTCGGATTGCCGAACTTAGTTTGTAGCAAAAAGGGCTTATCGGCCGCAATCTCCCCAGCTTGCCGGATCTCCTCACGGGCTGCTCTAGATTTAGACCGCGCTTCTCTCGCCTCTCACAAGGCCTTGTCAAGTTCAACTGTTTTGGCTTCATTCTCCTTCTCAAGAGATTCACAGTGGCTAGTAGCATTTTTTAGTTCGAGCACCATCGCGGATATTTTCTCCTTATCTTGGCGCCGAGCAGCTTGTTCAGCCTTTAGCTCAGCCGATGCCTTTTCGGCAGCCACATTACTAAACCGGGCCTCCTCCTTGGCCCGGGCCAGCTCCACCCAAAGAATCTCAATGGCGGCGGCACCATCTGCAGCCATATATATATATATACCAGTATGCAATTTTCAGCGTCACGCTTACATTACAAACACGTATGTATAAGGACTACTCCGATTACATACCTTGCGACTCGTCAAGACGCCTATTGATTAACGCAATGTCATCCCCTGCCACATCAAGCTTCCGCTGCAGCTCGATAATATCCGTAGTCCGGGTAGTCGTCAGGGGAGAAACAACCTATGTTCCAATTAATCAGGTCAGTCCCTTGGCATTTCTTTTGATCCTCTGATTGCCTCCCTCAGGAAGCCAATCAAAGTCTCATGAGCCGCTATCTATACACAGGTGCATTTCATGAATAAAACACAATGGAACATATTACAGTACAAACCTCGAAACCTCTTAGCAGGCCCACAAAAGCCTCATTTAATCCGTGCTTCATGGACATGACCTTTTCAATCACCGTGCCCATCAAGGTACGATGTTCCTCTGAGATGGACGCCTGCTGCAGCATGTTAGTCAGTATATCCGGCGCCTTTGGATCTCCGGAGGCTGCTGTAGAAGTATGGCCACCCATTGAAGGGATCCGTTTATTCGTATCCGGCTGTAGACCAGATTGTTCGGGACCTTCATTACTGGTCCCCGGACCCTGGGCCACCCAAGTATTACCTTCGGGTAATATCTTCATCGTCCCTTGCACCACCTGCTGGTCGGGGGAGACCCTCCACGACGACACCTCGAAGTCGTCCGCCCTATGGGGCGGAGAGGCTAGTGGAGGCGTTTCGCTTTCCATCATCTCTAGGAGAAGGTTGTCGGATTTCGGGTTCCGGCAGACCCTTAAGGTTCGAACACTGGGGTGCGCACGGAGATTACGCCTTCTACCTCCCTGCCTCGCGAAGATCTAAACTACCAAAAGAACTGCACAAGGGACACAGGAGTTATACTGGTTCGGGCCACCGTTGTGGTGTACTACCCTACTCCAGTGTGTGGTTGGTGGATTGCCTCCTGGGGCTGATGATGATGAAAAATACAAGGAAGAACAGCCTCGTGAGGGTCTGTTCTGGGATGGGGCGATGAACTACTAGGAGGAGTTCAATTACCCTTCTCTCTCTCTCTCACTCACTCTCTCTGCTTTGCTCTCACTTGTCGACCGTCCGAACAAAACCCCGAACCCCTTGCTATGCGGGTGGCTGGTCCTATTTATAGAGGCCCTGGTCCTCTTCCCAAATATTGAGCGGGAAGGGAGCCAACAATGGCGGGCTAATTTGAAGGGGGACAACGAGTATCAACTATCCTGGCAAAAGCAGTCTTCGCTTGCGCAAAGCTCTGATGATGACGCCGTCCTGGGCTCCACGGTGACCTCCGTCTCGTAGTCCTCCTGGTCTTGGTCTCGTTGCACCGAAATGGCAACCTTTGCCTGATGCCTCGGTACTCCGCGGCTGCACTTTCCCCCTTTGCACCAAAGAGGAAAGAAGGACGCTGCACGCGCTGGCACCTGCCTGGCGCCCTGAGTCGTCATGGCTTGCGTCACGGGCACCTCGCGAGGTACCCCGCCTTGATCTCTCCGCCTCCTCGCGAGCCAGCCTGACGAGGCCGTGCCCGAGGAAGCTCCGTGTCGTCCGCCTCGCGAGGCTTGGCCCCTCGCGAGGGTCTTGAGTCTTGTGTTGATGAAGATGGGCCATGCTGGGCCTCCTTTGAGCCACGCCGCAGGCAGGCAAGTCTGGGGACCCCCGTTCCCAGAACGCCAACAGTAGCCCCTGGGCCCAAGGCGCGCCCGGACTTGGCCGTGCCGAGAGGCGAAAGGGCAAGGGCGAAGCGCCGCGGGCCCTAACAGCCTACGGCCTTGGGCGCCGCGTGGTGTACGATGGGATGCGAGTGCCTCAGCAACCGTGCAGGTTGATAAAGGGGCGGCATCTGCCCAGACTTTGCCTTTTGCTTTCTCCGGTTGTTGCTCAGATCCCCTTTCTTGCGCCTCCCCTTTCTTCCTCCAAACTTCCAGATCTACTCCGGCTGCGTGACCTAGGAAGCCATGGCGCCTCGCCAGCCTCCGGCCGAAGCTTGGTACTCTCCTGCTCTGGACTTGCCGAATGTGTCCAAGGCTGGCCTTGCCCGGCTGCGCCAGATGGCGGCGGCGCAGGGCATCAATGGGACGAAGGTGTTCAAGGCCGGCTCCGCCACCCCTGAGGGCCGAGGGAGCACCTTTTATCCTCTCTTTGTAAGCTCCATTGCTGCGGGCCTGGTGCCTCCCTTCTCCGAGTTCTTCTTCTCTGTCCTCCGCCATTACAACTTGCAGGCTCTGCATCTCCACCCCAACTCCGTTCTTCTTCTGGCGATCTTCGCTTACTACTGCGAGGCCCACGTAGGGGTGCAGCCTTCGGTGGCCTTGCTGCGCCACTACTTCTCCCTCCGGGTCACTCGCGGTTCTCCTTCCGCGTGCACGGGCTTTGTCGCGTACGGCGGCACCATTGCCATCTCGAATCCCGGAAAGAGGATTGAGGGCTTCCGGAGCAAGTGGGTCTTGGTAGATGCCGGGCGCGTCCATCCTAGGCTGATCTTGCCCGCGGAGCCGCCCACGAGCTCCAGCGACCTGGGCCGAGCGGAGCTCACGGACCCCCATGCAAAACTGGTGTTGGAGAAGATGGACGCGGACCTGAGGCCGGCCAGCACGGCGGCGGCGAAGTTGACCGGTGCATTGCTGCTGAGGGAGTTCCTGGAGCACCAGCTGGCTCCACTCCAGCGGTACTCACCTCTGATGTGGAGGCTTCACCCGAGCCCCACGGCCTTGAGCGACGAAGATTTGGCCGTGGTCCTCCAATCTCTGGTCGGGGGCGAGGTGGCAAGGTTGGAGGGCGCTCCCAAGCCCTTGTTCCTTCGCGATGACTGGGAGCAGGTGGTGAAGTCCATGCCCGTTTTTAACGGGGAAGGGCTCATGCCCGTGGCGGCTTCCGAGGGACCAGTGGACGTGCCCTCCGGCGACTCCAGCAAGGAAGAGGACGAAGAGGAGCGGGGAAAGGGGCCCGACTCTGGGGCGACCGATGGAGAGTCGAGGGCTCCCCTCCCCCGGCGCAGGCCCCGCAGTCTCCGCCTTTCTTCGAGCGATGATGACGAGGATGGAGACAAGCAGGTCGACGGGAGCTCGCCCCCGATCCCAAAGAAGGACAGGACCGGGCTGATCTCCCGCGGGCCTGCCGCTGCCCCGAGGCAGCCTGCGGACGCGCCTTCTGCTTCTGAGGTTGACCCTTCCAGTCGGCTATCAGGCTTCAAGTTTGGCCGGAGGCTGCCCGAGCTCACCGGCGATGACCCGTAAGTGCTCTCCCCTTGTCTCTATTTCTTGTTCCGCTCCAGAGGCTTGACGTTCACATCTCTTGAATAGGCTGGAGCCCGTGGCGAAGAAGTTGAAGGGGGCTCCTGAGGCTCCATCCGCGGCAGCGCCTCCGCCTGCGGAGGAGTGTGACCGCGGTGCGCGGGCTTCTCCTGCCCGGTCGGCCTCGTGAGGCTTGGTCGAGCTGGCGGGGGCGAGCTCAGCCCCCATGGACCAAGTGACTCCTGTGGTGCCTTTGCCCAATGCCGCCACCACAGCTGCTGGGGCGCAGCAGGCTCCACCTCAGGACGCTGTGGTCTTGCCGTCGCCGCCTTCTTCCTCCGTTCCGCCGACTGTTGCTTCTCCAACTCCTCCTGCCCTCCTAGAGCATGCTGGTGCTGGACTGGACCGGCTGCGGCAGGATCTTCTTGGTGCCGACCCTCGCCTGGTGGCCGGGCGCTTGGAGCTGGCTTCAGGATGGATTCGCTCCGACGCCTCGATCCGGGTGGCGCTGGTTCAAGCCTCGACGGCCTGCGACAAGGATAGGCAGGCCATCCTTGAGACGAAGGCTGCTCGTGACGCAACCCTGGGGGAGGTAGTTGAAGTCCGCGGTCGTTGCAAGGCGCTGGAGGACGAGCTGCAAGGCCTGCGGGACCAGCTTGCGAAGGAGGTTCGTCTTCGCCAGGAGCAAGAAGAAGGCATGAAGGCTCGCGAGGCGGCCATCGAGGGCCAGGAGGCCAAGCTCAAGAAGTGCCGCGACCGCCTAAGTGCGCTGGGGGAGGAGCTAGAGGCGATGAAGGCCGAGCTGGACAGCAAGGCCAAGGTCCTTGCCGAGGATCGCGTGGCCTTCGCAGACATGGAGAAGAAGGCTCGTGCTTCGCTGAAGATGCTCTACGCCAGTGGCCTGGAGAGCCCGCTGGCCGGCGCCGAGGACGGTCCCGCCAAGCTGCTTCCCTTCCTGGTTCATGCCCTTGAGGATGTCACCCTTGGCCTTGGCCCCATGACCGAGGCCGAGGCGCGTGTTTTGTCTTTTGCTGCGCTGACACGGGTCTTCACCCACATCTACCTTCGCAACCCGAGCGCCGACCTCGACAGCCTGCTGGAACCAGTAAGTGGCGAGGGTGCTGCTGCCGCTGCTGAGGCCGTGAAGGGTCGCGCGGAAGCTCTGCTGGGGAAGTTCCGGGCCTTCAGTACCAAGCCGAAGCAGGATGCTTCCGGTTCTGCTGCTCCGTGAGGCGGGGCCACCCGCGCTGCTCCACCGCCGCTAAGTGACTCCGCTACTGCTCCTGCCCTGCTTTTAATTCCTGCATCATGCATCATGCCTCGGGGAGGCGTTTAAACTTGCGTTTGGTATTGAGACGACAGTATGGACTATAATATTTGCTTTTAAGTTCCTTGAATTTTATGCTTTCCCTCCCTACTTGCTTGTGTTCTACGCCGGCAGAGCCCGGCCCCGCGCGTACCTCACCCAGCATTAGCCCCGGCCGGAAACCAGGATGGGACCAAAGGAGTGAGGGGCTACGGAGCCAGTTAGGCTCCTGAGCCGTGATGCTCAGGAGTCCCCCTTAGCGCACGAACAACAAGTAGGGAGGCGTGATGTAGGTGAATCTTCCATTTTACGTCTGCAGAGCCCGACTCCGCACGTACCTCACCCAGCATTAGCCCCGACCGGAAACCAGGATGGGACCAAAGGAGTGAGGGGCTACGGAGCCAGTTAGGCTCCTGAGTCACGATGCTCAGGAGTCCCCCTTGACGCGCAAACAACATGTGATTAGGTGAGATGCGAGTGGGACCGCCGTTCTACGTCTGTAGAGCCTGGCCCCGCGCGTGCCTCACCTAGCATAGCCTTTCGGAACTAAGGAGTGAGGGGCTACGGGACCAGTTAGGCCCCTGAGTCGCGATGCTCAGGGGTCCCCCTTGACGCTCAAATGGCCTTCATACCTTGGCTCCGCTCGGGGAGGGGCGCGCGACGAACCAGGCCCGAGGGGCCTGGCTGGGTGGCGTACGTCCGGGCGTGACCCAGGCGCAGCCCCCGTGCCCAGCCCCCTCGCGCGGCGCACCCAGGGGGAGGCGTTGCGATGAGGCTAGACACTGAGCTCTGGGATCCCTGAGGTTGATGCGGCCCGGGGGCCACCCTCAGTTGTTTATCACTAGCGCGGAGCATAGCGCTTCTGCATGTGTACGGGCATAGCCGCTCCTCGGCAGTGTCGTCAGCCAGCGCGGAGCATGGTGCTTCCACTGGTACATGGGAGGGGGCTCCCCTCCGGGAGGAGCCCCCGGGGCGTGAACAGCCCCGCCCTGACACGTGGCCGGCATGGTAGGGCTAGGTGAGGTGTATCTGGGCACCCATGAGCCAGCGCGGGACTCACGGGGCCCTACCTCTAGGCGCGTTGCGCCTCGCACTGGGCCTTATCTTGGGCTGTGTTCCTGCAAACTTGGTTAGATGCCGGCACTCTACGTCCTCGGGTCTCGGCCCTCGAGCTTGTCTCAGCCGTCGCTGGTATGCCAGGTCGTGATGCCATGGACGTAGCCAGAGGGTGGGGGCTGGAGAGCCAGTAAGAGCCCTGAGTCGCGATGCTCAGGTACCCCCCCTTTAATGTGCAAGTGGTTGACATGGAGAAGAAGAGGTGCCGTGGGCAGGCATCAAGTAATCAAGCATGATGGGCGAAAGCATAGCTGGAGATAAACACAAGGGAGATACATGCTGCTGGGTCTGGCCCGAGCGACTTGGGGATGATGCAGCCCGAGGGGCGCCCCCAACAAAGCAAGCTAATGATATGAAAGACAGCGATACATACCGCAGGGACGGACCCACGTGGCCTGGGAACGATGCAGCCCTGGGAGGGCGCTCCCAGCTGAAAGTGAAATTCGTAAGATGTTACATGAGGGTGTCGAGGGCGAAGGGGTGTTGGTGCAGCAGACTCGGGAGGCTGCGGAAGCCGATCCTCACGAGCCCCCAGGCCCAAGGGCCTCGAGAGGCTCCGGAGGCACTGGTAGCTCTTCATGAGTCATCTCCATCTCTGCCAGGGCTGCGGAACGCCTGTCTTCTTGAGCCTCCATGATGCTCCTCATGAGGCGCTGGCGCATAGCAACCGCGCTCGGCAGGCCGTAAGGCATGCGAACGTAGTTGTGGGGCGGACCCCGGCAGCGCCCCACTCGCGAGGGCCAGAGGCGATGCATGGTAGCGACTTGGTTGAGCCCTGGTACATCAACGCAGACGCGCAGCCCAGCATCCTCGCCTGGATGGGGAGCCGCAGCCGGTAGACGGCGGCAACCTCTCATGATCCTTGATTCCTGTAGTTCTTGAATGGCTCTGTTGACGAACTCCCGCGGGTCTGACCTTCCTTGCCTTGCTCCTTCTTGAGGGCAACGTGCTTCGAAACACGCCTCCACGTGGTGCCCAAGCGCCTCCCTCGTGACCCTGGCCAGGTCGGTGGCCCTCCAGGGGAGAGCCCCCGAGCCTTGCCTGAGGAGGGCGCCGGGCGCGGTTTCCTATGCAATGGAAGGAGGTTCCCCCAGGGCGGACGCGGGCCCTGAGGGGCCTGCCTCCCGAGGGGCCGGTCCGAATGATGTCTTCTTCTTCTTGGGGGTTGTCTCGGGAAGCCTCTTGCTTCCGCGATCCGGGTCTTCCAGTGACGCGGCCTGAAAGGCTCGCTCCAGGGAACACACCGCATCCCTCTCTTCACAGGGCACCGTGATGACTCCACCACTCCCTGGCATCTTGAGGACGTTGTATCCATGGTGAGTCACGGCCATGAACTTGGCCAGCGCTAGGTACCTGAGGATGGCATTGTACGGCAGGCGGATGTGGGCGACGTCGAAGTCAATGAGCTCGGTGCGGTAGATGTCGCGTGCCCCGAAGGTGACAGGGAGGCGGACCTGCCCAATCGGGACCGTGGAGCCATCGGTGATTCTGGAGAAGGGCTTGGTTGGCTGAAGCTAGTCGTAGGGCACTTGGAGATTGTTGAACGTTTCCACGGACAGGACGTTGAGTCCTGCCCCACCATCGATGAGGGTCTTGGTGACCAGTACATTGTTGATGACTGGGGAGCAGAGCATCGGGAGGACGCCAGCTGTGGCTGCACACTTGAGTTGATCTGCTGAGCTGAATGTGATGGCGCACACTGACCACCTGAGAGGGCGCGTTGCTTTGAGCCTGGGGAGGGCTGCGTTCACCTCACGGGCAAACTGCTTAAAGAGGCGTTGGGAGGCTGGGGCTTGAGCTCCGCCCAGGATGCAGGCGATCGCGCGTGGCTCCTGGAAGCCCCCAGCCCCCTCGTCTTGATGGCGGTCCTCGTTCCTCCTTGGCTGAGGCGGCAGTGGAGGGAGGCCTGCGTTGCCTTGCGGGCGTTCCTCACGAGGTTGATCCCTCCAGTCCCTCTCGCGAGGCAGGTCTCGCCAGCGATCCTCGTGAGGCTGATCGCGCCACCCTTGGCGCGGGCCACGGTCTTCCCAGCGTCCTGCGTTTCTTCCTCCTCCTCGGCCATAGCCCCGATCGGCGCGATCGGGACGACGGCCGATCCTTCCTTCCCGCACGGCGCGGAGTTCTTGGCATTCGTTGGTGTTGTGGGTGTGGAGGTCATGGTACACACAGTACCGGCTGCCCCTGGAGGACTCAGGCAGATCTTTGCCCCGCTTGGTGTCTGGTTCTGCTGCGAGCACGGCAGCCCCCTTGCGCTTCACGTCCTTGGCCTTGAGCTTCTTCTCTTCTGGGTCTGCGGCAGGCAGCTCGAGGAGGGAGAGGCGTCCCTCCCCAACCATGGCACACTTGGTCGCCAAGTTGAACAGCTCCAGGGAGGTGCACAGGTCTTCATGCATTGCCAGCTCCTCCTTCATCTTGACGTCGCGCACACCATCGGAGAAGGCCGAGATGATGGCCTCCTTGGACACCTTGGGGATCTTGAGGCGCGCGCTGTTGAAGCGCTGGATGTACTTTTGCAGGGTCTCTCCAGGTTGTTGCTTGATAAGGCGCATGTCGCTCACGGCGGGCGGCCGGTCGCGAGTACCTTGGAAGTTGGTGATGAAGCGGGTGCGCATCTGGTCCCAGGAAGAGATCGTGCCCGGAGCCAGATTCAGGAGCCAGGTGCGAGCTCCTTCCTTGAGCGCCATGGGGAAACAGTTCGCCATGACCTTTTCATCCCCGCTGGCAGCTTCGATGCCCAACTCATAGAGCTGGAGGAACTCTGCAGGGTCAGTCATGCCATCGTAACATGGAGGTAGGTCTGGCTTGAACTTGCTGGGCCACGCGACGCTACGCAGCTCGGTGGTGTAGGCACGGCAGCCTGCGGTGGCCACGAAAGGCCTCGGCTGGTGGAGAGCTTGGTCTTGAGGGCCCCCATGCGCTGCAGCTAGGAGCAGCGCGGGGTCTTGGCGTGCCGGAGCTGGAGCAGGGTCGCGACGCGCCGGAGCAGGGAGCGCCCGGGCAGCTTCTTGCGGGCGTGGGATCTCTTGGCAGCTCCGTTCTTGCTGCGCTGGCGCCTGATCGAGCGGGTTCCACCCAGGGGCCACGCGCCTTGGAGCCATGGCGTCTTCTTGGAGAGGAGGCGGCTGGTATGCCTCCGGGGCTTCGTTGCCCGCGCGGGGCGGGGTGCGGCGCAGCGGAACGGACGGCGCGGGAGAGCCCCCTGCGACGCGGACAAGCTCGGCGACGCGGTCGAGCCACTCCTCGTAGACGTCGTCGATGGGATGGTAGCGCAGGAGCTCGTTTGCCCCGAGGAGCGCAGCTCGAGCCTCCAAGGGTGCGCGGAGCGCGCGGGACGAAGAACCAGCGGGCGCGAGTGATGGAGTAGCGGTGTGGCCGTCTTGCCGCACGGATGGATGCTGGGACGACACTTGCTGCTCGCCCCCCGCCGGGCCGGTGGTGGCGTTGATGGCGGGCGACGGGGAACGACGAGGACGTCCGCCGACGGGCGCCGTCTGGGCAACACGAGAAGCGATGGCGGCCCGGCGCTCGGCGCGGGCCCGACGAGCGTCGGACATGGATGCGACGGTCGGAGGAGAACGGGGTGGTGGACGACGAATTCCGGCGCACCCCTACCTGGTGCGCCAAATGTCGGATTTCGGGTTCCGGCAGACCCTTAAGGTTCGAACACTGGGGTGCGTGCGGAGATTACGCCTTCTACCTCCCCGCCTCGCGAAGATCTAAACTACCAAAAGAACTGCACAAGGGACACAGGATTTATACTGGTTCGGGCCACCGTTGTGGTGTAATACCCTACTCTAGTGTGTGGTTGGTGGATTGCCTCCTAGGGCTGATGATGATGACCAATACAAGGAAGAACAGCCTCGCGAGGGTCCGTTCTGGGCTAGGGCGATGAACTACTAGGAGGAGTTCAGTTACCCTTCTCTGTCTCTCTCACTCACTCTCTCTGCTTTGCTCTCACTTGTCGACCGTCCGAACGAAACCCCGAAACCCTTGCTATGCAGGTGGCTGGTCCTATTTATAGAGGCCCTGGTCCTCTTCCCAAATATTGAGCGGGAAGGGAGTCAACAATGGCGGGCTAATTTGAAGGGGGACAGCGAGTATCAACTATCCTGGCAAAAACAGTCTTCGCCTGCGCAAAGCTCTGGTGATGACGCCGTCCTGGGCTCCACGGTGACCTCCGTCTCGTAGTCCTCCTGGTCTCGGTCTCGTTGCACCGAAATGGCAACCTTTGCCTGATGCCTCGGTACTCCGCAGCTACGCTTGCCCCCTTTTCACCAAAGAGGAAAGAAGGACGCTGCGCGCGCTGGCACCCGCCTGGCGCCCTGAGTCGTCATGGCTTGCGTCACGGGCACCTCGCGAGGTACCCCGCCTTGATCTCTCCGCCTCCACGCGAGCCAGCCTGACAAGGCCATGCCTGAGGAAGCTCCGTGTCGTCCGCCTCGCGAGGCTTGGCCCCTCGCGAGGGTCTTGAGTCTTGTGTTGATGAATATGGGCCATGCTGGGCCTCCTTTGAGCCACGCCGCAGGCCGCAGGCAGGCAAGTCTGGGGACCCCCGTTCCTAGAACGCCGACAAAGGTCCCCCGGGGAAGAGGATTGTTGAAGAAGACTGCGTGCCGAACTGCAAAAAATATATATTCTAGGCATCACCAGAAAAAGAACGGGATAGATCTAAAACATCCTTGTTTACTTACAATTTGGCCTGAGGCTTTTCCTCATCATGAGAGTATGCGTCGAGGTCCTCCAAGCCTAAACCGCTCGACAGAGGCATCTTGTCTCGCTTAGAAGCCTTTTCCTCCCAATCTTCGGAGGCGACCCTTTTCTTTCCATGGGGGGAAGAGGCGTTGACCTCCCCCTCATTTTTGTCTTCGGACGATGGGATCTTGATTCCTCCGGACACAATGTCTGATGCACCTTCGGGATGGAGGCCATCTTTGGTCCTCTCCGCCTTGCCCCCCTTCGCAGGCATCTGGTATGGAACCAGGGCCAGCATCCTTGTTAAAACATGATTCGCTGGGCCTTCGGGCAGGGAGCCGAACACATGATTAGTTACACTTTCTTTATCCAGCCCTGGAAGAAGATAGTTTTCTCAGTACCATATTATGGTATGCGTAACTACAAAGTGTTCGGAAGACAAGTGCCTACCGGCGTATCCGGACGGTGGCAGTCAAGGCCAACGTCCTTAGTAGTGTCCAGCCAATGTTTTCGCTTCCTGAAAAACAGCTTCCACATCCCTTCGTGCGTAGTGCCGAAGAAGTGTTGGAGGGTTCGTGGTCCTTTTGGATTAAACTCCCACATGCGGCGAGACTTGCACTGGCATGGGAGGATTCGGCGAACTAGCATCACTTGAATCATGTTGGCAAGATCGATGTCTCTCCCAAGGAGGGTTCAGATGCGGCTCTGTAGAGTTTGCTCTTTGTCAACTGATCCCCAGTACAGCCCCTTGTTAATCCATGATGTAAGATGTGGCAGAGGGCCCGAACGGAACGCAAGTATAGCTGCCCACTTGGTGCTACGGGGTTCCATGACATAAAACCACTCTTGCTGCCATTGGTTGGAGGTTTCGGTGAAAGAGCCTTTTGGCCAGAGAGTGTTGGTAAGCTTGCTCACTATAGCACCACCGCTCTCTGCCTGTTCCCCATCGACTACCTTCACTAAAAGTCTTGAGCCATAAGCCGAAGTGTGGGGGGGATTCGGAGGAAGGCCTCGCATGTAATGATGAACGCCGAGACGTGGAGGAGAGAGGTCGGAGATAGATCATGAAAATCTAGCCTGTAATAAAACATTAGCCCCCGTACGAAGGGGTGAAGAGCGAACCCTAGCCCTCGGAGGAAGTGGGAGATGAATATGACCCTCTCACCAGATCTGGGGTCGGAATAACCTGTCCTTCAGTAGGAAGCTTGTGGTGGATCTCCGCGGTCAAGTACCTGGCTGCTCGAAGCTTCGCAATATCCTCCTCTGTAACGGAGGAAGCCACCCATCGGCCTTGAGGGATGGAACCTAACATGATGGGAAGGCTCGAAGCAATGAAGCCAGGCCTTGGGTGCTAGAGCTCGAGGTTGGGAAGGCTGAAGAGAGGTTTGACATAAAAAAGATGGCCCTTGGTTCCTTTATAATGGTAGCGGGTATTGAACGCCTCCTCCTAAGCCTGAGAACCTGCCTATTCCTAAGGAATCTTTCCACAGGACGGCTGGGTTACCCACACTCGTATTGATGAGAATCCCGCGATTAGGGGGCACGATCTCTGCTTCGACGGGACGTGCCAACAAAAACCATGCACCGAAACATGGAACGGCGGGACGGGAAATGGTTCGACATAATATCCGGGCCAGCGTGATGTCATGTTATTAAAATGGTCAACAGATTTGATTCATGAAATGTTATACTCTCTACGGCTGTGTGTTACACATCCGGACACGTTTGTTTCGTCCGAAGACTATCTTGGAGTTCGGAAGGAGGAACTCGCCTTGCAATGCCGGAGACAGATCTACGCGCCAGATACCTTGGTATTGAAGCCAGGTTCAGGGGATACTGAGGGAGTCCTAGACTAAGGGGTCCTCGCGCGTCTGGCCTGTTAGCCCTGGGCCGGACTGATGGGCTGTGGAGAACACGAAGACCAAAGACTGCACCCGTGTCCGGATGGGACTCTCCTTGGTGACCAAATATGTAGATTCCTTTCTTTGTAGCCAACCTTGTGTAACCCTAGATCCTCCCGGTGTCTATATAAACCGGAGGACTTAGTCCGGAGGGAGAGATATATTCATCATCATAGCCATACAAGGTAGACCTCTAGGGTTTAGCCATTACTATCTCATGGGAGATCAACTCTTGTAATAATCAGATTCATCAATATCAATCAAGCAGGACGTAGGGTATTACCTCCATAGAGAGGGCCCGAACCTGGGTAAACATATTGTCCCCTGTCTCCTGTTACCATCGACCTTAGACGCACATCTCGGGAACCCCTACCCGAGATCCGCCGGTTTTGACACCGACAGGGGGGTTTGCATGTAATTCGTGAGGCATGAAATGTAAAGTACACCGGCTTGGTTGCATATGCTCCGAGTCGTGCATGCACCACGACCCAAATGCTCTATGTCCCACATGTCAACGAAAGGGAGCATGTGGAAATAGCCTAGGAGTACATATAGGAGGATAAATGCGTGAAAAAATATGTAGAACTACGAAGCGTAGCTGTGGTTCGAAAAGGAGACCTAAAGTGATGACATGTATAGGTCGCACGCACCCAACTAGTGGTACTATAGGTACGACTACTTTTTCCCAAAAAAAAGAGGTACGAGTACTCAATACTCCTATTCTATCAACACGACTCCCATCTGACAATAGCGTCCGTGCTACAGCTAGCTCTTCTCCCACGTTTCTCTCTTAGCCGACGCGTGGTGGGCAGGGTGGGGATTTGGCGATGTCCGGTTTGCTCAACTGTGGCCCCACCTCGCAGTGAAAATGTTACGACTGGAATAAAAATGCCATACACTAATAAAACATTAAGGCCACAAGGCGATGTAGTGCTGGTTACAGGAGGCAAGAAGAAAGATGCATCCATCGACGACGTCCACCTCCTTGACTCAGGGCGCCGGCCCACCGAACGGCGGCTAAGTAGCAACAACTTTCGTGGCTAGGTCAACGTGCTTCTGAACAATGGCGTCCAAAGATTCCAGCCGCTAGAAGAAGGCGAACGTCTTTCTGTCCTCACTGGCCTTATAGTGCCCTATGTAGACGATTTCCTCATAGACGTGGATGTGCAGATCGACAGTTTCTTGCATAATGAGGCGCTGTGCAGCGAGCGCGGCCTCGAGGTGCACATTCTTTTTTTGACTATGTACTGCAAGGCAATAGCCCCACAACTCTTTATTCAAATAAACAAAGGAACCAAAAGTCCTGTACAAGTCTTTTTAAAAAAGAAATGAAAAAACACTTACTTACAACCCAAATAGGGCAACAAGGGATTTACTAGGGGAGGGTAGAAATCCAAGTTAGAAGGCTATCCTTGAATTAAAATTTTATCCTATGAGAGAGCAAAGTTATGTCATGAATAAAATTGTGCCTCCAACACTACTAGGAAAATGCTTATATATAGTGTAACATCCCAAATTTTCAATTTGGAATGTTATACATTAGATCATCATGCATATCATATTTTATTTTGCTTTTGGTTTTGATCCTAGAAAATCCTAAGCAACTCAAGGACCCACGGAGAGAGTTGGGGATTTCGTTATTTACATATTTGAGTTTTCTCAAATTTTGTAAACAGGATCATTTGATTTTATTTATTTTATCATCAATTATTTCTATTACAGAAATATGAGGGAGGGGATAAAATGACTTTCCCAAAATATAAAAATATTGAGGATTTAATAAAAAATTCAAATAAGTTTTATTTCGGAGTTTTTCGGTATTTTTAATTGAATTTAGGAAAAATACGCGTTTTCCAAAGTTGCATTTTGGGCCCAAATAAATGTTCACTTTATCGAGCGTGATTTTAGAAACCCGGGAAAATTTATTTCATGATTTTTGAAGTCCGTTTAGTATTTCTTTTTATTTTTCTTCCGAGCGTAATTATTAAAAAAAAAACGAAAGCGACTATGGGCCGTACTCGAGCGGGACTACGCTCGGGGGCGCCTTTAAATAGCGAGGCACCCGGCGCCCCAGCCCATAACCGTGCCCGCGCCCGAAACCCTAGCCCGCCGCCGCCGCCGCCGGACCAGCCGCCGACTCGCCGGAGTTGCACGCCGTCGCCTCGACTTCCGTGCCGATTTTTTTTTAAAATAAAAAATACTTTTTTTTCCTTTTTTCAAGTCGGTTTTATTTTCGATTTTTTTTATTATTTTAATTATTTTCGGATAAGGTTAATTAACGATTAATCTGTTCGTCGTTTTTCTTTTTCGTTGGATTTTCCGCGGTTATTTTCTGATCGCGATTTCTGATCCGATTTTCGTTTTAGTATAACTTTTCGCTCGTTTATCGGAATCAGGCGATTCAAGCGCCTGGAGTTTCGTCTCGAAACCCTCTTTCTGAATAATCAACTTAAACAAGTTTTTGCTACTGTAAAATTTGACTTAGATCTTGATTACTAGAATGAAGTTGATTTCTTTTGCCGTTTGATTTCTTTTGCTTCGTTCGATTTGATTCTTTTTGCAAACCAGGGTTCTTAAGTTGAACTTTCTGGTTAGATCTTCTATTTGAGTTTTACCTGTGCATTAGATGAGTACTTATTGTATGCTTGTTTGTTTGTCTGTGATAGAATACCCGGAGTGCGCCGCCTGTTACTTCGAATCTCTAGGTTTCGCGGATCATCAGCAAGGCAAGTAACACTTTGATCATACTTTTTCTGCAACCCAGTTTTATTGCATTAGATCAATCCTCACACATTGCATGATTAGGATCTAATTAAATTGTGGGATGGGAAGTAGATGAGATAGTACCTATTACCTGTTTATTATCAAACCTTTGGGAGTTATTTCTACGTTTGCTTATTATGCCATGCTATGCTAGTAGACGTGGATTGGGTGAGTGATATCCATGACAGATATGAGATTGTTAATTAATGGTTTATCTAAGGTGGCAACCTAAACACACATCTGGGTGGATTGAGGCACCTGGTTATTCTAGGATTGCCTGTCTAGGCACCTGGGTTTCCAGGACTTGCTTGTTTTCTTTTGGACCGCCACCCAGGCTCAAAGGGATCATGAGATTATTCATACTAGAAACTTCCGTGTGCAGCCACAAGCCATTATGGGCTCTGGCATAGTTGATTAAGTCGTGCGAACTCTTACAGGGTAGACTAGCAGATGTAGGGGAAAGTAGGTGTACCGGTCTATCCATCGTAGGGTGCTAGCGCTTCTGAAAGACTGTGTCTCGGTCATCCGTTTCTCAAACACCTGGTAGTGCGAGAAATCCAACGGAGGCGATCAAGTCTTGTGGGGAAAAGTGCGCAAACCTCTGTAGAGTGTAATAAACTAATCATGGTTAGCCGTGTCCCCGGTTATGGATATCTTGAGTATCTAGTACCTGGATTATCATGTGAATCTCAACATGTTACTCTAAAGTTAATTTTGTTGGGTTTGTTAAATGATGATGCTTAATTGGCTTTGAGAATGCTGTCAACCATTCTCAATGTTTAACAACCACCATGATAGTAATTAAATTTATTCCTTTGAAGTAGGTAAAAATTGGCTTTACGCAAAAACTGTAACCATAGAGCTTTCCACTAGCCAAATATGCATATAGTATAGTTGTTTCATTCCATTACTCTCTATGTGTTACCTTGCTAGCATATTCCATGTGCTGACCCGTTCTCGGGCTGCAACGTTAATGTTGCAGACTTTTCAAACAATGATTAAGGAGTTTTTAGGTCGTGGTTCTATACTCAGTGATGCCGTAGGAGTTGATGGACTCACTTATCTTCCAAGCCTTCCGCTGTTATCGTTATTAGATGGCCTTAAGCCATATTTATTGTAATAAGTTCTCTTTTGAGACACTCGATGTAATAAGTGTGTGATTGCTACTCTGCTATAAATCCTCCGAGTACTGTGTGGTGTCAGCATTACTGATCCAGGGATGACACCGGAGCACAGAGATCAGACTATTTAAGGTCTGGTCGCTACAGAGATGGTATCAGAGCACACGCTGACTGTAAGACATGACCACTAAGCTAAAAGCCCTAGTTCACTACTCTCTTCTCATTTCTGACTTCTCATCTTTTCTACTCTATAGGATGGCGGATGCAAGGAACAAGTTCACACAACCAGATGAAGATACACCCTTTGGATGCCACTTGAAGGAAGTCACTAGATACCTGAACATAGGAGTACCAAGCTTCACGGGAACCTACAACGCCACTTTACCTGAAGAAGAGCGCTGGATGATTCAAGTTCAAGTTCAAGGAAGGACATTCATGCCAGTCACTGAGCCCATAGAGTCTTCTTTTGATGCACCAACTTGGAGTCTAGGAAAGAGTATGGCAGCTCACATCGCCATGGGACGCATTGGAGAAGTCTACCGCAAGGATCTCAAGGATACTATCTACCAGATTTGCGGACGCCGAGATGAACACTGGGAGATGATCAGCACCAGGAAAGATAGATCAATTGCAGCTTTTATCCAGGAGTTAAACCAGCACATTCAACGACAGGAGAATCAAATGTGCGCCGACATGATAGATCTGAAGAAGGCTAAGCCTAGAATCAAGGAACTGGAGGAAGAACTCAAGGCTACACTTGAAGATTATGAAGAAGAAATTGAAGTATTGGTGGAGAAGAATGACGACCTGATCAAGAAGATTGGAATATTTATGGGAGGCCCGACACCAGTAGATGAAGACGAAGAACCCAAGGAGATTAGCCCGGAAGACTACATCATCATCAACGGCACCGACTCGGAAGCAGATAGTAGCGATGATGACTATGTTGATGAAGCTGGAGCCGATATCATGGAGTCTACAACCGTAGAATATTTCTAGTAGACCACCTCACCAGTAGTAGTAGTCCACCATGTAAATTTAGTAGTCCGAGCACTTTTGCGATAGCTAGATCGATTGTATGCCTTTGTTTGATTGAATGAAGTGAATTGCTTGCTTTTGCCTCATGTGCATATGGGTAGTGTTTTCTCTTTAGACCCCTCTGTTCTTATATCTCATCTTTTCTAAACCCTCAGATGCCTCCGAGACGTGACCCCGGATTTGCCTTTCCGCCAGAGCTCACCCAGTTGATCCAGCAGCAGAACACCTTGATGCAGTTGCTAGTTCAGAATCAGAATCAGGGGAACAACAACAACAACCCACCACCACCACCACCACCTGTTGACCACTTAGCCCGTTTTCTTAGACTGAATCCGCCGGTGTTTTCCAGTCGCACTAAGCCGATAGTAGCAGATGATTGGCTCCGCAAGACAGCTAGGGAGTTGACCACAGCAGGATGCATAGATGCAGAGAAGGTGAAGTTTGCCGCACATCAGTTAGAAGGACCCGCAGCATCATGGTGGGAGAATTTCACAGCCACTTTCCAGTCGACACTATCACATGGGACCAGCTTCAGCAGGCTTTTCGTACTGCCCATGTTTTAGCAGGAGCAATGGCCATGAAGAAGCGTGAGTTTCGTAACTTGCGCCAAGGAGGATGGATAGTTGGCTAGTATGTGGAGGAGTTTAGTAAGCTAGCACGTTATGCCCCAGATGACGTTGCTACGGATGCAGCTAAGCAGGAGAAATTCCTGGAAGGACTGAATGATGAGTTGAGTATGCAGTTGATGGTAGCCACCTTCAACAACTACCAGGAGTTGGTAGATCGTGCTCTTATGATTGAAGGGAAGCATCAACAAATTGAGAACCGCAAGAGGAAGTATGGACAAGGAAAGTATAATTCAGGAGCTCAGCAGAAGCCACGTTTTATCCCTAGACCGGGAGGACATTTTCAGCATACCCATGGAGTAGGTAGCTCGCACAATCACAATGGCACCAATAATGGTAATGGGAATGGAGGAAGCAATGGACAGAACCGCAACACCCCATCAACCCCAACCAAGAGAGATCTGAGTCAAGTCACCTGTTTCAAGTGTTCCAAGACTGGACATTATGCCAATGAATGTCCTGAAGGCCAAAACGGCAATGGAAGCTCTGGAAAGAAGCCGAACCCTTTCAACGGGGGACAGGTGAACCACGTTAATGTGGAGGAGGTTGAAGCTCAGCCCGATGCAGTAATAGGTAAGTTTTTGGTTAAGTCATTTATTGCACTCGTTCTTTTTGATACTGGTGCATCGCATTCACTCGTTCTTTTTGATACTGGTGCATCGCATTCATACATATCAAGGGGATTTGTGGAAAAGTATAGCTTGCCCACTAGGGTTCTTAAAACACCTATGCTAGTAAGCTCGCCAGGAGCAGAGTACATGGCCGGACAAGGATGTTTTCAAGTGCCATTAAGTATAGGAAGGCATGTTTTCCCAACGGATTTAATTATTCTGGAATCCCCAGGTTTGGATGTAATTCTCGGTATGGATTGGCTGTCGATGTATGGAGGAAACATCGATTGCGCTAGTAAGACAATTTTGCTCACAACGCCAGAAGGAAGAAGGATCAAGTATGTATCCCGACATGCGCCAAACAGGACACAAGTAAATTCCTTATCAGGAGTTGTGCAAGAGGAAGTACCAGTGGTAAAGGATTTTCCTGATGTATTTCCCGAAGAGTTGCCAGGCATGCCACCAGATAGAGACATTGATTTTTTGATTGAGCTTTTGCCAGGCACTGGGCCAATATCGAAGAGACCATACAGGATGCCCGCAAAGGATTTGGTGGAAATTAAGAAGCAGATTAAGGAGTTACTGGATAAAGGTTACATTCGCCCAAGTTCTTCGCCTTGGGGATCACCAGTACTTCTAGTGGAGAAGAAGGATGGATCGTTAATAATGGTTGTTGATTATCGAGGATTGAACGAAGTAACAATCAAAAACAAGTACCCGCTACCAATGATCAATGATCTGTTTGATCGATTGCAAGGGGCTGAAGTGTTTTCCAAGATCGATTTGTGATCAGGGCACCATCAGTTGAAGATTCGAGAGCAGGACATACCTAAGACATCATTCACCACAAGATATGGACTGTATGAGTATACCGTTATGTCATTTGGACTGACTAACGCACCTGCCTATTTTATGAACATGATGAACAAAGTGTTTATGGAGTTTTTGGATAAGCTCGTCGTGGTTTTCATCGATGATATTCTGGTATTCTCAAAGAATGAAGAGGAGCATAAAGAACATTTGCGATTGGTACTTGAGAAGCTCAGAGAACATCAGTTATATGCCAAGTTCAGCAAATGTGAGTTTTGGTTGAAGGAAGTTGGATTCCTCGGACATGTTATATCCGAAGAAGGAATAGTAGTTGACCCCACCAACGTTATCACTGTGACCAATTGGGAAGCACCAACAACAGTTGGAGAGATCCGGAGTTTTCTGGGACTCACAGGATACTACCGGAGATTTATTGAGAACTTCTCAAAGATTGCGAAGCCTATGACGGAGTTGCTGAAGAAGGATACTAAGTTCAAATGGACTGAGGAGTGTGAGGCTAGTTTCCAGGAATTGAAGAAACATTTGGTTACCTCACCAGTGTTGATTTTGCCAGATCAAACCAAGGATTATGAGGTGTATTGTGACGCTTCACGTCGAGGACTTGGAGCAGTGCTTATGCAGGAGGGAAGAGTTGTTTCGTATGCTTCACGACAACTGAAGCCTCACAAATTGAATTATGCCACACATGATTTGGAGTTAGCAGCCGTAGTGCATGCATTGAAGATGTGGAGACATTTCCTCATTGGAAATCATTGTGAGGTGTACACGGATCACAAGATTTTGAAGTACATTTTCACGCAGAAGGAGTTGAACCTCAGACAAAGGAGATGGTTGGAGCTCATCAAGGATTATGATATGAGATTGTATTACCATCCCGGAAAAACTAATATAGTAGCTGACGCATTGAGTCGTAAGAGTCATGTCAATACACTAATGACGGGAGAAATACCAAAGGAGTTAGCCGAGGATCTTCGTGAGCTATGTTTGGAGATAGTTCCGAGAGGCTATGTGGCAGCATTGGAGATTCAGTCAACATTGATGGATAAAATCAGAGAGGCTCAGAAATCTGACATGGAGATTGCTTCTATAAAAGAGAAAATGAGCCAAGGAAAAGCTAAGGGATTTCATGAGGATGAGCACGACACCCTATGGTTTGAAGACCGTGTTTATGTACCCAATGACCCGGAGATCAGAAAGTTGATTCTGCAAGAGGCACATGATTCACCATATTCGATTCACCCAGGAAATACCAAGATGTATTTGGATTTGAAGGATATTTTCTGGTGGACTGGAATGAAGAAGGATATTGCGGAGTATGTAGCAGTTTGTGACGTATGTCAGAGAGTAAAGGCAGAGCATTAGAAGCCTGCAGGATTGTTGCAACCATTGCCGATACCCTAATGGAAGTGGGATAAGCTAGGCATGGATTTTATCACGGGATTACCAAGGACTCGTTCAAGCTATGACTCGATTTGGGTTGTAGTAGATCGATTGACGAAGGTAGCTCATTTCATCCCAGTAAAGACCACTTACACCAGTGCTAAGTTGGCAAAGATATACATGACTAGGATCGTATGTTTGCATGGAGTTCCGAGGAGTATCGTATCAGATAGAGGAATCCAGTTTACCTCAAAGTTCTGGAAGCAGTTGCATGAGACTTTGGGTACTAGGCTAGAATTTAGTACAACTTTTCATCCGCAGACAGATGGACAGACCGAGAGAGTCAATCAGATTTTGGAGGATATGCTGAGAGCTTGTGCGCTAGATTATGGATCTAGTTGGGACGATAATTTGCCATATGCAGAGTTCTCTTACAATAATAGCTATCGGACCAGTTTGAAGATGGCCCCTTTCGAAGCTTTGTACGGAAGGAGGTGCAGGACACCGTTGTCATGGGACGAAGTTGGAGCCTGCCAGTTGTTTGGACCAGATCTGATTAAAGAGTGTGAACAGAAGGTGAACTTGATTCGCGATAGGCTCAAGGTAGCCCAGTCCAGGCAGAAGAGCTACGCAGATTCTAAACGCAAGGAGACAGTTTACGAAGTCGGAGACAGAGCTTATCTTCGAGTATCCCCACTTCGAGGGATTAAGCGCTTTGGAGTTAAGGGGAAGTTAGCGCCACGATTTGTAGGGCCATATCGAGTTTTGGAGCGTATGGGAGAAGTGGCCTACAAGTTGGGATTGCCAGAAGGATTGACAGGAGTTCATGATGTGTTCCACGTTTCTCAGTTGAAGAAGTGTCATGCGAAGATGGCTGCCATACCTTTGAGATACACAGTGCCATTGGAAGCAATTCAGTTAGATAACAATTTGACCTATGGGGAGAAACCAGTCAAGATTCTCGAGTTTGCCAGCCGAGTCACTCGCAGTAAGGTTATCAAGTTTTGCAAAGTTCAGTGGAGCCACCACACAGAGGATGAAGCCACCTGGGAGCGAGAGGAAGATTTGCTCAAGGACCACCCTCACCTATTTTCTAGCCAACCCGAATCTCGAGGGCGAGATTCATCTTAAGGGGGGTAGGTTTGTAACGTCCCAAATTTTCAATTTGGAATGTTATACATTAGATCATCATGCATATCGTATTTTATTTTGCTTTTGGTTTTGATCCTAGAAAATCCTAAGCAACTCAAGGACCCACGGAGAGAGTTGGGGATTTCATTATTTACATATTTGAGTTTTCTCAAATTTTGTAAACAGCATCATTTGATTTTATTTATTTTATCATCAATTATTTCTATTACAAAAATATGAGAGAGGGAATAAAATGACTTTCCCAAAATATAGAAATATTGAGGATTTAATAAAAAAATCAAATAAGTTTTATTTCGGAGTTTTTTAGTATTTTTAATTGAATTTAGGAAAAATACGCGTTTTTCAAATTGTATTTTGGGCCCAAATAAATGTTCACTTTATCGAGCTTGATTTTAGAAACCCGGGAATATTTATTTCATGATTTTTGGAGTCCGTTTAGTATTTTTTTTATTTTTCTTCCGAGCGTAATTATTTAAAAAAAACGAAACCGACTATGGGCCGTACCCGAGCAGGACTCCGCCCGGGGGCGCCTTTAAATAGCGAGGCACCCGGCACCCCAGCCCATAACCGCGCCCGCGCCCGAAACCCTAGCCCGCCGCCGCCGGACTCGCCGCCGACTCACCGGAGTTGCACGCCGCCCGAGGTTCGCCGCTGCCTCGACTTCCGTGCCGAATTTTTTTTAATAAAAAAAATATATTTTTCTTTTTTTTCTCGTCGGTTTTTTTTCGATTTTTTATTATTTTAATATTATTTCTTATTTTAATTAATTTCGGATTAGGTTAATTAACGATTAATCTGTTCGTTGTTTTTCTTTTTCGTCGGATTTTCCGCGGTTATTTTCTGATCGCGATTTCTGATCCGATTTTTGTTTTAGTATAACTTTTCGCTCGTTTATCGGAATCAGGCGATTCAAGCGCCTGGAGTTTCGTCTCGAAACCCTCTTTCCGAGTAATCAACTTAAACTAGTTTTTGCTACTGTAAAATTTGACTTAGATCCAGATTACTAGAACGAAGTTGATTTCTTTCGCCGTTTGATTTCTTTTGCTTCGTTCGATTTGATTCTTTTTGCAAACCAGGGTTCTTAAGTTGAACTTTCTGGTTAGATCTTCTATTTGAGTTTTACCTATGCATTAGATGAGTACTTATTGTATGCTTGTTTGTTTGTCTGCGATAGAATACCCGGAGTGCGCTGCCTGTTACTTCGAATCTCTAGGTTTCGCGGATCATCAGCAAGGCAAGTAACACTTTGATCATACTTTTTCTGCAACCTAGTTATATTGCATTAGATCAATCCTCACACATTGCATGATTAGGATCTAATTAAATTGTGGGATGGGAAGTAGATGAGGTAGTACCTATTACCTGTTTATTATCAAACCTGTGGGAGCTATTTCTACGTTTGCTTATTATGCATGCTATCCTAGTAGACGTGGATTGGGTGAGTGATATCCATGACAGATGTGAGATTGTTAATTAATGGTTTATCTAAGGTGGCAACCTAAACACACATCTGGGTGGATTGAGGCACCTGGTTATTCTAGGATTGCCTGTCACCTGGGTTTCCAGGACTTGCCTGTTTTCTTTTGGACCGCCACCCAGGCTCAAAGGGATCATGAGATTATTCATACTAGAAACTTCCGTGTGCAGCCACAAGCCATTATGGGCTCTGGCATAGTTGATTAAGTCGTGCGAACTCTAACAGGGTAGACTAGCAGATGTAGGGGAAAGTAGGTGTACCGGTCTATCCATCGTAAGGTGCTAGCGCTTCTGAAAGACTGTGTCTCGGTCATCCGTTTCTCAAACACCTGGTAGTGCGAGAAATCCAACGGAGGCGATCGAGTCTTGTGGGGAAAAGTGCGCAAACCTCTGCAGAGTGTAATAAACTAATCATGGTTAGCCGTGTCCCCGGTTATGGACATCTTGAGTATCTAGTACCTGGATTATCATGTGAATCTCAACATGTTACTCTAAAGTTAATTTTGTTGGGTTTGTTAAATGATGATGCTTAATTGGTATTGAGAATGCTGTCAACCATTCTCAATGTTTAACAACCACCATGATAGTAATTAAATTTATTCCTTTGAAGTACGGATAAATTGGCTTTACGACTGTAACCACAGAGCTTTCCACCAGCCAAATATGCATATAGTATAGTTGTTTCATTCCATTACTCTCTATGTGTTACCTTGCCAGCATATTCCATGTGCTGACCCGCTCTCGGGCTGCAACGTTAATGTTGCAGACTTTTCAGACGATGATTAAGGAGTTTTTAGGTCGTGGTTCTATACTCAGTGATGCCGTTGGAGTTGATGGACTCACTTATCTTCCAAGCCTTCCGCTGTTATCGTTATTAGTTGGCCTTAAGCCATATTTATTGTAATAAGTTCTCTTTTGAGACACTCGATGTAATAAGTGTGTGATTGCTACTCTGCTATAAATCCTCCAAGTACTGTGTGGTGTCAGCATTACTGATCCAGGGATGACACCGGAGCACAGAGACCAGACTATTTGAGGTCTGGTCGCTACATATAGAATTTTAGCAGTAGCGCCTGTTTGGGTGCCCACGCTACTGGTATTTACCAGTAGCGCCGGCCAAAACGGGCGCTACTGCTACTGAATAGCAGCAATGCTGGTTGGCGCGGGCCGCGCTCCTGTTTAGCGGGCCGCCGGGGCCAAAAGGGCAGGCCACTTAGCTGTAGCGTGTGATGTGTGCCGGCGCTACATGTAACACCCCGGATATAACTTTCCCAATTTGTACTCCAACTCTTGCCGTTTCCGGCATTAAGTTATATTTATTTCTCGGGTTTGGGTCTTTGTCTTCGTGTGTTGTTATCGTTGTCATGCATCTCATATCATGTCATCGTGTGCATTGCATTTGCATACGTGTTCATCTCATGCATTTGAGCTTTTTCCCCGTTGTCCGTTTTGCATTCCGGCGCTTCGTTCTCCTCCGGTGGTCATTTCTAGCTTTCTTCCATGTGTGGGGATTAAACATTTCCGGATTGGACCGAGACTTGCCAAGCGGCCTTGGTTTACTACCGATAGACCGCCTGTCAAGTTTCGTACCATTTGGACTTCGTTTGATGCTCCAACGGTTAACCGAGGGACCGAAAAGGCCTCGTGTGTGTTGCAGCCCAACACCCTTCCAATTTGGCCCAAAACCCACCAAACTCTGCTCCATCATCTAGAGCGTTAGATCACGATCGCGTGGCTGAAAACCGCACCTCATTTGGACTCTCCTAGCTCCACTTATGCATGTAAATACACCCCCTCCAAATTCGGATCTCTCCCTTCCCCCGAAACCCTAAATCCTCCCTCTCCGCACGCCGGACAACGTCCGCCGGCGCCGGACGTGTCCGCTGCACCCGCCGCCGCCACGTGGCATCGCACCACTCGCCGTCCGCTGCACGGCCCGGGGAGCCCGGAGCCGGCCCTCCTGGCCCACGCCATCGCCCCGCCGCCTCACGCCCGCAGCCGCCGCCACCCTCCTCGCGGCCGGCCACCCGGGGCACCGGCGCCGCCGCCCGCCATCATCGCCGGCCGGCACCTCGAGCCACGGCCCCGCCGTTCGCCGGTGGTGCCCGCCGCCGCCCAACCTCGCCGTGGCCACCACCGGGCCCCGCCACCCTCGTCCGGCTCCTCCGGCGACCGGATCGGGTTCCGGCGAGCCTCCCCACGCCCCTGCGGTCCTCCTCCGGCGATCCCCGTCGACGAACCTCAGCTTCCGCGCGCGTGAACAGTACCGCTACACTACCGGGCGCCAGATCTGGATCTAAGAAACCCTAGCCGGTTGACTTTTTCCCTCTCCCCCCTAATTTTTGTGCATACTTTGACCTGCCATATCTCCGCATCCGTAGCTCCGATTTGGACATATAGTATATCAAAATGTTCGTCTCGACGAGTACATCATTTCATTCCATTGCATCATTTTCATTTGAGTTCATCTTGATGCCCGAAATGCTGTTAGAAGGAGGCTTCGTGAGTTAATTGCCAGATCTACTAGTTCATCTTAGACTTTTGTCATTTTTGCCATGATTGTTGTGTGCATGATATGCCTGTGAGTCCTGCATGCGTTTTGTTAAGCATCTTGTTATATTTCCAGAGGTGAAATCCATGCATTTTTAGGATGTGTGTGGTGACTTGTGCAAGCTTGCAAAGTGAGGCACTTGGTAAATCTGTTTTCAGGGACTTGGTGGTTTTCACTAAGTCTGGGATTATTGAGTTCATGATGCCATATGTTCTTGCTGTTTCCTAGTGATCTGTGCCTCTTTTGAGGATAATCAGTAAAGGAGTTTTGTTAATCTTGTTATGCTATATCCATCCATGTCTTTGTTTGCATATGTGGAGCACCCTAGCTTGAGTCAATCGAGCTCTACTTTTGCTTCATGGTAAATCTGGGCAGATCGTCAATTTGTTTGCGATTTTGCCGATGTTATCGTAGTTGATCTCTACATGCTATGCCATTGTTCTTGCCATGTCTAGCTAGTATTTTGTGCCTTCTTAATGGATATATGCTTGCCTTGCCATGACTTGCACCGTAGTGAGTGCATCGAGCTAGTTTACATGCCTTCGTGAGTTAAATTCCAGCATGTCTCAGTTTTCACTAAGTCTGAAAACTGATTGTGTTTTAGCTATCTTCGTGTGCTTGTTAGTATATTTTGTGATCCCTTTTGGCCCCAGGTCACTTTGGGACTTTTGTTAAGCTTGTTGAGTAGCTCCATGCCATGTTCTTACGTATCACAATCAGGTTATGTATCATGTTGTTTTGCTGCTCCGAAGAGAGCTTCATGATCTGAAATTTCAGACAAGTGTTAATTTCACTAAGTCTGAAATCTGTTTTGCATTTGCGTTTTTGCCATGCTTGTTTGAACCTCATAATGGATGAATTGGCCGTGGCTCAGTGCTAGTCTTTTGTTAAGCATCTTGAATGCTTCCCTGCCATGTATTTTGTTGTCATGTTTGAGTGCTGTAGCATGTTCATTTCATTGCAGTTAGATGCCTACTTGTTGTAAATCGCTGACCGGTGTCATTCTTAAATCGCTTGCCATTTCCAAACCGTAACTCCGATTCCGGCGTTCTTTATATCGTTTTCAAGCGATTTCATCCCATCTTTCCAGTGGCACACTTGGTTTTCCAAGTTGAGGCCAGGTTCATGCATTTCCTGTGAAATCTTGCATTTTGCATCCCGCATCGCATCCCGCATAGCATACCATCATTGCATCTTATTGTTTGAGCTCGCACGTGGTTGATTGTATCCTTGTTGATTGTTTGTCTTGTTTGGGTAGAGATGGGAGACGAGTTCGCTAACGAGGAGCCCGTTGAGCTTGGTTTTGAGGACCCAGTCAACTCTGACAACTTTGCAGGCAAGATGATCATACCCTCGAAATCACTACTATCTTTGCTATTTTAGTTTGCTCGCTTTTTTGCTATGCCAATGCTACGATGCCTACCACTTTCTTGTCAGCCTCCCAAATTGCCATGTTCAGCCTCTAACCCACCATTGTCTTAGCAAACCGTTGATTGGCTATGTTACCGCTTTGCTCAGCCCCTCTTATAGCGTTGTTAGTTGCAGGTGAAGATTGGAGCTGTTACTTGTTGGAACATTTATTTACTTGTTGGGATATCATTATATTGCCATGTTATCTTAATGCATCTATACACTTGGTAAAGGGTGGAAGGCTCGGCCTCTCGCCTAGTGTTTTGTTCCACTCTTGCCGCCTTAGTTTCCGTCATATCGGTGTTATGTTCCCGGATTTTGCGTCCCTTACACGGTTGGGCTATAATGGGAACCCCTTGATAGTTCGCCTTGATTAAAGCTTTTCCAGCAATGCCCAACATTGGTTTTACCATTTGCCGCCTAGCCTCTTTTCCCTTGGGTTTCCAGAGCCCGAGGGTCATCTTATTTAAACCCCCCCGGGCCAGTGCTCCTCTGAGTGTTTGTCCGACCGAGTAGACTGTGGGGCCACCTCGGGGCAACTTGAGGGTTGGTTTTACTCGTAGGATGTCTCATCTGAGTGTGCCCTGAGAACGAGATATGTGCAGCTCCTATCAGGATTTGTCAGCACATTCGGGCGGTGTTGCTGGTCTTGTTTTAACCTGTCGAAATGTCTTGTTGTACCGGGATACCGAGTCTGATCGGAATGTCTCGGGTGCAGGTCTATTCCGTCGTTGACCGTGAGAGCTTGTCATGGGCTAAGTTGGGACCCCCTGCAGGGATTGAACTTTCGAAAGTCGTGCCCGCGGTTATGGGCAGATGGGAATTTGTTAATGTCCGGTTGTAGATAACTTGAACCTTAATTCATTAAAATGAATCAACTGAGTGTGTTACCGTGATGGCCTCATGTCGGCGAAGTCCGGGAAGTGGACACGGTGTTGGAGTTATGTTTGCGCAGGTTGCTCTCTAGTTTCTCACTCGCACTTTGCTCTCTCTTCTCGCTCTCTTTTGCATATAAGTTAGCCACCATATATGCTAGTCGCTTGCTGCAGCTCCACATAAATTTACCCCATCCTACCTATTAAGCTTAAATAGTCTTGATCGCGAGGGTGCGAGATTGCTGAGTCCCTGTGGCTCACAGATTACTATTACACCAGATGCAGGGACAGATGATACAACTCCAGATGGCGTGCTTGAGCTCAAGTGGGAGTACGATGAGGATTCTCAGCGTTACTATGTTTCTTTTCCTGATGATCAATAGTGGTGCCCAGTTGGGGTTTGATCGGTACCTTTGTCACTTGATGGGTTGTCTTTTATTTTTGCGCCGTAGTCGAGCCATGAGTGTTTGGATGATGTATGTTATTTATGTACTTTGATGTGACGTGGTGAGTGTAAGCCAACTATGTATCTCCCCTTTTATTCTATATATTACATGGGATGTTGTGATGATTGCCTAAGTTGCGACATTGCTTTCAATGCGGTTATGTCTCTAAGTCGTGCCTCGACACGTGGGAGCTATAGCCGCATCAAGGGCGTTACAAGTTGGTAATCAGAGCCTTCCCCGACCTTAGGAGCCCCCACTGATTGACCGTTTTTAGCGGCCGAGTTGTGTCTAGAAAAATGTTTTGAGTCATTTAGGAATTATGTATCGGAGAGTTAGGAATTCTTTTTACTTCCCAGTCTCCTCATCGCTCTGGTAAGGCATCCTGGCGTAGAGTTTTGACTCTTCTCTTCTCAAATTTCACTAAATTTTTTTTAGGATCACGCGAGTATCTTGGAATCGTTCCGATGGCTTATGATGAGAATACTGTCTTGGTGCCTCCTGTCAGGGGTTTAGTGGAAGTGTCCCGGGGAGTTGAGCTCTGAGGTGTTGTCATCATAATTTTATCGTTGCAATTCTGGAATACTTGAGATATGTTCGCCGACACCGAAAATCTCTTTTATGCAGTTCGTTGGTGAGATAACCTCGACGCCACCTAGTACTGGGTGGGAGTTCGGGAGTATCGCCATAACTTGTATAACGGATGCTTTTCAAAGGTTGAGGTAGATGGTTTCCGAAGGTTTCTTGGTTATGTGTTGAAGGATGGATACAGCTGGATGTAGGAATTGCTACTTTGGGTGAGATATTATGCTTCCCCTGTATCCCCAACACGTGATTGCATAACCGGAAAGTTTCGGGAGTTTCATAGGTGGGAATTCAAGTAGCTCTTAGGATATCTTTCCGAAAGATGTATGATATGAAATTGGGGTTCGACGTCTAGTGGTTTGCCTATTCACGGTCGATTTTACAGTGGTCTCGTTGTGTCTTAAAGAGTCCTTGGCTATGCTGACTCGGGGACGCTTCGTATGTCATGTGCACTACCTTGTACATGATGGTGCTGTACGATCGAGCCCGTGTAGGTCCCACCACGAAAACTTCGGACGAAATCTCTATCATATATTTGTTCCGGCTTATTCCGCAAGCCAATCCTTTGTTTTGTTTTGAGTTGTGGTATTCGAGTGGCTTCGAAGTCATATGTTGATTCCATACCTTGTTGATTTACCTCTTCTACCTAATTCTACGTGGCTTCGCAATTTGGGGATATGTGACCACTTCAAGAGATAGTGCATTCGTTCATTTTGTTCGGATGTGAAGACTTTATGTTGCAATTTTCATTCCGTTGGATTCAGCTTCAATATTTGTCTGTCTATGTGCTAATGGTGGTCAACCTCTTCAGGATGGCTCCTCCAACGCGCACGACTCCGAATCCTGATCCGCCACCACCTCCACCTCCTCCGGAGGCTTGGCAAGCTGTGATGGCCGCAACCAATGCAAACACACAGTTGATCATGCAAATCCTCCAAGAGCGAAATCAAGGTAGTCAAGGGAATCAAGGCAACAATCAGAACCATTTTGCTACACTGAACCAGTTCCTTGCTAATGGGCCGAAGACATCCAGCAATTGTGTTGAGGCAACCGATGCTGACGATTGGCTGGTGGATCTGGGCAAGCATTTTGAATGTAGCAACGTCAGGCCTAAAGATTTCGTCAAGTTCGCTTCCTTCCAACTCAAAGATCAGGCCGCAGAGTGGTTCCAGCAGTACAAGGATTCCAGAGGTGGACGTCTGATCACTTGGGATGATTTTCGTCGAGATTTCCGAGCTCATCACATCCCTCAGAGTGTGACTGAAAGTAAACGTGAGGAATTCCGCAACCTGAAGCAAGGCTCTTTGTCTGTCTATGACTACAACAAGTTGTTCCAGAAGCTCGCCCGCTTTGCCAAGCAGGACGTACCTGATGAGAAGAGCATGATATACCAGTTCAGGGGTGGTCTCAAAGAAGAAATTCAGCTCGCTCTTGTCCTTTTTGAGCCGTTGAGGTACGATGAGTTCTACAACATGGCACTGAAGCAAGAGGCTGCTCAGTTGAGGTGTGATGCTTCCAAGAAGCGAGTCATAGATGCTACTCCTTCTTCCTCTACTCAAGTGGCCAAGCAGCAGAAGTATTGGCTTCCTCCTCCTCCGTTCCGTCAGCCGTATCAGCAGAAGAGCAAAGGTGGCAGTGGTTCTTCCCACCCACCCAACCCTGGCTTTCAGAACAAGACTTCGTCTCAAGCTCCAAGATCGAGTGCTCCATACCACCGTCAGCTTTCTGAGGTCACGTGCAACAAGTGCCAACAGAAGGGTCACTATGCCAACAAGTGTTTCAACCAGAGGCGTCTTCCTCCTCCTCCTCCTGTGAGATCGGCAAGTACAGCTGTGGTCAAGCATAACCCCAAGCACGCCAAGGTCAACTTGATGAATGCAGCTCAGGCAGAGGATTCGTCAGATGTGATCATGGGTAACCTTCCTGTTAATGATGTTCCCGCAAAAGTACTTTTTGATACTAGTGCATCGCATTCTTTCTTGTCATGCCCGTTTGCATCAAAGCACAATGTTGATACTGAGATTATGCCCAAAGCCATGCAAGTTGTTTCTCCCGGCAAGCTTTTGACTTCAAGTTTGGTTGCTCCCGATATCTCTATCACATTGGGCGACTACAAGTTTCTCTCTTCTCCGATGGTTCTTGGTAATTCGGATATCGATCTTATTCTCGGGATGGACTGGCTCTCTAAGCACAAGGCTCAGCTCGATTGTGCAGCCAGGCAGATTCAATTGACTCATTTGTCTGAGGATGTCATTGTCTTTGCCGCTCGGGATGATACAATCCGGTTGTTTTCTCTCAATGAGAAGGGTGAATTGGATGCTATCTCGCAGATTCCGGTTGTTTGCGAGTATCAAGACGTCTTCCCAGAAGAGCTCCCAGGAATGCCTCCACACCGGCCAGTTGAATTTGTTATTGATCTTGAGCCCGGTACGGAACCTGTGTGCAAGCGTCCTTACAAGCTCGGACCTGAAGAGTTGAAGGAGTTGAAGAAACAACTCGATATTCAAGAAAGAATGGGTCTCATCCGGCCTAGTTCTTCTCCGTGGGGTTGTGGTGTTCTTTTTTTGAAGAAGAAGGATGGAACGGACCGACTTTGTGTTGATTATCGTCCATTGAACAAGAAGACCATCAAGAACAAATACCCACTTCCCAACATCAATGAGCTGTTCGAACAACTCAAGGGTGCAAAAGTATTCTCCAAGCTTGATCTCCGTATGGGTTATCATCAGATTCGAATCCGTGAGCAAGATATTCCCAAGACGGCTTTCAGGACAAGCTATGGGTCATATGAATACACTGTCATGTCTTTTGGCCTCGTCAACGCTCCTCCGACGTTTTCTCGCATGATGAACTTCATCTTCAACCCCTACACCAATGACTTCGTTTTGGTCTATCTCGACGACATTCTGGTTTTCTCGAAGAACAAGGAAGATCATGCCAAGCACTTGCGTTTGGTTCTTGATAAGCTGAGGGAACATCAGTTCTATGCCAAGTTCTCCAAGTGTGAATTTTGGCTCGATGAGGTTCTTTATCTTGGTCATATCATCTCTGCCAAGGGCATTGCCGTGAATCCTGAGAAGGTGTCTGCAATTGTTAATTGGGAACCTCCTCAGAACGTGAAGCAACTAAGTAGCTTCCTCGGTCTCGCAAGCTACTGCCGAAGATTCGTCGAAAACTTTTCTAAGATCGCGAAGCCTCTCTCAAATCTTCTCCAGAAGCACATCAAGTACGTTTGGTCTTCGGAGTGTGATATTGCTTTCAACACTTTGAAAGAGAAATTGATCACTGCTCCAGTTCTGACTCCGCCTGATGAGTCCAAGCCGTACGAGGTCTTTTGTGATGCCTCTCTCCAAGGTCTTGGCGCTGTATTGATGCAAGAGAAGAAAGTTGTTGCTTATACCTCTCGCCAGTAGAAGCCTAATTAGAAGAACTGCCCCACTCATGATCTCGAGTTGGCGGCAGTTGTGCATGCTCTGTTGACTTGGAGACATCTTCTATTGGGAAGAAAAGTGGACATTTTCACTGATCACAAGAGTCTCAAGTACATCTTCACCCAGCCTAATCTCAACCTCAGGCAAACTCGATGGGTCGAAATGATTCAAGAGTATAATCTGAGTATCGAGTATACTCCAGGCAAGGCTAATGTGATTGCTGACGCTTTGAGCAGAAAAGCGTATTGCAACAGTCCGATTCTCAAGCCTTATCAACCCGAGCTTTGTGAAGCTTTCCGCAAACTTAATCTGCAAATTGTTCCTCAAGGTTTCCTCGCCAACCTTCAAGTCTCTCCTACCTTGGAAGACTAGATTCGCCAAGACCAGCTTCTTGATGCTATGGTGAAAAAGGTGAAGATTGGGATTGCCAAGAGTCAGTCCAAGTACAAGTGCTACCGCCTTGATGACAAGGACACTCTCTTCTTCGAGGACCGAATTGTTGTAACCAAAGGTGAACTTCGTAAAGTGATCATGAACGAGGCTCACAACTCTCTCCTCTCCATCCACCCTGGGAGCACGAAGATGTATCGGGACCTTAAGCAAGCTTATTGGTGGACTCGAATGAAGCGCGAGATCGCTCAATTCGTGAATGAATGTGATGTCTGTAGAAGAGTGAAGGCAGAACACCAAAGGCCAGCAGGTCTCCTCCAACCACTTGCCATTCCAGAATGGAAGTTAGACCACATTGAAATGGACTTCGTGACTGGATTTCCAAAGTCCAAGCGTGGCAATTATTCTATATTCGTTGTCATCGACAAGCTCACCAAAGTGGCTCATTTTCTGCCTATCAAAGAGTCGATCACTGCAGCTCAATTGGCGGAACTCTATACCTCTCGAATTGTCTCTCTGCACAGTATTCCTCAAGTGATATCTTCAGACCGTGGCAGCATCTTTACCTCCAAGTTTTGGGATTCTTTTCAGAAGGCCATGGGCACCAACATCCGCTTCAGCACTGCTTTCCATCCTCAAACAAGCGGTCAAGTCGAGCGTGTCAACCAGATTCTTGAAGATATGCTCAGGGCTTGTGTGATCTCTTTTGGCATGAAGTGGGAGGATTGTCTTCCTTATGCTGAATTCTCATACAACAACAGTTTTCAAGCAAGTTCGGGCAAGGCCCCATTTGAAATTATGTATGGTAGGAAATGCCGTACCCCTCTCAACTGGTCTGAAACCGGTGAACGTCAGCTGCTGGGTAATGACTTAATCACAGAGGCAGAAGAAATGTGCAAGGTCATTCGTGATAACCTCAAAGCAGCCCAATCCCTCCAGAAGAGCTACTATGATAGTAAGCACCGTGATTTAGCTTTCGAGATCGGAGATCATGTGTACCTCCGCGTCTCTCCTATGAAAGGGACTCGTCGCTTCGGTATCAAAGGGAAGCTTGCCCCTATATACATGGGACCTTTCAAGATTGTCAGCAAGAGAGGCGACCTCGCCTATCAACTCGAGTTTCCGTCAAACTTTGCAAATGTTCATGATGTGTTCCATGTCTCTCAGCTCCGAAAGTGCTTCAAGACGCCCGACCGCACCGTCAACTTCGAGGACATTGAGCTCCAAGAAGATCTCTCCTATCGTGAGCACCCAGTTGCAATCCTTGAAGAGACTGAACGCAGGACTCGCAACAAGTCAATCAAATTTCTCAAAGTCAAGTGGTCACACCATTCTGACTGTGAAGCTACCTGGGAACGCGAGGATCACCTCCGTTCTGAGTACCCGGCATTCTTTCAGTCCTAGATCTCGGGACGAGATCTTTTCGTAGTGGTGGAGTGTTGTAACACCCCGGATATAACTTTCCCAATTTGTACTCCAACTCTTACCGTTTCTGGCGTTAAGATATATTTATTTCTCGGGTTCGGGTCTTTGTCTTCGTGTGTTGTTATCATTGTCATGCATCTCATATCATGTCATCGTGTGCATTGCATTTGCATACGTGTTCATCTCATGCATTCGAGCTTTTTCCCCGTTGTCTGTTTTGCATTCCGGCGCTTCGTTCTCCTCCGATGGTCATTTCTAGCTTTATTCCGTGTGTGGGGATTAAACATTTCCGGATTGGAGCGAGACTTGCCAAGCGGCCTTGGTTTAGTACCGGTAGACTGCCTGTCTAGTTTCGTACCATTTCGACTTCGTTTGATGCTCCAACGGTTAACCGAGGGACCGAAAAGGCCTCGTGTGTGTTGCAGCCCAACACCCCTCCAATTTGGCCCAAAACCCACCAAACTCTGCTCCATCATCTAGAACGTTCGATCACGATCGCGTGGCCGAAAACGACACCTCATTTGGACTCTCCTAGCTCCACTTATGCCTATAAATACACCCCCTCCAAATTCGGATCTCTCCCTTCCCCCGAAACCCTAAATCCTCCCTCTCCGCGCGCCGGACAACGTCCGCCGGCACCGGACGTGTACACTGCACCCACCGCCGCCACGTGGCATCGCGCCACTCGCCGTCCGCCACGCGGCCCGGGGAGCCCGGAGCCGGCCCTCCCGGCCCGCGTCATTGCCCCGCCGCCTCACGCCCGCAGCCGCCGCCACCCTCGCGGGCGGCCACCCGGGGCATTGGCGCCGCCGCCCGCCATTGTCGCCGGCCGGCACCTCGAGCCGCGGCCCCGCCATCCGTCGGTGGCGCCTGCCGCCGCCCAACCTCGCCGTGGCCACCACCGGGCCCCGCCACCCTCGTCCGGCGACCGGACCGGGTTCCGGCGAGCCTCCCCACGCCCCTGTGGTCCTCCTCTGGCGATCCCCGTCGACGAACCTCGGCTTCCGCGCGCGTAAACAGTACCGCTACAGTACCGGGCGCCAGATCTGGATCTGAGAAACCCTAGCCAGTGGACTTTTTCCCTCTCCCCCCTAATTTTTGTGCATACTTTGACCTGCCATATCTCCGCATCCGTAGCTCCGATTTGGACATATAGTATATCAAAATCTTTGTCTCGACGAGTAAATCATTTCATTCCATTGCATCATTTTCATTTGAGTTCATCTTGATGCCCAAAATGCTGTTAGAAGGAGGCTTCGTGAGTTAATTGCCAGATCTGCTAATTCATCTTAGACTTTTGTCATTTTTGCCATGATTGTTGTGTGCATGATATGCCTGTGAGTCCTTCATGCGTTTTGTTAAGCATCTTGTTATGTTTCCAGAGGTGCAATCCATGCATTTTTAGGATGTGTGTGGTGACTTGTGCAAGCTTGCAAAGTGAGGCACTTGGTAAATCTGTTTTCAGGGACTTAGTGGTTTTCACTAAGTCTGGGATTATTTAGTTCATGATGCCATATGTTCTTGCTGTTTCCTAGTGATCCGTGCCTCTTTTGAGGATGATCAGTAAAGGAGTTTTGTTAATCTTGTTATGCTATATCCATCCATGTCTTTGTTTGCATATGTGGAGCACCCTAGCTTGAGTCAATCGAGCTCTACTTTTGCTTCATGGTAAATCTGGGCAGATCGTCAACTTGTTTGCGATTTTTCCGATGTTATCGTAGTTGATCCGTGCATGCTATGCCATTGTTCTTGCCATGTATAGCTAGAATTTTGTGCCCTCTTAGTGGATATATGCTTTCCTTGCCATGACTTGCACTGTAGTGAGTGCATCGAGCTAGTTTACATGCCTTCGTGAGTTAAATTCTAGCATGTCTCAGTTTTCACTAAGTCTGAAAACTGATTGTGTTTTAGCTATGTTCGTGTGTTTGTTAGTATATTTTGTGATCCCTTTTGGCCCAGGTCACTTTGGGACTTTTGTTAAGCTTGTTGAGTAGCTCCATGCCATGTTCTTACTTATCATAATCAGGTCATGTATCATGTTGTTTTGCTGCTCCGAAGAGAGTTTCATGATCTGAAATTTCAGACAAGTGTTAATTTCACTAAGTCTGAAATCTGTTTTGCATTTGCGTTTTTGCCATGCTTGTTTGAACCTCATAATGGATGAATTGGCCGTGGCTCAGTGCTAGTCTTTTGTTAAGCATCTTGAATGATTCCCTGCCATGTATTTTGTTGTCATGTTTGAGTGCTGTAGCATGTTCATTTCATTGCATTTAGATGCCTACTTGCTGTAAATCACAGACCGGTGTCATTCTTAAATCGCTTGCCATTTCCAAACCGTAACTCCGATTCCGGCGTTCTTTATATCGTTTTCAAGCGATTTCATCCCATCTTTCCAGTGGCACACTTGGTTTTCCAAGTTGAGTCCAGGTTCATGCATTTCCTGTCATATCTTGTATTTTGCATCCCGCATTGCATCCCGCATAGCATACCATCATTGCATCTTACTGTTTGAGCTCGCACATGGTTGATTGTATCCTTGTTGCTTGTTTGTCTTGTTTGGGTAGAGCCGTGAGACGAGTTCGCTAATGAGGAGCCCGTTGAGCTTGCTTTTGAGGACCCAGTCAACTCCGACAACTTTGCAGGCAAGATGATCATACCCTCGAAATCACTACTATCTTTGCTATGCTAGTTTGCTCGCTCTTTTGCTATGCCAATGCTACAATGCCTACCACATGCTTGTCAGCCTCCCAAATTGCCATGTTCAGCCTCTAACCCACCATTGTCCTAGCAAACCGTTGATTGGCTATGTTACCGCTTTGCTCAGCCCATCTTATAGCGTTGTTAGTTGCAGGTGAAGATTGGAGTTGTTCCTTGTTGGAACATTTATTTACTTGTTGGGATATCATTATATTGCCATGTTATCTTAATGCATCTATACACTTGGTAAAGGGTGGAAGGCTCGGCCTCTCGCCTAGTGTTTTGTTCCACTCTTGCCGCCCTAGTTTCCGTCATATCGGTGTTATGTTCTCGGATTTTGCGTCCCTTATGCGGTTGGGCTATAATGGGAACCCCTTGATAGTTCGCCTTGATTAAAGCTTTTCCAGCAATGCCCAACATTGGTTTTACCATTTGCCACCTAGCCTCTTTTCCCTTGGGTTTCCGGAGCCCGAGGGTCATCTTATTTAAACCCCCCGGGCCAGTGCTCCTCTGAGTGTTGGTCCGACCGAGTAGACTGCGGGGCCACCTCAGGGCAACTTGAGGGTTGGTTTTACTCGTAGGATGTCTCATCTGAGTGTGACCTGAGAACAAGATATGTGCAGCTCCTATCAGGATTTGTCGGCACATTCGGGCGGTGTTGCTGGTCTTGTTTTAACCTGTCGAAATGTCTTGTTGTACCGGGATACCGAGTCTGATCGGAATGTCTCGGATTGAGGTCTATTCCTTCGTTGACCATGAGAGCTTGTCATGGGCTAAGTTGGGACCCGCCTGCAGGGATTGAACTTTCGAAAGCCGTGCCCGCGATTATGGGCAGATGGGAATTTGTTAATGTCCGGTTGTAGATAACTTGAACCTTAATTAATTAAGATGAATCAACTGAGTGTGTTACCGTGATGGCCTCATCTCGGCGAAGTCCGGGAAGTGGACACGGTGTTGGAGTTATGTTTGCGCAGGTTGCTCTCTAGTTTCTCACTCGCGCTTTGCTCTCTCTTCTCGCTCTCTTTTGCGTATAAGTTAGCCACCATATATGCTAGTCGCTTGCTGCAGCTCCATAGAAATTTACCCCATCCTACCTATTAAGCTTAAATAGTCTTGATCGCGAGGGTGCGAGATTGCTGAGTCCCTGTGGCTCACAGATTACTATTACACCAGATGCAGGGACAGATGATACAGCTCCAGATGGCGCGCTTGAGATCAAGTGGGAGTACGATGAGGATTCTCAGCGTTACTATGTTTCTTTTCCTGATGATCAGTAGTGGTGCCCAGTTGGGGTTTGATCGGGACCTTTGTCGCTTGTTGGGTTGTCTTTTATTTTGGCGCCGTAGTCGGGCCATGAGTGTTTGGATGATGTATGTTATTTATGTACTTTGATGTGACGTGGCGAGTGTAAGCCAACTATGTATCTCCCCTTTTATTCTATATATTACATGGGAGGTTGTGATGATTGCCTAACTTGCGACATTGCTTTCAATGCGGTTATGTCTCTAAGTCGTGCCTCGACATGTGGGAGCTATAGCCGCATCGAGGGCGTTACACTATAGCTAGTGGGCTTAGCAGTAGTGCTGGCCCATTACCCGCGCTGCTGTTAAGCCCACTCCCTCCCCCGCGCGCCCCCGGCCTCATCACTCAGCTCACTCACACACTCCACACTTCTCCCTCAATCCCTCGCGAGCCGCCATCGACCCCCGCATGCTGCCGTCCCCCGCACCGGCCCTCCTCCCCGCCGGCCGCCCTCCCCGCTTCATCCTCCTCCCCCGCCAGCCGCCCCGGCCCCTGCGCCGGCCCTCCTCCACCGAGAGGTACATCCTCCTCCCTCCTTCCTCCTCCTCCCTAGTTTCTTTTTAACCCTAGCAAGTTGAAAAATTTAGGTTTTTAATCTTAGTTGTTTAATCATAGGAAAATGTAGTATGCAACCTAGCTAGTTAATCTTAGGATAATGTAGTATGAATCTTAGGATAATGTAGGTTTTTAATCTTAGTTGTTTAATCTTAGGTGTTTAATCTTAGTTCTTTAATCTTAGGATAATGTAGTATGAAACCTAGCTAGTTAATCTTAGGATAATGCAGTATGAATCTTAGGATAATGCAGTATGAACCCTAGCTAGTTAATCTTAGGATCATATTTTGAACTATCACATTTGTTGTTATTTTTTTAGTAAGAACAATTATTCCTGTTATATGCAAATTTGAAGTGCATATATGTCATATTTTGAACATGTCACAATCTTAGTTGTTTAACCGAGTGGCCTATGTTTTGCCAGAAATGTCGATTCATTTATGTTCTGGCAAATTTTAGGTGCTCGATATGTCCTGCTTTTAGCAAAGGTCATGCCGAATTTTGCTAAGTGTTTATTAATTTTGTTTTCATAATTAAGAATTTTGTTATCGACATTGACGATGCCTATCCCGCATCCTCGTCGTCGACTCGGTGGAGGACTCCTGCTTGAGCTGAGGGGCGATGTCCGGGACTCGGCTCCGCCGGGCTGGTACTGGGTTGTGCTACCTTCTGGTGAGCGCAACTTAGTGAGGAGCCAGCCCGTCGTCGACCCGGAGCTTCTTTGGTGGCGGTCACGTGGGCCTGCATCGGTGAAGAGGCTTGAGTCCCCCGCGCAGGTGGTATAACACCGTGTCATGGAGGAGAACGCGCACGTCCATCGCTACATGGTTGCGTTGGCGAACGGCATGTTCTCCAATACCTGGCAGATTCTTTGGGGATCTCACCGGAGCTATGATCCTGTGATGGTTCCTTCTCTTTGGGTGTCCACTGTGGCCCACTGAACCTAGAGGAGCTATTATTCGAGATGTATTAGTGATATCATATGATGATCTTTTCTACAAACTACTATATATGTATTCGATGATGGATTATTAATTACCTATTATTTATTTGCTTATTGAATGCAAAAGATAAGCGTGGTTTGTGCTACAAACTACTATATATGTATTCGATGATGGATTATATGATGATCTTTGCTACAAACTAGTTTCGATGATGATCTTTGCTACAAACTACAAATTTTAGGTGTTCTAGTTGTTATATGATGATCTTTGCTACAAACTACTATATATGTATTCGATGATGGATTATTAATTACGTATTAGGAAATGTCTGACGACGAAAGGGAATTCGCTATGTGCGAGTACTGCGAAGATGAGTGCGGTCTGTGCGACATGCCTCACCTGGTAGAAGGTCGGCGCTTTAGCATCAAGCTCCAAGAGACCTTCGATGTTGAAACGGTACGCAACGGTGACAAGTGTTTTTTGTTATTTTTGCATGACTTCTCTGCTTCTTCAATGTGTAATTTTCGTCTTTTCCAATTCGACTAGCTTATCCCACGCCATGCAAGACGCTATGTCTTGGAGAAGATGGGTTTTGAAGATCATGCAAGCATGGAGACAAAGATAATTCAACTAAGGACCCATCATGGTTATGATTTTGCTGTAAATCTATACAATTCTGTGAACTCATCCAATTTTGGTTGCCTGAATTGGGAAGCCCTTTGCAAGGCATATGATTTTCATGAGGGTATGCTTCTCACCTTCGATCTTGGTGATTCTGACATCGACGAAAAGAATATGACCATTTGGGTCGTTGTTGACACGCTTCCAGTTCTACCACTGTGTGAGTTTCTCAAACATATTTATTAAGTAATTTATATTGTTTATTTCAAAATATTTGACAGCTTATCTCCATTGACAACTTATTTTCATTCTTCAAAAAATGTACGGAAAATGGTAGACAGAACCTACTACTACAATGATGAAGCACAATTAACTAATAAGGAGAAAGATGGTATTATCGCATTTTTGACCGATCTTGAGAATTACAATAGCTATTATCAAACTCCTCCATGTTATGGTCAATACGTGCCACTAGTGCATGTATTGAACCACTGTAACATCATTGGAGATAGCATGGTAAGATTTTCTACTATTACGACATCCGTGCATCTTTTGCATAAATTCTTCTAAAACTAAACTACATTGCTAACTACAAAGTTATTACTATGTTTTTGAACAGAAAATCCCGATGGATTGTGTGCCTCATCTGATGTTGCCGAGAGGTCGCGTTGATGTTATGAGCTTACGGCCACCACGACCAGGTCAGCCGCAGTATCCACATCACTCCTGTCCATACCGGGTTTCTAAAAGCGAGGAAGCCATGATAATAAATGATTTCAAAAAATGTTTCGACCATCATAGAGAGCTACTTGGAAGCAACATTGTGCGTAGACCAAGACTTGGAGACAGGATGATCTCCGTTCTTTATTATGGAGAGTCAATTTTCCTTAATGGAGAGTCAATGCCTATCTTGTTTATGATATTTTACCTAAGAGAGGGTAGAGTACGTCCTATGAGAGGAGTAGGTCATAGCTAGAATGTGTTATTATGTGCTACAATGTGTTAGAGTTGATGATGAGGAGGAGGAGTTGTGATTATGACTAGTGACCAACTTGTTATATGATGTCTCATTGATGAACATTGTTTGGTGGTGATGACAAGTGGTAATGAATATGCTATTTAAACAGACTAGTTCATGATGAGTTGTTATTGTATAAAAGATATATCTGTTTAAACATGTACAATGCCAAAATGTGAAAAAACATAAATTTTAGTAGTGGCGCGGGCCAAAATATTACCAGTGGCACTCATTTACCAGTAGCGCTTTCCAGTGCCGCGCTACTAGTATCTGAACTTACCAGTAGCACTGGCCTAAACAAGCGCTACTGCTAAAAAATAGCTGTAGCGCCGTAGCAGCAGCGCTGGCGCCCGCGCTAGTAATAGCTCAAAAACCAGCGCTACTGGTAAGGTTTTCCCTAGTAGTGCAAGCTCTGAATGTAGGACTTTCATTCCTAAAACCCCCCATTCCTTAGAATCCAGATGTTCCAAGCAGCAGTAAAAACCACTTCAGTGAAGAAATGATGCCCAAAACTCCTTCCTAGCCTTTCCTGCCATTTGGTAAGTAGTCATCCCAGGCTGAGGATCCCATTTAATCTGCAAGTAATTCCAGACTCTAACACTGAAGTTGCATGAAAAAAACAAGTGGGCAACATCCTCATGAATGAGAAATGGGCATAGCACACAAAAATGATCCTCCACATGCCAATGCCTACTTTGTAGCATATCTCTAGTATTCAACGGTCCCTTAAAGGCAGCCACCCAAATATTTTAATTTTTAAAGTGCATGAGGATTTCCAAATCCAGTGGAAAATAGGATCAACAACAATATTTTGATGCACATGCACATAAAAGGATTTGGGTCTGAAGCACCCCTTATTGAAAGGCCATATCCATGTGTCATGATCCTCAGAGCAAGCATATGCATTCATCATTTGTTGCAGATATTCCAGCTCATTAAACACTTGGGTGGACAAAAGTAGGTGCAAAGCTGAGAGGAGCTCCTGGGAAAAAACATCAGACACTGAAAGTTGTCCATCAATAAAAAATGAAAGAAGTCCGGGAAACTTTGTACTGATGGAGGAACCATTGAGCTCAACCCAACTATCCATCCAGAACAAGATAGACCTACCATCACCCAAGTTTGGAGAGGACAACTGACAATATTTATGTGCTAATTTAAACACATCATGCCACCAAAAGGTCCCACATAAGCTGGTAGTATGAGGGACAGAGCTATCATAATATGAGTCCCAAATAAGTCAAACTAAGGAATGTCATGGTGATTATAGAACTTGTGCAACAATTTCATAAGAAAAGCCTCATTCTACACTCTTAAATTAAGCACACCAAGACCTCCCTTATTTTTAGGCAAGCATACCAAATCCCAAGCAGCCAGAGATTGTCTTGGGGTATCAAAATTTCCTCTCCAAAGACACTGTCTTTGAATCCTTTCAATTTGCTTCAATATTCCAGGAGGAATGACAAGTGTGCAGTGAAAATATATGGGCATGGATGTTGAAACAGACTGAAGCAACTGTAACCTGCTCCCTTGGTTCAGGAAACAAGAAGTGACAGATAACCTCCTTTCAATTCCATGCACAAGGGGCATCAGATCCTGAATTGAGGGCCTGGTAGTTCCCGTGGGAAGACCCAAGTATGTGAAAGGCATAACTCCTAATTTGCATCCCAGAATTGAAGCTAATCTATTAGCTTCATCATTTGACATATTCATAGGCACCATTTAAGATTTTGCTAAATTCACAGACAACCCAGTTGAAGTAGCAAAAACATCAAGCATGTCTTTAAGAGCAAGGAGCCGGTGATCAGAAGCAGGCAACAAAATTAGTGTATCATCAGCATACTACACTATGGGGTAATCCTGACTGTGGGTTGGGATTGGAAGAGTTAAAATTCCTCTAGAGCACATATCATTAACCACAAATTGAAGTAGGTCAGCAGCAAGCACAAACAGCAGAGGTGACATGGGATCCCCTTGCCTAACTCCCCTCTTACATTTGAAATAATGTCCAGGTACACCATTAAGTAGCACAGAGGAAGAACCAGATGACAGGATGGATTGCATCCACAAAATCCATTTATCATTGAAACCCTTGTACCTCAAAATCCTGAGAATGGCATCATGCTCAATAGTATCAAAAGCCTTAGTAAAATCCAACTTCAGGAGGACAATTGTTTTTTTGAAGCCTGACATTGGTGTATATACTCAAAACACCAAGCTAAACAATCCCGAATAGACCTGGATTTAATAAACCCATACTGGTTTTTATGAATACAAGAAAGAATCACTTTCTGTAGTCTATTTACAAGCAACTTAGTGAGGTATTTCAAGCAGGTGATTGTCAAAGAAATTGTCCTGTAGTCATTCAAACCCTCAGGTGAGAGCTTTTTTGGAATGAGAGTTATGAGAGAGGGTTTGATGCACTCAAGATCAAGATGTCCTTCAGAAAACCCCTTTACCAATTGGAGAAAATCATCCTTAATAATATCCCAGCACTTTTTGAGGAAGAGCCCAGTGAAACCATCAGGCCCAGGAGCTCTATCTGAAGGCATCTCTTTAATAACACTGTCAATTTCTTCTTGAGAAAAAGGCTTTGTTAGATCATCAAGGCCCTCAACCTTTCTGGTAATATTTGGCATGTCAAAACCCATATGAGTGCCATTAGAACAACCCATCCTCTACTTAAAATCTTGCAGAAAAAGCCCAACAATTGTTGCATGATCAGAGGTCACCTTCCCATCATCTGAAGTTATGCTAGAAATAGAATTGCTCCTGTAACACTCAGTAGCCATAGCATGAAAAAACTTAGTGTTTTCCTCTCCAACTTTAATGCTCCTAATAGTACATCTCTGTTTCTAGTAGATAAATTGTAACTTGAGGATTTCCTCCAGATGGAGCTTAACTATTCTTCTGAAATTTGCCTCTGGCCCAGACAAAGGCCTTAATTCCTACAAACCATCCAAGAATAAAATGACCTTATTGCAATTAGAAATCAAAGCATTAACCTTAGCAAGGCTAATGTGCCAGTGCTTGAGGGCTTGTCGAAGAGGTTTAAATTTTGCAGAGATAACTGCAGCAGAAGATGTCCTATGAATGGGCCTGTTCCAAGAATCTCTGACACAATCAAGAAGCCAGGTAAATTAGTCCAATAATTCTCAAAACGAAAGACCTTGGCCATAGGAATAGAAGTTTTGATTTGTACCACACAGGGCACATGATCTGAAGCAGTTCTGTCTAAAGGCAAAACCATAGTGTTAGGAAAATAGCAAGTCCATGTGAGTGTTGTGAAGAACCAGTCAATTTGTTCAAGCAAAGGAGCATTTTTCATATTTGACCATGTATATTTTATGCCCTTAAGTGGAAGTTCAATTAGACCAAGATGCCAAATTACTTCATTGAAAATAAACATGTCATTGATGTCCCCACCAGGTTTGTTCCTATTTTACATTGAGCGCAAGAAGTTAAAATCACCCAACAACAGCCAATTAGCATCATCAGGGATAATTAAACCAGCAACCAGTTAACAGAAACTTCCCTAGCCGGATTTTGAGAGGGCCCATAGATAGTAATCATTATCCAGGTTTGAGAGTTATGAGTGGATTTAAGTTCCACTACAATTCCAAAACTAGTAGACTGAATTAGCTTGCCATCAAACAAAGCAGAATTCCACACCACCAACATACCACCTTAAGCTCTAGAAGATGGCACATGAACAAATTGATCAAAACGTCGTGGGCAACACTTACGAATAAAACCTTGATCAATGATTTCACATTTAGTTTCTTGTAAGCAAATGATAGAACAAGCACTTTCATCAATTTTCTGACGCACTACACGCTATCTATCATCTGAATTCAGTCCATGAACATTCCAGCACAACACTTCCCAGTCTCTAAAGTTGTAATGATTCATTACAAACCAAAATAAAGCAAACAAAAAAAGGCTACCACACAGTGGTAGAGCCAAATCTGCCAGACAGCAGCAATATGGTTCAGACAATACTTAAAACATAAAACAAGATAGATCATTTTAACAAGGGTTGTCCATAAACCCCACCAAGGCAAATATTTAACTATCATCAGAACTAGAAGAAGCAGAGGAGGGCTTGCATGAAGAAGCCTCAAGCTTCTCCTTAGTCAGCTTCTCAAGTGCAATGCTGAGGTGAAGACCCACACATTGCAGAACATCAATTGGAGTGGGAGGTGGGATAGTAGCTTGTTCTGCAGAGTGATGATCTGCCTGCGGCTGCTGAACTTTGGCCAAAACCTTGTGCTTCTTATGAGGTTTTGCTGCTGGTTTCTTCAGAGAGGCAGGCTTGGCCGGAGAGGAGTGCATAAAACTACCACGCAAGGCAGAAAGCCTGGCACTACATCTGACCTCAGACTCAACGATCATAGGTTTTGGTTTGCGAGCACAAACAGGGCGTCCAACTGGAGCGGCAGAGAAATTGAAAGCAGACAACTCAATGTCAGACAAAGCTGGATCCTCCATAATGCAATCCTCAATGACAGAGTCGAAGCAGAGTGCACGAGCAACATGAGGTTTCGTCGAAATAGTGACTGCCCGACGAACAGGAGAAGGATGAAAAACCAACTTTTTAACCATAGTAGAGTACGAAAATGAAACCTCCCTGGAGCTCTTGGATAAAATAACTAGCTTGAAAGGGCTGGAGAATTGAATACCTCGTGGAATTTGCATCACTTCAAAGATGGGAAACATACGCTGGAACGACCTCATCCATTGCATCACCAGAGGGAGAACAGGTCCAAAGACAGTCAAAACCTGACCAATTTTGACCGAAGGCTGAATGATTGGCGGCTCATAAACTGCAATAGCCCCTTGCTGGTCAGGTACCGACCCTTCAGCAGAATCAACATGCCTAGATTTTTGCATAACCACAGACTCTTGAGAAGCAGTCTGAGCTTCATCCTCAAAGACTTCCTCGACAACCACATTATCCTGCTGGCTAGCTTGGTGAAGATCATCATTGTGAGCGATCGAGGCCTCATTCCATCCCCACTCAGGAAACTCAGGCATCACAAAGTTAACATCATCGAAAGGCATGTTTCCAGGCAGCAAGTGACGATTGCTGTTGAATGGCATTGGATCTTCATCCGCCGGCTGAATATTAGCAAATTCATCAGACAGAACATATAACAGAGCAGTCCAAGATATGTGTGTAGCTCCAAAATCAGCATTTTCATGGTAAACCACGTCTCTAGGTACTTGTTGCGGGCATGGGAAGGAAACATAAACCAATGTTCTGACCATCATCGGGTCATCCTGATGCAAAATATGAAAACGACCAGAGGTTCTAACTGCATCAGAGATGTGTTGTGTAGTGCGGTAATCCAAAGGCACACCTAGCATCATTATTCAACCCCTATGAAAACCCTGAGTTGCTCTGTGATTGATGCCTTGGTCAAGAGGAATAAATTGAACAAAGTGGCCATTGCCAAGATCATAAGGTGGGTGATTCATAATAGCATGCCTAGATGCAGGAGTGTGAAACTCAAACAAACCCACACCCTCAATCCATTGCTGATCACTAAGAACATCACGGTGCAGCTGAGTCATCACAAAATCACTAACCAGTTGCCGTAAGTGATGAACCTGCCCAGGCGGCGGCGGAGGCTCCACAATGCCAATGGAAAACTACTCATGTCGCCAGTCGGGAGGAATGGTCGGAGAGAAGAAGGTCCGTGGCAGCCGAGTGGGTCCTCCATCGATGATCTCAAACCCTGGCGGAACGAACTTGAGGGGATCTAGGGGAAAATTCGCCATGTTTTGCTCTGGTGGAGGTGGAGAGGATTGATAGTGCACGGTAAGAGGTGAAGACATGATGGGTCTTGTCTACACCGGTGTGTGGGTCGTGGCTATACTCGAGGAGTCCCTTAGAGAGGAAATAGATGGCCGAATCATGGCGGGTATGGGAATCAACAGTGTAGATTTTCCAGGATTTTGTTGCGGTTGTTTAACTCTCCAAACACAACCATTGTCTCTTGCACAATTAATGCAATCCCGCCGACGATGACCATTACGTGAGCAAGCCAGACAAACAGGGCAGGAGACCCACAAGTGGCCCTGTTGGTGGCATTTGGAGCAGGTTAAAACACGGGCCACCATGTCATCGACCATATCATCAGACAAGGTAGCTGCTTCTTGGGTAGAAGGGATTTCCATAGGCGAGGTGGTGGGCTGAGGCCCATCATGCAGATTTGGCCCAACATGGGAAACCGAAAGATCTGGAGTAGCCGTAACTAAAACATCCGACGTATGTGGATCACAGGAGGCATGAAGATCATGATGTTGCAAATCCTCAGCCGGAAAACTCGCACGCATAATCCTCGGTGATCCAACTGTGCCAAAAACGATAGGTGGAGTAGTCACTGTCCACTGGAAGTTCGCCGACGGCGAGGGTCAAATGACCAAATGCTCATTTGCAGGGATCACGTATCCAGCATCGGAAACTGTATCAATACAAGCCTGAGTTGCAGGGTATCTATAACCATTGCACGCCTGATAAGTTTGAAAGGTTGCAAAGGAGAGTTTCTTTTGCACAGAACCAGACGATCGCAAGGAGTACTTGGCTGGTGGTTTATGCATAGCACTCATCCCAAGCGCTGCCCTTCGCTTACAGGGACTAACTAAGATCCATTCCGCATCACATTATAATTTCCAAAGCCTAAACTCATGTTCCCAATTTGGACCCCCACAACCCCAAAGATTAAAATAACATTTGAATTGAGGGCATGCAAAGGATCTAAGATCAACAACATGGAAACCAACTTGCTTGTAGGAGACGTTGAAGGAATAAACCTTGTCACGTATGCAACAAACACCCAGCTCAATTGCAGATCTGCCAATGGCAGCCTCTAGTGCCGCTGCCACTGAACGATCATTGAGTCTGAAATCATGGCGGCTAAAAGACACCACCAACGTGAAATGACTAGTGTTATCCGTAGGATGAACCGAAAACCAAGGTAGATTTTAAGATATTATATGCAAATTCCAAACCCTTGGAGAAATCCAAGCCAAGGGTTGATCCCAAGGAGAAAACCATATCCCCAAAGAGAGGGAGAGACGCCGGAGAGATTGATCAAAGAGGATTAGGATTTTAGTGGTGGTGGAAGGAGATCGCCGGAGGTGGTGGGGGTGGGAGGTGGGAGGAGGTGGGAGACACCATTAGACGCCATCAATATGCCTCAAGGTGCACATTCTTCGTCGCGACCTCCGGCAGCTGTAGGGCCACCATTGCTTCAAAGAGTTCGTCACCTTGGAGGCCGATGAGGGTGGCAGGCAACAAGGAGCCTGGGTGCGCAGGCTGGAGCAGTACAGCAAGGTTGTCCGCATGTTTCTTGAAGGTGGTGAACTTGCGGATGGAGTCGACCATCATCTGGCACATGCGAGAGACGAAGCCGACATCGACGAGGGATATGACATCAGCGGCCACCAGCACTGAGGGAGTCCTGGATTAAGGGGTCCTCGGGCGTCCGGCCTGTGTGGCGTGGGCCGGACTATTGGGCCATGAAGATACAACACAGAAGACTCTCTCCCATGCCCGGATGGGACTCTCCTTTGCGTGGAAGGCAAGCTAGGCAGCCAGATGTATTATTTCCTTTCTATGTAACCGACTTTGTACAACCCTAGGCCCCTCCGGTGTCTATATAAACCGAAAGGTTTAGTCCATAGAGGCAATCATCATAATCATACAGGGTAGACTTCTAGGGTTTTAGCTATTACGATCTCGTGGTAGATCAACTCTTGTAACCCCCATACTCATGAATATCAATCTGGCAGGACATCGGGTATTAACTCCATCAAGAGGGCCTGAACTTGGGTAAAACTTTGTGTCCCATGTCTCCTGTTACCATCAACCTTAGACGCATAGTTCGGGACCCCCTACCCGAGATCCACTGGTTTTGACACCGACATTGGTGCTTTCATTGAGAGCTCCTCTGTGCATCGAAGACAGGATTGATGGCTTGCCTTGTTATCAAGGACAGTATCACCTCCGGAGGAGCCTTGGCCTCAGGCCAAACCCTCCGGCTGGGCGGCTTTACCATGACCGCTCGTCTGGCCGTTAAGCTGATGATGACTTCTCGAGTCATCGAAAATCGCCTTCGTGTTGACCCCGAATACCCCAAACGGATGGACCGATAGAATTGTCGTCTTTAAACGAGCTCCTGGATCACATCGCCACCTTGGGGGTCGCTACAGACTACGATCGGATTGGGCTTAAACCCGATCAGAGAGAAATCAAATCTCCGCCGATCACCCATCAGATAGCGGTAGTAGAGGAGCAAATCAACAACTCTTCCACTATATTGAAGACGAACTATGCTCGGATTTCCGAGCTCGCAAAGCCGGATACCCGTCCACGGAACAACATGCCCCACCCTCCGAACCTAGAATCGGATGGCGAATCTGAAAAATCAGTTGATATCCCAGAGCCCGAACTACCTCAAACTCCAGATCCCAAATTGGGTCAGGGTTTGGATCTAAAGCCACCCACCCACCCAGATATGTGCGATATTATGTACATACGACGTCAGTCTCAGGAAACAGTCCATCACTTTTGGGCCAGATTTAATCTTGTCAAAGACAAGATTAAAGATTGCCGCGATGAAGACGCGATCTCAATATTCTGCAATAATTGCACGAATGAAGGAATCCTCAATGCCATCAATCGCCGTCATGTATTATACTTCGCCGACTTGGCAACCATACTATAGAAGTACTGTGCAATGGAAAGCGCCTGGAAAGCTCAGGCAGCCCGATGGGAACCACCGGTTTCCACTCAACCCCTCATCCGGGCAAAAAGGATGCACCCTCACATGGCACCCGACCCAATAGTAAAGAAATCTAAGCCCACCATGGGGCGCAGAACCATTCTGGAGGGATGGCTCGATAGGCCATGCAAAATACACACAACACCGGATACCATACCAACCCGCAGCCTTAGAGCATGTTGGATACTCTGGCAATTGGCCAAGAGCGGCGAGGATATCCTCACCACAAACACCGCGGAGCAACTCCCCCCGGAACACGACGACCAAAAAGTATTGACAGTCTTCGAGACTTTCGCTTCAAACAATCGGCACAAGACGGCACTTCGCGACCTCGCCGAAGTCTGCCAAATCGCAACAATAAATGCTTGGAATGACACAGCCATAACTTTCAACGCTAGTGACGAACCAAAAATCCGGTCAGTCCAGGCACCAGCCGCTTTGGTCCTTAACCCAACTTGGGATGGCTTTCGACTCACTAAAGTGCTCACGGACGGTGACAGCAGACTAAACCTCATCTACGAGGACACACTGAATAAAATGGAAATAGACAGGAGCCGCATCGAGCATAGTAATACAACCTTCCGAGGGATCATTCCCAGCCGGGAGGCATGATGCGCGGGGAAAATTACACTCGATGTAGTATTCGGCACGCCGGATGTCGTTGTCAAAACTGGCAGATCTCAGGTAGGGGGTTCCGAACTGTGCGTCTAAGGTTGATGGTAACAGGAGACAGGGGACACACTGTTTACCCAGGTTCGGGCCCTCTCTATGGAGGTAATACCCTACTTCCTGCTTGATTGATCTTGATGAATATGAGTGTTACAAGAGTTGATCTACCACGAGATCGTAATGGCTAAACCCTAAGAGTCTAACCTGACTATGATTATGAGGATATGTCTATGGACCTAGCCCTTCGGTTTATATAGACACAGGAGGGATCTAGGGTTACATAAAGTCAGTTACAGAGAAAGGAAATCTTCATATTAGGTAGCCAAGCTTGCCTTCCACGCCAAGGAGAGCCCCTATCCGGACACATGTAGAATCTTTGGTCTTTGTATCTTCACAACCCAACATTCCGGCCCATGGCTAACAGGCCGGACGTCCGAGGACCCCTTAGTCCAAGACTCCCTCAGTAGCCCCCGAACCAGACTTCAATGACGAGGTGTCCGACGCGCAGATTGTCTTCGGCATTGCAAGGCGGGTTCCTCCTCCGATGACTTCAGAGTGATGTATTTGGCCTCCCATTTAATGTCGCACCCCTCGGCTTCTGTGTATCAACAATTTCAGTTTCCACATGTCGAGCGAGGGCGAGAGGTCAGGGTGTTTTTACGCATAACACCCCGACCATGTAAGCAGGAGCGTCTATTTAAAGAGATTGGATCATAGATCCATTCAGCATCATCCGGAAAAATCCTATGAGTGTGCTAGGAAAGTCCATTCCAACATGGATGACACTCCCCGCTCTTCATCCCACCTCTGCATCCATGAAAAAGGCGAATGGGAGAGATGTTCCGTATCCCACAGTCAGCTGGTGAAGCTACAAACACAGGGATTCCTCCCCCCCCCCGCAGATCTAGTCCCTGTCCGAGCAGGGTTGTCTCCTTCAATGGCGGGGTTCTGGCTGAAAATTTCCCCAATCCATCTAGGGGGGAACGAGTATGCTTCGTCCCTTATCTGCTTAGAGGTGTCAGATTTCCAATTCATCCATTCCTCCGAGGGCTTTTGGAGTACTATGGCCTCCAACTGCACAACTTTACTCCTGCCTCCATCGTGCATATCGCGGGTTACATCAATCTTTGTGAGCAGTTCCTGGGTTGTGAGGCCCACTTTGAATTGTGGAGAAGGCAATTCTGTTTTGTCCCTCACAACCACAAGGGGTCAATATTTGAAGTGGGCGGAGCCGAAATATGGCGCATCGCCGAGACCGAATATTTGTCCGGCACACCAAAGAAGGCATCCGAAGAATGTCCCTCCGAATGGTTCTATATAGAGGACGTCGCACTTCCAGACCCAATTTGGGGGGGGGGGGGGCTTCCCGGATTCACAAGAGCCCCTTTGAAGAAACGCCACAGCTAGCGCACTCGGAGCCTGGAGGAGGAAGATAGTGCGGAAGTTCGTCAACTCTTGAGCAAGATAAGGACACTCGCTCAGTCCGGATTATCAATAGTCGAAGTAATGGTGACTTCCATAGTATGGTGGGTTCAGCCACTCCAGTAGAGAGGTCTCCCTATGTGGCACTACAACGGGAATATGACGCTTCCTGCTGCAGCCGGAAGGGCCCGGATACCCCCGCCGCTTTGGCCAAAATATTGGCCGAACTGTTCAAAGGGGAGGAAGAGGAATTTCTACGTATCAAGCGCAGAGATGGATTTTCCATGTACAGTCCACCCAGCTGGGTAAGTCCCAACTCCTATTTTCTACTCCCTCCGCTCCCTGAGCTACTTTCAATGAGTATTAACCCGTCTGTTTATAACAGCACTCGTGAAAGATTTCTGAAGGGCTTCACAGCCCCGCCCCACAGCTCGAGGGCCACAATTGGGACCTTGATACCGGATTCGAGGAGGATCCAGATATATTCATGGTGCTCGAGGACATGTTTTTTTACCAGGCTATCTATGATGGCACAAAGGTGGCTATCACCGCCGATTACCCCGGACTTCTCCCTGCTTCGCACGTAAGTAATCAGGAGATATTTCATCCGAAAGAGTTTTCTCATACTACCTCACCCACCACACCGTCCTGTGCTCAAAAGGGGAGGCGTTCGGCATGCTACGCTGCCCCAGGGGTATCTCCAAAGAGGGCGCCCCCACGCCGGGCAAACCTTCAAAGAGGAAGGCAAACGAAGATATGGCCAAGCCTTCATCAAAGAGGTATGGATTTGCAAATATGCACCTTGGCAGTCACATCCAACTGTGACCTTTCTGTTTGTCCTGTATCAGGAAAAAAGTGTGCCGGTCATACTTCCTATAGCTAGGATCCAGATCCTGCCGTAAAGACGGGGGCTGATACGGGGGTAACGCCGGACTGTTCTCCAGCCGAGGATTCGGATGATGTATCCGTTACTAACTCGGAAGTGGAGAGCGCCATGAATCATCGACGCCGAAGGGCCGTTTTACAAGACCCCGACTTTTCAGAAGAGGCTTTTAATGCTTTCAGCTCGGCTGATGCATACAATCGAGCTGCTCGAGATGGGCTTAACAGAGCCACAAAGCAGCATTTAAAAGATGTGCGGGTAAGTTTACTTTGTCTGAATATGATAACAATATGCCAGTAGCCCCCGAGACTTGAAGCAGTTGGTACAACTGATTTAAGTATCATTGTATAACTAGGTTCTTACAGAGAAGAACGGCCTGCTAGCCCAAGAGCTAGAAAAGTGTCAAACACAGCTAACTGTTTCCCGTGCTGAACTGGAGAAATCCAAGAAGGTGTCTCCTGGTAATATTTCCCTCCGTCGAGAAAACATAATGGTATACCAATAATGCTAACACGGTTGCTCACATCTTATTAGGATCATTAGATCAACTGCAAGGACAACTGAAAGCTGCCCAAGGTGGAGAATGAGAAGCCAAGAAACTGCTAGCCGCGGTCGAGCGTGTGCTCATGAAAGTCGTGATGGAGAAAAACAAGCTCCAGGATTCGAATACCCGATTGGGCGAGGAACTGAAAGATGTACATGCCCAGCTAGCTGACTCCATAAAGGAGAATTAAAGGCTGTGAGGCGGCATATTTGGTATGTGGTTGAACTTTACCTTTGAATAACTCGAAGGTTGAGGAGATTAACAGAGTTATGTCTGCAGGTGTGCTAACCGGTCGTCCCAAAGAGGAGATGTCCGGATTCTTGGGCGATCTGCTACAAGAGCTGTCACTAGTGCACGAGCAGGCTCGGCAGGTGATGCAAAGTGTTGCCAAGGCCTTATGGCCATTCGCCTCCCCTCTAGGAAAGATGGAGGAGCTTATATAGTTGTTCAAGGGAGCGCGGCGGCGCTTTCGATTGTGGAAGATATCAGCTTGCCGGGAAGGTGCACGAGAAGCTTGGGCCATGGTGAAAACCTGGTATACCAAGCTTAATCCGAATCATATGGCTCGGGTCGGACCTCTAGGGTCAGATGGAAAAGAAGTTCCAGTTAATTTGGTATATGACGAAGTAGAAATAGCCGCCAAGTATTCCTAGCAAGATTGTAAACTAGATAGCCTGCTGGACGGTATAGAGGAGGAAATTTTTGAGTCCAAATGACTATGTACCTTTCTTGACGTATGTAAATCTAGCTGAATTGTAAAAGGATTGTCATGGTAGACCTTTTCGCTTCGACCTCTGGACCCAAAGGTGCGGAGTGTTTCTGAATACCTGAGCGGTAAAATAGACCGGGCTATGTGTGGAAACCAGGCGTAGGGGTCATAGTTGCTTGAACAGACAAGTTGTATCTGGCTAGTTATGTTATATTACATTATGTAAGAAACATCTTCCAGAGAGAATTGTTCCGTAAAGGGTTCCTTTCCCTGGGTGTGCATGTGTTTCATGTGCATGTCCGAACTGTGATTGAAAAAATCGCAGTATAAGTAATTTCTAGGGGTTCACGATGGAGTGATGCGGAAACATCTTTAATTCACCGACCGAATATTTCCTTAAGAATGCTAGCTTTCGGCTTCACCCAGTCTGAGGTACACATCGGATGACCCGACAGTAACAATCCCAGAGGTGCTCCCTTTATGCCCTAGTTGAATTAACGGGAACATAGGGCACAAGCATAGGAGCCAGGCAACCCAGATTGGCCAAAACTTAAGTTATATCAATGCATATAATGACGAAGAAAAGGCACATATGGGAAAGGACGCATATGTGATGAGCTGAATGCTCGGAAAATAATAATAGCAAGCTTCTGTCCAAGAAGCCCCCAGGTGTGATGGACGTACATATTTGAAGATGTATGCATCAGGGGTGCACGGTCTAGCCATACAAAAGATTTAAAGCTAAAGAGGAAAAAATGAAAAGAGAGAAAAATAATAATGGAAACAATAGGAGAAAGGAGACAAACACACGGTTCAGCACTAGGCATAGAATCATTGGAGTCTGGCCGCATTCCAGGGGTTCGGCTGTGACGCCCCGAGACCGACGCGCCAGGTGTCTTCCAGTTATTCGCCGGCGTTGCCATGTCATTTGCTTGCACGTTGCATCTTATCATGTCATCATGTGCATTGCATCATCATGTTTTCAAAACTTGCATTCGTCCGGGTTCTCCCAGTTCTCCCCGTTGTCCGTTCTGAGCGAGACACACTTGCACGCGCCCGCGGCATGTCCGAAATATTATTTTATAAGTGGTCGGAAAATGTTCTCGGAATGGGATGAGAGTTGATGTGTGGTCTTATTATAGTGTAGATAGACCGCCTGTCAAGTTTCATCACATTCGGAGTTCGTTTGATAGCCCAACCGTTAAACTATAGCGGCATTATAGCCGGTCTAACGTCGAACGTTTTCGGTTTCCGGAATCTGTCGCCGGGCCTCCCTCTCTTCTCTTCTCTCAGCTCGAGACCATCTACACAGGCCAGTACCTACCATCAAGCCCAATCTGGGATCTCTCGTCAGTCCGCGGACCTCCTCGCGCGCGCGTCCGAAAAGTTATCCCGAACCCGACCCGGACTGTCATCACCGTTGGATCCGGATCGAGTGGTTGTGCGCCTCCTCGACCTCGGTTTTGCCCCGTCTCTGGCAAGATCCGACGAGCCGTGACGAAGCCGCCTCCTTCCGACACCATGGCACCCGAGGCCTCCCTGCAGGTCCACCACCGCCGCCATGGACCAAGCCGCCCGTCAAGCTTGCGCCTCAGCCCCGATTTGGACCGGATCTCCTCTGCTCCGCCGCCTAGCCACCGAATCCGCGCCGTTCCGGCTGGTTCCCATCGACCCCACCACCAGGACCCCTCCTACCTGCGTCTTCTCCATCGCCATGGCCTTCTGCCGGTTCTTTTCTTCAGAACAGAGAGCCGCTGCGGCTCGCTCATCCCTGCGTTGACCCGTTCCAGCGCCAGCGTGGGGCAAGCGCCTAGGCCCAGCTCCCCTTCCAGCCTCCCTCTCCACCAAACCGAGCCGGCCCATCTTCTCCTTTAGGCCCAATGTGAGCAGCCCAGTCCCAGCCAGATTCAGCCCGTTGATGTTTTTTTTCAGGATCTGTGAATTTGTCTATTTATCCAGAGTTTGCCTGTTTTATAGAAAAGTCCCTATTCTTCATGCATTTAATAACTCACCAACCATACATCAAATGTAAGAACTTAATATATGAAATTTGCTTAGATTTTCATCTAGTTTCATAATATGTCATTTTCACCCATGTTTAAAATGTTTAAAATGATGTTTGTTTAAATTTGCCCCTATGCCATGCTAAAATGATTTATTTCATAACCAATTAATCGTAGCTCATTTTTAAACGAACTTTATATGTAAATGGGGTAGAATTTTGCCTAGTTTAACATGGTGTACTTGTTTTGCATGTTTAACAAACCTAAAATTGTGTTTAGGGTAGAACAGTACCCAACCTAATATATGCATACGAGGAGTTTCCGGAATTGTTGTCCGTTGTTTCTGGCCTCATTTAAACTTGCCTAAATAGTTAGTTTACTTTGCTTCACCCTCTTGCCATGTTTAACATCATTTAATATTGTTGGGTACATAAACGGGATCAAACTAAATAACTTATCATGGTGTTTCGTCAATATGCAACTCGTTGCATATTGAGCTCCATTTAATTTGTAGGATTGCTTGTGCACTTTGCCATGTCATGCTTCATTAAATCGGACATGCATCATACTTGACTTTGCATCATGCCATGATTATGTGGTGGTTGTTTACTATGTTGTTTGCTCTTTTCCGGTGTTGCTTCTTCGGGTTGGTTCCGATAACGTTGCATTGTGAGGATCCGTTCGACTACGTCCGTTTGACTTCTTCATGGACTCGGTCTTCTTCCTTGCGGGATTTCAGGCAAGATGATCATACCCTCGAAATCACTTCTATCTTTGCTTGCTTAGTTGCTCGCTCTTTTGCTATGCCTATGCTGCGATGCCTACCACTTGCTTATCATGCCTCCCATATTATTAAGCCAAGCCTCTAACCCACCTTGTCCTAGCAAACCGTTGTTTGGCTATGTTACCGCTTTGCTCATCCCCTCTTATAGTGTTGTTAGTTGCAGGTGAAGATTGAAGTTTGTTCCTTGTTGGAACATGGAGTTCGTTCCTTGTTGGAACATTGGTTACTTGTTGGGATATCACAATATATCTTATTTAATTAATGCATCTATATACTTGGTAAAGGGTGGAAGGCCCGGCTTTATGCCTGGTGTTTTGTTCCACTCTTGCCGCCCTAGTTTCCGTCATATCGGTGTTATGTTCCCGGATTTTGCGTTCCTTACGCGGTTGGGCTATTATGGGAACCCCTTGACAGTTCGCCTTGAGTAAAACTCCTCCAGCAATGCCCAACATTGGTTTTACCATTCGCCACCTAGCCTCTTTTTCCCTTGGGTTTCGCGGACTCAAGGGTCATCATTATTTTACCCCCCCGGGCCAGTGCTCCTCTGAGTGTTGGTCCAACCTGTCAACTGCCGGTGACCACCAGGGGCAACTCTGGGCTGGCCTACCCGTACCTAGGAGAATCTGAGTGTGCCCTAAGAAAGAGATATGTGCAGCTCCTATCGGGATTTGTCGGCACATTCGGGCGGTGTTGCTGGATTTGTTTTAACCTGTCGAAGTTTCTTGAAGAACCGAGGTACCGAGTCTGATCGGAACGTCTCGGGAGGAGGTCTATTCCTTCGTTGACCATGAGAGCTTGTCATGGGCTAAGTTGGGACACCCCTGCAGGGATTTGAACTTTCGAAAGCCATGCCCGCGGTTATGGGCAGATGGGAATTTGTTAATGTCCAGTTGTAGAAAACCTAAACTTGACCTTAATTAAAATGAACCAACAGCGTGTGTTACCATGATGGTCTCTTTTCGGTGGAGTCCGGGAAGTGAACACGGTGTTGGAGTTATGCTTGATGTAGGTTGTTATAGGATCACTTCTTGATCATACTTTTATCGATCGTGCTTTGCCTTCTCTTCTCGCTCTCATTTGCGTACGTTAGCCACCATATATGCTAGTCGCTTGCTGCAGCTCCACCTCATACCTTTTACCGATGAGTCCGTGCAGATGACGCTACCAAGCTCAGGAGGAGCTCGATGAAGATCGTGTTCTTTATGTTGTTCCGTTTTCCAGTTGATCAGTAGTGGAGCCTAGTTGGGGTCGATCGGGGACCGTGTCGCATTTGGGGTTCTTCTTTTATTTTGGTTCCGTAGTCGGACCTTGATTGTATTTGGTTGATGTAATGCTTTATTCATGTATTGTGTGAAGTGGCGATTGTAAGCCAACTATGTATCTCTTTTCCCTTATGTATTACATGGGTTCTGTGAAGATTACCTCACTTGCGACATTGCTTTCAATGCGGTTATGGCTCTAAGTCGTGCTTCGACATGTGGGAGATATAGCCACATTGAGGGCGTTACAAGTTGGTATCAGAAGTATTCATTTCAGCTTTTAGCTCTTATTCTCCAAATCATACCGGTGCTTAAATCAAGGATTCTCTAATCAGCTCGTAATCTCTTCGTTCTCATGGATCTAAATTCAATCAAGCATCTTCGTTATTTGCTAATTCTTACCGGTGTTTTCTTCCCTTTTTACTTCGTTCATCTTCAATTCTTACGGTGGTTCGTTCAAGAGTTTTCTTCCTTTGTGTATCATATCTATGCATTCGTGCTTTTCAAATTCTACCGGTGGTTCGTTGAAGACCTTCTCAAGTTTGCGCCATATCTATCTTAATCTTTTCAACGAGAATAAGAAATATGTCAAATCCGTTGATTGTCATCAATTTAATTGGTGAAGGATACGCATAATGTAATTCTTATTCTTGTTTCATCGAGTTCGTTCAATTCCTATTTTTCTGGAGTGGTTCATCATACTTATTCTGGGTTTCAAGTGCTATTCTTTCTTTCCCGGAGTTCCAAGCTCTAATTATCATGGAGATCCATCTAAATCATTGCAAGGATTCACCTTGTGTTTCAATTTCTCTTTCTTTTTTATTCTTTTGTTATCGGAGTTTCTTCATGGAGGCTATACATGATGGTTCATCAAGGATTTAATTCCGTCTAGAAGTTTTTCATTGAGATTCTTTTCTGAGGAGCTCATGCTTTCTTCATCCTGTAATCCGGAGTGCAATTGTTTCTTCCTTATCTTTTGAGGCGGTAATATATCATTCTACATTCACAAGATTGAGATATTTAAATCCGTCAATCTCTAAATTGGAATTACCATGGGTTATATTTCACCTAAAGCTTTCCCTAAGGATTTTGCTATTTATGGTGCTTATAAATGATCCAAGTTCTTCATTTATCCTCCCGGTGAAATAAGTTTCTCGTCTCCTTGTTCTTATCAATCCAATTCTTCTTCCCGTGAGTGGCAGGTTGTCACCTCATATTTTGAGCTGTATTCCATAAGACCATATCAAGCTTACCTTTTTCGTTGTTGTGTTTCCAACAACTCCGTTCGACCCTACTCCTAAGGATACCTTTTCAAGCTCAATTGTGGCACAACTTGGCATTTTCTTCCCCATTCTTTTATTTCAATTATTTATCGTCTATTCTTTTGTTCTGGAGGCATGGTGATGTTGCTCTCTTAAATCCATCATTTGGTCTGTCAACATGATGTTCTTTTCGTGCCTACCCATTTAACCGGAGTGCTGCCCGAATTTGGTCTTCCTTGATCCCCTTCCCTACCGGAGTGTTTTCAACTTCGTTCATCTCAGCTGTATTCTTTGCTCAAAATTGTTCAACCTCGCAAGGTTCTTTGGTTTCACTCGTTTGTCAAAGAAGCAACTTAGTTTTACCACTTCTCTTTCTCTTCCGTTTTTCCCTCTGGTGCCATTCTAGATCTCGGGACGAGATCCTCTTGTAGTGGTGGAGTGTTGTGACGCCCCGAGACCGACGCGCCAAGTGTCTTCCAGTTATTCGCCGGCATTGCCATGTCATTTGCTTGCGTGTTGCATCTTATCATGTCATCATGTGCATTGCATCATCATGTTTTCAAAACTTGCATTCGTCCGGGTTCTCCCAGTTCTCCCCGTTGTCCGTTCTGAGGGAGACACACTTGCACGCGCCCGCGACATGTCCGAAATATTATTTTATAAGTGGTCGGAAAATATTCTCGGAATGGGATGAGAGTTGACGTGTGGTCTTATTATAGTGTAGATAGACCGCCTGTCAAGTTTAATTGCATTCGGAGTTCGTTTGATAGCCCAACCGTTAAAGTATAGCGGCATTATAGCCGGTCTAACGTCGGACGTTTTCGGTTTCCGGAATCAGTCGCTGGGCCTCCCTCTCTTCTCTTCTCTCAGCTCGAGACTGTCTACACAGCTCACCACCTACCATCAGGCCCAATCTGGGCTCTCTCGTCAGTCTGCGGACCTCCTCGCGCGCGCGTCCGAAAAGTTATCCCGAACCCGACCCGGACTGTCGTCACCGTTGGATCCGGACCAAGTGGTTCTGCGCCTCCTCGACCTCGGTTTCGCCCCGTCTCCGGCAAGATCCGACGAGCCGTGACGAAGCCGCCTCCTTCCGACACCATGGCGCCTGAGGCCTTCCTGCAGGTCCACCACCGCCGCCATGGACCAAGCCGCCCGTCAAGCTCGCGCCTCGGCCCCGATTTGGACCGGATCTCCTCTGCTCCGCCGCCTAGCCACCGAATCCGGGCCGTTCCGGCCGGTTCCCGCCGACCCCGCCGCCAGGACCCCTCCTGCCTGCGTCTTCTCCATCACCATGGCCTTTTGCCGGTTCTTTTCTTCAGAACAGAGAGCCGCTGCGGCTCGCTCATCCCTGCGTTGACCCGTTCCAGCACCAGCGTGGGGCAAGCACCTAGGCCCAGCGCCCCTTCCAGCCTCCCTCTCCACCAAACCGAGCCGGCCCATCTTCTCCTTTAGGCCCAATTTGAGCAGCCCAGTCCCAGCCAAATTCAGCCCGTTGATGTTTTTTTTTCAGGATCTGTGAATTTGTCTATTTATCCAGAGTTTGCCTGTTTTATAGAAAAGTCCATGTTCTTCATGCATTTAATAACTCACCAACCATGCATCAAATGTAAGAACTTAATATATGAAATTTGCTTAGATTTTCATCTAGTTTCATAATATGTCATTTTCACCCATGTTTAAAATGTTTAAAATGATGTTTGTTTAAATTTGCGCCTATGCCATGCTAAAATGATTTATTTCATATCTAATTAACCGTAGCTCATTTTTAAACAAACTTTATATGTAAATGGGGTAGAATTTTGCCTAGTTTAACATGGTGTACTTGTTTTGCATGTTTAACAACCCTAAAATTGTCTTTAGGGCAGAACAGTACCCAACCTAATATATGCATATGAGGAGTTTCTGGAATTGTTGTTTGTTGTTTCCGGCCTCATTTAAACTTGCCTAAATAGTTAGTTTACTTTGCTTTACCCTCTTGCCATGTTTAACAACATTTAATATTGTTGGGTACATAAACGGGATCAAACTAAATAAATTATTGTGGTGTTTCATCAATATGCAAACTCGTTGCATATTGAGCTCCATTTCATTTGTAGGATTGCTTGTGCACTTTGCCATGTCATGCTTCATTAAACCGTACATGCATCATACTTGATTGTGCATCATGCCATGATTATGTGGTGGTTGTTTACTATGTTGTTTGCTCTTTTCCGGTGTTGCTTCTTCGGGTTGGTTCCGATAACGTTGCATTGTGAGGATCCGTTCGACTACGTCCGTTTGACTTCTTCTTTGGACTCGTTCTTCTTCCTTGCAGGATTTCAGGCAAGATGATCATACCCTCGAAATCACTTCTATCTTTGCTTGCTTAGTTGCTCGCTCTTTTGCTATGCCTATGCTGCGATGCCTACCACTTGCTTATCATGCCTCCCATATTGTTAAGCCAAGCCTCTAACCCACCTTGTCCTAGCAAACCGTTGTTTGGCTATGTTACCGCTTTGCTCAACCCCTGTTATAGCGTTGTTATTGAAGGTGAAGATTGAAGTTTGTTCCTTGTTGGAACATGGAGTTCGTTTCTTGTTGGAACATTGGTTACTTGTTGGGATATCACAATATATCTTATTTAATTAATGCATCTATATACTTGGTAAAGGGTGGAAGGCTCGGCCTTATGCCTGGTGTTTTGTTCCACTCTTGCCGCCCTAGTTTCCGTCATATCGGTGTTATGTTCCTGGATTTTGCGTTCCTTACGCGGTTGGGCTATTATGGGAACCCCTTGACAGTTCACCTTGAGTAAAACTCCTCCGGCAATGCCCAACATTGGTTTTACCATTCGCCACCTAGCCTCTTTTTCCCTTGGGTTTCGCGGACTCAAGGGTCATCATTATTTTACCCACCCGGGCCAGTGCTCGTCTGAGTGTTGGTCCAACCTGTCAACTGCCGGTGACCACCAGGGGCAACTCTGGGCTGGCCTACCCGTACCTAGGACAATCTGAGTGTGCCCTGAGAAAGAGATATGTGCAGCTCCTATCGGGATTTGTCGGCACATTCGGGCGGTGTTGCTGGATTTGTTTTAACCTGTCGAAGTGTCTTGAAGAACCGAGGTACCGAGTCTGATCGGAACGTCTCGGGAGGAGGTCTATTCCTTCGTTGACCGTGAGAGCTTGTCATGGGCTAAGTTGGGACACCCCTGCAGGATTTGAACTTTCGAAAGCCGTGCCCGCGGTTATGGGCAGATGGGAATTTGTTAATGTCCGGTTGTAGAAAACCTAAACTTGACCTTAATTAAAATGAACCAACAGCGTGTGTTACCGTGATGGTCTCTTTCCGGCGGAGTCCGGGAAGTGAACACGGTGTTGGAGTTATGCTTGACGTAGATTGTTATAGGATCACTTCTTGATCATACTTTTATCGACCATGCTTTGCCTTCTCTTCTCGCTCTCTTTCGCGTATGTTAGCCACCATATATGCTAGTCGCTTGCTGCAGCTCCACCTCATACCTTTTACCTTACCCATAAGCTTAAATAGTGTTGATTGCGAGGGTGCGAGATTGCTAAGTCCCTGTGGCTCACAGATACTTCCAAAACTAGCTTGCAGGTGCCGATGAGTCCGTGCAGATGATGCTACCAAGGTCAGGAGGAGCTCGATGAAGATCGTGTTCTTTATGTTGTTCCGTTTTCCAGTTGATTAGTAGTGGAGCCTAGTTGGGGTCGATCGGGGACCGTGTCGCATTTGGGGTTCTTCTTTTATTTTGGTTCCGTAGTCGGACCTTGATTGTATTTGGTTGATGTAATGCTTTATTCATGTATTGTGTGAAGTGGCGATTGTAAGCCAACTATGTATCTCTTTTCCCTTATGTATTACATGGGTTCTGTGAAGATTACCTCACTTGCGACATTGCTTTCAATGCGGTTATGGCTCTAAGTCGTGCTTCGACATGTGGGAGATATAGCCACATTGAGGGCATTACAAGTTGGTATCAGAAGTATTCATTCTCAGCTTTTAGCTCTTATTCTCCAAATCATACCGGTGCTTAAATCAAGGATTCTCTAATCAGCTCGTAATCTCTTCGTTCTCATGGATCTAAATTCTCTCAAGCATCTTCGTTATTTGCTAATTCTTACCGGTGTTTTCTTCCCTTTTTACTTCGTTCATCTTCAATTCTTACGGTGGTTCGTTCAAGAGTTTTCTTCCTTTGTGTATCATATCTATGCATTCGTGCTTTTCAAATTCTACCGGTGGTTCGTTGAAGACCTTCTCAAGTTTGCGCCATATCTATCTTAATCTTTTCAACGAGAATAAGTAATATGTAAAATCCGTTGATTGTCATCAATTTAATTGGTGAAGGATACGCATAATGTAATTCTTATTCTTGTTTCATCGAGTTCGCTCAATTCCTGTTTTTTTGGAGTGGTTCATCATACTTATTCTGGGTTTCAAGTGCTCTTCTTTCTTTCCCGGAGTTCCAAGCTCTAATTATCACGGAGATCCATCTAAATCATTGCAAGGATTCACCTTGTGTTTTCAATTTCTCTTTCTTTTTTATTCTTTTGTTATCGGAGTTTCTTCATGGAGGCAATACATGATGGTTCATCAAGGATTTAATTCCGTCTAGAAGTTTTTCATTGAGATTCTTTTTTGAGGAGCTCATGCTTTCTTCATCCTGTAATCCGGAGTGCAATTGTTTCTTCCTTATCTTTTGAGGCGGTAATATATCATTCTACATTCACAAGATTGAGATATTTAAATCCGTCAATCTCTTCATTGGAATTACCATGGGTTATATTTCACCTAAAGCTTTCCCTAAGGATTTTGCTATTTATGGTGCTTATAAATGATCCAAGTTCTTCATTTATCCTCCCGGTGAAATAAGTTTCTCGTCTCCTTGTTCTTATCAATCCAATTCTTCTTCCTGTGAGTGGTAGGTTGTCACCTCATATTTTGAGCTGTATTCCATAAGACCATATCAAGCTTACCTTTTTCGTTGTTGTGTTTCCAACAACTCCGTTCGACCCTACTCCTAAGGATACCTTTTCAAGCTCAATTGTGGCACAACTTGGCATTTTCTTCCCCATTCTTTTATTTCAATTATTTATCGTCTATTCTTTTGTTCTGGAGGCATGGTGATGTTGCTCTCTTAAATCCATCATCTGGTGTGTCAAGATGATGTTCTTTTCGTGCCTACCCATTTAACCGGAGTGCTGCTCGAATTTGGTCTTCCTTGATCCCCTTCCCTACCGGAGTGTTTTCAACTTCGTTCATCTCAGCTATATTCTTTGCTCAAAATTGTTCAACCTCGCAAGGTTCTTTGGTTTCACTCGTTTGTCAAAGAAGCAACTTAGTTTTACCACTTCTCTTTCTCTTCCGTTTTTCCCTCCGGTGCCATTCTAGATCTCGGGACGAGATCCTCTTGTAGTGGTGGAGTGTTGTGATGCCCCGAGACCGACGCGCCAGGTGTCTTCCAGCTATTCGCCGGCGTTGCCATGTCATTTGCTTGCGTGTTGCATCTTATCATGTCATCATCTGCATTGCATCATCATGTTTTCAAAACTTGCATTCGTCCGGGTTCTCCCAGTTCTCCCCGTTATCCGTTCTGAGGGAGACACACTTGCACGCGCCCACGACATGTCCAAAATATTATTTTATAAGTGGTCGGAAAATGTTCTCGGAATGGGATGAGAGTTGACGTGTGGTCTTATTATAGTGTAGATAGACCGCCTGTCAAGTTTCATTGCATTCGGAGTTCGTTTGATAGCCCAACCGTTAAAGTATAGCGGCATTATAGCCGGTCTAACGTCGGACGTTTTCGGTTTCCGGAATCAGTCGCCAGGCCTCCCTCTCTTCTCTTCTCTCAGCTCGAGACTGTCTACACAGCTCACTACCTACCATCAGGCCCAATCTGGGCTCTCTCGTCAGTCCGCGGACCTCCTCGCGCGCGTGTCCGAAAAGTTGTCCCGAACCCGACCCGGACTGTCGTCACCGTTGGATCCGGATCAAGTGATTCTGCGCCTCCTCGACCTCGGTTTTGCCCCGTCTCCGGCAAGATCCGACGAGCCGTGACGAAGCCGCCTCCTTCCGACACCATGGCGCCCGAGGCCTTCCTGCAGGTCCACCACCGCCGCCATGGACCAAGCCGCCCGTCAAGCTCGCGCCTCGGCCCCGATTTGGACCGGATCTCCTCTGCTCCGCCGCCTAGCCACCGAATCCGGGCCGTTCCGGCCGGTTCCCGCCGGTTCCCGCCGACCCCGCCGCCAGGACCCCTCCTGCCTGTGTCTTCTCCATCGCCATGGCCTTTTGCCGGTTCTTTTCTTCAGAACAGAGAGCTGTTGCGGCTCGCTCATCCCTGCGTTGCCCCGTTCCAGCACCAGCGTGGGGCAAGCGCCTAGGCCCAGCGCCCCTTCCAGCCTCCCTCTCCACCAAACCGAGCCGGCCCATCTTCTCCTTTAGGCCCAATGTGAGCAGCCCAGTCCCAGCCAAATTCAGCCCGTTGATGTTTTTTTTCAGGATCTGTGAATTTGTCTATTTATCCAGAGTTTGCCTGTTTTACAGAAAAGTCCCTGTTCTTCATGCATTTAATAACTCACCAACCATGCATCAAATGTAAGAACTTAATATATGAAATTTGCTTAGATTTTCATCTAGTTTCATAATATGTCATTTTCACCCATGTTTAAAATGTTTAAAATGATGTTTGTTTAAATTTGCCCCTATGCCATGCTAAAATGATTTATTTCATATCTAATTAACCATAGCTCATTTTTAAACAAACTTTACATGTAAATGGGGTAGAATTTTTCCTAGTTTAACATGGTGTACTTGTTTTGCATGTTTAACAACCCTAAAATTGTCTTTAGGGCAGAACAGTACCCAACCTAATATATGCATATGAGGAGTTTCCGGAATTGTTGTTTGTTGTTTCCGGCCTCATTTAAACTTCCCTAAATAGTTAGTTTACTTTGCTTCACCCTCTTGCCATGTTTAACAACATTTAATATTGTTGGGTACATAAACGGGATCAAACTAAATAACTTATCGTGGTGTTTCATCAATATGCAAACTCGTTGCATATTGAGCTCCATTTAATTTGTCGGATTGCTTGTGCACTTTGCCATGTCATGCTTCATTAAACCGTACATGCATCATACTTGATTGTGCATCATGCCATGATTATGTGGTGGTTGTTTACTATGTTGTTTGCTCTTTTCCGGTGTTGCTTCTTCGGGTTGGTTCCGATAATGTTGCATTGTGAGGATCCGTTCGACTACGTCCGTTTGACTTCTTCTTTGGACTCGTTCTTCTTCCTTGCAGGATTTCAGGCAAGATGATCATACCCTCGAAATCACTTCTATCTTTGCTTGCTTAGTTGCTCGCTCTTTTGCTATGCCTATGCTGCGATGCCTACCACTTGCTTATCATGCCTCCCATATTGTTAAGCCAAGCCTCTAACCCACCTTGTCCTAGCAAACCGTTGTTTGGCTATGTTACCGCTTTGCTCAACCCCTGTTATAGCGTTGTTATTGCAGGTGAAGATTGAAGTTTGTTCCTTGTTGGAACATGGAGTTCGTTCCTTGTTGGAACATTGGTTACTTGTTGGGATATCAAAATATATCTTATTTAATTAATGCATCTATATACTTGGTAAAGGGTGGAAGGCTCGGCCTTATGCCTGGTGTTTTCTTCCACTCTTGCCGCCCTAGTTTCCGTCATATCGGTGTTATGTTCCCGGATTTTGCGTTCCTTACGCGGTTGGGCTATTATGGGAACCCCTTGACAGTTCACCTTGAGTAAAACTCCTCCAGCAATGCCCAACATTGGTTTTACCATTCGCCACCTAGCCTCTTTTTCCCTTGGGTTTCTCGGACTCAAGGGTCATCATTATTTTACCCACCCGGGCCAGTGCTCGTCTGAGTGTTGGTCCAACCTGTCAACTGCCGGTGACCACCAGGGGCAACTCTGGGCTGGCCTACCCGTACCTAGGACAATCTGAGTGTGCCCTGAGAAAGAGATATGTGCAGCTCCTATCGGGATTTGTCGGCACATTCGGGCGGTGTTGCTGGATTTGTTTTAACCTGTCGAAGTGTCTTGAAGAACCGAGGTACCGAGTCTAATCGGAACGTCTCGGGAGGAGGTCTATTCCTTCGTTGACCGTGAGAGCTTGTCATGGGCTAAGTTGGGACACCCCTGCAGGATTTGAACTTTCGAAAGCCGTGCCCGCGGTTATGGGCAGATGGGAATTTGTTAATGTCCAGTTGTAGAAAACCTAAACTTGACCTTAATTAAAATGAACCAATAGCGTGTGTTACCGTGATGGTCTCTTTCCGGCGGAGTCCGGGAAGTGAACACGGTGTTGGAGTTATGCTAGACGTAGGTTGTTATAGGATCACTTCTTGATCATACTTTTATCGACCGTGCTTTGCCTTCTCTTCTCGCTCTCTTTTGCGTATGTTAGCCACCATATATGCTAGTCGCTTGCTGCAGCTCCACCTCATACCTTTTACCGATGAGTCCGTGCAGATGACGCTACCAAGCTCAGGAGGAGCTCGATGAAGATCGTGTTCTTTATGTTGTTCCGTTTTCCAGTTGATCAGTAGTGGAGCCTAGTTGGGGTCGATCGGGGACCGTGTCGCATTTGGGGTTCTTCTTTTATTTTTGTTCCGTAGTCGGACCTTGATTGTATTTGGTTGATGTAATGCTTTATTCATTTATTGTGTGAAGTGGCGATTGTAAGCCAACTATGTATCTCTTTTCCCTTATGTATTACATGGGTTCTGTGAAGATTACCTCACTTGCGACATTGCTTTCAATGCGGTTATGGCTCTAAGTCGTGCTTCGACATGTGGGAGATATAGCCACATTGAGGGCGTTACATCGGCTCTAAGCGATTGTCTGACGCATCACGCAAGCGGTACGCTCCTCCAATGAGAATTTCATCAATGATGAAGGGACCCTGCCACTTGGGCTTGAGCTTGTCCTTTTTCTTCTTTGGCAGGTGTAGAACGAGTTCGCCAACATTATAAGTCTTGGCCCACCATTCTCTGCTTTGATACCTGCGAGCCTGCTGTTGATAAAATGCAGAACGAGCTCTTGTGACGTCACGCTCCTCCTCCAGGGCATCTAAGCTATCCTGCCGATCAAGCTCGGCCTCTCTCTCTTTGTACATGCGCACTTGAGGTGACTCATGAATAATGTCATAGGGTAACACTGCTTCTACGCCGTACACCATAAAGAAAGGTGTATATCCAGTAGTACGATTGGGCGTGGTCCGCAACCCCCAGTGTACGGAGTCGAGCTCCTCAACCTAGTGCTTGTCTGATTCATTCGAAGACGGCACTAGTCTAGGCTTGATGCCACTCATAATAAGACCATTGGCTCGTTCGAGTTGACCGTTTGTTTGTGGATGATAGAGGAATAATCGAGTTTGATGCCCAGATTAGTGCACCAGGTTTTCACCTCATCGGCTGTGAAATTGGAGCCATTATCGGTGATGATGCTGTGTGGAATGCCATAACGGTGTACAATACCGGATATGAATTCTATCACCGGCCCGGACTCTGCCATTTTAACTGGTTTGGCCTCTATCCACTTGGTGAATTTATCCACCATGACCAACAGATACTTTTTCTTATGGCTTCCTCCTTTAAGGGGTCTATTGGCGTTCTGGGAACGGGGCTCCCCAGACTTGCCTGCCTGCGGCCTGCGGCGTGGCTCGAAAAGGGGGCCCAGCGCGGCCCATCTTCACCAACACAAACCCAAGACCCTCGCGCGGGGCCAAGCCTCGCGGGGTGGACGACGCGGAGTTTCCTCAGGCACGACCTCGTCAGGCTGGCTCACGAGGAGGCGGAGAGACCAAGGCGGGGTACCTCACGAGGTGCCCGTGACGCAAGCCATGACGACCAAGGGTGCCAGGCGGGTGCCAGCCTGCGCAGTGTCTTCCTTTCTTCTTTGGTGCAAAGGGGGCAAGCGCAGCCGCGGAGTACCGAGGCATCAGGCAAAGGTTGCCATTTCGGTGCAATGAGACCAAGACCAGGAGGACTATGAGACGGAGGTCATCGTGGAGCCCAAGACGGCGTCATCACCAGAGCTTTGCGCAGGCGAAGACTACTTTTTTCAGGATAGCTGATACTAGCTGTCCCCCTTCAAATTAGCCCGCCATTGTTGGCTCCCTTCCCGCTCGATATTTGGGAAGAGGACCAGGGCCTCTATAAATAGGACCGGCCACCCGCAGGATAGAGGATAGAGAAAAAGAGGGATCGAGGGATCGAAGGATCAAAGGATCAGAGAGAGAGAGAGAGAGAGAGAGAGAGAGAGAGAGAGAAGGGTGACTGAACTCCTCCCAGCAGTTCATCCCCCCAGCCAGGAACAGACCCTCGCGAGGCTGTTCTTCCTTGTATTGTTCATCATCATCAGCCCAAGAGGCAATCCACCACACCACACACTGGAGTAGGGTATTACACCACAACGGTGGCCCGAACCAGTATAAACCTCGTGTCCCTCGTGTTATTATTTCCATAGCTTAGACCTTAACGAGGCGGAAGGGTGCAGGTAGGTAGGAGGCGAACCCCAGTGTTCAAACCTCAAGGGTCTGCCGGAACCCGAAATCCAACATTTGGCGCGCGAGGTAGGGGTGCGCCGGAATCCACCTTCTACCGCTTCACGCCCCGTCGCGTCGTCATCACCAAGTCCGGCGACCAGGCGGGCAACCCAGATCCGTGGGCGGCGTGCCCACCCGCGCAGAGGTGCTCGCCTCGGGCGAACCCGTGCCCCAGGCAGCTCGCGGTCCGCAGGGTGCTGCGGGCCGCGGGCGACGTGGACAGGCTTCGAGAGCTCTCACACCGCGACAGGCGCGGTCGGCAGCAAGGGCCTCCAATCACGCCGCGACCACGACACCGTACACCTGCAGGGAGCAGGTGAACTCGAGGGCCGCGCTCACAGTGGCCCGAGAGCTGCTGCAGTGCAGGCTGCTGGAGGGCGGCCGCGACTTTCTGCTGGAGCGAGTGGTAGAGCTCCTGGGCTTCGCCGCCTCGGGGGCTCACCCCTTCTGCACCCACCTCCCATCTCAAGCCCAGGGCGGACCGCGCGGGGGCTCCGCGCGCGCCCGCGGGCTCCAAGGCTACTCCAATGCCAGCGAAGCTGTCAGCACCGGACCGGCGACGGCGCTGCCCCCGCTCCCGGTCCATGAAGAAGAGGGACTCGATGCGACCCGCGTTCCCAGTGGACAGCCGCGCTGCCACCCCACGATGGGCGCGTCAGGCAGGACCGCGTGGCACGTGGGGCACTGCGGCGTGGCCTTCGGGATGGCGGCACCAGAGGAATACGTCCCCCTCATGATGGACCAAGGACACCCTCACGAGAGCAAACAAGGCTCGCTCCTCAGCCCAAGCTGGGAGGACGAGGCACCAGAAGCTGAGCCTTTCCAGGAGCCCCGGGATGGTCCCACTGGCCACGTTGGAGGCAACGATTATCGGGTACCGCTAATTCTTCAGGAGTAGGCATACGCTAACCATGGATCGCAGGAGGTGCAGGTCGCCACAGCGAGCAGTTGCCCCGCTCCCACAGTCTCCTACCCCTCGGGAGGAGGGCGCAGGGGGCTGCAGGAGAGGGACCGGGACCCAACATCACCACCGCGGTGTTCGGAGCAAGGTGTTCTCAGGAGGTAGGCCCTCCGCTGGGGAGGTGCCTCAGGGCCTAATCCCGGCGGAGGACCCGTGGTCGTCAGGGGAACCGCTGGCGACTGCTCTACCCCATCGGCAGCGTCCTGGTTTCCGGTCGTCGTTGATGGCACTAGAGTGTGGCGCAAGGCGGGGCCCTCATCTGGCGATATGAAGCAAGGCCAGTACCTGTGAAGAAGGCCCAGTGCCTGTGAAGCTCGCCACCCCGTGACACTCTCACGTAATAATGAGTGGGGATGTACACGCCCCGAAGTCTCAGGGGTGCCGGCCTCAGGCCCTGGGGCTCCCTCCCACGCCCAGTGGCAGCACTTAGCTCCACGCTGGTGAGAAGACGTCCAAGACTAGACTAGGTGCCGGACGTGGCCTTTTGTTTGCTTTCGTTGCTTTTCCCTTTGGTTGTCGCTTTCCCCCGTTAGATTCAAGTTGGATTCGAATTTGAGATTTGCGTGTGTTCGGGGAAGGGGTGCTTAGTCTTGTTCGAGCAATTTCTCGCGTTTTGGTTACCACTTCGCCTCAGTTGCCTCCCCTCGCGAGCCCCTCGCGAGCCGGGTCAGGCCTAGCTTGCGCGCAGCCCAGACTGCCGCCGACGTGACCTCTCAGGAGGGTGTTTTACTACAGATTCTACGAACCCAATCAGGGAACACTCGAGACACCACAACCTCCCACATGCTGCCTCAGGGCCAGCATGGGATAAAGGTAAACTAGCCGACCAGCGCGTCACTTAGGCCAACCACTTGGCGCGGGCGCATGGGCAATGTAGCGTCTACTAATACGATGAACAGGAGTTTTACATAAGGGGCTCCCCCTCCAAAATGCTCTCACTGCCATCAGGCCAAAACCTGAGTTCTATTCATGCAGGGTAAGGAAGTAGGAACGATGCACAATCAGTCGGATGAATCCCCAAATGCGTTCTCAGGAGCACCACCCGAGCCGTTGCTGGCGTCGCTGAACTCGTCATCGCTGTCCGCGTCGCCGCCAGCGGCGTCAGGGCCGTTCACCATGCCGCCCTCGTCGGCCGCCACGATCACGTCGTCGTTGTCTGAAGCGAAGGCCCTGATAAGAGCATCCACATTGTCTTCCACCTAGTGGACCAGATCGCCTCGGACGGCCTGGGGGACTGGGGCGGTGGCGGCGTCAAAATCAAAGTGGGGATCCATGTTCTGGAGGTGGCTGAAGACGCGAGAAAAGGCGCGCCCGAGCAGGGCGGGGATCCTCTCCTCCACCAACCTGTCAGCCCCGACCGACTGCGCCTCCAGCTGCGTCACCACGTCAGTGAAGAACTGAAGATTGCCAGCATAGTTGACAGCGTGCGGCTCGCCAACAGCCGCCTCACAGATGTTGTCCAAGGCTGTGTTGGCTCTCTCCCGGAGCGTGGTGAGCATGGGGCCGTGCTCATGCTCCAGGGTCCGCTGCTGATGTATCTCGTCCGTGTTCTGGCCCGCGACGACCTCATCCTCCTCCACCCGCTAGCGGAGAAGGAGCACCTCGGTCTGGGAGGTGGTTAACTCACCTTGCGCCACCTCAAGAGCGGAACCCGAAATCCGACAGGGTCCGACCATATCGAGCCCCCAGACCGCGAAAGGCCAAGTGATTGGGATTGTTTGTAAGGCGGTGGGCGGCATATGTCTTTGGTTGGAAAAGAGTTGGCATCCGACGCAATGTTGAACAAGGCCCTGTGCATCTGCTCGGGCCGTCGGCCAATAAAAACATGTACGGAAGGCCTTGCTAACAAGGACCCGAGCTGCGGCGTGGTGCCTGCCAAGACCGGCGTGAATTTTAGCCAGGAGCTACCGCCCCTCTTCCTCAGAGATACATCTTTGAAGGACTCCAATAACGCTTTTCTTGTAGAGCTCTCCATCGTGAAACCTTGTAGGCCTTCGAATGCCCGACAATGCAGCGGGCCTCGTTCTGATCCTCAGGGAGTTCCTTCCTATTGAGGTAGGCCAAGAAAGGTTCGGTCCATGGGGCAATGACCAACATAATGAGATGGCCCGACGGAGTTATTTCAGTGACTGAGCCCCCTGTGATATCAGTGTGTTCGGAATCTAGGGTTGTGTGCGGAACCGGACTGGTGTTGCCGCTCTCCCCTTGCCACACCACGGATGGCTTAAAAATCTTTTCCAGAAAGATGTTAGGTGGGACGGGGTCACGCTTGGCGCCGATGCGAGCAAGGACGTCCACCGCTTGATTGCTTTCTCGAGCCACGTGATGAAACTTGAGCCCCTCGAACCGGGCCGACATTTCTAGGACAACATTACGATATGCTGCCATCTTCGGATCTTTGGCATCGAAGTCTCCATTTATTTGTGATATTGCAAGGTTTGAGGCCCCGCGCACTTCCAGGCGTTGTATGCCCATGGAGACGGCCATCCGAAGGCCATGCAATAAGGCCTCATATTTGGCTGTGTTGTTGGGGTCTGTGTATAATATTTGGAGTATGTATTGGACGACGTCTCTAGTGGGGGACGTTAAAACGACGCCCACTCCTAGCCCTGCCAGCATTTTGGAACCATCAAAATACATAACCCAGTTGGAATATGTGCCATACTCTTTAGGGAGTTCGGCCTCTGTCCATTCGGTGACGAAGTCCGCCAGTACTTGGGATTTAATGGCTCGATGCAGTTTGTATGTTATGTCAAATGGACGGAGCTTAATGGCCCATCTGGCAATCTGGCCCTTGGCATCGCGGTTGTTTATTATGTCATTTAGTGGTACTTCAGAGGCCACCGTGATCGAACACTCCTGGAAGTAGCGTCGTAGCTTTCGGGATGCATGAAGACCGTGTATGCTATCTTTTGATAATGAGGGTACCGCGATTTGCATTGTGTGAGGACAGTGGATACGTAGTATACCGGCTTCTGAAGCAGGAATTTGTGTCCGTCCTACTCTCGCTCAACGACGAGCACGACGCTCACCACCTGGTATGTTGCCGCTATGTATAATAACATAGGTTTGCTGACATTAGGCATGGCCAGGATTGGGTTGCTTGCTAGAAAGGTTTTTATTTCTTCCAGTCCGGCCGTTGCCGCATCCGTCCACTCGAAGTGATCGGTGCGCCGCAGAAGGCGATAGAGTAGCAATGCCTTTTCTCCCAGTCTAGAGATAAAGCGGCTTAAAGCTGCCATGCAACCAGTGAGTTTTTTGACCTGTTTAAGGTCCATTGGCATAGCCAGTTGTGACAAAGCTCGGATTTTGACTGGATTTGCTTCAATTCCTCTATTGGAAATGATGAAGCCCAGCAGTTTTCCCACGGGGACGCCGAAAACTCAGTTCTCCGGGTTGAGCTTGATGTCATATGCTCGGAGGTTGTCGAATGTGAGACGTAAATCGTCTATGAGTGTTTCAACGTGTCTAGTTTTGATGACGATGTCGTCCACATATGCTTCAACTGTCTTGCCAATCTATTTCTCCAGGCATGTTTGAATCATGCGTTGGTAGGTGGCGCCGGCATTTTTGAGCCCGAAGGGGATGGTGTTGAAGCAGAATGGCCCATATGGGGTAATGAATGCTGTTGCGGATTGATCGGACTCCTTCATTTTAATTTGATGGTATCTGGAATATGCGTCGAGGAAGCACAATGAGTTGTGTCCTGCGGTAGCATCAATGATCTAGTCGATGCGGGGGAGGGGGAAATGATCCTTGGGGCAAGCCTTATTGAGGTCTCTGAAATCGACGCACACGCGCCATGATTTGTCTTTCTTTGGCACCATCACCAGGTTTTCCAGCCAATTCGCGTGTTTTATTTCTCTAATGAATCCATCCTCGATTAATTGGGCTAGCTCCTCCCCCATAGCTTGATGTTTGGGTTCGGAAAAGCACCGCAGTGTTTGCTTGACCGGTTTATATCCCTTCAATATATTGAGGTTGTGTTCAGCTAACTTGCGTGGGATTCCTGGCATATCAGAAGGGTGCCAGGCGAATATATCCCAGTTCTTGCGTAGGAACCCACGTAGAGCGGCGTCGACCGCTGGGTCTAGTTGTGCTCCAATAGATGCTGTCTTCTTGGGGTCCATTGGATGGACTTGGAATTTGACTATTTGTTCTGCCGGTTTGAAGGAGGTGGATTTGGGTCATTTGTCTAGGATCACATCGTCCCTGTCCACCGTGGAGCGCAGGGTTGTTAATTCTTCGGCCACAAGGGTTTCAGATAATGCCTCGAGGGCCAGAGATGTGGTTTTATTTTCGGTGCGGAGTGCTATGTCTGGATCACTGGCGAGGGTGATTATACCATTGGGCCCAGGCATCTTAAGCTTCATGTATCCGTAATGAGGTACAACTTGGAAGCGCGTAAATGCATCTTGCCCCAAGAGGGCATGATATCCGCTGTTGAAAGGGGCCACTTGGAAGGTTATCTCTTCAAACCGATAGTTCTCCAGTGTGCCGAATACCACGTCAAGTGTGATTTTTCCCGCACACCATGCCTCCCGACTGGGAATGATTCCTTGGAAGGTCGTGTTACTTTGCTCGATGCGGCTCCTGTCTATTTCCATTTTGCGGAGTGTATCCTCATCTAGGAGGACACACTGAATAAAATGAAAATAGATAGGAGCCGCATCGAGCATAGTAATACAACCTTCCGAGGGATCATTCCCAACCGGGAGGCACGATGCGCGGGAAAAATTACACTCGATGTGGTATTCGGCACACCGGATGTCGGTGTCAAAACCAGCGGATCTCGGGTAGGGTGTCCCTAACTATGCATCTAAGGTCGATGGTAACAGGAGATAGGGGACACAATGTTTACCCAGGTTCGGGCCTCACTATGGAGGTAATACCATACTTCCTGCTTGATTGATCTTGATGAATATGAGTGTTACAAGAGTTGATCTACCGCAAGATCGTAATGGCTAAACCCTAAAAGTCTAGCCTGACTATGGTTATGATGATATGTCTACGAACCTATCCCTCCGGTTTATATAGACACATGAGGGATCTAGGGTTACATAAAGTCGGTTACACAGAAATGAAATCATCATATTTGGTCGCCAAGCTTGCCTTCCACGCCAAGGAGAGCCCCTATCCGGACACGGGTTGAATCTTCGGTCTTTGTATCTTCACAACCCAATAGTCCGGCCCCATGGCTAACAGGCCGGACACCCGAGGACCCCTTAGTCCAGGACTCCCTCACCGGAGAACTATCGGTCCGAAGAGATAACCTTCCAAGTGGCCCCTTTCAACAGTGGACATCATGCCCTGTTGGGGCTAGATGCATTCACACGCTTTCAAGCTATACCTCATTACGGGTATATGAAGCTCAAGATGCCCGGGCCCAACGGTATTATCACTCTTGCTAGTGATCCGGACATAGCCCTCCGTGCCAAAAACAAAACAACTTCTGTAGCCCTCGAGGCACTGTCTGAGGCCCTCGCAGCCGAAGAGTTAACCCCACTACGCTCTACGGTGGATAGGGATGACATAATCCTTGATAAGCGTCCCAAATCCACCTCCTTCAAACTAGCAGGCGAAGTAGTCAAATTTCAAGTCCACCCGATGGACCCCAAAAAGACAGCTTCCATCGGGCACAGCTGGACCCAACGGTTGACGCTGCACTACGAACATTCTTGCGTGAGAACTGGGATATATTCGCCTGGCAGCCTTCTGATATGCCAGGAATCCCACGCAGGCTAGCCGAACACAGCCTCAATATATTGAAGGGATATAAGCCGGTCAAGCAAACACTACAACGCTTTTCCGAACCTAAACAACAAGCCATGGGGGAGGAGCTAGCCAAGTTAATCGTGGCCGGATTCATCGGAGAAATAAAACACCTGGACTGGCTAGCAAACCTGGTGATGGTACCAAACAAGGACAAATCCCTGGCGCTTGTGCGTCGACTTCAAAGACCTCAATAAGGCTTGCCCTAAGGATCCCATCCCCCTCCCCCGCATCGATCAGATCATTGATGCTACTGTAGGACACGACTCACCGTGTTTCCTCGACGCATACTCCGGATACCATCAAATTAAAATGAAGGAATCCGATCAAGCCGCAACATCATTCATCACCCCATACGGGCCTTTCTGCTTCAACACTATGCCCTTTGGGCTTAAAAACGCTGGCGCTACCTACCAACGCATGATTCAAACATGCCTGGAGAAGCAAATAGGCAAGACAGTGGAAGCATATGTGGATGACATCGTCATCTATACTAAACACGTCGAGTCGTTAATAGACGAATTGCGTCTCACATTCGACAACCTCCGGATATATGACATTAAGCTCAATCCATAAAAATGTGTTTTCGGCGTTCCCGCCGGAAAGCTGTCGGGCTTCATCATTTCCAATAGAGGAATTGAGGCAAATCCAACAAAATTCTGAGCTTTGTCACAATTGGCTACACCAACCGACCTTAAATAGGTCCAAAAACTAGCCGGATGCGCTGCGGCTTTAAGCCGCTTTATCTCCAGACTAGGAGAAAAAGCATTGCCAGTTTATCGCTTTCTCTAACATTCCAACCACTTCGAGTGGACGGAAGCAGCAATAGCCGGACTGGAGGAAATAAAGGCTCTTTTAGCGAGCAACCCAATCCTGGCCGCACCAAACGTTGGCGAACCGATGTTATTATACATCTCTGCAACACACCAGGTGGTGAGCGCAGTGCTCGTCGTTGAGTGAGAGGAGGACGGACACAAGTTCCCACTCCAGAAACCGGTATACTACGTATCCACTATCCTCACACCATGCAAATCCCGGTACCCTCATTACCAAAAGATAGCATATGCGGTATTCATGGCATCCCGGAAGCTACGACACTACTTCCAAGAGTGTTCGATTATGGTAGCTTCCGAAGTACCACTCAATGATATAATAAAATAACCATGACGCTATGAGTCGGATTGCCAAGTGGGTTATTGAGCTCCTACCATTTGACATAACATACAAACCACGCCGGGCCATTAAATCCCAGGTATTGGCCGACTTTGTCGCTGAATGGACAGAGGCCGAACTCCCTAAAGAGTATGCACATATTCCAACTGGGTCATGTACTTTGATGGCTCTAAAATGCTAGCTGGTTTAGGAGCAGGCGTCGTTTTATCATCCCCCACTGGAGACACAGTCTAGTATGTACTCCAAACATTATACACAGACTCCAACAACGCAGCCGAATACGAGGCCTTATTGCACGGTCTTCGGATGGCTACCTCCATGGGCATACAACGCCTGGAGGTGCGCGGGGATTCAAATCTCGCAATATCCCAGATAAATGTATATTTCGATGCCAAGGATCCGAAGATGGTGGCCTATCATAACGCCGTACTCAAGATATCAGCTCGGTTCGAGGGACTCGAGTTTCATCATGTGGCTCGAGAAAGTAATCAAGCGGCAGACGTCCTTGCTCGCATGGGCGCCAAGCGCGACCTCGTCCCGCCTAACATCTTTTTGGAAAGGCTCTTCAAGCCATCCATGGTGTGGCAGGATGAGAGTGACAACACTAGCCCGGATCTGACTATACGCCAGAGTCCGAACAAAATACCGATATCATTGGGGGTTCAACCACCGAAATAACACCATCGGCCCATCTAATAATGGCAGTAATTGCCCCATGGACCGAACCGTTCTTGTCCTACATTAATAGGCGAGAGCTCCCTGAGGACCAGAATGAGGCTCGCTACATTGTTCGGCGCTCGAAAGTCTACAAGGTCCATGATGGAGAGCTCTACAAGACAAGTGCTATCGGAGTCCTTCAAAGATGTATCTCCGAAGAAGAAGGACGACAACTCCTGGCCGAAATTCATGCTGGCTCGGCGGTCACCACGCCGTGGCTCGGTCCCTTGTAAGTAAGGCCTTCCATAGAAGTTTCTTCTAGCCGACGACCCGAGCAGATGCACAGGACTTGGTCCAACATTGTGTCGGATGCCAACTCTTCGCCAATCAAAGCCATATGCCGCCTACTACACTACAAACAATCCCCATTACTTGGCCTTTTGCGGTCCGGGGCCTTATATGGTGGGACCCCTTAAAGGAGCGAGCCATAAGAAAAAATATCTGCTAGTCATGGTAGATAAATTCACCAAGTGGATAGAGGCCAAACCAATGAAAATGACTAAAGCTGGACCGGTGATAGACTTTATATCCGGTGTCATGCACCGTTATGGTGTTCCACACAACATCATCACCAATAATGGCTCCAATTTCAAAGCTGATGAAGTGAAATCCTGGTGTGCTAAATTGGGCACTAAACTCGATTACGCCTCGGTCTATCATCCACAAATAAACGGTCAAGTAGAATGTGCTAATGGTCTTATTATGAGCGGCATTGAGCCTAGGCTAGTGCGGTCTTTGAAAGAATCAGACAAGCACTGGGTTGAGGAGCTCGACTCCGTACTCTGGGGGCTGCGGACCACACCCAATCACACTACCGGATATACACCCTTCTTCATGGTGTACAACAGAGATGCTGTGTTGCCCAATGACATTATTCATGACTCACCTCGAGTGCGCATGTATGAAGAGAGAGAGGCCGAGCTTGATCGGCAGGATGGCTTAGATGCCCAGGAGGAGGAGCGCGACGTAGCAAAAACCCGTTCCGCATTTTATCAACATCAGGCTCGCAGATATCAAAGCAGAGAAGTGCGGGCCAAGACTTATAACGTTGGCAAACTCGTTCTACGCTTACCAGAGAAGAAAAAGGACAAACTCAAGCCCAAGTGGGAGGGTCCCTTCATCATAGATGAAGTTCTCACTGGAGGAGCATACCGCCTGCGTGATTCATCGAAAAACTGCTTAGAGCCGAACCCGTGGAATGCCGCCAGACTCCGAAGATTCTACGCCTAGAGCCGGACTCTTTGTTCGTCTCCTTCTTCCTTTGTTTCCATTATTTTCTTTTCCTCTCTTTAACTTTTCATGTTGCTCTTTAGCTCTTGTGCGGCCAAACCGCACACCTATGATGTGCACATCCTTAAATTTATACACTCATAATACCTGGGGGCTTCTTTTACAGAAGCTTATTATTATTTTCCGAGCATCAAGCTCAACACATATGTGTCCTCTTCCGCATATGTACCTTTTCTTCGCCATTATATGCATCGTTATGACTTAAGTTTTGGCCAAGCTCGGTTGCCTGGCTCCTGTGCTTATGCCCTACGTGTTGGGGAACGTAGTAATTTCACAAAAATTCCTACGCACACGCAAGATCATGCTGATGCATAGCAACGAGAGGGGAGAGTGTTGTCTACGTACCCTCGTAGACCGAAAGCGGAAGCGTTAGCACAACGCGGTTGATGTAGTCGTACGTGTTCACGATCCGACCGATCAAGTACCGAACATACGGCACCTCCGAGTTCAGCACACGTTCAGCTCGATGACGTCCCTCGAACTCTGTTCCAGCCGAGTGTTGAGGGAGAGTTTCGTCAGCACGATGGCATGGTGACGATGTTGATGTTCTATTGACGCAGGGCTTCGCCTAAGCACCGCTACAGTATTATCGAGGTGGACTATGGTGGAGGGGGGCACCACACACGGCTAAGAGATCAATGATCAATTGTTGTGTCTCTGGGGTGCCACCTACCCCCGTATATAAAGGAGCAAGGGGGGGTGCGGCCGGCCATTGGAGGAGGCGCGCCGGAGGAGTCCTACTCCCACCGGGAGTAGGACTCCCCTCCTTTTTCGTAGCTGGGTTAGGACTCGGGGGGGAAGGAGGAGAGAGGGGAAAGGAAAGGGGGGGCACCGCCCCTCCTTGTCCAATTCGGACTTGGGGGGGGGGGGGGAGGGGCACGCGACTGCTCCTTGGCCGCCTCTCCTCTTCCTCCACTTGGGCCCATGAGGCCCAATATCCTCCGGGGGGTTCCGGTAACCCCTCCGGTACTCCGGTAAAATCACTATTTCACCCGGAGCACTTCCGATATCCAAACATAGGCAACCAATATATCAATCTTCATGTCTCAACCATTTTGAGACTCTTCGTCATGTCCGTGATCACATCCAGGACTCCGAACAACCTTCGGTACATAAACTCACAATAAAACTATCATCGTAATGTTAAGCGTGCGGACCCTACGGGTTCGAGAACTATGTAGACATGACCGAGACATGTCTCTGGTCAATAACCAATAGCGGAACCTGGATGCTCATATTGGCTCCTACATATTCTATGAAATCTTTATCGGTCAGATCGCATAACAACATACGTTGTTCCCTTTGTCATCGGTATGTTACTTGCCCGAGATTCGATCATCGGTATCTCAATACCTAGTTCAATCTCGTTCCCAACAAGTCTCTTTACTCGTTCCGTAATACATCATCCTGCAACTAACTCATTAGTTGCAACGCTTCCAAGGCTTCAGTGATGTGCATTACCGAGAGGGCCCAGAGATACCTCTCCGACAATCGGAGTGACAAATCCTAATCTCGAAATACGCCAACCCAACAAGTACCTTCAGAGACACTTGTAGAGCACCTTTATAATCACCCAGTTACGTTGTGACGTTTGGTAGCACACAAAGTGTTCCTCCGGTAAACGGGAGTTGCATAATCTCATAGTCACAGGAACATGTATAAGTCATGAAGAAAGCAATAGCAACATACTAAACGATCGTGTGCTAAGCTAACGGAATGGGTCATGTCAATCACATCATTCTCCTAATGATGTGATCCTGTTAATCAAATGAAAACTCATGTCTATGGTTAGGAAACATAACCATCTTCGATTAACGAGCTAGTCAAGTAGAGGCATACTAGTGACACTCTGTTTGTCTATATATTCACACATGTATTATGTTTCCGGTTAATACAATTCTAGCATGAATAATAGACATTTATCATGATATAAGGAAATAAATAATAACTTTATTATTGCCTCTAGGGCATATTTCCTTCAGTATCCCACTTGCACTAGAGTCAATAATCTAGATTACACAGTAATGATTCTAACACCCATGGAGCTTTGGTGCTGATCATGTTTTGCTCGTGGAAGAGGCTTAGTCAATGGGTCTGCAACATTCAGATCCGTATGTATCTTGCAAATCTCTAAGTCTCCCACCTGGACTAGATCCCGGATGGAATTGAAGCGTCTCTTGATGTGCTTGGTTCTCTTGTGAAATCTGGATTCCTTTGCCAAAGCAATTGCACCAGTATTGTCACAAAAGATTTTCATTGGACCCGATGCACTAGGTATGACACCTAGATCGGATATGAACTCCTTCATCCAGAATCCTTCGTTCGCTGCTTCCGAAGTAGCTATGTACTCCGCTTCACATGTAGATCCCGCCACGACGCTTTGTTTAGAACTACACCAACTGATAGCTCCACCGTTCAATGTAAACACGTATCCGGTTTGCGATTTAGAATCGTCCGGATCAGTGTCAAAGCTTGCATCAATGTAACCATTTACAATGAGCTCTTTGTCACCTCCATAAACGAGAAACATATCCTTAGTCCTTTTCAGGTACTTGAGGATGTTCTTGACCGCTATCCAGTGATCCACTCCTGTATTACTTTGGTACCTCCCTGCTAGACTTATAGCAAGGCGCACATCAGGTCTGGTACACAACATTGCATACATGATAGAGCCTATGGCTGAAGCATAGGGAACATCTTTCATTTTCTCTCTATCTTCTGCAGTGGTCGGGCATTGAGTCCTACTCAACTTCACACCTTGTAACACAGGCAAGAACCCTTTCTTTGCTTGATCCATTTTGAACTTCTTCAAAACTTTGTCAAGGTATGTGCATTGTGAAAGTCCAATTAAGCGTCTTGATCTATCTCTATAGATCTTAATGCCCAATATATAAGCAGCTTCACGGAGGTCTTTCATTGAAAAACACTTATTCAAGTATCCCTTTATGCTATCCAGAAATTCTATATCATTTCCAATCAGAAATATGTCATCCACATATAATATCAGAAATGCTACAGAGCTCCCACTCACTTTCGTGTAAATACAGGCTTATCCAAAACTCTATATAAAACCAAATGCTTTGATCACACTATCAAAGTGTTTATTCCTACTCCGAGAGGCTTGCACCAGTCCATAAATGGATCGCTGGAGCTTGCACACTTTGTTAGCTCCCTTTTGATTGACAAAACCTTCTGGTTGCATCATATACAACTCTTCTTCCAGAAATCCATTCAAGAATGCAGTTTTGACATCCATCTACCATATTTCATAATCAGAAAACGCGGCAATTGCTATCATGATTCAGACAGACTTAAACATCGCTACGGGCGAGAAGGTCTCATCATAGTCAATCCCTTGAACTTGTCGAAAACCTTTCACAACAAGTCGAGCTTTGTAGACAGTAACATTACCATCAGCGTCAGTCTTCTTCTTGAAGATCCATTTATTCTCAATTGCTTGCCGATCACCGGGCAACTCAACCAAAGCCCACACTTTGTTCTCATACATGGATCCCATCTCAGATTTCATGGCCTCAAGCCATTTTGCGGAATCTGGGCTCACCATCGCTTCTTCATAATTTGTAGGTTCATCATGATCCAGTAGCATGACTTCCAGAACAGGATTACCGTACCACTCTGGTGCGGATCTTACTCTGGTTGATCTACGAGGTTCAGTAACAATTTGATCTAAAGTTTCATGATCATCATCATTAACTTTCTCACTAATTGGTGTAGGTGTCACAGAAACCGGTTTCTGTGATGAACTACTTTCCAATAAGGGAGCAGGTACAGTTACCTCATCAAGTTCTACTTTCCTCCCACTCACTTCTTTCGAGAGAAACTCCATCTCTAGAAAGGATCCATTCTTAGCAACGAATGTCTTGACTTCGTATCTGTGTTAGAAGGTGTACCCAACAGTCTCCTTTGGGTATCCTATGAAGACACATTTCTCCAATTTGGGTTCGAGCTTATCAGGTTGAAGCTTTTTCACATAAGCATCGCAGCCCCAAACTTTAAAAGACGACAACTTTGGTTTCTTACCAAACCACAGTTCATAAGGCGTTGTCTCAACGGATTTTGATGGTGCCTTATTTAACGTGAATGCGGCCATGTCTAAAGCATAACCCCAAAACGATAGCGGTAAATCTGTAAGAGACATCATAGATCGCACCATATCAAGTAAAGTGCGATTACGACGTTCTGACACACCATTACGCTATGGTGTTCCGGGTGGCGTGAGTTGCGAAACTATTCCGCATTGTTTCAAATGTAGACCAAACTCGTAACTAAAAAATTCTCCTCCACGATCAGATCGTAGAAACTTTATTTTCTTGTTACGATTATTTTCAACTTCACTCTGAAATTCTTTGAACTTTTCAAATGTTTCAGACTTATGCTTCATTAAGTAGATATACCCATATCTGCTTAAATCAACTGTGAAGGTGAGAAAATAACGATATCCGCCACGAGCCTCAACATTCATCGGACCACATACATCTGTATGTATGATTTCCAACAAATCTATTGCTCTCTCCATAGTTCCGGAGAACGGCGTTTTAGTCATCTTGCCCATGAGGCACGGTTCACAAGTACCAAGTGATTCATAATGAAGTGGTTCCAAATGTCCATCAGTATGCGCTTTACACCGATACGACCTAAACTGCAGTGCCACAAATAAGTTGCATTATCATTATCAACTCTGCATCTTTTGGCTTCAGCATTATGAATATGTGTATCACTACTATCGAGATTCATCAAAAATAGACAACTCTTTGAGGGTGCATGACCATAAAAGATATTTTTCTTATAAATAGAAGAACCATTATTCTCTGATTTAAATGAATAACCATCTCGCATCAAACAAGATCCAGATATAATGTTCATGCTCAACACTGGCACCAAATAACAATTATTTAGGTCTAATACTAATCCCAAAGGTAGATGTAGAGGTAGTGTGCCGACCGCGATCACATCAACTTTGGAACCATTTCCCACGCGCATCGTTACCTCGTCCTTTGCCAGTGTTCGCTTAATCCGTAGTCCCTGTTTTGAGTTGCAGATATTAGCAAAAGAACCAGTATCAAATACCCTGGTGCTACTTTGAGCTCTAGTAAGGTACACATCAATAACATCTATATCACATATACCATTGTTCACCTTGCCATCCTTCTTATCGGCCAAATACTTGGGGCAGTTCTGCTTCTAGTGACCAGTCTACTTGCAGTAGAAGCACTCAGTTTCAGTCTTACGTCCAGACTTGGGTTTCTTCTCCTGAGCAACAACTTGCTTGCTGTTCTTCTTGAAGTTCCCTTCTTCTCCCCTTTGCCCTTTTTCTTGAAACTAGTGGTCTTGTTGACCATCAACACTTGATGCTCCTTCTTGATTTCTACCTCCGCAGCGTTTAGCATTGCGAAGAGCTCGGGAATTGTCTTATCCATCCCTTGCATATTATAGTTCATCACGAAGCTCTTGTAGCTAGGTGGAAGTGATTGGAGAATTCTGTCAATGACGCTATCATTCGGAAGATTAACTCCCAGTTGAATCAAGTGATTACAATACCCAGACATGTTGAGTATATGCTCACTGACAGAACTATTCTCCTCCATCTTGCAACTATAGAACTTATTGGAGACTTCATATCTCTCAATCCGGGCATTCTTCTGGAATATTAACTTCAACTCCCGGAACATCTCATATGCCCCATGACGTTCAAAATGTTGTTGAAGTCCCGGTTCTAAGCCGTAAAGCATGGCACATTGAACTATCGAGTAGTCATCAACACGCGACTGCCAGGCATTCACAATGTCTACAGTTGCTGGCGCAGGTGGTACACCCAGCGGTGCTTCCAGGACATAACTCTTCTGTGCAGAAATGAGGATAATCCTCAAGTTACGGACCTAGTCCGTGTAATTGCTACCATCATCTTTCAACTTTTCTTTCTCAAGGAACACATTAAAATTCAACGGAACAATAGCATGGGCCATCTATCTATAGTCAAACATAGACAAGCAAGGTACTATCAGGTACTAAGTTCATGATAAATTTAAGTTCAATTAATCATATTACTTAAGAACTCCCACTTAGAAAGACATCCCTCTAATCCTCTAAGTGATCACGTGATCCAAATCAACTAAACCATAACCGATCATCACGTGAAATGGACTATCTTTCAATGGTGAACATCACTATGTTGATCATATCTACTATATGATTCACACTCGACCTTTTGGTCTCAGTGTTTCGAGGCCATATCTGCATATGCTAGGCTCGTCATGTTTAACCTGAGTATTCTGCGTGTGCAAAACTGGCTTGCACCCGTTGTAGATGGACGTAGAGCTTATCACACCCGATCATCACGTGGTGTCTGGGCACGACGAACTTTGGCAATGGTGCATACTCAGGGAGAACACTTTTATCTTGAAATTTAGTGAGAGATCATCTTATAATGCTACCGTCAATCAAAGCAAGATAAGATGCATAAAAGATAAACATTACATGCAATCAATATAAGTGATATGATATGGCCATCATCATCTTGTGCTTGTGATCTCCATCTCCGGAGCACCGTCATGATCACCATCGTCACCGACGCGACACCTTGATCTCCATCGTAGCATCGTAGTCGTCTCGCCAATCTTATGCTTCTACGACTATCACTACCGCTTAGTGATAAAGTAAAGCATTACAGGGTGTCGGTGTCAAAACCGGCGGATCTCGGGTAGGGGGTCCCGAACTATGTGTCTAAGGCAGATGGTAATAGGAGGCAGGGGACACGATGTTTTACCCAGGTTCGGGCCCTCTCGATGGAGGTAAAACCCTACGTCCTGTTTGATTTATTCTTGATAATATGAGTAGTACAAGAGTTGATCTACCATGAGATCGGAGAGGCTAAACCCTAGAAGCTAGCCTATGGTATGATTTTCTGTTGTTCTACGGACTAAAACCCTCCGGTTTATATAGACACCGGAGGGGGCTAGGGTCACACAAGGTCAGTTACAAAGGAGGAGATATCCATATCCGTATTGCCTAGATTGCCTTCCACGCCAAGTAGAGTCCCATCCGGACACGGGACCGTCAATCTTGTTTCTTCATAGTCCAATAGTCCGGCCAAAGGATATAGTTCGGCTGTCCGGAGACCCCATAATCCAGGACTCCCTCACTAGCCCCTGAACCAGGCTTCAATGACGATGAGTCCGGCGCGCAGTGTTGTCTTCGGCATTGCAAGGCGGGTTCCTCCCCCGAATACACCACGGAAGAGGTTGAATACAAGGATAGTGTCCGACCCTGCAAAACAAGTTCCACATACCACCGTAGAGAGAATAATATTACCAGAAATCTAATCTGCTGACACATTTTGGCAGCATTACATCATGCCATGGCCCGATAATTATTCGAACCATTTTTCCTTAACTAGCCCCGCACATAACGCGAGGCGGTTTCTTGACACGTCTTGTCAAAACAGAGATCGTGTTCCCCTTATTATGGGATTCTCATTAATACGGACGTGGGTAACCCAACCGTGCCTAGGACTCCTAGATTTTAGGCAAGTCCCAAACGGCCATGAGGAGGACGCTTGATATTCACCCTCTTTATAAAGGGACAAGGCTTTTACTTTTTCCCTCCCGGGCTCAATCGAATCCTTCGCCCGCCTCGAGTTCTAACACCCAAACCCAGATCAGGCGCTTCAGACCTTCAATCATGTCCGGATCCAGCCTCCAAGGCTGGTGGATGCCTTCCTCCATCATGGAGGAGGACATTAAGAAGTTGAGGGAAGCCAGATATCTGACCACCAAAATTTCGCATAGGCTGCCCGCCCGAGGGCAGGTCGTCCCTACTCCCGAACCCAACGAGAGTGTTGTGTTCATCTCCCACTTCCTCTAAGGACTAGGCCTCGCTCTGGATCCCTTCGTCAGGGGTCTTATGTTCTATTACGGGCTGGATTTTCACGATCTGGCCCCGGACTCCCTTCTTCACATCTCGTCATTTATCGTCGTTTGTGAGGCCTTCCTCCGCATTACCCCTCACTTCGGCTTGTGGCTCAAGACCTTTGATGTGAAGCCGAAGATGGTCGGGGGACAGTATGCAGCATGCGGATGCGTTTTAATAAGCAAAACCGCTGATGCTCCATGGCCAAATTGTTTCTTTCCAGAGGTCTCCGGATTATGGCCGCGTGAGTGGTTCTACGTCACAGCCCCCCGATGTGCCAAGTGGGTGGCAGGCCCCACCTTTCGCTCGAGCCCTCCACCACAACTAATGTCATGGAGCTGCAGGGGACTGAGCTGGGGTCCAGCCAAGGACGTGCCCATATTGTAGAGCCGCATCCGAGATCTCTTCGAGGGAGATTTTAGTTTGGTTATGGTAATGCAAGTCATGCTAGTTCATCGAGTCCAGCCTTGCAAATGCCGGCCCCTCCGCATGTGGGAATTCAACCCGGAAGGACCACCCAATATTCATAATTTCCTTGGCCTGACGCACGAGGAGATGTACAAATCGTTCTTTGGACCTCAAATAGAGTGTCCGGACACTACCGAGGACGTGGGCCTGAGCAGCAACCGTACCGCGGCCCAAGTAAGTAATCCCATGACCGAACACACTGTCCTTTTTATTTATCATGACATGATCCAGAAGAATCGCTCTTTGACCAGGACTGGATAACAAAGGCGAAGATGATCTGGTGTTCGGCCCCCCTTCCTGAAGGCTTGGACAATCCGGTGCTGGAAAAGATGCTCGAGCTAGCACCTTGCCTGGTGCCTTCAAAGGAAGATGAAGGGGGGAATAAAGAGGGCGAAAGCGGGCCTCCACCGCTACCTATTCCAACCGAGGGAACAAGCGCCTCCATGAAGGAGGATAACCCAGGGGAAGAACCTGACATTCTCTCACCCCGGGGAAGGAAGAGGACTACCTCTGAAGATCCAGAAACCAAGGTTTCCAAATGGGAGAAGAAATCTCCACCAGAGGGTCCTGCCTCAGAGGGTGCTCCTGCCGCACAATGCCCACGCGGGGATCAGCCCTCTAACGAGCTGTAAGTAAATAAAAGGTACTTAATAGTGAAGATATCCCGCCTTACTTCTGAGGAAAATAGCCGAAGCCTTTATCTTGTAGTTCGGAGCTTAGCCCTTCTCAGCAGAGCTCGTCTTCAGGGGATCTTCTTCCGGAGATGATGGAGAGTGAAACGCCTCCCCCGGACTCCCCAGCTCGAGAAGCAGGCGACCTCAAAGTGTCATCGCGGAGGGTTTCTCCTGATCCAGCAAGGCTAGAAGGTAATCCTATGGCCAACAGAAGTCCCCAGTATCCGGCTCTTGAAGAGAGCAATAAAAAGAGTCCGACACCATCTGGTATGTGATCGAACGTACTGAAGGATCTTCTAGAGCGAGCGACTATCTCAGAAGAGCACCGTACATTGATGGGTACAGTAATTGAAAGGATTTCGTCCGCCGAAAGCGGGTTGCATGAAGCTTTTATGAGTCTACAGATGGGTTTTGAGGTACGTGAAATGATATACATTTTTGACAATACCGCACATATTTAGGTGTGCCCCGTGTGGATTGTAGCCCCTGAGAATCTGGTTGTCGTCGAGAACGGCGGCGAACAAAGGATCGTAGTCCCAGGTAATAACAAGACCGCCTTTATGTGCAGGTGGTTGAAGCTCCGGTGGCTAGCCGGACTGATGAATTTGCCATACTAAAGCGACAACTGGATGCGGTAGATGCCGACATTGTGCTTGTCAACAAGCGGCTTGACGAGGCACAGGGTGAGTGATTTTTCTGGTGATCGTCACATAATAAGAGCAGCATGATGCCAGTATCTTTAATATTTTGTGACTGCAGATGGAGCTGCCACCATGGAGACCCTTTGAGCGGAGCTTGCCCGAGCCAAGGAGCAAGCAAGAAGTAGTAATGCGGCCGTTTTAAAGGCAGCTGAGGAGTTAAGAGCCGAAAAGGCCGCGCATTGCGAGAGCAAAGAGAAAATGGCCAAGATGGCTGTAAAGTTAAAAGACACTGCCGACCGTTGCCAGCTTCTTGAAGAGGAAAACCGGACGAAGGCGACGGACCTGGAAAAGGCCACGATGGCGACCAAAGACACCCGCTCTGCGATGAGAGCGAAGAAGGAGGAGCTGCGTCAAGCCGAGGACATCATGGCTGGGAAACCCTTCATGCTATGGAGGAAGTTTGGAGATCCTTAGTATGCCCCTCTGGACCGGCTGTGGAGTTTGACAGACGCATATATGGACTTGGCGGGGAGTGCTGTCGATGCGGCCGAATACTTCCGAGATCAAACAGATCACGAAGTGGACAAGCTGTTCTATTCACAATTTAATGTTCCATAGCGTCCGCTTCCTTTGACTGACCGACTTGCCGAATGGGCCGAGCTGAATAGATTGTCCGGACTCGCCATGAGGTCTGTAGTGGATCATCTGTGGCCGGAAAGGTCAGAGCCGAACATCTATTTTAGTTTGGTGCAGCCGTTTCTTGGTGCGGTGCCACGCATTAATGCGATGAAGAGGTCGGCGTGCATAGAAGGCTCTCGGATGGCCCTTGCCTGTGTTAAAACATACTGGGCGGAGATGGATGCCACCAATGTCGCGACGCAGGGTTCGGCCATAGGCCGAGTGGCTGTCGAGCACTATTTTGAAGAAGTTCTTGAAGGCGCTCGTTCAATAGAGGCCCAGTGCTCGAAGAATATTATGTTTGAATGACATGTATTCCCATTGTAAAAACAATGTTTTATTAAGTTTATCAAGGTTGTATTTATACTTTTGCCCGAAAGTGTTATGATGCCTCCTGTGCGGCTGTTTATGTATATATGTATATAACCTGAAAGATCAGTCGTCGGCTTCAGCCCCCACGCATATAATGCGGGGGTGTTGGCAGAAGATGTGTGTTCACACTTGACCCAACGTCTTGGTCCATTAAGGAGGTGATAGCGCAGTGAACTAGGCAACCGGACTATAATGCTTTAACACTTTCACTTAGCCAGAGGAGTTTGACAGTGGGGCTACTATATAGCCCCTGGTGGCTCCGCACTGATCCGAATTCAGGGTGCGTACGTGCCTAGCCCGGAAACGGCCCGTCATTAAGGCGGAGGAATCCCGAAGATTTCGATAGGTCATCGAGTGGTTGACCAGTCTCACGCTATATCATGACAGTCAGTTTTCGGCTTTCTCTACTGAGCTGCTCGCCCGGATGAACCAGGGCACAATCGCAGTAGTTCTCCTCGTGCCACCTTAGCCGATAGAGCGGAACGTAAGGCAGCAAAACACAGGAGCCGGGCAAACCCAGCATTTGACCAAAGACATGATTCGGAGCTTATGCATATAAGGCCGACCTCACGACACTGAACACTCCCTAAGGTATTCGGTCTTCATGGTATAAACTGGGCCTAAACAGTGCCCTTCGTAATAAGCCCCTGGTGTCCAGGTACGCGCATTATTCTGATGTGGCCACATGCCAAGACGTCATCATCCTTCTTAATTGTACCGAGAATCCGAGGGATGTGTATCAACAAGAGACAGTAAAAAAGGTTTACGCAGGGTCTTAATCTAAAAAGAATCCTTGGAACGGGTCCCTGCTGCACGTCTGCGCCTGTGTCTCCGTTGTGCCGTATTCTGGACGGGTGTAGCACGATGGTTATCTGAAAAAGAGAGGAACTTAATTGAAAAGTTGCCATGCAAAGGGTAAGTTATACTAAATAAACAATATATAGTTCAAAAGGAGTAAGGTTGAGCCTGATTGCCACTTGTGCGCGCGTGTTGAGCCCCTTGTATTGCGATAGGGGTATAACCATCAAACCTGTATCAATTACATATAGCTGTACCGAACTCGTCCAGCCATGTCCGTGGTCTTAACGACCTGTCAGATGCTTTAGTTGGTGAGGCCGTTTAGTGTGCGGCTGCCAAGGCAGCCGCACGGTCGTTCGCGCGCAAGGAGCTCTCAATATTTCCATTTACTGTAATGATGCCGCATCGACCGGGCATCTTAAGCATGAGGGAAGCATAATGCGGTATTGCATTAAAGCAAGCAAAAGCTTCGCGTCCGAGTAGTGCTTAATAGCCACTTTGGAACGGAGCGATGTGGAAGGTTAAATTTTCGCTGCGGAAGTTATCGGGGAAGCCGAATATAACCTCTAGTAGCAGGGAGCCCGTGCAATGGGCTTCTAGGCCTGGCGTTACTCCTTTAAAGGTAGTATTGCTATGGCTAATTTTTGCTGGGTCTATCCCCATGTTGCGAACTGTGTCCTGATATATCAGGTTTAAACTACTGCCGCCGTCCATCATGACTCGTGTGAAGTGGTATCCGTCAATTATTGGGTCTAGTACCAAGGAAGCCCATCCTGCACCACGGACACTTGCTGAGTAATCCTGATGATCAAAAGTGATCGGTTGGGACGACCAGTGGCAGAACTCCGCGGTGGTAGGCCCTAGGGCATGTGTCTCTGGGAGTGCCGCTTTGTTTCTCCCCTTTATCACGTGTAACACGTTGACTGTTTTGACTTCTGGTGGGAATTTCTTCTGTTCCCCACTGCTTTGCTTGCGAGGCTCGTCCTCGTCTTCACTTGGTGTATCCTGCCCCTTATGTTCCACGTTGAGCTTGCCGGACTGCTTGAAGTCCCAACATTCTCTATGGGTATGATTTGCAGGTTTATCGGGGGTACTATGGATCTGACATATTTGGTCCAGAATCTTGTTTAGGCTTGACAATTCATCTCTGTTGCCTTTGGAGAGCGGCTTTTGCTGACCTAGCCGAGAGCTTCTGAATCCGGCATTTACCGCCGTGCTCTTCGGGCTGTCTCCTTTATTCCGACGCTTGTTTTTGCTTCATCGTGATTTCCCATTTCCATCCCTGACTTCGGATGTACTTGGGTCGCTGGTGCTGCATCGGGCTTACCAGCTGTCCTCGCCCGCGCAAAAGCAGGTCATGAGGCTTGTTAATGCTGCCATTGTTCTCGGCTTTTCTTGGCCGAGGTGTCTGGCGAGCCATTCATCTCGAACGCTGTGCTTGAAAGCTGCTAAGGCTTCGGCGTCCGGACAGTCGACTATTTGGTTCTTCTTAGTGAGGAACCTGTTCCAAAGCTTTCGGGCTGACTCTCCGGGCTGTTGAGTTATATGACTTAAATCGTCTGCATCCTGTGGTTGGACATTGGTCCCTTGAAAATTTGCCCGAAAGGCATCTTCGAGCTCTTCCCAGGTTCCAATGGAGTTTTCGGGGAGGCTTTTAAGCTAGTGCCGAGCTGGCCCTTTCAGCTTGAGGGGTAAGTACTTGATGGCGTGGAGATCGTCTCCTCGAGCCATGTGGATATGGAGGATATAGTCCTCAATCCAGACCCCAGGGTTTGTGTTCCGTCGTACGCCTCTATGTTTACGGGTTTGAATCCCTCTGGAAATTCATGGTCTAGCACCTCATCGGTGAAACATAGGGGGTGTGCGGCACCCCTGTATTTGGGTGTACCATGGTGCTCGGATGTTTGTTTTGTTGTATTGCATACTGGAGCGCGCTTGCGTGGCCCGTATATGGATCTGGTTGCGCCATCCTTTTGATGCGAGCCCTCGCGTGGATCGCGTACTAGCTTGTGTGCGGCGTCGTTTGCCGCTCGATGTTGGCCACGAGGTCGTCTATCCGACCGGATGGCCGTTTTGTTTTCTAATTGCGGGGGATCTAAAGCCTCCTCGTTGAATTCAGGTAGCAACTTCCGCTTCGGGAAGTTCTTGGTGTGGCAATTACCGCCGTACTTCGCTGCAGTATTGAGTACCTTGCTCCATCTGATTATGAGTGTGTCTTGTGCAGCCTTGAGCCTTTGCTTCTGCTTTTTCAGACTCCTCGCAGTGGCAACAAGCCTTTGATGGGCATTCTGTTGCTCCGGTTGCCTGTTCGGTGTGATGTCGTCCGGACTGTTATCTTTGATGGAGTCGGGTTGTTCGGTTTGACTCTCCGTGTTGCCCTGGTCGGGCGATGGTTCACCCTGCTCTATCGCTGGGTCTATATGACCGTTGTTTCTGCCGAGGCGGGATTTGGAGCAGCGCTTACCCCGCCGATTTGACTGCTTCTCGATGGAACAATCCTTCGTTGCGTCCTTCCATTCCTCGTCGTTGTTTTCTTTGGGTGTGTCCACCATGTATACATCATATGATGAAGTGGGCGTCCAGTGCCCTGTGGGCAGTGGTTCCTCTTCGTCTCCCGCATCGTCGTCCATACTGTCGATGTCTTCGGAGTCGAAGTTGAGCATGTCGGTTAAGTCATCGACAGTGGCTACTAAGTGGGTGGTGGGTGGGCGGCGAATTTCTTCGTCATCCGCATCCCAATCCTGCCGGGCATAGTTCGGCCAGGATTCTCCTGACAAGGAGAGAGACCTTAACGAGTTCAATATGTCGCCGAAGGGTGAGTGCTGAAAAATATCCGCGGAGGTAAACTCCATGATCGGCGCCCAATCGGATTCGATAGGCACGGGCGCAGGTGGTTCGGAGTCCGTGGCCGGGGAGGAATCCGTGAGTTCGGCATCACGGCTCTCGTGAAGGGTAAGGTCGATACTCGGCTCGATCGCCGATGAGAGTGCAACCTCTGTGGTGGGGTCTATCCACCCATCCATGGATGGTGCGACTGTTTCCGAATCGAGTGTCGGAGCGGTTGCCGGTGCGATCTCCTGAACACTGTCTGATGGTAGAGCTAAATCATACTCATCGTGACCGTGCGGCGCACAGGGCAGGGGCTCGAATCCGTCGAAGATCAAGTCTCCGCGGACATCGGCCGTGTAGTTTAAGCTTCCAAACCTGACCTAGTGGCCAGGGGCATAAGTCTCGATCTGCTCCAGATGGCCAAGCGAGTTGGCCCGCAGTGCGAAGCCGCCGAACACAAAGATTTGTTTGGGGAGAAAAGTCTCACCCTGGACTGCATAACTATCTATGATTGTAGGAGCCATCAAGCCTAATGGCGATGACATAGAGGAACTCTCAATGAAAGCACCAATGTCGTTGTCAAAACCGGCGGATCTCGGGTAGGGGGTCCCGAATTGTGCGTCTAAGGCAGATGGTAAGAGGAGGCAGGGGACACGATGTTTTACCCAGGTTTGGGCCCTCTCGATGGACGTAAAACCCTACGTCCTGCTTGATTTATTCTTGATAATATGAGTAGTAGAAGAGTTGATCTACCACGAGATCGGAGAGGCTAAACCCTAGAAGCTAGCCTATGGTATGATTGTCTGTTGTCCTACGGACTAAAACCCTCCAGTTTATATAGACACCGGAGGGGGCTAGGGTTGCGCAAGGTCGGTTACAAAGGAGGAGATATCCATATCCGCATTGCCTAGCTTGCCTTCCACGCCAAGTAGAGTCACATCCGGACATGGGATGAAGTCTTCAATCTTGCTTCTTCATAGTCCAATAGTCCGGCCAAAGGATATAGTCCGGCTGTCCGGAGACCCCCTAATCTAGGACTCCCTCACAGGGCGATTGCATTGCATACAATAAAGCGACAACCATATGGCTCCTGCCAGTTGCCGATAACTCGGTTACAAAACATGATAATCGCATACAATAAAATATAGCATCATGTCTTGACCATATCACATCACAACATGCCCTGCAAAAACAAGTTAGACGTCCTCTACTTTGTTGTTGCAAGTTTTACGTGGCTGCTACGGGCTTAGCAAGAACCGTTCTTACCTACGCATAAAAACCACAACGATAGTTTGTAAAGTTGGTGCTATTTTAACCTTTGCAAGGACCGGGCGTAGCCACACTCTGTTCAACTAAAGTTGGAGAAACTTACACCCGCCAGCCACCTGTGTGCAAAGCACGTCGGTAGAATCAGTCTCGCGTAAGCGTACACGTAATGTCAGTCCGGGCCGCTTCATCCAACAATACCGCCGAACCAAAGTATGACATGCTGGTAAGCAGTATGACTTATATCGCCCACAACTCACTTGTGTTCTACTCGTGCATATAACATCAACGCATAAAACTAGGCTCGGATGCCACTGTTGGGGAATGTAGTAATTTCAAAAAATTTCCTACGCACACGCAAGATCATGGTGATTCATAGCAACGAGTGGGGAGATTGTTGTCCATGTACGCTCGTAGACCGAAAGCGGAAGCGTTAGCACAACGCGGTTGATGTAGTCATACGTCTTCATGATCCGACCGATCAACTACCGAACATACTGCACCTCCGAGTTCAGCACATGTTCAGCTCGATGGCATCCCTCGAACTCCGATCCAGCCGAGTGTTGAGGGAGAGTTTCGTCAGCACGACGGCGTGGTGATGATGTTGATGTTCTACCGACGTAGGGCTTTGCCTAAGCACCGCTACAGTATTATCGAGGTGGACTATGGTGGAGGGGGGCACCGCACACAGCTAAGAGATCAATGATCAATTGTTGTGTCTCTGGGGTGCCCCCTGCCCCCGTATATAAAGGAGCAAGGGGGGGGGGGTGCGGCCGGCCATAGGAGGAGGCGCGCCGGAGGAGTCCTACTCCAATCGGGAGTAGGACTCCCCTCCTTTTTCCTAGTTGGATTAGGACTTGGGGGGGGGGGAGGAGGAGAGAGGGGAAAGGAAAGGGGGGCGCCCCCCCCTTGTCCAATTCGGACCTTGGGGTTGGGGGGGGGGGGACGGGCGCGCGGCTGCCCCTTGGCTGCCTCTCCTCTTCCTCCACTTGGGCCCATGAGGCCCAATAGCCTCAGGGGGGTTCCGGTAACCCCTCCGGTACTCCGGTAAAATCACTATTTCACCCGGAACACTTCCGATATCCAAACATAGGCTTCCGATATATAAATCTTCATGTCTCGACCATTTCGAGACTCCTCGTCATGTCCGTGATTACATCAGGGACTCCAAACAACCTTCGGTACATCAAAACACATAAACTCATAATAAAACTGTCATCATAACGTTAAGCATGCGGACCCTACGGGTTCGAGACTATGTAGACATGACCGAGACACGGCTCTGGTCAATAACCAATAGCGGAACCTGGATGCTCATATTGGCTCCTACATATTCTACGAAGATCTTTATCGGTCAGACCACATAACAACATACATTGTTCCCTTTGTCGTCGGTATGTTACTTGCCCGAGATTCGATCGTCGGTATCTCAATACCTAGTTCAATCTCGTTACCAGCAAGTCTCTTTACTCGTTCTGTAATACATCATCCCGCAACTAACTCATTAGTTGCAATGCTTGCAAGGCTTAAGTGATGTGCATTACCGAGAGGGCCCAGAGATACCTCTCCGACAATCGGAGTGACAAATCCTAATCTCGAAATACGCCAACCCAACAAGTACCTTCAGAGACACCTGTAGAGCACCTTTATAATCACCCAGTTACGTTGTGACGTTTGGTGGCACACAAAGTGTTCCTCCGGTAAACGGGAGTTGCATAATCTCATAGTCATAGAAACATGCAAAGTCATGAAGAAAGCAATAGCAACATACTAAACGATCGTGTGCTAAGCTAACGGAATGGGTCATGTCAATGACATCATTCTCCTAATGATGTGATCCCGTTAATCAAATGACAACTCATGTCTATGGTTAGGAAACATAACCATCTTCGATTAACGAGCTAGTCAAGTAGAGGCATACTAGTGACACTCTATTTGTCTATATATTCACACATGTATTATGTTTCCGGTTAATACAATTCTAGCATGAATAATAAACATTTATCATGATATAAGGAAATATATAATAACTTTATTATTGCCTCTAGGGCATATTTCCTTCACTACGTTCCCGTTTGTTCAACTAGGGCATAAAGGGAACACCTCTGCGATTGTAACTGCCGGGTCATCCGGACGTGTACCTTAGACTGGGTGAAGCCGAAAGCTAGCGCTCTTAAGGGAATATTCGGTTGGTGGACTAAAGGCGTGTTACACTCATTACACTATGAACCCCTAGATGTCACTCACACTGCGATTTTTTCAACTATAGTTCGGACATGCATACTAATGCATATCCGCCCTGGGAAAGGAACCCTTAACAGAACTATTCTCCCTGGAAGATGTTTCTTACAATTACAATGTAATATAACATGGCTAGCCGGATACAACTTGTCTGTTCAAGCAACTATGACCCCTACGCACTACAAAAAAAAACACTTCCGTGATGATACGTGTTTGTCACAGTAGGTCGCTTTTTTTGTCATGCATGTACGTCCATGACAAATTTATGGCAGAATCAAGATAGTCATACATGTGCTGTCATAGAAGTGTTCCATGACATTACCAAAATTATCATCACGGAAGTGTCCACTTCCATGACGATAAATCGCGTGTCACAGAAGTGCTTTTGTCAGGGGTGATCGACACGTGGCATCCACCATAACGGAACACCGTTAAGCTATCGGGTCGGGTTTTGGATCCGATAACCCATTAACAGCCCCGACTAATGGGGATTTTCCACGTGTAAAATCATCATTGGCTAGAGGAAACACGTGTCGGCTCATCGTCGGGACAGATGTCATCCACTCACTTGACAGAAGACGCCTATGATACGTCGACACGTGGCACGGCCCAACAAGTTTAAATGGGCGGCCCAACTAAAGGCCCACAAGATTTTGCGGACCATAATGGGCCGGCCCAGCTAAAGGCCCACAAGATTTTGCGGACCATAATGGGCTGGCCCAGCTAAAGGCCCACAAGATTTCGCGGGCCATAATGGGTCGGCCCAGGTACATGCCCACAAGATTTTTGTGTGCCATAATAGGCCGGCCCAGGTAAAGGCCCACAAAATTCTTGTGGATCATAATGGGCCGGCCCAGCTAAAGGCCCGCGAGATTTCGCTAACATTAATGGGGCGGCCCAGCTGTAGGCCCACAAGATTTTGAGGACCCTAGTAGGCCGGCCCGTTAACTGGCTGCCATGTTTTGGGCCAAATGGCGGCCCATATTTGATACGGTCTATTATTGGTCTGCCACACTCCGGGCGTAATAGTGGCCCATATGAGATCTGGCCCGTTAAAAGCCTACCACGTTCCGGCCCTTTAAGAGGTTTTGGGCCTAATTATGGCCCATATCAGATTCGGCCCATCAACTGGAAACTATGCTTTTGGGCCCACTTGCTAAAGGCCCACTTAGTAATTCGGCCTGATATTAGTTTTGGCATGTTAAGGGCCCGTTTAACATTTTGGCCCTATATTAATTTCAGCCTGTTAAAAGCCCGTCATATAGTTGGGCCTAACTACGGCCCGGTTTGCATCCGGCCTGCTCGCAGCCGATATCTGATTGGGTCAAACAAGGAACGAGACAATTTTTTGGCCTGTTAAAAGCCCGTGATTTGATTCACACAATCATGGGCCGGGGTTCATTTCGGGCTGCTGCCGGCCCGTGAGCTGATCGGCACGTTTTAGGCCCAACCTACATCGTGATTGCATGACGGCCCGATTATGTACCATAATTTTACAGTTTGGCCAGTTTACTGTGAAGACAGGATATATATACAGTAAAATAACTGCAGCATTGTGAATAAGAAAAAACCTATACTATACAATAAAGAAATTACGGCATATTACATCCACTGGGCATCAAAGTTCGCCACTATGATAATAAAGCACAAGCAGACAGTAGATTACATACACTGGGCATCAAAGATCGCCACCAGTGCAAATAAACACACCGACAAAATAATAAACAAAACCGACAACACTTCAATAGAGTTCAAGAAAGGTTAGCCCTACTGGGGAGCTGCAGGGCAAGCAGCTGAGAAAGATGATGAGACCGCACTTGTTCAACACTTATATCTTCCTCACTCTGAAAGATAAACAAGGAGACAGATGACATGTTTTGCACATAAAAGTATCAGTGCTGACAATTCATCACATTTCTTACTGACAAATAAAGTGACACAGTTTAAATTTGCATTAACACAATATGGTATTGTTCACGTCAAGACATGGAAGGAAATGGCATTGTGAAGGAGTTGGCAGCTTCATGACACCACTGGATTACAGATCAAGAACTCATAAGTATCAATGGTTAGTGTGCTGTCAATTTATACCATTTCAGATTGGCAAATACAGAGACAGTTTAAATAATAGTAGAATGATATGACATTTTTCATAGTTAAGACATTGCAGAATATGACATTGTGCTGTAGTGGGTAGGTTCACCACACCACTGGATTACAGATGAAGAACAGAAGCATACATGCAGTGCAAAAGAAGATCACTTGCTCTGTATAGTTTAATTTACATGGTATGAAGAAGGAACTTGGTTGTACAACTGAAAACTTAAATTGAGAAAGGACGAACTTTTGTTTATGAACTACATATAATAAACTTTAAACAAGCAATTTGATGCAAACACCAAAAATAAACAGCTGTTGCAGTCATGCCTAACCAAATATATACAACAAAGTTTGAAGGCTTGAGATGGACAAACTTACATTATTGGTGAAGACAAGCTCTATAAAGGCCTTGTCCATGCTGATGGGGGGCAATTCAAGAAGTTTACCACAGAATCTTCTTCAAAAGCATTGCCTTTATTCTACATTTTGTTAAGAGTAAATATAGATGTGATAATATACGAAAAAATGGAGAATATTTAAGATAAGATGAAGAGTGATGCTACATAACCAAGTAGCTACAAATGTAAGTGCAGCGATACATGCAAAAGGTATAGCCAAGAGCAATGCACATCTAAACTTCTTCAGTACCAACCTTATGGTAAGAGTAAATATAGATATGATGTGTAGAAAATGGAGGGCAAAGGAAAATAAGCTGCAAAGTGATGGTACATGAACAACTACCTGTCATTATAAGTACACTGATAAAGGACAACATGTACTTACAAGAACAACGCAGAGCTAAAAAAACATTGGCATTGGATATATTCTAGACTAATGTAACCATTCATACAGATCAGATAATTTGGAGCGAACAATTGATAAGCAAGCTATCATGCATACTGCTGTCACATATTGAACCAGGTATGTATGCAAGTAAAGTGATACAGGACAACAGGTACTAACAAGAGCAAAGCAGCGGGCAGCATATTTGAGATATCCTGTCGTTCTTGTCAAACCGGAATTCTTCTTCGAGCAGATTTCCTGCAAAAAAGATCCGTAAGGCACATGCGGAAAAGTAGAAGTTCAAATTGTCATGTGATTTCATAGACAATACCTCATCCTGGGAATGAGACCAGTGCATAACAAGGTTTTTCCATTCAATGTCTTCTAAATTTAGCACAGGGACATCACCAGGAATTCGTTTATAGACTTGCCATCAAAGTGTGATTTCCTCAGGTAACATCGACACTGCTGCAATGCTTCCTTGAAAAGCACAAGCAAGCTTTGCTCATCATGACTATCCAGATTCACCCTCGCCTAGTTACAACAATGTAATGTAAATCATTGATGTGTTCAATCAGTAGAAAACAGGAAAATAATAGCCATGAATAATAGCACTTACACGTAAGTTGGACAGGAAGATGTGAAAATGGTGTTTGTCTTCACAATAATCTTCCCATGATGGGAATATATGCACGTAGTCCCTAACAACATTGAAAGCATTGTCTTTTAAACTGGGAATAAATGGAATGGGGTTCCAATCTGCAGGAATTGGCCGTCTCTACAGTTGGGATAGGTCTTCGGCCGGTGGACTTGCTATACTTTTTGCTGTAGTGGGATTTTTCTATGGTACAGCTGGTGCTATGGCAAATGAAATCGGTATACCTTTTGCTGGAGTGCAGGTCCTGTGTGGTGGGGCTAGTGGTGTGGCCAGTGAAGTATGGCTACAGTCTGCTGGAGTCGGTCCTACGTTTTGTGTCACTGGTTGTACAGCCAATATAAGTGGGGTGATGTCTGATTTCTCCGGCACCACCACGTTTTTCAAGGACTTTGCTGGTGCTCCTTCAGGTTCGGCAATCACCCTCTTCCTTTTTGATGTCTGATGCACAAGAATAGCATTTGAGTGGAAAAACATGGTATGATGACAGATGGAATATGTATTGATAATGGATGGGCATGACATCTCGACATTTATGATGAGTAAACTAAGCAGATGGTGGTGCAACAAAGTAGAAGAAATGCAAGACAACATATGCAAGATACCCGCAATCAATAAAACATAGCAGTCGGCGTTCTGGGAACGGGGGTCCCCAGACTTGCCTGCCTGCGGCCTGCGGCGTGGCTCAAAGGGGGCCCAGCACGGTCCATCTTCATCAACACAAGACTCAAGACCCTCGCGAGGGGCCAAGCCTCGCGGGGCGGACGACGTGGAGCTTCCTCAGGCGCGGTCTCGTCAGGCTAGCTCACGAGGAGGAGGAGAGATCAAGGCGGGGTAGCTCGCGAGGTGCCCGTGACGCAAGCCATGACGACTCAGGGCGCCAAGCGGGTGCTAGCCCGCGCAGCGTCCTCCTTTCCTCTTTGGTCCAAAGGGGGCAAGCGCAGCCGCGGAGTACCGAGGCATCAGGCAAAGGTTGCCGTTTGGGTGCAACGAGACCAAGACCAGGAGGACTACGAGACGGAGGTCACCGTGGATCCCAAGACAACGTCATCACCAGAGCTTTGCGTAGGCGAAGACTGCTTTTGTCAGGATAGCTGATACTTGTTGTCCCCCTTCAAATTAGCCCGCCATTGTTGGCTCCTTCCCCTCGATATTTGGGAAGAGGACCAGGGCCTCTATAAATAGGACTAGCCACCACAGTGTAGGGGGGATCGAAATCGTCAGATAGAGATCTGATCATAGAGACAAGAGGGGATCGAGACCATAGAGAGAGAGAGAGAGAGAAGGGTGACTGAACTCCTGCTAGCAGTTCATCGCCCTAGCCAAGAACAGACCCTCGCGAGGCTGTTCTTCCTTGTATTGTTCGTCATCATCAGCCCAAAGAGGCAATCCACCCACCACACACTGGAGTAGGGTATTACACCACGACGGTGGCCCGAACCAGTATAAACCTTGTGTCTCTTGTGCAGTTCTTTCTGTAGTCTAGATCTTTGCGAGACGGTGCGGTAGTGGGTGTAATCTTCGTGCGCACCCCAGAGTTCGAACCTTAAGGGTCTGCGGGAACCCGAAATCCGACATTTGGCGCGCCAGGTAGGGGTGCGCCGGAATTCGTCTTCCATCGCCCCGTTCTCCGCCGACCGTCGCGTCCATGTCCGACGCTCGTCGGTCTCGCGCCGAGCGCTGGGCCGCCATTGCTTTCCGCGTCGCCCAGACGGCGCCCGTCGGCGGACGTCCTCGTCGTTCCCCGTCACCCGCCATCAACGCCGCCACCGGCCCAGTGGGGGGCGAGCAGCAAGCATCGTCTCAGCACCCATCCGTGCGGCAAGACGGCCGCACCACTACTCCATCGCTCACACCAGCTGGTTCTTTGTCCCGCGCGCTCCGCGCACCCATGGAGGCTCGAGCTGCACTCATCGCGGCAAACGAGCTCCTGCGCTACCATCCTATCGACGACGTCTATGAAGAGTGGCTCGACCGCGTCGCCGAGCTCATCCGCGCCGCAGGGGGCTCTCACGCGCCGTCCGTTCTGCAGCGCCACACCCCGCCCCGTGCGGGCAACGAAGCTCCGGGGGTGTACCAGCCGCCTCCTCTCCAAGAAGACGCCATGGCTCCAAGGCGCGTGGCCCCTGGGCGGAACCCGCTCCGCCAGGCGCCAGCGCAGCAAGAACGGAGATGCCAAGAAGTCCCTCGCCCGCAAGGAGCTGCCCGGGCGCTCCCCGCTCCGGCACGCCGCGACCCTGCTCCAGCTCCGGCACGCTAAGACCCCGCGCTGCTCCTAGATGCAGCGCGTGAGGACCCTCAAGACCGAGCTCTCCACCAGCTGAAGCCTTTCGTGGCCACCGTAGGCTGCCGTGCCTACACAACCGAGCTGCATAGCGTCGCGTGGCCCGAGAAGTTCAAGCCAGACCTGCCTCCATGTTATGACGGCACGACAGACCCTGCAGAGTTCCTCCAGCTCTATGAGCTGGGCATCGAAGCTGCCAGCGGGACGAGAAGGTCATGGCGAACTGGTTCCCCATGGCGCTCAAGGAAGGAGCTCGCACATGGCTCCTGAATCTGGCTCCAGGCACGATCTCTTCCTAGGACCAGATGCGCACCCGCTTCATCGCCAACTTCCAAGGTACTCGCGACCGGCCACCCGCCATGAGCGACATGCGCCGCATCAAGCAACAACCTGGAGAGACCCTGCAAAAGTACATCCAGCGCTTCAATAGCGCGCGCCTCAAGATCCCCAAGGTGTCCGAGGAGGCCATCATCTCGGCCTTCTCTGATGGTGTGCGCGACGTCAAGATGAAGGAGGAGCTGGCGATGCATGAAGACCTGTGCACCTCCCTGGAGCTGTTCAACTTGGCGACCAAGTGCGCCAGGGCTGAGGAGGGACGCCTCTTCCTCCTCGAGCTGCCTGCCGCAGACCCAGAAGAGAAGAAGCCCAAGGCCAAGGACGTGAAGCGCAAGGGGGCTGCCGTGCTCACGGCAGAACCAGACACCAAGCGGGGCAAAGATCTGCCTGAGTCCCCCAGGGGCAGCCGGTACTGTGTGTACCACGACCTCCACAGCCACAACACCAACGAATGCCAAGAACTCCGCGCTGTGCGAGAAGGAAGGATCGGCCGACGTCCCGACCGCGCCGATTAGGGCTATGGCCGAGGAGGAGGAAGAAACGCAGGACACTGGGAAGACCGCGGCCCGCGCCAAGGGTGGCGGATCAACCTCGCGAGGATCGCTGGTGAGACCAGCCTCGCGAGGGGGACTGGAGGGATCAGCATCGCGAGGATCGCCCATAGGGCCACGCAGGCCTCCCTCCACTGCCGCCTCAACCAAGGAGGAACGAGGACCGCCATCAAGAAGAAGGGGCTGGGGGCTTCCAGGAGCCATGCGCAATCGCCTGCATCCTGGGCGGAGCTCAAGCCCCAGCCTCCCAACGCATCTTCAAGCAGTTTGCCCGCGAGGTGAACGTAGTCCTCCCCAAGCTTTAAGCAGCGCGCCCTCTCAGGTGGTCGGCATGCGCCATCACATTCAGCTCTACGAATCAACTCAAGTGTGCGGCCACAGCAGGAGTCCTCCCGATGCTTTGCTCCCCAGTCATCAACAATGTACTTGTCACCAAGACCCTCATCGATGGTGGGGCAGGGCTCAACGTCCTGTCCGTGGAAACATTCAACAATCTCCAGGTGCCCTACGACCAGCTTCAGCCAAACAAGCCCTTCTCCGGAGTCACCGACGGCTCCACGGTCCCGATTGGGCAGGTCCGCCTCCCAGTCACCTTCGGGGCATGCAACAACTACCGCACCGAGCTCATCGACTTCGACGTCGCCCACATCCGCCTGCCGTACAATGCCATCCTCGGGTACCCAGCACTGGCCAAGTTCATGGCCGTGACTCTCCATGGCTACAATGTCCTCAAGATGCCAGGAAGTGGCGGAGTCATCACGGTGCCCTGTGAAGAGAAGGATGCAGTGTGTTCCCTAGAGCAAGCCTTTCAGGCCGCGTCACTGGAAGACCCGGATCGCGGAAGGGGGAGGCTTCCTGAGACTACCCCTAAGAAGAAGAAGACATCGTCCGAACCGGCTCCTTGGGAGGCGGGCCCCTCAGGGCCCACATCTACACAGGGGGAACCTCCTTCCATCGCATAGGAAAGCACGCACGACGCCCTCCTCAGGCAGGGCTCGGGGGCTCTCCCCTGGAGGGCCACCGACCTGGCCAGGGTCACGAGGGAGGCGCTTGGGCACTACGTGGAGGCGTGCTTTGAAGCACGTTTCCCTCAAGAAGGAGCAAGGCAAGGAAGGTCAGACCCGTAGGAGTTCGTCGACAAGGCCATTTAAGAACTACAGGAATCAAGAATCATGAGAGGTTGCCGCCATCTACCGGCTGTGGCTCCCCATCCAGGCGAGGATGGTGGGCTGCGCGTTTGCATCGATGTACCAGGGCTCAACCAAGTCGGTACGATGGAGCGCCTCTGGCCCTCGCGAGTGGGGCGCTGCGGGGGTCCGTCCCATAGCTACGTTCGCATGCCTTACGGCCTGCCGAGCGCGGTTGCTACGTGCCAGCGCCTCATGAGGGGCATCATGGAGGCTCAAGAAGACAGGCGTTCCGCAGCCTTGGCGAAGATGGAGATGATTCGCGAAGAGCTACCAATGCCTCCCGAGCCTCCCGAGGCCCCTGGGCCTGGGGGCTCGTGAGGATTGGCTTCCGCAGCCCACCAAGTCTGCTGCACCAACACCCCTTCGCCCTCGACACCCTCAGGTAACGTCTTACCAGTTTGATTTCCAGCTGGGAGCGCCCTCCCAGGGTTGCATCGTTCCCAGGCCGCGTGGGTCCGTCCCTGCGGTATGTATCCCCTTTTTATTTCATGCCGTTAGCTTGCTTTCTTGGGGGCGCCCCTCGGGCTGCATCATCCCCAGGTCGCTCGGGCCAGGCCCAGCGGCATGTATCTCCCTTGCGTTTACTTCTGGTTATGCATTCGCTCATCATGCTTGATTACTTGATGCCTGTCCACGGCACCTCTTCTCTTCCATGTCGACCACTTGCACGTTAAAGGGGGGTACCTGAGCATCGTGACTCAGGGCTCTTACTGGCTCTCTAGCCCTCACCCTATGGCCGTGTCCACGGCATCGCGACCTGGCATGCCAGCGACGGCTGAGACAAGCTCGAGGGCCGGGACCCGAGGACGTAGAGTGCCGGCATCTAACCAAATTTGCAGGAGCACAGCACAAGATAAGGCCTAGTGCCAGGCGCAACCCTCCTAGAGGTAGGGCCCCGTGAGTCCCGCGCTGGCTCACGGGTGCCCAGATACACCTCACCTAGCCCTACCGTCCCGGCCATGTGTCAGGGCGGGGCTGTACACGCCCCGGGGGCTCCTCCCGGAGGGGAGCCCCCTCCCACATACCAGTGGAAGCACCATGCTCCGCGCTGGCTGTCGACACTGCCGAGGAGCGGTTATGCCCGTACACATGCGGAAGCGCTATGCTCCGCGCTGGTGATAAAGAACTAAGGGTGGCCCCCGGGCCGCATCAACCTCAGGGAGCCAGACCTTAGTGTCTAGCCTCATCGCAGCGCCTCCCCTTGGGAGCGCCGCGCGAGGGGGCTGAGCACAGGGGCTGCACCTGGGTCTCGCCCAGACATACGCCACCCAGCCAGGCCCCTCGGGCCTGGTTCACCGCGCGTCTCTCCCCGAGCGGAGCCAAGGTACGAAGGCCGTTTGAGCGTCAAGGGGGACCCCTAAGCATCGCGACTCAGGGGCCTAACTGGTCCCGTAGCCCCTCACTCCTTAGTTTCGAAAGGCTAATGCTGGGTGAGGCACGCGCGGTGCCGGGCTCTGCAGACGTAGAACGGTGGTCCCACTTGCATCTCGCCTCATCACTACCTGTTTGCGCGTCAAGGGGGACTCCTGAGCATCGCGACTCAGGAGCCTAACTGGCTCCGTAGCCCCTCACTCCTTTGGTCCCGTCCTGGTTTCCGGTCGGGGCTAATGCTGGGTAAGGTACGCGCGTTGTCAAGCTCTGCAGATGTAAAACGGAAGATCAACCTACATCACACCTCCCTACTTGTTGTTCGTGCGCCAAGGGGGACCCCTGAGCATCACGACTCAGTAGCCTAACTGGCTCCGTAGCCCCTCACTCCTTTGGTCCCGTCCTGGTTTCCGGCCGGGGCTAATGCTGGGTGAGGTATGCGCGGGGCCGGGCTCTGCCGGCGTAGAACACAAGCAAGTAGGGAAGAAAAGCATAAAATTCAAGGAATTTAAAAGCAAATATTACAGTCCATACTGTCGTCTCGATACCAAACGCGAGTTTAAACGCCTCCCCGAGGCATGATGCATGTGCAGGAATTAAAAGCAGGGCAGGAGCAGTAGCGGAGTCGCTTGGCGGCGATGGGGCAGAGCGGGTGGCCCCGCCTCATGGAGCAGCAGGACCGGCAGCATCCTGCTTCGACTTGGTACTGAAGGCCTAGAACTTCCCTAGTAGAGCCTCCACGACACCCTTCACGGCCTCGGCAGCGGCGGCAGCACCATCGCCGCTCACTGGCTCCAATGGGCTGTCGAGGTCGGCGCTGGGGTCGCAAAGGTAGATGTGGGTGAAGACCTGCGTCAGCGCAGCAGAAGACAGGACGCGCGCCTCGGCCTCGGCCGTGGGGCCAAGGCCAAGGGTGACATCCTCAAGAGCACGAACCAGGAAGGGAAGCAGCTTGGCAGGGCCGTCCTCAGCACCGGCCGGCGGGCTCTCCAGGCCACTGGCATAGAGCATCTTCAGCGAAGCACGAGCCTTCTTCTCCATGTCTGCGAAGGCCACGCGATCCTCGGCAAGAACCTGGGCCTTGCAGTCCAGCTCGACCTTCGTCGCCTCCAACTCCTTCCCCAGCGCACCTAGGCAGTCGTGGCGCTTCTTGAGCTGGGCCTCCCGGCCCTCGATGGCCACCTCGCGAGCCTTCATGCCTTCTTCTTGCTCCTGGCGAAGACGAACCTCTTTCGTGAGCTGGTCCCGCAGGCCTTGCAGCTTGTCCTCCAGCGCCTTGCAACGATCGCGAAGTTCAACCACCTCCCCCAGGGCTGCGTCACGAGCAGCCTTCGTCTCAAGGATGGACCGCCTCTCCTCGTCGCAGGCCATCGAGGCTTGAACCAGCGCCGTCCGGATCAAGGCGTCGGAGCGGATCCATCCTGAAGCCAGCTCCAAGCACCCGGCCACCAGGCGAGTCTCGGCGCCAAGAAGATCCTGCCGCAGCCGGTCCAGTCCAGCAACAGCACGCTCCAGGACGGCAGGAGGAGTTGGAGAAGCAGCAGTCAGCGGAACGGGGGAAGAAGGCGACGACGGCAAGACCACATCGTCCTGAGGTGAAGCCTGCTGCGCCCCAGCGGCTGTGGTGGCGGCAGTGGGCAAAGGCACCACAGGAGTCACTTGGGCCATGAGGGCTGAGCTCGCCCCAGCCAGCTCGACCAGGCCTCGCGAGGACGACCGAACAGGAGAAGCCTGTGCGCCGCGGTCACCCTCCTCCACGGGCGGAGACGCTGCCTAGGATGGAGCCTCAGGAGCCCCCTTCGGCTTCTTCGCCCCGGGCGCCAGCCTATTCAAGAGATGCGAACGTCAAGCCTCGGCAACGGAACAAGAAATAAAGACAAGGGTCAAGCACTTACGGGTCATCACCGGTGAGCTCGGGCAGCCTCCGGCCAAACTTGAAGCCTGACAGCCGGCTGGAAGGGTTAGCCTCGGAAGCAGAAGGCGCGTCTGCGGACTGCCTCAGGGCAGGGGCAGACCCGCGGGAGATCAGCCCGGTCCTGTCCTTCTTCGGGATCAGGGGCAAGCTCCCGCCAGCCTGCTTGTCTCCATCCTCGTCATCGTCACTCGAAGAAAGGCGGAGACTGCGGGGCCTGCGCCGGGAGAGGGGAGCCCTCGACTCTCCGTCGGTTGCCTCAGAGTCAGGCCCCTTTTCCCGCTCCTCTTCGTCCTCCTCCTTGTTGGAGTCGCCGGAGGGCACGTCCACCAGCCCCTCGGAAGCCGCCATGGGCACGAGCCTGTCCCCGTTAAAAGCGGGCATGGACTCCACCACCTGCTCCCAGTCGTCGTGAAGGAACAAGGGCTTGGGAGCGCCCTCTAACCTTGCCACCTCGCCCCGGACTAGAGATTGGAGGACCGCGGCCAAATCTTAGTCGCCCAAGGCCGCGGGGCTCGGATGAGGCCTCCACATCGGAGGTGCCGGAGTGGAGCCAGCTTGTGCTCCAGGAACTCCCTCAGCAGCAACGCACCAGTCAACTTCGCCGCCGCCGTGCTGACCGGCCTCAGGTCCGCGTCCATCTTCTCCAACACCAGTTTTGCGCGGGGGTCCATGAGCTCCGCCCGGCACCAGTCGCGGGCAAGATCAGCCGAGTGGATGCGCCTGGCATCTACCAAGACCCACTTGCTCCTGAAGCCCTCAATCCTCTTCCCAGGATTCGAGATGGCAATGGTGCCGCCATACGCAACGAAGCTCGCACACGCGGAAGAAGAACCGCGAGAGACCCGGAGGGAAAAGTAGTGGCGCAGCAAGGCCACTGAAGGTTGCACCCCTACGTGAGCCTCGCAATAATAAGCAAAGATCGCCAGGAGAAGGACGGAGTTGGGGTGGAGATGCAGAGCCTGCAAGTTGTAATGGCGGAGGACAGAGAAGAAAAACTTGGAGAAGGGAGGCACCAGGCCCGCAGCAATGGAGCTTACAAAGAGAGGATAAAAGGTGCTCCCTTGGCCCTCAGGGGTGGCGGAGCCAGCCTTGAACACCTACGCACCATTGACGCCCTGCGCCGCCGCCATCCGGCACAGCCGGGCAAGGCCCGCCTTGGACACGCTCGGCAAGTCCAGGGCAGGCGAGTACCAAGCTTCGGCCGGAGACGTGACGAGGCGCCATGGCATCCTAGGTCACGCGGCCGGAGTGGATCTGGAAATTTGGAGGAAGAAAGGGGAGGCGCAAGAAAGGGGATCTGAGCAGCAACCGGAGAAAGCAAAAGGCAAGGTCTGGGCAAATGCCACTCCTTTATCGACCTGCGCGGTTGCTGAAGCACTGGCGTCCAATCAACCACCACACGACGCCCAAGACCGCAGGCTGTTAGGGCCCGCGGCGCTTCGCCCTTGCCCTTTCGCCTCTCAGCACGGCCAAGTCCGGGCACGCCTTGGGCCCGGGGGCTACTGTCGGTGTCCTGGGAACAGGGGTCCCCAGACTAGCCTGCCTGCGGCCTGCGGCGTGGCTCAAAGGGGGCCCACCACAGCCCATCTTCATCAACCCAAGACTCAAGACCCTCGCGAGGGGCGAAGCCTCGCGGGGCGGACGACGTGGAGCTTCCTCAGGCGCGGCCTCGTCAGGCTAGCTCACGAGGAGGAGGAGAGATCAAGGCAGGGTACCTCATGAGGTGCCCGTGACGCAAGCCATGATGACTCAGGGCGCCAGGCGGGTGCCAGCCCGCGCAGCGTCCTCCTTTCCTCTTTGGTGCAAAGGGGGCAAGCGCAGCCGTGGAGTACTGAGGCATCAGGGAAAGGTTGTGTAGGATCTAGAAGAAGGAGTGTCTATAGGGGGGTGAATAGACACTTAATACTAAAGTTGCACTTTTTAAGCTTTTTCGGTTTAAGTGGAGTTCAGGCACAATTTTAACATACACAATACATATCAAGCAAGCATGCAAAGAGTATATAGGCAGCGGAAAGTAAAGCATGCAACTTGCAAGAATGTAACGGGAAGGGTTTGGAGGATTCAAACGCAATTGGAGACACGGATGTTTTTCCCGTGGTTCGGATAGGTGGTGCTATCCTACATCCACGTTGATGGAGACTTCAACCCACGAAGGGTAACGGTAAATCTTCATGAAGTAGGCGATCTCCTTGCCCTTACAAACTCCTTGGTTCAAGTCCACAATCTTGTCGGAGGCTCCCAAGTAACACCTAGCCAATCTAGGAGACACCACTCTCCAAGAAGTAACAAATGGTGTGTTGATGATGAACTCCTTGCTCTTTGCTTCAAATGATAGTCTCCCCAACACTCAACTCTCTCTCATAGGATTTGGATCTGGTGGAAAGAATATTTGAGTGGAAAGCAACTTGGGGAATGCTAGAGATCAAGATTCATATGGTAGGAATGGAATATCTTGGTCTCAACACATGAGTAGGTGGTTCTTTCTCAGAACATATGAGTAGGAATGGTGTATGTGTTCTGGTGGCTCTCTCATCGAATGAAGAGGTGGTGGAGGGGTATATATAGCCTCCACACAAAATCCAACCGTTACACACAGTTTTCCAATCTCGGTGGGACCGAATCATCAAACTCGGTCGGACCGAAATGGTAAACCTAGTGACTGTTAGAGATTTCGGTGGGACCGACTGGAACAACTCGGTGGGACGGATGTGCTAGGGTTAGGGAAAATCCAAAACTCGGTTTGACCGATTACTCAACCTCGGTGGGACCGATTTTGGTAATAAGTGAAACAGAGAGTTGGCCAAGCAAACTCGGTGGGACCGATTGCATATCTCGGTGGGACCGAAGATATTGCAACAGGTAACAGAGAGTTTGCAAGCCCATCTCGGTGAGACCGAGATCCGTATCGGTAGGACCAAATTGCTAGGGTTTGGCAGTGGCAAGTGACAAGTGAAACTCGGTGGCGCCGGATTGACAGAATCGGTATGACCGAGTTTGGCTTAGGGTTTAGGTCATTTGTGGAAGTGGGAAAGTAGCTGAGGATTTTGGAGCATATCATTAAGCACATAAAGCAAGAGGCTCATTAAGCAACACCTCATCCCTTCTTGATAGTATTGGCTTTTCCTAAAGACTCAATGTGATCTTGGATCACTAAAATATATAAAATGAAGAGTCTTGAGCTTGAAGCTTTAGCCAATCCTTTGTCCTTAGCATCTTGAAGAGGTTCCCACAACCTTTAGTCCATGCCACTCCATTGTTGAACTTATCTGAAATATACTAGGTAAAGGTATTAGTCCAACAAGAGATATGTTGTCATCAATTACCAAAACCACCTAGGGAGCACTTGTTCTGTCAATCTCCCCCTTTTTGGTAATTGATGGCAACATACATCAAAGCTTTAGATAAAGATATAAAGAACAGCAAGTAAAGCTTTGGAAGGACATGTAACAAGCATAGGCTCCCCCTACATGTATGCACTCATGTGAATATGAAATATAGAGGCATGTGAGGGCATAGCCATGACAGAGTGGGCAATGTGCTACATGTATCTTGGCCATATGCATCAGAGTAAAAGATTGTTAAGGAAAATACCTTCATGCTCATGAGTCCTTCTTGCAAACAGTATGTACATAAGCAAGAATTTCTCATACTCATGATTTTGATGCATACACTTACCTTGTAGTCTTTGGTTGACTTAGGACGGAATGAACCTGCACAAACAAGGTTAGATAACACAGGTACATCCACTAGCTACAGTAAACTGAAGAAACCGCAAGAATACCAAGACTGGGATGACATGTGGAGAGTACGTACTAGGTACTGCATTGAATTCAACATGTCCCCAAGAGTAAAGATATGCAATGAATTTGACTGATTTCTTTCCCATAGGTGTCTTGCTCCCCCTGAATCTTATATGGGATATTGGGAGAAGATAGGGAATAGAAAATCAGAGCTGAAAGAAACAAAACAAATGAACATGTCTTCCCTCCTAAAAAGACATGTGACATCTCTCCTCTTGATCATCAAGCATCTGGGATCCTTGAGTATTGTCTCTCCCCCTAGGGATCTCTTTCTCCCCCTTAATACATTATCTGGGACATCTGGGATCCTTGAGATGTTCTCCCCCCCTTTAATGCTTTGATGTGATCTCTTTCTCCCCGAAGATAAGCTTTGATGTGATCTCTCTCTCCCCCTTTGACATCAATTTCCAAGAAGGTTCTTCTGGAATCCGTCCAAAAGGTTTGGTCCTTGAGACTCAGCATAAAGCAAAGAATAAAATTGGGATGCTTGTAGAGGACAAGATTCATTGAGTGGAGCTGGATCAGAAGAATTATAGGTTATGTGACAAACTGTTTTTCCTGTTGCGAAGTCGGTGGCACCGAGTGGTATGATTCGGTGGTACCGAAGGAATTCGGTTGGACCGAAAATTACAATTCGGTGTGACCGAGTTCACACAGAGAAAAACACTTGTCACCTCAGCTCACTAGACATGCAGGATCTCACAAAGATTTGTAATGAATTGAATGCGGAAAATGCAGAATAAAAAGAAAAGAAAAGAAACTGAAGGATCTAGATGAAGTAGAAGGAGACAAAGAAACAAGCATGAGACAAATGCAGTAACAAGGAAAGAAACACAAGAGAACTTCATCTAGAGTTGGGTGGTGACATAGTCACCTATGTTAGAGTATATTGACTTAGGAGTCAAGTGAGAACACTTGATCATAGGTCATACTCATCGTTTAAGCTCAAAATGGGGTTGCCATTTTTCGTTTAAGCATCTTGATGTATTCACATCTTGTTGAGTTGCTTTGACTCATGTCTTGGAGTAAAGCTTCTCTAAGATGGGATAACATACCATGGGTGGTGGAGTGGTTCTTGCTGATGTAGTTGAACCTGTGTGGGTGCTCAAGGTTGATGTAGTCCATCAAGAATTTGGAGCACCACTTGGAGTTTGAGTTCATCTACCTACATGGGTTAGTTCTTGCAAGGAAGAGCACTTGTGTATCCAAAAATGACAATCATGAAGCTCAACATAGAATTTGTCAAAGGATATGTTTGAATGGTTTTGTGCTTCCTTGTCTTCAACCACCATTGTGTAGAGACTTGGTGATGTAAAGATTGCTCAAGATGTGAGTGAGTCGCAATCCCATGGAATTAGTTTCAACCAAGTACCTACATGGGTTAGACAACATGCAAGGTACAAATATATCCAAGACATAAGATAGTCATCATAAGAGATATATCATAGATTAGTCATGAGCTCATGTCTTGCATGTGTCCAATGGAGTTCCTACTCCACGTTTGAAGCATCAATGATGTTCAATTCTCCTCTTAGCCTGCAAAATACTTTCTCATCAAGTGGTTTAGTGAATATATCCGCTAATTGCTTGTCAGTGCGAACATGCTTAAGATTAATGTCACCCTTAGCAACATGATCTCGAATGAAATGATGACGAACTTCAATATGCTTAGTTCGAGAATGTTGTATGGGATTATGACCAATTTTGATAGCACTTTCATTGTCACAAAGCAGTGGAACATGTTTCACATAAATTCCATAATCTTTAAGAGTTTGGGTCATCCAAAGTAATTGAGCACAACATGAACCAGCGGCAATGTATTCCGCTTCGGCGGTGGATAAGGATACCGACTTTTGTTTCTTGGAGGACCAAGACACAAGAGATCTGCCAAGAAATTGACAGGTACCCGAAGTGGACTTCCTATCAACCTTGTCTCCGGCATAATCCGAGTCAGAATAGCCCACAAGATCAAAAGAGGACCTCTTAGGATACCAAATGCCAAAGTTTGGTGTGTGAATTAAGTATCTCACTATCCTTTTCACAGCCTTAGATGACATTCTTTAGGAGCGGCTTGATATCGTGCACACATGCATACACTTAGCATAATATCGGGACGTGAAGCACATAGGTATAGTAATGAACCAATCATAGAACGATAAACCTTTTGATCAACCGGTTCACCACCTTTGGTCAAATCATTATGTCCACTAGTGGGCATGGGTGTAGACATACCTTTGCACTCTTGCATATTGAACTTCTTGAATAAGTCCTTGGTGTACTTCGTTTGAGAGACAAATGTACCTTCCTTAGTTTGCTTGATTTGCAAACCGAGAAAGAATTTGAGTTCACTCATCATAGACATCTCAAACTTCTCTGACATTAGCTTTCCAAACTTTTCACTAAAGAGAGGGTTAGTTGAACCAAATATGATATCATCAACATAAATTTGGCATACAAATAGTTCTCCATTAACCCTTTTAGTGAAGAGAGTGGAATCAATTTTACCAATTTCAAAACCACTTGCAATAAGGAACTTGGTCAAGCATTTATACCATGCTCTAGGAGCTTGTTTAAGACCGTAAAGAGCTTTGTGAAGTTTGTAAACATGATTAGGTTTCTTAGGATTGACAAAGCCGGGAGGTTGTTTGACATAAACTTCCTCCTCTATTTCACCATTTAGAAAAGCACTCTTAATGTCCATTTGGTACAAGGTGATATTATGGTGATTAGCATAGGCAAGTAAGATGTGAATGGACTCAAGTCTAGCAACGGGAGCATATGTCTCACCATAGTCCATACCTTCGACTTGTGTGTACCCTTGGGCGACGAGACGTGCTTTGTTGCGGACCACTTGTCCATCTTCATCTTGCTTGTTGCGAAACACCCATTTGGTACCAATGATGTTGTGGTTGTTGTCGGGCTTCTCAACCAATGTCCAAACTTGGTTTCTCTCAAAATTGTGTAGCTCTTCATGCATAGCGTTTATCCAATCCGGATCTTCCAATGCTTCTTCAACCTTCATAGGTTCAATTCTAGAGATGAATGAATAGTTTTCACAAAAGTTAGCTAAACGAGTTTTTGAGCGAGTGATTCTCCCGGTTTGTATATCATTGAGGATTTGCTTGACGGGATGATCTTTGGCAATTCTTGCTCGAACTCGTGAGAGCTTTTGCTTGGGTCTTTGTTGAGCACCATCTTCATCTTGTTCTTCTTCTTGGCCTTCTTCATTGTTGACATTGTCATTCTCTTGTCGTGGTGGGGAAGGAGGTTGTTGATGTTTGTCTTAATGTACTTCCTCGTCTTCTTCATCTTGGTGTGTCCCACTTGTGGATGCTTCCATGTCGATTCTTGGTTCACCTTGTCGTGAAGTAGAAGCTTCCACTTGGACGGATGACGTACTCTCCTTCACCTCCGTTGGACGAACTTTGCCAATGGACAAGTCTTGGATTGCTTCTGAAGGGTCTTTGTCTCCTACATCAATTGGCAATTGCTCTACTTGCGAGCCATTAGATTCGTCAAACTTCACATTTACCGTCTCTTCAACCTTTCGGGTGAAATTGTTGTAGACACAGTAAGTGTGAGAGTTTGAGCCATAACCGAGTAGGAAGCCTTCATGAGATTTAGGAGCAAACTTTGAACGACGATGCTTATCAAGAATGTAGCACTTTGAGCCGAATACTCGAAAGTATCCAACTTGGGGTTTGTTATCGGTGAGGAGCTCGTATGCTGTCTTGCCGAGTAGCTTGTGAAGATAGAAGCGATTTGTTGCATGACAAGCTGTCTCAACCGCTTCTGCCCAAAAGTGCTTTGGCGTCTTGTATTCATCAAGCATCGTTCTCGCCATTTCGATGAGCGTCCGGTTCTTCCTCTCAACAACTCCATTTTGTTGACGTGTGTACGTAGCCGAGAACTCGTGTGAAATCCCTTCTTCGTCAAGAAAGGTGTCCACATTTGCGTTCTTGAACTCCGTTCCGTTGTCACTCCGAACCTTCTTGATCTTCACTTCAAACTTATTTTGGGCTTTCCTAGCGAAGTTTTTGAAGATCTTCTGGACCTGCGACTTGTCATTCAGAAAGAACACCCACGTAAATCTTGAAAAATCATCAACTATAACTAGACCAAAAGAATTTCCACCGAGACTTTTGTAGGCGTTGGGACCAAAAAGATCCATATGAAGTAGCTCGAGTGGCCTCCTTGTGGTCATGATGTTCTTCATAGGATGCCTTCCTCCAACCTGTTTACCTGCTTGACAAGCACTGCAAAGTCTATCCTTATCAAATATGACATCGTTAACTCCAAGGATATGATTTCCTTTAATAAGCTTGTCAAGATTTCTCATGCCAACGTGACCTAGTCGTCTATGCCACAACCAACCTTTTGAGGATTTAGCAATGAAGCAAGTTTTAGGTTGTGCCTTTTTAGAGAAATCGACAATGTAAAGATCACCTCTATGCATACCAGTAAAGACCATTTTATGATTGTCTCAACGAAACACTTGGCAATCTACCTCAGTAAATAGAACATTTAGGCTAAAATCAGCAAGTCTAGATACTGAAAGTAAATTGTAGCCGAGAGATTCAACGAGCCTGACATTTTGAATGGAACTATCATGTGAGATGGCCACCTTACCAAGGCCAACTACTTTACCCTTTGAATTATCACCAAAGGTGACATATTTTCGAGGGCCGTCATTTTCAGCAAGCTCACGGAACATCTCTTCATCTCCGGTCATATGATCAGTACATCCACTATCAAGAACCCATTCCTTTCCACCTGACGCATATCCCCGAAGATTTGCCGTAAGACCAAAATGTCTCATTGCATCATCAAGATCGAAGTCACTATCATCATCATAGTATCCATGTTTATCATGATCTTGTGACTCATCATTTCCTAGAGAGGGTAATTCATTAGATAAATGGTCATCAAAGTGGTCACTTTTATGAATTATTATAGCTTCAAATATAATATCACTAATGATTCCAACATCTCCTTTATCATGCTTGAGATTGGTAAGCTCAAATAGACAATCACCAAACTTAGTATCACTAGAGTTCATCTTACTCAAGGCAATAGATTTATGGAGAATTTTATCCAAATTTTTCAAGGAATGATAGGGAATCATTCCTCAAGAAATTTCCATATAGTATAGGCACAATTAAGAGTAGGCAAACTAGCAATCAAATTTTTGGGCAGTCCTCTAATGATGAGCTCAATGGTTCTAAAATTGCGAATCATGTCAATATCTTCATCTAGGGTAGGATGCAAAGGATCAATATGAGGTGCACAAGGGCTAGCAATATACTTGTTTAAATGATATTGATTGAAGATTACAAGCATCTCATTTTTCCACTCATGAAAGTACTCTCCATCAAGAATAGGCACTCTATGTCTAAGACTCCCTAAAGTAGACACATCCATCTTCCTCCAATGGTGATTAAACTAAGGCAATGGAGACCAAAGCTCTGATACCACTTGTAGGATCTAGAAGAAGGAGTGTCTAGAGGGGGGTGAATAGACACTTAATACTAAAGTTGCACTTTTTAAGCTTTTTCGGTTTAAGTGGAGTTCGGGCACAATTTTAACATACACAATACATATCAAGCAAGCATGCAAAGAGTATATAGGCAGCGGAAAGTAAAGCATGCAACTTGCAAGAATGTAACGGGAAGGGTTTGGAGGATTCAAACGCAATTGGAGACACATATGTTTTTCCCGTGGTTCGGATAGGTGGTGCTATCCTACATCCACGTTGATGGAGACTTCAACCCACGAAGGGTAATAGTTGCACGAGTCCACGGAGGGCTCCACCCACGAAGGGTCCACAAGTTGCACTTGTGCTTTCAGGTTGCCATTTCGGTGCAACGAGACCAAGACCAGGAGGACTACGAGACGGAGGTCACCGTGGAGCCCAAGACGGCGTCATCACCAGAGTTTGCGCAGGCGAAGACTGCTTTTGTCAGGATAGCTGATACTTGTTGTCCCCCTTCAAATTAGCCCGCCATTGTTGGCTCCCTTCCCGCTTGATATTTGGGAAGAGGATCAGGGCCTCTATAAATAGGACTAGCCACCATACTGTAGGGGGGATCGAAATCGTCAGATAGAGATCTGATCGTAGAGACAAGAGGGGATCGAGACCATAGAGAGAGAGAGAGAGAAGGGTGACTGAACTCCTGCTAGCAGTTCATCGCCCCAGCCAAGAACAGACCCTCGCGAGGCCGTTCTTCCTTGTAATGTTCGTCATCATCAGCCCCAAGGGGCAATCCACCCACCACACACTGGAGTAGGGTATTACACCATGACGGTGGCCCGAACTAGTATAAACCTTGTGTCTCTTATGCAGTTCTTTCAGTAGTCTAGATCTTTGCGAGAATATGCGGTAGAGGGTGTAATCTCCACGCGCACCCCAGAGTTCGAACCTTAAGGGTCTGCCGGAACCCGAAATTCGACAATTGCCAAATTAGAACAGGCACCTTGCTGGGTCTGCCTTTGACTCCTCGAGGTTAGAATAGTCATTAGGATGATATTCTAAACAAGAATAAACAGGTGGGGAGCGTATGAGTTTCATTGCATCCAGAATGGCACTCAATGCCTTGGTGCCAATTTTGTAAGTCATTGCAGTGTTTAGCTTCAAGAGTGGACTGCTGTTAGTGCGACACAAAGCAGCTACATAGATCATAGTGTAGATATAACGGGAAAACCTTAAGCATCAGAGTAAAATCAGCAAAGTGGAACTTGCTAGAATATATGTGCTAGTATTGCTGGTACGGCTAGAAAGGCTTCAGATACCAGCTCTCTTCAAGTGAAGGTGCGGTACTGTTAATATCAATGTAACTCTCAAAGGCGACACAGCTCCCCACATTTCCTTGCTATTCTTATAGGATGCAAGTTGGCAGGCCACTACAAATCCTATTCCTATGTTTACAAGATCCTACGAATCAAAGAGGCTCAAAGTGTCAATCACAACCGAGCGTATAGACCTCTACACTGCAAATGTACATGTTCATCTTCAATACAAGGAACATACTGTACTACTATCATACTCCCTCCGTTCCAAAATATAAGTCTTGGTAGAGATTTCCACTATGGATCACATACAGATGTATCCAGGTACATTTTAGAGTGTAGATTCACTCACTTTGCTCCATATGTAGTCCATGGTGGAATCTATACAAAGACTTGTATTTAGGAACGGAGAGTGTACATATTAAAGAAGAACGGAAGAGGAACATGGTAAAGAAGAGCAAGCAGATTTTGGATAGTAAAATGTTGGTTGCGTAGTGCCCACACATGATGAACCAGAGCGCATTAAGAATGCAACTCCTAGCTGTCTCTCGACCATTTCAGGCGGTTGGATGAAGATCCTATGTCTCCTAACCCTTGTTCTTCCTCGTCTCTGATTCTTCCCATACAGAACACCGCACGGGCCACCGGCCGGACCACCGGCCCCCACCGCCTGTGTTCCTCTGCCACCCCCACCCCCACCCCCACCCGCGTCGAGTTTTCTTTGTTCGGCGTGGCCCCACAACCACCCGAGCCCCTTCGATCACACCGGCGAACTCTGGCGAGCTATGAAAAATCGACTAACCCAATTTTGAAATTTAGTCTACTGTGATTTAACTAGTGTGGAATATAAAAGGGGAAAACCATAAGCATTGCGAGTATGGTGTTGAGCGTGCCATGGCGGATCTGAAGGTGCAAACCGGACAAAGGCAACTTCACAACCAAGACAAGAAATCATAGTAAAGCAGTGGCGATCTATTTTCTTGCTGTGATAAATAAGTTGAGCAGATACGAAACAGGGTGCGGCGCCGTGTAGGCATCTGCTAAGAATTTGGCGGTGCTGCGGTAGCGATGGCTGTCGGCGGCGTGGAAGCAGATCTAGGAGGGTAGACGGTGGCGGCGGGGCGCGATGGACGAGACGGTCGTAGGAGCAGCACCGGCAAGGTGGACGACGGCGGGGATGAAGCGAGAGGACGGGATGAAAGGATCCCGGTCCGAAGCCGTGGATGAGAGAGGTCGATCTCTTGTAATGGACGGCGGCGTCGGGGTATCAGCTCCGGCATGGTGGAGGAGGATGGCGGTGGATGGGGTGGCGGACGGCGGCGGACGGAGGAGGGTGGGGTCGAGAGGGTGTTTTGGCGCCCACGGAGTACGAATGGGGAAAAGGGAGGTAGAGAGGAAGGGGGAACCATGTATTCAGGGTGCGCTTGTCTCAAATGCGAGGAAATTTACAAACTTAGCCCCCGTTTCAAATTTCTACTACATCACAGCAACACTAGTCGGTCGGGGATAGGACGGTAATCTCGCATACACCGCATATTTGCCGACGAGAGTTTGTTTTTGGCGCCCACCATGTATGAATATGAATTGGGGAGGGAGTCGATTTTGGCCGAGGAAACACTGTGTTTTGGCGCCCACCGTGTATGAATCCGGGTGAGAGGCAGTTACGTCACGTTTGGGTGAAATTACAAACCTACCCCTATCGAAACCTATAGAAATCCAGCATATAGGCTTTGCGTGGCAGGGATAGGCAGCAGTGATTTCCATCCCGCTTCGTTCAAATTTTGCAGAGTGCACGTTTACCATGCCAACTCAATTCGAATCCCATTTGTATTCTATATTTTTTGGGCGGGATCCATTTTCAATTGGAATTACATTCTATATACATCATTTTATATATATATATACTTTCAAAAGCACAACAAAGAATTCTGCTCCTTTATATGTATAATATGATCTACAAATACAACGATCTCGAAATCTTAAGGTTGAATTCGAAAAAAAATTAACCAAATTGTGTTCTACTAAAATGTATGGATCAGTAACATAGATGTGCATGAATTGATATGAGTATGCATGTTTAATAGATCAATTTTGGTTCGAGTATGGGTTACATGTATCATCATCTTGAATTCAAATATTTGAATCCCTTTTTTGTGCACTCCTTTCACGCCCATCTCTCTCGCATGCATGCTCCTTCAGGTAGCTATCACTCTCTTTTCTCCAGCTCACCCGCACGCTCACTTCATGTTGCTGCTATCCTCGCAAACATGGTTTCTCGATTCTCCCTTGAGAAGTGTCACACTCTCCCTATCATTATAAATTATATGGTTTTCATTATCTCTCACGTCTCTACTATTCTCTGGTATCACTCGGTACCTAAGCTTTCTTTTTCACCGCCAAACACACAGTCTCCACTCGTCTTTCACTTTGTCTTTCTCTCTATGGGATTCTCTCACACACCCTATATGTCTCTACATATGACTCATACCACTAAAATTACTCTCTCTATCTCTCCTGTAGACGCAACATTTGTTGCGGTCTCCTTTTCGTCTCCATCCCAGACTGACATTATTCATTTGTTTACCGATCAGATAACCCCGACTACCATCTCCTCTCTCTCACACAGACACACACGCACAACTCCTACCACTAAAATGTGAATGGAAAACGAGATTTTGTTATACCCAAACAAAAAAGGACTGGAGGGAGTGATTGCTCTGACACGGACGCGACCTCTCATAGCGCAGGCATTGAACCGGCGCGCTGGCCAAGAGGGCCGCACTCCTGCAGGCCCGGCTGAGCACGCCTCCTCGCCGCATGTAACCAGCTTAAGACTGCCCCGCCTGCCTTCATTGAATCGACGCGTGTGCCGGCAACACATCCTTCCGCGAGCCAGCAGGCATTTTAGAACACAAAAAATGACTACAATATAATTAATTTACGCATGGTCTTGACTTGTTGTGCTCGCACTGGTAGCAGGAACTAGTAGAGGATTTTCTTTATTTATAACTCTCCTCACATTTTTTTGGATTTGAAGTGAATCATGGTTGTGGACATTATGTATGAATGTGCAGATATCTGTGAACATGAGTTGGATGTGGAAGTTGAACTTGGAATGTCGGGCTTGCGCGTGAACTATACCATGTCCAATGCTTCGTCTGTTATTGTTTGGAAAGTAATTGTTGTTATTACATGACCTGAAAAAAAAATGTGCCACATCAGTAGATGCACGGACATCACAACAGGCATGCTGACTGGATAAACATTTTAACCTAGCTATTATGAAGGAAATTTTGTATTGACAACAGTTTTAGATAGTAGGAGACGCCTAGCCTGCTCTGCCTCTGCTAGCTTATTTCTGGCTTCTTCCATCTCTTCTTTAGCTTGGGTGAAGAGAGCATCTGATTGCCCTTTTTGCTTCTTCAGGAACTCATCTACATTCTCAAGGGCTGCTGCACGCTTTCTTTCAGCCTTACTAATGCCACGAGGACACGGACATCTGACGACTCCACCTGTCTTGTGTGTAATCCAGCATCATCTGGAAATTTGCACCTTGTGTCTAATCCAACATCATTAGGGAACTCGCACCTTGTGTGTAATCCAGCCTCATTTTGGAAACATGATCTCGTGGTTGACCATACTTCCCTCCTCGCAGGAACTGCATCCTGACATGAAGTTACTTCTTTTTTAGATCAATACTCAGAGCAACCTAGATCCATTTAGTAGAAGCCAGATAAACATAACTCGAAGAAGTGAATTCAAAAGGAGTAAATAAATAAAAACAGACTACAAGGTGAGAACACCCACTTCCTACATCAAGCTAAAAACGAAAGCATTAGGATGATTAACACTCTTCTTATTACCCATCGAAGAACACCACACTTAAGAGAAATAGAAACTACAACATATACACATCGAAGAACACGAGGCTACACGGAAGTAATTGAAAGGGTGTTATTTAATAAAGCTCGTTTTACAGGTTCGGTGCAGCTCCTCTTTAACTTGCCACGCTCCTTGAAGATGTCCCGAATATCCCGTGTTTGATCTTCATTGCTCCTCTGCATGTCCGCACTCGTGGTTTTAAAATCTCAACATGGCAAGAAAAATATACTACTAGTAATACTCGCACATCTTGTGGGCAACATTAAAGCACTCGTCTGCCATGTTAGAGCATCTCCAACAAGATAAACTACTCATACAAATGCATCTTGATGCGTGCAATGCATGGGCATTTTGCTAGTTCTAAAAACCTTTCCATCATTTGCCACACTACTGGTTGCAGATGAAAAACCTACCCAAGCACAGCGCGATACAGGAGCGTCACACAATTACAAGCTGATATTCTGTTGGACAATGGAGGCTATCACCAATTACTTTTACGGGAACAATAGCACCCAGGAAATTTGAAGGGTAGGTATGAACAAAATTGGAACTGCACATGTACTGCTAAGTGATTCAATACACACATTACCAATCGAGGAGGAGAACGATGGTCGCGGCGGCCTCTGTGAGTCATGGTCGGCAACGGGAGTCAGTTCATTGTCCTCGATGGTGGTACTTCTGCGCTTGGCGTCGGCTTCCGGGTAGCAGATATGAGACCATGGAAGACGATGCCAAGGAAGAGGCTCCGTGTACGACGACGACGACGGACCGGCTCTAGTGCGGCGTACGAGGTCATCGATTAGGCAGATGCGCTATGGTGGATGAGTGCGGCGATGTAAAGGGGAGGAGCACGAAGGCTGCGATGCCGTGGAGAAGTCTATTTTGCGGTGGGGATAGAAATTGGGGAGTATTCAGGTGTACTACTCTGGGTGCCGGGGTGGGGTTGGCTGGGTAGGGTGAACCTGAAGTTACGAAAATAGCCCCCTACCAAGCGTCATCCATAGGCCTGTTCCGAAGGCTATGATGGTAACTTCCCACTGCTCGAATCATGGTCGCGGGAGATTTCCCCGCCGACCTCAAAATTTTGTGACACTGGACTCCCCGTGTGGCATGTTGAGTGATTCGGCTAAGCAACTAGTGAGTAGTAGTAGTAGTAAACTCTGCATATTAGGTTTGACTGAAGTCAAACTTCCTAAAGTTTGACCAAGTTTATAGAAAAATATAAACATTTACCATAACAAATATGTATGATGTGAAAGTACATCCAATAAAGAATCTAATGGTATTTATTTGTTATTGTATATGTTAATATTTTTTATAAGCTTTCTGAGAGTTTACAAAACTTGACTTTGACCAATGCTAATACACAGACTTAAATAAAAACGGAGGGAGTACACATTTGTTTTCTTAGTTTGTAGTGAACTAATCATTTATTGAAATTGTGAAATAAATATATTAGGCTATTGACTTCGAATGTACTGGTCTATACAATTCAATAGTTACAATCATTGTCGAATCCCAAGATGTATACAAGGTCTATAGTACTTCACAACATGCTCAAACTCACATAATCCCAGTCAAATGAGAATCTAAATGCATCTCATAGTTATTACTTTGTAGGATGCAACAAGAACAACCATAACTCTACATCGGCCATTATAGAAGCAATATTTTGACATATCCCAATGTGTGAATGAAACGTGCAGAGAGAGCTTTTGAAGATGGAGCAGATAGGGAGGGAAAGATTGTATGTATGTGGACGAGAGAGTAGGAGACAAACCTAATGAGACAGAGAGAGAGATAGAGAGAGAAAGAGAGAGGAAGAAGTTAGGTCTGTGAGAAAGATGCATACATGTAATATACATGAGATGCGTGTGCATCTGGATTCTATATACGTGGAAGGAGAAGAGACAACATGTTTGATGAGAGAGAAGGAAAAACATGGACGAGAGGGTAGGATCTCGTGGGTTGAGGGATTGACAATTTTGTGCGGGGGAGAGAGGGGTTGGTAATTTTGTGCAAGAGAGAGAGAGAGAGAGAGGGTGGGGGAGGAGTCAGTCAGCCGTCGTCACATCACCCTGCTTCCAAATGACCCCGCATTCTCTAGCGCAGTGTGGTCGCCTTCTTCGATCTGCTTGTTGCCCTCTTTGAAGATTGAGGTGTTGTGCATGTTGGGGTGCAAAGAAGCACAAGCGAGAGTGGTCGCCGTATAACCTTGGATGGGGATGAATTGTGTGCTCGGGGGAGTGTGTGTGTGTGTTGTGCTGCGTGTGTCTCTGTGTGTGTGTGTGTGTGTCAGATATTGAGAGAAAACAAACCTAAGGAGAGAAATGGGTATTCATGAAGAGATTGTGCGGGCCTTGAGGTGGGCAGGGGCCGGGTGAGGGTGTCAAAATGTGCGCGTTGATGCATGTATTGCATGCGACTGTGCGAGGGACGGACGAATCGAGAAAGATGGTTGTTGTGTTACGGATGATCCTCTCTCTGTCTCTCTCTCCCTTCGTCTCTCTCTCTCTATCTCTCTCTCATGCACACACACACACAAGTAAACTAGAAGACCGTTCTCTCATGTATACACAACATATCAACATCTCTCTATGTCTCACTCATGCATGATCATTTGCACATTCACACCTCTCTATGTCTGTATCACACGCACACTGTCTCCACATTGCCCTTCTGCCACAACACACATATGGACACATACACACGTTCTCTCCCAGTCACACACACAAAATCAGTATTAAAAAACTAGGGCGCACCTAAGACGTCCAAATCCAAACAAACCCGAACTGGAGCTAAATTCAAATATATGGAAATATTGCAGCGTCAAGAACTTTCACAGGAAAAAAAGTTGAGTAATATTCGAGGATTGTTTTCACACACACAAAAAAGGTTCGGTTGATGTCCTTCGAGCGCGACATGGTGACGCACCGTTCGATCAACCGCGCGGCCGCGGTTCACGCACTTGCACAGGATTCCGTATCGTGGCCGTGGTACTAAGGCTGATCACAATGGGCAAGAACATAAGTTAGCAACTAATAAAAGCGCTGCCTAAGTCTAATGTTTACGTGTACTAGTACGGTTTTCTTTTAAGTTTGTCCAACCTTATATATAAAACTAAAGTAAGCTCCCACACGCGCACTCATCAATATGCCGCCGCCGTTGCGCATGCCGGCGCCCGCCTGCTCCGGCCAACAATTTCTCGCCCATCACCGCCATGTCGCCTCCATCCTTGTGCCATGAAGCCAAAGGCTCGCCCGCTCATGTCATCTGAAGTCCCTCCTCACGATGCCGCCGTGCTTTCAAGCACGCGAGCAGCTGGTGGAGTCGCGTCTATGCACGCAGCATACGAAGAGGAGGACGAGCGCGTGCTCCAGCACGCCGACAAGGAGGAACTAGCGTGTCATTGTCGTCTCCGCCCGCGCGTAGGAGGTGCGCATGGTGGCTGTCGCCGCGGAAGCCGGTCGCGTGCGCGTCGAGCCTGCAAACCGGATGCGGACGCAGAATCTACCTTAGAGACCTTGAATGCCACATGGATCCTGCAATCTGAAGGAGCAATTTGGGTTAGTCGACTCATGTGAGCCGTTTGATGCACCATGCATGGCTAGAAGGGCTTCTTCAACCTCTTCTGCCATCTTCTTCCTTCGCTCCGTCGAACTTCTTTCACAAATCGACTGACCCAAATTATACTACTAGTACGAACGTATTAAGTATAGTAGGAACACGAAGATACGAGCAGTAGTACCAACTGCAAGAAGAACAGTACTAAGACATAGTACTAGTACTACTATACGTACTAAAGAGTTCAAATAACGAGAAAGAACATAAACATATAGTTCTGCTGGGGCCTCAACACAACACACCCTTGAAAATAAACTAATAAGCAACTAGTCCGCTTGACACTGCAGTAGAACCAGCATGAGCGACGGCACTGCCACCTACTTGGAGTCCGAGTCCATGTCCTCGACTTCATCCTCGTCCCTCTTCCTCTTCCTCTTCGCCGACGCTTCTTTGCTTGAACCGAACACTGGCTCTGCTTTTTCATCCAACCCTTGTAGATATTTAAACAAAGGTAGGCATCCATTCCTGCGTATAGGATGTGATCTTCATCTAATGTCTTCGACTGCCATGCATGATGAAACTCGTGATGAGGTTTCTTCAGTTTAGCGTACGAAGGATCAATCATGGCTGCTGCCAGGGTCAGCATTGAAGGTTTAGAGGAGGACACCAGGCTTGCCATCTGGAGATCGAAGGGCTGGCCTACAACGAGACCTATCCGACGCAGGACGTCACTATCGTTCTTAAAGCCTACAGTAACGAATTTCACTCTTTTATCCTTGAGGAAGTTCTTAAAATCCTGGCACTCAACGTCAGCATGGCATATGTGGTAGACCAAGCAAACGTATGTACGCAAACCTGGATCACGGCGGGCTTCTTCCTCTCTTCGTCCTTTAGATCCTTCTCTCATCCCAGGAATGTGGTGTACTCAAAATCTAGCCCAGCGACCCACTCATCCGTTGAACTGTTGAACATGCGTAGGAAGCGAGCAAGCCATGCTTTCACCGTCTCGGATCCACGTGTGTAGATGGTGATGAACTGATCACCGGTGATGGCTCTAATCTGGTACTCAGCGGCGACCATGGAGATTTGGGATGAGGGTTAGGAGAAGTTGAACTGTTGTACCCTGCAAAAAAACTGGGAGCGAACTAATGTGAAAGGACGGGACGACTGGGAGTGAACTATTGTAAGGTAGAAGACGGGGACGAGTAGGGCGTGCGAACGGCGTGGGGTTGCTGGCTTGCCCGATGGATAAACGGCTGCAAGCCCCCAAAGAGTTCTTGAGAACTATGCAGGACCCCCTAGATGTCATGTATACTAGACTGATATCGTAGGCCCGACGGTATAGCTTCTGCCTGTTCGCACGCCATGCCGGCGCGTGGATGTAACTTCACTTAATTCCGTCAAACGTCTTGCCTCCCACGACCTTCGCCTCCCTCACGTGGTCGCGCCCTTTGAGACTTCGACCGGCTATAAATGAGAAATTTTTTTTGCCTTTTTTAGACAAGCAATTTTTTTGCCTACTCCGCATGCATGATACTCCCTCTGGTCCTTTTTACTCCCGTCAACCGTTTTCAAAGTGTTTGACCAAAATTATACTTTTTTTGAACACCACCTTATATTAATTAACCAGCCACACCAGTACACTCATTCGATACAATATTCACCACACAGGGCGGTACGTTATTTACAAGAATACCATCTAATCTGTTGTCAAAGCTATACTTAGCGATTAAGTGTGCTACCTTATTGGCCGAACGGCTAATCTTTGACAATTGAAGATTGGTGATCAACTTCGAGATGCTCAACGCTTTCATCTTCAGGTCATGCATAGCAGACCTGTCAACGCTTTGACAGGCATCAATGAAATCCCACAACCAAATTTGTACTAAAAATATCAATATCTACAATACTCCCAAAACACTTAGACTAGCCACAGCGGGAGTAACTTCAGCGGTAACATCGAGTCCAACTCAGCAGATTTGCTTATGTGGCAATGGGTTAATGAAGAGAGAGGTAATTGTAGTAACTTAGCTAGTTACTGTAACATCACATGTCCCAATGCAATATGAGTCTATAACCTAATAAATGAATCTTTGCATGTTACCACACTTAAGTTACTACCCACTATGAAGGTAGTAACATAGTCCAGGGATATGTGTATGTTACTAGTGTATGTTACTATCCATTGTGGCTAGTGTTAGGCGTGGTGCATTAACTTCTACCTCGTTTCTTGTTTCTTGACATATCAACCAATAGGAGATGTGGGTGTGCATGCTTTTAATGACTTGAGACTACCAAACACGACATGCAGTGGTTAGTTCATTGCATGCAATGCTATAAATTAGCAAATAAACATTAAGATCTCTCGTTTTCCCTCCTCCTTGGTCACAGTGCACAATCTAAGATGACTTGCTCACCTAGACGGAGGGAGTACTGATTATAAACATTAAGATCTCTCGTTTTCCCCTCCTCCTTGGTTACAGTGCACAATCTAAGATGACTTACTCACCTAGACGGAGGGAGTACTGATTATAATGAGTCCTCAACTAGTACTAGTATAAGAACTACGTTTTATAATGAGTGTAAAAATATTGATTTGACATTGTGAATGTTGACACATTGTGGAATAGTTTTTGAAGTCTGCAAAAGTACTCAACTAGTGGTGTCGTTATCCACAAAAAATGTGTTTACCAATGCATGCATGAGCTCTAGTTACTCTAACCCCCCTCTCTTCTTTAATTCTTTGCCACATCAGCATGTTTGCTATTCCCGTGTGCATGATACCAGCTTAGATACCAGCATTATGGCCATCCTTAATCATCGCATGCAATAATTTAGTGCACCTTGAAATATGAACATGTGTGGGGCGCGTTTGTTTTTAATGACTTGGGACTATACCTAGCCCGGCATGCAAGATGACTTATTATGCACCGTTCCCCATACCTGTAGGAAGCCCATTCGTCTCCAATTTCTTTCCTCTCCATGTGTGAAGCAATATGCCTGCCAAACTCTCCTTCTCCCTCCGACGGTCCCACCACTCCACCCCGTGTGAAAAAATCTGCATGCATGACTCTCCTCCCCCACGCTCGTCCAATCCGTTGTGACCAGCAATATTTCCACCCCTTTGCTCCCCCGTAATTTACTCCAACAAATATGCCCACGTAGCTGTTACTTAACTGCAGGTGCATTCGGTCACTGACATATGGGCCCAACAGGGGTCTGGCCCACATGTCAGTGACGCAACTGGACCGGCAGTTAAGTCAGTGCAGCTCGGTCCATATCTTACGTAGGTGTGCCATTGCTCGCTATAAATACTGCGCCTCCCACGACATCGCTATCTCGTCCCCCTCACATTCACGTTCATCGCTATCTCCTCCCCCTCCCTCTCATGTCGACCACCATGGCATCGCCCCTCCCAAGCCCTCGGAGCCCCTCGCTGCACCGCGCGGACGGTCACGCGTCACCGTTCCGTTCCTCGCCGCCACTAGTCGAGGAGGACACGTCGGTGTTCCGCTCCTTGCCGCTACGCGACGCGTCGCCGTTCCGTTCCTCGCCGCTACGCGATGTGACGCTGTTCCGTTCCTCGCCGCCACTAGTCGAGGAGGACACGTCGGTGTTCCGCTCCTTGCCGCTACGCGACGCGTCGCCGTTCCATTCCTCGCCGCTACGCGATGCGACGCCGTTCCGTTCCTCGCCGCCACTAGTCGAGGAGGACGCATCGGTGTTCCGCTCCTCGCCGCGACACGTCGAGGTGGACGCGTTGGCGTTCCCAATCTCGCCAGCACGCGCGCCGGAGGACGCGTTGGCTCCCCGCTACGAGGAGAACACTGCGCCGCCCGCCGAGCCCCCCCCAGCATTGAGGAGCTTTGGAAAGAAATGGATGTCGCCTTGTGGGAGGCTTTGCCTCCAGCAGAGCGCGCCAAAATAGAGGCGGAGAAGAAGGCCGAGGAAGAGAAGCGCACCGCGGAACAAGCTGCCTGGGAGGCCTATGTTGCGTCCGAGAGAGTCAGGCAATTGGCTCTTTGGCAGAAGGCTCGTGCGAGGGCCATGAGGGTGGCGGAGGATGCCTATGAAGACACCCTGAGTGCAGTCGGGCCCAAGCGCCTCATCTACGCTTGGCGGTACATGGACCGGGTGCACGCTTCCAGCGCGGAGGAGTACTTGTTGGCGCCGGATCACCACCACACCGGTGAGATCGGGCTCGCCCGCCGGCAAGCCGCCAATGAGCACCTCGCGAGTTGCGTGGCTGAGGAAGAGGCATTGTGTCGGCGCGCTAGGAAACGGCCGCGCACCAGGGCACTCGTGGCGGGCCGCAAGCGCTCCTGCGAGCGCCGTGTCTTTTAGGAGGAGTATAACTTTTGTTTCGTAAGGCGATCTCATTAGTTTCGAGACGCAAATGATAAATCCCGAACGTTTAGGAATTTTTAGCGTCCTTAATTAAGTATGTAAAAGGGAAAGTCTGGAAACCTTGTGTATTCGTACGCATTTTGCAAGTACGTGCATATAGCACAAACTTTACTATATACTATCGCAAGAAAAGAATTCTATGAGACCAGATCTCACGCGAGACCCATCCTGATGGATGACACGTGGCATTCACAAATCATAAAGCATCCCCCACCCCCACTTAAAAGCCACGTGTCATCCATCAGGACGGGTCTCACCTGCTAACCGTGAGATCAGGTCTCATATACGAGTAATTTTTTCCACTATCGCACTACACGTCTCTCTCGATATATGCTTGCAGACTGTGCTACTCCCTCCGTCCAGGTCAATAAGTCATCTTCGGTTGTGCACCGTGACCAAGGAGGGAAGACTTATACGCCTAGACGGAGGGAGTACTACTATTACTTATGTACGTGCAAATGCACGTTTTAACATTACGATACGGTTTTTGTAAAAGTAGAAAAACAACACTAGTCAAGCTTGTGAAATGATTCAATGCAAAACAAAAGCAAAAATGTTCGTTTGATTGTTTACTTTTAGCTTCCTTCTCTGTGGTTATTTCTCTGTCGTACTTTATGGAGTATCTCACTGGTTGGAAAGGCATGCAAGTTCCCAAAGCGGTTCCTACACCCTGTATCTCACTGGTTGCCGGCGTTGACGTTGTCGCCCATGTCGTCGAGGATGAGGTTGTCGAGGTCGGGGAAGAAGTCTTCATTCGCAACTAATCATGTGGACTAGCATAGTAGTAGGATACAGAGTAGAAACATGAATTTTACCACGATTTCGAACAGGAAGGACAGAAACACATACGGTGCAACAGGAGCTGCACCGTTGGCGTTGAGGTTGTCGCCCGTGTCCAAACACCACGTAGACACGGTCTTTGAGCATGGTTCGTAGTTGTTCCATGTTCGGGCATTGAAGTTTGTAACTAATTTAGATTAGAATATACTACTCCTCCGGTGCTAGTAGTGGAGCAGAGTCCTACTCTACTACTATACTCAAGCAAGTTAGTGCATAGCATTGTAGGGAGTACCAGTACTGTGATCACTCAAGCAAGTTGTCTGGCATCGACATGACCCTACGCTGCTGGTATGTGTCCCGTAAGTCAAGCGGCGTGCTATAGTCATCATCACCTGTCCACTTCCCGTAAAAAATATTCGCTTCTCCATCTTTGTTCGCACATAATCTCGTCCAATCTTCCATCCCCGCTAAGGCGCCTCCCCCCTCGTCCGAAACCCAAGAGCTAACAATAGCAGAACCGAGCAGCGTCCACCAAAAGAGTGGCTGGAATTCGCTCCCCACAAAGGTAATCAAGCTCATTGTTTCGCGTGTGGACAATCTCAGTACCATGCCGCTCGCCGCGTGCTCATCGGGGCTGTACTGTTTACTCAAAGCCCTCAGGCCGGAGCTTTTTAAGCCAGCTCCTTGCTTGCTGATGCCGCCTGATCTTCAGAAATGGCGTGTCACGCGGCATAACAATCATAGGGTGGCGAGCATCAACCCCCTTGACTGCGATCCGATCCCTGTCAGCCTCAACTACATTAACGGTATGTACTGGGTCGACATGAACACGTCTTGGATGGTGCTCGTCGACGGTCGCGACAGCTGGATGCTCGTGGAGGTCTACACCTGGCAATTGATCCCCTTCCTTTGATTAACACTACACTACTTTGGCACCGCGGCCCAGAATACTCGAAATCTTACAGTAGCCAACATGATACCAAGTTTGATTTGCTCAAGGTTGTAATCTGCCAAGTGCCCACAAGATCTGCGAATTATAAAGACTTCAGGCTAATTGCGTTCTTCAACTGCGGTCTTGCCTATCTGACAGGTCATTGCGGTAAGTGGATAAATATGCACGTCCATCGTAGGATCATACATCCTCCATGGTTCTCTGATGCCATTGAACACAAGGGCTTCATTTACGCCGTCGACTCCTTCTATGGCTGGACGTATTGCTGGCCTACTCCAGTCATCACTACAAACGGCTGTTACAGCAGTATGTTACTTTCCTATGATATCATGATGGCTTGCTTATATTACTGTCAACATTTGCTGAAAAAATATTCATGCTCATAACATGTTGTTCTTAAGATTGACTAAACCAAGAGCCCTTTTTTATTTGACTCCAACTTGATATGATGTTCTAGGCTGCCTGGTGTCCCTACCCTTCCTAATCCCAGAACCTTTCAAAGAAAAGCGGCATGGCAGTTGCAGGTGTTTCCTGGCTCGATCAGACGATGGCGAAAGATTGATGATCGTTCGCACATACCGGACGTTTTGTTTCACGGAATACAATCACAGTCACTGCAAGGTCTTTGAGCAGGATCCCAACTTCTAGCACACACGCCACAGATTTCGAGGCTGACTTGTTTACGCAAGGCTTTGTCAGTGAACACACGATTCTAGCACCAGTTAGTTTTGGATGTCCATCCAACGGTCGACGTGCTTCTTCAATATCTAATCTTCCTGCTCCAGCCGCCTAAACTAGTGCCGGCAGGACTGCCTGCTCCCTCCTCTTGTGGCCCGCTGTGATGTCGCGCAGGCTTCCCCGGCCCAGCCTACTCCCTCCGCTGGCCTGGCCGCCGCAATCAACTGCCTCCTTATTACGCAAAAAAAAATGATTCCTCCCACTGACATCTGGGTGCACCAGTTGGGAGGCTGACATGTGGGCCTACTAAGTTGACGCGTACGCAGGGCTTGTCAACTTAGTCAACAAATGATTCTAGCAGAAGTAACCGTTGGATTTGAATCGAATGGTCCTGCTGCTTCTTCAATCGCTGCTCTTCTTGCACCAGCCGCCCAAACCAGCACCGGGGAGACCGCCTGCTCCTACCCTATGTGGCCGGCTGTGCTGCCGATGATGCCTCATCGCGCCCTAGTACTCCCACCGCTAGCTAGGCCCTGCGGCGACGGCAACCTCACACCACAGCCGAACCAGTGAACCCTCGTACTCCTCTCCACGTGGGCATCCACTGCCGCGTCTTCCCCGGCTCCGCGTCGTCCCCTTCCTAGGCCTCGCCATCGTCCACCGCCTTGGTGCTCTCAGCGCGGCGTGGTCAACGTGGTCAATGACATTCCATCGGAAGGGTACTGTACGTGGAGAGGCTGACAGCTCGGTCCACGGCCACAACCCAGTTTTTTTGTGATTTGCCAAGTAAGTCGCTTTGTCAGGCCTGTTGGGCTGCAAATCTTTCAAGACGAGGAGAGCTTTCATTCGGCTGGCCAAGAAAATGGCCCATCAGTAATGAGAAATGGGCTGTACATTTTTAAAACACATCAAACTGGCAATTAGTTTCAAATATCTTTTCTTCATTTCAAGATTTGAAATTACATTAATTTTTATGCGTGGAGAATTTGTTGGATTTTATATTGATATACATTTATTTTTAAAATCAGTTTGAACGTGAGTCAAAATTTTGGGATTAAAAACAGTTCGGACCGCACCGAAATATGCAAAATTTCTTATAATTTTTAACTGTGGCCACAATATGGGCTGTAATGCTAACAAAAAGAACATGGGCTCCAAGAAAACATTAATAATTAGCAAATGGGCTATAAATTATTAGAAATAATGGCATATGGGCTGTATGCTGTTTTCCATAGATTTGAGGCTTTCCAAAAAAAAGGTTGACGCACAAGCAGTGACTGTTGGATGGCCATCCAACGGCCGTCGTGCTTCTTCAATCTCTGCTCTTCCTGCTCCAGCCGCTCAAACAGGCGCCGGCGGGACTGCCTGCTCCCTCCACCCCGCGGCCGGCTCTACTGCCACGCAGGCCTCACCGCCCCACCGTACTCCCATCGCTGTCCTAGCCATCCCTCTACTCACCCACACCTGCTGTTATTCTCTGGCGATGGCAGACGAACCAGTAAACCCTCCTACAATCGTACTCCCCTCCGCGTGGGAAACAACTGCCGAGTCTTCCGTGCCTACGTGTCATTCCCTTCCTAGGCCTCGCCATCGTCCACCGCCCTGGTGCTCTCGGCGCGGCCTGGTCAACGTGGTGAACGACCGACATGCATCTGAAGTGGACTTTATGTGGAGAGGCCGACAGCTGGGTCCATGGCCACACGCAAGGAAATGCCTCCTTATTACGCGCCAAATAATGATCCTCCACCTGACATCAGGGACCCACCAAAAGCGCCTTTGTATTTCGCGAAAAAAACATTACCGCCGCTGACAGCTCGGACCCACCAGCTATATCTTCGCACGCAAAGAAGTGCCTCCTTATTACACAAAAAAATGAATACTCCCCCCTGTTAGCTGGGACCCAGTAGAGTGGCAGGCTGACTTGTGGGCCTAGTAAGTTGACGGGGATGGAGGGCTTTGTCAACTTAGTCAATATGCATGATTCTAGCTCCAGTGACCATACGATGTCCATCCAACTGCCGTAGTGCTTCTTCAACCTCTGGTCTTCTTGCTCCAGCCGCCCAAACCAGCGCCGGTCGTGCCTCGTGCTCCTGCCTCCCATGGCCGGCTGCGATGTGGCGGAGGCCTCACCGCCCCCTACTACTCCCACCGCTGGCCAGGCCATCCCTCTAGTCACCCACACCCCCTGTTATTCTACGGCGACGGCAGCCTCACACCGCAGCAAACCAGTGAACCCTCGTACTCCTCTACGCATGGGCATCCATTGTCGCGTCTTCCCCGGCTCCGCATCGTCCCCTTCTAGGCCTCGCCGTCGTCCACCGCCCTGGTGCTCTCGGCGCGGCATGGTCAACGTGGTCAAGGAACGGCTTCCATCGGACGTGGACTGTATGTGGAGAGGCTGACAGCTGGGTCCACAGCCGCAGCAAGGAAGTGCCTCCTTATTACGTGCAAAATAATTATTCCTCCACCTGACAGCGGGACCCACCGGACGGGCCATCGTATTTCGCAAAAAAGCGTTTCCCCCTGACTAATGGGACCCACCAACTACATCTTCGCATGCAAGGAAGTGCGTCCGGGCAAAAAAAAATGATCCGCCCCCTGACTGTTGGGACCCACCAGCTACATCTTCGCAGGCAAGGAAGTGCCTGACAGTCGGGACCCACCTGGTCGAAGCATACGTAGCGTTGTCATTCTGGTCGCGAACGTGTACATACATACTGGTCGATGTAGAGGCGCACACATGTCATAGTCGAGGCGCGCACGTGTCTTAGTAGAGGTGCGCACGTAGCATTTACACATACGTACAACGGCCATGGTGCAAGAAAGAAAATACGGCCACGTATGTGTACATACGGGCGGGATCTCGAATGCCTACTCGCGCATACGTACGGCCAGGGCTCGTGTACATGGCTGGGTCGGAACAGAGAAACAGCATCGTCGCCGTGTTCATGGGGAGGCAACGGAATGCATCGTGTTCATGGGGAGGCGACGGAATGAGTTGTGTTCATCGGGAGGGCTTGGACAGAACATGCGATGGAAACGAGGCCTGGCGTACCGCAGAACGGAGGAAACGACCTTGTGTTCGACCGGCCATATTCGAAACAGGATCCTGTTCATCAGGAGGGGTCTGGCGTATCGCAAAACAGAGGAAATGGACCTCCTACGGTCGAAACAGGGGTCCTGTTGATCGGGAAGGGTGTGGCGTACCGCAAAACGGACGAAACGGACTTGTGTTGGAGCGCTACGGTCGAAACGGGGGTCCTGTTCATCGGGACGGGTGTGGCGTACCGCAAACGGGGACTCCACGGGATACTGTTCATCTCCACCGTCGACCCCCTCCAGCCTCCACGAGCTACTGTTCATCCACCGTCGACCTCCTCCAGCCTCCACCAGCGACTAGTCATCCACGGGCTCCTGTTCATCCAGCCTCCACCGCGCGCTACTCCACCAGCTACTGTTCAACCACCCCTCCACCGTCTATTGTTCATCTAGCCCTCCACACCACGGGGTCCTGTTCAACCACCCCTCCACGGGCACCCCTCCACCGTCTAGTGTTCATCCAGCCCTCCACACCACAGGGTCCTTGTCGGTGTCAAAACCGGCGGATCTCGGGTAGGGGGTCCCGAACTGTGCGTCAAGGTCGGATGGTAACAGGAGACAAGGGACACGATGTTTTTACCCAGGTTCGGGCCCTCTCGATGGAGGTAATACCCTACTCCTGCTTGATTAATATTGATGATATGGGTAGTACAAGAGTGGATCTACCATGAGATCAAGGAGGCTAAACCCTAGAAGCTAGCCTATGGTATGATTGTTGTATATGGAGTTGATGTCCTACGGACTACAACCCTCCGGTTTATATAGACACTGGATAGGGTTAGGGTTACACAGAGTCGGTTACAATGGTAGGAGATCTTGAATATCCACATCGCCAAGCTTGCCTTCCACGCCAAGGAAAGTCCCATCCGGACACGGGACGAAGTCTTCAATCTAGTGTCTTCATAGTCCTGGAGTCCGGCTAAAGGTATAGTCCGGCTACCCGAACACCCCCTAATCCAGGCCTCCCTCAGTAGCCCCTGAACCAGGCTTCAATGACGACGAGTTCGGCACGCAGATTGTCTTCGACATTGCAAGGCGGGTTCCTCCTCCAAGTCCTTCATAGAAGATTGTAAACACCAAGAGTAGTGTCCGGCTCTGCAAAATAAGTTTCCACATATTGCCATAGAGAGAATAATATTAACACAAATCAAATCTGCTGACGTATTCCGCAGTGCGTCATCACACTACGGCCAAGTCCTTTAGTAGAATCGTTTTTACTTTTCCACCTCAGCACGTTTTGCGACACGGTTTCCTTGGCATGTCTTGTCAAAGCAGAGATCGTGTACCCCCTTTTACGGGATTCTCATCATTACGGACGTGGGTAACCCAACCGCGCCATTTATCATGGCGCTTGCGAGGCAAGCGAGTTTTACTATGCTGGTGGGGACGCACAACCGCATCCGCCCATATAAGGGGATAAGGATCCACCTTTTTACCTATGCCTTCTTCCTCCTTTGTCTATCCATCTCTTGCGCACTCGAGCTCCAGCGCCCAAGCACGCACTTCCCACCTCAACCTTCTCCAGCAATGTCCGGAGCAGGAGGCAAGTGGATGGTCTCCTCCGCCACGGAGGCCCAAGTCAAGAAGTTAAGGAAGGCCGGATACCTGTCTAAGGACATCGCGCACCGGCTTCCCGAAAAGGGGCAGCTTCTCCCCACCCCAGGGCCCCATGAGAGGGTAGTATTTCTTCCCCACTTCCTCCGCGAACTGGGTTTTCCAGTCCACCCATTTGTCCGGGGGCTCATGTTCCACTACGGCCTGGATTTCCACGATCTGGCCCCGAACTTCATCCTCAACATCTCGGCGTTTATCGTCGTGTGCGAGGCTTTCCTCCGCGTCCGCCCTCATTTCGGCCTCTGGCTCAAGACCTTCAACGTCAAGCCCAAGGTGGTGCGCGGCAGCCAGGCGGAGTGCGCAGGTGCCATGGCGGGCAAGATGGCCATCGTCCTTTGGTTCGAGGGCTCTTTTGTGGAGACCCTAAAGGGGTGGCAATCCAGGTGGTTTTACATCACCGAGCCACGCGATCCGAAATGGATCGCAGCCCCCGAATTCCGATCCGGACCCCCCACGCGGCTTATGTCCTAGAAAGAGATGGGCCTGTCGTGGGGTGACAAAAAAGAGGTGACCGGATTGCAAACATGCATCCAGTCCCTGGTGAACAAGCCAATCCGGCTTGTTAATGTAATCCAGGTTATGCTCGTCTGCCGGATCCTCCCGTGCCAACAACGGGATTTTAATCCGTGGGAGTTCGACCTGGCGCAGCACCAAACCCTTAGCAGGCTCTTCGACATGACATACAAAGATGCCTGGAAGGTGCTATTCAAGGGCGCCGAGGCTCCTACATCCGCTTCCGAGGACCGCGGATACAGCTCGCAGCGTCACGCTAGCGAGGTAAGCTATCTTCACCTTTTACAGGATGTTAAGCTTTTTTCATAGTTTGACTCTATGCGGGATCTAAACTCCCTTACCTTTGACAGGCTTGGCAGGTGATATCCGGACCGATTAACTGTCCGGCTCCGCTGCCCGAAGATCCAGCCCCAGCTCTACTAGTGAAGCTGCTGGTTCCGGCGCCTTATGTGGTGCCGGAGAAGAAGGCCAAGAAGAAGAAGACCACGAGGACTCGAAAGAGTGCCCGTAACATGGTGGTGTCGGACTCGTCATCCGACAAGTCCGAGACACCCTATTCTCGTGAAAATGAGGAGGAGGAAGAAGAAAACTCTCCCCCCCAGCGGAGGGAGGGGAGAAGAGGAAGGCCGCCCCAACGGGGGAGGCCGAGCGGTCTAGGAAAAGGAAGACCCCTCCGCCGGACTACTCCCCCGACGCCGAAGAGGGTGAAGAGGAGTAGCCAAACAGGGCCAAGCGTCCGGCGAAATCATAAGTTCGGATATCAGAGTAACTCATGATGTTCCTTTGTTGCACAGCTTTCCCTAATGTCGAACGTAATTATGCAGCCCGCCCCGGGCCTAATTAAACGAATCGTCGGGCGGCTCCCTGGACTCATCAGACGTGAACTCAGTTCCGCCCGCTGTCTCCCCCCGCACTGCAGACGACGCTGAAGTGGCGTCGCGACAAGCTTCGGGGCAGGAGGAGGTGGTCCCGGAGGAGCCGCAAGGCAACCTCCCGGACTCCAGGAGTGAAGAGGATAAGGCCCCCCAGGGCTCCAAGTCCGGCTTTGTGCCGGACACCGTGCCGGAATCTTCCACAGTTCGAGACCGCGGTAGGCGAACTCCTTCCAAGAGGAGCAAGCCTTCTGAGCTGGCGGCCCCCGTCCAACCGGAGGTGCCGGACAATCTCCTGGAGGTGCTTGACGGCGCCTCCATCGACGAGGGGCACCGTACTATTATGAGTACGGTGATCTAGAAGGTTCGGTCCGCCAAGAGCGGACTGACTAAAGCTTGCGCTGGCCTTCTAAGAAGCTTCGAGGTAAGTAAAAATATGTAAAAATATTACCACATAGATAGTAGCCCCTGATGCTCTGTTTGGCGTTAGGAAAGAAAAGCCGAATAGAGGATCTATTAAATTTCGCAGGAGTCTAACAAAAAAGAGTCAATATGCGTATGCAGGCTTCGTTGCTATCCGCCGCCGCACTGACTACGGAGGTGGCTGTCCTGAAGCAGGACCTCGAGCGGACCGAGCAAGAGCTCGGCCTTGCCAAGTGGCGGCTCGAGGAGAAAGAAGGTAAGAAATACCTTACAGAAAAAGTGCCTATAAAAAGGCGTGATTGCAAAAAAAACAGGATTGTACTGCTTATTTTAGGGGTCAAGACTGAAGTGGCGACCCTTAAGCAGGCGCTGTCTGAGGCCGCCGCCGGGGAAGGAGCATCACAAGCCCGAGAACTACTACAAGGATGTTCTTGCAGGTGCCCGCCTTGTGGAAGATGAATGTACCAAGGATGTGATTTTTGAATGAACTCGCTCGTTTTTATCCTGTGTGCTGAAAACTTGTTCATATGCACTAAGCAATGCTTATTGAATTTAAAATATTACTTTCTGTGCGGCCGTTTCTCGAAAAATTGAGAGATGGCCAGTCGTCGGCTTCTGCCCCCATGCCACTAGTGCTGGGGTGTTTGGGATAAACCTGAGCGCTCTTTTTCCCATAGTTGGGTCCTTCGAGGGAGGCGCTCGGCACAACGAACCAGGCAGTCGGACTATAATGCTTGAACACTCTCACTTAGCCATAGAACTCTATAATTTTAAATTTCGGCGAAGCCCCTAGTTCGGAAGACCGAGTTCGGGGCGCTATCCACGCCTTGGTCGGACAAAGCCAGCTCCTCGCTCAAAGTGGCATAAGTCTTTAGGGACTCGAAAAACCTCTCGAACAGCGACCGGTCTCTCGCCTCAACATGACAGTCGGTTTTAGCTTTCTCCACTGAGGTGCTTAACCCAGCTGAACCGGGGCACAATCGCAGTGGTTCTCCTAGTGCTACCTTAGCCGATATAGCGGAACGTAAGGCACCAAAACATAGGAGCCGGGCAAACCCAACTATTGACCCAAATCATGATTCGAAGCCGATGCATATAGTGCTATAAGTTCGGGGTGCCGCACTTGTGAAAGTGTACGGACTTCTCACACCATAATGAGGGGTACTGAAGCCCCAGGCGTGTTTGCCGTACCATGGTGTACGGGTGCAATCATGTCATTTAATAAACATATATGTGAAAAGAGGATAATGCAAAAAAAATAGACAAAAAGCTATGCATTGTTTAATAAACATATATGTGAAAAGAGGCTATTTATCAAAGCCGAACGATACAAATAGTGTGATAAGCAAAAAGATATTTGACTATTTAACATGTCCTGACCAGGGGCAGGCCGCGGAATTGTATTCAAAACAGTTATACTGCTTGTAACAGAGACCACCTGGGAGTCCCATAATGCGGCATGGCTTGTCTACCTCCCTGGATCTTGCATCGTTTTGTGCGGCAGTCGAATTGCTGAACAGGTCGTCCGAAGTATGGAGTCCTGAAAGTAAGAAAAAATTAAAAAAATAATTCGGCAGCCCCTAGTACGTTTTAAGCCGTATTTTTGGCGTGCCATTATTGTGCCCCTTCCCCTGTGCCCATGGTATTTCAAGGGCGTAGTTATGTACGTGAGGCACTGGTTTCACTATGTCGCGAGAGCTGGTTTGGGGCCACATTGCTACGCTTGCTCAGAGCGTGCCAGGCGGTCCTGCTGTGGGTTACTCTGGGCGCGCTTGGCAGTGCCTGGCTTTTTAACGGCCGGACTAGAGAATTGCCTAAGAAGGCTACTTTGTACTTCCGCTGCGAGAGCCGCCGTGTGCTCCTCCGTACAGAGGGAGCGTTTGGTGTTTCCGTTGACCGTGATTACTCCTCGAGGGCCTGGCATCTTGAGCTTGAGATATGCATAGTGCGGCACCGCATTGAACTTTGCGAATGCGGTTCTTCCGAGCAGGGCGTGATAGCCACTGCGAAACGGGACTATATCGAAGATTAACTCTTCGCTTTGGAAATTGTCCGGGGATCCGAAGACCATGTCAAGTGTTACTAAGCCTGTACAGTTGGCTTCTACACCTGGTATAACGCTTTTAAAGGTCGTTTTTGTGGGCTTAATACTTGAGGGATCTATGCCCATTTTCCGCACTGTATCCTGGTAAAGCAGGTTCAGGCTACTGCCGCCGTCCATGAGGACTCTTGTTAGATGAAATCCATCGATGATTGGGTCAAGAACCAATGCGGCGAAGCCGCCATGACGGATGCTAGTGGGATGGTCCCTTCGATCAAATGTGATCGGGCAGGAGGACCATGGGTTGAACTTTGGGGCGACTGGCTCCATTGCGTATACGTCCCGTAGCGCACGCTTCCACTCCCTCTTGGGAATGTGGGTTGCGTATATCATGTTCACCGTCCGCACTTGTGGGGGAAAGCCCTTCTGTCCATTGTTGTTCGGCGGCCTGGGCTCCTCCTCGTCGTCGCTGTGCAACCCCCTGTCTTTGTTTTTGGCTCTTAACTTGCCTGCCTGCTTGAACACCCAACAATCCCTGTTAGTGTGATTGGCTGGCCTTTCGGGGGTGCCATGTATCTGGCACAAGCGGTCGAGTATTCGGTCCAAACTGGACGGGCCCTGAGTATTCTTTTTGAATGGCTTTTTCCGCTGACCGGATTTATAGCCTCTGAATCCGGCATTGACTGCCGTGTCTTCATTGCTGTCGCTGCTAACGCGGCGTTTTTGCTTATTCCGATGTGTCCTGCCACTTTTGTTCTTGGTATCTGAATTACCAGGGTTCTTTGATAAGTTGTTACTGCGAGCTAGCCAGCTGTCTTCTCCCGTGCAAAAGCGGGTCACGAGTGTCGTGAGGGCTGCCATAGATTTCGGCTTTTCCTGCCCGAGGTGCCGGGCAAGCCACTCGTCGCGGATGTTATGCTTGAAGGCTGCTAGGGCCTCTGCGTCCGGACAGTCGACTATCTAGTTTTTCTTTGTTAGGAACTGTGTCCAGAATTTCCTGGCCGATTCCTCTGGATGCTGAATTATGTGGCTTAAGTCGTCGGCATCCGGTGGTCGCACGTAACTGCCCTGGAAGTTGTCGAGGAATGCGGCTTCCAGGTCCTCCCAAGAACCGATTGAGTGTGCTGGCAAGCTGTTAAGCCAATGCCGGGCCGGTCCTTTAAGTTTGAGCGGGAGGTATTTGATGGCATGTAGATCATTGGCGCGTGCCATGTGGATGTGAAGGAGATAATCCTCGATCCATACCGCCGGATCTATTGTGCCATCGTATGATTCGATGTTTACGGGTTTGAAACCCTTTGGGATTTTATGATCCATTACTTCATCCGTGAAGCATAGTGGGTGTGCGGCGCCTCTGTACTGGGCTATATCACGACGCAGCTCGGAAGACCTATGTCTGTTGTGTTTGGCCCGGCCGGATTTGTTGTATCCGGAGTGAAGATCATCGTCACGTGCCATAGGGCGCCTGCGCAATCCATAGATCGATCTTGTTTGTCTTGCCTTATCCTCCAGTACGTCTCGCAGGTCTGGTGAATTTTCCCGTGCCTTAGTTGAGTGGCGTCGGGACATGGCTTGGGTGGAGGGCCGAGAGGCCTCTCTGTCGCGGCCGCGAGGTGGCTGGTCTGTCATGTTGTGGGCTGGTGATGTAGGTGCTTCCTCCTCTGATCGGGGTAGCGGCCTGCGCTTTGGGTAACTCTTGGAGGGGCGTTCGAGTTCATACTCTTCGGCCGCAAGGACTTCAGTCCGTCTGTCAGCTAGCAAATCTTGGTCAGCTCTAAGCTGTTGCTGCTTTTTCTCGAGGCTGCTTGCCGTGGCTAAAAGCCTGCGTTTGAAACGCTCTTGTTCGGTGGGGTCTGATGGTACGACGAATTCGTCGTCATCGAGGCTTGCCTCGTCTTCAGAGGGAGGCATATAGTTATCATCCTCGACCTCTCGGTCTACCGCTCTCTCATGAGGGCTGGCTTCTCCATCTTCCTGTGCCGAATCTTGCTGGGGTGGGTGTTCTTTGGCACTATCCGGGGTAGTATTTTCTCCCATGCCGGAATCACCATTTTTGCTTTGGCGGGATTTAGAGCGGCGCCGCTGACGCCTGCGCTTTGGCTGTTTCTTGGAGGTGTCATCCCCCGCTGTTCCATCGCCATCTCCATCTTTTGGAGTATCCACCATATATATGTCATATGACGAGGTGGCCTTCCAGCGCCCTACAGGTGCTGGTTCCTGTTCGTCTCCTACATTTTCGTCCATACCATCGATGTCTTCGGAGCCGAAGTCAAGCATGTCGGTTAAATCATCGACAGTGGCTACAAAGTGGGTGGTGGGCGGGCTTTGAACTTCTTCATCGTCTGTATCCCATCCTCGCTGACCATAATCTGGCCAGGGCTCTCCTGATAAAGAGAGAGACTTGAGAGAATTCAGGATGTCGCCAAAAGGCGAGTGCTGAAAGATGTCCGCGGCGGTGAACTCCATTATCGGCGCCCAATCGGATTCGATTGGCAGGGGCGCGGGCGGTTCGGAGTCCGGGGAGGAGTCCGGATCCTTGGAGTCACGGGTCATGCAGAGTGCGGGGCTGGCGTTCGGCTCGATCGCCTTTGAGATCGCAGCCCCCGAGGTGACGTCCAACCGCTCATCCTCGATTGGCGTAATAGGCTTCGAGTTAGGGGTCGGAACCGGTGCGTGTGCGGCCTCCAGGACACTATCCGGAGGCAGAGCTAGATCATGCCCCTCAAGATAGTGCGGCGCGCTTGGCCGTGGCTCGAACCCGTCGAAGATCAAGTCTCCGCGGATGTCAGCCGTGTAGTTTAAGCTTCCAAACCTGACTTGATGGCCAGGGGCGTAGCTTTCGATCTGCTCCAGGTGGCCAAGCGAATTAGCCCGCAGTGCGAAGCCGCCGAAGACGAAGATCTGTCCGGAGAGAAAAGTCTCACCCTGGACCTCATCGTTGTTGATGATCAAGGGAGCCATCGGGCCTAGAGGCCACGACACAGAGGAACTCTCAATGAAAGCACCAATGTCGGTGTCAAAACCGGCGGATCTTGGGTAGGGGGTCCCGAACTGTGCGTCAAGGCCGGATGGTAACAGGAGACAAGGGACACGATGTTTTTACCCAAGTTCGGGCCCTCTCGATGGAGGTAATACCCTACTCCTGCTTGATTAATATTGATGATATGGGTAGTACAAGAGTAGATCTACCACGAGATCAAGGAGGCTAAACCCTAGAAGCTAGCCTATGGTATGATTGTTGTATACGGAGTTGATGTCCTACGAACTACAACCCTTCGGTTTATATAGACACCGGAAAGGGTTAGGGTTACACAGAGTCGGTTACAATGGTAGGAGATCTTGAATATCCGCATCGCCAAGCTTGCCTTCCACGCCAAGGAAAGTCCCATCCGGACACGGGATGAAGTCTTCAATCTTGTGTCTTCATAGTCCTGGAGTCTGGCTGAAGGTATAGTCCGGCTACCCGAACAACCCCTAATCCAGGACTCCCTCAGTCTTGTTCAACCACCCCTCCACTGTCTACTGTTCATCCAGCCCTCCACACCACGGGGTCCTGTTCATCCACCCCTCCACGGGCACCCCTCCACCGTCTACTGTTCATCCAGCCCTCCACCACAACACGGGGTCCTGTTTATCCAGTGGCAACGCCACTGCTCACTGTTCATCCAACCACCCCACCCCCCACAACTCTCACTGTTCATCCCATCGATCGGCTTCAGTTAGCAGCAGTAGCAAAGGAATCGCTCAATCGGGTTCAGTTAACAGCCATCGATCGATCGCTTGGGTTCAGCAACGCATAGCCTGCAGTGCAATCGCTCGGGTTCAGTTAGAGCCCAACGCCTCGCTCGGGTTCAGTTAGAGCCAACTATCGGCGTTCTGGGAACGGGGGTCCCCAGACTTGCCTGCCTGCAGCCTACGGCGTGGCTCAAAGGAGGCCTAGCACGGCCCATCTTCATCAACACAAGACTCAAGACCCTCGCGAGGGGCCAAGCCTCGCGAGGCAGACGACACAGAGCTTCCTCAGGCACGGCTTCGTCAGGCTGGCTCGCGAGGAGGCGGAGAGATCAAGGTGAGGTACCTCGCGAGGTGCCCGTGACGCAAGCCATGACGACTCAGGGCGCCAGGCGGGTGCCAGCATGCGCAGCGTCCTTGTTTCCTCTTTGGTTCAAAGGGGGCAAGCGCAGCCGCGGAGTACCGAGGCATCAGGCAAAGGTTGCCATTTCGGTGCAACGAGACCAAGACCAGGAGGACTATGAGATGGAGGTCACCGTGGAGCCCAGGACGGCATCATCACCACAGCTTTGCGCAGGCGAAGACTGCTTTTGTCAGGATAGTTGATACTTGCTACCCCCCTTCAAATTAGCCCGCCATTGTTGGCTTTCTTCCCGCTCAATATTTGGGAAGAGGACCAGGGCCTCTATAATAGGACCAGCCACCCACATAGCGGGGGGGGGGGGGGTCGGTTCGTTCGATCGGTAGGAAGCAGAGTAAGAGAGAGAGAGAGAAAGGTGACTGAACTCCTCCTAGCAGTTCATCACCCCAGCCAAGAACAGACCCTCGCGACGCTGTTCTTCCTTGTATCGTTCATCATCATCAGCCCCAGGAGGCACTCCACCAACCACACAGAGTAGGGTATTACACCACAACGGTGGCCCAAACCAGTATAAATCTTGTGTCCCTTGTGCAGTTCTTTTAGTAGTTTAGATCTTTGCGAGGCGGGGAGGTAGAAGACGTAATCTCCGCGCGCACCCCAGTGTTCGAACCTTAAGGGTCTACCGGAACCCGAAATCCGACATTCGGCGCGCCAGGTAGCGGTGCGCCGGAATTCGTCTTCCACCGCTCCGTGCCCCGTCGCGTCATCATCATCATGCCCGGTGACCAGGAGGGCAACCCCGACCCATGGGCTGCGTGGCCCGCCCGCGCAGAACCGCTCGCCTAGGGCGACCCCGCGCCCTAGGAAGCCCATGGTCTGCAGGGCACTGCGGGCCGCGGGCGACACGGACAGACTTCGACAACGCTCACACCGCGGCAGGCACAGTCAGCAGCAAGGGCCTCCAATCACGCCGCGACCACAACACCGTACACCCGCCGGGAGCAGGCGAACTCGAGGGCCTGGCTCACGGTGGCCCGAGAGCTGCTGCGGTGCAGACTGCTCACCCCTTCTCCACCCAGCTCCTATCTCAAGCCCAGGGCGACCCGCGCGGGTGCTCTGCGCACGCCCGCGGGCTCCATGGCTACTTCGACGCCAGCGAAGCTGTCAGCACTGGACCGGCGGCGATGCTGCCCCCGCCCCCGGCCCGCGAAGAAGGACTCAACACGACCCGTGGCCCCAGCGGGCGGCCGCGTTGCCACCCCGCAGTGGGCGTGACAGGCGGGACCGCATGGCATGCGGGGCATCACGGCGTGCAATTCGGGATGACGGTGACGGAGGAATACGTGCCCCTCATGATGGACCAAGGACACCCTCACGAGAACGGACAAGGCTCGCTCCTCGGCCCAAGCTGGGGGACGAGGCACTGGAAGCTGAGCCTTTCCAGGAGCCCAGAACGGTCCCGCTGGCCACGCTGGAGGCAACGATTATCGGGCACCGCTAATTCTTCAGGAGAAGGTATACGCTAACCATGGATCGCAGGAGGTGCAGGTCGCCGCGGCAAGCAGCTACCCCGCTCCCACACTCTCCTACCCCTCGGGAGGAGGGCGCAGGGGGCTGCAGGAGAGGGGCCGAGATCCGACATCACCACCACGGCGTTCGGAGCAAGGTGTTCTCAGGAGGTAGGCCCTCTGCTGGGGAGGTGCCTCAGGGCCAGCCCCTGGCGGAGGTCCCGTGGTCGTCGGGGGAACCGCTGGCGACCGCTCTACCCCATCGGGCGGCGTCCTGGGTTCCGGTCGTTGCTGATGGCACTAGAGTGTGGCACAAGGCGGGGCCCTCGTCTGGCGATATGAAGCAAGGCCAGTACCTGTGAAGAAGGCCCGGTGCCTGTGAAGCTCGCCGCCCCGTGACACTCTCACGTAATAATGAGTGGGGCCGTACACGCCCCAGAGTCTCAGGGGTGTCGGCCTCAGGCTTTGGGGATCCCTCCCACGCGCAGTGGATAGCACTTAGCTCCGCGCTGGTGAGAAGACGTCCAAGACTAGATTAGGTGCCGGACGCGGCCTTTTGTCTGCTTTCATTGCCTTTCCCTTTGGCTGTAGCTTTTCCCTCGTTGGACTTAAGTTGGACTCGAATTTGAGATTTGCGTGTGTTCGGGGAAGGGGTGCTTATTCTCGCTCGAGCCATTTCTCGCGTTCTGGTTACCGCTTCGCCACAGCTGCCTCCCCTCGTGAGCCCCTCGCGAGTCCGGTCAGGCCTGGCTCGTGCGCAACCCAAACTGCTGCTGTTGCTCCCTCTCGGGAGGATCTTCGAGTGCCTCCGGAGGTTTCCCTGTTTGGAAAAGGCCCAGAGCCTGTGAAGCAAGGTGAGTGCCTGTGAAGCTATCGCGTTTTGGAAAAGGCCCAGAGCCTGTGAAGCAAGGCGAGTGCCTATGAAGCTATCGCGTTTTGGAAAAGGCCCAGAGCCTGTGAAGCAAGGCGAGTGCCTGTGAAGCTATCGCGTTTTGGAAAAGGCCCAGAGCCTGTGAAGCAAGGCGAGTGCCTGTGAAGCTATCGCGCTTTGGAAAAGGCCCAGAGCCTGTGAAGCAAGGCGAGTGCGTGTGAAGCTATCGCGTTTTGGAAAAGGCCCAGAGCCTGTGAAGCAAGGCCAGTGCTTGTGAAGCTATCGCGTTTTGGAAAAGGCCCAGAGCCTGTGAAGCAAGGCGAGTGCCTGTGAAGCCATCGTGTTTTGGAAAAGGACCAGAGCCTGTGAAGCAAGGTGAGTGCCTGTGAAGCCAATGCGTTTTGGAAAAGGCCCGAAGCCTGTGAAGAAGGCAGGTGCCTGTGAAGCCATCGCGTTTGGGAAAAGGCCCGGAGCCTGTGAAAAGGCCAACACCTGTGAAGCTCCCCGCCGGCGACACTCCCATATCCTACGGATTCAACTAAAGAACACCCCAGATGTCACGCCCTCCCACAGGCTACTTCGGGGCTAGCGCGAAACAAAGGTAAACCAGCCAGCCACCAGGCGCGGGCGCTCCTGCAATATGACAACTACTAATATGATGAACATAGGTTTTACATGAGGGGCTTCCCTCCCAAAATGCACTCACACCCAACAGGTTAAAAGCCTGAGTTCTATTCATGCAGGGCAAAAAAGACAGGAGCAATACACACTTAGTCAGACCAATCCCCCAATGCGTCCTCGGCAGCACCTCCTGAGCCGCCGTTGGCATCACCGGGCTCGCCATCATCGTCTGCGTCGCCGCGAGCGGCATCAGGGGTGTTCATCGCACCTCCCACGTCAGCAGCCACGATCACGTCGTCGTCATCCGAAGCGAAGGCCCTGACAAGGGTGTCCACGTTGTCTTCCACCCAGTGCGCCAGGTCGCCTCGGACGGCCTGGGGAACTGGGGCGATGACGGCGTCAAAATCGAAGCGGGAATCCATGTTCAGGAGATGACTGAAGACACGGGAAAAGGCGCACCCGAGCAGGGCGCGGCTCCTCTCCTCCACCAACCTGTCGGCCCTGGCCGACCGCGCCTCCAGCTGCGTCACCACGGCAGTGAAAAACTGAATGTTGCCAACATAGTTGGCTGTGTGCGGCTCGCCAACAGCCACCTCACAGATGTTTCCCAAGGCCGCGCTAGCCCTCTCCCGGAGCATAGTGAGCATGGGGCCGTGCATGTGCTCCAGGACCTATCGCTGACATATCTCATCCGCGTTCTGACGCGCGACGCCCTCAGCTTCCTCCACACGCTGGCGAAGACGGAGCGCCTCGGCCTGGGAGGCGGCTAACTCCCCTCGCGCTACCTCAAGGGTGGCCCGGGAGGCGTCGGCCAGCCGCGTTGCCTCCTCCCGCTTGGCCCTCAAGACTACGGTCCTCCCTTCAGCTTCGGCCCGGATCAACTCCAGCCTCCTCTCGAACTCGCGTTCGAGGTCTTGGCGCACCATCGCCACCCGACGTCTGACCTCCTCCAGGACACGAGCTTCCCGTGCGGTGACATCGTCCTCCGCCTGCATCACCAAGCGCTCCCTCGTCTCCAGCCACTCGTACTCGCGGGTGCGCTCGGCGGCTTCCAGCGTCAACGCTTCTTCACGCCTCTGGAGCTTAGCTGGGTCGCCGGAGGCCACCCGCATCGACGCAAGGGCCAACTCGCACAACTCCGCTTGCTCCTCCAGTGAGTTGCACCAGGCCAGGAGCTCACGAGCCCGCTCCTCCGCCGCCTCTCGCCGCCGATCAGCTCCCTGGGCCTCCTCGGCGACCTGGGATCAGGCCACTCGAGAGGCCTCCAGGGATGCCTTCGCCTCTTCATCGTCAAGATCACGCTGACGGCGTGCGAGGGCAATGGCGGCCTCCAGCTCGTGCCTCCCTGCAGCCAGGTGCAGGCCCTCAGCCTCCAGGCGCGTGTCTTTGTCAGCAAGTTCCTCCCCAAGCAAGTTCACTGCGTTGGTCGCCCTTCGAAGGAACCCTTGGCGGCGAGTGCTGCGCTCCCGGGCGCGCTCGAGCACGTCTTCCACACCATCATCCGCCCCAAGCAAGCGCCGGGGGCCACAAATCATCGTTCCTCCTCCGGGCAGGGGGCTGGGGGCTGGCGCCCTCGCGACGGCCAGGCGCGCCGCACCAGAAGCCCGGCCTGGAGCCAGCCCATCTCCAGATGAAGGGCGCAGGAGGCGCCTCAACCTGTCGCAGTCCACGACCAGACGAGAAGCCCACGACAGACTGGCTATTCCCCGAGAGGGCCCATGAAGGAAAATCGCGGGGAATCAAGGGCCGCGGTGCACCTCGGGATGGTCCACCCCTTCAGACGCCCTCACCACAAGGGCAGAGCTGCTCGGAGCATTTGAGGACGGGAGAGGGGGCGAAGCCAAAGGAGGTGGCACCTCTGCTAGTTCCGCGAGCTCGGCCGGAAGGGGCCTGCGGAGCAAGGATCAGTGAAAGCAACAAGAGGATCAGGAGCCAGAGAGGAAGAAGACTTACTCGTCGGTGGCGAAGTACTTCCTGCGCTTCAGCACGCGACAAGGGAACTCGTCACCCAGGGCCTCCCTTTTCCTCCGGAGGGCCTTAAAGTCCACGCGGAAGCGGCCCAAGAGAAGAGCGCAAGGATCAACCTACGGCGAGGACGGAGCATCAGAGCGATCCGCGTTAGGGGCACATGCCTGGCGCGTGCCATCCATCACATCGCCAGAAGATGCGGCTAGGGCCTCCAAGGCCCCAGCCCCGGGTGCTGGGAGCGGCTACTTGCCACCTTCAGCCGCAGCGGCACGGGTCCCAGGAGCTGTCGCCTCGCGAGCATCACCCGGCGCTGCCGCCTCATCAGGAGCCCCCTCGGCCTCCGGCGCCTCCTGCCTCCCTGCTCCACCACTTGAGGAGGAGTCGCCTTGGCCGACTGGAAGGGCAGTCACCACCATTGGATTATCGCGAGGTCCCTGGAGGCCGGCGGGGCGCAGCCCCCACTCATCAAAGACGGGCATCTGCTTCACGAAGTCGGCCCTACTCTGGCAGCGATACAGCAAGGCCCCTCCCTGCCGGACGTTGCCGGGATTGGGGTCCCGGGCCAAGGTCAAGAGCGTCGACTTCAGCACCGCGGGAGCCAGGTCCTCTTCCTGGAGCCTCATGCTATCCTCGCGCCCACGGAAGGCCCACATCCGGCGAGAGTGGCGTTGAAGGGGAGCAACACGGCATAACAAAAACTCCTTCACCACCTTAGGCGCTGTCACGCCGAGCCGGGGGCTCTTGAGCGTCTCTTGGCCCCAACCCGAATTGGGGACAGCAGGCGAGGTCGGCTCCAATAGCAGGGGGCTGGGCACCCCTGCGTCCACATACAACCACCGCTCGCGGAACCCAACCGCGGGCAGGGGGAGTTTGAAGTCAATCCCAGAGGCCTCGGTCTCAAGCTTGGCAGCAAAGCTCACGCACGCCCAGCATTGGGAAGGATCGACAAGGTGCAACGAGAATAAGTGGCGCAGCAAGGCGACCGAAGGAGGGATGCCCATCATGGCTTCACAAACGAAGGCGAAGACCGAAAGGAGGTTGATGGACTCAGGACTTAGCTGCATCATGTGGATCTAATAATGGGAGAGCACGGCATTGAAGAAATCAGAGAAGGGGGGAACTAGACCCTCCCACAAGGCGTCGGTAAAACATGGGACCTCGGTTGCTATCCTGTCGATGGAGAAGTGGGACGCGGGCCAGGCCGTCGTCCTCCCGCACTCATTGAAGACGGTGGTCAGAGCCAAGCTATCCCTGCCCAGGAACTCTTGATTGAGTACGGTCGACTGGCCGACGGCGGGGGCCACCGATGACGGCGCACAAGACGGAGGCATGGGTTTCTCCCCTCTCTCCTTCCTCGTCGGAGTAATGGCGATGGGAAGGAGGGGGAAGATTCGAGATTGGATTGGAGGCGGGAGCAGGCGTTCGAAGGAAGGAAGAATAGGACACGCTCGAGCAACAGGAAGGGGAGCGGCTATTTGCAACTACAAGTCCGCCTAGCAGGGCGCAGAATAAGGGGGCGTGGGGGGAACAGTGCCGCCCACGTGCCATCAACCGCCACGCGGCCCCCAAGGCCGCAGGCTGTTAGGGCCCGCGACGCTTTGCCCTTACCCTTTTGCCTCTCGGCACGGCCAAGTCCGGGCGCGCCTTGGGCCCATGGGCTACTGTCGGTGTTCTGGGAATGGGGGTCCCGAGACTTGCCTGCCTGTGGCTTGCGGCGTGGCTCAAAGGAGGCCCAGAACGGCTCATCTTCATCAACACAAGACTCAAGACCCTCGCAAGGGGCCAAGCCTCACGAGGCGGACGACGCGGAGCTTCCTCAGGCACGGCCTCGTCAGGCTGGCTCGCGAGGAGGCGGAGAGATCAAGGCGGGGTACCTCGCGAGGTGCCCGTGACACAAGCCATGACGACTCAGGGCGCCAGGCGGGTGCCAGCGCGCGCAACGTCCTTCTTTCCTCTTTGGTGCAAAGGGGCCAAGCGCAGCCGCGGAGTACCGAGGCATCAGGCAAAGGTTGCCATTTCGGTGCAACGAGACCAAGACCAGGAGGACTACGAGACGGAGGTCACCGTGGAGCCCAGGATGGCGTCATCACTAGAGCTTTGCGCAGGCGAAGACTGCTTTTGTCAGGATAGTTGATACTTGCTTTCCCCCTTCAAATTAGCCCGCCATTGTTGGCTCCCTTCCCGCTCAATATTTGGGAAGAGGACCAGGGCCTCTATAAATAGTACCAGCCACCCACATAGCGGGGGGGGGGGGGGGGGTGTTCGGTTCGTTCGATCGGTAGGAAGCAGGGTAAGAGAGAGAGAGAGAGAAAGGTGGCTGAAATCCTCCTAGCAGTTCATCACCCCACCCAAGAACAGACCCTCGCGAGGCTGTTCTTCCTTGTATTGTTCATCATCATCAGCCCTAGGAGGCATTCCACCAACCACACACTGGAGTAGGGTATTACACCACAATGGTGGCCCGAACCAGTATAAATCTTGTGTCCCTTGTGCAGTTCTTTTAGTAGTTTAGATCTTTGCGAGGCGGGGAGGTAGAAGGCGTAATCTCCGCACGCACCCCAGTGTTCGAACCTTAAGGGTCTGCCGGAACCCGAAATCCGACACCAACGCCTCGCACGCATGCGTGTACGTGTACGAGAGAAACGCGCATCACTCGGCTCCCGACCTCCCACCGTAACCGGGAACTCCCCGAAATTTTCCTCCCCCTCGCTTCTACCACGGTTTTTCCGTCATGGACGGCCCAAAGAATGTCATGCAGCCGCGTCTGCGGCCCGGCCAGGACGAAAAGCCCATTTTCTTTCATGATTTTTTGTCATAGAAGTAGGAGGCCACCACATCTATGATGATACTGGGTTTTGTCACAAATATCATCATAGAAGTGTCATATGTATGACAGAAAAAAATTTCATTCAGCCCAAAATGTCACAGATGTGTCTTTTTTTCTAGTGACACCTGGTTTCCATGCATACCCCAGTTTATATTACTGAGCGGGTATTCGGAAACACTCCGAGCCTTCGGGTCCAGAGGTCGAGGCGAAAAGGTCTGCCATGATAATAATTTTCCAATCCGGCTAGGGACAAATTTGTCAATTGATGTACATAGTCATTTGGACTCAAAAACTTCTTCCTCTATGCCGTCTAATAGGCTGTCTAGCTTACAATCTTGTTGGGAATATTTGGCGGCTACCTTTACTTGGTCATATATCAAACTAACTGGAATTTCTTTTCCATATGACCCGTTAGGTCCGACCCGGGCCAGATGATTCGGATCGAGCTTGGTGTACCGTGTTTTTACCATGGCCCAGGCCTCTCGCGTGCCTTCTTGGCAGGCCGATATCTTCCATAATCGGAAGCACTGCCGAGCTCCCTGGAATAGCTTCTGTCGGTGTTCTGGGAATGGGGGTCCCCAGACTTGCCTGCCTGCGGCCTGCGGCATGGCTCAAAGGGGGGGGGGCTCAGCACGGCCCATCTTCATCAACATAGACTCAAGACCCTCGCGAGGGGCCAAGCCTCACGGGGCGGACGACACGGAGCTTCCTCAGGCACGACCTCATCAGGCTGTCTCGCGAGGAGGCGGAGAGATCAAGGCGGGGTACCTCACGAGGTGCCCGTGACGCAAGCCATGACGACAAAGGGTACCAGGCAGGTGCCAGCCCGCACAGTGTCCTCCTTTCCTCCTTGGTGCAAAGGGAGGAAGCGCAGGTGAGAGCATCAAGCAAAGGCACCCGTTTCGGTGCAACGAGACCATGACCAGTCCAACGGCAGGGAGGAAGTCATTGTGGAGCCCAAGCCAGTGTCACCACCAGAGCCTTTGGCAAGCGAGGACCAACTTTAGTCAGGATAAGTGTACCAGATGTTCCCCTTCAAAATGGCCAATTGTTGGCGCCCTTCCCGCTCAATATTTGGGAAGAGGCCCAGGGCCGTTGCCTATAAACAGGGTAGAGGGGTCGGATTCAGAGAGGAAATCAGAGAGAGAGAGAGAAGGGTAACTGAACACCTCCTAGCAGTTCATCCCCCCAGCCAAGAACAGACCCTCGCGAGGCTGTTCTTCCTTGTATTGCTCATCATCATTAGCCCAAGAGGCAATCCACCACACCACACACTAGAGTAGGGTATTACACCACAGCGGTGGCCCGAACTAGTATAATCCCTGTGTCCCTTGTGCTGTTCTTTCCATAGCTTAGATCTTAGCGAGGCGGAGGGGTACAGGCAGGTAGAACGCGAAATCTCCGCGCGCACCCCAGTGTTCGAACCACAAGGGTCTGCCGAAACCCGAAATCCGACATTTGGCACGCCAGGTAGGGGTGCGCCGAAATCCACCTTCTACCGCTTCGTGTCCCGTCGCGTCGTGACGGGCAACCCAGATCCATGGGTGGCGTGGCCCACCCGCGCAGAACCGCTCGCCTCGGGCGACCCCGTGCCCAGGCAGCTCGTGGTCCGCAGGGCGCTGCAGGCCGCGGGTGACGCGGACAGGCTTCGACAGCTCTCACACCACGGCAGGCGCGGTCGGCAACAAGGGCCTCCAATCACGCCGCGACCACAACACCGTACACCCGCCGGGAGCAGGCGAACTCGAAGGCCGCGCTCACGGTGGCCCGAGAGCTGCTGCAGTGCAGGCTACTGAGGGCGGCCGCGACGTGCTGCTGGAGCGGGTGGCAGAGCTCCTGGGCTTCGCCGCCTCGGGGGCTCACCCCTTCTGCACCTAGCTCCCATCTCAACCCCAGGGCGGCCCGCGCGGGGGCTCTGCGCGCGCTCGCGGGCTCCAAGGCTACCCCAACGCCAGTGAAGCTGTCGGCACCGGACCGGCGGCAACACTGCCCCCGCTCCCGGTCCATGAAGAAGAAGGACTCGACGCGACCCGCGGCCCCAGTGGACAGCCACGCTACCACCCCACGGTGGGCGCGTCCAGCAGAGCTGCATGGCACGCGGAGCACTATGGCGTGGCCTTCGGGATGACGGCGCCAGAAGAATATGTGCCCCACATGATGGACCAAGGGCACCCTCACGAGGGCGAACAAGGCTCGCTCCTCAACCCAAGCTGGGGGGACGAGGCGCCAGAAGCTGAGCTCTTCCAGGAGCCCCGGGACGGTCCCACCGGCCATGCTGGACGCAATGATTATCGGGTACCGCTCATTCCTCAAGAACAGGCATACGCTAATCATGGATCGCAGGAGGTGTAGGTCGCCACAGCGAGCAGCTGCCCCGCTCCCACAGTCTTCTACCCCTCGAGAGGAGGGCGCAGGGTGCTGCAGGAGAGGGGCCGAGATTCGACATCGCCACTGCGGCGTTCGGAGCAAGGTGTTCTCAGGAGGTAGGCCCTCTGCTGGGGAGGTGCCTCAGGGCCTGCCCCTGGCGGAGGACCCGTGGTTGTCGGGGGAACCGCTGGCGACCGCTCTACCCCATCCGCGGCGTCCTGGTTTCCGGTCGTCGTTGATGGCACTAGAGTGTGGCGCAAGGCGGGGCCCTCGTCTGGCGATATGAAGCAAGGCCGGTACCTGTGAAGAAGGCCTAGTGCCTGTGAAGCTCGCTGCCCCGTGACACTCTCACGTAATAATGAGTGGGGCTGTACACACCCCGGAGTCTCAGGGGTGCCAGCCTCAGGCCCTAGGGCTCCCTCCCACGCCCAGTGGCAGCACTTAGCTCCGCGCTGGTGAGAAGACATCCAAGACTAGATTAGGTGCCGGACGCGGCCTTTTGTTCGCTTTCATTGCTTTTCCCTTCGGTCGTCGCTTTCCCCCGCTGGATTTAAGTTGGATTCGAATTTGAGATTTGCGTGTGTCCGGGGAAGGGGTGCTTAGTCTCGTTCGAGCAATTTGTCGCATTTTGGTTGCCACTTCGCCTCAGCTGCCTCCCCTCGTGAGCCCCTCGCGAGCCGGGTCAGGCCCAGCTTGCGCGCAGCCCAGACTGCCGCCGCCGTGTCCTCTCAGGGTTTTTTTACTACAGATCCTACGGATTCGATCAAGGAACACTCAGGACACCACAACCTCCCACAGGCTACCTCAGGGCCCACAAAAGACAAAGGTAAACTAGCCGACCAGTGCGTCGCTTAAGCTAACCACTTGGCGAGGGCGCATGGGCAATGTAACGTCTACTAATACGATGAACACAAGTTTTACATGAGGGGCTCCCCCTCCAAAATGCTCTCACAGCCATCAGGCGAAACCTGAGTTCTATTCATGCAGGGTAAGGAAGCAGGAACGATGCACAATCAGTCGGATAAATCCCCTAATGCGTCCTCCGGAGCACCACCCGAACCATTGCTGGCGTTGCTGGACTCGCCATCGCTGTCCGCGTCGCCGCCAGCGCCGGCAGGGCCGTTCACCACACCGCCCTCGTCGGCAGCCATGATCACACCGTCGTTGTCTAAAGCGAAGGCCCTGACAAGAGCATCCACATTGTCTTCCACCCAGTGCGCCAGGTCATCTCGGACGGCCTGGGGGACTGGGGCGATGGCGGCGTCCAAATCGAAGTGGGGATCCATGTTCTGGAGATGGCTGAAGAGGCGAGAAAAGGCGCGCCTGAGCAGGGCGCGGCTCCTCTCCTCCACGAACCTGTCAGCCCTGACCGACCGCGCCTCCAGCTGTGTCACCACGTCGGTGAAGAACTGAAGGTTGCCGGCGTAGTTGACTGCGTGCGGCTCGCCAACAGCTGCCTCGCAGATGTTGCCCAAGGCTGTGTTGGCTCTCTCCCGGAGCGTGGTGAGCATGGGGCCGTGCTCATGCTCCAGGATCCGCCGCTGACGTATCTCGTCCGCATTCTGGCGCGCGACGACCTCAGCCTCCTCCACCCGCTGGCGAAGAAGGAGCACCTCGGCCTGGGAGGTGGTTGACTCCCCTTGCTCTACCTCAAGGGCGTCCCGAAGAGCATCGGCCCACCGCGTCGCTTCCTCCAGCTTGGCCCTCAAGGCAGTAGTCCTACCTTCAGCCTCGGCCCGGATCAACCCCAGCCTCTCCTCGGACTCACGCTCGAGGTCCAAGCGCGCCATCGCCACCCGACGTCCGACCTCCTCCAGGACACGGGCTTCCCGTGCAGCGACATCATCCTCCGCCTGCGTCACCAAGCGCTCCCTCGTCTCCAGACGCTCGTACTCGCGGGTACGTTCGGGGGCTTCCAGCGTCAGCGCCTCCTCACGCTTCTGGATCTCTGCTGGGTCGCCAAAGGTCACCTCCATCGACGCGAGGGCTTCCTCGCGCAGCTCCACTTGCTCCTCCAGTGAATGGCACCAGGCCAGGAGCTCCCGAGCCCGCTCCTCCACCGCCTCTTGCCGCCGGTCAGCTTCCCGAGCCTCCTCAGCGGCCCAAGATCGGGCCTCCCGAGAGGCCACCAGCGACGCCTTGGCCTCTACATCGTCAAGGTCGCGCTGACGGAGCGCAAGGGCGATGACGCCCTCCAGCTCGCGCCTCTCTGCAGCCAGGCGCAGGCCCTCGGCCTCAAGGCGCGCGTCTTCATCAGCAAGCTCCTCACCAAGCAGGCTCACCGCGTCAGCCGCCCTTCGAAGGAATCCTTGGCAAAGAGCGCGACGCTCCCGGGCGCGCTCGAGCACGTCTTCCACACCATCATCTACCCCAAGCAAGCAACGGGGGCCACGAATCAGCACTCCCCCTCCGGGTAAGGGGCTGCGGGCTGGCACCCTCGCGACGGCCGGGCACGCCACGCCAGAAGCCCCGCCTGGGGCCAGCCCATCCCCAGATGAAGAGCGCAGGGAGCGCCTCAGCCAATCGCAGTCCACGGCCAGGCGAGAAGCCCACGGCAGGCTGGCTATGCCACGAGAAGGCTCGCGAAGGAGGATCGCGAGGTGCGCATGTCCATGATGCGCCTCGGAACGGTTCGCCTCTCTGATCGCCCTCACCACAAGGGCTCTGCTGCTCGGAGCTCTGGAGGACGATGGAGGGGGCGAAGCCAAGGGGGACGGCACCTCAGCCGTCTCCGCGAGCACGGCTGGAAGGGGCCTGCGGAGTGAGGATCAGTAAAAGCAACAGAAGGATCGGGAGCTGGGAAAGGAGAAGGCTTACTCATAAGTGGCGAAGTACTTCCTACGCTTCAGCAGGCGGCAAGGGTAATCGTCGCCCATGGCCTCCCTTCTCTTCTGGAGGGCCTCAAAGTCCACGCGGAAGCGGCCCAAGAGTTGAGCGCAGGGATCAACCTGCGACCAAGATGGAGCGTCAAGGCGATCCGCGTCACGGGCGCCTGCCTGATGCGCGCTGCCGATCGCCTCGCCAAGAGAAGCGGCTGTAGTCTCAGGGGCCTCAGCTGCAGGTGCTGAAGGCAGCTGCTTGCCACCCTCAGCCTCAGCGGCACGGGCCCCAAGAGTTGCTCCCTCATGAGCATCGCCCGATGCTGTCACCCCGTCGGGAGCCCCCTCGGCCTCTGGCGCCTCATGCCTCCCTACTCCGCCACTTGAGGAAGAGTCGCCTTGGCCGACTGGAAGGGAAGTCACCATCACTGGGTTCTCGCGAGGCCCCCGGAGGCCGGCGGGGCACGGCCCCCACTCATCAAAGATAGGCATCTGATTCACAAAATCGCCCCTGTTCTGGCAGAGGTACAGCAAGGCCCCTGCCTGCTGGATGCTGCTAGGGTTGGGGTCCCCAGTCAGGATCAAGAGCACTATCGTCAGCACTTCAGGCGTCAGGTCATCTTCCTGGAACCTCATACGATCATCACGCCCGTTGAAGGCCCACATCCGGCGGGAGTGGCGTTGGAGAGGAGCAATGCGGCGAAGCAGGAACACCTTCACCACCTTGGGCGTTGTCACGCCAAGCGACCTCAAGAATGCAAAGCGGTGCCAGACGAAGACGAGCCGGGGGGCTCTCAAGCGTCTACTGGCCCCAGCCAGAATTGGGGACAGCAGGCGAAGTTGGCTCCGATAGCAGGGGGCTGGGCACCCCTGCATCCGCATACATCCACCGCTCGCGGAACCCAGCCGCGGGCCGAGGGAGCCTGAAGTCAATCCCTGAGGCCGCTGTCTCAGACGCGGCAACGAAGCTCACGCACGCCCAGCATTGGGTAGGGTCGACAAGGCGCAGAGAGAAGAAGTGGCGCAGCAAGGCGACCGAAGGAAGGATGCCCATCATTGCCTCGCAAACAAAGGCGAAGACCGAAAGGAGGGTGATGGATTCAGGACCCAGATGCATCATGTGGATCTGATAGTGGGAAAGCACGTCGTTGAAGAAATCAGAAAAGGGGGGAACCAGACCCGCCCACAGGGCGTCGGCAAAATACTAGACCTCGATGGCTATCCTGTCGACGGAGAAGTGAGACGTGGGCCAGGCCGTCATCCTCCCGCATTCGTTGAAGATGGTGGCCAGAGCCAAGCTAACCTTGCCCAAGCCCTCGGCGAGGGCCGCCAACGGCGGCGAGCAAGGCGGAGGCATGGGCTTCTTCCCTCTTCCCTTCTTCGTCGAAGCCATGGCGATGGGAAGGGGGGAGGTTCGAGATTGGGTCGAAAACAGAAGCTGGAGTTCGAGTGGAGGAAGGACAGAGGGCGTTCGAGCGACAGAAAGGGGAGCGGCTGTGTACGACTGCGAGTCCGCCTAGCATGGTGCAAAATAAGGGGGGCGTGGGGGAACAGTGCCGCCCACATCAACCGCCACGCGGCGCCCAAGGCCACAGGCTGTTAGGGCCCGTGGCGCTTCGCCCTTGCCCTTTTGCCTCCCTGCATGGCCAAGTCCGGGCGCGCCTTGGGCCCCGGGGCTACTGTCGGCGTTCTGGGAACGGGGGTCCCCAGACTTGCCTGCCTGCGGCGTGGCTCAAAGGGGGGGCCCAGCACGGCCCATCTTCATCAACACAGACTCAAGACCCTCGCGAGGGGCCAAGCCTCGCAGGGCGGACGACACGGAGTTTCCTAAGGCACGGCCTCATCAGGCTGGCTCGCGAGGAGGCGGAGAGATCAAGGCGGGGTACCTCACGAGGTGCCCGTGACGCAAGCCATGATGACAAAGGGTGCCAGGCGGGCGCCAGCCCGCACAGTGTCCTCCTTTCCTCTTTGGTGCAAAGGGAGCAAGCGCAGGCGAGAGCATCGAGCAAAGGCACCCGTTTCGGTGCAACGAAACCAAGACCAGTCCAACGACAGGGAGGAAGTCATTGTGGAGCCCAAGCCAGCGTCACCACCAGAGCCTTAGGCAGGCGAGGACCAACTTTAGTCAGGATAAGTGTAGCAGATGTTCCCCTTCAAAATGGCCAATTGTTGGCGCCCTTCACGCTCAATATTTGGGAAGAGGCCCAGGGCCTTTGCCTATAAATAGGACTAGCCTCCCACAGGGTAGAGGGGTCGGATTCAGAGAGGAAATCAGAGGGAGAGAGAGAGAGAAGGGTAACTGAACCCCTCCTAGCAGTTCAACCCCCCAGCCAAGAACAGACCCTCGCGAGGCTGTTCTTCCTTGTATTGCTCATCATCATCAGCCCAAGAGGCAATCCACCACACCACACACTGGAGTAGGGTATTACACCACAACGGTGGCCCGAACCAGTATACATCCTGTGTCCCTTGTGCTATTCTTTCCATAGCTTAGATCTTAGCGAGGCGGAGGGGTACAGGCAGGTAGAAGGCGAAATCTCCGCGCGCACCCCAGTGTTCGAACCACAAGGGTCTGTCAGAACCCGAAATCCGAGAGCTTCACCAGCTCCTCCATACTCACTTGAGAAGAGGTGGACGACCACAAAGCTTTGGCAATGCTCCGCATTGCTTGCCGAGCTTGCTCGTGCAATTGGGACAGCTCTTGCAGAAGGTCGCCTTGAGAGCCGGACATTTCCTCTTCCGGATGGCCAGTTAACATACCTGCAGACATAAATCTGTCAGATCATTTCTTCACCGAATTACATAAAGGTAAAGTCAAACGCATACTGAATATGCCGCCTTGTAGCTTCCTATTCTCTTTGACGGCGTCAGCTAGCTGGGCTCGCACATCTTTTTGTTCTTCGCCCAGCAGGGTATTGGAATCCTGCAGCTTGTTCTTTTTATCCCTTGACCCGCGTCAGCACATGTTCGCCTGCCGCATGTTGCCTTTTGGCCTCCTGTTCACCAGCCTAGGCGATTTTAAGTTTTTCCCTCGGTTGATCTACTGATCCTGTCAGTGGAAACACAATAGTATAAACATTACTGGTATATGATTATACCTTTTTCTGATGCGGGGAAACATTACCAGGCGATGCCCCTTGAATTTCTCCAATTTGGCGGTAGCCGCAGCTAGCTAGCTCTGACACTTTTCCAGCTCTTGAGACAGCAGGCTATTCTTCTCCGTGAGTACCTGATTATACAATGATCCTTAAATCAGTTGTATCAACTGCTTCAAGTCTCGGGGCTACTGGTATATGATTATCAAATCTACACTTACCTGCATATCTTTTAAATGCTGGTCTGTGGCTCTAGCAAGCCCATCCTGAGCAGCTCGGATGTATGCATCAGCCGAGCTGAAGGCATTGAATGCCTCTTTCGAAAAACTGGGGTCGCGGAGAGCGGCCCTCCGGCGCCGATGATTCATGGCGCTCTCCACTTCAGAGTTTGTGACGGACATATCATCCGAATCCTCTACGGAAGGACAGTCCGGCGCCACTCCCGTGTCAGCCCCCGTCCTTAGGGCAGCGTCTGGAATCTGACTAGTGGAGGCATGGCCGGCAGGATCCCCGGACATAGTCCGGCGAATGCTTTTCCTGATAATACACAGAGGATAATGTCAAAGTTTGATATGACAGCCAGGAGCCATGATTAAAAAATCATACCTCTTTGATGAAGGTTGTGCCGTATTGTCGTTTGCCTTTCTCTTCGAAGATTTGCTCAGCGCGGGCCCCGCTCTCCTAGGAGATGCCTCTAGTACACGTTGTGGCGTCGAGCGCCTCCCCTTTGGAGCATGAAATAGTGCGGTGGCTGAGGCGTAATGAGGAAGCTCTTCTGAAGAAGGTGTCTCTTGATTACTTACATGTGAGTCGGGAAGGAGGCCGGGATAGTCGTCCATGATTGGCACTACTGTGACATCATAGCTCTCCTGGTAGAATACTCCCTCCTCGAGCTCCACAAATATGTCCGGATCATCTTCAAATCTGGGGTCAAGGTCCCTGTTGTGATCCTCTGGCTATGGGGTGGGGCTATGGATCCCCTCGGTAACCTTCCACCATTCTTGTTACAAATAGATGGGTTAATGTCCATTAAAAGTGATTCAGGGAGAGGATTGAGTAAAGTGATGGGATTAGATCTCACCCAGCTCAGAGGATTGTACATGGAAAATCCATCTTGACATTTAAGACGAGTAAACTCCTCTTTCTCCCCTTTGTATAGTTCGACCAATATTTTGACCCAAGCAACGGAGGTGTCCGGACCCTCCCGACCGCAGCGTGAGGCATGATCCTCCCCATTATAGTGCCACATGGGAAGCCCTCTGTATTAGAGTGGCTGGACCCCCCGCACTATGGAAGTCGCCATCACCTCGATTATTGATAGTCCTAACTGGGCAAGTGTCCTTATCTTGCCCATCAATTGACGGACTCCCGCGCTATCTTCCTCCTCGAGGCTCCGAGGGCGCCAGCTGTGGCGTTTCTTCAACGGAGCATTTGAAAATTCAGGAAGACCCATTCGAACTGGGTTAGGGAGAGCAACGTCTTAAATATAGAACCATTCTTAGGGGCATTCTTCGGGTGCCTTCTTCGACGTACCAGACAGGTATCCGGTCCCGGCTATGCACCATACTTCGGCGCCGCCCACCTCGAATATCGACCCCTCTCGGTTGCGAGGGACGAGGAAGAAAAGATTCCTCCACAAATCAAAGTGGGCTTCACAGCCCAGGAAAAGCTCGCATAGGGCGACAAAACCTACGATGTGCAGGATAGAGGCCGGCATGAGGTTGTGTAGTTGGAGGCCGTAATACTCCAGGAGTCAACGAAGGAAAGGGTGGATTGGAAACCCGACGACTGTCAACAAGTAAGGTACGAAGCACACCCGTTCCCTCCTGTTTGGATTGGGGAAATTTTCCGCCAGAACTTCGCCTGTGAAGGAGGTCAATCCTGCTCGAACAGGGACCAGATCCACGCGGGGAAGGAATCCATGTGTTTGGAGCTTAGCCAACAACTCATGGGACACATGACATCTCCCCCAATCACCTTTTTTGGAGCCGTGAGGGCGGAAGGAGGAACTAGGGGCGCTAGCAATGTTGAATAGTTTCCCCGGACAAGACTCTGTGGATTTTCTGTTGGGTGTGGAATGGATCTGATATCCAATCCCTTTAAATAGAGGCCTTTCTTACATGGCCGGGGGGGGGGGGGGGGGGGGTTATGTGGAAAAAATACCCCGGCCTCTCGTATTCGCTCGACATGTGGAAGCAGAAGGTGTGGAGGCACAGAAGCCGATGGGTACGACATTAAATGGAAGGCCGAATACATCTCTTTAAGTCAGGTACTTCGAAGTGATCGGAGGAGGAACCCGCCTAGCAATGCCGAAGACAATTTGTGCGCCGGACACCTCATCATTGAAGCCTGGTTCAGGGGCTACTGAGGGAGTCCTGGATTAAGGGGTCCTCGGGCATCCGGCCTGTGTGACATGGGCCGGACTATTGGGCCACCAAGATACAAGACAGAAAACTCTCTCCCGTGTCCGGATGGGACTCTCCTTTGCGTGGAAGGCAAGCTAGGAGGCCGGATGTATTATTTCCTTTCTATGTAACCGACTTTGTACAACCCTAGGCCCCTCTGGTGTCTATATAAACTGGAGGGTTTAGTCCATAGAGGCAATCATCATAATCATACAGGCTAGACTTCTAGGGTTTTAGCTATTACGGTCTCGTGGTAGATCAACTCTTGTAACCCCCATACTCATCAATATCAATCAAGCAGGATGTAGGGTATTACCTCCATCAAGAGGGTCCGAACCTGGGTAAAACTTTGTGTCCCCTATCTCCTGTTACCATCCACCATAGACGCACAGTTCGGGACCCCCTACCCGAGATCCGCCGGTTTTGACACCGACAAGCACCCTCTGGAAACACTGCGGAGTGCGGGGCCGTAGGTTGGCGTCTTGGATGATCCGGCACAGCTGACTGCCGCTCGCGTCCATCGACGCCATTGGTGCTTGTGGCTTCTGGTCACTTGGTCTTGGTCTTGGATTGGAGTGGGCAGTGTTGCGTAGAGACTAGGAGTGGTGGGGCGCCTTTATATGAGAGTCCAAACTGCGTTGCATTCCCATCGTGCTGGCTCCATTATGCTTCTCCAACTTCTGCATGCTAATTGATTGTTCAACATTTCAGGAACCACTACTGTCTGCCTTGTTGGCATTCAAGCCGTCTCAACATAAATGCATGTCAAAAAGAGACTAGTCAGTAGCAGTATACTCAATATTGTGCACCGCGACCAAGGCAGAGTGGAAAACGAGAGAACTACGTATTAATTTACGGCGTAGATTCACTCATTTTGCTCCGTATGTACTCATTTAGGGTGTAGTCACTTGTTGAAATCTCTAGAAAGGCAATACTCCCTCCATTTTTATTTACTCTGCATATTAGAGTTGAATGATGTCAAATTTTTATAAAGTTTGACCAAGTCTATAAAAAATAATATAAAAATTTATCATAGTATCAAATATATATGATGTCAAAGTACATTCAATAATAAATCTAATTGTATTGATTTGTTATTGCTTATGTTAATATTTTTTATAAACTTGGTCAAAGTTTATAAAGCTTGACTTTTACCGAAGCTAATACGAGGACCAAATAAAAACGGAGGGAGTATTTAGGAACAGAGGGAGTAGTCCCTCCTTTCCGGTTTACAGGGCTATATTATTAAGAGCAAGTACAATAGAGGTCTTATAGCCTGCTTACATGGCAATTTTGTCTGATGCAAGAGCCTGGCTATATGCATGCTCCAAGGTTCCACACCACGCCCCACCCCTACACAAAGAATGCCACACGAGCGTTCGCGACTGCCACGTTCGGGTTGCACTTGGCTCTTCGCCTCTTTGAGAAGACAAACAATGATATTACTACTTCCACAGTATTGAGTCAACTGTTGCATGTCCGTCCATCGTGTGCAGGAGGGATAGCTTGTTGTAGTAAGCAAAAGCCTGTCCTCGTTTGCGTGCCACCACACCCATGGGTGAGGGAGAGGGTGTGTAGTAGTAAAATCAAGCTTCTCCTCATTGTATGAGTTGATACGACACATCATAGCACTGGCCCCACATGTTTGCCTCTAAACTTGGCTAAAAGACCCGCAGTGTACAGTATATTCGCTGCAACCTCTAACATTTACCCCACCACAAATTAAAAAATATATTCCTGTCTTGACCAGATGAGTGTGCAAACTACAATCACCAGGATGACAGGTAGGGCGAGAAGATTATTTTTATCAAAAAATGCTTCGAGACGGCCTCTAGCATGGAGCCGACCCCAATGATTTTAAGCTTAGAGGCACTGTACACGCTATCCGACTATGTCACTATACCTCCCCAACACATGAAGCTGCCACACGAGCGTCCGGGTTGCGCTTGGCCCTTCGCCTCTTTGGGAAGTCGAACAATGATGGTACTACTGCAGTGGAGTACTACAGTATGCTTCTCGCCATCTGACACCGAATGAACTGCTACATCTCCATCGTGTGCCGGAGGGAGAGCGTGTAGCGAAAGCTTCTCCTAGTCCTGCGAGCCACCACGCTCTTGGGCGAGAGAAAGGGTGTTGTAATCAAACTTCTCCGTGTTGTACGAGTTGACGCGACACATCAAAGCAGTGCACTCGGTATATTTCAATAATTTGCGTTTACCGATGCATTAATTACAACACATGCATGCATGCCATGACTTTCCTTTTGATACTTGCATGTGTTGATTTAATGCACCTTGAAGTAGTATGAATATGTCACGGTAAAACTTTGTAATGCCCCGGCCCTAAAGCGAGATATGGTTGTGCACGAGGAGGCGAGATCATACCGACGGAACAGGACCCGATGATGGAGCTCTTGATCGTCTCTATGGACCTCACCTTGTTCCACTGCCCCTTGAAGCCTCCAGTGTATGAGGTTCGAATACACCTTGTCTGTTCGGCTGATCGAGCAAGCTGCAGGTTTCTTGATTGATGTGCTATTCGATTGATTTGTGCAGTGCAAGGGAGGTCACCTGGCCTGCGCAGACTGCCGGCGAGCGCCCGGGAACCAGCGGCAGTGCCAGAAGTTCGAGCGCGGCGGTGGCTTCGACATGCGGAACATGACGGTGGACGCCATTCTCTCCTCGGTGAGGGTGGAGTGCCCGCACGAAGGTTGTGGGATGTACGTCAGTTACCACAAGCTCGCGATCACCAGAGCGTGTGTTCTCTTGTGCCCTGCAAATTCCCCGTGCCCGTCTGTGTCTATGAAGGCCCGCCGCATGCGCTCTCCCAACACATCAGCACCGTGCATCCCATGCCCGTGCACAGGATCCAGTACGGCAAGGTGCTCCAGATGCAAGTGCGACTGTCGGAGCCACGACTCTTGCTATTCGCAGAGGAGGACAACCGCGCGTTTTTCTTGGTTGGCGGCATGATCGACTTCGGCGCGCCTATCACTGTGTCGGTCATCTGCATTAGAGTGGGGGCGTCCCCACTGCCGCACTACGCGGCCAAGCTGTGGGCGAACGGCTCGCCGGGGGAGCCCAAAGGCAGGACCGACACCATCAAGGTGGAAATGGAGGTGACAAGCAGCAAGGATCCCGGCGACATCGCAGTGCAGGAGCTGACCTTCTTAACAGTTCCGCCCAAGCTGTTGGGCAGGGTTGGGTTGTCGAGGACGGTGTCCCTCAACATTCAGATTGAAAAGCTCACCTCCTAAATGATTCTACAGTGCCTTCTATTTATCTTTGTAATATGCTAATATAGGGGTTAGCTCGGTCTACTTTAGCTTAAGAGATGGTGGGTTTTGGTGGCGACACAACAATTACTTCGACATCAGATCAATAGTTAAAGTAATTTCCAATAGTGGAACGGATATTTTGTGTCTGTTGGATATAAAGATCCTTTGCGTAAGAAGTACAACAACTTATATGCTTGTTTGTCCAGGAAGTGTTGCATACTTGTGCGAGTTGACGCGACACATCAAAGTAGTACTACTACTAGTAGTACTCCCTCCGATCCTAATTTCTCTATGCATAAGTCGAGGTGTAGATACCAAGGAGGGCCTGGTTGTGTCTATACTTGGACAACTCACCCGACTGCGCACTAGGCAGATGAAGATTGTGTCGTGTTGGTGCCGTGTGCGGCCCGCACATTAACCAAAACCTCGCGCCTCCAGCTTAGCCTCCGTGTTTTAAACTTCTCAATCTCAAGGCCAAGGAGCAACGAGAAACCTATGATAGAGCCAATCAGATGGTTGAGAACACTATAATTTGTAGCTACAGATGCGTGGGTGAGAGAGGACAAGTGCGTGCGTGCACCTCTTCTCTTCCTGTATAATGTACTAAACTTAGAGTACAAGTGTATGTGGGTGGCGTCGACCTAGGGAGCTAGAGACGGTGCGTGCGAGAAGTCCCGAGAGACTAGGTGTGTGCGTGGGAAAGAGGGAGAGAGATGATATTTGTCGATGTAATGCGTGTGAAAAAAGACTAGTCTATAGCTCGCCATGAGGCTATTCCTGTCGAATGCCCCAATAACCGTAAGATATGTATCTGAAGATGCCAGTTATTGCACATACACAGCAGTAGAAAAAGAAGTACCATGGCATATTACGAAACTGCTACACCACAGCCGAGAACACGTGCCCATGTTACACCATCCGGTAATAGTGCCGCACTTTGAAACTAGAACCGTTAATCAATTTTGAGCTTGCGTCTCGTCACATTCCAAATTACCACCACACTATATTTAATTTCAAACCTGTTCACACCGATCACAAGCTAAATGATTTCCCACTTAGGAGCCTATTAGTTTAGTACTCGGTTATAAATACTACTATGCCAAGATGACTGCACATTTCTCCTCAACTCCTCATCCACAAAAACAAACAAGTCATTCAGCATCGTTCCCTTGCATCTGCCATGGCTAACGTGAGTTCTGGGTCAAGAGATTACCACCAGGGAGAGGCGAGCATGGAAGCGGAAGCACGAGAGATGTCCCGCCTTGCCGCAAAAGCAGCCGAAATGTCCCGCCGCGTGGAAGTAGCAGCACAGAGGTCCCGCCGTGCCGCTGAAGCAGCACGGAGGTGCCGCGCGCCGTCGATGTAGCAGACTGGCCCGGCCGTGCCGCGGAAGCAGCAGAGATGTCTCATGGCACCACGAATGTAGCAGAGTAGTCCCGTTGCGCCGCGACGGCCTGGGAAAATGTCTCGCGGGCAGGCGACGACTCTTACAGGTGCATGCATGTGATCGTCCATAGACAGATGGATCAGATCTCCAGCTGGTCGAGGTTGCAGGACAACATGAAAGCCTCATTTGAAAAGGCTACCGGCGTCATCCGGCAACTACGGGAGGGCAATGCAAAGCTCCGAGCCGGAAGAGTGAAGCAGGCGGAGGAGACCTATGCCTTGTTGAACAGGACATGTGTCATCATCAAGAAACTTATGGACGAGAATGCCATGCTCCGCATCGAGCACGAAAGGCTGGTGAAGGAATCCATGGATGCTGCCAAGCAGCGTGTTAAGGACATGGAACTAATGAAAGAGATCATCGCCGCTCGCCACGAGAACTAGTCTCCGCGACCTGTAGCGCATCAAGAAAGTAGAGATCAGTGAGCCAGATCGTTGTATGCATCTTCCTTCTTCTTTTTCCCTTGTGTATTTCGGGCGTAGCCGCATGTGGCTTTTTTAATTATCTTCCTAATTATGCAAGAAAATTATTATCCACTGTCGTCGTCCTTATATATTCATCAGTCTTGCTATGAGTCGCAATAGATGCTATATAGGTCCGTCGGATCTTACATCAAGATCCGTGCAAAATTTTCTTTTCGGATTTTCTTTTTTCTCTCTTAAATCTCGGTCGAGTGAGACATAGCCACACCATTAAACAGGCAGATGGAGGTCAAAGGGTTCTCCTCTCGATAAGCACGTGCAGGGGTCTGATCGCAGGCCTCCCGTACTCAAATAGCTACCCTGCACGGCACCTCCTAGCTAATAAAAAAGGGGACGCGTGGCATCACGTAAATGGTAAGTAGAACGCCCACGGTTTCAATAATACTTGTGTTTCCGATTGTAACGTGACAAAACTTCTTCCAAAATGACTTTGTTGATTGTTAATATGTGCGCCTTCACAAACCAGACAACAAAATTACCACAACATGTTGGTGCCATGTCATGATACCAAGCCAAGTTTCATGATTTTCATGCGTTTTTTGGATTTACAGGAATTAAAAAACCAAGTTTCTCAATGTTTCCGGTCGAGCCATGTCGCCGAGATGTTTCAATTTCATTCCCATTTCTTGCATCGGACCTAGAAATTTACCCGAGGACACACATGTGACTTTTCAACCAACTTTGGTGCATTGGAGCACGTGCTTGTAGTTCAAATTTGAATTATGCACATTAAATGACCAGAAACTCAATTGATGTATAAAAACGGCCAAACGAACCCAGAATAATTCCAAAATTTAACATGACACTCATATAGTTCTATGTTACCTTTGCAAACAATATCAATGGGCGAGGGTAGCGTATATCGTTTCGTACACAAAGGTGACACGTTCCCTCTCAGAACTACGAGCATTGTTGAGAGAAGCTACGGTTTGCAAGAAGCTTATACCAAAATTTGTTTAAATTCGGCCAAATTTTTTACCACAGCATGTTAGTACCATGACATGACACCATGCCAAGTTTCATGATTTCAGGTGTGTTTTGGATTTGCAAGCATTTTAAAACCAAGTTTCTCAATGTTCTTGATCGAGCCATGATGCCCAGATGTTTGAATTTCATTCCCATTTCTTGCATGGGACCTAGAATTTCACCCGAGGGCACACATGTTATTTTTCAACCAACTTTGGTGCACTAGAGCATGTGCTTGTAGTTCAAAATTGAATTATGCACATTAAATGACCAGAAACTCAATTAATGTATAAAAAGGCCAAACAAACACGGACTAATCCCAAAAATTAACACGACACTCATGTAGTTCTATGTTGCCTTTGTAAAGAAAATCAGGGGGGCAGCGTATATCGCTTCGCACACAAAGGTGACACGTTCCCTCTCAAAAGCACGAGCCTTCTTGAGAGAAGCTCCGGTTTGCAAGAAGCTTATAACAAAACTTGTTCCAATTCGGCCAAGTTTTTTACCACAACATGTTAGTGCCATGACATGACACCATGCCTAGTTTCATGATTTCTAGGCGACTTTTGGATTTACAGGAATTTAAAAACCAAGTTTCTCAATGTTCTCGACCGAGTCATGACGCCCAGATATTTGAATTTCATTCCCATTTCTTGCATGGGACCTAGAAATTCACCCAAGGACACACATGTGATTTTCAACCAACTTTTGTGCACCGGAGCATGTGCTTGTAGTTCAAATTTGAATTGTGCACATTAAATGTCCAAAAACTCAATTAATATATAAAAAAGGCCAAACGAACCCGAAATAATTCCAAATGTTAACAAAATGTAAACTTAATTAATATTTTCTCTATGTGGGGCATTTAATAAATGTCTATTATATATGTTTTCTACCCTATTCAAATTTAGTAGATATGATGGTTTGATGCTCTCACATAATCTATTATTGGCAGTATAGGGGATGTTGATTCCAATCAACTACCATATCCTAAAGGTTAAAATAGGTACATAATCATCTTCTCTATTTTGCATAGTGCACTACCAACCCCTATACGATTATGCACATTAAATTGTTAATACGAGTTTTATGTAAACCCGAGGCTTAAAGTTGATTTTCATATTGTTTTAAATTGTGTCAATAAAGAATTTTTTAAGAATATTGTTTGCTAATGTTGTTGGATGTGTGTATGAAAGATGCTTTTTTCCTCCCGTTGCAATGCATGGGCGTGTTTTTCTAGTGTATAAAAATGGCCTAATGAACCCGGAATAATTCCAAATTTAACAGGGAACTCATATAGTTCTATGTTGTCTCTGTAAAGAAAATCAAGGGGAGGCAGCCTATATCATTTCGCACACAAAGGTGACACATTTCCTCTCGGAACCACGAGGCTTGTTGAGAGAATATCCAGTTTTGCAGGAAGCTTATACGAAAACTTGTCCCAATGCAGCCAAAAAGTATACATATGAAAACAGGGTTTAGATTATCCCGAACATCTCGCTACCTATACCAATGTACTGTGATTTGAATTCAACATAAAGTGAATACAAATATTTGAATTGGAGATCGTATGGTACATGTAGTTCATAGTGAAATATGAGTACTGCTATATGCATGTTTTTTGTTATCAAGATAATATTTAAATGATGGTATAACATGACAACAATCGTATTCAAATAAGGAAAATTGATTCAAATTTAGTCCATAAAGTAGACGACAATATATATGTTCATAGGGTGGAGTAAAATGTTCATACATGATGGAAGATCAAAATGTAGGACTACATCCATTATAAACCGCAAGGTCACCTAACGATATATTCGAATTCAACATAACGTGGATTCAAAAATTCAAATTCGAGATCCTGGCATTTGTAATCATATAAAAAGAGACATGACTCTTTCTTGTGGTGGGAATTGATTTGTTTTTTGTTGTTATTCAGGGAAGTGCGAATTGATTTGGTACTGTACAGGGTAATCTTGTTCTCCTCATTTTTTTACATTTTTCTTGTAGTTTTTTCAATGGCATTTATAGCAATATAGTAAAAGGGGACATGACTCTCTTGTGTCTTGTATGCATTTTTTTGTACACGTTAAGTTTGTTCTACCGAACATGGAATCCGCGCCTTGTTATCCCGAAATTTTCAAGCTGAAGTATCTTTTTTCTCATCAGATGTGAAACTCCTGCCTTGTCAACCCGCATCGCGCATTGTTATCCCGAAATTTTGACGCGCGCGAAAAATCCCTCCTCATCCGAAATCGGTCCCGCAGCACAGACACGCAAAACCCCCCTTCTACCCCTCAGATGGAAATGTCGGCTCGATGTCGCATGATCAAAACCGGGGGGTACACTAGTAACTTTCCCTACATTTCAGACAAGCACGTCCCTAAGCCATGGCTCCCCCTACCTTCCCCTTCGCCCCCCATTCATACACCGAGGCCGCGAAAACCCACAAAACCCCATGCTCCTCCATCGGCCTCCCGACCACCGCCCAGCCGGAGACTCTTCCCCAACGACGTCATCCATCGCAACAGCTCGCCGTCCCTCATCCACTACACCGGATGAGGATACATCATCGATCTCGTCGTCCCGCCGGATCAGCCACCCCGTCGTCCACCTCCAAGGAGCTGCCCCGATGTTTGCCTTGTCTATCAGGCCACCTCCATCCCCACAACACCGTCTTGACCTGCCCCACCAGAACCGAACACCCTGACCTCCTCCAATGAAGCCGAGGCCTACTCGACGCCACCAAGGAGGTTCTGGACTCACCGTTGCATTTTATCTTTTATTTGATCTAACAGGGCTGCCGGTGCTAGATACTGAGTAGCCATGGTGGATCTCCATCGACGGCGTCGTCGCCGGCCACTTCATCCACGGCGTCTCTCCCCCATGTCGTTGCTTCCTCAATGGTGACTTCCATACCGACACTAGCTGCTGCTGCTGCTACGGCTCTCGCTTGCGCTGCTACTACTGCTCCAGCACTCGCTCGCACTGCGGCTCTGTTCTTGCTGTCGGTCGCCCTGCTGCAGTGCTCTTGCTTTTTTTCATGCTACTGCTCTGCTGCTATTGTTGTCGGTCGCATTGCTACTCCGCTCTTGCTCTCGTTCATGCTGCTGCTCGGCTCTTGCTCTTGCTCGCGCTGCTACTGCACGACCTTCGGCAGTTACAGGAGTTGCTGCTTTAGCACTCGCTCGCGGTGCTGCTGCACGAGTTGCTCTCTGCTAGTGCATTCCTGCTCGAGTGGCTGCTGATTTAGATCACTGCTTCTCTCCTACCAGTGCTCGAACACCCTAAACTTCTATTGCAAAGCTCTGCTACTAGTTCAATCAGTTTTGACAGTAAAATTTAGTTTTGCCCTAAACTTCAGATTAACGTAGTCTGTCTTGTCTCGCTGCAGCCTCACCACCATACACCTCACTGGAGCTTCTCCAACGAAGGAACGTCCATCATAGTAGAGTAGTACCCTCGGCGCCATTTCCATAGGCCTCGGATCTTCTTCCCTGCCTTTGAAAGTCACACCAGCATCACCATCCTCCATGTCCAGCCCAATGATGTTGAGGTCGAGAAGGCTATGCCAAAGTGGTTGTACACTCGTCGCATCACTTTGTTACTCCCCATTCATGTCGATCCCTCAGGGATCCTTGATACGTCTCCAACGTATCTACTTTTCCAAACACTTTTGCCCTTGTTTTGAACTCTAACTTGCCTGATCTGAATATAACTAACCCAGGCCGACGCTATTTTAGCAGAATTGCCATGGTGTTATTTTTGTGCAGAAATAAAAGTTCTCGGAATGACCTAAACTTCACGGAGAATATTTTTGGAATATATAAAAAGTACTGGCGAAAGAATCAAGACCAGGGGGCCCACACCATGTCCACAAGGGTGGGGGGCGCGCCTACCCCTTGGGCGCGCCCCCTGCCTCATGGGCCCCCTGGAGCTCAATCGACCTCAACTCCAACTCTATATATTCATGTTCGGGGAGAAAAAAATAAGAGAGAAGGATTCATCGCGTTTTACGATATAGAGCTGCCGCCAAGCCCTAATCTCTCTCGGGAGGGCTGATCTGGAGTCCATTCGGGGCTCCGGAGAGGGGAATCCGTTGCCATCGTCATCATCAACCTTCCTCCATCACCAATTTCATGATGCTCACCACCGTGCGTGAGTAATTCCGTCGCAGGCTTGCTGGACGGTGATGGGTTGGATGAGATTTATCATGTAATCGAGCTAGTTTTGTTAGGGTTTGATCCCTAGTATCCATTATGATCTGAGATTGATGTTGCTATGACTTTGCTATGCTTAATGCTTGTCACTAGGGCCCGAGTGCCATGATTTTAGATCCGAAACTATTATGTTTCCATGAATATATGTGAATTCTTGATCCTATTTTGCAAGTCAATAGTCACCTACTATGTGTTATGATCCGGTAACCCCGAAGTGACAATAATAGAGACCACTCCCGGTGATGACTATAGTTTGAGGAGTTCATGTATTCACTAAGTGTTAATGCTTTGGTCCGGTACTCTATTAAAAGGAGGCCTTAATATCCCTTAGTTTCCAATAGGACCTAGCTGCCACGGGAGGGTAGGACAAAAGATGTCATGCAAGTTCTTTTCCAGAAGCACGTATGACTATATTCGGAATATATGCCTACATTACATTGATGAATTGGAGCTAGTTTTGTGTCACCCTATGTTATAAATGTTGCACGAGGAATCGCACCCGGCATAATTATCCATCACTGATCCATTGCCTACGAGCTTTTCACATTTTGATCTTTGCTTAGTTACTTTTCCGTTGCCACTGTTACAATCACTGCAAAACTGCTACTACTACTTTTGCCACCGTTACCGTTACTTCCATATTACTTTGCTACTAAATACTTTGCTGCAGATATTAAGTATTTCACGTGAGGTTGAATTGAGAACTCAACTGTTAATACTTGAGAATATTCTTTGGCTCCCCTTGTGTCGAATCAATAAATTTGGGTTGAATACTCTATCCTCGAAAACTGTTGCGATCCCCTATACTTGTGGGTTATGAATCCTTTGGTTCAAAGCAGTTGCAAATCTAGAAATAAATTAATCATGGTCACAAAGTTAATATGGAGAAAACTAAATGCTCTTTTGGACCACAATTTTAATTGGTTTAGCAAGATAGCCATTATATGATACTAATGTGGACCAAATCTAAGCTCACACAATATTTTGAGGGGAGGCTTCAGCCTGTTGAAGACTACTACCGCCGGTTCAAAGAAAAAGTGAAGGAAAACATTGGAGTTGGAAACTTTACTATGGTACTACTATTCATGCATTTGGTTAGAAGGAATGGAGCAAAGCAAAACTGGAGGATTTTTTCCTTTGCTGTCTCTTTCAAAAAAACATAGGAATTTTAATATCCACTTGGACGTCCTTTTCAAATTAATATGCATGAAGAACATGACTAATTGCATTATTGGCATAATAAGATTCTTTCATTTTCACGTGGTTTCACTTTAATTTGACCATATTTCTCCATTCCTGTGCTCTTCCAATTCATGTGAACCGAACACACAGGTTGAGAGAAATCCTATGTTTGCAAATGCTCTGTTTTGCACGTGCATTCCTATCCTATTGCTGTGTTTTTCCCGTCCCTGCATTTATAGAATCCTCCAATTGTAAGGAGCCCTTACAGATTTACTTCATTTTCAGATAGGCGTCAAAGAAAACTCTATGTGTTATGTCCTGCTCCTACCGTGCCGTCATCCACCCCACTTGAAGTGAGCCATCGGTGGAAGCGTTCACTCCAGCAGAGATTCCCCCCAACAGACTTTCTTTCGCCGCCTCAGATCATCTTCCCCATTGCCGGCAGCCACGCCAACTGCATTACCATCATCGACTGGGCAGATGAACCCGAGGACTACACAGTTCCGGAAGAGAGGTCGCACTCTTTCATGTCTGCTTATGTTATCCATCAGTTTTTATTACCTGCTACTTTATCGTCCTGTTCACCTCTTAGACTCCAATCAGGTCCAAACTAATGTTCAAACTTGAATTTTAAAATGCTTGTGGAGCACATATCGAGGCAGCAATGAATAGTATCTGTCTACTATCTGGTTCATTTGGGGTCTTCTATGTGGTTCATGTTGGGTGGGCAACAAACAGTAGATGATCCATCGTCTATGTTTTTAAACTGAAGCTATAATCTACCTGTTATCATTAGTTTTGGATCTATCCACTCGTTTGCTACCATCAGTCTTGATTTTTGCATGCACCCTTAGGCCTTATATAATCTAACTATGGTTTTTTATTATGCATGTCAGTTATCGTACACAATCGTACTAAACATGTAGAGAAAAAGAGAAGCCCGCTGCGTGGGAATATAATGTCATGCAGACGCCGCTCCATGGTGGGCGAAGTGGGCCCCTCCCACCATTCTAGATTGTATTTTCTAGAGGAAGATAACTATTCAGAGGGGGATTCAGAGGGGGCCGACCACTCCTATTTACCTCTGAGGTGTTTGCTCTAACCTAGCATGCTGATGTTGCTCATATCATGCATATGGCGCATCGCATTGCTTACATTATACATCTTATATGCCATCATCTTAGTTTAGATTTGCTTTGTTTGAATCCCACCTGTTTGATTTCTATATCATACTCCCACCGTTCCTAAATATTTGTCTTTTTAGAGATTTCTACAAGTGACTACATACGGAGCAGAATGAGTGAATCTACACTCTAAAAAGACAAATATTTAGGAACAGAGGGAGTATATGGGAATTATGAAATGCCATCTTATTTAGCGAGGCATCATATACGTGAATCATGCTATGCCATCCTGTTTAGCCAGTCATTGTATATGTGAATTGTATCGTGCCATATTTTTTTCATAATGTATTCCATTTGTCAACAGTGTTTATACATTCATCTACTCTTCCTGTGCATCAGCCATTTGAGTCAGTCATGGGAAAATCTGGAGTGAAAACAAGGACTTCTGAGCAGTCAGTGCTACCTGTCGATGCAGATTTCTTGCTGGTTATAGATATCTCCTCAGAGGAGGATTTAGAGACAGATGACCAGTCGTATTCCCCCCGAGGAGCATGCTCTAACTTGGCAGTGTTATATTGCTCATATCATGCATATGGTGTCTTGCATGGCTATGCCATCTGCTTAGATTAGACATGCTTTGTGTGAATGCCTCCTATTTTCTCTCTATATTAGATATGTGAATTATGCAATGCCATGTTTTTCAGCTAGTTATCATATATGTGAATTATGCACCGCCTTGTTGCCAGGCATCATATATGTGAATTATCTTATGCCATCCTTTTTTCCATTACGTATTCCATCTGTCGACAATCTATGTATATTTAACTACTCTTCATGTGTATTAGCCATTTGAGCCGGTTATGGAAAAATCAAGCGTGAAAACAAGGTCTTCAGAGCAGGCAATGGTACATGTTGAAGCATATATCTCGATGGTTACAGCTAGCTCCTCAGAGGAGGATTCAGAGACAGATGACCAGTCCTATATCCCATGTTAGGTGTATGCTCTAATTTGCAATGTTTATATTTCTCATATCATGCATATGGTGTCTTGCATTGCTTAGTTTAGACATCATATGCACAATATTCAATTCCATCTGCTTAGTTTAGAGATCATACATGCGAGTGCCAACTGCTTAGTATATGAATCAATTATGTCAATTATATCATGCCATGCTGTATATTGAGACAACATGTATGTGAGTTATTTCATCCCAACCTATTTTAGAAAGACATCATATAGTTTTGTCATGTCATCCTGTTTAGATACTCATCATATGTTGAATTATGCCATTATATCCTGTTAAGTTATCTATCATATATCTATAACTGTGTCATGCTATCCAGTTTAGTTAGCCATCATATATGTCCTATATGTGAATTACCACATCTATCTATCATAGAATGTCTGTACATTCAATTTCTTTTCTTGTTTATCAGCGACTTGAATTGGAGGGGGTGATGGCAGTATGTAAGGGAGTAAAAACCCGTTCTTCACAAAAGACGGTGCTACCGGTCGATGCAGATAGAACCATGGTTGTACTGGCCAATGAATTAGCCCCACCACACATAATCGAGACTCTTCCAGATTGCTCACTTACACCGTTGCACAGAGAACCATCTACAACCCATCTAACCCCAACCCCAACGGAGAGTAACCCACTTCTAGTTGACACAACACCATGTCAACCATAGACACTACAAAAAAAAAGTAACATCAGTGACATTTTGGGCCGAATGAATTTTTTTCTCTCATCTTATGGCACTTCTATCACGATAATTCTGACAAAACCCGATATCATCATAGATATGGTGGGCTCCTACTTCTATGAAAAAATCATGATAGAAAATGGGCTTTTCGTCCTGGGTGGGCCGGAGACGCAGTTGCACGACATTCTTTGGGCCGCCCATGATAGAAAAACTGTGGTAGAAGCGAGGGCGAGGAAAATATTAGGGAGTTCCCGGTTACGGTGGGTGGTCGGGGCCGAGCGATGCATGGAGGTTTGCACGTTTCTCTCATACACGTACGCGCGTGTGTGCAAGGCGTTGCACTCTAGCTGAACCCGAGTGAGGCGTTCGTCTCTCACTGAACCCAAGCGATTGCAATAGCTACGTTATTGAACCTCGATCGTTCCCTTGCTGTTAACTAAACCCGAGTGATTCCTTCGCTACTGCTGCTAACTGAAGCCGATCGATGCTGCCTCTTGATGAACAGTGAGCATTGTTGGGGGTTTGGATGAACAATTGCCAGTGGGGGGTTGGATGAATAGGACCCTGTGGTAGTAGAGGCCGTTGCCGCTGGATGAACAGGACCCCGATCGAGCCGGTTAGGGGTGGATGAATAGGACCCTGTGGAGGGCTGGATGAACAGGACCCCGTGGAGGGCTGGTTGAACAGTAGCCAGTGGAGGGCTGGATGAATAGTAGCCCATGGAGGGGTGGTTGAACAGGACCCCATGGAGAGGGCTGGTTGAACAGTAGCCGGTGGAGGAGCGGTGGTGGCTAGATGAACAAGAGCCCATGGATGAACAGTCGCAGCTGGAGGCTAGAGGAGGTCGACGGTGGATGAACAGTAGCCCGTGGAGGCTGGAGGAGGTCGATGGTGGAGATGAACAATATCCCGTGGAGTCCCGTTTTGCGGTACACCACACCCCTCCCGATGAACATGACCCTCGTTTCGACCGTAGCGCTCCAACACAAGTTCGTTTCCTCTGTTTTGCGGTACGCCACACCCCTCCCGATCAACAAGACCCCATTTCGACCATAGGAGGTCCAAGAGAAGTCCATTTCCTCCATTTTGCGATATGCCAGACCCCTCCCGATGAACAGTATCCCGTTTCGACCGTGGCCGGTCGAACACAAGGCCATTTCCTCTATTCTGCGGTATGCCAGGCCTCGTTTCGATCGGCTGTTCCATCCAAGCTGGTTGGCTCCCAATTAAAATGACGACGACACAATTTCTCCCTTCTGACCCAGCCATGTACACGAGCCCTGGCCATACGTATGAGCGAGTAGGCATTCGAGATCCCGCCCGTATGTATGTATGTGGCCGTATTTACTTCCTTGCACCCTGGCTGCTGTACGTACGTGTACACGATATTAACGGGACTGTGTGACATGCTACGTGAGAGCTTCTACTACGACATGTGCACACCTCTACTACGACACGCGCCCTTCCTTACACGGCCACGGTTCATCACTACAGCCTGCAGACAGACCGATCGACCAGTATGTATGTACAAATTCGCGACTAGAATGACAACGCTACGTATGCTTCGACCAGGTGGGCCCCGACTGTCAGGCACTTCCTTGTGTGCGAAGATGTAGCTGGTGGGTCCCATCAGTCATGGGGGAAACATTTTTTTGTGAAATACGGTGGCCTGTCTGGTGGGTCCCTGCTGTCAGGTGGAGGAATAATTATTTTGCCCGTAATAAGGAGGCACTTCCTTGTTGATGCCATGGAACCAATTGTCAGCCTCTCCACATATAGTACTCTTCTGATGGAAGTCGTTCCTTGACCACGTTGACCATGCCGAGATGACAACACTAAGGCAGTGGACGACGACAAGGCCTAGGAAGGGGATTACGCGGAGCCGGGGAAGACGTGGCAGTGGAAGCCCATGCGGAGAGGAGTACGAGAGTTCACTGGTTCGGCTGCAGTGTGAGGCTGCCGCCGCCACAGGGCCTGGCAAATGGTGGGAGTAGTAGGGCGCGCTGAGGCCTCCACGGCAGCACAACCGGCCACGGGAGGCAAGAGCACGTGGTGGTTTGGTCGACTAGAGCAAGAAAATCAGAGGTTGAAGAAGCAGGACGACCGTTGGATGTTAACAATCCAACGGTCACTGGTGATAGAATCATTTGTTGACTAAATTGACAAAGCCCTCTGTCTGCGTCAACTTAGTAGGCCTACAAGTCAGCCTCCAACTATGGTGGGTCCCAGCTAGCAGGGGGAGTATTCATTTTTTGTGCGTAATAAGGAGGCACTTCCTTGCGTGCGAGGATAAAACTGGTGGGTCCGAGCTGTCAGCAGGAGTATTCATTCTTTTTGTCGTAATAAGGAGGTACTTACTTGCGTGCAGCCATGGACCATGTGGGTCCCAACTGTCAGCCTCTCAATGTACATCCCTCTTCTGATGTTGTCGTTGTTGACAATGTTGACCATGCCATGCCGAGAAGACTAGGGCAATGGACGACAGCGAGACCTAGGAAGGGAATGACCCGGAGGCGGTGAAGCCACGACAGTGGAGGGATGTCCTGGCCAGCGGTGGGAGTAGTAGGGGGCGGTGAGGCCTGCGCGGCACCACAGTCGGCCACGGGAGGCGGGATCAGGTAGTCCCGCTGGCGCTGGATTTGGTAGCTGGAGCAAGAAGATCAGAGATTGAATAAACACGACGGCCATTGGATTAACATCCAACCGTTACGTCTGCTAGAATCGTTTGTTCATGTATATAATAAGTAAAAAATGTTGCATACGCGTCAACTTAATAGGCCCACCAGTCAGACCATTCCATATTTTTTAATAATATATATATAGCTCATAGCAACTTCTTATGCAATTTATTAAAGTCCCTTTTTTGTTGTCCAGAGCAAGGGTTAAAAATTTAAACGAAATTTCGCATATTTCCGTGGGTTCCAAACTATTTTTTGTTGGGGAACGCAGTAATTTCAAATTTTTCCTACGCACACGCAAGATCATGGTGATGCATAGCAACGAGAGGGGAGAGTATCGTCTACGTACCATCGTAGACCATAAGCATAAGCGTTATGACAACACGGTTGATGTAGTCGTACGTCTTCATGATTGACCGATCTAGCACTAAAGGTACGACACCTCCGTGATCTACACATGTTCAGCTCGGTGACGTCCCGCAAACTCACGATCTAGTAGAGCTTCATGGGAGAGTTTCGTCAGAACGATGACGTGATGGCGGTGATGATGTTGCTACCAGAACAGGGCTTCACCTAAGCACCGCTACGATATAACTGAGGTGGATTATGGTGGAGCGGGGCACCGCACATGGCTAAAAGATCAACTGATCAACTTGTGTGTCCGGGAGTAGGATTCCCCCATTTCCTAGTAGAAGTAGGAGTAGGAGAGGAAGGAAGGAGGAGAAAGGGAGGAAGGAAAGGGGGGCCGGCCCCCCTCCCAATTCGGATTGGGCTTGGGGGCGCGCCTCCCTCTTTTCCCTTCCCTCTCCTCTATTCCACTAAGGCCCAAAAGGCCCATATACTCCCCGGGGGGTTCCGGTAACCTCCCGGTACTCCAAAAAAAGCCCGAACAACTCGGAACCATTCCGATGTCCAAATATAGGTTTCCAATATATCAATCTTTATGCCTCGACCTTTTCGAGACTCCTCGTCATGTCCGTGATCAAATCCGAGACTCAGAACTACCTTCGGTACATTAAAACACATAAACTCGTAATACCGATCATCACCGAACGTTAAGCGTGCGGACCCTACGTGTTCGAGAACTATGTGGACATGACCAAGACTCATCTCCGGTCAATAATCAGTAGCGGAACCTGGATGCTCATATTAGTTCCTACATATCCTACGAAGATCTTTATTGGTCAAACCGCATAACGGTATACGTTGTTCCCTTTGCCATCGGTATGTTACTTGCCCAAGATTCGATCATCGATATCTCAATACCTAGATCAATCTTGTCACTGGCAATTCTCTTTAATCATTCTGTAATGCAAAATCCTGTTACTAACTCATTAGTCACATTGCTTGCAAGGCTTATAGTGATGTGCATTACCGAGAGGGCCCATAGATACCTCTCCGACAATCAGAGTGACAAATCCTAATCTCGATCCATGCCAACTCAACAAACACCATTGGAGAGACCTATAGAGCACCTTTATAATCACCCAGTTACGTTGTGATGTTGGTAGCACACAAAGTGTTCCTCTGGTATTCGGGAGTTGCATGATCTCATAGTCATAGGAACATGTATAGTTATGTAGAAAGCAAAAGCAACAAACTAAACGATCATTGTGCTAAGCTAACGGATGGGTCAAGCCAATCACATCATTTTCTAATGATGTGATCCCGTTAATCAATTGACAACTCATGTCTATGGTTAGGAAACATAGCCATCATTGATTCAATGGGCTAGTCAAGTAGAGGCAAACTAGTGACACTCTGTTTGTCTATGTATTCACACATGTACTAAGTTTTCGGTCAATACAATTCTAGCATGAATAATAAACATTTATCATGATATAAGGAAATATAAATAACAACTTTATTATTTCCTCTAGGACATATTTCCTTCAGTCTCACACTTGCACTAGAATCAATAATCTAGATTGCATTGTAATGATTCTAACACCCATGGAGTCTTGGTGTTGATCATGTTTTGCTCGTGAGAGAGGCTTAGTCAATGGGTCTGCAACACTCAGATCCATATGTATCTTGCAAATCTCTATGTCTCCCTCCTTGACTGATCGCGGATGGAATTGAAGCGTCTCTTGATGTGCTTGGTTCTCTTGTGAAATCTGGATTACTTTGCCAAGGCAATTGCACCAGTATTGTCACAAAAGATTTTCATTAAACCCGATGCACTACGTATGACACCTAGATCAGATATGAACTCCTTCATCCAGACTCCTTCATTTGCTGCTTCCGAAGCAGCTATGTATTCCGCTTCACACGTAGATCCCGCCACAATGGTCTGCTTGGAACTGCACCAACTGATAGCTCCACCATTTAATAAAAACATATATCTAGTTTGTGACTTGGAGTCATCCGGGTCAGTGTCAAAGCTTGCATCGACGTAACCGTTTACGACGAGCTCTTTGTCACCTCCATATACGAGAAACTTATCCTTTGTCCTTTTCAGGTATTTCAGGATGTTCTTGACCGCTGTCCAGTGATCCACTCCTGGATTACTTTGGTACCTCCCTGCTAAACTTATAGCAAGGCACACATCAGGTCTGGTACACAGCATTGCATACATGATACCTGAATTCAAGTAGCTCCTAGAATATCTTTCCAATAGACACATGATACGATATGGGATCTATCATATGTTTGTTTCCGGCTTATCTCCTATGACAATGCTTTGTTTTGTTTTGGAGTTGTGGTATTCGAGTTGCTTCGATGTCAAGTGTTGTCGTAATTGATCTTTATCGTTCCTTGGACATCTCATTTCTACCGGAGTGCTTGAATGTACTTTTTGTCCATTGTAACCCTTTTTCTTATGTCTTTTAACCTACAGGGTTCTAGTAATGTTCCTTGTTCCTCTTTTCTAACGGAGTGTTTTCAACTTTGTTCATCTTCGTTGTATCCTTTCTTTCAAATTGTTTAACCTCTCAAGGTTCTTTGATTTCACTCATTTGTCCAAGAAGCAACTTTGTTTTACCTCTTCCTCTTCCGTTTCTCCCCGATGCCATCCAAGATGTCGGGACGAGATCCTCTTATAGTGGTGGAGTGTTGTAACGCCCCGAGACCATTGCGCCAGGTGTCTTCCAGTTATGCACCATCGTTTGACATGTCATTCACTTGCGTGTTGCATCTTGTCATGTCATCATGTGCATTGCATCATCATGTTTTCAAAACTTGCATCCGTCCGGGTTCTCCCCATTCCTTTCGTTGTTAGTTTTGAAAACATGACCCCCTCGAGTGCGCGTCTGAAGCTATCCCGAACCTGACCCGAGCAGTCGTGACTGTTGGTTTTGGATCATCCCCAAACATCCCGAAATCATCATCGGTTTCTCGTTGGACTCCCTTGCCTATTTTCCCCGTCCGTCCGATTACGATCGGAGGGGCCAAAATGCACCTAACCATTTTTCACCTGCTATATAATCGGAGCAACCCTAGAATCTAGGATTACGTCCCACCCATTCTGTGTCCGCCGCCGCCACTATCTTCTTGGGGATCCGCGCTGCCCAACCTCCAGCCGCCACCCACTCTCCCTCAAATCCTCCATCGAGACAACCCCGACCCCTCTGAGATCCATCGAGCCGCCAGTCCCCGCAACAGAGAGCTGCAACCTCCTCCCTCCTGCTACACAACCTCGTGCCCGAGGGCTTGTCTCGAGCACCGCCGCAAGCGGCAGTAGTCATCGGAGACCAGCGCCACTCCTTTTCTCCGTCCGCACCTCCATGGAGCCGAGAGCTCCCGTGCCTCCTGTTCCTCCATCCCCGCTAGACCCCGCAGTCCCAAACCCCCCTCAGCCTCAGCGCTCCTCCACCTCGCGATCCCGCCGCTGCCAGCGAACCTCACCACCGGTGAGCACCAGCAGGAGCCCCGGGCTGTTCCACTCTCCTTATTCCTCCCCTCTCTCTTTTATTCCTCGCTCTCCCTAATCTCTCCAGCCCTCCCTCTATCTTGGATTAATAGGAGCAATGCAGGGAGCTCGTCCATGGCGCACGAAGCATGGAGCTCCGCTCCGTTAGCTGGATCTATCGACCGCTGCCCTGAACTGAACCCCCCCCCCACGTAGCCTATGGCTGAAGCATAGGGAACACCTTTCATTTTCTCTCAATCTTCTGTAGTGGTTGGGCATTCAGCCTAACTCAACTTCACACCTTGTAATACAGGCAAGAACCCTTTCTTCGCCTGGTCCATTTTGAACTTCTTCAAAACTTTATAAAGGTATGTGCTTTGTGAAAGTCTAATTAAGCATCTTGATCTATCTCTGTAGATCTTGATGCCCAATATATAAGAAGCTTCACTGAGGTCTTTCATTAAAAAATTCTTTTTCAAGTATCCTTTTATGATATTCAGAAATTTAGTATCATTTCTGATCAACAATATGTCATCTACATATAAGATCAGAAATGCTATGGAGCGCCCACTTAGTTTCTTGTAAATACAGGCTTCTCCAAAAGTCTTTATGTAGCGACCCGACCTCAAACGGTCAAGTCTCTGTGCTTCAGTGTCATCTCTGGATCGGTAATGCTGACACACACAGTACTCGAGGATTTATAGCAGAGTAGCAATCACACACTTACTACATCGAATGTCTCCATAGAGAACTTATTACAATAAATATGGCTTAAGGCCATCTAATACGATAACAGCGGAAGGCTTGGAAGATAAAGTGAGTCCATCAACTCCAACGGCATAGCTGAGCTGCACGGCAATGACCTAATGAACCTTACTCCTCGTTTGAAAAGTCTGCAATATAATACGTTGCAGCCCGAAAACGGGTCAGCACATGGAATATGCTGGCAAAGTAACAGAGTAGAGCAAGAACAGAATAATGCTATCTCTACATGCATATTTGGCTGGTGGAAAGCTCTATGGTTATAGTTTTGCGTAAAGCCAGTTTTTCCCTACAACAAAGGAATAGATTTTAATTTAACTATCATGGTAGTTGAAACATCATTGAGAAGGTTCCTCCAACTCAATCCCAATTAAGGTACTTATCAACCCAACAATATTAATTTAAGAGTGATGAGATACTTAAGATACTCCAAGTACTAGATACTCAAGATGTCCATAACCGGGGACACGGCTAACCATGATTAGTTTGTACACTCTGTAGAGGTTTGCGCACTTTCCCCACAAGACTCGATTGCCTCCATTGAATTTCTCGCACTACATGGTATTTGAGAAACGGATGACCGAGACACAGTCTTTCAGAAACATTAACTCTCTACTCCAAGCAGACCATACCAAACCTACAACTCACTACCTGCTGATCCACCTCTTCAAGAGCTTCACGTAACTTACTTAACTATGCTAGAGCCCATAATAGCTTGTGACGGTCCATAGGAAGATCACACGGGTACTCCGGGATTTCCAAAAATACAAGCAACACTGGGTACTCCAGGTGCCTCAATCCATCCAGATGTGTATTTAAGTTGCCACCTTAAGTTGAACCATTAATTAACAATCTCACATCTATCATGGATTTCACTCACCCGAACCACGTCTACGAGCATAGCATAGCAATATAAGGAACACGTAAAAGTAACTCCCAAGGGTTTGAATGTAACAGGGCAATAGGTTCTACCTCATCAACTACTTGCCAACCCACATGTTAATAACATCCTAACCATGCAATGTTTGGGGATTGGAACTAATGCATAAAAACTGGGTGATAAAGGGGTATGATCAAAGTGTTAGTTGCCTTGCTGACGATCCATGTAACCTAGAGACTCCAAATGACACACTTCGCACTCCGGGAATTCTATCGCAAAGAAACAATAGCATACATAAGCACTCAAGCAAAGAAACACAGGTAAAACTCAAATAAGAAGATCTAACCAGAAAGTTCAACTAAAGAACTCCGGTTTGCAAAAAGAATCAAATCGAACGGAGCAATGAAACTCAAAGGGCGAAAGAAACAAGATCCGTTTACTAATTTGGACCTAGGTCAAATTTTACAGTAACAAGGGCTTGTTCAAGTTGGTTAAACGAAAAGAGGGTCTCGAGACGAAGATCTAGGCGCTTGAATCGCCTGATTCCGACAAACGAGCGAAAAGATGAACTAGAACGAAAATTAGATCAGAAATCGCGATCAGAAATAATTGCGAATAAAATCTGATTAAAGAAAGCTGACGAACAGGCTAACGAACGAGCGTTCGCTGTCTGCGGCTAAACGGTGAAAACCGTTCATAAAATTGAACGTACGGACGAACGTCCGCTAAATAACTAAACTCGAAAAAAACCAATCTACTAAGGAAAAATAAAATAAAACCGCGGGTCCTAAAAAACCAATCAATTTTTCCGCAGAAAACCGACGGCGGCGGCGACGGTTACCGGCAGCGCTGGAATGGCGGCGGCGGCGTGCAGCTCCGGCGGGCGGGGCAGCGGCGTGCGCGGGCGGCGGCGGCTCGGGCGGCTAGGGTTCGGGCGGGGGTGCAGGGTGGGCTGAGGGGCGGCTCCCCCAGCTTATAAGGTCGGCCGGGCTGAGAGTCCTAGACGGACACGGCCGGTTAGGTCGGTTCGCGTTTAAAAAAAAACAATTCGGATGTGTAGAAAAAGAAAGAAAATAAATACTAGACGGACTCCAAAAATCCCGAAATAAATTGTCCGCGTCCTCTAAATATAATCCGGACAAGGTGAACATTTATTTGGGCCTAAAATGCAATTTTGGAAGACGAGTATTTTTTCTAATTCAAATAAAATAGAAATGAAACTCTGAATAAAGAACTTATTTGATTTTAATATTAAATCTCTGGTATTTCTTCATTTTGAGGAAGTCATTTTATCCTCTCTCTTTTATTTTTTTATAAAAGAAATATTTCAGAGAAATAAAATTAAAATCAAGCGATCCTCTTTTCATAATTTGAGAAAAGCTCAAATATGAAAGTAACAAAATCCCCAACTCTCTCGGTGGGTCCTTGAGTTGCTTAGAATTGCTAGGATCAACCAAAATGCAATAAAATATGATATGCAATGATGATCTAATGCATAACATTCCAATTTGAAAATTTGGGATGTTACACTGTATAAAACTATATGCTTTGATCTCACTATCAAAGCGTATATTCCAACTCTGAGAGGCTTGCACCAGTCCATAAATGGATTGTTGGAGCTTACACACTTTGTTAGTACCTTTTGGATCGACAAAACCTTCTGGTTGCATCATATACAACTCTTCTTTAAGGTATCCATTAAGGAATGCAATTTTGACATCCATTTGCCAAATTTCATAATCATGAAATGCAGCAATTCTAACATGATTCAGACAGACTTAAGCATCGCTACGGGTGAGAAGGTATCATTGTAGTCAACTCCTTGAACTTGTTGAAAACCTTTTGCAACAAGTCGAGCTTTGTAGACAGTAACATTACCGTCAGTGTCAGTCTTCTTCTTGAAGATCCATTTATTCTCTATGGCCTTCCGATCGTCGGGCAAGTCAACCAAAGTCCATACTTTGTTCTCATACATGGATCCCATCTCAGATTTCATGGCTTCAAGCCATTTTGCGGAATCTGGGCTCATCATCGCTTCCTCATAGTTCGTAGGTTCATCATGGTCAAGTAACATGACTTCCAAAACAGGATTACCGTACCACTCTGGTGCGGATCTTACTCTGGTTAACCTACGAGGTTCGGTAGTAACTTGATCAGAAGTTTCATGATCATCATCATTAGCTTCCTAACTTACTGGTGTAGGAATCACTGGAACCATTTTCAGTGATGAACTACTTTCGAATAAGGGAGAAGGTACAATTACCTCTTCAAGTTCTACTTTCCTCCCACTCACTTCTTTCGAGAGAAACTCCTCTAGAAAGGATCCATTCTTAGCAATGAATACCTTGCCTTCAGATCTGTGATAGAAGGTGTACCCAACAGTCTCCTTTGGGTATCCTATGAAGACACATTTTTTCGATTTGGGTTTGAGCTTATCAGATTGAAGCTTTTTCACATAAGCATCGTAGCCCCAAACTTTAAGAAACGACAACTTGGGTTTCTTGCCAAACCACAGTTCATAAGGCGTTGTCTCGATGGATTTAGATGGTGCCCTATTTAACGTGAATGCAGTTGTCTCTAAAGCGTAACCCCAGAATGATAGCGGTAAATCAGTGAGAGACATCATAGATCACACCATATCTAGTAAAGTATGATTATGACGTTCGGACACACCATTACGCTGTGGTGTTCCAGGTGGCGTGAGTTGCGAAACTATTCCGCATTGTTTCAAATGAAGTCCAAACTCATAACTCAAATATTCGCCTCCACGATCAGATCGTAGAAACTTGATTATCTTGTTACGATGATTTTCCACTTCACTCTGAAATTCTTTGAACTTTTCAAATGTTTCAGACTTATGTTTCATTAAGTAGATATACCCATATCTTCTTAAATCATCTATGAACGTGAGGAAATAATGATATCCCCCGTGAGCTTCAATGTTCATTGGACCACATACATGAGTATGTATGATTTCCAATAACTCTGTTGCTCGTTCCATTGTTCCGGAGAATAGAGTTTTAGTCACCTTGCCCATGAGGCACGGTTCGCAAGTACCAAGTGATTCATAATCAAGTGATTCCAGAAGTCCATCAGAATGGAGTTTCTTCATGCACTTTACACCAATATGACCTAAATGGCAGGCCCACAAATAAGTTACACTATCATTATCAACTCTGCATCTTTTGGCTTCAATACTATGAACATGTGTATCACTACTATCAAGATTTAGTAAAAATAGACCACTCATCAAGGGTGCATGACCATAAAAGATATTATTCATATAAATATAACAACCATTATTCTCTGATTTAAATGAATAACTGTTTCGCATCAAACAAGATCCAGATATAATGTTCATGGTCAACGCTAGCACCAAATAACAATTATTCAGGTCTAAAACTAATCCCGATGGTAGATGTAGAGGTAGCGTGCCGACGGCGATCACATCGACTTTGGAACCATTTCCCATGTGCATCGTCACCTCGTCCTTAGCCAATCTTCGCTTAATCTATAGCCCCTGTTTCGAGTTGCAAATGTTAGCAACTGAACCAATATCAAATACTCAGGCACTAATGCGAGCATTCGTAAGGTACACATCAATAGCATGTATATCAAATATACCTTTCACTTTGCCATCCTTCTTTCCCGCCAAATACTTGGGGTTGTTCCACTTCCAGTGACCAGTTCCTTTGCAGTACAAGCATTCAGTCTCAGGCTTAGGTCTAGACTTGGGTTTCTTCACTTGAGCAACAACTGGCTTGCTGTTCTTATTGAAGTTCACCTTCTTCCCTTTACCCTTTTTCTTGAAACTGGTGGTCTTGTTGACCATCAACACTTCATGCTCCTTCTTGATTTTCTGCATCCTTTAGCATTGCGAAGAGCTTAGGAGTCTTCTTATCCATCCCTTGCATATTATAGTTCATCACGAAGCTCTTGTAGCTTGGTGGCAGTGATTGAAGAACTCTGTCAATGACACTATCATCAGGAAGATTAACTCCCAGTTGAGTCAAGTAGTTGTGGTACCCAGACATTCTGAGTATATGTTCACTGACAGGACTATTCTCCTCCATCTTGCAGCTGTAGAACTTATTGGAGACTTCATATCTCTCAATCCGAGCATTTGCTTGAAATGCATGGCACACTAAACTATGGAGTAGTCATCAGCTTTGCTCTGCCAGGTGTTCATAACATCTGGCGTTTCTCCTGCAGCGGGTTTGTCACATAGCGGTGCTTCCAGGATGTAATTCTTCTCTGCAGCAATGAGGATAATCCTCAAGTTATGGACCCAGTCCGTGTAATTGCTACCATCACCTTTCAACTTAGCTTTCTCTAGGAACACATTAAAATTCAATGGAACAACAACACATGCCATCTATCTACAACAACATAGACATGCAAAATACTATCAGGTACTATGTTCATGATAAATTAAAGTTCAGTTAATCAAATTACTTAAGAACTCTCACTTAGATAGATATCACTCTAATCATCTAAGTGATCACGTGGTCCATATCAACTAAACCATGTCCGAGCATCACGTGAGATGGAGTAGTTTTCAATGGTGAACATCACTGTGTTGATCATATCTACTATATGATTCAAGCTCGACCTTTCTATCTCAGTGTTCCGAGGCCATATCTGTATATGTTAGGCTCGTGAAGTTTAACTCGAGTATTCCGCGTGTGCAAAACTAGCTTGCACCCATTGTATGTGAACCTAGAGCTTATCACACCCAATAATCACGTGGTGTCTCGGCACGACGAACTGTAGCAACGGTGCATACTCAGGGAGAACACTTATACCTTGAAATTTAGTGAGAGATCATCTTATAATGCTACCGCTGAACTAAACATCACATGCAATCAATATAAGTGATATGATATGGCCATCATCATCTTGTGCCTTTGATCTCCATCTCCAAAGCACCGTCATGATCACCATCATCACCGTCTTGACACCTTGATCTCCATCGAAGCATCGTTGTCCTCTCGCCAAGTATTGCTTCTACGACTATCTCTACCGCTTAGTGATAAAGTAAAGCAATTACATGGCGATTGCATTTCATACAATAAAGCGACAACCATATGGCTCCTGCCAGTTGCCGATAACTGTGTTACAAAACATGATCATCTCATACAATAAAATTTAGCATCATGTCTTGACCATATCATGTCACAACATGCCCTACAAAAACAAGTTTGACGTCCTCTACTTTGCGGTTGCAAGTTTTACGTGGCTGCTACGGGCTGAGCAAGAACTGTTCTTACCTACGCATCAAAAACCACAACGCGGTATTGTGATTGCTTTTTGATCTTCAGAAAGAACCCTGTTCATTGAATCTGATTCAACTAAAGATGGAGAAATAGACACCCACTAGCCACCTGTGTGTGAAGCACGTCGGTAGAACCAGTCTCGCGTAAGCGTACGTGTAATGCCGGTCTGGGCCGCTTCATCCAACAATGCCGCTGAATCTAGAATCAACTAGTGACGGCAAGCAATATGTATATACCCACGCCCACAACTCCTTTGTGTTCTACTCGTGCATATAACATCTACGCATAAACCTTGCTTAGATACCACTATTGGGGAACGCAGTAATTACAAAATTTTCCTACGCACACGCAAGATCATGGTGATGCATAGCAAAGAGAGGGGAGAGTATCATCTACGTACCATCGTAGTCTGTAAGCAGAAGCGTTATGAAAACGCGGTTGATGTAGTCATACGTCTTCATGATGGACCGATCTAGCACCGAAGGTACGACACCTCCGTCATCTGCTAATGTTCAGCTCGGTGACGTCCCGCGAACTCACAATCCAGTAGAGCTTCGTGGGAGAGTTTTGTCAGCACGACGGCGCGATGACGGTGATGATGTTGCTACCGGAACAGGGCTTCGCCTAAGCACCGCTATGATATAACCGAGGTGGATTATGGTGGAGGGGGGCACCACACACGGCTAAAAGGTCAACTACTCAACCCGTCTGTCCATGGGGTGCCCCCTCCCCCGTATATAAAGGAGTGGACGAGGGGGAGGGCCAACCCTCTCTATGGCGCGCCCTGGGGGAGTCCTACTCCCTCCGGGAGTAGGATTCCCCCCTTTCCTAGTAGAAGTAGGAGCCCTTCCAAGTAGGAGTAGGAGAGAAAGGAAGGGGGAGAGAGGGAGGAAGGAAAGGGGGCCGGCCCCCCTCCCAATTCGGATTGGGCTTGGGGTTGCGCCTCCCTCTTTTCCCTTCCCTCTCTTCTATTCCACTAAGGCCCAATAAGGCGCATATACTCTCCGGGGGGTTCTGGTAACCTCCCGGTACTCCGAAAATGCCCGAACCACTCAGAACCATTCCGATGTCCAAATATAGGCTTCCAATATATCGATATTTATGTCTCAACAATTTCGAGACTCCTCGTCAAGTCCGTGATCAAATCCGGGACTGCGAACTACCTTTGGTACATTAAAACACATAAACTTGTAATACCGATCGTCACCTAACGTTAAGTGTGTGGACCCTACATGTTCGAGAACTATGTAGACATGACCGAGACTCATCTTCGATCAATAACCAATAGCGGAACCTGGATGCTCATATTGGTTCCTACATATTCTACGAAGATCTTTATCGGTCAAACCGCATAATGGTATACGTTGTTCCCTTTGTCATCAGTATGTTACTTTCCCGAGATTCGATCGTCGGTATCTCAATACCTAGTTCAATCTTGTTACCGGAAAGTCTCTTTACTTGTTCCGTAATGCAATATCCCGTAACTAACTCATTAGTCACATTGCTTGCAAGGCTTATAGTGATGTGCATTACCGAGAGCGCCCGGAGATACCTCTCCGACAATCGGAGTGACAAATCATAATCTTGATCCATGCCCACTCAACAAACACCATCGGAGACACCTGTAGAGCACCTTTATAATCACCCAGTTACATTGTGACGTTTGGTAGCACACAAAGTGTTCCTTCGGTATTCGGGAGTTGCATGATCTCATAGTCATAGGAACATGTATAGTTATGGAGAAAGCAAAAGCAACAAACTAAACGATCATCGTGCTAAGCTAACAGATGGGTCAAGTCAATCACATTATTTTCTAATGATGTGATCCCGTTAATTAATTGACAACTCATGTCTATCGGTAGGAAACATAACCATCATTGATTTAATGGGCTAGTCAAGTAGACACTAGTAGAAAACCGGGCAATAGCACCGGTTCGTAAGGGCCTTTAGTGCCGGTTATGGAACCGGCACTATTATTTCGGCACTAAAGCCCCCCCTTTAGGGTACCAACCGGTACTATAGGTTTTTTTTTTGAATTTTACTTTTGAAAATTTTGGATTTTTTTTATTTTTAATTTTTCTGAATTATTTGAAGATTTAGTCTCTAATCACCTCTCTTAACTACTCAAGTGTGGATCACTCATTCCAAATCATCTAACTTCCCTACCGGTCACCCATCCCTCTCACTACTCCAGCCCGAGCACGCTTAACTTCCGGGTTCTATTCTCCCTCGCTCCAAGTCTGCACTTGTTGTTTTCCTGACAATAGTAAGATGTCAATCCTATTAACCTTCAGGAATTTTGCTTGAGCATGAAGTGACACATTTCACTGTTTGAGTTTGAAACTATTGTTTTAAAAAACAATAATTATTTAGTAACACTAATATTTCTTGAATAATTAGTTTGACCATTGTTTGACCATAGTTTGACCATAGTTTGACCAAAGTTTGACCAGATTTGACCAAAATTGAAATAACTAAAATAATTATTTAGTAACACTAATATTCTAGAATAATTAGTTTGACCATTGTTTGCCCACTGTTTGAATATTTTTCAATTTTTTCAACTCTAGATCTTAAAAGCCTCGTAACTTTTTTTCTATTAGGTTTTTGAGGATTTTAAAAATGTTTAACGGGGTTCCCCCGTTAAATTTGGATGTAACTTTTCGAGTAGATGATTTTTCATATGAAAAACTTTTTCATCCGAGTTAGTATGCAAAAGTTATGCCCATTTTTACAAATTTTAGAGGGATTTTGCAAATAAAGTCAAAATTCACATTTGCAAATTTTCCCAACAACTAGACCACATATCACATGGGAAACTTATTTTCTTTTATTTTTTTGACATTTCCATCATTTTCGTTTATTTTTTAAAAAACTGAAAAGGCGATCCACATGAGGGGTGGTAGAGTTTGAAAATTGCCCTATAGTGCCGGTTCGTGGCACAAATTGGTACTAAAGGTTAGACCTTTAGTACCGGTTCGTGGCACAAACCGGTACTAAAGGTGATCATGGGGCCCCGGCCTGACGCCAGCCTGCCACCACCCCTTTAGTACCGGTTCGTGCCACGAACCGGTACTAAAGGTTCAACACGAACCGACATTAATGCAAATCCGTTCGAACCGGCACTAATGGTACCATTAGTACCGGCTCAAATACAAACCTGCACTAATGTGCTTCACGTTTGACCCTTTTTCTACTAGTGAGAGGCAAACTAGTGACACTCTGTTTGTCTATGTATTCACATATGTACTAAGTTTCTGGTTAATACAAGTCTAGCATGAATAATAATTTTTTTTTCATGATATAAGGAAATATAATTAAAAACTTTATTATTACCTCTAGGGCATATTTCCTTCATTTTTAATACCAAAATGTCGAGTCAGATTTAAAGTACTTTCAAGCCCAGTGAAGTAGGAGTCTGAAAATGTGAATAAAAATCCGAAATTATAAAGTAATTGCCAATTTGTCATCTGTTTTTATATTTACAACCCATTTCATATTATTTTCAAGATTTGCAGGTGTCTTCAAAGAGTTGTAGCCCATCAGGGCGTAGAAAAATAAGTAGGCCTGGATTGGGTATTATTTAGAAAAAATAAACTGGGCTCATTTTCACAAAGAAAAAATAGCTGGGCTGGTCATACGGTGAACATACAATATAAGCCTGGGCTAGAAGGTCCACAGCTTAGTTGAAACCCTGCTCCATCTCAACCATAAAAAAAAGAGGACTGCTCGAGCAGCTACGTCCCAGGTGTCTTGTGCTGTTCTCTTGTCTATTGATTATATGCGCTGACAATGTCGTGGGTCCCAGATGTCAGGAAACCACTAGGAGGAAGCGTTATCTTTTTCCATACGCTAACATGGTGGGCCCCTATTATCATTCTCTCCACATACTTCTACCGATTCCTGTTGTTTGCTGACCATGTTGACAACGCGAGAGGGCGGTGCCACGGCGAGCACACCAAAGCACGCGGAGGACAACGGCGAGGCTTTGGACATCGACGTTAACGATTTAGGAGATGGTGGGGCGGCGATGTGTGTGCTGAGGCGCAGTCAGCCGTGGGAGGGAAGCAGGCGGACCTGCTGGCGCTGGCTTGGTTTTGGCGGCTGGAGGAAGACAGGACTGAAGAAACACAACAGACTGTAAAAGCACCAGGAGTACTTAACAACCTGAACTGAAACCAGCAGGGACACTTAACAACCATAGCTGAAAGTAGTATGAGTACTTATACAGGTTCAATCGTACAAAGCACGGCTCGAAGAGTGCTACTTTGCCTACAGTTACCAAGGGTAAGGCCACCAAGCCCCAGGACAAGGCCCAAGCGCCACCCCGCGCATCCACAACCTTCTGAAAGCGGCTTCATCTCGCAATGTGGTCAATAAATAGGATGTTCGCTTTAGAGCCATGGAAAAGCAGGAACATAATCTTCTGTCCTATTCTCCAAGAGGGACGGGCCTTCATTATTTGAGACCACTCATGAATAAGTATATTTTCACCTCCAAGGGAAATGGACTAGGTCAACATAAACATCATGTTGTGACCAAGCGCAAGTCTGACCCGACCATGGTCAGGCATCTGTATAGGAACAATAGAACTGGGAAGTTTCTGTTTCAAGAAGATCACAACTGTAAAACTGTGTATAAGCAATAGTTTATGAACAACATATATAACAGAAAACAACTCATATCATAAGTTTCTCGACACAGTTGGACCTTTTCAACGAGTGCAGCAGTGGCACACATATCCCACGTGGCCTTCCAACATTGAAACACCCTACAAGGACCTCAAGACGGTCAATAAAGTGTAGGAACTTGTGGATGTCATCCCAATCAACTTTAGTTCCATCATTAATAGCCAAGTTCTTATATAATAACAAACGAGTAGCCTGCTTAACTCTGAAAAAACCTACATGTGCCACCAATTATAAGAAAATATTAGTTAGGAGTAGCATATTCGTGAGAGATTCATTGCCACTTCTAAAGTTAAATTGTGGTTAGTTAGACAGAATAGGTGGATTAAGAAGTAATCGAGGCAACAAGCAAGAACCAGATAGAAAACTAACATGGATGAACAATTGGAATGACGTCAGGGTGGAAGATCGCAGTCAAGATGAGACCAGGTTATGCTATTTCCATCAAACGTGCGCCAACTTTCAGTCCGTAACACTTCAGAATGTTTATCTAAGTTCAGCCATAAAAAGCAGTGATCTTCTTGGTTCATGAACCCAACTCAGAACTTATATCCATGGCTTGTCTTCACTTTGACCATTATCACTTTGACCATTAAACTGGTGTATTCAGTTATGGCAAGGCCGAGCATCTTGAGTACATGTGTTCTGGCAGAGCAAGTAATGCACTGCAGGAAAAATAATATGAGAACACAATGTATTCCCTATCAAAATCTAGAAATAATTTCCTCCTTCACGTCAGTATTGACCATGGTACTAGTACCTTTTATCCAAATATAGAAATCCAAATTTCCAAATTAGTTGACAACATGTTCAAAAAACCCCACTCCCACCCGGTATATATAGGAGGGAGAGGGCGGCGGCTTGCGTGGAGGAGGAACTACCGCAGGATGCTGCTAACACAACACTATGATCACAGACCCTTCGAGAAACTATGTGCGATGCAATAATCGCAAACGGTGCTGTATGAAAATCGTCAGAAATGTATAAAATGTTTGTGATGATGGATGCATCAAACATGGTTCAAGTTTTATTTGTGTGTGCGATAAAGGGCATATGGTTCAGTTCAATGTTTGCGACGAGGAGAGACAAAAGAAACGGGCAGCCAGATGAAGGCGCGTGTGATACACAGCATACGGTTCACTCGGATGAACTGTTTGTGATTAGGCAACACAAAAGAAACGGACAGCCAGATCAAAGGTGTGTGCGATATACGGCATGTAGTTCACTCGGATGAACTGTTTGCGTTGAGACATGAGAACAGAAACAGTTCAAATGAACAAGATGTGTGTGATACGAGGAAATCAGGTCTGTAATCAGAGACGTGTACGAAGACCGATAACAACACAGACGATTACTGCTAACAACCGTGTGTGTTGTGAGCAAACGATTGTTGGTATACAATTGTGAGTGATTGATGAAAACATCACCGACGGGTTCCGTTATTTAGTCCGTGTGCGATGTGATTTTCTTTGTCCGCACAACATCTACGCTCTGTCTACAGCATCAACATATATACTTAAAAAGACAGCATTACATAACCAAATTAAGCATACAATTACACAAGTGACTACACACATAACATTTCCACACACCAAAGAAAGCAATTACATGCATACTAAAGTAGGAGAAACGAGGATCTAATCGTGTACTTATTGTTGCGATGACGCTTGCCGTTGCTCTGCTTCCGGCTGGATCCCTGGCTGTTTTGGGGAAGGAGGGACTTCCTCATGTCATTAATCCGCATGTACATGTCGTAGCTCGTGTAGGCCTCCTTGGCCGCGTACACGACGTGAGATTTGTCAAGTTTCTCCATCCAGGCTGAGTGCCAGGCACGCTTGTCCTTGTTCCATGAATCCTTCATGTCTCTGTAGTAGGGGTTGATGATGGCCTTGGTGAGGTGAACCAGTGAGTCCTTCTCATGCTCCTTGCTGCCCCTAATCTTGTATTGGCCCTGGATGTCGAAAAGATTCTGGTAGGCGATGCCCAAATTCTCGAGCGCCTTTACATCATTGGTGATGTCCACCGTAGCGAACATGTAGTGGGGGCTATTGAAAAACCTGGCGAAATGCTCGCAAGGCCTTGTGGCCAGGCAGTAGTGGTAGACGAGGACGTGGTGGTGCACGCACATCTAGGTGATGGCGACCTTGGGACGAGACCCGGCACGAGCGCGGGTGTACTCGAGGTCGAACCCGACCAGCTTGTACTTCTCCTCGGCAAGAAACAGCTCCATGATGTGGATGGAGTGTTCCGCCTAGACCGGGTCGTTGGTGTACACCACCGAGAGGTCCATGAACCTTCTATGGGTGTCCACCACGGCACGCATGGTGAACCGCTGCTCGTCGTCGGCAGCCGCTCGGAGCGCCATTGGAGCCGTGCAGGATACCCTCTAAGAATTTCTCGTGGTGGGTGTGCTTCTTACAATGGTGGGGCGCGATCGAAAGGTTGAAGCGACAAAAGGGTAGGTTAAATGGCTGCTGTAATAAATGGGGGCCGGCCAGCCTGTAATCGTCACGTCGTGTCACGACGTTCATAGCGAAGGATTCTAGAATCCAGTGCATTGTTGACAACACCGTACCCCAGGCGTGGGCTCGAAGAGCCTGTTCCCGCGCTACCGCATTGTTTACCGCGCAAGCTTCCCGCCCGGCTAGTTTGGCCACGCGTCGGCTAGAAGAGGGACAAATCATGGGCGTTTATTGGCAAAAAGCTTTGTAAAAATGAAGTGTGTGGAATGACTTCAGTCATAAGTTTACCCTTGGGTGATGAGGTCAAAGTTACACAGAAGGGTGATGATGGACACTCGAGTGTGATAATTAATTCTGCGCTCTACAGTGCACTTGGTGGAAGAAACCAACTATGTGCAATATTATCGAAGATTGTACTCGGGTTAGCTATACAGATCGTGTGCTGTGAGATTGACAAGGTAAACTGATTCGAGAATGGTCAATAAAATCTAAGACCATTGCATATTAAGGTCAAAATAGTGCTAGCAATATATGAGTCTCCTACGATGCCATTTCAACGATTATATCACAAAAGCTCGAAATGTTACATGGTTCAAATTCCAGAGTTATATGGCTCAAATTTGAATATTACAAGGTTCAAACTGATATTAGAAATGAAATTCAGCTCATCAGCTGCAAACGCTCACGCTGATGCACTGAACATGGATATCAGAGAGGTTCAAACTAATATCACAGCTTCTAAGTCTGGCTTCGAAACCTCACAATTTTTGCAAAGGGGTCAGCCACTGAGAAGTCATGTATGGGGTTGACCCGATGACTTCCGATTACTCTATCATCTGAAGTTCCAAAATGAAATTCAGCATTGTTGGAGCCTACTCCATTCTGCCGAAGGAGCCGGCGCTGATCAATAGACCATTCATTTTTGCGGAATAAATGTAGGGTAAACCTCATTTCCTTCAGCACGCTTGATCTGAGAACAAAGAACCTGGCGAATATAATCTCCGGTAAGGTCCCTTAGTAGGAGTTCAAAGTAATTTCTGTGAGATGTAGATCTAGGCATTCGACGTGATTGTTATATTGTATCACATTATCCACCACAGGGCCTAATCTTATATGGGAAAGAAGAAAACATGTTAGTGCCTACATGCAGTTTTGAACATTACTACATGCCTAGCTATTTGGTTTGCAGGATTTGTAAAATGCACTAACATGCCATCTTCGATCTGACATGATTAACATGGGCATTTTATTACATTCTAGAAAAATGTAGCCTTCTTCACAAGAGGTTGGAGTGGATGAAAAGTTCCCTAAGAAAACTAGTACAGATGAATCCAAAGGAGAAATGCTTATTGAATGTAACCATATGGAATCTAAGGGACCAACACGGCACTAGTTAAATAGCCTCCCAGAAAATTCTATTGGCAACTGGGAAGACTTGGAAGATGCCTTTAGAGACAACTTCCAAGGTACCTATGTACGCCCCTCGGACGCTGATGACCTGAGTCACATAGTCCAGCAACCCGGAGAGTCAGCCCGGAAACTCTGGACAAGGTTCTTAATTAAAAGGAATCAAATCATTGACTGTCTGGACGCCGAAGCCCTCGCGGCCTTTAAACACAGCATCCGCGGCGAATGGCTCGCCCGACACCTCGGCCAAGAAAAACCGAACTCCATGGCAGCCCTTACCACACTAGTGACCCGCCTTTGTGCGGGAGAAGATAGCTGGCGAGTCCGGAGAAGCAATAGGACAAGCGACCCTGGCACCTCTGAAGCTAGGGACGACAATGGACAACCACGATGCAACAAGGACAAGCTTCGAATCAACAATGAAGGTACCAAAGACACAATGGTCAACGCTGGATTCAGTGACTCTAAATCCGGTCAACGGAAGAAGCCGTTCAAAGGAAACAAAGATGGTCCATCTAGTTTGGACAGAATACTTGATCGACCTTGCCAGATTCACAGCACCCCCGATAAGCGTGCCAATCATACCAACAGAAACTATTGGGTCTTTAAACAGGCCAGCAAGCTTAACGCCGAACATAAAGGGAAGGGGCTGCCCAGCGAGGACGACGAGGAAGTGCCTCGCCCATTGAATATGGCAGGACAGAAGAGATCCCCCCCCCCCGAGGTAAAAATGGTGAATATGATATATGTCACACACATCCAAAACAGGGAGCGCAAGCGCGCGTTAAGGGACGTCTATGCCGTCGAGCCGATCCCCCAAAATTCAACCCATGGTCGGCTTGTCCGATCATCTTCGATCGCAAGGACCACCCAACCAGTATCCGTCATGGAGGTTCGGCAGCTCTGGTCTTCGACCCAATCATCGACGGATTCCACCTTACGTGAGTCCTCATGGACGGCTGCAACAGTCTCAACCTGCTCTATCAGGACACTGTTCGCGAAATGGGCATTGATTCATCAAGAATGAAGCCCACTAAAATTACCTTTAAAGGAGTAATACCTAGTGTAGAGGCCCGCTGCATGGGCTCAATAACATTGTAAGTCGTCTTTGGTTTGCCAGATAACTTCCGAAGCGAAGACTTGGTCTTTGATATCGCTCCCTTCCGAAGTGGATATCACGCACTGCTCGGACGAACCGCTTTCGCCCGTTTTAACGCGGTCCCACACTATGCTTATCTAAAGCTCAAGATGCCCGGCCCATGTGGCGTCATTACAATCAATGGAAGCACGGAATGCTCCCTCCGTACTAAGGAGCATATTGCGGCCATCACGGCCGAAGTACAGAGCGGCCTGCCAAGCCGCACGCCTCATCGGTCATCAAGCCGCCGGACTTCATTGAAGAAGACCAGTTAGTTCTGCCTGCTGACAGCTCGGTAACTCCAAAGCTGGACTAGCAGTTTTGCCTCCACCGGTCACCGCGCACATCCATGAAATTTTATCGTGCGTGCATAATTATGCACTCAAAATACCCTGGGCATCAGCGGAGGCACATATGGACATGCCCATAGTACGGTTCGACCCTATATGGCCTTCCCCTTTTCCTTAATTTTTCTCTCTCTTACCACAGGTGAATTAAAACCTATTCGTCCTACGGACCTACAAGGACTCTTATCGAGCCCGGTTTTATATAGCCGAAGACGATTCCTCTCAAGGAATCTCTCTCTCTCTCTCTCTCCAAGGCAAAAGCGGCGCAGACGTGCGGCAGGAGGTCCAAAGGATATTTTTAGACCAAAACTTTATTCAAGAACCTGTATAGAGCTTTTCCCCTTCTTCTTAGACCCCTGGCATATAAAATGGCCTTGTTGATTATGGTGCCCTCTGTAAGATCACGTTTTGATGTCTCAATCATATTTCCGTGAATTTTTTTTATTTGGTATCGCCTTCATTGATAAACTGTATACCGTCTCCTCAGTTGTCTCACTCACCTCGGCACAAATTGCCAGGGGCTCTATATGGCCGCACATGTGTCGCAACACAAAACCCCGGATAGCTTTATAGCACAATTCGGCGTCCCGAGCATGGCATTATATGCATCTGATCCGAACCATGTCTTTCGTCAATAGTTGGGTTGCCCAGCTCCTGTGTTTTCTACCTTATGTTCCGTTTGTTCAGCTAGGGTAGTAAAGGGAGAACTACTGCGATTGTGTTTTTGGTTCGTCTAGTCAAGCACCTCAGTAGAGAAAGCCAAAAACTGATTGTCATGATGCGGTGAGAGCTGGTTAGCCACTCGGCGACTTATTAAAATCTTTAGCGATTGTTTCCGTATTACACGTAGGACCGCTTTTTCGGTCACATACGTAATGCATCCACATCCGGATATCTGCGTACACACCAGGTGCTATCTTCTAGCCTCATCGTCAAACTCCTACGGCTAAGTGAGAGTGGTAAAGCCACATAGTCCGATTGCCTGGTTTGCCGCACTGACACCTCCTTCACGGACCAAGACGTTGGGTCAAGTGTGATCATGTGCTATTCTGAACACCCCCGTAGTATCTACGTGGGGGCTGAAGCTGACGACTGAAAACTCTCCGGAATACAAAATGCCCGCACAAGAGGGAAGAACTTTCAGACAAAGGCACAAATATATTACAAAAGCCTTCTTATATAATAAAAAGTCCGGACAATTCGGGTGCATTTATTCGAATATAATGTCCTTTGAGCATTGACCCTCTATCAAGCGGGAACCTTCTAGGACGTCCTCTAAATAGCGCTCCGGCATGCGGTTGTTCTTGCGTTCGGGAGGGCCCTCGACAGCCACTTCGGCAGCTTTCATCTTCGCACAGTGCATCTTGACGCGGGCGAAGGCCATCCGTGCAGCTTCTATGCACACCGACCGCTTGATTGCATCGATTCGTGGCACTACATCGACAAGTCGCCGTGCCAGGCCGAAATAACTATTCGTAATGGGTTCGGCAGGCCATAGTCGAACTATGACGTCCTTCATGGCCGCTCCGAACATCTTATGTAGCTCGGCCCATTGCGCCATCCGGTCGTTCAGCAACGCTTGGCGCTCTCGCGCCGTGAACTGTGACCAGAACAACTTCTTCATCGCATGCCCCTCCTGAGAGTCGAAGAATTGCGCGGCATCAGCGGCACTCTCCGGAAGATCCGCAAAATCGTCTGGGGAACTCCACAGTCGATTAAGCAAGGCATAGCTCTGATCGCCAAACTCAAGTTACATTCATTGAAAATCTCAAGCATCTCAATTTTCCACTCATGAAAGAACTCTCCATCAAGTATAGGTACTCTATGTCCAAGACTCCCCAATGTGGACTCATCCATCTTCCTCCAATGGTGATTAAACCAAAGCAATGGAGACCAATGATCTGATACCAATTGTAGGATCGAGAAGGGGTGTCCGGAGGGAGGGGGTGATTAGACCCTCAACAAAGAAAAGTATCAGATTTTAATTTCTTTAAGTTAAGGTGGAGTTTTAGCACAAGTTTAAACATTCACAATACATTTCAAGCAAGCATGGCAAGAGTATATGAGCAGCAAAAAGTAAAGCATGCAAGTTGCAAGAAAGTAAAGGGATGGGATTGGAGTGTGCAAACGCAATTTGAGACACAGAGATTTTTGGCGTGGTTCTGATATGTGGGGCTATCGTACATCCACGTTTATGGAGACTTCAACCCACGAAGGGTAACGGTTGCGCGAGTCCACGAAGGGCTCCACCCATGAAGGGTCCATGAAGAAGCAACCTTGTGTATCCCACCATGGCCATCGCCCACGAATGACCTGCCTCACTTGGGTGGATCATCACAAAGTAGGCGATCTCCTTGCCCTTACAAACTCCTTGGTTCAACTCCACAATCTTGATGGAGGCTCCCAAGTGACACCTAACCAATCTAGGAGACACCACTCTCCAAAAGTTAATAGATGGTGTGTTGATGATGAAATCCTTGCTCTTGTGCTTCAAATGATAGTCTCCCCAATACTCAACTCTCTCTCACAGATTTGGATTTTGGTGGAAATATGGTTTGAGTGGAAAGCAACTTGGGGAATGCTAGAGATCGAGATTCTTGTGGTTGGATTGGAATGTCTTTGTCTCAACACATGAATAGGTGGTTCTCTCTCAGAAAATGAATGGTAGAAGTGTAGGCCCATTCTGATTGCTCTCTCCACTAATGGAGGATGGGTGGAGGGGTATATATAGCCTCCACACAAAATCTAGCCATTACACACAATTCGCCAAACTCGGTCAGACAGATATGGTTCAAAATGTGAATGTTAGAGTTTTCGATGGGATCGATATGACCAACTTGGTAGGACCGATGTGCTAGGGTTAGGGTAAAACCTCAACTCGGTTTGACCGATTACACAAACTCGGTGAGACCGATTTTGGTAATATGCAAAATAGAGAGTTGGTCAAGCAAACTCGGTGGGACCGATGGCATATCTTAGTGAGACCGAAATAGTTGCAACAGGCAACAGAGAGTTTGCAAGCCATCTCGATGAGACCGAGATCCCGTTGGTGAGACCGAACTTATTAGGGTTTTTGGCAGTGGCTATGTCAAGTGAACTCAGTGGCGCCAGATATATCAAATCAGTGGGGCCAAGTTTGACTTTAGGTTTGGGACATATGTGGAAATGAGAAAGTGGTTGAGGGCTTTGGAGCATATCACTAAGCACTTTGAGCAAGCAAACCATTAAGCAACACCTCATCCCCTTTTAATAGTATTGGCTTTTCCTATGGACTCAATGTGATCTTGGATCACTAAAATGAAAGTGAAGAGTCTTCAGCTTTTGCCAATCCTTGTCCTTAGCTTCTTGAAGGGGTTACACATCCTCTTGTCCATACCACTCCACTGTTGAACTCATCTGAAATATACTGGATAATGGTATTTGTCGAACAAGAGATATGTTGACATTAATTACCAAAATCACCTAGAGAACACTTGTGCTTTCACACTGACCTACGAGATGAACGCTGCATAACTGACTAGGCCATGGACTTCATGGGAGATGTCTACCTGCACCATCACCATCTCGTCAACCTTGGAGAACCTAATAGAGTGGTCTTTCCACTCATAAACATGACGATGAAGACCGGCCGAAACAGATTTGTCGGGAAGCTTTGCAAGAACCTCAACCTTTGTAATCAAAGGCACAACCAGGAAATTGTTGTGGTCAAGTACAGCCTCCAGAACACGCCTGACAATAATGCTACAGGAAAACACTAGTTCAGGACACGTGGCAACAAGGACACAACAGCTGGATAGTTTTGCAGTAGAAGTCATCCTCAGGTCTTCCAGGTCACAGAACATGACTTTGAGAACTTCATCTCCATCGCGGACCTGGTTCTAATTCAAACAGAAACCAAATATTTTTTACTACCTCCGTTCAGAAATATAAGATGATTTTCGAGATTTTACTCCATATATGACTACATATACGCATAGAAATGAGTGAACAAAGACACTAGAACATGTCTTCAAATGCATGAGAGCAGAGGGATTACTTGCACTATCAATAACACAAGTTACTGAGGCAAATATACCCTCTTAAAAGGTAGCATTGATGTTCATAAAGTAGTTGAAAGTAATCTATAAGAAATCGGTGTCAACCTCTTGCATGTTTTGGTCAAAAGAGGAATTTAGAACCGTCATTTGGCATACAAAAATCACATGGAAGATCACCCAGAAAGTTGTACTACTAGTACTAGTACCGCGTGTTAGATGAAAAACACGATCAAGATCGAGAAAAAGATCATCAAGAAGAGATATTACCTAGACTTGCCTAATGATGGATCCCGGAGAGGGGGGCTTGGACGGGGCAATGGCTTTGAGCTTGTCTACGGTAGTCTCGGCGGGGTGCTTGCGCTTCTTCGTATCATGAGCCTCGACGGTTTTGGCCAGAGCCATAGACATCACTTCGGCCGGTGCTCCAGCGTCCATCAAGAAACTGTCAAATAGAAAATGAAAAAGAAACCATAAGCACAAACCCAAAAGAAGACTAGAGAGGGAGTTATAGGATCAGTCTCGGGGTTGCAAGACTTGGCCTTAGCCAGAATCAACACCATTGATGCGCTCACCTTTCCTTCTTTGCGAAAGAAGAACAATGGCAGAAGCAGTTCGTTGTTTTCTTGAAGAAATGAGGAACAAGATGAGGGAGAAGCGAGTGGGGATTTTCTTCAAGAGAGGAAGCTGAGAGAGAAGAGTGAAATGATGGCTGCTTTGTCCGTCCAACTTACTGCTGGAAAGGAGGGGGTTTTGTGATTTGATGACTCATTGGGCATTACTGTGGTGCTTCGATCGGGCTAGTCTACCGTACAGTTGGGCACTGTACTACAGAGTAATTTAGTGCATGGCTGGTGGACCCTGATGCTAGCTGTCCCACACGTCGGCAAAAGTGATTAGCAAGGTTCCCGATGACCGTCGAGGAGAATCCGCATGGTAACGCATGTCCACTATTTTTCTGAAGAAAAATATGATTATAGCAAGCATTTCAACTCTTACGACGGAGGAGTGCGAAACACGACAACCACTTAAACATACACAGTGCTCCTACTAGTAGGCATGTGCAGTGGTTCATACGTCAGTACTACATAATCTTGTTGCTAGTGTAGTAAGATATGACGATAACAAATGATGTTGTGCGCATGTCAACTATATGAACAGTAATGTAACATAGTACCACTTTTTCAGCTGTCCGGTCGAGAATGAATGGTGAGATCAATGTTAATAGAACTAGGTCTACAGCGCACGGAGAGAACGGTGCTACAGTACTCCACGAAAAATGAACCATCTGAAGCATGAATCAGTGTTAGGCAGGGTGTATGAAGGGTGCATGGGATGGGAGCAAAAGTTCCCTTTTCTCGACCCAATTTTGGGTGTTTGGTAGAGTGAATTAAGGGTGCATGAGTCCACACTAGTAGGTTAGCACAAATACACGAAGAGGGAACAACTATATTGAGATGAGAATGCAACCAAACACACCCACACGCTTTGTGCTATAGTGACTAATCTGCACCATCTGAGTTTGATCGAACGGTCATGTTGCACCGAGACATGGACATGCCCATGCAGAGGACCCCTAAACATCACCGAAGACCCTCTGCTTCTTGAGGCGCATGACGTTGGTAATGCAGGGTGCAACTGCCCGCCGAGCCCGCTCCCGGTCGACGGGAGCCAGCTCGTCAAAGATGGTGTCTAATGGCACGAATGGATTTCGGTGACGGAGCCCTGTGAGGATTCGCTCGGCAATGGCAACCGAAGCCTGCAACCCCTCCTTGTCCAGCTCCGCCACCACCAACGCTCGGAGATGGCTTAGCTTGTTGAAGTCGACAGGGTGTGTCGGCATTCTAGGAACGGGGGTCCCCAGACTTGCCTGCCTGCGGCCCATGGTGTAGCTGGGCTGGCAGGTCTGTACGACCCATCTTCATCGACAAGGCATTCAAGACCCTCATGAGGGGCCAAGCCTCGCGAGCCGGACGATGCAAGACCTCCTCAGGAGTGAACTCGCCTGGCAGGCTCACGAGGGGCGAAGAGATCAAGGCAAGGCAAACCTCGTGAGGTCCTCGTGACGTGAGCCATGAAGATCGAGACCAGGCGGGCGCCAGCGCACGCAGCGTCCTTGTTTCCTCTTTGGTGCCAAGGGGGCAAGCGCATGCATGGAGTACCGAGGCATCAAGCAAAAGTTTCCATATTGGTGCAACGAGACCAAGACCAGAAGGACGGCAAGACGGAGGTCACCATGGAGCCCAGGGCGGCGTCATCACCAGAACTTTTGGCAGGCGAAGACCACCTTTTGTCAGGATAAGCTGTACTAGTTGTCCCCTTTTGAATTGGCCGTTGTTGGCTCCCTTCCCGTGCAACATTTGGGGAGAGGACCGGGGCCCCTATAAGTAGGACTAGCCACCACCAAAGGCAGGCACGGATCATCTACTTCATTGTCACACCCTAGCTAGTCCATGCATTAGAGTGTGCATCATGTTTACTTTTCATCAGAAACTTGAAATGGGAAAGGCAGAACCCCCAGCACACCTCTTGAAATCAACTAGGTTTTACTAAAAATAATTTCAATGAACCTGAAATGCCCTTCTAAAATGTTCACCCTCTTTGCCTTGGGTTAGAACCTCTAGGAAAATTGGTGCACAATTTTCTAGGTCAACAGAAGGTCATTGATTTAAATCATAAATATTTGAATTTGGGCATTTAAATGCTATAAAATAATTCAAATACTCAAATAATTCTGGAAATGAATGTTTGCTGTTAGGAAAATTCCAACAGAGCCCACAATTATTTTTAGGATTTTAGTAAGTGCCTAGGTATTTTTAATAAAGCCCTAAAGCTACAGAAAAATAGAAAGGAAAACAAAAATCAAAAAAAGGAGAAAGAAGCCACTTGGGCCTTACCTGGCTCGGCCCAGCCGACTGGCCAGCGCCAGTCACCCCCTACCTCATGCCAGGAGGCAGGGGCGCGTGCTCGCCGCGCGCCGGCCACGCGCCGGCCACCTCCTGCTTCTGCCGACGCTGGGAGGCGCCCAGAGACGCCACGAGACCCCCTCGACCCCCTCTCGTCCTCTCTCACTCTCCCCCTCGTCTCCCTCATCCTCTCCCGCGATGGCCAAGCACGCCCCTCGCCGCCGATCGCCGTAGTCGCCGCCAGAGACCTCCCCTCGCCCCTCCGATGAGCCCATCAGCTCTGCCTCGACTCCCTTGTCCTCCCCACCGAGCCATGCTTCGTCGGAAGCCCTGCAACGCCGCCTTCGCCCTCGTCTTCAACCTCGGGCATCCGAGATCGCCAGCGACCGTGCGCCCGCTCCGTTGCATCCCCGAGCCCGCTGAGACCACCGCTGCACTCCCTGTGAGCTTCTCCTTCGATCCCCACCTTCCCCTTGCTTGTTTGCGCCCTGTAGCTCCGATTTCCACCGCGGCCGAAGCTCGTCGGCGCCGTGCCTCGTCGCCGTCGTGGCTAGGGCCACCGTGGCTTGAAGCCGGGCACACCACCGTGCCCAGCACAGTCCCAGGAACCTAACGCACCACTCCCCGCGCCTCGCCGTGCCCCGTAGCGTCGGATTCAACCACGCCCGAACTCCAGCGATCGCCAAGGTCGTCGCCGGCGTCGTCTCCGGCCACCCCGAGCCCAACCACCACCACCAAACGCCACGGTTCGTCCCCAGCTACCCATAGCTGCTCCCCGCGCATCAATTGGTGCCCTGTGGGCGATTTCCGCTGCGTGCCACGGCGTCTGTCCTTGCCGGCGGCTAAACGCCGGCAGGTTTTGGCCTGCTGACCGGCGAGGTTGACCTACTGACGTGGGTTGACCTCCCCCCTCTCTCCCACCGACATGCGGGCCCCGCCCGACTAATTACCCTGTTAGTGCTAACTAAGTAGGTTAGTTTAATTAGGATAGTCACTGACTAGTGGGCCCTGCCAGTTAATTAGGCTAACTAAACGTAGTTAGTGCACAGAGATACTGACCAGTGGGCCCCACCAGTCAAGTTTGACCTGGCTAGCGCCTTTGACCTGCTGACGTCACCCTGATGTGTTGCTGATGTAGTAATTGATTTTCTGGATTTATTCTTAGACAGGAAATTCCAGAAAATAGTTCAAACTTCAAAAATTCATAGAAATTCAACCATAGCTCCAAATGAGATAAATTATATATGAAAATTTTTCAGAAAAATTCAATCTATCCATCTGTAATGGTTTCATGCATGACAAAACAAGTTTACCTTGCTGTTTAAGCAGAATAAGGTAATGCACTATAAATGCCATGTTTAATGAGCTAATATTTGAATCTTTGATTCAAATGAGTTCATCCCTTTCTATTCTAGCTTGCATTAGGCCAAGACACAATAATATTTCCATGTCATAGCATGCATCATATTGTTGCATATCGTCATGTGTTGATTGTGCTCCGATGTGTTCTCCGTGGTAGGTTCTGCCTCCGAGGATATTCACGAGTATCCAACTGGAGGGCAGTATCCCGCTACCACTCCATCAGGCAAGCATCCATTGATCATTCCGATACAAATCCATGTTCTCGCTTCTGCTCTTGTTTACTACATTAAGACAACGCGATTTAAGCTGTTGTGTGCTACGGTAGTTGAACCCTTATCCTCTGCATGACCTGTCATTGCCACAGTAACTAGATGAAACCCACTAGCATGTGTAGGAGTTGATTGAGCCATGTTTTGTGATTCCTACCTTGCTATGCCCGCTATGCTTAGAGTTGTGTCAGGTCTGGTTCATCTGCGTGATGGGCTAGAGTGAAATGCTTATGTCGGTACTGTGAGGGATGTGTTGAACATGTTTTGGTAAAGGTATCAATGAGAGGCCATGTAGGAGTACATGGTGGGTTGTTTCATTGAGACCGTCCCTAAGAACTGAGATCTGTATGCGTGATTTAAGTTTCAGCTACTACCACACATTGGGCCCTGAAATATGACCCTGCTCGACTTACTGACCCCTCTCGCCTCTGTCCAGGAGTGGCAACTAGTTTCTGGTGTTTGTAGGACATGTGTTGGCGGCCGTGCATAGCACTGACCCTAGGGGTGGACTATGATGCGGTAGATACACTGTGGCCGGGTATGCCGGGCGCTTGTTTGGCGTCTCGGAACCCTGTACACATCGTTTGGGGCCGTTGAGGACACCCCGGCCGGATTTACTTGCGGATGGAACCTGAATAGGCGATAAACCTGGACTAGAGACTTGTGAGGTTAGTTAGGTCGTGGTCTACACCCACGTCGGTTTTCGCTTGAAGTCTGCCGAGCACATGTCGTGTGCAGACGCTAAGTGGTGGAAACATGTGTGACGAAGTACACCCCTGCAGGGTATAAAACTATTCGAATAGCCGCGTCCGCGGTAAAGGACTACTTGGTTGCATATACAGTTCATAGACAAGTCAATGGATACTACTAAAAGACTCAAGATAAGTGTGAGTACCGAGGATGGCCCTCTCGCGGGATGACGAGGGAGGATCCCCGGTGGAGTATTGTGTTGGTGAGTAGTGGACTCGTGTGCGAAAACTATTTTACTAGTGAAGTTCCGTAGGATAGTTTAGCCAAGAGTCAAAGCTGGCTTGCTGCATTAACCCCACCACCTTCTTGAGAATAAGCATGTATAGTAGGTTCTGATGTAAGACTTGCTGAGTACCTTTGTACTCATGTTTGCTTATTTATTGTTTTCAGACAACAACCCTGCCCCCTCCGATGGGTTTTATGTAGACATTAACGTCGACGAGTGACTAGCCACCCAGGTGGTGATCCCGGCCATGGAGGGCCCTATGTAGATAGACAGGCTTCGAGAAGCCTTCTTTCTTTTTAGAGTCTGTACTCAGACTAGTTGCTTCCGCATGTGCTTGTATGATTGTATGACTTGAGTGTCGGGTCATCTGACCCCTATCTGTATGACATGTTATGTATGGCTCTCTGGAGCCTTTAAATAAAGTACTTGAGTTGTAGAGTTTTGTTGTGATGCCATGTTGTATGTACTCATATCGGGCATATTGTGTGTATGATTGAAATGCTTGGTATGAGTCGGATCCGACAATCTAGTTGTTTATCCTTGGCAGCCTTTCTTATGGGGAAATGTAGTCTAGTGTTCCTCGAGCCATAGTAATCCGCTACAGCTCGGTTCACCGGAGTCCTGCTAGCCCAGCACTACTGTTCAGGACACTTGACTGGCCGGCATGTGTTTCACTTCGTCCCTATGTCTGTCCCTTCGGGGAAATGTCACGCGGTGACTTCCGGAGTCCTGCCTAGCCTGCTACAGCCCGGGATCCCCGGAGTCCTGTTAGCCCAGTGCTATAGCCCGGAATCACTCGTTGATGACCGACATGTTCGATGTGATTCATGTATGCCTGTCTCCATATGTCTGTGCCGCTTTGGGTTCACGACTAGCCATGTCGGCCCGGGTTCTCTGTCATATGGATGCTAGCGACACTATCATATACGTGAGCCAAAAGGCGCAAACGGTCCCGGGCCATGGTAAGGCGACACCCATGGGATACCGTGTGTGAGGCCGCAAAGTGATATGAGGTGTTACCGGCTAGATCGATGTGGCTTGGAATCGGGGTCCTGACATTCATCCCCGACCACACAAGTGCACCAAGCACAAGAACACCTCACCTCAGGAGGCTGTTCTTCCCCTTGTACAGTTCATCATCAGCCCAAGAGGCAATCCACCACCACCACACTGGAGTAGGGTATTACACCACAATGGTGGCCCGAACCAGTATAAATCGTGTGTCCTTGTGTTGCGAGTTCGTCGAGTTCGTCCGCTAGATCTTAGAGAGCTAGGGCGTGGATCTATAGGTAGAAAACCTTCGCGTGCACCCCAGTGTTTCAAACCTTGAGGGTTTGCCGGAAACTATCATCCCACATTTGGCGCGCCAGGTAGGGTGTGCTGAAGCTTCCTTCCGTCGCTCTGCGCTCCGTTGATTCGTCATCTCCATCGCAGACGCATGCCGCGCTCGTGCTGAGCGCCAGGCTGCCCTCGCCGCCCACGTCGCTTAGACGGCTCCCGTCGGTGGGCCACCTCGTTGTTCCCCGTCGCCTACCGTTAACGCCGCCACCGGCCCGGCGGGGAACGAGCAGCAAGCATCCTCGCTGCACACCTCGGTGTGGCGGGACGGCGGCACCACCACTCCATCGCTGACCCCGGCCGGTTCTTCTTCCCATGCACGTCGCCCTCCCATGGACACATGGGCCGCACTCCTCATGGCGCATGAGCTCCTGCGCTACCGATCGGTCGACAACCTCTACGAGGACTGGCTCGACCGCATTGCCGAGCTTGTCCGCGCCGCAGGGGGCTCCCCTGCATTGTCCCTCTCTCCGCCTCACCCTCCGCCAGCTACGGGTGACGTAGCTCACGGAGCGCCTCCACCACCTCTGCCCGAAGATGGCGCCCTGGCGCCAAGACGCGCGGCCCCACGATGCGACCCACCGCGTCCCGTGTGTAACGCCCCGGACACACCCGCCGGTGGTCGTTACTCCCGGCGGGATCTAGACTGCCCCCACAGATCAATACTAGCCTTTTCTGCGCACTTTGCCCTCAATCATGTGCACTCGTGAGCAACTTCCCGGTCGGTCACCCATCCTGACACTACTCCAAGCTGAGCGCGCTTAACTTTGGAGTTCTGTCTGAATGGGCTCCCGGAAAAGAATGAATTCCTTATTGATTTGAGTAGTCTATCAGCCCTAATAAGCCAGGCCTTGACACCGCGCTCACGTGTGAAGAAAGAACCTGTCAAGAAGTCCCTCGACCGTAAGAAAACGCTCCGCCGCTCCTCGCGCCACCGCACCAGGACCGGCTGCTACGGCAAGACCACGCGCCACCTGTAGCGGCAGGGCGCGGACCCCATCAAGACCAAGCTCCACCCCCAAGGCGGGCCCTGATGACCACAGCCGGCTGCCGTGCTTTCACCCATGAGCTGCGTAGCGTCGCTTGAATGGGCAAGTTCAAGCCGGACCTGCCTCCTCGCTATGACGACACCCTCGACCCCGCGGAGTTCTTGCAGCTCTACGAGCTGAGCATCGAAGCGGCCACGGCGACGAGAAAGACATGGCGAACTGGTTTCCCATGGCTCTCAAGGAAGGCGCCCGCTCCTGGCTCCTGAACCTACCTCCATGCTCATTCTCCTCCCGGGATGAGATGCGCAACCGCTTCATCGCCAACTTCTAGGGCACTCGCGACCGCCCCCCGGTCGCGGGTGACCTGCGCCGCATCAAGCAACAACCAGGAGAGACCCTGTAGAAGTACATTCAGTGCTTCAATAGTGCACGGATCAAGATCCCCAAGGTGACCGAGGAGGCCATCATCTCTGCATTCTCTGATGGCGTCCGCATTGTCAAGATGAAGGAAGAGCTCACTATCCATGAAGAGCTGTGCATGACCCTGGGCTGCTCAACATCGCGACCAAGTGCACTAGAGCTGAGGAGGGGCGCCTCTCCCTCCTCGAGCTCCCTACTCCGGACCCAGAGGAGAAGAAAGCCAAGGCCAAAGATGTGAAGCGCAAGGGAGCAGCCGTGCTAGCAGCAGAACCAGACACCAAGCATGGCAGAGAACAACCAGAATCATCCAAGGGCAACCGCCCATTCTGCGCCTTCCACAACCTGAACACCCACGACACCCGCGATTGTCAGGAGCTCAGAGCCATTCACGAAGGACGCTTCGGTCGACGCCCCGAGCGTAACGACCAGGGCTACGGTTGTCGGATTTCGGGTTCCGGCAGACCCTTGAGGTTCGAACACTGGGGTGCGCACGGAAATTTCGCCTCCTACCTACCTACACCCCTCTGCCTTGCTAAGATCTAAACTATGGAAGGAACAACACAAGAGACACAGGGTTTATACTGGTTCGGGCCACCGTTGTGGTGTAATACCCTACTCCAGTGTGTGGTGTGGTGGATTGCCTCTTGGGCTAATGATGATGAACCATACAAGGAAGAACAGCTTCGCGAGGGTCTGTTCTTGGCTGGGGTGATGAACTGCTGGGAGGAGCTCAGTCACCCTTCTCTCTCTACCTAATCTTCTCTATCCTTCGATCCCTATCTTTCCTTCCAACCCCCCTTGCTCTGTGGGTGGCTGGTCCTATTTAGAGAGGCCCTGGTCCTCTTCCCAAATATCGAGCGGGAAGGGAGGCAACAATGGCGGGCTAATTTGAAGGGGGACAACTAGTACTAGCTACCCTGACAAAAGTAGTCTTCGCCTGCACAAAGCTCTGGTGATGACGCCGTCTCGGGCTCCACGATGACCTCCATCTTGCAGTCCTCATGGTCTTGGTCTCGTTGCACCGAAATGGCAACCTTTGCCTGATGCCTCGGTACTCCGCGGCTGCGCTTGCCCCCTTTGCACCAAAGAGGAAAGGAGGATACTGCGCGGGCTGGCACCCGCCTGGCGCCCTCGGTCGTCATGGCTCGCGTCACGGGCACCTCGTGAGGCACCCCGCCTTGGTCTCTCCGCCTCCTCGTGAGCCAGCCTGATGAGGCCATGCCTGAGGAAGCTCCGCGTCGTCCGCCCCGCAAGACTTGGCCCGTCGCGAGGGTCTTGGGTTTGTGTTGGTGAAGATGGGCCGCACTGGGCCCCCTTTTGAGCCACGCCGCAGGCTGCAGGCATGCAAGTCTGGGGACCCCCGTTCCCAGAACGCCGACAGTAGCCCCCAGGCCCAAGGCGCGCCCGGACTTGGCTGTGCGATGAGGCAGAAGGGCAAGAGCGGAGCGCCGCGGGCCCTAACAGCCTGCGGCCTTGGGCGCCGCGTGGCGGTTGATTGGACGTGGGCGCCTCCAGTTCCCCATGGCGCCTCCGCAACTGCACGGATTGGACAAGTCCCTACATGCAAAGCGGGTCATAATTACCTCCGATCATGGGAGCCGTTGGTTGGCCCTCGCCAGCTATAAGTGCGGACCGGCGCGCGCCCTTCCAGTTCATCCCCCCTTGCTTCTCCTTTTTCTTCATGGCCCTGTGGAGGAGGTTCTCGGCCGTAGAGAAGGGGAAGGCTCGCCAGGTTGAGCCCGCCTCTCCCCCGCCCAAGCGTGGCCGAGGGCGCCCTCGCAAACATCCTGTGGCCACCACGGTAGCTCCCCGCGGCCGTGGAGGCGATCTTCAGCACAGCGACGGGCGGATTGCTGCGGCCGGGGGGCGTGCTCCGGCTGCGCGTCCCCCTAGGCCGCGCTTTCGCGCTGCTGAAGTGCTGTCGGAGTTCGTCGTGTGGTCTGCGGAGCCGACTAGCACCCGGCTTCCACTTCCTCGCTTCCTCCTTGGCGAGCTCCCCGCCGGCGCCCCGGGCGGCCTCTGGGTTCGCGCTCGCGTGGCTGGCGGCGCTCAGGGTTCCTCAAGCTTCAACGGTTCTTCTTCAGGCGGCGACTCTTCTAGCGGTGGCCGCGGTCAGCCCCCACACCGTCGTATCTGCTTGGGGGGTGGTAACGTGTCCGCCCGCCGTCGCGCCCTGGTGAAGCGCGAGAGGGAGTCCGCCTGAGCTCCGGAGGTAGCTCGAGCTTTCCCTGCGGGCTGGTGTGAGGCGAGCTGCACTAGATTTGTCCTTTCTTTTCGTTTTTCCTGCATAACAAAGACAGTAGTGTGGAGCCCCGCGGGGGCGTGTTTGGGTTATTGCTGTTAATCATCGTTTTGCTTTTGTTATCGTACCTTCCGGCTACGTGCCCGCGTGTGGATAGTTCCCGGCCCCGGCCGTGGGGGGCGACCGACCCAGACCCTTTGTTTGTGTCGCGGTGCCCGTGGGGCACGGACTGGAGGGGTGCTCCTGTAATGGGCCCAGGTCGCGAACCCTTTGAACGACTAGGATAGGAATACTCGCGAGGGCGCTCGGCTTCCCCCCTCGCGAGGCCTTGCACAAGATAAATCGAGGCAGGAGAGCGAAAAGTCAAAGAACCACAAGCCAAAGACGGCAACAACTTCAATAAAACTTCGAGTGAGAAGGAACAAGCCAACTGCGGAAAGCAAATGAAAAGCCGCGTCCGGCACCTAATCTAGTCTTCGACGTATTCTCACCAGCGCGGAGCTAAGTGCTGCCACTGGGTGTGGGAGGGATCCCCAGGGCCTGAGGCCGGCGCTCCAGAGACTCCGGGGCGTGTACAGCCCCAACTCATTATTACGTGAGAGTGTCACGGGCGGCGAGCTTCACAGGCGTTGGCCTTCTTCACAGGCTCCGGGCCTTTACCAAAACGTGATAGCTTCACAGGCTCTGGGCCTTTTCCAAAACGCGATAGCTTCACAGGCATTCGCCTTCTTCACAGGCTCTGGGCCTTTTCCAAAACGCGATAGCTTCACAGACATTCGCCTTCTTCACAGGCTCTGGGCCTTTTTAGGGGTAGAACCTCCGGAGGTGCTGGATGTTGCATGCGTCCTGGACTGGCACCCTCTCCTGAGTCTCCAAGCCCGCGGAGCCGGGCCTGGAAACATGAACAACTTTGAACGGGCCCTCCCACATGGGAGAGAGCTTGTGCAGCCCCTCCCTGGAGAGAACCCGCCTGAGCATGAGGTCTCCTACCTCGAGAGTTCCGGGGCGGATGTTGCGGCAATGATATCGCCGCAGTGCTTGTTGGTACCTCGCCGCTTGTAGCGCGGCTTCTCGGCGACGTTCCTCCCCCAGCACGAGGTCCATCCCCCGCATGGCGTCCTGCTGCGCCTCATCGAAGGCCAGGACCCGCGCGGAGCGACGTCTGACCTCGTGAGGGAGGACCACTTCGGCTCCGTAGACCAGGAAGAACAGGGTCTCTCCAGTCGGCTTGGTCGCGGTTGTGCGGATGGACCACAACACGGACTGAAGCTCATCTTACCAACCTCTGCCGCAGGCCTCCAGCTTCTTCTTGAACGTCCTAGTCTTGAGGCCCCTCAGGACCTCCCCGTTGGCTCGCTCGGCCTGGCCGTTGCTTCGGGGGTGCGCCACCGAAGCGTAGCATATCTGCGTTCCAAGGTTAGCACAGTATGTTTTGAAGAGGTTACTGGTGAACTGCGAACCGTTGTCCGTGATGATGCGATTCGGCACCCCAAACCGGCTCACGATGCCCTTGATGAACTTGACTGCGGAACCCGCGGGAATGGTGCGGACAGCCTCTACTTCAGCCCACTTGGTGAACTTGTCCACGGCGACATAGAGGTAGCGGTAGCCCCCGGGCGCCCAAGGAAACGGGCCCAAGATGTCCAGCCCCCAGACTGCGAATGGCCACGAAAGGGGTATAGTCTGCAAGCCTCCTGCTGGCTGATGGATCTGCTTGGCGTGGAACTGGCAAGCCTCACAAGCTTTCACTAGTTCGACGGCGTCACTGAGTGCGGTGGGCCAATAAAACCCACTGCGGAACACCTTGCCGACGAGGGTCCGTGATGATGAATGATGTCCATAGTCTCCGCCGTGTATATCTTCCAGTAGTTCCTTCCCTTGCTCCCTGGAGATGCAGCACAGGGATACATCGTTTGGCCGCTTCCGGTAGAGCTCTCCATCCTTGATGCAGTATGCCGTGGCCTGGCGTGCCACTCGCTCCGCTTCCTCCTCCTTCTCCGACAGGGTCCTTTGCGTTAGGTAACTCCGGAGCTCCGCGATCCAACATCCCTCCTGAGGTTCCATCGTCAGGAGCAGGCGTTCTACTGAGGCCGGGCCACAGGCCGGAGCCCCTGAGGCAGGTGGCTGGGGGAGCTCCTCCCAGGGCTGAGCCGTATTCGATAATGACGGCAGGGCTGAGGGCTTGAAGAGCTGCTCCTCGAAAATGCCAGGCTCCTGAGGTAACCGCCTGGACGCCCGTTTGGCGATGTCGTCGGCCTCCTGGTTGGTGCCACGGGGCACATGCTGCAAATCCAACCCCCAGAACTGCATCTCCATCCTGCGGACCTCCGCTAGGTAGGCTTCCATGTGCTCATCCTTCGGCTCGTACACATTGTTGGAGAAATTGACAAGGAGCTGCAAATCGCCCTTGATGGTGAGGTGTTTCACCCCCAGGGCAGCCGCGGCCTTCAAGCCCACTATTAAACCTTCAAAATCCGCTATGTTGTTGGAGACCTTTTCACCTTGCTAGAAACAGAGCTGCACGGTGTAATAGAGCTTGTCCTGGGTGGGCGATATAAGCATCGCCCCAGCCCCAGCTCCATGCCTGGAGAACGCCCCATCGAAGTGCATGACCCAGCCCTATGGCGCCTCGCTTCCCGGGGATAGGGGCCGATCCTCGTTGGCCTTGAGGCCTGGCGCCTCCGTCCATTGTGCCACAAAATCCGCCAACGCTGCTCCCTTGATGACTCTGGTCGTGCTGAATTCGAGCTGAAACGCTTGTAGTTCTATGTTCCACTCAGCGACCCTTCCAGTTGAATTTGGGCTCCTGAGCACTCTCTCCAGCGGGTATGACGAGACGACCTTGACGGGGTGACCCTGAAAATAGTGTCGCAGCTTGCGCGAGGTCACCAGTAGCGCGAGGAGGAGTTTCTGAGGCATGGGGTACCGCGCCCTTGCATCCCGCAACACCATGCTAACGAAGTACACTGGGTGCTCAACGAGGTGGGGTGCGTCAGTGCTGGTGGCCCCCTTCGGAGACCATGGTGCCTCTTGAGGCAATGAGGCCTCCTGAGACTGGCCATCTGGGAGAGGGGCCTCTTCCGCCTCCGGTGCGCCCCTCTGCGGCGGCTGATCCTCCTCTGGCGCGGTGGCAGTTTCTGCGGGCCTTCCTTGTCCCTGTTCTGCCTTGTCCTGGGCTGCTGCCGCGGTTTTGATTCGGCGCTCCTCTCTGACTGCCACCAAGGCTGCGCTGGCCGAGTAGGGAGTGGCGGCGAGGTAAAGCACCAGGGGATCTTGAGGGCGCAGAGCAACCATGACCGGTGGGCTGGTCAGGTATCTCTTGAGATCCTGGAACGCCTTGTCGGCCTCTTCAGTCCACTCAAAGGGCCCCTTTTTCTTCATTAGCTGGAAGAAGGGCAGCGGTCGTTCCCCCAACTTGGAGATGAAGCGCCCTAGCGCGGTCATGCGCCCCGTGAGCTTCTGCATTTCTCTGAGGGTCTATGGCGGGCTCATGTCTTCCACCGCCTTGACCTTCTCCAGGTTATCCTCGATGCCTCAGTGGGACACGAGGAAACCCAAGAGCTTGCCCGAGGGGACTCCGAGCACACACTTCTCTGGGTTGAGCTGTAGGTTCACTGCGTTGAGGCTCGCGAAGGTTTCCTCCAGGTCTTGTATCAAGGTCCTGGCCTCCTGAGACTATACCACAATGTCATCGACGTAAGCTTCAACATTCTTCCCGAGCTGCGTGCCCAAGGTGATGTGCATCAGCCACTGAAAGGTTGCCCCTGCGTTACGCAGCCCGAATGGCATGCATGTGTAGTAGTACACCCCACACGGGGTTAGGAAGGCTGTCTTCTCGACGTCTTCTACCGCCATCTTCATCTGATGATACCCAGAGAAGGCATCCAAGAAGCATAACAGGTCGCATTCCGCAGTGGAATCGACGATATGGTCGATGCGGGGGAGCGGGAACGGATCTTGCGGGCATGCTTTGTTGAGGTTGGTGAAGTCGACACACATGCGCTCCTTCCCTCCCTTCTTTGGCACAACGACAGGGTTGGCCAACCAATCCGGGTATCGGACCTTGCGAATGACCCTAGCGGCTTCTAATTTGCGGGTCTCTTGGACGATGAAGGCCTGCTTTTTTGTGGACTGCCGCCTGGCCTTCTGCTTCACATGGCACACGTTGGGGCACACATTGAGGTGATGCTCGATTACACTCCTAGGGATCCCTGCCAACTGCTCAGGCTCCCAAGTGAATACCTTCTTGTTTGCGCGCAGGAACCCGACCAGGGCTTCCTCCTGCTCGGGTTTGAGGTGGGCGCCTATGGTGAAAGTGGTGTTGGTGGACCCGTCCTCATCGATGGGTATCTGCTTGGTTTCTGCCTTGTCTTGGGTGAACAACTGTTTCTTCTTGGCGGGTGCAGCCCCCTTGGGCTCAGGGGTCTCCAAGTCGGTGGGCTGTGCCGACGCCGCCATCTTGAAGGCGAGCTTGAGCACCCGCAGCGCATCCCCGGTGTCCCTGTGCACAGTGAGGACACCGCTGCTCCCGGGCATCTTCATGAGGTTGTATGCCGGGTGCGTCGCGGCCATGAACTGGGACAGCGCTGGGTAGTCGAGGATGGCGTTTTAGGGGAGGCCGATGGGGGCGATGTCAAAGTTGACCAGCTCCGTGCGGAAGTTGTCGTAGGTGCCGAAGGTTACTGGGAGCTGGATCTGTCTCAAGGAGCTGGACGACTCGCCCCCAACACCTGAGAAGGGCCGGCTGGGTTGCAGCCGTTCCAGGGGTATGCAGAGGAGGTTGAAGGCCTCGACTGAGAGCATGCTGAGGCCCGCGCCGCCATCGATGAGGGTTCTGGTGACGGCCACCTAGCAGACGGTGGGGGTGCACAGCATGGGGAGCGCACCCGAGCAGGCCCAGTTGGAGGGGTGGTCCTCCGAGCTGAAGGTTAGGCCGGTCTCAGGCGCGGCCCGGTCCAGGGGAGCCCCCTGCCTCGTGGAAGCGGCACTGACCTGGCGGATGAATGGCTTGACGTGGTGACTTGTAGGCGGCACCTGCGAGCCGGCCAAGAGGGCCGCGACGACCGGGGGTGTTGGTGCAGCGCGATGGGCGGGGAAGAGGTTGCGGGGCTCTTCCCGAGAAGCCACGGAGGCTGCCGGCGGGTGGAGTAGCCATGTGCGCGGGGCGCCGGTGAGGGCCATGGGGAGCCAGTTGGCCACGACCCTATCGTCACCTCCGGCTTCAAGGACGGCCTCCTCGCTCGCCAGCAAGAAGGCCAGCGGATCTGTCGTGCCGCCGTAGCGCGGCGGCGTCGTTGGCTTGAGCTTGTCCGGCCACAGTACCCGTTGTAAGGCTGGGGCCAGGGCTCGGAGCCCCCTCGCTCCCGCGCTGGCGCCGGCGGCCGGAGCGGGAGACGCGCCACCCATCGCGAGGCGGGCCGTGGTGGTGGCGGAAGAGAAAACTCCGGTGCACCCCTACCTGGCGCGCCGAATGTCGGATTTCGTGTTCCGGCAGACCCTTGAGGTTCGAACACTAGGGTGTGCACGGAGATTTCGCCTCCTACCTACATGCACCCCTCCGCCTTGCTAAGATCTAAACTATGGAAGGAACAACACAAGAGACACAGGGTTTATACTGGTTCGGGCCACCGTTGTGGTGTAATACCCTACTCCAGTTTGTGGTGTGGTGGATTGCCTCTTGGGCTGATGATGATGAACCATACAAGCAAGAACAGCCTCGCGAGGGTCTGTTCTTGGCTGGGGCGATGAACTGCTGGGAGGAGCTCAGTCACCCTTCTCTCTCTCTCCCTGATCTTCTCTATCCTTCGATCCCTCTCTTTCCTTCCAACCCCCCTTGCTCTGTGGGTGACTGGTCCTATTTATAGAGGCCCTGGTCCTCTTCCCAAATATCGAGCGGGAAGGGAGCCACAAATGGCGGGCTAATTTGAAGGGGGACAGCTAGTACTAGCTACCCTGACAAAAGTAGTCTTCGCGTGCACAAAGCTCTGGTGATGACGCCGTCTCGGGCTCCACGATGACCTCCGTCCTGTAGTCCTCATGGTCTTGGTCCCATTGCACCGAAATGGCAACCTTTGCCTGATGCCTCGGTACTCCGCGGCTGCGCTTGCCCCCTTTGCACCAAAGAGGAAAGGAGGACACTGCGCGGGCTGGCACCCGCCTGGCACCCTCGGTCGTCATGGCTCGCGTCACGGGCACCTCGTGAGGCACCCCGCCTTGGTCTCTCCGCCTCCTGATGAGCCAGCCTGGTGAGGCCGTGCCTGAGGAAGCTCCGCGTCGTCCGCCCTGCGAGGCTTGGCCCCTTGCGAGGGTCTTGGGTTTGTGTTGGTGAAGATGGGCCACGCTGGGCCCCCTTTTGAGCCACGCCGCAGGCCGCAGGCAGGCAAGTTTGGGGACCCCCATTCCCAGACCGCCGACAACGGCCGAGAAGGAGGACATGGTGGCGGACCTTGGACGACCGTGGCCCACGCCAGGAGTGGCGCGACCGGCCTCGTGAGGACCGCTGGGAGGATCAGCCTCGCGAGGGCGCCTGGAGGGATCAGCCTCGTGAGGATCGTCCTCAAGGCAAGGCCAGACTCCCTCCGCCACCACCACCGCCAAGAAGGAATGACGAACACCATCAAGACAAGAGGGCTGGGGGCTTCTAGGAACCGCGTGCTATTGCCTGCATCTTGGGCGGAGCCCAGGCCCCAGCCTCGCAGCGTATCTTCAAGTAGTTTGCTCGTGAAGTGAATGCAGTCCTCCCCAAGCTCGAGGCCACACGCCCGCTCAGATGGTCCCAGTGCCCCATCATGTTCAACTCGGCAGACCAGCTCAAGTGCGTGGCTACCGCTGGCGCCGTCCCGATGCTTTGCTCCCCAGTCATCAGCAACGTGCAAGTTACCAAGACCCTCATCGACGGCGGCGCAGGGCTCAACGTCCTGTCCATCGACACGTTCGACAGCCTCCAAGTGCCATATGACTGGCTTCATCCCACCAAGCCTTTCTCAAGAGTGACCGACGGTTCCACCACACCGATAGGGCAGGTCCGCCTCCCTGTCACCTTCGGGGAACGCAAGAACTACCACACCGAGCTCATCAACTTTGACGTTGCGCACATCCGTCTGCCGTACAATGCCATCCTCGGGTATCCAGCCCTGGCCAAGTTCATGGCGGTGACCCATCATGGCTACAATGTTCTCAAGATGACGGGAAGCGGCGGGATCATCACGGTCCCATGTGAAGAAAGAGATGCGGTGTGCTCCCTCAAGCGTGCCTTCCAAGCTGCAGCAATTGACGACCCTGACAGCAAGGGCGAGGGCCCTCCTGAGGCCATCCCCAAGAAGAAGAAGCGGCTGCTCTATGCAGGACCTCAGGAGGATGGCATAACAGCCGAAGCCTTGTTAGGATCAGCGCTCGCTCCAGGGGCGCCTCCCTCCATCGCATAGGAAGGCGCGCTCGGCGCCCTTCTCGGGCAGGACTCGGGGGCTTTCTTCTGGAAGGCCTCAGACCTTGGCCACATCACGAGGGAGGTGCTTGGGCACCACCTGGAGGCATGCTTCACGGCATGTTTCCCTCAGGAGGGCACAGGGCAAGGATCACACACCGTTTAGGAGTTCATCACCAAGACCACCCAGAAATTCCAAGACGCAAGGGCCATGCGCGGCGACCGCTGCTCATGAGGCGCAGCTTCCCATCCAGGCGAGGATGCCGGGGTGCGTGTTAGCATCGACGTTCCAGGGCTCAATAGGGCCGCTACTTAGGAGCTTTTCTGGCCTTCGCGTGTCGAACGCTGCGAGGGCCCACTGCACAACTACATTCGCATGCCCTGTGGCCTGACGAGTGTGTCATCCGCCTACGAGTGCAACTTGCGGCGCATCCTAGCGGCTCAGGAGACAAGGCACCACGCCGTCCTGATGGAGATGGGGACGGTCCTCAAGGAACCACCTGAGCCCCCAGAGCATCCCGAGGCTCAGGGCCCCGGTGGTTCGTGAGGAGCAACCTCTATGTTGCGCACCTTCAGCTGCCCCAACTCTCCTTCGTCAACATAACCAGGTGACATCTTTCCAAGTTCATTTAGCTGGGAGTGCCCCTCGGGCTGCACCATTCCCAGGCCGCGTGGGTCCATCCCTATGGCATGTATCCCTTTTTATGTATTTAGATTACCATGTTGGGAGCGCCCCTCGCACTGCATCATCCCCAAGCCGCTCGAGCCTGGCCCAGTGGCACGTATTTCCCATGCACTTACTTAAGCCTGCTACTCTCATGTTTGATCTACCTATGATTACTACCTGCTCAATTGTCGCCTCCCACAGGGCCTCCTCACACCGGCACGGCGCTGGTGCACGGGTCCGTCCCTACCACGTCGAAAAACCTGACTGGTCGAGCTCTGGCTCGTGGCACGCCCCGCGCACGTCACCTCACCAGGCCCTTAGTGCCTTCACCCCCTCGCGGAGCAACCAGCGGCGGGCTGGCAACCATAATGGCAGATTGTGTTCTTCCTTGTGCTGGCTCGCAGGAATCTCACGAGGATAACACCAGGTGGCACCACAAGCTCCCACCTCTTCCAAGTAATCCGCTTGCACGTTAAAAGGGGGGCTCCTGAGCATCGTGACTCAAGAGCTCTTATTGGCTCTCCAGCCCTCACCCCTAGCCTTGACCATGGCAAGCGACCTACCATACCAGCGGCGGCTGAGCTCGCTCGAGGGCCGGGACCTGAGGACGTAGAGAACAAAGGAGAGCATTGAAAGGGGGAGGACTCGCATGGGCCTAACCTAGCTACGTTGCAGATGTATGCGCGCGGGTCTAGCGCATCATGAAGAATCGACCCTAGATCGCCAAGATAAGTTACAAGCTCAGATCAACTAATCGTTGAAACCTAATCGGACACGCTCGTCGCAGCCCTATTGTGGCAACGTCACCTCCCTTTCTTATCTTACCACGGCTGCTTGGGTGCTAAAGGGGACCCCCTGAGCATCGCGCCACACGGGCTTTTACTGGACCTCGGGCCACTCACCTCCTGGCCTTGACCACGGCACGCGACCTGGCATACCAGCGATGGTTGAAGCCTACCTAGGGACCAGGATCTGTTAGCATAGAGCGACAAGCTGTCACGAGATTGGAAAGGGAAGACTGAGCCTAAGCAGGACTTGCGCTAACAAGGCTTTCATAATTGGGATAATATCAACAAAAGGCATTGCAGACTCATTTACACGCCCCCACGGGGTACTTCTTGATTCCTCGCAGGGAAAAAAAGACGAGAACCTATGAGAATCCTATCTACACACCCCCGCGGCCGACGCCATCATCAACAGTGGGCCGCGGGAGGTTGGCGCCAACCCCATCCAGATCAGCGACGGCGGCGGCCGGACGTTGCAGCCCTGCTCCGAGCACGGCGAGAGCTCGGGGGGACGTAGCTCTCGTCGCTCCTCTCCGGAGTCTCATAGAGCTCAGGAGAGCCGCTAGACTCCCACCCTGCTCCGAGCGGGGCGTGCCTCATCCTGGCGCTCCCCTTCGGGGCAACACTCCAAGCGGTGACACTCCGCGTCGAAGACCTTGAGGAACAGCGTGGAAGCGCCATCGTACTCAAAGTGGATCACGAGGGCGCCCTCCGCACGGCAAACCCGCGCGACCTCGCCCCAGCCACGAGTCATGAAGATCTTGCCGGTGAAGACTGCTTCAACCCCAGCCCTGGTCGCCGGAGTGTCATAGTCGGCATGCTGCAACTAGAGGTTGAGAGGCCCCCTCAGCGGCATCGCATCGAAGAAGAAGCGTGGGAAGCGGATCCAGGAGCTTGGGGGCATCACCGCCCACAGCACAAGCTCACGTGAGGAGTCCGGGGCATGGACTCCAGGAGCGACGGCGCTCGTCGTCGTGGCGCATCGACCTTGTCCACCATGGACGCTCATTGCTCCTTCCTCCCGAGCCCCCGGCTTGGGCGTACAAGGGCAGCGGATAGCCAGGAGGAGGCCGCTCGCACCAATGCCTCGTCACCACCTGCATCTCCGCGGTGTCACGGCGGTGGACCGACCTCTTCTTCAGCGGGAGCAGCACCAGCACGTCGAGGGGAACCTTTCCTTTCTCCTCGGCTGAAAACCTACGAATCGGCGCCATTGAACTTGCTACTAGCAGTGGTGCAGAGGAGGAAGAAGCAGGCGAAATGGGAAGGAATGGGTGATGGAGGCTCCGCCACTTCCTCATTTATAGCAGGAGAAGGCCAGCCAGCGCCCCCACGATCACAAGTAACGATGGTTTTCCTTGCATGTCGCAGGGACTTGTCAAGTCAAGCAGTTGCCGAGGCAGCGTGGGGAAGCGGAGACGCTCACGTCCAATCAACTACCACACGTCAACCAAGGTCGCAGGCTTTTGGGGCCCGCGGCGCTCCGCGCTTCGCCTCGAAGCCAAGCCCGAGCGCACCTTAGGCCCAGGGGCTACTGTCGGCGTTCTGGGAATGGGGGTCCCCAGACTTGCCTGCCCGCGGCCCAAGTCGTGGCTGGGCCGGCAGGTCCGTACTGCCCATCTTCATCGACAAGGCATTCAAGACCATCGCGAGGGGCCAAGCCTTGCAAGGCAGACGGCGCAAGACCTCCTCTGAGCGGCCTCGCCTGGCAGGCTCACGAGGGGCGGTGAGATCAAGGCAAGGCAAACCTCACAAGGTACTCGTGAAGTGAGCCATGATGATCGAGACCAGACGGGCACCAGCGCGCGCAGCGTCCTTGTTTCCTCTTTTTGTGCCAAGGGGGCAAGCGCAGGCGCGGAGTACCGAGGCATCAAGCAAAGGTCTCCATATTGGTGCAACGAGACCAAGAACAGAAGGATGGCAAGACGGAGGTCACCATGGAGCCCAGGGTGGCGTCATCACAAGGACCTTTGGCAGGCGAAGACCACGTTTTGTCAGGATAAGCTGTACTAGTTGTCCCCATTCGAATTGGCCGTTATTGGCTCCCTTCCTGCTCAACATTTGGGGAGAGGACCAGGGCCCCCATAAGTAGGACTAGCCACCACCATAGGTGCGGACGGATCATCAAGATCATCCCAACCATACAAGTGCACCAAGCACAAGAACACCTCACCTCAGGAGGCTGTTCTTCCCCCTGTACTGTTCATCATCAGCCCAAGAGGCAATCCACCACCACCACACTGGAGTAGGCTATTACACCACAACAGTGGCCCGAACCAGTATAATTCTTGTGTCCTTGTGTTGCGAGTTCGACGAGTTCGTCCGCGAGATCTTAGAGAGCTAGGGCATGCATCGATAGGAAGAAAACCTTCGCGCACACCCCAGTGTTGGAACCTTGAGGGTTTGCCGGAACCCGTGATCCCACAGGGTGGTTGAACGGGTTTAGCCCGCCCGCTGGCATGGTTGCGCTGGCACGACGGTAGGCATTGCGCATCCTCAACACGTGCGTGGAAACTTGGTCCACCAAGTGGTTGAGGCGATCCTGGACCTCGTCACGATCGGCCCGCTCGTGCTCTAGCCGCCTCCCCTAATGGCCTATCGTATCTCCCGCTTTCTGCAGCAATCCCGCCGATGCCTCGAGCATCTTTGCGGTGGACGCCTGCCACTTTTGAAGCTCCATGAACTCCCGCACATAACAGAGGAGCATGACACTCCTCTCCTCCTTGAGCTCATGGAGCTCCACGTCCTTGGCCCTGAGCTCCGCATCCTTAGCCTAGAGCTCCTGTGTCAGGTGCCTCACTTTAGACTCTGTGATCTGATGCGCTGCCATGGCACTAGGTAAAAGCAATGGGGAGAGGAAGCAAAGGGGGTGAAATGGCTGAAAGGCAATGCAATTGTAACACCCAAGATGCGGCTATATCTCCCACGTGTCGAGGCATGACTTAGAGGCATAACCATATTTTGGTATTGTCGCAAGAAGGGTCATGTTCACACAATCCCATGTAAATGAACAAGGAAATAATATAGTTGGCTTACAATCACCACGTCACACAATGATCAAATAGTTCATACATCATTTAGAGTACACACAAAGTCCGACTATGGACGAATCGAAAAGAAAAGAAGACAAGCCCAAATGCTAAATCCCGATCGTCCCAACTGGGCACCACTACTGATCATCCAGAAAAGACACATAGTAATGGCCAAGGTCTTTGTCGAACTCCCACTTGAGCTCGGCGGCATCGCCTGCATTTGTATCATCGGCACCTGCAACTGTTTTGGTAGTATCTGTGAGTCACGAGGACTCAACAATCTCAAAACCCGCAAGATCAAGACTATTTAAGCTTATAGGTAGGATGTGGTTATAAGGTGGAGTTGCAGCAAGCACTAAGCAAACATGGTGGCTAACATACAAGTACAAGAGTAAGATGAGAAACTACACAATGGTCGTAAGCTAGAAGTGATCGTGAACTACTTACATTCAAACATAACCCAACCGTGTTCACTTCCCGAACTCCGTTGAAAAGAGACCATCACGACTACACACACGGTTGATATATTTTAATTAAGTCAAGTGTCAAGTTCTCTACAACTGGATATTAACAAATTCCCATCTGCCACATAACCGCAGGCACGACTCTCGAAAGTTTATACCCTACAGGGGCGTCCCAACTTAGCCCATCACAAGCTCTCACGATCAATGAAGGATATTCCTTCTCCCGAAACAACCCGATCAAACTTGAAATCCCGGTTAAAAGACATTTCGACAATGGTAAAACAAGACCAGCAAGACCGCTCGAATGTGCCGACAAATCCCGATAGGAGCTGCACATATCTCGTTCTCAGGGCACACCGGGTGGGACAAGCTACGACTAAAACCAACCCTCGAGTTTCCTCGAGGTGGCCCCGCGGGCTGCTCGGTTCAGACCAACACTAAGAGGAGCACTGGCCTGGGGGGTTGAATTAAGAAATCCTTGGGTTAATTACTCCCTAGGAAAATTTTAGTTGTTTTTAGGAAAATGGTAAAACCAAGGTTGGGCCTTGCTGGAGGAGTTTTATTCAATGCAAACTGTCAAGGGGGTCCCATAACCCCAACCGTGTATTGAACGCAAAATCAAGGAACATAACACCGCTATGACAAAAACTAGGGCGGCAAGAGTGGAACAAAACACCGAGCAAAATGCCAAGCCTTCCACCCTTTGCCAAGTATATAGATGCTTTAATTAAATAAGAGATATTGTGATATCCCAACATATCCATGTTCCAACATGGCACAACCTGCAAGGCACCTACAACTAGCAACGCTATAAGAGGGGCTGAGCAAAAGTGGTAACATAGCCAAACAACGGGGTTTGCTAGGAAGGTGGGTTAGAGGCTTGACATGGCAATATGGGTGGCATGATAAACAAGTGGTAGGTAGCACGACATAGTGATAGAATGAACAACTAGCAAGCAAAGATTGAAGTGATATCGAGGGTAATGATCATCTTGCCTGGAAAGTTGTCAGGGTTGTCGAAAGCTTGCTCCTCGTAAATGTACTCGACAGGATCCTCGTTCACGAACTCGTCCCCCATCTCTACCGAAAGCAATAACACAAGCAATGGAACAACAATCAATCTGGGTGCAATGCACAAGCAAAATGATGCAAGACATGGCATGGGATGCAAGATATAATGTGCAATGCATATGGGTACTCCGGAAGGGAAAAGATGATCATGTCATCAACTTGGAGGACCAAGCATGCCACTGGAAAGGTGAGGAGATTTCGGTCCAAATCGATATAAAGATCACCGGAAAGGGATGCAGGGTTTGCAAATGACGAGCAAAACAAAAACGAAGCAAAACTCCGCTTAACAGCATCATAGCACTTAAGATACATCATGAAACTATGCTACAACACTCCAACATAGCAACAAAGCACATGGCAGTGAAGTACAGGTGAAGCTCTACAAATCATGAACACTAAGCTCCTGCTAGAACTCACTAGAACAAGTCTAAAATAGCATGGAAAAAATGCAAATGACAGACAATTTACAGACTTTTTTAAAATACTTAACATGGCATAAACAACATCAGGTAGTAATGTTTATAGCTAGTAAACTACATGCTACAAGAACTTATCATGGTAAACTTGAGCATGGAATGCTAGTACTAAAGGCAATGAACAAAACTCCCTTATTGAACTTGAGACAAAGATGCACAGAAAATATGGTAGCATCAATGCAAACATGGCAAGTGATATGAACAGATTCAGACTTGGTAGAAAAACATGGCATGGCAGAAACAGATTCATGATAGCAACTTTGCAAGCTCATGCCACTCACCAAAAAGCATTTCATGGCATCACAAGGTAACCAGCAGTAAGAAGACACATTTATGAAGCTAAACATGGCAAGTGCATAGTCATAGGGTGCATGGATCACTAGCAAAACACATGGAAAAAATGCACTTCTTGTTAACAGACTGACATCAATATTATTTAGCAAAAGGAGAGCATGGTAATAGCAAGCTACACTACCCCATAATTACAACCACAGGCATGAATGGATAGATCATAACCAGATGTTAAAAACACTCTTACTGAACTTCCTCAAAATATGCATAGATCTACTTGTGGCAACAAGTCAACATGGCAACCTATTGTATTAGGAAAAGACTTAGCAGAAATACTAAGTAGCTGAAAACATCAACATCAAGTGGCCACTTTGCATGCTTGTGCTAGTAAACATAGGGCACATAAAAATACAAGGATTGCACCACTGTAAAGATGGCATGAAGGTGCTCCTAAAACATGTAGACATGCTGCTCAAAGGATGAACACACAAAATGCTATGAAAATGATAAATCAGCAAGTTATGATGGATTCCAACAGACAACATCATTTAGCACTTTTGCAACGAAGATTAGGGCATTTAAATGGATAGTAACATGCACGCAAATGACACTAGCGTGTAGAGCATCACGAGATGAACATTTCGATATATCATATGCGCTAATCAGAGCTACGGGCACGAAGATATGGCAGGTCAAACATGTACACATATTGTTGGATCCGAGGGACCTAGGGAAATACACCACCTCCAGATCTAGGGTTGACCAGTGCGGAAAACGAGGTCAGATCGGAGTTCGCCGAAGATGTGGTCGGAGACGGGCCGGAGAGGGTCGCCGGCGACTGGATCCTGTGCTCCAGCGGCCAGATCTGGCCCGAGAAGGAGCGGCGCTGGCGAAGGAGAGGCGATGGCGGCACGGGCACATGTTTCAACGACAGGGAGGACGAGGTGGCGGCGGCGACGGGCGTGGGGGCGAAGCAGGCGGTGGAGCTTGCCGGCGCAGCCAGGCAGCCAAGGGTGGTGGGCGGCGGCGCAGGGCTCCGATGGCGAGACATAGGCGGAGCGGGTGTTGGCAGAGCCGGATGGGCCCGGAAGGGCCGGCCTCGAGCTCGCGGGCCGCCGCGGCGCACGGTGGTGGAGGCGACACGTGTCGGCTCACGATTGGCTGCGGGGTGGTGGCGGACGCGTCCGGCGCCGTCCGAACATGTCCGACGCGGAGGGAGAGGGTGGAGCTAGGGTTAGACCGCGAATTTCGGGGGAGAGGGCCTATTTATAGATAGAGGGAGCTAGAAGCGTCCAAATGAGGTGCGGTTTTCGCCCACATGATCGTGATCCAACGACGGATAGCATGGAGGGGGTTTAGATGGGCTAGTGGGCTATTGTGGAGGGGTGATGGGATGCGATTAGAGAGGGTTTCAGCGGTTACATGGTTAATCGTTGGGGCATCAAACGACCTCCAAATGGAACGAAATTTGACAGGCGGCCTACCGGTGATGTACCAAGGCCACTCAATAATTCTCGGCCCTTTTCGAGAAACTTTTTCTCCCACTCATGAAACAAGAACTGAGGGGTGCAACGGGTGCATGTGTGAGTGTCGGATTTCGAAACGGACAACGGGGAAAATGACCGGATGCATGAGACGATCACGAATGCAAATGAGATGCACATGATGACATGAGATGAAATGCATGACATGAACAAAATGCAAAATGAAATACAAAACCCAACCACAGAGGATATAACATATAACATAGCCAGAAATGGCAAGAGTTGGAGTTACAATTATGGAATGTTACATCTGGGGTGTTACAGCTATCTACGGGAAGGTGGAGGGAGCCAGTCGAGGAGCGGGGAATCTTTTGGTTTTCCCCGTGGAAAACACCAGTCGACGACTTCTCACATCAGGGAGCAGTGATTTTTACAGGCGGAGTCATCATGACTAATTGCTACAGTGCCTGCTCCCGTCAATCAAAAAATTAAAAATCCTGCCGCACCCAAACACCAGAGCAATGCCGCGGTGGATATTTAAATTTACCTGCCGGCAAGGAGATAAAAAGGGGTGAAAAACAAATGGGGCGGCGGCATAGCTAATCAGTCGCACTAGCCCAACTAGCTAGCTACTGTGCTTCACTGATGTACTCGACGGGAAAGGTGCTCTTTCGTGATTTGATGACTCATTTACTTGCTTTGGCGCTACAACTGAGGAGCACCCCAAAAACACGCGGTAGGGCGTCCCATGTATCGGCAAGGAAGAATATATGCGTGCACCACCCGGGAGGACCCTGAAACCGCGCGGTTGGGTGTGCCAGGTCTCGGCACGGAGGAAAAATGTGCGTGTAAAAATATACTGTATCAGATGCAGTACCTATGGTTCGACCTGGGGACCCAGCCAGGCAGTCGAAAACACCCCACTAGCCACAAAACTCCATCATGCTAACGTGGCACGGAGAATAGGTGTGGTTAGTGAGGGAGTCCTGGATTATGGGGTCCTTGGGTGTCAGGGCTATGTTGCATGGGCCAGACTGATGGGCTATGAAGATACAAGGTCGAAGGCCTTCCCTCGTCTCCGGATGGGACTCTCCTTTGCGTGGATGGCAAGGTTGACGACCAGATGTGTACTTTCCTTTCTCAGTAAACCGACTTTGCACAACCCTAGGCCCCTCCGATGTCTATATAAACTAGAGGGTTTAATCCGTAGAGGCCCAAGACAAATCACATAGGATAGACATCTTGGGTTTAACCATTACGATCTCGAGGTAGATCGACTCTTGTAACCCCTATACTCATTGTCGGTGTCAAAACTGGCGGATCTCGGGTAGGGGGTCCCGAACTGTGCGTCTAAGGCGAATGGTAACAGGAGGCAGGGGACACGATGTTTTACCCAGCTTTGGGCCCTCTTCATGGAGGTAAATCCCTACGTCCTGCTTGATTTATTCTTGATAACATGAGTAGTACAAGAGTTGATCTACCACAAGATCGGAGAGGCTAAACCCTAGAAGCTAGCCTATGGTATGATTGTTTGTTGTCCTACGGACTAAAAACCCTCCGGTTTATATAGACACCGGAGGGGGCTAGGGTTACACAAGGTCGGTTACAAAGGAGGAGATATCCATATCCGTATTGCCTAGCTTGCCTTCCGCGCCAAGTAGAGTCCCATCCGGACACGGGACGAAGTCTTCAATCTTGTATCTTCATAGTCCATCAGTCCGGCCAAAGGATATAGTCCGGCTGTCCGGAGACCCCCTAATTCAGGACTCCCTCACTCATCGAATACAATCAAGCAGGACGTAGGGTTTTATCTCCATCAAGAGGGCCCAAACCTGGGTAAATATCGTGTCTCCCCTGTCTCCTGTTACCTTCGATCTTCAGACGGACAGTTCGGGACCCCCTACCCGAGATCGACCGGTTTTGACACCGACATTAGTGCTTTCATTGAGAGTTCCACTATGTCGTCAATAGAAGGATCGATGGCTTGCCTTGTCGTCAGTGACAAAATCACCTCTAGAAGGGCCCTAGTTCCTGGGCAGATCCTCTAGCTTGGCAACTTCACCATGGGTGCCCGCTCGGCCGTCAAGCCAAAGGCGGTCCCCCAAATTGCCAAAAATCATCTCCACATTGGCCTCGAACACTCCGATAAGTTGGATCCGACACATATCTTCTCTTTGAATGAATTGCTAGATCGCATCGCCACCTTGGGGGTTACAACAGACTATGATCGGATTGGTCTTAAACCCAATCAAAGGGAAATCAGATCCCCGCCGATCACCCATACGGTTGCGGTCATGGAAGAATAGGAAAATGACACTTCTCCCCCAAGTTGAGAACAAGTTATGTTCGGATTTCCGAGTCACACGAGCCGGATACCCATCTTCGGGAAGAGACCCCCTGTCCTCCGAACATAGAACCAGGCGTTGAGCCTGAAAACTCCCAAGACACTCTAGATCCTGGGCTAATGACCATAGAAAATTTTCAAACTCCGGATCCCCCAATGGGTCAGGGTTCGGATTTAAGCCCACCCACCTACCGCATGGAATACTCTCCAAGAAATTCCGGTCCTACGGACATATGTGAACTAACGTATGTGCGGCAGCAACCTCGGGAAACAGTCCATCACTTTTGGGCCAGATTCCTCCTTGTTAAAAACAAGATTAAAGATTGCTGCGACGATGATGCGGTTTCGGTATTTTGCCGCAACTGTACGGACGAGGGGATCCTCAATGCTCTTCAACGACGCTGCATACTGCACTTTGCAGATATGGCGCACATAGTACAAAAGTACTGCACAATGGAAAGCACCTGGAAAGCCCAAAGAGCCCGATGGGAACCGCCTGCCTTTAAGCCACCGACCGGACTGGCAAAAAGGATGCACCCTCACGGGGCACTTGATCGTCATCCCACAGACAAGAAAATTAAGCCCTTAATGGGACAGAGAACCGTCCTTGATGAATGGCTCGACAAGACCTGTCAGATACACACGACGCCGAATTCCGAACCAACACACAGTCTTCGGGCATGTTGGGTACTCCGACAGGTGGCTAAGAGCAGCGAGGCCATCCTCACCAATACTACCACAGAGAAATACACTTCGTATGATGACAATCTCAATGTCTTTACGGTCTTTGAGACATTTCCTTCAACTAATCGGCGTAAAAGGGCGATCTCCGACCTCGCCGAAGTCAAGCAAGTAGCTGCAGCAAATCCTCGGAACGATACGGTGATAACTTTCACCGCCAACAACAAACCAAGGGCTCGATCTGTCCGCGCACCAGCCTCTTTGGCCTTAAACCCAACCGTGGATGGCTTTCGTCTCACTAAAGTGCTCATGGACGGCGGTAGCAGACTGAGCCTCTTCTACAAGGACACTCTCGATAAAATGCAAATGGACAAGAGCCGCATCGAGCAAAGTAGCATAACCTTTCGATGCATTATCCCCAGTCGAGAAGCGCGATGCTCAGGGAAAATTAAACTTGATGTGGTATTCGTCACGCCAGAGAACTACAGGTCCGAAGAGTTGCTCTTCCACGTGGCGCCTTTCAACAGCGGATATCATGCCCTGTTGGGGCGAGACGCATTCACACGCTTTCAAGCCATAACCCATTATGGGTACATGAAGCTCAAAATGCCCGGGCCCAACGGAGTTATCACTATCACCAGTGATCCAGACATAGCACTCCATGCTGAAAACAAAACTGCATCCTTGGCCCTCGAGGCATTATCCGAGGCCCTTGCGCCCGAAGAGCTCACCACTCTACGTTCCACAGTAGATAGAGACGACATAATCCTCGATAAGAGGCCTAAGTCCACTTCTTTTAAGCCAGCAGACAAAATAGTCAAATTTCAAGTTCACCCGACGGATCCAACGGTCGACACTGCATTACGAGTGTTCTTGCATGTGAATTAGGATATCTTTGCCTGGCACCCTTTGGATATGCCAGGAATCCCACGCAGACTGGCCGAGCATAGCCTCAACATTGTAAAGGGATTCAAACCAGTCAAGCAAACGCTGCGGTGGTTTTCCTAACCCAAACGACAAGCTATGGGGGAGGAGCTATCCAAACTACTTGAAGCCAGATTGTAGGACCTTGAAGTAGATGTGTCTAGAGGGGGGGGGTGGTTAGACACTTGGTGCCAAAGTTGCAATTTTTAAACCTTTTTGGTTTAAGTGGAGTTTAGGCATAATTTCAACATTCACAATACATATCAAGCAAGCATGCAAAGAGTATATAGGCAGCGGAAAGTAAAGCATGCAACTTGCAAGAATGTAAAGGGAAGGGTTTGGAGAATTCAAACGCAATTGGAGACACGGATGTTTATCCCGTGGTTCGGATAGGTGCTGCTATCCTACATACACGTTGATGGAGACTTCAACCCACGAAGGGTAACGGTTGCGCCAGTCCACGGAGGGCTCCACCCATGAAGGGTCCATGAAGAAGCAACCTTGTCTATCCCACCATGGCCATCGCCCACGAAGGACTTGCCTCACTAGCAGTAGATCTTCATGAAGTAGGCGATCTACTTGCCCTTACAAAATCCTTGGTTCAACTCCACAATCTTGTCGGAGGCTCCCAAGTAACACCTAGCCAAACTAGGAGACACCACTCTCCAAGAAGTAACAAATGCTGTGTTGATGATGAACTCCTTGCTCTTGTACTTCAAATGATAGTCTCCCCAACACTCAACTCTCTCTCATAGGATTTGGATCTGGTGGAAAGAAGATTTGAGTGGAAAGCAACTTGGGGAAGGCTAGAGATCAAGATTCATATGGTAGGAATGGAATATCTTGGTCTCAACACATGAGTAGGTGGTTCTCTCTCAGACCATATGAGTTGGAAGTGTAGATGTGCTCTGATGGCTCTCTCCACGAATGAAGAGGAGGTGGAGAGGTATATATAGCCTCCACACAAAATCCAACCGTTACACACAATTTACCAATCTCAGTGGGACCGAATCAACAAACTCGGTCAGACCGAAATAGTAAACCTAGTGACCGTTAGAGATTTTCGGTGGGACCGACTGGATCAACTCAGTGGGACCGATGTGCTAGGGTTAGGGTAAATTCAAAACTCGGTGGGACCGATTTGGGTAATAAGCGAAATAGAGAGTTGGCCAAGCAAACTCAGTGGGGCCAATTGCATATCTCGGTGAGACCGAAAGTATTGCAATAGGTAACAGAGAGTTTGCAAGCCCATCTCGGTGAGACCGAGATCCCATCGGTGAGACTGAACTGATTAGGCTTTCTGGCAGTGGCTATGACAAGTGAAACTCGCTGGCACCAGATAGAAATAATCGGTAGGTCCGAGTTTGGCTTTGGGTTTAGGTCATATGTGGAAGTGGGAAAGTAGCCGAGGATTTTGGAGCATATCATTAAGCACTTGAGCAAGAGGCTCATTAAGCAACACCTCATCCCTCCTTGATAGTATTAGCTTTTCCTATGGACTCAATGTGATCTTGGATCACTAAAATGTAAAATGAAGAGTCTTGAGCTTAAGCTTTAGCCAATCCTTTGTCCTTAGCATCTTGGAGAACTTCCCACAACCTTTAGTCCATGCCACTCCATTGTTGAACTTATCTGAAACATGCTAGATAGAAACATTAGTCCAACAAGAGATATGTTGTCATTAATTACCAAAACCACCTAGGGAGCACTTGTGCTTTCACAGATTCATTAGAGAGATCAAACACTCAGACTGGCTAGCAAATCTGGTCATGGTACCAAAGAAGGATATGTCGTGGTGCCTCTGTGTAGATTTTAAAGACCTAAACATGCCTTTCCCTAAGAACCCCTTCCCACTGCCTCGCATTGACCAAATCATTGATGCAACTGCAGGGCACGACTCACTGTGCTTCCTCGACGCATACTCTGGATACCATCAAATCAAGATGAAGGAATCCGATCAGGCCGCAACGGCATTCATCACCCCGTATGGGCCTTTTTGCTTCAACACCATGCCTTTCGGGCTAAAAACGCCGGCGTCACCTACCAACACATTATTCAAACATGCCTGGGAAAAAATTAGCAAGACGGTAGAGGCATATGTAGATGATGTAGTCATCAAAACCAAACACGTCGAGTCATTGGTGGATGACTTGCGCCTCACATTCGACAACCTCTGAGCATATGACATACTGCTCAATCTGAAAAAATGTGTTTTCGGCGTCCCGACGAAGAAAATTGCTCGGGTTTATTGTTTCCAATAGAGGAATCGAAGCAAATCAGGCCAAAATACGAGCCTTGTCGCAATTGGCGACACCAACAGACCTAAAGCAGGTCCAAAAACTAGTTGGGTGTGTGGCAGCCCTGAGCTGCTTTATTTCTAAACTAGGAGAAAAGGCACTACCACCTTATCGCCTGCTCCTACGTATCGATCACTTCGAGTGGACAGACGCGGCGACGACCGGGTTGGAAGAAATAACAACTTTGTTAGCAAACAACCCAATCCTGGCCGCACCAAACATCGGCGAACCCATGCTTCTGTACATATCAGCAACTCACCAAGTGGTGAGCGCTGTGCTCGTTGTCGAACGAGAGGAAGAGGGACATAAATTCCCACTCCAAAAACCAGTATATTACGTATCGGAGGTCCTTACACCATGCAAATCCTGTTACCCACACTATCAAAAGATAGCGTATGCGGTCTTCATGGCATCTCGAATGCTGCGGCACTACTTTCAAGAGTGCTCGATCATAGTGGCTTCTAAAGTACCACTCAATGATATCATAAACAACCGAGACGCCACTGGCCGCATTGCCGAATGGGCTATAGAGATCTTACCATTCAAAATAACATATAAGCCACGCCGAGCTATTAAATCTCAGGTGTTGGCTGACTTTGTCACCGAATGGACAGAAGCCGAACTCCCTAAAGAGTACAACACATACTCCAACTGGGTGATGTACTTCGACGGCTCGAAAATGTTAGTCGGACTAGGGGCTGGTGTCATCCTAATATCCCCTATAGGGGACACAGTCCGTTATGTATTACAAATCATGTATGCGGATTCCAATAATGCAGCTGAATATGAAGCACTCCTGCATGAACTCCGGATGGCCGTTTCTATGGGCATACAACACCTCAAAGTGTGTGGGGATTCGAACCTCGGAATATCCCAAATAAATGGAGAATTCGATGCAAAGGATCCAAAGATGGCGGCATACCGCAATGCCATACTTAGAATATCGGCTCGATTTGAGGGGCTCGAGCTTCATCATGTGGCTCGAGATAGTAATCAGGAAGCCGACATCATTGCTTGTCTGGGTGCTAAACGCGACCCCGTCCTGCCTAACACATTTTTGGATAGGCTTTTCAAACCATCCGTGGTATGGCAGGATGAGAACAGAAATAATAGTCTGGCGCCGATCACACACCCGGCCGCCGAACATGATTCGGATATGATCGGGGGCTCGAGCACTGAGCCAACACCTTCCGCTCATGTATGGAAGTTATTGCTCCATGGACCGAACCCTTGTTGTCCTACCTTAATAGGCAGGAGCTCCCTAACGATCAGGACGAGGCCCGTCGCATAGTCCGACGCTTTAAGGCCTATAAAATCCATGAGGGAGAGCTCTACAAGAAAAGCACTATCGGAGTCCTTCAAAGGTGTATCTCCGAAGAGGAGGGGTGGCAGCTCTTGGCCGAAATACATGCTGGCCTCGGTGGCCATCACGTCGCAGCCCGGGCCCTAGTAAGTAAAGCCTTCCATACAGGTTTCTTCTCGCCCGTGGCCCAAGCAGATGCACAAGCCCTCGTTCAACGCTATGTAGGATGCTAGCTCTTTTCCAATCAAAGCAACATGCCGCCCACTACCCTAAGAACTATCCCCATCACCTGGCCTTTTGCGGTCTGGGGGCTAGACATGGTCGTATTCCATAATGGGGGAAGCCATAAGAAAAAGTATCTGCTGGTTATGGTCGGATCCCTTAAAGGTAAAAACAGCCGAAGCTGGACCGGTTATCGATTTTATATCTGGTGTTGTACACCGTTATGGCGTTCCACATAGAATTATTACTGACAATGGCTCCAACTTCACAGCCAAAAAGGTGAAAACTAGGTGTGTTAATCTGGGTATTAAGCTCGACTACGCCTCCGCGTATCACCCTCAAACAAACAGGTCAGGTGGAACAGGCTAATGGCCTGATAATGAGCAGCATCAAACCCAGACTAGTGTGCCCCCTACGGGAATCAGATAAGCACTTGGTTGAGGAACTCGATTCCGTACTCTTGGGGCTACGGACCATGCCCAATCGCACGACCAGATACACACCTTCTTTATGGTGTATGGCGCAGAGGCTATCTTGCCTTGCGACATTATTCATGACTCACCTCGAGTGCGCATGTACGAAGAGAGAGAAGCTGAGCTCGATCGACAGGATGACCTAGATGGCCTGGAGGACGAGTGTGATGTCGCGAAGGCACGTTCCGCATTCTATCAACAACAGGCTCGAAGATATCTGCCCTTAGTCTTCTAGTTTCCCGAGGAAGAGACCCAGCCAGATTCTCAAGAACATAAGGCGCTTTGGGACGAGCTTGAACCGGCCTTGCAGGAAGATGTCGCGCCTGTCCCCGCTCCCGTCGCCCCGACTGCGCCAGCACTAATCCCCGTGGCATTGATGGGCCGGGAGCCACACATTGTCGCCGAGCTTGATGCCACGGGGTTCCACGAGGCCCCCGCCGACTTTCACACACCCCTGCACCTGCCAGCGCATGCGCCTGCGCGTGCACTAACGTGGGTGCCCATGCCGGTGCCCGTGCACATGAATGTCTCCGCCGCGCTGTTTCCCGCGACTGTCCCCGCACGGGTACCACTGCCCCCTCAGCGGCATGGATGGCCGCCCTCGACCGCTTCCTTGCACCAATGTCGGTCGCTTCCTCCCGCTAGTTCACTCGCTCTTGGAGACCGAAGTCCAAAACATTGTGGCCTTCCTTGAAGCTAGGGGCAACGTCCAGGAGTACGCCAACAATGGCGCAAGACGCTGTTGTCACCGCCGCCATCGGTCAGTAGCCCGACGACACACAGAGCACGGCAGAGAAGCCGCTCCCCACCGCAAGACGCCCCCGCCACCACCGCGTAATCTAAATTTGCCATGAAAAACGTTCAGATTGCCATACTTAAAATCCAAACGTTTATCATTTCGGTTTATTTTAGATCGTTCGTCGTATGAATGTAAAGTCAGAGTCAGACTGAATGAAATCGATGGTTTGATAGATTGAATGCTCTGCTCGAGCCGTATCAAATTAAATATACAACATCATCAAGGCACATGTATTCCTTCTCATCCAATGACCTAGACTGCTTCAATGTTGAGCACTCAACACGTTTAATGTGCAGTTAATTTCATGCCAAAAATAGTGCTAATCACATAATAACACGCAAATAATATCCTACTTAATATCCGCATGCACTTTATATACTTCTAAATTAACGTGCATTGCACATACACATTGACTAGTACTACTAGTATGCGAAGCTGGTGCCATAACTTGTGAACGCGTCCAGATATGGTCAATGGCAACATCAACATCGCCCGTGAGTTATTGTTGTTTGCCCGTGCGTCTGCACACAGAAGGGGAGGAGAGAGAGAGAGAGAGAGAGAGAGAGAGAGAGAGCACATGGAACCCACCAGTAAGTGAAGGCGAATAGTACGTGCTAACGAGTCAGTCCCACTAATGAACTAAAATAATATTACATGTTATCCATTAAATAGGTTGTGGTAATATAAAAACATTATATGACAAAGGGGGTACAACAAACATTGTTGTTCTATGTATGTTGCCTATTGACGTGTGGCTTGAAGGCCCTGGTCGCATGTTCTATTCTCGTCCTTTATTTTTTAATTTGTATATGGGTCCAAATTTGTTTCATGATAGGTGGGCCCCTCGGTGTGTAGTTTGTAGCACTTTAATTTGTGTGTCGAAATTTGTTCCATTCCAGGTGGACTATCAGTGTGTAGTTTTGTAGCTTATTTGTAATAATTAAAGAGAGCAACAGAGTTTTTTGCAATAATACCATGGTGTGACATTGAAGGCGAGAAAGGACGTGCGAGAGAGCGATGACCAAGCAAGAGGGAAATCAATTGGGGGAGGTGCGGGGGTTGCAACAGTGTTTGGAGTAGTTGCGGGACGAATGCTAAGAAAAATAATCTAAACCCACCAGAATAAATGCCTACACAAATTAATCCAAGGTTGGCGTCCCCCTCGCAATGTAAATAGCTCCGGCTTTGCGAGGGATGGAGAGGTAGCTTTAATGTCTGGAAGATACGGCATGAGAAAGCGAGGTCAATCGGGAGACATATCGATAGAGAGACAAAGTGAGTGTGGTCCGACATTTATTAAAAAGATATATTTGCTCTGGAGATATATTGTCTTATTGAGCTCTTAGGAAGGGTGAGGGCTGTAAGATAGAGCTTGAGAGATGATCCAGTCACAGACATGTGCGTGGGAGGAAGCAAGTTTAATCGATTACATATATAAAGGGAGAGAGATTGAGCGAGTGTGGGTTATCGTGCGATCGAAAGAGTGAGACGGGTTGGAGAGAGTGACCTAGATAGACAATGTGCATGAGAAAGTATACAATATGAATATGTCGATTTGGGCTCAAACATGGAGATATATCATTTTGTGTCCGAGAAAGAGCAAGGTCAATCGAGACATACAAAGAGAGAGAGAGAGAGAGAGAGAGAGAGAGAGAGAGAGAGATTGAGCAAGCATGGCCCGCCATTAGGTCAAAAGAGTGGGGGCGACTTGGATGGACTGACCTAGATAGAAAATCTATGTGAGAGAGTATAGATGTGTCGATCGTGGCTCGAACAGGGAGATATATCATTTTTGTGTGAAAGAAAACGAGGTTAACCGAGACTCAGATAAAGAGAGCGAGGTTGAGAGAGTGTGGTCCCCTGTGTGGAAGAAAGAGTGAGATAGTCTCGAGGGAGTGACCTAGATAGACAATGTGCGTGCGTGCGCATGGGAGGTTGGGGGCTAGATAGGCAATGCATGTATCTAGCGGGAGAGGGTGGGAGGGAGAGAGAGAGAGAGCTCGGCATGGGGTGCAATGGCGGGTGTGTGAGGTAAATACATTTGGTAACAGAGTGGAAAAAGGGGGTTGTGTAGTTGAGAGAGTTACAGATCGAAACATGGAGAGAAAGAATGAACATGTGTCGGAAAGTGATAGTTTCCTGAGGTGGTTAGGAGAGGAAGATTGACCGATACATGAAGTATGTAGCGTGTGTGCCGAGGGGGAGGGAAGGGGGCTAAAAACAACATTTGAATCTAGATAGTACGAGACTTAATATCGATGTTTCAATTCGGTGTACATTGTAAGATTTGAACTAAGGACCATGCATATGGGTAATTATTTCTAATTCGTGCCACACTAGGTTTGGAAAAGTTGACATTGACTCGATTGTTGTGCTATTTTGTAGGTCATATGTTTGAATCCATCCAAAAGTTTTCTCACTACCATGGTGTTCATCATATACATATGAATTTGTATTAAAAAGTAGCGTGGATACCGTGAAATGTGAAATCCATGTTAGAATTCGAGATCGCTATGTGACACACATTCTAATTCAAATAACTAATTATGTGACACACACTCTAATCCACGTTAGCGTGGATACCGTTTTGATTTTTTTTCAAATAACTCCTCATTAATTAATTTATAGTATCCCATTTCGAATGACTAATTATTTGCAACGAAAACACGGGCGTGGTAATACATACAGATTCGTTTGCAAATGAAAGAAGATTCGTTTGCATTCTCAAATGTAGGTGCACCAGGCAGACCAGGGTCGTCTCGTGGTGGTTGCGTGTGTCGTACGGACACTTAGCACCCAGCCACCCACCCCCTCCCTCCCCCCAAAGAAAGAACGAGAACAAAATAAGTTCGTGCTTCCATGTTTCGGATTGAAATATCCGACGGCCCCAATTCCAGCCCTGCAAAATCTCCCTTCTCCACCGTCCCCTTCTATGACCAGATTGCTCAAATCCCTAATTTGCCACGAACCCAAGCAAAGTTCGAATCACCCCTCGTCTTGTCTCTTTGCCCACCTCTGTGCTGGACGAGAACGACCAAGACAACGGTTGCACTTTACCACCACACCGGAGCAACCTCATCTACGCCCTCGTCCACCGCACCGGGTGGTCCACCAACTACGTCGGCTGCCGCAACCGACGTGCCTCACAAACACCGACTTCCACCGCATTAGGTGTGCTTCACTGACACCGTCCCCCACCTCACCGAGGCTACTTCACCGAGCAAATAGATGCACGCCCGCCCCCCGAGGCCGTTGGGGCTTCAACAATGGTCTCGTCCACCGCATCACAGCGCTCCGATGCCACTCAAGATCTGCATCCATGTGTGGCCAGCCAACGCCACCGCATCACCCTCAATGGCTCTGAAGTGACCCGCACTCTAGCTAGGCGAGCATGCCCAAACACCGTCCCAAACTAGGTATCCACACATCATTCCCTTGTGAAATGTTCTGACGATGTTTGGATATCCTTTCGCTGCTCTCTTTGTCGGTGTTCTGGGAACGGGGGTCCCCAGACTTGCCTGCCTGCGGCCTGTGGCGTGGCTCAAAGGAGGCCCAGCATGGACCATCTTCATCAGCACAAGACTCAAGACCCTCGCGAGGGGCCAAGCCTCGCGAGGCGGACGACACGGAACTTCCTCAGGCACAACCTCATCAGGCTGGCTCACGAGGAGGCGGAGAGATCAAGGCGGAGTACCTCGCGAGGTGCCCGTGACGCAAGCCATGACGACTCAGGGCGCCAGGCGGGCGCCAGCGCGCGCAGCGTCCTTCTTTACTCTTTGGTGCAAAGGGGGCAAGCGCAGCCGCGAAGTACCGACGCATCAGGCAAAGGTTGCCATTTTAGTGCAACAAGACCAAGACCAGGAGGATTACGAGACAGAGGTCACCATGGAGCCAAGGATGGCGTCATCACCAGAGCTTTGCGCAGGCGAAGACTGCTTTTGTCAGGATAGTTGATGCTTGTTGTTCCCCTTCAAATTAGCCCGCCATTGTTGGCTCCCTTCTCACTCGATATTTGGGAAGAGGACCAGGGCCTCTATAAATAGGACCAGCCACCCACACGGCAAGGGGTTCGGTTGGGTTCGGTTCGGTTGGGTTCGGTTCGGTGAGGTTCATTCGTTCGGTTCAGGTACAAAAGGGGAGCGAAAGAGAGAGAGAGAGAGAGAGAGAAGGGTGACTAAACTCCTCCTAGCAGTTCATCGCCCCAGCCAAGAACAAACCCTCGCAAGGCTATTCTTCCTTGTATTGTTCATCATCACCAGCCCCAGGAGGCAATCCACCAACCACACACTGGAGTAGGGTATTACACCACAACGGTGGCCCGAACCAGTATAAATCTTGTGTCTCTTGCGCAGTTCTTTCAGTAGTTTTAGATCTTTGCGAGACGGGGAGGTAGAAGGCGTAATCTCCGCGCGCACCCCATTGTTCGAACCTTAAGGGTCTGCCGAAACCCGAGATCCGACACTCTTAGCCTACAAAACTGTGCAACTCTGACTTTAACTCTTATTTCTTTTGGAGATATCATCTAAAACAAGAAAAACATTTTTTAGCGAAGCATGACGGCGCTACGGGATCTGGTACACATCCTGCACACCTGTATAACCTTGTAAGTATCCGTCCTCTGGTACAACAGCAAGGTCGATTCATCTTATTTGATCAACCATTCGTCGTGTCAAAAATTCAGAGGGGGATGCAAGGAGCACAAGGCCTGCACATCCAAGCAAGTGGTAACATGGACTTTTACATGGAAGATCCCAAGCGCAAGTAGAGCTGAAGTGAGCCTATACAACAAGCTAGTGTAAGTCCGTATATTTCATTTAATTCGTACTGGCCCGCGTGTATGATTTGTGTGCAGTGGTGGATCCACGAATTCAAGTTACTAGGGGCGAACATTTAACTTAAAAAATATGAAGGCACTTGCACTCCAGAAATCAACATAACTTGAGAAATGTGAAGCTACATGCACTTTGTGAAGGAAATATGCCCTAGAGGCAATAATAAAATTATTATTTATTTCCTTATATCATGATAAATGTTTATTATTCATGCTAGAATTGTATTAACCAGAAATATAATACATGTGTGAATACATAGACAAACAGAGTGTCACTAGTATGCCTCTACTTGACTAGCTCGTTGATCAAAGATGGTTAAGTTTCCAAGCCATTGACATGGGTTGTCATTTGATTAACGGGATCACACCATTAGGAGAATGATGTGATTGACTTAACCCATTCCGTTAGCTTAGCACCCAATCGTTTAGTATGTTGCTATTGCTTTCTTCATGACTTATACTTGTTCCTATGACAATGATATTATGCAACTCCCGTTTATCGGAGGAACACTTTGTGTGCTACCAAACGTCACAACGTAACTGGGTGATTATAAAGGTGCTCTACAGGTGTCTCCGAAAGTACTTTTTGAGTTGGCGTGTTTCGAGATTAGGATTTGTCACTCCGATTGTCGGAGAGGTATCTCTGGGCCCTCTCGGTAATGCACATCACTTAAGCCTTGCAAGCATTGCAACTAATGAGTTAGTTGCGGGATGATGTATTACGGAACGAGTAAAGAGACTTGACGGTAACGAGATTGAACTAGGTATTGAGATACCGACGATCGAATCTCGGGCATGTAACATACCGATGACAAAGGGAAAAACATATGTTGTTATGCGGTCTGACCGATAAAGATCTTCGTAGAATATGTGGGAGCCAATATGAACATTCAGGTTCCGCTATTGGTTATTGACCGGAGACGTGTTTCGGTCATGTCTACATAGTTCTCGAACCCATAGGGTCCGCACGCTTAACGTTTCGATGACAGTTATATTATGAGTTTATATGTTTTGATGTACTGAAGGTTGTTAGGAGTCCCGGATGTGATCACGGACATGACGAGGAGTCTCAAAATGGTTGAGACATGAATATTGATATATGGGAAGCCTATGTCTGGATATCGGAAGTGTTCTGGGTGAAATCGGGATTTTACCGGAGTACCGGGAGGTTACCGGAACCCCCAGGGTCATAATGGGCCTTAGTGGGCCTTGGTGGAAAGAGAGGAGAGGCGGCCAGGGCAAGGGCCGCGCCCCCTCCCCCCTAGTCCGAATAGGACAAGGAGAGGGCAGCGCCCCCCGCCCCCCCCCCCCGTTCCTTCTTCTCCTCCACCTCTTTCCCCTCTCTCTCCTAGTCCAACAAGGAAAGGGGGGGGAGTCCTACTCCCGGTAGGAGTAGGACTCCTCCTGGCGCGCCCCTCTCTGGGCCGGCGCACCCCCCTTGCTCCTTTATATACAGGGGCAGGGGGGCACCCCATAGACACAACAATTGATCATTTGATCTTTTAGCCGTGTGTGGTGCCCCCTTCCAACATAGTCGACCTCGATAATACTGTAGCAGTGCTTAGGCGAAGCCCTGCATCGGTAGAACATCATCATCGTCACCACGCCGTCATGCTGATGAAACTCTCCCTCATCACTCGGCTGGATCGGAGTTCGAGGGACATCATCGGGCTGAAGGTGTGCTGAACTCGGAGGTGTCGTACGTTCGGTACTTGATTGGTCGGATCGTGAAGACGTACGACTACATGAACCGCGTTGTACAAAATCTTCTGCTTTCGGTCTACAAGGGTACGTGGACAACACTCTCCCCTCTCGTTGCTGTGCATCACCATGATCTTGCGTGTGCGTAGGAATTTTTTTGAAATTACTACGTTCCCCAACACTTTGAAAACCAGCTAATGATCTAATGTAGTTTAGATTATAAAACACTAAATGATGCAAGCACCAAAAAACACAAAATGTAACATGGTGTACAAGGACAACTAACATGGTCTGTACCTACTTGAATTATTTGTTCTCTAGCTGAAAATATCGAAGTGTAATTGCACCTATAACTAGTGCACAAACTGCATATCAATATATCTATCCTCCATAAGTATGCCAATAGTTTCAAACAACATATTAGAAAAGTACTTATGCTATGTTGTCATGATACGAGGACTTTCTGGTAGATGGCCATGAAAATGTACTATAATTTGCTTGTCATCAATGCCTACAAAACTCTATGTCTCTCTCAACATAGTAGATCATCATTAGACACTAAATCCTTCAATGGGAGCTTGCAAAATGCTTGCATTAGATCCCTTAGTAGACACTATATGTTCATCACCAGGAGCATGTAAAATGTTTGCATCAAATCCTTCATTATCAGTCTGCTCATTAGACACTTCAGGCTCAAGAACAACCTGAGCTTGTATGTTTGCACCGGAAACTTGGTTAGATGCATCAGATTTAGTCAGTTCCGTATTGATTGGGGGAGTTATAAAATAAGGAGAAATTGGTTTCATCTTCTCATAGATTCCCTACACACAAGCAGCTTTAAATACCGTCGGGTTTAACTATTGGCCAGAAATTGAACAACTGAATTAGATATAATCATGGATGTGATGTACCTGCTCGTTGCGCATGCTGCTCTTGCAAGGTGCGACTATCCGCCTGCGCAAGCTCGATGCCATGCCCGTGCTGCCGCCGCTGCCTCCCACGCAGGCTACACCCAGGTTGGATCTTCATCTTCTTGTCCTTCCATTCGCTTGAAGCCTGGCGACCGCCCTCCAACGAGGGCGCGAGGAATTGTTGTGTCGGTCTATCTAGCGGCGGCTGTGTTAGGAGCGAACCAGACTGGAGGTTGGAGCGAACAAATTGGGATCTTTCCTGCTGTCGATTGATATGGGAGGCGCTCGTTTGGGCAGGGAGCCAGCTATAGGGCCTGCCTTTCACTTACGTTATTGGCCCATCCAAATTGAAATGTTTTTCTTCATTTTTTACATTGCCTGTTCGTGCGTTAGGACGAACAAAACTAGCCTGGGCCAACCTGGATGACTCAAACTAGGTGCACACTTTGCAGGCACCCGAGGCAGCCGCCCATACCAGCCCCTATGGTGGCGTCGTCCCTTTTTGCGTGTATGATTGGGGTAGTGAAAAATATTCCAGTGGCGCTTTTGATTTACCCACAGAATAGTCGAATTGCTTGTTTCTATGAACTGAGTTCGCCAATAATGTGAAGGATGCCAGTCTTTTCATCCTATCATAGATTGCTTAGATCTCCATATACCAAATGTAATCGCATGAAATATACAGCAAAAGCCAGTGTGATGTGTGTGGCTACAACTAGTCTGAGTATAGGTCCCCATATAACATATCAAGGACAAACCATCTTACCAGACTAACCATTCGACTTACCAATGCAGTGTGGGAAGAAAGAAGTATTGGGACTGCGTATCCAAGCAATTGATGCCATGGACTCCTTCGTAGAACCTTGTAAGCGAAAAAGAAGTTGCTGTGTGCCTATACAAAGAGCTAGCGTAAGTTCAGTTACCTGCTTCTCGGAATTTTAGTTAGCCACTTATTGCAAAATTGTTCAATTACGTTGCTTGGCTTAATTTAGTTTGCAACTGATTACATAATGCCCTAGCCTATTAATCCTATTATAGATTGCGCCTATCTATGTGTTTGATACTTACTGTTAGGAATTACATGTTTTCCTAAACTTAAATAGCTACTTAAGCACGTAGATAGCTGGTCATATGTACTTCTAGGGTGCAGCAGAATTCACGTGTAATTTATGTTCTGATACCCTGTTTGCTTAAATGGTTTGCTGTTATCACTTGTAGCACTAGTAATGTTTGCATGTTCATAGATAGACAACTGTCAGGTTTATATGAGGGACACCATCTTTTTAACTTATATATGTGTTGGAATCATTTTGCTTGCATCAAAGAAATTTACAGATGTATGTGTTGTTGGTAAACGGTATCGACTTATTACTTTAATACGTTGCCAAGAACTTGTTAGTTTTACTAGTTCATGTGTAATTAAATACGTTGCCAAAACTGGTTAGTTTTACTAGTTTGATGTTAGTTTCTTATGGCTCTTGCAAAACTTCATTTATTGATTGCTAACATTCAAGTTTGCAGGATCCAACTGAAACTCCGTTGGCACAACAGGTATGTTTTCAGAAACTTCCTTGTTTACCTAGTTTCTTGCTATAACTTGTTGCTGTAATCACCTTACCAACTTCAAGTTTTCAGGATCCAATTGGAAGTCCAATTGCATAACAGGTACATTTAAAAAATATATTGGTGTAATAGGTTTGCTGTTGTAACTTGTTGGTCTAATCAAGTTACTGACTACTCAACTTTTCAGGATCCAAGAGAAACTCCAATGCCACAACAGGTTCCTTTTGCAAAACTTGTTTGCTTAATTGCTTTGATGCTACAATCGGTTAATCTAATCACGTTACTGGCTACTCAACTTTTCAGGATCCAAGAGAAACTCCAATGCCACAATAGGTACCTTTTGCAAAACTTGTTTATTTAACTGCTTTGCTGCTGCAACAAACAGTTACAATGATGTTAATAACTACTTTTCAGCATCCAATTGGAACTCTTCAATTCCTTGTTTATTTAACTGGTTTGCTGTTATAACTCCCAGTTGAGATGTTTTGCTAGCTTCAACTTTTCAGAATCCAATCCAAACTTTAATGGCAAAACAGGTTAGCCCAAGATCAAAGAGCGAGGTCCCCATGGACGTTGTATCATCCCACAACAATGGCACAGGCCCAGTCGTGCATCACGAATTGCCGACTGCTGATGCTCTAGAGGCTAAACTAGTGGTAGAAAGAGATTCTGCTTCTGCACTTAGAGATGAAGTTGACATGTTGAGCAAGCAAACAACACAATCACAAGCAATACTCAAGACAACCATTAAATATTTGGTGGATTTCAAAACGAAGCAAGCGGAGACTAACCGCATTGTTAAGGTCCTCAAGGAAAAAAGGGAAATTAAATTCCCACTTGATAAATCATAGGTGAAATGTTCTTCCCATCGTTGAATAACCTTTGTGTTGTTTGTTCATGTAATCGATCAAACCATTTGTTTTAGAGATCATGTAATAATTGTTTTTTGGTTTGTAGTTTTATTTGAGCACAAGTATGTATTAATTGATAAGACTCGAAGACATTTCATTTTGATTGCTGTGCCAGACCTACAAATATGCCAATCGGATAGAATGTGCATTCAGTAATAATAGTAGTATAGATGGACCATAAGTGGAACGCATCAGAAAAGGCCAAGATGTTGTACTAGCTTCGCTAAAGAAGGATGCTCTTATAGCAAAAGAAAGTACAGCGTCCTGGCTTATGTATGTTAGTTGATATTATTGATCCATATACTCTATAAGTGTTTATATGTTTGTTAGTTATGTACATTCTTGGTTGATTGACTCGGTATTTGAATCTTCATACATCGCTTGTGTACATATCTAAATGGGAGTACACATTATGCTGCGTGTGAAATTTGAGTTGGACATAAAGGTTTCCAAATATTCGAATTCACCTTAAACTGGATTCTAGCTTATAAATTCGAGTATTGGCATTTGTAAATCATATTCATATATGACAGTGGAATACATCTTTGTCATGCTTTTGAAGATATATAAAAACACATTGAATGATTTATAAAGATTCATATAGGAATACAAAATGGATTCGAATTTAGTTGCCAGGGTAAACATGGATGCTTATTGTTCCAAAATTTGAAAGAAGCGGCAAAATGTCCACTCCCACGTCGGCTACCCAAAGCCAAGTGTTTGGGAGATGGAAATTACTATCTACCCCTTACACGGACAATGCATCGGCCTGATTTCCACTGCTCTCAATAGGGGTAGGTTAGTAACTTCAATTAGACATGACACGACTGCCGCTGAGCCAATTCTGACACGGTGGACGCCAAACATGGGCGGCAAAACACATTTGATTGAAGCTCTTCCAAAACACCTCTATTTCTCCCTCCATTTCCCCATTCATACATGGTGGGTGGCAAAACAAACTCGACTCGGCCGAAATCGATGTAGGCAAATATTTTCAATAGGGGCAGGTTTGTAACTTCACTCAGACATGACACAACGAGCCTACTTGTCAGCCCCGTTCGTACACCGTGGGCGCCAACCATGGGCGCCAAAACACCCTCCCCTCGCCCGAAATCGCTCTAGGAAAATATTGGCGAGATGCGAGATTATCGTCCTATCCCCAACTGATGAGACGTCCAAATTTTAAATGGGGGCTAAGCTCATAACTTTCCCATATTTCAGACAGACGCGTCCCAAAAACATGGTTCCCCGTACCTCTCCCTCCATTTTCCCATTCATACACCGTCCGCGCTAGAACACCATCCCCACACCAACTTCCTCCGTCCGTCATCCCATCCATCGCCGTCGTCCTCCACCCCATCCATCGCCACCGTCCTCCACCATGCCGAAGCACCTACCAAGACCGTGTCGTCCACTGCTAGAGATGGACGTTTCTCATCCACGGTGACAGACCAAGATCCTTGCATCGCGTCCTCTTGCTTCATCGACGTCGTCGTCCTCTTTGCTGGGGCCGCTCACATGACCTTCTTTTCCACTGCAACGAGACTTATACCCGGATGCACCCGTCTACCGTCGCAGATCTGCTTCAATGCCACTGACAGCCATCACACCCCCATGGTACTTCATATCTCCTCAACTTTTTGATCTCAACCAGAAATTAGATCGTAACTTGGTTACTGTACTTTATTTTCAGCTCTTAGAATTTAGTTCTTAGTTTGAAGCAAACAATGGATGCTGAATAGAATTTACCCGGTTTACATCTTTAAATCTGCCATAGCACAGTCATAATAGGGTTTAATTGATTATGCTTAGGGTGTAATTGATCATGTTGGTTCTGTGGTGGTTTCTTTAATGGAAATCAGAGGGGAAACCCTCTTTTGCTCAAAAAATGCTTAAGGTTTCCCCTTTTATGATCAATGTATAGTCAGCATACGTGCTTCGTGTCAAAATAGCACTGCTCCACCCATCAAGCTAAACAAGCTTAGTTATTCAAATACAAATCTAATATTATTAAAATATAGTCATTTAATTGATAGCTAAGTGTTCCTAATTTAGTTTTGAAAATGCATGTTTGCCGCTCGGGTGTGTATCTCTACAGGGTGCCCACGGTGGGCCACGGCCCACCCTGGCATTTTAGGTCATCCCAGGCCCCGATTTCCCTCCACTCTGCTACGCGCTTCTGTTCTCTACTCGCCCCCAGCTTCCTACCTCGCCGGCGACTTGCCGTCCCTGGACTGCATGACTCTAGGAGGAGACATCGGACTAACAGGAGGTCAGGAGCCGCTCACCCAACACCATCACCGCTGCCCGAGCGCGCCGCCGTGCCTACCTTCCCGGTCCGTTCAGGGCTCAGGCGTGCAACACCCACCAAGCCAACCCGATTTATCCTGAGATACGTCCTCTAACACTCAGTAGCCACTCCTCATCACCCATTTTCTAATTGATACATTACTCATTTGGCAGGACTGTCATTAGGGTTTGTTGTGTGCTGAGTGCTACCTACACTTAATGGTTCAGGTGTATTTCAGTAATCTTTAGTACCTGTAAAGTTCACAGGGTTTCAAAATTTCGGCCCTAGGAACAGACACTAGTAATTTTGGATTGTTGGTCGTAGTGACATTAACCCAGATTACAATTGCAGGCCAGGTTTGTTGACAATTTTACTTGTCTTTCTTACTCATTAGATATGATATCCAATTATTCATGTCGATTAGTTGCAAACAATAAGTGCTAGACAAACTTCTTGATTCAGATTTTGGACGGTCTCTTACTGTAGTTACAATTCTACAAACTTGTCCTAGTAAGCTCACAAGTAAATGATTGATTCACTACATCTATGATTGCCTTGTCATATTTGTTGTCAATATTCTTTTAGGGTGGACCACCCTATTTCAAAATACTGGAACCATAGACATGAGTGAATAATATTTCTCTGTGTGATCTCTTCCATGATGTGTGGGCAACGAACAATGCATTGTATAGAAAGAAAGTGTCATTTCCAACTTTTACATAGACTATGATCTTTTACACGTAATACAATCTGCCTACTTGCTTTGTGTCGCACTACCAGCACTCCACCCTTGAAGCTAAACATTATGCCACTCATAATTCCTTAGTTTATTTGTTCAAATACGAATTTGATATGATTCTAATGTTCCTACTTCAATTTTGGAATGTGTGTCTGCCTATTATAGAGACATAAGAGGTTTGTATTTCTATGTGTGGTCTAGTCAGCACGGTTGGGGGTGAACTTTGCATATGTAGGGGTTTATAGGGAGACACTCTTCGATTTGAATCCGCAATGCATTCCATAGATAATCTGACTACTTTTATGTTTTCATGAATCTCAGATTCTGAACAGCATCATAATGATTATGAGCTTGCACGTATGAAAATAATAAAGCAGAACAATGCCATGGCTGTCAAACTTGGCATTAAGGGACTGAAATCAAGTCTGGATGCAATGCAATGCAAACGCTCTCCACCTACAGATTCATGCTTAGAATATGATTCTAACAATGATTCTAAGCTAGAGTGTGATGCCCCCGATTCAATCGTACACTAATCATACACGCAAACATGTACGATCAAGATCAGGGACTCATGGGAAGATATCACAACATAACTCTACAAATAAAAATAAGTCATACAAGCATCATATTACAAGCCAGGGGCCTCGAGGGCTCGAATACAAGAGCTCGATCATAGACGAGCCAGCGGAAGCAACAATATCTGAGTACAGACATAAGTTAAACAAGTTTTCCTTAAGAAGGTAGCACAAACTGGGATACAAATCGAAAGAGGCGCAGGCCTCCTACCTGGGATCCTCCTAAACTACTCCTGGTCATCGTCAGCGGGCTGCACGTAGTAGTAGTCACCTCCAGTGTAGTAGGAGTCGTCGTCGAAGGTGGCGTCTGGCTCCTGGGATCCATCGTCTGGTCGCAGCAATCGGGTATAGAAAGGGGGAAAAGAGGGAGCAAAGCAACCGTGAGTACTCATCCAAAGTACTCGCAAGCAAGGAGCTACACTACATACGTATGCATTGGTATCAAATGGAAAAGGGGTATCATATGTGGACTGAACTGCAGAATGCCGGATTAAGAGGGGGATAGCTAGTCATGTCGAAGACTACGCTTGTGGCCACCTCCATCTTGCAGCATGTAGAAGAGAGTAGAAGGTAAGTTCACCAAGTAGCATCGCATAGCATAATCCTACCCGGCGATCCTCTCCTCGTCGCCCTGTTAGAGAGCGATCATCGGGTTGTATTTGGCACTTGGAAGGGTGTGTTTTGTTAATTATTCGGTTCTAGTTGTCATAAGGTCAAGGTACAACTCCAAGTCGTCCTGTTACCGAAGATCACGACTATTTGAATAGATTAACTTCCCTGCAGGGGTACACCACATTTCCCAACACGCTCGATCCCCTTTGTCCGGACACACTTTCCTGGGTCATGCCCGGCCTTGGAAGATCAACACGCCGCAGCCCTACCTAGGCACAACAGAGAGGTCAGCACGCCGGTCTAAATCCTATGCGGGCAGGGGTCTGGGCCCATTGCCCATTGCACACCTGCATGTTGCGAACGCGGCCGCCGAGCAGACCTAGCAACCCCCATTTCAAAGGAAGTTGCGTTACGCGGTCCAACCCGGTGCACACCGCTTAGTCGCTGACGTCACGAAGGCTTCGGCTCATACCATGATGTCGAGTGCCCATAACTGTTCCCGCATAGTTGGTTAGTGCGTATGGGCCAGTAGCCAGACTCAGATCAAATACCAAGATCTTGTTAAGAGTGTTAAGTATCCACGAACGCCGACCAGGGCCAGGCCCACCTCTCTCCTAGGTGGTCTCAACCTGCCTTGTCGCTCCGCCACAAAGTAACAGTCGGGGGCCGTCGGGAACCCAGGCCCACCTCTAGCGGGATGGATCCACCTGCCCCTTCAGCCCCCAACTCCGAACATTGTGATAAGTAATGTAACAATATAAAGTATATAGCATATGCCCGTGATCACCTCCCGAAGTGATCACGGCCCAGTAGTATAGCATGGCAGACGGACAAGAGTGTAGGGCCATTGATGAAACACTAGCAACCTATACTAGGCATGTAGGATTGTAGGTAAGGTATCAATAGTTGTAGTAACAATGATAGGCTATGCATCAGGATAGGATTAACGGAAAGCAGTAACATGCTACACTACTCTAATGCAAGCAGTATAGAGAAGAGTAGGCGATATCTGGTGATCAAGGGGGGGTGCCTGTTTGCTCTAGCAAGGACGGGTCGTCAACACCGTAGTCATACTGGGTTGCAGCGGCGTCGGTCTCAATGTCTAGCGAGAGAAGAGGTGGGAAGAAACAATAAATATAATGCAAACACACGCATGACGATGCATGACATGACAAAGCGTGATGCTAGGTGTGCCCTAACGCAGTATGAGGTGGTACCGGTGAAGGGGGAAATCATCCGGGAAAGTATTCCCGGTGTTTCGTGTTTTCAAACAGATGAACCGGAGGGGGAAATTTGTGAGTTCGATATGTTAGGGATGTGTGGTGGACGAACGGGCTGCGTACCCAGATTCGTCTCGTCGTTCTGAGCAACTTTCATGTACAAAGTTTTTCCATCCGAGCTACGGTTTATTCTATATTTATTTTCAAATAATTAAATCATTTTTAGCATTTATCTAATTATTTTAATTCGAAATTGGATTTATGACATCAGCATGATGTCATGTAGACGTCAGCGGTCAACAGGTGTTGACTGGGTCAATCTGACGGTGGGTCCCGCATGTCATTGACTCATAGTAATTAAACAGGGATAATTAGCTTTAACTAAATCATTAGGTTACTCTAATCCGATTTAATTAAGTTAATTAATTAATTAATATTTTAATTATTGTTTTATTTTTTAATTTTTTTAAACGTTCTGGGGGCTGGTCCCCACGTGTAAGTGGCCCAGCGCCAACAGGGCGGGCGGCTTAACGGGTGTGGGCGCCAGCCCGACTGGGTGCTGGCCCTGGCCAGCCACGGCTACACGCGCGTGCACAGAGGCGCCGGCGGGCATGCCCAGCGTGGCCGGCGAGAGAGCAGGGGCAGGCGGAGGCTGGCAGCGGCGTGCGGCCGCGCGGGTCTGTAGGCGTCAATGGAGGCGGGCCCAGCGGCAGGGAAGCAGGCCACGAGCGAGCGGGCGACGAGCAGCTGTGGCGCGAGGCAAAGCGGGGGTATGGCGCGGGCGGCAGAGGAGCAGAGCAGCGGAGCGGGGCCGCCAACGTGGGGCGCCGTCGAGCGCGGCGGCCAGCCGCAGTAGCGGGGATAGAGGCGGGGCGAGGGGCGTGGCCCCGAGCGGCGTGCGCGGGTGCGGGACGGCGAGCAACGGGCGTGCGGGGGTCTCCGGGCGGCACAACAGGGCGAGGCCACTACGGCGACGGGGCTCGCGCAGCCCGACTGGTCCCTAGCGCCGGCTGGGGCGGAGGAGGGTGCCAGCCAGGGCAAGGGAAAGGGGTAGAGTCCGGACGGCGGACGGCGCGAGTACGGCGTGGACGGCGACTACGGGGCCGGCGAGCAGGGCGAGGGGAGCAGGGGCATGCGGTGGGGCGCAGCCATGCGTGGCTGCGGCGGGGGCAAGACCAAGCGAGCGGCAGCAGTGGTTGCGGACGGTGCCAGCGCGCGCGGCCATGGTCTCGAGGGAGCACGAGGAGGGGGCCGCGGGCACGGGAGCTCGTGGAGCCGACGAGCGGGCGGCAGAGGAGCAACCGCGGGGGCGCCAGGGCGCGGTGGTGAGCGCGAGCGCGCGCGGAGGAGGAGTGGGGGCGCATCGACGGGACGGTGCGGACTGCGTGGAAGCTCACCGCGGGAGCGTGGGGTCTAGGCAACAGGGTGCGGTGAGCGGCTTGGGGAGGAGGTCCTGGAGGATGGCGGCGATCCGGCGGGAAGGTTCAACGGCGGGCGGCGGCTGGATTGGGTGCCAGCGACGGAGGCACGGGGCGGCGCGTGATCGAGCCCCGATCCAATCAGGGGGGAGAGAAGACCGAGTGGGGTTCGTGGGGGTGTCGGTTAGGGTTCCCCCCGAGTGGGGGGATATGGAGGAGAGCGTGGGGTGCCGGCTGGGCCGTCCTGATTGGTCCTAAGGTCATCTGGGCCGTGGCCTTGTGGGGAGGGGGGGTTCTCTTTTCCTTTTTTGTTAGTTTTGTCTTTTCCTCTTTTTTATTTTTTATTTTAAGTACTGTTTTCTTTTTATTAGCCAAGGCAAATGAATTTAGTTAAACATGAAATTTGTCACATAATTCAAGCACAATATTTTGGAGTGGCACATAAAGTTTGGAGGCCATTGGAGTTAAATAAATAACTAATAATTTTGCAAAGGCCATTTTATTTACTGTTGGAGCACTTATTAATTTCCTAGGGTTTTATCTGTGATTCAAATGATGTTGGTTTCAACATGGTAATTCCTTAGTGAATATTTTGCAACCTAATGAACATTTTTAATTCACTATTTTATGAAACTATACTTTGACTTTTTATATGAATTTCTATTTGAACTAATTTTGAAACGAGCGAGGTTTAACAAAATTTTAATTACGATGACCTAGCATCATTAACAAGTGTTTACTATAGATTAACTATCGGGGTGTCACAAATCTCTTCCACTACAAGAAATCTCGTCCCGAGATTTAAGAGGTGGAGTAAGGAGGAAAAGTCTGGTTACGAAATTCTAACGGATCTTCTCGGTCTTGGCTGCTCTTCTCTAAGTGGTCGATCCATAATGTTGATGTCTTCATACCACGGTATCAAGTCAACACGATGAAGTCGTCATCCTTCCTTTGGAGTCTTCATTGTACGTATGAAGGAAAAGGGGTAACTTCGGAAAAACGGACCTCTGAAAGGTCGACTACCTGGTTGATAACATCGGGGATGTGTGGTAGAAAGTAACTCTCGAATAGATACTTAAGAAAATATCAAGAGTAAAGTAAGTAGGTATGGCAAGAGGTTTCAAGTGGCTACTCAACAGTTTGTTGCCTAAAACACAGTGTGAAAGGGGTCCAGAGCAACTGGAATAAGTATTGTGTCCGATACTAGGTTTAATCACTAGGAAGGTGGCTCGTGAATTACAAAGGAAGCAAAGGATGAGGAATAACTTTGGCAATAGGGTGTACAAGAGAGTCAGGTTTTGATCATGTGGAACTGTGGGTTATGGGCCCACCATGTGGGTTAAAAGTAGAAAGAGTGGTGACATCTTGCACAGTCATGATAGCAAGGCAGGTCAGAGCATAGCATGTCAGAGGGTAGCCTATTGATTATGTCGGCAACAACGTCGGTACCAAGGGCGAGGGACGAAGAGAACCATTTTCCTGCTCGTTGAACGAGGCGGACCAATAGGCAAAGTTCTCATCCATCGGTGGCTACCGGAATGTCATCAACAATAGTAATAGGGCCTTGCCGACAGAATTGTACACCAAGGTGTTTACATAAGCAGGAGAATATTATTGCTTAGATCATATAGATCACTAGAAAGGTTAAACCAAACAATGGAAAGGAAAATATGATTATCAGATTAAACAGAACAATGGAAAGGAAAATGAGTTTAAGCACATATTTCAAGGGTATATCCTTCCCAAGGACAGGCGGATCATGATATCAATTAAGAAAACTCTTTAGGTAAGGGGAGAGAAATTTCATGACATTACCCATACAACGGTGTCTGGATGATTGAGCAAGAAACATTTAGCATTGGTCTTTAAATGTTCTTGTTGAAAATCGGAGTACCACAGACATGCTTCGAGATAGCATTGACATGGTCTTCAAGCAAGGTCGGACTTTGGATATGAAGGATCCATCAGAAACAACTTATAGAATAAGTCTTACAATTTCCTCATGGAAGAATGGATAACCTTGCTGAAAAGGAATCTATAACAATAGGGCCTCCGGTCGGATGTGCTGGGCATGACATCACCTTATCGGGTTAAATAACAATGTTATAACTCTTGGGAATATGTTCCAACCATCATATCTGACCGAGATTCAGATCTGATTGGGATCATGATACCTCAGACTCGTGATGTCTGAGCAGAAAAGGTGCAACACAACTTGACAAGATGACATTGTTAGATTCTTGGGAAATGAACTATGGAAGCGAGTTCCAAAACAAGAGGTCAGCATTAAACCAAGGAGAGGATGAGGATGTGGCTGATGGACTTGGCGACAACTCATCGAGATTTCCAAAAAGATGGATTTCCACAACTATGTGAGCATGGAAATAACTTTTGTCATATCAAATGATATAATGATGTATGCTCGAGGAAAAACACACACAATTAAACATTGGTTGAAAGGTGCACCCGAAACTTGGCCTTGGGTAGCATGATCAATCTTAGAATGGTGATTCAATAATCAATAGTCTAAGAATGAAATGTCGACCATTTATTTCAAAGCAATAGGGTTGCTAGATGGAAAGAATCCAAACAGTACCGTTCACTTCTTCGTGTCCCGATTAGAATTGGCACGGGGTCTAGGAATTAATGGTGATGACGAGAAGTATCACTATTCCAGGGACCCTTAGGAGGTGTAGAAATTCTCACGACTTTCTTGACATTAAAGATGGTAATACTCCAAGGTAAAGAAGAACAAATGTGGGATAGCAAGGAACTCAAGGTATAACACAAAACACGATCAAGTTTGTGTTGGAGGGGAGGCAATAAAGGGGTCGATGATAACAATAATCATCGAGGGCAAGGATGGTATTTCTCATCAAGAATTCGATAGATACCTTGGAAGAGCTCAGAATGTTCATGATGATCATGCCACATTTGTCGAGAGGTTTCATGAAGATGTAATTATTCAACGATGAAATCAAGTCAAAGGAATGATGAAGCGAAAGGTAATTGGAACCAAGGGTACGACACAAACTCGAAATCAAGTCTGCTGTTCAAGGAGAAATGATAAGACGAGGAAGGTCGACGTAAGATTAGCTCACCATCGAATTTTGTGCTACGGAAGAAGGACCAGGTAGCACAGTTAAAATCATCACGATAATGATATAGCCAAACAGGCTAGGAATGACGTGATCGGGTACAAACCCATAAGTGAATAATAGTACCAAAAGTTGTTGAACCATAGTGCGGACTCGGTTCAGTTATCGGTGTCCGTTTAATAACTTAGAGCCCGTGAAAAGTGGAATCAGTGAGATTGCAGTACTTGATGAAGAACTCATAAGTTATGCAGTTCATGATAATCTCGAGATACCAGTGTGTAATACTTGGCGACAGATCAAAGTAGAGGTTGGGCTGGGGTATTGAATTGCAGAAGACAAGTGCTTTAACTTGTCCGAGAAATGGGATCAAAGAGAAATCATGGTCGGAACCATGATTCAATAGGTTCAATTCACAGATACCAGATGATATTGTATTAACGAAATAGTTATTATTACAATAAGCTTCCATGATAGGATATACATCGTGTCCATGGGCATGAACACAAATTTCAAGGTCGACTCCCACTTCTTCAATGTATAGCCTCCCATTCACCTCTCGCTTTTCGAAAATGACATTAGTTGTTGAAAGTTTTACCTGGTGCAATACTAGATAAGTATGACCCGTGAAATCTTTCGGGTTCACATAGATTAAGGAAGGCATAGGTACAACCCATTGAAGCATCTTAGGAATCGATACCACAAACTTTGGAGTAAATAGTACAAGCTCGAAAGTAGAGTATGGTTATCAAAGTAGAGGATACAAATTCCCAAAGGCATTATATATCAGGGAAAGAACTTCTCGAGGTTTTTGTATACGAATGACACTGTCGGATGATATTTCAACAAAGGATCCGGCGGTCCATAGCGAAGCTGATGTGAGTATCGGCACACAACCAGAGGAAGTAACAATGTGAAGGCATTGGATTATAGAAGCAACTGGGTAATTCAAAGCCCTCATGTAAAGGAATTATGATTTCCAAATGAGACGACCAGAAGCAAATGCTCTGATTAAGGATGGATAAGTTGGGTAAGCTTAGGGGTAAAATCGACAACAATTTGATTGGTCGAGATTTAGCTCATGTTTAAAATGACGTCTGAGCCGAAAGGATGAATTCTAGGATCTGATTAAGGATTGCGAGCATTCGCAACCATATTGGATCTAAGACACAAAATGACAATGACAAGGTGTCACATTCTAGCTAGATCATGCATTAGAGTGTTGCATCATGTCTACTTTTACAAAAACTTGAAATGGGGATGACAGAACCCCCAGCACCCCCCTGCAAACAACTAGGGTTTACTAAAATTATTTTCAATGAACCCAAAATGCCCTTCACAAAATGTTCATCATTTCTTGATTGGGCTAAAACCCCTGGCAAAAATGGTGCACTCTTTTCTAGGACATTCTGGAATATTTGAATTAAATCATAAGTATTTGGATTTGGGCATTTAAATGCTATAAAATAATTTAAATGCTCAAACAATTCTGGAAATAAGTGTGGGCTGTTGGAAATAATCTAAACAGAGCCCCTGATAATTTTCAGGATTTTTAAAGATGCCTAAGTATTTTTAATAAAGCCCAACAGTTGCAGAAAAATAGAAAAAGAAAACAAATCAGAAAAATAGAGGGAGAGAAACTTACCTGGCAGCACACTCGCCGGCCCAGCACTGTGTTGGCCCGTGCCAGCCAGCTGCTTCCCCTTGCCAGAGCAAGCAGTGAGGTGAGCATGGCGCGCCCGAGCTCGCCACGCACCACCCAGCCTTTCTGCTTCACCCTGGTCGCCTTTGCGCCATGTGGATCGTCTCCTGGTCGTCGCCCCGACCTCGCCGACACCACATTCCTCCCCCCTACTCTCTCCCTCGCTCCCCCGGAATCATGGTTGACGCAGCCGCCGCCGTCTTGCCGCCATAGCCGTAGCCACCGTCGTCCCCATGCCACCCCACCCTGCCCACGAGCTCCGCAGCATCTCCCTCGACCTCCTCGACGAGCCATGAGCCCTCGGACGCGCTACAACGCCGCCATCGCTGCCGTTCCACTCGTCGGCCACCGGAGATCGTCGCCGACGATTCGCCGCCTCCCAAGCTTCCCCGAGCCCGCTTCGACGCCCGCTGCACTCGCCGTGAGCTCCTCTCTCTTCTTCCCCTAGCCACGTCGCTCGAGCTGCCCTCCAACCCCATTGGCCATCACGGCCGAGAGCTCGGCTCCACCGGCCATGTCGCCGCCGTGGCCACAGGCGTGTAAGCTCGAATCCGAGCGCGTCACCACACTCACCACGTTCCCATGAGCCTAACACACCATTCCACGTGCCTCGCTGTGCCCCGTAGCCTCGGGTTCATCTTCACCCGAGCTCCAGCGACGGCCAAGGTCGTTGCCGCCATCGTTCCTGGCCTCCCCGAGCTCCACTTCCTCCACCAAACGACGAGGCTCGCTCCCCGCGTCACGTAGCTCCTCTCCGCCGTTGATTTAGTCACCGGAGACGCAAACCCGAGCCCCTCCGCTGCGTCTGTCGTCGCCGGTGAGTTGACCAAGTTTGAACCGTGTGGGCCTAGGTTGACTCCCCCCTGAGCCTATGACATGCGGGCCCAGGCCCCATTGACAGTTAGTTAGTATTAACTAAACTCTGTTAGTTAGCTGAGACACTGACAGATGGGGCCCACCAGTCAGGTTTGACCTGGGCTGGCGCCTTTGACTCGCTGACATCATAGTGACGTAGTGCTGACGCAATTATTTATTTTCTGGATTTATTTTTATATAGGAAATTCCAGAAAATAGCCAAAACTTCTAAAAATCATAGAAAATCAACCATAGCTCCAAATCAAACAAATTATACATGAAAAATGATCAGAAAAATTCAATCTATCCATTTGTAATGGTCTCATGCATGACAAACCACTTTAACCTTGCTGTTTAGGTGAAACAAGCTAACACACTTATTATGCATAAGAACTTAAGCTACCATTTGAATCTTTGATTCAAATGGACCCATTTCAACTTGTTTCAAATTGCATTAGGCAGGACACATCATTTTGCCATGTCATAGCATGCATCATATTGTTGCATATTGTCATGTGTTGATTATGTTATGTGTGTCCTTCGTGGTAGGTTCTGCCTTCGAGGATATCTCCGAGTATCCAACTGAAGGGCAGTACCCTACTACTACTCCATCAGGCAAGCAGCCCCATTGATCATATCGATACAATCTCATGTTCTCGCCTCTGCTCTCATTTACTGCATTAAGACAACAACGTTTCAAACTGCTATGTGCTACGGAAGTTGAACCCTTATCCTCTGCATGACCTGTCATTGCCACAGTAACTAGATGAAACATACTAGCATCTGTAGGAGTTGATTGAGCCATGTTTGTGTTTCCTATCTTGCTATGCCTGCTACGCTTAGAGTTGTGTCAGGTCTGGTTCATCCGGGCGATGGGCTAGAGTGAAATGATTATGTCGGTAATGTGAGAGATGTGTTGAACATGATTTGGTAAAGGTATCGATGAGAGGCCATGTAGGAGTACATGGTGGGTTGTTTCATTGAGGTCGTCCCTAAGAACTGAGATCTGTATGTGTGATTTTAAGAATCAGCTACTACCATGCATTGGGATCCTTAATTGACCCCCTTGGCTTCTTAATCACCCTAGTACTTTGTCCAGGAGTTGCAAATAGTTTCTGGTGTTTGTAGGTTATGTGTTGTCGTCCGTGCATAGCGCTGACCCTAGGGGTGGGCTATGTTGCGGTAGATACACCGTAGCCGGGTATGCCGGGCGCCCGTTTGGCACTCGGGACCCTACTCACATCGTTCGGGGCCGCATGTGGAAACCTCGGCCGGACTCCCTGCGGATGGAACCTGGATAGTCGATAAACCTGGACTAGATACTTGAGTGTTTAGGTAGGTCATGGCCGACACCCTCGTTGGGCTTCCGCTTGAAGGTTGCGGAGTACATGTCCTGAAAACGACGGTAAGTGGTGAGAGCGTGTATGAAGAAGTACACCCCTGCAGGGTTAACATAATCTATTCGAATAGCCGCGTCCACGGTAAAGGACTACTTGGTTGCCTATACAGTTCATAGACAAGTTAATGATTACTACAAAAAGACTCAAGATAAGTGTGAGTACCGAGGATGGCCCTCTCGTAGGATGACGAGGGAGGATCCCCGGTGGAGTATTGTGTTGGTGATTAGTGGACTCGTGTGCGAAACTATTTTACTAGTGGTGTCTCATAGGATAGCTTAGCCAAGAGTCGAAGCTGGCTTGCTGCAATAAGTCCACCACCTTCCTGAGAATGAGCATGTATAGTAGGTTCTGTTGTAAGACTTGCTGAGTACCTTTGTACTCATGTTTGCTTTAATTACTGTTTTCAAACGACAACATCGCCGCCTCCGATGGGTTTTATGTAGACCTCGATTTCGATGAGTGACTTGCCACCCAGGTGGTGATCCTGGCCATGGAGGGCCCTATGTAGATAGATAAGCTTCGAGAAGCCTTCTTTCTTTCTAGTGTCTGTACTCAGACTATTTGCTTCTGCATGTGCTTGTATGCTTGAATGACTTGAGTGTCGGGTCATGTGACCCCTACCTGTATGAACATGTTATGTATGGCTCTCTGGAGCCTATAAATAAAAGTACTTGAGTTGTAGAGTTTTGTTGTGATGCCATGCTGTATTTGCACATATCGAGCATATTGTGTGCATGATTGAAATGCTTGGTATGTGTGGGATCCGACAATCTAGTTGTTTATCCTTGGAAGCCTCTCTTATGGGGAAATGTAGTCTAGTGCTCCTCGATCCATAGTAGTCCGCTACAGCCCGGCTCACCGGAGTCCTGCTAGCCCAGCACTACTGCTCAAGACACTTGACTGGCCGTCATGTGTTTCACTTCGTTCCTATGTTTGTCCTTTTGGGGAAATGCACGCGGTGACATCTGGAGTTCTGCCTAGCCTGCTACAGCCCGGGTTCCCCGGAGTCCTGTTAGCCCAGTGCTACAGCCCGGATTCACACGCTGATGACCGACATGCTTGATGTGATTCATGTATGACTGTCTCCATAGGTCTGTGCCGCTTTGTGTTCACGACTAGCCATGTCAGCCGGGTTCTCTGTCATATGGATGCTAGCGACACTATCATATACGTGAGACAAAAGGCGCAAACGGTCCCGGGCCATGGTAACGCGACACCCGTGGGGATACCGTGCATGAGGCCGCAATGTGATATGAGGTGTTACCGGCTAGATCAATGTGACTTCGAATTGGGGTCCTGACAGCGTTGGCATCAGAGTCGGACTGCCTGTAGGTTCGTTGAGCCAAACTAGTCGATGTCGAGTCTAGAAATGCTTTAGTTATATGTAGGGGAATTGATTGTGGGAGGGAACGTCAGGCTCTTTTTACTCCTTTACCTTATGCCCTCTGATCTGAGTCATTCTCTTCTCATTCATCGTGGGTTAAGGACTAGGCTCTCTTCTTCTATCAGGTTCATGTGTTACTAATCCTTAGTAGCTTATAGGATTGTTGTTACCAGCCACAGTGCAGTTTCTACTACTTTTAGTATGTTGCCAGTTGAATCAGAACCTTGATATGATGTCGTTGAGTGGTATTGCAAGCTGTTGTGGATGTCTCAAATCTTTTTCTGAGCATTTACAGCCGTTATGCTGTCCGATTTCCCCTAGAAAATTCTAATGCCTTTGCATTATTCTGTGCTTTCAGATGGCCACCCGTTCACAGAATCAAGTGGTTCGTCTGACCCGGTGCCTCGATGTGCCCGGCCACACGGCCATGTTGGTTCGAGTGATGGTCGAGTCAGGCTATTGGTGGTAACCGGAATATACCGTCGAGGAGCAGTTCAGAGACTTCAACCAGGGCCAGCACCTCTGTACCGTCAGGATATATCCCTCTTATCCTAGAGCCACTGAGCCCCTTCACTGTTCCTATGGACTTGGGGTCACTATTGAGATGTTTGTGCAGGATGCAGCCTATTCAATGATGACTATCATTCGAGCCAGGACTGCCTTGCTACAGAACACCGATTTCCGTTACATGCCAGCCTCACTTCCTGGAGCACAGGGGTACTATCAGGCTTTGTACTATGACTCTTCGCATGAGGAGTCACTACTCTGCACCACTGCCGAGATGCTCGAGGATAAGGACCGTGAAAATCAGGCCTTGCGTATGGAGCTTTTCCACACTTGTGCTGATCATTGGGCCACTTTGACTCGGTTTGCACATGCGGTGCAGGCAGGATACATGGACATGAGGGACCTGCACCCTGTACGGTCTGGATTGCCAGATTGTATGGAGTGGCGCGATGTAGGAGGCATCACCCCTCCTCGTGGTCCCCGTCTGCCACCACCTGTGGGACCAAGGCCACATCCGAGCCCCTATGGTCCGCAGGCTCCACAGGACCGTCTGTTCCTAGATGATCATGTTCCACTTCTAGGCTTTGGTGGCGACTTCTATGAGGATTACTACGGAGCCGTCTGAGCTAGTAGTAGTTTCACTAGTTTTGTAATAGTTGTATCCTCCAGAGTCCTACGTGACCGTGGGATACGGCTTGGTGTGTATCATGCTCCAGAGGTGTAGAAAAATAATGTATAGGAGCTTGGAATGCCTTCGATGAGATGTAATGTCTTTCACCATAGTTGTACTTTAGCATGGGCTTGTACTAAACTATGTACGGTGTGTATGACCAATGGTATATATATGGCAGTTTTTATATTACCATGTCGTGCAATGAACATCTTAGCATTCCATGTTATCCATTACATTCTGCACTTCCTTGCTAAGCTTGTGCCATCCTTATCTAAACCATTGTCTTGTTTTCTCCTAGGATGGTCAACACCCACAGCAACCCTACTGCCCCGGAGTAGGGGGAAGCCAGTGCAGCTAGGGGTGAAAATCTGCCTCACCCGCCTTCTCTGGCCGAAGTGATGCTGGAGGCGAAAAGAAACAAGCATGAGACTAACCGCTTGCTGGAGTGGATTGAGCAGAACACTGCACGCCATCAGCAAAATGAATTGGTGTCAATCAATGACTTCATCAAGTTGTACCCACCAAAGTTTAATCATTCCGTCGAGCCCCTCGATGCGGATGACTGGCTCCGCAGCATCACACACAAGCTATGTTCTGCTAACGTAACCGAAGCTGATATGGTTACCTATGCTGCCTATCACCTTGAAGACCCTGCTAGCCTTTGGTGGGAAAACTTTGAGGCTATTCGCCCGGTCGGCCAAATCACTACTTGGGCTGAATTCAGTGAGGCTTCCCGTGAGCATCACATCCCGGAAGATCTCATAGATCGCAAGAGGGAAGAGTTCTGCAATTTCACCCAAGGAAGACTGACTGTGGATGCATATAGTCGTGAATTTGGGAATCTGGCACGATATGCTCCTGAAGAGGTATCCACCGATGCTAAGAAGCAAGCAAGGTTCCGCAAGGGACTTAGCCCTGAGCTTCGCCGCGATCTTCGTCTGCACGAGTGACCTCCTTTCAGAAGTTGGTCACTAAAGCCATCAGTGCTGAGACAGGCCAGTCCGACTATGACGCTTCACGCAAGCACTCTCGTGATTTTGGCTCTTCATCCGGCTCTGGATCTCAGAAGCGTCGGGTGTGGATTCCAAGCACGGCACTGCCACCCAGGTTCATTCCGAGGCCATCCTTTGAGGCGCCTTGCCCCAACCAGCAGTTTGCACTGTCCAAGCCCTATGGTGGCCCCGCTGCTAATGCTGCTCCACGCCCCAATGTTGTGACATGTTTCGAGTGTGGAGAGCCGGGTCACTATAGTCGAGAGTGTCCCTAGAACAACAACCCCAATCAGTCTGGAAAGTCCGTTGGCCGTGGTAAGCCAACGGGAAAGACATTCTACGCCAAGCCGGCCACCACTGCACGTGGCCATGTCAACTATGTCTCAACTGAGGAGGCTCATGAGGATCCTAACGTCGTCCTTGGTACACTCCTTGTTAATTTCCATCCGGCATCTATTCTTTTCGATACTAGAGCATCTCATTCATTCATCTCTGAGAGCTATGCTCGATTGCATAACACAACATTCTGTGACATGCCCACTACCATGGAAATTCAAACCCCTGGCTCTAGATGGCAAACTTCTAGAGTAAGCCATGGGAATGAAATTCTTGTCGATAGACTTGTCTTCCTTGCATCCTTAATAGCTCTCAAGTCCTTGGACATAAACGTCATCTTGGGTATGGACTGGATGTCAGCTCATTATGCTAAGATTGATTGTGCCACTAGAACCGTTCAACTTACTCACCCATCGGGCAAGACAGTCAATGTCTTAACTCGAGTGGCCAAGCGCCAGCTTTACTCCCTAAATGCCAACCCCCTTCCAGACCTTGAAGATATTGCGGTAGTCCGAGACTTCCCGGATGTCTTTCCAAAAGAACTGCCAGGTGTTCCACCTGACAGGGATGTCGAGTTTGTGATAGACCTTGTTCCAGGAACCGTTCCAATTTCTAGAAGACCCTATAAGATGGCACCCTTAGAACTAGCCGAGCTTAAGAACCAACTCGATGAGTCCTTGCAAAAGGGTTTCATCCGTCCTAGCTCCTCTCCTTGGGCTTGCCCCGTCCTCTTCGTCAAGAAGAAGGATGGATCGGATCGGATGGTTGTAGATTACCGACCTATCAAGAACAAGTATCCGCTTCCCAGGATCAACGATCTGTATGATCAGCTCGCTGGATCCTCAGTCTTTTCCAAGATGGATTTGAGGTTGGGCTACCATCAAATCAAAATCAGAAATGGGGACATTCCCAAAACGGCCTTTGTTACTTGTTATGGCCAATACGAGTACACCATCATGTCCTTCGGTTTAACCAATGCCCCAGCCACCTTCTCCTGGTTATTGAATTCGGTCTTCATGAAGTATTTGGATAAATTCGTCGTAGTATACCTTGATGACATACTCATCTACTCCAAGAATGAAGAAGAACATGCCTAACATCTAAGGCTGGTATTGACGAAACTTCGAAAGCATCGCCTTTATGCCAAATTCTCCAAGTGTGAATTTTGGTTGCCAGAAGTGACCTATCTAGGCCATGTAATCTCTGGTAAGGGTATTGCTGTCAATCCCGAGCGAGTTCAAGCCGTCCTTGATTGGACTCCACCTGAGACGGTCAAGCAAGTTCAGAGCTTCCTTGGCTTAGCGAGCTACTGCCGCCGCTTCGTAGAGAATTTCTCCAAGGTTGCTAAACCTCTAACTGAACTCCTCAAGAAAGATAAAAAGTTCGAGTGGACCACACAGTGCGAGTTCAGCTTTCAGGAACTAAAAAGACACCTGACATCTGCTCCCATACTGGTACCACCAGATTTCTCCAAGGACTTTATTATCTATTATGACACCTCGCGACAAGGACTAGGTTGCATACTCATGCAAGATCGTCAGGTAATTGCCTATGACTCATGGAAATTACACCCACATGACAAAAATTATCCCACACATGATCTAGAGCTTACAGCTGTAGTCCATGCACTCAAAACTTGGCGACATTACCTTCTCGATAATCATTGCGAGATCTTCACCGATCACCAAAGTTTGAAATATATCTTCACCCAACCGGATTTGAATCTCAGGCAAAGACATTGGGTCGAGTTGATCTCGGATTACGACTTAGGAATAACTTACACCCCGGGCAAAGCCAATGTCACGGCTGATGCGCTAAGTCGTAAATCTTATTGGAACAACCTGATGTTACAACAAAGTCAACCACTTCTCCACGAGGAATTTCATAAGCTTAACCTTCACATCGTTCCTCGAGGATTCCTATCCACCCTGGTGGCAAAGCCTAACCTTATGGATCAGATCATAACCGCCCAGCGGTATGATAAGGGCATATCCCGGATTAAGGAAAACATCGCTAGCAGAGTTGCTAAATGTTTTTCCATGGATGAGTGAGGTGTTGTCTTCTTCGAGAACCGCTTGGTGGTTCCTAAGAAACAACATCTACGCCAGTTCATTCTTAAGGAAGCTCATGAATCCCCTCTCAACATTCATCCCGGTAGTACTGAAATGTATCAAGACCTATGCCAGAGGTTTTGGTGGACTAGGATGAAGGAGAAATTGCTCAATACATTGCTAGTTGCGACGTCTGTCATCGTGTTAAGGCAGAGCACCAACGGCCTGCTGGCACCATTCAACCTTTGGCTATTCCTGAGTGGAAATGGGATAAAATCAATATGGATTTCATTACTGGGTTTCCCAGGACCAAGAGAGGGAATAATGCTATCTTCGTCGTGATCGATCGTCTTTCCAAGGTGGCCCACTTTCTACCTGTTCGTGAGAGTATCACCGCTAGCCAGCCAGCTGATTTATACATCTCCTGAATAGTGTCTCTTCATGGTGTTCCATTGGAAATTAACTCAGATCATGGGAGTCTCTTCACCTCTCGATTTTGGGAAAGTTTCCAAAATGCTATGGGAACTCGTCTCTTTTAGCACCGCCTTCCACCCTCAATCAAGTGGTCAAGTAGAGCGAGTCAATCAAATTCTGGAAGATAAGCTTGGAGCTTCTGTCATATCATTCGGAATGGGTTGGGAGAAATGCCTTCCATTCGTGGAGTTTGCTTATAACAATAGTTATCAAGCTAGCTTGGGCAAAGCTCCTTCCGAAGTTCTCTATGGACGAAAATGTCGAACGCCTCTTAACTGGTCAAAAACTGGGGAAAGACAACTCTTTGGCCCGTATATGATTCAGGAAGCAGAAGAGCAGGTTCATGTTATTCGTGAGAAATTGAAAACAGCCCAATCTCGTCAAAAGAGCCAATATGATCGAAAACATAAGCTCATGTCTTATGAAGTCGGCGAGAAGGCTTACCTTCGGGTTACTCCGTTAAAGGGAACCCATCATTTCGGTATCAAAGGCAAATTGGCTCCTCGTTACATTGGACCCTCTTGCATTCTTGCCAAACAAGGAGAAGTTGCCTACCAATTGGAACTACCTTCGCATCTTTCCAGAGTTCACAATGTCTTCCACATTTCTCAACTCAGGCGTTGCTTCACGGATCCTATCCATGGAGTGGACCATGAAACGCTTGATCTACAAGATAACCTCTCATATCGGGAATATCCCGTTCATATCCTTGATCAAGCCGAGCGTAGCACTCGACACCATAACATCAAGTTTCTCAAGGTTCAATGGTCACACCATTCCGAGCAAGAAGCTACTTGGGAAAGGGAGGATCGTCTTTGACTCGAGTACCCCACCTTCTTCCGAGAGGATCCTAATTCTCGGGACCACATTCTTTTAAGTGGGGGTGAGTTGTCACATCCTAGCTAGATCATGCATTAGAGTGTTGCATCATGTCTACTTTTACAGAAACTTGAAATGGGGATGACAGAACCCCTAGCACCCCCCTGGAAACAACTAGGGTTTACTAAAATTATTTTCAATGAACCCAAAATGCCCTTCACAAAATGTTCATCATTTCTGGATTGGGCTAAAACCCCTGGCAAAAATGGTGCACTCTTTTCTAGGACATTCTGGATTTTTTGAATTAAATCATAAGTATTTTAATTTGGGCATTTAAATGATATAAAATAATTTAAATGCTCAAATAATTCTGGAAATAAGTGTGGACAATTGGAAATAATCTAAACAGAGCCCCTGATTATTTTCAGGATTTTTAAAGATGCCTAAGTATTTTTAATAAAGCCCAACAGTTGCAGAAAAATAGAAAAAGAAAACAAATCAGAAAAAGAGAGGGAGAGAAACTTACCTGGCAGCCCACTGGCCGGCCCAACACTATGCTGGCCCATGCCAGCTAGCTGCTTCCCCTTGCCAGAGCAGGCAGGGAGGTGAGCATGGCACGCCCGAGCTCGCCACGCACCACCCAGCCTCTCTGCTTCGCCCTGGTCGCCTTTGCGCCGCGTGGATCATCTCCTGGTCGTCGCCCCGACCTTGCCGACACCTCATTCCTCCCCCCTGCTCTCTCCCTCGCTCCCTCGAAGTCATGGCCGACGCAGCCGCAACCGTCTTGCCACCATAGCCTGAGCCACCGTCGCCCCCGTGCCACCCCACCCTGCCCACGAGGCCTTGGACGCGCTGCAACGCTGCCACCGCTGCCGTTCCCCTCGTCGGCCACCGCTGCCGTCCGCTGCGTCTGTGATCCTCGGCGTCAAGCCGCCAGCGAGTTGACCACGTTTGAACCGTGTGGGCCCAGGTTGTCTCCCCTCTAAGCCTATGATAGGTGGGGCTGACCTGTTAATTAGGTTAGGATTAGTGCTAACTAATTTTAGTTAGTTTAAGTCACTGACATGCGGGCCCAGGCCCCACTGACAGTTAGTTAGTATTAACTAAACTCTGTTAGTTAGCTGACACACTGACAGATGGGGCTCACCAGTCAGGTTTGACCTGGGCTGGCGCCTTTGACTCGCTGATGTCACTGTGACGTAGTGCTGACGCAATTATTTATTTTCTGGATTTATTTTTATATACGAAATTCCAGAAAATAGCCAAAACTTCTAAAAATCATAGAAAATCAACCATAGCTCAAAATCAAACAAATTATATATGAAAAATGATCAGAAAAATTCAATCTATCCATCTGTGATGGTTTCATGCAAGACAAACCAGTTTAACCTTGCTGTTAAGGTGAAACAAGCTAACACACTTATTATGCAGAAGAACTTAAGCTACCATTTGAATCTTTGATTCACATGGACCCATTTCAACTTGTTTCACATTGCATTAGGCAGGACACATCATTTTGCCATGTCATAGCATGCATCATATTGTTGCATATTGTCATGTGTTGATTATGTTCTGTGTGTCCTTCGTGGTAGGTTCTTCCTCCGAGGATATCTCCGAGTATCCAACTGAAGGGCAGTACCCTACTACTACTCCATCAGGCAAGCAGCCCCATTGATCATATCGATACAATCCCATGTTCTCGCCTCTACTCTCATTTACTGCATTAAGACAACAGTGTTTCAAACTGCTGTGTGCTACGGTAGTTGAACCCTTATCCTCTCCATGACCTGTCATTGCCACATTAACTAGATGAAACCCACGAGCATGTGTAGGAGTTGATTGAGCCATGTTTGTGTTTCCTACCTTGCTATGCCTGCTATGCTTAGAGTTGTGTCAGGTCTGGTGCATCCAGGCGATGGGCTAGAGTGAAATGATTATGTCAGTAATGTGAGAGATGTGTTGAACATGATTTGGTAAAGGTATCGATGACAGACCATGTAGGAGTACATGGTGGGTTATTTCATTAAGGCCGTCCCTAAGAACTGAGATCTGTATGTGTGATTTTAAGAATCAGCTACTACCATGCATTGGGATCCTTAATTGACCCTCTCAGCTTCTTAATCACCCTAGTACTTTGTCCAGGAGTTGCAAATACTTTCTGGTGTTTCTAGATTATGTGTTAGCGGACGTGCATAGCGCTGACCCTAGGGGTGGGCTATGTTGCGGTAGATACACCGTGGCCGGGTATGCCGGGCGCCCGTTTGGCATCTCGAGACCCAGTTCACATTGTTCGGGGCCGTATGTGGAAACCTCAGCCAGACTCCTTGCGGATGGAACCTGGATAGTCGATAAACCTGGACTAGAGACTTGAGTATTTTGGTAGGTCGTGGCCGACACCCTCGTTGGGCTTCCGCTTGAAGGTTGTCGAATACATGTCATGTAAACGACAGTAAGTGGTGAGAGCGTGTGTGAAGAAGTACACCCCTGCAGGGTTAACATCATCTATTCGAATAGCCGCGTCCACGGTAAAGGACTACTTGGTTGCCTATACAGTTCATAGACAAGTTAATGATTAATACAAAAAGACTCAAGATAAGTGTGAGTACCGAGGATGGCCCTCTCATAGGATGACGAGGGAGGATCCCCGGTGGAGTATTGTGTTGGTGATTAGTGGACTCATGTGCGAAACTATTTTACTAGTGGTGTCTCGTAGGATATCTTAGCTAAGAGTCGAAGCTGGCTTGCTGCAATAACTCCACCACCTTCTTGAGAATGAGCATGTATAGTAGGTTCTGTTGTAAGACTTGCTGAGTACCTTTCTACTCATGTTTGCTTTAATTACTGTCTTCAGACGACAACACCGCCCCCTCCGATGGGTTTTATGTAGACCTCAATGTCGATGAGTGACTTGCCACCCAGGTGGTGATCCTGGCCATGGAGGGCCCCATGTAGATAGACAGGCTTCGAGAAGCCTTCTTTCTTTCTAGTGTCTGTACTCAGACTATTTGCTTCCGCATGTGCTTGTATGCTTGAATGACTTGAGTGTTGGGTCATGTGACCCCTACCTGTATGAACATGTTATGCATGGCTCTCTGGAGCCTTTAAATAAAACTACTTGAGTTGTAGAGTTTTGTTGTGATGCCATGTTGTATTTGCACATATCGAGCATATTGTGTGCATGATTGAAATGCTTGGTATGTGTGGGATCCGACAATCTAGTTGTTTATCTTTGGCAGCCTCTCTTATGGGGAAATGTAGTCTAGTGCTCCTCGAGCCATAGTAGTCCGCTACAGCCCGGTTCACCGGAGTCCTGCTAGCCCAGCACTACTGCTCAGGACACTTGACTGGCCGACATGTGTTTCACTTTGTTCCTATGTCTGTCCCTTTGGGGAAATGTCACGTGGTGACATCCGGAGTCCTGCCTAGCCTGCTACAGCCCGGGTTCCCCTGAGTCCTGTTAGCCCAGTGCTACAGCCCGGATTCACACGCTGATGACCGACATGCTCGATGTGATTCATGTATGCCTGTCTCCATAGGTCTGTGTCGCTTTGGGTTCACGACTAGCCATGTCGGCCCGGGTTCTCTGTCATATGGATGCTAGCGACACTATCATATACGTGAGCTAAAATGCGCAAACGGTCCCGGGCCATGGTAAGGCGACACCCGTGGGGATACCGTGCGTGAGGCCGCAATGTGATATGAGGTGTTACCGGCTAGATCAATGTGACTTGGAATCGGGGTCCTGACACAAGCGATGCCAATAATGATTACGAGACTTATGGGATTAACCATAATGCAAGCATGCAAGAATTTCAAAGGCAATAAGCTTCTAAGGATTTTCGGAAGATCAAATATTATTTCGAAGACCTTAGTGAAACACATAAACAACTGGCGACGAGCGGATACTCGGTAGGTGTGAGAAATTATCCATAGGGGCATTCAGGCGGCAAATAACTGCAAGGCGTTAGGCACAAATTATTCTCGGAACAATAGATAGAATTTCGGTGTACGCATTTATCCATAGGGATAATTTGGTGGTAGGGAATTGCAAAGGCGACGGGCACAAAGTCTCAAGAGAACATCGGAGAGTATCTTCGGAATCTTCTGGTGCAGCATGCGATCATCTGTGATAAGGGCCTCTCCAGGAGAAAGTAGTTACGAGAACCTAGAGTTAGATTTAGTAAAATCATTTAACCCGAATAGAAGAGAGATCAGAGTCCCAGAGTAAGGATCGAGGAGTAAAAGATCCTAATACCACCCAGATGGCGACGTGGGCCCGTAAGCCCCACAACCATGTTAGTAAAAACCTTTTCAATGACTAAACTCTACTTCGGCCAAGGAGTGTGGAAGGGGATTCCTATAGGCAGTCGGCTCTGATACCAACTTGTGACGGTCCCGATTCAATCGTACACTAATCATACATGCAAACGTGTACGATCAAGATCAGGGACTCACACGAAGATATCATAACACAACTCTACAAATAAAAATAAGTCATACAAGCATCATATTACAAGCCAAGGGCCTCGAGGGCTCCAATACAAGAGCTCGATCATAGACGAGTCAGCGGAAGCAACAATATCTGAGTACAGACATAAGTTAAACAAGTTTGCCTTAAGAAGGCTAGCACAAACTGGGATACAGATCGAAAGAGGCGCATGCCTCCTGCCTGGGATCCTCCTAAACTACTCCTGGTCGTCGTCAGCGGGCTGCACGTAGTAGTAGGCACCTCCAGTGTAGTAGGAGTCGTCGTTGAAGGTGGCGTCTGGCTCCTGGGCTCCATCATCTGGTCGCAGCAATCAGGTATAGATGTCGGATTTCGGGTTCCGGCAGACCCTTCAGGTTCGAACTCTGGGGTGCGCGTGGAGATTACACCTTCTACCTCACCGTCACGCAAGGATCTAGACTACTGAAAGAACTGCACAAGAGACACAAGGTTTATACTGGTTCGGGCCACCGTTGTGGTGTAATACCCTACTCCAGTGCGTGGTGGGTGGATTGCCTCTTGGGGCTGATGAAGATGAACAATACAAGGAAGAACAGCCTCGCGAGGGTCTGCTCTTGGCTGGGCTGATGAACTGTTAGGAGGAGTTCAGTTGCCCTTTTCTTTCTGTCTCTCTCTCACTCACTCACTGCCTTACTCTCACTCACCGGCCCCCTGCTATGTGGGTGGCTGGTCCTATTTATAGAGGCCCTGGTCCTCTTCCCAAATATCGAGCAGGAAGGGAGCCAACAATGGCGGGCTAATTTGAAGGGGGACAGCAAATATCAGCTATCCTGCCAAAAGCAGTCTTCGCCTGCGCAAAGCTCTGGTGATGACGCCGTATTGGGCTCCACGGTGACCTCCGTCTCGTAGTCCTCCTGGTCTTGGTCTCGTTGCACCGAAATGGCAACCTTTGCCTGATGCCTCGGTACTCCGTGGCTGCGCCTGCCCCCTTTGCACCAAAGAGGAAAGGAGGACGCTGCGCGGGCTGGCACCCGCCTGGCGCCTTTGATCGTCATGGCTTGCGTCACGGGCTCGTCGTGAGGTACCCCGCCTTGATTTCTCTGCCTCCTCGTGAGCCAGCCTGACGAGGCCGCGCCTGAGGAAGCTCCATGTCATCCGCCCCGCGAAGCTTGGCCCCTCGCGAGGGTCTTGAGTCTTGTGTTGATGAAGATGGGCCGTGCTGGGCCCCCTTTGAGCCACGCCGCAGGCCGCAGGCAGGTAAGTCTGGGGACCCCTGTTCCCAAAATGCCGACAGTAGCCCCTGGGCCCAAGGCGCGCCCGGACATGGCCATGCCGAGAGGGCGAAAGGGCAACGGCGAAGCGCCGCGGGCCCTAATAGCCTGCGGCCTTGGGTGCCGCATGGCGATTGATTGGACGCAAGTGCTTCAGCAACCGCACAGGTTGATAAAGGAGCGGCATCTGCCCAGACTTTGCCTTTTGCTTTCTCCGGTTGCTGCTCAGATCCCCTTTCTTGCGCCTCCCCTTTCTTCCTCCAAATTTCCAGATCTACTCCGGTTGCGTGACCTAGGAAGCCATGGCACCTCGTCAGTCTCCGGTCGAAGCTTGGTACTCGCCTGCTCTGGACTTGCCGAGCGTGTCCGAGGCGGGCCTTGCCCGGCTGCGCCGGATGGCGGCGGCGTAAGGCATCGACGGGGTGCAGGTGTTCAAGGCCGGCTCTGCCACCCCTGAGGGCCGAGGGAGCACCTTTTATCCTCTCTTTGTAAGCTCCATTGCCGCAGGCCTGGTGCCTCCCTTCTCCGAGTTTTTCTTCTTTGTCCTCCGCCATTACAACTTGCAGGCTCTACATCTCCACCCCAACTCCGTCCTTCTCTTGGCGATCTTTGCTTATTACTGCGAGGCTCAGGTAGGGGTGCAGCCCTCAGTGGCCTTGCTGCGCCACTACTAATCCCTCTGGGTCTCTCGCGGTTCTCCTTCCGCGTGCGCGAGCTTCGTCGCGTATGGCGGGACCATTGCCATCTCGAATCCCGGGAAGAGGATTGAGGGCTTCAGGAGCAAGTGGGTCTTGGTAGATGCCGGGCGCATCCACCCTCGGCTGATCTTGCCCGCGGAGCAGCCCGCAAGCTCCAGCGACTGGTGCCGAGCGGAGCTCACGGACCCCCGCGCGAAACTGGTGTTGGAGAAGATGGACGCGGACCTGAGACCGGTGCGTTGCTGCTGAGGGAGTTCCTGGAGCACCAGCAGGCGCCACTCTGGCAGTACTCACCTCCGATGTGGAGGCCTCATCCGAGCCCCGTGGCCTTGGGCGGTGAAGATTTGGCCGCGGTCCTCCAATCTCTGGTCGGGGGCGAGGTGGCAAGGTTGGAGGGCGCTCCCAAGCCCTTGTTCCTTCGCGACGATTGGGAGCAGGTGGTGGAGTCCATGCCCGTTTTTAACGGGGACGGGCCCGTGCCTGTGGCGGCTTCCAAGGGACTGGTGGACGTGTCCTCCGGCGACTCCAACAAAGAGGAGGATGAAGAGGAGCGGGAAAAGGGGCCTGACTCTTAGGCGACCGACGGAGAGTCGAGGGCTCCCCTCCCCCGGCGCAGGCCCCGCAGTCTCCGCCTTTCTTCGAGCGACAATGACGAGGATGGAGACGAGCAGGTCGTCGGGAGCTTGCCCCTGATCCCGAAGAAGGATAGGACCGGGCTGATCTCCCGCGGGTCTGCCCCTGCCCCGAGGCAGTCCGCAGACACGCCTTCTGCTTCCGAGGTTGACCCTTCCAGCCGGCTGTCAGGCTTCAAGTTTGGCCGGAGGCTGCCCGAGCTCACCGCCGATGACCCGTAAGTGCTTGACCCTTGTCTTTATTTCTTGTTCCGTTGCCGAGGCTTGACGTTCGCATCTCTTGAATAGGCTGGCGCCCGCGCTGAAGAAGCCAAAGGGGGCTCCTGAGGCTCCATCCGCGGCAGCACCTCCGCCTGCGGAGGGGGGTGACCGCGGCGCGCGGGCTTCTCCCGCCCGGTCGTCCTCGCGAGGCCTGGCCGAGCTGGCTGGGGCGAGCTCAGCCCCCATGGCCCAAGTGACTCCTGTGGTGCCTTTGCCCACTGCCGCCACCACAGCCGCTGGGGCACAGCAGGCTCCACCTTAGGATGCTGTGGTGTTGCCGTCGCCACCTTCTTCCCCCGTTCTGCTGACTGTTGTTTCTCCAACTCCTCCTGCCGTCCTGGAGCGTGCTGTTGCTGGACTGGACCGGCTACGGCAGGATCTTCTTGGCGCCGACCCTTGCCTGGTGGCCGGGCGCTTGGAGCTGGCTTCAGGATGGATTCGCTCCGATGCCTCGATCCGGGCGGCGCTGGTTCAAGCCTCGACGGCCTGCGACGAGGAGAGGTGGGCCGTCCTTGAGACGAAGTCTGCTCGTGACGCAGCCCTGGGGGAGGTGGTTGAAGCCCCGTGATCGTTGCAAGGCGCTGGAGGACGAGCCGCAAGGCCTGCGGGACAAGCTCGCGAAAGTGGTTCGTCTTCGCCAGGAGCAAGAAGAAGGCATGAAGGCTCGCGAGGTGGCCATCGAGGGCCGGGAGGCCAAGCTCAAGAAGCGCCGCGATCGCCTAGGTGCGCTGGGGAAAGAGCTGGAGGCAACGAAGGTTGAGCTGGACAGCAAGGTCCAGGTTCTTGCCGAGGATCGCGTGGCCTTCGCAGACATGGAGAAGAAGGCTCGTGCTTCGCTGAAGATGCTCTACGCCAGTGGCCTGGAGAGCCCGCTGGCCGGCGCCGAGGACGGCCCTGCCAAGCTGCTTCCCTTCCTGGTTCGTGCTCTTGAGGATGTCACCCTTGGCCTTGTCCCCACGGCCGAGGCCGAGGCGCGTGTCCTGTCTTCTGCTGCGCTGACGCGGGTCTTCACCCCCATCTACCTTCGCGACCCCAGCGCCGACCTCGACAGCCTGTTGGAGCCAGTAAGCGGCGAGGGTGCTGCCGCCGCTGCCGAGGCCGTGAAGGGTCACGTGGAGGCTCTGCTGGGGAAGTTCTGGGCCTTCAGTACCAAGTTGAAATAGGGTGCTTCCGGTCCTGCTGCTCCATGAGGCGGGGCCACCCGCGCTGCTCCACCGCCACCAAGTGACTCCGCTACTGCTCCTGTCCTGCTTTTAAGTCCTGCACATGTATCATGCCTTGGGGAGGCGTTTAAACTCGCGTTTGGTATTGAGACGACAGTATGGACTGTAATATTTGCTGTTAAATTCCTTGAATTCTATGCTTTTCTTCCCTACTTGCTTGTGTTCTACGCCGGCAGAGCCCGGCCCCGCGCGTACCTCACCCAGCATTAGCCCCGACCGGAAAGCCGGACGGGACCAAAGGAGTGAGGGGCTACGGAGCCAGTTAGGCTCCTGAGTCGCGATGCTCAGGAGTCCCCCTTGGAGCACGAACAACAAGTAGGGAGGTGTGATGTAGGTGGATCTTCTGTTTTACGTCTGCAGAGCCCGACTCCGCGCGTACCTCACCTAGCATTAGCCCCGACCGGAAACCAGGACGGGACCAAAGGAGTGAGGGGCTACGGAGCCAGTTAGGCTCCTGAGTCGCGATGCTCAGGAGTGCCCCTTGACGCGCAAACAGCTAGTGATGAGGTGAGATGCAAGTGGGACCACCGTTCTACGTCTGTAGAGCCCGGCCCCGCACGTGCCTCACCCAGCATTAGCCTTTCGGAACTAAGGATTGAGGGGCTACGGGACCAGTTAGGCCCCTGAGTCGCGATGCTCAGGGGTCCCCCTTGACACTCAAACAGCCTTCATACCTTGGCTCCGCTTGGGGAGAGACGCGTGACGAACCAGGCTCGAGGGCCCTGGCTGGGTGGCGTACGTCTGGGCGTGACCCAAGTGCAGCCCCCGTATCCAGCCCCCTCACGCAGCGCTCCCGAGGGGAGGCGTTGCGATGAGGCTAGACACTGAGCTCCGGGCTCCTTGAGGTTGATGCGGCCCGGGGGCCACCCTCAGTTGTTTATCACCAGTGCGGAGCATAGCGCTTCCGCATGTGTACGGGCATAGCCGCTCCTCGGAAATGTCATCAGCCAGCGCGGAGCATGGTGCTTCCACTGGTACGTGGGAGGGGGCTCCCCTCCGGGAGGAGCCCCCGGGGCGTGTACAGCCCCGCCCTGACACGTGGCCGGCACGGTAGGGCTAGGTGAGGTGTATCTAGGCACCCGTGAGCCAGCGCGAGACTCACGGGGCCCTACCTCTAGGCGGGTTGCGCCTGGCACTAGGCCTTATCTTGTGTTGTGTTCCTGCAAATTTGGTTAGATGCCGGCACTCTACGTCCTCGGGTCCCGGCCCTCGAGCTTGTCTCAGCCGTCGCTGGTATGCCAGGTCGCGATGCCGTGGACATGGCCAGAGGGTGAGGGCTGGAGAGCCAGTAAGAGCCCTGAGTCGCGATGCTCAGGTACCCCCCCTTTAACGTGCAAGTGGTCGACATGGAGAAGGACAGGTGCAGTGGACAGGCATCAAGTAATCAAGCATGATGGGCAAATGCATAACCGGAAATAAACGCAAGGGAGATACATGCCGCTGGGCATGGCCCGAGCGACTTGGGGATGATGCAGCCCGAGGGGCGCCCCCAACAAAGCAAGCTAACGACATGAAATAAAAGGGGATACATACCGCAGGGACGGACCCACGCGGCCTGGGAACGATGCGGCCCTGGGAGGGCGCTCCCAGCTGGAAATGAAACTTGTAAGATGTCACCTGAAGGTGTCGAGGGCGAAGGGGTGTTGGTGCAGCAGACTCGGTGGGCTGCGGAAGCCGATCCTCACGAGCCCCCAGGCCCAGGGGCCTCGGGAGGCTCCAGAGGCACTAGTAGCTCTTCGCGAATCATCTCCATCTCCGCCAAGGCTGCGGAACGCCTGTCTTCTCGAGCCTCCATGATGCCCCTCCTGAGGCGCTAGCACGTAGCAACCGCGCTCGGCAAGCCGTAAGGCATGCGAACGCAGCTGTGGGGCGGACCCCCGCAGTGCCCCACCCACGAGGGCCAGAGGCACTCCATCGTAGAGACATGGCTGAGCCCTGGTACGTCGATGCAGACGCGCAGCCCACCATCCTCGCCTGGATAGGGAGCCATAGACGGTAGACGGCGGCAACCTCTCATGATTCTTGATTCTTGTAGTTCTTGAATGGCCTTGTCGACGAACTCCTGCGGGTCTGACCTTCCTTTCCTTGCTCCTTCTTGAGGGAAACGTGCTTCGAAACACGCCTCCATGTGGTGCTCAAGCGCCTCCCTCGTGACCCTGGCCAGGTCGGTGGCCCTCCAGGGGAGAGCCCCCGAGCCCTGCCTGAGGAGGGCGCTGGGCGCGCTTTCCTATGCGATGGAAGGAGGTTCCCGCTGGGCAGATGCGGGCCCTGAGGGTGGTCTCGGGAAGCCTCCTACTTCCGCGATCCGGGTCTTCCAGTGACGCCGCCTGAAAGGCTCCCTCCAGGTTACACACTGCATCCTTCTCTTCACAAGGCACTGTGATGACTCCGCCACTTCCTAGCATCTTGAGGACGTTGTAGCCATGGTGAGTCATGACCATGAACTTGGCCAGCACTGGGTACCCGAGGATGGCGTTGTACGGCAGGCGGATGTGGGCGACGTCGAAGTCGATGAGCTCGGTGTGGTAGTTGTTGCGTGCCCCGAAAGTGACAGGGAGGCGGACCTACCCAATCGGGGCCGTGGGGCCGTCGGTAACTCCGGAGAAGGGCTTGGTTGGCTGAAGCTGGTCATAGGGCACTTGAAGATTGTTCAACATTTCGACGGACAGGACACTGAGCCCTGCCCCACCATCGATGAGGGTCCTGGTGACCAGTACATTCCTGATGACTAGGGAGCAAAGCATCGGGAGGACTCCGGCCGTGGCCGCGCACTTGAGTTGATCCGCTGAGCTGAATGTGATGGCGCATGCCGACCACCTGAGAGGGCGCGTTGCTTCAAGCCTGGGGAGGGCTGCATTCACTTCGCGGGCAAACTGCTTGAAGGTGCGCTGGGAGGATGGGGCTTGAGCTTCGCCCAGGATTCAGGCGATTGCGCGTGGCGCCTGGAAGCCCACAGCCCCTTCATCTTGTTGGCGGTCCTTGTTCCTCCTTGGCTAAGGCAGCAGTGGAGGGAGGCCTGCGTGGCCCTGTGGGCGATCCTCACGAGGCTGATCCCTCCAGTCCCCCTCGCGAGGCAGGTCTCGCCAGCGATCCTCGCGAGGTTGATCGCGCCACCCTTGCCGTGGGCCGCAGTCTTCCCAGCATCCTGCATTTCATCCTCCTCCTCGGCCGTAGCCCCGATCGGCGCGGTCGAGACGACGGCCGATCCTTCCTTCTCGCACGGCGCGGAGTTCTTGGCATTCGTTGGTGTTGTGGGTGTGGAGGTCGTGGTACACAGTACCGGCTGCCCCTGGCGGACTCAGGCAGATCTTTGCCCCGCTTGGTGTCTGGTTCTGCCGCGAGCACGGCAGCCCCCTTGCACTTCACGTCCTTGGCCTTGGGCTTCTTTTCTTCTGGGTCTGCGGCAGGCAGCTCGAGGAGGGAGAGGCGTCCCTCCTCAGCCCTGGCGCACTTGGTCGCCAAGTTGAACAGCTCCAGGGAGGTGCATAGGTCTTCATGCATCGCCAGCTCCTCCTTCATCTTGACGTCGCACACACCATCGGAGAAGGCTGAGATGATGGCCTCCTCGGACACCTTGGGGATCTTGAGGCACGCGCTGTTGAAGCGCTGGATGTACTTTTGCAGGGTCTCTCCGCATTGTTGCTTGATACGGCGCATGTCGCTCACGGCGGGTCGGCGGTCGCGTGTACCTTGGAAGTTGGTGATGAAGCGGGTGCCCATCTGGTCCCAGGAAGAGATCATGCCTAGACCCAGATTCAGGAGCCAGGTGCGAGCTTCTTCCTTGAGCGCCATGGGGAACTAGTTCGCCATGACCTTCTCGTCCCCGCTGGCAGCTTCGATGCCCAGCTCATAGAGCTGGAGGAGGAACTCTGCAGGGTCAGTCATGCCGTCGTAACGAGGAGGCAGGTCTGGCTTGAACTTGCTAGGCCACGCGACGCTACGCAGCTCCGTGGTGTAGGCACGGCAGCCTGCGGTGGCCACGAAAGGCTTCAGCTGGTGGAGAGCTCGGTCTTGAGGGTCCCCACGCGCTGCAGCTAGGAGCAGCCCGGGGTCTTGGCGTGCCGGAGCTGGAGCAGGGTCGCGGCGTGCCATTGCAGGGAGCGCCCGAGCAGCTCCTTGCGGGCGAGGGACTTCTTGGCAGCTCCGTTCTTGCTGTGCTGGCACCTGGCGGAGCGCGTTCCGCCCAGGGGCCATGCGCCTTGGAGCCATGGCGTCTTCTTGGAGAGGAGGCGGCTGGTATGCCCCTGGAGCTTCGTTGCCCGCGCTGGGCGGGGTGCGGCGCAGCGGAACGGACAGCGCGGCAGAGCCCCGTGCGGCGCGGACGAGCTCAGCGATGCGGTCGAGCCACTCTTTGTAGACATCGTCGACGGGACGGCAGCGCAGGAGCTCGTTTGCCGCGATGCGCGCAGCTCGAGCCTCCAAGGGTGCGCGGAGCGCGCGGGACGAAGAACCAGCTGGTGTGAGCGATGGAGTAGCGATGCGGCCGTCTTGGTGCACAGATGGATGCTCAGACGGCGCTTGCTGCTCGCCCCCCGCAGCGCCGGTGCCGGCGTTGATGGCGGGTGACGGGGAACGACGAGGACGTCCGCCGACGGGCGCCGTCTAGGCGACGTGGAAAGCGATGGCAGCCCGGCGCTTGGCGCGGGCCCAACGAGCGTCGAACATGGACGCGACGGTCGGAGGAGAACGGGGCGGTGGAAGATGAATTCCGGCGCACCCCTACCTGGCGCGACAAATGTCGGATTTCGGGTTCCGGCAGACCCTTAAGGTTCGAACTCTGGGGTGCGCACGGAGATTATGCCATCTACCTCACCGTCACGCAAGGATCTAGACTACTGAAAGAACTGCACAAGAGACACAAGGTTTATACTGGTTAGGGCCACCATTGTGGTGTAATACCCTACTCCAGTGCGTGGTGGGTGGATTGCCTCTTGGGGCTGATGAAGATGAACAATACAAGGAAGAACAGCCTCGCGAGGGTCTGCTCTTGGCTGGGGCGATGAACTGTTAGGAGGAGTTCAGTCGCCCTTTTCTTTCTCTCTCTCTCTCTCTCACTCACTCACTGCCTTACTCTCAATCACCGGCCCCCTGCTATGTGGGTGGCTGGTCCTATTTATAGAGGCCCTGGTCCTCTTCCCAAATATCAAGCGGGAAGGGAGCCAACAATGGCGGGCTAATTTGAAGGGGGACAGCAAGTATCAGCTATCCTGACAAAAGCAGTCTTCGCCTGCGCAAAGCTCTGGTGATGAGGCCGTCTTGGGCTCCACGGTGACCTCCGTCTCGTAGTCCTCCTGGTCTTGGTCTCGTTGCACCGAAATGGCAACCTTTGCCTGATGCCTCCGTACTCCGTGGCTGCGCCTGCTCCCTTTGCACCAAAGAGGAAAGGAGGACGCTGCGCGGGCTGGTACCCGCCTGGGGCCTTTGATCGTCATGGCTTGCGTCACGGGCTCCTCTTGAGGTACCCCGCCTCCTCGTGAGCCAGCGTGACGAGGCCGCATCTGAGGATGGGCCGTGCTGAGCCCCCTTTGAGGCACGCCGCAGGCCACAGGCAGGCAAGTCTGGGGACCCCCATTCCCAGAACGCCGACAATAGAAAGCGGGAAAAGAGGGGGCAAAGCAACCGTGACTCCTCATCCAAAGTACTCGCAAGCAAGGAGCTACACTACATATGTATGCATTGGTATCAATTGGAAAAGGGGTATCATATGTGGATTGGATTGCAGAATGCCGGAATAAGAGGGGGATAGCTAGTCATGTCGAAGAATACGCTTCTGGCCACCTCCATCTTGCAGCATGTAGAAGAAAGTAGAAGGTAAGTTCACCAAGTAGCATCGCATAGCATAATCCTACCCGGCGATCCTCTCCTTGTTGCCCTGTTAGAGAGCGAACACCGGGTTGTATCTGGCACTTGGAAGGGTGTGTTTTATTAAGTATCCGGTTCTAGTTGTCATAAGGTCAAGGTACAACTCCAAGTCGTCCTATTACCGAAGATCACGGCTATTCGAATAGATTAACTTCCCTGCAGGGGTGCACCACATTTCCCAACATGCTCAATCCCCTTTCTCCGGACACACTTTCCTGGGTCATGCCCGGCCTCGGAAGATCAACACGTCGCAACTCTACCTAGGCACAACAGAGAGGTCAGCACGCCGGTCTAAATCCTATGTGCGCAGGGTTCTGGGCCCATCACCCATTGCACACCTGCACGTTGCGAACGCGGCCGACAAGCAGAGCTAGCAACCTCCATTACAAAGGAATTTGCGTTACGCGGTCCAACCCGGCGCGCGCCGCTCAGTCGCTGATGTCACAAAGGCTTCGGCTGATACCACGACGCCGAGTGCCCATAACTGTTCCCGCGTAGTTCGTTAGTGCGTATAGGCCAGTAGCCAGACTCAGATCAAATACCAAGATCTCGTTAAGCATGTTAAGTATCCGCGAACACCGACCAGGGCCAGGCCCACCTCTCTCCTAGGTGGTCTCAACCTACCCTGTCGCTCCGCCACAAAGTAACAGTCTGGGGCCGTCGGGAACCCAGGCCCATCTCTACCGGGATGGAGCCACCTGCCCCTTCAGCCCCCAACTCCGAACACTATCATAAGTAATGTAATGCTATAAAGTATATAGCATATGCCCGTGATCACCTCCCGAAGTGATCACGGCCCAGTAGTATAGCATGGCAGACGGACAAGAGTGTAGGGCCACTGATGGAACACTAGCAACCTATACTAGGCATGTAGGATTGTAGGTAAGGTATCAACAGTTGTAGAAACAATGACAGGCTATGCACCAGGATAGGATTAACGGAAAGCAGTAACATGCTACACTACTCTAATGCAAGCAGTATAGAGAAGAGTAGGCGATATCTGGTGATCAAGGGGGGGGGCTTGCCTGGTTGCTCTGGCAAGGAGGGGTCGTCAACACCGTAGTCGTACTGGGTAGCAGCAACATCGATCTCAGTGTCTAGCGAGAGAAGAGGGGGAAGAAACAATAAATATATTGCAAACAAACGCATAACGATGCATGACATGACAAAGCGTGATGCTAGGTGTGCCCTAACGCGGTATGAGGTGGTACCGGTGAAGGGGGAAATCATCCGGGAAAGTATTCCCGGTGTTTCGCGTTTTCGGACAGATGAACCGAAGGGGGAAAGTTATGAGTTTGATATGTTAGGGATCTGTGGTGGACGAATGGGTTGCGTATCCGGATTCGCCTCGTCGTTCTGAGCAACTTTCATGTACAAAGTTTTTCCATCCGAGCTACGATTTATTTTATATTAATTTTAAAAGAATTAAATCATTTTTAGCATTTCTCTAATTATTTTAATTCGAAATTGGATTTATGACATCAGCATGATGTCATGCAGCCGTCAGCAGTCAACAGGTGTTGACTGGGTCAATCTGACATTGGGTCCCGCATGTCATTGACACATAGTAATTAAACAGGGTTAATTAGCTTTAACTAAATGATTAAGTTACTCTAATATGACTTAATAAAGTTAATAAATTTAATTAATATTTTATTTTTATTTTTTTATTTTTTAAAAATTCTGGGGGCTGGTCCCAACGTGTAAGTGGCCCAGCGTCAACGGGGCGGGCGGCTTAACGGGTGTGGGCGCCGGCTGGCCTGGGCGCTGGCCCTGGCCAGCCGCGGCTGCACGCGCGTGCGTAGAGGCGCCGGCGAGCATGCCCAGCATGGCCGGCGAGAGAGTAGGGGCAGACGGAGGCTGGCAGCGGCGCGCGGGCGCGCGGGCCTGCATGCGTCAATGGAGGCGGGCCCGGCGTCGGGGAAGCAGGCCACGGGCGAGCGGTTATGGCGCGAGGCAAGGCGCGGCGATGGCGCGGGCGGCAGAGGACCAGAGGAGCAGAGCAGCAGAGTGGGGCCGCCAATGTGGGGCGCCATCGAGCGCGGCGGCCAGCCGCAACAGCGGGGATAGAGGCGGGGCGAGGGGCGTGACCCCGAGCGGCGTGCGCGGGTGCGGGACGGCGAGCAGCGGGCGCGCGGGGGTCTCCGTGCGGCGCAGCGGGGAGAGGCCACTATGGCGACGGGGCTCGCGCAGCCCGACTGGTCCCTGGCGCCGGCTGGGGCGGTGGAGGGCGCCGGTCAAGGCAAGGGAAAGAGGCAGAGTCGGGACGGCGGACGGCGCTAGCACGGCGTGCACGGCGACTGCGGGGCCGGCGAGCGGGGCGAGGGGAGCAGGGGCATGCGGTGGGGCCCAACCATGCGTGGCTGCGCCGGGGGCGAGATCAAGCGGGCGGCAGCAGTGGCTGCGGACGGAGCCAGCGCGCACGGCCATGGGCGCGAGTGAGCGCGAGGAGGGGGCCGCGGGCGCGGGAGCTCGTGGAGCCGACGAGCGGGCGGCAGAGGAGCAACCACAGGTGCGCCGGGGCGCGACGGTGAGCGTGAGCGCGCGCGGAGAGGAGGAGCGGGGGCGCGTCGACGAGACAGTGCGGACGGCGTGGAAGCTCATCGGGGGAGCGTGGGGTCTAGGCAACGGGGCGCGGGGAGCGGCTTCGGGAGGAGGTCGAGGAGGACAGCGGCGATCCGGCGAGAAGGTTCGGCGGCGGGTGGCGTCGGGATTGGGTGCCAGCGCCGGAGGCGCGGGGCGGCGCAGGATCGAGCCCCGATCCAATCGGGGGAAGAGAGGAGCGAGTGGGGTTCATGGGGGTGTTGGTTAGGGTTTCCCCTGAGTGGGGGGATATGGAGGAGGGCGTGGGGCGCCTGCTGGGCTGGCCTGATTGGCCCCAAGGCCATCTGGGCCGTGGCCCAGCGGGGAGGGGCGTTCTCTTTTCCTTTGTTGTTAGTTTTGTCTTTTCCATTTTTATTTTTTTTATTTTAACTAATGTTTTCTTTTTATTAGCCAAGGCAAATAAATTTATTTAAACATGAAATTTGGCACATAATTCAAGCACAATATTTTGGAGTGGCACATAAAGTTTGGAGGCAATTGGAGTTAAATAAATAACTAATAATTTTGCAAAGGCCATTTTATTTACTGTTGGAGCACTTATTAATTTCCTATGGTTTTATCTGTGATTCAAATGATGTTGGTTTCAACATGGTAATTCCTTAGTGAATATTTGCAACCTAATGAACATTTTTAATTCACTGTTTTATGAAACTATACTTTGACTTGTTATATGAATTTCTATTTGAACTAATTTTGAAACGAGCGAGGTTTAACAAAATTTTAATTACGATGACCTAGCATCTTTAACAGGGGTTTACTGTAGGTTAACTAGCGGGGTGTCACATAGAGGGAGACCTAAGTCAATGTAGCTCCCTAGTGGAGGAGTCAGAGGCAGATGCCCTATCTTATTCACCCATCAAGGTGCTTGCTCTAACTTTCCAAGGTTAGATTGGCCGCACATATCTTGCAACTAATGCTTTGCATTGCTTCTACTTTTTTGCATTGCCATTAGCTTAGTTTACACATCGTGTATGTGAATACGCCCTGCCTATCCATTTTCAGTACATATTCCATCTGTCATCATACCATATTTATCCATTCGAATGTTGTTCTTGTGTATCAGACGTTCAAAAGGAAGTGGGCGATTACTGATCACAGCGGAGCATGAGCAAAGTATTTGGAAAAGGTAGCGACAACTGATAAATCAAATAGCCCATTAGGTGTAGTTGCAATATCACATGACCCACAAAACACCCCAACTCTAGCAGACTCTAGCTCTACTACACTGGTCATTTCTGATGCCCCAACTTAGTAGACCCCAACTGCATCAAATAGTATGATGATGCGAGTTGACATAGCACCAGATCTACGACGCAAAACCCCCATTCCGGCAAAGAGTACACCAAATCCAGTTGCCAAATCCCTTTTCGAACCAGAGAGAGCCCCTATTACAGCAAATAGGACCCCTTTTCCATTTCTTCCCAGTTTAGAAGATGAAGCTTATATTGTTGGCAGGAACTTTGTGCGCATCTTTCCTTCATGGAAATATTATACCGCAGACACGTAACAATTTCCAGTCTTCCTCCGCAACTTACGATTAAGTAATGTACTAATGCTATTCGTGGTAATTAGATCATATGTTTCTGCTGGCAGAAGACACAAGATTTCATTCTTTTAAATAGGCGAGGGCCAAACTAGATTGTCAAGACGAGCAAGGGTTGGTTGCACTTTTCAGGCACTCGTTGATGAAGTATCGTTCCTACCTAAGGCAAGCGCACTTCGATGGCAAGCCTCTAAACGAAATTTCTATAAAGTGTCCGGTGCTACATTTATCCGACAGTGACTAGAATAACCTTGTTACACATTGGTCTTGTCTGCAGCGTAAGGTACTGCCTATGATATCATATCACAATTTGAACTATGTTTCTGCATTTGCCTTAATGTCTCACTTGTATGAAAACTGTTAGCAGAAGAACATTCATTCTCAAGGGACCACATAATCTCGCAACTATACTGCACACTGCAATGCTCTTGTGAGTACCTCTTGCCCTGTATGACCATACTTACTTTCATAGATATTTGATTATGTAGCATCACTACACATGTTAGCCTCGTTATCATCCATTTGGTGGACATTATAAGATCCATATTGGATCTTACATAAATTTAGAATCAACCCAATGCTTTTGAAGAGGTTTAGCTCTGCAGTCCTCTTGTAAGGGCTGAACGTCATCTATCACTTTACTTACATTGACATCTACTCCCTCCGTCCCATAATATAAGAATGTTTTGTATAGTACACCAGTGTTCAAAACACTCTTGTATTATGGGAAGAGGGATTGGTTCATTGTGTAGCATTCTGCATCTTATCTCCCTCGCCCACCATTTACTTAAAACTATCAGATCTATATTTAATCTTACCAAAAAGTTGAATACACAGACAATGCCAGTGCAGAAGTGTAGCCCATTGCTCTTGTCAATACATTTTGTCCTGTAACGCTTGTACTTCCAGGGATTGGTAGTTGATTATGTAGCATCAATCTGCATCTTACCTTCATTATCCTCTATCCCTTCCACTATTATCATATCTATAATTACTCTCTACAAAATGTAAAGTACATGCAATGCTTATGAAGAAGATTCTGTGCTTAAATTCTTGAGTTATCCTTCCCTTGACATGGAGAAGGGCATTATGAAGCCTTTATCCTCAACTGATGTTTAATTTTCTCATACTCCCTATCGTTTACTGCTGTTTAGTTTGTTGTTTCTATCAAAATGCATGTTCACAAGAACCATAAGTTCCAAATTTACTTGTAAAACCAAATTCCTTATTCATACCTTCAACATTACTCAATACTCCCTGTATGTATGCTTGCTTTTGTGGATCTATAATCCAATGTGTGGTGGAGCAGCCCACGTTTGCACATTGTCATCTCCTGTATTATCTTACTGATGTGGCTGATAATATGAACAACATGCCATGCACATTAACCAAAATAGATACAATGATTGTCTTTGCGCTTTATCTATGCTTGTTATGTTGACATGGTAATCTAGTAGTGTGGTGAAGCTTCCCGCATTGTGAACAATGCCAAATTATGCTATTGATATTTTGAACTTACTCTTTATTTTCTAATTTGAAATTGGATGGAATTGATAGCACAATTATCTTCTTTGTTTGTACACGTGCAAAACCTGTCATCTCTCTGCTTGTTTTAGGGTGATATCCCTGATGGCATGCACAAGTCTGCTTAAGGCTGTGAGACAAACCCAACATATATTGCAGCAAAGAAGGCAAAACATCTTGAAGGTAGCGAGACAACCCCAAAGTCTTGTCTTGATGAAGTGTTCAAGTTACTTGAGACTAGCAGTTAGACAAGCTCACATAATTCGCTGCCTGAATCAGTTCAACTTCTTCAGTCCCAAGTTCTAGCAGAAAGGCATTCTGCAACTCAACTTTGACTTGAAGTCCTATCTCTAAGAAAGATTGCAGATAACACCAATGAGAACCCCATTACTAAACAGCTACACCTAGAAGCTATGACCGACATGCTAGGCCGGTCTCACAGCCTTGCTCAGCAGCTTGCGCAGCAGTTCCTCCGCAAGGCTAACCTTTCTTGAAATATCTTGGATGTGGTCTCGGTTCAGTATTATTTTGTTACGCTGCAATGGTGCCCAGTTTTTGTAATATGCTTCTTCGTTACACTTTATGATCACTGGTGGCGAACTTTGATGCCCAGTGGATGTAATATACCATAAATCCTTTATTGTAAAGTGTAGTTTATTCTAAGTTACTATGCCGTAATTTATTTATTTTATAGAGTAGGTTTGTTCTTGATTCCTACTAGTTACTGCCATCATTCGCTATCTGAAAAAAATCTGATGTAGTCGACTGGGCCGAAACATTCGCCTCTAACGGGCCTGGTTTTTAGGGGGCCACAATTGGGCCGGCTTGCATCTTTCTTGGGTCCGAATGGCCATTGGGGCCTTCACACTTTGCGCCAGGCCCACAACTTACTTCGGCCCAAATTTTAGTTGGGCCTTTTGTGGACCCAGCGCGTAGTTTGGCACATGTAGCGTTGGGCCATTAACAGGCTGAATATTCTGCTGGCATGTTACGGTCCAGAAGAAACCATGGGCCTTTAGCAGGCCGAAATGCAGGTTCGGCCTCAATTTTCACTAGCCGTCAATGGGCCTTTAGCAGGCTGAAATGTAGACCGGGCCTTTTTTGGCCAAGTTATATGATGGACCATTACTAGGCTGAAACATAACTCGGGCCATAGTTGGCCCACTGATATCATGGGCCTTTAAGAGGCCGAAAGCTTAGTACAGGCATCAATGGGCCGAATTATATGACAGGCCTTTAACAGGCCCAAAGTCACGTTGGGCTGAACTATTGCCACCTTTATCACGGGCCGTTAGTGGGCCAGATGTCGTGTCGGACCATATATGGCCCATGGGCAGCACGGGCCATTCCCAGGCCAAAAGACACACCGTGCTGAAATGGGCCCATGCCTACATCAGGCCTCTAATAGGCCGAAAGTCACTAGGCTATAATTGGGCCCAAATATTCGATGAACAATTAATGGGGCAGATTTGGCTTCGGGCCGTAAATGGGCCTTTATTAAACAGATCGTTATTGGGCTGGCCTACTAGCACCCGAGTAAGTACTACGTGCCTTTGACTGGGCCGGCCTTTTTAACCTATATGGGCCTCTGTTGGGCCCTGCCACGTGTCGATGTATCATAGGCATGTCTCCTCCAATGGACGGACGACATCTGGCCCACCGAGGAGTAGACAGTGTTTCCTCCAGCCAATGATGATTTTACACATGGAAAATGCCCATTGGTCCGGGCTGTTAACGGGTTATCGGATCCAAACCGAAACCCGATAGCTTAACAACGACCCGTTACGGTGGATGCCACGTGTCAGTCACCCTTGACGAAAGCACTTCTATGACGCGTGATTTATCGCCATGGAAGTGGACACTTCCGGGATGATAATTTTGGTAATGTCAGGGAACACTTCTACGACATCACAGGTATGACTATCTTGATTCTGTCATAAAATTGTCATGGATGTACATGCATGATAGAAAACGTGACCTACTGTGACAAACACGTATCATCACGGAAGTGTATATTTGTTGTAGTGAGAGTACCCCCACACGAGCAGTTTGTAAAGCAACTGCAGTGCCCAAAGCACGAAGACCACCACAACGAACCCAAACTCCACATCTAAAGCATCAGAGCAGCTGTTCTCAGGTCAGATTCCGTAGCTATGGTCCATACTCCTTTGTTGTTGCATCACTGTATTTACTGATACCAACTACTTTCAAATTTGAAGGATCCTATCAGCATCCTGGAAACGGGGGTCCCCAGACTTGCCCGCCGGCGGCCCACGGCGTGGCTCCACCAGCAGCTCCGTACGACCCATCTTCAGCAGCGAACACTCAATACCCTCGCGAGGGGCCAAGCTTCGCGAGGCGGGACGACGCAAGAACTCCTCGGGGGCGGCCTCACCAGGCTGGCTCACGAGGGGCGGGGAGATCAAGGCAGGGGGCACCTCGCAAGGTCCCTGTGACGTAAGCCATGACGACCAAGGCCAAGCGCACACTAGGCGGGCGCCAGCGCGCAGTGTCCTCATTTCCTCTTTGGTGCTAAAGGGACAGGTGCATGCGAGGAGTCCCAAAGCGGCAGGTAAAGGTTTCCATATCGGTGAAACAAGACCAAGACCAGCAGGACGGCGGGACGGAGGTCACGGTGGAGCCTGGGTCGGTGTCACCATCAGAGCCTTTGGCAGGCGAAGACTACCTTATGTCAGGATAACTTGTACTAGTTGTCTCCCTTTGAATTTGTCCGTTGTTGGATCCCTTCCTTCCTACATTTGGGAAGAGGACCATGGCCTCTATAAATAGGACTAGCCACCACAGTAGGAGGAGACGGACTGATCCGAGGCCATCCAGATCATCCTCATCCACAAAAACTCGCCAAGCACAAGAGCACCTCTCCTCAGGAGGCTGTTCTTCCCTCGTAACTGTTCATCCTCAGTCCAAGAGGCAATCCACCACACCACACTGGAGTAGGGTATTACACCACATCGGTGGCCCGAACCAGTATAAATCTTGTGTCCCTTTGTTCTACTAGTTCGATGCGCTGAGCCTTGAGATCGCGGGGAGGGAGAGTGCAAGCGGGAGGAGAGATCTTCGTGTGCACCCCATTGTTCAAACCTCAAGGGTTTTGCCGGAACCCGAAATCCGACAGTTGGCACGCCAAGTAGGGGTGCGCCGAAGTTCCGCGCTCTCCGCTTGCTTCGTCCAGCTCCATGGAAGACGCCATCCCTCTAGTTAGGCTGGCGGGCACCTGTGGATGCGCAGCGGGCATCCGGCCCTTCACCCACACCTTGCGGCAGGTGCTGTGGCCGCGCAAGTTCAAGCCAGAGATGTCGCCCCGCTACGATGGCGCAGTAGATCTAGCGGCCTTCCTGCAGGCATATGAGAAGGCCGTCCTCGAAGGCGGAGGCGACGACCAGGTCATAGCCAACTGGTTCCCCCTGGCCTTGGCCAGCGGGCCACGCACTTGGCTGCTCAGCTTGCCAGGATCTTTGGTGACCTCCTAGGAGGAGCTGCATGGTCCCTTCGTCGCGTGCTTCGCGGTACCAGCGCCCCTCGCTGTCGCGGCCCTCCTCGGTGGCTCGCAAGAACCACCCTCGGACCGTCACACCAAGCCATTCTTTCGCCAGATTTTCGCCACCTCCGCGCGGCAAGGAGCTCCCCTGGGTCAAGGCCGACCTCACCTTCGACACGAGGGATCACCCCGCCACCATCGTCGGTTCGGGCGTGCTCCCAATCCTGTGCACGCCCACCATCTGCAGCGTATCTGTCACCAAGACCCTCATCCACGGTGGCGCTAGTCTGAACGTGCTCTTTGTGGAGGCTTTCAGCCTTCTTCACGTACCACTCCAATGGCTCCGACCCAGCAAGTCCTTCTCCGGGGTCGGCGGCGGCTCCACCAACCCCCTGGGGCAGATCCACCTTCCTGTGACCTTCGACACCCGTGATAAGTACCGCACTGAGCTGATCGACTTCGACATCGCCCGCATCAGCGTCCCATACAATGCCATCCTTGAATACCCGGCTCTAGCTCAGTTTATGGCGGCGACCCATCCGGCCTGATGCCCGGGAGCAAGAACATCCTCATCGTAGTTAGAGATACCAAGGAGGCTCTAGCGGCGCTCAAGTGTGCCCTCAAAACCGCCTTGGTGGAGGGACCGGCCAACGAGGCCACCCCAGGGGTTAAGGAGGCCGCGCCACTAAAGAAGAAGCAGTTGTTCACTCAAGATCAGGCCGAAACCAAGCAGGTGCCGGTCGGGGAAGATGGGTCCTCAGGAGCCACCTTCACCATAGGTGCCAACCTCGACCCAAATCAAGAGGATTCATTGGTGAGGTTCCTGCATGCGAACAAGGATGTATTCGCCTGGGAACCCAAGCAGCTAGTAAGGGTCTCAAGAGGGGTGGTCGAGCATCACTTGAGGGTGTGCCCCAATGTGCGCCTTGTGAAGCAGAAGGCGCAGCGACAATCCACAGAGAAGCAGTCCTTCATTGTCTAGGAAACCCGCAAGCTGGAGGCAGCGGGTGTCATTCACGGGGTTCGGTACCCCGAGTGCCTGGCGAACCCTGTCGTTGTACCAAAGAAAGGCAGGAAGGAGCGCATGTGTGTTGACTTCACCAACCTTAACAAGGCTTGTCCCCAAGACATGTTCCCGCTCCTGCGCATCGACCAGATCGTCGACTCCACCGCCGAATGCGACCTGTTGTGCTTCCTGGACGCGTTTTCAGGCTATCAATAGATCAAGATGGCAGTGGAGGATGTGGAGAAGACGGCCTTCCTGACCCCGTGTGGGGTGTACTGCTACACTTGCATGCCGTTTGGGCTGCGCAACGCAGGCGCGACTTTCCAACGGTTGATGCACATCACCCTGGGCCAGCAGCTCGGGAGGAACGCAGAGGCCTACATCGACGACATTGTGGTAAAATCTCGGGAGGCAAGGACTTTGATTCAAGACCTGGAGGAGACCTTCGCAAGCTTGCGCCAGGTAGACATGTGGCTCAACCCAGAAAAGTGCCTATTCGGTGTCCCCTCTGGCGAGCTTCTGGGATTCCTCGTGTCCCACAGGGGGATCGAGGCTAACCCGGAGAAGGTCAAGGCGATAGAAGACATGAGCCCACCACAAACTCTCAAGGAGATGCAGAAGCTTGCACGCTGCGTGACCTCGCTGGAGCACTTCATCTCCAAGCTGATGAAGAAGAAGGGCCCATTCGAGTAGACCCCGGAAGCTGACCAAGCGTTTCAAGACATCAAGAGATACCTGACCAGTCCTCCGGTGATGGTGGCGCCTCGCCCTTTCGAGCCCCTGGTGATTTACCTTGTCGCCACTCCCTACTCCGCTAGCGCAGCTCTAGTGGTGGGTCGGGAAGAGCGCCAGGCCAAGGGGCTGACGCGTCGCACCACCAACCGAGGCGGTATAGGACCCAGAGGGCACCGCAAAGGCTGCGGCAATGCCAACGAGTGACCAGGCCCAACAAGGCGGCGTTTGCGGGCCGGCAGAGGCCCCAGCAGGCGAGCAGGCTCTTGGGGTCCCATCATCTCAGGAGACGGCCCAACTGCCGGCAAGCATAGGCTCCGCCAACGTTCCCGTCTTCGTCGAGCACCCAGTGTATTTCGTCAGCACGGTACTGCGGGATGCAAGGGCACGGTGCCCCATGCCTCAGAAGCTCTTGTTTGCACTTTTGGTGGCCTCGCGTAACTGTGGCACTACTTCCAAGGTCACCCAATCAAGGTTGTCTCGGCCTACCGGGTGGAGAGGGTACTCAAGAGCCCCAACGCTGCTGGAAGATTCGCCGAATGGAACATCGAGATGCAAGCATTCCAGCTGGAGTTCAGCACAACTAGGGTCATCAAGGGGGCCGTGCTCACTGACTTCATGGCAGAATGGACTGACGCCCTGGGGTTTGAAGCAGGCAAGGACCGATCCCTCTCGCCAGGAAGTGAAGCACCAGATGGCTAGGCCATGTATTTCGAAGGCGTGTTTGCACGCCAGGGCGCGGTGGTTGGGGCAGTGCTCCTCTCGCCTACTCAGGACAAGCTCTACTACGCCGTGCAGCTCTACTTGCAGCAAGGCGAAAAGGTCTCCAACAACATCACGGAGTACGAAGGCCTCATCGCTGGCCTCAAGGCCGTGGTGGCCCTGGGGGTGAAGCGCCTCACCATCAGGGGCGACTCTTGGCTCCTCGTCAAGTTCTCCAACAAGGTATACGAGCCGAAGGACGAGCACATGGAGGCATACCTCGCAGAGGTACGCAAAATGGAAAAGCATTTCCTGGGTCTAGAGTTGCAGCACGTACCCCGTGGCACCAACAAGGAGGCCGACGACATCGCCAAAAGGGCGTCAAAGCGACAACCCCAAGAGCCTGGCATCTTTGAGGAGCGGCTCTTCAAGCCATCGGCACCACCTTCGCTTTCAGGGCCGGTGCCGCCTCGGGAGGAGCTCCACAAACCACCTGCCTTGGGAGCCCCGGCCTGCGGCCCAACCTCGGGAGCGCGCCTACTTCTAGCGCTCGAGCCTCAGGAGGGGTGCTGGACCAAGGAGCTCAAGGAATACCTGACGCAAGGGACGCTGCCGGAGGAGGAGGAGGACGCGGAGCGCGTGGCCCGACAGGCTACGGCATACTGCATCCAGGATGCTGTGTTATACAGGAAGCGGCCAAATGATGTTTCCTTATGATGCATCTCCAAGGAACAGGGGAACGAGTTGCTGGCTGACATACATGCTGGAGACTACGGGCACCACTCCTCGTCACGAACCCTCGTCAGCAAGGCATTCCGCACCGGGTTCTATTGGCCTACGACGCTCAACGACGCAACCGAGCTGGTGAAGTCCTGCGAGGCCTGCCAATTCCACGCCAAGCAAATCCATGAGCCAGCTCAGGGCCTCCAAACCATCCTGCTCTCGTGGCCATTCATAGTCTGGGGGCTGGATATCTTAGGTCCATTCCCTTGAGCGCCTGGGGGTTTTCGCTACCTCTACGTCGTTGTTGACAAGTTCACCAAATGGGCGGAGGTAGAAACTGTCCGCACCATCCCGGCCGGATCTGTGGTCAAGTTCATCAAGGGTCTTTTGAGACGGTTCGGGGTCCCTAATCGCATCATCACCGACAACGGCTCGCAGTTGACTAGCAATCTCTTCAAGACATATTGTGCTAACCTTGGAACGCAGATCTGCTACGCTTCGGTGGCACACCCCACGAGCAATGGTCAAGCCGAACGCGCCAACGCGGAGGTCCTTAGAGGCCTCAAGACTAGGACCTTCAAGAAGAAGCTTGAGGCCTGTGGCAAGGGCTGGCACAATGAGCTCTAGTCTATGGTGTGGTCCATCCACACCACCGCCACCAATCCAACAGGCGAGACCCCGTTCTTCCTCGTCTACGGAGCAGAAGCAGTTCTCCCTCATGAGGTCAAGCATAGCTCCACGCAGGTCCTGGCGTTTGATGAGACGCAGCAGGACGCCATGCGGGGGATGGACCTTGTTCTGGGGGAGGAATGCCGCAGTGAAGCCTCGCTCCGAGCGGCAAGGTGCCAGCATACATTGCGACGGTACCACTGTCACAGCGTCCGCTCCAGGACGCTCGAGGTGGGTGATCTCGTCCTGAGGCAGGTGCTCTCCAGGGAAGGGCTGCACAAGCTCTCGCCCATGTGGGAGGGCCCGTTTAGGATTTCCCATGTCTCCAGGCCTGGTGCCGCGTGGCTGGAGACACAGGACGGGATCCCCATCCAGAACGTGTGGAACATCCAGCACCTCTGGAAGTTCTACCCATGAAGCAAGGCCCAGCGCCTATGATGGAAGGCCCCGTGCCTGTGAAGGTCTCCGCTCATGACACTCTCACGTAATAATGAGTGGGACTGTACACGCCCCGGAGTCTCAGGAGTGCCGCCTTCGGGCCTCGGGGGCTCCCCCCACGTCCTAGTGGCAGCACTTAGCTCCGCACTGGTGAGAAGACTAGACTAGCTGCCGGACGCGGCTTTTCATTTTCTTTCCGTAGTTGGCTTGCCCCTTTTCTCAATGTAAGTCCGCATTGTGGTTTTTCTTGTCATCTTGGTTCGGTCGCCTTTTCCTCTGTTTTTCCGTTGGTTCTTTTTTTGGCCTGTACTCTCCCTCACCTGCCTCGTGAGGGGGTTCGATGGGTGGGCTCGTGAGCGCTTCTCCTGTTCTTCGCGAGGCACCCTCGCTCGAGCTCCCTTAATCCGTGCCCCTCGGCTACCGTGATGTGGAGCTCTGGGTCATGGATGGCCGCGCCTACGACCTGGGCTTGGAAGAACAAGAGGTGCTTAGCAAATTTTTGCAGTTCCTCGATATCTCGCAAGCCAATGACAAGGAGAACTCACCAGGTACTGGGAGAGGCGCGCCTCACGAGGTAGAAAATACTTCAGGTACATCAAGCTAAGTTATCTCTACACGCCTACATAAAACACTGATACTGCAACACGACGCAGGAACGATAAACATAACATAGCGACTTCGAAATCATGGTTCATTACACGCCCCTGCAGGGACCCATACTTGTTTCTTTTTAAATGCAGGAATGAAAGAACAAAACAAAAGCGGCGCGCACCCCTGCGGCGGTTCATGAGGGTAGGCCCTCGGCGTGCCCCCGGACTCAACCAGACTCCTCCTCGTGCTTCACTGGGGCGTGACAAGGAGACGATCCGCTACCGCCTTCGAAGCAGGCGCGGCGGCGTGGCGGCAAGTCATAGCGCCGCTGCTGGAGCTGTTGTCAGAGGAGGAGCCTCCGTAATTGGATGAGCCACGGCCAGTGCCGAGGACGAGGCCACCTTCATCCTCGTCACGACCATCACCAAGGCCGAGCACCTCATCGCCATCGTTGTCCTCGGGGCAGCACCCGACGCGGCGACCATCTTCCCCGATTACCTGCACATAGAGGGTCGCCTCGCCATCATACTTAAAGTGGAGGGTACACCACCTGCCCAGGCCGCACACACGGGCAAATGTCTGCCAGCCGCGGGCCAGGGCTGCGTTGGCTGCGATGGAGACTTCCACCGTGACCCACGAAGCCTTGCTGCAGCAGCCGACCGCTTGCAGCCAGAGACCGCCTGGACCTGCGGCCGACAGTTCGCCGGCAAAGAACCGTGGGAGCTGAAGCCAGGTGCCAGCCGGGTTCTCCGACCACACGATGAGCTCCGGCATCACCTCCGCTGAGTGGAAGCTGACAGAAGAGCTAGATTTAAACAAGTACCAGCCGACTTACGATGAAGATAACAACAAGATTAAGCCACCCACTCATGAAGTGATGGACCTTGTTCCTCCAAGGCCTAAGCATATCTTCGCCTCTGACGTTGACCCTTCCATTATACTTAATGATGAAGTAACATTCGAGGCTTTAACCGGCATCTACTGGACATCGGTTGACCTCCCGATGGTCGAAGAGGAAGAGCTGACGTGGGATGATCCGGAGCCTTCAAGGCGTCAAGAAGAGACCTGACTGTGATGATCATAACCTGGACGGCTCTAAGGCTGGGTCACAGGAGTGCATCTCCAAAAAACACTTAACTCAAAATCTTTTGGGCTCATTTGGAAGCCTTGTAATAGGGTAGCTTTAAAATAGTGATCCGCCCTGTCATGCCTTCATGCATGCTTATCTGAACTTTTGAACTTAGAAGAAAAACTTTATTGCATGCTTGATTGAATCAAACATATGTTCTGCGCCATGACTCTTATTTTCACCTAAAGTCTTGTATATCCTGCAGGAGACCAATCAACATATGTGTTGGCGACTTAAAGTCAAAAGCCAGGGCGAGTGACAACACAAAGACAGGTAGCTTTATACGACTATGGAAAAAATCATAACCATGGCTGTTTAAGCCAAAACACACTCGCAATTTAAAGTCAAAAACTAGGGAAGGTGACAACCCAAGATATTCAAATATGAGCAACATAACCCGGAGCCTCATGACCCGGGTAGTCAAAATTTGGAAAAAAGCAAAAAAGTTTGAGAGCATAAATCATCAAAACAGAAAACATGCTAACCTCAAACATTGGTAAGCCAGATTTCAAAATTCAAATGAAAAAAGTGGGCTCACAGGCCTCATATTTGCTTTCAATGCCGCATAGCCGTGGTTTATCCTAGCTCATTGTAAGCCGGCTCTCACGTGACAAAAATCGCCGTTTTAACCTTGACAAGTTCAGGGTCTTTGAGAAGATTGACTTTCCAAGAGTTTGGCGGGTCACCTGGCGGTGTAGCAAGTTGCAAATATGTAGTTCTAAACCATAAAGTGGCGTTTCATGCCGGTCAAGAGGGTATGAAATCTAAACCCGATGGGTTTGAAGCCCCCAAGTGACCTTATGATCAATCAATAAAGACTCAGATACACAAAAATGAAATGACAGAGGCCCCGAATTTCAGGGATGCTGGCTTTATTATATTGATCATAGAAAGATATATACATTGATAAAGGTATGTATAATAGGGAGAGCAAGTGGCTCAAGTATAGTAAGGCCGAAGATGAGCAATGTTCCATGGCCTGTTGGTCTCCAGCTTAGAGGTGTGTGACGTCTTGTGCTCACATATATCAACGAGATAATACGAGCCATTGTTGAGATTCTTACTGACCACGAAAGGTCCTTCCCAAGGTGGGGACAGTTTATGCATGTCTTCCTGATTTTGAATCAACTAGAGTACCAAATCGCCCTCTTGAAACGCCCGAGTCTTGACCCTGCGGCTGTGATAATGATGCATGATAACCCACAAGTATAGGGGATCGCAATAGTTTTCGAGGGTAGAGTATTCAACCCAAATTTATTGATTCGACACAAGGGGAGTCAAAGAATATTCTCAAGTATTAACAGTTGAGTTTTCAATTCAATCGCACCAGAAAGACTTAATATCTGCATCAAAGTATTTAGTAGCAAAGTAATATGGAAGTAACAGTAACGGTGGCAAAAGTAATAGTAATAGTTTTGTAGTGATTGTAAAAGTGGCAACGGAAAAGTAACTAAGCAGAGATCAATATGTGAAAAACTCGTAGGCAATGGATCAGTGATGGATAATTATGTCGGATGGGATTCCTCATGCAACAATTATAACATAGGGTGACACAGAACTAGCTCCAATTCATCAATGTAATGTAGGCATGTATTCCGAATATAGTCATACGTGCTTATGGAAAAGAACTTGCATGACATATTTTGTCCTACCCTCCCATGGCAGTGGGGTCCTATTGGAACTAAGGGATATTAAGGCCTCCTTTTCATAGAGTACCGGACCAAAGCATTAACACTTCGTGAATACATGAACTCCTCAAACTACGATCATCACCGGGAGTGGTCCCGATTATTGTCACTTCGGGGTTGCCGGATCATAACACATAGTAGGTGACTATTGAATTGCAAGATAGGATCAAGAAATCACATATATTTATGTAAACATAATAGGTTCAGATCTGAAATCATGGCACTCGGGCCCTAGTGACCATCATTAAGCATAGCAAAGTCATAGCAACATCAATCTCGGAACATAATGGATACTAGGGATCAAACCTAACAAAACTAAGTCAATTACATGATAAATCTGATCCAACCCATCACCGTCCAGCAAGCCTATGATGGGATTAGTCATGCACGGCGGTGATCATCATGAAATTGGTGATGGAGGAAGGTTGATGATGACGATGGCGATGGATTCCACTCTCCGGAGCCCCAAACGGACTCCAGATCAGCCCTCCCGGGAGAGATTAGGGCTTGGCAGCGGCTCCGTATCGTAAAACGTGATGATTGCTTCTCTCTGATTTTTCTCTCCCCGAACGTGAATATATAGAGGTGGAGTTGAGGTCGGTGGAGCATCAGGGGGCCCACGAGGCAGGGGGCACGCCCCCACCCTCGTGAACAGGGTGTGGGCCACCTGGCCTTGATTCTTTCGCCAGTATTTTTTAAATATTCCAAAAATATTCTCCGTGATGTTTTAGGTCATTCCGAGAACTTTTATTTCTACACAAAAATAACACCATGGCAAATCTGCTGAAAACAACGTCAGTCCGGGTTAGTTCTATTCAAATCATGCAAGTTAGAGTCCAAAATAAGGGCAAAAGTGTTTGGAAAAGTAGATACATTGGAGACATATCAAATCCCCCAAGCTTAAACCTTTGCTTGCCCTCAAGCAATTCAGTTGACAAACTGAAAGTGATAAAGAAAAACTTTTACAAACTATGTTTGCTCTTGTTGTTGTAAATATGTAAAGCCAGCATTCAAGTTTTCAGCAAAGATTATGAACTAACCATATTCACAATAACACTTAGGTCTCATGCTTACTCATATCAATGGCATAATCAACTAGCGAGCAATAATAATAAATATCAGATGACAACACTGTCTCAAAACTATCATAATATGATATAACAAGAGGGTATCTCGCTAGCCCTTTCTGAGACCGCAAAACATAAATGCAGAGCACCTTTGAAGTTCCAGGACTAACTAAACATTGTAATTCATGGTAAAAGAGATCCAGTCATACTGAATGTAAACTAATAGTAATGCATACAAATGATAGCAGTGCTCTCCAACTGGTGCTTTTTTAATAAGAGGATGATGACTCAACATAAAAGTAAATAGATAGGCCCGTCACAGAGGGAAGTAGGGATTTGTAGTGGTGCCAGAGCTCGATTTTTGAAATAGAGATAAATAATATTTTGTGTGGTATACTTTAATTGTCAACATAACAATCGAGAGGTCTTGATATCTTCCATGCTACACACATTATAGGCGGTTCCCAAACAGAATGGTAAAGTTTATATCCCCCTACCACCAACAAACATCAATCCATGGCTTGTCCGAAACAATGGGTGCCTCCAACTAACAACAATCCTGGGGGAGTTTTGTTTGCAATTATTTTGATTTGATTTAAGCATGGGACTGGGCATCCCGATTACCACCCATTTTCTCGTGAGTGAGGAGCGGAGTCCACTCCTCTTGAGAATAACCCACCTAGCATGGAAGATATAGACAACCCTAGTTGAGACATGAGCTATTCGAGCATACAAAACAAAATTTCATTTGAAGGTTTAAAGTTTGGCACATACAAATTTACTTGGAATGGCAGGTGGATACCGCATATAGGAAGGTATGGTGGACTCATATGGAATAGCTTTTGGGGTTTATGGAAGTGGATGCACAAGCAGTATTCCCGCTTAGTACAATAAAGGATAAAAAGAGACTAGGAAGCGACTAGCTAGAGAGCGACAACATTCACGAACATGCATTAAAATTAATTAACACTGAATGCAAGCATGAGTAGGATATAATTCACCATGAACATAAATATCGTGGAGGCTATGTTGATTTGTTTCAACTACATACGTGAACATGTGCCAAGTCAAGCCACTCGAATCGTTCAACGGAGGATACCACCCTATCATACCACATCACAACCATTTTAATAGCATGTTGACACGCAAGGTAAACCATTATAAACTCCTAGCTAATTAAGCAAGACATGAGCAACTATAATCTCTAATTGTCATTGCAAACATATTTCATTCATAATAGGCTGAATCAAGAATGATGAACTAATCATATTTACAAAAACAAGATAAGTCGAGTTCATACCAGCTTTTCTCATCTCAATCAGTTCATCATATATCGTCATTATTGCCTTTCACTTACACGACCGAAAGGTGTGGACTATAATAAAAGTGCACGTGCATTGGACTAAGCTGGAATCTTGGTTAAATCAACAATAGTGCATATGAGAGCCACTCAACATTTTCATCATGGTCTTGTCCTCTCGACCCCCAAAGAAAAGAAAGGAAATAAAACTTTTTACATGGGAAAGCTCCCAACAAGCAAAAGAAGAACGAGAAATCTTTTTGGGCTTTCTTTTAATTACTACTACTACAGGCATGGAAAGTAAACTAGCTAAAATCTACCACTAATTTTTTTTGGTTTTATTAAGGTTTTTCAAACACACAAGAAGAATGCTGGAAAAGAAAATAAACTAGCATGGATAGTACAATGAAAAAGTATGAGCACCGACAACTGGCATGAGTGTGTGAACATGAATGTAACGTCGGTGAGAAATACGTACTCCCCAAGCTTAGGCTTTTGGCCTAAGTTGGTCTATGCACATGGATCAAAGTGACCCTCTCCAGTGTGCGGAGGAGTGTCGTCTGGGTGCCACTGGTTGGCGATCTCCACCGGATTCCACTAATAAACAGACTGTCGATAAGTGTCTAGTGGTGGTTCCGGCTCAGGCTCCAGCATGCATAAACGGCCTTCGGCAAGATGAGGTACGTGCTTGGAAATATGTTAAACAAAGAGGGCACAGGCAAGGTAGTAATCACACAATAATTTTTATCAAATATCAATTTATACTTAAGCATCTTCTTATTATCATTAACAATGAAATCATGTGCTACCATACTCTTATAATCTAGAAAAATAGGAGGCAACAACTTTTCCTCTTTCTCATAATGCCTAATAGGTATGTTAAAGTGTGCAGCAAGGCGTGAAGCAAAGATGCCTCCCAAGATGGGACCCTTCGTACGGTTCAGATTTAACCGTTTAGCAATAATAGCGCCGAAACTAAAAGTAGCATCACGAAACAAGGTATGACGCAAAATAACAATATCTGGGGCACTAAGGTATCCAGTATTCCCATGACCAATCAAGCATCTACTAGCAAATATTGTAATGTAACATAGAACGGGAAAATGTATGCTAGTAATTCTTGCATCGGAAACTTTCCTCGTTTCCCCTACAGCAATCATACCAATAAAACCTTCCACATCATTACGATGTGGTTCCTTTATGCTCCGGGCAAAGGGTAACTTGAAAACCGCACAAAAATCATAAAGTGACATCTCCTTAAACTCATCATATAAATAAAGATCCACCGAAGGTGGCGATCTCCTAGCATGGAAATGAAAATTTTGCACAAAAATATTAGTGAGTAGGAGATACTGTTCATGTTGGTCGCAGAGGAAGTCGATGAGGCCCGCATTCTCAGCCAAATAATAGAAGTCATCATGAATCCCGGCTGCTCTCAAGAATTCATCACAAGGCCATTCACACAGACGAACTTCCGCGGTGCGAGGGAGATTATATTTGGGCTTCTTATTCTCTTCACCTTGCTTATCCTTCGAGCTTCGGCTCGAAGAGCCCCTCAATAATCTCTTCATCATTTTCTTTCTCTGAAAAATTCTGAAATTTTTAGTGACTCAAAATAAAAGTGAATCAAACTTAACAATGTTGATAGCAACTAGAGGCCATATCATGCATTAAAACTACTTTTGACGACATAAATTTGACATGCAAGATCAAGAACAGGGTCACCTAAGCAGCAATAATTTGCAATAAATAAAGCTCTAGAACAAAAACTAATTGGACCATTGGAGGAGTCACATACTGAAGAACAATCCCCCAAAACAGTTTTGTGAATGGAGCTTTGAGCAAGGAGATCGAAAATGGTAGCAAGATGAGCTAGAACTCGGGTTTGAGTTGGTGGAGGATTTTTTCTGGAGGAAGACGAAGTTTCTGGGTGCAAGAATAAGTGGAGGGGGCCCACGTGGGGTCCACGAGGCACGGGGCACGCCCCAGGGGGGTGGGCGCGCCCTGGACCCTCGTGGCCAGGTGGTGGGTCCCCCTGGTGTGTTCTCAGTGCCAATAATTCTTAAATATTCTAGAAAAAATCATATAAAATTTTCAGGACATTTGGAGAGCTTTTATTTTTGGGGTATTTTTTATTGCAAGGATAATTCAGAAAACAGACAGAAAATACTATTTTGCTTTATTTAATCTATATAACAGAAAGTAAAAAGAGGGTATAGAGAGTTGTGCTCTCTAACTTCATCCATCTCATGCTCATCAAAAGGAATCCACTAACAAGGTTGATCAAGTCTTGTTAACAAACTCTTTCCGAATAACTTGAAACTGGAGAATTTTTGAATGACACTAGGTTACCTCAATGGGGATATGCACTTCCCAAACAATAAGAATATCATATTTGTTGTTGAAATAGGCGGAGGAAATTCAAAACCTCCAATAGTAATTGTTGCAATTTTTCCAATAGAATTGATACTGTGGACTTGAGGTTGTTTCCTCGGAAAGTGTACCATATGCTCATTACCATTAACATGAAAACTGACATTGCCTTTGTTGCAATCAATAACAGCCCATGTAGTATTCAAAAAGGGTCTTCCAAGAATAATGGACATACTATCGTCCTCGGGAATATCAAGAATAAGAATGTCCGTTAAAATAGTAACCTTTGCAACCACAACAGGCACATCCTCACAAATACCGACATGTATAGCAGTTGACTTATCAGCCATTTGCAAAGATATTTCAGTAGGTGTCAACTTATTCAAATCAAGTCTACGATATAAAGAGAGAGGCATAACACTAACACCGGCTCCAAGATCACATAAAGAAGTTTTAACATAGTTTCTTTTAATGGAGCGTGGTATAGTTGGTACTCCGGGATCTCCTAGTTTCTTTGGTATTCCACCTTTAAAAGTATAATTAGCAAGAATGGTGGAAATTTCAGCTTTCAGTATCTTTCTTTTATTTGTAACAATATATTTCATGTACTTAGCATAAGGATTCATTTTAAGCATATCAGTCAAACGCATACGCAAAAAGATAGGTCTAATCATTTCAACAAAGCGCTCAAAATCCTCATCATCCTTTTTCTTGGATGGTTTAGGAGGAAAAGGCATGGGTTTCTTAACCCATGGTTCGCTTTCTTTACCGTGCTTCCTAGCAACAAAGTCTCTCTTATCATAACGTTGATTCTTTGATGTGGGTTATCAAGATCAACGGTAGGTTCAATCTCTACATCATTGTTATTTCCAGGCTGAGCATCAACATGAACATCATCATTAATATTATCACTAGGTTCATGTTCATTACCAGATTGTGATTAAGCATCAAAATTAGAAATATCATTGGGATTCTAAGGTGTGTCAACAACAGGTTCACTAGAAGCATGCAAAGTCCTATCATTTTTCTTTTCTTCTTCTTAGAAGAACTACGTGCATCAATATTAGTTCTCTGAGAATCTTGCTCAATTCTCTTAGGTGGCCCTCAGGATACAAAGGTTCCTGAGTCATTTTACCCCCTCTAGTCACAACTATAACAACATTATCATTTTTCTTATTATTTAATTCATTCAGCAAATCATTCTGAGCTTTAAGTATTTGTTCTACTTGAGTAGTAACCATAGAAGCATGTTTACTAATAAGTTTAAGTTCACCTTTAACTCTATACATATAATCACTCAAGTGTTCAATCATATAAGCATTGCGTTTCAATTGTCTACCAACATAAGCATTGAAGTTTTCTTGCTTAACAATAAAATTATCAAACTCATCTAAGCATTGGCTAGCAGACTTATTACGAGGAATGCCACCTTCATCAAATCTATAGAGAGAATTTACCTTTACTACCTGTGTTGGGTTATCAAGACCATGTATGTCTTCAATAGGTGGTAAATTCTTAACATATTCAGCTTTAATACATTTTTCTTTCATAGATTTCTTTGCCTCTTGCATATCTTCAGGACTGAGAAATACAATACCCCTTTTCTTCGGAGTTGGCTTAGGAGTTGGTTTAGGAAGTGTCCAATCATTTTCATTATTCAACATATTATTCAATAGCAATTCAGCTGGATCAACTGTTCTTTCCCTGAAAACACAACCAGCACAACTATCCACGTGGTCTCTAGAAGCCTCGGTTAGTCCATTATAAAAGATATCAAGTATTTCATTTTTCTTGAGAGGATGATCAGGCAAAGCATTAAGTAATCAGAGAAGCCTTCCCCAAGCTTGTGGGAGACTCTCTTCTTCAATTTGCACAATGTTATATATTTCCCTTAAGGCAGCTTGTTTCTTATGAGCGGGGAAATATTTAGCAGAGAAGTAATAAATCATATCATGGGGACTACACACACAACCAAGATCAAGAGAATTAAACCATGTTTTAGCATCACCCTTTAATGAGAACGGAAATAACTTAAGGATATAATAGTAGAGAGTTTTCTCATCATTACTGAATAGGGTGGCTATATCATTTAATTTGGTAAGATGTGCCACAACAGTTTCAGATTCATAGCCGTAGAAAGGATCAGATTCAACCAAAGTAATTATCTTAGGATCTATAGAGAAATCATAATCCTTATCGGAAATACAGATAGGTGAAGTAGCAAAAGCAGGGTCATATTTCATTCTAGCATTCCAAGATTTTTCTTTAAGCTTGATACGTCTCCGCCGTATCTAATCTTCCAAACACTTTTGCCCTAGTTTTGGACTCTAACTTGCATGATTTGAATGGAACTAACCCGGACTAACACTGTTTTCAGCAGAATTACCATGGTGTTATTTATGTGCAGAAACAAAAGTTCTCGGAATGACCTGAAACTTCATGGAACATCTTTTCGGAAATAATAAAAAATCCTTGCAAAAGATGAAGACCAGGGGGCCCACACCCAAGCCACGAGGGTGGGGGCGCGCTTGCCCCCCTAGAGCGTGCCCCCTACCTCGTGGGCCCCCTGGAGCTCCTTCGACCTCAACTCCAACTCTATATATTTGGTTTTGGGGAGAAAAAATAGGAGAGAAGGATTCATCGCGTTTTACGATACGGAGCCGTCACCAAGCCCTAAAACCTCTCGGGAGGGCTGATCTGGAGTCAGGTCGGGGCTCCGGAGAGGGGAATCCGTCGCCATCGTCATCATCAACCATCCTCCATCACCAATTTCATGATGCTCACCGGCATGCGTGAGTAATTCCATCGTAGGCTTGCTGGACAGTGATGGGTTGGATGAGATTTATCATGTAATCGAGTTAGTTTTGTTAGGGTTTGATCCCTAGTATCCACTATGTTATGAGATTGATGTTGCTATGACTTTGCTACGCTTAATGCTTGTCACTAGGGCCCAAGTGCCATGATTTCAGATCTGAACCTATTATGTTTTCTTCAATATATAAGAGTTCTTGATCCTATCTTGCAAGATTATAGTTACCTATTATGTGTTATGATCCGTTAACCCCGAAGTGACAATAATCGGGATACTTACCGGTGATGACCGTAGTTTGAGGAGTTCATGTATTCACTATGTGTTAATGCTTTGGTCCAGTACTCTATTAAAAGGAGGCCTTAATATCCCTTAGTTTCCGCTAGGACCCCGCTGCCACGGGAGGGTAGGACAAAAGATGTCATGCAAGTTCTTTTCCATAAGCACGTACAACTATATTCAGAATACATGCCTACATTACATTGATGAATTGGAGCTAGTTCTGTGTCACCCTAGGTTATCACTTTTACATGATGAACCGCATCCGGCATAATTCTCTATCACCGATCCATTGCCTACGAGCTTTCCATATATTGTTCTTCGCTTATTTACTTTTCTGTTGCTATTGCTATCATCACTACAAAATACCAAAAACATTACTTTTGCTACCATTACCTTTTGCTACCATTACCACTACTATCATATTACTTTGCTACTAACCACTTTGCTGCAGATATTAAGTTTCCAGGTGTGGATGAATTGACAACTCAGCTGCTAATACTTGAGAATATTCTTTGGCTCCCCTTGTGTCGAATCAATAAATTTGGGTTGAATACTCTGCCCTCGAAAACTGTTGCGATCCCCTATACTTGTGGGTTATCAAGACTATTTTCTGGCGCCGTTGCCGAGGAGCATAGCTCTATTCTTTGAGTCACTTGGGATTTATATGTGCTTATCATTATAAAGAACTTGAAAGATCCAAGAACCAAGATTTATCCCTCAACTACAAGGGGAGATAAGGAACTGCCATCTAGCTCTGCACTTGATTCACCTTCTGTTTTGAGTAAGCTTGCGACACCTAAACCTGCTTCTGCTATTCGTTCTGATATGTCGCATGTTATGGATGATGCCACTTCTGCTATGCATGATACTTATGATGAAACTACTTCTATGCTTGATACTACTGTGCCACTTGGTGAATTTCTTGATGAACAACTTGCTAGGGTTAGAGAGAGTGAAAATATTGATGAAAGTGATGCTGAAGACTCTTCCCCTAATAATGAATCACCTGTTATTCCCGAGGGTTATGTTTTTGAAAAAGAAGCTGCCTTAGCTATTTTAGCTTGCAAAGATAGATACGAACTTAAGAGGTTATTAGATAAATGGAAGCTGCAATCTCTTAATGCTAGAATGAAACCTGACCCTGCTTTTACTACTTCACCTATTTGTGTGACTGATAAGGATTATGAATTCTCAGTTGATCCTGATATAATTACTTTGGTTGAATCTGATCCTTTTCATGGCTATGAATCTGAAATTGTTGTGGCACATCTTACTAAATTAAATGATATAGCCACCCTGTTCACTAATGATGAGAGAACTCATTACTTTTATATCCTTAAAATATTTCCGTTCTCATTAAAGGGTGATGCTAAGATATGGTTTAATTCTCTTGATCCTGGTTGTGCGCGTAGTCCCCAGGATATGATTTATTACTTCTCTGCTAAATATTTGCCTGCTCATAAGAAACAAGCTGCGTTAAGGGATATATATATATATAATTTTGTGCAAATTGAAGAAGAGAGTCTCCCACAAGCTTGGGGCAGGCTTCTCAAGTTACTTAATGCTTTGCCTGATCATCCTCTTAAGAAAAATGAAATACTTGATATTTTTTATAATGGACTAACCAATGCTTCCAAAGATTACCTGGATAGTTGTGCTGGTTCCGTTTTCAGGGAGAGAACACCGGATGAAGCTGAAATTCTACTGAATAATATGTTGACAAATGAAAATAATTGGACACTTCCTGAGCTAGCTCCTGAGCCTATTCCTAAACCAACTCCGAAGAAGAGGGGTATTCTATTTCTCAGTCCTGAAGATATGCAAGAGGCAAAGAAATCTATGAAAGAAAAAGGTATTAAAGATGAAGATGTTAAGAATTTACCTCCTATTGAAGAAATACACGGTCTTAATTTACCGCCTATTGAAGAAACATATGATCTTAATCCATTAGCTATTGAAGAAACACATGGTCTTGATAACCCGACACAGGTACTAAAGGTAAATTCCCTCTATAGATATGATAAAGCTGAAATTCCATTTACTAAGTTTGCTAGCCAATTGAAGAGTTTAATGCTTATTTTGGTAGACAATTGAAATACAATTCAAATATGCTTGAACACTTGGGTGATTATATGGCTAATGTTAAAGGTGAACTTAAACTTATTTGGTAAACATGCCTCTATGGTTACCACTCAAGTAGAACAAGTACTTAAAGCTCAAAATGATTTGCTCAATTAATTGAATAGTAATAATAATAATAATAATAATAATAATAATAATAATAATGTTGTTAACCCTCAAAAAAATGTTGTTAGAGTTATGACTAGAGGTGGTAGAATGACTCAGGAACCTTTGTATCCTGAAGGCCACCCTAAGAGAATTGAGCAAGATTTTCAGAGAAATAATATAGATGCACCTAGTCCTTCTAAAAGGAAGAAAAAGAAAAATGATAGGACTTTGCATGCTTCTAGTGAACCTATTGCCGAAACACCTGAGAATCCAAATGATATTTCTATTTTTGATGCTGAAACACAATCTGGTAATGAACCTGAAACTAGTGAAAATGCTAATAATAATGTTCATGATGATCCTCAACCTAGTAACGATAATGATATAGAAATTGTACCTGCTGCTGATCTTGATAACCCACAATCAAAGAATCAACGTTATGATAAGAAATACTTTGTTGCTAGGAAACATGGTAAAGGAAGAGAGCCATGGGTTCAGAAACCCATGCCTTTTCCTCCCGAACCATCCAAGAAAAAGGATGATGAGGATTTTGAGCGCTTTGCTGAAATGATTACACCTATCTTTTTTGCGTATGCGGCTAACTGATATGCTCAAAATGAATCCTTATGCTAAGTATATGAAAGAAATTGTGACTAATAAAAGAAAGATACCGGAAGCTGAAATTTCCACCATGCTTGCTAATTATACTTTTAAGGGTGGAATACCAAAGAAACTTGGAGATCTGGGAGTACCCACTATGCCATGCTCCATTAAAAGAAACTATGTTAAAACTGCGTTATGTGACCTTGGAGCCGGTGTTAGTGTTATGCCCCTCTCTTTATATCTTAGACTTGATTTGAATAAGTTGACACCTACTAAAATATCTTTGCAAATGGCTGATAAATCAACTGCTATACCTGTCGGTATTTGTGAGGATGTGCTTGTTGTAGTTGCAAACATTCCTATTTTAACGAACTTTGTTATTCTTGATATTCCCGAGGACGATAGTATGTCTATTATTCTTGGAAGACCCTTTTGGAATAATGCAGGGGCTGTTATTGATTGCACTAAAGGCAATGTCACTTTTCATGTTAATGGTAATGAGCATACGATACACTTTCCGAGGAAACAACCTCAAGTTCATAGTATCAACTCTATTGGAAAAATTCCATCGATTATATTTGGAGGTTTTGAATTTCCTCTTCCTACTGTCAAGAAGAAATATTATATTCTTATTATTGGGTATGTGCATATCCCCGTTGAGGTAACATAGTGTTATTCGAAATTTCTCCGGTTCCATGTTATTCAGAATGAGTTCGTTAACAAGACTTGATCAACCTTGTTAGTGGATTCATTTTGATAAGCATGATATGGATGAAACTAGAAGGCAGAACCTCCTGTACCCTCCTTTTACTTTCTATTATTTATATTAGATAAAGTAAAAATAGTATTTTCTGTCTTTTATCTGAATTATCCATGCAATATAAAAATACCCCGATAATAAAGGTTCTCCAAATGCCCTGAAATTTAAATATGATTTTTTCTAGAATATTTGAGAATATTTGGCACTGAGAGCACGGTAGGGGGTCATCCACCTAGCCACGAGGGTGGAGGGCGCGCCCCCTGCCTCGTGGGCCCACGGTGGACCTCCTCCACTTATTCCTACACCCAGACACTTCTTCTTCCTCCCACAAACACGAATATCCAGTTCATACCCGAGTCCAAGCTCATTTTGTTGCCATTTTCGATCTCCTTGCTCAAAGCACCTCTCACAAAACTGCTTTGGGAGATTGTTCCTTGGTATGTGACTCCTCCATTGGTCCAATTAGTTTTTGTTCTAGTGCTTTATTCATTGAAATTTTTTGCTACTTAGGTGACTCTGTTCTTGAGCTTGCATGTCAAATTTATATGGTCAAAAGTAGTTTTGATGCATGATATAGGCTCTAGGCACTTGTAGGAGTAGTTGCTATCAATTTTGTTGAGTTTGGTTTACTTTTATTTTGAAGTTACTAAAAATTACACAATTTTTTAGAAAATAATGAAGAGACTTTTGAGGGGCTCATCGAGCCGAAGCTCGAAGGAAAAGGCACAGAAGCCCAAAGATAATCTGCCTCGCACCACGGAGGTTCGGTCGTGTGAATGGCCTTCCGATGATTTCTTGAGAGCAACCGGGATTTATGAAGATTTTTATGAATTGGCTGAGAATGCAGGCCTCACCTCCTTCTGATGACCCACAAGTATAGGGTATCTATCGTAGTCCTTTCGATAAGTAAGAGTGTTAAACCCAACGAGGAGCAGAAGGAAATGATAAGCGGTTTCCAGCAAGGTATTCTCTGGAAGTACTGAAATAAGTGGTAACAGATAGTTTTGTGATAGGATAATTTGTAACGAGAAACAAGTAACAAAAGTAAATAAAGTGCAGCAAGGTGGCCCAATCCTTTTTGTAGCAAAGGACAAGCCTGGACAAACTCTTATATAGAGAAAACGCTCCCGAGGACACATGGGAATATCGTCAAGCTAGTTTTCATCACGTTCATATGATTCACGTTCGGTACTTTGATAATTTGGTATGTGGGTGGAACGGTTCTTGGGTATTGTCCTTACTTGGACAAGCATCCCACTTATGATTAACCTCTATTGCAAGCATCGGCAACTACAACAAAAGTATTAAGGTAAACCTAACCATAGCATGAAACATATGGATCCAAATCAGCCCCTTACGAAGCAACACATAAACTAGGGTTTAAGTTTCTGTCACTCTAGCAACCCATCATCTACTTATTACTTCCCAATGCCTTCCTCTAGGCCCAAATAATGGTGAAGTGTTATGTAGTCGACGTTCACATAACACCACTAGAGGAGAGACAACATACATCTCATCAAAATATCGAACGAATACCAAACTCACATGACTACTAATAGCAAGACTTCTCCCATGTCCTTAGGAACAAACATAACTACTCACAAAGCATAATCATGTTCATAATCAGAGGGGTATTAATATGCATATAGGATCTGAACATATGATTTTCCACCAAATAAACCAACTAGCATCAACTACAAGGAGTAATTAACACTACTAGCAACCTACTAGTACCAATCCCGGACTTGGAGACAAGTATTGGATACAAGAGATGAACTAGGATTTTGATAGGAGATGGTGTTGGTCAAGATGTTGATGGAGATTGCCCTCTCCCAATAAGAGGAGTGTTGAAGATGACGATGGCGATGATTTCCCCTCCCGGAGGGAAGTTTCCCCAGCAGAACAGCTCTGCTGGAGCCCTAGATTGGATCTGCCAAGGTTCCGCCTCGTGGCGGTGGAGTTTCGTCCGAGGAGATGGCTTATGATTTTTTCCTCATCGAAATACTTCATATAGAAAAAGATGGACATCGGAGGGCCACCAGGGGGCCCACGAGGTTGGGGGGCGCGCCCAGGGGGTAGGGCGCGCCCCCCACCCTCGTGGGCAGGGTGTGGCCCCCTGGTGAACTTCTTGCGCTAAGTATTTTTTATATATTCTGAAATTGACTTCCGTGAAGTTTCGGGACTTTTGGAACTGTGTAGAATAGGTCTCTAATATTTGCTCCTTTTCCTGCCCAGAATCCCAGCTGCCGGCATTCTCCCTCTTTATGTAAACCTTGTAAAATAAGATAGAATAGGCATAAGTATTGTGACATAATGTGTAATAACAGCCCATAATGCAACAAACATCGATATAAAATCATGATGCAAAATGGACGTATCAACTCCCCCAAGCTTAGACCTCGCTTGTCCTCAAGAAAAAGCCAAAATCGAAAAATATGTCCACATGTTTAGAGATAGAGGTGTCGATAAAAATAAAATACGGACATGAGGGCATCATGATCATTCTTAGAACAACAACTTATATAATTCTTGTCATATGATCTCTTATGCTAGAGTAATAATTCAATAACAAATTCAAGAATGAATCATAAACTTCATTGAAAACTAACAAACTATAATCTCAGTCATTGGAGCAATTGCAATTTATCATAACATAGGAAAGAGTCAGTATAAGATCTTTTCAGCAAGTCCACATACTCAACTATCATATATTCTTTCACAATTGCTAACACTCATGAAATACTTATGGTTATGGAGTTTTAATCGGAGACAGAGAAAGATAGGGGCTTATAGTTTTGCCTCGCAATGTTTTACCTCAAGGGTGATGTCAATAATAATAGTTCATGAAAACTCACATCCAATTAGCCATATATACCGGGATATTTCCAACATGTTGTGCTTGCCAGAAGATAAAATGTAAAAAAAGGAAGGGTGAAGATCACCATGACTCTTATGTAAGGTAGGAGATAAAAGTAAAAGATAGGCCCTTCACAGAGGGAAGCAGAGGTTGTCATGTGCTTTTATGGTTGGATGCACAAAATCTTAATGCGAAAGAACATCACTTTATATTGCCACTTCTGATATGGACCTTTATTATGCAGTCTATTGCTTTTATTTCTTCCATATCACACAATCGTATAAAGCTTATTTGCTCCCACACTAACAAGTCATACATATTTAGAGAGCAATTTTTATTGCTTTGCACCGATGACAACTTACTTGAAGGATCTTATTCAATCCATAGGTAGATATGGTGGACTCTCATGGCAAAACTGGTTTAAGGGTATTTGGAAGCACAAGTAGTATCTCTACTTTGTGCAGAATTTGGCTAGCATGAGGGGGAAAGGAAAGCTCAATCATGTTGGATGATCCAAGACAATATAATTTATCTCAGATGCAAGAAAACATAACCCATTACGTTATCTTCCTTGTCCAACGTCAACTCTTTAGCACATCATATTTTAATGAGTGCTCACAATCATTAAAGATGTCCAAGATAGTATATTTATACGTGAATGCCTCTCTTTCTTTATTACTTCCTATTAATTGCAACGATGACGAAAACTATGTTTGTCAACTCTCAACAACTTTTATTCATCATACTCTTTCTATGTGAGCTCATTACTCTCCATAAGATCCATATGATCTCTTTTATTCCTTTTTATTTCTTTCTCTTTTATTTTATTCACTTAGATCATGGCAAAATAATCAAGCCCTTGACTCAACACTAATCTTTATTATATATAGCTCATAGACTCGATTACATAGAAGGATCATAAAGCAAAACTCAAAACTAGATCATGCCATAAACTTTATTCTACTAGATAAAGATATTACCAAAAGGATCGAATTAAGAAAAACGGTAAAGATAAAAGTGATGGTGATACGATACTGGGGCACTCCCCCAAGCATGGCAGTTGCCAAGGGGAGTGCTCATACCAGATACTCAATTCTTCTTTGTTGGTGGTGAAGGTGATGGTTTTGTTGATGGCGTAGGCTTGTCGTCCTTCTTCCAAGGCATAGGCTCAGCATCATAGAAGGATGATCGAGTCTCTTGAAACCTCAAATCTGCAGCCAAACTCATCCTCTTGAATCTATATTCATACTCACAGTTTTCATTTTGCAGGTCATAGATCTGGGCTTGGAGGTGCTCGATTTTCTCATGAAGCTTGAAGATGGCCTCCCAAATATCCTTGACGTCCAGCTTGTGGTTGTTGGTGAACTCCGTGATCATAATGTGATTGGAATCGAGTCCACGCTCCACCATCTCCTGACACTTGAAAACATCTTGCTCCAATGCCTCGAGCCTTGCCTCCGTGCTTCCGGTCTTCCTTGGTGAGGGAGTCCTGGATTAGGGGGTGTCCGGATGGCCGGACTATACCTTCAGCCGGACTCCTGGACTATGAAGATACAAGATTGAAGACTTTGTCCCGTGTCCGGAAGGGACTTTCCTTGGCGTGGAAGGCAAGCTTGGAGATACGGATATGTAGATCTCCTACCATTGTAACCGACTTTGTGTAACCCTAACCCTCTCCGGTGTCTATATAAACCGGAGGGTTTTAGTCCATAGGACAACATACACAACGACAATCATACCATAGGCTAGCTTCTAGGGTTTAGCCTCTCCAATCTCGTGGTAGATCTACTCTTGTATTACCCATATCATCAATATTAATCAAGCAGGACGTAGGGTTTTACCTCCATTGAGAGGGCCCGAACCTGGGTAAAACTTCGTGTCCCTTGCCTCCTGTTACCATCCGGCCTAGACGCACAGTTCGGGACCCCCTACCCGAGATCCGCCGGTTTTGACACCAACATTGGGGCTTTCATTGAGAGTTCCTCTGTGTCATCGCTGTCAGGCTTGATGGCTCCTACGATCATCAATAGCGATGCAGTCCAGGGTGAGACCTTCCTCCCCGGACAAATATTCGTCTTCGGAGGCTTCGCACTGCGGGCCAATTCACTTAGCCATCTGGGGCAGATCGAAAGCTATGCCCCTGGACGTCAGGTCAGATTTGGAAGCTTAAACTACACGGCTGACATCCGCGGGGACTTGATCTTCGACAGATTCGAGCCACTGCCGAGCGTGCTGCACTGTCACGACGAGCATGATCTAGCTCTGCCGCCGAACAGTGCCCTGGAGGCCGCACCCGCATCGGCTTCGACCCTTAATTCGGAGCCGACTGCGCTGATCGAGGATGGGTGGTTGGACGCCTCGGGGGCTGCGATCCCAACGACGATCGAGCTGAACACCATCCCCATACTCTGCGAGACTCGTGACTCCAAGGAGCCGGACTCCTCTCGGGACTCCGAAACCTCCGCGCCCCTGCCGATCGAATCCGATTGGGCGCCAATCATGGAGTTTGCTGCCGTGGACATCTTTCAGCACTAGCCTTTCGGCGATATTCTGAAGACACTAAAGTCTCTCTCTTTATCAGGAGAGCCCTGGCCGGACTACGGTCAGCAAGGTTGGGATACGGACGATGAAGAAATTCAAAGCCCACCCACCACCCACTTTGTAGCCACTATAGACGATTTAACCGACATGCTCCACTTTGACTCCGAAGGCATCGACGGTATGGACGCCGATGAAGGAGACGATGAAGAACCAGCGCCTATTGGGCCCTGGAACGCCACCTCGTCATATGATGTATACATGGTGGACGCACAAAAAGATGACGACGAGGAGCGTAAGGACGTACCGAAGGCTTGTTCCCTCGAAAAGCAGTCAAAGCGGTGACGCAAGCGCCGCCCCAAATCCCGCCTCAACAGAAATAGCGATCACACAGACCCAGCGCTGGAGCAGGGCGAACCGCTGCCGGACAACGGCAATCCGGATAATCAAACCGAACAAACAAATTCTATCAAGGATAATGGTCCGGACGACATAACGCCGGACAGGCACCCGGAGCAACAGAATGCCCGTAAAAGGCTTGTTGCCACTGCGAGGAGTCTTAAAAAGCAGAAGCAAAGGCTCAAGGCCACGCAAGACACACTCCAAATCAGATGGAGTAAAATAGTCAACACTGCAGCGAGGTACGGCGACAATCACCCCTCCAAGAGCTACCCAAAGCGAAAGCTGCTACCCGAATTCGATGAGGAGGCCTCAGACCCCCCACAACCAAATATCAAAGCAGCCACCTGGTCGGATAGACGACCCCTCTACCAACATAGAGCGGTATACAACGCCGCTCACAATACAACACGCGACCCATGCGAGGGCTCGCACCCAAAGGACGCTGCAACAAGATCCATCTATGGCCCACGCAAGCGCGCCCCAGCATACAATGCAACACAACAAACATCCGAACAACGCGATACACCCAGCTACAGGGGTGCCGCACACCCCCTATGTTTCACCGATCAGGTGCTGGACCATGAATTTCCAGAGGGATTCAAGCCCGTAAACATAGAGGCATACGACGGAACAACAGACCCTGGGGTCTGGATTGAGGACTACATCCTTCATATCCAATTGGCTCGAGGAGATGATCTCCACGCCATCAAGTACTTACCCCTCAAGTTCAAAGGGCTCGCTCGTCACTGGCTCAAAGGCCTCCCCGACAGCTCCATTGGAAGTTGGGAAGAGCTCGAAGACGCCTTTCGGGCAAATTTTCAAGGGACTTATGTCCGACCTCCGGATGCGGATGATTTGAGTCATATAACTCAACAGCTCGGAGAGTCAGCCCGAAAGATTTGGAACAGGTTTCTTACTAAAAAGAACCAGATTGTCGACTGTCCGGACGCCGAAGCCTTGGCAGCTTTCGAGCATAGTGTCCGTGACGAATGGCTCGCCAGACACCTCAGCCAAAATAAGCCGAGAACGATGGTCGCATTAACAAACCTCATGACCCGCTTTTGCACGGGTGAGGACAGCTGGCTAGCCAGATGCAGCACCAGCGACCCCAATACATCTGAAGTTAGAGATGGAAACGGGAAATCACGGTGCAATAGCAATAACAAATGCCGGAATAAAGAGGACAGCACAAAGGGCAAGGAAGTAAATGCCGGATTCAAAAGCTCTCGGCCAGGTCAAAAGCCGCCGCCTAAAGGCACCAGGGATGAACTGTCCAGCCTCAACAAAATTCTGGATCAAGTATGTCAGATCCATCGTACCCCTGGTAAACCTGCTAATCATACCCAAAGAGAATGTTGGGTCTTCAAGGAGTCCAGCAAGCTCAACGCCATACACAAGGGGGAGGATACACCAAGTGAAGACGAGGACGAGCCTCCCAAGCAAGACACGGCGGAACAAAAGAAATTTCCACCAGAAGTCAAAACAGTAAACATGTTACACGTGATGAAGGGAAAAAACAACGCGGCACTCCCAGGAAAATATACCCCAAGTGCCTGTCACCGCGAAGTCCTGCCACTGGTCGTCTCAACCGATCACTTTCGACCATCGTGATTACTCAACAAGTATCCGACACGCAGGATGGGCTGCCCTAGTATTATACCCAGAAATTGGCGGATATCACTTCACACGAGTCTTGATGGACGGTGGCAGCAGCCTAAACCTAATATATTAGGATACAATCCGCGGGATGGGGTTAGACCCAACACAAATTCGCCATAGCAATACTACCTTTAAAGGAGTAACGCCAGGCCAAGGGGCTCGTTGTATGGGCTCCCTCCTACTACAAGTTATATTCGGCTCCCCCGATAACTTCCGTCGCGAGCATTTAACCTTCCACATCGCTCCGCTTCAATGTGGCTATCAAGCACTGCTCGGACGTGAAGCTCTCGCTCGCTTTAATGCAATACCACACTACGCCTACATCACACTCAAGATGCCCGGTCCACGTGGCATCATTTCAGTGCACGGAAATATCAAGCGATCTCTGCGCGCCGAAGAGAGTGAGGCTGCCTTGGCAGCCGCACACTAAAGGCGCCCGGACCAGCGAAAGCATCCAATAGGTTGTTAAGACCTCAAACACAACTAATCGAGTCCGGCGCCGCTACTTACACCGAATAAATGGTCACACCCCTATTTGTCAATACAAGGGGCTCAACGCGCGCAGACAAGTGGCAATTTCTTCTCATCTTGAATTATACATGGTTTCTTTAAAAAACTATCTTTTTGCACGACAACTTTTTCACTTAACTTCCTCTCTTTTATAGACGATCATCGTGCTACACCCGTCCAGGATACGGCACAACGGAGACACAGGCGCAGACGTGTAGCAGGGACTCGCTCCAAGGATTCTTTTTAGATTAAGACCCTGCGTAAACCTTTTTTACTGTCTCTTGTTGATACATATCCACCATTGAGAAGGATGCTGACATCTTGGCATGTGGCCACGCCAGAACAATGCATGTACCTGGACACAAGGGGCTTCTTACAAAGGCCATTATTTAGGCCCAGTTTATACCACAAAGACCGAATACCTTAGGGAGTGTTCGGCGTCGCGAGTTTGGCCCTATATGCATCAGCTCTGAATCATTGTCTTTGGTCAAACGTTGGGTTTGCCCGGCTCCTGTGTTTTGGTGCCTTACGTTCCGCTTTACCAGCTAAGGTAGCACCAGGAGAACTACTACGATTGTGCCCTGGTTCATCCGGACGAGCACCTCAGTAGAGAAAGCCGAAAACTGACTGTCATGATATAGCGTGAGACTGGTCAACCACTCGATGACCTATGGGAATGTTAGAATTGCTCTGCTTAACGAAGGGCCGTTTTCCGGCCAGGCATGTACACACCCCGGAATCGGGAGAGTGCGGAGCCACGAGGGGCTATCTAGTAGCCCCACTGTCAAACTCCTATGGCTAAGTGAAAGTGTTCAAGCATTATAGTCCAGTTGCCTCGCTCACTAGCTCCGCTATCACCTCCTTAATAGGACCAAGACGTTGGGTTAAGTGTGAATGTGTGTTTTTGCGAGCACCTCCGCATTATATGCGTGGGGGTTGAAGCCGACGACTGCAATCTTTCAGGTTATACACATGTATACATAAACGGCCGCCCAGGAGGCATCATATTACTTTCAGGCAAAAGTATAAAAATGGCCTTATAAAAATTTATAAAAGCATTTTGCTTACAATGAGATTACATATCACTCAAACATAATATTTTTTGAGCACTGGGTCTCTATCAAACAAGCACCCTCAAGAACTTCTTCAAAGTAGTGCTCAGCAGCCCTTTGACCTATGGCTGAATCCCGCGCTGCAACAGTGGTAGCATCCATCTCCGCCCAGTATGCTTTAACATGGGAAAAGGCCATCCGTGTGCCCTCTATGCACGCCAACCTCTTCATCGCATTAATGCGCGGCACCACATCAACGAACTGCTGCACCAAGCTGAAATAGCTATTTGGTTTTGACCTTTCCGGCCATAGCTGATCCACAACAGACCTCATGGAGAGTCCAGACAAACTATTTAGTTCGGCCCATTCGGCTAATTGGTCAGTCAATGAAAGCGGACGCTTGGGAGAATGGAATTGTCTCCAAAATAGCTGGTCTACTTCATGGTCCGTCTGACCCTGGAAGTACTTGGCCGCATCGGCAGCGCTCGCCGCCAAATCCATATACACATCCTCCGAACTCCACAGCCGATCTAGAGGGGCATACCCTGGATCTCTGAACTTCCTCCGCAACATAAAGGATTTCCTAGCTACAATATCCCCGGCTTCCTGCAGCTCCTCCTTCTTTGCCCTCATAGCAGAGCGGAGGTCTTTTCTCGTCGCAGCAGCCTTCTCAAGGTCCGATGCCTTCGCTTGGTTTTCCTTTTCAAGAACCCGTCAACGGTCGGTGGTAGCTTTCAATTCTATGGCCATCTTGTCTCGGCTCTCGCCATGCGCGGCCTTCTTGGCTTGCAACTCTTTGGCCGCCTTCAAAGCAGCCGCATTACCCAACCTCGCTTGTTCCTTGGCTCGGGCAAGTTCTGCCCGCAAGGCTTTAACAGTGGCAGCTCCATCTGCAGTCACAACATATTAAAAATACTGGCATCATCCTGCTCTTCCTATGTGGCATTTACCAGATAATGACACTTACCCTGTGCCTTGCCAAGCCTTTTGTTAACAAGCTCGATGTCGGTGTCTGCCGCATCCAACTGCCGTTCTAAATGGGCAAACTCGCTAGTCCGGCTAGCCATCAGAGCTTCCATCACCTGCACATAGAGGCAGTTTGGTTATTACCTGGGAATATGGTCCTCTATTCGTCGTCGTTTCCGACGACAACCAGAGTCTCAGGGGCTAGTATCTACACAGGGCATACCTAGCATGTGCAGGACTATCATACATTCTTTTCCGTACCTCAAAGCCTATCAGTAGACTCATAAAAGCTTCATGCAATCCGCTTTCGGCGGACGAGATTCTCTCCATAAACGTATTCATCAGCACATGGTGTTCATCTGAGATGGCCGCTCGCCCCACCAACTCCCTCAGAACATCCGATCGCACACTAGACGGTGCCGATCTCTTTTTTCTGCTCTCTTCGGGAGCCGGACACTAGGAGCTCCGGGGGTCAATGGGACTATCTTCTGGCCTCGACGGACTCGGAGAGGCCCTCCGCGACGACACTTCAGGGTCGTCCGCTTCCGGAGCGGAGGAGTCCGGAGGAGGCGTTTCGCTCTCCATCATCTCTGGAAGAAGATCCCCGAAAGACGAGCTCATTTGAGAGGGGCTAAGGCCCGAACTGCAAAAGATATGTGCGGTGGTTATTTCCTCAGAAGAAAAGATGGCATACCTGTGCTATTACAGTATTTCGGGTCACTTACGACTCGCTGGAGAATTGATCCCCCCGCGGACTTTGTGCGGCAAAAGCACCCCCCAAGGTAGGGCCCTCTGTGGGAGACTTCTTCTCCCGTTTGGGAGCTTCGGCTTCCGAATCCCCAGGCGCACTCCTTTTCCTCCTCCGATCGTCTTCCTTCATGGAGACGCTCGCTCCCTCGGTTAGAATGGGCAGCGTTGGGGGCCCGCGTCCGCCCGTATGATCCTCCCCGGTATCTTCCTTCAAGGGCTCCGGGCAGGGTACGACCTGGAGCATCTTTTCCACTACCGGATTTTCCAAACCCTCAGGGAGGGGGGCCGAACACCGAATCAACTTCGCCTTTGTTAGCCAGTCCTGGTCAAAAAACGAACTCTCAGAAATAACTTCATAACAAAGGAGAGATAGTATGTTCGGCCGGAAGATGCCTTACCTGTTCGGCGGCGCGGTTACTACTCAGGCCCACGTCCTCGGTGATTTCTGGACACTCCACCTGAGGTCCAAAGAATGACTTGTACATCTCCTCGTGCGTCAGGCCGAGAAAATTTTGAATGACACGCGGTCCCTTGGGATTGAACTCCCACAGATGAAGAGGCCGGCATTTGCAAGGCTGGACTTGACGAACCAGCATAACTTGTATTACCGCAACCAAACTGAAATCTCCATTGAAGAGATCTCGAATGCGGCTTTGCAATATAGGCACGTCCTTGGCTGGACCCCAGCTCAGACCTCTGCTGATCCATGACATCAGTTGTGGTGGAGGGCCCGAGCGGAAAACAGGGGCGGCCGCCCACTTGGCACTTCTAGGAGTCGTGATGTAGAACCACTCCTGTTGCCACAATTCAGACACCTCTGGGATGGAACCTTGGGGCCACGGAGCTCCCGTCATCTTGCGTATTGAGGCACCTCCACACGCTGCATGTTGCCCCTCGATCATCTTCGGCTTTACTTCAAAGGTCTTGAGCCATAGGCCAAAGTGAGGGGTAACCCAGAGGATGGCCTCAGACACAACAATAAATGTCGTGATATGAAGAAAGGAGTCCGGAGCTAGATCATGGAAGTCTAGCCCGTAATAAAACATCAAAGCCCCTGCCGAAAGTATCCAGAGCAAGGCCTAGACCTCGGAGGAAGTGGGAGACGAACACGACGCTCTTGTTGGGTTCGGGGGTGGGGACGGCCTGCCCTCGGGGAGGCAGCCGATGCAAAATCTCGGCGGTCAGATATCTGGCCTCCCTCAACTTTTTGATGTCTTCTTCCATGACGGAAGACGGCACCCATCGGCCTTGAAGGCTAGATCCGGACATGACTAAAGGTTCGGAGCACCTGACATGAACTTTGGGCGTTTGAGCTTGAGGTGGGGGAAGGATTCGATTGAGCACGGGAGGGAAAAATAAAAGCCTTGTCCCTTTGTAAAGAGGGTGAATATCAAGCGTCCTCTCCGTGTCCGTTTGGACTTGCCTATAATCTAGCAGTCCTAGAAGCAGTTGGGTTACCCACGCCCGTATTGATGAGAATCCCAGAATAAGGGGACACGATCTCTGCTTTAACAAGACGTGCCAAGGAAACCGCCTCGCATGACGCGCTGGGGTGGGATAATAAAACGACTTCGATAAAGGCTTGGTCGTGGTGTGTCACACTACGGAATACGTCAGCAGATTAGATTTGTGTAAATATTATTCTCTCTATGGAAATACGTGGAAACTTATTTTGTAGAGCCGGAAACTATCTTTGTGTTCAAAATCTTCTATGAAGTACTTGGAGGAGGAACCCGCCTTGCAATGCCGAAGACAATCTGCGCGCCGGACTCGTCGTCATTGAAGACTGGTTCAGGGGCTACTGAGGGAGTCCTGGATTAGGGGGTGTCCGGATGGCCAGACTATACCTTCAGCCGGACTCCTGGACTATGAAGATACAAGATTGAAGACTTCGTCCCGTGTCCGGAAGGGACTTTCCTTGGCGTGGAAGGCAAGCTTGGCGATACGGATATGTAGATCTCCTACCATTGTAACCGACTTTGTGTAACCCTAACCCTCTCCGGTGTCTATATAAACCAGAGGGTTTTAGTCCGTAGGACAACATACACAACAACAATCATACCATAGGCTAGCTTCTAGGGTTTAGCCTCTTCGATCTCGTGGTAGATCTACTCTTGTATTACCCATATCATCAATATTAATCAAGCAGGACGTAGGGTTTTACCTCCATCGAGAGGGCCCGAACCTGGGTAAAACTTTGTGTCCCTTGCCTCCTATTACCATCTAGCCTAGACGCACAGTTCGGGACCCCCTACCCAAGATCCGCCGGTTTTGACACTGACACTTGGTCCCACAACATCGCGGATGTGCAACAACCCCTCACGCATCTCAATGGTTTGAGGGTCTTGCAGCACCTCTGTGAGGTAGGGGTTAATGACGTTCTCGAAGAACTGGTCCTTGGGGGCACTTGAAGATGACATGGCATCCTGGATCTGTCAGAAAAACAGCTCGAAACACAAACAAAGGGTAATTGCGTGATACGGGAGTCAAAACCACCGGGAGATTATATAATGAATTTTTACCGACCAAAATACGAATTGTGCAAGAAAACAGAGTCTGGAGAGCGCAGTAGGTGCCCACGAGGTAGGGGGGCGCGCCCAGTAGGGTAGGGCGTGCCCTAAACCGTTGTCGGATTTCGGGTTCTGGCAGACCCTTGAGGTTCGAACGCTGGGGTGCGCGCAGAGATTTCGCCTCCTACCTACCTGCACCCCTCCGCCTTGCTAGGATCTAAACTGTCGAAAGAACAACGCAAGAGACACAGCGTTTATACTGGTTCGGGCCTCCGTTGTGGTGTAATACCCTACTCCAGTGTGTGGTGTGTGGATTGCCTCTTGGGCTGACGATGATGAACAATACAAGGAAGAACAGCCTCGCAAGGGTCTGTTTTGGCTGAGGCGATGAACTGCTGGGAGGAGCTCAGTCGCCTTTTCCTCTCTCTCTCTCTATCTGCTTCCAACCAGCCGTCCTAACTCCTTCAACCCTTAGCTTCTCGACCTCCCCTCGCTATGTGGGTGGCTGGTCCTATTTATAGAGGCCCTAGTCCTCTTCCCAAATATCGAGCGGGAAGGGAGCCAACAATGGCGGGCTAATTTGAAGGGGGACAGGAAGTATCAGCTATCCTACAAAAAGTAGTCTTCGCCTACGCAAAGCTCTGGTGATGACGCCGTCTTGGGCTCCACAGTGACCTCCGTCTCGTAGTCCTCCTAGTCTTGGTCTCGTTGCACCGAAATGGCAACCTTTGCCTGATGCCTCAGTGCTCCGCGGCTGCGCTTGCCCCCTTTGCATAAAAGAGGGAAGGAGGACGCTGCGCGGGTTGGCACCGGCCTGGCACCCTGAATCGTCATGGCTTGCGTCACGGGCACCTCGTGAGGTACCCCGCCTTGATCTCTCTGCCCCCTCGTGAGCCAGCCTGATGAGGCCGTGCCTGAGGAAGCTCCGCGTCGTCCGTCCCACGAGGCTTGGCCCCTCGCGAGGGTCTTGGGTTTGTGTTGGTGAAGATGGGCCATGCTGGGCCCCCTTTTGAGCCACGCCGCAGGCCGCAGGCAGGCAAGTCTGGGGACCCCCGTTCCCAGAATGCCGACAGTAGCCCCTGGGCCCAAGGCACACCCGGGCTTGGCCGTGCAGGGAGGCGGAAGGGCAAGAGCGAAGCGCCGCGGGCCCTAACGGCCTGCAGCCTTAGGCGCCGCGTGGCGGTTGATTGGACGTGGGCATCTGCTCTTCCCCATGACGCCTCGGCAACTGCACTGACTGGACAAGTCCCTGCATGAAAAACGGGTCATGATTACCTACGATCGTGGAGGTCGGTGGTTGGCCTCCGCCGGCTATAAGTACGGAACGGCGTGCGCCCTTCTGGTTCATCTGCCCTTGCTTCTCCTTCTTTTTCATGGCCCCGTCGAGGAGGTTCTCGGCCGCGGAGAAGGGGAAGGCTTGCCAGGTAGTGCATGCCTCTCCCCCGCCCAAGCGCGGCCGAGGGCGCCCCCGCAAACATCCTGTGGCCACCAAGGCAGCTCCCCGCGGCTGCGCAGACGGTTTCCAGCGCGGTGGCGGGCGGATTGCTGCGGCCGGGGGGTGCGCTCCGGCTGCACGTCCCCCTATGCCGCGCTTTCGCGCTGCAGAGGTGCTGCCGGAGTTCGTCGTGTGGTCGGCGGAGCCGACTAGCACCCGGCTCCCACTTCCTCCCTTCCTCCTCGACGAGCTCCCGACCGGCGCCCCGGGCGGCCTCTAGCTTCAGGCCGACGGCTGCTGCAGCCGGGCCTCATGGGTTTCACTGGAGGTCTCCGCAGCCGGGAGCCTGGCCCTGGCCCGCGGTTGGCAGACGTTTGCCCGCGCGCGTGGCCTGGGCCGTCGGTGCACCCTACACTTCAGGTTCGACGGCGATGCCACCCTCTATGTGAGGGTGTTTGGGGAAGATGGTCACCGCACAGGGTGTTGCCCCGAGGGTGACGACCGCGGCTGGGAACCCGGCTCCGGCGATGATGGAGAGGACGGCGCTCGCGGGGCTGGCGGCGCTCAGGGTTCCTCAAGCTTCTCGAGTTCTTCTTCAGGTGGCGACTCTTCTAGTGGTGGCCGCAGTCAGCCCCCACGCCGTCGTATCTGCTTGTGGGTGGTAGCGTGTCCGCCCACCGTCGCGCCCTAGTGAAGCATGAGAGGGAGTCTGCCTGAGCTTCGGAGGCAGCTCGGGCTTCCCTGCGGGCCGGTGCGAGGCGAGCCGCACCAGATTTGTTCTTTCTCTTCCCTTTTCCTGCGTAAAAAGGACAGTAGTGTGTTGCCCCGCGGGGGCGTGTATGGGTCATTGATGTTAACTATCGTTTTGCTTTCTTCATCGTACGTTCCGACTATGTGCCCGCGCGTGGATGGTTCCCGGCCCCAGCCATGGGGGCGACCGACCCAGGCCCTATGTTTGTGTCGCTGTGCCCGAGGGGCACGGACTCGTGGGGTGCTCCTGCAAGGGGCCCAGGTCGCGAACCCTTTGAGTGACTAGGATAGGAACACCCGTGAGGGTGCTCGGCTCTCCCCCTCGCGAGGCCTTGCACAAGAGAAATCGAGGCAGGAGCGTGAAAAGCCGAAGAACCGCAAGCCAAAGACGGCAACAACTTTAATAAAACTTCAAATGAAGAGGAACAAGCCAACTGCGGAAAGCAAATGAAAAGCCGCGTCCGGCACCTAGTCTAGTCTTCGACGTCTTCTCACTAGCGCGGAGCTAAGTGCTGCCACTGGGCATGGGAGGGAGCCCCAGGGCCTGAGGCCGGCGCTCATGAGACTCCGGGGTGTGTACAGCCCCAACTCATTATTACGTGAGAGTGTCATGGGCGGCGAGCTTCACAGGCGTTCGCCTTGCTTCACAGGCTCCGGGCCTTTTCCGAAACGCGATAGCTTCACAGGCATTCGCCTTGCTTCACAGGCTCCGGGCCATTTCCAAAACGCGATAGCTTCACAGGCATTCGCCTTGCTTCACAGGCTCTGGGCCTTTTCCAAAACGTGATAGCTTCACAGGCATTCGCCTTTCTTCACAGGCTCCGGGCCTTTTCCAAAACGCGATAGCTTCACAGGCATTCGCCTTGCTTCACAGGCTCGGGGCCTTTTTAGGGGTAGAACCTCCGGAGGTGCTGGATGTTCCACGCGTTCTGGACCGGCACTCCCTCCTGAGTCTCCAAGTGCGCTGACCCGGGCCTGGAAAGATGAACAACCTTGAACGGGCCCTCCCACATGGGAGAGAGCTTGTGCAGCCCCTCCCTGGAGAGGACCCGCCTGAGCACGAGGTCTCCTACCTCGAGTGTCCTGGGGTGGATGTTGCGGCAGTGATATCGCTGCAGCGCTTATTGGTACCTCACCGCTTGTAGCGCAGCTTCTCGGCGACATTCCTCCCCCAGCATGAGGTCCATCCCCCGCATGGCGTCCTGTTGCACCTCGTTGAACGCCAGGACCCGTGCGGAGCGATGTCTGACCTCGTGAGGGAGGACCGCTTCGGCTCCGTAGACCAGGAAGAACGGGGTCTCCCCAGTCGGCTTGGTCGCGGTTGTGCGGATGGACCACAACACAGAATGAAGCTCGTCGTACCAACCTCTGCCGCAGGCCTCCAGCTTCTTCTTGAACGTCCTGGTCTTGAGGCCCCTTAGGACCTCCGCATTGGCTCGCTCGGCCTAGCCGTTGCTTCAGGGGTGCGCCACTGAAGCGTAGCATATCTGCGTTCCAAGGTTAGCACAGTATGTTTTGAAGAGGTTACTGGTGAACTGCGAACCGTTGTCCGTGATGATGCGATTCGGCACCCTGAACCGGCTCACGATACCCTTGATGAACTTGACCGCGGAACCCGCAGGAATGGTGTGGACAGCTTCCACTTCAGCCCACTTGGTGAACTTGTCTACAGCAACGTAAAGGTAGCGGTAGCCCCCTGGCGCCCGAGGAATTGGACCCAAGATGTCGAGCCCCCAGACGGCGAATGGCCACGAAAGGGGGATAGTCTGCAAGCCCCCTACCGGCTGATGGATCTGCTTGGCGTGGAACTGGCAGGCCTCACAACCTTTCACTAGTTCAACGGCGTCACTGAGCGTGGTGGGCCAATAAAACCCATTGCGGAACGCCTTGCCGACGAGGGTCCGTGACGATGAATGATGTCCGCAGTCCCCGCCGTGTATATCTTCCAGTAGTTCCTTCCCTTGCTCCCTGGAGATGCAGCGCAGGGATACATCATTTGGTCGCTTCCGGTAGAGCTCTCCATCTCTGATGCAGTATGTCGTGGCCTGGCGTGCCACTCGCTCTGCTTCCTCCTCCTTCTCCGGCAGGGTCCCTTGCGTCAAGTAGCTCCGGAGCTCCGTGATCCAACATCCCTCATGAGGTTCCATCATGAGGAGCAGGCATGCTCCTGAGGCCGGGCCACAGGCCGGAGCTCCGGAGGCAGGTGGCTGGGGGAGCTCCTCCCGGGGCTGAGCCGGGTTTGATAGTGACGGCAAGGCTGAAGGCTTGAAGAGCCGTTCCTCGAAAACGCCAGGCTCCTGAGGTAACCGCCTGGACGCGCGTTTGGTGATGTCATCGGTCTCTTGATTGGTGCCACGGGGCACATGCTGCAACTCCAACCCCCAGAACTGCTTCTCCATCCTGCGGACCTCTACAAGGTAGGCCTCCATGCGCTCATCCTTTGGCTCGTACACCTTGTTGGAGAAATTGACAAGGAGCTGCGAATCGCCCTTGATGGTGAGGCGTTTCACCCCCAGGGCAGCTGCGGCCTTCAAGCCCGCTATTAAACCTTCATACTCCGCTATGTTGTTGGAGACCTTTTCGCCTTGCTGGAAACAAAGCTGCACGGCATAATAGAGTTTGTCTTGGGTGGGCGATATAAGCACCTCCCCAGCCCCTGCGCCGTGTCTGGAGAACGCCCCATCAAAGTACATGACCCAGCCTTCTGGTGCCTCGCTTCCCGGGGACAGGGACCGATCCTCGTCTACCTTGAGGCCTGGCGCCTCCGTCCATTCTGCCACAAAATCCGCCAACGCTGCTCCCTTGATGACTTTGGTCGTGCTGAATTCGAGCTGAAACGCTTGCAGCTCTATGTTCCACTCAGCGACTCTCCCAGCTGAATTGGGGCTCTTGAGCACCCGCTCCAGGTGGTATGACGAGACGACCTTGATGGGGTGACCCTGAAAATAGTGCCGCAGTTTGCGCGAGGCCACCAGTAGCACGAGGAGCAGTTTCTGAGGCATAGGCTACCGCGCCCTTGCATCCCGCAACACTGTGCTGACGAAGTACACTGGGTGCTCAACGAGGTGGAGTGCGTCAGTGCTGGCGGCTCCCTTTGGAGACCATGGCGCCTCTCGAGACAATGAGGCCTCCTGAGACTGGCCATCTGGGAGAGGGGCCTATTCTGCCTCTGGTGCGCCCCTCTGTGGCGGCTGGTCCTCATCTGCCGCTGTGGCGGCTTCTGTGGGCCTTCCTCGTTACTGTTCCTCCTTGTCCCGGGCTGCTGCCGCGGTTTTGATTCGACGCTCCTCTTTGACTGCCACTAGGGCTGCGCTGGCGGAGTAGGGAGTAGCGGCGAGGTAAAGCACCAGGGGCTCTTGAGGGCGCGGAGCCACCATGACCGGTGGACTGGTCAGGTGTTTCTTGAGATCCTGGAATGCCTTGTCGGCATCTTCAGTCCACTCGAAGGGCCCTTTTTTCTTCTTTAGCTGGAAGAAGGGTAGCGCTCGCTCCCCCAACTTGGAGATGAAGCGCCCTAGCACGGTCACGCGCCCCGTGAGCTTCTGCATTTCTCTGAGGGTCTTTGGCGGGCTCATGTCTTCCACTGCCTTGACCTTCTCCGGGTTAGCCTCGATGCCTCGGTGAGACATGAGGAAACCCAAGAGCTTGCCCGAGGGGACTCCGAACACACATTTCTCTGGGTTGAGCCGTAGATTCATTGCGTTGAGGCTCGCGAAGGTTTCCTCCAGGTCTTGTATCAAGGTCCTGGCCTCCCGAGATTTTACCACGATGTCATCGATGTAAGCTTCAACATTCTTCCCGAGCTGCGGGCCCAAGGTGATATGCATCAGCCGCTGAAAGGTCGCCCCTGCGTTACGCAGCCCGAATGGCATGCAGGTGTAGCAGTACACCCCACACAGGGTTAGGAAGGCTGTCTTCTCGACGTCTTCAACCGCCATCTTGATCTGATGATACCCAGAGAAGGCATCCAGGAAGCATAGCAGGTCGCATTCCGCAATGGAATTGACGATCTGGTCGATGCGGGGGAGGGGGAATGGATCTTGCGGGCACGCTTTGTTGAGGTTGGTGAAGTCGACACACATGCGTTCCTTCCCTCCCTTCTTTGGCACAACGACAGGGTTGGCCAACCAATCTGGGTATCGGACCTTGCGAATGACCCTAGCGGCCTCTAATTTGCGGGTCTCTTGGACGATGAAGGCCTGCTTTTCTGTGGACTGCCACCTGGCCTTCTGCTTCACAGGGCGCACGTTGGGGCACACGTTGAGGTGATGCTCGATTACACTCCTGGGGATCCCTGCCAACTGATCTGGCTCCCAAGCGAATACCTTCTTGTTTGCACACAGGAACCCGACCAGGGCCTCCTCCTGCTCGGGTTCGAGGTGGGCGCCTATGGTGAAAGTGGCGTTGGTGGATCCATCCTCATCGACGGCTATCTGCTTGGTTTCTGCCTTGTCTTGGGTGAACAACTGTTTCTTCTTGGCGGGCGCAGCCCCCCTGGGCTCGGGGGCCTCCTAGGCGGCGGGCCGTGCTGACGCCGCTGTCTTGAAATGAGCTTGAGCACCCGCAGAGCGTCCCCAGTGTCCCCGTGCACGGTGAGGACACCGCTGCTCCCGGGCATCTTCATGAGGTTGTACGCCGGGTGCTTCACGGCCATGAACTGGGCCAGCGCTGGGTAGCCGAGGATGTCATTGTAGGGGAGGCCGATGGGGGCGATGTCGAAGTCGACCAGCTCCGTGCGGAAGTTGTCGTAGGTGCCGAAGGTTACTGGGAGCCGAATCTGTCCCAAGGAGCTGGACGACTTGCCCCCAACGCCTGAGAAGGGCCGGCTGGGCTGCAGCAGTTCCAGGGGTATGCAGAGGAGGTTGTAGGCCTCGACTGAGAGCACGCTGAGGCCTGCCCCGCCATCGATGAGAGTTCTGGTGACGGCCACCTGGCAGATGGTGGGGGTGCACAGCATGGGGAGCGCACCCGAGCAGGCCGAGTTGGAGAGGTGGTCCTCCGAGCTGAAGCTCAGGCCGGTCTCGGGCACCGCCCGATTCAGGGGAGCCCCCTGCCGCGTGGAAGCGGCGCTGACCCGGCGGATGAACGGCTTGACGTGGTAACTTGTAGGCGGCGCCTGCGAGCCGCCCAAGAGGGCCGCGATGATTGGGGGTGTCGGTGCAGCACGATAGGCGGGGAAGATGTTGTGGGGCTCCATGGGCGCGCGGAGCGTGCGGGACGAAGAACCGGCTGGGGCGAGCGAGGGATTTGCGGTGCGGCCATCTTGGCGCACAGATGGATGCTGAGACGATACTTGCTGCTCGTCCCCCGCCAGGCCGGTGGCGGCGCTGACGGCATGTGATGGGGAACAGCGAGGACGCCCACCGACAGGGGCCATCCGGGCGACGCGGGAAGCGAGGGCGGCCCGGCGATCCTCGCGGGCCCGACGAGCATCAGACATGAGCGCGATGGTCGGAGGAGAACAGGGTGATGGTAGACGAATTCCGGCGCACCCCTACCTGGCGCGCCAAATGTCGGATTTCAGGTTCCGGCAGACCCTTGAGGTTCGAACGCTGGGGTGCGCACGGAGATTTCGCCTCCTACCTACCTGCACCCCTCCGCCTTGCTAGGATCTAAACTGTCGAAAGAACAACGCAAGAGACACATCATTTATACTGGTTCGGGCCACTGTTGTGGTGTAATACCCTACTCCAGTGTGTGGTGTGTGGATTGCCTCTTGGGCTGACGATGATGAACAATACAAGGAAGAACAGCCTCGCGAGGGTCTGTTCTTGGCTGAGGCGATGAACTGCTGGGAGGAGCTCAGTTGCCTTTTCCTCTCTCTCTCTCTCTGCTTCCAACCAGCCGTCCTAACTCCTTCAACCCTCAGCTTCTCGACCTCCCCTCACTATGTGGGTGGCTGGTCCTATTTATAGAGGCCCTGGTCCTCTTCCCAAATATCGATTGGGAAGGGAGCCAACAATGGCGGGCTAATTTGAAGGGGGACAAGAAGTATCAGCTATCCTGACAAAAGTAGTCTTCGCCTGCGCAAAGCTCTGGTGATGATGCCGTCTTGGGCTCCACGGTGACCTCCGTCTCGTAGTCCTCCTGGTCTTGGTCTCGTTGCACCAAAATGGCAACCTTTGCCTGATGCCTCGGTGCTCCGCGGCTGCGCTTGCCCCCTTTGCACCAAAGAGGCAAGGAGGACGCTGCGCGAGCTGGCACCCGCCTGGCACCCTGAATCGTCATGGCTTGCGTCATGGGCACCTCGTGAGGTACCCCTCCTTGATCTCTCCGCCCCCTCGTGAGCCAGCCTGATGAGGCCGTGCCTGAGGAAGCTCCGCGTCGTCCGCCCCGCGAGGCTTGGCCCCTCACGAGGGTCTTGGGTTTGTGTTGGTGAAGATGGGTCGTGCTGGGCCCCCTTTTGAGCCACGCCGCAGGCCGCAGGCAGGCAAGTCTGGGGACCCCCGTTCCCAGAATGCCGACAACCGTCATGGAGGCCTCGTGTCCTTCCCGGACTGCTTCTTATTTTTCTATTTTTCTAAATATTCCAAAACGGAGAAATATTGCCTTAAAATAGTTTTAGAGTCGGTTTACTTACCGTGCAACATACCTATTCCTTTTCGGAGTCTGAAACATTCCGGAAAGTGTCCCTTATGTATTCCTCTGTTATTACGGTTTCAATAACATTGGTGTCACCATTTATGGGATTATCTGAGATATAATGTTTGATTATTTGACCGTTCACCACCTTCGGATTTGTGCCTTCGAAGTTGTTGATTTTTATGGCACCGGAACGATAGACCTCCTCAATAACGTAAGGACCTTCCCATTTAGAGAGAAGTTTTCCTGCAAAAAATCTTAAACGAGAGTTGTATAGCAATACATATTCACCTACATTAAACTCACGCTTTTGTATCCTTTTATAATGCCATCTTTTAACTTTTTCTTTAAACAACTTGGCATTTTCGTAGGCTTGGGTTCTCCATTAATCGAGTGAGCTAATATCAAATAACCTCTTCTCACCGGCAAGTTTAAAATCATAATTGAGCTCTTTAATAGCCCAATATGCCTTGTGTTCTAGTTCCAGAGGTAAGTGACATGCTTTTCCATAAACCATTTTATACGGAGACATACCCATAGGATTTTTATATGCAGTTCTATAGGCCCATAATGCATCATCAAGTTTCTTGGACCAATTCTTTCTAGACCTGTTGACAGTCTTTTGAAAAATTAATTTGAGCTCTCTATTACTCAATTCTACTTGACCACTAGACTGAGGGTGATAAGGGGATGCAATTCTATGATTAACATCATACCTAGCAAGCATTTTACGGAAAGCACCATGAATAAAATGTGAACCACCATCAGTCATTAAATATCTAGGGACTCCAAATCTTGGAAAAATAACTTCTTTAAGCATTTTAATAGAAGTGTTATGATTAGCACTACTAGTTGGAATAGCTTCTACCCACTTAGTAACATAATCAACAGCAACTAAAATATGTGTATAACCATTAGAGGCAGGAAAAGGTCCCATATAGTCAAAGCCCCAAACATCAAATGGTTCAATAACGAGTGAATAGTTCATAGGTATTTCTTGACGTCTACTAAATTTACCAATTCTTTGACATTCATCACAAGATAAGACAAACTTACGAGCATCTTTTAAGAGAGTAGGCCAATAAAAACCAGATTGCAATACCTTATGTGCAGTTCTATCTCCAGCATGGTGTCCTCCATAAGCTTTGGAGTGACACTTGCGTAGGATCTGTTCCTGTTCATGCTCAGCTACACAATGTCTAATAACACCATCTACTCCTTCTTTATAAAGATGTGGGTCATCCCAAAAGTAATGCCTCAAATCATAGAAGAACTTTTTTGTTTGCTGGTATGTGAAACTAGGTGGTATGAATTTGGCAACAATGTAATTAGCATAATCAGCATAACATGGAGCAGTATGAGAAGCATTTATGACATTTCATTTCTCATCACGAAAGCTATCATCAATAGGTAGTGGGTCATCAAGCACATTTTCTAACCTAGACAAGTTGTCTGCAATGGGGTTCTCAGCTCCCTTTCTATCAACAATATGTAAGTCAAATTCTTGTAGCAAGAGAACCCATCTAATAAGTCTAGGTTTAGCATCTTTCTTTTCCATCAGATATTTTATAGCAGCATGATTAGTGTGAATAGTTACTTTAGAATCAACAATATAAGGTCTGAACTTATCACAAGCAAATACAACTGCTAAGAATTCTTTTTCAGTAGTAGCATAATTTCTTTGAGCATTGTCTAGGGTTTTACTAGCATATTGAATAACGTATAATTTCTTATCAACTCTTTTCCCTAGAACAACACCTACAGCATAATCACTAGCATCACACATAATTTCAAAGGGTAAATTCCAATCAGGTGGCTGAACAATAGGTACAGAGATAAATGTTTTCTTAAGTATTTCAAATGCTTCTACACAATCATCATCAAAGACAAATGGTATATCTTTTTGTAATAAATTAGTCAGAGGCCGAGAAAATTTTGAGAAGTCCTTAATGAACCTCCTATAAAATCTAGCGTGACCAAGGAAACTTCTTATACCTTTGATGTCCTTGGGGCATGGCATCTTTTCAATAGCATCAACCTTGGCTCTATCAACTTCAATACCTCTTTCAGAAACTTTATGCCCCAAGACAATACCTTCATTAACCATAAAGTGGCACTTTTCCCAATTCAAGATAAGATTAGTTTCTTCACATCTCTGCAAAACTCGATCAAGGTTGCTCAAGCAATCATCAAAAGAAGATCCATAGACAGAGAAATCGTCCACGAAAACCTCACAAATCTTTTCATAAAAGTCAGAGAATATAGCCATCATGCATCTTTGAAAGGTAGCAGGTGCATTACATAAACCAAAAGGCATACGTCTATAAGCAAAAATACCAAAAGGGAAAGTAAAAGTAGTCTTTGATTGATCCTTGGCTGACACAGGTATTTGAGAGAAACCAAAATAATCATCAACAAAGCAAAATGTGTATGTTTGGATAATCTTTCTAGCATTTGATTGATAAAAGGTAAGGGGTAATGATCTTTTTAGTGGCCTTATTTAATTTGCGGAAATCAATTACCATCCTATAACCTGTAATAATTCTTTGAGGAATTAATTCATCTTTATCATTAGGAACGACAGTAATACCTCCCTTCTTAGGGACACAATGGACAGGACTTACCCACTGACTATCAGCAACGGGATAGATTATATCTGGCTCAAGGAGCTTTAGTATTTCCTTTCTCACCACTTCTTTCATTTTAGGATTTAGCCGTCGTTGATGATCACGAACTGGTTTAGCATCTTCTTCCAAATTTATTTTATGTTGACATAGAGTGGGACTAATGCCCTTAAGATCATCAAGAGTATACCCAATAGTAGCATGGTTCTTCTTCAGAGTTTTGAATAATCTCTCTTCCTCATGCTCTGAAAGGTTAGCACTAATAATAACATGATATATCTTATTCTCATCAAGATAAGCATATTTAAGAGTATCAGGCAACGGTTTAAGCTCAAACATGGGATCACCCTTGGGTGGAGGAGGATCCCCTAGGATTTCAACAAGCAAATTGTGTTTCAGAATAGGTTCCTGTTTAAAGAATACTTCATCTATTTCCCTTCTTTCATTCATAAACATATCATTTTCATGGTCTAGCAAATATTGTTCTAAAGGATCACTAGGAGGTACGACAATAGAAGCAAGACCAATAATTTCATCCTTACTAGGTAATTCTTCTTCATGGTGTTGTCTACTAAATTTAGAGAAATTAAATTCATCAGACATATCATCTAAACCGATAGTAACAACATCCTTTTTGCAATCTATCTTAGCATTAACAGTGTTTAAGAATTGTCTACCAAATATAATGAGACAAAAGCTATCTTGTGGGGAACCAAGAATAAGAAAACCAGCAGGATATTTAGTTTTCCCACACAAGACTTCAACATCTCTAACAATTCCCATTGGTGAAATAGTATATCTATTGGCAAGTTTAATTGTGACATCAATATCTTCTAACTCAACAGGTGCAATATCATGCATAATTTCTCTATATAGGTCAATAGGGATTGCACTAGCACTGGCACCCATATCACATAAGCCATTATAACAATGATCTCCTATTTTAACAGAAATAACAGGCATGCCTACCACAGGTCTTGGTTTATCTTTAGCACAAGGTTTAGCAATTCTAGCAGTTTCATCACAGAAATAAATAACATGCCCATCAATATTATCAGCCAAAAGATCTTTAACAATAGCAATATTAGGTTCAACTTTAACTTGCTCAGGAGGTGTATATGATCTAATATTGCTTTTACGAACCACGATTGAAGCTTTAGCATGATCCTTTATCCTAATAGGGAAAGGTGGTTTCTCAACATAAGAAGTAGGAACAGTAGGATCATTATAAGTGATAGTCTTTTCTTCAACTTTAATAGGTGCAGCTACTTTTACTTCTATGGGAGGATGATATTTAAACCACTTCTCCTTGGGGAGATCAACATAAGTAGCAAAAGATTCACAGAAAGAAGCTACTATCTCAGAGTCAAGTCCATATTTAGTGCTAAATTTACGGAAAACATCGGTATCCGTAAAAGATTTAACACAATCAAACTTAGGTGTCATACCTGACTCCTTACCTTCGTCGAGGTCCCAATCTTCAGAGTTGAATTTAATTCTTTCCAATAAATCCCATTTGAATTCAATAGTCTTCGTCATAAAAGAGCCAGCACAAGAAGTATCGAGCATGGTGCGATTGTTATCAGAAAGCCGAGCATATAAATTTTGAATAATCATCTCTCTTGAGAGCTCATGATTGGGGCATGAATATAACATTGATTTAAGCCTCCTCCAAGCTTGAGCGATGCTTTCTCCTTTGCGAGGACAAAAACTATATATATAATTGCGATCATGATGAACAAGATGCATAGGATAAAACTTCTGATGAAATTCCAATTTCAATCGTTTGTAGTTCCATGACCCCGTATCATCACATAGCCTATACCATGTCAATGCATCTTCCTTCAAAGATAAAGGGAAGACCTTCTTCTTAATAACATCTCCGGGTACACCTGCAAGCTTAAATAATCCACAAACTTCATCCACATATATTAGGTTCTCATCAGGATGCGTTGTTCCGTATCCTGCAAAAGGATTAGCTAGCAGTTTTTCTATCATACTCGAAGGAATTTCAAAGTAGACATTTTCATTTTCAGTAGGTTGAGGAGCAACTCTTTGCTTTGCTGGTCGGGGTGAAGATACCCCGAACAAGCCCCTCGGAGGATTACTTTCCATAGTAACAAGTGACAGTAAATTTTAGCACACCATATAAATTTTCCTTACCAAATTCCACCTACCAAAGGTGCTTCACTCCCCGGCAATGGCGCCAGAAAAGAGTCTTGATGACCCACAAGTATAGGGGATCTATCATAGTCCTTTCAATAAGTAAGAGTGTCGAACCCAACAAGGAGCAGAAGGAAATGATAAGCGGTTTCCAGCAATGTATTCTCTGCAAGTACTGAAATAAGTGGTAATAGATAGTTTTGTGATAGGATAATTTGTAACGAGAAACAAGTAACAAAAGTAAATAAAGTGCAGAAAGGTGGCCCAATCCTTTTTGTAGTAAAGGAAAAGCCTGGACAAACTCTTATATAGAGAAAAGCGCTCTCGAGGACACGTGGGAATGTCGTCAAGCTAGTTTTCATCGCGTTCATATGATTCACGTTCGGTACTTTAATAATTTGGTATGTGGGAGGAACGGTGCTTGGGCACTGTCCTTACTTGGACAAGCATCCCACTTATGATTAACATCTATTGCAAGCATCCGCAACTACAACAAAAGAATTAAGGTAAACCTAACCATAGCATGAAACATATGGATCCAAATAAGCCCCTTATGAAGCAACACATAAACTAGGGTTTAAGCTTCTGTAACTCTAGCAACCCACCATCTACTTATTACTTCCCAATGCCTTCCTCTAGGCCCAAATAATGGTGAAGTATTATGTAGTCGACGTTCACATAACACTACTAGAGGAGAGACAACATACATCTCATCAAAATATCGAACGAATACCAAATTCACATGACTACTAATAGCAAGACTTCTCCCATGTCCTCAGGAACAATTGTAACTACTCATAAAGCATAATCATGTTCATAATCAGAGGGGTATTAATATGCATATAGGATCTGAACATATGATCTTCCACCAAATAAACCAACTAGCATCAACTACAAGGGTAATTAACACTACTAGCAACCTACTAGTACCAATCCCGGACTTGGAGACCAGAATTGGATACATGAGATGAACTAGGGTTTCGAGAGGAGATGGTGCTGGTGAAGATGTTGATGTTCATTGCCCTCTCCCGATGAGAGGAGCGTTGGGGATGACGATGGCGATGATTTCCCCCTCCCGAAGGGAAGTTTCCCCGGCAGAACAGCTCTGCCGGAGCCCTAGATTGGATCCGCCAAGGTTCCGCCTCGTGGCGGTGGAGTTTCGTCCGAGGAGATGGCTTATGATTTTTTCCTCATCGAAAGACTTCATATAGCAGAAGATGGACATCGGAGGGCCACCAGGGGGCCCACGAGGTAGGGGGCGTGCCTAGGGGGTAGGGCGCGCCCCACCCTCGTGGGCAGGGTGTGGCCCCCCTGGTGAACTTCTTGCATTCAGTATTTTTTATATATTCTGAAATTGAGTTCCGTGAAGTTTCAGGATTTTTGGAGCTGTGCAGAATATGTCTCTAATATTTGCTCCTTTTCCAGCCCAGAATCCCAGCTGTCGGCATTCTCCCTCTTTATGTAAACCTTGTAAAATAAGAGAGAATAGGCATAAGTATTGTGACATAATGTGTAATAACAGCCCATAATGCAATAAACATCGATATAAAAGCATGATGCAAAATGGATGTATCATCTTCCTCCATGACCGACGCGAACAGTATATCTTACTCACCAATATGTTTGTGCAAAACTTTCATTTCCATGCTAGGAGCTCACCACCTATGGTGGAATTTTATTTATATGATGATCATAAGGAGATGACACTTTATGATTTTTGTCGGGTTTGTGTGATCCCTTTTGGGGGTAGCGTAGAGGAACCACATCGAGACGATATGGATGGGTTTATTGATACCATCACTGTAGGGGAAACGAGGAAGGTTTCCGATGCACGAATCACTAGCATACATTTTCTTGTTTTACACTACTTTGCAATATTTGGTAGTCGTTGCTTAATTGGTCGTGGAAACTGTGGAAACCTTAGTATTCCTGATATTATTATTTTTTTCCATGGTTTATTTGGTGATAACTCTATTAGTCTGGGCGGTATTATTGCTAAACGGTTCAGTCTGAACCGTACCAAGGGGCCCATCTTTGGAGGCATTTATGCTTCATGCCTAGCTGCACATTTCAACATACCTATTAGGCACTATGAGAAGGAAGAAAAATTGCTGCCCACTGTTTATTTTGATTATAAGAGTATGGTGGCACATGATTTTATTGTTAAGAATAGGGAAGGAGAGCTTAAATACAAATTGTTCTTTGATAAACATCATCCTGAGACTATTACCCTGCCTACTCCTTCCTTGTTTGATTTATTTGCAGGTAAGTACCATGTTCCGTTAGAGGCTATTCACGCCTACCTGAACCCTACATCAGCCACAGAGCCAGAGCCAGAACCACAAGTTGATCCTCCACGACAGTCTAATTACCATTGGGATCCGGAGATGATTGCCAACCAGTGGCAATCTGAGTCTTCTTCTTCGCAATACGACCCCAACTATTATTATGGATATCCGCCAGGCCAGCCGTGGCCATAGACCAACTTAGGCCAAAAGCCTAAGCTTGGGGGAGTACGTATTTCCCACCGACATTACATTCATGTTCACACACTCATTGCTAGATGTCGGTGCTCATACTTTTTCATTGTATCATCCATGCTAGTTTATTGTCTTTTTTATGCTTTCTTCTTGTGTGTTTAATAAACCTTAAGAAAAACTAAAAAAATAGTTGTAGCTTTTAATTAGTTTAATTTCCATGCTTGTAGTAGTAATTAAAAAGAAAACCCAAAAACATTTCTTGTTCTTCTTTTACTTGTTGGGAGCTTTCCCGTGTAAATAGTTTTATTTCTTTTATTTTCTTTGGGGGTCGATCGGAGAAGACCATGATTAAATTGTTGAAGTGGCTCTTATATGCATGATTGTTGATCTGACAAAAGAGCCCATATTGCCTTGTGTTCTCCTGTTTATTGGATGCTTGCAGATTCCAGCTTAGTCCAATGCACGTGCACTATTATTATTATCCACATCGTTCGGTTGTGCAAGTGAAAGGCAATTATGACGATATATGATGGACTGATTGAGATGAGAAAAGCTGGTATGAACTCGACCTCTCTTGTTTTTGTAAATATGATTAGTTCACCATTCCTAATTCAGCCTATTATGAATAAACATGTTTGCAATGACAACTAGAGATCATAGTTTCTTGTGCCATGCTTGATTAGCTAGGAGCTTATAATGGTTTACCTTGCGTGCCAACATGTTATTAAAATGGTTGTGATGTGGTATGATAGGGTGGTATGCTCCTCTGAATGATTTAAGTGACTTGACTTGGCGCATGTTCACGCATGTAGTTGAAACAAAATCAACATATCCTTCATGATATTTATGTTCATGGTGGATTATATCCTACTCATGCTTGCATTCGGTGTTGATTAATTTTAATGCATGTTCATGACCGTTGTCGCTCTCTAGCTGGTCGCTTCCCAGTCTTTTGCTAGCCTTCACCTGTACTAAGCGAGAATACTGCTTGTGCATCCAATCCCATAAACCCCAAAGTTATTCCATATGAGTCCACCATACCTACCTATATACGGTATCTACCTGCCGTTCCAAGTAAATTTGTATGTGCCAAACTCTAAACCTTCAAATAAATATCCTGTTTTGTATGCTCGAATCTTCTTATGGGTTCTTCATCAACTATTATTACTCACCGGATCCAATTGTTCCTATGTTCTGGGTTGTCGTCAACCGAGAACACCGAATAGTGAATCGAGTCCACACTCCGATTCAATAACCCTAAATAATTTTCGTTGCTTACGAGTTTAAATAATCCTTCAAGTCATTCCTAGCTTGATCGGCTATATCATTATCGTGCTACTCTTAACTGTGCTACCTGGTCCTTCTTCCCGGAGCACAATTTTCGATGATGAGCTAAGCTTACGTCGATTTTCCTCATCATATCATTTCTCCTTAAACCACAAGCTTGGTTTCGAGTTTGTGCCGTACCCGTGGTTCCAATAACCTTTCACTTCATCATTCATTTGACTTGATGTCATCGCCGATGGATTACATCTTCATGAAATCTCTCAACAATTGTGTCGTGATCATCATCAATCTTATGAGCTCTTCTAGGATATCAATCGAATTCATGATGAGAAATACCATCCTTGCCCCTTGATGAATTGTGTTATCATCGACAACTTTATTGCCTTCCCTCCAACACAAACTTGTTCGGGTTCTGTGGTATACCTTGAGTTCCTTGCTATCCAACATTTGTTCTTCTTTACCTTGGAGTATTACCATCTTTTATATCAAGGATGTCGTGCTTAGCACACCCGGCCGAAGGCCCTATGGTTATAGATTCCTTTTCAGCAAGGTTATCCATTCTTCCATGAGGAAATTGTAAGACTTATTCTACAAGTTATTCCTGATGGATCCTTTGTGTTTCCAAAGTCTGACCTTTGCCTGAAGACCATGTCAATGCTATCTCGAAGCATATATATGGTACTCCTATTTTCAACAAGAACATTTAAAGCCTAATGTTAAATGTTTCCTGCTCAATTATCCAAACACCACTGTATGGGTAATGTCTTGAAATTTCTCTCCCCTTACCTAAAGAGTTTTCTACATTATATCCTGTCATGGATATCATACTCCGCTTATCCTTGGGAAGGATATACCCCTGAAATATGTGTTTAAATACATTTTCCTTTCCATTGGTAGGTTTAACGTTTCTTGTGATCTATATAATCTAAGCAGTAATATTCTCCTGCTTATGGAAAGTCCTCATTGTACAATTATGTCAGCAAGACCCTATTACTATTGTTGATGACATTTCGGTTGCCACTGATGGACGAGAACTTCGCCTATAGGTCTGCCTCATTCAACGAGCAGGAAAATGGTTCTCTTCGTCCCTCGCCCTTGGTACCAACGATGCTGCCAACATAACTGACCGGTTATTCTCTGACATGCCTTGCTTGCATGATCATGCAAGACGTCACCCCTCTTCCTACTATTAACCCACATGGTGGGCCCATAACCCACAGTTCCACAGGATCGAAACCTGACTCTCCTGTACACCCCCTGTTCACAAGGTTGTTCCTCATGCATGGCCTCGTATATAATTCAGGGACCACGTTCCTAGTGATCTAATTTGGTAACACACGCAATACTTATTCTCGTTGCTCTGGACCCCTTTCACACTTTGTTTCAGGCAACGAACGATTGCCTACCTACTTGAAAACTCCTTACTTTACTCTCGACATCTTCTTAAGTTTCATTTTGAGAGTTACTTTCCGCCACCTTCCCCGATGTTATCGTCCAGATAGTCAACCTTGCAGAGGTCCGTTCTTCTGGAATACCCACCCTCTATTCTTTCGTAAGTACGATGGCGATCCTGAAGAAGGGATGTCGGCTTCATCATGATGACTGAAGCATAGGAATGAAGACATCAATGTTATGGATCGACCTCTTCGAGAAGAGCAACAAAGATCAAGAAGCATCATTAGGATTTCGTAACATATTATTCCCCCTTACTCCCCTCTTAAATCTCGGGATGAGATTTCTTATAGTGGAGGAGAATTGTGACGCCCGGATAATTAAGCTACAGTAACCCCACGCTAATGATGCCAAGTCATCATCATTATTTCAAACTCAATTCAAATTCAAATTTCAAGATAAGTTTTCATTTCCTCAAACTGTCAAACAAAAATGTTCGTTGGGTTGAAAATATTTACTAGTTAGTTTTCATGCATAAACATACATTATTTGAGTTAATAAATTGCCTCTAACCTATTTAAAACAGAACCAATATCATTTACATTAACCATTTAAAGATAAAAAATATTTAAACTATTCAAAAATATTTGAAACTTGTTGCGCTAGGTCATTACATAGTCTAGCATTTATATACTAATTATTGGGTTCAACTAAATTCATTTGCTAGCTCAACTAAATGCAAAACAGGGGCAAAAGAAATTAAAACAGAAAAAATAAAAGCCCAACTGCTACAGTGCCACTGGACCTAAGTGCTACAGTACACGAAGGCCCAGCCCACACCGGTTTTCTTCAACCTGTAGCAGTGAGGCATCGTGGAGCACATCCACGGACACCATGGCGCCGTGGCGCGCATCCACGCCCCCCCTCGCCCTACTTAGCAACGGTACCCCTCCCCCGAACCCTAACTCTCTCTGTTTTCTTCCTCGCCGCCTCCCTCGCTCGATCACATCCCTGTCCGAGCTCGGTCATCGCCATATCGTCATCGTCACCGTGGCCACCGTCGTTCCCGCACCCCGCCAAGGAGTCCAGGAGCTCCTAAGTGTTCGTCTACGTCATCTATGGCCACCCGTTCGAGCTCGACCCCTCTGCATCGTGCGGACCGAGCTTCTTCTTCCTCGGTCGCCATCGATGTTCGTCTTCAAATTCGACCACCCCCGCGCTCCTAAGCTACCACCGGGCCTACTTATGCCTCCAAGGTGAGCCCCCGCGCAAAACCCCTCTGTTTCCCCGCCGAATCGATCACCGTAGGCCGCCGCACTACCCCGCGCCCGAGCATCCGTGAGCTCGCGGTCGCCGCGTCGTCGCCGCGCTCGCCGCGCCCCTGGCTGCGCACGCCGCTCCCGGGCCGCGCCCAGGCACGTGCCCGTTCCTCCCACTTCGCCCGACGCCTCCCCGTCCCCTGCAGCACCTCCTGTCTTCGGTTGCTGCTCCTTGCTGATGCTGCTTTGCACCTGCTTCCGTCTCCGGCTACTGTCGCGCTGCGCCGCTCCTGCCCACGCTCGGCTCGCCCCGCACGCATGCCCACTGGTCTTCGCCTGCCGCTCCACTTGCACCCACGCGCGCACCCGCTCCGCCTACTATAGTCACGCTCATCGTAACCGCAGCCATGTCGCGCGCGCTCCGTCACTGCGTACACCACGCCGGTCGTGCCCGCCTTCGCCTGAATGCGCCCGCCCTCGCACAGCCTTGCCGGGTCCGTGAGTCGCCCGCTGTGCTGCAGCCGCCGCCTACTACTACGCTCGCTAGCGCCGCGTAGCACCACTGCTTGCCCGAAGCTGCAGCTACTCATGCCCGTCCCTGGCCACACGCGCGGTTGACTGCGCCATGGCCGGGCCGGCTTCGCCTGTAACTACTGTAACACCCCAGATATGATTTTCCTAATATGTAATCCAACTCTTGCCGTTTCCGGCGTTAAGTTATTTTATTTTCTCGGGTTCGGGTTTTTGTCTCCGTGTGTTGTTATCGTTGTCATGCATCTCATATGATGCCATCATGTGCATTGCATTTGCATACGTGTTCATCTCATGCATCAGAGCATTTTCCCCGTTGTCCATTTTGCATTCCGGCGTTCGTTCTCCTCCGGTGGTCATTTCTACCTTTCTTTCGTGTGTGGGGTTTAAAAATTTCCGGATTGGACCGAGACTTGCCAAACAGCCTTGGTTTAGTACCAGTAGACCACCTGCCAAGTTTCGTACCATTTGGACTTCGCTTGATGCTCCAATGGTTAACCGAGGGACCGAGAAGGCCTCATGTGTGTTGCAGCCCAACACCCCTCCAAGTTGGCCCAAAACCCACCAAAACCCTCTCCATCATCTAGAGCGTCCGATCACGATCGCCTGGCCGAAAACTGCACCTCATTTGGACACTCCTAGCTCCCCCTACCTCTATTTAAAGACCACCCTCTCGAAATTCCGGATCTCGCCCATCCAAACCCTAAAAAAACCACCTCGCGCCGCGCCGAACACGTCCGCCCCCGGCCCGACAGCGTCCGCCGCCTCCTCCGGCCAACCAGGGCGCACCACGTGGTAGCGGCACCCCACATCGCCGCCCCTCCCGCCGAGGCCCGCGAGGCCCAGTCCCGGCCCTCCCCGTCGGCCGCTCGGGCCAGATCTGCCACTGCCCTCGTCCTCCCCGCGCGCCGCCCGCGCCTGCTCTACCCAGCCGCCGCACCACCGCCGCCGGCGAGCGCCGCCACTAGGGTGCTCCGTCCCCGGCGCGCCTTCCCCGCCGCCCGACGCATCGTCAGCCCACGCTGGCGCCGCGCCCGACCGCCACCACCACTAGCTCCGACCATCTGCGTCTCCGCCCCCGCGCCAACCTTCTCCAGTGGCCGACTTCATCTCCAGCGAACTCCAAGTTCCCGGCGTCGAAGTCCGTGCAGCCAGATCTGGATCCGGATCTCGGATCGGTTGAATTTTGCCCCGAAACCCTAATCATTTTGCTATTTTCATCATCTTGTATCTCCGCATCCGTAGCTCCGTTTTGGGCATATAGCATATCAAAATGTTCATCTCAGAGAGTACATCATTTCATCTCATTGCATCATTTTCATTTGAGTTCATCTTGATGCCTGAAATGTTGCTGGAAGAATGCTATTTGAGATAATTGTCAGATCTGCTGCTCCAATTAGATATTTTTCATTTTTGCCATGATTATTGTGTGCATGATATGCCCCTGAGCTCTACATGTGTTTTGTTATATGTTTTGCCATCTATCCATAGGGGCAACCCATGTATTTTTGTGATGTGTATGCTGACTAGCACAAGCTTGCAAAGTGGAGCATTCGTTAATGCTGATTTCAGGGACTTAGCATTTCCACTAAGTCCTTGATCTGTTTATCTCAATATGCCATATGTTCATGTTGTTTCCTAGTGATCCGTGCCTCTTTTGAGGATGATAAGTGAGGATGTTTTGTTAATATTGTAGTGCTCTATCCATCCATGTCTTTGTTTACAATTATGGAGCACCCTAGCTTGAGTCAATCGAGCTCTACTTTTGCTATTTCGTGAATCTGGGCAGATTGTCTACTTGTTAGCGATTTTGCCGAGGATGTTGTAGGTGATCCGTGCATGCTATGTTATTGTTCTTGCCATGTCTAGCTTGTATAATGTGTATTCTTGATGGGTGTATGCTTAGATTGTCATGACTTGCTCTGTAGTGAGTGCATCGAGCTCGTAAACATGCCTACTTGATATCTGATTTTGCATGCTCCAGTTTTCACTAAGTCTGAGAACTGATTATGTTTTTTCCATGTTCACATGCTTGCAAATGTATTTTCTGGTCCCTTTTGGCTCAAGGTCACTAAGGGACTTTTGTTAAGCTCTTTGAGTAGCTCCATGCCATGCTTTACTTTGACATGTTCAGATCCTGTAGCACATAGTTTTATTGCTCCAAAGTGTGCTATCTGATCTCAAATTCTTGTCAAGTGTTAATTTCACTAAGTCTGAAATCTGTTTGTCAAATGCATTTTTGCCATGCATGTTTGAACCTCTTAATGGATGAATTGGTCGTAGCTCAGTGTTCATCTTTTGTTAAGCATCATGAATGGATCCCTGCCATGTATTTTGTTGCCATGTTGGTGTGCTATAGCATGTTCATCTTGTTGCATTTAGATGGCTTCTTGTTGTAAATCGCAGAACGTTGTAGCATATTTGAATTGCTTCCCATTTCCAAACCGTAACTCCGATTCTGGTGATCTTTATATCGTTTTCAAGCGATTTCATTTCACCTTTCCAGTGGCACACTTGGATTTCCATGTTGAGGCCAGGTTCATTCATTGCATGTCAAATCTTGCATATGCATCACATATCGCATCCCGCATAGCATACCATGTTTGCATCATATTGTTTGAGATTTGCACGTGGTTGATTGTGTTCCGTTTTCTTTTTTGCCTTGCTTGGGTAGAGCTGGGAGACGAGTTCGCTAACGAGGAGCCCGTTGAGTTTGCTTTTGAGGATCCAGTCAACTCTGACAACTTTGCAGGCAAGATGATCATACCCTCGAAATCACTACTATCTTTGCTTTGCTAGATGCTCGCTCTTTTTCTATGCCTATGCTACGGTGCCTACAACTTGCTTATCATGCCTCCCAAATTTCCATGTAAAACCTCTAACCCACCATGTCCTAGCAAACCGTTGATTGGCTATGTTACCGCTTTGCTCAGCCCCTCTTATAGCGTTGCTAGTTGCAGGTGAAGATTGGAGACCGTTCCTTGTTGGAACATTATTTACTTGTTGGGATATCATTATATTGCCTTGTTATCTTAATGCATCTATATACTTGGTAAAGGGTGGAAGGCTCGGCCTCTCGCCTAGTGTTTTGTTCCACTCTTGCCGCCCTAGTTTCCGTCATATCGGTGTTATGTTCCCGGATTTTGCGTTCCTTACGCGGTTGGGCTATAATGGGAACCCCTTGATAGTTCGCCTTGATTAAAGCTTTTCCAGCAATGCCCAACCTTGGTTTTACCATTTGCCACCTAGCCTCTTTTCCCTTGGGTTTCCGGAGCCCGAGGGTCATCTTATTTTAAACCCCCCCCCCCCCCGGGCCAGTGCTCCTCTGAGTGTTGGTCCACCTAGTCAGCCACCGGTGGCCACCGGGGGCAACTCTGGGCTGGCCTACCGGAAGTTTGGACAATCTGAGTGTGCCCTGAGAACGAAATATGTGCAGCTCCCATCGGGATTTGTTGGCACATTTGGGCAGTGTTGCTGGATTTGTTTTAACTTGTCGAAGTGTCTTGTAGAACCGGGATACCGAGTCTGATCGGAATGTCTCGGGAGGAGGTCTATTCCTTCGTTGACCGTGAGAGCTTGTCATGGGCTAAGTTGGGACTCCCCTGTAGGGATTTGAACTTTCAAAAGCCGTGCCCGCGGTTATGGGCAGATGGGAATTTGTTAATGTCTGATTGTAGATAACTTGAACCTTAACTTAATTAAAATGAATCAACTGTGTGAGGTACCGTGATGGTCTCTTCTCGGCGGAGTCCGGGAAGTGAACACGGTGTTGGAGTAATGCTTGCCGCAGGTTGCACTCTAGTTATTCGTTCGCGCTTTGCCTCCTCTTCTCACTCTCTTTTGCGAACAGGATAGCCACCATATATGCTAGTCGCTTGTTGCAGCTCCACATATTTACCTTGCCTTACCTATAAGCTTAAATAGTCTTGATCGCGAGGGTGCGAGATTGCTGAGTCCCTGTGGCTCACAGATTACTATTAAACCAGATGCAGGACTAGACGACTCCGTTCCAGATGACGCGCTAGAGCTCAAGTGGGAGTTCGACGAGGACTCATGCCGTTACTATGTTTCTTTCCCTGATGATCAGTAGTGGTGCCCAGTTGGGGCGATCGGGACCGTGTCGCATGTTGGGTTGATCTTTTATTTTGGTGCCGTAGTCGGGCCATGAGTGATTGGATGATGTAATGCTATTTATGTACTTTGATTGACGTGGCGAGTGTAAGCCAACTATGTATCTCCCCTTTTATTATCTATATTACATGGGATGTTGTGAAGATTGCCTAACTTGCGACATTGCTTTCAATGCGGTTATGCCTCTAAGTCGTGCCTCGACACGTGGGAGATATAGCCGCATCGAGGGCGTTACAAGTTGGTAATCAGAGCCTTCCCCGACCTTAGGATCCCCCACTGATTGATTGTTTTTAGCAGCCGTTGTTGAGTCTAGAAAAATGTTTTGAGTCATTTAAATTATATATCGAAGAGTTTAGGAATTCTTTTTACTCCCCAGTCTCCTCATCGCACTGGTAAGGCATCCTAACATAGAGTTTTGACTCTTCTCTTCTCAAACTTCACTAAAAAAAATTTAGGATCACGCGGGTATCTTGGAATCGTTCCGATGGTTTTGTCACGAGAACATTGTTCTTGGTGCCTCCTGTCTTGAGGGGTTGTGGAAGTGTCCCGGGGAGTTGAGCTCCGAGGTGTTGTCGTCACAATTTTATCGTTGCAGTTCTGGAATACCTGAGTTTAGTACGCCGACATCGAAAATCTCTTTTATGCAGTTCGTTGGTGAGATAACCTCGACGCCACCCAGTACTGGGGCGGGAGTTTGGGAGTATCTCCATAACTTGTATAACGGATGCTTTTCGAAGGTTGAGGTAGATTGTTTCCAAAGTTTTTCTCGGTTATGTGTTGAAGGATGGATATAGCTGGATGTAGGATTTGCTAGATTTGGGTGAGATATTATGCTTCCCCTGTATGCCGAACACCTGATTGCATAACCAGAAAGGTTCGGGAGTTTCATAGGTGGGAATTCTTGTAGCTCTAGTTCTTCTTCCACGGATATTTGGTTTGAGATTGGGATTTCTTACCGAGTATTCCTTCTTGATCCGTACCTTGTTGATTTATTCCTCTACCTAAATTCTAAGTGGCTTCTCAATTTATGGATATGTGACCATTTCAACTGGAATGCATTCGTTCATTTTGTTCGGATGTGAAGACTATATGTTGCAATTTTCATTCTATTGGATTCAGCTTCAATATTTGTCTATCAATGTGCTAATGGATGTCAACCTCTTCAGGATGGCTCCTCCAACGCCCACGACTCCGAATCCTGATCCGCCACCACCTCCACCTCCTCCGGAGGCATGGCAAGCTGTGATGGCCGCAACCAATGCAAACACGCAGTTGATCATGCAAATTCTTCAAGAGTGCAATCAAGAGAACCAAGGCAATCAAGGCAACAATCAGAATCACTTTGCTACACTCAACCAGTTCCTTGCAAATCAGCCAAAGACTTTCAGCAATTGTGTTGAGGCAACTGATGCTGACGATTGGCTAGTGGACTTGTGCAAGCATTTCGAGTGCAGTAACGTCAGGCCTGAGGACTTTGTCAAGTTCGCTTCCTTCCAACTCAAAGACCAAGCTGCAGAGTGGTTCCAACAGTACAAGGATTCCAGAGGAGGACGTGTGATTACCTGGGATGAATTGCGCCAAGATTTCAAAGCTCATCATATTCCTCAGAGCGTGGTTGAAAGCAAGCATGAGGAATTCCACAACCTAAAGCAAGGTTCTTTGTCTATCTATGACTACAAAAAGTTGTTTTAGAAGCTCGCCCACTTTGCTAAGCAGGACGTCCCTGATGAGAAGAGCATGATATACCAGTTCTGGGGTGGTATCAGAGAAGAAATCCAGCTAGCTCTTGTTCTCTTTGAGCCCTTGAGGTATGATGAGTTCTACAACATGGCATTGAAGCAAGAGGCTGCTCAATTGAGATGTGATGCTTCCAAGAAGCGAGTCAGAGATGTTACTCCTTCTTCCTCTACTCAAGTGGCTAAGCAACAGAAGTATTGGCTTCCTCCTCCTCCGTTCCACCAGCCATATCAGTAGAAGAGCAAAGGTGGCAGTGGATCTTCCCACCCACCCAACCCTGGCTTTCAGAACAAGACTTCGTCTCAAGCTCCGAGATCGAGTGCTCCGTATCATCGTCCGCTTTCAGAGGTCACGTGCAACAAGTGCCAACAGAAGGGCCATTATGCCAACAAATGCTTCAATCAGAGGCATCTCCCTCCTCCTCCTCCTGTGATCGGCAAGTACAGCTGTGGTCAAGCATAACCCCAAGCACGCCAAGGTCAACTTACTGAATGCAGCTCAGGCAGAGGATTCGTCAGATGTCATCATGCGTAACCTTCCAGTTAACGATGTTCCTACAAAAGTTCTTTTTGACACTAGTGCATCGCATTATTTCATCTCGAAACCTTTTGCATCTAAGCATGAGTTGATTTCCCAAGTTATGCATAAACCGTTAGCAGTTGTCTCTCCGGGTAAATGTTTGCTCGCTAACCACGAGGTTTCGGATATTTCTATCATGATGGGTGATTTCAAGTTTCTGGCTTCTCCAATGGTTCTTGGTAACTCGGACATTGATCTTATTCTCGGGATGGATTGGCTTTCTAAGCACAAGGCCCAGCTTGATTGTGCAGCCAGGCAGATTCAATTGACTCATTCATCTGAGGATGTAATTGTCTTTGCCACTCAGGATAATACCATCCGTCTGTTTTCTCTCAATGACAAGGGTGAATTGGATGCTATCTCGCAGATTCCAGTCGTTTGTGAATATCAAGATGACTTTCCAGAAGAGCTTCCTGGAATGCCTCCGCACCGGCCAGTTGAATTCGTCATCGATCTTGAGCCTGGCACGGAACCAGTGTGCAAGCGTCCTTACAAGCTCGGACCTGAAGAGTTGAAGGAGCTTAAGAAGCAACTTGATATTCAAGAGTGAATGGGTCTCATCTGACCTAGTTCTTCTCCGTGGGGTTGTGGTGTTCTTTTTGTGAAGAAGAAGGATGGAACGGACCGACTTTGTGTTGATTACCGTCCATTCAACAAGAAGACTATCAAGAACAAATACCCACTTCCCAACATCAACGAGCTGTTCGAACAACTCAAAGGCGCCCAAGTATTCTCCAAGCTTGATCTCCGCATGGGTTATCATCAGATTCGAATCCGTTAGCAAGATATTCCCAAGACGGCTTTCAGGACAAGCTATGGTTCATATGAATACACTATCATGTCTTTTGGCCTCGTCAACGCTCCTCCGACGTTCTCTCGCATGATGAACTTCATCTTCAACACCTACACCAATGACTTCATTTTGGTCTATCTCGACGACATTCTAGTTTTCTCGAAGAACAAGGAACATCATGCCAAGCACTTGCGTTTGGCACTCGATAAGCTGAGGGAGCACCAGTTCTACGCCAAGTTCTCCAAGTGCGAATTTTGGCTCGATGAGGTTCTTTATCTTGGTCATATCATCTCTGCCAAGGGCATTGCGGTGAATCCTGAGAAGGTGTCTGCAATTGTGAATTGGGAACCACCTCAGAACATGAAGCAACTCCGTAGCTTCCTCGGTCTCGCAAGCTACTGTCGAAGATTCGTTGAAAACTTTTCTAAGATCGCGAAGCCTCTCTCAAATCTGCTCCAGAAGCACATTAAGTACGTTTGGTCTCCGGAATGTGACATCGCTTTCAACACTTTGAAAGAGAAATTGGTCACTGCTCCAGTTCTAACTCCTCCTGATGAATCCAAACTGTACGAGGTCTTTTGTGATGCCTCTCTCCAAGGTCTTGGCGCAGTGTTGATGCAAGAGAAGAAAGTTGTGGCTTATACCTCTCGCCAGTTGAAGCCCAATGAGAAGAACTACCCCACTCATGACCTCGAGTTGGCGGCAGTTGTGCATGCTCTTTTGACTTGGAGACATCTCTTATTGGGAAGGAAAGTGGACATCTTCACTGACCACAAGAGTCTCAAGTACATCTTCACTTAGCCTAATCTCAACCTCAGGCAGACTCGATGGGTCGAAATGATTCAAGAGTATAATCCGAGTATCGAGTATACTCCAGGCAAGGCCAATGTGATTGCCGATGCATTGAGTAGGAAGGCTTATTGCAACAGTCTTATTCTCAAGCCTTATCAACCCAAGCTTTGTGAAGCTTTCCGCAAACTCAATCTGCAAGTTGTTCCTCATGGTTTCCTCTCCAACCTTCAAGTCTCTCCTACCTTGGAAGACCAGATTCGCCAAGCCCAGCTTCTTGATGCTATGGTGAAGAAGGTGAAGATTGGGATTGCCAAGAGTCAACCCAAGTACAAGCGCTACCGCCTTGATGACAAGGACACTCTCTTCTTCGAGGATCGTATTGTTGTGCCCAAAGGCGATCTTCGTAAAGTGATCATGAACGAGGCTCACAATTCTCTCCTCTCCATCCACCCTGGGAGCACGAAGATGTATCAGGACCTCAAGCAGGCTTATTGGTGGACTCGGATGAAGTGCGAGATTGCTCAATTCGTGAATGAATGTGATGTCTGAAGAAGAGTGAAGGCAGAACACCAAAGGCCAGCTGGTCTCCTCCAACCTCTTGCCATTCCAGAATGGAAGTTTGACCACATTGAGATGGACTAGTGTTCCAAAGTCCAAGCGTGGCAATGATGCTATATTCATTGTCATCGACAAACTCACTAAAGTGGCTCACTTTCTGCCTATCAAAGAGTCTATCACTGCAGCTCAATTGGCCGAACTCTATACCTCTCGGATTGTCTCTCTGCACGGTATTCCACAGGTGATCTCTTCAGACCGTGGCAGCATCTTTACCTCCACGTTTTGGGATTCCTTTTAGAAGGCCATGGGCACCAACATCCGCTTCAGCACAGCTTTCCATCCTCAAACTAGCGGTCAAGTCGAGCGTGTCAACCAGATTCTTGAAGATATGCTCAGGGCTTGTGTGATCTCCTTCAGCATGAAGTGGGAGGATTGTCTTCCATATGCTGAATTCTCCTACAACAATAGTTTTCAAGAAACTTCGGGCAAGGCCCCATTTGAAATTCTGTATGGCAGGAAGTGTCGTACCCCTCTCAACTGGTCTGAAACCGGTGAACGTCAGCTTCTGGGTAATGACTTGATCACAGAGGCATAGGAAATGTGCAAAGTCATTCGAGATAACCTCAAAGCAGCCCAATCCCGCCAGAAGAGCTACTATGATAGTAAGCACCGTGATTTGGCTTTCGAGATCGGAGATCATGTTTACCTCTGCGTCTCTCCAATGAAAGGTACTCGTCGCTTCGGTATCAAAGGGAAGCTTTCCCCTAGATACGTGGGACCTTTCAAGATCGTCAGCAAGAGAGGCGATCTCGCCTATCAACTCGAGCTTCCTTCAAACTTTGCAAATGTGCATGACGTGTTCCATGTCTCTCAGCTACGAAAGTGCTTCGAGACTCCTGACCGTACCGTCAACTTCGAGGACATTGAGCTCCAAGAAAATCTCTCCTATCGCGAGCACCCGGTTGCTATTCTTGAAGAGACTGAACGCAAGACTCACAGCAAGTCTATCAAATTCCTCAAAGTCAAGTGGTCACACCATTCCGACCGTGAAGCTACCTGGGAACGCGAGGATCACCTCCTTTCTGAGTAGCCGGCGTTCTTTTAGTCCTAGATCTCGGGACGAGATCCTTTCGTAGTGGTGGAGTGTTGTAACACCCCGGATATGATTTTCCTATTATGTAATCCAACTCTTGCCGTTTCTAGCGTTAAGTTATTTTATTTTCTCGGGTTCGGGTTTTTGTCTCCGTGTGTTGTTATCATTGTCATGCATCTCATATCATGCCATCATGTGCATTGCATTTGCATACGTGTTCATCTCATGCATCCGAGCATTTTCCCCGTTGACCGTTTTGCATTCCGGCGCTTCGTTCTCCTCCGGTGGTCATTTCTACCTTTCTTTCGTGTGTGGGGTTTAAACATTTCTGGATTGGACCGAGACTTGCCAAACGGCCTTGGTTTACTACCGGTAGACCGCCTGTCAAGTTTCGTACCATTTGGACTTCGCTTGATGCTCCAATGGTTAACCGAGGGACCGAGAAGGCCTCGTGTGTGTTGCAGCCCAACACCCCTCCAAGTTGGCCCAAAACCCACCAAAACCCTCTCCATCATCTAGAGAGTTCGATCACGATCGTGTGGCCGAAAACCGCACCTCATTTGGACACTCCTAGCTCCCTCTACCTCTATTTAAAGACCACCCTCTCGAAATTCCGGATCTCCCCCGTCCAAACCCTAAAAAAACCACCTCGCGTCGTGCCGGACATGTCCGCCCCCGGCCGGACAGCGTCAGCTGCCGCCTCCGGCCAACCGGGGCGCGCCACATGGCAGCGGCGCCCCACATCGCCGCCCCTCCCGCCAAGGCCCGCGAGGCCCGGTCCCGGCCCTCCCCATCGTCCGCTTGGGCTAGATCTGCCACCGCCCTCGTCCTCCCCGCGCGCCGCCCGCGCCTGCTCGACCCAGCTGCCGCACCACCGCCGCCGACGAGCACCGCCACTAGGGCGCTCCGTCCCCGGCGCGCCTTCCCCGCCGCCCGACGCGCCGTCAGCCCACGCCGGCGCCGCGCCCGACCGCCGCCACCACCAGCTCCGGCCATCTCCGTCTACGCCCCCGCGCCAACCTTCTCCTCCGGCGGCCGACTTCATCTCCGGCGAGCTCCTAGTTCCCGGCGAACCGTGAAGTCCGTGCGGCCAGATCTGGATCCGGATCTCGGATCGGTTGACTTTTGCCCCGAAACCCTAATCATTTTTCTATTTTCATCATGTTGTATCTCCGCATCCGTAGCTCCGTTTTGGGCATATAGCATATCAAAATGTTCATCTCAGAGAGTACATCATTTCATCTCATTGCATCATTTTCATTTGAGTTCATCTTGATGCCCGAAATGCTGTTGGAAGAATGCTATTTGAGATAATTGTCAGATCTGCTGCTCCAATTAGATATTTGTCATTTTTGCCATGATTATTGTGTGCATGATATGCCCCTGAGCTCTACATGTGTTTTGTTATATGTTTTGCCATCTATCCAGAGGTGCAACCCATGTATTTTTGTGATGTGTGTGGTGACTAGCACAAGCTTACAAAGTGGAGCATTCGTTAATGCTGATTTCAGGGACTTAGCATTTCCACCAAGTCCTTGATTTGTTTATCTCAATATGCCATATGTTCATGTTGTTTCCTAGTGATCCGTGCCTTTTTTGAGGATGATCAGTAAGGATGTTTTGTTAATCTTGTAGTGCTCTATCCATCCCATGTCTTTGTTTGCAATTATGGATCACCCTAGCTTGAGTCAATCGAGCTCTACTTTTGCTATTTCGTGAATCTGGGCAGATTGTCTACTTGTTAGCGATTTTGCCGAGGATGTTGTAGGTGATCCGTGCATGCTATGTTATTGTTCTTGCCATGTCTAGCTTGTATAATGTGTATTATTGATGGGTGTATGCTTAGATTGTCATGAGTTGCTCTGTAATGAGTGCATCGAGCTCATAAACATGCCTACTTGATATCTGATTTTGCATGCTCCAGTTTTCACTAAGTCTGAGAACTGATTATGTTTTTGCCATGTTCACATGCTTGCAAATGTATTTTATGATCCCTTTTGGCTCAAGGTCACTAAGGGACTTTTGTTAAGCTCTTTGAGTAGCTCCATGCCATGCTTTACTTTGCCATGTTCAGGTCCTGTAGCATATAGTTTTATTGCTCTAAATTGTGCTATCTGATCTGAAATTCCAGTCAAGTGTTAATTTCACCAAGTCTGAAATCTGTTTGACAAATGCATTTTTGCCATGCTTGTTTGAACCTGTTAATGGATGAATTGGCTGTAGCTCAGTGTTCAACTTTTGTTAAGCATCATGAATGGATCCCTGCCATGTATTTTGTTGCCACGTTGGTGTGCTGTAGCATGTTCATCTTGTTGCATTTAGATGGCTACTTGCTGTAAATCGCACAACGTTGTCATATTTGAATTGCTTGCCATTTCCAAACCGTAACTCCGATTCCGGTGATCTTTATATCGTTTCCAAGCGATTTCATTTCACCTTTACAGTGGCACACTTGGATTTCGAAGTTGAGGCAAGGTTCATTCATTCCTTGTCAAATCTTGCGTATGCATCACTTATCGCATCCCGCATAGCATACCATGTTTGCATCATATTGTTTGAGCTTTGCACGTGGTTGATTGTGTTCCGTTTGCCTGTTTGTCTTGCTTGGGTAGAGCCGGGAGACGAGTTCGCTAACGAGGAGCCCGTTGAGTTTGCTTTCGAGGATTTAGTCAACTCTAACAACTTTGCAGGCAAGATTATCATACCCTCGAAATCACTACTATCTTTGCTTTGCTAGATGCTCGCTCTTTTGCTATGCCTATGCTACAGTGCCTACCACTTGCTTATCATGCCTCCCAAATTGCCATGTCAAACCTCTAACCCACCATGTCCTAGCAAACCGTTGATTGTCTATGTTACCGCTTTGCTCAGCCCCTCTTATAGCATTGCTAGTTGCATGTGAAGATTGGAGACCGTTCCTTGTTGGAACATTATTTACTTGTTGGGATATCATTATATTGCCTTGTTATCTTAATGCATCTATATACTTGGTAAAGGGTGGAAGGCTCGGCCTCTCGCCTAGTGTTTTGTTCCACTCTTGCCGCCCTAGTTTCCGTCATATCGGTGTTATGTTCCCGGATTTTGCGTTCCTTACGCGGTTGGGCTATAATGGGAACCCCTTGATAGTTCGCCTTGATTAAAGCTTTTCCAGCAATGCCCAACCTTGGTTTTACCATTTGCCACCTAGCTTCTTTTCCCTTGGGTTTCCGGAGCCCGAGGGTCATCTTATTTTAAACCCCCCCGGGCCAGTGCTCCTCTGATTTTTGGTCCACCTCGTCAGCCACCGGTGGCCACCAGGGGCAACTCTGGGCTGGCCTACCGGAAGTTTGGACAATCTGAGTGTGCCCTGAGAACGAGATATGTGCAGCTCCTATCGGGATTTGTCGGCACATTCAGGCGGTGTTGCTGGATTTGTTTTAACTTATCGAATTGTCTTGTAGAATCGGGATACCGAGTCTGATCGGAACGTCTCGGGAGGAGGTCTATTCCTTCGTTGACTGTGAGAGCTTGTCATGGGCTAAGTTGGGACTCCCCTGCAGGGATTTGAACTTTCGAAAGCCGTGCCCGTGGTTATGGGCAGATGGGAATTTGTTAATGTCCGATTGTAGATAACTTGAACCTTAACTTAATTAAAATGAATCAACTATGTGAGTTACCGTGATGGTCTATTCTCGGCGGAGTCCGGGAAGTGAACACGGTGTTGGAGTAATGCTTGCAGCAGGTTGCACTCTAGTTATTCGTTCGCGCTTTGCCTTCTCTTCTCGCTCTCTTTTGGGAACAGGATAGCCACCATATATGCTAGTCGCTTGCTGCAGCTCCACATATTTACCTTGCCTTACCTATAAGCTTAAATAGTCTTGATCGCGAGGGTGCGAGATTGCTGAGTCCCTATGGCTCACAGATTACTATTAAACCAGATGCAGGGCCAGACGACTCCGTTCCAGATGATGCGCTAGAGCTCAAGTGGGAGTTCAACGAGGACTCACGCCGCTACTATGTTTCTTTCCCTGATGATCAGTAGTGGTGCCCAGTTGGGGCGATCAGGACCGTGTCGCATGTTGGATGATGTAATGCTATTTATGTACTTTGATTGACGTGGCGAGTGTAAGCCAACTATGTGTCTCCCCTTTTATTATCTATATTACATGGGATGTTGTGAAGATTGCCTAACTTGCGACATTGCTTTCAAAGCGGTTATGCCTCTAAGTCGTGCCTCGACACGTGGGAGATATAGCCGCATCGGGGCGTTACAACTACTCTGTTGCCCCTGCCTGCTGCTATGCAACACAGCTACAGTAACATTCAGTTACTGTAGCAGTAGCTACTTTTACTGACTTTACGCTGACTAGCTCTCTAAACAGCCCCTAAACAGCATTAAGACAAGTCCTAAGATGGGTAAAAATTATATGAACAGAAAGTAGACGTAACAAGCTTCATTTTGTTCCATTTGACCTGTTTCAAATAATGCATGGATTAAATCCTACAAAAATCACAAAATTCTATCTTGTGTTAGAAGGAATAGAGTTACTCCCTAGCATAGTGTGTGTACGTGAGTGCGTAGTGTGTAGGCACCACAACCCCAGCCTTTTAGTTAGTTTATAATTAGTACTACTAGCTAATTTATCCAATAGTAGATGACATGTGGACCAACTAATGGTTTAGAGAAAAACAAATTTAAAATAATTGTCTAAGTCAACGACATGTGGCCCCGTACACTGTTCATATGTTGACTAGTCAACCTTTGACTGGGTCAACCCAACCCCCTGGCCCCGCTGTCATACACTATGCTAGAATAGCACTAGGAGACAAAATTATTTTACTGTGTAATTTCTAAATATAAGTAAATTCAAAAAAATAATATAAATTAATCCATAACTCGGATGAAAATACTTTGTACATGAAAGTTGCTCAGAACGACGAGACGAATCCGGATGCACAACCCATTCGTCCGCCACGCATCCCTAGAATAGTGAACACACAACTTTCCCCCTCCGGTTCATCTGTCTGAAAACGCGAAACGCGGGGAATACTTTCCCGGATGTTTTCCCCCTTCACCGGTACCACCTCGTACCGCGTTAGGGCACACCTAGCCTCACGCTTTTTCATGTCATGCATCGTCATGCATTTGTTTGCATTATAATTATTGTTTCTTCCCCCTCTTCTCTCGCTAGACACCGAGACCGATGCCGCTGCTACCCAGTACGACTGCAGTGTTGACAACCCCTCTCTCTTGCCCCCCCCCCCCCTTGATCACCAGATATTGCCTATTCTTCTCTATACTGCTTGCATTAGAGTAGTGTAGCATGTTACTGCTTCCAGTTAATCCTATACTGCTGCATAGCCTGCCCTTGCTACTACTGTTGTTACCTTTACCTGCTATCCTACTACTTAGTATAGGATGCTAGTGTTCCATCAGTGGCCCTACACTCTTGTCCGTCTGTCATGCTATACTACTGGGTCGTGATCACTTCGGGAGGTGATCACGGGCATATACTATATACTTTACGCTGTTACATTACCTGTGGTACTGTTTGGAGTTGGGGGCTGAAGGGGCAGGTGGCTCCATCCCGGTAGAGGTGGGCCTGGGTTCCCGACGGCCCCCGACTGTTACTTTGTGGTGGAGCGACAAGGCAGGTTGAGACCACCTAGGAGAGAGGTGGGCCTGGCCCTGGTCGGCGTTTGTGGATGCTTAACACGTTTAACGAGATCTTAGTATTTGATCTGAGTCCGGCCACTGGCCTATACGCACTAACCATCTACGCGGGGACAGTTATGGGCACTCGACATTGTGGTATCAGCCGAAGCCTTCGTGACGTCAGTGACTGAGCGGCGCGCGCCGGATTGGAACGTAAGCCTGCTCTTGTATTAAGGGGGCTAGTTCTGCTTCCGGCCTCCCTCGCAACGTGCAGGTGTGCAATGGGCGATGGGCCTAGACCCCTGTGCCATAGGATTTAGACCGGCGTGCTGACCTCTCTATTGTGCCTAGGTAGGGCTACGACGTGTTGATCTTCCGAGGCCGGGCATGACCCAAGAAAGTGTTTCCGGCCAAATGGGATCGAGCATGTTGGGTTATGTGGTGCACCCCTTCAGGGAAGTTAATCTATTCGAATAGTCGTGATCTTCGGTAAGAGGACGACTTGGAGTTGTACCTTGACCTTATGGCAACTAGAACATGATACTTAATAAAACACACCCTTCCAAGTGCCAGATACAACCGGTGATCTCTCTCTCTCACAGGGCGACGAGGGGAGGATCATCGGTTAGAATTATGCTATGCAATGCTACTTGGTGAACTTACCATCTACTCTCTTCTCCTGCTGCAAGATGGAGATTACCAGAAGCATAGTCTTCGATAGGACTAGCTATCCCCCTCTTATTCTGGCATTCTGCAGTTCAGTCCACATATGATACCCTTATTCCATTTGATACCAATGCATACATATGTAGTGTAGCTCCTTGCTTGCGAGTACTTTGGATGAGTACTCACGGTTGCTTTGCTCCCTCTTTTCCCCCTTTTTCTATATTTGATTGCTGCGACCTGACGTTGGAGCCCAGGAGCCAGACGCCACCGTTGATGATGATTCCTACTACTCGGGAGCTGCCTACTACTACGTGCAGCCCGCTGACGACGACCAGGAGTAGTTTAGGAGGATCCCAGGCAGGAGGCCTGCGCCTCTTTCGATTTGTATCCCAGTTTGTGGTAGCCTTCTTAAGGCAAACTTGTTTAACTTATGTCTGTACTCAGATATTGTTGCTTCCGCTGACTCGTCTATGATCGAGCTCTTTTATTCGAGCCTTCGAGGCCCCTGGCTTGTAATATGATGCTTGTATGACTTATTTTATTTGTAGAGTTGTGTTGTGATATCTTCCTGTGAGTCCCTGATCTTGATCGTACACGTTTGCGTGTATGATTAGTGTACGATTGAATCGGGGGCGTCACATCCGGTTAGTAGGTTACTCCCAAAAATGATATAAAAGTGTAAAACAAAGCCCATTAACATCCAAAATAGATAATATAATAGCATGGAGCAATCAAAAATTATAGATACGTTGGAGACATATCAAGGAGCCATATGGGGTGCTTGATGCCTCTCAAAAGTTCTTGGTTAGCCCTTTCTTCTTGACCATTAGACTGTGTATGAGCTACGTAAGAAACATCGAGATGGATATGCTCTCTTTCACAGAACTCCTTCATAGCACGCTTAGACATATTAGTGCCATTATTAGTGATGATACTATGAGCATAACCAAAGCGGAATATCGGCTTTTTAACAAATTGAACTCCAGTCACTGCATCACACTTGCTAACTGGCTCTGCCTCAACCCACTTGGTAAACTTGTCAACCGCCACGAAAAGATGGGCCTTCTTATCCTTAGACCTCTTGAACGGTCCGACCATATCAAGCCCCCAGAGTGCAAACGGCCAAGTTATTGGAATCATCCGCAATTCTTGAGCCAACACATGAGCTCGTCGAGAAAATTTCTGACACCAATCACACTTGCTAATGATATCTTCCGCATCAACATGAGCCGTCAACCAATAAAACCCATGACGAAAAGCTCTAGCCACCAAATATTTTGAGTCGACGTGATGACCACAATCGCCTTCATGAATCTCTCGCAAAATTTCACGGCACTCCTCAGGAGAAACACAATGTTGGAATACACCTGTCGCACTGCATCGGTGTAACTCGCCGTTGATGCTAGTCGTGGATTTAGACCTCCTAGTTATTTGCCTTACCAGCGTTTCATCCTCGGGTAACTCGCCTCGGGTCATATAAGCCAGATAAGGCAAAGTCCAATCTGGAATAGCATGAAGAGTCACCACCAACTGGGCCTCCGGGTCAGGGACAACAAGATCTTCTTTAGACAGTAACTTGATAGAAGGATTGTGTAGCACATCCAGGAACACATTAGGAGGCACCGGCTTACGTTGAGATCTAAGTCGGCTTAAGGCATCAGCCGCCTCATTCTTCCATTGGTCAAGGTGATCCACCTAATAACCCTTAAAATGACTAGCAATGCTATCAACCGCCCGACGATAAGCCGCCTTGAGCGGGTCTTTAGAGTTCCACTTGCCAGAGACTTGTTGAGTAATACGTCTCCAACGTATCTATAATTTTTGATTGCTCCATGCTATATTATCTACTGTTTTGGACATTATTGGGCTTTATTTTCCACTTTTATATTATTTTTGGGACTAACCTATTAACTGGAGGCCCAGCCCAGAATTGCTGTTTTTGCCTATTTTAGGGTTTCAAAGAAAAGGAATATCAAACAGAGTCCAAATGGAATGAAACCTTCGGGAATGTGATTTTCTCACCGAACATGATCCAGGAGACTTGGACTGTGTGTCAAGAAACAAAGGAGGAGGCCAAAAGGTAGGGGGCGCGCCCTCCACCCTCGTGGGCCCCCTGTTGCTCCATCGACGTACTCCTTCCTCCTATATATACCTACGTACCCCCAAACGATCAGATACGGATCAAAAACCCTAATTCCACCGCCGTAACTTCATGCGTCCACGAGATCCCATCTTGGGGCCTGTTCCGGAGCTCCGCCGGAGGGGGCATCGATCACGGAGGGCTTCTTCATCAACACCATAGCCTCTCCGATGAAGTGTGAGTAGTTTACCTCAGACCTTCGGGTCCACATTTATTAGCTAGATGGCTTCTTCTCTCTTTTTGGATCTCAATACAATGTTCTCCCCCTCTCTTGTGGAGAACTATTCGATGTAATCTTGTTTTTGCGGTGTGTTTGTTGAGACCGATGAATTGTGGGTTTATGATCAAGTCTATCTATGAACAATATTTGAATCTTCTCTGAATTTCTTTATGTATGATTGGTTATCTTTGCAAGTCTCTTCGAATTATCAGTTTGGTTTGGCCTACTAGATTGATCTTTCTTGAAATGGGAGAAGTGCTTAGCTTTGGGTTCAATCTTGCGGTGTCCTTTCCCAGTGACAGTAGGGGCAGCAAGGCACGTATTGTATTGTTGCCATCGAGGATAACAAGATGGGGGTTTTATCATATTGCAAGAATTTATCCCTCTACATCATGTCATCTTTCTTAAGGCGTTACTCTATTTTCATTAATTTAATACTCTAGATGCATGCTGGATAGCGGTCGATGAGTGGAGTAATAGTAGTATATGCAGGCAGGAGTCGGTTTACTTGTCTCGGACGTGATGCTTATATACATGATCATACTTGGATATTCTCATAACTATGCTCAATTCTGTCAATTGCTCAACAGTAATTCGTTCACCCACCGTAGAATACTTATGCTCTCTAGAGAAGCCACTAGTGAAACTTATGGCCCCCGGGTCTATCTTCATCATATTAATCTTCCAATACTTAGTTATTTCCTTTGCTTTTTTACTTTGCTTTTATTTTACTTTGCATCTTTATCATAAAAATACCAAAAAATTTATCTTATCATATCTATCAGATCTCACTCTCGTAAGTGACCGTGAAGGGATTGACAACCCCTTATCGCGTTGGTTGCGAGGAGTTATTTGCTTTGTGCAGGTACTAGGGGACGCGCCGCAACCTCCTACTGGATTGATACCTTGGTTCTCAAAAACTGAGGGAAATACTTATGCTACTTTGCTGCATCATCCCTTCCTCTTCGGGGAAATCCAACGCAGTGCTCAAGAGAAGCACTAAGCCACAAGATCTGAGTCCCCTAGACACTGGACCGGGCTTAAATTCATCTCTTTGGCCATACAAAGGCCATGGAGTAAAGCTTCATACTCATCCGCATTATTAGTACAAGGAAACAATAGCATTAATGCATAACAAAAATTGTCACCTTGTGGGGAAGTCAAAATAACTCCAGCCCCCGAGCCCTCTAATTGCCTAGACCCATCAATGTGGATTGTCCAATATGTGTTATCAAGCCTCTCCTCGGGTGTATGTTGATACGTCTGTTTTGCATCATGTTTTCATATTGATATTTATTCCATTATGGGCTATTATTACACATTATATCACAATACTAATGCCTTTTCTCTCTTATTTTTACAAGGTTTACATGAAGAGGGAGAATGCTGGCAGCTGGAATTCTGGACTAGAAAAGGAGCAAATATTCGAGAAGTATTCTGCACAACACCAAAAGTCCTGAAACTTCATGGAGAATTATTTTGGAATATATAAAAATATTGGGCGTAGAAAGCACCAGAGGGGGCCACCTACCATCCACAAGGGTGGGGGCGCGCCCCCAACCTTGTGGGCCACCTGGCAGGCCCTCGATTCCCATCTTCTGCTATATGGTGTGTTTTGACCTGAAAAAAAATCAAAAGGAAGCTTTCGGGATGAAGCGCCACCGTTTCGAGGCGGCAGAACTTGTCCAGAACCAATCTAGTGCTCCGGTGGAGCTGTTCTACCGGGGAAACTTCCCTCTCGGAGGGGGAATTCGAAGGCATCGTCATCACCAATGATGCACTTATCGAGAGGGGGTCAATCTCCACCAACATATTCACCAGCACCATCTCCTCTCAAACCCTAGTTCATCTCTTGTATTCGATCTTTGTCTCAAAACCTCAGATTGGTACGTGTGGGTTGCTAGTGATGTTGATTACTCCTTATAGTTGATGCTAGTTGGTTTATTCGGTGGAGGATCATATGTTCAGATCCTTAATGGTAATTAATACTCCTATCATTATGAACATGAATATGCTTTGTGAGTAGTTACGTTTGTTCCTGAGGACATGGGAGAATTCTTGTTATAATTAATCATGTGAATTTGGTATTCATTCAATATTTTGATGAGTTGTATGGTGTCTCTCCTCTAGTGGTGTTATCTGAACGTCGACTACATGACACTTCACCATGATTTGGGCCTAGGCGAAGGCATTGTGTAGCGATCCGACCTCAAACGGCCAAATCTCTATGCATAAGTTTCATCCCTAGATCGGTAATGCTGACACACACAGTACTTGAAGGATTTATAATAGATTGGCAATCACACACTTATTAAATCGAATGTCTCAAAAGAGAACTTATTATAGTAAATATGGCTTAAGGCCATCTAAATAAGATAACAATGGAAGGCTTGGAAGATAAAGTGATTCCATCAACTCCAACGGCATAGCTGAGTGCACGACAACTACCTAGCGCACCTTACTCTTCGTCTGAAAAGTTTGCAACATGATATGTTGCAGCCCGAAATGGGTCAGCAGATGGAATATGCTGGCAAGATAACACAGTAGAGCAATGAAACAAGTAAAAGATAACTACATGCATGTATGGTTGGTGGAGAAGCTCTATGGTTATAATGTTTTTGTGAAAAGCCAATTTTCCCCTACAGCAAAGGAATATATTTTATTTAACTATCATGGTAGTTGAAAAACATTGAGAACGGTAAAACCCCATCTCAATCCCAACTAAAAGTAATTAACATCCCAACAAATTAATTTAGGGTGATGAGATCCACATGATAGTCCAAGAACCAGATACTCAAGATGTCCATAACCGGGGACACGGCTAACCATGATTAGTTTGTACAATCTGCAGAGGTTTGCGCACTTTTCCCCACAAGACTCGATCTCCTCTGTTGGATTTCTCGCACTACATGGTGTTTGAGAAACGGATGACCGAGACACAGTCTTTCAGAAGCATTAACTCTAACCCCGGGTAGATAGTACCAGCCTACATCCCCTACATCTGCTAGCCTACCACTGGAAGAGGTCATGCAACTTACTCCACTATGCTAGAGCCCATAATAGCTTCTGGCTGCACACGGAAGTTTCTAGCATGAAAAATCTTTTGATCCCTTTGAGCCTGGGTGGCAAACCAAAAAGGGCAGCACTGGTATATCCCCAGGTACCCGCAACCAATCCACCCAGATGTGTGTTTAAGTAGCCACCTTAAGTAAACCATTAATTCATAATCTCACATCTGTCATGGATACACTCAAACCCAATCCACATCTACGAGCATAGCATGGCAATAAATAGCATAACGTAGAAGTAACTCCCAGGGGTTTGATAATAAAAGGGCAATAGGTTCTACCTCATTAACTACATCCCAAAACCCACATGTTAAGAGATCCTACTCATGCAATGTTTGAGGGTTGTAACTAATGTATAAAAATAGGGTAATAAAAGGGTATGATCAATGTGTTACTTGCCTTGTTGATGATCCGCAAAACCTAGTGACTCGTAGTAGCACGCTGCGCACTTCGGGAATTCTATCGCAAACAAACAACAACATACATAAGCACTCAGGCAAATATGCAAGGGGAAAACTTCAGATAAGAAGAGCCAAACTGAAAGTTCAACTGAAGAGGTTAGATTTGCAAAAATAAAAGATCGAATCGGAGCTACGGAACTCAAACTACGGTCAAAATAACTTCGTAGACAAATCTGCTTCAAGGCAAATTTTAAGTTCTTCAAAACCTTGTTCAAGTTGGTTAAACAGAGAGAGGGGTTCGATACGAAGATTTTGGCGTTGGTTTCACTAGATTTGGACAAACGGTTATGAAATGACGAGGGTTTGAAAATTAGGGGCTAATCTGCGATTAAAATAATCGTGGATAGGTCCCTGGCTGAAAATAAAAAGAAAAGACTAACGAACGAACATTTGCTGTCTGAGCCTAACCGGCGAACAACATTCGTTAAAACGAACAAACGGACAAACGTCCGCTAAATAAATAAATCAACAAAAAACCGAGCCAATCTATATAAAAAAACTAAGCTGGGGTTTTCCGAAAAAAAAACTGAGATGGTTTTTACCTAACCGAGCAAAAAGACCGGCGGTAGCGCCGGCTAACTCTGGCGGGCGGCGGCGCGGAAACCAAGGCGGCGGCACGGAAAACGAGGCGCGACACCTAGGGTTTCAGGCGGTGGGGCTGGCGGCTTGGGCTGGCGGGGCGGTCGGGCCTCGCCTTTTAAAGGAGCCGGCTGGGGAAGTCCGGGTCGGGCACGGCCCGTAGGTCGGTTCATTTTTTTTTAAATGGACGAAGTAAAATAAATAAAAGAAATACTGAATGAGGTCCAAAAATCCTGAAATAAATTTTCACGGTCGTCTAATAATATTTTGGACAAAGTGAACATTTATTTGGGCTAAGAATGCAATATTGAAAAAATGCCTATTTTGCTAATTCAAATAAAATAGCAATAAAATCCAGTTAAAATACTTTATTTGATTTTAACATTTTTCGTCCAATATTTCTTTATTTTGGAGAAGTCATATTATCTCCTCTCATATAATTTTAATTATGAAATATTTTTGCAGCGAAAAAATACTAAAACCAAAATGATCTAGTTTTCAATATTTGAGAAAATTCAAATATGAAAACAATAAAATCCCCAACTCTCTCCGTGGGTCCTCGAGTTGCTTAGGATTTTGGGATCACAGAGCCAAAATGCAATAAAAAATATGATATGCATATGATGACCTATGTATAACATTCCAAATTGAAAATTTGGGATGTTACAAACCTACCCCCTTAAGGTGAATCTCGCCCTCGAGATTCGGGTTGGCTAGAAAATAGGTCTAGGTGGTCTTTCCGTAGATCATCCTCTCATGCCCAGGTGGCTTCATCCTCGGTATGGTGGCTCCACTGAACTTTGCAAAACTTGATAACCTTGTTCTGTATGACTCAGCTGGCAAACTCGAGAATCTTGACTGGTTTCTCCTCATAGGTCATACCACTATCCAACTGAATTGCCTCCAGGGGCACTGTATCTCTCGGAGGAACATCGGCCATCTCAGCATGACACTTCTTCAACTGGGAAATGTGAAACACATCATGAACTCCTGACAGTCCTTCAGGTAATTCCAACTTGTAGGCTACTTCTCCCATACGTTCCAAAACTCGGTATGGTCCTACAAATCTTGGGGCTAACTTTCCCTTAACTCCAAACCGTTTAACTCCTCACAATGGTGACACACAAAGATATGCTCTGTTTCCGATTTCATAGACTACCTCCTTGTGTTTTGAGTCTTTATAGCTCTTCTGCCTGGACTGAGCTACCTTCAGTCTGTCTCGATTCAACTTAACCTTCTCTTCTGACTCTTTGATCAAATCTGGTCCAAACAACTGGCGGTCTCCAACTTCATCCCACATCAACGGCATTCTGCATCTTCTTCCATACCAAGCTTCGAAAGGTGCCATTTTCAGACTAGCTTGATAACTGTTGTTGTATGAGAACTCCGTGGAAGGCAAATTATCATCCCAACTAGATCCATAATCAAGCACACAAGCTCTCAACATGTCCTCCAGAATCTGATTGACTCTCTCGGTCTGCCCATCTATCTATGGCTGAAAGGCTGTACTGAACTCTAGCCTGGTACCCAAAGTCTGGTGCAGCTGGTGCCAAAACTTTGAAGTAAACTGTGTTCCTCTATCTGATACGATGGTCCTCGGAACTCCATGCATACATACGATCCTGGTCATACATATCTTGGCCAACTTCGCACTCGTATAGGTGGTTTTAACTTGGATAAAGTAAGCCACTTTGGTCAAACGATCCACTACTACCCAAATAGAATCATATCCTGTTTGGGTCCTGGGTAATCCGGTGATGAAATGCATGCCAATCTTGTCCCACTTCCATTCGGGTATCGACATAGGCTACAGTAATCCTGCTGGATTTTGATGTTCTGCCTTCACTCTCTAATATACATCACATACGGCTACATACTCGGCAATATCCTTCTTCATACCAGTCCACTAGAAACGCTCCTTCAAATCCAAATAGATCTTGGTGTTTCCGGGGTGTATCGAGTATGGTGAGTCATGAGCCTCCTGAAGTATCAACTTCCTGATATCTTCATTATTGGGTACATAAACACGGCCCTCAAACTACAAGGTGTCGTGCTCATCCTCACAAAAACCCTTGGCCTTTCCTTTGCTCATCTTCTCCTTTATCTCGGTAATTTCCTTATCATCCTTCTAAGCTTCTCGAATTTTTCCCAATAATGTCAACTGAATTTCCAATGCGGCAACAAATCCTCCAGGGACTATCTCCAAGCATAGCTCCCTAAGATCTTCAGCTAACTCCTTTGGTATTCCTCCTCTTACGAGGTTATTGGCATAACTCTTCCGGCTTAAAGTGTGTGCTATGACATTGGCCTTGCCTGGATGATAGTGCAACTTCATATCATAATCCTTTATACGCTCCAACCATCTCCTCTGCCTGAGATTCAACTCCTTCTGTGTGAAAATGTACTTCAAACTCTTATGATCCGTGTACACATCACAATGATTACCAATAAGAAAATGTCTCTAGGTCTTGAGTGCATGCACTATAGCTACTAACTCCAAATCATGCATGGCATAATTTAACTCAGGCGGTCAAAGGTGACGTGAGGCATATGAAACAACTCTTCTGTCTTGCATAAGTACGCCTCCAAGTCCTAAGCGAGATGCGTCGCAATACAGTTGGAAATCCTTGCATATATCCGGCAGAATCAGCACTAGGGCTGTAACCAGACGTTTCTTAAACTCTTGGAAACTTGCCTCACATTCATCTGTCCACTTGAACTTGGTGTCTTTCTTCAACAACTCCGTCATGGGCTTCGCTATCTTAGAGAAATTCTCAATGAATCTCCTATAACATCCCGCGAGTCCAAGAAAACTGCGGATCTCTCCAACTGAGGTGGGTGCCAACCACTCGGTGAGTGACTGAACCTTGGTAGGGTCTACTGCTATACCTTCTCCTGATATAACATGTCCAAGGAATCCAACTTTCGTCAACCAAAAGTCATATTTGCTGAATTTGGCATATAACTGATGTTCCCTGAGCTTCTCGAGAACTAAACGCAAATGCTCCTTGTGTTCCTCTTCATTCTTCGAGTACATCAAAATGTCATCAATAAACACCACGAAAAATTTATCCAAGAACTCCATGAACACCTTATTCATCATACTCATGAAATAGGCAGGGGCGTTTGTTAGTCCAAATGACATAACCATGTACTCATATAGCCCGTACCTTGTGGTGAAGGCTGTCTTGGGTATATCCTGTTCTTGGATCTTTAGTTGGTGGTATCTTGATCGAAGATCGATCTTGGAAATAATTTAGCTCCTTGCAGCTGGTCAAACAAATCATTGATCATCGGCAGTGGGTACTTTTTCTTGATCTTCACTTCATTCAATGCACGATAATCAACCACCATTCTCAGAGATTTACCCTTCTTGTCAAACCAAGAGCACTGGGGCTCCCCATGGTGACGAGCTTCGTCGAATGTAACCTTTCTCCAATAACTCCTTAATCTGTTTCTTAATCTCCTCCAGATCATTCGTGGACATCCGGTATGGTCTCTTCGATATTGGTCCGGTGCCTGGCAACAGCTCTATCAAAAACTCATGCCTCGATCCGGAGGCATGCCTGGTAGTTCCTGTGGAAATACATCCGGGTAATCCTTCACTACAGGAACTTCCTCCTGAAAAACGCCCGTGAGGGAGTTTAGGTAAGTCCTCTTTGTGGTATGACTGGATACATACTTAATCCTTTTTCCCTCCGGGGTGGTGAGTAGAATTGACCTAGTAGCACAATCAATGTTTCCTCCATACTTCGATAGCCAATCCATACCCTGTATCACATCCAATCCTTGTGACTCCAGAATTATTAGGTCTGAGGGGAAAATATGGATGCCAATGTTTAAGGGTATCCGGTCGCACCATCGGCTGGCCATATACTCTGCTCCTGGTGAGCTTACTAACAAGGGTGTCCTAAGGGCTGAGGTGGGTAACTTAAACTTGTCCACAAATCCCCTTGAAATGTATGAATGCGATGCACCAGTATCGAAAAGAATGAGAGCGTTAAATGACTTAACCAAAAACTTACCGATAACTGCGTCTGGTTGCTCTTCAACCTCCTCCACGTTCACATGGTTCACTTGGCCCTTATTGAAAGGGTTGGGCTTCTTCCCAGATCTTCCATTGCATTTCAATTCTTGAGTCACGACACTCATTGGCATAGTGTCCAGTCTTCCCGCACTTAAAACAAGTAACATGACTTTGGTCCTTCTTGGCAGGTGTGCTTGGGTTAGAGTGGTTCTGACTGCTTGCTCCACTCCAATTTCCATTCCTAGAGCCATTGTGGTTATGCAAACTTCCTCCATTGTGGTTATGGCCTCCATGGTTATGGGTATATCCTCCCGAGTTCGGGGTAAAACGTGGCTTCTCCTGAGCTCCTGAATTGTACTTCCCTTGTCCATTCTTCCTTTTGCGGCTCTCAATCTGCTGATGCTTCCCTTCAATCATAAGAGCCTTATCTACCAACTCCTGGTAGTTGTTAAATTTTGCCACCATTAACTGCATGCTCACCTCATCATTCAACCCTTCCATAAACTTCTCTTGCTTCGTGGCATCTGTGCCCACATCATCTGGGGCATAGCGGGCTAACTTACTAAACTCATCCACGTACTTCCCCATAGTACGGTTGCCCTGGCGTAAGTTGCGAAACTCACGCTTCTTCATGCTCATAGCTCCAGTTGAGACATGAGCAATGCGGAACGCTTGCTGAAACTTCTCCCAAGTAACATTGGCTATAGGGAAGGTGGCTGTGTAATTCTCCCACCATGAGGTTGCAGGCCCATCCAATTGGTGTGCGGCAAAACACACCTTCTCAGCATCTATGCAACCTACAGTGGTCAACTCCCTTCCAATCCTGCGTAGCCAGTCATCGGCAACTATGGGCTCGGTGCTACTGGAAAACACTGGCGGTTGTAACCTCAGAAAACGGGCTAAGTTGTCAACTAGAAGGGGTGGCAGTGGGTTGTTGTTATTATTCTTGTTGTTCCCTTGGTTCTGTACTAGCAATTGCGTAAATGTATTCTACTGTTGGATCAACTGAGTGAGCTCCAGCGGGAAGGCAGATCCGGGGTCACGTCTCGGAGGCATCTGAGGGGTTTAGAGGGGAGAGATTAGAATAGAAATGAGGTCTAGTGAGAAAACACTACCCATATGCACATGAGACAAACGCAAACATATCACACCAAAACAATTTCAAGCAAGGGCATACAATCGATCTAACTATCGTTACAGTGCTCGGACTACTAATATATACATGGGGAAATACTACTAATAGTATGGTGGTCTACTAGAAATTTTGATCGGTAGAAGACTCCATGATATCTGCTCCAGCATCGTCTTCATAATCATCATCACTGAGGTCGGAGTTGGTGTCATCGATGATGATGTAATCCTTGGGATGGTCGTCATCTCCTCCCGGCGTAGGGTCTCCCATGAATACTCCTAGCTTCCTTGTCAGGTCATCATTCTTATCCACTAGTATTGTGATTTCCTCCTCATATCCGTCGCGTGTAGACTTGAGTTCCTCTTCAAGCTCCATGTTCCTAGTCATCAACTTCTTCGGATCTATCATGCTTGCGCACATTTGGTTCTCCTGGCGACGAATGTGCTGGTTTAACTCATGGATGAAGGCTGCAATGGACCTGTCCCTCTTGGTAGTGATCATCTCCCATTGCACATCTCGACGCCCACATATCTGGTAGATAGTGTCCTTAAGATCCTTGTGATAAACTTCTCCGATGCGTCCTATGGCGATATGGGCTGCCATGCTCTTTCCTAGACTCCAGGTTGGTTCATCGAATGAAAACTCTATGCATTCAGTTACTGTCATGAATGTCCTTCCTAGAACTTGAACTCGAATCATCCAATCATCTTGTTCTGGTAAAGTGGCGATGTAGGTCCCGATGAATCTTGGTATTCCAATGTTCAGGTACCTAGTGACTTCCTTCAAGTGTCGTCTAAAAGGTGTGTCTTCATCCGGCTGTGTAAACTTGTTCCTTGTGTTCGCCATCCTAAAGAGTAGAAAATGGAGAGGAGTCAGAAATGTGTAGAGAAGAGTGACCTATGGCTCATCTTAGTGGTCGTGTCCTACATTCAACGTGTGCTCTGATACCATCTTGTAGCGATCCGACCTCAAACGGCCAAATCTCTGTGCATAAGTGTCATCCCTAGATCGGTAATGCTGACACACACAATACTTGAAGGATTTATAAGAGAGTGGCAATCACACACTTATTACATCGAATGTCTCAAAAGAGAACTTATTACAATAAATATGGCTTAAGGCCATCTAAATAACATACCAGTGGAAGGCTTGGAAGAGAAAGTGAGTCCATCAACACCAACGGCATAGCTGAGTGCACGACAACGACCTAGCGCACATTACTCTTCGTCTGAAAATTCTGCAACATGATATGTTGCAGCCCGAAATGGGTCAGCCCATGGAATATGCTGTCAAGATAACAAAGTAGAGCAATGAAACAAGTAAAAGCTATAACTACATGCATATATGGCTGGTGGAGAAGCTCTATGGTTATAATGTTTTTGCGAAAAGCCAATTTTTTCCTACAACAAAGGAATATATTTTATTTAACTATCATGGTAGTTTAAAAAAATTTGATAATGGTAAAACCCCATCGCAATCCCAATTAAAAGTAATTAACACCCCAACAAATTAATTTAGGGTGATGAGATCCACATGATAATCCAAGAACCAGATACTCAAGATGTCCATAACCGGGGAAGCGGCTAACCATCATTAGTTTGTAGACTCTGCAGAGGTTTGCGCACTTTTCCCCACAAGACTCGATCTCCTCCGTTGGATTTCTCGCACTACATGGTGTTTGAGAAACGGATGACCGAGACACAGTCTTTCAGAAGCATTACCTCTAACCCCGGGTAGACAGTACCAACCTACATCCCCTACATCTGCTAGCCTACCACTGGAAGAGGTCATGCAACTCACTCCACTATGCTAGAGCCCATAATAGCTTGTGGCTGCACATGGAAGTTTCTAGCATGAATAATCTTATGATCCCTTTGAGCCTAGGTGGTGAACCAAAAAGGACAGCACTGGTATATCCCAGGTGCCCGCAACCAATCCACCCAGATGTGTGTTTAAGTAGCCACCTTAAGTAAACCATTAATTAATAATCTCACATCTGTCATGGATACACTCAAACCCAATCTACGTCTACGAGCATAGCATGGCAATAAATAGCATAACATAGAAGTAACTCCCAGGGGTTTGATAATAAAAGGGAAATAGGTTCTACCTCATCAACTACTTCCCAAAACCACATGTTAAGAGATCCTACTCATGCAATGTTTGAGGGTTGTAACTAATGCATTAAAATTGGGTTATAAAAGGGTATGATCAATGTGTTACTTGCCTTGTTGATGATCCGCAAAACCTAGTGACTCGTAGTAGCACGCTGCGCACTCTGGGAATTCTATCACAAACAAATAATAGAATACATAAGCACTCATGCAAATATGCAAGGGTAAAACTTCAAATAAGAAGACCCAAACTGAAAGTTCAACTAAAGAGGTTCGATTTGCAAAAAGAATTGATCGAATTGGAGCTATGGAACTGAAACTACGGTCAAAAGAACTTCATAGACAAATCTGCTTGAAACCAAATTTTAAATTTGTCAAAACCTTGTTCAAGTTGGTTAAACAGAGAGAGGGGTTCGAGACGAAGATTTTGGCATTGGTTTCACTAGATTTGGACAAACGGTTAAGAAACGGCGAGGGTTTGAAGATCAGGGGCTAATATACGATAAAAATAATCGCGGGTAGGTCCCTGGCCGAAAATAAAAAGAAAATACTAAGGAACGAACGTTTGCTGTCTGATCCTAACCGACAAACAACATTCGTTAAAACGAACAAACGGACAAACGCCCGCTAAATAAATAAACCGACAAATAATCGAACCGATCTATATAAAAAACAAATCTAGGGTTTTCAAAAAAAAACCGAGACGGTTTTTACCTAACCGAGCGAAAAGGCCGGCGGCAGCGGCAGCTAACTCCGGTGGGGCTCCGGCGGTGGCGGTGCCAGCGGGCAGCGGCGCGGCGGCGTTGAAACCGATGCGGCGACGGCGCGGAAAATGAAGCGCGGCGGCGGCTAGGGTTTCGGGCGGCGGGGCTGGCGGCTTGGGCTGGCGGGGCGGTGGGGCCTCGCCTTTTAAAGGGGCCGGTCGAGGAAGTCCGGCTCGGGCACGGCCCGTAGGTCAGTTCGTTTTTTTAAATCGGGCGGAGTAAAATAAATGAAAGAAGTACCAAACAAAGTCCAAAAATCCTGAAATAAATTTTCACGGTCCTCTAATAACATTTCGAACAAAGTGAACATTTATTTGGGCTAAGAATGCAATTTTGGAAAATGCATATTTTTCTAATTCAAATAAAATAGCAATAAAATCCAGATAAAATACTTTATTTGATTTTAACATTTTTCTGCAATATTTATTTATTTTGGAGAAGTCATATTATCTCCTCTCATTTAATTTTAATTATGAAATATTTTTGGAGAGAAAAATAATTAATACCAAAATGATCCACTTTTCAATATTTGAGAAAATTCATATATGAAAACAATAAAATCCCCAACTCTCTCCGTGGGTCCTCGAGTTGCTTAGGATTTTGGGATCACAAAGCCAAAATGTAATAAAAATATGATATGCATATGATGACCTATGTATAACATTCCAAACTAGAAATTTGGGATGTTACACATTGGGAAGTAATAAGTAGATGATGGATGAAAAGAATTCTTACAATCAAAACAATTATGAGAGGATGGCATCAACCTTGAACTGCGAATCCTCAAGAGAAGGCACAAGATTTAGAGGAAACACTTCTTCGGTCTTCAAATCCGAGAATGGCGACGAGAAACACCACCAAGAATTGTTGAGACACTTCGGAATAATGAAGAATATAAAGGTTTAATCGGCAATGAAAGAATTTGAAAGATCTTGGAGAAATACATATGACTTATGACAATTCATTCTTACGTCAAACTTTGAAATGAATTTGAGAATAACTCCGGGAAGATTAGAAGAGTCAGGTAAGATCCTGGAAAAAGACTTGTGGGTTAGGGACCACTCAAAAGAAACACCGTTGAACGACCTTAAAGAGAGATTGCGCCGGTTGAATTAAATGACTTGAATGAGATAACATCCTCAAAAGAACTTGAACGAATTGAGAATGGAAACTAGAATCTTCCGAGATATCTTCAGCACTCCGGAACAATTGTATAGCAAGAAGTGTATTATTAAGAGGTGCACCGGTATGAGAAAGCATTGAAACGAGGAAAGGATATGATCAAAAGCTTGAATTTAATCCACCGAAGAAGAAAAGGATGAAGAATGATGAACTTGAATCTTCCTTAGAATCTTCAAGAGAATCACCGGATAAGAATATTGACGGAAAAGAATGGAGAGACTTCCCATAAATAAAAAGATACTTGAATAAGAAATATGATTCCTTGAATGAAAAGGGTGGGTGGGCGGGAAAACAAAGGCAACTTGGGGACAGATGGAACGAACAACATTGGGAAAAACCGAGAGGTGATCTTGCGGATGTTGAAATGATCGGATCCACTTGAAGAGAAACACGCCGGTTGTAAAGGATTGACATGACAATCTCGATTATCATGAAGGATTGGTATTCACATAGGACTATGAGAACACCGCTTAGGAAAGGTATGGAATCAACACTTGTCTTCGAAGCAACTCGAATACCACAAAACAAACCAAAACAAACATATGATAGAGATTTCGTCCGAAGTTTTCGTGGTGGGGCACACACGGGCTCGATCGTACAACACCATCATGTACAAGGCAGTACACATGACATATGTAGCGTCCCCGAGTCAGCATAGCCAAGGACTCTTTAAGACACAACGAGACCACTATAAAGCCAACCGTGGATAGGCGGACCACTAGACGTCGAACCCCAATTTCATATCATACATCTGTCGGAAAGATATCCTAGGAGCTACTTGAATTCCCACTTATAAACTCCCAAAACTTTCTGGTTATGCAATCAGGTGTTGGGGATACACGGGAAGCATAATATCTCACCCAAATCTAGCAAATCGTACATCCAGCTGTATCCATCCTTCAACACATAACCAAGAAACCTTCGGAAATCATTTACCTCAACCTTCGAAAAGCGTCCATTATACGAGTTATGGCAATACTCCCGAACTCCCGCCCCAGTACTGGGTGGCATCGAGGTTATCTCACCAACAACTACATAAAAGAGATTTTTGATGTTGGCGAACTAAGGTATTCCAGAACTCCAACGATAAAATTGTGACGACAACACCTCCGAGCTCAACTCCCCGGGACACTGCCACAACCCCTAAATGTCAGGAGGCACCAAGAACAATGTTCTCGTCACAAAACCATCGAAATGATTCCAAGACACCTGCGTGATCCTAAAAAAATCATGAAATTTGAGAAGATAAGAGTCAAAAACTCTACGTCAGGAGGCCTCACCAGAGCGCTGAAGGGACTGAGGAGTAAAAAGAATCCTACTCTCCGATATATATAATCCTATAAGACTCAAAACATATTGTTCTAGACTCAAGAACGTCAGCGATTCGATCAAGCAGGGGGCTCCTAAGTCGGGGAAGGCTCTGATTACCAACTTGCAACACCCACAATGCGGCTATATCTCCCACGTGTCGGAGCACGACATAGAGGCATAACCGCATGGTAGGCATGTCGCAAGAGGAGTAATCTTTACACATCCCATGTACTGAATAAGAAAGAGATAAATAGTCGGCTTACAATCGCCACTTCACACAATACATATATAAGCATACATCATCCAAAATACAATCAAGGTCCGACTACGAAACCAAAATAAATAAAGACAACCCCAAATGCTAGATCCCTGATCGTCCCAACTGGGCTCCACTACTGATCAAACAGAAAAGCCAAAAACAACGACCAAGATCATCATCGAGCTCCCACTTGAGCTCGGTTGCGCCACCTGCACTGGTATCATCGGCACCTGCAACTGTTTGGAAGTATCTGTGAGTCACGAGGACTCAGCAATCTCACACCCGCGAGATCAAGACTATTTAAGCTTATGGGTAGGAAAAGGTAGTGAGGTGGAGCTGCAGCAAGCACTAGCATATATGGTGGCTAACTTACGCAAATGAGAGCGAGAAGAGAAGCAAAGCACGGTCGTGAACTAGAAGTGATCAAGAAGTGATCCTGAAACTACTTACGTTCAAGCATAACACAAGAACCGTGTTCACTTCCCGGACTCCGCCGAGAAGAGACCATCATGGCTACACACGCGGTTGATGAATTTTAATTAAGTTAAGTTTCAAGTTCATTACAACCGGACATTAACAAATTCCCATCTGCCCATAACCGCGGGCACGGCTTTCGAAAGTTCAAAACCCTGCAGGGGTGTCCCAACTTAGCCCATCACAAGCTCTCACGGTCAACGAAGGATATTCCTTCTCCTAGGAAGACCCGATCAGACTCAGAATCCCGGTTACAAGACATTTCGGCAATGGTAAAACAAGACCAGCAAGACCGCCCGATGCGCCCACATCCCGATAGGAGCTGCACATATCTCATTCTTAGGGCAACACCGGATAAGCTAAGCGTACAGGTACCAACATAACCCAAGTTGCCAAGGTACGGTCCCGCACGATGCTCTAGTTCGGACCAACACTTAGAGAAGCACTGGCCTGGGGGTAAAAATAAAGATGACCCTCAGATTGGCCGACCCGAGTGAAGGGTAGGTGGTGGTGAGGCAAATGGTAAAACCAAGGTTGGGCCTTGCTGGAGGAGTTTTTATTTAAAGCGAACTGTCAAGGGGTCCCCATAACACCCAACCGTGTATGGAACGCAAAATCAAGGAACATAACACCGGTATGACGGAAACTAGGGCGGCAAGAGTGGAACAAAACACCAGGCACAAGGCCGAGCCTTCCACCCTTTACCAAGTATATAGATGCATTAATTAACATAATAGATATTATGATATCCCAACAAATCCATGTTCCAACATGGAACAAACTTCATCTTCAGCTGCAACTAGCAACGCTATAAGAGCGCCTGAGCAAAGCGGTAACATAACCAAACAACGGTTTGCTAGGAAAGGTGGGTTAGAGGCTTGACATGGCAATATGGGAGGCATGCCATAGCAAGTGGTAGGTATCGCATCATAGCAACAGAGCGAGCAACTAGAAAGCAAAGATAGAAGTGATTTCGAGGGTATTGTCATCTTGCCTGACATCCCGCAAGGAAGAAGAACGAGTCCATGAAGAAGAAAAACGGACGTAGTCGAACGAATCCTCACAAATGTGACGTCATCGGAACTAACCCGAAGAAGCAACACCGAAAAGAAGCAAACAACATAGTAAACAACCATCACATAAACATGGCATGGTGCACAATCAAGTATGATGCATGTCCGGTTTAATGAGGCATGGCATGGCAAAGTGCACAAACAACACTACAAGTTAAGTGGAGCTCAATATGCATCAGGATGCATATTGACAAAACACCACATTCCATTATTTAGTTCACTCCAGATTAGGTACTCAACAAAATTAAATGTTGGTTAACATGGCAAGAGGTGAAACATGAGTAAAATACACAGCTAGGCATTTTAAATGAGGCCGGAAACATCCAACAACAATTCCGGTAAATCCTCATGTGGATTAGCAATTTAAAGCAACAACAATTTAAACATTCTTGATGTTGTTATCATGATGCGGATGACATGTGCAAGTTTATGCAATTTTTATTAAAAGTTGACAAGCATATTATGAAACATTTATCATCATGGCGGAAATGAAAGGGGTGCCACGACGACGATAACGAAAAGGTGCCAGGCCAAGGTTCCGGTTCCGACAACTCCTTGAGACATCGGTGCAAAAGAAAGTGTGCCGGGAGCGTGCAAAAGATGAACGTTGGGGTGCTCCCGGTTACTGGGTTCCCGCATGAGGGTGGCAAGGCAAAAGAGCGGCTTCGTGCAACGAACAACTCAGACATGGACCAAACACGGGCATCTCATACACCACATATGCATTCGTTCACGGGCGTCGTCTCGGCGTTATACCTTTGAAACATGTGGTTTTGTGGCGGTTCGAGTTCGTAGTGGAAGTAGTGGAACGCGGGTCTCCGCTTTATAGTCGGACTTGGCAAATCCAAATCGGTCGTCGATGATGGAACTTGGCGCCGTATAGGGAAGTAGTTGTACTCGCGGTCTTCGACGACGGTAGTCGTACATGGTTCGTAGACGCTCGGGTCTTCCGTAGAGGTGCTTTACGCATGCGTTACACGGGTCTTCGACGATGGTAGTGGCCCACATTGTAGTCGTTGTAGTCGAACTTCACGTGACATGGGTGTCATGGTACTCGTCGCGTTCTGGAACCGAAGTGGTACTAGGCAAAAATCGCACAGAAGATGCTTGGCGGTCCGGGTACGGTTCTTGGCGTCTCATTCTTGCCAACCCAAAACAAAGTGAGACCAAAAGGCTCTCTGGCCGGAAGCAGAGAAAAGCTTGGGTTGCGCAGAGGCTTGTGTTTGGGCCAGACTGGACGAGGGTGTCACGAGGGAACAAGCGAGGAGGCGCGGCCAAAGACCACTCGGGGTCCGGCAGGAGGCAGCAAGCGCGGGGCACAGGCCAGGCGCGGCGGCAGCTTGCTGACGAGGTGACGAGGCAGATGAAGGCGAGGTGGTGGAGGCCAGGTACGATGCGGGAAGATGCGAGGGGACCGGATTCACCCGTGATTCCGGCGGACCTTGGGCAGAACGGCGTCAGCGGAAGGGGATGAGGACCAGCGGCTGCTTGAGGTGGTGGGAGCGGGTGCACAGGCCGATCCGGACGGAGGTGCGCGGGAAGAGGCGACGGCGGCGGCGCAGGAACGACACTCTGGCGCAGGGCGGACGGAGTAGCTCCGGCAGAGCAGGGCGCGGCGAGCCATGGAGGCCGGTGGTGCCATGGTCGTGCGTGCAGGGGAGCTCGCGGACTGGCAGGGAGGAGGTCGATGTCACGCCCTCGATGCGGCCGGTGGTGCCACGTGTCGAAGCACGACTTAGAGGCATAACCGCATTGAAAGCAATGTCGCAAGTGAGGTAATATTCACACAACCCATGTAATACATAAGGGAAAGAGATACATAGTTGGCTTACAATCGCCACTTCACACAATACATGAATACAACATTACAACATCCAAATACAATCAAGGTCCGATTATGGAACCAAAATAAAAGAAGAACCCCAAATGCGACAAGGTCCCTGATCGACCCCAACTGGGCTCCACTACTGATCAACTAGAACGAAACAACACAAAGGACAAGATCTTCATCGAGCTCCTCCTTGAGCTTGGTTGCGTCATCTGCACAGACTCATCGGCACCTGCAAGCTGGTTTTGGAAGTATCTGTGAGTCATGGGGACTCAGCAATCTCGCACCCTCGCGATCAAGACTATTTAAGCTTATGGGTAAGGTAAAGGTATGAGGTGGAGCTGCAGCAAGCAACTAGCATATCTGGTGGCTGACATACGCAAATGAGAGCGAGAAGAGAAGGAAAAGCATGATCGAGAACTATGATCAAGCAGTGATGCTAGAACAACCTACGTCAAGCATAACTCCAACACCGTGTTCACTTCTCGGACTCCGCCGGAAAGAGACCATCATGGTTACACACGCGGTTGATGTATTTTAATTAAGGTCAACTTCAGGTTTTCTACAACCGTACGTTAACAAATTCCCATCTGCCCATAACTGAGGGCACGGCTTTCGAAAGTTCAAATCCCTGCAGGGGTGTCCCAACTTAGCCCCTCACAAGCTCTCACGGTCAATGAAGGTGTAACGCCCCAGATATAACTTTCCCAATTTGTACTCCAACTCTTGCCGTTCCCGGCGTTAAGTTATATTTATTTCTCAGGTTCGGGTCTTTGTCTCCATGTGTTGTTTTCTTTTTCATGCATCTCATATCATGTCATCACGTGCATTGCATTTGCATACATGTTCATCTCATGCATTCGAGCATTTTTCCCGTTGTCCGTTTTGCATTCCGGCGCTTCGTTCTCCTCCGGTGGTCAATTCTAGATTTCTTTCGTGTTTGGGGTTTAAACATTTCTAGATTGGACCGAGACTTGCCATGCGGCCTTGGTTTACTACCGGTAGACCGCCTGTCAAGTTTCATACCATTTGGACTTCGTTTGATACTCCAACGGTTAACCGAGGGACCGAAGAGGCCTCGTGTGTGTTGCAGCCCAACACCCCTACATTTTGGCCCAAAACCCACCAAACTCTGCTCCACGTCCTAGAGCGTTCGATCACGATCGCGTGGCCGAAAACCACACCTCATTTGGACTCTCCTAGCTCCCTCTATGCCTATTTAAAGACCCCTCCGTTTTCGGATCGTCTTCCACCTCCGAAACCCTAAAAGATCCCCGCGCCGAGCCGGACACGTCCGACCCGGCCGGACAAATCGCGCCGCCGGCCCGCACCAGTGGCAGGCCGCCACGTGGCCCCGCCGTGCCGCCTTCCACCGCCGGCCCACGAGGCCCGGGGCCGGCCCTCTCCTTCGCCCGACCGGGCCCCGAGTCCCCTCGCGCCGCGCCGCCTCTTCCCCGCGTCCGGCCACTTCCGCCGCCCGGTGCGCCTCGACGCCGGCCGCCGTCCACCTCGCCGGGCGCCACCACGCCACCGCGGCCTGCCTCCCAAGCGCCGGAGCTCGCCGCCGCCTCGCCTCGAAGTCGCCGCCGCCCCACCGCGCCAAGTCGCCGCCCTGGCAACCCCCCACGCCGGCCGGCCTCTCCGTCCCCTACTTCGGCCACCACGCTCCATTTCCGGCGAAGATCCGGTCGCCCGCTGCTACAGTGCTACAGTACCCGAACCCTAGATCTGAGATCTAAAACGGAGGGTTGACTTTTCCCTCTCCCCCTTAATTTTTATGCTATATTTGACTGATCATATCTCCGCATCCGTAGCTCCGTTTTGGACATATAATATATCAAAATCTTCGCCTCGACGAGTACATCATTTCATTCCATTGCATCATTTTCATTTGAGTTCATCTTGATGCCAGAAATGCTGCTAGTAGGAGGCTTCGTGAGTTAAGTTGCAGATCTGTTAGTTCATCATAGACTTTTGTCATTTTTGCCATGATTATTGTGTGCATGATCTGCCTGTGAGTCTTTGGGATGAATTGTTAAGCACTTTGTCTTCTTTCCAGAGGTGCAACCCATACATTTTTAGGATGTGTGTGGTGACTTGTGCAAGCTTGCAAAGTGAGGCACTTGGTAGATCTGTTTTCAGGGACTTAGTGGATTTCACTAAGTCTGGGATTATTTTAGTTCATGATGCCATATGTTCAGCTTGTTTCCTAGTGATCCGTGCCTCTTTTGAGGATGATCAGTAAGGGAGTTTTGTTAATCATGTTATGCTCTATCCATCCATGTCTTTGTTTGCATATGTGGAGTGCTATAGCTTGAGTCAATCGAGCTCTAATTTTGCTTCGTGATAAATCTGGGCAGATCGTCAACTTGTTTGCGATTTTGCCGATGCTATTGTTATTGATCCGTGCATGCTATGCCATTGTTATTGCCAATGTTTAGCTAGCATTTTGTGTCTTCTTTATGGACATATGCTTGCCTTGCCATGACTTGCACCGTAGTGAGTGCATCGAGCTCGTTTACATGCCTTTGTGAGTTAAATTCCAGCATGTCTCGGTTTTCACTAAGTCTGAAAATTGATTGTGCGTGAGCTATGTTCGTGTGCTTGCTAGTATATTTTGTGATCCCTTTTGGCCCCAGGTCACTTTGGGACTTTTTATAAGCTTGTTGAGTAGCTCCATGCCATGTTCTTACCTATCATAATCAGGTCATGTATCATGTTGTTTTGCTCCTCCGAAGAGAGCTTCGTGATCTGAAATTTCACTAAGTCTGAAATCTGTTTTGCGTTTGCTTTTTTCCATGCTTGTTTGGACCTCATAATGGATGAATTTGGCCGTGGCTCAGTGCTAGTGTTTTGTTAAGCATCTTGTGAGCATCCCTGCCATGTATTTTGTTGTCATGTTTAGTGGCTGTAGCATGTTTATTTCGTTGCATTTAGGTGCCTACTTGCTGTAAATCACAGACCGGTGTCATATCTTAAAATGCTTGCCATTTCCAAACCGTAACTCCGATTCCAATGATCTTTATATCGTTGTCAAGCGATTTCATCCCCTCTATCCAGTGGCACACTTGGTTTTCCAAGTTGAGGCCAGGTTCATGCATTTCCTGTCACGTCTTGCATTTTGCATCCCGCATCGCATCCCGCATAGCATATCATCATTGCATCTTATTGTGGAAGTTTGCACGTGGTTGATTGTATCCTTGTTGCTTGTTTGTGTTGTTTGGGTAGAGCCGAGAGACGAGTTCGCTAACGAGGAGCCCGTTGAGTTTGCTTTTGAGGATCCGGTCAACTCTGACAACTGTGCAGGCAAGATGATCATACCCTCGAAATCACTACTATCTTTGCTATGCTAGTTTGCTCGCTCTTTTGCTATGCCAATGCTACGATGCCTACCACTTGCTTGTCAGCCTCCCAATTGCAATGTTGAACCTCTAACCCACCATTGTCCTAGCAAACCATTGATTGGCTATGTTACCGCTTTGCTTAGCCCCTCTTATAGCGTTGTTAGTTGCAGGTGAAGATTGGAGTCGTTCCTTGTTGGGACATCTATTTACTTGTTGGGATATCATCATATTGCTATGTTATCTTAATGCATCTATATACTTGGCAAAGGGTGGAAGGCTCGGCCTCTCGCCTAGTGTTTTGTTCCACTCTTGCCGCCCTAGTTTCCGTCATATCGGTGTTATGTTCTCGGATTTTGCGTCACTTACGCGGTTGGGCTATAATGGGAACCCCTTGATAGTTCGCCTTGATTAAAGCTTTTCCAGAAATGCCCAACATTGGTTTTACCATTTGCCACCTAGCCTCTTTTCCCTTGGGTTTCCGGAGCCAGAGGGTCATCTTTATTTTAGCCCCCCACGGGCCAGTGCTCCTCTGAGTGTTGGTCCGAACTAGAGTCCTGTGCAGCGCCCCCTCGGGGAAACCCGAGGTTTGGTTTTAGTTGTATGGAGAGCTCATCTGAGTGTGCCCTGAGAACGAGATATGTGCAGCTCCTATCGGGATTTGTCAGCACATTCGGGCGGTGTTGTTGGTCTTGTTTTAACCTATCGAATCATCTTGTTGTACCGAGATACCGAGTCTGATCGGTGTGTCTTGGGTGGAGGTCTATTCCTTCGTTGACCGTGAGAGCTTGTTATGGGCTAAGTTGGGACCCCCTGTAGGGATTGATCTTTCGAAAGTCATGCCCGCGGTTATGGGCAGATGGGAATTTGTTAATGTCCGGTTGTAGATAACTTGAACCTTAATTAATTAAAATGAATCAACTGAGTGTGTTGCCGTGATGGCCTCTTCTCGGCGGAGTCCGGGAAGTGGACACGGTGTTGGAGTTATGTTTGCGCAGGTTGCTCTCTAGTTCCTCGCTCGTGCCTTGCTCCCTCTTCTCGCTCTCTTTTGCGAATAAGTTAGCCACCATATATGCTAGTCGCTTGCTGCAGCTCCACTTACATTTACCCCCTTCCTACCTATTAAGCTTAAATAGTCTTGATCGCGAGGGTGCGAGATTGCTGAGTCCCTGTGGCTCACAGATTACTATTACAACAGATGCAGGGACAGATGATACAGCTCCAGATGGCGCGCTTGAGCTCAAGTGGGAGTACGACGAGGATTCTCAGCATTACTATGTGTCTTTTCCTGATGATCAGTAGTGGTGCCCAGTTGGGGTTTGATTTAGGGCCTTGTCGCATGTTGGGTTCTTTTTCTATTTTGGCGCCGTAGTCAGGCCATGAGTGTTCTGTATGATGGATGTTATTTATGTACTTTGATGTGACGTGGCGAGTGTAAGCCAACTATGTACCTCCACTTTTATATTATATTACATGGGATGTGTGATGATTTCCTAACTTGCGACATTGCTTTCAATGCGGCTATGCCTCTAAGTTGTGCCTCGACACGTGGGAGATATAGCCGCATAGAGGGTGTTATAGAAGGATAATCCTTCTCCCAAGACGTCCCAATCAGACTCGGCATCCAGGTTACAAGACATTTTGGCAATGGTAAAACAAGTCCAGCGACACCGCCCGAATGTGCCAACAAATCCCGATAGGAGCTGCACATATCTCGTTCTCAGGGCACACTCAGATGAGCGCTCCATACAACTAAAACCAAACCTCGAGTTTCCCCGAGGGGGCGCTACACAGGGCTCTAGTTTGGACCAACGCTCAGAGGAGCACTGGCCCGGGGGGCTAAAATAATGATGACCCTCAGGAGCGCGACTCCCAAGGGAAAAGAAAAGGCTAGGTGGCGAATGGTAAAACCAATGTTGGGCATTGCTGGAGGAGTTTTATTCAAGGCGAACTGTCAAGGGGTTCCCATTATGACCCAACCGCGTAAGGAACAAAAAATCTGGGAACATAACACCGATATGATGGAAACTAGGGCGGCAAGAGTGGAACAAAACACCAGGCATAAGGCCGAGCCTTCCACCCTTTACCAAGTATATAGATGCATTAATTAAATAAGAGATATTGTGATATCCCAACAAAATAACCATGTTCCAACATGGAACAAGCTCCAATCTTCACCTGCAACTAACAACGCTATAAGAGGGGCTGAGCAAAGCGGTAACATAGCCAAACAATGGTTTGCTAGGACAAGGTGGGTTAGAGGCTTGGCTTAGCAATATGGGAGGCATGATAAGCAAGTGGTAGGTATCGTAGCATAGGCATAGCAAAAGAGCGAGAAACTAGCAAGCAAAGATAGAAGTGATTTCGAGGGTATGGTCATCTTGCCTGAAATCCCGTAAGGAAGAAGAATGAGTCCATGAAGAAGACAAACGGACATAGTCGAACGAATCCTCACAATGCGACGTTATCGGAACTAACCCGAAGGAGCAACACCGGAAATAAGCAAATAACATAGTAAACAACCATCACATAAACATGGCATGATGCACAATCAAGTATGATGCATGTCCGGTTTAATGAAACATGGCATGGCAAAGTGCAACAAACAATAATACATATTAAGTGGACCTCATTATGCCACGGAGTTGCATATTGAAGAAAACACCACATGACTTATTTAGTTCTCTCTTGTTAGGTACTCAACAATATTAAATATTGTTTAAACATGGCAAGAGGGTGAAGCAAAATAAAACTACCTATCTAGTCAAGATTAAATGAGGCTGGAAGCAACGAACAACAATTCTGGTAAATCCCCATATGCATATTATAGATTTGGTACTGTTCTGCCCTAAACACAATTTTAGGGTTGTTACACATGCAAAACAAGTACACCATGTTAAACTAGGCATTTTTCTACCCCATTTACATATAAAGTTTGTTAGGTTTGGAGCTACAGTTATTAAGTTATGAAATAAAGCATTTTAATGAGTTATTTAAGCAAATTTAACCAAACAGAATTTTAAACATTTTAAACATGGATGAAAGTGGCAAATTATTAATGTACACAAAATTTTAAGCAAGTTTCATATTTAAAGTTTTTACATATGATGCACCGTTCGTGAGTAATGAAATGCATGAAGTTTAGGGGCTGATCTGCAAAAGTGCAAACCTCTGGAAAAATAGACAAATTCTCATAACTGAAAAAAAGGAACGGGCCGAAACAAAGGCCGGCCCAACAGTGCATAGGGTCTGGGCGACTGCTCACCATGGGCTTCGGCCCGTTAGTGAAGGAGGCTGGTTGGGGAGGAAGTGGCTGGGCCTTGTGGTTGGGCCAGGATAGCGGCGCAGCTGGGCAGAAGCGCTGGACTCGCTCGAGTCCACGAGGGCGCAGTCAACGCACGCAGGCGATGCGCAGTCGTTCTCCTCGCTCGTTCATGAAGCAGAGGAAACAGGGGAACGGCGGCATGGCAGGACGGCGGCAAAGCAGCAGAGGAGGGCGGCGTCTGGCGCGGCGAGCGGGTGCAGCGGGCAGCTGGGCGGACTTGGCACACGAGGAGGAGTGGGAACGGCAGGATCTGGCCGGGTCCTGGCGACTGCGTTCGTCTCTTGAAGCTCCTGCAGGTTGCGGCGGTTCGGGAAAGCGACGACGCGAACTTGGCGCGCGAGGGAGGCAGGGATTGCAGGCGCGGTTGAGGAAGGGGTGCCGGGAGGCAGCGGGTCCAGCGAACTCGGTAGCGGCGCGACGAACTTAGGAGGCGACGGCCTCGGCTCCTGCAGCAAAACGACAGCGAGGCGGGGAAATCAGCAGAGGCGTGACGCGAGGAAAAGAAAGGGGTCAGAGGCAGTGCAAAAGAGCTCACCAGCGGGCGGTGAGGACGACACGGAGGCAACCCAAGGTCGCAGGTGACCAGGGCGGCGCGGCTCACCTCCATGGACGGACGGCCATGGCTGCCCTCCTGTCCAGTACGAGAGAGAGAGAGAGAGAGAGAGAGAGAGAGAGAGATGAGCACGGCAACAGGTGAAAGAAAGAAAGAAAGAAGGAATGGGAGGGAGGAGATGCGAGGTGGCTCCGGTGCTGCTACTGGGACGACGAGGAGGAGCTCGGGGAAGGAGATCGAGGAAGGGGATGCTGGTTGGCCTGCTGGGCAAAACGAGGAAGGAGGGGGCGGCTTCGGTTGGCTGGTGGATCGGGGTGGATCCTATTGGGGATTTGAGAGATGAGTGCGGCGGCGGCAGGGACAAGTCCCTAGATTTTAGGGTTTGCCCAAAATAGGCTATTGGTTGATCTATAAATAGCAAAAGGGCTAAGTTTAGGGCATTTGGACCCTCCGATCTTAATCAGACAGTCTCGGATAAATAGGCTAGGGAGATCAAATAATCAAACGGAGAAGTTTTGTAGATGTTAGGGGATGATCCAGACCCAACGGTGATGACTGCCCGGGTCGGGTTTGGGACAACTCCGGATGCGTGCGATGTGCAGAGAGGGGTTAGTCGAACGAGGTTAAGTGTGTGGTCAGACTGAGAAGAGAGAGGAGGAATGCAACTCGGCATTCGTTTCCGGAGACCGAAAACGTCCGACGATAGACCGGCTATATTGCCGCTATAGTTTAACGTTTGGGCTATCAAACGAACTCCGAATGTGATGAAACTTGGCAGGCGGCCTACATACACTATAATAAGACCACACGCCAACTTTCAACCCAATCCGAGAACATTTCCGGCTACTAATAAAATACTATTTCGGACATGCCATGGGCGCGTGCAAGTGGGTCTGAGCTCAGAACGGACAACGGAGAGAATGAGGAGACCGGGACTGATGCAAGTTTTGAAAACAAGATGATGCAATGCACATGATGACATGACAAGATGCAACACGCAAGCGAAAGACACGGCAACGACAACGAATAACTGGAAGACACCTGGCGCAATGTTCTCGGGGTGTCACAACACTCCACCACTACGAGAGGATCTCGTCCCGAGAACTAGAATGGCACCGGAGGGAAATGGAAAAGGAAGAGAAGAGGTAAAACTAATTGCTTCTGTGACAAATGAGTGAAACCACAACCTTGAGAGGTTGAATAAATTGAAAGAAAAAATACAATGGAGATGGACGAAATGAAATCACTCTGTTGGACAAGGAACCAGAAATACGACAAAAAAGGCGAGCTTAAGTGACAAGATAGACATTGAAGCCACTCCGGTCAAAACAAAATAGAGAAGGAATAAGAATGATATAATTTGGGCAGCACTCCGACTGAAAATGGAAGGAAAAGAACATGAACTTGACAAGATGAGAGGATACTTGATGAGATCAAACATACTCCCTCCGGAACTATTGAAAGAATGGTACAAGGGGTAAGAAAGATTTCAGACGGCACCCTGGTTGAAAAGAGAGGAAAAAAACTTGATGAGATGAGAGAACTTGAATGAAAACACGACACTCCGGTTGAATGGATAAGCAAAAGGAAAGAACATGATCTTTGACAAAATGGAATGATGGGTCGAAGAGTGAAACATCACAATGCCTCCGGAAGAAATAATACAAGATAGATCATTGGAATAAAAGAATGTAGAAGAAAAGGCCAACTTCTGCCACAAATGAGCTTGGAGAGCACCCTTCGAGGAAGGTTAAAATCGAGTTGTTGGAAAACCAACAACGAAAAAGGGTAAGCTTGATATAGTCTTATGGAATACATCTCAAATTATGAGGTGACAACCTGCCACTCACTGCAAAAAGAATTGGATTGGTATGAACAAGGAGACGAGAAAGCTATTACACCGGGAGGATAGATGAAGAACTTGGGTCATTTATGAGAACCATAAATAGCAACAGTCCTTAGGAAAGGCTTTAGGTGAAACATGACACAAGATAACTCCAACGAAAAGGTTGATGGATTTAAAATACCTCATTCTTAACAACATGTGAATCATGAAACATGAGCTCACGTTATCAAGAATGACATAATATCACCTCCAATAATATGGTAGAAAGAATTGCACTCCGGATTACACGAAGAAGAATACTTGAGTTCCTTAGAAAAGAATGTTGATGAAAACTTCGAGAAGGAAATTAAATCCTTGATGAAACCATCATGTAGAACCCCCGGTAATAAAAGGATGATCAAACAAAAGGAAAGAGAAATTGAAAACACAAGGTGAAACCTTGTAATGATTAGATGGACCCTCGCGATGAAATAAATTGAGAGAGCTTGGAACTCCGGAAAAGAAAAGATGAAACAAGTGAAACCGAGAATTTGATGCGCCTTCGGAATAAAGAATTGAATTTACACGATGAAACAAAGAATAAGAATTACATGATGCTTATCCTTGACCAATTAAATTAATGACAAACAACGGGTTTGGCATACTACTTATTCTCGTTGAAAAGATTAATAGAGATATAAATCAAACTTGAGAAGGTCTTCAACGAACCACTGGTAGGATGAAACAACGAATGAATTAATATGATACCCATGGAAGAGAATCTTGAGCAAACTACCATAAGAATTGAAAAAGAACGAATAAAACATGAAGAAACACCGGGAAGGATTAGCAAATACACGAAGATGCTTGAGAGAATTTAGATCCATGAGAACGACGAGATTATGAGATGATTAGAGAATCCTTGATTTAAGCACCGGTATGATTTAGAGTATGAGAGCTGAAAGCTGGAATGAATAAATCTTCGATGATGGGCTACGGATAATCAAACTGAACAGAATCTTGAATTGCTCCGGATAGGTGAAAAGAATTCTGACAATCAAAAACAATTATGAGAGGATGGTCTCGAACTAGAATCACGAATCTCTGAGAGAACGGATAAGATATGGAGGTAAACTCTTCTTCGGTCTTCAAAATCTAAGAATGACGACGAGAAACCACCAAATTGTTGAGATACTCCGGGATGAAAATTAGAAAGGTTGAACCAACGATGAAAAGAATTTACCTGATCTTGGAGAAAGACATTTGACTGATGATAAATCATTCTTAGGTCAAGCTGAATTTGAGAATAACTCCGGAAAAATTAGAAGACTCGAGTAAGATCCTGGGAAAGACCTGTGGGTTAGGGCCCACTGAAAAGATACACCGTTGAACGATTACTTGCAAAGGAGATATCACCGATTGAATTAAACGACTTGAATGAGATAACACCTCGAGATATCTTGGACGGATTGATAATGGAGACACAAATCTTTTGAGATATCTTCAGCACTCCGAAACAATTAAATAGCAAGAAGTGGATGATTATGAGGTGCACTGGCATGAGAAAAAATTTGAAGCGAGGACAGATATGACCGACAAAGCTTGAATTGAATCCACCGGAGAAGAAAAAGAATGAAAAGTGACGAACTAGTAGAACATCTTCTTGGAAACCACCGCGTAAGAACATTGACGAAAAAAGGAATGGAGAGACTTCCATCAATAAAATGGATAGTGATTAAGAAATCTGAATCCTTGAAGAAAAAGGGTGGGTGCGTGGGAAAACATAGACAACTTGGAACGGATGAAGCAAACACCGTTGAGAAAAAACCGATAATTGATCTTACGAATGTTGAAGTGATCAGATCCACTAGAAGAGACACACACCGGTAGAAAAGAAATTTAGATGACAATCTCGAGGACCAAGAAGGATTTGTATTCACCTAGAAATATGAGAACACCACTTGGAAAAGGTATGGAATCAACATTTGACTTCGAAGCAACTCGAATACCACAACTTAAAACAAAACAAGGATTCGCTTGCAGAATAAGTCGGAACAAACATATGATAGGGATTTCGTCCGAAGTTTTCGTGGTGGGGCCTACATGGGCTTGATCGTACAACACCATCATGTACAAGGCAGTGCACATGACATACGAAGCGTCCCCGAGTCGGCATAGCCAAGGACTCTTTAAGACACAACGAGACCACTGTAAAACCAACCGTGGATAGGAGGACCACTAGACGTCGAACCCCAATTTCATATCATACATCTGTCGGAAAGATATCCTAAGAGATGCTTGAATTCCCACTTATAAACTCCCGAAACTTTCCTAGTTGTGCAATCAGGTGTTGGGGATACAGGGGAAGCATAATATCTCACCCAAAACTAGCAAATCCTACATCCAGCTGTATCCATCCTTCAACACATAACCAAGAAACCTTCGGAAATCGTCTACCTCAACCTTCGAAAAGCATCCGTTATATGAGTTATGGAAATACTCCCTAACTCTGGCCCCAGTACTGGGTGGCGTCGAGGTTATCTCACCAACAACTGCATTAAAGAGATTTTCGATGTCGGCGAAACTAATCTCAGGTATTCCAGACCTGCAACGATAAAATTGTGACGACAACACCTCGGGGCTCAATTCCCCGGGACACTGCCACAACCCCTAAATGACAGGAGGCACCAAGAACAATGTTCTCGTCACAAATCGATCGGAACGATTCCAAGATACCCGTGTTATCCTAAATTTTTTAGTGAAATTTGAGAAGAGAAGAGTCAAAACTCTACATCAGGATGCCTTACCAGAGCGATGAAGGGACTGGGGAGTAAAAAGAATTCCTAAACTCTCCGATATATAATTCCTAAATGACTCAAAACATTTTCAACGCCAGCTATTCGATCAAGCAGAGGACTCCTAAGGTTGGGGAAGGCTCTGATACCAACTCATCATGCCCTCGATACGGCTATATCTCCCACGCGTCGAAGCATGATTTAGAGGCATAACCGCATTGAAAGCAATGTCGCAAGTGAGGTAATCTTCACACAACCCATGTAATACATAAGGGAAAGAGATACATAGTTGGCTTACAATCACCACTTCACACAATACATGAATACATCATTACAACATCCAAATACAATCAAGGTCCGACTACAGAACCAAAATAAAAGGAGAACCCCAAATGCGACAAGGTCCCTGATCGACCCCAACTGGGCTCCACTACTGATCAACTAGAACGAAACAACACAAAGGACAAGATCTTCATCGAGCTCCTCCTTGAGCTTGGTTGTGTCATCTGCGCGGACTCATCGGCACCTGCAAGCTGGTTTTGGAAGTATCTGTGAGTCACGGGGACTCAACAATCTCGCACCCTCGCGATCAAGACTATTTAAGCTTATGCATAAGGTAAAGGTATGAGGTGGAGCTGCAGCAAGCGACTAGCATATATGGTGGCTAACATACGCAAATGAGAGCGAGAAGAGAAGGCAAAGCACGATCGAGAACTATGATCAAGAAGTGATCCTAGAACAACCTACGTCAAGCATAACTCCAAAACCGTGTTCACTTCCCGGACTCCGCCGGAAAGAGACCATCATGGTTACACACGCGGTTGATGTATTTTAATTAAGGTCAACTTCAGGTTTTCTACAACCGGACATTAACAAATTCCCATCTGCCCATAACCGCGGGCATGGCTTTCGAAAGTTCAAATCCCTGCAGGGGTGTCCCAACTTCGCCCATCACAAGCTCTCACGGTCAACGAAGGATAATCCTTCTCCCAAGGCATTCCGATCAGACTCGGCATCCAGGTTGCAAGACATTTCGGCAATGGTAAAACAAGTCCAGCAACACCGCTCGAATGTGCCGACAAATACCGATAGGAGCTGCACATATCTCGTTCTCAGGGCACACTCAGATGAGCGCTCCATACAACTAAAACCAAACCTCGAGTTTCCCCGAGGGGGCGCTGCACAGGGCTCCAGTTTGGACCAACACTCAGAGGAGCACTGGCCCGGGGGGGGGGTAAAATAATGATGACCCTCAGGAGCGCAACTCCCAAGGGAAAAGAAAAGGCTAGGTGGTGAATGGTAAAACCAATGTTGGGCATTGCTGGAGGAGTTTTATACAAGGCGAACTGTCAAGGGGTTCCCATTATGACCCAACCGCGTAAGGAACGCAAAATCCGGGAACATAACACCGATATGACGGAAACTAGGGCGGCAAGAGTGGAACAAAACACCAGGCATAAGGCCGAGCCTTCAAACCTTTACCAAGTATATAGATGCATTAATTAAATAAGAGATATTGTGATATCCCAACAAAATAACCATGTTCCAACATGGAACAAGCTCCAATCTTCACCTACAACTAACAACGCTATAAGAGGGGCTGAGCAAAGCGGTAACATAGCCAAACAACGGTTTGCTAGGACAAGGTGGGTTAGAGGCTTGGCTTAGCAATATGGGAGGCATGATAAGCAAGTGGTAGGTATCGTACCATAGGCATAGCAAAAGAGCGAGCAACTAGCAAGCAAAGATAGAAGTGATTTGGAGGGTATGGTCATCTTGCCTGAAATCCCGCAGGGAAGAAGAACGAGTCCATGAAGAAGACAAACGGACGTAGTCGAACGAATCCTCACAACGCGACGTTATCGGAACTAACCCGAAGGAGCAACACCGGAAAGAAGCAAATAACATAGTAAACAACCATCACATAAACACGGCATGATGCACAATCAAGTATGATGCATGTCCGGTTTAATGAAACATGGCATGGCAAAGTGCAACAAACAACACTACAAATTAAGTGGAGCTCAATATGCCATGGAGTTGCATATTGAAGAAAACACCACATGACTTATTTAGTTCTCTCTCGTTAGGTACTCAACAATATTAAATGTTGTTTAAACATGGCAAGAGGGTGAAGCAAAATAAAACTACCTATCTAGTCAAGTTTAAATGAGGCCGGAAGCAACGAACAACAATTCCGGTAAATCCCCATATGCATATTATAGATTTGGTACTGTTCTGCCCTAAACACAATTTTAGGGTTGTTAAACATGCAAAACAAGTACACCATGTTAAACTAGGCATTTTTCTACCCCATTTACATAGAAAGTTTGTTAGGTTTGGAGCTACAGTTATTAAGTTATGAAATAAAGCATTTTAATGAGTTATTTAAGCAAATTTAACCAAACATAATTTTAAACATTTTAAACATGGATGAAAGTGGCAAATTATTAATCTACACAAAATTCTAAGCAAGTTTCATATTTAAAGGTTTTACATATGATGCACCGTTTGTGAGTAATGAAATGCATGAAGTTTAGGGGCTGATCTACAAAAGTGCAAACCTCTGGAAAAATAGACAAATTCTCATAACTAAAAAAAAGGAACGGGCCGAAACAAAGGCCAGCCCAACAGTGCATAGGGTCTAGGCGACTGCTCACCATGGGCTTCGGCCCGTTGGTGAAGGAGGCTGGCTGGGGAGGAAGTGGCTGGGCCTTGCGGTTGGGCCAGGATTAGCGGCGCAGCTGGGCCGAAGCGCTGGATTCGCTCGAGTCCACGCGGGTGCAGTCAACGCACGCAGGTGACGCGCGGTCGTTCTCCTCGCTCGTTCATGAAGCAGAGGAAACAGGGGAATGACGGCACGGCTGGACGGTGACAAACCAGCAGCGGTGGGCGAAGTCTGGCGCTGCGAGCGGGCGCAGCGGGCGGCTGGGCGGACATGGCGCACGAGGAGGAGCAGGAACAGCAGGATCTGGCCGGGTCCTGGCGACTGCGTTCATCTCTTGAAGCTCCTGCAGGTTGCGGCGGTTCGGGAGAGCGATGACGCGAACTTGGCGCGCGAGGGAGGCAGGGGTTGCAGGCGCGGTTGAGGAAGGGGTGCCAGGAGGCAGCAGATCCGGCGAACTCGGTAGCGGCGCGACGAACTTAGGAGGCGACGGCCTCGGCTCCTGCAGCAAAACGACGGTGAGGCGGGGAAATCAGTAGAGGTGCGACGCGAGGAAAAGAAAGGGGTCGGAAGCAGTGCAAAAGAGCTCACCAGCGGGCGGTGAGGACGACACGGAGGCAACCCAAGGTCGCAGGTGACCAGGGCGGCGCGGCTCACCTCCATGGACGGACGGCCATGGCTGCTCTCCTGTCCAGTACGAGAGAGAGAGAGAGAGAGAGAGAGAGAGAGAGAGAGAGAGAGAGAGAGAGATGAGCACGACAACAGGTGAAATAAAGAAAGAAGGAACGGGAGGGAGGAGACGCGAGGTGGCTCCGGTGCTGCTGCTGGGACGACGAGGAGGAGCTCGGGGAAGGAGATCGAGGAAGGGGATCTTGCTTGGCCTGCTGGGGAAAACGAGGAAGGAGGAGGCGGCTTCGGTTGGCTGGTGGATCGGGGTGGATCCCGGTGGGGATTTGAGAGATGAGTGCGGCGGCGGCAGCAGGGACAAGTCCCTAGATTTTAGGGTTTGCCCAAAATAGGCTATTGGTTGATCTATAAATAGCAAAAGGGCTAAGTTTAGGGCATTTGGACCCTCCGATCTTAATCAGACGGTCTCGGATAAATAGGCTAGGGAGATCAAATAAGAAAACAGAGACGTTTTGTAGATGTAGGGGATGATCCGGACCCAACGATGATGACTGCCCGGGTCGGGTTCGGGACAACTTCCGGACGCATGCGATGTGCAGAGAGGGGTTAGGCGAACGAGGTTAAGTGTGTGGTCAGACTGAGAAGAGAGAGGAGGAATGCAACCCGGCGTCCGTTTCCGGAGACCGAAAACGTCCGACGATAGACCGGCTATATTGCCGCTATAGTTTAACGTTTGGGCTATCAAACGAACTCCGAATGTGATGAAACTTGGCAGGCGGTCTACCTACACTATAATAAGACCGCACGCCAACTTTCTACCCAATCCGAGAAAATTTTCCGGCTACTAATAAAATACTATTTTGGACATGCCACGGGCGCGTGCAAGTGTGTCTGAGCTCAGAATGGACAACGGAGAGAACGAGGAGACTGGGACGGATGCAAGTTTTGAAAACAAGATGATGCAATGCACATGATGACATGACAAGATGCAACACGCAAGCGAAAGACACGGCAACGACAACGAATAACTGGAAGACACCTAGCGCAATGGTCTCGGGGCGTCACAATCGAGGCCGGCGCTGGGGCTCCCGACAAGAGACGGCGCTCGTGGTTCTCTGCTGCGGGGGTGGCTGGTGCGAGGTGGGATCGAGAGAGAGAGAGAGAGAGACAAAGGGAATGGGCAGGATGCGGCGCTGGAGGAAGGACGAAGGGAGGCGGCGCGCGTGGGAACGAGAGGGAGATCGAGAGAAGGAGGGGGGTTTGAGCGAGGGAGCAGCGCTCGCTGTCTCTGGCGGCGCGAGGGAGAGGGTTCGGCTGCGCTAGGGTTAGAGCAGGTGGGCTACGCGAGATGGGCCTAGGGAAGCCGGCGGCGGGGCCTTGGTGCCAATTAGGTGGGGAGAGGAAAAAAAGAAGAAAAAAAGCAGGAGCCTGCTGGGCTGTTGGGCTCCTCTCTCCTCTCTTTCTTCTTTAACCGAAAAGAAATGGAGAGAAAGGAAAAAGAAGGGGGTTAGGGAAAAGAATTTGAGTAGGAGGACAATTTCCCTGGACTCATAAAAATAAGCATGATTACGGAAAAATAGAAGTGGCAAGATTGCAGGAATTAAATTCAAACGCATTTGGATTTAATTCAAATGGTTTGAATAGGAATTGAGGGTTGGGAAGGTCCAAAAATGTTCGGATTTTTGATGGAGTTCCGGAAAATGATGAAAGAATATATAGAAAAGTTAGAGGCCAAGAGTTGTGATAACAAAGGTATTGGGATTTTTGCAAGTGTGTTCCGGTTAATTCCAAACAAATGGAATATCTAATATAGCTCCCTAATATTGGGAGGATATGTTATAAAGAGAATCACCAGGTGAGTCCCCTCGGTTTAAATGGATCAAAGATCCATATGGTTTGTTTAGTTGAGTTGGAAAGATTAAAGGCATGATGACATGATGCAATGATGAATGCAACAAGCAAAAACAAAACACACAACGAATGTTGGAAACCCTGGAAGGCATCTGAAGCTCCAGTCTTGGGGCGTCACAGGTCACCTTGCACCATTTTATTTACTTTTGTTATTTGTTACCCGTTACAAATTATCTTATCATACAAATATCTGTTACCGATAATTTCAGTGCTTGTAGAGAATATCTTGCTGAAAACCGCTTGTCATTTCCTTCTGCTCCTCGTTGGGTTCGACACTCTTACTTATCAAAAGGACTACGATAGATCCCCTATACTTGAGGGTCATCAAGACTCTTTTCTGGCACCGTTCTCGGGGAGTGAAGCTCCTTTGGTAAGTATACATTTATATAGTCACTTGTTACTATGGAAAATAATCCTTTGAGGGGTTTGTTCGGGGTCTCTTCACCCCAACCGGATGAGCAAAGAGTTGCCCCTCAACCTATTGCACCCACTAAAAATATTTGTTATGAAATTCCTTCGGGTATGATAGAGAAACTTGTAGCGCCCAAGATGCGATTCTATCCCAGTCACGTGATGAACTCATGATCGGGGCACAATCGCATTCCTTGACCGAAGAACAAGAAGAAGCAGAAGAAGAACTTCAAACAAGCAAGCATCGCACTCGCGTCAGATCGTCGCATTACATGTACCTACAACTGTTGTTGTAGTAATCTGTGAGCCACGTGGACTTAGCACTCCCATTACCATGGGTATCAAGACTAGCAAAGCTTAATGGGTATGGAAAAGGATAAGTGGTGAGGTTGCAGCAAGCGACTAAGCAATGTATGGTGGCTAACTTACGAGTACAAGAGTAAGATGAGAAACTACGCAAACGGTCGCAAACTAGTAATGATCAATAAGTGATCCTGAACTACTTATGTTCAAACATAACCCAACCATGTTCTCCTCTCGAACTTCCCCAAAAAGAGACAGTCACGGTTACGCACGCGGTTGGTGTATTTTAGTTGAGTTTACTTCAAGTTCACTACAACCGGATATTAACAAATTCCCATCTGCCACATAACCGCGGGCAGGGCTCTCAAAAGTTTAAACCCTGAAGTGGTGTCCCAACTTAGCCCATGACAAGCTCACGATCCGCGGAGACAATCCTCCATCGTGGGACCCTCCGATCAGACTCGGAATCCCGGTGCACAAGACATTTCGATAGTGGTAAAACAAGTCCAGCAAGACCTCCCAGTGTGCCGACACCCTACTAGTTGCCGCGCGTATCTTGTCTCAGGCCATGGGACAAGCTACGAGTAAAACCAGCCCTCGAGTTTCCCCAAGGTGGCTCCGCGGGCTACTTGTTTGGGACCAACACCATCAGCACTGGCCCCCCTGTATTATGTTGAATAATGAACCTTGGGTAGCGCTAACTCCCTATGTGTCAAATTTATTATCATGGTTAGTTATTAGGTTGGGAAAATGGTAAAACCAATGTTGGGTCTTGCTGGAAGAGTTTTATTCAAAGCGAACTATCAAGAGGGGCCCATAAACCCTCGCCGTGTTTGGGACGGAAAATCAAGGAACATAACACTAGTATGATGGAAAACTAAGGCGGCAAGAGTGTAACAAAACACCAGGCAAAAGGCCGAGCCTTGCATCCTTTACCAAGTATATAGATGCATTAATTAAATAAGAGATATTGTGACATCCAATGATATCCGTGTCCCAACATGGAACAACTGCAACTGCACCTGCAACTAGCAATGCTATGAGAGGGGTTGAGCAAAGCAGTAGCATAGCTAAACAACGGTTTGCTGGGATGGTGGAAAAGATTAGAGGCTTATCATGGCAATTTGGGAGGCTTGATAAACAAGTGGTAGGTAGCACGACATAGCGATAGCATCAAGACAACTAGCATAGCTAAGATAGTAGTGAGATCCAAGGTGACGGTCATTTGGACTGAAATCTCGCTAGGAAGAAGACCGAGTCCATGAAGTAGACGAACCAATGTAGTCGAATGGATCCTCACAATCGCAATGTAACCGGAACAATCAAGGAGAAGTGCAACTGGAAAGAAGCAAACATCATGGTACAAAACCATCATATAAACATGAAATGATGCAAAACCAAGTACGATGCATGTCCAGTTTAATGAGGCATGGCATGGCAAAGTGCAACAAACAATACTCAAAAAATTAAGTGGAGCTCAATATGCAACGAGTTGTATATTGACGAAACACCACATTCAATATTTAGTTCACTCTTGTTATGAACCCAACAAGTTTAAAACATTTATAACATGGATGAAAGTTGCAAATTGTGAAACTATATGAAATTCTAAGCATTTTACATGTATAGAGATTTTACATATGATGCGTGGTTATTTAGTTGTTAAATGCGTGAACATGGAGGGGTTTTCTGCAAAACAAAAAATCCCTGGATTAATGCTAAAATTGTAGACAGGAAAAAACACTATCGGGCCAAAACTGTGAGCGCACGATAACTGAACAACGCTAAAGAGCGAGGGTTTTGGGTCGGTGATCACACCGGGCCAGATCTGGCGGAATCTGGAGCTGGGCCGGCTCTGGAAGAGGCCCAAGTGGGGCGCTGGAGCGGGCCTTGACGATGGCTGGAGAGGAGGCGGCCCACGTGGGAATCGCAGGGGAGGCGGTTGGGCCTTGCTCGGCGCGGTTGGACGAGCCCCAAGAGGGCGAGTCGATCTGGATCGGGTCGATCCAGACAAGCACGAAGCCGTGGGCGTTCGCTGTCTTCGACAAAGAAGAGCAGCGCAGCAACAGGAGGGCTCGCGGGCATGGTGCTGGCAGTGGAGGCCGACGAAGGCGCGCACTCCTCATCAGGAACCGACGAAGACGACGGTGATAGGGTATGCCGGCGAGATGCGGGGGTGGATCCGGGTGAAGTAGTCGGGCGGCGCGACTACCGGCGGACTTGGGGCTACGCAGATGAACGCGAGCTAGTGGAGGCGGGCGAGGTTTGATCCTCCTGGATCGTGCGACGAGGAGGAAGACGAGGCACGACGCGAGGTGGGGCTTGGCGCGGTCGGGAATGGCCATGGTGGGGCTTGAGCTCCTGGTGATCCAGCATCGTTGGACGGCCGGATGGAGCTCTGGTGGTGCAGGTGGTCTACTTGCTCCGGCGGATGGCCAACGCGAGGAGGGGTTCGTGATGATGGGTTCGCACGTTAAGATTTGAGGAGGAGGCCTCGGGTGAGGTCGATCGATCCCGTGGACGACTGGATCGAGCGGGAGGTCAGCTGCGGGAGGCGCCTAGACACACGAGGAAGAGCACGGAGAAAAAAAGGAGGAGGGATGGACTGGTTGCTGCTGCCGCTTGCCGGCATCACACCGGACGCACGGGACAGGCACGGGGAGGCTGGGGCTCCGCTGGATGAGGGAGGAGGTACAGGACTTGGCTGCGGGTGGAGCTGGATCTCGGTGGGGATTGGTCGGCTGGGGAAAACGAGGAAGGTGGGCCGCGCATGTCGGTGGTTTGGCTGCGGGATTGGGAGGGGATCCAAATGTGGAGAGGACAAGGGGGGTGGCGGCGTGATGGATGGAATGGATGGATGTACAGGAGGCCTAAAAACTAGGGCTGCCTGCTATATATAGCATTGGATTTTTGGTTTGGGGACCTCCAATGATAATCAGACGGCAGAGAAAAATATAGGTTAGGAAGTCCAATTAAGAAAACGGAGATGTTTTATAGATGTTTGGGGATGTTCCGGACCTATCGGTGATGACTGAGTGGGTCAGGTTCGCGGAAGTTTTCGGACGCGCGTGAGGGGTGGCTATGCAGAGGATTAGTTGGTTTGACAAGAGAGAACCGAAAACCCTGTTGGCCTCGGAAGCGGAAACTATGAGCGGATGCAAGTTTTAAATACAATGACGACACGGAGTGCCCATGCAATGCAAATGATGCGATGATGAAATGCAACAAACATATAAAACACGCATGACGAAACTCGAAATACATGGAAGGCATCTGGATCGTCGGTCTCAGGGCGTCACAACACTCCCCCACTTATAAGAGATCTCGTCCCGAGATCTAAGGACGACACCAAAGAGAAGCGGAAGAGGAAGAGAAGAGGTAAAACTAAGTTGTTTCTTTCACAAATGAGTGAAACCACGAACCTTGAGAGGTTGAACAAATTGAAAGAAAGAATACAAGGGAGATGAACGAGATTAAAAACACTCCGTTAGACAAGATGAACTGAAAAAATTATGAGAACCTTGTAGGTTGCAAACACATGAATCAAGAGCTCAAGGGCCATGAAAGAATTTAAAACCACTCTGGTTGAAAAGAGAAGCAAAGGTAAACAAGAGAATTTGGGCAGCGCTCCAGTAGAAAGAGAAGGAACTTGATAAGATGGAAAGAGCTTGAAAATAGGGTGCAACACTCCGGATAAAAGTATAAGCAAGGAAAATAACATGATCTTGAGAAATTGAGATGATTGGTCGAAGAGAGCAACATCACAATGCCTCCGGAAGAAATTAAAGAATGGAATGAAAAGAACAGAGAACAGAACAACAACTTCCACCACAAATGAATTTGGAAGAGCGTTCTTAAAAAGAAAGATTGAACCGAGTTGTTGGAAAATCAACAATGAAAAGAATGAGCTTGTAGTGGTCTTATGGAAACATCTCAACATTATGAGGTGACAAACAGCCACTAATGGAAACCATTGCTTGCTTGAGATCAACGAAGAGATGAAAACTTCTTTTGCTGAGAGGATAGGAGAAAACTTGGATCATCGATAAGCACCACAATTAGCAACATTCCCAATCGAAGGCTTTAGGTGAAATCTAGACCAAGATAACTCCAACGAAGAGATTGATGGATTTGAAATACCTCATTCTTGACAACATGTGAATCTTGAAACATGAAGGAAATTGTAAGAGTGACATAACACCACCTCAAAGATAAGGTAGAAAGAATTGCACTTCGCAATGCAAGATGAAGAATACTTGAACTCCTCAAAACAAAACATGTGTTGAGCACCATGTTTATTTTAGAGTATAGCTTGTCGGATCTTAGCTTCGAGAGAAATGTTGAAGAACAATTGAAGAATCAAAGGAATCCTTGACGAACCACCATGTAGAGCCTCCATGAAGAACTCCGGTAATAAAAGGATGATAGAAAGAAAGAGAAGTTGAAAACACAAGATGAAGCCTTGCAATGATTTAGATGGAGCTTCGTGACGAGATAATTGAGAGAGCTTGGAACTCCGAAGAAAAGAAGAAGCATCTCGAACCAAGAATGTGATATGATGAACAACTCCAGAAAGAAAGATGAATCACTTGTAATCAATAATTTACTCATCATGAACAATCTCCGGAAGAGAGAATTGAATCACCTTGTGATATAGTGTGAACTTGGGAAGGTCTTCATGAGTCACGGTAGGATTGAAACAACGAATAGATTATTATGATAACGGAGGTGGAATCTTGAACGAACCACCGTAAGAAATGATAATGAACATAGCAAAGTCACAATTCACCAGGAAGAATTAGAAAACGAATGAAGATACTTGACGGGATTTAGATATATGAGAACAAAGAAATCACGAGCTGAATAGAGAATACTTGAGCGATGCACCGGAACAATTGGGGAATGAGAGTTGAACGATGAGAATGAATAAATTCAAAATGACGGCCTTCATAGGGATAAAATGGAAAGAACTCATGAAATGTTTCGGATGGGTATGAAAAGAATTTCTTACGATTGGAAACAATTTGAGAGGATGGCATGAAGTTAGAACCATGAATCTTTGGAAGAATGGGTAAGGATTTAAGAGGAACTCTTCTTCGGTCTTCAAAATCCGAGAATGACGACGAGAAACACCACCATGAATTTGAAGGAAATATGCCCTAGAGGCAATAATAAAGTTATTATTTATTTCCTTATATCATGATAAATGTTTATTATTCATGCTAGAATTGTATTAACCAGAAACATAATACATGTGTGAATACATAGACAAACAGAGTGTCACTAGTATGCCTCTACTAGACTAGCTCGTTAATCAAAGATGGTTATGTTTCCTAACCATGAACAAAGAGTTGTTATTTGATTAACGAGGTCACATCATTAGTTGAATGATCTGATTGACATGACCCATTCCATTAGCTTAGCACCCGATCGTTTAGTATGTTGCTATTGCTTTCTTCATGACTTATACATGTTCCTATAACTATGAGATTATGCAACTCCCGTTTACCGGAGGAACACTTTGGGTACTACCAAACGTCACAACGTAACTGGGTGATTATAAAGGAGTACTACAGGTGTCTCCAATGGTAGATGTTGGGTTGGCGTATTTCGAGATTAGGGTTTGTCACTCCGATTGTCGGAGAGGTATCTCTGGGCCCTCTCGGTAATACACATCACATAAGCCTTGCAAGCACTGCAACTAATATGTTAGTTGTGAGATGATGTATTACGGAACGAGTAAAGAGACTTGCCGGTAACGAGATTGAACTAGGTATTGGATACCGACGATCGAATCTCGGGCAAGTAACATACCGATGACAAACGGAACAACGTATGTTGTTATGCGGTCTGACCGATAAAGATCTTCGTAGAATATGTAGGAGCCAATATGGGCATCCAGGTCCCGCTATTGGTTATTGACCGGAGACATGTCTCGGTTATGTCTACATTGTTCTCGAACCGTAGGGTCCGCACGCTTAACGTTACGATGACAGTTATTATGAGTTTATGCATTTTGATGTACCGAAGGTTGTTCGGAGTCCCGGATGAGATCACGGACATGACGAGGAGTCTCGAAATGGTCGAGACGTAAAGATTGATATATTGGAAGCCTATGTTTGGAAATCGGAAGTGTTCCGGGTGAAATCGGGATTTTACCGGATTACCGGGAGAGTTACCGGAACCCCCCGGAAGCCAAATGGGCCAACATGGGCCTTAGTGGAAAGGTGAGAGGGCAGCCCACATAGGGCTGCGCCTCCCCCCTCTCCCTAGTCCTATTAGGACTAGGTGAGGGGCCGGCCACCTCTCTCTCTCTCTCCCCTTTGAAGGATTCCTAGTTGGACTAGGATTGGAGGGGGGAGTCCTACTCCCGGTAGGAGTAGGACTCCTCCTGTGCCTCCCTCTCTTTGGCCGGCCAGCCCCCCTCCCTCCAACCTTTATATACGGGGGCAGGGGACACCCCAAGACACACAAGTTGATCCTTGAGATCGTTCCTTAGCCGTGTGCGGTGCCCCCTGCCACCAAATTCCACCTCGATCATACCGTTGTGGTGCTTAGGCGAAGCCCTACGTCGGTAGTACATCAAGATCGTCACCACGCCGTCGTGCTGACGGAACTCTTCCTCGACGCTTTGCTGGATCGGAGCCCGAGGATCGTCATCGAGCTGAACGTGTGCCAAGAACTCGGAGGTGCCGGAGTAACGGTGCTTGGATCGGTCGGATCGGGAAGAAGACGTACGACTACTTCCTCTACGTTGTGTGATCGCTTCCGCAGTCGGTCTGCGTTAGTACGTAGACAACACTCTCCCCTCTCATTGCTGTGCATCACCATGATCTTGCGTGTGCGTAGGAAAATTTTCGAAATTACTACGTTCCCCAACAGTGGCATCCGAGCCTAGGTTTTATGGTTTGATGTTATTTGCACGAGTAGAACACAAGTGAGTTGTGGGCGATACAAGTCATACTGCCTACCAGCATGTCATACTTTGGTTCGGCGGTATTGTTGGGTGAGACGATCCGGACCAACCTTACGCATACTCTTACGCGAGACCGGTTCCCTCGACGTGCTTTGCACATAGATGGCTTGCGGAAGACTGTCTCTCCAACTTTAGTTGAACCAAGTGTGGCTACGCCCGGTCCTTGAGAAGGTTAAAACGGAGTCTATTTGACGAACTATCGTTGTGGTTTTGATGCGTAGGTGAGATGAGTTCTTACTTAAGCCCGTAGCAGCCATGTAAAACTTGCAACAACAAAGTAGAGGACGTCTAACTTGTTTTTGCAGGGCATGTTGTGATGTGATATGGTCAAGGCATGATGCTGATTTTATTGTATGAGATGATCATGTTTTGTAACCAAGTTATCGGCAACTGGCAGGAGCCATATGGTTGTCGCTTTATTGTATGCAATGCAATCGCGATGTAATGCTTTACTTTATTACTAAGCGGTAGTGATAGTCGTGGAAGCATAAGATTGGCGAGACAACAACGATGCTACGATGGAGATCAAGGTGTCGCGCCGGTGACGATGGAGATCATGACGGTGCTTCGGAGATGGAGATCACAAGCACAAGATGATGATGACCATATCATATCACATATATTGATTGCATGTGATGTTTATCCTTTTATGCATCTTATCTTGCTTTGATTGACGGTAGCATTATAAGATGATCTCTCACTAAATTATCAAGAAGTATTCTCCCTGAGTATGCACCGTTGCCAAAGTTCTTCGTGCCCAGACACCACGTGATGATCGGGTGTGATAAGCTCTACGTTCAAATACAACGGGTGCAAAACAGTTGCACACGCAGAATACTCAGGTTATACTTGACGAGCCAAGCATATACAGATATGGCCTCGGAACACGGAGACCGAAAGGTCGAGCGTGAATCATATAGTAGATATGATCAACATAACGATGTTCACCATTGAAAACTACTCCATCTCACGTGATGATCGGTTATGGTTTAGTTGATTTGGATCACGTGATCACTTAGAGGATTAGAGGGATGTCTATCTAAGTGGGAGTTCTTAAGTAATATGATTAAATTGAACTTAAATTTATCATGAACTTAGTCCTGGTAGTATTTTGCAAATCATGTTGTAGATCAATAGCTCGCGTTGTTGCTTCCCTGTGTTTATTTTGATATATTCCTAGAGAAAATTGTGTTGAAAGATGTTAGTAGCAATGATGCGGATTGGATCCGTGATCTGAGGTTTATCCTCATTGCTGCACAGAAGAATTATGTCCTTGATGCACCGCTAGGTGATAGACCTATTGCAGGAGCAGATGCAGACGTTATGAACGTTTGGCTAGCTCAATATGATGACTACTTGATAGTTTAGTGCACCATGCTTAACGGCTTAGAATCGGGACTTCAAAGACGTTTTGAACGTCATGGACCATATGAGATGTTCCAGGAGTTGAAGTTAATATTTCAAGCAAATACCCGAGTTGAGAGACATGAAGTCTCCAGCAAGTTCTATGGCTAAAAGATGGAGGAGAATCGCTCAACTAGTAAGCATGTGCTCAGATTGTCTGGGTACTACAATCGCTTGAATCAAGTGGGAGTTAATCTTCCCGATAAGATAGTGATTGACAGAATTCTCTAGTCATCATCACTAAGTTAGTAGAACTTCGTGATGAACTATAATATGCAAGAGATAACGGAAACAACTCTCAAGCTCTTCGTGATGCTGAAATCAACGAAGGTAGAAATCAAGAAAACATCAAGTGTTGATGGTTGACAAGACCACTAGTTTCAAGAAAAGGGCAAAGGGAAGAAGGGGAACTTCAAGAAGAACGGCAAGCAAGTTGCTGCTCAAGTGAAGAAGCCCAAGTCTGATCCTAAGCCTGTGACTAAGTGATTCTACTGCAAAGGGACTGGTCACTGGAAGCGGAACTACCCCAAGTGATTGGCGGATAAGTTGGATGGCAAAGTGAACATAAGTATATTTGATATACATGTTATTGATGTGTACTATACTAGTGTTTATAGCAACCCCTCAGTATTTGATGCTAGTTCAGTTGCTAAGATTAGTAACTCGAAACGGGAGTTGCAGAATAAACAGAGACTAGTTAAGGGTGAAGTGACGATGTGTGTTGGAAGTAGTTCCAAGATTGATATGATCATCATCGCACACTCCCCTATACTTTCGGGATTAGTGTTGAACTTAAATAAGTGTTATTTGGTTTTTGCGTTGAGCATGAATATGATTTGATCATGTTTATTGCAATACGGTTATTCATTAAAGTCAGAGAATAATTGTTGTTCTGTTTACATGAATAAAACCTTCGATGGTCATACACCCAATGAAACAAGTTCGTTGGATCTCGATCATAGTGATACACATATTTATAATATTGAAACCAAAAAGATTCAAAGTTAATAATGATAGTGCAACTTATTTGTGGCACTGCCGTTTAGGTCATATCGGTGTAAAGCGCATGAAGAAACTCCATACTGATGGGCTTTTGGAACCACTTGATTATGAATCACTTGGTACTTGCGAACCGTGCCTCATAGGCAAGATGACTAAAACACCGTTCTCCGGTACTATGGAGAGAGCAACAGATTTATTGGAAATCATACATACCGATGTATGTGGTCCGATGAATATTGAGGCTCGTGGCGGATATCGTTATTTTCTCACCTTCACAGATGATTTAAGCAGATATGGGTATATCTACTTAATGAAACATAAGTCTGAAACATTTGAAAAGTTCAAAGAATTTCAGAGTGAGGTTGAAAATCATCGTAACAAGAAAATAAAGTTTCTACGATCTGATCGTGGAGGAGAATATTTGAGTTACGAGTTTGGTGTACATTTGAAAAATTGTGGAATAGTTTCACAACTCACGCCACCCGGAACACCTCAGCGTAATGGTGTGTCCGAACGTCGTAATCGTACTTTACTAGATATGGTGCGATCTATGATGTCTCTTACTGATTTACCGCTATTGTTTTGGGGTTATGCTTTAGAGACGGCCGCATTCACGTTAAATAGGGCACCATCAAAATCCGTTGAGACGACACCTTATGAACTATGGTTTGGCAAGAAACCAAAGTTGTCGTTTCTTAAAGTTTGGGGCTGCGATGCTTATGTGAAAAAGCTTCAACCTGATAAGCTCGAACCCAAATCGGAGAAATGTTTCTTCATAGGATATCCAAAGGAAACTATTGGATACACCTTCTATCACAGATCCGAAGGCAAGACTTTTGTTGCTAAATTCGGAAACTTTCTAGAGAAGGAGTTTCTCTCGAAAGAAGTGAGTGGGAGGAAAGTAGAACTTGACGAGGTAACTGTACCTGCTCCCTTATTGGAAAGTAGTACATCACAGAAAACTGTTTCTGTGACACCTACACCAGTTAGTGAGGAAGCTAATGATGATGATCATGAAACTTCAGAACAAGATACTACTGAACCTCGTAGATCAACCAGAGTAAGATCCGCGCCAGAGTGGTACGGTAATCCTTTTCTGGAAGTCATGCTACTAGATCATGATGAACCTACGAACTATGAAGAAGCGATGGTGAGCCCAGATTCCGCAAAGTGGCTTGAGGCCATGAAATCTGAGATGGGATCCATGTATGAGAACAAAGTATGGACTTTGATGGATTTGCCCGATGATTGGCAAACCATAGAAAATAAATGGATCTTCAAGAGGAAGACGGACGCTGATAGTAGTGTTACTATCTACAAAGCTAGAATTGTCGAAAAAGGTTTTCAACAAGTTCAAGGTGTTGACTACGATGAGTTTTTCTCACTCGTATCTATGCTTAAGTCTGTCCGAATCATGTTAGCAATTGCCGCATTTTATGAAATCTGGCAAATGGATAAACAAAACTGCATTCCTTAATGGATTTATTAAAGAAGAGTTGTATGTGATGCAACTAGAAGGTTTTGTCAATCCAAAAGGTGCTAACAAAATGTGCAAGCACCAGCGATCCATCTGTGGACTGGTGCAAGCATCTCGGAGTTGGAATATACGCTTTGATAAGTTGATCAAAGCATATAGTTTTATACAGACTTGCGGTGAAGCCTGTATTTACAAGAAAGTGAGTGGGAGCACTACAACATTTCTGATAAGTATATGTGAATGACATATTGTTGATCGGAAATAATGTAGAATTATTCTGTAAAGCATAAAGGAGTGTTTGAAAGGAGTTTTTCAAAGAAAGACTTCGGTGAAGCTGCTTACATATTGAGCTTCAAGATCTATAGAGATAGATCAAGACGCTTGATAAGTTCTTTCAATGAGTACATACCTTGACAAAGATTTTGAAGTAGTTCAAAATGGAGCAGTCAAAGAAAGAGTTCTTGCCTGTATTATAAGGTGTGAAGTTGAGTAAGACTCAAAGCCCGACCACGGCAGAAGATAGAAAGAGAATGAAAGTCATTCCCTATGCCTTGGCCTTAGGTTCTATAAGTATGTCATGCTGTATACCAGATCTATTGTATACCCTGCACTGATTTGGCAAGGGAGTACAATAGTGATCTAGGAGTAGATCACTGGACAGCGGTCAGAATTATCCTTAGTGAAATAAGGATATGTTTCTCGATTATGGACGTGATAAAAAGGTTCGTCGTAAAGGGTTACGCCGATGCAAGTTTTGACACTAATCTAGATGACTCTAAGTCTCGGTCTAGATACATATTGAAAGTGGGAGCAATTAGCTAGAGTAGCTCCATGCAGAGCATTGTTGACATAGAAATTTGCAAAATACTTACGGATCTGAATGTGACAGACCCGTTGACTAAAATTATCTCACAAGCAAAACATGATCACACCTTAGTACTCTTTGGGTATTAATCACATAGAGATGTGAACTAGATTACTGACTCTAGTAAACCCTTTGAGTGTTGGTCACATAACGATGTGAACTATGGGTGTTAATCACATGGTGATGTGAACTATTGTTGCTAAATCACATGGCGACGTGAAACTAGATTATTGACTCTAGTGCAAGTGGGAGACTGAAGGAAATATGCCCTAGAGGCAATAATAAAGTTATTATTTATTTCCTTATATCATGATAAATGTTTATTATTCATGCTAGAATTGTATTAACCGGAAACATAATACATGTGTGAATACATAGACAAACAGAGTGTCACTAGTATGCCTCTACTAGACTAGCTCGTTAATCAAAGATGGTTATGTTTCCTAACCATGAACAAAGAGTTGTTATTTGATTAACGAGGTCACATCATTAGTTGAATGATCTCATTGACATGACCCATTCCATTAGCTTAGCACCCGATCGTTTAGTATGTTGCTATTGCTTTCTTCAGGACTTATACATGTTCCTATAACTATGAGATTATGCAACTCCCGTTTACCGGAGGAACACTTTGGGTACTACCAAACGTCACAACGTAACTGGGTGATTATAAAGGAGTACTATAGGTGTCTCCAATGGTAGATGTTGGGTTGTCGTATTTCGAGATTAGGGTTTGTCACTCCGATTGTCGGAGAGGTATCTCTGGGCCCTCTCGGTAATACACATCACATAAGCCTTGCAAGCACTGCAACTAATATGTTAGTTGTGAGATGATGTATTACGGAACGAGTAAAGAGACTTGCCGGTAACGAGATTGAACTAGGTATTGGATACCGACGATCGAATCTCGGGCAAGTAACATACCGATGACAAAGGGAACAACGTATGTTGTTATGCGGTCTAACCGATAAAGATCTTCGTAGAATATGTAGGAGCCAATATGGGCATCCAGGTCCCGCTATTGGTTATTGACTGGAGATGTGTCTCGGTCATGTCTACATTGTTCTCGAACCGTAGGGTCCGCACGCTTAACGTTACGATGACAGTTATTATGAGTTTATGCATTTTGATGTAGCGAAGGTGGTTCGGAGTCCCGGATGAGATCACGGACATGACGAGGAGTCTCGAAATGGTCGAGACGTAAAGATTGATATATTGGAAGCCTATGTTTGGACATCGGAAGTGTTCCGGGTGAAATCGGGATTTTACCGGATTACCGGGAGAGTTACCGGAACCCCCCGGGAGCCAAATGGGCCAACATGGGCCTTAGTGGAAAGGTGAGAGGGCAGCCCACATAGGGCTGCGCCTCCCCCCCTCTCCCTACTCCTATTAGGACTAGGAGAGGGGCCGGCCACCTCTCTCTCTCTCCCCTTTGAAGGATTCCTAGTTGGACTAGGATTGGAGGGGGGAGTCCTACTCCCGGTAGGAGTAGGACTCCTCCTGCGCCTCCCTCTCTTTGGCCGGCCAGCCCCCCTCCCTCCAACCTTTATATACGGGGGCAGGGGACACCCCAAGACACACAAGTTGATCCTTGAGATCGTTCCTTAGCCGTGTGCGGTGCCCCCTGCCACCAAATTCCACCTCGATCATACCGTTGTGGTGCTTAGGCGAAGCCCTGCGTCGGTAGTACATCAAGATCGTCACCACGCCGTCGTGCTGACGGAACTCTTCCTCGATGCTTTGCTGGATCGGAGCCCGAGGATCGTCATCGAGCTGAACGTGTGCCAAGAACTCAGAGGTGCCGGAGTAACGGTGCTTGGATCGGTCGGATCGGGAAGAAGACGTACGACTACTTCCTCTACGTTGTGTGATCGCTTCCGCAGTCGGTCTGCGTTGGTACGTAGACAACACTCTCCCCTCTCGTTGCTGTGCATCACCATGATCTTGCGTGTGCGTAGGAAAATTTTCGAAATTACTACGTTCCCCAACAGAATTGTCGAGGCACTCCGGAATGAATAATAGAAAGGTTGAACCAACGATGAAAAGAATATGAAAGATCTTGGAGAAAGACATATGCCTGATGATACTTCATTCTTACATCAAACTTTGAAAAATAATTTGAGAATAGCTCCGAAAAATTTAGAAGAGTCCGGTAAGATCCTGGGAAAAGACCTGTGGGTTAGTGCCCACTCATTATTGAAGGATTTCAAAGAGAGATTGCACCAGTTGAATTAAATGGCTTGAATGAGGTAAGAAGCTCGAAATAGCTTGAACGAATAGCAATAGAAACATGAATCTTCTAATATATCTTCAGCACTCCTGAACAGATGAATAGCGAGAGGTGAATGATTGAGAGGTGCACCAGGTTGGGAAATCATTGGACAAATGAAAGTAATATGCTCACACCGAAAGCTTGAATTGAATCCACCGGAGAAGAGAATGAGAACGAAGAATGATGAACTTGTAGAGCATCTTCATGAGAACCACCGGGTAAGAACATTGATTGAAAAGAATGAAAAGACTTCACATGAATAAAATCGATAGTTGATTTGATATATCTGAGTCCTTGAAGAAAAAGGGTGGGAGGGCAGGAAAACAAAGGCAACTTGGGAACGGATGACACGAACAACGCTGGGAAAACTGAGAGGTTATCTTGCAAATGGGGAAAATGATAGGATCATCTTGATGAGAAGCGAACTGGTTGGTAAAGAATTGACATGACAATCTCGATAAACAAGAAGGGTTAGTATCCACATAGAAATACGAGAACATCGTTTAGAAAAGGTATGGAATCCACATTTGACTTCGAAGCAACTCGAATACCACAACACAAAACAAAACAAAGGATTGGCTTGCAGAATAAGTCGGAAACAAACATATGATAGAGATTTCGTCCGAAGTTTTCGTGGTGGGGCCCACACGGGCTCGATCGTACAACACCATCATGTACAAGGCAGTGCACCTGACATACATAGCATCCCCGACTCAGCATAGCCAAGGACTCTTTAAGACACAATGAGACCACTGTAAAACCAACTGTGGACAGGCGGACCACTAGACGTGGAACCCCAATCTCATATCATGCTTTTGTTGGAAAGATATCCTAGGTAACTACTTGAATTCCCACCTATTAACCCCCAAAACTTTCTGGTTACGCAATCTGGTGTTGGGATACAGGGAGGCACAAATATCTCACACAACTAACAAATCCTACACTCCAACTATTTCCATACGTCAACACATAACCAAAAAACCTCGGAAATCATGTGCCTCAGACCTTCGAAAACATCTGACATGCTAGATGTGGCAATACATCTGATCGCTCTTCCCATTACTGGGTGTCGTCATACTACTCTCACCACAAAGAGTATAGAAGCATTTTCGATGTCGGCAAACTTTGGTATTCCGAAACTGAAACGATAAACACTATGGCGAAAACACCTTGGAGCTCAACTCCCTGGGTCACTGCCACAACCCCTAAATGCCAGGAGGAACCAAGACAGAATCACCATCACAATGATATCGCAGCAATCCAACAATACCCGCGCGATCCTAAAAAATTTGAGGGAAAAAGGATAGAAGAGTGGGAAAACACCTACGTCATGATTCCTCACCAGAGCGACGAAGGGGCTAAGGAGAACAAGGAATTACTAATCTCTGATATAACTAGACTCAAAATAGTTTTCTTCTAGACTCAACAACGGCAGTGGTTTGATCAATCAAGGGGGCTCCTAAGGTCGGTAAGGCTCTAATACCAACTTGTAGCGCCCAATATGAAATCCTATCCCAATCACGTGATGAACTCATGATTGGGGCACAATCGCATTTCGAGCGCATAGCAAGGTGTATATCATTACAACATTCCATGTACTAAATAGATGAGGATACAAGATAAAGGCTTACACTCGCCACAAGCTACATCATTCATATAACAATACATCAATACATAGCAACCATCATACAGAAGAGCAGGACCGACTACGGATGACGTCAAACGAAAAAGAAGAACGACATCCACCCTGCTAATCCCAGGTTCCCCTACTCGAAACATATCCCTTGACCGAAGAAGAAGAAGAATAAGAACTTCAAACAAGCAAGCATCGCACTCGCGTCAGATCGTCGCATTACATGTACCTGCAACTGTTGTTGTAGTAATCTGTGAGCCACGGGGACTCAGCAATCCCATTACCATGGGTATCAAGACTAGCAAAGCTTAATGGGTATGGAAAAGGATAAGTGGTGAGGTTGCAGCAAGCGACTAAGCAATGTATGGTGGCTAACTTACGAGTACAAGAGTAAGATGAGAAACTACGCAAACGGTCGCAAACTAGTAATGATCAATAAGTGATCCTGAACTACTTATGTTCAAACATAACCCAACCATGTTCTCCTCTCGAACTTCCCCAAAAAGAGACAGTCACGGCTACGCACGCGGTTGGTGTATTTTAGTTGAGTTTACTTCAAGTTCACTACAACCGGATATTAACAAATTTCCATCTGCCACATTACCGCGGGCACGACTCTCAAAAGTTTAAACCCTGTAGGGGTGTCCCAACTTAGCCCATGACAAGCTTACGATCCGCGGAGACAATCCTCCATTGCGGGACCCTCCGATCAGACTCAGAATCCCGGTGCACATGACATTTCTACAATGGTAAAACAAGTACAGAAAGACCTCTCGGCGTGCCGACACCCTGATAGTAGTCGCGCGTATCTCGTCTCAGGCCACAACCAGACGGGACAAGATATGAGTAAAACCAGCCCTCGAGTTTCCCCAAGGTGGCCCCGCAGGATACCCGTTTGGGACCAACACCATCAGCGTTGCCCCCTGTATTAGGTTGAATAATGAACCTCGGGTAGCGCTAACTTCCTATGCGTCAAATTTATTATCATGGTTAATTATTAGGTTGGGCAAATGGTAAAACCAATGTTGGGTCTTGCTGGAAGAGTTTTATTGAAAGTGAACTTAGTATTGCCATGGTTAAAGATCTGTTGGTCGATAATATTGATGGGCATGTTACTTATTAATGTGATGAAGCTGCTAGAATTGCTAAACTTGATATTAATGATAAACATAGACATGTTGTTGGCACGCCCGTTGTTTCTGTTAGTGTGAGTGGGTGCTAGTGTGAGTGCAATTCCTTTTACTTTATATAAACAAATTATGAATGATATTGCACCTGCTGAGATAGAAGATGTTGATGTTACTATTAAGCATGCCAATAGAGATACTATATCACCAATTGGGATTGTTAGAGATGTTGAAGTCTTGTGTGGGAAAATAAAATACCCTACTGATTTTCTTGTTATTGCTTCCCCACAAGATGATTTTTGTCCCATTATATTTGGTAGACCTTTCTTGAATACTATTAATGCTAAGATAGAGCGCGAGAAGGATATTGTTATTGTTGGTTTGGGGGATATGTCTCATGATTTTAATATCTCTAAATTTTGTAGACAACCCCATGATAAAGAGTTGCCTAGAAAGGATGAAATTATTGGTCTTGCTTCTATTGTCGTTCCTCCTTCCGATCCTTTAGAACAATATTTGCTAGACCAAGAAAATGATATGTTTATGAATGAAAAAAGGGAAATAGATGAAATATTCTTTAATCAAGGGCCTGTTCTGAAACACAATTTGCCTGTTGAAATCCTTGGGGATCCTCCTCCACCTAAGGGTGATCCCGTGTTTGAGCTTAAACAATTACCTGATACTTTGAAATATGCATATCCTGATGAGAATAAGATATATCCAGTTATTATTAGTGCTAATCTTTCAAAGCATGATGAATTTTTTTTTATTGAAAACTCTGAAGAAGCACGATGCTGCTATTGGATATACTCTTGATGATCTTAAGGGCACTAGTCCCACTCTATGTCGGCACAAAATTAATTTGGAGCCTGATGCTAAACCAGTTGTAGATCATCAATGATGGTTGAATCCTAAGATGAAAGAAGAGGTAAGAAATCACATACTAAAGCTTCTAGAGGCACGTATAATTTATCCTATTGCTGATAGTAGATGGGCAAGTCCCGTTATTGTGTCCCTAAGAAAGGAGGTATTATTGTTGTTCCTAATGATAAGAATGATTAATTCCACAAAGAATTGTTACAGGTTCTAGAATGGTAATTGATTTTCACAAATTAAACAAAGCTACTAGAAAGGATGCTCGTAAGTATGTCTTGTCTTGTGATGAATGCCAGAGAATTGGCAATGTTAGTAGACGTCAGGAAATGCTTATGAATTATTCACTTCTTATCGAACCATTTGATGTTTGGGGCTTTGATTATATGGGACCTTTTCCTTCCTCTTATGGGTATACACATATTTTAGTTGTTGTTGATTACATTACTAAGTGCGTAGAAGCTATTCTAACTAGTAGTGCTGATCATAACACTTCTATTAAGATGCTTAAAGAAGTTATTTTTTCTGAGGTTTGGAGTCCCTAGATATTTGATGACTGATGGTGGTTCACATTTTATTCATGGCACTTTCCGTAAAATGCTTGCTAAATATGATGTCAACCATAGAATCGCATCTGCATATCATCCTTAGTCTAGTGGTCAAGTAGAATTGAGCAATAGAGAGATTAAATTTATTTTGCAAAAGACTGTTAATAGATCAAGAAAGGATTGGTCTAAGATACTTGATGATGCATTATGGGCTTATAGAACTGCTTATATGAATCCTCTGGGTATGTCTCCATATAAAATGGTTTATGGAAAAGCATGTCACTTACCTCTCGAATTAGAACATAGAGGTTATTGGGCTATTATAGAGCTCAACTATGATTTCAAACTTACCGGTGAGAAGAGGTTATTTGACATAAGCTCTCTTGATGAATGGAGAACCCAAGCCTACTGAAATTCCAAGTTGTTTAAATAAAAGGTTAAAATATGGCATGACAAGAGGATACAAAAGCGTGAGTTTAATGTAGGTGATCATGTTTTTCTATAAAACTCTCGTTTACGATTTTTGCAAGAAAGCTTATCTCTAAATGGGAAGGTCCTTACATTATCGAGGAGGTGTATCATTCCGGTGCCATCAAGATCAACAACACCGAAGGCACAAATCTGAAGGTGGTAAATGATACGTCCACTTTGCATGATGCTTTTATATCTATATTTATTGCATTATGGGCTGTTATTACACATTATGTCATAATACTTATGCCTATTCTCTCTTATTTTACGAGGTTTACATAAAGAGGGAGAATGCCAGCAGCTGGGATTCTGGGCTGGAAAAGGAGCAAATATTAGGGAACCTATTCTGCATAGCTCCAAAAGTCCTGAAACTTCACAGAAGACGTTTTTAGAATATATAAAAAATACTGAGCGCAAGAAGTTCACCAGGGGGGCCACACCCTGCCCACAAGAGTGGGGGCGTGCCCCTACCTCGTGGGCCCCCTGGTGGCCCTCCGATGGCCATCTTCTTCTATATGGAGTCTTTCAATCAGGAAAAAATCATAAGCCATCTCCTCGGACGAAACTCCGCCGCCACGAGGCAAAACCTTGGCGGATCCAATCTAGGGCTCCAGCAGAGATGTTCTGCCGAGGAAACTTCCCTCCAAGAGGGGGAAATCATCGCTATCATCATCACCAACGCTCCTCTCAACGGGAGAGGGCAATCTCCATCAACATATTCACCAGCACCATCTCCTGTCAAAACCCTAGTTCATCTCTTGTATCCAATTCTTGTCTCCAATTCCGGGATTGGTACTAGTAGGTTGCTAGTAGTGTTAATTACTCCTTGTAGTTGATGCTAGTTGGTTTATTTGGTGGAAGATCATACATTCAGATCCTATATGCATATTAATACCCCTCTGATTATGAACATGATTATGCTTTGTGAGTAGTTACGTTTGTTCCTAAGGACATGGGAGAAGTCTTGCTATTAGTAGTCATGTGAATTTGGTATTCGTTCGATATTTTTATGAGATGTATGTTGTCTCTCCTCTAGTGGTGTTATGTGAACGTCGACTACATAACACTTCACCATTATTTGGGCCTAGAGGAAGGCATTGGGAAGTAATAAGTAGATGATGGGTTGCTAGAGTGATAGAAGCTTAAACCCTAGTTTATGCGTTGCTTCGTAAGGGGCTGATTTGGATCCATATGTTTCATGCTATGGTTAGGTTTACCTTAATACTTTTGTTGTAGTTGCGGATGCTTGCAATAGAGGTTAATCATAAGTGGGATGCTTGTCCAAGTAAGGACAGTACCCAAGCAATGGTCCACCCACATACCAAATTATCAATGTACTAAACGTGAATCATATGAACATGATGAAAACTAGCTTGACGATATTCCCATGTGTCCTCGGGAGCACTTTTCTCTATATAAGAGTTTCTCCAGGCTTGTCCTTTGCTACAAAAAGGATTGGGCCACCTTGTTGCACTTTATTTACTTTTGTTACTGTCGGCGTTCTGGGAACGGGGGTCCCCAGACTTGCCTGCCTACGGCCTGCGACGTGGCTCAAAGGAGGCCCAGCATGGCCCATCTTCATCAGCATAAGACTCAAGACCCTCGCGAGGGGCCAAGCCTCGCGAGGTGGACGACACGGAACTTCCTCAGGCACGGCCTCGTCAGGCTGGCTCGCGAGGAGGCGGAGAGATCAAGGCGGAGTACCTCGCGAGATGCCCGTGACGCAAGCCATGACGACTCAGGGCGCCAGGCGGGCGCCAGCGCGCAGCGTCCTTCTTTCCTCTTTGGTGCAAAGGGGGCAAGCGCAGCCGTGGAGTACCGAGGCATCAGGCAAAGGTTGCCATTTCGGTGCAACAAGACCAAGACCAGGAGGACTACAAGACGGAGGTCACCATGGAGCCTAGGACGGCGTCATCACCAGAGCTTTGCGTAGGCGAAGATTGCTTTTGTCAGGATAGTTGATGCTTGCTGTTCCCCTTCAAATTAGCCCGCCATTGTTGGCTCCCTTCCCACTCGATATTTGGGAAGAGGACCAGGGCCTCTATAAATAGGACCAGCCACCCACATGGCAAGGGGGTTCGGTGGGGTTTGGTTCGGTTGGGTTCGGTTCAGTGGGGTTCGGTTCGGTTGGGTTCGGTTCGGCGAGGTTCATTCGTTCGGTTCAGGTAGAAAAGGGGAGCGAGCGAGAGAGAGAGAGAGAGAGAGAGAGAGAGAGAGAGAGAGAGAGAGAAGGGTGACTGAACTCCTCCTAGCAGTTCGTCGCCCCAGCCAAGAACAGACCCTCGCGAGGCTGTTCTTCCTTGTATTGTTCATCATCACATCCCCAGGAGGCAATCCACCAACCACACACTGGAGTAGGGTATTACACCACAACGGTGGCCCGAACCAGTATAAATCTTGTGTCTCTTGCGCAGTTCCTTCAGTAGTTTTAGATCTTTGCGAGACGGGGAGGTAGAAGGCATAATCTCCGTGCGCACCCTAGTGTTCGAACCTTAAGGGTCTGCCGGAACCCGAGATCCGACATTTGGCGCGCCGGGTAGGGGTGCACCGGGATTCTTCGTCCACCACCCCGCTCTCCTCCGACCGTCGCATCCATGTCCGACGCACGTTGGGCTCGCGCCGAGCGCCGGGCCACCATCGCTTCTCGCGTCGCCCAGACGGCGCCCGTCAGCCGCCGTCCTCGTCGTTCCCCATCGCCCGCCGTCAACGCCGCCACCGGCCCGGCGGGGGGCGAGCAGCAAGCGTCGTCCCAGCATCCCTCCGTGCGGAAAGACGGCCATACTGCTACTCCATCGCTCGCACCCGCTGGTTCTTCGTCCCGCGCGCTCCGAGCACCCATGGAGGCTCGAGCTGCGCTCCTCGCGCCAAACGAGCTCCTGCGCTACCGTCCCATCGACGACATTTACGAGGAGTGGCTCGACCGCGTCGCCGAGCTTGTCTGCGCCGCAGGGGGCTCTCCCGCGCCGTCCGCTCCTCTGCGCCACACCCCGCCTCGCACGGGCAACGAAGCCCCGGAGGCGTACCAGCCGCCTCCTCTCCAAGAAGACGCCGTAGCTCTAAGGCGCGTGGCCCCTGGGCGGAACCTGCTCCGTTAGGCGCCAGCGCAGCAAGAACGGAGCTGCCAAGAGATCCCTCGCCCGCAAGGAGCCGGCTGGGTGCTCCCTGCTCTGGTGCGCCGCGACCCTGCACCAGCTCCGGCACGCCAAGACCCCACACTGCTCCTAGCTGCAGCATGAGGGAACCCTCAAGACCAAGCTCCTCCCCAGCCGAGGCCTTTCATGGCCACCGCAGGCTGCCGTGCCTACACCACCGAGCTGCGAAGCGTCGCGTGGCCCGGCAAGTTCAAGCCAGACCTGCCTCCACGTTACGACGGCATGACTGACCCTGCGGAGTTCCTCCAGCTCTATGAGCTGGGCATCGAAGCTGCCAGCTGGGACGAAAAGGTTATGGCGAACTGGTTCCCCATGGCGCTCAAGGAAGGAGCTCGCACCTGGCTCCTGAATCTGGCTCCAGGCATGATCTCTTCCTGGGACCAGATGCGCACCCGCTTCATCGCCAACTTCTAAGGTACTCGCGACCGGCCGCCCGCCGTGAGCGACATGCGCCGCATCAAGCAACAACCCGAAGAGACCATGCAAAAGTACATCTAGCGCTTCAATAGCGCGCGCCTCAAGATCCCCAAGGTGTCCGAGGAGGCCATCATCTCGGCCTTCTCTGATGGCGTGCGCGACGTCAAGATGAAGGAGGAGCTGGCGATGCATGAAGACCTGTGCACCTCCCTGGAGCTGTTCAACTTGGCGACCAAGTGCGCCAGGCCTGAGGAGGGACGCCTCTCCCTCCTCGAGCTGCCTGCCGCAGACCCAGAAGAGAAGAATCCCAAGGCCAAGGACGTGAAGGGCAAGGGGGCTGTCGTGCTCGCAGCAGAACCAGACACCAAGCGGGGCAAAGATCTGCCTGAGTCCTCCAGGGGCAGCCAGTACTGTGTGTACCATGACCTCCACACCCACAACACCAACGAATGCCAAGAACTCCGCGCCGTGCGGGAAGGAAGGATCGGCCGTCGTCCCGATCGCGCCGAACGGGGCTATGACCGAGGAGGAGGAAGAAACGCAGGACGCTGGGAAGACCGTGGCCCGTGCCCAAGGTGGCGCGATCAGCCTCGCGAGGATCGCTGGCGAGACCTACCTCGCGAGGGGGACTGGAGGGATCAGCCTCATGAGGATCGCCCGCAAGGCAACACAGGCCTCCCTCCACTGCCGCCTCAGCCAAGGAGGAATGAGGACCGCCATCAAGACGAGGGGGCTGGGGGCTTCCAGGAGCCACGCGCGATCGCCTACATCCTGGGCGGAGCTCAAGCCCCAGCCTCCCAACGCATCTTCAAGAAGTTTGCCCGCGAGGGGAACGCAGCTCTCCCCAGGCTCGAAGCAACGCGCCCTCTCAGGTGGTCGGCGTGCGCCATCACATTCAGCTCGGCGGATCAACTCAAGTGTGCAGCCACCGCTGGCGTCCTCCCGATGCTCTGCTCCCCAGTCATCAGCAATGTACTAGTCACCAAGACCGTCATCAATGGTGGGGCAGGGCTCAATGTCCTGTCTGTGGAAACGTTCAACAATCTCCAAGTGCCCTACGACCAGCTTCAGCCAACCAAGCCCTTCTCCGGAATCACCGACGGTTCCACGATCCCGATTGGGCAGGTCCGCCTCCCTGTCACCTTCAGGGCGCGCGACAACTACCGCACCGAGCTCATCGACTTCCACGTTGCCCACATCCGCCTGCCGTACAACGCCATCCTCGGGTACCCAGCGCTGGCCAAGTTCATGGCCGTAACTCACCATGGCTACAACGTCCTCAAGATGCCAGGGAGTGGCGGAGTCATCACGGTGCCCTGTGAAGAGAGGGATGCAGTGTGTTCCCTGGAGCGGGCCTTTCAGGCCGCGTTGCTGGAAGACCCGGATCGCGGAAGCAGGAGGCTTCCCGAGACCACGCCCAAGAAGAAGAAGGCATCATCCAGACCAGCCCCTCGGGAGGCAGGCCCCTCAAGGCAACGCGTCTACCCAGGGGGAACCCCCTTCCAACGCATAGGAAAGCGCGCCCGGCGCCCTCCTCAGGCAGGGCTAGGGGGCTCTCCTCTGGAGGGCCACCGATCTGGCAGGGGTCACGAGGGAGGCGCTTGGGCACCACGTGGAGGCGTGTTTCGAAGCGCGTTTCCCGCAAGAAGGAGCAAGGCAAGGAGGGTCAGACCCGTAGGAGATCGTCGACAGAACCATTCAAGAACTACAGGAATCAAGGATCATGAGAGGTTGCCGCCATCTACCGGCTGCGGCTCCCCATCCAGGCGAGGATGGTGGGCTGCGCGTTGGCGTCGATGTACCAGGGCTCAACCAAGTCGCTACCACGGAGCGCCTCTGGCCCTCGCGAGTGGGGCACTGCCGGGGTCCGCCCCACAGCTATGTTCGCATGCCTTACGGCCTGCTGAGCGCGGTTGCTACGCGCCAGCGCCTCATGAGGAGCATCATGGAGGCTCAAGAAGACAGGCGTTCCGCAGCCCTGGCGGAGATGGAGATGACTCGTGAAGGACTACCAGTGCCCCCGGAGCCTCCCGAGGCCCCTGGGCCTGGGGGCTCGTGAGGATCGGCTCCCGTAGCCTCTCGAGTCTGCTGCACCGATACCCCTTTGCCCTCGACGCCCTCAGGTGACATCTTACAAGTTTCATTTTCAGCTGGGAGTGCCCTCCCATGGCTGCATCATTCCCAGGCCATGTGGGTCCGTCCCTGCAGTATGTACCCCTTGCTATTTTTATGTCGTTAGCTTGCCTTGTTGGGGGCGCCCCTCGAGCTGCATCATCCCCAAGTCACTCGGACCAGGGCCAGTGGCATGTACCTCCCTAGCGTTTATTTCCGGTTATGCATTCGCCCATCATGCATGGTTACTTGATGCCTGTCCACGGCACCTTTTCTTCTCCATGTCGACCACTTGCACGTTAAAGGGGGGGTACCTGAGCATCGCGACTCAGGGCTCTTACTGGCTCTCCAGCCCTCACCCTCTGGTCATGTCCATGGCATCGCGACCTGGCATACCAGCGACGGCTGAGACAAGCTCGAGGGCCGGGACCCGAGGACGTAGAGTGCCGGCATCTAATCAAGTTTGCAGGAACACAGCTCAAGATAAGGCCCAGTGCCAGGCGCAACCCGCCTAGAGGTAGGGCCCCGTGAGTCCCGTGCTGGCTCACGGGTGCCCAGATACACATCACCTAGCCCTACCGTGCCGGCCACGTGTCAGGGCGGGGCTGTACACGCCCCGGGGGCTCCTCCCGGAGGGGAGCCCCCTCCCACATACCAGTGGAAGCACCATGCTCCGCGTTGGCTGACGACACTGCCGAGGAGCGGCTATGCCCGTACACATACGGAAGCGCTATGCTCCGCGCTGGTGATAAACAACTGAGGGTGGCCCTCGGGCCGCATCAACCTCACGGAGCCCAGAGCTCAGTGTCTAGCCTCATCGCAATGCCTCCCCTCGGGAGCGCCACGCGAGGGGGCTGGGAACAGGGCTGCGCCTGGGTCACGCCCGGACGTATGCCACCCAGCCAGGCCCCTCGGGCCTGGTTCGTCGCGCGCCCCTCCCCGAGCGGAGCCAAGGTATGAAGGCCGTTTGAGCTTCAAGGGGGACTCCTGAGCATCGCGACTCAGGGGCCTAACTGGTCCCGTAGCCCCTCACTCCTTAGTTCCGAAAGGCTATGCTGGGTGAGGCACGCGCGGGGCCGGGCTCTGCAGACGTAGAACGGTGGTCCCACTCGCATCTCACCTAATCACATGCTATTTGCGCGTCAAGGGGGACTCCTGAGCATTGCGACTCAGGAACCTAACTGGCTCCGTAGCCCCTCACTCCTTTGGTCCCGTTCTAGTTTCCGGTCGGGGCTAATGCTGGGTGAGGTACGCGCGGAGTCGGGCTCTGCAGACGTAGAACGAAAGATTCACCTACACCACACCTCCCTACTTGTTGTTCGTGCGCTAAGGGGGACTCCTGAGCATCACGACTCAGGAGCCTAACTGGCTCCGTAGCCCCTCACTCCTTTGGTCCCGTCCTGGTTTCCGGTCGGGGCTAACGCTGGGTGAGGTACGCGCGGGGCCGGGCTCTGCCGGCGTAGAACACAAGCAAGTAGGGAGGTAAGGCATAAAATTCAAAGAACTTAAAAACAAATATTACAGTCCATATTGTTGTCACAATACCAAACACAAGTTTAAACGCCTCCCCGAGGCATGATGCATGATGCAGGAATTAAAAACAGGGCAGGAGCAGCAGCGGGTGACTTGGCGGCGGTGGAGCAGCGCGGGTGGCCTCGCCTCACAGAGCGGCAGAATCGGAATCACCCTACTTCGGCTTGGAACTGAAGGCCTGGAACTTCCCCAGCAGAGCTTCCGCGCGGCCCTTCACGGCCTCGGCAGCGGCTGCAGCACCCTCGCCGCTTACTGGCTCCAGTAGGCCGTAAAGGTTGGCGCTGGGGTCGCGAAGGTAGATGTGGGTGAAGACCCGCGTCAGCGTGGCAGAAGACAGGACACGCGCCTCGGCCTCGGCCGTGGGGCCAAGGCCAAGGGTGACATCCTCAAGGGCACGAACCAGGAAGGGGAGCAGCTTGACGGGGCAGTCCTCGGTGCGGGCCAGCGGGCTCTCCAGGCCACTGGCGTAGAGCGTCTTCAGCAAATCACGAGCCTTCTTCTCCATGTCTGCGAAGGCCACGCAATCCTCGGCGAGAACCTTGGCCTTGCTGTCCAGCTCGACCCTTGTTGCCTCCAGCTCCTCCCCCAGCGCACTTAGGCGGTCGCGGCACTTCTTGAGCTTGGCCTCCCGGCCCTCGACGGCCTCCTCGCGAGCCTTCATGCCTTCTCCTTGCTCCTGGCAAAGATGAACCTCCTTCGCGAGCTGGTCTCGCAGGCCTTGCAGCTCGTCCTCTAGCGCCTTGCAACGACCGCGGACTTCAACCACCTCCCCTAGGGCTGCGTCATGAGCAGCCTTTGTCACAAGGAGGGCCTGCCTATCCTCGTCGCAGGCCGTCAAGGCTTGAACCAGCGCTGCCCGGATCGAGGCGTCGGAGCGAATCCATCCCGAAGCCAGCTCCAAGCGCCCGGCCACCAGGCGAGGGTCGGCACCAAGAAGATCCTGCCGCAGCCGGTCCAGTCCAGCAATGCCACGCGCCAGGACGGCAGGAGGAGCCGGGGAAGCAGCAGCCATCGAAATGGAGGAAGAAGGCGGCGACGTCAACACCACAGTGTCCTGAGGTGGAGCCTGCTGCACCCCAGCGGCTATGATGGCTGCAGTGGGCAAAGGCACCACGGGAGTCACTTGGGCCATGGGGGCTGAGCTCGCCCCCGCCTGCTCGACCAGGCCTCGCAAGGCCGACCGGGCAGGAGAAGCCCGCGCACCGTGGTCACCCTCCTCCGCAGGCGGAGGCGCCGCCGCGGATGAAGCCTCAGGAGCCCCCTTTAGCTTCTTCGCCACGGGCTCCAGCCTGTTCAAGAGATGTGAATGTCAAGCCTCCGCAGCAGAACAAGGAATAGAGACAAGGGGAGAGCACTTACGGGTCGTCGCCGGTGAGCTCGAGCAGCCTCCGTCCAAACTTGAAGCCTGACAGCCGGCTGGAAGGGTCAACCTCGGAAGCAGGAGACGCGCCTGCGGGCTGCCTCGGGGCATAGGCAGTCCCGCGGGAGATCAACCCGGTCCTTCCTTCTTCGGGATCGGGGGTGAGCTCCCGCCGACCTGCTCGTCTCCATCCTCATCATCATCATTGCTCGAAGAAAGGCGGAGGCTGCGGGGCCTGCGCCGGGTGAGCGGAGCCCTCGACTCTCCATCGGTCGCCCCATAGTCGGGCCCCTCTCCCCGCTCCTCTTCGTCCTCCTCCTTGCTGGAGCCGTCGGAGGGCACATCCATCGGTCCTTCGGAAGCCGCCACGGGCATGAGCCCGTCCCCGTTAAAAACGGGCCTAGACTTCACCACCTGCTCCCAGTCGTCGCGAAGGAACAAGGGCTTGGGAGCACCCTCCAACCTTGCCACCTCGCCCCCGACCAGAGATTGGAGGACCGCGGCCAAATCTTCGCCACTCAAGGCCGCGGGGCTCGGATGAGGCCTCCACATCAGAGGTGAGTACTGGCAGAGTGGAGCCAGCTGGTGCTCCAGGAACTCCTTCAGCAGCGACGCGCCGGTCAACTTCGCCGCCGCCATGCTGGCCGGCCTCAAGTCTGCGTCCATCTTCTCCAGCACCAGTCTCGCGCGAGGGTCCGTGAGCTCCACTCCGCCACAGTCGCCGGGGCTCGCGGGCGGCTCCGCGGGCAAAATCAGCCTAGGATGGACGCGCCCGGCATCTACCAAGACCCACTTGCTCCGGAAGTCCTCAGTCCTCTTCCCGGGATTCGAGATGGCAATGGTGCCGCCGTACGCGACAAAGCCCGCGCACGCGGAAGGAGAGCCGCGAGTGACCCAGAGGGAGAAGTAGTGGTGCAGCAAGGCCACCGAAGGCTGCACCCCTACGTGGGCTTCGCAGTAGTAAGCGAAGATCGCCAGAAGAAGAACGGAGTTGGGATGGAGATGCAGAGCCTGCATGTTGTAATGGCGGAGGACAGAGAAGAAGAACTCAGAGAAGGGAGGCACCAGGCCCGCAGCAATGGAGCTTACAAAGAGAGGATAAAAGGTGCTCCCTCGGCCCTCAGGGGTGGCGGAGCCGGCCTTGAACACCTTCGTCCCGTCGACGCCCTGCGCCGCCGCCATCCGGTGCAGCCGGTCAAGGCCAGCCTTGGACACATTCGGCAAGTCCAGAGCAGGAGAATACCAGGCTTAGGCCGAAGGCTGGCGAGGCGCCATGGCTTCCTAGGTCACGCAGCCGGAGTAGATCTAGAAGTTTGGAGGAAGAAAGGGAAGGCGCAAGAAAGGGAATCTGAGCAGCGACCGGAGAAAGCAAAGGCCAAGTCTGGGCAGATGCCGCTCCTTTATCAACCCGCGCGGTTGCTGAGGCACTCGCGTCCCATCAACCGCCACACGACGCCCAAGGCCGCGGGCTGTTAGGGCCCGCGGCGCTTCCCCCTTGCCCTTTCGCCTCTCGGCACGGCCAAGTCAAGGCAGGACTTGGGCCCGGGGGCTACTGTCGGCATTCTGGGAACGGGGGTCCCCAGACTTGCCTGCCTGCGGCCTGCGGCGTGGCTCAAAGGAGGTCCAGCATGGCCCATCTTCATCAGCACAAGACTCAAGACCCTCGCGAGGGGCCAAGCCTCACGAGGCGGACGACACGGAACTTCCTCAGGCACGGCCTCGTTAGGCTGGCTCGCGAGGAGGCGGAGAGATCAAGGCAGAGTACCTCGCGAGGTGCCCGTGACGCAAGCCATGACGACTCAGGGCGCCAGGCGGGCGCCAGTGCGCGCAGCGTCCTTCTTTCCTCTGTGGTGCAAAGGGGGAAAGCGCAGCCGCGGAGTACCGAGGCATCAGGCAAAGGTTGCCATTTCGGTGCAACAAGACCAAGACCAGGAGGACTACGAGATGGAGGTCACCATGGAGCCCAGGACGGCGTCATCACCAGAGCTTTGCGCAGGCGAAGACTGCTTTTGTCAGGATAGTTGATGCTTGCTGTTCCCCTGCAAATTAGCCCGCCATTGTTGGCTCCCTTCCCGCTCGATATTTGGGAAGAGGACCAGGGCCTCTATAAATAGGACCAGCCACCCACACGGCAAGGGGGTTCGGTGGGGTTCGGTTCGGTTGGGTTCGGTTCGATGGGGTTCGGTTCGGTTGGGTTCGGTTCGGTGAGGTTCATTCGTTCGGTTCAGGTAGAAAAGGGGAGCGAAAGAGAGAGAGAGAGAGAAGGGTGACTGAACTCCTCCTAGCAGTTCGTCGCCCCAGCCAAGAACAGACCCTCGCGAGGCTGTTCTTCCTTGTATTGTTCATCATCACCAGCCCCAGGAGGCAATCCACCAACCACACACTGGATTAGGGTATTACACCTAAACGGTGGCCCGAACCAGTATAAATCTTGTGTCTCTTGTGCAGTTCTTTCAGTAGTTTTAGATCTTTGCGAGACGGGGAGGTAGAAGGCGTAATCTCCGCGCGCACCCCAGTGTTCGAACCTTAAGGGTCTGCCGGAACCCGAGATCCGACAGTTACTTGGTGCTCGTTACAAATTATCCTATCACAAAACTATCTGTTACCACTTATTTCAGTACTTGCAGAGAATACCTTGCTAGAAACTGCTTATCATTTCCTTCTGCTCCTCGTTGGATTTGACACTCTTACTTATCGAAAGGACTACGATAGATCCCCTATACTTGTGGGTCATCAAGACTCTTTTCTGGCGCCGTTGCTTGGGAGTGAAGCACCTTTGGTAGGTGGAATTTGGTAAGGAAAATTTATATAGTGTGCTGAAATTTACTATCACTTGTACTATGGAAAGTAATCCTCTGAGGGGCTTGTTCTGGGTATCTTCACCCCGGCCAGTAGAGCAAAGAGTTGCTCCTCAAAGTATTGAACCTAATGAAAATGAAAATTTCTGCTTTGAAATTCCTTTGGGTATGATAGAAAAACTGCTAGCTAATCCTTTTGCGGGAGATGGAACAACGCATCCTGATGAGCACCTAATATATGTGGATTAAGTTTGTGGATTATTTAAGCTTGCAGGTGTACCTGGAGATGTTATTAAGAAGAAGGTCTTCCCTTTATCTTTGAAGGAAGATGCATTGACATGGTATAGGCTATGTGATGATACGGGGTCATGGAACTACAAACGATTGAAATTGGAATTTCATCAGAAGTTTTATCCTATGCATCTTGTTCATCATGATCGCAATTATATATATAATTTTTGGCCTCGCGAATGAGAAAGCATCGCTCAAGCTTGGGGGAGGCTTAAATCAATGTTATATTCATGCCCCAATCATGATCTCTCAAGAGAGATGATTATTCAAAATTTATATGCTCGGCCTTTTTGATAACAATCGCACCATGCTCGATACTTCTTGTGCTGGCCCTTTTATGACGAAGACTATTGAATTGAAATGGGATTTATTGGAAAGGGTTAAATGCAACTCTAAAGATTGGGACCTCGAGGAAGGTAACGATTCAGGTATGACACCTAAGTTTGATTGTGTTAAATCTTTTATGGATACCAATGTTTTCCATAAATTTAGCACTAAATATGGACTTGACTCTGAGATAGTAGCTTCTTTCTGTGAATCTTTTGCTACTTATGTTGATCTCCCCAAGGAGAAGTGGTTTAAATATCATCCTCCCATAGAAGTAAAAGTATCTGCACCTATTAAAGTTGAAGAAAAGACTATCACTTATAGTGATCCTATTGTTCCTACTTCTTATGTTGAGAAACCACCTTTCCCTGTTAGGATAAAGGATCATGCTACAGCTTCAACTGTGGTTTGTAAAAGCAATATTAGAACATATACACCTCCTGAGCAAGTTAAAGTTGAACTAATATTGCTATTGTTAAAGATATTTTGGCTGATAATATTGATGGGCATGTTATTTATTTCTGTGATGAAACTGCTAGAATTGCTAAACCTTGTGCTAAAGATAAACCTAGACCTGTGGTAGGCATGCCTGTTATTTCTGTTAAAATAGGAGATCATTGTTATCATGGATTATGTGATATGGGTGACAGTGCTAGTGCAATACCTGTTGACCTATATAGAGAAATAATGCATGATATTGCACCTGTTGATTTAGATGATATTGATGTCACAATTAAACTTGCCAATAGAGATACTATTTCACCAATGGGAACTGTTAGAGATGTTGAAGTTTTGTGTGGGAAAACTAAATATCCTTCTAATTTTCTTGTTCTTGGTTCCCCACAAGATAGCTTTTGTCCCATTATATTTGGTAGACCCTTCTTAAACACTGTTAATGCTAAGATAGATTGCAAAAAGGATGTTGTTACTATCGTTTTAGATGATATGTCTCATGAATTTAATTTCTCTAAATTTAGTAGACAACACCGTGAAGAAGAATTACCTAGTAAGGACGAAATTATTGGTCTTGCTTCTATTGCCGTACCTCCTAGTGATCCTTTAGAACAATACTTGCTAGACCATGAAAATGATATGTTTATGAATGAAAGAAGGGAAATAGATGAAGTATTCTTTAAACAGGAACCTATTCTGAAACACAATTTGCCTATTGAAATCCTAGGGGATCCTCCTCCACCCAAGGGTGATCCCGTGTTTGAGCTTAAACCGTTGCCTGATACTCTTAAATATGCTTATCTTGTTGAGAAAAAGATATATCCTATTATTATTAGTCCTAACCTTTCAGAGCATGAGGAAGAGAGATTATTGAAAACTCTGAAGAAGCACCGTGTTGCTATTGGGTATAGTCTTGATGATCTTAAGGGCATTAGTCCCACTCTATGTCAACATAAAATAAATTTGGAAGAAGATGCTAAACCTGTTCATGATCATCAACGACGACTGAATCCTAAAATGAAAGAAGTGGTAAGAAAGGAAATACTAAAGCTCCTTGAGGTAGGTATAATCTATCCCGTTGCTGATAGTCAGTGGGTAAGTCCTATCCGTTGTGTCCCTAAGAAGGGAGGTATTACTGTGGTTCCTAATGATAAAGATGAATTGATTCCTCAAAGAATTACTACAGGTTATAGGATGGTAATTGATTTCCGCAAATTAAATAAGGCCACTAAAAAGGATCATTACCCCTTACCTTTTATCGATCGAATGCTAGAAAGATTATCCAAACATACACATTTTTGCTTTCTAGATGGTTATTCTGGTTTCTCTCAAATACCTGTGTCAGCCAAGGTTCAATCAAAGACTACTTTTACTTGCCCTTTTGGTACTTTTGCTTATAGACGTATGCCTTTTGGTTTATGTAATGCACCTACGACCTTTCAAAGATGCATGGTGGCTATATTTTCTGACTTTTGTGAAAAGATTTGTGAGGTTTTCATGGATGATTTCTTCATCTATGTATCTTCTTTTGATGATTGCTTGAGCAACCTTGATCGAGTTTTGTAGAGATGTGAAGAAACTAATCTTGTCTTGAATTGGGAAAAGTGCCACTTTATGGTTAATGAAGGTGTTGCCTTGGGGCATAAAGTTTCTGAAAGAGGCATTGAAGTTGATAAAGCCAAGGTTGATGCTATTGAAAAGATGCCATGCCTCAAGGACATCAAAGGTATAAGAAGTTTCCTTGGTCACACTGGATTTTATAGGAGGTTCATTAAAGACTTCTCAAAAATTTCTCGGCCTCTGACTAATTTATTACAAAAAGACATACCATTTGTCTTTGATGATGATTGTGTAGAAACATTTGAAATACTTAAGAAAGCATTGATCTCTGAACCTATTGTTCAGCCACCTGATTGGAATTTACCCTTTGAAATTATGTGTGATGCTAGTGATTATGTTGTAGGTGTTGTTCTAGGGCAAAGAGTTGATAATAAATTAAATGTTATTCAATATGCTAGTAAAACCCTAGACAATGCTCAAAGAAATTATGCTACTACTGAAAAAGAATTCTTAGCAGTTGTATTTGCTTGTGATAAGTTCAGACCTTATATTGTTGATTCTAAAGTAACTATTCACACTGATCATGTTGCTATTAAATATCTTATGGAAAAGAAAGATGCTAAACCTAGACTTATTTTATGGGTTCTCTTGCTATAAGAATTTGACTTACATATTGTTGATAGAAAGGGAGCTGAGAACCCCATTGCAGACAACTTGTCTAGGTTATAAAATGTGCTTGATGACCCACTACCTATTGATGATAGCTTTCCTGATGAGCAATTAAATGTCATAAATGCTTCTCATACTGCTCCATGGTATGCTGATTATGCTAATTACATTGTTGCCAAATTCATACCACCTAGTTTCACATACCAGCAAAAGAAAAAGTTCTTCTATGATTTGAGGCATTACTTTTGGGGACCCACATCTTTATAAAGAAGGAGTAGATGGTGTTATTAGACGTTGTGTACCTGAGCATGAATAGGAACATATCCTACGCAAGTGTCACTCCGAAGCTTATGGAGGACACCATGCTGGAGATAGAACTGCACATAAGGTATTGCAATCTGGTTTTTATTGGCCAACTCTCTTCAAGGATGCCCGTAAGTTTGTCTTATCTTGTGATGAATGTTAGAGAATTGGTAATATTAGTAGACGTCAAGAAATGCCTATGAACTATTCACTCATTATTGAACCATTTGATGTTTGGGGCTTTGACTACATGGGACCTTTTCCTACCTCTAATGGATATACACATATTTTAGTTTCTGTTGATTACGTTACCGAATGGGTAGAAGCTATTCCAACTAGTAGTGCTGATCATGACACTTCTATTAAAATTCTTAAAGAAGTTATTTTTCCAAGATTTGGAGTCCCTAGATATTTAATGACTGATGGTGGTTCACATTTTATTCATGGTGCATTCCGTAAAATGCTTGCTAAGTATGATGTTAATCATAGAATTGCATCCCCTTATCACCCTCAGTCTAGTGGACAAGTAGAATTGTGTAATAGAGATCTCAAATTAATTTTGCAAAAGACTGTCAACAGGTCTAGAAAGAATTGGTCCAAGAAACTTGATGATGCATTATGGGCCTATAGAACGGCATATAAAAATCCTATGGGTATGTCTCCGTATAAAATGGTTTATGGAAAAGCATGTCACTTACCTCTCGAACTAGAACACAAGGCATATTGGGCTATTAAAGAGCTCAGTTATGATTTTAAACTTGCCGGTGAGAAGAGGTTATTTGATATTATCTCACTTGATGAATGGAGAACCCAAGCCTACAAAAATGCCAAGTTGTTTAAAGAAAAAGTTAAAAGATGGGATGATAACAAGATACAAAAGCGTGAGTTTAATGTAGGTGATTATGTAGGTTCCGGTGCCCTAAAAATCAACAACTTCGAAGGCACAAATCCGAAGGTGGTGAATGGTCAAAGAATCAAACATTATATCTCAGGTAATCCCATAAATGTTGAAACCAATGTTATTGAAACCGTAACCCCGTAGGAATACATAAGGGACACTTTCCTGAATGTTTCAGGCTCCGAAAAGGAATAGGTATGTGGTACGGTAAGTAAACCGACTCCAAAACAGTTTTTAAGGCAATATTTCTCCGTTCTGGAATATTTAGAAAAATAGAAAAATAAGAAGCAGTCCAGGAAGGACACGAGGCCTCCACGTGGGTGGAGGGCGCGCCCTACCCTACTGGGCGCGCCCCCTACCTCGTGGGCACCAAGTGCGCTCTCCGGACTCCGTTTTCTTACACGACACGTATTTTGGTCGGTAAAAATTCATTATATAATCTCCCGAAGGTTTTGACTCCTGTATCACACAAATACCCTCTGTTCTTGTTCCGAGCCATTTCCTATCAGGGTCGTCAAGGTCAGGCATCATGTCGCCCTCCTCCTCCAACAATGGTGACAATGATGCTTGGCTAATGAAGATAGAGATGAAGAGGGAAGAACCCATGGAGATCAACAAGGATGAAGGGATCAAAAAGGCCATGGAGGATCACGCTCCGGCAGCAGAAGACATCCTTCAACTTGATCACAATCTTCTTACCCCAACTGAGATCGAAGCTTTCAAGATGATTGAGTTATCTCGTAGACAGAACAAGTATCTCACACGTGAAAATACTTTGTTGAAGGAGCATATTGTTGCACTCAAGGGCATTATCTGCAAACTAGAGGACCTCTTATGCTCGATGTGTGACTATCCATCATCATCTCCATCTTCTCCACCAACAAAGAAGAATTGAGCATCGGGTATGGGCAATCCCCTTGGCAACTGGCAAGCTTGGGGGAGTGCCCCAGTATCGTATCACCATCACTTTTATCTTTACCGTTTTTCTTAGTTCGATCCTTTTGGTAATATCTTGATCTAGTAGAATAAAGTTTATGTCATGATCTAGTTTTGAGTTTTGCTTTATGATCCCTCTATGTAATCGAGTCTGTGAGCTATACATAATAAAGATTAGTGTTGAGTCAAGGGCTTGATTATTTTGCCATGATCCTAAGTGAATAAAAGAAAAGAGAAATAAATAAAAAGGAAACAAAGAGATCATATGGATCTTATGGAGAGTAATGAGCTCACATAGAAAAAGTATGATGAATAAAACTTGTTGAGAGTTGACAAACATAGTTTTGGTCATCGTTGCAATTAATAGGAAGTAATAAAGAAAGGGAGGTCTTCACATATAAATATACTATCTTGGACATCTTTTATGATTGTGAGCACTCATTAAAATATGACATGCTAAAGAGTTCACGTTGGACAAGGAAGACAATGTAATGGGTTATGTTTTCTTATATCTGAGATAAATTATATTGTCATGGATCATCCAACATGGTTGAGCTTGCCTTTCCCCCTCATGCTAGCCAAATTCATCGCACCAAGTAGAGATACTACTTGTGCTTCCAAATACCCTTAAACAAGTTTTGCCATGAGAGTCCACGATACCTACCTATGGATTGAGTAAGATCCTCCAAGTAAGTTGTCATCGGTGCAAGCAATAAAAATTGCTCTCTAAATATGTATGACTTATTAGCGTGGGAGAAAATAAGCTTTATACGATCGTGTGATATGGAAGAAATAAAAGTGATAGACTGCATAATAAAGGTCCATATCACAATTGCAATATAAAGTGACGTTCTTTCACATTAAGATTTTGTGCATCCAACCATAAAAGCGCATGACAACCTCTGCCTCCCTCTGCAAAGTGCCTATCTTTTACTTTTATCTCCTACCTTGCATAAGAGTCATGGTGATCTTCACCCTTCCTTTTTACATTTTATCCTTTGGAAAGCACGGTATGTTGGAAAGATCCTGGTATATATGGCTAATTGGATGTGAGTTTTCATGAACTATTATTGTTGACATTGCCCTTGAGGTAAAATGTTGGGAGGCAAAACTATAAGCCCCTATCTTTCTCTGTGTCCGATTAAAACTCCATACCCATAAGTATTGCGTGAGTGTCAGCAATTGTGGAAGACTATATGATAGTCTTAATAGCATGGTAATTTGCTTAAAATCCTAATATGCTTGGTATGCAAGATTAATAATAAAACTTTCTTATGAGTGTGTTGAATACTAAGAAAAGTTTGATGCTTGATGATTGTTTTGAGATATGGAGGTAATAATATCAAAGTCATGCTAGTTGAGTAGTTGTGAAATTGAGAAATACTTGTGTTGAAGTTTGCAACTCCCTTAGCATGCACGTATGGTAAACGTTATGCAACAAATTTGAAACATGAGGTGTTATTTGATTGTCCTCCTTATGAGTGGCGGTCGGGGACGAGCAATGGTCTTTTCCTACCAATCTATCCCCCTAGGAGCATGCGCGTAGTGCTGAGGTTTTTGATGACTTGTAGATTTTTGCAATAAGTATGTGAGTTCTTTATGACTAATGTTGAGTCCATGGATTATACGCACTCTCACCCTTCCATCCTTGCTAGCCTCTTCGGTACCGTGCATTGCCCTTTCTCACATTGAGAGTTGGCGCAAACTTCACCGGTGCATCCAAACCCCGTGATATGATACGCTCTTTCACACATAAACCTGCTTATATCTTCTTCAAAACACCCACCATACCTACCTATTATGGCATTTCCATAGCCATTCCGAGATATATTGCCATGCAACTTTCCACCATTCCATTCATCATGACACATTCATCATTGTCATATTGCTTAGCATGTTCATGTAGTTGACATAGTATTTGTGGCAAAGCCACCATTCGTAATTCTTTCATACATGTCACTCTTGGTTCATTTCATATCTCGGTACACTGCTGGAGGCATTCATATAGAGTCATCTTTGTTCTAGTATCGAGTTGTAATCACTGAGTTGTAAATAAATAGAAGTGTGATGATCATCATTATTAGAGCATTGTCCCAAGTGAGGAATAAAAAAAAGAGAAAGGCCATAAAAAAGGAGAAGGCCCCCCAAAAAAGAAAGGCCATAAAAAAAGAGAAGGCCCAAAAAATGAGAGAAAAAGAGAGAAGGGACAATGCTACTATCCTTTTACCACACTTGTGCTTCAAAGTAGCACCATGATCTTCATAGTAGAGAGTCTCTCATGTTATCACTTTGATATACTATTGGGAATTTTTCATTATAGAACTTGGCTTGTATATTCCAACAATGGGCCTCCTCAAGTGCCCTAGGTCTTCGTGAGCAAGCAAGTTGGATGCACACCCACTAGTTTCTTTTGTTGAGCTTTCATACATTTATAGCTCTAGTGCATCTGTTGCATGGCAATCCCTACTCCTTGCATTAACATCAATCGGTGGGCATCTCCGTAGCCCATTGATTAGCCTCGTTGATGTGAGACTTTCTCCTTTTTTGTCTTCTCCACATAACCCCCTCATTATATTCTATTCCACCCATAGTGCTATGTCCATGGCTCGCGCTCATATATTGCGTGAAAGTTTATAGGTTTGATTTTACTAAAGTATGAAACAATTGCTTGGCTTGTCAACGGGGTTGTGCATGATGAGAGCATTCTTGTGTGACGAAAATGAAACATGACTAAACTATATGATTTTGTAGGGATGAACTTTCTTTGGCCATGTTATTTTGAGAAGACATAATTGCTTTGTTAGTATGCTTGAAGTATTATCATTTTTATGTCAATATGAACTTTTGTCTTGAATCTTTCGGATCTGAATATTCATACCACAATTAAGAAGAATTACATTAAAATTATGCCAAGTAGCACTCCGCATCAAAAATTCTGTTTTTATCATTTACCTACTCGAGGACGAGCAGGAATTAAGCTTGGGAATGCTTGATACGTATCCAATGTATCTATAATTTTTGATTGCTCCATGCTATATTATCTACTGTTTTGGAAATTATTGGGCTTTATTATCCACTTTTATATTATTCTTGGGACTAACCTATTAACCGGAGGCCCAACCCAGAATTGTTGTTTTTGCCTGTTTTAGGGTTTCGAAGAAAAGGAATATCAAACGGAGTCCAAATGGAATGAAACCTTCAGAAACATGATTTTCTCATCAGATAAGATCCAGGAGACTAGGACCCTCCGTCAAGAAAGCCATGAGGCAGCCATGAGGGTGGAGGGCGCCCCCCCAGGGCGCGCCCCCTGCCTCGTGGGCCCCTTGAAGCTCCACCGACGTACTTCTTCCTCCTATATATACCCACTGTCGGTGTCAAAACCGGCGGATCTCGGGTAGGGGGTCCCGAACTGTGCGTCTAGGCGGATGGTAACAGGAGGCAGGGGACACGATGTTTTACCCAGGTTCGGGCCCTCTTGATGGAGGTAAAACCCTACGTCCTGCTCGATTTATTCTTGATGATATGGGTATTACAAGAGTTGATCTACCACGAGATTGGAGAGGCTAAACCCTAGAAGCTAGCCTATGGTATGATTGTATGTTGTCCTACGGACTAAAACCCTCCAGTTTATATAGACACCGGAGGGGGCTAGGGTTACACAAGGTCGGTTACAAAGGAGGAGATATACATATCCGTATTGCCTAGCTTGCCTTCCACGCCAAGTAGAGTCCCATCCGGACACGAGACGAAGTCTTCAATCTTATATCTTCATAGTCTAATAGTCCGGCCAAAGGATATAATCCGGCTGTCCGGATACCCCCTAATCCAGGACTCCCTCAGTAGCCCCTGAACCAGGCTTCAATGACGATGAGTCTGGCGTGCAGTATTGTCTTCGGCATTGCAAGGCGGGTTCCTCCTCCGAACACATCACAGAAGAGTTTGAATACCAGGATAGTGTCCGACCCTGCAAAATAAATTCCACATACCCCCGAAGAGAGAATAATATTTCCACAAATCTTAATCTGCTGACACGCTTTGGCAACATGACATCAGGCCATGGCTCGGTGATTATCCGAACCGTTTTTCTTCAACCAGCTCCACACATAACGCGAGGCAGTTTCTTGACGCGTCTTGTCAAAGAATCGATCGTGTTCCCCTAATTACGGGATTCTCATCAATACGGTCGTGGGTAAGCCAACCGCGCCTAGGACTCCTAGATTTTAGGCAAGTCCCAAACGGCCACTAGGAGGACGCTTGATATTCACCCTCTTTATAAAGGGACAAGGCTTTTACTTTTTTCCCTCCCGTGCTCAATCGAATCCTTCCCCCGCCTCGAATTCTAACACCCAAAGCCCAGGTCAGGTGCTTCGACCTTCAATCATGTCCGAATCTAGCCTTCAAAGTCGGTGGATGCCCTCCTCCGTTACGGAAGAGGATATCAAGAAGTTGAGGGAGGCCAGATACCTGACCGCCGAGGTTTCGCATCGGCTGCCTGCCCGAGGGCAGGTCGTCCCTACACCCGAACCCAACGAGAACCTCGTGTTCATCTCCCACTTCCTCCGAGGTCTAGGCCTCACTCTGGATCCCCTCGTTAGGGGTTTGATGTTCTATTATGGGCTAGATTTCTACGATCTAGCCCCGGACTCCTTTCTCCACATCTCGACATTTATTGTTGTATGTGAGGCCTTCCTCCGCATTACCCCTCACTTCGGCCTGTGGCTCAAGACCTTTGACGTGAAGCTGAAGGTGGTCGAGGGGCAGCATGTAGCGTGCGGAGGCGCATTAATAAGCAAGATCGCTGGAGCTCCGTGGCCAGAGGGTTCCTTTCTAGAGGTGTCTGGATTATTGCAACGGGAGTGGTTTTACATCACAGCTCCCAGAAGTGCCAAGTGGGTGGCTGCCCCTGCTTTCCGCTCGGGCCCTCCACCACAACTGATGTCATGGATTAGCAGAGGGCTGAGCTGGGGTCCAGCCAAGGACGTGCCTATACTGCAGAGCCGCATTCAAGATCTCTTCGAAGGAGATTTCAGTCTGGTTACAGTGGTGCAAGTCATGATGGTTCGTCGAGTCCAGCCTTGCAAACGCCGGCCCCTCCGGATGTGGGAGTTCAACCCAGAAGGACCGCGCACTATTCGGAATTTCCTCGGCTTGACGCACGAGGAGATGTATAAATCATTCTTCAGACCCCAAATAGAGTGTTCGGATACTACCGAGGACGTGGGCCTGAGTAGCAACCGCACCGCCGACCAAGTAAGTAATCCTCTAGCCGAACACATCGTCTTTCATTAATCATGACATCATTCTGAGAAATCGCTCTTTGACCAGGACTGGCTAACAAAGGCGAAGATGATTCGGTGTTCGGCCCCCCTTCCTGAGGATTTGGACAATCCGGTACTGGAAAAGATGCTCGAGCTAGATCCTTGCCCGGAGCCCTCAAAGGAAGATAAAGGGGGGAATAATGAGGGCGAAAGCGGGCCCCCACCGCTACCAATTCCAACTGAGGGAATGAGCGCCTCTACGAGGGAGGATAACAAAGGGGAAGAATCCGACATTCTCTTACCCTGGGGAAGGAAGAGGACCGCCTCTGAAGATCCGAAAGCCAAGGCTTCCAAACAAGAGAAGAAATCTCCACCAAACGGTCCGGCCCCGGAGGGTGTTCTTGCCACACAAAGTCCGTGCGGAGATCAGCCCTCTAACGAGCTGTAAGTTATCGAAAAATACTTGATAGTAAAGATATTCTACCTTTCTTCCAAGGAAAATAACTGAAGTATTTATCTCGCAGTTCAGATCTTAGCCCTTCTCAGCAAAGCTCCTCTTCGGGGGATCTTCTTCCAGAGATGATGGAGAGCGAAACGCCTCCCCCGGACTCCCCGCTCAAGAAGCGGGCGACCATGAAGTGTCGTCTCGGAGGGCCTCCCCGGATCCGGTGAGGCCAAAAGATAATCCTATGGTCACCCGAAGTCCACAGTATCCGGCTCTTGAAGAGAGCAAACAGAAGAGTCCGACACCGTCTGGTATGTGGTTGGACGTACTGAGGGAGCTGTTGGAGTGAGCGGCCATCTGAGAAGAACACCGTAAGTTGATGGGTACGGTGATGGAAAGAATTTTGTCCGCCGAAAGCGGGTTGCATGAAGCCTTTATGAGTCTACTGACGGGGTTTGAGGTACGTGAAAAGATATACTTTTTGACAGTACCGCACATTTTTAGGTGTGCCCTGTGTAGATAGTAGCCCCTGAGACTCTGGTTGTCGTCGAGAACGGCGGTGAACAGAGGATCGTAGTCCTCGGTAATAACCAAACCGCCTTCATGTGCAGGTGGTTGAAGCTCCGGTGGCTAGCCGGACTAATGAGTTTGCCGAACTAAAGCGGTAACTGGATGCGGCAGATGCCGACATCGAGCTTGTTAACAAGCGGCTTAACGAGGCACAGGGTAAGTGATGTTATCTGGTGAATGTCACATAGGAAGAGCAGTGTAACGCCAATATCTTTAATATGTTGTGACTGCAGATGGAGCTGCCACCGTGGAGACCCTTCGGGCGGAACTTGCCCTAGCCAAGGAACAAGCAAGAATTAGTAATGCGGCCGCTTTAAAGGCGGCCGAAGAGTTAAGAGCCGAAAAGGCTGCACATTGCGAGAGCAAAGACAAAATGGCCAAGATGGCTGTAAAGTTAAAAGACACTGCCGACCATTGCCAGTTCCTTGAAGAAGAGAACTGAGCGAAGGCGACGGACCTTGAAAAGGCCATGATGGCGGCCAAAGACACCCGCTCTGCCATGAGGGCAAGGAAGGAAGAGCTGCGTGAAGCTGGTGATATTGTGGCTGGGAAGCCCTTTTTGTTGTGGAGGAAGTTCGGAGATCCGCGGTATGCCCCTATGGATCGGCTGTGGAGTTCGGCAGACGCATATCTGGATTTGACGGCGAGTGCCGTCGATGCGGCCGAATACTTCCGAGATCAAACAGACCGTGAAGTGGACAAGCTATTCTGGTCGCAGTTTAACATGCCAGAGCGTCCGCTTCCACTAACTGATGACCTTGCCGAATGGACCGAACTCAATAGATTGCCCGGACTTGCCATGAGGTCCGTCGTAGATCATCTATGGCCGGAAAAGCCGAAGCCGAACAGCTATTTCATCTTAGTGCAGCAGTTCCATGGTGCGGGGCCGCGCATCAATGCAATGAAGAGGTCGACGTGCATAGAAGGCTCGCGGATGGCCCTTGCCCGTATCAAAGCATACTGGGCGGAGATGGATGCTACCACTGTTGCGGCACAGGGTTCGGCCATAGGCCGAGTGGCTGCCGAGCACTATTTTGAAGAAGGTCTTGAGGGCGCTCGTTTGATAGAGGCCAAGTGCTCGAAGAATATTATGTTTGAGTGACATGTATTCCTATTGTAAAAACAATGTTTATGGAATTTATTAAGGTTGTATTTATACTTTGGCCTGAAAGTAATATGATGCCTCCTGTGCGGCCGTTTATGTATATATGTATATAACCTGAAAGATTGCAGTCGTCGGCTTCAACCCCCACGCATATAATGCGGAGGTGTTCGCAGAAGACGCATGTTCACACTTAATCCAACGTCTTGGTCCTATTAAGGAGGTGATAGCACAGCGAACAAGGCAACTGGACTATAATGCTTTAACACTTTCACTTGGCCATAGGAGTTTGACGGTGGGTCTACTATATAGCCCCTGGTGGCTCCGCACTCTCCCGAATTCGGGGTGCGTACACGCCTGGCCGGGAAATAGCCCTTCGTTAAGGCGGAGGAATTCTCACATTCCGATATGTCATCGAGTGGTTGACCAGTCTCACGCTGTAACGCCCTCGATGCGGCTATAGCTGCCACGTGTCGAGGCACGACTTAGAGACATAACCGCATTGAAAGCAATGTCGCAAGTTAGGCAATCATCACAACATCCCATGTAATATAGATAATAAAAGGGGAGATACATAGTTGGCTTACACTCGCCACGTCAATCAAAGTACATAAATAGCACACATCATCCAAACACTCATGGCCCGACTACGGCGCCAAAATAGAAGATAACCCAACATGCGACACGGTCCCAATCACCCCCACCTGGGCACCACTACTGATCATCAGGAAAGGACACATAGTAACGTTGAGAGTCCTCGTTGAACTCCCACTTGAGCTCGTACGCCTCACCTGGAGCGGTATCACCTGGACCTGCATCTGGTGTAATAGTAATCTGTGAGCCACAGGGACTCAGCAATCTCGCACCCTCGCGATCAGGACTATTTAAGCTTATAGGTAGGGTAAGGAAAATATATGTGGGGCTGCAGCAAGCGACTAGCATATATGGTGGCTATCTTATTCGCAAAAGAGAGCGAGAAGAGGAGGCAAGGCGCGAGCGAGAAACTAGAGAGCAACCTATGCAAACATTACTCCAACACCGTGTCCACTTCCCGGACTCCGCCGAGAAGAGGCCATCACGGTAACACACTCAGTTGATTCATTTTAATTAAATTAAGGTTCAGGTTATCTACATCCGGACATTAACAAATTCCCATCTGCCCATAACCGTGGGCACGGCTTTCGAAAGTTCAATCCCTACAGGGGAGTCCCAACTTAGCCCATGACAAGCTCTCACGATCAACGAAGGAATAGACCTCCACCCGAGACATTCCGATCAGACTCGGTATCCCGGTACAACAAGACATTTCGACAGGTTAAAACAAGACCAGCAACACTGCCCGAATGTGCCAACAAATCCCGATAGGAGCTGCACATATCTCATTCTCGAGGCACACTCAGATGAGACTAGCTACGAGTAAAAAAAACCAACCCTCAAGTTTCCTCGAGGTGGCCCCGCAGGCAGCTCGGTTCGCACCAACACTCAGAGGAGCACTGGCCCCGGGGGGGGGGGGGGGGTTAAAATAAGATAACCCTCGGGCTCCGAAAACCCAAGGGAAAAGAGGCTAGGTGGCAAATGGTAAGACCAAGGTTGGGCATTGCTGGAAAAGCTTTAATCAAGACAAACTATCAAGGGGTTCCCATTATAACCCAACCGCGTAAGGAACGCAAATTCCGGGAACATAACACCGATATGACGGAAACTAGGGCGGCAAGAGTGGAACAAAACACTAGGAGAGAGGCCGAGCCTTCCACCCTTTACCAATTATATAGATGCATTAATATAACATAGAAATATAATGATATCCCAACAAGTAAATAGATGTTCCAACAAGGAACGGCCTCCAATCTTCACCTGCAACTAGCAACGCTATAAGAAGGGCTGAGCAAAGCGGTAACATAGCCAATCAACGGTTTGCTAGGACAAGGTGGGTTAGAGGTTTAACATGGCAATTTGGGAGGCTGACAAGCAAGTGGTAGGCATCGTAGCATTGGCATAGCAAAAGAGCGAGTAAACTAGCATAGCAAAGATAGTAGTGATTTCGAGGGTATGATCATCTTGCCTGCAAAGCTGTCAGAGTTGACTGGATCCTCAGAATCAAACTCAACGGGCTCCTCGTTAGCGAACTCGTCTCCCGGCTCTACCCAACAAGACAAACAAGCAACAAGGACACAATCAACCACGTGCAAGGATCAATCAATATGATGAAATGATGATATGCTATGCGGGATGCGATGCGGGATGCAAAATGCAAGATATCATTGGAAAAGCATGAACCTGGCCTCAACTTGAAAAACCAAGTGTGCCACTGGAAAGAAGAGATGAAATCACTTGAAAACGATATAAAGATCGCCGGAATCGGAGTTACGGTTTGGAAATGGCAAGCGATTCAAAATTGGCACCGGTCTGCGATTTACAGCAAGTAGGCCTCTAAATGCAACGAAATGAACATGCTACAGCACTCAAACATGGCATGAAAATACATGGCAGGGAAGCATTCAAGATGCTTAACAAAAGTCTAGCACTGAGCTACGGCCAATTCATCCATTAACAGGTTCAAACAAGCATGGCAAAAAACGCAAATGGTAAACAGATCTCAGACTTTGTGAAATTAACACTTGTCTGAAATTTCAGATCATATAGCCCTCTTCGGAGCAACAAAACAACATGCTACAGGACCTGATTATGACAAAGAAGAACATGGCATGGAGCTACTCAACAAGCTTAACAAAAGTCCCTTAGTGACCTTGATCCAAAAGGGATCCGAAAATATACTAACAAGCACATGAACATAGCAAAAACATAATCAGTTTTCAGACTTAGTGAAAACTGACACATGCCGAAATTTAACTCAAGTAGGCATGTTTACGAGCTCGATGCACTCACTACGGTGCAAGTCATGGCAAGACAAGCATACATCCATTAAGAAGGCGCAAAATGCAAGCTAGACATGGCAAGAACAATAGCATGGCATGCACGGATCAACTACAACATCACCGGCAAAATTGCAAACGAGTTGACAATCTGCCCAGATTCACAACGAAGCAAAAGTAGAGCTCGATTGACTCAAGATAGGGTGCTCCATAATTGCAAACAAAGACATGGATGGATAGAACACTACAACATTAACAAAAGTCCTTTACTGATCATCCTCAAAAGAGGCACGGATCACTAGGAAACAACATGAACATGTGACATCATGAACTAAAAAATCCCAGGACTTAGTGAAATTACTGTCCCTGAAAACAGAGTTACCGGGTGCCTCACTTTGCAAGCTTGCACTAGGCACCACACACATCACAAAAATACATGGGTTGCACCTCTGGAAAGATGACAAAACCCTTAACAAAACATATGTAGAACTCATGGGCATATCATGCACACATTAATCATGGCAAAAATGACAAAAGTCTAAGATGAAGTAGCAGATATGACAATTAACTCAAGTAGCCCTCTTCTAATAGCATTTCGGGCATCAGGATGAGCTCAAATGAAAATGATGCAATGGAATGAAATGATGTACTCTCTGAGACGAACATTTTGATATGCTATATGCATGATTCGGAGCTACGGATGCAAAGTTACAGGGCCTCGAACAGGGCAACATGGATCTGCAATTTTCAGGACTTAGAAGAAAAAAAACAACTTCCTCAGATCTAGGGTTAGGCACAGAATTCGAGGCGGTCGGCGAGGCACTGTAGACGACGGAGTTGAGGTCACCGGCGAGGTGGGTTCGTCGGCGAGGAGAAGAGGGGAGGCGAGGCCGGCCTCTCCCCGGCCGGATCTGGCGGCGGGCGGCGGCGGGCGCCCTCGGCGATGGCTCCCGAGGCACGGGGAAGGCGAGGAGGCGCGGGGCTCCGGCGACGAGCTCCGGCCAGCTTGTGGCCGGCGATGATGGCGGGCGGCGGAGGCGGCGATCGGGCGCGAGGGAGGCGGCGGCGGCTTGCGGGCGAGGAGGCGCGCGAGGAAGTGGGCCTCGGGGGCCAGCTGCGGGCCTCGCGGGCCGGCAGCGCTGGCGGTGATGTGGGGCTCGCGGGGCTGATGTGGCGGCGGCGGAGCGGGTCGGACAATGTCCGGCCCGGTGGATTTTGTCCGGCGGCGGCGATGTGGCGATGGATCTAGGGTTTCGGGAGGAAGCGGAAGGAGAAATTCGGGAGTGTCTTTAAATAGGCATAGAGGGAGCTAGGAGAGTCCAAATGAGGTGTGGTTTTCGGCCACGCGATCGTGATCGAACGCTCTAGGTGATGGAGCAGAGTTTGGTGGGTTTTGGGCCAAATTGGATGGGTGTTGGGCTGCAACATACACGAGGCCTTTTTGGTCCCTCGGTTAACCGTTGGAGTATCAAACGAAGTCCAAATGGTACGAAACTTGACAGGCGGTCTACCAGTAGTAAACCAAGGACGCTTGGAAAGACTCGGTCCAATCCGGAAATGTTTAATCCCCACACACGAAAGAAAGGTAGAAATGACCACCGGAGGAGAATGAAGCGTCGGAATGCAAAATGGACAACGGGGAAAATGCTCGAATGCATGAGATGAACACGTATGCAAATGCAATGCACATGATGACATGATATGAGATGCATGACAACGATAACACCACACGGAGACAAAAACCCGAATATGAGAAAATAAAATAACTTAACGCCGGAAAAGGCAACAGTTAGATTACAAATTGGGAAAGTTATATCCGGAGCGTTACAACACTCCACCACTACGAAAGGATCTCGTCCCGAGATCTAGGACTGAAAGAACGCCGGGTACTCAGAACGGAGGTGATCCTCGCGTTCCCAGGTAGCTTCACGGTCGGAATGGTGTGACCACTTGACTTTGAGAAATTTGATTGACTTGTTGCGAGTCTTGCGTTCAGTCTCTTCAAGAATAGCAACTGGGTGCTCACGATAAGAGAGATCTTCTTGGAGCTCAATGTCCTCAAAGTTGACTGTGCGTTCAGGAGTCTTGAAGCACTTTCGAAGCTGAGAGACATGGAACACATCATGAACATTTGCATAGTTTGAAGGAAGCTCGCATTGATAGGCGAGGTCGCCTCTCTTGCTGGCAATCTTGAAAGGTCCCACGTATCTAGGGGCAAGCTTCCCTTTGATACCGAAGCGAAGAGTCCCTTTCATAGGAGAGACGCGGAGGTAGACATGATCTCCGATCTCAAAAGCCAAATCACGGTGCTTACTATCATAGTAGCTCTTCTGGCGGGATTGGGCTGCTTTGAGGTTATCACGAATGACTTTGCACATTTCTTCTGCCTCTGTGATTAAGTCATTACCCAGCAGCTGACGTTCACCGGTTTCAGACCAGTTGAGAGGGGTACGACACTTCCTGCCATACAAAATTTCAAATGGGGCCTTGCCCGAACTTGCTTGAAAACTGTTGTTGTAGGAGAATTCAGCATAAGGAAGACAATCCTCCCACTTCATGCCAAAGGAGATCACACAGGCCCTAAGCATATCTTCAAGAATCTGGTTGACACGCTCGACTTGACCGCTTGTTTGAGGATGGAAAGCTGTACTGAAGGGGATGTTGGTGCCCATGGCCTTCTGAAAAGAATCCCAAAACTTGGAGGTAAAGATGCTGCCATGGTCTGAAGATATCACTTGAGGAATACCGTGCAGAGAGACAATTCGAGAGGTATAGAGTTCCGCCAATTGAGCTGCAGTGATTGAATCTTTGATAGGCAGGAAATGAGCCACTTTGGTGAGTTTGTCGATGACAACGAATATAGCATCATTGCCACGCTTGGACTTTGGAAACCCAGTCACGAAGTCCATTTCAATGTGGTCAAACTTCCATTCTGGAATGGCAAGAGGTTGGAGGAGACCAGTTGGCCTTTGGTGTTCTGCCTTTACTCTTCTGCAGACATCACTTTCATTCACGAATTGAGCGATCTCGCGTTCCATTCGAGTCCACCAATAAGCTTGCTTGAGGTCTTGATACATCTTCGTGCTCCCAGGGTGGATGGAGAGGAGAGAATTGTGAGCCTTGTTCATGACCACTTTACGAAGTTCACCTTTGGGTACAACAATTTGATCCTCGAAGAAGAGAGTTTCCTTGTCATCAAGGTGGTAGCACTTGTACTTGGGTTGACTCTTGGCAATCCCAATCTTCACCTTCTTCACCATAGCATCAAGAAGCTGGGCTTGGCGAATCTGGTCTTCCAAGGTAGGAGAGACTTGAAGGTTGGCGAGGAAACCTTGAGGAACAACTTATAGATTCAGTTTGCGGAAAGCTTCACAAAGCTCGGGTTGATAAGGCTTGAGAATCAGACTGTTGCAATAAGCTTTCCTGCTCAATGCGTCAGCAATCACATTGGCCTTGCCTGGAGTATACTCAATACTCAGATTATACTCTTGAATCATTTCGACCCATCGAGTTTGCCTGAGGTTGAGATTAGGCTGGGTGAAGATGTAATTGAGACTCTTGTGATCAGTGAAAATGTCCACTTTTCTTCCCAATAGAAGATGCCTCCAAGTCAAAAGAGCATGCACAACTGCCGCCAACTCGAGATCATGAGTGGGGTAGTTCTTCTCATTAGGCTTCAACTGGCGAGAGGTATAAGCAACAACTTTCTTCTCTTGCATGAACACTGCGCCAAGACCTTGGAGAGAGGCATCACAAAAGACCTCGTACGGCTTGGATTCATCAGGCGGAGTCAGAACTGGAGCAGTGATCAACTTCTCTTTCAAAGTGTTGAAAGCAATATCTCACTCCGGAGACCAAACGTACTTGACGTGCTTCTGGAGAAGATTAGAGAGAGGCTTCGCGATCTTAGAAAAGTTTTCAACGAATATTCGACAATAGCTTGCGAGACCGAGGAAACTGCGGAGTTGCTTCACGTTCCGAGGAGGTTCCCAATTCACAATTGCAGACACCTTCTCAGGATTCACGGCAATGCCCTTGGCAGAGATGAGATGACCAAGATAAAGAACCTCATCGAGCCAAAATTCACACTTGGAGAACTTGGCGTAGAACTAATGTTCCCTGAGCTTATCAAGCACTAAATGCAAGTGTTTGGCATGATCTTCCTTGTTCTTGGAGAAAACCAGAATGTCGTCGAGATAGACCAAAACGAAGTCATTGGTGTAGGCGTTGAAGATGAAGTTCATCATGCGAGAGAACGTCGGAGGAGCGTTGACGAGGCCAAAAGACATGACAGTGTATTCATAAGAACCAAAGCTTGTCCTGAAAGCCGTCTTGGGAATATCTTGCTCACGGATTCGAATCTGATGATAGCCCATACAGAGATCAAGCTTGGAGAATACTTGAGCACGTTTGAGTTGTTCGAACAGCTCATTGATGTTGGGAAGTGGGTATTTGTTCTTGATGGTCTTCTTGTTCAATGGACGGTAATCAACACAAAGTCGGTCCGATCCATCCTTCTTCTTCACAAAAAGAACACCACAACCCCACGGAGAAGAACTAGGCCGGATGAGACCCATTCTCTCTTGCTCATCGAGTTGTTTCTTCAGCTCCTTCAACTCTTCAGGTCCGACCTTGTAAGGACGTTTGCACACAGGTTCCGTACCAGGCTCAAGATCAATAACGAATTCAACTGGCCGGTGCGGAGGCATTCCTGGAAGCTCTTCTGGAAAGACGTCTTGATATTCGCAAACGACTGAAATTTGCGAGATAGCATCTAGTTCACCCTTCTCATTGAGACAAAACAGACGGATGGTATTATCCCGAGCGGCAAAGACAATTACATCCTCAGATGAATGAGTCAATTGAATCTGCCTGGCTGCACAATCAAGCTGAGCCTTGTGCTTAGAAAGCCAATCCATTCCGAGAATAAGATCAATATCCGAGTTACCAAGCACCATTGGAGAAGCGAGAAACTTGAAATCACCCATCATGATAGAAATATCCGGAACCACCATACTAGAACTCAGCCGCTTAGCTGGAGAGACGACTTGCATAGCTCTAGGTAATGCCTTAGTACTAAAATTGTTCTCCGATGCAAAAGGGAATGACATGAAGGAATGCGATGCACCAGAGTCAAAAAGTACTTTAGCTGGAATATCATTAATAGGAAGGTTACCCATGATGACATCTGACGAGTCCTCTGCCTGAGCTGCATTCATCAAGTTGACCTTGGCATGCTTGGGGTTATGCTTGACCACAGCTGTACTTGCCGATCTCACAGGAGGAGGAGGAGGAAGACGCCTCTAGTTGAAACACTTGTTGGCATAGTGACCCTTTTCTTGGCACTTGTTGCACGTGACCTCTGAAAGCGGACGGTGGTACGGAGCACTCGGTCTTGGAGGTTGAGACGAAGACTTGTTCTGAAAGCCAGGGTTGGGTGGGTGGGAAGAACCACTGCCGCCTTTGCTCTTCTGCTGATACGGCTGACGGAATGGAGGAGGAGGAATCCAATACTTCTGCTGCTTGGCCACTTGAGTAGAGGAAGAAGGAGTAGCATCTCTGACTCGCTTCTTGGAAGCATCACACCTCAACTGAGCAGCCTCTTGCTTCCGTGCCATGTTGTAGAACTCATCGTATCTCAACGGCTCAAAGAGGACAAGAGCGAGCTGAATTTCTTCTCTAAGACCACCCCTGAACTGGTATATCATGCTCTTCTCATCAGGTACGTCCTGCTTGGCAAAGCGGGCGAGCTTCTGGAACAACTTGTTGTAGTCATAGACAGACAAAGAGCCTTGCTTCAAGTTGCAGAATTCCTGACGCTTACTTTCAACCACACTTTGAGGGATGTGATGAGCTCGGAAATCTCGACGGAAATCATCCCAAGTGATCAGACGTCCACCTCTGGAATCCTTGTACTGCTGGAACCATTCTGCAGCTTGATCTTTGAGTTGAAAGGAAGCGAACTTGACGAAATCTTTAGGCCTGACGTTGCTGCACTCAAAATGCTTACACAGATCCACAAGCCAATCATCATCATCGGAAGCCTCAACACAATTGCTGAACGTCTTTGGCCCATTAGCAAGGAACTGGTTAGGTGTAGCAAAATGATTCTGATTGCTGCCTTGATTCCCTTGACTGCCTTGATTGCGCTCTTGGAGGATTTGCATGATCAACTGTGTGTTTGCATTGGTTGCGGCCATCACAGCTTGCCATGCCTCCGGAGGAGGTGGAGGTGGTGGCGGATCTTGATTCTGATTCTGACTAGTGCTCTTAGCGGGAGCCATCCTAAAGAGGTTGACCACCATTAGCACATAGACAGATAAATGAAGCTGAAACCAACGGAATGAAAATTGCAACATAAAGTCTTCACATCCGAACAAAATGAACGAATGCATTCCTCTTGAAATGGTCACATATCCATAAATTGAGAAGCCACGTAGAATTAGGTAGAAGAAGTAAATCAACAAGGTACGGATCAAGAACGAATAATCGGTAAGAAATCCCAATCTCAAACCAATATCCGTGGAAGAAGAACTAGAGCTACAAGAATTCCCACCTATGAAACTCCCGAACCTTTCCGGTTATGCAATCAGGTGTTGGGGATACAGGGGAAGCATAATATCTCACCCAAATCTAGCAAATCCTACATCCAGCTGTATCCATCCTTCAACACATAACCAAGAAACCTTCGGAAACCATCTACCTCAACCTTCGAAAAGCATCCGTTATACAAGTTATGGCGATACTCCCGAACTCCCGCCCCAGTACTGGGTGGCGTCAAGGTTATCTCACCAACGAACTGCATAAAAGAGATTTTCGATGTCGGCGAAATATCTCAGGTATTCCAGAATTGCAACGATAAAATTATGATGACAACACCTCAGAGCTCAACTCCCCGGGACACTTCCACTAAACCCCTGACAGGAGGTACCAAGACAATGTTCTCATCATAAAACCATCGGAATGATTCCAAGATACCCGCATGATCCTAATTTTTTTTGTGAAATTTTGAGAAGAGAAGAGTCAAAACTCTACATCAGGATGCCTTACTAGAGCGACGAAGGGACTGGGGAGTAAAAAGAATTCCTAAACTCTCCAATATATAATTCCTAAATGACTCAAAACATTTTTCTAGACACAACTCGGCTGCTAAAACGATCAAGCAATGGGGCTCCTAAGGTCGGGGAAGGCTCTGATACCAACTTGTAACGCCCTCGATGCGGCTATAGCTCCCACGTGTCGAGGCACGACTTAGAGACATAACCGCATTGAAAGCAATGTCGCAAGTTAGGAAATCATCACAACATCCCATGTTATAGATAATAAAAGGGGAGATACATAGTTGGCTTAGACTCGCCACGTCAATCAAAGTACATAAATATCATACATCATCCAAACACTCATGGCCCGACTACGGCGCCAAAATAGAAGATAACCCAACATGCGACACGATCCCAATCACCCCCAATTGGGCACCACTACTGATCATCCGGAAAGGACACATACTAATGTTGAGAGTCCTCGTCGAACTCCCACTTGAGATCGTACGCGTCACCTGGAGCAGAATCACCTGGACCTGCATCTGGTGTAATAGTAATCTGTGAGCCACAGGGACTCAGCAATCTCGCACCCTCGCGATCAAGACTATTTAAGCTTATAGGTAGGGTAAGGAAAATATATGTGGGGCTGCAGCAAGGAACTAGCATATATGGTGGCTATCTTATTCGCAAAAGAGAGCGAGAAGAGGAGGCAAGGCACGAGCGAGAAACTAGAGAGCAACCTGCGCAAACATTACTCCAACACCGTGTCCACTTCCCGGACTCCGCCGAGAAGAGGCCATCACGGTAACACACTTAGTTGATTCATTTTAATTAAATTAAGGTTCAGGTTATCTACAACCGGAATTAACAAATTCCCATCTGCCCATAACCGCGGGCACAGCTTTCGAAAGTTCAATCCCTGCAGGGGAGTCCCAACTTAGCCCATGACAAGCTCTCATGGTCAACGAAGGAATAGACCTCCACCCGAGACATTCCGATCAGACTCGGTATCCCGGTACAACAAGACATTTTGACAGGTTAAAACAAGACCAGCAACACCGCCCGAATGTGCCGACAAATCCCGATAGGAGCTGCACATATCTCGTTCTCAGGGCACACTCAGATGAGACTAGCTACGAGTAAAAAAACCAACCCTCAAGTTTCCTCGAGGTGGCCCCGCAGGCAGCTCGGTTCGGAACAACACTCAGAGGAGCACTGGCCCAGGGGGGGGGGTTTAAAATAAGATGACCCTCGCGCTCCGGAAACCCAAGGGAAAAGAGGCTAGGTGGCAAATGGTAAGACCAAGGTTGGGCATTGCTGGAAAAGCTTTAATCAAGATGAACTATCAAGGGGTTCCCATTATAACCCAACCGCGTAAGGAACGCAAAATCCAGGAACATAACACCGATATGACAGAAACTAGGGCGGCAAGACTGGAACAAAACACTAGGCGAGAGGCCGAGCCTTCCACCCTTTACCAATTATATAGATGCATTAAGATAACATAGCAATATAATGATATCCCAACAAGTAAATAAATGTTCCAACAAGGAACGGCCTCCAATCTTCACCTGCAACTAGCAACGCTATAAGAAGGGCTGAGCAAAGCGGTAACATAGCCAATCAACGGTTTGCTAGGACATGGTGGGTTAGAGGTTTAACATGGCAATTTGGGAGGCTGACAAGCAAGTGGTAGGCATCGTAGCATTGGCATAGCAAAAGTGCGAGTAAATAGCATACTAAAGATAGTAGTGATTTCGAGGGTATGATCATCTTGCCTGCAAAGCTGTCAGAGTTGACTGGATCCTCAAAATCAAACTCAACAGGCTCCTCATTAGCGAACTCGTCTCCCGGCTCTACCCAACAAGACAAACAAGCAACAAGGACACAATCAACCACGTGCAAGGATCAATCAATATGATGAAATGGTGATATGCTATGCGGGATGCGATGTGGGATGCAAAATGCAAGATATCATTGGAAAAGCATGAACCTGGCCTCAACTTGGAAAACCAAGTGTGCCACTGGAAAGAAGAGATGAAATCGCTTGAAAACAATATAAAGATCGCCGGAATCGGAGTTACGGTTTGGAAATGGCAAGCGATTCAAAATTGGCACCGGTCTGCGATTTACAGCAAGTAGGCCTCTAAATGCAACGAAATGAACATGCTACAACACTCAAACATGGCATGAAAATACATGGCAGTGAAGCATTCAAGATGCTTAACAAAGTCTAGCACTGAGCTATGGCCAATTCATCAATTAACAGGTTCAAACAAGCATGGCAAAAAACGCAAATGGTAAACAGATCTTAGACTTAGTGAAATTAACACTTGTTTGAAATTTCAGATCATATAGCCCTCTTCGGAGAGACAAAACAACATGCTATAGGACCTGATTATGACAAAGAAGAACATGGCATGGAGCTACTCAACAAGCTTAACAAAAGTCCCTTAGTGACCTTGAGCCAAAAGGGATCTGAAAATATACTAACAAGCACATGAACATAGCAAAAACATAATCAGTTTTCAGACTTAGTGCAAACTGACACATGCTGAAATTTAACTCAAGTAGGCATGTTTACGAGCTCGATGCACTCACTATGGTGCATGTCATGGCAAGACAAGCATACATCCATTAAGAAGGCAAAAAATGCAAGCTAGACATGGCAAGAACAATAGCATGGCATGCACGGATCAACTACAACATCACCGGCAAAATTGCAAACGAGTTGACAATCTGCCCAGATTCACAAAGAAGCAAAAGTAGAGCTCGATTGACTCAAGCTAGGGTGCTCCATAATTACAAACAAAGACATGGATGGATAGAGCACTACAACATTAACAAAACTCCTTTACTGATCATCCTCAAAAGAGGCACGGATCACTAGGAAACAACATGAACATGTGACATCATGAACTAAACAATCCCAGGACTTAGTGAAATTACTAAGTCCCTGAAAACAGAGTTACCGGGTGCCTCACTTTGCAAGCTTGCACTAGGCACCACACACATCACAAAAATACATGGGTTGCACCTCTAGAAAGATGATAAAACCCTTAACAAAACATATGTAGAACTCATGGGCATATCATGCACACATTAATCATGGCAAAAATGACAAAAGTCTAAGATGAAGTAGCATATCTGACAATTAACTCAAGTAGCCCTATTCTAATAGCATTTCGGGCATCAAGATGAGCTCAAATGAAAAATGATGCAATGGAATGAAATGATGTACTCTCTGAGACAAACATTTTGATATGCTACATGCATGATTCGGAGCTACGGATGCAAAGTTATAGGGCCTCGAACAGGGCAACATGGATCTGGAATTTTCAGGACTTGGAAGAAAAAAAACAACCTCCTTAGATCTAGGGTTAGGCACGGAATCCGAGGCGGTCGGCGAGGCACTGTAGACGACAGAGTCGAGGTCGCCGGTGAGGTGGGTTTGTCGGCGAGTAGAAGAGGGGAGGCGAGGCCGGCCTCTCCCCGGCCGGATCTGGCGGCGGGCGGCGGCGGGCGCCCTCGGCGACGGCTCCCGAGGCGCGGGGAAGGCGAGGGGGCACGGGGCTCCGGCGACGAGCTCCGGCGAGCATGCGGCCAGCGATGATGGCGGCCGGCGGAGGCGGCGATCGGGCGCGAGGGAGGCGGCGGCGGCTTGCGGGCGAGGAGGCGCGCGAGGAAGTGGGCCTCGGGGGCCCGCTGCGGGCCTCGCGGGCCGGCGGCGCTGGCGGCGATGTGGGGCTCGCGGGGCTGACGTGGCGGCGGCGGAGCGGGTCGGACAATGTCCGGCCCTGCGGATTTTGTCCGGCGGTGGCGATGTGGCGATGGATCTAGGGTTTCGGGAGGAAGGGGAAGGTGAAATTCAGGAGTGTCTTTAAATAGGCATAGAGGGAGCTAGGAGAGTCCAAATGAGGTGCGGTTTTCGGCCACGCGATCGTGATCAAACGCTCTAGGTGATGGAGCAGAGTTTGGTGGGTTTTGGGCCAAATTGGAGGGGTGTTGGGCTGCAACACACACGAGGCCTTTTCGGTCCCTCGGTTTACCGTTGGAGTATCAAACGAAGTCCAAATGGTACGAAACTTGACAGGCGGTCTACCGGTAGTAAACGAAGGCCACTTGGCAAGTCTCAGTCCAATCCGGAAATGTTTAATCCCCACACACGAAAGAAAGGTAGAAATGACCACCGGAGGAGAATGAAACGCCGGAATGCAAAATGGACAGTGGGGAAAATGCTCGAATGCATGAGATGAACACGTATGCAAATGCAATGCACGTGATGACATGATATGAGATGCATGACAACGATAACACCACATGGAGACAAAAACCCGAACCCGAGAAAATAAAATAACTTAACGCCGGAAACGGCAAGAGTTAGATTACAAATTGGGAAAGTTATATCCGGGGCGTTACACACGCTATATCATGATAGTCAGTTTTCGGCTTTCTCTACTAGGGTGTTCGTCCGGATGAACCGGGGCACAATCACAGTAGTTCTCCTAGTACCGCCTTAGCCGATAGAGCGAATCGTAAGGCAGCAAAACACAGGAGCCGGGAAAACCCAACATTTGACCAAAGACATGATTCAGAGCTGATGCATATAAGGCCGAACTCGACGCCGAACACTCCCTAAGGTATTCGGTCTTTATGGTATAAACCGAGCCTAAACAATGCCCTTTGTTAGAAGCCCCTGGTGTCCAGGTACGTGCATTATTCTGACGTGGCCACATGCCAAGACGTCAGCATCCTTCTCAATAGTACTGAGATCCGAGGGATGTGTATCAACAAGAGACAGTAAGAAAGGTTTATGCAGGGTCTTAATCTAAAAAGAATCCTTGGAACGGGTCCCTGCTGCACGTCTGCGCCTGTGTCTCCGTTGTGCCATATCTTGGATGGGTGTAGCACGATGGTCATCTGTAAAAGAGAGGAACTTAGGTGAAAAGTTGTCGTGCAAAAAGGTAGGTTATATTAAAGAAACCATGTACAATTCAAGATGAGCGAAAATTGCCACTTGTTTACGCACGTGGAGCCCCTTGTATTGTGATAGGGGTGTGGCCATCAAACCTGTATTAATTACATATAGATGCGCTGCGTCCTTGGTCTTAACGACCTGTCAAATGCTTTAGTTGGTGAGGCCATTTAGTGTGCGGCTGCCAACGCAGCCGCATTTTCTTCGGCGCGCAGTGATCGCTCAATATTTCCTGTTACTGTAATGATGCCACATGGATCGGGCATCTTAAGCGTGAGGGAAGCGTAATGCGGTATTGCGTTTAAGCGGGTGAAAGCTTTGCATCCGAGTAGTGCTTCATAGCCACTTTGGAACGGAGCAATGTTGAAGGTTAAATTTTCGCTACGGAAGTTGTCGGGGAAGCCGAATACAACCTCTTGTAGCAGGGAGCCCATGCAATGAGCCCTAGGGCCTGGCGTTACTCCTCTAAAGGTAGTATTGCTGCGGCAAATTTTTGTTGGGTCTATCCCCATTTTGCAGATTGTGTCGTGATATATCAGGTTTAAGCTACTGCCGCCGTCCGTCAGGACTCGTGTGAAGTGGTATCCATCAATTATTGGATCTAATACCAAGGCAGTCCATCCAGCGCTCCGGATACTTGCTGAGTAATCCTGATGGTCGGAGGTGATTTGTTGAGACGATCAGTGGCAGAACTCTGCGGTGATAGGCCCTTGGGCATATTTATCTGGGAGTGCCGCTTTGTTTCTCCCCTTTATCACATGTAACACATTTACTGTTTTGACTTCTGGTGGAAATTACTTCTGTTCCCCAGTGCTTTGCTTGCGAGGCTCATCCTCATCTTCGCTTGGTGTATCTTGCCCCTTATGTTCGGCGTTGAGCTTGCCGGACTGCTTGAAGACCCAACATTCTCTGTGGGTATGATTTGCAGGTTTATCGGGGGTGCTATGGATCTGACATATTTGGTCTAGAATTTTGTTTAGGCTGGACAGTTCATCTCTGGCGCCTTTAGAGGGCAGCTTTTGCTGACCTGGCCGAGAGATTCTGAATCCGGCGTTTACCGCCGTGCTCTTCGGGTTGTCTTCTTTATTCCGACGCTTATTATTTTTGCCGCGTCATGATTTCCCATTTCCATCTCTAACTTTGGATGTACTTGGGTCGCTGGTGCTGCATCGGGCTAGCCAGCTGTCCTCACCCGCGCAAAAGCGGGTCATGAGGCTTGTTAATGCTGCCATTATTCTCGGCTTTTCTTGGCCGAGGTGTCTAGCAAGCCATTCGTCTCGGACGCTGTGTTTAAAAGCTGCCAAGGCTTCAGCGTCCGGACAGTCGACTATTTGGTTCTTTTTAGTAAGAAACCTGTTCCAAAGCTTTCGGGCTGACTCTCCGGGCTGTTGAGTTATATGACTTAAATCGTTCGCATCCGGAGGTCGGACATAAGTCCCTTGAAAATTTGCCTGAAAAGCGTCTTCGGGCTCTTCCCAGCTTCTAATGGAGCTTTCAGGGAGGCTTTTAAGCCAGTGCCGAGCTGGCCCTTTGAGTTTGAGGGGTAAATACATAATGGCGTGGAGATCATCTCATCGAGCCATGTGGATATGGAGGATATAGTCCTCAATCCAGACCCCAGGGTCTGTTGTTCCGTCGTATGCCTCTATGTTTACGGGTTTGAATCCCTCTGGAAATTCATGGTCCAGCACCTCGTCGGTGAAACATAGGGGGTGTGCGACACCCCTGTATCTGGGTGTACCGCATTGTTCGGATGTTTGTTGTGTTGCATCGTATGCTGGAGCGTGCTTGCGTGGTCCATAGGGGGTGTGCGCCGTCCTTTTGATGCGAGCCCTCGCGTGGATTGCGTATTGCCTTATGTGCGGCGTTGTTTGCCGCTCTATGTTGGCCGTGAGGTCGTCTATCCGGCCAGATGGCCGTTTTAATTTTTGGTTGCGGGGGATCTAAGGCCTCCTCATCGAATTCAGGTAGCAACTTCCGCTTCGGGTAGCTCTTGGTGGGGCGATTACCGCTGTACTTCGCTGCCGTGTTGAGTACTTTACTCCATCTGATTCTGAGTGTGTCTTGCGCAGCCTTGAGCCTTTGCTTCTGCTTTTTTAGACTCCTCGCGGTGGCAACAAGCCTTTGACAGGGATTCTGTTGCTCTGGGTGTCTGTCCGGTGTGATATTGTCCGGACTATTATTTTTGACAGAGTCAGGTTGTTCGGTTTGATTCTCCATGTTGCCATGGTCCGGCGATGGTTCACCCTGCTCTAATGCTGGGTCTATATGATCGTTTTTTCTGCCAAGGCGGGATTTGGAGCGGCGCTTACGCCGCCACTTTGACTGCTTCTCGAGGGGACAACCCTTCGTTGCGTCCTTCAATTCCTCGTAGTTGTTTTCTTTTGGTGTGTCCACCATGTATACGTCATGTGATGAAGTGGGCGTCATGTGCCCTGTGGGCAGTGGTTCCTGTTCGTCTCCTGCATCGTCGTCCATACCGTCGATGTCTCCGGAGTCGAAGTCGAGCATGTCGGTTAAGTCATTGACAGTGGCTACTAAGTGGGTGGTGGGTGGGCGGCGAATTTCTTCGTCATCCGCATCCCGATCCCGACGGACATAGTTCGTCCAGGACTCTCCTGACAAGGAGAGAGACTTTAATGAATTTAGTATATCGCTGAAGGGCGAGTGCTGAAAGATATCTGCGGAGGTGAACTCCATGATTGGCGCCCAGTCGGATTTGATAGGCACGGGCGCAGGCGGTTCGGAGTCTGTGGCCGGGGAAGGATCCGGCAGTTTGGCAACACGGCTCTCGTGAAGGGTAAGGTCCATATTCGGCTCGATCGCCACTGAGGATATGGCCTCCGTGACGGGGTCTATCCACCCGTCCATGGATGGCGCGACTCGCTCCGAATTGAGGCTCGGAGCGGCTGCCGGTGTGATCTCCTGAATACGGTCCGATGGTAGAGCTAAATCGTACTCATCATGACCGCGTGACGCACAAGGCAGAGGCTCGAATCCGTCGAAGATCAAGTTGTTGGAAATATGCCCTAGAGGCAATAATAAATTAGTTTTTATCATATTTCATTGTTCATGATAATCGTTTATTATCCATGCTAGAATTGTATTGATAGGAAACTCAGATACATGTGTGGATACATAGACAACACCATGTCCCTCGTAAGCCTCTAGTTGACTAGCTCATTGATCAATAGATGGTTACGTTTTCCTGACCATGGACATTGGATGTCGTTGATAACGGGATCACATCATTAGGAGAATGATGTGATGGACAAGACCCAATCCTAAGCCTAGCACAAGATTGTGTACTTCGTATGCTAAAGCTTTTCTAATGTCAAGTGTCATTTCCTTAGACCATGAGATTGTGCAACTCCCGGATACCATAGGAGTGCTTTGGGTGTGCCAAACGTCACAATGTAACTGGTTGGCTATAAAGGTGCACTACGGGTATCTCCAAAAGTGTCTGTTGGGTTGGCACGAATCGAGACTGGGATTTGTCACTCCGTGTAATGGAGAGGTATCTCTGGGCCCACTCGGTAGGACATCATCATAATGTGCACAATGTGACCAAGGAGTTGATCACGGGATGATGTGTTACGAAACGAGTAAAGAGACTTGCCGGTAACGAGATTGAACAAGGTATCGGGATACCGATGATCGAATCTCGGGCAAGTATCGTACCGATAGACAAAGGGAATTGTATACGGAATTGATTGAATCCTTGACATCGTGGTTCTTCCGATGACATCATCGTGGAGCATGTGGTAACCAACATGGGTATCCAGATCCCGCTGGTGGTTATTGACCAGAGAGTTGTCTCGGCCGTGTCTGCATGACTCCCGAGCTCGTAGGGTCTACACAGTTAAGGTTCGATGACGCTAGGATTATAGGGAAAGTATGTACTCGGTTACCGAATGTTGTTTGGAGTCCCAGATGAGATCCCGGATGTCACGAGGAATTCCGGAATGGTCCGCAGGTAAAGATTTATATATGGGAAGTCCCGTTTTGGTCACCGGAAAAGTTTCGGGTGCTATCAGTAACGTACCGGGACCACCGGGAGGGTCCCGGGGGTCCACCAGGTGGGGCCACCAGCCCTAGAAGGCTGCGTGGGCCAAGTGTGGGAGGGGACCAGCCCCAGGTGGGCTGGTGCGCCCCCACCAAGGCCCAATGCGCAAGGGAGAGTGGGAAGGGGCAAACCCTAGGTCCAGATGGGCCTTAAGGCCCACCCTAGGTGTGCCCCCCTCTCTCCCCCCTTGGCCGCCACCCTAGATGGATTTTGGGGCTGCCGCCACCCCTAGGGAGGGAACCCTAGATGGGGGCGCAGCCCCTCCCCTTCCCCTATATATACTTGAGGTATTGGGGGCTGCAAGACACACGAGATCATCTCCCTCTTGGCGCAGCCCTACCTCTCTCCCTCCTCGTCTCTCGTAGTTCTTGGCGAAGCCCTGCCGGAGTTCCGCGCTCCTCCACCACCACCACACCGTCGTGCTGCTGCTGGACGGAGTCTTCCCAACCTCTCCTTCTCCCCTTGCTTTATCAAGGCGTGGGCGACGTCACCGGGCTGCACGTGTGTTGAACACGGAGGCGCTGTGGTTCGGCGCTTAGATCGGAATCAACCGCGATCTGAATCGCTGCGAGTACGACTCGTTCATCCGCGTTCTTGCAACGGTTCCCCTTAGCAATCTACAAGAGTATGTAGATGCACTCTCCTTCCCCTCGTTGCTAGATTACTCCATAGATTGATCTTGGTGATGCGTAGAAAATTTTAAATTTCTGCTACGATCCCCAACAGTTGCATCATTAGCCAGGTTTATGCATAGTTTCTATGCACGAGTAGAACACAAGTTGTTGTGGGCGTAGATTTTGTCAATTTACTTGTCGTTACTAGTCTTATCTTGATTCGGCGGCATCATGGGATGAAGCGGCCCGGATCGACCTTACACGTACTCTTACGTGAGACAGGTTCCGCCGACTAACATGCACTAGTTGCATATGGTAGCGGGTGTCTGTCTCTCCCACTTTAGTCGGATCGGATTCGATGAAAAGGGTCCTTATGAAGGGTAAATAGAAATTGGCATATCACGTTGTGGTTTTGGCATATGTAAGAAACGTTCTTGCGAGAAACCTATAGCAGCCACGTAAAAACTTGCAACAACAATTAGAGGACGTCTAACTTGTTTTTGCAGCATGTGCCGTGTGATGTGATATGGCCAAAAGGATGTGATGAATGATATATGTGATGTATGAGATTGATCATGTTCTTGTAATAGGAATCAGGGCTTGCATGTCGATGAGTATGACAACCGGCAGGAGCCATAGGAGTTGTCTTAATTTATTTATGACCTGCGTGTCAACATAAATGTCATGTAATTACTTTACTTTATTGCTAAAGCGTTAGCCATAGTAGTAGAAGTAATAGATGACGAGACAACTTCAAGAAGACACGATGATGGAGATCATGGTGTCATGCCGGTGACAACGATGATCATGGAGCCCCAAAGATGGGGATCATAAGGAGCAAAATGATATTGGCCATATCATGTCACTATTTGATTGCATGTGATGTTTATCATGTTTTACATCTTATTTTCTTAGAACAACAGTAGCTTAAATAAGATGATCCCTCGTAATAATTTCAAGAAAGTGTTCCCCCTAACTATGCACCGTTGCGAAGGTTCGTTGTTTCGAAGCACCACGTGATGATCGGGTGTCATAGATTCTAAAGTTCGAATACAACGAGTGTAAGCCAGATTTACACACGCAATACACTTAGGTTGACTTGACGAGCCTAGCATGTATAGACATGGCCTCGGAACACGGAAGACCGAAAGGTCGAGCATGAGTCGTATAGAAGATACGATCAACATGAAGATGTTCACCGATGTTGACTAGTCCGTCTCACGTGATGATTGGACACGGCCTAGTTGGCTCGGATCATGTTTCACTTAGATGACTAGAGGGATGTGTATCTGAGTGGGAGTTCATTAAATAATTTGATTAGATGAACTTAATTATCATGAACATAGTCTAAATTGTCTTTGCAAATATGTTGTAGATAAATAGCTCATGTTGTAGCTCCCTGTTTCAATACGTTCCTAGAGAAAGACCAGGTTGAAAGATATTGTAAGCAATGATGCGGACTGGGTCCATAGTCCGAGGAGTGTCCTCACTGCTACACAGAAGGCTTACGTCTTTGATGCACTGCTCGATGTGCAAACCCCTACAACACCGTTTGTGGATGTTGTGAACACCTGGCAGACACATCCTGATGACTACTTGATAGTTTAGTGCACCATACTTTACGGCTTAGAATCGGGACTCCAATGACGTTTTGAACGCCATAAGACATATGAGATGTTCCAAGAGCTAAAATTGGGATTTCAGGCTCATGCCCGTGTTGAGAGGTATGAGACCTCTGACAAGTTCTTTTGCCAACAAGATGGAGGAGAATAGCTCAGCTAGTGAGCATATGCTCAGAATGTCTGGGTGCTACAATCACTTAAATCAAGTGGGAGTTAAACTTCCAGATAAGATAGTGATTGATAGAGTTCTCTAGCCACTATCACTAAGCTACTAGATCTTCGTGATGAACTATGACATGCAAGGGATGGAGTTAATCCCGGAGTTGTTCGCGGTGCTTAAGACCGCAAAAGGTAGAAATCAAGAAGGAGCATCAAGTGTTGATGGTTTAACAAGTCCACTGGTTTCAAGAAGGGCAAGGGCTAGAAGGGAAACTTCATGGATGGAAAACCAGTTGCCGCTCCAGTGAAGGAACCCAAGGTTGAACCCAAACCCGAGACTAAGTGCTTCAATTGTAAGGGGAACGGTCACTGGTAGCGGAATTACTCCAAATGCATGGTAGATAAGAAGGGTGGCAACTTCAACAAAGTATATACGTGTTATTAATGTGTACCTCACTAGTACTCCTAGTGGCACCTGGGTATTGGATACCGGTTCAGTTGCTATTATTGGTGACTTGAAGCAAAAGCTACAGACTAAACAGAGACTAGCTAAGGGCGAGGTGACGATGTGTGTTGGAAGTGTTTCCAAAGTTGATGAGATCACCATCGCACGCTCCATCTGCCTTTGGGATTAGTATTGAATCTAGATAAATGTTATTGGGTGTCTACGTTGAGCATGAATATGATTAGATCATGCTCATTGCAATACGGTTATTCATTTAAGTTAGAGAATAATGGTTATTCTGTTTACATGAATAATACCTTTCATGGTCATGCACCCTATGTGAATGGTTTAGTGAATCTCGGTCGTGGTAATACACATGTTCACGCCAAAAGATGTAGATAGTACCACTTTCTTGTGGCACTGCCGCTTAGGTCATATTGGCGTAAGATGCATGAAGAAACTTCGTGTCGATGGATGTTTGGAGTCACTTGATTTTGAATCGCTTGACACATGCGAGCCATGCCTCATGGGTAAGATGACTAAGACCCCGTTTTCAGGTACAATGAAACGGGCAAGTGACTTGTTGGAAATCATACATGCTGATGCGTGTGATCCAATGAGAATTGAAGTGTGTGGTGGATATCGCTATTTTCTCATCTTCACTGACGATTTGAGTAGATATAGGTATATTTACTTAATGAAGCACAAGTCTGAAACATTTGAAAAGTTCAAGCGGTTTCAGAGTGAAGTTAAGAACCATCATAACAAGAAGATCAAATTCCTACGATCTGATCGATGAGAATTTCCGAGTTATGAGTTTGGCAATCACTTAAGACATTGTGGAATTGTTTCATAGTTGAAGCCACCTGGAACACCACAGGGTAATGGTGTGTCCGGACGTCGTAATCGAACCTCATGAGATATGGTGCAATCTATGATGTCTCTTACCGATCTACCATTTTCATTTTGAGGATATGCGTTAGAGACAGCTGCATTCACTTTAGATAGGACACCATCTAAGTTCGTTGAGACGACGTCGTATGAATATGGTTTGGCAAGAAACCCAAATTGTCGTTTCTTAATGTTTGGGGCTGCGATGCTTAAGGCTTCAGCCGGAGAAGCTCGAACCCAAAAGCGGACAAACACATCTTCATAGGATACCCAAAGGTGACAGTTGGGTATACCTTCTATCTCCGATCCGAGGGCAAATTGTTTATCGCTAAGAACGGGACCTTTCTCGAGAAGGAGTTTCTCTCGAAAGAATTGAGTGGGAGGAAGATAGAACTTGATGAGGTTGTTGAACCTTTACTTCAACCAGAGAGTGATGCAACACAGAAAGTTGTTTTCTGTGGCGCCTACGTCTATTGAATAGGAAGTTAATGATAGTGATCATGAAGCTTCGAATCGAGTTGCTATCGAACCTCGCAGGTCGATAAGGATATGTACTACTCCTGAGTGGTACGGTAATCTTGTCTTAAATATCATGTTGTTAGACAACAATGAACCTACGAGCTATGGAGAAGCGATGGTGGGCCCGTATTCTGACAAATGGTTAGAAGCCATGAAATCCGAGATAGGATCCATTTATCAGAACAAAGTATGGACTTTGGTGGACTTGTCCGATGATCGGCGAGCCATTGAGATAAATGGATCTTTATGAAGAAGACGGACGTGGGCGGTAATGTTACCGTCTATGAAGCTGGACTTGTGGGAAAGAGTCTTTTCACAAGTTCAAGGAGTTGACTACATTGAGAATTTCTCACCCGTAGCGATGCTTAAGTCCGTCGGAATCATGTTAGCATTAGGTGTATTTTTCGATTATGAAATCTGATAGATGGATGTCAAAATAAGTTTTCTTACCATTTTTCGTAAGAAAAAGTTGTATGTGATACAATAAAAGGTTTTGTCGATCCTAAGGATGCTAAAAGGTATGCTGGCTCCAGCAATCCTTCTATGGAGTAGAGCAAGCATCTCGGAGTCGGAATATATGCTTTGATGGAGTGACCAAAGCTTTTAGGTTTATACAATGTTTGCTAGAAACTTGTATTTACAAGAAAGTGAGTGGGAGCACTACAACATTTCTGATGAGTATACATGGATGACATATTGTTGATTCGAAATAATGTAGAATTTCTGGAAAGCATAAACGGTTGTTTGAAGAGTGATTTTCAAAGGAAGACCTGGATAAAGCTGCTTACATATTGGGCATCAAGATCTATAGAAATAGATCAAGACGTCTGATGATACTTTCAAAGAACGCACACCTTGACATGTTTTTGAAGGAGTTCAAAATAGATCAGTCAAAGAAGGGGTTCTTACCTGAGTTGTCAGGTGTGAAGTTGAGTAAGACTCAAAGCTTGACCACGGCAGAAGAAAGAGGAAGGACGAAGGTCGTCCCCTATGCTTTTGTCATAGGCTCTATACGGTATGCCATGCTGAGTACCGCAACTGATGTGTGCCTTGCCACATGTCTGGCAAGAGGGTACAAAGGTGATCTAGGAGTGGATCACCAGATAGCGGTCAAAATTATCCTTAGAGGAATAAGGAAATGTTTCTCGGTTATGGAGGTGATAAAAAGTTCGACGTAAAGAGTTACGTTGATGCAAGCTTAACACCTATCCGGATAGCTCTGAGTAGAGATACTGGATACGTATAATGGAGCAACAGTTTGGAATAGCTCCAAGTGGAACGTGGTAGCAGCATCTACGATATGACATAAAGTTTTGTGAAATACATAGGGATCTGAATATTGCAGACCCGTTGACTACAACCTCTCTCACAAGCATAACATGATCAAACCCAGAACTCATTGAGTGTTAATCACATAGTGATGTGAACTAGATTATTGAGTCTAGTAAACTCTTTGGATGTTGGTCACATGGCGATGTGACCTGTGAGTGTTAATCACATGGCGATGTGAACTAGATTATTGACTCTAGTGCAAGTGGGAGACTGTTGGAAACATGCCCTAGAGGCAATAATAAATTAGTTATTATCATATTTCATTGTTCATGATAATCGTTTATTATCCATGCTAGAATTGTATTGATAGGAAACTAAGATACATGTGTGGATACATAGACAACACCATGTCCCTAGTAAGCCTCTAGTTGACTAGCTCGTTGATCAATAGATGGTTACGGTTGCCTAACCATGGACATTGGATGTCCTTGATAACAGGATCACATCATTAGGAGAATGATGTGATGGACAAGACCCAATCCTAAGCCTAGCACAAGATCGTGTAGTTCGTATGCTAAAGCTTTTCTAATATCAAGTGTCATTTCCTTAGACCATGAGATTGTGCAACTCCCGGATACAGTAGGAGTGCTTTGGGTGTGCCAAACTTCACAACATAACTGGGTGGCTATAAAGGTACACTACGGGTATCTCCGAAAGTGTCTGTTGGGTTGGGACGAATCGAGACTGGGATTTGTCACTCCGTGTAACGGAGAGGTATCTCTGGGCCCACTCGGTAGGACATCATCATAATGTGCACAATGTGACCAAGGAGTTGATCACGGGATGATGTGTTATGGAACAAGTAAAGAGACTTGCCGGTAACGAGATTTAACAAGGTATCGGGATACCGACGATCAAATCTCGGGCAAGTATCGTACCGACAGACAAAGGGAATTGTATACGGGATTGATTGAATCCTTGACATTGTGGTTCATCCGATGAGATCATCGTGGAGCATGTGGAAACCAACATGGGTATCCAGATCCCGCTGTTGGTTATTGACCGGAGAGTTGTCTCGGCCATGTCTGCATGACTCCCGAGCCCGTAGGGTCTACACACTTAAGGTTCGATGACGCTAGGGTTATAGGGAAAGTATGTACGCGGTTACCGAATGTTGTTCGGAGTCCCAGATGAGATCCCTGACGTCACGAGGATTTCCGGAATGATCCGGAGGTAAAGATTTATATATGGGAAGTCCCGTTTTGGTCACCGGAAAAGTTTCGGGTGCTATCGGTAACGTACCGGGACCACCGGGAGGGGCCCGGGGGTCCACCAGGTGGGGCCACCAGCCCTAGAAGGCTGCATGGGCCAAGTGTGGGAGGGGACCTGCCCCAGGTAGGCTGGTGCGTCCCCCCACCAAGGCCCAAGGCGCAAGGGAGAGTGGGAAGGGGCAAACCCTAGGTCCAGATGGGCCTTAATTAAGGCCCACCCTAGGTGTGCCCCCCTCTCTCCCCCCTTGGCCGCTACCCTAGATGGGTTTTGGGGCTGCCGCCACCCCTAGGGAGGGAACCCTAAATGGGGGCGCAGCCTCTCCCCTTCCCCTATATATACTTGAGGTATTGGGGGCTGCAAGACACACGAGATCATCTCCCTCTTGGCGCAGCCCTACCTCTCTCCCTCCTCGTCTCACGTAGTGCTTGGCAAAGCCCTGCTGGAGTTCCGCGCTCCTCCACCACCATCACACCGTCGTGCTGCTACTGGACGGAGTCTTCCCAGCCTATCCTTCTCCCCTTGCTGGATCAAGGCGTGGGAGACATCACCGGGCTGCACGTGTGTTGAACATGGAGGCGCCGTGGTTCGGCGCTTAGATCGGAATCAACCACGATCTAAATCGCTGCGAGTACGACTCCTTCATCCGCGTTCTTGCAACGCTTCCGCTTAGCGATCTACAAGAGTATGTAGATGCACTCTCCTTCCCCTCGTTGCTAGATTACTCCATAGATTGATCTTGGTGATGCGTAGAAAATTTTAAATTTCTGCTACGATCCCCAACACAAGTCTTTGCGGATATCGGCCGTGTAGTTTAAGCTTCCAAACCTGACCTGATGGCTATGGGCGTAGCTTTCAATTTGCCCCAGATGGCCAAGCGAATTGGCCCGCAGTGCATAGCCGCCGAATATAAAAATCTGTCCGGGGAGAAAAGTCTCACCCTGGACTGTGTCGCTAACGATGATCGAAGGAGCCATCAAGCCTGATGATGACGACACAGAGGAACTCTCAATGAAAGCACCAATGTCGGTGTCAAAACTGGCGGATCTCGGGTAGGGGGTCCCGAACTATGCGTATAGGCGGATGGTAACAGGAGGCAGGGGACACGATGTTTTACCCAGGTTCGGGCCCTCTTGATGGAGGTAAAACCCTACGTCCTGCTCGATTTATTCTTGATGATATGGGTATTACAAGAGTTGATCTGCCACGAGATCGGAGAGGCTAAACCCTAGAAGCTAGCCTATGGTATGATTGTATGTTGTCCTACGGACTAAAACCCTCCGGTCTATATAGACACCGAATGGGGCTAGGGTTACACAAGGTTGGTTACAAAGGAGGAGTTATACATATCCGTATTGCCTAGCTTGCCTTCCACACCAAGTAGAGTCCCATCCGGAAACGAGACAAAGTCTTCAATCTTGTATCTTCATAGTCTAACAGTCCGGCCAAAGGATATAATCCGGCTGTCCGGATACCCCCTAATGCAGGACTCCCTCACCCAGTACCCCCAAACGATCAAATACGGAGCCAAAAACCTAATTCACCGCCGCAACTTTCTGTATCCACGAGATCCCATGTTGGGGCCTGTTCCGGAGCTCCGCCGGAGGGGGCATCAATCACAGAGGGCTTCTACATCATCATCCAAGCCCCTTCGATGAAGTGTGAGTAGTTTACTTCAGACCTACGGGTCCATACTTAGTAGCTAGATGGCTTATTCTCTCTGTTTGGATCTCAATACTGACAACCCCTAAGCGCGTTGGTTGCATTGAGCTATTGTTTTTGTGTAGGTACAAGGGACTCGCATGTAGCCTCCTACTGGACTGATACCTTGGTTCTCAAAAACTAAGGGAAATACTTACGCTACTTTGCTGCATCATCCTCTCCTCTTTGGGGAAATCCAACGTAGTGCTCAAGAGGTAGCAGGGGAGTGTGTGTGTGTGTGGTGTGTGTGTGTGTGTGAGGTATTGAGAGAAATCAAACCTATGAAGAGAAATGTGTGTGTATGTGATGGAAAGCTATATGCTAAATAGGGTTTTCCTGAAGAGATTGTGCGTGCGAGATAGAGAGCGATGTGCGGGCCTTGAGGTGGGCAGGGGCCGGGTGAGGGTGTTAAAATGTGTGCGTTGATGCATGTGTTACACGCGATTGTGCGAGGGACGTACGAATCGAGAGAGATGGTGTTGTGTTATGGATGCTCCTCTCTCTCTCACACACAAGTACAAATAGAAGACCGTTCTCTCATGTATACACAATGTATCGGCGTCTGTCTACGTCTCACTCATGGATGATCATTTGCACATTCACACCTCTCTATGTCTCTATCGCACACACACCGTCTCCACATCGCCCTTCCGCCACAACACACATATGGACACATACACACATTCTCTCTTAGTCACACACACAAAATCAGTATTAAAAAAAAATAGGGCGCACCTAAAACGTCCAAATCCAAATAAATACAAACTGGAGATATATTCAAATATATTGAAATATTGTAGCGTCAAGAACTTTTCCAGGAAAAAAGTTGAGTAATATTCGGGAATTGTTTTCACACACACAAAAAGGTTCGGTGGGTGTCCTTCGAGCGTGACACGGTGACACACCGTTTGATTGACCGCGCGGCCGCGGTTCACGCCCTTGCACAGGATTCCATAACGTGGCTGTGGTAACTAATATAAGCGCTGCCTCAGTCTAATGTTTACGTGTACTAGTACGGCTTTCTTTTAAGTTTAACCAACCCTATATAAAACTAAACTAAGCTCCCATACGTGCACTCATCAATATGCTGTCGCCGCCGTTGCGCATGCCGGCGCCCGCCTGCTCCAGCCAACCATTTCTCGCCCATCACCACTGTGTCGCCACCATCCCTCTACCATGAAGCCGAAGGTTCACCCGCTCACGTCGTCTGTAGTCCCTCCTCGTGATGCCGCCGCGCTGCCAGGCACACGAGCAGCTGGTGGAGCTGCGTCTATGCACGCAGCGTATGAAGAGGAGGACGAGCGCGTGCTCCAACATGCCGGCAAAGAGGAACTAGCGTGTCATTGTCGTCTCCGCCCGCGTGGAGGAGGCACGCATGGTGGTCGTCGCGGCAAAAGCCGGTCGGGCCCGCGCCGAGCCCGCAAACCGGGTGCGGATGCAGAATCTACCTTCGAGACCTTGAATGCCACATGGATCCTGCAATCTGAAGGAGCAATTTGGGTCAGTCGACTCTTGTGAGTCATTGGATGCAACATGGATGGCTAGAAGGGCCTCTTCAACCTCCGAAATTGATGCACTGTTCATTTTCTCAGCCCACCACACGCCTAACCACCTGCTGCCGCCGCCCTGCCCTCCCCTGAACCGCCTGCCACCGCCACGCTCCCCCCAGCCCGCCGTCCGTTTAACCCCGGGCACGATCCATTTTTTCGACGAACTGCATTCCACACCCAACACTCATAAGATAGATCATGTGTCGGTGTAATGGGACACGGATACCCCGAAGACGACAAGATGATATTTCAAGACATCGGGGCTAGCAAAACCCCTCAGTCCGACTGCTCGGCCGCCCCTGCCAGCTCCCCGTCCGACTGCGCTACCCGGCCGGCTGCCGACTGCCGACTACGCCAACCAGTCGGCTGCTGACTGCAGCCCGACCCGACATCGACGAGACAACCGTACCGCGGTGCCATCATCTACAGTGTACCATCCCCTGGGTACTGATTTATAAAGTATCCCAGGGGACAAGCATGACATGTGCCATGCCACTAGCCATGCCTACCTGGCTTGGCATGTAAGCTACCCAAGGTAGCTTACATCCAAAGCCACTAGCTAGCTTACATACTAAGCTACCCACATAGCTTACATACCAAGCTACCTCACACTATATATAGACCACACACTCATCCATCCAGGGAGGATGGACACTCACGCATGCACACTAGCAAGCTAGCTAGCTATCCATCCATCCATCACATAAGCCCACACATACGGCCATTAGCATGGCCGGGCACTAGACGCCTGGTATAAGCATTTAGCAGATCGGATGCCTATGGCACCGATCCCAGATACAGCTCCAGGAGCACTTTGTACTGCCCGATGTACATCTCAGATATATACTCAGACATGTAGGAGTAGGGGTATTATCTCTCCGGAGAGCCCCGAACCTGGGTAAACCACCGCGTGCTACTCGCATACTCGCTCCCGGTCCTATCAGCAGCAGTCCTACCCACACACTAAGCCCTTGAGGCATCTGTCGACTCGCAAGCCCCCCATGAGAAATACCATGACAGTTGGCGCCCACCGTGGGGCGGTACTATGCTACCGCGCTGCTGCTGGTTTCGCTGTCCGGGCGGGACCGTCTTCGTCATCTCCGCCGCGGCGTCGCGCCGTCTCTCCGGTAGCGCTCGGGCGCTCCACGTCAACCCGCCCCCGGAGCGGCCGTGAGGGGTGGCGCGTCCTTGCCGTCGGCCTCTTCGCCCCCGCCGCGGCGTGACCTCGCCGTCGGCCTCGCCTTCTTCACCACCACCGTCGCGACGGAGGCCGCCCATCCGCATGCGCACTGCGCGCGGTGCCTCGCTTCGGTCGGCCGCATCCGGCGCGCGTCGTGCCGCGTCGCTCGCGTCCGCTTCCCTCCACGTTGTGCCCTGCCCCGGCCAACACGCATCAAACCATAGCCACATACTAGCGATACACAAGCCAGATAATACTTATGCAGTCAGCCATCGCCCGTTTGCCGGCCGCGGCCGCTATCATGCGGTTGGCCACGCCGCCGTCGTGCTCGAGCTCAAGCGCGAGCCCTCCCTTGAGGCGGCAACGCGCGCGCTCCTCTCCTCCCCCTCGCGGCCATGACGTCCTTGGCCCCTGCCTCAACACCGCGGGCTCCTCGCCCCATACTGCTACCGCGCCAGCTGCGCATCTCCGCGTCGTCCCCTTAGGGTCAGCTCCTCCCCCGTGCGCCGGCCTCGCGCAGCACCGGGTTCCAGGCCGCGTCCGCCTGCCTCCGCGCCGCGGCGTGCGGGCCGCCCCGCGCCGGCTGCGCCATCTCTGCTCCGGCCAGGCTGCTGCCCGCCCGTGGCCGCCTGCTCCGGTCCCTCCGGCTTCCTGCCGCCCGCGCCGGCTGCGGCCTCGCCTCCCCCGGCCGCGCCCCCGTCGCCCCCCGACCGTCTCCGCGCGCCCCGGCCGGCGCCTGCCGGCTCCCGCCCGCGGTCTGGCCCCGCCGTCTTCGCCCGCCATTGCGCCAGATCCTGTCGCCCCGGCCGGGTCCGCCCTTGGCTCGCGCGGCCCCGTGCCTGCCGGCTCCGACTCCGGCTCAGCCCCCGGCCGGGTCCGCGTGCCCGCCGGGTCCGGCGTCCCCGCGCGGCCTTCTCCGCCCATGGCCGGATGCCCGTCGCGCCCGCTGCGCTCCTTGCTGCTTGTCGGCCTCCCGGCCGCCGGGTCCATCCCCGCATGTGGCTGACTGCTCTCGACCTCCCGAGCGCGTGCTCCGCCTCCGTGCCCGTCCGCCTACTTCGCCTCCACGCCAGCCAACTTCCGCGCCCGGCCTCCCCGCTCCGGCCCGTCCGGCTCCGCGCCGACTTCCGCGCCCGGCCTCCCCGCCCCGGCCCGCCTGCCTCCGCGCCGACTCCCGTGTCCGCGCCCCCCCTCAGGCCGCCGGCTTCGCCTCCGACCCGGACGGCCGGCTCCGCCCATCCCCGGCCCCCGTGCCGGCTTCGCGCGCTCCTGGCCGGCTCCCCTGGCCCCCTCGCTGCGCGGCCCCGTCGGCCCTCCGCATCCCGGCCGCCGGCTCGCCTGGGTCCCCGACGCCGCCCCGCGCATGGCCGGGTCGGGCTTAACTCGCTCCGGGCCGGCGCCGGGTCGCGCCCGCGCCTGGCCGGGTCCGGCTCCGCCTGCCCCTGGCCGGCTCCGGGTCCCCTGCCGCGCCTCGTCTGTGGTTGCCCTGCTGCTCGGGTTGGGGGTGAAGCAGAGAAACAGGGACAGAAGAAAGGCCGGGTGCCCACGGCCGGCTTGAAAAAAAAGAGAGAGAGAGGGAGCCGGCTGTCCATGAAAAGAGCCGGGTGCCCACGGCCGGCTTAAAAAAAAAGAGTGTGAGATGCCAGCTAGAGAAAAAGTCAGGCCGGCTTGCTCCAGAGAGAAAGAAAAACACAAAGTAGTTGCCGGAAGATCCAGCTCGACTGCTCAGCAGTCGGCCCGAATCTCGGGGGCTACACCCAGCGGGTGCGCTGACGCGCCCCCACGAGAGAAGAAGACAAAGTAGTTGCCGGAAGATCCGGCCCGACTGCTCAGCAGTCGGCCCGAATCTCGGGGGCTACACCCAGCGGGTGCGCTGACGCGCCCCCGCGAGAGAAGAAGACAAAGTAGTTGCCGGAAGATCCGGCCCGACTGCTCAGCAGTCAGCCCGAATCTCGGGGGCTACACCCAGCGGGTGCGCTGACGCGCCCCCGCGAGAGAAGAAGACAAAGTAGTTGCCGGAAGATCCGGCCCGACTGCTCAGCAGTCGGCCCGAATCTCGGGGGCTACACCCAGTGGGTGCGCTGACGCGCCCCCGCGAGAAAGAAGATAAAATAGCTGCCGAAAGATCCGGCTCGACTGCTCCGCAGTCGGCCCTACACCCAGCGGGTGCGCCGGCGCACTCAGCGAGTGCCGGGCCGCGCCGGCTATCTTCGATGACCGTTACTACACGAAAAACAATGTGAGCCCCTCACCCGCATATCTTTGCACTACGCAAACACGGATAACCCCGAGCGTTGCTCGGGGGCTGCCTCCGCATTTTATTACAGTAGCATCACTGTTTGCCCCGGCGCCAGCCAGAGTTGGCCCGGGGGCTGGCCGCTGGGCCTGAGACGTTAGTTCCCGCAAACGGCTTAGTACCGTGCGTGGTACCAAAGGCACACTCTTAGTCACAGACCGCAGAGCGGCTACCGACTAGCAAGAGTGAACGCTGGAGGCCACCCACGCGAAAAACGTCCGGGAAGAAAAACGTTCGGGCGACCCGACCGTTTTCCTTTACAAGTATCTACTCGGTTGAATCTGCTCCTAGACTCTGAGTACTGTACACTCCACTTTGCGGCCCACTCTCAGCCACAGACCGCAGAGCGGCTGTCCGGCAAGCAAGAGCCCGGGCCAAAGAGTGGAGGGAACATGAAAAAGATTTAAGGGGGCTCGGACGAAACCGAGTCGGCACCCTTCGCATAAAACTTGCAATGATAACAGCAAACATTCGATATATCTGCATGGACTGACTTTGTCCTTTTTTATGATCATTTTCATGAACATTCGCCAAAAAACCTCCGCCCAACTTTGCCAAGTTGCCCGGAGGCTCGGGGGCTACTATCGGTGTAATGGGACACGGATACCCCGAAGACGGCAAGATGATATTTCAAGACATCGGGGCTAGCAAAACCCCTCAGTCCGACTTCCCGGCCGCCCCTGCCAGCTCCCCGTCCGACTGCGCTACCCGGCCGGCTGCCGACTGCTGACTACGCCAACTAGTCGGCTGCTGACTGCAGCCCGACCCGACATCGACGAGACAACCGTACCGCGGTGCCATCATCTACAGTGTACCGTGTCCCCTGGGTACTGATTTATAAAGTATCCCAGGGGACAAGCATGACATGTGCCATGCCACTAGCCATGCCTACCTGGATTGGCATGTAAGCTACCCAAGGTAGCTTACATCCAAAGCCACTAGCTAGCTTACATACTAAGCTACCCACATAGCTTACACACCAAGCTACCTCACACTATATATAGACCACACACTCATCCATCTAGGGAGGATGGACACTCACGCATGCACACTAGCAAGCTAGCTAGCTATCCATCCATCCATCACATAAGCCCACACATACGGCCATTAGCATGGACGGCCACTAGACGCCTGGTATAAGCATTTACCAGATCGGATGCCTATGGCACCGATCCCAGATACAGCTCCAGGAGAACTTTGTACTGCCCGATGTACATCTCAGATATATACTCAGATATGCAGGAGTAGGGGTATTATCTCTCCGGAGAGCCCCGAACCAGGGTAAACCACTGCGTGCTACTCGCATACTCGCTCCCGGTCCTATCAGCAGCAGTCCTACCCACACACTAAGCCCTTGAGGCATCTGTCGACTCGCAAGCCCCCCGTGAGAAATACCACGACATCATGGGCACCCTTCCACCCTAATATAGATACTGGGGTAGCTTCTCTGCCATCTTCTTCTTTCACAAATCGACTGACCCAAATTATACTACTAGTATGAACGTATTAAGTACAGTAGGAACACGAAGATACGAGCAGTAGTATCAACTGCAAGAAGAACAGTAGTAAGACATAGTACTAGTACTACCATATGTACTAAAGAGTCAAATAACGAGAAACAACATAAATATAGTTCTGCTGGGGGCTCAACACAACACACCCCTGAAATAAAACTAAGCAACTAGTCCGTTTGACACTATAGTAGAACCAGCATGAGCGACGACACTGCCACCTTACTCGGAGTCCGAGTCCATGTCCTCATCCCTCTTCCTCTTCGCCGCCGCTTCTTTGCTTGAACCAGACACTAGGCCCTACTTCTTCTTCCAACCCTTGTAGATATTTAAACAAAGGTAGGCATCCATTGGTGCGTACATGATGTGATCTTCATCTATTGTCTTCGACTCCCATGCATGATGAAACTCGTGGTGAGGTTTCTTTAGTTTAGCGTACGAAGGATCAATCATGGCTTCTGCTAGGGTGAGCATTGAAGGCTGAGAGGAGGACACCAAACTGCCTTCTAGAGATTGAAGGGCTGGCCTACAACAAGGCCTATCCGACCCAGGACACCCCTGTCGTTCCTAAAGTCTAGACTAACGAATTTCACTCTTTCGTCCTTGAGGAAGTTCTTAAAATACTAGCACTCAACGTCGGCATGGAATATGTGGTAGACCAAGCACACATTATGTACGCAAACCTGGATCACGGCAGGCTTCTTCTTCTCTGCCTCCTTTAGAATCTTCTCACTTTCCAGGACTGTGGTGTACTCAACATCTAGCCCAGCGACCCACTCATCCTTTGAGTTTTCGAACATGCTTCTGAAGCGAGCAAGGCATCCTTTCTCTGTAGCGGATCCATGGGTGTAGATGACGATGAACTCATCGCCGGTGATGGCTCTGTCGGATTTCGGGTTCCGGCAAAACCCTTGAGGTTTGAACACTGGGGTGCGCACATAGATCTCTCCCCCTCTCTAGATCGCACACCCTATGATCTCACGGTCTAGCTCGACGAACCAAAGAACACGAGACACAAGATTTATACTGGTTCGGGACACCGTTGTGGTGTAATACCCTACTCCAGTGTGGTGTGGTGGATTGCCTCTTCGGCTGAGGATGAACAGTTACATGGGAAGAACAACCTCGCGAGGAGAGGTGTTCTTGTGCTTGGTGATCTTGGGTGGTTGGGGTGCTATGGATTCGATCTAGGTCCGAATCAGCATGCCCCCTATGGTGGTGTCTAGTCCTATTTATATAGGCCCTAGTCCTATTCCCAAATATTGAACAGGAAGGGATCCCACAAAAGCCAAATTCAAAGGGAGACAACTAGTACAATCTATCCTGACAAAAATAGTCTTCGCCTGCCAAAGGCTCTGGTGGTGATGCCGTCTTAGGCTCCGGTGACCTCCGTCCTGCCATCCTGCTGGTCTTGGTCTTGTTGCACCAATATGGAAACCTTTGCCTGATGCCTCGGAACTCCTCGTCTGCGCTTGCCCCTTTAGCACCAAAGAGGAAATGAGGACACTGCGCGCTGGCGCCCTCCTGCCTCCAGTCGTCACGGCTTGCGTCACAGAAACCTCGTGAGGTGCCCCTTACCTTGATCTCTCTACCCCTCGCGAGCCAGCCTGGTGAGGTCGCCCCTGAGGAGGTCTTGCATCATCCGCCTCGCGAGGCTTGGCCCCTCGCGAGGATCTCGAATGTTTGCTGGTGAAGATGGGTCGTACGGGGCCGCTGGTGGAGCCACACTGCGGGCCGCAGGCAGGCAAGTCTGGGGAGCCCCGTTCCCAGAACGCCGACAGTAGCCCCCGGGCCCAAGGTGCGCTCGGGCTTGGCTTCGAGACGAAGCCAAAGGGCAAGCGCGGAGTGCCGTGGGCACCATCAGCCTGCGGCCATGGTTGGCGCGTGGCGACTAATTTGATGTGGGCATCTCCACTTCCCCACGTTGCCTCGGCAACTGCCCGATTGACAAAAAGGCCGGTGCGGGCAACACTTGCCTTCATTGCGTTCCTCCGCCTTGCTCCAGATCCCCTCTCTCGCTCCTCACTTCTGAAATCTCCAGATCTGCTCCGATCTCCTTCCGAGCTTCCGACCAATGGCGCCCCAAAAGCCCAAGGTTAATTCACCGCATGCCTTGTACGAGCCGGCTCTGGAGGCGCCCAATGTCTCGGCGAAGAACCTCGCTGCCACGCTCCTTCTGACGGCAGGGGAGAATAACGAGAAGGGGAAGACTGAGCTGCGGGCTGGCTCTGCCGTGCCCGAAGCTTCGAAGAGCTCCTTATACACTTTCTTCATGAGCAGCGTCGTGGTCGGCCTCATTCCCCCCTTCTCCGACTTCTTCTACCTAGTCCTCCAACACTGCGGGTTACATGATCTTCATCTCCATCCCAACTCCGTTCTTCTCTTTTCCATCTTTTACTTCTACTTTGAGGCGTACATCAGGGTGATGCCGTCCGTGGCACTGCTGCCCCACTTCTTCAACCTCCGGATCAACGACGGCCACACCATGGGGTGCGCCAACTTCATCGCAGCCGGCAAGGCTAATGCGATTTCGAAGACCGGGAAGAAGGCCGATGGCTTCAGGAGCAAGTGGGTTATGATGGATGCCAAGTGTGTCCACCCACGACTGAAGCTGCCGACAGGGATGCCCCAGCCTGATGAGGGATGGTCCCGCGCGAAGCTTACTGACGACCGGGCGAAGTTGGTGCTGGAGAAGATGAACGCCGACCTGAAGCTGGGCAAAGCGAAGGCGGCGAAGCTGACGGGGGCCATGCTCCTGAGGGAATTCTTGGCGCTGCGGGTGGCTCCTCTCCAGGCGCGCACGCGCCCCTAATGGATGCTTGTGGATGAAGAAGACAAGCTCCGCTTGAGTCCGAAGGCCTTGTCCGACGAGGAGCTGGCCGTGGCCCTCTGTCTCCTGGTCGAAGACGACCAAGAGTATCCGCCGAATCCCCATGCTCCCTTGTTCCTCCAGAAGGACGGGGCGTAGGTCGTAGCCGCCATGTCCACCTTTGACGGGCGCGGCCTGGTTCCGCCAGCGCCTTCTGAGGTTCCTGTGGTGACGGCAACGATGGACGTGTTTTCTAGTGATTCTCGAGAGGACGGGGAGGAGGAGGAAGACGAGGAGCGCGACCCGGAGGTGACCCCCGAGGGGATGGGGGAGACCTCCCCCCTTGCACAAGGACGACATCCTCCGCCTCCTGCCTAACAACGATGGTGACGCTGACATCCTCCCGGAGAAGGGGGAGCCGCCCGTGGTTCCGATGAAGGGAAGGTCGGCACTGCTTTCCCGGGACGATGCTCCTACCTCACCGCCGCCTGGAGCTGCTTCCGGTCCAGCTGCTGCCCCTGCTTCTGCTCCCAGAGCTGGCATGCCCGCACCTCGTGCTGTGAAGCTCTCGGGCTTCAAGCTTACGAAGCGGAGGGACTATACCGCGGTGGACCAGTAAGTGTTCTCAAATGACAAGTGTTAGTTTCTCTCGGAGCAGCCAACTAGCTAGTGGTTGTAGGGGGAGGCTATTTATAGCCTAGGGAGCAACCCGACATGATTAGACATAAATGCCCTTCAATGATATGACCGTTAGGTGGGTAGATATTTTGGGATAGCTGGCGCATAGCACAACAACGGTCGGAATTTTGAGTATCAAATTCCGCAGGGCTATCATGTTCCTCACTATGTAGGCAATCTACACTGGCGAATTCCTTACTCCTCAGTCAGAGCAAATTCCTCAGAGACCAGAAGAACTTCGTCTCTGTCACTGAAAAATTGACTGAACTGTATGAGATTTCCAATGGCTTCACTCAAAGGGATTGGTAGGTGTAGGATTTGAGTTGAGCATCACATGGAAATTTTTCCGTAGTATTTCCTCAACCCCCTTTAACAGTACGTTGTTTCCTGACTCATGAAAGAGAAAATGAAACTTTGAAAACAAAAGTCTTCACGCTTCATGTTCCTCGAATGAATACCAAGTCTTCAGGATCACACCAATTTCTTCACTTTCAAAGTCTTCAGAAATCCAAAGTCTTCAGTCGAAGAACTTTATTTTTAGGGGTCGGCTTTCTTTGTAAATATCAAACTCCTCACAAACATATAGACCTGTGTACACTCACAAACGCATCAATCCCTTAACCAGAATCACTAAGGGGCACTAGATGCACTTACAAGGGACTATGCCATGGTGGACCAATAAGTGTTCTCGTCCTGCCTTGTTCTCGCTTCCACTACTCGTTTCTGAGTCTTCTTCTTTGTTGTGCAACTAGGCCGACACCTGCGGCGAAGAGGAGAAGGGAGGGCGAGGTGGCACTGCTTGAGCCCAGATCGCCTCCTGCGGTCGCACCCCTCTCCATGAGTAAAGGTGGTGACGACACTCGTGCCTCTCCAGCCCGATCATCCTCGCGAGGCTGGGTGGAGCATCCTCGGGAGGAGTCAGCCCCTGAGGCCCCGCTGGCTCCGGAGGTGCCAGTGTCCGGCTCGGGCGCTGGGGTCCCCGAGGCTTAGGAGCCTCTGGCCTCTCAGGCCATGGTGATGACGACGTATCTTCCTCCTCCTTCTGACGTACTGCTAACCCCAGGTTCCTCCGCCTCTCCTGACGTCCTAGAGCGAGCTCTTTCTGCGATGGCCCTGCTGCGAGAAGACCTTTAGGGCACCGACCTTCGCCTAGTAGCCGGACACCTAGAACTGGTGTCTGGCTGGCTGCACTCCGACGCATCCGTCTAGGTGGCACTGAGCCAAGCTACTGCTGACTCTGACAAGGACAGGGAGGCCGTCGCCCAGGCTGTGGCCGCCCGCAAGGTAGCACTGAAGGATGCCGAGGCCGCCCAGGACCGCTGGCAGCCGAGCTAGAGACCGTGCGGAGGGAGCGCGCGAAGGAAGCCCGAGGCCGTATGGCGGAGGAGGAGAAGATGAAAACCCGAGAGGACACCGTCAAGGATCGCGACGCTGAACTAGAGCAGTTGGTGAAGGCGCAGGCCACGGAGCATAGCCGGCTTGAGGAGTTGGAGCAGGAGATGAAGGCGGAGAAGGCCGATCTCGACGCTAAGGCGAAGGTCCTGACTGAGGACCGTGCGGCCTTCAAGCTCCTTGAAGAGAAGGCTCAGACGGCGCTGAAGTCGCTCTACGAGAAGGGTTGGGGGGAGCTGATGGTTTTCCAACAACGAGGTCCCCAACCAACTGGTTCCTTTTCTAGTTGATGCGCTTGAGGATGTCGTGAGCGTTATCAGCCTCATGGCAGAGGGAGAAGCCCGCGTTCTTTCCACGGCCGAGATGACGCGCGTCTTTAGCCACCTCCACCTTCGCGATCCTGCCGCCCTCCTTGACGAGCTGCTGGAGCCTGTGAAAGATGAAAATTACGAGGCCATTGCTGCAGCTGTCAAGGGTCAGGTGGAGGCCCTGCTGAAGAGGTTCCCCGCCTTCGCTCCCGCGCGGTTGACCGGCGGTGCTACCGATCCTGCAACTCCGGCTGGTGGTGCAGGTGAAGGCGACACCGTTAGAGAAGAAGCATCCCTTGTTGGCGACGGCGCGTTCAGGGATGACGAGGCAACCTGTTGGTGGCTCCTTTCCTATTTTAGCTTCTGCCATATGCACCATGCCTCGTGGAGGCGTTAAACACACGTTTGATTTCAGGGGAACAATTTGTCCTGTAATATTTGCTTTGAAATTCTGTGATTTCCTTTCTATTTGCTTTACGTTCTACGTCGGCAGGGCCCGACCCCGCGCATACCTCATCCACCATTGGGCCGACCGGATCACCAGGACGAACCAAGGAGTGAGGGGCTATGTGGTCAGTTAGGCTCCTCAGTCGTGATGCTCAGGAGTCCCCCTTGATGTTCAAATGACCTTCGTACCTTAGCTCCGCTTGGGAGGGCACGTGACGGCCAGGTCCGAGGGACCTAGAAGGGTGGCGTACGCTTGGGCGTGACCCGAGCGCCGCCCCCGTGCCCAGCCACCTCGTGCGACTCTCCCGAGGGGAGGTGTTGCGATGAGGCTAGACACCGAGCTCGGAGGCTCCCTAAGGTTGATACGGTCGTGAGGCCGCCCTGAGTTGTTTATCACTAGGACGGACCATGGCGCTTCCGCACTTGCACGGGCATAGCCGCTCCTCGGCAGTGTCGACTGCCAGCGTGGAGCATGTTGCTTCCACTAGTACGTGGGAGGGGACTTCCTACTGCAGAGAGCCCCCGAGGCGTGTACAACCCCGCCCTAACACGTGGCTTGCACGGCAGGGCTAGACAAGGTGTATCTGGGCACTCATGAGCCAGCACGGGACTCATGAGGCCCTACCTCAAGGCGGGTGCGCCTGGTCTTGGTTCTTGACGGATGTAGCATTCCTGCGAGATGGTTAGACAACCTGCGCCGAATGGATTTCCTGAGGCTACCGCACGAGAAGGCCAAGCACCAACGACCCCAGGAGGTGACGTGAGCGGGGCCTGAAAGTGCGTTATATCGACTAGAGGGGGGGTGAATAGGTGATTTTTATGAAATTCTTCACTGAGGAATTTGTCGGTGAGGAAATTCCTTAGCGAAGAACTACTAGCAGCGGAATAAGTACTCAAAAGTAAACATAACAGAATACAAGCATAGTCATCATGATGAAATGAAGAGATGCATAGAGTACAGGAAGCGTAATCATAGGATAATACAGGATGAAGACAAACAGACTGAAGAAATTGAACTGAGGAAATTGAGAAGGTCTTCAGTCAATGTCTTCAAACACAGATATGAACAAACACACAACACATTTATGAGGAAATGAAAGGGTTGAGGGAATAGAACCAGTAAGCTTGGTGAAGACAATGATTTCGTAGACCAGTTCCAACTGTTGTCTTAGTTGTACGTCTGGTTGGAGCGGCTGAGTATTTAAACTTGAGGACACACAGTCCCGGACACCCAGTCCAGAACACGCAGCTCAGGACACCCAATCCTCACCGTATTCTCGTTGAACTAAGGTCACATAGACCTTGTCCAATCACTCGTGGTAAGTCTTCAGGTGACTTCCAAACCTTCACAAACTTGGTCACTCGACGATCCACAATTCCTCTTGGATGCTCTAGACCATGACGCCTAACCGTCTGGAAGAAGCACAGTCTTCAAAGGTAACAAGCGTCGGATCCCCGCAAGATCAATCTCTTCAGTGATGCTCAATCACTTGGGGTTTGTAGGTGTTTAGGTTTTGGGTTTGGGGTTTTTCCTCACTTGATGATTTTCGCTCAAAGTCCTCAGAGGATGGGTTGCTCTCAAATGACAAGTGTCAGTTTCTCTCGGAGCAGCCAACCAACTAGTGGTTGTAGGGGGCGGCTATTTATAGCCTAGGGAGCAGCCCAACATGATAAGACATAAATGCCCTTCAATGATATGACCGTTAGGTAGATAGATATTTTGGGACAGCTGGCGCATTGCACAGCAATGGTCGGAATTTTGAGTAGCAAAATCCTCAGGGCTATCATGTTCCTCACTGTGTAGGAAATCCGCACTGGCGAATTCCTAACTCCTCAGTCAGAACAAATTCCTCAGAGACCAGAAGAACTTCGTCTCTGTCACTGAAGAAATTGACTGAACTGTATGAGATTTCCAATGGCTTCACTCGAAGGGATTGGTAGGTGTAGGATTTTGAGTTGAGCATCACATGGAAATTTTTCCTTAGTATTTCCTCGACCCCCTTTAACAGTACGGTGTTTCCTATGACTCAAGAAAGAGAAAATGAAACTACGAAAACAAAAGTCTTCATGCTTCATGTTCCTCGAATGAATACCAAGTCTTCACGGTCACACCATTTTCTTCACTTTCAAAGTCTTTAGAAAGTCTTCAGAATACCAAAATCTTCAGACGAAGAACTTCATTTTTAGGGGTCGACTTTCTCTGTAAATATCAAACTCCTCATAGACTTATAGACCTATGTACACTCATAAACACATTAGTCCCTTAACCTATAAGTCTTCAATACACCAAAATCACTAAGGGGCACTAGATGCACTTACAATCTCCCCCTTTTTGGTGATTGATGACAATATAGGTTAAGTTTTCAACGGGGATAAACATATGAAGGTTAACTACTAATATTGAGGAATTTGATTGCAAGATATAGAAGAACTCCCGCTGAAGATGTGCATAGTGAGGAATTTGCTTTTGAAGCACTGCACACTTGAAGAGTTGAATCATGGAGATCTCCCCCTATATCTTGTAATTCATACACGCATTTGACATATAACAGTGAAGAATTTGAAATGCATGATGAAATATGGTGACTGATGTAATTTAGCATGCGTGTAATAACATTAACGAGGAATAAGCATGCAGAAAAACGTATCAAGAGTATCAGAGCACCATCGGGTTTAAGTTTACAACTCGATCCAATAAAGTCGCAGAAGAACGAGAGTTGTAACTTAACAAAAAAACACCCATATAGAAAGACCCGCTTGAAGACTAACTCAAAATTCTCCCCTTTTGTCATCAAATGACCAAAAGGATCGAATATGAGGACTAACACCCCTGAAGAATATCAAGTTAAAGAAGGAGCGCCAGTGTTGTTGGGGTCATTTGTCGTAGTAGGGCCTGCCACAGTGTCGTCCAAGTCTTCATTTTCATCAGTGTTGCGCGATGAAGAATATGAGCTGGCCACCAGAGAAGGAACCTTGACCTTCTTGAATTTCTTCGGTGGAGGTGCAGACCAGTCAAAATCTTCTTTGAGACCCATGTTCTTCAGATCTTCTTCACCATATAGATGTGACAGGATTGCCCAGGTGCGACCAAAGACTTGATGGAGGTAGTAGTGGTTTTTCTTCACTGCATTGTGTGTGGCAGTCATGTTGTGAAGAAGTGAACCAAACTGACGCTTAACCCATTTCTGATTTTGATCCACCTTCTCGTGAAGACTAAGTAGAAGTTCACGGCCAGTCATCACGCACGGAGCAGTGGCTTGAGGAGTGGACTTGGGTGCATTGGCAGAGTCATGTGTGGCAGAGTCATCATTGGTGGAATAAGATGCAGTTTTGCGAAACTGACCATCCAATGGACGAATGCCTTCATCTATTACAACTGGTGCCTTGCCCTTTCCATCAACTGAGGAATATGTCTGCTTGAGGACTTCAATTGGGGGCAAGTAGCTGAGGTGATTCTGGAAATCAGCTTTGTAGTTGAGTGAAGACCTTGTCCCGAGGAATCTCATAATCCAAGGTGCATAAGGCTTCAGCTCAAACGGAGACAATGCAACATTGGCCATAGATCTCATGAAGAAATCTTGATAATTGACAGGAATGCCATGAACGATGTTGAATACCAGATTCTTCATGATGCCAACAATTTCCTCATCAGATGAGTCGTGGCCTTTGATAGGACTGATTGTCCTTGTAAGAATACGATAGACAGTTCTTGGCACGTACAACAATTCCTTCATGAGGAATTTGGTTCTTGGTGCCTGACCTGGCTTCAAAGGTTTCATCAGCACCTGCATGTAATGATGTGTGAGCTCAGGTTCACTGTAGATGCAGCGACCTTCTTCAAGAGGAGGACTGAGTGGTAGAGGACGAAGCAATTCAGAGGCTGGTGCAGTGTAGTGAGTGTTTTCAGACATCCAGTCCAACACCCAGGAATTCGCATCTTCAGCATCTCCAGTGATGTGCAGCATTGCATAGAATTGAAGAATCAGTTCTTCATTCCAATCGTAGATGTCAGAGCAAAAGTTTAGCAGTCCAGCATCATGAAGAACACTGAGGACTGGTGCGAAGCACGGCAGAGATTCCATATCCACGTGAGGAATATGCTCATGGTAGAAGATCTTCTCCTTTTTGAACAACACTAAGGAATAGAAATTGGCTTGACTAGCAGTCCAGAAATGCCTCTTCCTAATGCGAGCAGAGTTATATGGGTTGTAATCTTCGAAGAATACGTGCTCGCCGAAGAAATCATCAGCCTTGAACTTTTGCTCGCATGAGAATGGGTCCTTTGGCTTCGACAGAGGAGTGTCAGTGAATTGCATCATGACCTCAGCAATCTCAATCACAGGTTCTTCAGGCTGAGGAATTTCTGGTTCCTCCTCAGTGACTGTCTGCATCCTTGGTTGTTCAGCAGCAGCAGTTTCTTCAGCGCTAGTGGCTGGAATTTCCTCATGGACAGATGCAGTGGGATGAGTTTCTTCAGAGCCCATATGTATAGATTGTGTGGGGGACTAGGAAATTTGCTGTAGAGGGGTCAACATTGGTGAGTTTGGATGCTGACTTTCCCAGAATTCATCACTGATTACGGGTGTGGAGCAGCCAATGTCCACATCTTCATCTTCCATTTCTTCAACGCCAGCCTCTTTAGCTGTGAACTGAGGCATAGGCGAGGAGATGATAGGTGTTGAAGGGATCGGATCCACTTCAATTTCTTCATCCAACGGTTCAGACGAAGCAGCAGAAGGAGTTTCTTCATCAGATCCATTGGGGATCACACATTCTTCATCAAAAGGAACAAGGTCCTTTGATGGCCTGGTTGAGATGGGAGCAACATCAATCAGATTTGCAAATGAACTTGTCATAGGCTTCATTTTGTTCAGAGCTGAAGAATCTGAAGCAGCTGATGCTTTCCTTTTCTTCAATGAAGCATGCTCTGCAGCCTTGGTCTTCTTCACATCCGATGCAGATGGAAGGATTGGAGTTGAAGTTGGTGCAGGAGGAGCTGAGGAATCTGGTTGATTTTCTTCAGGCACAACTGATGCAGTTGCCCTAAGTTCTTCAGTTTCTTCAGGCGGACCACTAGTGGGTGCCCTGGCAATTTCTTCAGTGGCTGGAATGCAGTCATCAGCCCTGGAACTCACATTTTCTTCAGCAGCCTGATTATCATCAGCGGTGCTGGCATTTTCTTCAGTAGGCTGAGCAGATGCTTCAGCCTGAGGAATTTCCTATTGCGTTGGGGCTGCAACATTGGAAGTGAAGTTATCCGTAAGTTTCACAAAACGAACCTTGGCTCCAAGCCAATCAGCGCGATATGTGTCAAAGTCATCATTGAGTTTCTTAATCTCAGTCTGAAAAGTGACAAGTTCTTCAGTTGTCATAGAGACAACGTTTTTCTTCAGATAGCGCTCTTTCTTGTACTGCGCTTTCTTGATCTGCCTGGCCTTCTCAAATTTCCACTTTTCTTCTTGAATGAAGTGGGTTAGCATGTGAATCTGGCCAGGAGTCAACTTGAAGTCAGGCAAGGGAGTGTTGGGGTCCTTGTGTCAGACATCAATGTAGTCGAGGATCAACTTCGGATCCAAAAGCAGTGGCACCTCTGATCCTTTGGCTCTAGTGGCCCTGACTTGCCTGTCTCTGATGATTTCTGCAAGTTCATCATCATGAGCTTCGTCTTCTTCAGACGGTACTTGGAAAGCGACTTGTTTATTTTGAGGACTTGGGCGAGGATCTCGTCCAGCAGTGGCCTTTGTCTTTAGCAGTGAGGGGCCAGCTGAGGAACTTGGTGCAGCTGAGGAACTAGCTGAGACACCTGAGGCAATGGAGATGCCTACAGTCCTTTGGCACGAGGCGAGATGCACAGGTGCTGAGGATTTAGTCGGAATAGCTGAGGGCTTTGAGGATTCTGGCTGTGAGGGCATTGCTGCGGAACTTGGCCTTCAGGGCATTGTTGGTGAAGCACTTGGCTTGCGCGCAGGCTTCTTTGACATAGCCTTCTTTGGCTTGACAGCAGAGGCCTCATCAGAGGCAGCAGCAGCAGCAGAGTCTTCATTGAATTTCCTCACTTCTTCTCTGGCTTGCTTAGCCAACTTGGCTTGGCGCTTGGCCCATTCATCAGGATAGTCCTCACCGCGCTTGAGGCTGGTGGGATCAGCGATATGGCCAGGTGCCAATGGAGGTCTTGGGCATGGAGGATTGAGTGCGAATTTCTTCATGTGCTTAGGAGTGACATATCTGTATTCCCTCCACTCTCTTGCCCATCTCCTCTCTATCTTCTGAGTGCGCACTTTGCACTCATTCTTGGTTTCCTCACTAGGTGTGCAGTACCCAGCAAATATTTCATCAGGGATCTCAAACGTTGTATTTACCTCAGGCCTCTTTCCTCCCTTCTGTGGCTTCTTACCGTCAGCCATTTTCTTCAGTTGAGGAATTTGAACAATTGAATTATCTGAAGAAGTATGCAACTTTTCTTCGAGGAACACTGCAATTGAGTTAAGTTGATGAGAACCTAGTGATTCAGCAGCTGACATGTGTACCTATGAACAGATTATAGTTGCGAGGAATTTGGAGAGGTCATATGCGTTCTCAGAAGGTTTTTTAAAAAGAACAAGTTAGAGGAATTTGACCAGATGAGTCTTGAAGAATTTCACTAAGCGTTCTTTGTCTTAGGTTCCAGAGATGTGTAGATTAAAAATCCACACATTTGAGGAATCTTGAAGAAAAACATGGCTTAGAGAAATGAATCAAGAATAGATGACTTGTGAGGTGTTTAGTGTGTGAATCTATGAAGAGAAAACACCTTTGAAGATTTTGAAGATAATCATTCGAATCAATGAGGGTAGTAAAAGTAACTTTTAATTACCCTGGACGAAGAACACGACGAACTGGAGTGAGGAGATGTGAAGTTCGTCTGTGCAGATCTTCCACGCCCTAACTTGGCGGAGGAAGACGGCTACGGCGGCGGCGGAGTGAAGATTTCCGCGGTCGGTGCTAGTACGTCGGCGACGAGGTCGAGGCAGTGAAGCTCTTCCTCACCAGCGGCGATGAAGTAGCAGCGGCGCTAGGGTTTGAGAAGCTTGAGCTGGAGAGAGATCGATCGGAGTAAAAGAAGTGAGGAAGGGAAGGAGGGGTATTTATAGCCACGGTGAAAAACTGCTCGCCCGAAGAAATTGGACGAACGTGCCCCTGACCCTTCTCATTCGCATGACATGCATCACCCATGTAGTGAGAGGTGGAGATCATGTTAGATCATGGGTGAGTGGATAAGTATATCGTGGGATGTGGAACGGTTTGAGCGGCAAAGCCGAAAATTCCGATAAGATAGGTTTTAAAGTTCCGTTCGCAATTTCTTCAGCTGACAAGGACACAGTGAAGATTTTGAACGAGTTTCAAATAGAACGACATGAAGAATTTGTGAATAGATTGGGTTGAGTATAGCATAGAGGGGAAGGGTCCGATCACATTCACTTAGCAGAAAACCAACTTGAAGAAATAGCAATAAGTGAATGCTGTAGAGGACATAAACTCATATATATATATATATATATATATATTATATATATATAGCCAATGAAGAAAAACGACGGAACCAGTGAAGACTATGCAAAGTTGAAGAATATGAATAATTTGAGGAATTTCAACTTTTGGTGGTGGTGTGACCCACCGTATAAGAATGATGATTTCAGACACCGCATATTATCGTAGGGTTCTGAGAATCAAATTCTTCATTAATTTCTTCACACTAAGAGTGTTATTCTTCATTGATTGAGGAAAAATGTTTCTTCATGTGTTGCACATCTAAGTCATCAATTTTGCGTAAGTGTTTGGATGAGTGTCCTTTTCAAAGAACATTCGAAGATTCTAGGATATTTAGCTCACACCGCAACTTGCTAAATCTCTTCTCATCCAAGGGCTTTGTGAAGATATCAGCTAGCTGTTCTTCTGTCTTCACATGCTCAATATAAATGTCGCCCTTCAACACATGATCACGAAGAAAATGATGACGAATCTGAATGTGTTTTGTCTTCGAGTGCTGAACTGGGTTGTGAGCAATCTTGATGGCACTCTCATTGTCACGGAAGAGAGGCACATTCTTCATGTTGACGCCGTAGTCCTTGAGAGTTTGCTTCATCCATAGCAATTTGGCACAGCAAGAACCAGCGGCAATGTATTCAGCTTCAGTAGTAGATAGTGATACACAGTTTTGTTTCTTCGAGGACCAACAGACCAAAGATCGTCCGAGGAAATGACATGTACCAGATGTTGACTTGCGGTCCACACGATCACCAGCATAGTCAGAGTCATAATATCCAATGAGATCAAAATTCGAGCCCTTGGGGTACCATAATCCAAGTGTTGGTGTGTGAGCTAGATATCGAAGAATATGCTTCACAGCCTTATGGTGTGATTCCTTCGGTGTAGCTTGAAATCGGGAACACATGCAAACACTAAGCATTATATCTGGCCTAGATGCACATAAGTATAATAAGGAACCTATCATGAACGGTATACCTTATGATCGAAGTCAATACCATTTTCATCAGTGCATAGATGGCCATTTGTGGGCATAGGAATTTTGACGCCTTTGCAACCTTGCATGCTGAATTTCCTTAGTACATCCTTGAGGTATTTCTCCTGAGATATGAATATGCCATTGCGTTGTTGACGAATTTGAAGACCTAAGAAGAATTTCAACTGTCCCATCATAGACATTTGATATTCTTCACTCATCATATAGGCAAATTCATCACTATAACGTTGGTCAGTACAGCCAAAGATAATATCATCAACATATATTTGGCACACAAACAATTCACCATCATAAGATTTAGTGAAAAGGGTAGGGTCGAGTGAACCGGGTTTGAAGCCTTTCGTCATGAGTAATTCCTTCAAAGTATCATACCAAGCCCGTGGGGCCTGCTTGAGGCCATAGAGGGACTTGTTGAGTCTGAAGACTTTGTCAGGATTCTTTGGATCTTCAAAACCTGGGGGTTGAGCAACATATACTTCTTCCTCAAGCTTGCCATTAAGGAATGCACTTTTCACATCCATTTGATATAAAGTGATATCATGATGGTTAGCATAAGCAAGTAATATGCGAATAACCTCAAGTCTAGCAATAGGTGCAAAAGTTTCATTGAAATCAATTCCTTCAACCTGTGTGTAGCCTTGAGCTATAAGCCGTGCCTTATTCCTCACCACAAGGCCATTTTCATCTTGCTTGTTGCGGTAGATAAACTTTGTACCGATGATATTGTGCTTGCAAGGATCTGGACGTTTGACCAGTTCCCAGACATTGTTGAGCTCGAACTGATGTAATTCTTCTTGCATGGCCTGAATCCACTCAGGCTCCAGAAATGCTTCATCTACCTTAGTGGGCTCTGTAATAGAGACAAAAGCATAGCGCCCACAAAAGTTAGACAAATGTGAAGCTTTTGAGCATGTGAGAGGACCTGGCGCTTTGATGTCATTGATGATCTTTTCAACTTGCACTTCTTTTGCAATGCGAGGATGAGCTAGTTGCCGTTGAAGAATTTGATCAGCGTTTTCTTCAGCACCATTTTCTTCAGCATTTTCTTCAGGTGCATTAGCTCGATGTTCTTCATGTTCTGGAATGAATTATTCAGCAGATTCTTCAGTAGGAATGACATCCTCAGTAGCCTTGAACTTGATAGTTTCCTCAGGTGCTGGTTCATCTATCATAGTAGGTAGGTGCTCTCTTTGTGAGCCATTAGTTTCATCGAACCGCACATCTACAATTTCAACAACTTTGTGAAGAACGTTGTCGAAGACTCTGTAGGTGTGCGAGTCCTTTCTGTAACCAAGCATAAAACCTTCATGTGCTTTCGGTGCAAATTTTGCGTTGTGATGAGGATCTCTAATCCAACATTTAGCACCGAAGACTTTGAAATAACTTACATTGGGTTTCTTATCAGTGAGGAGTTCATAGGCAGTCTTTTTGAAGAATTTGTGAAGATATACTCTGTTGATGATGTGGCACGTAGTATCAAATGCCTTAGTCCAGAAACGACGAGGCGTTTTGTATTCATCAAGCATAGTGCGAGCCATCTCAGCAAGAGTCCTGTTCTTGCGCTCCACGACGTCGTTCTGCTGAGGAGTATAAGGAACAGATAACTCATGAGTAATACCAAGTTCATCAAGATAGTCATCGAGACCAGAATTCTTGAACTCGGTGCCATTGTCACTTCTGATGTGCTTGATCTTCACACCAAAGTTGGTTGAAGCCCTCGAGGAAAATCCTTTGAAGACTTCCTGCACTTCATGTTTGTAAGTAACAAGGTGTACCCATGTGTAGCGAGAATAATCATCAACAATAACAAATCCATATTGAGATGCTTCATTTGAAATAGAAGAATAATGATTATGAGCAAAGAGATCCATGTGAAGCAATTCAAATGGGCGAGTGGTGGTCATGATGGTCTTCGCTAGATGCTTGGCCTTGGTCATCTTCCCAGCTTCACAGGCTCCGCATAGGTGATCCTTGAGGAATTTGACATTCTCGATGCCAATGACATGCTTCTCCTTCGCAAGCGTGTGCAAATTCCTCATGCCTGCATGACCAAGTCGTCGATGCCATAGCCAGCCTTCTGAAGCTTTTGCAAGTAAGCACACGGCTGGTTGTGGTCCTGTAGAGAAATCAACAATATACAAGTCTCCTCTCCTAAAGCCTTCGAAGACTTTGGAATTGCCAGCTTCCATAACTACAACACAACGGTACTTGCCAAAGACAACAACCATATCAAGATCACAAAGCATTGAGACAGACATAAGGTTGTATCCTAAGGACTCAACAAGCATGACTTTGTCCATGTGTCGATCCTTTGTAATCGCAACCTTACCTAGACCCAATACCTGACTTTTTCCTTTGTCAGCAAAGATGATATGCTTCAGATGCGATGGAGATAATGGAGCATCCATCAATAGATTCTTGTCACCAGTCATGTGGTTTGTACATCCACTATCGAGGACCCACTCAGTGGCTTTGGGTTGATCATCCTGCAGATGAATTAGTGCAGCTTACAAACTCATATACCTCATCAGTGAAGAATATGACATCAATTCATCAGATCAATTTCATCAAGTAAAAGAACTGATAAAGCAATATGAGGACGTGAGAAATGAAAGTTCATTTCTTCATTATTAGCCTGCGTCCTATCAGGCATGCTAAGGTCTCCAGCAAATTCTTCAGACGATTACGTACGTCTGGAGACCTGACCCTGCAGAAGAGATTAGTTCTTTTTCTTCACCACCCACATCTGAAGGGGTGGCAAAGAGTTCATCATTCTGCAAGCTCCATACGAGAAGGATGGCATAGAGGCCAGTCCATTTCGTTTCACATAAGAGGGGTTAGAGTAAGCATAAGAGTATGCAGAGAAATTCTTCGAGGACTTATGGACATAATGATTTGAAGAATAATGCACATATCCATAATCCTTAGATCTTCCCTGCAAAACAGACGGGTTAGCACGATGATGTTCATATGAGGACTTTGATCCATATGAGGAATTTGGTCCGTATGAGGACTTGAATCCATATGAAGACTTTGGTCCATATCAAGAATTTGATCTGGGGTTCCTATTCTTCACAGGTGCCGTCATGATGACATTCACCTGAAGATTTCCAAGGCATCTTTTGGGAACCCAGATTTTCTTCATAGGGGAGCCGTTCCTGTAGTTAGTGCCAACATATCTAGCAAATACTTCACCATTCTTATTTTTGAACAATTTATAGTTGGAGTCATTTGACTCATCATCAGAATGAGGAGATTCACATGCAAATCCAAATAAGTTAGATGGATCAACTGGAGGTCCCTTTGCAGCAACCCATGTAGTTTTGGGGTACTGCTCAGGCTTCCAATATGTACCATCAGCATTGAGTTTCCTCTCAAAGGCAATACCCTCTTTCCTAGGGATCCTGTTGAGGATCTGCTTTTTAAGCACATCATAAAGAGCCTGATGCCCTTTGAGGCTTTTGTACATGCTTGTCGTGTACAATTCCTTCAACCCTGCATCGTCAGTGATACTAGCAATGTCCTCAGATGAGGAATTAGTGATAGCAGAGGCATGTGAAGAATTTGAAACATTAGCAGCATTTGAACATTCCTGTGAAGAATTTGCAGTTTCACGTTCAATGCATTTCAAACATGGAGGAACAAATTCTTCCTGCGATGCGCTGATTTGTTGAGCAAGTAATGAATAGCGCTCCTTCTGAAGATCTTCATAACTCACTCTTAGCTTCTCAAGGTCTTGCTTTCTTTGAAGAAATTCATAGGAAAGCTTCTCATGATCAGATAATAGAGTGTTATGTTGATCTTGAAGGGTGTCATACTTAGTATGAAGTCTTTGAAGACTTTCAGCCAAAGGTTTTGACTGATCCATTTCTTCACCCAACATATCATCGCTCTTGTTTAGCATATAGTGAACTTTTTCCAAAGCTCTTTGTTGTTTAGTGGCAAGGGAAGCAAGTTTGACATAGCTGGGTCCAAATTCTTCACCAGATTCATCATCACTAGACTAGGATAGGTAGCATTCCATTACCTCAGCATCTTTTGCCATAAGGCATGATGCAGAAGATGATGATTCTGGTTCGAATGTCATCGCTTTGAGAGATTCCTTGAAGTCCTCAAACCAAGGATCATGACAGTTTCAATGACCTTCATAGACCTCAGAGAGACGGTCCAAGATAAGCTTCGCATGATCGAGATGCATGATATTCCTGAACTGATTTTGTGACAGACTGGAGCAGATGACATCCTTCGCCGTGAGGTTGAGAAGAGTGTACTTGCGAATGTCATCAGCTTCCGCCATCTTGCACAGATCGGTCAGACCAATCTCAGTGACGGTCCACAGCTCACTGTTCATCGCCATGAGGCGTTTCTTCATCATGGCCTTCCACTTGGGATACTCGTGATCGTCAAAGATGGGGCATGCCACTTTTGTCATACCTGCGGTCGACATAACTAAAACTCCAGGCGGTTAAACCAAAATCACACAGAACAAGGGAGTACCTTGCTCTGATACCAATTGAAAGTGCGTTATATCGACTAGAGGGGGGTGAATAGGCGATTTTTATGAAATTCTTCACTAAGGAATTTGCCGGTGAGGAAATTCCTTAGCGAAGAACTACTAGCAGCGGAATAAGTACTCAAAAGTAAACATAACAGAATACAAGCATAGTCATCATGATGAAATGAAGACACGCACAGAGTATAGGAAGCGTAATCATAGGATAACACAAGATGAAGACAAACAGGCTGAAGAAATTGAACTGAGGAAATTGAGAAAGTCTTCAGTCAATGTCTTCGAACACAGATATGAACAAACACACAACACAGTTATGAGGAAGTGAAAGAGTTGAGGGAATAGAACCAGTAAGCTTGGTGAAGACAATGATTTGGTAGACCAGTTCCAACTGCTGTCTCACTTGTACGTCTAGTTGGAGTGCCTGAGTATTTAAACTCGAGGACACACAGTCCCGGACACCCAGTCCTGAACACGCAGCTCAGGACACCCAGTCCTCACCGTATTCTCCTTGAACTAAGGTCACACAGACCTCATCAAATCACTCGTGGTAAGTCTTCAGGTGACTTCCAAACCTTCACAAACTTGGTCACTCGGTGATCCACAATTCCTCTTGGATGCTCTTGACCATGACGCCTAACCGTCTGGAAGAAGCATAGTCTTCGAAGGTAACAAGCGTCGGATCCATGCAGGATCAATCTCTTCAGTGATGCTCAATCACTTGGGGTTTGTAGGTGTTTGGGTTTTGGGTTTTTGGTTTTTCCTCACTTGATGATTTTCGCTCAAAGTCCTGAGAGGATGGGTTGCTCTCAGATGACAAGTGTCAGTTTCTCCCAGAGCAGCCAACCAGCTAGTGTTGTAGGGGGCGGCTATTTATAGCCTAGGGAGCAGCCCGACATGATAAGACATAAATTCCCTTCAATGATATGACCGTTAGGTAGATAGATATTTTGGGAGAGCTGGCGCATAGCACAACAACAGTCGGAATTTTGAGTAGCAAAATCCTCAGGGCTATCATGTTCCGCACTGTGTAGGAAATCCACACTGGCGAATTCCTAACTCCTTAGTTAGAACAAATTCCTCAGAGACCAGAAGAACTTCGTCTCTGTCACTGAAGAAATTGACTGAACTGTATGAGATTTCCAATGGCTTCACTCGAAGGGATTGGTAGGTGTAGGATTTGAGTTGAGCATCACATGGAAATTTTTCCTTAGTATTTCCTCGACCCCCTTTAACAGTACGGTGTTTCCTATGACTCAAGAAAGAGAAAATGAAACTATGAAAACAAAAGTCTTCACGCTTCATGTTCCTCGAATGAATACCAAGTCTTCACGGTCACACCATTTTCTTCACTTTCAAAGTCTTCAGAAAGTCTTCAGAATATCAAAGTCTTCAGACGAAGAACTTCATTTTTAGGGGTCGACTTTCTCTGTAAATATCAAACTACTCATAGACTTATAGACCTGTGTACACTCATAAACACATTAGTCCCGTAACCTATAAGTATTCAATACACCAAAATCACTAAGGGGCACTAGATGCACTTACAGGGCCGGCCCACCAGACAGAGCTCGGCCGTTGGATTTATCGACGCTGCAGGGACGGGCCCGAGCACAGACGTCGTGCCTAGCCTTCTTATGCGAAGGATCTTGAAGAAAGACAATCGGCACGCAGCTCCCATGGTGGGTGACAATAAGGCAAGTGATATCCATAGATAGATTACGAATGAAAAGCAACTGGCTTAGGTAAATGCGAGAACAATACATGCCACTGGGTTGGACCCGAGCGGACTGGGGTTAATGCAGCCCGAGGGGCGCTCCCAGCAGAGCGAACTAAAGATGCAAATGGATACATGCCGCAGGGACGGACCCACGCGGCCTAGGGATGATGCAGCCTAGGGGGCGCTCCTTGCTGAATGAACTTGGAAAGATGTCGCCTGGTTTGGCTGTCAAAGGGGTGTTGGGGTAGCTGAAAACACGTAGCGAAGAAGTCGCTTCTCATGAGCCGCCGAGACCCTGAGCCTCGAGAGGCTCTAGTGGCCTCCGGAGGACCGTCTCCATCTCCGCCAGTACCGCGTGGTGCCTGGACTCCTGACGTGCTAGGATGCTCCACAGATTGCGCTGGAAGGCGACAGCCACACTCGGCAGGCCGAGCGGCATGCAAACGCAGCTATGAGGCGGGCCCTCAGACCAGCCAGCACGCGAAGGCCAGAAGCGCTCTTGACATGCGGCCCTGCTAAGCCCAGGGATGTCGATGCAGACATGAAAGCACAAGTGCTCCCTGGGTGGTTTTGGTAATTAATGTCAACATATCTCTTGTTGTACTAACACTTCTACCTAGTATGTTTCAGATAAGTTCAACAATGGAGTGGCATGGACTAGAGGATGTGGAACCCCTTCAAGATGCCAAGGACAAAGGATTGGCTCAAGCTTCAAGATCAAGACTCTACATTTTCTATTTTAGTGATCCAAGATCACATTGAGTCTATAGGAAAAGCCAATACTATCAAGAGGGGATGAGGTGTTGCTTAATGGCTTGCTTGCTCAAAGTGCTTAGTGATATGCTCCAAAACCCTCAACTACCTTCCCACCTCCACATATGACCTAAACCAAAAGTCAAACTCGGCCCCACTGATCCTTTCTATCCGGAGCCACCGAGTTCAGTTAACATAGCCACTGCCAGAAACCCTAGTCAGTTCGGTCTCACCAATGGGATTCGGTCTCACCGAGATGGGCTTGCAAACTCTCTGTTACCTGTTGCAATATTTTCGGTCCCATCGAGATATGCAATCGGCCCCACCGAGTTTGCTTGGCCAACTCTCTGTTTCACTTATTACCCAAATCGGTCCCATCGAGTTTGAGTAATCGGTCAAACCAAGTTTTGGTTTTACCCTAACCCTAGCACATCGGTTCCACCGAGTTGAACCAGTCGGTCCCACCGAAAACCCTAACGGTCAATAGGTTCACTAAATCGGTCCGACCGAGTTTTTCCCTTCGGTCTCACCGAGATTGGTAAATTGAGTGTAATGGTTAGATTTTGTGTGGAGGCTATATATACCCCTCCACCCACTCTTCATTCATGGAGAGAGCCATCAGAACATACCTACACTTCCAATACACATTTTCTGAGAGAGAGCCACCTACACTTGTGTTGAGGTCAAGATATTCCATTCCAACCATATGAATCTTGATCTCTAGCCTTCCCCAAGTTGTTTTCCACTCAAATCTTATTTCCACCAAATCCAAATCCTGTGAGAGAGAGTTGAGTGTTGGGGAGACTATCATTTGAAGCACAAGAGCAAGGAGTTCATCATCAACACACCATTTGTTACTTCTTGGAGATTGGTGTCTCCTAGATTGGCTAGGTGTCACTTGGGAGCCTCCAACAAGATTGTGGAGTTGAACCAAGGAGTTTGTAAGGGCAAGGAGATCGCCTACTTCGTGAAGATCTACCGCTAGTGAGGCAAGTCCTTCATGGGCAACGGCCGTGATGGAATAGACAAGGTTGCTTTTTTGTGGACCCTTCGTGGGTGGAGCCCTCCGTGGACTCGCGCAACTGTTACCCTCCATGGGTTGAAGTCTCCATCAACGTGGATGTACAATAGCACCACCTATCGGAACCACGACAAAAACCTCCGTGTCTCCAATTGCGTTTGAGTACTCCAAACCCTTCTCCTTACATTCTTGCAAGTTGCATGCTTTACTTTCCGCTGCTCATATACTCATTTCATGCTTGCTTGATATGTATTGTGTTTGTTAAACTTGTGCTTAAACTCCACTTAAACTTAAAAATATTAAAAACTGCAACTTTTGGCACTTAGTGTCGAATCACCCCCTCTAGACACCTCTTCTCGATCCTTTCAATTGGTATCAGAGCATTGGTCTCCATTGCCTTGGTTTAAACACCATTGGAGGAAGATGGATGTGTCTACTTTGGGGAGTCTTAGACATAGAGTGCCTATTCATGAGTGGAAAAATGAAACTCTTGAGATTTTCAATGAATATCATTTGAACAAGTACATTACTAGCCCTTGTGCACCTCATGTTGATCCTTTGCACCCTACCCTAGATGAAGATATTGACATGATTCGCAATCTTAGAACTGTTAATCTTCTCACTAGAGGCTTTCCTTGAAACTTGATTGGATGTTTGCCGACTCTTAAGTGTGCCTACACCATATGGAAATTTCTTGAGGAACTCTTTCCTAATTACTCCTTGAAAGATCTAGATGAAATCCTGCATAAGTCTATTGCTTTGATTAAGATGAGTTCCAATGATCCCAAATTTCGTGACTACTTATTTGAGCTTACTCATCTTACGAGTGCCAAAGGAGATGTTGGAATCATTAGCAATATCATTTCCAGAGCTATTAGAATTCATAAAGATAACTATAGAAATGATCATTTATCTAATGAATTGCCCTTGCTAGGAATTGAATAATCACAAGATGATGTTGAACATGAATACTTGGATGAGGATGATGATGATGATGATAGTGACTATGATCTCGATGATGCGATGCGATACTTTGCTCTTATGGCAAATCTTCGCGGCTACATGGCTGGAGGAAAGGAATGGGTCCTTGATAGTGTATGTACTGATCATATGACCGGAGATAAAGACATGTTCCGTGAGCTTGCTGAAAATGACGGCCCTCGAAAGTATGTCACTTTTGGTGATAATTCAAAGGGTAAGGTGGTTGGCCTTGGTAAGGTGGCCATCTCACATGATAGCTCCATACAAAATGTCATGCTCGTTGAATCTCTTGGCTACACCTTACTTTCAGTATCTAGACTTTCTAATTTCGGTTTCATTGTCCTATTTACTGAAGTAGACTGCCAAGTGTTTCGTAGAGATAATCATAAAATGGTCTTTACCGGTATACGTAGAGGGGATCTTTACATTGTTGATTTCACTAAAAGGGCTCAACCTAAAACTTGCTTAATTGCTAAATCTTCTAAAGGCTGGTTGTGGCATAGAAGACTAGGTCATGTTGGTATGCGAAATCTTGATAAGCTTATTAAAGGTGATCATATCCTTGGAATAAAAGATGTCATATTTGACAAGGATAGACTTTGTAGTGCTTGTCAAGCAGGGAAACAAGTTGGAGGAAGTCACCGCACGAAGAACATCATGACCACAAGAAGACCACTCGAGCTACTTCACATGGATCTCTTTGGTCCAAATGCCTACAAGAGTCTCGGTGGTAACTCATTTGGTCTAGTCATAGTTGATGATTTTTCAAGATTTACGTGGGTGTTCTTTCTTGATGACAAATCGTAGGTCCAAAAGATCTTCAAAAACTTCGCCTGGAAGGCCCAAAATCAGTTTGACGTGAAGATCAAGAAGGTTCGGAGCGACAACGGAACGGAGTTCAAGAACGCAAATGTGGACACCTTTCTTGACGAAGAAGGGATTTCACACGAGTTCTCGGCTACGTACACACCTCAACAAAATGGAGTTGTTGAAAGGAAGAACTGGACTCGTGTCGAGATGGCATGAACGATGCTTGATGAGTACAAAACGCCAAAGCACTTTTGGGCCGAAGCGGTTGAGACAGCTTGTGATGCAATAAATCGCTTGTATCTTCACAAGCTACTCAGCAAGATGGCATACGAGCTCCTCACCGGTAACAAAGCCCAAGTTGGATACTTTTGATTATTCGGCTCAAAGTGCTACATTCTTGATAAGCATCGTCGTTCTAAATTTGCTCCTAAATCTCATGAAGGTTTCCTACTTGGTTATGGCTCAAACTCTCACACTTACCGTGTCTACAACAATTTCACCCGAAAGGTTGAAGAGATGGTAGATGTGAAGTTTGATGAATCTAACGGCTCACAAGTAGAGCAATTGCCAATTGATGTAGGAGAGAAAGACCCTTCGGAAGCAATTCAAGACTTGTCCATTGGCAAGATTCGTCCAACGGAAGTGAAGGAGAGTACCTCGTCCATCCAAGTGGAAGCTTCTACCTCACGACAAGGTGAACCAAGAGTTGATACGGAAGCATCCACAAGTGGGACACGCCAAGATGAAGAAAACGAGGGAGCACACCAAGATGAACATCAATAACCTCCTTCTCCACCACGACAAGAGAACAACAATGTCAACAATGAAGAAGGCCAAGAAGAAGAACAAGATGAAGAGGATGTTCCACCCCGACCCAAGCAAAAGCTTTCACGAGTTCGAGCAAGAATTGCCAAAGATCATCCCGTCGAGCAAATCTACAATGATATCCAAACCGGGAGAATCACTCGCTCTAAAACTCGTTTAGCTAACTTTTGTGAACATTACTCATTCATCTCTAGCATTGAACCTATGAAGGTTGAAGAAGCATTGGAGGATCCGGATTGGATAAATGCTATGCATGAAGAGCTACACAACTTTGAGAGAAATCAAGTGTGGACGTTGGTCGAGAAGCCCGACAACAACCACAACATCATTGGTACCAAATGGGTGTTTCACAATAAGCAAGATGAAGATGGAAAAGTGGTTCACAACAAAGCACGTCTCATCGCCCAAGGCTACACACAAGTTGAAGGTATGGACTATGCTAAGACATATGCTCCCGTTGCTAGACTTGAGTCCATTCACATCTTACTTGCTTATGCTAATCACCATGATATCACCTTGTACCAAATGGACATTAAAAGTGCTTTTCTAAATGCCAAAACCGAATAGGAAGTTTATGTTAAGCAACCTCCCGGCTTCGTCAATCCTAAGAAACCTAATCATGTGTACAAACTTCACAAAGCCCTTTATGGTCTTAAACAAGCTCCTAGAGCATGGTATAAATGCTTGACCAAGTTCCTTATTGAAAAAGGCTTTGAAATTGGTAAAACTGATTCTACTCTTTTTACTAAAAGGGTTAATGGAGAACTATTTGTGTGCCAAATTTATGTTGATGATATCATATTTGGTTCAACTCACCCTCATTTTAGTGAGAAGTTTGGAAAGCTAATGTCGGAGAAGTTTGAGATGTCTATGATGAGTGAACTCAAATTCTTTCTCGGTTTGCAAATCAAGCAAACTAAGGAAGGTACCTTTGTCTCTCAAACGAAGTACACCAATGACTTATTCAAGAAGTTCAATATGCAAGAATGCAAAGGTATGACTACACCAATGCCTACTAGTGGACATCTTGATTTGACCAAAGATGGTGAACCGGTTGATCAAAAGGTTTATCGCTCTATGATTGGTTCATTGTTATTTCTATGTGCCTCTCGTCCCGATATTATGCTAAGTGTGTGCATGTGTGCACGATATCAAGCTGCTCCTAAAGAATGTCATCTTAAGGCTGTGAAAAGTATAGTGAGATACCTAATCCATACACCAAATTTTGGCATTTGGTATCCTACGAGGTCCTCTTTTGATCTTGTTGGCTACTCCGATTCGGACTATGCTGGAGACTAGGTTGATAGAAAGTCCACTTCGGGTACTTGTCAATTCCTTCGTAGATCTCTTGTGTCTTGGTCTTCCAAGAAACAAAACTCGGTATCCTTATCCACCACTGAAGCGGAATACATTGCCGCTGATTAATGTTGCGCTCAATTACTTTGGATGACCCAAACTCTTAAAGATTATGGGATATATGTGAAACATGTTCCATTGCTATGTGACAATGGAAGTGCTATTAAGATTGCTCACAATCCCGTGCAACATTCTCGAACTAAGCATATTGAAGTTCGTCATCATTTCATTCGAGATCATGTTGCAAAAGGGGACATTAACCTTAAGCATGTTCGCACCGATAAGCAATTGGCGGATATATTCACTAAACCACTTGATGAAAAAGTGTTTTGCAGGTTGAGAGGTGAATTGAACATCATTGATGCTTCAAACTTGGAGTAGGAACTCCATTTGATACATGCGGGGCATGAGCCTATGACTAATCCTCGATATTTCTCTTATGATGCTATTCATATGTCTTGGATATATTTGTACCTTGCATGTTATCTAACCCATGTAGGTACTTGGTTGAATCTAAATCTATGAGATTGTAACTCACTCACATCTTGAGCAATTTCTACATCACCAAGTCTCTACACAATGGTGGTTGAAGACAAGGAAGCACGAAACCATTCAAAACATATCCTTTGGCAAATTCCATGTTGAGTCTCATGATTGTCATTTTGGATACACAAGTGCTCTTCCTTGCAAAGCTAACCCATGTAGGTAGATGAACTCAAACTCCAAGTGGTGCTCCCAACCCTTTATGAACTACATCAACCTTGAGCAACCCACACAAGTTCAACTACATGAACAAGATCAACACCACCACCAAAGGTATGTTATTCCATCTTAGAGAAGCTTTACTCCAAGTCATGAGTCAAAGCAACTCGACAAGCTGTGAATACATCAAAAGGCTTAAACGAAAAATGGTAACCCCATTTTGAGCTTAAACGATGAGTATGACCTATGATCAAGTGCTCTCACATGACTCCTAAGTCAATATACGCTAACATAGGTGACTTTGTCGCCGACCATTTCTAGATGAAGTTCTCTAGTGTTTCTCCATGCTTTTGCATTTGCATATTTGTTTCCCCTTTCAAACTTCATCTAGAACTTTTAGTTTCTTTTCTTTCCTTTTTGCTCTGCATTTTCTGCATCCAATTCATTGCAAATCTTTCAGTTAATTCCTTGCATATCCTTGTGAGATCTTACTTGTCTAGTGAGCTGAGGTGACAAGTGATTTCACTCTGCTGAACTCGGTCACACCAGTTGTTCTCTTCGGCCCAACCGAAATCCTTCGGTGCAACCGAAGCACACAACTCGGGGTCACCGATTTCATCACAGGAAAGCCAACTTGCCACTTATTCCTGATTTCTGTTTGCTCCAACTCCACTCAATGATTCTTGTCCTCTGCCAGCATCATATTAGACATGCTGCTTTGCTCTGTGACTCAAGGTCCAACCCATTTGTATCACATGTCCAGAAGAGCCCTTCTTGGAAATTGATGTCAAAGGGGGGAGAGAGATCACATCAAAGCTTAATCCTTCCTATAGGGGGAGAAAGAGAGAGTACTCAGGGGGGGGGAGAGTTTCTCAACTAGGAGAAAGTAATATCAAAGACCCCAGATGCTTGGTGTTCAAGAGGAGAGATGTCACATGTCTTTAAGAGGGGAAAGACATGTTTGGTTGCTTGATTTAGCTCAAGCTCTGTTGTTTCTTTTTTGTTGCTCTGATCTTCTGTTCCCTATTTTCTCCCAATATCCCATGCAGATTCAGGGGGAGCAAGACATCTAAGGGAAGGAAATCTCTAATTTTATTTGCATATCTTTACCTTTGGGGGCATGTCTATATCCAATGTGGTACTTAGTACTCACTCTACATGTCATCCCAGTCTTGGTTCTCTTGTGGTTTCTCTTGTTTTCTCTGGTCAATAGGTGTATCTGTGTTATTTAACCTTGTTTGCGCAGGTTCATCCCATCCTAAGCTAACTCAAGACCACTAGGTAAGTATATGCATCACAGTCATGTGAATTAGAAGTTCTTGATGATGTACATACTGTTTGCAAGAAGGACTCATGAGCATGAAGGTACATTTCTGACATTCACAACATATGCTCTAATGCATATAGCCAAGATACATGTAACACATTTCTTACTCTGTTATGTTTACGCATTCACATGCTCCTATATTCAATATTCACATGATTGCATACATGTAGGGGGAGCCTATGCATGTTACATGTGTTTCCAAAGCTTTACTTGCTATTATCTATATCTTTATCTAAAGCTTTGATGTATGTTGTCATCAATTACCAAAAAGGGGGAGATTGAAAGCACAAGTGCTCCCTGGGTGGTTTTGGTAATTAATGTCAACATATCTCTTGTTGGACTAACACTTCTACCTAGTATGTTTCAGATAAGTTCAACAATGGAGTGGCATGGACTAGAGGATGTGGAACCCCTTCAAGATGCCAAGGACAAAGGATTGGCTCAAGCTTCAAGATCAAGACTCTACATTTTCTATTTTAGTGATCCAAGATCACATTGAGTCTATAGGAAAAGCCAATACTATCAAGAGGGGATGAGGTGTTGCTTAATGGCTTGCTTGCTCAAAGTGCTTAGTGATATGCTCCAAAAACCCTCAACTACCTTCCCACATCCACATATGACCTAAACCAAAAGTCAAACTCGGCCCCACCGATTCTTTCTAACTGGAGCCACCGAGTTCAGTTAACATAGCCACTGCCAGAAACCCTAATCAGTTCGGTCTCACCGATGGGATCTCCGTCTCACCGAGATGGGCTTGCAAACTCTCTATTACCTGTTGCAATATTTTGGTCCCACCGAGATATGCAATCGGCCCCACCGAGTTTGGTTGGCCAACTCTCTGTTTCACTTATTACCCAAATCGGTCCCACTGAGTTTGAGTAATCGGTCAAACCGACTTTTGGTTTTACCCTAACCCTAGCACATCGGTTCCACCGAGTTGAACCAGTCGGTCCCACCGAAAACCCTAACGGTCACTAGGTTCACTAAATCGGTCCGACCGAGTTTTTCCCTTCAGTCTCACCGAGAGTGGTAAATTGAGTGTAACGGTTAGATTTTGTGTGGAGGCTATATATACCCCTCCACCCACTCTTCATTCATGGAGAGAGCCATCAGAACATACCTACACTTCCAATACACACTTTCTGAGAGAGAACCACCTACACTTGTGTTGAAGTCAAGATATTCCATTCCAACCATATGAATCTTGATCTCTAGCCTTCCCCAAGTTGCTTTCCACTCAAATCTTCTTTCCACCAAATCCAAATCCTGTGAGAGAGAGTTGAGTGTTGGGGAGACTATCATTTGAAGCACAAGAGCAAGGAGTTCATCATCAACACACCATTTGTTACTTCTTGGAGAGTGGTGTCTCCTAGATTGGCTAGGTGTCACTTGGGAGCCTCCAACAAGATTGTGGAGTTGAACCAAGGAGTTTGTAAGGGCAAGGAGATCGCCTACTTCGTGAAGATCTACCTCTAGTGAGGCAAGTCCTTCGTGGGCGACGGCCGTGATGGAATAGACAAGGTTGCTTCTTCGTGGACCCTTCCTGGGTGGAGCCCTCCGTGGACTCGCGCAACCGTTACCCTCCATGGGTTGAAGTATCCATCAACGTGGATGTACGATAGCACCACCTATCGGAACCACGACAAAAACCTCCATGTCTCCAATTGCATTTGAATACTCCAAACCCTTCTCCTGACATTCTTGCAAGTTGCATGCTTTACTTTCCGCTGCTCATATACTCATTGCATGCTTGCTTGATATGTATTGTGTTTGTTAAACTTGTGCTTAAACTCCACTTAAACTTAAGAATATTCAAAACTGCAACTTTTGGCACTTAGTGTCTAATCACCCCCCTCTAGACACCTCTTCTCGATCCTTTCAAGACCCGCAGCTCACCACCCTCGCCTGGGTGGGGAGCAACGCCAGGTGGGCGGCGGTCGCTGTGCATTGCTCTTGCTTCCTGAAGCTCCTAAGATGTCTTGGCGATGAACTCCTGAGCGCCGGGCGCTCCTCGCCCGGTGTCCTCCTGAGGGAAACATGCCGCGAAGCACGCCTCCATGTGGTGCCCTAGAGCCTCCCTTGTGATGCTGGCCAGGTCTGAGGCCCTCCAGAACAGAGCCCCCGAGCCCTGTCCGAGGAAGGCGTGGGCGCGCCTCCCTATGCGAGGGAGGGAGGCGCCCCAGGCGCTGGCGCAGATCCTGAAGTGGCGCCGCTGGAGGTGCCGCTCCCTTGAGGCCTAGTGCGGAGTAGCCGCTCCTTCTTGGGGTTGGCCTCAGGAGGGTATTGCGCACCCGCGCTGTCAGGGTCTTTGATTGATGCAGCTTGGAAGGCGCGCTCGAGGAAGCACACCGTGTCTCTTTCTTCGCAAGGGACCATGATGATTCCACCATTTCCCGACATCTTGAGGACGTTGTAGCCATGGTGGGCGACCGCCATGAATTTGGCCTGTGCTGGGTACCCGAGGATGGCATTGTACGGCAGGCGGATGTGGGCGACATCAAAGTCGATGAGCTCGTTGTGGTAGTTGTCGCACTGACCAAAGGTGACAGGGAGGCGAGCTTGCCCTATCGAGGTGGTGGAGCCATCTGTCACTCCTGAGAAAGGCTTGGTGGGCTGGAGCTGATCGTATGGCACTTGACGGCTGTCGAACATCTCGACGGACAGGACACTGAGTCCCGCGCCGCCGTCAATGAGGGTCTTGGTGACTTTGACATTGCTGATGACGGGTGAACAGAGCATCATGAGGACGCCAGCGGTTGCCACGCATTTGAGCTGGTCTGCTGAGCTAAAAGTGATGGCGTGGGATCCTAGGGCCTGAGCGCCACCCAAGATGCAGGCGACGGCGTGCGGCTCCTGGAAGCCCCCAGCCTCTTCGTCCTGTTGATGGTCGTCGTTCCTTCTTGGCGGCGGCAGCGGAGGGAGACCAGGGTTGCCCTGAGGACGATCCTCACGAGACTGGTCCCTCCAGGCGCCCTCACGAGGCTGGTCCCGCCAATGATCCTCGCGAGGCTGGTCACGCCAATCTTGGCGGGGCCCACGGTCGTCCCAACGTCCTCCACCTCGTCCACCTCCTCGGACGTAGCCCCGGTCGTTGCGCTCGGGGCGTCGACTGATACGTCTCCAATGTATCTATAATTTATGAAGTATTCATGCTATTATATTATCTATTTTGGATATTTATGGGCTTTACTAAACACTTTTATATTATTTTTGGGACTAACCAATTAACCGAAGGCCCAGCCCAAATTGATGTTTTCTTGCCTATTTTAGTGTTTCGAAGAAAAGGAATATCAAACGGAGTCCAAACATAATGAAACCTTTAGGAGAGTTATTTTTGGAATGGAAGCAATCCAGGAGACTTGGAGTAGACTTCAGGGAAGCTTCAAGGAAGCCATGAGGCAGGGAGGTGCGCCCTACCCCCTAGGCGCCCCCACCCTCATGGGCCCTCATGGCTCCCCTGACCGACTTCTTTCGCCTATATATGTCCATATACCCTAAAAACATCGGGGAGCAGAATAGATCGGGAGTTCCGCCGCCAGAAGCCTCCGTAGCCACCCAAAACCAATCTAGACCCGTTACTGCACCCTATCAGAGGGGGGAATCCTTCTCCGGTGGCCATCTTCATCATCCCGATGCTCTCCATGACGAGGAGGGAGTAGTTCACCCTCGGGGCTGAGGGTATGTACCAGTAGCTATGTGTTTGATCTCTCTCTCTCTCTCTCTCTCTCTCTTGTGTTCTTGAGTCGGCTTGATCTTGATGTATCGCGAGCTTTGCTATTATATTTGGATCTTATGATGTTTCTCCCCCTCTACTCTCTTTTGATGAATTGAGTTTTCCCTTTGAAGTTATCTTATCGGATTGAGTCTTTAAGGATTTGAGAACACTTGATGTATGTCTTGCATGTGCTTATCTGTGGTGACATTGGGATATTCACGTGATCCACTTGATGTATGTTTTGGTGATCAACTTGCGGGTTCCGCTCGTGAACTTATGCATAGGGGTTGGCACATATGTTCGTCTTGACTCTCCGGTAGAAACTTTGGGGCACTTTTTGAAGTACTTTGTGTTGGTTGAATAGATGAATCTGAGATTATTTGATGCATATCGTATAATCATACCCACGGATACTTGAGGTGACATTGGAGTATCTAGGTGTCATTAGGGTTTTGGTTGATATGTGTCTTAAGGTGTTATTCTAGTACAAACTCTTGAATAGATGGATCCGAAAGATTAACTTTGAGGTCGTATTGTAACCTACAATAATCTCTTCGTTTGTTCTCCGCTATTAGTGACTTTGGAGTGACTCTTTGTTGCATGTTGAGGGATCGTTATATGATCCAATTATGTTATTATTGTTGAGAGAACTTGCACTAGTGAAAGTATGAACCCTAGGCCTTGTTTCAACACATTGCAATACCGTTTGTGCTCACTTTTATCATTAGTTACCTTGCTGTTTTTATATTTTAAGATTACAAAAACCTATATCTACCATCCATATTGCACTTGTATCACCATCTGTTCGCTGAACTAGTGCACCTATAAAATTTAGCATTGTTTTGGGTGTGTTGGGGACACAAGAGACTCTTTGTTATTTGGTTGCAGGGTTGCTTGAGAGAGACCATCTACATCCTACGCCTCCCACGGATTGATAAACCTTAGGTCATCCACTTGAGGGAAATTTGCTACTGTCCTACAAACCTCTGCATTTGGAGGCCCAACAACGTCTACAAGAAGAAGGTTGTGTAGTAGACATCAAGCTCTTTTCTGGCGTTGTTGCAGGGGAGGTTAGCGCTTGAAGGTATATCTTTAGATCTTGCAATAGAATCTTTTAGTTTCTTGTTTTATCACTAGTTTAGTCTATAAAAGAAAACTACAAAAAATGGAATTAAGGGCACCACATATGCTTCATCTTTTAATGTCTTTCGTGAGAATAAGGATTCCGATAATTGTGCCGAAGTGTTAGAAGAAAAATGCATTAGAATGTTTGGCACTAAATCTTTGTATGATGAGCATGATTGCAATGTTGTTAGTATGAATTCCTTGGATATCTATGATGCTAATGATATGCAAAGCCACAAGCTTGGGGAAGCTATGTTTGATGAAGATGATATTTTTTGTCCCCCAAGTTTTGATGAGAAAATTTATTATGATGAAAGCATGCCTCCTATTTATGATGATATATTGATGAAAGTGGATTTGGAGAGGTCATGACTTTATTTAGTGATGAATCCACTATTTCGGAAGAGGTTCCAATTGATTATGAGAACAAAGGTGCTATCTATGATGATTATTGTGTTGACCTGTATGCTATAAAGAATTATGATAACCATGAAACTTGTCATCATGATTTTAGTTTTCAATTGGATCATGCCTAACATGATAGTTATTTTGTTGAGTTTGCTCCCACTATTATGAATGAGAAGAATTTTTCTTATGTTGAGAGTAGTAAATTTTCTATGCTTGTAAATCATGAAAAGAATGCTTTATGTGATGGTTATATTTTTGAATTCATTCATGATGCTACTGAAAATTATTACGAGGGAGGAATATATGCTTGTAGGAATTGCAATAATATCAAGTTTCCTCTCTATGTGCTTAAAATCTTAAAGTTATCCTTCTTTTACCTTCCTATGCAAGTTGATTCTTGTTCCAACAAATTGTTTGCTCACAAAATCCCTATGCATAGGAAGTGGGTTAGACTTAAATGTGCTAGTCATATTCTTGCTACCTCTTGAGCACTGCGTTGGTTTTCCCCGAAGAGGAAGGGATGATGCAGTAAAGTAGCGTAAGTATTTCCCTCAGTTTTTGAGAACCAAGGTATCAATCCAGTAGGAGGCTACGCGCGAGTCCCTCATACCTGCACAAAACAAATAAATCCTCGCGACCAACGCGATAAGGGGTTGTCAATCCCTACACGACCACTTACGAGAGTGAGATCTGATAGATATGATAAGATAATATTTTTGGTATTTTTATGATAAAGATGCAAAGTAAAATAAACGCAAAGTAAAAAGCAAAGGAAATAACTAAGTATTGGAAGATTAATATGATGAAGATAGACCCGGGGGCCACAGGTTTCACTAGTGGCTTCTCTCAAGAGCATAAGTATTTTACGGTGGGTGAATGAATTACTGTTGAGCAATTGACAGAATTGAGCATAGTTATGAGAATATCTAGGTATGATCATGTACATAGGCATCACGTCCGAGACAAGTAGACTGACTCCTGCCTGCATCTACTACTATTACTCCACTCATCGACCGCTATCCAGCATGCATCTAGAGTATTAAGTTAATGAAAATAGAGTAATGCCTTAGGAAAGATGACATGATTTAGAGGGATAAACTCATGCAATATGATGATAACCCCATCATGTTATCCTTGATGGCAACAATACAATATGTGCCTTGCTGCCCCTACTGTCACTGGGAAAGGACACCGCAAGATTGAACCCAAAGCTAAGCACTTCTCCCATTGCAATAATGATTAATCTAGTAGGCCAAACCAAACTGATAATTTGAAGAGACTTGCAAAGATAACCAATCATACATAAAAGAATTCAGAGAAGATTCAAATATTGTTCATAGATAGACTTGATCATAAACCCACAATTCATCGGTCTCAACAAACACACCACAAAAAGAAGATTACATTGAATTGTTCTCCACAAGAGAGGGGGAGAGATCCAAAAAGAGAAGAAGCAATCTAGCTAATAACTATGGACCCGTAGGTCTGAGGTGAACTACTCACACTTCATCGGAGGGGCTATGGTGATGATGTAGAAGCCCTCCATGATGGATACCCCCTCTGGCGGAGTTCCGGAACAGGCCCCAAGAAGGGATCTCGTGGATACAGAAAGTTGCGGCGGTGGAATTAGGGTTTTGGCTCCGTATCTGATCGTTTGGGGGTACGAAGGTATATATAGGAGGAAGGAGTACGTCGGTGGAGCAACAGGGGCCCCACGAGGGTGGAGGGCGCGCTTGGGAGGGTAGGCGCGCCCCTACCTCGTGGCCTCCTCCTTTGTTTCTTGACGTAGGGTCCAAGTCTCTTGGATCATGTTTGGCGAGAAAATCACATTCCCGAAGGTTTCATTCCGTTTGGACTCCGTTTGATATTCCTTTTCTTTGAAACCCTAAAATAGGCAAAAAAAATAGCAATTATGGGCTGGGCCTCTGGTTAATAGGTTAGTCCCAAAAATAATATAAAAGTGGATAGTAAAGCCCAATAATGTCCAAAATAGTAGATAATATAGCATGGAGCAATCAAAAATTATAGATATGTTGGACACGCATCAAGCATCCCCAAGCTTAATTCCTGCTTGTCCTCGAGTAGGTAAATGATAAAAACCGAATTTTTCACGCGGAGTGCTACTTGGCATAATTTTAATGTAATTCTTCTTAATTGTGGTATGAATATTCAGATCCAAAAGATTCAAGATAAAAGTTCATATTGACGTAAAAATAATAATACTTCAAGCATGCTAACTAAGAAATTATGTCCTATCAAAATAACATGGCCAAAGAAAGTTCATCCCTACAAAATCATATAGTTTAGTCATGCTCCATTTTCGTCACACAAGATGCTCTCATCATGCACAACCCCGATGACAAGCCAAGCAACTGTTTCATACTTTAGTAATCTCAAACCTATAAATTTCACGCAATATATGAGCGCGAGCCATGGATATAGCACCATGGGTGGAATAGAATATGATGATGGGGGTTATGTGGAGAAGACAAAAAAGGAGAAAGTCTCACATCAACGAGGCTAATCAATGGGCTATGGAGATGCCCATCGATTGATGTTAATGCAAGGAGTAGGGATTGCCATGCAACGGATGCACTAGAGCTATAAATGTATGAAAGCTCAATAAAAGAAGCTAAGTGGGTGTGCATCCAACTTGCTTGCTCACGCAGACCTAGGGCACTTGAGGAGGCCCATTGTTGGAATATACAAGCCAAGTTCTATAATGAAAAGTTCCCACTTGTATATGAAAGTGACAAAACAAAAGACTCTCTATCATAAAGATTATGGTGCTACTTTGAAGCACAAGTGTGGAAAAAGGATAGTAGCATTATTCCTTCTTTTTTGGCCTTTTTTTATTTGGCCTTTCTCTCTTTTTTAGGACAATGCTTTATGAATGATGGTCATCACACTTCTATTTACTTACAACTCAAGAATTACAACTCGATACTTAGAACAAGACATGACTCTATATGAATGCCTCCGACGGTGTACTGGGATATGCAATGAACCAAGAGTGACATGTATGAAAGAATTATGAACGGTGGCTTTGCCACAAATACTATGTCAACTACATGATCATGCTAAGCAATATGACAATGATGAATGTGTCATGATAAACAGAATGGTGAAAAGTTGCATGTCAATATATCTCGGAATGGCTATGGAAATGCCATAATAGGTAGGTATGGTGGCTGTTTTGAGGAAGATATAAGGAGGTTTATGTGTGAAAGAGCGTATCATATCACGGGGTTTGGATGCACCGATGAAGTACCAACTCTCAATGTGAGAAAGGGCAATGCACGGTACCGAAGAGGCTAGCAATGATGGAAGGGTGAGAGTGCGTATAATCTATGGACTCAACATTAGTCATAAAGAACTCACATACTTATTGCAAAAATCTACAAGTCATCCAAAACCAAGCACTACGCGCATGCTCCTAGGGGGATAGATTGGTAGGAAAATACCATCGCTCGTCCCCGACCGCCACTCATAAGGAAGACAATCAAATAACACCTCATGTTTCAAACTTGTTACATAACATTTACCATACGTGCATGCTACGGGTGTCGGAGTAAATAGCCATGGGTAGCCTAGCCGGCTTCCCCTGGCCCTTCTGAAAAATTACGAGCCCGTCCGGCTCTCAAAGAACTCAAGACCTGGGGCCGCCTTCCCCCTGCCGGCTATCTTCTAGGCCGGCTTCGGGGGGCGGCCCGCCTTTAGCCCTCACGAAGAGGGCCGTGGGAGGGCCGACTTCGAGAAGTCGGCGACAAGTAGGCCGACTCCAAGAAGCCAGCTCCCATAAAGCAGTCAAGATCGTCCCCGCGAAGTCCGCGTCCACCCAGCAATGATGAAGTGGGGCGTGGCTACAGTAAAGCCTGCCACCCCCAAAACCCGGAGCATGCCCAACACAGTGCGCCGTACGGGTGTCCACGACCCGTCCGACGCGGCACTTTTGCCACGGCGGCCTTGACGCCGTCCACGACGGGCCACCAGCGTGGCCCCCGAGGCGGTGGGCCCCTTTGGGCAGAGAGATACCGAAGGCGGCCGCACCTCCTCCCAAGTCGGCCAGATGGAAGGCCGGCCCCCCATAGCCGGCCAGCCATCCTCCTCGAAGGAGACGCCCATTAAGGAGACAAGACAAGGTGGGGCTACAGTAATCGCCCGCCAGCGCGGCGGTACTGTAGCCACGCTTACCCCGACCAAGCCCGCGTCATCAGCACAGAGCAACAGTAACCAGCCACCAACCAGGCCCTGGACAGTGGGGCCTGCCTATCGACCAGGGTGCCGGCAGCCGGCGGGACCCACCAGTCGGCGGGCCCCAGCAGCCGGCGCAGAAGCCGGCGAGCATAGTCACAGACAGCTGGGCCCCGTGCCCAGCCAGATTACCATTGTACCCCTGGGGGGTAGGCCTATATAAACCCCCCGGTGCACCCATGCAAAGGGTTGGACCCCCAAGCAAGTCTTAGACACCATACAAGGAGAGGAAGCAGGCTAGCCGTGCCCTTCTTCCTCCTTCCACCAAAACAACTCAAGGAGCATTGTGTAGCTTCTTGTTCATCTAGTGATCATGCGGAGACCCCGCAGAGCAGCAGTAGGGGTGTTATCTCCACGGAGAGCCTTGAAGCTGGGTAAAGTACGTCGACGAGCTTGTCTTCGCCTCATCCCGTTTCCAGGCACCGGGGACGTCTTATTGGCTCCCACAATGATAAGCCACCCATTGGCATATGTCGCACCCACCACCCGACATTTCGCGCCCACCGTGGGGCTAGGTGCACCGTCGTCCGGAGACCTGTTCTGGACGGGAACCCTCTTCCTCCCTAGCGAGCGTAGCCAGCCCGGCACGCCCGATGGCGCTTGCCACGACGCGCTGCAAGGCGTCACCAGCATCTGCGCGGCAAGCAGCCTTGCCGATCTCCTCGACGAGGCCCGCATCTCCGACGAGCTTGCCTTCGATGCGGGCACCGACCACCTCTGCAACCTCCTTGGCCAGCTCCATGTCTCCAGCGAGCCTGCTGCGGATCTGGAGTCGGTTGGCTCCACCGACCCGATGCCTGTCGACTCTATCGACTCCGACACGGCCTCCTACGACACCTTCCCCACCAACGTCACGATCTACAACGACCCGCTCCCCTGGACCGACGATCGCGATACTTTCACCACTGAGGTGATCGTTATCGGCCACGGCGATCCGGCCAACGAGAGCGCCCACGACGCCCCGCGCGTGGTGGCCCACGACTTGTCCGCCCCCCTCCCGGCTGATGCCGACGATGAAGCACTAGAGGCACGCCGTCTCGCCCTCCTCATGGAGGGCCGGAGGCTAGCTTCCGTGAGACGCCTCACTGAGGCTTACTAGTGCGAAGCTGACCGCGCGGCCTTCGGCACGCCGGCCCCGGCTGGCCCAAGCCGGGCTGGTGCTGTCAGGCAACGCGACACTGTCATCGCCGATGCGCTGGGAGTCGACCGCCCGGTCTATGCCACTCCGCTCGAGAACCTGCGCGCCGCCCAGGCGGCCGTGGACGAGTTGGACGGCTTGGAGGCCGAAAACCTCCCCCATATGACCCGGCGCATACAACAACTGATTGACGCGGCCGCTCAGCGGCACGAGGCCGACGCCCGCGCAGGAAGCCCACCCCCGCGTCGGGATCACGGCGCGACATCCCGGACGCTGACTAAGACTAACACCCGCGCGCGATGCGAGAAAGAGCCGGCTTCCAGCCGAAGCCGGACACGAATCTCCATCGAGCGCGACGCGGATGGCCGTCCCCGAGCCAGGGAATGGCGGGGCAGCCTGCCTCCGCCTCGGTCTCGTGGAGAAAGATACCCCACCCCACCGCCAGTGGCGCATCCGACTCTCAGCGGCCGACTAGGTCGCCGCGAAGGAGTCGATGAGAACGACGCCCGCCATCGGATCGACCGCCTGGCCAGATCCCTGGCGCTGGAAGAAGAAGACGATGTCGGCCCACCCTGTTTCGGCCCCCGCATCCGCGACGAGCCCTTCCCCAAAGGGTTCTCGCTCCCAAGAGACACGCCCAAGTACAACGGCTCCGTGAAGCCGGAAGACTGGCTAATCGACTACTCCACGACAGTCAGCATAGCCAACGGCAACCGGCGGGTTGCCGTAAAGTACGTGCCCCTCATGCTGCAAGGCACGGCACGGACTTGGCTTAACAGCCTCAAGCCTCTCAGCATCAACAGCTGGGTAGATTTCAACGAAGCCTTTGTTCGCAACTTCACCAGCACCTAAAAGCGGGCTCCCAAGCCCAGGCAGCTCTCCCTGTGCGTACATGGCCCAGCTGAGTCCACTCGTAACTACCTCACACGTTGGGCCGAGCTTCGTAACTCTTGTGAAGGGGTGCATGAGGTGCAGGCCATCGAATACTTCACTGTCGGGTGCCGAGAAGGCACCCTCCTCAAGCACAAGCTTCTCTGCGACGAGCCGACTACCCTTGACGAGCTTCTGAACATCGCCGACAGATACGCCACCACCGATTCTTCGATGAAGACCGAACTCCGGGTAGACGCGTCCGGGAAAGTTCTTAACCCGGCGCCCAAGACGCCGACAGGAGATCCCGGCCGACGCCACCACCCGAACGACCAGAAGCGTAAAGGCCCTGCGCTGCCTCCCGTTAACCGGCAGGTGGCCATGGTCGAAGACACGCCGCCTGAAGGGTGGCCCGCTCCCAAGAAGCCCAAGGGCGGCCGGCCGGCTTGGCAGCCGGCTTTCTCCTACGAACAAGCTCTTGACGCCCCGTGCAAGTTCCATAGCGGCGCGAAGCCGTCCAACCACACAACCCGAAAGTGCAACTGGCTTGCCCGAATCTCCAAGGGCGAAGGGCTCACACCAACTCCTCCTACCGGTCTGCCGCCTCCGGCTCCGCCGCCTCAGGCCGCCCGGCCCGCAGTCGGCGCCGTGCAGGATGAGTTCCCCGACGAGCAAGCATCCTACGTCATCTTTACGAGCCAGCCCGAAGACCGGCGCAGCAAGCGCCGAGAACATCAGGAAGTCAGTGTGGTCGCTGCTAACCCAGCCGGACACATGCATTGGTCAGAGAAATCCATCAGCTGGAGCCGGGCCGACCACCCAGAGGTGATGCCGTCTCCCGGCTCCTATGCTTTGGTCCTGGAGGCCACCCTCGCGATGGACAGATGCGCCGCCCGCTTCTCCCGCGTGCTAATAGATGGCGGAAGCAGCATCAACATCCTGTACCGCGACACCCTGGAGAAGTTAAGTGTCAAGACGAAGCATCTTGTGCCGACTCGGACAGTGTTTCACGGCATCGTGCCCGGCTTGTCCTGCGCCCCCATTGGCAAGATCAAGATCGACGTACTCTTTGGGGACAAGGAGCATTTCTGCCGGGAAGCGATCTGGTTCGAAGTGGTGGGCCTGGGGAGCCCTTACCATGCATTACTTGGCCGACCCGCCTTGGCCAAGTTCATGGCGGTCCCCCACTACGCGTACCTCAAGATGAAGATACCAAGCTCCAAGGGCATCATCACCATAGCCGGCGATTACAAGAAGTCTGCCGAGTGCGCTGCGGCCAGCAGCCGGCTGGCCGAGTCCCTTGTGATTGCCGAAGAAAAGAAGACGCTGGACCGGGTCGTGGCCCTAGCTGGCAAGCAGCTGAGCCAGCCCACCGACTCCAAGGAGCATGATGCCCAAGGATCTTTCCAGCCGGCCAAGGAAACCAAGAAGATACCTCTTGACCCCGAGCACCCCGAGAGGTTTGCCGTCATTGGGGCAAGCCTGAACAACAAATAGGAAGGCGAGCTCGCTGATTTCCTCCGTGAGAATCGGGATATCTTTGCATGGTCCCCCAAGGACATGCCGGGTGTTCCGAAGGATTTTGCCGAGCACAAGCTACACGTGCGAGAAGACGCAAAACCAGTCAAGCAGCCTCTCCGCTGACTGTCAGAGGAGAAGAGAAGGATTGTAGGGGAGGAGATAGCCCGGCTTCTGGCAGCCGGCTTCATCATGGAAGTTTTCTTCCCAGAGTGGCTTGCCAACCCGGTTCTCGTGCTGAAGAAGAATAACAAGCGGCGCATGTGTATAGACTACACAAGCCTCAACAAAGCCTGCCCCAAAGATCCCTTCGCCCTGCCAAGAATTGACCAAGTGATAGACTCCACAGCCGGATGCGAGCTGTTGAGTTTTTTGGATGCTTATTTAGGATACCACCAGATAAAACTGAACCCGGATGACCGCCTGAAGACCGCCTTCATCACGCCATTTGGAGCCTTCTGCTACCTGACCATGACATTCGGCTTGAGGAATGCCGGTGCCACTTTTCAGCGTTGCATGCAGAAGTGCCTCCTCACGCAACTCGGCAAAAATGCTCACATCTACGTGGACGATATCGTGGTGAAGACGGAGAAGCACGGCACCCTACTGGAAGACCTGAAAGAAACGTTTGAGAACCTGCACCGGTTCCGAATCAATCTCAACCCCGAGAAATGCGTGTTTGGAGTGCCAGCCGGCCAGCTCCTAGGCTTCCTGGTCTCCGAATGCGGCATCGAGTGCAACCCCGTGAAGATCAAGGCCATCGAGAGAATGGCAATCCCCACCAAGCTTCGAGAAATCCAGAAGTTCACCGGGTGCTTGGCCTCTTTAAACCGCTTCATCAGCCGGCTCGGAGAGAAAGCCCTCCCTCTATACCGCCTCATGAAGAAGAGCACTCACTTCGAGTGGAACGACCAGGCCGATCAATCCTTTCACGAGCTGAAGAAGATGCTGGCCCCGCCGCCTGTCCTGGCGGCGCCGACTGAGAAAGAGCCCGTGCTCCTTTACATTGCCGCAACCAGCCGGGTGGTCAGCACCGTCATCGTGGTCCAGCGCCCAGAAGAAGGCCGAGCCTAGCCGGTCCAGAGGCCGGTGTATTACTTGAGCGAGGTGCTGTCCGCCTCAAAACAGAACTACCACACTACCAGAAGATGTGCTACGGCGTGTACTTCACCGCCAAGAAGCTGAAGCCCTACTTTCAAGAGCATCCCATCACGATCGTATGCACTGCCCCGCTGGCCGAGATCATAGGTAGCCGGGATGCATCCGGCCGGCTGGCGAAGTGGGCCATCGAGCTGGCCCCCTACACAATCTTCTACCAGCCCCGCACCGCCATCAAGTCCCAAGCATTGGCCGACTTCCTCGTCGACTGGGCCGAGACCCAGTACCTGCCGCCGGCTCCTGACTCCACCCATTGGCGCATGCACTTTGACGGGTCCAAGATGCGCGCCGGTTTGGGAGCCGGCGTCGTCCTTACCTCTCCCAAGGGCGACAAGATTAGATACACGCTGCAGATCCACTTCGCTGCCTCCAACAATGTAGCCGAATACGAGGCGCTCATACATGGGCTCCGGCTTGCCAAGGAACTCGGCATCCGCCGGATCCTATGTTATGGCGACTCCGATTTGGTGGTTCAACAATCATCCGGCGACTGGGATGCCAAGGACGCAAACATGGCAAGCTACCGCTTCCTGGTGCAGCAAATCAGTGGATACTTTGAAGGATGCGAGTTCTTCCACGTGCCGCGAGCCGACAACGAACCAGCCGATGCCCTGGCCCGAATAGGCTCCACTCGGCAAGCAATACCAACCGGCGTCGCTCTACAACGCCTCCTAAAGCCGTCCATCAAGCCGTCTCCAGAATCCGACTCCATCTTCATGCTGCCCAACCCCGACGGGGCCGGGTCCGGCTCGAAGAACCAAGCAGGCGACCTGGGGACTTCAGTACTCGGCCCGGGGACTGTAGTAGCCGGCCCGGGCACTGCCGCACCCGGCCCGGGGACTGCGGTAGCCGGCCCGGGGACTGCAGTAGCCGGCTCGGGGACTACGTCAACACAGCAGTCGGCGGCCGACTCCAGCACTTTATCACCCAACCCGCCCACCCTGGTGGCAGTAGCCACATTGGCGGTAGGGGAAGTCGCAGCCCCGTCATGGGCTCAATCCATCCTCAACTTCCTAGTAAACCGAGATCTGCCGGCTGACGAAACAGAAGCAAGACAAGTCCAACGTCGAGCCGGAGCATACACGATCGTCAACAGAGAGCTGGTCAAGCGCAGAGTCACTGGAGTCCTCCAACGGTGCGTCTTGCAAGAGAAGGGCATTGCAATCCTCAGAGATATACACCCCGAAGAATGCGGCCACCATGCCGCCTCAAGATCACTTGTCGCCAAAGCTTTCCGCCATGGTTTTTTCTGGCCGACTGCTTTGGATGACGCCAAAGAATTAGTTAAGCATTGCAAAGGCTGCCAACTTTACAGCTCCAAGCAACACATGCCGGCTTCGGCACTCAAGACCATCCCCATCACTTGGCCCTTTTCCATTTGGGGATTAGACATGGTGGGCCCATTCAAGACGGCGCGCGGCAGCATGACACATTTTCTCGTCGCCGTAGATAAATTCACCAAGTGGATCGAGGCAAAGCCGATCAAGAAGCTGACTGGGCCGACTGCCGTGACATTTATTGCAGACATAACAACTTGGTACGGCGTGCCACACAGCATCATCACCGACAATGGCACAAATTTTGCCAAAGGAGCCTTGGCACGTTTCTGCGCTGCACAAGGTATCCGGCTGGACTTAACGTCCATCGCCCACCCGCAATCAAACGGCCAGGTCGAGCAAGCCAACGGCCTCATCCTCTCCGGCATCAAGCCCCGACTGGTTGTACCTCTGGAGCGTTCAGCCGGCTGTTGGCTTGATGAGCTGCCGGCTGTCCTCTGGAGTCTGCGCACCACCCCAAACAAGTGAACCGGCTTCACTCCTTTTTTCCTCGTGTACGGTGCCGAAGCAATCATCCCAACTGACATCGAGTTCGACTCACCTCGGGTGACCATGTACACGGAGGCGGAAGCCAAGGAAGCACGAGAAGACGGCGTCGACCTACTGGAAGAAGGCCGGCTGTTAGCCCTCAGCCGGTCTGCCATCTACCAGTAGGGGTTGCGCCGCTACCACAGCCGGAAGGTCAGGCCAAGATCCTTCCAGGAGGGCGACCTTGTGCTCTGGCTGATCCAGCGAACAGCCGGCCAGCACAATCTCTCGGCCCCCTGGGAAGGCCCCTTCGTCATCAGCAGAGCTCTAGGCAACGACTCCTACTACTTAATCGACGCACAGAAACCCAAGGCACACAAGAGAGATGACTCGGGCAAGGAGTCGGAACGACCATGGAACGCCAATCTACTTTGAAGATTTTATAGTTGAAATGCAGTATGTATCACGTTAACTTTTGTATTAAGTACGAGACAATAGGCTCCCCGAGGAGGACTCGGGGACTGCCATCTTTTATCTATGAATGAACAATATCATGCTTATGACCTTGTCATTTCATTTACTTATTCTGTCCGGCACCAGGTTCGACCAGTCGGCCCGGGGACTGACCGACTAAAGTTATATTAGAAGTCTTACCCGTGGTCAGGCAAGTAGTGTGCCGACACCTAGGCTTAGCTCTTGTCAAAGCCGCAGTTCGAGGAACCGGCTGCTCGGCTGGCAAGAGTCAAAAGCAGGAAAGGGTGCGCACACGAAAAATGGCTAGGGACTAGCGGACTAATATAACAGGAGCTGGTTTGCCGCCTGCCGCCGACCGACTAACAGAGTAGCCGGCCGGCCGGTTTCCATTCACTTCACTTCAATCTAAGGAAGCTTGAGTACTTGCCTCCCCAAAGTGGGAAGGCGGCAAAGGAAAAAGCCTAAGGATGAAAAGTGTACGTGTATGGAAACCAAACATGCACACCATAATGTTTACATAAAAAGACCTCTAAGAGGCCGACATCCAACATAATTTGATACACCCCCACCGGGTGGAATTGCAAAAGCTTAAAAGATTGTTCCAAAAGACGACAAGCAGGAAAAATAAAGACGGCAAGTCAAGCTGGCGGAGCGGTTGACGAGCTGGGCTGGTCGGTGGAGACGGTTGCGTCGGCTGAGGGAGCGGCCGGCTGGTGAACTTCGGCTTGATCACCGCCTCCTGCAGAGGGCGCGGTTCCACGCACCTCGTTGCTGGAGGCACGATCAGCTGGAGGCTGGCCGGTTGTTTCGCTAGCCGGCTCGACGTCTTCGCCGTCTTCGTCCTCGTCATCCTCGCCCTCATCGCTGGAGGCGATCTCCTCGGCCGAGTCCTCGCCCACCGCCGGGTCCAGGCCGAACCAGTCCTCCGGCTGAGCAACGCCGTCGTCATTGAGCTCAGGCGCGAAGACACTGATGTCGGTAGACTCGGTGATCGTCGAGGCGCGCTGGGCGATGGCTGGCCGCACTTCCTCCAGCACCGCGTCGGCTTCCAGCCTCCAAGTACGCAGCTGGTCCAGGCTTAGCCCTGGGTACCAGGCGCGGACGAAGTCCAACGCCCGCCCGGCTCCGAGACGGGCCGCCGACGCCTTCCATGCTTCAAAACAGCCGACTGCGACCTCCAGCCAGTCGGCGGTCCGGCTTGGAGTGCGGGGGATCGTCTGGCGGGGCCAGAGGGCGGCCAGCACCTGCGCCCCGGCACGTTGAAGCCGGCAAAGCATCCGGTGAGCCGGCTGCAGCCGCGCTTGGATGGCCACAAGCTGCTCCTCCAACGTCCGATTGGCGTCCAGCGCGACGTTGACGCCCGCCTGACGGCGCGCCTCGCGATGAGCCTCGATGGCTTGGGCGGCAAGGGTGGAGTGGCCAGGAAAGTAATCTGCACAAGAAAATGGGCGGCAGCACAAGTCAGCCCACGACCCCAGGCGGCCAGCAGGCAGAAGAAGGGCGAGAGAAGCAGCTTACCATCGATCAAGTCTTCGATGCGGCCGAAGCCCGCATCCAGTGCTTGACGAGTCTCAGCCCAGCTTGCCGCCTCGGTCTCAAACTCCGCCTTCAGGGCGGCCTCACTCTCCTGCGCCTTCTGTAGGGCCGCCTTGTGGCTTTCTTCCTGATCAGCCAGCTTCTTGGCCAGGCGGTCGCGCTCCTGGGCCAAGGTGGCGTACTCGGCGTCCCTGGTACGAAGGGCGGTCTGCGCCTCGCCAAGCTCTCTCCGCAAGTCGGCGTTGGCTCCTGCAAAGAGCAAAGGACAAAAAGAAAAAACCAATGAGGGAAAGGTCGTCAAGGAAGATCCGACCCAACTGCTCAGCAGTCGGCTCGAATCTCGGGGACTACACCCAGTGGGTGCGCTGACGCGCCCCCAAAGGAAACAGATAAAAACAAACACTTACTTCGACTGTTGGCTAGGTCATCGATCTTCCGACTCAACTCCTGAGCCTGGGAGTTGAAGGCGGCAACACGGGAATTATGATATTCCTGGAAGTTAAGATAGAAAGCAAATATGAGACGGTCGCCAAGAAAGATCCGAACCGACTGCGCAGTAGTCGACCCGAATCTTGGGGACTACACCCAGTGGGTGCGCTGACGCGCCCCCACGGAGGAAATCAAGGAACCAGAGTGGTCAAGAGCAAAAAACTTACCCGGATGGCGGCTCGCGTCGACAGGAACTCCTGCGTGTATTGCTGCAGGAGGCCGGCCTGAGCTCGCAGCCGACTCCGGACCTCTTGGGCCGCCACATTCAGCTTGCCGGTCGCCGCGCTGGGAGTCCACCCGGACGTACCAGAGCTGGCCGCCTCCAAGGCCTCTACCGACTGGCCGGCGCCTGCGGCTCGGCGCTACTCCGGCGGAGCGGCACTTCCCCCTGCGCGCTGACGCGTCACCGGCTGTATTTCAAGGCCGGCTCCGACTTCAGGCGCGTCCCTGGCCGGCTCCATTGGCGCCGTCGACAACTGGCCGCCTTGGCCCGCGCCGACTGGCGCGGCCGGCGACGTCCTCCCCGCGAAAACCTCGAAGAGCTCCTCCCTTTGCACCGACGACGGGTCCTGGATGATCTCCTCCGCCAGGGGCAATGGGGTGTCTGGGTCTACGGATCGGAGTGGGATGGCGAGCAGCGGGGGTTGGTCGCGCGAGCCCTCCGCCTCTGTCTCCGCAGTCGCCCGCTCCACCTGAGTCCTGGCCGCCGCCTCGGCCCGCTCCTTCGCCGCCTGAGCTGCCTCCCGATCCGCCGCCCCCCTCTCCTCCCGCGCCTCACGAGCGTTCCGCTCTGTGGTGTCCATGAGATCGGCGCGGGGATCCACGCGGCGGGAGCCCGAAGACCCTCCAGCGGGCCCGACGACGGAGCCGCCTGGGCCCCACTCCAGAGAAAGCGGCGCCATGCTCAGAAAACAGAGAAAAGTCAGGAAGAATGATTCAAACAGAAGAACACAGCAAACAAGCATACAAGCGATTCGATGCTTACGCCGAGACCGCCTGGGGCTGCTTCACCACTTTCCGGAAGCGGGCCGCCTTCGTTGCCGCCTCGTCTCGCTTCGTCGCTGCGGCGGAGGTTTTTGGCTTCTTCGGCCGATTGCCAAAGAGTGCTGACGCGGCAAACGAGCCCATGTTTTGGCGGTCGGGCGCCGGCTGGCGACGAGGGACTTCTTCAGCGTCGGCGTCGTCCGGCCAGTCCTCGAAGCTGGCGGAAAGCCCGGTGCCTCCGGGCTCAATGTTGTCGCCCACGACGGCCTCCTCCATGGCGGCTGCCCCCAAGTCCGGATCGTCAACATCGTCCACCGTGCGATCGGGGGCGTACTGACGCTCGATCCCTGCCGCCCCAGCCGGCGGCGGAAGAAGGGGATTCTACAAACAAGGGCCGGCTGATCACAAGCCAGCCATCATGGTGTCGGCTGACAACAAAAAGAAGATAGAAGAGAGAAGCTTACCACAGGCGGAGGATTGGCGCGAGAGTGCGGCGCCTTGCCGTATCGCCAGTCCCCGGCGAGCTTGCAGTTGGCGATATAATTGACCATGAGCGCCACTTCCGCGTGCGGCATTTCCCGCGTGCACAGCTGGCTTGGGTCGAAGCGGCCGCTCATCTGGCACATCATGTGGGGCCGGCTTTGGAGAGGAAGGATCCGGCGCTCCATGAAGGCGGCCACCAAGTCGGCTCCGCGCAGACCCTCCGACTGGATCATCACTCGAAGCCGGGAGATGGCGGCGTTCCCAGCCGGCGACAGGGACTTGGACCGATAACTCCACGACGGCTGCCTCCCAGCCGGCGGGCCGGCTACATAGGCCGACAGATTGACGTGGTCTCCTCTCGGGGGCGAGCCGGCGTTCTTCACGTAAAAATACGACTTCTGCCAGATCTTCACCGACTGGATTAGAGGGATGGAGGGGAACGGATTGTTATCGCCTGACCTCCTCATGGCGATGTAGGCTCCATAGGGGGTAGGCACGCCGGCGGTGACGGTGCCGAGCTTGCTCTGGAAGAGCTCCCCCCAGAGCTCCAGCGTGGGGAGCACGCCCACGAAGCCTTCGCAGAGGGAGACGAAGGCCGACACGAGCATCCCCGCGTTGGGCGTGAGATGATGCGGCTGCAGATTGTAGAACTCCAAGAAGGAGCGCAGAAACCCGCTCGCCGGCAGGCCAAAGCCGCGCAGGAAATGCGAGCGGAAGACGACTCGCTCGCCTTCCTCCGGCTCCAGCGAGATCTCCGTCGCGGGCGCCAGGCGAACTTGCACAAGATTGGCGCCGGGCAGGCGCCACGTCTGGCGGAGGAACTCCACTTGCTCATTGTCGACATTGGAGCCGTCCCATGAGCTTGATAACACAATGGGGCAGGGCGCGGTGGGGGTGCTGCGGTGAGAAGCTACGACGGCAGCGAGAGGAAGAAGAAGAAGAGAGAAGACGAGGAGGGATGGAGTGTGGGAGAGCGAGCGAACCTCTGCCTCTCCCCCTCCTCCCCCTACTTGTAGGCTCGGGTGGTGGAGCCGAGGAGGCGCGGCGTGGGGGAGCGTGGGGATCGATCGTGCGCACTTCCCCCACGACCCGCGTTTATTGCGCCCTAATGGGGAATTCAAGGCGCCACAGGAAGACGAGCCGTCTCCCTGGGCCGCAGAAGATCAGCGCTCGGGCCGAGGCCAGGGAGTGGCGGGCCCGGGCCTGCGGCGGTGTCCCGTCGCGCGCGTGCGTGGGCAGGATTCCGCCGCCACATGGCCCATGGGGGGCCCACAGTCAGCATGCAAGTCGGCCACCATCCTGGCCGCAAGATACGAGAACTCTCTGAAGACGACCTATGCCAGCGAAGCCGACTCCTCGGGATAAGAATCTGATCGAGCTTCTCGTCCCTCTGTCCGCCTCGAAGCTCGCCCAACTTCGGGGACTACTGTCGGAGTAAATAGCCATGGGTAGCCTAGCCGGCTTCCCCTGGCCCTTCTGAAAAAATTACGAGCCCGTCCGGCTCTCAATGAACTCAAGACCTGGGGCCGCCTTCCCCCTGCCGGCTATCTTCTAGGCCGGCTTCAGGGGCGGCCCGCCTTTAGCCCTCATGAAGAGGGCCGTGGGAGGGCCGACTTCGAGAAGTCAGCGACAAGTAGGCGGACTCCAAGAAGCCGACTCCCATAAAGCAGTCAAGATCGTACCCACGAAGTCCGCGTCCACCCAGCAATGATGAAGCGGGGCGTGGCTACAGTAAAGCCTGCCACCCCGAAAACCCGGAGCATGCCCAGCACAGTGCGCCGTACGGGTGGCCACGACCCGTCCGACGCGGCACTGTTGCCACGGCAGCCTTGACACCGTCCACGACGGGCCACCAGCGTGGCCCCCGAGGCGGTGGGCCCCTTCGGGCAGAGAGATACCGAAGGCGGCCGCACCTCCTCCCAAGTCGGCCAGATGGAAGGCCGCCCCCCATAGCCGGCCAGCCATCCTCCTCGAAGGAGACGCCCATTAAGGAGACAAGACACGGCGGGGCTACAGTAATCGCCCGCCAGCGCGGCGGTACTGTAGCCATGCTTACCCCGACCAAGCCTGCGTCATCAGCATAGAGCAACAGTAACCAGCCACCGACTAGGCCCTGGACAGTGGGGCCTGCCTGTCGACCAGGGTGCCGGTAGCCGGCGGGACCCACCAGTCGGCGGGCCCCAGTAGCCGGCACAGAAGCCGGCGAGCATAGTCACAGACAGCTGGGCCCCGCGCCCAGCCGGATTACCATTGTACCCCCGGGGGGTAGGCCTATATAAACCCCCCGGTGCACCCATGCAAAGGGTTGGACCCCCAAGCTAGTCTTAGACACCATACAAGGAGAGGAAGCAGGCTAGCCGTGCCCTTCTTCCTCCTTCCACCAAAACAGCTGAAGGAGCATTGTGTAGCTTCTTGTTCATCTAGTGATCATGCGGAGACCCCGCAGAGCAGCAGTAGGGGTGTTATCTCCACGGAGAGCCCTGAAGCTGGGTAAGTTACGTCGGCGAGCTTGTCTTTGCCTCATCCCGTTTCCAGGCACCGGCGACGTCTTATTGGCTCCCACATTGATAAGCCACCCGTTGGCATATGTCGCACCCACCACCCGACAACGGGACTTGCAAACTTCAGGACAATCATTTCTCAAATTCACAACTACTCAACTAGCACGACTTTGATATTATTACCTCCATATCTCAAAACAATCATCAAGCATCAAACTTCTCTTACTATTCAAAACACTCATAAGATTTTTTTTACTAATCTTGAACACCTAGCATATTAGGATTATTTAAGCGAATTGCCATGCTACTTAAGACTCCCAAAATAATCTAAACGAAGCATGAGAGATCAATAGTTTCTATAAAACAAATCCACCACCGTGCTCTAAAAGATATAGGTGAAGTACTAGAGCAAAACTATATAACCCAAATGATATAAGCGAAACACATAGAGTATTCTAACAAATTCCAAATCATGTATGGCTCTCTCAAAGGGTGTGTACAGCAAGGATGATTGTGGTAAATTAAAAATCAAAGAGTCAAATCATACAAGACGCTCCAAGCAAAACACATATCATGTGGTGAATAAAAATATAGCTCCATGTAAAGTTACCGATAGAAGTAGACGAAAAGAGGGGATGCCTTCCGGGGCATCCCCAAGCTTTTGCTTTTAGGTGTCCTTGGATTATCTTGGGGGTTCCATGGGCATCCCCAAGCTTAGGCTCTTGCCACTCCTTATTCCATAATCCATCAAATCTTTACCCAAGACTTCAAGACTTCACAACACAAAACTTAAAGTAGAAAATCTCGTGAGCTCTGTTAGAGAAAGAAAACAAAAGACCACTTTAAGGTACTGTAATGAACTCATTCTTTATTTATATTGGTTTTAAACCTACCGTATTCCAAATTATCTATGGTTTATAAACTATTTTACTAGCCATAGATTCATCAAAATAAGCAAACAACACACGAAAAATAGAATCCGTCAAAAACTGAACTGTCTGTAGTAATCTGTAGCTAGCGCAAGCTATGGAACCCCAAAAATTCTAAAATAAAATTCTGGACGTGAGTAATTTATGTATTAATCATCTTCAAAAAGAATTAACTAAATAGCGCCTTCCAAATAAAAATGGCAGCAGTTCTCGTGAGCGCTAAAGTTTCTGTATTTTACAGCAAGATATCAAGACTTTCTGCAAGTCTTCCCAACGGTTCTACTTGGCACAAACACTAATTAAACACAAAAAACACAAGCTAAACAGAGTCTAGATAAATTATTTATTACTAAATAGGAACAAAAAGCAAGGAATAGAAATAAAATTGGGTTGCCTCCCAACAAGCGCTATCGTTTAACGCCCCTAGCTAGGAATAAAAAGCAAGGATAGATCTAGGTATCGTCATCTTTGGTAGGCAATCCATAAGTGGCTCTCATAATAGATTCATAAGGTAATTTAATTTTCTTTCTAGGAAAGTGTTCCATGCCTTTCCTTAACGGAAATTGGAATCTAATATTTCCTTCCTTCATATCAATAATTGCACCAATCGTTCTAAGGAAAGGTCTACCAAGAATAATAGGACATGAAGGATTGCAATCTATGTCAAGACCATTAAAATCTATGGGTACAAAATTCCTATTTGCAACAATAAGAACATCATTAATTCTTCCTATAGGTTTCTTAATAGTGGAATCCGCAAGATGCAAGTTTAGAGAGCAATCATCAAAATCACGGAAACCTAACAAATCGCACAAAGTCTTTGGAATCGTGGAAACACTAGCACCCAAATCACATAAAGCATAGAACTCATGATCTTTAATCTTAATTTTAATAGTTGGTTCCCACTCATCATAAAGTTTTCTAGGGATAGAAACTTCCAATTCAAGTTTTTCTTCATAAGATTGCATCAAGGCATCAACGGTATGTTTAGTGAACGCTTTGTTTTGACTATAAGCGTGAGGAGAATTTAGCACGGATTGCAATAAGGAAATACACTCAATCAAAGAGAAATTTTCATAATTAAATTCCTTGAAATCCAAAATACTGGGTTTAGCAACATCTAGGGTTTTAATTTCTTCGATCCCACTTTCATCAATTTTAGCATCAAGATCTAAAAACTCAGAATTCTTGGAACGCCTTCTAGTTAAAGGTGGATCATATTCAGTTCCATCATTATTAGGATTCATATTGCAAAACAAAGATTTAATAGGGGATACATCAATAACTTTTAGATCTTCATCTTTATTTTCATAGGAACTAGAAGAACACGCTCTTATAAAGGCATCTTTCTTAACACGTATGCTAGCGGTTCTTTCTTTGCACTCATCAATGGAAATTCTCATGGCTTTGAGAGACTCATTGATATCATGCTTAGGTGGAATAGATCTAAGTTTCAAAGAATCAACATCAAGAGAAATTCTATCAACGTTCCTAGCCAACTCATCAATCTTAAGCAATTTTTCTTCAATCAAAGCATTGAAATTCTTTTGCGAAGTAATAAATTCTTTAATATTAGATTCAAAAGCAGAGGGAATATTATTATAATTTCCATAAGAATTGTTGTAGGAATTATCATAATTATTAGAGGGATTACTAGGATAAGGCCCAGGATTAAAATTTCCTCTATACGCGTTGTTACCAAAATTGTTCCTACCAACAAAATTAACATCCATAGATTCATTATTATTCTGAATCAAAGTAGACAAGGGCATATCATTAGGATCAGAAGAAACACTTTTACTAGCAAATAATTTCATAAGTTCATCCATCTTTCCACTCAAAACATTAATTTCTTCTATCGCATGCACCTTTTTATTAGTAGATCTTTCAGTATGCCATTGAGAATAATTAACCATAATATTATCTAGGAGTTTAGTAGCTTCTCCTAAAGTGATTTCCATAAAAGTGCCTCCCGCGGCTGAATCTAAAAGATTTCTAGAAGCAAAATTCAATCCGGCATAAAAATTTTGTATAATCGTCCACAAATTCAAACCATGAGTATGGCAATTACGTATCATTAATTTCATCCTCTCCCAAGCTTGTGCAACATGTTCATGATCAAGTTGCTTAAAATTCATAATATCGTTTCTAAGGGAGATGATCTTACCGGGAGGAAAATACTTAGAGATAAAAGCATCTTTGCACTTATTCCATGAATCAATACTATTTTTAGGCAAAGAGGAGAACCAAGCTTTAGCACGATCTCTAAGTGAAAAAAGGAAATAACTTCAATTTAACAATATCGTTATCCACATCTTTCTTCATTTGCATATCACACAAATCAACGAAGCTATTTAGATGGTTAGCGGCATCTTCACTAGGAAGGCCGGAAAACGGATCTTTCATGACAAGATTCAGCAAGGCAGCATTAATTTCACAAGATTTAGCATCGGTAAGAGGAGCAATCGGAGTGCTAATAAAATCATTGTTGTTGGTATTGGTAAAGTCACACAATTTAGTGTTATCTTGAGCCATCGTGAAGCAAGCAATCCAACACACAAGCAAACAAAAAGCAAGCGGACAAAAAAGGAGGCAAATAGAGAAAGAGAGGCAGGATAGAGAGAGGGGGCGAATAAAATGGCAAGGGTGAAGTGGGGGAGAGGAAAACGAGAGGCAAATGGCAAATAATGTAATGCGGGAGAGAGGGATTGTGATGGGTACTTGGTATATTGAATTTTGCATAGACTCCCCGGCAACGGCGCCAGAAATGGCTTGTTGTCGGGAGTCAAATCTTGACTTGCTTGAACCTCCCCGGCAATGGCGCCAGAAATCCTTCTTGCTACCTCTTGAGCACTGCATTGGTTTTCCCCGAAGAGGAAGGGATGATGCAGTAAAGTAGCTTAAGTATTTACCTCAATTTTTGAGAACCAAGGTATCAATCCAGTAGGAGGCTACGCGTGAGTCCCTCGTACCTGCACAAAACAAATAAATCCTCGCAACCAACGTGATGAGGGGTTGTCAATCCCTACAAGGCCACTTACGAGAGTGAGATCTGATAGATATGATAAGATAATATTTTTTGTATTTTTATGATAAAGATGCAAAGTAAAATAAAAGCAAAGGAAATAACTAAGTATTGGAAGATTAAGATGATGAAGATAGATCCGGGGGCCATAGGTTTCATTAGTGGCTTCTCTCAAGAGCATAAGTATTTTACGGTGGGATAACGAATTACTGTTGAGCAATTGATAGAATTGAGCATAGTTATGTGAATATCTATGTATGATCATGTATATAGGCATCACGTCTGAGACAAGTAGACTGACTCCTACCTGCATCTACTACTATTACTCCACTCATCGACCCCTATCCACCATGCATCTAGAGTATTAAGTTAATGAAAATAGAGTAACGCCTTAAGCAAGATGACGTGATGTAGAGGGATAAACTCATGCAATATGATGAAAACCCCATCTTTTTATCCTCGATGGCAACAATACAATACGTGCCTTGCTGCCCCTACTGTCACTGGGAAAGGACACCGCAAGATTGAACCCAAAGCTAAGCACTTCTCCCATTGCAAGAAAGATCAATCTAGTAGGCCAAACCAAACTGATAATTTGAAGAGACTTGCAAAGATAACCAATCATACATAAAAGAATTCAGAGAATATTCAAATATTGTTCATAGATAGACTTGATCATAAACCCACAATTCATCGATCTCAACAAACACACCGCAAAAAGAAGATTACATCGAATAGTTCTCTACAACAGAGGGGGAGAATATTGTATTGAGATCCAAAAAGAGAGAAGAAGCCATCTAGCTAATAACTATGGACCCATAGGTCTGAGGTGAACTACTCACACTTCATCGGAGGGGCTATGGTGATGATGTAGAAGCCCTCCGTGATGGATACCCCCTCCGGCGGAGCTCCGGAACAGGCCCCAAGATGGGGTCTCGTGGATACAGAAAGTTTCGGTGGTGGAATTAGGGTTTTGGCTCCGTATCTGATCGTTTGGGGGTACGCAGGTATATATAAGAGGAAGGAGTACGTCGGTGGAGCAACAGGGAGCCCACGAGGGTGGAGGGCGCACCTGGGGGGATCATGTTCGGTGAGAAAATCACGTTCCCGAAGGTTTCATTCCGTTTGGACTCCGTTTTATATTCCTTTTCTTCAAAACCCTAAAATAGGCAAAAAAACAACAATTCTGGGCTGGGCCTCCGGTTAATAGTTTAGTCCCAAAAATAATATAAAAGTGGATAATAAAGCCCAATAATGTCCAAAATAGTAGATAATATAGCATGGAGCAATAAAAAATTATAGATACGTTGGATACGTATCAATTCTTCATGATACTCTCTTTATGTTTCAATTCTTATCTTTTATGTGAGCATCATTGAAATCATCATGCCTAGCTAGGGGCATTAAACGATGGCGCTTGTTGGGAGGCAACCCAATTTTATTTTTGTTCTTTGCTTTTTGCTCCTGTTTAGTAATAAATAATTCATATAGCCTCTCTTTAGATGTGGTTTTATGCTTTTAATTAGTGTTTGTGTGGGGACCCCGACTCACAAGTCGTGATCACCGAATGCACGTGTACAGTGATCCCAGAGATCAATGCTCACTGAACACACAGAAGCTGAATAACAAGAGTCTTACATCCATACATACCGTCTTACACAAATTATGACCATTATGGTCAAGTCTTACATAGATAAAGCCTTAAGGGCTGAACATCAAATGAAACATAAGCAGCGGAAATCTTCATCGATAAGTAGAACCCATGCCACCTGCCTTAACCCTACAGGCATTCTGACTGGGAAACGTCCTAGTTCGCATGTTCGTCTTCAAAGAACTCTTCTTCGAACTCCTGTTCTTCCATTCCTGGCCAATTAAATAACCAGTGGCAAGCCAATGAGTACTTTTAATGTACTCGCAAGCAACCCATGTTTTGGTTCAAGGTACAACAATGCATGATATAGGTAAATTTTTGCGGAAAGCTAGTTTTCGAGTGCAATGACATGTTCAACAACTTGTAAGACATGCATCAGGAGAATTCAAGTAACCATAAGGACAAGTTACAGATATCAACATAAAAAGAGTGGGCACCAACCCAACTCAATCATGTCAAGTCCTTTGACTTGACCCGAGTAGTGGTATCAACATAAAAAGAGTGGGCACCAACCCAACTCAATTATGTCAAGTCCTTTGACTTGACCCGAGTAGTTCTTCCCACTTATCCAAACACTCACACTGGTTCGAAAACATGTGGATGTAGCCCAACAGCAGTTACCCAACTGTCCTTGACCGTGGACACGGCTATTCGAATAGTTTTACACTCTGCAGAGGTTGCACACTTTACCCACAAGATCCGGGGAACTTCCGTGTTATCCATGACCCGCGGTACCTCAAGTACCCGGGGTAAGCACCCGATCACTATCTTTCCTAGACGACACTAACATGGAGTCCAGTCGATTGGTAGTAACCCCCGTGCCCAACATTTCACAACTTAAAATTGTGGAGCCTCGCTCCTATATTCATCACATACCACTGGCACGGGGTACCAACGGTGTGTCCGGTGCCCCATAAAAATGTTCTTGGCCGCCCTACCTGGCACGACCCCGTCCCGAGAGAGAGCACCAACTCTCTCCCGTCACTAGTAATGCGGGCTCCAAGCTAGTATCGGCCTAGGTAATCAATAATGCCCTTTCCCATATAAGGGTAGAGTGGTTGCGCATGTAAGGTTGGAATAACGGTCGCAACTTAAACCAATCCATTTTTGAAAACAACACACACACTTACCTCGGTACACCACTTCGTCATCAAGTGGTTACCCAACTCATCATCTCCTCCGGGCATAAGTGGCACCCGACGGGGTTTTCGAAAAGTCCCTTCAAAATACTTGACTCCATCACCATGCATTTTCCGTCCCTTTTTGCGTAGCATTACTTTAGCATTCTATCTATTCCCATCGACATAACCCTCATAAGGAGGTAGGGTCATGCACAATGCAAGTATCAACGAGGGGGGGGGGGAATGAAGGCAACCCACCGTAGTGGCTACCCTCTCGTCATGATTCCGGTGCAACAATAATAAAGTGCTATATGAAATGCATAAAAAGGGTTTCATAGACATGGTCAAAGGGCTGCTTACCTGGCTCAACAAGGTCTTCTGGGTCTTCAAAGTCTTCTGGTCCAACTCCTTCGTCAGCAACGCAATCTACCGTCGCAAAATAATAACGAGAAAAATAAGGCAATAATAAAACAGAAAAACCAAAGTGCTCAGAAAAATGTCAACTTATTTTTGTAAAATACTAGGTGGAAAACTAAGAAGGGGAAAATTCCTAGTTTTGGTTTTGGAGTAGCAGAATAGGAGAAATGGTTTTACAAAGGCATATTTAAATGCTTAAAATCACATTTAAATATTTACAGCGAAGGAAAGGTTGTTGGATTTGAGTGAAAGTTGCACCATAAATAGGTGGGATTATTACAAGAATTTAGGAGTTGGAATTATTGCATTTGGATTAATATTTAATCCTGTGGAATTTTTGCAAATTTCCAGAAAAAGAAAAAGGGGAAGAAGCACTGTGCCTGCTGGGCCAGAATAGCCGCAGCGCAGCAGGCCCAGCCAGAGAGGCGGCCCAGCGCACTGGTGCATGCGCGCGCGCCAGGTTTAAACCTGACGGGCGGGGCCCGGGTGTCAGCAAGAGAGAGAGGGGCGATGGATGGGACAGGCTGATAGGCGGGGCTCGCCTGTCATACCTAACCCCGAGTCCAGGCGGCCGGCGAGCTCACCAGCGATGATGCAGGGCACGGCGAGGTCGGGCGAGGGCACAGCTGGGCTCAGCGTCGTGTCGCTGTTCAGGTGGAGGTGGTGGACGTCGCCAGAGTGGCCTGGTTCACCAGCGACGAGGTTCGCGGCAGAGGAGCTTCAGGTGGTGGTCATTCCGGTCAACTTCGGCTGCAAACGAAGCAGGGGAGAGAGGGGAAATGATCAGTGGGGGCGGCGGTCTCAGATCGGGGCAGAGGAGGAGCGGGGGAGGCCTGTACCTCGCGGACTCCGGCGACCCGAGGCGGCGGAGCTCGAGCTCGATCTCGAGCTCGGGCTCGTTTGGAGAGGGGTGAGTGGCGCAGGGGGGTGTTAAGGAGAGTGAGAGAGCGAGTGGTGAGGAGAGAAGGGCTAGGGGAGGCCCTTAAATAGGCGAACGGCGGTCCACCGTGGGCTCGTGCGCCGGCGAGCTCGTGCTCGTCGCTACGGGCCTCGGGAGGGTGCTGCACCGTGTCTAGGGTGTTCCTGGGCGTGGACTACGCCGAGAGAGATAGAGAGAGGGAGTGGGGAGAGGTCAGAGGTGCCGCGCGTGTGAGCTCGCTCACTGGAGCTCTCGGGCGGCCGGTGCGCGTGCGAGAAGGGGCAGTAGAGAGAGAGAGGGAGGAGGGGGCCGACCAGCTGCCGTGTCCCGGACGCCGAGGAGCATCGGCAGGCGCGCGGGGGAGGCCCGAGGTGGCCGGATGTGCTTGGCAGGGTGCGGCTATAGTGCAGGAGCGCACTGTAGCGCGCTCCAAAGCGCCCAAATGGCATGCCAAGCCATTTTCTATGCTTGTGGGCGCGCCCTGGCATGTCTGGTAGCTCTAGGGAGGAGTAAAGAAAGGGAGGAGAGCATAGGATGCCATGGATGGCCACTGGGGTGAGGAGAGAAGAAGAAGAAGAGTGGAAATGGGCTGTCCAGAGAAAGAAAGTGAGGGTTTCACCCCCAAATAATTGATCTGAGGGCTTGCCATTGCTACTGGAGGTATAAGGTGACTAGATTAAGCTCTGGTAAAAAGTTGAGCTTACCAAGAATAGTGGAAGGGGTCAAAACAGTGGTTTTAGTAAAATGGCAGAAGGTGTTTGATAATGGTTTGGGCAAGCAAATGATTTCCAATTGCCATGAGGCTCTACAGGGTGAATTGACACATATAATTAGGGTGTTCCACCAAATTTGAGCTCATTTTGAAATATTGGCCAATGTAACTTTGGTAAACCCTAGAAATCAACAGAAATGGGTTTTCCAAGATCTAGTCATGCAAAACCATTCTCCTTGATGCACCACTTGGTGTAGTGTCATCATTTGGCCATATGAACATGCTCACAAAAGTTGGGGTCAAGAAGAGAAAGTTGGTAGTACAAACTTGCTCAAATTTGGTTCTGAACAGAAAGGGTTATGGGGCATTTTGGTAGACCAAAATGACCTTGATTGAAGTGAGGCTTTGCAAGATCATCACAATATGCATTTGTGACTTGCTGGATTTTTCTTGGATTTTTATGAAAATATTTCCTGTAGAAATATTTCAAATCCTTGAAATGAGCAGAAATGGTTTTGGGAGGTTTTGTCCAATATTTTGAACATGACCATGTGTTGAAACTCTTATATATGGGAAATATATGTCCACTGAGTTTCCCTAAATTTTCTCAAATATTTTTAAAATAATAAAATAATTTTTCCCTATTAAAGACCATTTCTGGCCTTAGGAAAAAGCCTTTAAATAAAATAGGAAAATAACTTTTAAAATTATATTTTTGGGGTTTATGGGAATCCTATATCTAATAGGTTTCAAATATACCTTTTGAAATATTTTTCATACCCCAAATCAGGTACTTGCAGTGCAAACCTCAATCTAGGGGTTTTTGGAAAACTAATTTTTGAAAATACTATTTGGCCAAATTATTTTTGTAAGAAAATACTATATTTCTCTATACACATGGCATGATCATTGGGCAGAAGTTTGGAGCAAGGAGATGAAGTATAGGGGGTGGAGTTGTGTTGACTTTAAAGAGCACTTGAAAAGCACTGAGAGAAAACCAACTCCAAATAAAAGCCAAATAATGCAAAAGTTTTTGTTGGTCCAAATTTTTATGCTTTATTAATGCAAATGAAGAGTTACAAAATGCAGGGTGTGACAGTTTGTGCCAAGTAGAACCTTTGGGAAGACTTGGGGAAAGTCTTTGCGATCCTGCTGTAAAAAACAGAAACTTTAGCGCTCACGAGATTTGCTGCCATTTTCTAATGGAGAGCGATATTTAGTTAATTACTTGTGCAGATGATTAATAGATAAATTCCTCACGTTGAGAAATTTATTTTAGAATTTTTGGGGTTCCAGAAGTATTCGAAACCTACATATTACTACAGACTGTTCTGTTTTTGACAGATTCTGTTTTTCGTGTGTTGTTTGCTTATTTTGATGAATCTATGGCTAGTAATAGGGTTTATGAACCATAGAGAATTTGCAATACAGTAGGTTTAACGCCAATATAAATAAATAATTAGTTCATTACAGTACCTTGAAGTGGTGAATTATTTTCTTATACTAACGGAGCTTACGAGTTTTCTGTTAAGATTTGTGTTGTGAAGTTTTCAAGTTTTGGGTAAAGATTCGATGGACTATGGAATAAGGAGTGGCAAGAGCCTAAGCTTGGGGATTCCCATGGAACTCCAAGGTAATATTCAAGGACAACCAAGAACCTAAGCTTGGGGATTCCCCGGAAGGCATCCCCTCTTTCGTCTTCGTTCATCGGTAACTTTACTTGGAGCTATATTTTTATTCACCATATGATATGTTTTTTGCTTGGTGCGTCAATTTATTTTATTAGGATTTGCTTGCTGTTATTTAGAACAATGTTTTTCATCTTTTATTTCAATAAAAGTGGCATTGATAGCCTTTACTTTGCCTATTTTACAAGTCTGCATGTTGCTGTTTGAAAACAGAAAGTTTACCGCTGTTGCAAAAGTTCCCTAGAAAAGTCAGAATGTGATAAAATGTTGAAACCTTTTGCATATTAAGATCTGATAAATTTACTACAGTGGTAATTTTCTTTCATAATTTTTGGAGCTAGGGAAGTATGGATCTTGCTGCATTCTTTACAGACTGTCCTGTTTAGGCAGATTGCTGTTATGTTTGCATTGTTTGCATCTTTTTGCTTGTTTAATGATTCTATTTGAGGATAGGACTATTAAATATGCGGAGGCATTTAGTATGCAATGTTGATTAATAATTTTAGTGATTTGCTACAGAAGAGTATGATAAGGTTTTTGCATTGGTTTATACTAACTTATCTCACGAGTCCTTGTTGAGTTTTGTGTGGATGAAGCTTTTGAGATTTAGGGAGACTGTGATATGAGAGGAATTAAGGAGACACAAAAGCTCAAGCTTGGGGATTCCCAAGGCATCCCAAGATAATATTTCAACAAGTCTCAAGCATCTAAGCTTGGGGATGCCCCGGTTGGCATCCCAGCTTCTTCTTCAACAACTATCAGTTAGTATCGGTTGATCCTAAGTTTTTGCTTCTTCACATGATGTTTGCTATTCTTAGATGTCATTTTATTTTCTTTTGCTTGCTGTTTGAATAAAGTATCAAGATCTGAAATTATTAAATGGGAGAGTCTTCACATAGTTAAATAATTATTTAACTACTCATTGATCTTCACTTATATCTTTCGGAGTAGTTTGTTATTCATTCACGTGCTTCACATATGTCCTATGAGTACATGGTTGAATGAATTGAATATAATAAATCTGAAATTATATATGTTTCATATGCTTATCCCATGGGCAGTAATGACTTCACATATAAGAAGTATAGGTGGTAAATTTATTGAAGGTTAGCATACATGTATTGGTCACTTGAACAATTCATGAAAGAATATTGAGGGAAGAGAGATTTCACATATAAATATACTATCTTGGACATCTTTTGTAATTGTGAGCACTCATTAAAATATGACATGTTAAAAGGTTGATGTTGGAAAAGGAAGACAACGTAGTGGGTTATGTTATCTTATATCTGAAATAAAGTATATTATCATGGATCATTCAACATGCTAAGCTTGCCTTTCTCCCTCATGCTAGCCAACTCTTTGCACCAAGTAGATATACTACTTGTGCTTCCAAACATCCCTTAAACCAGTATTTCGATGAGAGTCCACCATACCTACCTATGGATTGAGTAAGATCCTTCAAGTAAGTTCTCATCGGTGCATGTAATAAAAATTGCTCTCTAAATATGTATGATCTATTAGTGTGGAGAAAATAAGCTTTATACGATCTTGTGACGTGAAAGCAATAAAAGCGACGGACTGCATAATGAAGGTCCCTATCACACGTGGCAATATAAAGTGATGTTCTTTCGCATTAAGATTTTGTGCATCCAACTATAAAAGCGCATGACAACCTATGCTTCCCTCTTCAAAGGGCCTACCTTTTATTCTCGTCTTATACCTTATGCAAGAGTCTTAGTGATCTTCAGCTTTCCTTTTTACATTTTATCCTTTGACAAGCACATTGTGTTGGAAAGATCCTGATATATATATCCAATTGTATGCAAGGCATCATGAACTATTATTGTTGACATTACCCTTGAGGTAAAAGGTTGGGAGGCGAATCTATAAGCCCCTATCTTTCTCTGTGTGTGATTAAAACTTTGAACCCATAAATATCACGTGAGTGTTAGCAATTGTGAAAGACTAAATGATAGTTGAGTATGTGAAGTTTGCTAAATCAAAGCTCTGACATAGACCCTTCCTGAAAATAAGATGATTTGTAATTGTTCGATGACAAATAACAAGGTTTGTTAGCTTCCAAGAAATTTTATGATCTATACTTTAACATGCGAATAGCTTGTTACTTGATCATGAGAAGTCCTATGAGTTGAGCTACTATTATGATATATAATGATGCTAGAAAAGGTGATTGAAATTACCATCGATCAAACTTGTGCACCTGCTAGCATTCACACTTCATAAATTCTTTCTTTTATCATTTACCTACTCGAGGACGAGCAGGAATTAAGCTTGGGGATGCTGATACGTCTCCAACGTATCTATAATTTATGAAGTATTAATGCTATAATATTATCTGTTTTGGATGTTTATGGGCTTTACTAAACACTTTTATATTATTTTTGGGACTAACCTATTAACCGGAGGCCCATCCCAAATTGTTGTTTTCTTGCCTGTTTCAGTGTTTCGAAGAAAAGGAATATCAAACGGAGTCCAAATGGAATGAAACCTTTGGGAGAGTTATTTTTGGAATGAAAGCAATCCAGGAGACTTGGAGTAGACGTCAGGGAAGCTTCAAGGAAGCCACGAGGCAGGGAGGCGCGCCCTATCCCCTGGGTGCGCCCCCACCCTCGTGGGCCCCTCGTGGCTCCCCTGACCGACTTCTTTCGCCTATATATGTCCATATACCATAAAAATATCGGGGAGTAGAATAGATCAGGAGTTCCGCCGCCAGAAGCCTCCGTAGCCACCGAAAACCAATCTAGACCTGTTCCGGCACCCTGCCGGAGGGGGGGGAATCCTTCTCCGGTGGCCATCTTCATCATCCCGGCGCTCTCCATGACGAGGAGGGAGTAGTTCACCCTCGGGGCTGAGGGTATGTACCAGTAGCTATGTGTTTGATCTCTCTCTCTTGTGTTCTTGAGTCAGCATGATCTTGATGTATCGCGAGCTTTGCTATTATATTCGGATCTTATGATGTTTCTCCCCCTCTACTCTCTTGTGATGAATTGAGTTTTCCCTTGGAAGTTATCTTATTGGATTGAGTCTTTAAGGATTTGAGAACACTTGATGTATGTCTTGCATGTGCTTATCTGTGGTGACATTGGGATATTCACATTATCCACTTGATGTATGTTTTGGTGATCAACTTGCGGGTTCCGCTCATGAACTTATGCATAGGGGTTGGCACATGTTTTTGTCTTGACTCTCCGGTAGAAACTTTGGGGCACTCTTTGAAGTACTTTGTGTTGGTTGAATAGATGAATCTGAGATTGTTTGATGCATATCGTATAATCATACCCACAGATACTTGAGGTGACATTGGAGTATCTAGGTGACATTAGGGTTTTGGTTGATATGTGTTTTAAGGTGTTATTCTAGTACGAACTCTTGAATAGATCGTTCCGAAAGAATAACTTTGAGGTGGTTTTGTACCCTACAATAATCTATTCGTTTGTTCTCCGCTATTAGTGACTTTGGAGTGACTCTTTGTTGCATGTTGAGGGATAGTTATATGATCTAATTATGTTATTATTGTTGAGAGAACTTGCAATAGTGAAAGTATGAACCCTAGGCCATGTTTCAACACATTGCAATACCGTTTGTGCTCACTTTTATCATTAGTTACCTTGCTGTTTTTATATTTTCAGGTTACAAAAACCTATATCTACCATCCATATTGCACTTGTATCACCATCTCTTCGCTGAACTAGTGCACCTATACAATTTACCATTGTATTGGGTGTGTTGGGGACACAAGATACTCTTTGTTATTTGGTTGCAGGGTTGCTTGAGAGAGACCATCTTCATCCTATGCCTCCCACGGATTGATAAACCTTAGGTCATCCACTTGAGGGAAATTTGCTACTGTCCTACAAACCTCTGCACTTGGAGACCCAACAACGTCTACAAGAAGAAGGTTGTGTAGTAGACATCATCGACCGAAGCGTTCATCTCGAATGGCCCTAAGCTCTTGAAAATCGTTGGTGTTGTGCGTGCACACGTGGTGGAAGGCATAGAATGTACGGCTGCCATTGGATGACTCGGGAAGATCTCGGCCGCGCTTGGTGTCCGGTTCTGCCGCAAGTACGGCCACTCCTTTGCGTTTCATGTCCTTGACCTTGGCCTTCTTCTCCTCTGGATCAGCAGCAGGGAGCTCGAGGAGGGAGAGACGCCCCTCCTCACCCGTTGCACACTTGGTTGCTATGTTGAACAGCTCCAAGGTCGTGCATAGCTCCTCATGGATGGCGAGCTCCTCCTTCATCTTGACGTTGCGGACGCCGTGAGAGAACCTGAGATGATGGCCTCATTCGTCACCTTGCGGATCTTGATACGTGCGCTGTTGAAGCGCTGGATGTACTTCTGCAGGGTTTCTCCCGATTGTTGCTTGATGCGGCGCAGGTCACCCACGACCAGGGGGCGGTCGCGAGTGCCCTGGAAGTTGGCAATGAAGTGGTTGCGCATCTCATCCTAGGAGGAAATCAAGCCTGGGGGCAGGTTCAGGAGCCATGAGCGGGCGCCATCCTTGAGAGCCATGGGAAACCAGTTTGCCATGACCTTTTCGTTGTTGTTGGCCGCTTCTATGCTTAGCTCGTAGAGCTGCAGAAACTCTGCTGGGTCGGGGGTGCCGTCGTAGTGAGGAGGCAGATCCCGCTGAACTTGCCCAACTAGACAACACTACGTAGCTCAAGAGTGAAGGCGCGGCAGCCCTCCATGGCCATCGGGGCCCGTCATGGAGGCGGAGCTTGACCTTGGCGTCGCTGTGCTGCCATGGCAAGTGGCACATGGCCCTGTTGCAGCAAGCGATCCTGACGTGGTGGTGATGGAAGCGGTGGAGCATCTTCTTGCGGACAAGGAACCTCCTGGCAAATTCTTTCTTCGTGTGTGGGCACATGGCGCGGCGGATCACGCCGTTGCACCGCGCATCTTGGGGCGAGGACGCCATCTTGACGTGGGGGAGGCTGAGGTGCTCCATGAGCCACGCGCCTCGGCGCGAGGGCACCATCTTGGTGTTGAGGGGGGAGGCGCTCCGTGAGTCACATCGCGCACAGCCGGGGGCAGGCGAGGCAACGAGAGGGATGGTGGAGGAGAGCCCCCCGCGGCGCTGACGAGCTCGGCGATGCGGTCCAACCAGTCCTCGTAGAGGTCGTCGATCGGGCGGTAGCGCAGGAGCTCGCACGCCATGAGCAGTGTGGCCTGCGTGTCCGTGGGGGCGCGGCGAGCATGAGATGATGAGACGGCTGGAGTCAGCGATGGGGTGGCGGTGCGACCATCTCGCCGCACAGAGGGGTGTAGTGAAGAGGCTTGCTGCTCGTTTGCTGCCGGGCCGGTGGCGGCGTTGGCGGTGGGTGACGAAGAATGATGGGGAGGTCCGCCGACAGGGGCGGTTTGAGCGACACGGGTGGCGAGAGGGGCCCGGCGCTCAGCGCGGGCCCGGTGAGCATCGGCCATGAACTTGGTGGAGTGGTGAAGCGCGGATCGACAAAGAGGAAAGCTTCAGTGCACCCCTACTTGGAGTGCCAAATGTCGGATTTCGGGTTCCGGCAAAACCCTTGAGGTTCGAACACTGGGGTGCGCACAGAGATCTCTCCCCCTCTCTAGCTCGCACACTCTATGATCTACGGTCTAGCTCGACGAACCCAAAGAACACGAGACACAAGATTTATACTGGTTCGGGCCCCCGTTGTGGTGTAAGACCCTACTCCAGTGTGGTGTGGTGGATTGCCTCTTTGGCTGGGGATGAACAGTTACAAGGGAAGGACAGCCTCGCGAGGAGAGGTGTTCTTGTGCTTGGTGAGCTTTCGTGGTTGGGGTGCTATGGATTCGATCTAGGTCTGAATCAGCTTGCCCCCTATGGTGGTGGCTAGTCCTATTTATAGAGGCCCTGACCCTCTTCCCAAATATTGAGTGGGAAGGGATCCCACGACGGCCAAATTCGAAGGGAGACAACTAGTACAAGCTATCCTAATAAAAGTAGTCTTCGCCTGCCAAAGGCTATGGTGGTGACGTCGTCTTGGGCTCCACGGTGACCTCCATCCTGCCGTCCTGCTGGTCTTGGTCTTGTTGCACCGATATGGAAACCTTTGCCTGATGCCTCGGGACTCCTCGCCTACGCTTGCCTCTTTAGCACCAATGAGGAAACGAGGACACTGCGCGTTGGCGCCCGCCAGGCTCCAGTCATCACGGCTTGCGTCACAGAAACCTCGTGAGGCGCCCTTTGCCTTGATCTCTCCACCCCTCGCAAGCCAGCCTAGTGAGGCTGCCCCTGAGGAGGTATTGCGTCGTCCGCCTCGCGAGGGTCTCGAATGTTTGCTAGTGAAGATGGGCCGTACGGGGCCGCTGGTGGAGTCACGCTGTGGGCCGCAGGTAGGCAAGTCTGGGGACCCCGGTTCCCAGAATGCCGACAGGCTCTAACCTGGTACTCAACGGCGACCATGGAGATTTGGGAGGCCATGGATTTTGGAGGAGGGTCAGGAGAAGTTGAATTGGTGTAATGTGAAAGGATGGGATGACTGGGAGTGAACTATTGTAAGGTAGAAGACTGGGATGACTAGGGCGTGTGAACAACGTGGGGTTGTTGGCTTGCCCGGTGGATAAATGGCTGCAAGCCCCCAAAGAGTTCTCGAGTACTATGTGGGACCCACTAGATGTAATGTCTACTAGACTCATATCGTAGGCCTGACGGTATAGCTTCTGCCTGTTCGCCCGCCATGCCGGCGCGTGGATAACTTCACTTAATTCCCTCAACCGTCGCGCCTCCCACGACCTTTGCCTCCCTCGCGCGGTCGCGCCCTTTGAGACTTCGACCGGCTATAAATGAGCAATTTTTTGCCTACTCCGCATGCATGATACTCCCTCTGGTCCTTTTTACTTCCGTCAACCGTTTGCAAAGTTTGTGGCCAAATTTGTACTAAAAATATCAATATCTACAATACTGATTATAATGAGTATAAAAACTATGTTTTATAATGAGTATAAAAATATTGATTTGACATTGTGAATGTTGATGTACATTTTTCTATAAGTTTGGTCAAAGTAGAGGTACATTGACTTCAGACAAAACTTAAATGCACAATGCAGACTAGTTCCTCCGTCCTGGTGCGTGCCATGTCCTATCTAGTCATCACAACAAGGTTAACTATGAGAGTACCACTACCTCCCTTCTACTCTTACCAAGATAGGAGCGGTGGAATAGTTTTTGTAGTGGTTTCTAGAGTCTGGACTCCATCTTTAGGAACCTTCGCCGCCGCCGGCAATAATGCAAGGAGATGAACCAGAAAGGAAATGAGGCTGGAATGAGTAGTTCAGTATTTTATACAGTGGCAGAGGTGGGTAAATATCTGCTATACAGTATCTCCGGTGGCAAGGCCATGTCTCTATGCACACACACCTCAGTTGTTGGTTCCAAGTAGATCGTACGACTCACGTTGTCCAGAGGCAGACACACCATCACCACCAACTGAGATTTTTATAGGAGTGCTCATGCATGCATGTGGTGTAATTAATGCATCGGTTTACACAAATTTTTGAGAAAAAACGAGAGTATTAATTAAGTACTTTTGCAAACTACGGAATTAATTCCACCATTCATCATCTACCTTGGTTGAAGAGATTTTCAAATTAAGCCCTATAAACTGGAAAGGAGGGAGTACCACATTACCACCACTATGGCCATCCTTAATCATCGCGTGCAATAATTTAGTGCACCTTGAAATCTGAACACCTACTTGACTCTCCTTATCCCTCCAGCAGTTGCACCACTCCACCCCGTGTGGAATAAACCTGCATGCATGACTCTCCTCACCCGTGCTCGTCCAATCCGTTGTGACCAACAATATTTCCACCCCTTCCCTCACCTGTAATTTACTCCAACAAATATGCCCACGTAGCTCCTTTAGTTACTTAACTATAGGTGCATTGGGTCACTAACATGTGGGCCCAACAGGCATCTGGCCCACATGTCAGTGACTCAACTGGACCTGTAGTTCAGCCAGTGAAGCTCAGTCCATATATTACGTAGGTGTTTCATTGCTCGCTATAAATACTACGCCTCCCATGACATTTGGGAGAACGCTCACGTTCATCACTATCTCCTCCCCCTCCCTCTCACGTCGACCACCATGGCATCCCCCTCCCAAGCCCTAGGCGCCCCTTGCTACACCGCGCGGACGGTCACGCATTGTTGTTCCGTTCCTCGTCACCACTAGTCAAGGAGGACGCGTCGCCATTCCGTTCCTCGCCACCACTAGTCGAGGAGGACGCGTTGGTGTTCCGCTCCTCGCCGCGACGCGTCACCATTCCCAATCTCTCCAGCATGTGCGTCGGAGGATGCGTCGGCTCCCCAATACGAGGAGAACGCCACGCCGCCCGTCGAGCCCCCCAGCCTTGAGGAGCTTCGGAAAGAAATGGATGTCGCCTTGTGGGAGGCTTTGCCTCTGGCAGAGTGCGCCAAAATAGAGGCAGAGAAGAAGGCCGAGGAAGAGAAGCGTGCCGTGGGGCAAGCTGCCTGGCAGGCCTATGTCGCGTCCAAGAGAGTCAGGCAATTGGCTCTTTGGCAGAAGGCTCATGCGAGGGCCGTGAGAGTGGCGGAGGACGCCCGTGCCAAAGCCCTGAGAGCAGTCTGGTCCAAGCGCCTCATTGACGCTTGGCGGTACGTGGACCGGGTGCACGCTTCCAGCGAGGAGGAGTACCTGTTGGCGCCGGATCACCACACCGGTGAGATTGTGCTCGCCCGCCGGCAAGCCGCCAATCAGCACCTCATGGGTTGGGAGGCTGTGGAAGAGGTGTTGTGTCGGCGCACTCAAAACGGCCGTGCACCAGGGCAGTAGTGACGCGCCACATGCGCTCCTGCGAGTGTCGTGGCTTTTATTAGGAATATAATTTAGTTTCGTAAGGCGATCTCATTAGTTTTGGGACACAAATGATAAATCGCGAACGTTCAGGAATTATTAGCGTCCTTAATTAAGTATGCAAAAGGAAAGGTTTGGAAACCTTGTGTATCCGTACGCATTTTGTAAGTACGTGCATATGTCACATGCACTGACATTTTATCAGTTAAATCTTTGGTCAAAATTTAGCACAAATTACAATGGTGACGAATAAACCAGGACGGAGGTACTAGTAGTAGTTTAGAAGCCCAAATAAATGAGTGAGACGCCTTAATGTTACTCTCCACTGTGACTAGTCTTATGGGAAAAGCTTGGGAAGAGACGGCTTATTTTTTTAAGCTGCCAAAAGAACTGGCCCTATGAGTGGTAGCTAGGGATACTAGGAGTAGTAGCTAGCGATCGAGTGTGTGAGATGAACCGGATAAAGTAAATGCAGATAGATGAAATGCAAAAAAGACGGAGGGATGTGATGGTCGCTTGTCCGTTTATTTTACCAGGCAACTTATTACTGGGAGTGGTTGGGATTTGTGATATGATGACTTTACTACCGCACCACGAGCAGGGTGAGACTCGCCTGCAGTGCCGCCCTCTACACCAGTACTACATCAGTCGTGGTTTATTACTCCCCCATTGAATTTGACTGAATATTTAACTGAAAAAATGTTAGTGCATGTCAACAAAAACTATATCATTGGATTCGTATTTGAACATAGTTTTGAATGATATAATTTTAGGTGACATGCATCAGCATTTATCGTACCATATATAATGTTAATTCAATTTTGGTCGTACTGATCTATAGTAAGGTGCCCGTGCGTTGCACGGAACAGTGCAATGCACTGATCGGGGAGTTGTTTATTTTGACAAAGGATGTGGGGGTCATCTCATGTGTAACAGGTACAGATAGGTTTCTTCGGATATTATTTCATCTCTAGAGCTCACAAACATCCGGGTGAAATAGATAAAAAAACGTATCTTTTGCAAACAAAAGCGTTCAACTGTTCAACCTGCATCCAAAACTTGTGAAGAAATAACACTTATTGTGCTTTGAAAGAAATGATCTTTAAGAATTAGTTTTCGAGTATTGATTATTATACATGTTGGCTATAGATGACATGGCACTTTCTTATAGTCAACAATTGGTTATACTATTAAGTATTAACCATGCCCTTATACACCTAGATGGAGGGATTAAATCAGGATGACTTGGAAGCGGGCAGAGGAGATGTAAGAAATGGTTCATCATAAGTCTTTCACCAGTACTATAGTAAAAATTTCATACATGGAAGATTCTAGAGTAAACGATAAATGGATGCACTTTTATTCATGCGCGATACTCCAATAAAGCAAGATCATGCATGGAAGTCTCGACATGCTTAGACAGTGGATTACATTGAGTGAAGACTAATGATCAACATTTAACTTGGTAATGCATATGTCCAGGTGAACCTCCTTGGAGTCCCCGTGCACCACGTTGGGGGGGGGGGAATCATACCATGCGTCTTCCATGTCCACATCGGCGGGGAGGTCCCAGCTCGGCACAGTCCTAGTCAGCTTCCTGTAGCTAGTGTCGCCGCCCACGTAACTCGGACGGGTAGTAACAGTGAGCACGCACCCGTACATTGGCCTCGTGTCAGTGTCAGCGTCAGCAGCGTCGCCCTTGACACACACTACAGAGATGGGGCGGCGGCCTGCGCGGGCCTCGCCGGTGCCCACGATCAAGAGGAAGAGATTGCCGTCCTCCTCTGAGACTAGCAGGCAGCGGTGATCCTCCAGCGACTCCGGCACGGTGAACGGGTAGCACATCTCGTACTTGGTGTTCTCCGCCAAGGGACAATAGTGATAGAAGGACGGCTGCGTGAGTGATGCACAAGGTCCGTCGACGAGCCCCAAAACGGCATCAGGCACTCGTAGCAGTAGACGAAGGGCTCCTTGGAGGCATCGAGCAGGCCGTCCATGAAACGGGAGTGGCTGTAGGGGACGGTGCGCCAGTTGAATATATGAGCAAGTTACTACAAGATTTAGTCTGAATAAGCACAAAATAAATCATGACGTCTACAACAGAGATTAAACTAATCATGTGGACTAGCATAGTAGATGAACAGATCAAATCTAGGACACAGACTAGAAACATGAATTCTACCACGATTTCAAACAGGAAGGACAGAAACACATACGGTGCAATGGGAGCAGCACCATTGGCGTTGAGGTTGTCGCCCATATCATTGAGGAAGAGGTTGCTCAGGTCAGGGAAGAAGTCGTCGTTGGTGAAGTCATCGCTGCCAGCAGTGACGAGAGTGCGCTCCCCAAATTTCAACAGCGCCCGCCGAATGGAGCGCAGGAGGGAGTGGCTGGGAGCAATGCTACAGGTACAAATAACTATAGCGTTTTATAGGGAAGGATTAACTTGTGTGTTTGTGATTGGTCAATAGGTTGTGGAGCTGGCCCACTCCCCTGAAAATCAAGGGGCCAAAGTTCGTGATTGGTTAGTAGATAAAAAGAGTCTGTAAAAACCATGTAATTGTTTGTAGGTCTAGCATTTTTGGTAGGGGTGGTTGCGGCGGCCGAATGGAGCGCAGGAGTAGCACACGAAGCAGTAGATGGTGCTCCTCCCTAGTCTCTATCTCTACTCTTATCTCTATCTCTACTACTCTTCTTTCTTTTTAATAATATACTACTTCCTCCGTTTCAGTTTACAAGTCCTGCGCGTATACCTAGGTTGCCAATTTTATCACCCTATATAAACTATATGACACAAAAATTATACCCTTTGAAAATAGAACACCTGAAGTTTATATTGGTATATTTTTTGTAATATATGATGACCTAGGGGTACGCGCACACCCTGTAAACTAAGAGAGGGAGTAGTAGCTGTTAAATCGAATAGTACTGCGCCGCCCGCTGCACGGCCGGCAGAACACGCCTCCTCGCCTCCATCAAACCCCTCCGTTAAACCTGCATGCAAACCGAGAAACCTACTCCGGCCCACGGGAGGAAATTTGCCGGTTACCGTTGGAGAATAATAGAGTCACGTCCAATCCATTTGAGTTAATTGCGTGTATGATTCTCCCTCTATAAAAACTTAATTGCATCCTTAATCTTGTATTCTAAGTACTCTGTGGGTTCCACTGTTAGTACAGTGTACATTACTTGCATTGAAGTTTGTAACTATTTTAGATTAGAATATACTAATCCTCCGGTGCTAGTAGTAGAGCAGAGTCCTGCTCCACTACTACTCTAGTCAAGCAAGTTAGGGCATAGTAGTAGGTACTATAGGGAGTACCAGTACTGTGATCACCCAAGCAAGTTGTCTAGCATCGATATGACCCTACGCTGCTGGTACGTGTCTCGTAAGTCAATCGGCATGCTGTAGTCATCATCACCTGTCCACTTCCCGTAGCACATATTGACTTGTCCATCCTTGTACGCATATAATCGTCCAATCTTCCATCCCCGCTAAGGCGCCTCCCCCCTCTTCCAAAACCCAAGCACTAACAATGGAAGAACCGAGCAGTGTCCGCCGAAAGAGTGGCTGGAATTTGCTCCCCACAAAAGTAATCAAGCTCATTGTTTCGCGTGTGGACAATCTCAGTACCATGCCGCTCGCCACGTGCTTGTCGGGGCTGTACCGTTTACTCAATGCCCTCGGGCCGGAGCTTTTTAAGCCAGCTCATTGCTTGCTGATGCCGCTTGATCTTCAGAAACGGCGTGTCATGCAGCATAACAATCGTAGGGTGGCGAGCATCAACCCTCTTTTACTGCGATCTGATCCTCGTCACCCTCAACTACAGTAATGGTATGTACTGGGTCGGCATAAACACGTCTTGGATGGTGCTTGTCGACGGTGGTGGCAGCTGGATGCTCGTGGAGGTCTACACCTAGTGATTGACCCCCCTTCCTTCGACTAACATTGCACTACTTTGGCATCGCAGGCCAGAATACTCGGAATCTTACAGTAGCCAACATGATACCAAGTTTGATTTGCTCAAGGTTGTAATATGCGAAGTGCCCACAAGATCTGCGAATTATAAAGACTTCATGCTAATTGCGTTCTTCAACCGCGGTCTCGCCTATCTGACAAGTCGCTGTGGTAAGTGGATAAATCTGCATGTCCATCGCAGGATCATACATCCTCCATGGTTCTCCAATGCCATTGAACACAAGGGCTTCATTTATGCTGTCGACTCCTTCTATGGCTGGACATATTGCTAGCCTACTCCAGTTATCGCTACAAATGGCTATTACAGCAGTATGTTACTTCCTATGATATCATGATGGCTTGCTTATATTACTGTCAACATTTACTGAAAAAATATTCATGCTCATAACATATTGTTCTTAAGGTTGACTACATTAAGAGACCTTTTTTATTTGACTCCAACTTGATATGATGTTGTAGGCCGCCTGGTGTCCCTTCCTAATCCTAGAACCTTTCAAAGAAAAGCGGCATGGCAGTTGTAGGTGGTTCCTGGCCTGATTAGACGACGGCGAACAATTGATGATCGTTCGCACATACCGGACGTGTTCTTTCATGGAATACAATCACAGTGACTGCAAGGTCTTTGAGCAGGATCCCAGCTTCTCTGGGCCTTCAGGATTTTTTGACTGGAGGCTGGTAAGTAGCCTTGGTACATGCTCTCTATTTCTCAGACTGAATTATCCGATTAACCAGGAGATAACCGACGACAAGGATCATGATGGCAGTGCGGTTTCGTTCATCAGGCAAAACTGTGTGTACACAATGTACCGTGCGTCTCTGCATGCACCATACCCTGATATGTGCCGCCACGCCCTGCGGCCCAAAGTAGGAGACAGGGTCACAAGTATCAGACTTCGACCTACTGGCTGGAGTTTCTCCCGTCAGGCACCCATCTGGTTCAAGCCGTCAGCCAATCTCCACAACTTAATAACTAGTAACGTCTAACTGAGCCAGTTAGTTAGATGCGTACAGTTGGTGTTGTAGGATCTTTATTTAGTTTGATGCATACACTTGTTCTTTTTTGGTAGCACTTTTGTAATGATGGCTCATGTTTGGTTTGGAAGAGAGAGCTGCGTCTTTACTCTTCTGCCCTGTTTACTGCTTCTGTTACACCCCCAGCCCTGGTTGACGCTGCTTCTATTTTCAATGTACAATCAGTAGTATATATATTTCGTCTGTTGGTTGAATAAATGTGTTGTTAGAATGACAAACACAATGTTTTGGAAGTCGTTGCACGGTCCAATCCTTTAGTGCCCCGTACCGTACGTAGGGCATACTATTTTTCGTAGGAACACATTTTCCACTTGTTGATAACATGCAGCCCACTGTTGAAGGCCCAATAGAGGAGCCCATAATTAACTACAAGGGAGGCTCTCACATGAATCCGGCCCAGGTACATGATCATGGTCCCCTAAACATAAATAAGTACTTAAATAAATAAATAAAGCTAAATGCTCATGCACTAGTTCTTTATATTCACGATTTAACAGGAGGATATTATTTCCTATAATAGTGTCGTTACATTCAATCGATATACTTCTTAGGCAAAGATAGCGAGCAGTCTTCTTTCTCCCACCATTTTCTTCCTGCCACCAGTGGACCCATGCAAATCATAGTCAACATCGTAAATAGTTCCGGTCCATTTTTATTTTTCAATAAGAACGTCCAACCCAGCCCAGCACATTGGTGATAGCACTTTATCCTCCGCCTTGGTGCACTCACCAGGGCACCGCCGTCTGGCCCTGTTAACATAGTGAATCGGGAGAGGACTGTAGATGTGAGTATGACAGTACGGACCCACCAGGTCCACTCCCGAACACAAGCGAAGCGCCTCTTTTACAACTCAGATGCACCCCTCATTTTTTTACTCTAATCCACCCTGCTGATATCTGGGACCCACATCATTTTCAATGTATAGTCAATTAACGACAGAATTGCACAATTTTTTTGAGGATTTGTTCGGAGGAGCAGGCTATAAACTGGGTTGTGTGGTCTCCGTGGCCCGTCTAACAACATGACCAACCCATCAGTTTTTTCTTTGGCAAAATAGGTAGGCCACTATTTCTTTTTGAAGAATACCCAAGCTAGGCCACTATTTCTTTCTGACTTACCGGGCTGCTAATCTTTTAAGACGAGGAGGGATGCATTCCGGCGTGGCCAAAGAGTTTGGTCAGTATCTGTTAAAAGTAAATGGGAAAATTAGTTTCTTTTTTGTTTTTTTCTTCACTGATATTTTATATTTCATTGGATTTTAACATGACATAGTACTAATTTCATTTTTAAATTTGTTTTGGTATGGCTAATAATTTTTGGATTAAGAATACTTTGTTCCCCAACAAAAAAAATGTGAATTTTCAAAATTTTGCACATTTTTAGTTCAATTTTTTAACCCTGGTACTGACCAGAAAATGGGCAACAATTCTAAAAATGGAAAATGGGTTGCAATAAATTCCATATGAATTAGAAAATGAGTAAAAATTATAAAAATAATAGCAAATGGGCTATACACGCCACAAATTTCGAGGCTGACTTGTTTATGCAAGGCTTTGTCAGTCAACACACGATTCTAGCAGCAATGACTGTTGGATGTCCATCCAACGGCCGACGTGCTTCTTCAATCTCTGATCTTCCTGGTCCAGCCGCCTAAACCAGCGCCAGTGGGAGTGCCTGCTCCTTTCTCTTGTGGCCCACTATCATGTAGCGCAGGCTTCACCGGCCCACCATACTCCCTCCGCTGTCCTAGCCGCAGGCAATCAACTGCCTCCTTATTACGCGAAAAAAGGATTCCTCCCACTGACATTTGGGGCGCACCGGTTCGGAGGCTGACCTGTGGGCCTACTAAGTTGACGCGTACGCAGGGCTTTGTCAACTTAGTTAACAAACGATTCTAGCAGAAGTGACCGTTGGATTTGCATCGAACGGTCCTGCTGTTTCTTCAATCACCGCTCTTCTTGCACCATCCGCCCAAACCAGCGCCGACGAGACCGCCTGCTCTTGCCTCTAATGGCTGGCTATGCTGCTGTTGAGGCCTCACCGCCCCCTACTACTCCCACCACTGGCCAGGCCCTGCTGTGACGGCAGGCTCACACTGCCGCCGAACCAGTGAACCCTCATACTCCTCTCCGCGTGGGCATCAACTGCCGCATCTTCCCCGGCTCTGCGTCGTCCCCTTCCTATGCCTCATCGTCATCCACCGCCCTGGTGCTCTCGGCGTGCCGTGGTCAATGAATGACATCCATCGGACGTGGACTTTACGCAGAGAGGCTGACAGCTGGGTCCACGGCCGCACATAAGGAAGTGCCTCCTTATTACACACAAAATAATGATTCCTCCACTTGACATTTGGGACCCATCGGAAGGGCCTCTGTATTTCACGAAAAAAAGTTCCCCCCATTGACTGGTCGGACCCACTAGCTATATCTTCGCACGCAAGGAAGTGCCTCCTTATTACGCACAAAAAAATGAATACTCCCCCTGCTAGCTAGGACCCAGCTTAGTGGGAGGCTGACATGTGGGCCTACTAAGTTGACGGGGACGGAGGGCTTTGTCAACTTAGTCAATATGAACGAGTCTAGCTCCAGCGACCGTACGATGTCCATGCAACGACCATAGTGCTTCTTCAACCTCTGGTCTTCTTGTTCCAGCCGCCCAAAGAAGCGCCGGTCGTGCCACCTGCTCCTGCCTCCTGTGGTCGGCTATGCTGCCGCGGAGGCCTCACCTCCCCTACTACTCCCATCGCTGGCCAGGCCCTGCGGTGACGGCAGCCTCACACTGTAGCCGAACGAGTGAACCCTCGTACTCCTCTCCGCATGGTTATCCATTGTCGCGTCTTCCCCGGCTCTGCGTCATCCCCTTCCTAGGCCTCACAGTCATCCACCGCCTTGGTGCTCTTGGCGCGGCATGGTTAATGTGGTCAACGACCGACTTCCAATGGAAGAGTACTATACATGGAGAGGCTGACAGCTGGGTCCACGGCCGCAGCAAGGAAGTGCCTCCTTTTTACGTGGAAAATAATGATTCCTCCACCTGACAGCAGGGACCCACCGGACGAGCCATCGTATTTCGTGAAAAAAACATCCCCCCCCCTGACTGTTGGGACCCACCAGCTACATCTTCGCACGCAAGGAAGTGCGTCCATATTATGGGCAAAAAAATGATTCACCCCCCTGACTGCTGGGATGCACCAGCTACATCTTCAGATGCAAGGAAGTGCCGGACAGTCCGGACCCACCTGGTTGAACCGTATGTAGTGTTGTCATTCTGGTCACAAACGTGTACATACATATGATCGGTCTGTCTGCAGGCTGCAATGATGAACCGTGGTCGTGTAAGGAAGGGCACGTGTCATAGTAGAGGCGTGCACGTAGCATGTACATGTACGTACATCGGCCAGGGTGCAAGAAAGTAAATACGGCCACATACGTACATATGGGCGGGGTCTCGAACGCCTACTCACGCATACGTATGGACAGGGCTCGGGTACATGGTTGGGTCGGAACGGAGAAGCTGCGCCACCGTTGTGATCATGGGGAGGCAACCGACTGCATCAGAACGGAATGCGTCATCGTGTTCATCAGGAACCAACCAGCTTGGACGGAACAACCGATGGAAACGAGGCCTGGTGTACCGCAGAATGGAGGAAACGGCCTTATGCTCGACCGGCCACGGTCGAAATGGGATCCTGTTCATTGGGAGGGGTCTGGCGTACCACAAAACAGAGGAAACGGACCTCCTATGGCCGAAATAGGGTCCCGTGGATCGGGAGGGGTGTGGCGTACCGCAAAACATAGGAAACGGACTTGTGTTGGAGCGCTACGGTCGAAACGGGGGCCATGTTCATCGGGAGGGGTGTAGCGTACCGCAAAACGGGACTCCATGGGATACTGTTCATCTCCACCGCCGACTGCCTCCACGGGCTCTTGTTTATCCACCGTCGACTGCCTCCACGGGCTCCTGTTCATCCGCCGTCGACCTCCTCCACCCTCCACCTGCGACTGTTCATCCACGGGCTCCTGTTCATCCAGCCTCCACCGTACGCTCCTCCACCAGCTACTGTTCAACTAGACCTCTCCACGGAGTCCTGTTCAACCACCCCTCCATGGGCTACTATTTATCCAGCCCTCCACCGGTACTGTTCAACCAACCCTCCACCAACTACTGTTCAACCAGCCCTCCACTGGGTCCTATTCATTCAGCCCTCCACGGGATCCTGTTCATCCACCGGCTCGATCGATCGGGGTACTGTTCATCCAGCGGCAACGTCTTCTACTACCACGGGGTCCTGTTCATCCAACCCCCACCAGGAACTGTTCATCCAAACCCCCCAACAACACTCACTGTTCATCTAGAGGCAGCATCGATCGGCTTCAGTTAGCAGCAGTAGCGAAGGAATCACTCGGGTTCAGTTAACAGCAAGGGATCGATCGATCGCTCGGGTTCAGTAACGCGTAGCCTGCAGTGCAATCGCTCGGGTTCAGTTAGAGCCCAACGCATCACTCGGGTCCAGTTAGATCCCAACGCCTCACACACACGCACATATGTACGTACGAGAGAAACACGCATCGCTCGGCCCCCGACAACCCACCGTAACCGGGAACTCCCCAATATTTTCTTCGCCCTTGCTTCTACCACGGTTATTTCCGTCATGGACGGCCCAAAGAATGTCATGCAACTGCGTCTCCGGCCCGCCCAGGACAAAAAGCCCATTTTCTGTCATGACTTTTTGTCATAGAAGTAGGACCCCACCAAATCTATGATGATACTGGGTTTTTTCACAATTATCATCATAGAAGTGTCATAAGTATGACATAATTTTTTTTCGTTCGTCCCAAAGTGTCACGGATGTGTCTTTTTTTGTAGTGAGCAATCCAGACCTCCCAAGCGCGGCCTTACCGTTTCATGTCGTCTCAGTCTCTCGAAGGTGCTCATAGGTGTTCGATGATCCTGGCTTCCTGAATGAGCACCGGGCGCTGTATCAGACCATCCGTAGGGCCCGCGAGGCCCTCTCTCTCGTCGTTCGAGTTTTTGCGCTCACCATGGCGCCGAGCATTGTCAACATGGTCAACGAACATGAGGAATCAGGAGATGACTTTATTTGGACTGGATGACAGTAGGGACCCACTAGGGCCATAGCCGTACGTACGCAAGTTCCTCCTCATTATATATATACAACTATATTTTTTTCTTCCTCTTGGTTTCCTGACATCACGGTCCCACACCATCGTCAACCTATATAGTCAATAAACGAGAGAATTGCACAAGGAGCGGCCGACACTTGGGACCCAGCAGCTTGAGCAGTATTTGTTTTTCTAGGTGTAAGAAGAGTTTTTCTTGAGTGATGTTTTTGTTGTTGTTCAGAGGAGTAGGGTATCAACTGGGCGGGCTGTGGCCCGTCTAGCCCAGGCTATTATTTTATGTCAACCAAATATCCAACCCAGATATTATTTTTTCAAGGTGAAAATGGCTAGCCCAGCTATACTTTTTTTGCGGAATACCCAACCCAAGTCAACTTGTTATTCTCCGCCCCGCTGGGCTATAAATATTTCCTATGAGGGATGCATTAGGCCTAACAAGAAAATGGGCTTGAAGAAATAATAAATGGGATGCAATTATAAAACTGGGTTGTAGATATACAAAAACGCACCAAGCAGGTAATTAGTTTAAAAAATATTGTTGTTTGAATTTGGAAATTTTAATTTCATTACTTATTACGCGCACAATATTTATTTAGATTTTTACCTAATACAAATTCATTTATAAATTATATTTAATCTGACTCGAAATTTTGGGATATTTTTTTTTCGGGTCCCATCAAAATGTGGGATTTTTTGTTGAATTCTGTTTTGAGAGGTTGGTTGAAATTATTGATCGTTGTCCTCGCTAGAAAATTCAAAAATGGTCAGTGACGCAAATGGGTTGTAGTAAATTCCATTAGAATTCAAAAATGGGTTGTACACTATTACAAATCGCAAATGGGCTATATGTTCTCTGCCCCAGATGTGATGCTCACTTGTGGGCCTACTATTTTTTTGAGAATTATGGTCAGTGACGCATACAGAAGGCTTGTGGGCCTACTAAGGCGTACGGAAGGCTTTGTAAACTTATAGTGAAGACACGATTCTAGCAGCAATGGCCGTTGGATGTCCATCCAACGGCTATAGTGTTTCTTCAATCTCGGATATTCTTGCTTTAGCTGCCCAAACCACTGCCGACGGTACCGCCTGCTACCGCCTCCCGTGGCCGGCTTTGCTGCCGCACAGGCTTCACCGGCCCACTCTACTCCCAAGTGCCGTCAAGGCCATTCCTCTAATCACCGACACCTCCTGTTCTTCATCGGCGATGGCAGCCTCACGCCGCAGCCGAACTAGTGAACCCTTGTACTCCTCCCCGAGTGGGCATCCACTGCTGTGTCTTCGCTAGCTCCGGATCGTTCCCTTCGTAATACTCGCCATCGTTCACTGCGTTGGTTTTCTCGGCGCGGCGTGGTCAACTTTGTCAACAAACAACATCCATCAGATGAGGCATGTACGTGGATTGGCTGGCAGTAGGGACCCACATGGCCCATGGCCGCATGCAGCAAGCGCCCCCGTATTATGTGAAAACAAATAATTTCTCCCCCTTACATGTTTGACCCACCAGCTACATCTTCGCACGCAAGGAAGTGCTTCCTTTATTACGCAGAAATAAAAAGTTCCCCCCTGACATCTGGGACCCACCAGCTTTATTATGATCCTTTTCGTGAAAATATAGAGTGTACCAAAGATCCTAAATTGTTTTCTTTTTATTCTAACTCGAAAAAGAAGAAATAAAAAACCAGAAAACATCTTCGCATGCAAGGAAGTGCCACCTTATTACGTGAAAAAATTGATTCCCCCTGCTAGCTAGGACCCACTAGATTTGGAGGCTGACTTGTGGGCCTACTAAGTTAATGCGTATGCAAGGCTTTGTCAACTTAGTCAATAAATGATTCTAGCTACACTGACTGTTCGATGTTAATCCAACGGCCAAGCTGCGTCTTCAACCTCTGTCTTGTTGCTCCTGCCACCCAAACCTGTACCTTCGGTACTGCTTGCTCGAGCTTCCCGTGGCCGGCTGTGCTGTTGCGCAGGCCTCACCGCCTGACCATACTACTACTGGCCATGCCTCCCTCTACTCCCACACACCCCCTGTTATTCTCCGGAGACGGCAACCTCAAACCGCAGCCGAAGCAGTCAACCCTCGTACTCCCCTCCGTGTGGGCATCCACTGCTGCGCATTCCCCGGCTCCGGGTCGTTCCCTTCCTAGGTCGTGCCATCGTCCACCACCTTGGTGCTCTCGGGCGGTACGTCGTTGTCAACGCGGTCAATGAATGATATCCATCATAAGAGGATTGTAAGTGGAGAGGCTGACAGCTAGCTCCATGGCCACACGCAAGGAGGTGCCTCCTTATCACACGCAAAATAATGATTGCTCCACCTAATACCTCGGACCTACCAGAAGGTCCTCTGTATTTCGCGAAGAAAATGTTTCCCCTAACAGCTGGGATCCACCGGCTTTATCTTCGCACGGAAGGAACTGCCTTCTTACCCCCTGACAGCTGGGACCCACCAGGCTGAAGAGAAGATAGCATTATCTGTCCGGCCACGAACGTGTACGTACATCGCGGTCGATCGGTGTCTCTACAGCAACGTACCATGGCCGAGTAAGGAGAGACACGTGTTGAAGTAGAGGCGCTGATGTAGCATGTCACGCAGTCCCGTCTATATCGTGTACACGTACGTCCAGCCACGCTGCAAGATAGTAAATACGGCTACATACATACGGGCGGGTCGGAACGGAGAAACCGCTCGTGTTCGTGGGGAGGCAATGGAATGCATCGTGTTCATCGGGAGGCAATGGAATACGTCGTGTTCATCAGGAGCCAACCAGCTTGGATGGAACAGCCGATCGAAACGAGGCCTGGTGTACCACAGAATGGAGGAAACGGTCTTGTGTTTGATGGCCTACGGTCGAAACGGGATCATGTTCATCGAGAGAGGTCTGGCATACCACAAAACAGAGGAAACAAACTTCTCATGGACCTACTATGGTCGAAATGGGGTCCTGTTGATCGGGAGGGGCCGGCGTACCGCAAAACGGAGGAAACGGACTTGTGTTGGAGCGCTACAGTCAAAATGGGGGTCTTGTTCATCGATAGGGGTGTGGCGTGCCGCAAAACAGGACTCCACGGGCTATTGTTCATCTCCACCGTCGACCTCCTCCAGCCTCCACGAGCTACTGTTCATCCACCGTCGACCTTCTCCAGCCTCCACCTACGACTGTTCATCCACGGGCTCCTGTTCATCCAGCCTCCACCGTTCCTCCACCGGCTACTATTCAACCAGCCCTCTCCACGGGGTCCTATTCAACCACCCCTCCACGGGCTACTAATCATCCAACCCTCCACCGACTATTGTTCAACCAGCCCTCCACGGGGTCGTCCTATTCATCCAGCCCTCCACGGGGTCGTCCTGTTCATCCAGCCCTCCACGGGGTCATGTTCATCCACCCCCAATCGGCTCGATCGATCGGGGTCCTGTTCATCCAGTGGCAACACCACGGGGTCTTGTTCATCCAACCACCCCCCCCCCCAACAACGCTCACTTTTCATGAAGGGAAGGAGGCAGCAGGTTCGATCGACTTCAGTTAGCAGCAGTAGTGAAGGAATCACTCGAGTTCAGTTAATCAATCGGGGTTTAGTAACGTAGCTAGTGCAATTGCTCGGATTCAGTTAGAGCCCAATGCCTCGCTCAGGTTCAGTTAGAGCGCAACACTTTGCACACACACACGCGTACTTGTACGAGAGAAATGCGCAAACCTCCGCGCATTGCTCGGCCCCAACCACCCACCGTAACTGGGAACTTCCCGATATTTTCCTCGCCTCGCTTCTGCCACGGTTTTTCCGTCATGGATGACCCAAAGAATGTCATCCAGCTGCGTCTCCGTCCCGCCCAGGATGAAAAGCCCATTTTCTGTCATGATTTTTTTCATAGAAGTAGGAGCCCACCACATCTATGATGATACCGGGTTTTTCACAATTATCATCATAGAAGTGTCATAAGCATGACAAGAAAAAAATTCGTTCGGCCCAAAATATCACGGATGTGTGTTTTTTTGTAGTGTTGAGTGGACACCATATAAACCGTGGTTTGGCACGAAACCTAGGCTATCGTTTCTTAAAGTTTGGGGTTGCAATGCTTATGTGAACAAGCTTCAGCCTGATAAGCTCAAACCGAAATCGGAGAAGTGCGTCTTCATAGGATACCCAAAAGTAACTGTTGGGTACACCTTCTATCACAGATCCAATGGCAAGATCTTTGTTGCTAAGAATGGATCCTTTCTAGTGCAAGAGTTTCTCTCGAAAGAAGTGAGTGAGTGGAAAGTAGAACTTGATGAGGTAAGTGTACCTTCTCTCAAATTGGAAAGTAGCCCATCACAAAAAACCGTTCCCATGATGCCTACACCAACTAGCGAGGAAGCTAATGATAATGATCATGAAACTTCGGATCAAGTACTACCGAAACTCGTAGGTCAATCAGAGCATGTTCCGCACCAGATTGGTATGGTAATCCTGTTCTAGAAGTCATGTTACTAGATCATGACGAACCTACGAACTATGAGGAAGCGATGATGAGCCCAGATTTCTATAAATGGCTTGAGGCCATGAAATCAGAGATAGGATCCATGTTTGAGAACAAAGTATAGACTTTGATTGACTTGCTCGATGATTGGCAAGCCATTGAGAATAAATGGATCTTCAAGAGGAAGACGGATGCTGATAGTAGTGTTACTATCTACAAAGCTCAAATTGTTGCAAAAGGTTTTTGACAAGTTCAAAGGTATTATCTTATATCATGATAAATGTTTATTATCCATGCTAGAATTGTATTAACTGGAAACTTGATACATGTGTGGGCATAGAGAAAACACCGTGTCCCTAGTAAGCCTCTACTAGATTATGTCGTGAATCAAAGATGGTTAACTTTCCTAACCATAGACATGTGTTGTCATTTGATGAATTGGATCACATCATTAGGAGAATGATGTGATGGACATGAGCCATCCGTTATCTTAGCATTTTGATTGTTCGGTTTTATTGCTATAGCTTTCTTCAAGTCATATACATGTTCCTTTAGCTATGAGATTATGCAACTCCCAGATACCGGAGGAATACCTTGTGTTCTATCAAACATCACAATGTACCTGGGTGATTATAAAGATGCTCTACAGGTATCTCCGAAGGTATTTTTGGGTTGGCATAGATCAAGATTAGGATTTGTCACTCCGAGTATCGGAGAGGTATCTCTGGGCCCTCTTGAAAATGCACATCATAATAAGCCTTGCAAGCAATGTGACTAATGTGTTAGTTACGGCATTATGGAACGAGTAAAGATACTTGCCGGTAATGAGATTGAACTAGGTATGAAGATACCGATGATTGAATCTCGGGCAAGTAAACATACCGATGACAAAGGGAATAACGTATGACTTCACCATCACCGTCACCATGCCGTCGTGTTGACGAAACTCCTCCACGACACTTTACTGGATCAAGCGTTTGAGGGACGCCATCGAGCTGAACGTGTGCAGAACTCGGAGGTGCCGTACGTTCGGTGCTTGATTGGTTGGATCGAGAAGACGTTCGACTACATGAACCGCGTTATGCTAATGCTTCCGCTTTTGGTCTACGAGGGTATGTGGACACATTCTCCCCCTCTCGTTGCTATGCATCTCTAGATAGATCTTGCGTGAGCGTAAGATTTTTTTTGAAATTGCATGCTACGTTCCCCAATAGTTGGGGCCCTGAGGCCGACTCAATCGAGTACGGGTATCGGGTCCGCTTTGATGGAATTCACGTCTTCATCGACTTCTGAGCCTGAGCCAGACATCTCCACCGACCTCTTCGAGTAAGCTCGTCGCACGCAAGCCGCCTGGGTTCAACCCAATTGGAAGCATGCCTCCGTCGGTTTCACGCAAGGCTTGTTTCTTGCAGAAAAGCCTACATCTGGTGGGGCGACTCTCGTTTATTCTAGTAACGAGTCCACCGGAGAGACGGAGTCAATCTATCAGCTTCAAGATGGTGGGTGGGGCTATTCTGTTAGCAACCATATTTCGGACCCTTATGAGCCGCCATACAGGGCTGCTATCTTTATGGTTGTGTACCAGCCGGTTCTAAACTCATCAACAACTGCAGCTATGATGTCTAGATCGACTGCGGCTGCGACATCTAGGGCTTGTGGCTCAGTTATCTAGCGAGCTCAAGTTTTGTCAGACCTCTTGGGAAATTTGACAACCTTGTTGGCAACTAAGGTGACTGCGGCAGATCAGGCAGAGCGCAATGCAGAGATTGGGAAGATTCAGGCAGAGATCACTAAGGCATAGAAGGATGTCAATGCGGAGAACGCGAGGATGGCAGAGGAACAGGCTCAGATCACTGCAAAATCAGAGCGAGTAAGAGCAGAAGCTTGGCGCTTAAACCTGGATCAAAACACCTCTAACGCAGTTTTTCATAGAAGGCACCAGACCCGTCTGCCCTTACATTATGAGCCTATGAACCAGTTTAACACCCCTGGAGCAGGTTCAAACACTCCTGGTGCTCAGGTAAACCCTCAGTTAAACCCGGATGTGCCTACAAGCGGGGCGGCGGCTCAGCCTCGACAGCCTGAGCCGGCAAGGAGGGATAAGCGGGTGCCACATGCACAAGATCAAGATTGGAGCACCAGCTTAAGTCAGTGGTTAAAGAACCAAGAGACTTGAAGAATCAACATGCAGCTCAGAGAGATTGAGATCAAGCCAAAGGAACAGAATATCGACAAGAGAAGGGCCTCCCTCACCGGGCAGGCGAGCCCGGAAAGGAGCCAGGCCACCACCAGAAGCAAGCAACCAAGGCTCCCGGGCAGCGCCTGCTGGGGCTTGCGGGGTCTGAAACACCCCGCCAACCGCACAAGTACAACCCACGTCATCAATTAGTGCGGTGTCAAGCCGCAAGGTGATTAAGTGGTAGCATTTGCCACATGGCAGCCATCTCCTATAGAAGAAACCTACAGGTGACACCTGTCCAGCGACGTGTCAAGAGAACAGATGCGGAGCTGGCCAGATAAGCCTGTCAGGCCTTGCCGAGCAGCTAGTGATGTGACACTGTGCGCATTTAATGCACCCTGCTAGCCTGCAGAGTTAGGTATGATAGCACCGTTTGCTATCACATCAGTGGGTAATGATTGTTTTGCCACTGTAGTGACCCCTTAAGCTATAAAACGAGGCCCATGGCATTCGTAGGAGGGGGTTAGAGGGTTGGAAACTTGACAAACCCAAGCCACCATACACTTGTGGTCACCGTAGCCCTGAGGCAGGCCTTGCCGGGCAAGTGTACCACGCACCACCACGTTCATTTCCACCATCAATCCACCAAAGTAGGAGTAGGTTCTTACGCCTCGCAGCGGCCCGAACCTGGGTAAATTGCTTGTGTGCTCTCTCTACCGTGCTGCCGTGTGCTGGTCTGCTCTTTGTGCAACGCGACGTCCCCGGCCGAACCAGCAAGGGGCCACCCGGTCCCATAGGTGGCCACGGATATCCCACGACATCTTTGGCGTGCCAGTTAGGGGGATCGCCTGTGCGAACCTGAAAGCGCACGCAGCACGTCATCGGCATCACCATCTTCATCGCCATCTTCATCTTCGACGACGCCATTGACCATGGCGCCCAAGAAGAAGAAGTCCGGCCCTTCGGCCAGCCATCCACCTTGAAGGCTTCGCCGCCCGCGGCCTCAGATGCTGCGGGGGGTGCGGGGACAAGTGAGGACGTGAGCGCTGCTGGGGGTGTGGCAAGAGTAGGTGGCGGCATCCCCACTCACCCTGCAGCCGACACGGGGGCTGAAGGCGTCGGAGGAGAACAGCTTCAACAGCGTGTCGATGGTCAAGCTCCGCAAGGTATGGATGGGAGGATGACACCGCTTACATCCCCTCCTCCCACCAATGAGCCTAGCCACAATAACGACACTCGGTCCAGGATGAGCCACCGCCCTTCGGCTGTCCCTGCCACGAGGGCGGTCACGACACATGTGTCTCCACCCGGGCGAGCTAACCCAACCATTGCACCCAACGGAGCTGCAGACCCTCGAGCGCCATCACTACGCGACCCCGCTGCCCAGGTGGCCGCCCCACCGCAGCAAGGGCGCACCTCCGCCGCCGCGGGCACCATCAAGAGCCACGCGACAGTGCGGTCGAGGTCATCAACTTCCATGCCAAGCATAGCCACGGAGGCTATGGTGCGGGCCCAGCTTCTACTAAGGTTCCCGCCAGTAGCCAAGCAAATGGATGAATGGCGTGCCACCATCCAGAGTCTACTCGGTTTCGCTGACGCTGGGGGCTCGCGGCGCGCTGGCCCACCACAACCTCCCTAAGTGACGACGACTGCTCGTACTGCTGGCCGGACGGAGGGGGTTGTCCCTATCGTGCAGTCCCCACCACGGCAGTAGGCGCGGGCACAACAAGATCAAGATCCCGACGACGTCTTGATGGCTTCTTCCGACCCTCGAGCACGTCCGGGCCAACGGCGAACCCCAGAGGATAGGCGGCGGGGAGACGCGCGCGTCGTCATGGGACGGCCTCTCGACGACCCATGCCAGACCGACGGGTGTGGCAGCCTCAACGTCAACGAGCCTGCGTTCGGTGTTGGCGGGAGCCTACCTTTCGAGGTTGGCTGCCCTGCCTTTACATGTGAGCTACGGCAAGTCTGTTGGCCGTCCGTCCGCATGTTCAAGGTGTAGATACCCGAGAATTACGATGGGAGACTGAACCTGGCAGAGTTCCTGAGCATCTACACCGTCGTTGTTTAGGCTGCTGGGGGAAGAGACGAGAAGGTGTTCGCCAACTAATTCCCGTTGGCTCCCAAGTCCAACGTGAGATCTTGGCTCATGCACCCGCCGGAGAACTCCATTTCATCATGGGCAGACCTATGCCATGAGTTCATCGGTGCCTTCACCGGTGGCCACCAGGAGCCCGACAGGCCCATCGACCTACATCTTCTCCAGCAGAAGGAATGAGAAACTCTCCTTAAGTATTTACAAAGATTTAGTAAAGTCCATAGGAATATTCTGAATATCCATCCCGCAGCTGGTATAGCAGCCTTCCAATCCAATGTGCGCAACTGTCACATTCGTTCTAAGATGAATGTACGGTTGCCCAAGACTGTGAAGGAGCTGTACACACTAGTGGATAAGTGTGCTCAGATAGAGTAAAGCAGGAAGTTACGCAAGGAGGAGGATTGCGTCAATGTTGATTTAGAGGAAGAAGATGAATCAACCAGTCAAAGAAAGGGCGAGAAACGCAACAAGAAGCCAAGAGATAAGACAATGATGACTGTGGAAGGTTCTGGTATGCCTAGTGCCGGCAAGAAGGCCAAGGCTGAGGCCCCCTGCAAGGAAGTTGCCGCGTGCACTGCCTGCCGAGAAGCCGCTACCGCGGAGAAAACCCAGAAAGGTGATGGGCCGTACTGCAAGATCCACCAGACCAAGGGCCATGACCGCCATGAATGTTATCAAGTTGAGCAGCTTGTCAAGAGATAGAGAACAGACTATGATAAGCGTGATAAGGAGAAAGGTCAGAATGCTGCTGGCGGAAAGGGCCGAGGCGGTGAAGCAAACCATCCCGGCAAACCCTTTCGGAACCAAGAAAACCTGCCAGGGGCCAAGAGAAGGAAACATGTGATGTTTTGAGTGATGGAGGGTATGAGGAGGAAACCAGTGAGCAGGAATTTCAAAGGACCACTAACGCCTTATGCATTGATGGTTGATGCAGGTGCGTCCTTGCACTCCTCCCATCGCCAGCTCAAGCGATGGGCACAAGAGGTCAATGTTGTGGAGCCAGCGCCAGAGGCCCGGAAGCCACTCAGATGGTGTCGCACGCCCATCATCTATGATGTGGAGGACCACCCTTGTCGCACCACCGCGGTAGGGTGTTTTCCGTTGTTGGTCTCCCCAACAATTCGCAACCTCAAAGTCACAAAGATGTTAGTGGATGGCGGGGCTGGGTTGAATCTGATTTCCCCAGCAGTTGTTAACAAGCTTCAGATAGGAGAAGAAGAGCTGGAGGTTACCGGCATGTTTCAAGGAGTCAATCCCGGCAGGAGCCGTCCCAAGGGAAAAATTACGTTATCGGTGACGTTTGGGGGAGAGCTAAGCTATAGGACTGAGAAGATTGTGTTTGATGCGGTTGACCTCCCCCTGCCGTATAATGCGATTCTAGGACAGCCGGCCTTGGCCAAGTTCATGGCGGGATCCCATTATGCTTACAACACCTTGAAGATGCCTGGGCCGTGCTACCTCTTGAGCATGTGCTGGTTTTCCCTTGAAGAGGAAAGAGTGATGCAGCAAAGTAGCGTAAGTATTTCCCTCAGTTTTTAAGAACCAAGGTATCAATCCAGTAGGAGACTACACGCAAGTCCCTCGTACCTGCACAAACAATCAATAACCTTGCAACCAACGTGATAAAGGGCTTGTCAGTCCCTTCACGGCCACTTGCAAAAGTGAGATCTGATAAAGATAATAAGATAAATATTTTTGGTATTTTTGTTGTATAGATTGAAAATTAAATATTGCAAAATAAATGGCGACAGAAATAGTTAGTTCAAAGGAAAATAATATGATGGAGAATAAACCCAGGGCCCATAGGTTTCACTAGTGGCTTCTCTCAAGATAGCATAATCTACGGTGGGTGAACAAATTACTGTCGAGCAATTGATAGAGAAGCGCATAGTTATGAGAATATCTAGGCATGATCATGTATATAGGCATCACGTCTGTGACAAGTAGACCGAAATGATTCTGCATCTACTACTATTACTCCACACATCGACCGATATCCATCATGCATCTAGAGTCACTACACCACAACACTACATCCCCAACAAACAAGTTGGTTGGGAAAACAACATCCACCGACAGACGGTCAGTCGGGAAAGACTATTGCCGACCGACCACGTCTGTTGGGGAAAGTCCAGACGGGAAAGCCTTTTCCCGACCAACATATCTTTCCCGACTGACAGTTTGACAGCTACCTAAAGGATTCCCGACCGACTTTCTGTTGGCCCTGCTATGATCTTTTCCCGACCGACTGTCTAATGATAATCTTTCCCGACCGACTGTTTGATGGTACTTTCTTTGCCGACCGACTTTCTGTTGGCCCTGCCATGAACTTTTCCCGACCAACAGTCTGACGGTAGTACATTTGCCGACCAACTTTCTCTAGGCCCTGCCATAAACCTTTCCTGACCAACAGTAGGACACTGTTATCTTTTGCCGACCGGCAGGTCGATGGCATTTTGTTTAGACGAGCAAGATATATTTAATTTCCAACCATTATTTGGCTTGTGCCTTGCCAAACAGTATCAATCAAGTTACAATAACTTGCCAAACAATAACAATCAATATTAAACCAGAACCAAAGAATAATATAGGTAACTAACTACAAGGAGGATACATTTATGTTTCAGCGACCGAAACATCTGATATGTTTACAAAATGATACTCCCTTCGTTCCAAAATAGATGACCCAACTTTGTACTAACTTTGTACTAAAGTTAGTACAAAGTTGAGTCATCTATTTTGGAACGGAGGGAGTAGATGCATGTCCGGCTATTCATTGTTTGCTCCACTACACATAATACCGAGTTGACAAGATACCATAGGTTTACAAAATGATAACTAAAAGACACATTATTTTTACTCCATTACACAAAATGTTCAGCTGACGCAAACTGCCATCTTCATGGTTTCTCCCTGGTCCTCTTGTATGTTATTCCTACAAAGAATAAAAAGGTCACCGGTGAATTCATGCATTCATAGGGATAATGGAAAAAATATTAATTGTATAAAGCATTAATGGCAAAAACATACTGGGATTTTAGTATTATAATAACTGGGCATGTTCAGAATAATGCCACTGCATGTTGTAATTAGAATATGTGATGTGTTAGACATAATAGAGCATCAATGCCACACCGACTCGCCATCATGTGACTACTCACATACAAAACTAGCGCTCAAGAACTATTTACTGTTATTGGATTAAGATTCAGAAAACTAGAATATGGACATGTAAATTATAGTAGAAATTAGCACAAACGGAGTGAAATGTCCATATCATGCAGTTCACATCAGAAAACAACAAAACAAATTATTTATCGACTTATTATACCATGGAAATAAGTAATGAGATGTATATTGTGTAGGGGCAGAGTACATATGATGCATTGTAACCCATATGACTCATGACTAACTGTTCTTTACGACATTCAGACAAAATTCTTTTACAGAAACAAAGCAAACAAACTCCAAACTAAATGAAAAAAAGTTTCACCGGCATCCAGGTCAAGGACAACAAACATATACGAGCATGTTGGCAAGATTAAATTAGTCATCCTCTCCCAAAAATTACAAAGTTTAGAGGTGTACCGGCTTTTTCCTCATCATGCTTCTTTGCAGCGTCCTCTCTGGGTTGCCAAATCAATCTGCGGACGCAAAAAAGATAGTAAAGAATGATTGTTTGCCAATAGTCAAACAACTATTATCTAGTAATAGAAATTAATTTAATGAGGGTCTAGAAAAGATGAGTAGTTCTACTGCAAATTGACGAATAAGGACCTGAGGGAATTAAGATAAACAAGCCATGCTTACAGTTGCACATCAAAATTTGAAGCAAATGGTAAGGACTCACTGGTTAGTGGTACGGGTCGATCAGCGCAGCCACTGGGAGAAAGGCGACGCAGTGGGCAGAGCGTCACCACCGGGAGGGACACGTAGTCGCCAAGAGTGAACCACCAGGAAGAACGAGCCTCTACCTCGAGCGCGAGGGCTGGGGCGGCGAAAACACATATCAGTAGGGAATGCAGTGTCATGGTGTAGTGGGATCTTCTATCCAACAAAATTATAGATACATGCATTTCTTCATAATGGTACCATACAACCAAACTCATCAGTACATAGCCCAGCTGCCTATCTACTACAGTATTAACACAGGGCTATTGTGACAAAGTAAACTTGAATGCTATCTTCAACTACAACTATACAAATACAATAGCTATTGCCTGCTATGCTATGCTTTCCTAAATTAGTTGAAATATGAGCATACAGCAGCTATTGCCTGCTAGGTACTACAACTAGGACTATACAAACTTAATAACGTAGAACAAAGTATTATTTGATCTTCGTCCCTTTTGTTATCATGCAGTCATATCACAGATTTCAATATGCATGTTTTACTTAGATAAATGCATGGTCATGCATATGACAGACACAAAACGATGTACATAATCCAAAATCAATAACTGATGGCATTCACTAGAGCATGTGCCCCCTAAACGAATTTCCAGGAAAGGAAAAAATAATAATTATCAGTCATACACATGTATTAGAATAGCTTATAGCGACGGAAAAGAGATGCCATAGAGGAACATTTTGCCACAAAAAATAGTATAAGGGCACCGCCTAAGTAAACTAGGTGAGAAAATGATATATCTGAGTAGGAGAAAGTGATAAGAAGGCTCAAACTACTAATTCACCATGAGCGCGCACACACACCGATTCGGGTAAAAAAACTCATCAGGCGCCACACGTCTAGGCAATCATATATATGAGTAATATTTGCTTGACTGCTAAGTGCCAACTCTATTGATCCAGAGCAGTCCGGTTCACTGAATGCATAGAGGAGTTCCAACTCTATTGCATGTGATGACATAGTCATTTGTGCCCACAAATAAGCAACCTTATCATCTTTTTTTTGTTAGTATATGTCTTATTTGGATTAAAAGTAAACCATTTCTAATTTAAAAGAGAGGAAATTTTGCAACAATATTTATAGATAAAGGCGCACATGCAATGAAAATTTGCATTCTTATGATAATGAATGGAATTTAACTTAATAATTAAGGGTGATTTTTTCAAAATAAAACACATTTTGATATGTAATGATGGACCAATATCAATGAGCATATGTCATCATGCATGTGTTTTTCTAGTGATCCAAATGAAGGTTGGGGCTCTGAAATAGAAATATATGGAAAGGCATTAACATGAGTAGGATTGTACTGAATAGTAGTGCTAAATGTTATAAATCTTTGTAAAAAGGCATGATTAGAAAGACAAGAATATTTGGAAATTTTGTATAATATCAATTATTGCATTTCCTGTCAATCTACATAGGTTTGAGAATAAGATGGTCTACAAATTATCACCTATGTAGTATATACAACCAACAGAAATAGACATTTCAAGAAGGCGGGTGGATGAAGAGATTAGTATGATCATGTGTGATATTAATAGTTAGATTTCATTCTTGACAAAATAGTTCCACAAGAATTACTATGTTGTTATATTTCCAAACGACAACTTTTCAATGGTAGTTCATCAGATGACAATATGTCTTGAAGAGAAAATAGTACGGATATGCACTGACTCTGGCCATACTTTCAGGAAAACTAATATGATATTAAACAATATATATTGAGTCTAGCATGCAAATGCGCGGGTACCTCCACTAGTTTTCATGCAAATAACAAGAATACCAGCAGCCAACTTAAGAGATCCAACTACAACCTAGGATTCCCACTTGTTTTCTATGAAAAAAAGATAGTAATATTTGCTGAACTTGTACACACACCATATTTATGTCATTCAGATAAGCTATAATGATATGGATGAATCTACACTCCATTCATAACACAAGAAAGCTGTTTGACATATCTTAAAGATATTTATGTTGCTCCAGAAAAAGCAAGCTATTAAATGAAGCAATTAAGCCATGAAATTCTAAAGAAAGACTTACTTTTAGTCTGTGGTGTTCCACTAACAACCCAGGTGTTTGAAGTGATGCATTCCTGCACTGGGGGAAATCAAGAATCACCAATGTTAGAAGAAATGTGTAAGTGGATCCTCAGTTCTGTAGAAGTAATGGTTTAACATGTAAATATTTCACCTTCTGAATTCTAAACTGGATAACTACATCATCCTTGACAATGTTGAAATCTTTGATACCAAGAACGGTGTTCACTCCTACCCTTTTCAAGGTCCTTTGAAGCCTTTTGTCACTAGTGGCCATGGTCTTGTGAACGGCCTTCTTCTTCATGTCACCAGTGGAAAGCTAAGTACAATAACAAGATGAGAAATGTTTCATGTATTTGTAATATTATAAGCTGACATACGCCCACTAAATGGCATTCCATAAAAGATCAATCTTGAAATGTGACACATGTATGTTTAGATGGTAATCAATATTCTCAGCGAACCGGCTTCAAATTGGGCATTTCTACAGAGGATACCGGCAATTATTCACATGGCACCAATTATTCATTATGAGGAAATATTTTAGGTCTGAAATGAAGGATTCACACAGGTAATGTACATATAGAATAGTCAAGATGCTAAAAGAAGGAAAAACTGCTGCCCATAGCAGAACTTATGAATCAAAGAAGAGCTAGTTTCTTTAAGATAAAATTGCTGGGCCTATGTGGTGCCTGGGTCCATCGCCAGGGGTTAAAATCTGTACAATACAGGAAGAGAGGGGAGGAGGGAGACCATATGAGGGAGGAAGATCTTACCCATGTCACTGTCGCCATGTTCCTAGTGGCTAGTTCGCTGGAAGCAGAGGGAGCAGAGGCCGCGTCCCTCGCTTCAGACCATCGGGACCAAAGGGCCCTTGTCCCCCCTACCCCCCCCCCCCCCCCCCCCCCCGCCCCCGCCCCCCGCCTCAGATCTGCTGCCATGGAAAGGAGGGAAGAGGGAGTTGGGCATGGGTTGGGGCAGTGGCGCCATGGGAGGGAGCGGGCGAGGTGGCCTCACTCGGTGACCGGTGGAAGTAGGGTCACACGCTCGCGACTGGGGTGGCTGGTGGTGGAAGGAGGGACGGCCCCTCCGATGGCCCTCGGCGGTGGCGGCGTGAATCGGAACCCTAGGCGGCGGCGTGAATCGGAACCCTAGGCGGCAGCGTGCAAGAGAGAGAGAGAGGGGTGGATCGAGACGAGGGGGAAATGGGATTGAGTGAGGCACCTTATGCAGTGTTAGGTTTTGAGACAATTCATGGGCCGGGCCGCGCTAAAAGTTTTCGACTACACACGCAGGCCCATCTACCACCTGCTGTTGGTCGGCAATATTTGCCGACCGATCGCTAGATGGGGATACGATCTTTCCCGATCGACCGTTCGATAGCAAAGACTTATGTATTCCCGACCGACTATCTCTCAGTGTACGAAAGTTTTCCCAACCAACTATCACTTAGAAATTTTTCCAACCAACTGTCGGTCGGCGAAAGTCACTTTTGCCAACACACGTCAGTAGGGAAAAAAGTGTCGTGGTGTAGTGAGTATTAAGTTCATAAGAACAGAGTAACGCATTAGGCGAGATGGCATGATGTAGAGGGATAAACTCAAGCAATATGATATAAACCCCATCTTTTTATCCTCGATGGCAACAATACAATACTTGCCTTGCTGCCCCTGCTGTCACTCGGAAAGGACACTGCAAGATTGAACCCAAAGCTAAGCACTTCTCCCATTGCAAGAAAGATCAATCTAGTAGGCCAAACTAAACTGATAATTTGAAGAGACTTGCAAAGATATTTAAATCATGCATATAAGAATTCAGATAAGAACCAAATATTGTTCATAGATAATCTTGATCATAAACCCACAATTCATCTGATCTCGACAAACACACCGCAAAAAGAATTACATCGAATAGATCTCCAAGAGAATCGGAGGGAACTTTGTATTGAGATCCAAAGAGAGAGAAGAAGCCATCTAGCTAATAACTATGGACCCAAAGGTCTGTGGTAAACTACTCACACATCATCGGAGAGGCTATGGTGTTGATGTAGAAGCCCTCCATGATCGATTCCCCCTCCGGCGGAGCACCGGAAAAGGCCCCAAGATGAGATCTCATGGGTACAAAAGGTTGCGGCGGTGGAAATAGGGTTTCGTGGTGCTCCTGGATGTTCTCAGGGTATATGAGAATATATAGGCGAAAGAAGTAGGTCGGTGGAGCTGCGAGGGGCCCACGAGGGTGGCGGCGCGCCCTCCTGCCTCGTGGCTTCCTCGCTACTTCCTTGACGTCCACTCCAAGTCTCCTGGATTGCGTTTGTTCCAAAAACGATCCTCGCAAAGGTTTCATTCTGTTTGGATTCCGTTTCATATTCCTTTTCTGCGGAGCACTTAAATAGGCAAAAAATAGCAATTTGCACTGGGCCTTCGATTAATAGGTTAGTCCCAAAAATAATATAAAAGTGCATAATAAAGCCCATTAAACATCCAAAACAGATGATATAATAGCACGAAACAATAAAAAATTATATATACGTTGGAGATGTATCAAGCATCCCCAAGCTTAATTCCTGCTCGTCCTCGAGTAGGTAAATCATAAAAATAGAATTTTTGATGTGGAATGCTTCCTAACATAATTTTCAAAGTAATTATCTTTATTGTGGCATGAATGTTTAGATCCGGAAGATTCAAGATAAAAGCTTAATATTGACATAAAATAATAATAACTCAAGCATACTAACTAAGCAATTATGTCTTCTCAAAATAACATGGCCAAAGAAAGTTATCCCTACAAAATCATATAGTCTAGCCATGCTCTATCTTCACCACACAAAATATTTAAATCATGCACAACGCCGATGACACGCCAAGCAATTGTTTCATACTTTTGACATTCTCAAACTTTTTCAATCTTCATACAATACATGAGCGTGAGCCATGTATATAACACTACAGGTGGAATAGAATGGTGGTTGTGGAGAAGACAAAAAAGGAGAAGATAGTCTCACATCAACTAGATGTATCAACGGGCTATGGAGATGCCCGTCAATAGATATCAATGTGAGTGAGTAGGGATTGCCATGCAACGGATGCACTAGAGCTATAAGTGTATGAAAACACAAAAAGAAACTAAGTGGGTGTGCATCCAACTTGCTTGCTCATGAAGACCTAGGGCATTTTGAGGAAGCCCATCATTGGAATATACAATCCAAGTTCTATAATTAAAAATTCCCACTAGTATATGAAAGTGAGAACATAGGAGACTCTCTATCATGAAGATCATCGTGCTACCTTGAAGCACAAGTGTGGTAAAAGGATAGTAGCATTGCACCTTCTCTCTTTTTCTCTCTCTTTTTTTATTTGGGCCTTTTCTCCCCCTTTTTATGGCCTCTTTTTTTCGTCCGGAGTCTCATCCCAATTTTTGGGGAAATCATAGTCTCCATCATCCTTTCCTCACTGGGACAATGCTCTAATAATGATGACCATCACACTTTTATTTACTTACAACTCAAGAATTACAACTCGATACTAGAACAAAAATATGACTCTATGTGAATGCCTCCGGCGATGTACCAGGATATGCGATGAATCAAGAGTGACATGTATGTAAGAATTATGAATGGTGGCTTTGCCACAAATACGATGTCAACTACATGATCATGCAAAGCAATATGACAATGATGAAGCGTGTCATAATAAACGGAATAGTGGAAAGTTGCATGGCATTATATCTCAGAATGGCTATGGAAATGCCATAATGGGTAGTTATGGTGGCTGTTTTGCGGAAGATATATGGTGGGTTTATGGTACCGGTGAAAGTTGCGCGGTAATAGAGAGGCTAGCAATGGTGGAAGGGTGAGAGTGTGTATAATCCATGGACTCAACATTAGTCATAAAGAACTCACATACTTATTGCAAAAATCTGTTAATTATGGAAACAAATTACTATGCGCATGCTCGTAGGGGGATAGATTGGTAGGAAAAGACCATCGCTCGTCCCCGACCGCCACTCATAAGGAAGACAATCAATAAATAAAGCATGCTCCGACATCATCACAAAACGGTTCACCATACGTGCATGCTACGGGAATCACAAACTTTAACACAAGTATCTCTCAAATTCACAACTTCTCAACTAGCATGACTCTAATATTACCATCTTCATATCTCAAAAAAATCATCAAGTATCAAACTTCTCATAGTATTAAATGCACTTTATATGGAAGTTTTTATTATACCCATCTTGGATGCCTATCATATGACTAATTTTATAGCCAAAGCAAATTACCATGCTGTTCTAAAATACTCTCAAAATGATATAAGTGAAGCATGAGAGATCAATAATTTCTATAAAATAAAACCACCACCGTGCTCTTAAAAAGATATAAGTGAAGCACTAGAGCAAAATTATCTAGCTCAAAAGATATAAGTGAAGCACATAGAGTATTCTAATAAATTCTGATTCATGTGTGTCTCTCCCAAAAGGTGTGTACAGCAAGGATGATTGTGGTAAACTAATAAGCAAAGAATCAAATCATACAAGACGCTCCAAGCAAAACACATATCATGTGGTGAATAAAAATATAGCCTCAAGTAAAGTTACCGATAGACGAAGACGAAAGAGGGGATGCCTTCCAGGGCATCCCCAAGCTTAGGCTTTTGGTTGAACCTGTATTTTACCTTGGGGTGCCTTGGGAATCCCCAAGCTTAGGCTTTTGGTTGAACCTGTATTTTACCTTGGGGTGCCTTGGGAATCCCCAAGCTTAGCCTCTTGCCACTCCTTGTTCCAAAATCCATCAAATCTTTACCCAAAAATTTGAAAACTTCAGAACACCAAACTCAACAGAAAATCTCATGAGCTCCGTTAGTATAAGAAAACAAACCACCACTTCAAGGTACTGTAATGAACTCATTCTTTATTTATATTGGTGTTAAACCTACTGTATTCCAACTTCTCTATGGTTCATACCCCCCGATACTAGCCATAGATTCATCAAAATAAGCCAACAACACACGAAAAACAGAATCTGTCAAAAACAGAACAATCTGTAGTAATCTGTAAGTTTCGAATACTTATGTAAGTCCAAAAATTCTACCAAATTAGGACGACCTAAATAATTTGTATAGTGGTCTACTGCAATTGAAATAAGTATTTTATGGCTCTCTGGTTAAAATGAAAATTATTCTCGTGAGTGCATACTTTCTGGTTTTTTTCAGCAAGATCAAACAACAATCATCCAAGAGGATCCTAAAGGCTTTACTTGGCACAAACTCTAATTAAAACATAAAAACACAATCATAACAGAGGATAGATGATTTATTTATTACTAAACAGGAACAAAAAACAAGAAACAAAAATAAAATTGGGTTTCCTCCCAACAAGCGCTATCGTTTAACGCCCCTAGCTAGGCATAAAAACAAGAACAAATCTAGGTATTACCATATTTGGTGTTGGGAAAGAAAAGAGAAATTTTCTTATCTATAGGATTTATCTTTCTATTTTGATAAAGCACGTGGCCATTAATGGTGGAAGAAAGATTAAGCATGCTACGGAAATTTGCATCTAAGCTAGCCTTCATTTCTTTGATAATTTCGTTTTGATAAAAGCACAAAAGAGAGGTGGATTCAACCTTCTCACTCATGGGGTGGCCAAATATAGTTTTCATATTTTCATAGGTATCTATGGGACCCCCTCAAGAAAACCTTCTTCAAAAATAGAATCTAAAACTTGCTTGAACGAAGAGGGTAAGCCAACATAAAAGCTTTTTAGGTATATCTCAATTTGATATTGAGGCACATAGCTAGCTCGGATCCTTAATAACCTATCCCAAGCATCTTTTAAAGACTCATCAAGTAAATAACGAAAAATTCTGAGATCATCTTCATCGAAATTATTCAAACCCTCATTGATAACCCTGATAGGTCTTTCCATAACATCATTATTTATGAGCCTAGAGAGGACAGAGGGACTATCCAAAGTGTTGGAACCCCGAGAGAGAACCCTTAGCCCTTTTTGGTTCGGCCAGGGCGAAAGAAAAAAAATAAACGGGAAAGAGGCAAATAAAATGGCAAAGGTGAAGTGGGGGAGAGGAAAACAAGAGGCAAATGGCAAATAATGTAATGCGAGGGAGAAGAGTTTGTGTTGGGTACTTGGTATGTCTTGACTTGTGCGTAGATCTCCCCGGCAATGGCACGAGAAATCCTTCTTGCTACCTCTTGAGCATGCATTGGTTTTCCCTTGAAGAGGAAAGGGTGATGCAGCAAAGTAGCGTAAGTATTTCCCTTAGTTTTTGAGAACCAAGGTATCAATCCAGTAGGAGACTACACGCAAGTCCCTCGTACCTGCACAAACAATCAAGAACCTTGCAATCAACACGAAAAGGGGGTTGTCAGTCCCTTCATGGCCACTTGCAAAAGTGAGATCTGATAAAGATAATAAGATAAATATTTTTGGTATTTTTGTTGTATAGATTGAAAAGTAAAGACTGCAAAATAAATGGCGACAGAAATATGATGGAGAATAGACCCGGGGGCCATAGGTTTCACTATTGGCTTCTCTCAAGATAGCATAATCTATGGTGGGTGAACAAATTATTGTCGAGCAATTGATAGAAAAGCGCATAGTTATGAGAATATCTAGGCATGATCATGTATATAGGCATCACGTCCGTGACAAGTAGACCAAAAAGATTCTGCATCTACTACTATTACTTCACATCGACTGCTATGCAGCATGCATCTAGAGTATTAAGTTCATAAGAACTTTGTAACGCATTAGGCAAGATGACATGATGTAGAGGGATAAACTCAAGCAATATGATATAAACCCCATATTTTTATCCGCGATGGCAACAATACATTACGTGCCTTGCTGCCCCTGCTGTCACTGGGAAAGGACACCGTAAGATTGAACCCAAAGCTAAGCATTTCTCCCATTGCAAGAAAGATCAATCTAGTAGGCCAAACCAAACTGATAATTCGAAGAGACTTGCAAAGATATTTAAATCATGCATATAATAATTCATAGAAGAACCAAATATTGTTCATAGATAATCTTGATCATAAACCCACAATTCATCGGATCTCGACAAACACACCGCAAACAGAATTACATCGAATAGATCTCCAAGATAATCGAGGAGAACTTTGTATTGAGACCCAAAGAGAGAGAAGAAGCCATCTACCTAATAACTATGGACCCGAAGGTCTGTGGTAAGCTACTCACACATCATCGGAGAGGCTATGGTGTTGATGTAGAAGCCCTCCGGGATCGATTCCCCCTCCGGCGGAGCGCCGGAAAAGGCCCCAAGATGGGATCTCGTGTAGAGAAGGTTGCGGCGGTGGAAATAGGGTTTCGTGGTGCTCCTGGATGTTTTCAAGGTATGTGAGTATATATAGGTGAAAGAAGTAGGTCGGTGGACCTGTGAGGGGCCCACGAGGGTGGGGGTGCGCCCTCCTGCCTTGTGGCTTCCTCGCTGCTTCCTTGACGTCCACTCCAAGTCTCCTGGATTGCGCTTGTTCCAAAAACGATCCTCGCGAAGGTTTTATTCCATTTGGATTTCGTTTGATATTCCTTTTATGTGAAACATTGAAATAGGCAAAAAACAACAATTTGCACTGGGCCTTCAGTTAATTGGTTAGTCCCAAAAATAATATAAAAGTGCATAATAAAGCCCATTAAACATCCAAAACAGATAATATAATAGCATGGAACAATCTAAAATTATAGATACGTTGGAGACTTATCAGGCCGTTGGGAGTCATCACCATCCCATCAGATGAGAAGGATGCGATTATCTGTGTGGACAGGATGTATCGGGATGCCGTCGCAGCAGAGGCTGCGGTGGCAATGGTCCCTGCCAAGGAAAGCAAAGGAAAGAAGAGGTGTTGTAGGACCTCCGGCAAGGAGTCCAGGAAGTGTGCCCCCTCCGAGTGCACGACACCCGTTGACAACGTGCCGGAATGTTCCAACAGCAAGAGATCCATGGTTGCAGCACCCCAAGTGAAGAAGGTCCCAGCAGGGCTGGCTGGTGTTGATGTTACTATCACCATCAGTGCCACCCTTGACGACAAATAGGAAAGCGTGCTTGTTGCCTTCCTACGAGCGAATATCATTGTGTTTGCCTGCCAACCATCTGATATCCCCGGTGTTCCCAGGGAGGTAATCAAGCACCACCTTGCTGTCTGCCCACATACTCGACCCGTCAAGCAGAACGTTAGGAAGCAAGCCTTGGAGCGGCAGCAGTTCATTAACAAGGAAATCAAGAAGTTAGAGCCAGCTGAATTGGTTAGAGGAGTACTGCACCCTACATGGTTGGAAAACCTAGTGGTAGTTCGGAAGGCGAATGGGAAATGGGGGCTTTGCATTGATTTCACAGATCTCAATAAGGCTTGCCCAAAGGACCCATTCTCCTTGCCGCACATCAATCAGATTGTGGATTCTACTTTATGGTGCGATCTGCTCTCCTTTTTGGATGCATACTCCGGATATCACCAGATCTTCATGTCCAAAGAAGATGAGTAGAAAACATCATTCATCACTCCATGTGGTACATACTGTTTTGTCCGCATGCCTTTCAGATTAAATAGTGTCGGGTCTACTTTTGCAAGAGCAGTCAAGATTGGTTTTGAGCCACAACTGCACAGAAATATAGAAGCCTATATGGATGACATTGTGGTCAAGACCAAGGAAAGGCCAACCTTATCCAGGATTTGGAGGAGACATTTTCTAATTTGCGCAAGATCAACTTGAAGCTTAACCCAGAGAAGTGTGTGTTTGGTGTTCCCTCCGACAAGCTACTTGGATTCTTCGTGTCCCATCGGGGGATTGAAGCCAACCCTGACAAGATCAAGGCCATTGAGCAGATCCAAGCTCCAAGGACAGTTAAGGATGTGAGGTGCTTCACAGGATGCGTTGACGCGCTAAGAAGATTCATTTCCAAGTCTGTCGAGCGTGCCCTGTCGTTCTTCAAAATTTTGAAGAAGGCAGGGCCTATGAACTGGACCCCAGAAGCAGATACAGCCTTGCAAGAGTTGAAGGTTTACCTATCATCTGTGCCTACTTTGGTTGCACCCAAACCTCAAGAGCTGTTACTGCTTTACTTGGCACCAACCAACCAAGTGGTCAGTCCAGCCTTGGTAGCACAGCCAGAAGTGGATGAAGCAAAGAGCGGCCAGACCGCAACAGAGTCACAAGAGGATTAGAACAGCAGTAAGCACGGCAATGAGTGCAACCCCAAGGACACGACAAGGAAGAAAATGGTGCAGCACCTAGTGTACTTCGTCAGCTCCTTGTTGCAAGGGGCTAGATCGAGGTACTCTAGTGTGCAAAAGTTGATCTTTGGCATCGTCATGGCCTCAAGGATAGTGCGCCACTACTTCCAAGCCCATGAGATCATGGTTATTACTCGTTTTCCGTTGCAGCGGATACTCCGAAACCCTGAGGCTACTGGCAGAATAGTGGAGTGGGCTTTGGATTTATCCAGCTTTGGTTTGAATTTTGAGAGCACTTCAACCATTCAAAAGAAGGGCCCTGGCAGAATTTATTGTAGAATGGACGCCAACCCCGATGAGGAAGCAACAGAAACATCTCTCCCCGGCAAGGAATCACCCCAAGAATGGATTATGTATTTTGATGGTGCTTTTTCCCTACAAGGTGCAGGAGTTGGCGAGCTTCTTATTGCCCCCTCCGGGGAGCACCTGAGGCACGTCATCCAAATGCACTTTGCCCGGAAGAAGCCACAAACAATACAACTGAGTATGAAGGGCTCCTTGCCAGGCTCAGGATTGCAGCAGAATTGGGAATCAAGAAGCTGACCATTCGAGGAGATTCACAGTTAGTGGTGAGACAAGTCAACAAGGATTACCAAAGCCCATTGATGGAATCCTGCGTTGAGGAAGTAAGAAGGTTAGAGGAGCGCTTTGACGAGTTGAAAACGGAGCACGTACCCCGTGCGGAAAATAGCAAAGCTGATCACCTATCAAAGTGTGCTGCGTAGAAGCTTCCTATGGAACCAGGAACTTTTGTTCTCCACCTCTCGCAACCCTCTGTATCACCAACCACAATGGCCCAGAAAAGGAGAAAGTTGGACTACGGTAAGCATGTCCCAATCGAGCCATCCGCTCCCGGCAGAGACCCTACCAGAAAAAACTCCTCACAGCCTGCCAGACCACCCCCTCTAGCAGGGCCTATGGACCCCCGCGAACGAAGCTAGTGCTCCCGCAGCCGAGGAGGTGTCGCCAGTCCTCGTTGCCGAGCCTAAGGCTCCAACTTGGGCAAGGCACATCGTCTGCTTCCTCCAAACCGGAGAACACCCCGGCGATCCAGATGAAGCTGAGAAAGTAGCCCGGAGGGCCAGTATGTATCAGTTTGTCGATGACACTCTGTACAGAAGGAGGCCCAATGGTGTGAAATTGAAGTGTGTCTGCCGGGAGGACGGAACGGAACTACTAGCTGAGATTCATAGAGGAATGTGTGGCTCACATATTGGATCAAGGGCATTAGTTGGGAAAGCATTCTGGCAAGGATTCTATTGGCCCACAGCCCTCCAAGACGCAGTTGAGCTCGTCACAACATGTGAAGCCTGTCAGTTCCATTCCATGAAAACACACCTGCCTGCCCAAGTTCTTCAGACAATCCCTCTGTCATGGCCATTTTTGGTTTGGGGCTCGATATCCTCGGCCCCTTCCCCCGAGCAATCGGGGGCTTTGAATTCTTGTTTGTTGCCATCGACAAGTTTACAAAGTGGACGGAAGTGACTGCCGTGAGGAAGGTGACTGCTCAGTCAGCTATCAAGTTCTTGAAAGAATTTGTGTGTCGTTTCGGAGTTCTGGCAAGGATCATCACGGATAACGACACCCAATTCACGAGCCACGCCCTCATGCCATATGTTCAAATCCTCGTATGCAAGATCTCATTTGCCTCTGTGGCACCCCCGGAGCAATGGAAAAGCTGAGAGGGAGAAGGCTGAAGTGCTTCGTGGACTCAAGACAAGGACTTTAGATACGCTGCAGAAGCACAGCAGGCGGTGGATCAAGGAGCTACCAGTAGTTCTATGGTCCCTCAGAACGCCACCTAATCGAGCTAGCGGGCAGACTCCCTTCTCCCTGGTCTATGGGGCAGAAGTAGTTATCCCCACAAAACTAATTTACGGGTCTCCTCAGGTGCTTGCCTACAATGAAGTAGCAAAAGATCAGCACCGGCATGACGACGCTGTGCTACTCGAGGAGAACTGTCTCCCTGTAGCAAAACGTGTTGCACGCTATCAGCAAGTCCTGTGTCGCTATCACAGCCGCAGGGTTCGTACCCGGTGTCTTGAGGAAGGTGACATTTTCCTTACACGTGTTCAGTCCGCCAAGGGTACACACAAGTTATCACCAAAGTGGGAAGGCCCTTACCGGGTACTACGAGTCTCCAGACCCGGCGCAGTCCGTCTGGAGACCGGAGATGGCACACCATTGCAAAACTCTGTAAGATCTACCCATAAAGCGCAGAGGCTGCCGGGCCCCGGCCGACAGCCACCCATTTTACATGGCATTGCCGAAGTTGCATGTAACCCCTTGTACAAGCCGGGGCGATGACCCCATGCAAGAGAAAATAAAGAAGCGCTGTAGGGGGGGCACCTAAGATTGCATGCATGCACAAGCATACCCAGATCATTGCATAAGAACTTCACGAGCATTTGCATATGCATATAGATAGGATTGCATCCTGCATTGATTCTCATCTATATGGAGTTGCAGGTTCTTGCCGTGAACCTGGCTTCGACAAAGGATGAGAAGTTTGCACGGCACGGCGATCCCCAGCAAGCCAAAAAGATAAGTTCACCTCTTGTCCATTAGTATTCTGTAAAGCTACAACTGTGCATAAGAAAACCTCGCCTCGCTCTTTGAAACTTAAGCGATCCTATCCATGACTCGAACGCTGCTTCAGTCAGGGTGGTCATACTAGCCTTTGGGAAAAAGGAGTTGGCGGGTGGCCGGCACCTCTGTCTGTTCCCGGCAGATGAAGTTCTCCGGTAGACAAAGAGAGTGCCAGCAGGATATCCTACCGGGGAAAACTTGTTTATTCTATTAAAGAGGCACTTTGCCTCTGCATGGACATACACATGCACGAGTTCCCGACAAGATTCATCTTTTTCATTCATATGCAGTTGCAAGTACAAGCATTACAGAATACAAAGATGGACTCGAGAGATCACATTATTTGAATTAAAGTTTGGCGATTGCCTACAGGTTTAAGATTAAAAATATATAAATGCCTGATACGTCTCCATCGTATCTATAATTTTTATTGTTCCATGCCAATACTATACAACTTACATATACTTTTGGAAACTTTTTATACTATTTTTGGGACTAACATATTTATCCAGTGGCCAGTGCCAGTTCCTGTTTGTTCCATGTTTTTTGTTTCGCAGAAAATCCATATCAAACAGAGTCCAAATGGGATAAAAACTGACGGATTTTTTTGGAAGAAGAATCAACGCGAGACAATGCCTGAGGGGGGCACGAGGCAGAGGGGCGGGCCCTAGGGGGTCAGGCGTGCCCTGGGCCCTCGTGGCCACCTCGTAAGGCGGTTGGTGCCCTTCTTTCGCCGCAAGAAAGCTAATATCCGGATACAGATCGTGTCCAAAAGTCAGCCCAATTGGAGTTACGGATCTCCAGAAATTTAAGAAATGGTGAAAGGGCAGAATCAGGGAACGCAGAAACAAAGAGAGACAGAGAGACAGATCCAATCTCGGAGGGGCTCTTGCCCCTCCCATGCTATGGAGGCGATGGACGAGAAGGGAAACCCTTCTCCCATCTAGGGAGAAGGTCAAGGAAGAAGAAGAAGAAGGGGGGCTCTCTCCCCTCTCTCCTTGTGGCGCCGGAACGCCGCTGGGCCATCATCATCACCGCAATCTACACCAACAACTTCACCGCCATCATCACCAACTCTTCCCCCCTCTATGCAGTGGTGTAACCCATCTTTTACCCGCTGTAATCTCTACTTAAACATGGTGCTCAATGCTATATATTATTTCCCAATGATGTATGGCTATCCTATGATGTTTGAGTAGATCTGTTTTGTCCGATGGGTTAATTGATGATCGTGATTGGTTTGAGTTGCATGTTTTATTATTCGTGCTGTCCTATGGTGCTCTCCGTGTCGTGCAAGCATGAGGGACCCCCGCTTTAGGGTTTGCAATATGTTCATGATTTTCTTATGGTGGGTGGCGTGAGTGACAGAAGCACATACCCAAGTAAGTAGGTTGTTTGCATATGGGAGTAAGGAGGACTTGATACTTTAATGCTATGGTTGGGTTTTACCTTAATGATCTTTAGTAGTTGCGGACACTTGCTAGAGTTCCAATCATAAGTACAGATGATCCAAGTAGATAAAGTATGTTAGCTTATGCCTCTCCCTCAAATAAAATTGCAATAACGATTACCGGTCTAGTTATCGATTGCCTAGGGACAAATAACTTTCTTGTGACAAAAAGCTCTCTACTAAAACTAACTTAGTTGTGTCTTCATCTAAAGAGCCCCTACTTTTTATTTATGCGCTCTTTATTATCTTTCAAACCTACCCAATAACACCTACAAAGTACTTCTAGTTTCATACTTGTTCTAGGTAAAGCGAACGTTAAACGTGCGTAGAGTTGTATCGGTGGTCGATAGAACTCGAGGGAATATTTGTTCTACCTTTAGCTCCGCGTTGGGTTCGACACTCTTACTTATCGAAAGAGGCTACAATTGATCCCCTATACTTGTGTGTTATCAAGACCTTTTTCTAGCCCGGTTGCCAGGGAGCAATAGTGTGGGGTGAATATTCTCGTGTGTGCTTGTTTGCTTTATCACTAAGTAGTTTTTATTTTGTTCTCTTGTTTTCTTTCTTTAGCTATGGTTAGGAAATGCAAAATACCAAAAAAATTAGTTGTACCTACTGAACCAATGGTTGAAGAACCACTCAAAATCTGTCACACTACTGAAGCTTTTTTACTTGGATCATCTTTGATCCCTGTGTGCTCGTGCTGAAACCCCAACTAGCTTAGTTGAGGGCAAATCTTTAGATGAACATGCTTGTTATGTGCGACACAACTTATCTCAAAAGGGAAACTTTTACTGGATCAAATTCATCGTTTGCAATGCTACGCTTGGAATTTATGTGAAATATATGATGTTACTTGTTGTTCTGAAAACCCTAAGAAACACCTTCCCTACCAATGTGAGTTTAGTGATAATGGAATCGTATTTTCGTATGCTAAGGGTGTTTATAATTACTATGTTGTTCATCAAATTGTAGAATTTGTTGCGTTTAAGGGTGCTTATGAAAATTGCTTCTTTGATTGAAAAGTATGATGCTACTCTTTACAAATCTGAATTTTTTTGCCATACTTAAATATTGTTATGATAACTATGCTTCTAATGCCTATGTTAAACCATATATTGAGGACTCCTCCGTTGTCTAAGAAGAGACTAATATTTTGCAGGAGTCTATGGAAGAAGAAATTGATGAAACTGTGAGCTCATTGGATGAGAAAGATGATCAGGAGAGCGAAGAACAAAAGGAGGAAGATCGGATTAGCTACCCGTGCCCACCTTCTAATGAGAGTAACTCTCGAACTCATACATTATTTAATGTCCCTCCGTTCTTACCGAAGGATGATTGCTATGATGATTGTTATGATCCCGTTGTTTCTTTTGAAATACCCCTTTTTGATGAACTTGAAGCTTGCTATGCTTGTGGCCATGATACCAATATGAATGATGCTTATGGTGATGAACTTGCTATAGTTCCTTATGTTAAACATGAAATTGTTGCTATTGCACGCACACATAATAGTCCTATTATCTGTTTGAATTCTCCAAACTACACTATATCGGAGAAGTTTGCTCTTATTAAGGATTATGTTGATGGGTTGCATTTTACTGTTGCACATGATGATTTTGATGAATGTAATATGCATGTGCTTGCTTCTCCTACTGGCAATTATTATGAGAGAGGAACTACATCTCCACCTCTGTATGTTTCCAACATGATAAAATTGCAAGAAACTGTTTATACTATGCATTGGCCTTTACTACGTGTGCATGAATTGTTCTTTTATGACATGCCGATGCATAGGAAGAGAGTTAGACTTCGTCATTGCTTGATATATGTATCTTTGTGCTCACTACTAAATGCGAAATCATTGCTAATTCAAATTGGCTTTGATATACCTTGGGATCCATGTGGATCCATTAATTGAGCACCTTATGCCTAGCTTAATGGCTTTAAAGAAAGCGCTGCCAGGGAGACAACCCGGAAGTTTTAGAGAGTCATTTATTTCTGTTGAGTTCTTTTATATAGTTTAAAAACAAGAAAAATAAAGAGGGGAACTTAAAACTTTTTCAAAAAGAAAAGCGAAAGTGAGAAAGACAAGCATTGTTAAAATGGGAGCTAGCCTTGAACTTTGTTCATGCCCATGGAAACTTTGTGACCCTTGATTACAGACACTTTTCAACAAAAATAATTATCCCCTTGTACAATTCCTTTGTATTATAAAAATAATGTGCCAAGATTTTCCTTTAGGATGTTTACATTGCTTGTTGGTTTGTGCGGTGTAGAACAAAAACTTTGGTTGTAGTGCGCAATTTTACATTTTTTTACTGGGATGTCAAACGGTTCTGAAACTTTTTGCACTGTCTTTCTATACAATTTGTTTATTTTTCCTAATTTTTGCAGAATTTTTGGAGTACCAGAGGTATGGTGAATGTTCAGATTACTACAGACTATCTTGTTTAAGACAGATTCTGTTTATGATGCATAGTTTGCTTGTTTTGATGAAACTATCGATTTCTATCAGTGGATTAATCCATGGAAAAGTTATATTACAGTAGCTACCATGCAAAAAAATATGAATTGGTTTGCAACAGTACTTAGAGTAGTGATTTGCTCTATTATACTAATGGATCTTACCGAGTTTTCTGTTGAGTTTTGTGTGGATGAAATGTTCGAAGATCGAGGAGGTCTCAATGTGTAGAAGGAGGAGAGGCAAGAGCTCAAACTTGGGGATGCCCAAGGCAACCCAAGTAAATATTCAAGGAGACTCAAGCGTCTAAGCTTGGGGATGCCCTGGAAGGCATCCCATCTTTCTTCAACAAGTATCAGTATGTTTTTAGATTCGTTTCATTCATGCGATATGTGCAAATCTTGGAGCGTCTTTTGCATTTAGTTTTCACTTTTATTTTATGCACCATGGTGGTATGAGATGGTCCTTGGTTTATTTATAGAATGCTCTTTGCACTTCACTTATATCCTTTGAGTATGGCTTTATAGAATGCTTCATGTGCTTCACTTATATCATTTGAAGTATGGATTGCCTGTTTCCCTACACATAGAAAACCGCCATTTGTAGAATTCTCTCTTGCTTCACTTATATCTATTTAGAGAGATGACAGGAATTGGTCGTTCACATGGTTAGTCATAAAATCCTACATAAAACTTGTAGATCACTGAATATGATATGTTTGATTCCTTGCAATAGTTTTGCGATATAAAGGTGGTGATATTAGAGTTGTGCTAGTTGAGTAATTGTGAAATTGAGAAATACTTGTGTTGAGGTTTGCAAGTCCCGTAGCATGCATGTGTGGTAAATATTGTGCGACAAATTTGAAGCATGGGGTGTTCTTTGATTGCTTTCCTTATAAGTGGCGGTCGGGGACGAGCAATGGTCTTTTCCTACCAATCTATCCCCCCTAGGGGCATGCGTAGTAGTACTTTGCTTCGAGGGCTAATAAACTTTTGCAATAAGTATATGGGTTCTTTATGACTAATGTGAGTCCATGGATTATACGCACTCTCACCCTTCCATCATTGCTAGCCTCTTCGGTACCATGCATTGCCCTTTCTCACCTCGAGAGTTGGTGCAAACTTCACCGGTGCATCCAAACCCCGTGATACGATACACTCTATCACACATAAACCTCCTTATATCTTCCTCAAAACAGCCACCATACCTACCTATGATGGCATTTCCATAGCCATTCCGAGATATATTGCCATGCAACTTCCATCATCATCATATACATGACTTGAGCATTTATTGTCATATTGCTTTGCATGATCGTAAGATAGCTTGCATGATGTTTTCATGGCTTATCCATTTTTTGAAGTCATTGCTACGCTAGATCATTGCACATCCCGGTACACCGCCGGAGGCATTCATATAGAGTAATACTTTGTTCTAGACATCGAGTTGTAATATTGAGTTGTAAGTAAATATAAGTGTGTTGATAATCATTATTGGAGCATTGCCCCAGTGAAGCCAAAAAAAGAGGCCAAAGAAGCCGAAATAAAAAAGAGGCCAAAGAAGCCGAAATAAAAAAGAGGCCAAAGAAGCCCACCAAAAACACAAAAAAAAAGAGAGAGAAAGAGAGAAGGGGCAATGTTACTATCATTTTACCACACTTGTGCTTCAGAGTAGCACCATGTTCTTCATATAGAGAGTCTCCTGAGTTAACACTTGCATATACTAGTGGGAATTTTCATTATAGAACTTGGCTTGTATATTCCGATGATGGGTGTCGGTGTCAAAACCGGCGGATCTCGGGTAGGGGGTCGCGAACTGTGCGTCTAAGGCGGATGGTAACAGGAGGCAGGGGACCCGATGTTTACCCAGGTTCGGGCCCTCTTGATGGAGGTAATACCCTACGTCTTGCTTGATTGTTCTTGATGATATGAGTATTACAAGAGTTGATCTACCACGAGATCGAAGAGGCTAAACCCTAGAAGCTAGCCTATGGTATGATTGTATCTTGTCCTACGGACTAAAACCCTCCAGTTTATATAGACACCGGAGGGGGCTAGGGTTACACAAGGTCGGTTACAAAGGAGGAGATATACATATCCGTATTTCCTAGCATGCCTTCCACGCCAAGTAGAGTCCCATCCGGACATGGGACGAAGTCTTCAATCTTGTATCTTCATAGTCCAACAGTCCGGCCAAAGGATATAGTCCGGTTGTCCGGAGGTGCCCTAATCCAGGACTCCCTCAGTAGCCCCTGAACCAGGCTTCAATGACAATGAGTCCGGCGCGCAGTGTTGTCTTCGGCATTGCAAGGCGGGTTCCTCCTTCGAATACACCATGGAAGAGTTTGAATACAAGGACAGTGTCCGACCCTGCAAAATAACTTCCACATACCATTGTAGAGAGAATAATCTTTTCACAAATCTAATCTGCTGGCATGTTTTGACAGCATGACATCACGCCACGGCCCGGTCATTATTCGAACCATTTTTCTTAACCAGCTCTGCACATAACGCGAGGCAGTTTCCTTGACACGTCTTGTCAAAGCAGAGATCGTGTTCCCCTTATCGCAGGATTCTCATCAATACAAACGTGGGTAACCCAACCGTGCATGTTGGTATGACACCTAGATCTTAGGTAAGTCTTAAACGGCCACGAGGAGGACGCTTGATATTCACCATCTTTATAAAGGGGACAAGGCTTTTTCTTTTTGTCCCTCCCGCGCTCAATCGAATCCTTCCCCTGCCTCGAGTTCTAACACCCAAAGCTCAGGCCAGGTGCTTCTGACCTTCAACTATGTCCGGATCCAACCTTCAAGGTCGGTGGATGCCTTCCTCCGTCAAAGAGGAGGACATCAAGAAGTTGAGAGAGGCCATATATCTGACTGCCGAAATTTCGCATAGGCTGCCCGCCCGAGGGCAGGTCGTCCCTACTCCCGAACCCAACGAGAGCGTTGCGTTCATCTCCCACTTCTCCGAGGACTAGGCCTCGCTCTGGATCCCTTTGTTAGGGGTCTTATGTTCTATTACGGGCTGGATTTTCATGATCTGGCCCCGAATTCCCTTCTTCACATCTCGTCATTTATTGTCGTATGTGAGGCCTTCCTCCACATTACCCCTCACTTTGGCCTCACGGGCTGGATTTTCAAGAGCTTTGGTGTGAAGCCGAAGATGATCGAGGGGCAGCAAGCAGCGTGCGGAGGTGCTTTAATAAGAAAAATCACTGACGCTCCATGGCCAGAGGGTTCCTTCCCAGAGGTGTCCGGATTGTGGCAGCGGGAGTGGTTTTACATCACAGCTCCCCGAAGTGCCAAGTGGGTAGCTACCCTCGCCTTTCGCTCGGGCCCCCCACCACAACTGATGTCATGGATCAGGAGGGGGCTGAGCTGGGGTCCAGCCAAGGACGTGCCAATACTGCAGAGCCGTATTCGAGATCTCTTTGAGGGAGATTTCAGTCTGGTTATGGTAATGCAAGTTATGTTGGTTCATCGAGTCCAACCTTGCAAACGCCGGCCCCTCCGCTTGTGGGAATTCAACCCGGAAGGACCGCGAGTCATTCAGCATTTCCTCGGCATGACACACAAAGAGATGTACAAATCGTTCTTCAGACCCCAAATAGAGTGTCCGGACACCACCGAGGACGTGGGCCTGAGCTACAACCGCCCCGCTGCCCAAGTAAGTAATCCCATGCCCAACATGTTGTCCTTTTATTTATCATGGCATCATTCTAAAGAGCCGCTCTTGTTGACCAAGACTGGATAATGAATGCGATGATGATCAGGTGTTCGGCCCCCTTCCTGAGGGCTTGGACAATCCGGTACTGGACAAGATGCTCGAGCCGGCGCCTTATCCAGTGCCCTCAAAGGAAGATGATGGGGGGAAGAGAGAGAGAGAGAGAGAGAGAGAGAGAGAAAGCGGGCCTCACTCGCTACTCATTCCAACAAGGGGGTTGAGCACCTCCGTGAGGGAGGACAACCAAAGAGAAGAATCTGACATTCTCGCTCCCCGGGGAAGGAATAGGACTACTCTGAAGATCCGGAAACTAAGATTTCCAAACAGGAGAAGAAATCTTCGTCGGAGGGTCCTGCCTCGGAGGGTATTCTTGCCACACAATGCCCGCACAGGGATCAGCCCTCTACCAAGCTGCAAGTAGTCGAAAAGTACTTTAATAGTGGAAATATCCTATCTTACTTAAGAAGACAATAACCAGTGCTTATAAATTGTAGTCCGGATCGTAGCCCGTCTCGACAGAGTTCGTCTTCGGGGGATCTTCTTCCGGAGATGATGGAGAGTGAAACGCCTCCCCCCACACCCCGCCTCATGAAGCGGGCGACCTTAAAGTGTCGTCGTGAAGGGTATCTCCGGACCCACCAAGGCCGAAGGATAACCCTTTGGCTACCCAGGATCCCCAGTATCCGGCTCCTAAGGGGAGCGACAGCAAGGGTCCATGCAGTGTGCGGTCGGACACGCTGAAGGATCTTCTGGGGCAAGCGGCCGTCTCGGAAATGCACCGTACGCTAATGGGTACGGTAATTGAAAGGATTTCATCAGCTGAAAGCGGTTTGCATGAAGCTTTTATGAGTCTGCTGAAAGGCTTCGAGGTACATGAAATAATGTATATTTTGAACAGTACCGCACACATTAGGTGTGCCATATGCAGATAGTAGCCCCTGAGACTCTGGTTGTTGTTGAAAACGGCGGCAAGCAGAGGATCATAGTCCCAGGTAATAACCATACCGCCTTTATGTGTAGGTGGCTGAAGCTCCGGTGCCTAGCCGGACTGATGGGTTTGCCGAGCTAAAGCGGCAACTTGATGCGGGAGATGCCGACATCGTTCTTGTCAACAAGCGGCTTGATGAGGCACAGGGTGAGTGATTTTTCTGGTGATTGTCACATAATAAGAGTAGCATGATGCCGGTATCTTTAATATGTTGTGACTGCAGATGGAGTTGCCACCGTGGAGACCCTTCGGGCGAAGCTTGCCCGAGCCAAGGAGGATGCAAGGAGTAGCAATGCAGCCGCTTTAATGGCGGCCGAAGAGTTAAGGGCCAAACAGGCTGCGCATTGCGAGAGCAAGGTAAAAATAGCCAAGATGGATGTAGAGTTAAAAGATGCCGCTGACCATTACCAGCTTCTTGAAGAAGAAAACTGGGCGAAGGTGACTGACCTGGAGAAGGCCCGGGTGGCTGCCAAGGAAGCCCGCTCCAAAATTAGAGCGACGAAGGAGGAGCTGAATCAAGCTGCAGATATCGTGTTTGGGAAGCCCTTCTTGTTGCGGACTAAGTTCGGAGATCCGAAGTATGCTCCTCTGGACCGGCTATGGAGTTCTGCGGACGCGTACATGGATTTGGCTGCAAGTGCTGCTGATGCGGCCGAGTACTTCAAGGATCAGAAAGGTCCCGAAGTGGAGAAGTTGTTCTGGTCACAGTTCCACGCTCTAGTCCATCCGCTGCTGTTGAATGAGCGATTGGCCGAGTGGGCCGAGCTCCATAGGTTCTCTGGACTTGCCATGAGGTCTGTTGTGGATCACCTATGGCTGGGAGGGCCAAAGCCGAATAGCTACTTTGGCTTAGTGCAACAATTTCTTGGTGCTGTGCCACACATCAATGATGTAAAGAGATCGGCGTGCATAGAGGGTGCACGGATGGCCTTTTCCCGTGTCAAGACATACTGGGCGGAGATGGAGGCCACCACTGTTGCGACACAGGGTTCAGCCGTAGGCGGAGTGGCTGCCGAGCACTACTTTGAAGAAGTTCTTGAAGGCGCTCATTCGATAGAGGCTCAATGCTCGAAGAATGTTATGTTCAAGTGACATGTATTCTCATTGTAAAAACAATGTTTTATTGAATTATCAAGGTTGTATTTATACTTTTGCCCGAAAGTACTATGGTGCCTCTTGTGCGGCCGTTTATGTATATATGTATACAACCTGAAAGTTTGCAGTCGTTGGCTTCTGCCCCCACGCATATAATGCGGGGGTGTTCGCAAAAAATGCATATCCACACTTGATCCAACGTCTTGGTCCGTTAAGTAGGTGATAGCGCAGCGAACGAGGCAATCAGACTATATTACTTTAACACTTTCACTTAGCCATAGGAGTTTGATAGTGGGGCTACTATATAGCCCCTGGTACTTCTGCGCTCATCCTAATACGGGGCGTGTACATACATGACCGGGAAACAACCCTTCGTTAATGCGGAGGAATCCCGAAGATTCCCATGAGTCATCGAGTGGTTGACCAGTCTCTCGCTATATCATGACAGTCAGTTTTCGGCTTTCTCTAATGAGGTGCTCATCCGAATGAACCAGGGCACAATCGCAGTAGTTCTCCCAGTGCTACCTTAGTCGATATAACGGAACTTAAGGTACCAAAACATGGGAGTCGGGCAAACCCAACATTTGACCAAAGACATGATTCGGAACTGATGCATATAGGGCCAAACTCGCGATGCCGAACACTCCCTAAGGTGTTCGGTCTTTATAACATATACCGGGCTAAACAATGCCCTTAATAAGAAACCCCAAGTGTCCAGGTACATGCAAAATTCTGGCGTGGCTACATGCCAATAACGCCAGCATCCTTCTCGGTTGTGTGGAGTATCTGGAGGATGTGAACAACAAGAGACAGTAAAAAAGGTTTACGCAGGGTCTTAGTCTAAAAAGAAACCTTTGGGAGGGTCCCTGGTGCACGTCTACGCCTGTGCCTCTGTTGTGCCGTGTCCTGGACGGGTGTAGCACGATTGTCATCTGCAAAAGGAAAGAACTTAAGTGAAAGTTGCCGTGCCAAAAAGAAGAATTGGTTATTATCAATGAACTATCAAAATTCAAGAGAAGCCAAATTGAGCCGGGCTGGCCTTGGTTATACGCGGGAAGCCCCTGGTATTGTTTATGAGGGTTTGAAAACCAATCTCATGCATATATGATGGAACGTCGGACTTGTTTGACCATGTCCGTGGTCTTGACGACCTGCCATTTTTCTGGTTGGTGAGGCCGTCTAGTTTGCGGCTGTTAGAGCCGCCGCGTCCTCTTCCGTGCGTAAAAAACGTTCGTTATTTCCTCTGACTGTGATGATGCCACGTGGACCGGGCATCTTGAGCTTGAGAAAAGCATAATGCGGTATTGCGTTAAAACGAGCAAAAGCGGCCCTTCCGAGTAGTGCTTGATAATCACTTCGGAATGGAGCGATGTGAAAATTTAACGTTTCGCTTCGGAAGCTATCGGGAGAACCGAATACCACCTCTAGTGGTAGAGAGCCCGTACAACGGGCCTCTTGGCCTGGTATTACTCCCTTGAAGGTAGTATTACTGTGGCTTATTTGTGTCGGGTCTATCCCCATTTTGCGGACTGTGTCCTGATATATCAGATTTAGATCACTACCCCCGTCCATGAGGACTCGTGTGAAATGGTGCCCATTTATGATTGGGTCTAACACCAGGGCCGTCAGTCCTTCGCGCCGGATATTTGTATCATGATCCCTATGATCAAAAGTGATTGGGCAGGCCAACCAGGGGTTGAACCTACGGGTGACGGGCTCTATGGCGCGTGTGCATCGGAGTGCATGATTGCTTCTCTTCTTTGTCACATGGATCACGTTTACTGTTTAACCTCTGGTGGGAACTTTTTCTGTCCTCCGGTGTTTTTCTGGTGAGGTTCATCCTCGCCTTCGCTTGGTGTCTCTTCGCCTTTGTGTTCGGCGTTTAGCTTACCGGCCTGCTTAAAGACCCAGCATTCTCGGTGGGTATGATTTGCAGGTTTGTCTAGAGTGCCATGAATCTGGCAGAGTTTGTCAAGAATTTTGTTTAGGCCAGATTGTCCTTCTCTGCTACCTTTGAAAGGCTTTTTCCGCTGACCTGGTCGGGAGCCCCTGAATCCGGCGTTTACTGCCGTGTTATGTGGGCTACCTTCTTTATTTCGACGCTTGTTTTTGTTGCATCGTGATTTACCATTGCCATCCCTGACTTTGGATGTGCTTGGGTCGCTGGTGCTGCTACGGACCAACCAGCTGTCCTCGCCCGCGCAAAAGCAGGTCATGAGGCTTGTTAGGACTGCCATTGTTCTTGGTTTTTCTTGACCGTGGTGTCTGGCGAACCATTCGTCTCGGACACTGTGTTTGAAAGCTGCTAAGGCTTCAACGTCTGGATAGTCGATGATTTGGTTCTTCTTGGTGAGGAACCCGTTCCAAAGCTTTCAGGCGGACTCTCCGGACTGTTGGATTACATGACTTAAATCGTCTGCATCCGGAGGTCGGACATAAGTCCCTTGAAAATTGGCCCGAAAAGCATCCTCGAGCTCCTCCCAACTTCCAATTGAGTTTTCGGGGAGGCTTTTCAGCCAGTGCCGAGCTGGCCCTTTAAGCTTGAGGGGCAAGTATTTAATGGCATGGAGATCGTCTCCACGAGCCATATGAATATGGAGGATGAAGTCCTCTATCCAGACTCCAGGGTCTGTGGTTCCGTCGTACGCCTCTATGTTCACCGGTTTGAATCCCTCCGGGAATTCGTAATCCAGCACTTCATCAGTGAAACATAAGGGGTGTGCGGCACCCCTGTATTGGGATGCGCCATGGTGTTCGGACGGCTGTAGTATTCCGTGTTGGTTGTGTACCATAGCGCGCTTCCTAGATCCATAGATAGATCTGGTCGTGCCGGATTTTTGACGCAAGTTCTCACGTAGATCGTGTGTTGACTTATGCGCGACTTTGTTAGCCGCTCTATCGTGTTCACAAGGTGGTGGATCCGGCCGGCTGGCCGTATCATTTTTGGGCTGTATGGGGTCTAAGGCCTCATCGTCGAATTCCGGTAATAGCTTGCGCTTTGGATAGCTATTTTTATGGTAACTTCCACCATATTTTGTTACTTTGTTCCACTTGCTGTTGAGCGTATCTTGTGCAACCTTGAGCCTTTGCTTCTGTTTATTCAGGATCCTCGCTGTGGCAATAAGCCTTCTGCGGAGGTTCTCTTGCTCCAAGTGTGTTTCCAGGATGATGCATGCATCTTCGTACAGACTGTTTTCTTCCCTAGACGGGTATTGATGAGGCTTATCTTTGGCGTCATCGTGTTCGGACGTCGGATCCGTACTATGTTTGCAGTTTGCATCTTGATCGTGCTCTGCCACCGGGGCGGTGCAGTCCTCGTTTCTTCTAGAGTCATCTGGACTATTATTTCCTCTTGCGCTGTTACCACTGTTTTTGCTATGGCGGGACTTAGAGCGGCGCCGCTGATGTCGGCGTCGGGGTTGCTTTTGGAGGGGGCATCCTCCGTTGTCTCTTCGCCATTGCCCTCTCTGGGTGCATCCACCATGTATACGTCATGTGACGAAGTAGCAGTCCAGCGCCCTGTGGGCGGTGGTTCCGGTTCGTCTCCTGCATCAACGTCCATACCATCGATGTCTTCGGGGTCGAAGTCAAGCATGTCGGTTAAGTCGTCGACAGTGGCTACTAAGTGGGTGGTGGGTAGGCAGCGACTTTCTTTGTCGTCCGCATCTCATTCTAGCCGGACATAGTTCGACCAAGGTTCTCCTGATAGGGAGAGAGACCTTAATGAATTTAGCACATCTCCGAAAGGTGAGTGCTGAAAGATATCCGCGGATGTGAACTCCATGATAGGCGCCCCGTCGGATTTGACAGGCACAGATGTAGGCGGCTCGGAGTTCGTGTCCACGGATAAATCTAGTGGTTCGGCGACACGGCTCTCATAAGGGGTGAAGTCAGTATCCGGCTCTATCGCCACTGAGAGTGCGTCCTCCATGGCAGGGTCCATCCCTCCGCTCTCGGATGGCGTGACTTGCTCCGGATTAAAGACCAGAGTAGCTGCAGATGCGATCTCCCAAACACTGTCCGACGACAGAGTTACGTCTTGCTCGTCGCGACTGTGTGGCGCGTCCGGCATGGGCTCGAATCCATCGAAGATCAAGTCTCCACTGATATCGGCAGTGTAGTTCAAGTTTCCAAATCTGACCTGATGGCGAGGGCGTAGCTTCCGATCTGCTCCAGATGGCCAAGGATCCATCAAGCCTTATGGTGACGACACAGTGGAACTCTCAATAAAAGCACCAATGTCGGTTTCAAAACCGATGGATCTCGGGTAGGGGGTCCCGAACTGTGCGTCTAAGGCGGATGGTAACAGGAGGCACAGGACACGATGTTTACCCAGGTTCGGGCCCTCTTGATGGAGGTAATACCCTACGTCCTGCTTGATTGTTCTTGATGGTATGAGTATTACAAGAGTTGATCTACCATGAGATCGAAGAGGCTAAAACCTAGAAGCTAGCCTATGGTATGATTGTATCTTGTCCTATGGACTAAAACCCTCCGGTTTATATAGAGACCGGAGGGGGCTAGGGTTACACAAGGTCGGTTACAAAGGAGGAGATATACATATCCGTATTGCCTAGCTTGCCTTCCACGCCAAGTAGAGTCCCATCAGGACACGGGACGGAGTCTTCAATGTTGTATCTTCATAGTCCAACAGTCCGACCAAAGGATATAGTCCGGCTGTGCGGAGACCCCTTAATCCAGGACTCCCTCAATGGGCTTCCTCAAATGCCCGAGGTCTTCATGAGCAAGCAAGTTGGATGCACACCCACTTAGTTTCTAGTTTGAGCTTTCATACATGTATAGCTCTTAGTGCACCCGTTGCATGGCAATCCCTACTCCTCACATTGACATCAATTGATGGGCATCTCCATAGCCCATCGATTAGCTGCGTCGATGTGAGACTTTCTCCTTTTTGTCTTCTCCACACAACCTCCACCATCCTATTCTATTCCACCTATAGTGCTATGTCCATGGATTGCGCTCATGTATTGCGTGAGGGTTGAAAAGGCTGAAGCGCGTTAAAAAGTATGAAACAATTGCTCAGCTTGTCATCGGGGTTGTGCATGATGGGAGCATTTTGTGTGACAGAAATGAAGCATGGCCAAACTATATGATTTTGTAGGGATGAGCTTTCTTTGGCTATGTTATTTTGAGAGGACATAATTACTTGGTTAGTATGCTTGAAGTATTATTGTCTTAATGTCAAATAATAGACTATTGCTTTGAATCACTCGTGTCTTAATATTCATGCCATGATTAGATACATGATCAAGATTATGCTAGGTAGCATTCCACATCAAAAATTATCTTTTTTATCACTTATCTACTCGAGGACGAGCAGGAATTAAGCTTGGGGATGCTAATACGTCTCCGTCGTATCTATAATTTTTTATTGTTCCATGCCAATATTATACAACTTTCATATACTTTTGGCAACTTTTTATACTATTTTTGGGACTAACATATTGATCCAGTGCCCAGTGCCAGTTCCTGTTTGTTTCACAGAAAATCCATATCAAACAGAGTCCATACGGGATAAAAACTGACGGAGATTCTTTTGGAATATATGTGATTTTTGGGAAGAAGAATCAACACGAGACGATGCCCGAGGGGGCCACGAGGCAGGGGGCGCGCCCTGGGCCCTCGTGGCCACCTCGTAAGGCGGTTGGTGTCCTTATTTCGTCGCAAGAAAGCTAATATCCGGATAGAGATCGTATCCAAAATTCAGCCCAATCGGAGTTACGGATCTCCGGAAATTTAAGAAACGGTGAAAGGGCAGAATCAGGGAACGCAGAAACAGAGAGAGACAGAGAGACATATCCAATCTCGAAGGGGCTCTCGCCCCTCCCATGCCATGGAGGACATGGACCAGAGGGGAAACCCTTCTCCCATCTAGGGATAAGGTCAAGGAAGAAGAAGGGGGCTCTCTCCCCCTCTCTCCCGGTGGCGCCGGAACGCCGCCGGGGCCATCATCATCACCGTAATCTACACCAACAACTTCACTGCCATCATCACCAACTCTGCCCCCCTCTATGTAGTGGTGTAACTCCTCTTTTACCCGCTGTAATATCTACTTAAACATGGTGCTCAATGCTATATATTATTTCCCAATTATGTATGGCTATCCTATGATGTTTGAGTAGATCCGTTTTGTCCTATGGGTTAATTGATGATCTTGATTGGTTTGAGTTGCATGTTTTATTATTGGTGCTATCCTATGGTGCTCTCCATGTTGCGCAAGCATGAGGGATCCCCGCTATAGGGTTTGCAATATGTTCATGATTTGCTTATGGTGGGTGGCGTGAGTGATAGAAGCACATACCCGAGTAAGTAGGTTGTTTGCATGTGGGAGTAAAGAGAACTTGATACTTTAATGCTATGGTTGGGTTTTACGTTAATGATCTTTAGTAGTTGTGTACGCTTTCTAGAGTTCCAATCATAGGTTCATATGATCCAAGTAGAGAAAGTATGTTAGCTTATGCCTCTCCCTCAAATAAAATTGCAATAACGATTACCGGTCTAGTTATTGATTGCCTAGGGATAAACAGCTTTCTTGTGACAAAAAGCTCTCTACTAAAACTAACTTAGTTGTGTCTTCATCTAAACAGCCCCTACTTTTTATTTACACGCTCTTTATTATCTTGCAAACCTATCCAACAACACCTACAAAGTACTTCTAGTTTCATACTTATTCTAGGTAAAGCAGACGTTAAGCGTGCGTAGAGTTGTATCGGTGGTCGATCGAACTTGAGGGAATATTTGTTCTACCTTTAGCTCCTTGTTGGGATCAAAACTCTTACTTATTGAAAGAGGCTACAATTGGTCCCATATACTCGTGGGTTATCAATGCCGCATTACGCCTTTGCCCCTGTCCATCCCTCGCAGGAAAAGATCGAGGGGGGTCGAAGGCGGACACCGCTGGGATTCGGCGCCTCCCCAGGATTAGGACAGCGCTGCTGCCCAGCAAGGAGGAAGAAACCAGAGGACAGGCATGGATGGTGACGCTGCCGGAGGACCGGATGTGAGGCACGAAGTCAACGACAAACATGACTCCTCGGAACGGTCGTCCCTATTCTTGATGCGTCGTGGGTTGCCGCTGCCATCCGCATCACTACCACCCGAAGACCTCGGGCGGCCACCACACCAGACATCATGCTCCCTAAACTCTTCCATAGAGAAAACAAGAAGCCTCCATAATCGACGGGGCGACCACACCGCAGAGGAGCTAGGTTCGCCCCCATTAGCGGCGAATAACTCCTACGACTCCTCCCCGACACCAGCCGAAGAAAAAGAGCGAGGAGCGGTCAGCTACCACGCGTCATGTCCGCTTCAAGCCGTGACATGGTGTCGACCGCGTCCCCTCTCACTAAGGTCAAGGCTACGGGCGACACGACAACAGATGCACCGGGACTGCCGCTCCCGGCCTCAATGCCGCGTCGCCCAAACCTTCCTCTCAGATCCAAGGAAGACCCCAAGCAGAAGGCCGGGGGCTGGCCCCAAGCCTTTCCCTTTAGCATTACTATAAGAAGCAGAGAACCAAGAGAAGAGGAGGAAGAATGCAGGGATGAAAGACTTCGCCCTCCTCCGCCCCTCCTTTTATAGGCCAGGCGGGGAAGGGCAGCTGCCCCATTAACAGGCAACCACCGCCCTCCCCCGCCAATTCAAGGCGGGCGGGCCCTCTTCAAGATGCTCTTCCCCACTACGCGCCTCCGTTACCTACCCCGTGATATGCATGCGGATACGTGGCTAAGGATAAGAGCGCGTAGTGGGAAGAGTAATTTGGCGGTTTCTACCCCATGCGTTAAAGTCATTCACGGGCCATCACTGTCGCGGCACCACCACTATTGGCTTTACACCACACGCGGGGGAATAGGAAACAGCCCCAAGATCAAGACTAATGAAGCAGCAACGGAAAACTTCAAAGAGGCTAACCCCTTCAGCAGCCCTGCCTGTGCACTTATTAGGCACTACCCCGCCAACGCTCCGCAGCGCGATCGGGGCAAGCCAGTGGCCTTCTGTCGTTGCAACAGACCAAGCTGAACGAATTGCAACAGGACCTCTCCTATAAAGAGCATCCGATTCGCATTCTTGACCAAGCTGAACGCCGCACACGTCAGAAGGCGATCAAGTTCCTCAAAGTCCAGTGGTCGAATCACTCTGAAGACGAAGCCACTTGGGAACACGAGGACCGCCTGCGTGATGAATACCCCGTACTGTTTCGTTCTATCTCCTAAATCTCGGGACGAGATTTCTTGTAGTGGAGGAGATTTGTAACACCCGGATAATCTTGCTACAGTAATCCCACGCTAATCATGCCACGTCATCCCGATTACTGTTGCTAAACGTCCGTTAGTTCAAACCGCGTCAAATTCAAATTTAAAATTAATGTCGACCATAAAAGTTTTCAAAAATTGAAACAAAAATGTTTGGTGGTTGCCAAATATTACAAAGGTAATTATGGTGCAGCAAACACATTTTTATAAAATGTCTAAATAATTTAAAATGATTTAAAACAGAAAAGCAAATAGATAAAAACAAAAAAAAAACTAAAACTAAAATTGGAAGAAAGGAGAGAAGAAGAACCCCCCGGCCAGCAGACCCAGCGGGCCATCCCATTCACCCTCCAGGCCCAGCCGGCCGGCCCACTACCTCCCCTCCGTATCCACTCCCTCACCCAAGCCCTAACCTAACCCAACCCCCTCGCTCCCCCCCACTCGCACCACTCCACCCCCGCCGGATCTGGATCGGGAGGACTCCCGATCCCCTCGCCCCTGCACGTCGACGCTGGCACCCGGAGCTCCCCCCCCCCTGCCGGACTGCTTCCTCCACCCCACCGGCCTGCCTCCTCTACGACGTCATCGCCGGTCTTCCTTCCCATCTATGTTGACGTCGTCGTCCCCGTCCCCCCACCACGAGTACCATTGCCCCATCCCCTCCACCCCGCCTTGAGCCGCCTCTTCCCCTCTCTGCCACCCAGCCATGGCCTCGCGGCCGCCTCACGCTGCGTGCGCGCCGTTGCCACTCGTCGCGTGCTGCGATGCCGCCCCCGCGCCCTGCCTCGCTCCAGGGCCGCGCTTGACGTGCCCGCGACCCCTGTTGCGGTGCCCTGCGTTCGCCCCGCTTCCGCCCTGTGGTGGCACTGCCGCTGTGCCATGCGCCCGCGCAGTCTTGGCGCCCGGCGCCCGCCACCACAGCCGCGCCCTCCCTGGGCGGGCTCCCCCGTCACCAGCAACCTCGCCCCGCACTGGGCGGGATCCGCCCCTGCGCCCATCCCGCGCCGGCGCCTTGCCCCACCACGAGCGCGCCCCGCTTCTCGCGTCGAGCGCCGCCGCTGCTTCTGCCTCAAGCCTCCGACGGCCACCCGCGCATCGCTGCGCCCTCACCTCGGCTCGGCCTCGCTTTGCCCGCGCCTCGTTTGACCTTGTCTCGCCGACGCGCGTGCCCGGCGCTGCTCCATTTGTCGCCGGCTACTGAGGCCCCGGGCGTGCTCGCCCTCGTCCCTCATGGCCTCGGTTGCGAGCACCCGCAACCGTGAACCCGACGCCCGCAAGGCCCTAGGCCACTTACACGTGGGCCCTAGCGCCCAGGACGTCTATAGAAAAAGAGAGGATAAAAAAATTTAAATAAAAATAAAAATAAATTATAATTAATGAATTAGTTAATTAATTAATTAAAGAAATAAATAACTCATTTAATTTTGATTAATTAAATTAAACAACTAATTAACCTAATCCCTAATTAACTAAAAACAGTCAATGACAGGGGGGTCCCACCCCTGTTGACCAGTCAAACGTTGACTGGTCAACTGGGTCCCTCTGGCCCACATGTCAGTCACTGGGTACACTTTTGTGTACACTGTGCTAGGTGCGCCTAGCAATTTAGCAATTATTTGTTGAATTTAAAATAATTCCAGAAATTAATAAAATCTTTAGAAAATCATATCTTTTAATCCGTAACTCGGATTAAATTATTTTCAACATGAAAGTTGCTCACAACGACGAGACGAATCCGGATACGCAGCCCGTTCGTCCGTCACGCATCCCTAGCATAGCGAACACGCAACTTTCCCCCTTCGACCCATCTGTCCGAAAACGCGAAACACCGGGAATACTTTCCCGGATGTTTCCCCCCTTCACCGGTACCACCTCGTACCGCGTTAGGGTACACCTAGCATCACGCTTTGTCATGTCATGCATCGTCTTGCATTTATTTGCATTATATTTATTGTTTCTTCCCCCTCTTCTCTCGCTAGACACCGAGACCGATGCCGCTGCTACCCAGTTCGACTACGGTGTTGACAACCACTCTCTCGTGCCAGAGCAACCAGGCAAGCCACCCCTTTGATCACCAGATATAGCCTACTCTTCTCTATACTGCTTGCATTAGAGTAGTGTAGCATGTTACTGCTTTCCGTTATTCCTATCCTGATGCATAGCCTGTCCTTGCTACTACTGTTGTTACCATTACCTGCTATCCTACTGCTTAGTATAGGATGCTAGTGTTCCATCAGTGGCCCTACACTCTTGTCCGTCTGCCATGCTATATTACTGGGCCGTGATCACTTCGGGAGGTGATCACGGGCATATACTATATACTTTACACAGTTACATTACCTGTGGTACTGTTCGGAGTTGAGGGCTGAAGGGGCAGGTGGCTCCATCGTGGTAGAGGTGGGCCTGGGTTCCCGACGGCCCCCGACTGTTACTTTGTGGTGGAGCGACAGGGCAGGTTGAGACCACCTAGGAGAGAGATGGGCCTGGCCCTGGTCGGTGTTCGTGGATACTTAACACGTTTAACGAGATCTTGGTATTTGATTTGAGTCTGGCTACTGGCCTATACGCACTAACCATCTACGCGGGGACAGTTATGGGCACTCGACGTCGTGTTATCAGCCGAAGCCTTCGTGACGTCAGCGACTGAGTGGCGCGCGCCAGATTGGACCGTCAGACTGCTCTTGTATTAAGGTGGCTAGTTCTGATTCCGGCCGCGTACGCAACTTGCAGGTGTGCAATGGGCGATGGGCCCAGACCCCTGCACCATAGGATTTAGACCGGCGTTCTAACCTCTCTATTGTGCCTAGGTAGGGCTGCGACGTGTTGATCTTCCGAGGCCGGGCATGACCCAGGAAAGTTTGCCCGGGCAAATGGGATCAAGCGTGTTGGGATATGTGGTGCACCCCTGCAGGGAAGTTAATCTATTCGAATAGCCGTGATCTTCGGTAACCGGACGACTTGGAGTTGTATCTTGACCTTATGACAACTAGAACCGGATACTTAATAAAATACACCCTTCCAAGTGCCAGATACAACCGGTGGTCGCTCTCTCACATGCTGACGAGGGGAGGATCATCAGTTAGGATTATGCTATGTGATGATACTTGGAGGACTTCAGTCTACTCTCTTCTACATGCTGCAAGACGGAGGCTGCCAGAAGCGTAGTCTTCGATAGGACTAGCTATCCCCCTCTTATTCCGGCATTCTGCAGTTTAGTCCACATATGATAGCCTTATTCCATTTGATACCAATGCATACATATGCCGTGTAGCTCCTTGCTTGCGAGTACTTTGGATGAGTACTCACGGTTGCTTTGTTCCCCCTTTTGCCCCTTTCTATTCTCGATTGTTGCAACCAGACGTTGGAGCCCAGGAGCCAGACGCCACCGTCGATGACGACTACTACTACTCGGGAGGTGCCTACAACTACGTGCAGCCTGCTGACGACGACCAGGAGTAGTTTAGGTGGATCCCAGGCAGGAGGCCTGCGCCTCTTTCGATCTGTATCTCAGTTTGTGCTAGCCTTCTTAAGGCAAACTTGTTTAACTTATGTCTGTACTCAGATATTGTTGCTTCCGCTGACTCGTCTATGATCGAGCTCTTGTATTCGAGCCCTGAGGCCCCTGGCTTGTAATATGATGCTTGTATGACTTATTTTATTTGTAGAGTTGTGTTGTGATATCTTCCCGTGAGTCCCTGATCTTGATCGTACACATTTGCATGTATGATTAGTGTACGATTAAATCGAGGGCGTCACAAGTTGGTATCAGAGCCGACTGCCTGTAGGAATCCCCCTTCCACACTCCTTGGCAAAAGTTGAGTCTAGACATTACAAAAACTTTTACTAACATGGCTGTGTGCCTTACGGGCCCACATCGCCATCTGGGTGGTATTAGGCTCTTTTACTCCTCGATCCTTACTCTGGGACTCTGAACTCTCTCCTACTCGGGTTAAATGATTTTACTAACTCTAACACTAGGATCCCGTGACCACGTTCAGCCCAAAGTTGGATAAGTCGTAGTTATTCTTTAGAGTAGTATTTGAACATTATCCACATTGTCATTTGACTCCTGTGAAAACATCTTTGTTTTCAGATGGAACCCACGAGGCAGGTCATGCGCCACACGACGGCCATTGGTGCCTCAGGATCACCTAATGTGTTGGTTGAGATCATGACCTATCTGGGCTATCGCTGGCACCCTGAGTACACCGTCTATGAGGAGTATCAAGACTTCAACCAGGAGCAGTACCGTGCCATAATCCACCTCTACTCTCGGGAGTATGACTCCACTACCGTGCTGCACACTGCTCATGGTGTTGGAGTGACTATCGATATGGCGGTCCATGATGCTGCTTATGCTGCTCTGACACGTCTTCGTGGAGAGTATCAGGAGTTGGATACCTCCCGCTTCAGGCACATTGCTATCGCATCCGATGTTGGTGCGGAGGGATACTACACTGCTGCCTACTCCACTGTCACCCGAGAGCCCTTCTACCATCAGAACCTAGTTCTGCATGCTGATGGGCTGTATAGAGCTAACCGAGCTCTTCGCCACGAGCTGTACACCACCTGTCAGCACCTGTATCATCCTCTGACGCTGTTGCACCCCTCTGTCCGCTCTGGTGATCTGTCGTGTTCTACGATCTACCCTGCCCGGACCGTGATGCCCCAAGGCGTCGGCTGGCCAGATGTGGGAGGCTACACTCCTGCATTGGGTCCTCTCCCGCCACCTGTGCATCGGGTTCCGCACCAGAGTATCCGCGGACCCCAGGCTACTCGCGTGGAGGTCTTCCCTTCGCGTCACTACTAGTTGTCGGGCTACACCTACCTCCGCAGTACCGCATGGGACTGATGTAGACTTGCTTGTTAGTGTTAGATGCATTCGCCGCGAGCCTGTGCGCCACCTATGATGTCTTAGCCTATGTACCGAACTCTGTGTAACGAACTCTATGCATGATATCTTTTGTAAGATATGCCGACTACTATGTAGTATCTATCGTGCTGCTTTTGTTGTGCATGTTTCATCATGAATAATTCTTGTCTTTGCAAATTTCTCAATGCTGAACTACCCCTATTATATATTAGCAGGATGGTTAGACCAAGTAGTCGTGGTCGTGGTGGCAACGCCCCACCACCGCCTGAGTACATGGCTGGGATGATGCAACAGTTTGAGCTGAATCGTTAGTTCATGGAGAATATTATGGCTCAGTTTCCTCGCCCCAATATGAACCAGCAGCCAACCCAAGTGACTCTGCAGGATTTCATGCGCCTCAACCCAACCGTGTACCGCAGCTCAACTCAGCCTCTGGATGCTGACGACTGGCTCCGTGACATCACCTATGAGACGGAGTCTGCTGATGTAGCCCCTGCCAGCTATGTCACCTTTGCTTCCTTCTTCCTGAAAGGACCCGCAGCTCAATTGTGGGACAGCCACAGGCATACTCTGCCAGCTGTAACAATCATCACCTGGCCAGACTTCTAAGCTGTCTTCCGTGCTCGCTTCATTCCTCAGGAAGTCATGGACCGAAAGAAGCGTGAGTTCCGCAACATCACCCAAGGCAACAAAACTGTGGAAGCTTATCAGCGGGAGTTTCTGGACTTGTCCCGCTATGCTGAAGAGGACATTGCAACTGATGCACGCAGACAGGAGAAGTTCTGTGATGGCCTTCAAGCTGACATCAAGCTCGCACTTCTAGTGCATGAATTTGCTGATTTCGCCACTCTGGTGAACAAAGCCATCAATGTCGAAACTGGTCTGCAGGAATACCAGAGCTCTCACAGGCGCAACCATGACACGGGCTCATCTTCGAGCTCGTCTTCGCAGAAGCGCAAGATATGGATTCCCAATAGCATGTACCAGCCGAACGCACCTGCCCCAAGGCAGACCTATGCTGCACCTCGTCTGCCTGCTCCTCCAACTAGGCAGCCAAGACTTCCAGCTCCAACACCGCAAGCTCATGTTCCCACTCCCAATAATGGTCTCTGCTACAAGTGTGGTCAGCCAGGTCACCGTGCTAGGGATTGCAATCAGAACCAGAATCAACTGGCCCTCCCCACAGCTGGCCGTGGAAGCAACCAGCCTCGCAACAACAATGCCAAGTCTTATGGTCGTGTTCATGCCAACCACGTTGATCTCAATGAAGTTCTAGACCAGCCTGCTACTGTGATGGGTACACTCCTCGTAAACTCAGTACCTGCATCTGCTTTATTCGATTCAGGAGCATCGCATTCAGTCATGTCAGAAGATTTTGCATACAAGCATGACGTTAAATGTGAGGAGATGAACACTTCAGTATTGGTAAAAAAACCCCGTGGGACAATGTCAAACCTCACTGGTTGGCATCGATGTCCCCGTGGAAATCGAAGGGCTGGAATTGTATGCCTCCCCCATTATCCTGAAGTCGTCTAACATCGACCTCATTCTGGGAATGGATTGGTTGAAAGTGCATACTGCTTCTATAGTTTGCGCCACTAAGGTCGTCCATCTGCTACACCCTTCTGACGAAATAATAGCTTACCAAGCTCATCTAGTTCAGAACACCGAGGCATGACTTTATGCCTTGAATGCGTTGAACGCTGCACCACTCGAGGGCATTGAAAACATTCCCATCGTTCGTGAATTCCAAGACGTCTTCCCAGAAGAACTTCCATGGATTCCCCCTGCTAGAGCTATCGAATTCATCATCGACCTGAAACCCGACACCACCCCTATAGCTAAACGACCCTATAAGATGCCGCTGCATGAACTCATTGAGCTTAAGGAGGAAATCGACAAATCTCTTGTCAAAGGTTTCATTCGCCCAAGTTGCTCTCCTTGGGGAGCACCTTCTCTCTTTGTTAAGAAAAAGGATGGGACAAACCGATTAGTCCAAGACTACCGTCCTATAAACCAAGCTACCATTCAGAATAAATATCCTCTTCCTCGGATCAATGATCTTTATGATCAACTGGCTGGCTTATCAGTGTTCTCCAAACTCGATTTGAGGTTGGGTTACCACCAGATCCGTGTTCGTGAAGAGGATATCCCAAAAACCGCCTTCGTGACTCGGTATGGATCATACGAGTACACCATCATGTCATTCGGCATAACAAATGCTCCCGCCACCTTCTCTCGTCTGATGAACTATATATTCATGGATTACCTCGACAAGTTCGTCGTGGTTTATCTGGATGATATCCTTGTATTTTCCAAGAACAGAGAAGAACATGTTGGACATCTTCGTCTTGTGCTAGAAAAGCTTCAAGAGCACCAACTGTATGCTAAGTATTCCAAGTGTGAATTCTGGCTCCCCGAAGTAACCTATCTTGGACATGTCATCTCCAAGGATGGTATTGCCGTCAACCCTGAATGAGTTTAGGCTATTCTCGATTGGACTCCTCCGAAGAATGTCAAGCAAGTCCGAAGTTTTCTCGGTCTCGCCTGCTATTGTCGTCGATTCATCGAGAACTTCTCCAAGATTGCCAGGCCTCTGACTAATCTGTTGCATAAGGGTGTCAAGTTCGAATGGATAGACAAGTGTCAGGAAAGTTTTCACGCGCTCAAAGACAAGTTGACCTCTGCCCCCGTGCTTGCTCCACCTGATACTAAAAAGGACTTCGTCATTTACTGCGATGCTTCCCGTCAAGGATTAGGCTGTGTCCTAATGCAAGAGCGCAGAGTGATTGCTTATGCCTCTCATCAACTATGCCCTCACGAAGAAAACTACCTAGTTCACGACCTCGAGCTTGCTGCTGTCATTCATGCACTAAAGCAGTGGCGACATTACCTTCTCGGTAGTCGTTGCGAGATCTTCACCGACCACCAAAGTCTGAAGTATCTGTTTACTCAGCCAGATCTGAACCTCCGTCAGCAAAGATGGATGGAGACTGTTGCAGACTTTGACGTGGGTATATCCTATACCCCCGGCAAGGCTAATGTAATGGCTGATGCCTTGAGCCGCAAGTCTTACTGCAACCACCTCCAGGTTCACAAAGTTCAGCCCTCGCTTGTCGAAGAATTTAGAAAGCTGAACCTCCATATTGTTCCTCCTGGAGCACTCGCTCTCCCTCCCCTGGAGTTCTGCAAGATGAATCTTCTTGTTGTTACTAAGGGTTCTCTAAATACCCTGGCTATCGTACCAGATCTCGTAGCTGGTATAAAGACTATTCAAGGTTATGACTCTGAAGTCCATAAGATTAAACACCATCTAGCAGAAGGAAAGCCCTCATTCTTCACTATCGCCGATGATGGTGCCTTGTATTTCAAATGCCGCCTAGTGGTACCATGTTCGAAGAAAAACCTGGATAAGACTAAAAGGGTTATGTAAGAAGCTCATGATACGCCTCTGTCCATCCATCCTGGTAGTACAAAGATGTACCAGGATATTCGTCAAAGATTCTGGTGGTCTAATATGAAGCAGGACATTGCTCGTTATGTTGCTGAGTGTGACGTTTGTCGCTGAATCAAAGCAGAGCATCAAAGGCCTGCTGGAACTCTGCAACCTATCTCTATTCCTGAATGGAAATGGGACCATGTTGAAATGGACTTCGTCACTGGATTTCCCAAATCGCAGAAAGGTAATGATGTTATTCTTGTCATCATTGACCGGCTTTCCAAAGTTGCCCATTTTCTGGCTGTCAAAGAGACAATCACTGCTAGTCGGCTTGCTACTCTCTACATGGCCAGAATTGTTTCACTTCACGGTATTCCACCGGTTATTAGTTCAGACGGTGGCAGCTTATTGACTTCAAGGTTTTGGGCGAGTTTCCAAGAAGCTATGGGAACTCATCTGTCGTTCAGTACTGCGTTTCATCCTTAGTCGCAAGGACATGTTGAACGTGTCAACCAAGTTCTCGAAGACATGCTTCAAGCTTGTGTAATATCATTCAGCAAGAAATGGGAGGAATCTCTTCCATATGCCAAGTTCTCTTATAATAATAGCTATCAAGCTAGTCTGAAGATGTCCCCCTTCGAAGTGCTATATGGACGAAAGTGTCGAACCCCTCTGAACTGGTCAGAAACGGGGGAACGTCCACTCTTCGGTCCGGATATTATCCAACAGGCCGAAGAACAAGTTCGCATTATTCGCGAGAATCTCAAGACTGCTCAGTCACGTCAGAAAAGTCAGTATGACCGTCATCACTAAGACATGGTCTATCAACCTGGCGAAAAGGCTTATCTTCGAGTTACACCAATGAAGGGAGCTCACCGCTTCGGGATCAAGGGCAAGCTAGCTCCTCGCTATATCGGTCCCTTCACTATTCTCGAAAGGCGTGGAAAAGTGGCATATCAACTGGAGCTTCCGCCGAACCTTTCTCAGGTTCACGATGTGTTCCATGTGTCACAACTCCGTCGTTGCTTCAAGGATCAAATCCGAGCAGTGGATCATGAAGTGCTCGAATTGCAACAGGACCTCTCCTATAAAGAGCATCCGATCCGCATTCTTGACCAAGCTGAACGCCGCACACGTCAGAAGGCGATCAAGTTCCTCAAAGTCCAGTGGTCGAATCACTCTGAAGATGAAGCCACTTGGGAACGCGAGGACCGCCTGCGTGATGAATACCCCGCACTGTTTCCTTCTACCTCCTAAATCTCGGGACGAGATTTCTTGTAGTGGAGGAGATTTGTAACACCTGGATAATCTTGCTACAGTAATCCCACGCTAATCATGCCACGTCATCCCGATTACTGTTGCTAAACGTCCGTTAGTTCAAACCGCATCAAATTCAAATTTAAAATTAATGCCGACAATAAAAGTTTTCAAAAATTGAAAAAAAATGTTCGATGGTTGCCAAATATTACAAAGGTAATTATGGTGCAGCAACCACATTTTTATAAAATGTCTAAATAATTTAAAATGATTTAAAACAGAAAAGCAAATAGATAAAAACAAAACAAAAAAACTAAAACTAAAATTGGAAGAAAGGAGGAAGAACTCCCGGGCCAGCAGACCCAGCGGGCCGGCCCATTCGCCCTCCAGGCCCAGCCGGCCGGCCCACTACCTCCCCTCCTTATCCACTCCCTCACCCAAGCCCTAATCTAACCACCCCCCCCCCACTTGCCCCCCTCCCCACTCGCACCACTCCACCCCCCCGCTGGATCTGGATCGGGAGGACTCCCGATCCCCTCGCCCCTGCACATCGACGCTGGCGCCCGGAGCTCCCCCCCGCCGGACTGCTTCCTCCACCCCACCGGCCTACCTCCTCTACGACGTCATCACCGGTCTTCCTTCCCGTCTACATTGACGTCGTCATCCCCGTCCCCCACCACGAGCATCATTGCCCCGACCCCTCCACCCCGCCGTGAGCCCCCTCTTCCCCTCTCTGCCACCTAGTCGTGGCCTCGCTGTCGCCTCGCGCTGCGTGCGTGCCGTTGCCACTCGTCGCGTGCTGTGACGCCGCCCCCATGCCCTGCCTCGCTCTAGGGCCGCACTTGCTGTGCCCGCGACCCATACTGCGGTGCCCTGCGTTCGCCCCGCTTCCGCCCCGCGGTGGCACTGCCGCTGTACAATGCCCCTGCGCAGTCTCAGCGCCCGGCGCCCGCCACCACAGCCGCGCCCTCCCTGGGCGGGCTCCCCCGTCACCAGCAACCTCGCCCCGCAATGGGCGGGATCCGCCCCTGCGCCCATCCCTGGCCGGCGCCTTGCCCCACCACGAGCGCGCCCCGCTTCTTGCGTCGAGTGTCGCCGCTGCTTCTGCCTCAAGCCTCCGACGGCCACCCGCGCATCGCCGCGCCCTCACCCCGGCTCGGCCTCGCTTCGCCCGTGCCTCGTTTGACCTCGTCTCGCCGGCGCGCGTGCCCGATGCTGCTCCAGTCGTCGCCGGCCACCGAGGCCCCGGCCGTGCTCGCCCTCGCCCCTCATGGCCTCGGTTGCGAGCACCCGCAACCGTGAACCCGACACCCACAAGGCCCTAGGCCACTTACACGCGGGCCCCAGCGCCCAGAACGTCTATAAAAAAGAGAGGATAAAAAATTTAAATAAAAATAAAAATAAATTATAATTAATGAATTAGTTAATTAATTACTTAAAGAAATAATTAACTTAATTAATTTTGATTAATTAAATTAAACAACTAATTAACCTAATCCCTAATTAACTAAAAACTGTCAATGACAGGGGGTCCCACCCCTGTTGACCAGTCAAACGTTGACTGGTCAACTTGGTCCCTCTAGCCCACCTGTCAGTCACTGGGTACACTTTTGTGTACACTGTGCTGGGTGCGCCTAGCAATTTAGCAATTATTTTTCAAATTAAAAATAATTCCAGAAACTAATAAAATGTTTAGAAAATCATATCTTTTAATCCGTAACTCGGATTAAATTATTTTCAACATGAAAGTTGCTCAAAACGACGAGACGAATCCGGATACGCAGCCCGTTTGTCCGTCACGCATCCCTAGCATAGCAAACACGTAACTTTCCTCCTCCGACCCATCTGTCCGAAAACGCGAAACACCGGGAATACTTTCCCGGATGTTTCCCCCCTTCACCGGTACCACCTCGTACCGCGTTAGGGTACACCTAGCATCACGCTTTGTCATGTCATGCATCGTCTTGCATTTGTTTGCATTATATTTATTGTTTCTTCCCCCTCTTCTCTCGCTAGACATCGAGACCGACACCGCTGCTACCCAGTTCGACTACGGTGTTGACGACCACTCTCTCTTGCCAGAGCAACCAGGCAAGCCCCCCCCCCTTTGATCACTAGATATCGCCTACTCTTCTCTATACTGCTTGCATTAGAGTAGTGTAGCATGTTACTGCTTTCCGTTATTCCTATCCTGATGCATAGCCTGTCCTTGCTACTACTGTTGTTACCATTACCTGCTATCCTACTGCTTAGTATAGGATGCTAGTGTTCCATCAGTGGCCCTACACTCTTGTCCGTCTGCCATGCTATACTACTGGGCCGTGATCACTTCGAGAGGTGATCACGGGCATATACTATATACTTTACACAGTTACATTACCTGTGGTACTGTTCGGAGTTGGGGGCTGAATGGGCAGGTGGCTCCATCCCGGTAGAGATGGGCCTGGGTTCCTGACGGCCCCCGACTATTACTTTGTGGCGGAGCGACAGGGCAGGTTGAGACCACCTAGGAGGGAGGTGGGCCTAGCCCTGGTCGGTGTTCGTGGATACTTAACACGTTTAACGAGATCTTGGTATTTGATCTGAGTCTGGCTACTGGCCTATACGCAGTAACCATCTACGTGGGGACAGTTATGGGCACTCAACATCGTGGTATCAGCCAAAGCCTTCGTGACATCAGCGACTGAGTGGCGCACACCGGATTGGACCGTAAGCCTGCTCTTGTATTAAGGGGGCTAGTTCAGCTTCCGGCCGCGTACGCAACGTGCAGGTGTGCAATGGGCGATGGGCCCAGACCCCTGCGCCATAGGATTTAGACCGGCGTGCTGACCTCTCGGTTGTGCATAGGTAGGGCTGCGATGTGTTGATCTTCCGAGGCTGGGCATGACCCAGGAAAGTGTGTCCGGCCAAATGGGATCGAGCGTGTTGGGATATGTGGTGCACCCCTGCAGGGAAGTTAATCTATTCGAATAGCCGTGATCTTCGGTAACAGGACGACTTGGAGTTGTACCTTGACCTTATGACAACTAGAACCGGATACTTAATAAAATACACCCTTCCAAGTGCCAGATACAACCGGTGGTTGCTCTCTCACAGGGCGACGAGGGGACGATCATCGGTTAGGATTATGCTATGTGATGATACTTGGAGGACTTCAGTCTAATCTCTTCTACATGCTGCAAGACGGAGGCTGCCAGAAGCGTAGTCTTCGATAGGACTAGCTATCCCCCTCTTATTCCGGCATTCTGCAGTTCAGTCCACATATGATAGCCTTATTCCATTTGATACCAATGCATACATATGTAGTGTAGCTCCTTGCTCGCGAGTACTTTGGATGAGTACTCACGGTTGCTTTGCTCCCCCTTTTCCCCCTTTCTATTCTCGATTGTTGCGACCAGATGTTGGAGTCCAGGAGCCAGACGCCACCGTCGACGACGACTACTACTACTCGGGAGGTGCCTACTACTACGTGCAGCCCGCTGACGACGACCAGGAGTAGTTTAGGTGGATCCCAGGCAGGAGGCCTGCGCCTCTTTCGATCTGTATCTCAGTTTGTGCTAGCCTTCTTAAGGCAAACTTGTTTAACTTACGTCTGTACTCAGATATTGTTGCTTCTGCTGACTCGTCTATGATCGAGCTCTTGTATTCGAGCCCTCGAGGCCCCTGGATTGTAATATGATGCTTGTGTGACTTATTTTATTTGTAGAGTTGTGTTGTGATATCTTCCCGTGAGTCCCTGTTCTTTATCGTACACTTTTGCGTGTATGATTAGTGTACGATTAAATCGGGGGCGTCACAGCGCTGGTCTGCTCTTTGTGCAACGTGACGTCCCTCGCTGAACCAGCAAGGGGCCGCACGGTCCTATAGGTGGTCGCGGATATCCTGCGACACTAACCCGCCCCCAAATCAAACGCCACCTCAACATTTCTTGGTGCCACCGCTGGGTCATTTTTCTAACCCGAGGAATAACATGATAGCAGCAGCACACAACTGGTGGCTATTCCAATTGAGGGTGAGTCACAGGTTGCAATGGAGACCCAAAATGCAGTGGAGCTTCTTCAAACTGTTGTAGCACAACATGCGGCTTATTCATATAGTCGCGAGCGTGTTCATTCAACCCCGTGCCCAAGTCGAAGTTTTAGCCGCCGTATTGAGTCACTGGCGGTTTCTAGTCGAGAACAGCATCGTAACCCGCCATGTGATGATAACCCGCCCTGCGGTGATAAGCCGCCTCGTAACAACAACTTCTTTCTTGATGCTTAGTCCGTTGTGGATCAAGCCAGAGCTCAACGTGAAGCTGAAGCAGCGGCTCAACTGGCAGTGGCTCAATTAGGGGCTTATCAACAACCCCCAAGTCACCCTTCAACCTCAGTTGAAGCTGGGACGACCTCCAGGACAGTTGGAGTGCCGTGTTTGGTACCGGCTCTGCATAATGAACGCCTGCCCAAGGATTTTAAAGGCCCTCATAAGGTGCCTAATTATACAGTTGATCTCCCTCCTGAGGCTTGGATTGAGAGTTATGAGTTAGCCATGGAGATGTTGGATGTTAATGATGTTGTATGTGCCAGCTACTTTACTATGATGTTGGATGGGCCAACTCAAACATGGTTAAAAGGGTTGCCTCCTAATTCCATCAATTCATGGGTAGAGTTGAAAGCGTGGTTCATTAAGAATTTTTTTAGGGACGTCCAAGAAGCCTCTGACGATTATCGATCTGGATAATTGTGTGCAGCGTGAGGATGAGGCGGCCCACCATTGGGTCCGGTGGGTCTAAGCTATTATCCACTCATCAGATAGCATAGCGATGGGTCAAGCGGTTCTAGTCTTGGATAAGAGCTGTCACTTTACCCCTCTTAAGCAGAAGCTTTGGGCGACTTAAGCGTTATTGTAATGATATGGGTGACTCATGGCAGCTCTCATTAAGTATGCAGACTAACACCAAGGACCCTGGATCTAATGATGAGAAATCAAACAAGGGAAAGAAGAGTGGTAATGGTAAGGGTCAGTAGCAGAATATGACAGGGCATAACGACAACAACCAGGGCAATGGTGGTAAGCGCAAACACCCCGATGGTGGGTCAGATCTAGTGGCTAACACCAACACGAGGTATAAGGGCCAGCGCCGTAATGGTAATGGTAAGCTGTCCTTTGGAGGAAAAAACATTAATCTTGAGGCAATGTTCAATGAGCCTTGCCCAAAGCACAACCTACCTAATATGCCGGCGAGTCACACTTGGAGGATTGTATTATCATGCAAGAGTACATGAATTCCAATTTTAATCAGAATCACAGTAATAATAATGGGCCACCCGGCGGGTCAGGATTCGGTGCGCAGGGGCCCGACTTTGGTGGCGGGGGCTCAAATTCTGGCTATCAAGGCCAAATCAGTCAGGGCGATTATAACCAAAACTCTGGTCGGGCAGCCTGCAATAGGTTAATCCGTCAGGATACCAGAGTAATCCAAAGCAGCTCAATGGTGGCAAGTACCATGTATTTACCACAAGTGTTTGGAAGCGATATCAGAAAATTCATAAGCGTGGTCAATACTATTGAGCCGTCGGTGCTTCAATACTTACAGTGGTCAGAACATACAATCACATGGAGTTGAGAGGATCATCAGCCCCAGGTTGAGAATCTAGGTCATCTCGCTTTGGTGGTAGCCCCACAGGTTGGGGGTTATAAATTTACTAAGGTGCTTATGGATGGTGGCAGCAGTATCAACATTCTGTATTATGACACCTTTCGCCAGATGAACTTAACGAACAAGGATCTTAAGTCGTCCTCTATAGTTTTCCATGGTGTGGTATCTGGTAAGTCGGCATATCCTGTTGGAAAGATTGCCCTAGAAGTCACTTTTGGCAATGAATATGATTACAGAGCAGAGACATTGTGGTTCGAAGTGGTTAAAATCAAGAGTCTGTATCATGCCTTGTTTGGGCGGCCGGCTTATGCCAAATTTATGGCTCGGCCTTGGTATGTTATTTACAGCTTAAGATGCCAGGGCATAAGGGCACAATTACGGTCCATGGTGATCGGAAAATCACCATGGAGTCTGAGGAAGGAGATGCTGCTTATGCAGTGTCAGCTTGTGCTACCGAGGAGCTCAAATTTTGTAAGGATAATGTTGACCCGGCTGACATGGCCCCTTTAAAGAAACCCACTACTAAGCAAGACCCTTTGTTGAAGTTTAAGTCGGTAGATGATACTAAGCAGGTTGATTTTGTCCCTGGCGACTCATCTCAGCAGTTCACAATGGGGGCTAATATGGATCCAAAATAGGAAAGCACACTCATCGAGTTCATCCGTGAGAATTGGGATATCATTGCATGGAAACCTTCTGACATGTCGGGTGTTCCAAGAGATTTCGTTGAGCACACTCTTAATGTGGATCCTAAGTTTAAACCGGTTAAACAGTTCCTTCATCGTTTCAACGAAGAGCGACGTAAGGCTATTGGAGAAGAGGTGGCCCGGCTCTTAGCGGGCGGGTTTATCGTTGAAGTTTTTCACCCTGAGAGGTTGGCTAACCCGGTGCTTGTACTCAAGAAGAACGACACTTGGCGTATGTGTGTTCATTACACAAATCTTAACAAGGATTGTCTAGTTGATCCGTTTGCTCTCCCTTGTATCGACCAGACTATTGATGCCACGACGGGTTGTGAGAGTTTATGTTTCCTTGATGCTTATTCTAGTTATCATCAAATCAAGATGGCAGTTAAGGACCAAGAGAAGACATCTTTTATCACCCCTTTGGGAGCTTTCTGCTATATTTCTATGCCCTTTGGGCTCAAAAGTTCTCAGGCGACTTATCAATGGTGTGTTCAGAATTGTTTCCACAGTCAGATTGGGCAAAACATTCATAGCTTATAAAGATGATATTGTGGTTAAGTCTAGAAAGAAGGAGACTCTCCTGGATGATATAAATGAAACTTCTGATAATCTTCGGGTCTATAAAATGATGCTTAACCCGGCCAAATGTGTCTTTGGTGTGCCCGCAGGTAAATTGTTAGGATTTCTGGTTTCAGAAAGAGGTATTGAAGCTAATCCGGAGAAGATCAAACCCATCACCTCACTTGCTAAGTCGGTGTGTGTCTATGACGTCCAGCGCCTGGCGGGCTGTATTGCAGATTTGAGCCGGTTTATAAGCCGCCTGGGAGAGAAGGCAATCCCATTATACCAGCTGATGAAGAAGACATATCACTTTGTCTAGAGTGATGCTGCCAATGAGGCATTTGAAGCGCTCAAGAAATAGCTAGCTGAGCCGCCCGTCCTTGCTGCTCCTGTTGAGAAAGAGCCTTTGCTCATGTATGTGGTAGCTAATAGTAAAGTTGTCAGTGTGGTAATAGTTGTGGAGCACAAGGAGGCGGGTAAGGAGTACCCTGTTCAGCGGTCGGCTTATTATGTCAATGAGGTGTTGATTGAGTCCAAGCAACAATATCCACATTGGCAGAAATTGGTGTATGGGGTGTTCATGGCGAGTCGCAAGCTGAAGCACTATTTTCTTGGCCATCCTATTATTGTGGTCAGTTCTGCTCCTCTAGAGGATATTATTTATAACAGAGAAGCTATATGCCGGGTTTCCAAGTGGGCAATTGAACATGGACCTTGTCGGTGTCAAAACCGGCGGATCTTGGGTAGGGGTTCCCGAACTGTGCGTCTAAGGCGGATGGTAACAAGAGACAGGGGACACGATGTTTACCCAGGTTCGGGCCCTCTTGATGGAGGTAATACCCTACGTCCTGCTTGATTGATCTTGATGATATGAGTATTACAAGAGTCGATCTACCACGAGATCGTAGAGGCTAAGCCCTAGAAGCTAGCCTATGGTATGATTGTATGTTATATATCTATCGACTAGCCTGGCCTCAGTTTATATAATGCAACAGAGGCCTAGGATAATAAGAGTCCTAGCCGAATACGCCGGTGGGGAGAGTCCTTGTCTTGATCGCCAAGTCTTGTGGAATCTTCCTTGTATGCGGCAGCTGTCTGAACTAGCCCATGAGTATACGGCCATGGGGGTCCTCGGCCCAATCTAACAAATCGGGAGATGACGTGGTGAGTACCCACTAGTCCAGGACACCGTCAGTAGCCCCTTGAACCGGTCTTCAAGTTAGGGACGCTCCTCGATTCTTCTGAACTGTTCTTTGTCTTCGGTCTTGAAAACTGGTTCAACAAATCTTCACATCTTCTATCTTGAGGATTGCCGAGCTAAATATGAAGATCTCACACGTCGGGTATCCGAGGAGCCCTTTAAGTCTTCGGCCTTTATCTATGCCTTGTTATTTTTATGCCACACCTCGGGTTTGAAGTTGTTCCCGAGCAGCAGCGTCCTCTTGCGCCCGAGCTCCAACGCCAGACTGCATTCGAGGTATCTTTTGTAGCCGAGCACCAACGTTGGACCGCTTTCCGAGCTCCAACGCTGCAATATATCCGAGCTCCAACGTAGGACTATGTCCAAACTCCAACGCCAGACTGTATCCGGGCTCCAACGCCGGACTATATCCGAGATGTCATGTCACCTTGATTCAAAAAAGTTGAAGGAGTTTAGCCGAGCTTAGTGCTGGAAATGCCCTCTATGGAGCCAGCCACTAGTGCCCGAGCTTTATGCCGGGCTGCTTCCGAGGTGGTGCACTACCCCGACTGTGGGCCTATTTTTTGTCAATATTTTTGATTGGTGCAATTTATTCTCTGCCGAGATATATAGCCAGTAGCCCTCAAGATTTGTATCGGTTTAAAACCCGAGATGCACTTGAAGGATGACATAAGACCGCTGATCCCAGTAGCCGCTGAGACTCAGGTTGATTTGCAAAATTGGCCTAAGGATCAAGTCCTAGCTCAGCAGAATACTTCGGGACACAAGAAGCAGCGTGCTCAGTCCTCAAGACTCAGGTTGGGTGCGGCCGACCAACCTAAGGATCATAATCTCCTCGAAAACTGTAATGCACTTAAAATTTTGTGCATTGGATAAGCAATGCAGTAACCCCCGAGACACTGGTCGGGTGGCAACACCAGATCAGGGGATCGATGTACCCCTTTAATATTTGTGAATAATAAGCCCGAAGCCCAGTAGCCCCCAAGCCTTAATGCGGGCCCGTGTGGCCGAATTAAGGATCGATATCCATAGTAAAATCACAAATTATGTGTAATGACTCTATGTATCCAAGTACTTTACGTCATTAATGCTCGGATCCGCATTGTACAAAACTTTGGTGACCGACCATTGGCTTCCACCTCCTCGGCCAGTAGCCGAGGAGTGTTTGTCCTACTTTATAAAGCTTTTATGAGGGCAAAGATTTATGAAAACCAAGGCAATCTGGCCATACGGTTTTATAAACAAAGGTACACAGAGAGATATCTTATATTACTATTTAACATAAGAAATGTCTTCCAAAGAAAATAGTACCGCTATCGGTTCCTTTCTTTGGGTTGTCATGCTAAGCATGACCATGAAACCTCAGATCTAATGTAAGAGCAAAATATTGAGGATTTAGTTCGGAAGGCCAGTTAATAGCCCCCGGTAGTGTTCGACGACAGTCGAGGTCAAGCCGTAAACACTTCGACCATTGTTATGAATGGTCCGTCATTTAACACAGTCATCGGATCGCTGACCAGTTTACGCTTATTGTGACAATCATTTTTCGGCTTTCTCCACTGAGGTGCTTAACCATGTGAGATGGAAGCACAATCGCAGTGGTTCTCCCTTTGCACACCTAGACGAACAAAGCGGAACATAGGAGGCAAGCGCAGGAGCCGGGCAACCCAACTATTAACCAAAGACACAATTCGAAACCGATGCATATATAGCAATATCCGAGAATGTTTTTGCCGAATCTCTAAAGGTGTCCGGCGTTGCACTGCGAGACTTGTGCTGAAAACACACAAATAGTTTAAAAGTTCCATAGGCTTGGAAAACCAAAAAACTCAATGAAAACCTGACGTCCGAATAAGATCAAGTGTTCAGTGCCAATCTAAAAATTGGACTTTAGAAAAAGGTCCTTATGTCGTGCTTTAACATGACACATCCTATCTCAAGACTTCAAGCGGGTCATCCTACGGCTTCAACCTCCTATCCCGAAGGCGGAGTACTTCTCATTAGGCTAGTTTAGCAAACTAAACTCTATCGGATTTGAGAGAGAAATTAGGCTCCTGGGCTAGTGACGACACACTCATGTCGAAAAAGGAGTGATAAATAATAATAATAATAATAATAATAATAATAATAATAATAAACTTTGCAATGACTAAGAAGAATAACACTTATTATAAAACCGCTCATATAAATTTAAGAGCCCCCAAGTGACTTGGGTAAAAGAATTTTATGTATAATGATTGTATGTACCGAAGTACTTATATCATATCTATGTTCACCCAAACTTTAAACGCGTCTTAACCGACCGTCGGCTTCTCCCTCTTCGGCCAAGGGCCGAAAAGTGTCATGTACTCCACCTGTCGAGAAGACCGACGGTGTTTCCGATGACCAGGCAATCAGGCTATAAGGCTATAACAGACAAAGCGCACTCAGGGAACTTATGCTATATTACTGACGAAGTGTAAGAAGCATCTTCGTAGAAAATAATATCCCCACCGATACCTTTCTTCGGTGCCCATTAGTACTATGAGACTTGTGCAATAGAATTTTTGTACTCATGAGTTCCGTTGTGTGCCGACCATTATTGAAAACAATAAGAGTACTAGCTTTCGGCTTCACCCAGTCTGAGGTCAGAGCTCGGATGACCCGGTCATGACAATCACAGAGGTGCTCCCTTTACTCCCTAGCCGAACAATCGGGAACGTAGGGGTAAGCACAGGAGCCAGGCAACCCAGCTTGCAAATCGCATAGGTCAATATGGTGCATATTGTGGCGTAATACACGAACAAGGAACGAAGCCGTACAAGTATAATCATATGCAAGAGGAAAAGCTCCATCAAGGTGGCCCCCAAATAAATGGGGTATTTGAATTTGTGTGTCACAAACAAAGTTTTGACAAGGAAATTTTTTACACGCAACTTTTTTCCAAAAAGGTATAATGCTTGGTCGAACCGAACACAAGTTAAAAATTTAAAACTTTGAGCATGAAGGCAACTTAGCTGGTTAATGTGTTTGGTATTGATGACGCGGTCCGAGCTTGATGCGGGACAAGGTTCCATCCCCCAAGCCGGTCCCGAGGTGGCGGAGCAAAGAGCTCGGCACTCTGAAGTGGTGACATAGCACGGTCAATGCAGGCCAGCAGAGTGATGTCGAAGTCCCCGGCATGGGGTAATGAAGTGTTGACGAAGCCCCCCGTCCAGCCGAGGTGACACGGTATGTCAGTACGCCGACTTGACGATACTGCCCAACCCGGATCATTTTCCTGTGCACAGAAAATAGTGCAAACCGGAGATAGTAGTAATAATAATAATTTAAAAAAAATTGGTGCATAATAAATAATTTATGCAAAGTGAGTAATAAAAGAAATATGGCCTGGCACCGAAGTCAATGTCGATGCAGCGCGTCGGCGTGATGCGGTAAAGGCGTGGTAAAGCCTGAATTCACAGGTCGGTCCAAGTTCCGAATGTGGCGTTCACCGGACCATGTACTGAAACTGACCGAACCACCATGCGACCATCGTGAATGCGGCCACCATTTGATAGACCTGTGTACATATGATGGACAAATCAGAGTAATAATTCCTTGGGAAAAATGAACCCAAACAAGCAAAAAATACTAGGATTAATAGCACCTGGTTTATTTGTTATAGCAATCCGAAGAAAGGTGATTCCCAAAATTGGGACTCGATCCGCACACCCATTGCCTGATGGGCGATAAAGCGACGGGATGATGATGCTGGCAAAGGTTGGCTTGCCGAGGCAAAGCCCTCGGTCCAGCTAACGTGACGGAGCTGGTCAGCTAGTGACGCCGAAGTCTCCGGAGTAGGTTGATGAAGAGATGGCGAAGCCCCCAGTCCAGCCAAGGTGTCGAAGCCTCGATGTCTGCCGATGAGTCGAAGTAGGTCGGCGTGATGGACACCGGCTTGAAGAAGCAACAGGGCGGCCCTGCCGATGCAGGTCGTGATGTGGTCAATGCCGGCTTGATGAAGTGACCGTGCGGCGATGCCGGTGTGCCTGCTCCGTGTAATCCGTGAGGCGGTGATTGTCGGTGTTCTGGGAATGGGGGTCCCCAGACTTGCCTGCCTGCGGCCTGCGGTGTGGCTCAAATGGGGGCCCAGCACGGCCCATCTTCATCAACACAAGGCTCAAGACCCTCGCAAGGGGCCAAGCCTCACAGGGCGGACGACACGGCGCTTCCTCGGGCACGGCATCATCAGGCTGGCTCACGAGGAGGCGAAGAGATCAAGGCAGGGTACCTCGCGAGGTTCCCATGACGCAAGCCATGACGACTCAGGGCGCCAGGCGGGCGCCAGCGCGCGCAGCGTCCTTCTTTCCTCTTTGGTGCAAAGGGGGCAAGCGCAGCCGCGGAGTACCGAGGCATCAGGCAAAGGTTGCCATTTCGGTGCAACGAGACTAAGACCAGGAGGACTACGAGACGGAGGTCACCATGGAGCCCAGCACGGCATCACCACAGAGCCTTTGGCAGGCGAAGACCAACTTTATTCAGGATAAGTGTACTAGATGTTCCCCTTCGAATTGGCCAATTGTTGGCGCCCTTCCCGCTCAATATTTGGGAAGAGGCCCAGGGCCTTTGCCTATAAATAGGACCAGCCACCCGCATAGCAAGGGGGGGTTCGTTCGTTCGGTTCGCAAGCAGAGAGAGTGAGAGAGAGAGAAGGGTGATTGAACTCCTCCTAGCAGTTCATCGCCCCAGCCAAGAACAGACCCTCGCGAGGCTGTTCTTCCTTGTATTGTTCATCATCACCAGCCCCAAGAGGCAATCCACCAACCACACACTGGAGTAGGGTATTACACCACAACGGTGGCCCGAACCAGTATAAATCTTGCGTCCCTTGTGCAGTTCTTTTAGTAGTTTAGATCTTTGCGAGACGGGGAGGTAGAAGGCGTAATCTCCGCGCGCACCCCAGTGTTCGAACCTTAAGGGTCTGCTGGAACCCGCGATCCGACATTTGGCGCGCCAGGTAGGGGGTGCGCCGGAATCCGTCTTCCACCGCTCCGTCCTCCTCCGGCCGCCGCATCCATGTACGGCGCCGGTCGAGCTCGCGTCGCCCCGACGCCCCTCGCCGGTAGGCGTTCTCGTTGTCCCCCGTCGCTCGCCGTCAACACTGCCACCGGCCCGGCGGGAAATGTGCGGCAAGCACCACCCCAGCATCCGCCTATGCGACAGAATAACTGCACCGCAACATCGACGCCTCCGGTCGTTGCGGCCCTCCTGGGCGGCTCGCAGGCGCCACCCACGAGTCGCCACGTCAAGCCTTTTGCCCGCCGGGTTAGCACCGTTTCCGCACGGCAGGGGGCTCCCCCGGACCGGGCGGCGCGTGAGGTCGGTCTGACCTTCAGCTCGGAGGACCACCCCACCAACCTGGCCGGCTTGGGCGTGCTCCCCCTGTTGTGCACCCCCACCATCTTCCAGGTGGCCGTCACCAGAACCCTCGTTGACGGCGGCGCGGGCCTCAGCGTGCTTTCGGTCGAGACTTTCAACCTCCTCTGCATACCCGGGAGCGGCTGCGACCCAGCCGATCTTTCTCGGGCGTCGGGGGCGGATCATCCGACTCCCTGGGATAGATCCGGCTCCCGGTAACCTTCGGCACCTACGACAACTTCCGCACGGAGACGGTCGACTTCGACATCGCCCCCATCGGCCTCCCTTACAACGCCATCCTCGGCTACCCGGCACTGGCTCAGTTCATGGCCGCCACGCACCCGGCGTACAACCTCATGAAGATGCCCGGGAGCAGCGGTACCCTCGCCGTGCACGGGGACACCGGGGACGCCCTGCGAGTACTCAAGCTCGCCTTCAAGACGGCGGCATCGGCACGGCCCTTCAACGCGGAGACCCCTGAGCCTAAGTGGGCTGCGCCCGCCAAGAAGAAGCAGTTGTTCACCCAGGACAAGGCAGAAACCAAGCAGATACCCGTCGATGAGGACGGGTCCTCTAGTGCCACTTTCACCATAGGCGCCAACCTTGAGCCTGAGCAGGAGGAGGCCTTGGTCAAGTTCCTACGCGTGAATAAGAAGGTATTTGCTTGGGAGGCCGATCAGCTGGCGGGGATCCCTAGGAGTGTCATCGAGCATCACCTCAACGTGTGCCCAAATGTACGCCCCGTGAAGCAGAAGGCCAGGCGGCAGTCCGCGGAGAAGCAGGCCTTCATTGTCCAAGAGACCCGCAAGCTAGAAGCCGCTGGGGTCATTCGCGAGGCCCGATACCCGGATTGGTTGGCCAACCCTGTCGTTGTGCCCAAGAAAGGGGTGAAGGAATGCATGTGTGTCGACTTCACCAACCTTAACAAGGCATGCCCGCAAGATCCGTTTCTGCTCCCCCGCATCGACCAGATCGTCGTTCCACTGCGGAGTGTGACCTGCTATGCTTCCTGGACGCCTTCTCCGGGTATCACCAGATCAAGATGGCAGTAGAAGACATTGAGAAGATCGCCTTCTTGACCCCGTGAGGGGTATACTGCTATACATGCATGCCGTTCGGACTGCGTAACGCAGGGGCAACCTTTCAGCGGCTAATGCACATCACCTTGGGCCCGCAACTCGGAAAGAATGTCGAAGCCTATGTTGATGACATCGTAGTAAAATCTCGGGAGGCCAAGACCCTGATACAAGACCTGGAGGAGACCTTCGCGAGCCTCGACGCAGTAAACCTGCGGCTCAACCCGGAGAAATGTGTGTTTGGCGTCCCCTCGGGCAAGCTTTTGGGATTCCTCGTGTCCCATCGTGGCATCGAGGCCAACCCCAAGAAGGTCAAGGCGGTCGAGGACATGAGTCCACCAAAGACCCTCAGAGAAATGCAGAAGCTCACTGGGCGCGTGACCGCGCTAGGGCGCTTCATCTCCAAATTGGGGGAGCGAGCGCTGCCTTTCTTTCAGCTGATGAAGAAAAAGGGGCCCTTTGAATGGACTGAAGAGGCAGATAAGGCGTTTCAGGATCTCAAGAGGTACCGGACCAGTCCCCCAGTCATGGTGGCTCCGCGCCCTCAAGAGCCCCTGCTGCTTTACCTCGCCGCCACTCCCTACTCCACCAGCACAGCCCTGGTGGTGGTTAGGGAGGAGCGCCAAGTCAAGACCGCAGCAGCAGCCCGAGGCGAGACAAAACAGGAACAAGGAAAGCCTGCAGAAGCCACAGCCGCAGTTGAGAAGGGTCAGCTGCCGAGGAGTGCAGCGGAGGAAGGACAGGCCGCACGCCCGGATGATCCACCTCCCGAGGCCACGTCATCTCGTGAGGCGCCCTTCCCTCCCGAGGGCGCCGCGACCCCAGATGCTCTCAGCCTTGTTCAGCATCCAGTCTACTTTGTTAGCACAGTGCTACGGGACGCGAGGGCACGGTACCCAATGCCTCAGAAGCTCCTCCTCACGCTACTGGTAGCCTCGCGCAAGCTGCGTCACTACTTCAAGGCTCATCCCATCAAAGTCGTCTCATCGTACCCCCTGGAGAGAGTGCTCAGGGGTCCTAACTCAGCCGGAAGGGTCGCCGAGTGGAAGATAGAGCTGCAGGCGTTTCAGCTCGAGTTCAGCACAACCAGGGTCATCAAAGGAGCAGCGTTGGCGGATTTCGTGGCGGAATGGGCGGAGGCACCAGGCCTCAGGGACAACGAGGATCAGTCCCTCTCTCTAGGGAGTGAGGTGCCGGAAGGCTGGGTCATGTACTTCGATGGGGCGTTCTCCAGGCACGGCGCGGGGGCTAGTGCGGTGCTGATATCACCCACTTAGGATAAGCTCTACTATGCCGTATAGCTCTGTTTCCAGCAAGGTGAAAAGGTCTCCAACAACATAGCAGAATATGAGGGACTGATAGCCGGGTTGAAGGCCACAATAGCCCTGGGAGTGAAATGCCTCACCGTCAAGGGCGACTCGCAGCTCCTAGTCAACTTCTCCAACAAGGTGTACGAGCCGAAGGACGAGCATATGGAAGCCTACCTCGCGGAAGTCCGCAAGATGGAGAAGCAATTCTGGGGGTTAGAGTTGCAGCATGTGCCCCGTGGCACCAATCAGGAGGCCGACGACATCGCCAAGAGAGCGTCCCGATGGTTACCCCAGGAGCCAGGCGTTTTCGAGGAGCGGCTCTTCAAGCCCTCAGCTCTGCCGACATTATCAAACACGGCTCAGCCCTGGGAGGAGCTCCCCCAGCCACCTGCCTCAGGAGCTCCGACCTGTGGTCCGGCCTCAGGAGTGCGCCTGCTCCTGACGATGGAACCTCAGGAGGGATGCTGGATCATGGAGCTCCGGAGCTACCTAGCGCAAGGGACCTTGCCGGAGAAGGAGGAGGAAGCGGAGCGAGTGGCACGCCAGGCCATGGCATACTGCATCAAAGACGGAGAGCTCTACCGGAAGCGACCAAACAATGTATCCTTGCGCTGCATCTCCAGGGAGCAAGGGAAGGAACTGCTGGAAGATATACACGGCGGAGACTGCGGACATTATTCATCATCGCGGACCCTCGTCGGCAAGGCGTTCTGCAGTGGGTTTTATTGGCCTATTGCGCTCAATGACGCCTTGGAACTAGTGAAAGCTTGTGAAGCCTGCCAGTTCCACGCCAAGCAGATCCATCAGCCAGCAGGAGGCTTGCAGACTATCCCCCTTTCGTGGCCATTCGCGGTCTGGGGGCTGGACATTCTGGGCCCGTTCCCTCGGGCGCCAGGGGGCTACCGCTACCTCTACATCGCCATTGACAAGTTCACCAAGTGGGCAGAAGTAGAGGCTGTCTGCACCATCCCCGCGGGTTCCGCGGTCAAGTTCATCAGGGGCATCGTGAGCTGGTTCGGGGTGCCGAACCGCATTATCACAGACAACGGTTCGCAGTTCACCAGTAACCTTTTCAGAACATACTGTGCTAACCTTGGGACGCAGATATGCGATGCTTCGGTGGCACACCCACGAAGCAACGGCCAGGCTGAACGAGCCAACGCGGAGGTCCTGAGGGGCCTCAAGACCAGGACGTTCAAGAAGAAGCTGGAGTCCTGCGGCAGAGGTTGGTACGATGAGCTCCAGTCCGTGTTGTGGTCCATCCGCACGACTGCAACCAAGCCAACTGGGGAGACCCCGTTCTTCCTGGTCTACGGAGCCGAAGCAGTCCTCCCTCACAAGGTCGGATGTCGCTCCGCGCGGGTCCTGGCGTTCGACAAGGCACAGCAGGACGCCATGCGGGGGATAGACCTCGTGCTGGAAGAGGAACGCCGCCGAGAAGCCGCATTACGAGTGGCGAGGTACCAACAGGCGCTACGACGATATCACTGCCGCAACATCCGCTCTAGGACTCTTGAGGTAGGAGATCTCGTGCTCAGGCGGGTCCTCTCTAGGGAGGGGCTGCACAAGCTCTCTCCCATGTGGGAGGGCCCGTTCAAGGTTGTTCATGTTTCCAGGCCCGGCTCTGCGTGCTTGGAGACTCAGGAGGGAGTGCCGGTCCAGAATGCATGGAACATCCAGAACCTCCGGAAGTTCTACCCCTGAAAAGCCCCAGAGCCTGTGTAGCAAGGAGAGCGCCTATGAAGATCATCCTTTTTGGAAAAGGCCCAGAGCCTGTGAAGCAAGGCGAGCGCCTGTGAAGATCATCCTTTTTGGAAAAGGCCCAAAGCCTGTGAAGCAAGGCGAGCACCTGTGAAGATCATCCTTTTTGGAAAAGGCCCAGAGCCTGTGAAGCAAGGCGAGTGCCTGTGAAGATCATCCTTTTTGGAAAAGGCCTAGAGCCTGTGAAGCAAGGTGAACGCCTGTGAAGACTTTCCCTTTTCGGAAAAGGCCCAGGGCCTGTGAAGCAAGGCGAACGCCTATGAAGACCTTCCCTTTTTGGTAAAGGCCCAGAGCCTGTGAAGCAAGGTGAGCGCCTGTGAAGATCATCCTTTTTGGAAAAGGCCCAGAGCCTGTGAAGCAAGGCGAGTGCCTGTGAAGATCATCCTTTTTGGAAAAGGCGCAGAGCCTGTGAAGCAAGGCGAACGCCTGTGAAGACTCTCCCTTTTTAGAAAAGGCCCAGAGCCTGTGAAGCAAGGCGAACGCCTGTGAAGACATTCCCTTTTTGGAAAAGGCCCAGAGCCTGTGAAGACTTTCCCTTTTTGGAAAAGGCCCAGAGCCTGTGAAGAAGGCGAACGCCTGTGAAGACTTTCCCATTTTGGAAAAGGCCCGGAGCCTGTGAAGAAGGCAAGTGCCTGTGAAGTTGATTACCTCTAAGAAGAAAGGCCCAGAGCCTGTGAAGAAGGCCAATGCCTTTGAAGCTCGCCGCCCTGTGACACTCTCACGTAATAATGAGTGGGGCTGTACACGCCCCAGAGTCTCAGCAGTGCCGGCCTCAGGCCCTGGGGCTCCCTCCCACGCCTAGTGGCAGCACTTAGCTCCGCACTGGTGAGAAGACGTCGAAGACTAGATTAGGTGCCGGACGCGGCTTGTTCATTTGCTTTCCGCAGTTGACGTGTTTACTTGCATTTGAAGTCTTATTGAAGTTATCGCTGTTGCTGATTTGTGGTTCGTCGATTTTCGCTCCTCGCTTTGGTTTCTCTCATAAACGACCTCACGAGGGATGGTACTCAAATGTCCTCACGAGCGTTTCTGCTCTAGCTGCTGGAAGGTTTCATGGCCCGGGCATGTTACAGGAGCACCCCTCTAGTCCGTGCCCCTCGGGCACCGCGACGCGCACACAGGGCCTGGGTCAGTCGCCCCCTCGGCAGGGGTCAAAAACTATATACGCACAGGCATCTAGTTAAGAGGCGCAAAGATAAGTTCAAGGTAATGGCTAAAACGGCAATAATTCCCAACACGCCCCAGCGGGGCTCCATGCAGCTGTTTTGTCTTACACAGGAAACAAAAGGAAAAGGAAAGGACAAGCCCGGCGCGGCCCTCCTTGCATCGGCCCGCGGAGATGACCCGGGCTGCCTCTGAGCCTCAGGCAGACTCCCTCTCGCGCTTTACCAGGGCACGACAGCGGGCGGACGAACCACCACCTCCCAAGCAAGCTCAACGGCGCGGGGGTTGACTGCTACCATCGCTGGAGGAGTCGCTTGAGGAAGAGTTGACGAAGCTTGGGGAGTCTCGGACGCCGCCATCCGCGCGGGCGCTATCTCTTCCATCCCCGGCCGCGGTCGTCGTCCTCAGGGCAACACCCCTCGCTGCGACCATCTTCCCCAAACACCCTCACATAGAGGGCGGCGTCGCCATCAAACCTGAAGTGCACGGTGCACCGGCGCCCCAGGCCGCGAGCGCGGGCAAACGCCTGCCAGCCACGAGTTAAGGCCAAGCCCCCGTTGGCGGAGACCTCCAGCGCGGCCCATGAGGACCTGCTGCAGCAGCCCTCCTCCTGGAGCCAGAGGCCACCAGGAGCACCGGCCGGGAGTTCACCAAGGAGGAAGCGAGGGAGTTGGAGCCGGGCGCTAGTCGGCTCCGCCGACCAGATGACGAACTCCGACAGCACCTGCGCAGCGCGAAAACGCGGCCTGGGGGAGCGCGCAACCCAGGCGCGTCCCTCGGCCACAGCGGCTCGCCCGCCGCCGCGCTGGGAGCCGTCCCCATGACCACCAAACGCTACCGGGGCGGCCACCGGATGCTTCCGAGGGCGCCCACGACCGCGCTTGGGCGGGGGAGAGGCAGGATCGACCTGGAGGGCCTTCCCCTTCTCCGCAGCCGAGTACCTCCTCGATGGAGCCATCACACCAAGGCGGAGCAAGAACTGAGGCAATGGAGAAAGCAAGAAGAGATGGACTGGAAGGGCACACATAGCTCCGTACTTATAGCCGGCGAAGGCCAACCGCCGGCCTCCACGATCACAGGTAATCATGACACAATTTGCATGCAGGGACTTGTCCAATTCGCGCGGTCACCAAGGCATTCTGGGGAAGTGGAGACGCCCACGTCCAATCAACCGCCACGCGGCGCCCAAGGCCGCAGGCTGTTAGGGCCCGCGGCGCTTCGCCCTTTCCCTTTTGCCTCTCAGCACGGCCAAGTCCGGGCGCGCCTTGGGCCCAGGGGCTACTGTCGGCGTTCTGGGAACGGGGGTCCCAGACTTGCCTGCCTGCGGCCTGCGGTGTGGCTCAAATGGGGGCCTAGCACGACCCATCTTCATCAACACAAGGCTCAAGACCCTCGCGAGGGGCCAAGCCTCGCGGGGCGGACGACACGGCGCTTCCTCAGGCACGGCCTCATCAGGCTGGCTCATGAGGAGGCGGAGAGATCAAGGCAGGGTACCTCACGAGGTGCCCATGACGCAAGCCATGACGACTCAGGGCGCCAGGTGGGCGCCAGCGCGCGCAGCGTCCTTCTTTCCTCTTTGGTGCAAAGGGGGCAAGCGCAGCCGCGGAGTACCGAGGCATCAGGCAAAGGTTGCCATTTCGGTGCAACGAGACCAAGACCAGGAGGACTACGAGACGGAGGTCACCTTGGAGCCCAGCACGGCGTCACCACAGAGCCTTTGGCAGGCGAAGACCAACTTTAGTCAGGATAAGTGTACTAGATGTTCCCCTTTGAATTGGCCAATTGTTGGCGCCCTTCCCGCTCAATGTTTGGGAAGAGGCCCAGGGCCTTTGCATATAAATAGGACTAGCCACCCGCATAGCAAGGGGGGGTTTGTTCGTTCGGTTCGTAAGCAGAGAGAGTGAGTGAGAGAGAGAGAAGGGTGATTGAACTCCTCCTACCAGTTCATCGCCCCAGCCAAGAACAGACCCTCGCGAGGCTGTTCTTCCTTGTATTGTTCATCATCACCAGCCCTAGGAGGCAATCCACCAATCACACATTGGAGTAGGGTATTACACCACAACGGTGGCCCGAACCAGTATAAATCTTGCGTCCCTTGTGCAGTTCTTTTAGTAGTTTAGATCTTTGCGAGACAGGGAGGTAGAAGGCGTAATCTCCGTGCGCACCCCAGTGTTCGAACCTTTAGGGTCTGCCGGAACCCGTGATCCGATAGTGATGTTGGTGATGATTTATCCTTCGCGATGCCGAACTCTTGTTCGGCTTGCCGAGATGATGATCTGAAGAAGTTGAGCTCGGCTCAACAAAGTGACGACGTGTCTAGCGCAGGTCGGCAGCCTTGGAGCAATATTGCCGGACTGGTTTGACACCAGCATGATAATGAAGATGACCTCAGGGGAGGCTTAGAATTTTATGGGCACGTGTTTAAGAACGATGCACAATACCCTGGAAGACAATTCGTCTAAAAAGGTTGTCCAATATCACGTTCATAAAGAAACATGAATTCGGGTCAGATCCGTATTCACGCAAAAAACAGATCCGAAAATTGGTCCACTCATCGGAAGGTTCCCCGGAGTTTGAACCGTCGGATCGAGCTGAAATTTGGAGGGTTGGTAGATATGGGAATTCCGCAGCAGATTAACGGTTGGATCTTCCAAAGGACTTCCGAGGTGGGCTCTGGAAACCACGCCCTAAACTCGTCTAGATTCCTGTCTGGATTTGACGGGGCTCCGATATATCATAGATTGTCAGAGATTCCTCCATCGGAACTCGACGAAATTTTCCAGGGTTGTTGTAGACTCGATTCCGCACAATTCCATTGAAGCGATCGTTAAAACGGCACTTGAGGAGGTGGTGGCGGCGGATACATGTTCACTGTCCAGAAAAACAGCACGATCGCCCGAGGGCAATGTTGACGTTGAGCCGCCGAGCTTCATGGACGATTCCTCCATGATCTTGATAGAGATCGGAGTTGGTGTTGATGAACGCCCTCGTCCGAACATGACGATCAGAGGCAGGGCACAGTCCTCGGTCAAGCTAAGGTGACCAGTCGAGCCGATGATGAAGATGTTGACATCACAGTCAATCTGCAGACGAGCTATGGATTCTTTTGTCGATCACACAGCGGAACTCCCAATGAAAGCACCAATGTCGGTGTCGAAACCGGCGGTTCTCGGGTAGGGGGTCTCGAACTGTGCGTCTAAGGCGGATGGTAACAGGAGACAAGGGACACGATGTTTACCCAGGTTCGGGCCCTCTTGATGGAGGTAATACCCTACGTCCTGCTTGATTGATCTTGATGATATGAGTATTACAAGAGTTGATCTACCACGAGATCGTAGAGGCTAAACCCTAGAAGCTAGCATATGGTATGATTGTATGTTATATATATGTCGACTAGCCTGGCCTCGGTTTATATAATGCACCAGAGGCTTAGGATAACAAGAGTCCTAGCCGAATACGCTGGTGGGGAGAAGTCCTTGTCTTGATCGCCAAGTCTTGTGGAATCTTCCTTGTATGCGGCAGCTGTCCGAACTGGCCCATGAGTATACGGCCATGGGGGTCCTCGGCCCAATATAACAGATCGGGAGATGACGTGGTGAGTACCCCCTAGTCCAGGACACCATCAGACCTCGTGGTTTGAAGTATGTGCCAAGGACAGCCATCAAATCTCAGGCTTTGGTGCATTTCATAAATGACTGGACCGAGTTACAGATGATGACCCACAAGTATACAGGATCTATCATTGTCCTTTCGATAAGTAATAGTGTCAAAACCCAACAAGGAGCAGAAGGAAATGACAAGCGGTTTTCAGCAAGGTATTTTCTGCAATTAATGAAATTATCGGTAACAGATACTTGTATGATAAGATAATTCATAACGGGTAACAAGTAACAAAAGTAAATAAAGTGCAGTAAGGTGGCCCAATCCTTTTTGTAGCAAAGGAAAAGCCTGGACAAACTCTTATATAAAGCAAAGCGCTCCCGAGGACACAGGGGAATTGTTGTCAAGTTAGTTTTCATCATGCTCATATGATTCACGTTCGCTACTTTGATAATTTGATATGTGGGTAGACCGGTGCTTGGGTGCTGCCCTTTCTTGGACAAGCCTCCCAATTATGATTAATGCCTCTCGCAAGCATCCACAACTACGAAAGAAGAATTAAGCTAAATCTAACCATAGCATGAAACATATAGATCCAAATCAGCCCCTTACGAAGCAACACATAAACTAGAGTTTAAGCTTCTGTCACTCTAGCAACCCATCATCTACTTATTACTTCCCAATGCCTTCCCCTAGGCCCAAATCATGGTGAAGTGTCATATAGTCGACGTTCACATAACACCACTAGAGGAGAGACAACATACATCTCATCAAAATATTGAACGAATACCAAATTTACATGATTACTTATAACAAGACTTCTCCCATGTCCTCAGGAACAAACGTAACTACTCACAAAGCATATTCATGTTCACAGTCACAGGATTATTAATAAGCATTAAGGATCTGAACATACGATCTTCCACCGAATAAACCAACTAGCATCAACTACAAGGAGTAATCAACAATACTAGCAACCCACATGTACCAATCTAAGGTTTTTGATCCAAAGATCGGATACAATAGATGAACTAGGGTGTGAGAGGAGATGGTGCTGGTGAAGATGTTGATGGAGATTGACCCCTTCTCGATGGGAGGGCCGTTAGTGATGACGATGGCTTCGATTTCCCCCTCCGGGAGGGAAGTTTCCCCGGCAGAACAGCTCTACCGGAGCCCTAGATTGGTTCTGCCCAACTTCCGCCTCGAGATGGCGGCGCTTCGTCCTGAAAGCTTCCTTCTGGTTTTTTTCCAGGTCAAAACACACCATATAGCAGAAGATGGGCATTGGTGGCCTGCCAGGTGGCCCACAAGGCAGGTAGCACGCCTAGGGAGTAGGGCGCACCCCCACCCTTGTGGATGGCAGGTGGCCCCCCTCTCATGCTTTCTTTGCCCAATATTTTTCATATATTCGAAAATAATTCTCCATGAAGTTTCAGGACTTCTGGAGTTGTGTAGAATATGTCTCTAATATTTGCTCCTTTTCTGGTCCAGAATTCCAGTTGTCGGCATTCTCCATCTTCATGTAAACCTTGTAAAAATAAGAGAGAAAAGGAATAAGTATTGTGATATAATGTGTAATAATAGCCCATAATGCAATGAATAACAATATAAAAGCATGATGCAAAATGGACGTATCAACTCCCCCAATCTTAGACCTTGCTTGTCCTCAAGTGAAAGCCGAAATCGAAAAATATGTCCACATGTTTAGAGATAGAGGTGTCGATAAAATTAAATACGGACATGAGGGCATCATGGTCATCTTTAGAACAACAACATATATTGTCACATAATTTCTTATGCTAGAGTAACAATTCATTCACAAGGTAATGTATGAACCAGAAACTTCATTGAAAACTAACAAACTGTGATCTCAATCATTGAAGCAATTGCAATTTATCATAACATCGGTAAGAGTTAATATAAGAGCTTTTCAGCAAGTCCACATACTCAACTATCATTTAGTCTTTCACAATTGCTAACACTCACGTGATACTTATGGATACAAAGTTTCAATCAGACACAGAGAAATATAGGGGCGTATAGTTTCACCTCCCAACCTTTTACCTCAAGGGTAATGTCAACAATCTTTATGATAACCTACATCTACGTGGATACTTATCTAGATCTCTTCAACACATAGTGCTTGCCAAAAGAAAAAGTGTGAAAAGGAAATGTGAAGATCACCAAGACTCTTGTATAAGGGTAGAAGATAAAAGTAAAAGATAGGCCGTTCGCATAGGGAAGCCGTGGTTGTCATGCGCTTTTATGGTTGGATGCACAAAATCTTAATGCAAAAGAACGTCACTTTATATTGCCGCTTGTGATAAGGAACTTTATTATGCAGTCCGTCGCTTTTATTTCTTTCCATGTCACAAGTTTGTATAAATCTTATTTTCTTCACACTATTAGATCATACATATTTAGAGAGAAATTTTTATTGCTTGCACCGATGACAACTTACTTGAAGGATCTTACTCAATCCATAGGTAGGTATGGTGGTCTCTCATGGCAAAACTGGTTTAAGTGATGTTTGGAAGCACAAGTAGTATCTCTACTTAGTGCAAAGAATTTGGCTAGCATGAGAGGGAAAAGCAAGCTCAACATGTTGGAGGATCCATGACAATATAACTTCTATTCGGATATAAGAGAACATAACCCATTATGTTGTCTTCCTTGTCCAGCATCAACTTTTCAATATGTCATATTTTAATGAGTGCTCACAATTACAAAAGTTGTCCAAGATAGTATATTTATATGTGAAGCCTCTCTTTCCTTATTACTTCCTATTAATTGCAACAATGACCAAAACTATGTTTGTCAACTCTCAACAAATTTTATTCATCATACTCTTTATATGTGAAGTCGTTACTCTCCATAATATCAATATATGATCTTTTTATTTATTTTTATTCTTTTTTTCAATTCCCTCAAGATCATAGCAACATAGCAAAGCCCTTTGCTCAAAACTAATCTTTATTATATATAACTCATGGACTCGATTACATAGATAGATCTCAAAACAAAACTCAAACCTAGATCGTACTAAAAACTTTATTCTACTAGATCAAGATATAATCAAAAGGATCGAACTAAGAAAAACGATAAAGGTAAAGGTGTGATGGTGATACGATACCGGGGCACCTCCCCCAAGCTTGGGAGTTGCCAATGGGAGTGCCCATACCCATGTATTTATGTCTCTTTCTTCGGAGGTGGTGATGATGGAGATGTTGATGATGTAGTGCCACTCTTCGAGCGCAAGAGATACTCCAATCTATGAATGATGCTCTGGAGGGTGACGATATGCTCTTGCAATAGAATATTTTCACAAGTGAGATATTTATTTTTGCAGACAAACTATTTCAATGATCTTAAAAGCTTCATTTTCAGTAGGGGTAAGATGATTGTAGTGTGGTTGAAGGATGTCTTCTTTTTCCGCTGCCAGAACTTGATCTCCCATGACCTTCTTGATCTTGTCACCCTCACTGGTTTCCCCAAGTTCTTCTCTCTTCATCTCTATCTTCATTAAATAAGCATTGTCGCATGCGTTGTTGGAGGAGGAGAATGACATGATGCCTGGTCTTGAAAACTCTACCAGAAAATAGCTCAAAACGAAAATGGGGGATTTTGTCATGGTACGGTGGTCAAGACCTTCAGGAGATTATATAATGAACTTTTACCTACCGAAAGAAGTATTGTGCAAGAAAACAGAGTCCGGAGGGCACACGAGGTGGCCACAAGGCTGGGGGCGCGCCCTCCACCCTTGTGATCTCCTCGTGCGTCTTCCAGACTACTTTTTATTTTTCCTATTTTTTAAATATTCCAAAAACAGAGAAAAATACAATTGGAAATGTTTTGGAGTCAGTTTACTTACCGTACCACATACCTATTCTTTTTCGGAGTATGAAATGTTCTGGAAAGTATCCCTTATGTACTCCTCCGGTGTTATGGTATTAATAATATTGGTCTCAACATTTATGGGAGTACCTAAGATATAATGTTTGATTCTTTGACCGTTTACTGATGACCCACAAGTATAGGGGATCTATCATAGTCCTTTCAATAAGTAAGAGTGTCGAACCCAACAAGGAGCAGAAGGAAATGATAAGCGGTTTCCAGCAAGGTATTCTCTGCAAGTACTGAAATAAGTGGTAACAGATAGTTTTGTGATAGGATAATCTGTAACGAGCAACAAGTAACAAAAGTAAATAAAGTGCAGCAAGGTGGCCCAATCCTTTTTGTAGAAAAGGCCAAGCCTAGACAAACTCTTATATAGAGAAAAGCGCTCCCGAGGACACATGGGAATATCGTCAAGCTAGTTTTCATCACGTTCATATGATTCACGTTTGGTTCTTTGATAATTTGGTATGTGGGTGGACCGGTGCTTGGGTACTGTCTTTACTTGGACAAGCATCCCACTTATGATTAACCTCTATTGCAAGCATCCGCAACTACAACAAAAGTATTAAGGTAAACCTAACCATAGCATGAAACATATGGATCCAAATCATCCCCTTACGAAGCAATGCATAAACTAGGGTTTAAGCTTCTGTCACTCTAGCAACCCATCATCTACTTATTACTTCCCAATGCCTTCCTCTAGGCCCAAATAATGGTGAAGTGTTATGTAGTCGACGTTCACATAACACCACTAGAGGAGAGACAACATACATCTCATCAAAATATCGAACGAATACCAAATTCGCATGACTACTAATAGCAAGACTTCTCCCATGTCCTGAGGAACAAACGTAACTACTCACAAAGCATAATCATGTTCATAATCAGAGGGGTATTAATATGCATATAGGATCTGAACATATGATCTTCCACCAAATAAACCAACTAGCATCAACTACAACGAGTAATTAACACTACTAGCAACCTACTAGTACCAATCCCAGACATGGAGACAAGAATTGGATACAAGAGATGAACTAGGGTTTTGAGAGGAGATGGTGCTGGTGCAGATGTTGATGGAGATTGCCCTCTCCCGATGAGAGGAGCGTTGGTGATGAAGATGGGGATGATTTCCCCCTCCCAGAGGGAAGTTTCCCCAGCAGAACAGCTCTGTCGGAGCTCTAGATTTGATCTCCCAAGGTTCCGCCTCGTGGCGGCGGAGTTTCGTCCAAGGAGATGGCTTATGATTTTTTCCTGATCGAAAGACTCCATATAGCAGAAGATGGCCATCGTAGGGCCACCAGGGGCCCACGAGGTAGGGGGCGCGCTCAAGGGGGTAGGGCGCGCCCTCCACCCTCGTGGGCAGGGTGTGGCCCCCTGGTGAACTTCTTGCGCTCAGTATTTTTTATATATTCTAAAAATGTCTTCCGTGAAGTTTCAGGACTTTTGGAGCTCTGCAGAATAGGTCTATCATATTTGCTCCTTTTCTAGCCCAGAATCCCAGCTGCCGGCATTCTCCCTCTTTATGTAAACCTTGTAAAATAAGAGAGAATAGGCATAAGAGTGTAATAAAAACCCATAATGCAATAAATATCGATATAAAAGCATGATGCAAAATGGACGTATCAACTCCCCCAAGCTTAGACCTCGCTTGTCCTCAAGCAAAAGCCGAAATTGAAAAGTATGTCCACATGTTTAGAGATAGAGGTGTCGATAAAAGTAAAATACGGACATGAGGGCATCATGATCATTCTTAGAACAGCAACTTACATAATTCTTGTCATATGATTTCTTATGCTACAGTAATAATTCAATCACAATTTCAAGTACGAATAGTAAACTTCATTGAAAACTAACACACTATAATCTCAGTCATTGGAGCAATTGCAATTTATCATAACACAGGAAAGAGTCAATATATAAGAACGTTTTAGCAAGTCCACATACTCAATCTCAAAATAATCTAAGTGAAGCATGAGAGATCAATAGTTTCTATAAAACAAATCCACCAACGTGCTCTAAAAGATATAAGCGAAGCACTAGAGCAAAATTATATAACTCAAAAGATATAAGTGAAGCACATAGAGTATTCTATCAAATTCCAAATTATATATGGCTCTATCAAAAGGTGTCTACAGCAAGGATGATTGTGGTAGACTAACAAGCAAAGACTCAAATCATAAAAGACGCTCCAAGCAAAACACATATCACGTGGTGAATAAAAATATAGCTCCAAGTAAAGTTACCGATAGAAGTAGACGAAAGAGGGGATGCCTTCCGGGGCATCCCCAAGCTTTGGCTTTTAGGTGTCCTTATATTATCTTGGGGGTGCCATGGGCATCCCCAAGCTTAGGCTCTTGCCACTCCTTGTTCCATAATCCATCAAATCTTTACCCAAAACTTGAAAACTTCACAACACAAAACTTAGAGTAGAAAATCTCGTGAGCTCCGTTAGCAAAAGAAAACAAAAGACCACTTCAAGGTACTGTAATGAACTCATTATTTATTTATAATGGTGCTATACCTACTGTATTCCAACTTCTCTATGGTTTATAAACTATTTTACTAGCCATAGATTCATCAAAATAAGCAAACAACACACGAAAAACAGAATCTGTCAAAAACAGAACAGTCTGTAGTAATCTGTAGCTAGCGCAAGATCTGGAACCCCAAAAGTTCTAAAGTAAATTGCTGGACGTGAGGAATTTATCTATTAATCATCTGCAAAAAGAATGAACTAAAAATGACAGCAGTTCTCGTGAGCGCTAAAGTTTCTGTTGTTTACAGCAAGTTCAACAAGACTTTCCCCAAGTCTTCCCAACGGTTCTACTTGGCACAAAAACTAATTAAACACAAAAAAGACAACCAAAGCAGAGGCTAAATAAATTATTTATTAATAAACAGGAGCAAAAGGCAAGGAATAAAAATAAAATTGGGTTGCCTCCCAACAAGCGCTATCGTTTAATGCCCCTAGCTAGGCATAACAAGCAAGAATAGATGTAGGTATTGCCATAATAGTAAGATAGATTATTAAAAATCATTTCATATTCTCTACATTCCGCAGCAAGTTTTCTTTGAGGCAAGCAAAAGTAATCAAAAGGGATAAATTTAACGTGACAAAAGTCTCCAAGATCAACCTTGGGAGGTATAGGTTCCTCCTTTAGTCCTTCGTATTGCACAACCAATTCATCATTATAAGCATCCTTTTGACAGAACTTTCTGAGCCTATATTCAAGAGAATATCCCAATTCATTATCTCGAATAGCTAAATCATCATTAAGTTCAGAAATTCTACCAACTAAAACATTGGTAGGAACCCTTTTTCTATGATTTTCATTGAAAGCAACATAGTCTAGAGATTGAAAACGCATTATTTCTTCTTGATCAAAGAGGATAGTCTCTATGGGAGAACGGCAAGCATTCACCCTATAATGCGCAAAGATTTCTTTGGCCTCTTTTATTATGAATCGAAACTCATGAGCCAAAAAGATAGTAATGGCATGCTTAACAGAAGAATGCTCAATATTAGAAAATTCTAGGAAAATCCTTTCTATAGAAGGATGCATGTGCATGAATTGTCTTTCAAGCTCAACCACAAGCATGGCAATAGCGTCCGCAAGACTACTAGTTCTATGAAGAATAGAACTACCCATAGAAGGTAAAGCACCGGCACAAGTAAAGAAATCCTGAATAACTCCTTTTCCAATAATATTACCACTACCAACACGGAATCTTTTTATATGTGAGATAGTGGATTCTTTAGTAGGAGCATCAGAATTATTATCGGCAATAGTTTCCCCAATTTCAGACATAGAGGCAGAAGGAAAAGCACTAGCCATAACGACAAGCAAACAAACTAACACACAAGCAAGCAAACGGGCAAAAAGAGGCAAATAAAGAAAGAGAGGGAGGATAGAGAGAGAGAGGGCGAATAAAACGGCACGGGTGAAGTGGGGGAGAGGAAAAGGAGAGGCAAATGGCAAATAATGTAATGCGGGAGATAGGGATTGTGATGGGTACTTGGTATATTGACTTTTGCGCAGACTCCCCAGCAATGGCGCCAAAAATTCTTCTTGCTACCTCTTGAGCACTACGTTGGATTTCCCCGAAGAGGAGAGGATGATGCAGCAAAGTAGCGTAAGTATTTCCCTCAGTTTTTGAGAACCAAGGTATCAATCCAGTAGGAGGCTACGCGCGAGTCCCTTGTACCAACACAAAAACAATAGCTCAACGCAACCAACGCGCTTAGGGGTTGTTAGTCCCTTCATGGTCACTTACGAAAGTGAGATCTGAAAGAGATGATAAATAATATTTTTGGTATTTTTGGTATAGAGATGCAAAGTGAAAAGTAAAAGGCAAAGTAAAAAAGCAAAGCAATAATAAAGTGATGGAGATTGATATGATGAGAAAGAGACCCGGGGGCCATAGGTTTCACTAGTGGCTTCTCTCAAGAGCATAAGTATTCTACGGTGGGTGAAAAAATTACTGTTGAGCAATTGATAGAATTGAGCACAGTTATGAGAATATCTAGGTATGATCATGTATATAGGCATCACGTCCGAGACAAGTAGACCGACTCCTGCCTGCATCTACTACTATTACTCCACTCATCGACCGCTATCCAGCATGCATCTAGAGTATTAAGTTAAAAACAGAGAAACGCCTTAAGCAAGATGACATGATGTAGAGGGATAGTTTCATGCAATATGATAAAAAAACCATCTTGTTATCCTCGATGGAAACGATACGATACGTGCCTTGCTGCCCCTTCTATCACTGGGAAAGGACACCGCAAGATCGAACCCAAAGCTAAGAACTTCTCCCATGGCAAGAACAACCAATCTAGTAGGCCAAACCAAACTGATAATTCGAAGAGACTTGCAAATATAACCAATCATACATAAAAGAATTCAGAGAAGATTCAAATATTATTCATAGATAGACTGGATCATAAACCCATAATTCATCGGTCTCAACAAACACACCGCAAAAAGAAGATTACATCGAATAGATCTCCACGAGAGAGGGGGAGAACATTGTATTGAGATCCAAAAAGAGACAAGAAGCCATCTAGCTACTACCTATGGACCCGTAGGTCTGAAGTAAACTACTCAAACTTCATCGGAGGGGCTTGGATGATGATGTAGAAGCCCTCCGTGATCAATGCCCCCTCCGGCGGAGCTCCGGAACAGGCCCCAAGACGGGATCTCGTGGATACAGAAAGTTGCGGCGATGGAATTAGGTTTTTGGCTCCGTATTTAATCGTTTGGGGTATGTGGGTATATATAGGAGGAAGAAGTACGTTGGTGGAGCTTCGAGGGGCCCACGAGGCAGGGGGCGCGCCCTAGGGGGGCGCCCTTCACCCTCGTGGCCGCCTCGTGGCCTTCTTGACAGAGGGTCCAAGTCTCCTGGATCTTATCTGATGAGAAAATCACATTTTCGAAGGTTTCATTCCATTTGGACTCCGTTTGATATTCCTTTTCTTCGAAACCCTAAAACAGGCAAAAAAAACAGCAATTCTAGGCTGGGCCTTTGGTTAATAGGTTAGTCCCAAAAATAATATAAAAGTGGATAATAAAGCCCAATAATGTCCAAAACAGTAGATAATGTAGCATGGAGCAATCAAAAATTATAGATACGTTGGACATGTATCATCCCCCTCCCTCGAGCACACAATTCATCCCCATCCAAGGCTATATGGCGACCACTCTCGCTTGTGCTTCTCTGCACCCCAGCATGCACAACACCTCATCCTTCAAAGAGGGCATTGAGGAGATCGAAGACGGCGACCACACTGCACTAGAGAATGCGGGGCCATGTGGAAGCAGGATGATGTGACGATGGTTGACTGACTCCTCCCCCCCCCCCTCTCTCCCGCACAAAATTATCAATCCCTCAACCCATGAGATCCTTCCCCTCTCGCCCATGTTTTTTCAGTTCTCTCATCAAACCTGTTGTCTCTTCTCCTTCCACGCCTACAGAATCTGGATGCACACACATCTCACGTATATTACATGTCTCCATCTATCTCACAAACCTAACTTATTCCTCTCTCTCTCTCTTTAGGTTTGTCTCCTAGTGTCTTGTCCACATAGACACAGTCTTTACCGCCCTATCTGCTCCATCTTCGCAAGCTCTCTCTACACGTTTCATTCACACATTGGGATGTGTTCAAAATGTTGATTTTATAATGGATGATGTAGAGTTAGGGTTGGTTTTGGTGCATCCTACAAAGTAATAACTATGAAATGCATTTAGATTCTCATTTGATTGGGATTATGTGAGTTTGAGCATATAGTGAAGTACTATAGACCTCGTATACATCTTGGAATTAAACAATGATTGTAACTATTGAATTGTATAGACCATTACATTCGAAGTCAGCAGCCTAATATATTTATTTCACAATTACAACAAACTACTAATTCACTACGAACTAAGAAAAAAATGTGTACTCCCTCCGTTTTTATTTAAGTCCGCATATTAGCATTGGTCAAAGTCAAGTTTTGTATACTCTGAGAAAGTTTATAGCAAAAATTATTAACATATACAATAACAAATAAATACCATTAGATTCATTATTGAATGTACTTTCACATCATACATATTTGTTATGGTAAATGTTTATGTTTTTCTATAAACTTGGCCAAACTTTAGGAAGTTTGACTTTGGTCAAACCTAATATGCAGAGTTAATAAAATCGGAGGGAGTACTAGTAGTTACTAGTACTACTCGCTAGTTGATTAGCCCAATCACCCAACATGCCACGCGGGGAGTTCAGTGTCACAAAATTTTGAGGTCGGCGAGAAAATCACCCATGACCTTGATCCGAGCAGTGCGAAGTTACCATCATAACCTTCAGAACAGGTCTACGGATTACGCTTGGTAGGGGCCTGTTTTCGTAACTTCAGGTTCACCCTACCCAGCCAACCCCACCCCGGCACCCAGAGTAGAACACCTGAATACTCCCCATTTTCGATCCCCACACAAAAATAGACTTCTCCATGGCACCACAGCCTTCGTGCTCCTCCCCTTCTCCATCGGTGCACTCGTCCACCGTCATCGTCGTACACGGAGCCTCTTCCCCGGCACTATCTTCCACGGTCTTGGATCTGCTTCCCGGAAGCCAACGCCAAGCGCAGAAGCACCACCGTCGTGGACAATTGACAGACTCCCATTGCTGACCATGCTGCACAGAGGACGCCGCGACCATCGTCTCCTCCTCGATAGGTAATGTGTGTATTGAATCACTTAGCAGTACATGTACAGTTCCAATTTTGTTCATACCTACCCTTCAAATTTCCCGGTTGCTATTGTTCCCATAAAAGTAATTGGTTATAGCCTCCATTGTCCAACAAAATATCAGCTTGTAATTGTGCGTCGCTCTTGTATTGTGCTATGCTTGGGTAGGTTCTTCATCTGCAACCAGTAGTGTGGCAAATGATGGAATTTTTTTAGAACTAGCAAGATGCACATGCGTTGCACGGAACATCAAGAGGCATTTGTATGAGTAGTTTATCTTGTAGGAGAAAAGGATGAATGAGGGAAGGTCTTATCTGCAAGTCTGGAGAGGGGTGCGGGTATCTCTTTGCAAAATTTTCATAGTTTGCTTTCTATCCGTCAGATATAGATCGGACGGTCTATATTGCAGGATGGCAGGCACACCATCACCACCACCTAGGTGTTTTATAAGAGTAGAGAGTAGAGAACAGAAAAGAAAGTAGAAAAAAAGAGTAGAGAGTAGAGTATTAGAGATAAATATTAAATATTAAATAAATATAATAGTAGAGAAGATAGGAGAGATAAATTTAAAATATAAAATAAATATAACAGTAAAGAAGAGAGTAGAGATAGTAGGGACGTCGGGAAAGGATCACGCGCGCGCGGGAAAAACGGCTGGGCGCACGCTAGTTTTGCCTCGCCACCGCTCTCTCCCCGCTCTTTCTCACCTCGCCGCCGCGCCACCATGCTGACGTGCCGCAGGGAAACTTGGGGATACCGCAACGTCCGCGCGCGCCCCTCCAGCGGCTTCTCCTCCAAGATCCGATTCCGCGGGATGCGCCTTGGCCTCAGCAATTTCAACACCACCAACGAGGCTGCCTACGCGTATGACGCGGCGACATGGCGCCTCCGGTGTTCTCATAGAACATTGAACTTCCCCAACGCGCCGACACGGGAGCGGGCGCAGGAGCTCGCGCCTCTGCTGCGGCTTAGCACCGACGAGGATCGTCCCGACAACCGAAGGCGGGAGCACCATCTCGGCATCGCCGAGATGCACGAGGAAGCTATGGCACTATGGCGCCAAAGCTTCCTGTAGGACATCATCAACGAGTGCAAGTTCTACGCACAAAGGAGGGCAGAGAGGGAGAAGAGGAGGGCGGAGCGAGCCTCCTATCGCGAGGACAAGCGTACGCGAAAAGCTGACGCTCAATTCAACATGAGGCTAGGAGTAGTGTCGCCCTGGGAATTCAACAATGATCGATATCTTCATGCCTACATTGAGACGTCGGAGGAGGACATCACCGAGGAGGAGTCGGATGACGAGGAGTAGTTGAACTATCTATTTTTTATCTATCTATCTATGTTGAGAACTATTTATGTCTCTACTCTCTATTCTCTACCCTCTATCTCTACTTCTCGATCTCAGCACTGTAAACACTTTTTTAAAGCACCGCGCATTGCGCTTCTGTTGGAGATGCTCTAACATGGCAGACGAGTGCTTTAATGTTGCCCACAAGATGCGTGAGTATTACTAGTATATTTTTCTTGCCATGTTGAGATTTTAAAACCACGAGTGCGGACATGCAAAGGAGAAATGAAGACCAAACATGGGATATTGGGGACATCTTCAAGGAGTGTGGAAAGTTAAAGAGGAGTTGCACCGAACCTGTAGAACGAGCTTCAATGTGTATATGTTGTAGTTTCCTGTTTCTCTTAGCCTCATGTTCTTCGATGTGTAATAAGAAGAGTCTTAATTGTCCTAGTGCTTCCGTTTTTAGCTTGATGTAGGAAGTGGGTGTTCTCACCTTGTAGTCTGTTTTTATATTTTCCTTTTGAATGCACTTCTCCGAGTCCTATTTATTTGGCTTCTACTAAATGGATCTGGGTTGCTCTGAGTATTGATCTAAAAAAGAAGTTACTTCATGTCAGGATGCAGTTCCTGCGAGGAGGGAAGTATGGTCAACCTCGAGATCATGTTTCCAAAATGAGGCTGGATTACACACAAGGTGCCAGTTCCCTAATGATGCTGGATTAGACACAAGGTGCAAATTCCCAGATGATGCTAGATTACACACAAGCCAGGTGGAGTCGTCAACTGTTTGTGTCCTCGTGGCTCTAGTAAAGGCTGAAAGAAAGCATTCAGCAGCCCTTGAGAATGTAGCTGAGTTCCCGAAGACGCGAAAAGAGCAATCAAATGCTCTCTTCACCCAAGCCAAAGAAGAGATGGAAGAAGCCAGAAAGAAGCTAGCAGAGGCAGAGCAGGCTAGGCGTCTCCTGCTATCTAAAATTGTTGTCAATACAAATTTTCCTTCATAATAGCTAGGTTCAAATGTTTATCCAGTCAGGATGCCTGTTGTCATGTCCGTGCATCTACTGATGTGGCACAAAATAATTTTTTTCAGGTCATGTAATAACAACAATTACTTTCTAAACAATAACAAACGAAGTATTGGACATGGTATAGTTCACGCGCAAGCCCAACATTCTAAGTTCAACTTCCACATCAAACTCATGTTCACAGATATCTGCGCATTCATAGATAATGTCCACAACCATGATTCACTTCAACGCCAAAAAAATGTGAGGAGAGTTATAAATATAGAATAACCTCTAGTTCCTACTACCAGTGCGAGCACAACAAGTCAAGACCATGTGTAATTAATTATATTTCGGTCATTTTTTGACTAATCGCGAATAACTTCTAGAAGCAGGTCTAATTTCTAATGCCGGTCATGGCTGGGGTCCATGATGTTTTGAGCCAAACCGGGCAACACACCGGGTGTCTATGCTGGCAACACGGTGGTCGTAGCATTCGTGGGTTCAGAGCGGTGGCGGCTCCCGTGGTCTACTATTCCTTAGTGTCGGCGATGGCTGCAAACGTGTTGGCCACCTCCGCCAACATGCCATGGTTCCGCCAACGTTTGCATCGGGTGGCGCGACCAACCACGGTGCACTGGACGTCGTGGTCCCTCGTGTGCCGGCGTGCAGCAACTGGCCACTCCTCTGCGAGCAGGCTTGAAGCATCGAGTTGATGCACCAGGGGCCAGCTTGGAGCGGCGGCTTGCTCCTCCGCTTGCCCACCTGCAGCCTCGCCCATCATACTGACGGCCTGGGGCAAGGAGGGAGGTGGGGCAGCGAGTTGCCTGGCTTGTCGGGGCACCTAGCCGGCTTTTATGATGGAGAACGTGTCTTCCTGCTCATCGGATGTTATGAAGAGTGTGGAGAAATGGTGCAAGGAGGATATGGGGAGCATCGGTGTGGTGCAGTTCTTGCCAGTCATCTGGCCTCATTTAAATAGAGAGTGGACGAGAGGAGCCAGCTGACGTTGTGTTCTAAAATGCCAGCTGGCTCGCAGAAGGACGTGTTGCCGGCACACGCGTGGATTCAATGGAGGAAGGTGGGGCAGTTTGAAGCCGGTTGCATGTGGCGAGGAGGCGTGTCCAGCCTGGCCTGCAACGAGTGGGGCCCTCTTGGCCGGCGCGCTGATTCAATGCCTGCGCTATGAGAGGTTATGTCCGTGTCAGAGCAATCACTCCCTCCAGTCCTTTTTTGTTTGGGTATAACAAAATCTCGTTTTCCCTTCACATTTTACAAGTAAAATTGGACAACTTTGACCCAAAATACGATGGGGACTAGTAAACCAGGATGGAGGTAGTAGTTTTTTTTATCAAAGAAGGGTTTCCCCCTTCCGATTTTCATTACTGAAAACCAACATCTAAACCATAGTATTTGCCATAGAACTACCAGGTTCAACATCTCGCAACATAAACCCATACAACCATATGCCAAGGAGGTAGTAGTTATGAATTCCATTGTCGCTCCATACCAATCGTTCTAAAAACTACTTAAGTACTTATAACGCGCCCTTGAAAATCAAAACTCTCACCCCGCTAAAAATGACATTTTAAACGTGGTTACTCGATATGTGGCAACTAGTGAGCCACCGCCTACAGGTCGTTCACCTATGGTCCAAACCATCAACTCCTAGGGATCAAATTATCACGTGAGCTGACTATTCCTACAAAGGTGCGATCCACCACGTACCCGGTACTCGCGCATGCAGCAATCGTGCACCAAGGGTTTTAGGGTTTATTTGTTAATGGTTCCTTTACGTAACTCTCATGCGTGCAAGACAGTGAGAGACCGACTGTGTGCGTGCGCCTCTTCTCTTCGTATATGTACTCCACCATTTGTCTGGTGTCCAAAAAATTACATTAGTAATAACTACTAGCAATGTGCCAATGCGTTTCCACACGATCAAAGTAGATTAATACATATTCACTGATTTGATAGAAAAAAGAGTCTAGTTTTCAAATACATGTATCACTAAAAATATCTTATGTTTCACTCAAAATATATTCCTTTGGCGGTTTTGATGAGATAAGGGAGGAATGTTGTTGGTTTCAAGATTCGAGAAGTGGTATATCTCTAATTTCTATTCTTACTAGCAAGATGCCCATGCGTTGCACGGAACATCAAGAGCTTGTGGGAGAAAAGGATGAACGAGGGAAGGCCTTATCTATAAATGTGGAGAGGAGTGCGGGTAAATTGCCATAGTTTCCTTCCTATCCGTCAGATATAAATCGGACGGCCTATATTGCAGGATGGCAGGCACACCATCATCACCAACTCTGTTTTTATAGGATGGCAAGCACACTATAAAAAGCATAGTCGGTGATGATGGTGTGCCTGCCATCCTGCAATATAGATCGTCCGATCTATATCTAATGGATAGGAAGTAAACTATGGCAATTTTGCAAAAAGGTACCCACACACCTCTCCACATTTGCGAATAAGGCCTTCCCTTGTTCATCCTTTTCTCTCGCAAGATAAACTAGTCATACAAATGCATATTGGTGTTACATGCAACGCACGGGCATCTTGCTAGTTAGAGATAAAAACAGAGTTGGTGATGATGGTGTGCCTGCCATCCTGCAATAGAAGTCGTTCGATTTATATCAGACGGATAGGAAGGAAACTATGGAAATTTTGCAAAAAGATACCCAGACCCCTCTCCACATTTGCAAATAAGGCCTTCCCTCGTTCATCCTTTTCTCCCACAAGATAAACTACTCATACAAATGCATCTTGATGTTCCGTGCAACGCATGGGCATCTTGCTAGTTGTTGCAAAAAGCCCATGTGTGTGTGTTGTGTGTGTGTGAGAGAGGGAGAGAGGAGGAGGATGGAGTGCATGCGTGACAAAGACACAAAGAGTGTGTTTGCGAGAGGTATCAGCTTAAAATGAGGCGATAGTGTGTGTGTGCACGATCAAGAGGGCGTGTCTCAAGAAGGGATGAAAAATCTACATAGATTAAAGGAGCACGAGATAGACATGTACACGATAGTGGAAGCACGAGTGTGCGGGTGTATAAACCTATCATGGGCTAGTCAATCAATGATGTGAGGGAAATATGAGTCGGGGGTGCGAAAGCGAGAGTTTTGTGTGAAAGAGAGAGAGACTATAGTCGGGAAGGGGAGTGGAAGCAGGAGCTGTGTGTGTGTGAGAGAGAGAGAGCGGGGGGAGTTTGTCTGGTCGGTAAACAAATGAATAATGTCGGTTTATAACTAGGATGGAGACGGAAAGGAGACCGCAACAAATGTTGTGTCTGCGGGAGAGAGTAATTTTAGTGGTATGAGTCATATCTAGAGACATATAGGGTGTGTGAGAGAACCCCATAGAGAGAAAGACAAAGTGAAAGACGAGTGAGACTATGTGTGTGGTGGTGAAAAAGAAAGCTTAGGTACCTAGTGATACCAGAGAACGGTAGAGACGTGAGAGATAATGAAAACCATGTAATGTATAATGATAGGGAGAGTGTGACACTTCTCAAGGGAGACGTCGAGAGACCATGTTTGCAAAGATAGGAGAAACATGAAGTGAGAGTGCGGGTGAGCTGGAGAAAAGAGAATGATAGCTACATGAAGGAGCATGCCAGAGACATGGGCTTGAAAGGAGTCAACATAAAAAGGATTCAAATATTTGAACTCGAGATGATGATACATGTAATTCATACTCGAACCAGAATTGATCTATCGAACTTGCATACTCATATGAATTCACGCGCATCTATGTTATTTAATATGTAGATATTACTGATCCATACATTTTAGTAGAACATAATTTGGTTTAATTTTTTTTGAATTCAACCCTATGATTTTGAGATCATTGTATTTGTAAATCATATTATATACATATAAAGGAGAAGAATTCTTTGTTGTGCTTTTGAAAGTATATATAAAAAATGATGTATATATAATTTTATTCAAATTGCAAATGGATCCTGCCCGAACAAAAATAGAATACAAACAGGATTCGAATTGAGTTGTCACGGTAAACATGCACTCTTGCTCTGCAAAAATATGAGCGGAGCAGGGAAAGTCGTAGTAACCGCCCAAAACCAAAATCTACGAGATGGAAATTACTGCCTATCCCTGACACGCAAAGCATATCGGCTCGATTTCTATAGGTTTCGATAGGGGTAGATTTGTAATTTCACTCAAATGTGACATAACCGCCTCTCACCCGGATTCATTCATGGTGGGCACGAAAACATAGTGTCTCCTCGGCCGAAATTGAATCCCTCCCGATTCAAACATGGTGGGCGCCAAAACAAACTCTCGTCGGCAAATATTCGGTGTATGCGAGATTACCGCCCTATCCCCAACCGACTAATATTGATGTCATGTAGGAAATTTTAAACAGGGGCTAACTTTGTAAATTTCCTCGCATTTGATACAAGCGCGCCCTAAATACATGGTTCACCCCTTCCTCTCTCCCTTCATTTCCCCATTCGTACTCCGTGGGCGCCAAAACAACCTCTCCACCCTAGCCTCCTCCATCCGCCACCCCATCCACCGCCGTCCTCCTCCACCATGCTGGAGCTGATACCCCGACACCGTCATCCATTACAAGAGATCAACCTCTCTCATCCACGGCTTCGGACTGGGATCCTTGCATCCAGTCCTCTCGCTTCATCCCTGTCGTCGACCACCTTGCTAGCGCCGCTCCTACGACCGTCTCATCCACTGCGCCCCGCCACCACCCTCTACCCTACTAGATCTGCTTGCACGCCGCCGACAGCCATCGCTACAGTAGCACCGTCAAATTCTCAGTAGATGCATACACGGTGCCGCACCAGAGGCGGTACTCTTTCGTATCTTCTCAACTTATTTGTGGCAGCAAGAAAATAGATCGGCACTACTTCACTCCGATTTCTTGTCCATCACTTACTTTCTAGTTGAAAGCAAACATTGGTTGCGAAGTTGCCTTTGTCCAGTTTGCACCTTCAGATCCGCCATGGCACGCTCAACACTATACTCGCAATGCTTATGGTTTTCCCCTTTTATATTTCACACTAGTTAAATGACAATAGACTAAATTTCAATCAGTCGCTTTTTGAGAGCTCGCCGAAGTTTGCCGGTACGAAGGAAGGGGCTCGGGTGGCGACGGTGGTTGTGGGGTTGGTGGTGGGGCCTCTACGAATGAAGAAAACTCGACGCGGGTGGGGCGTGGGTGGGGTGGGGGTGGCGGAGGAACAAAGGTGGTGGGGGCTGGTGGTTTGGCCGGAGGCCCGTGCAGTGTTCTGTATGGCAAGAATCAGAGACGAGGAAGAAGAAGGGTTAGGAGGCATAGGATCTTCATCCAACCGCCTAAAATGGTTGACTGACCCAAATGACAAAAGTCACGCTACTTGCATGCAGACATGCCTTTATCTTCAATACCATCATTGTACCTGCTTAGCATTGCTCCTGAATCCATCAAGCTAAACAACGTGCCACTCATAATTACAAACTTGTTTCTCAAATACGAATCTGATATGATGCTGATATTACTAAAATAGATAACGTTTAATTGGTCAGCTAATGTTCCTACTTTACTTTTGAAAAGCATGTGCACCACATATAGAGAGACAGCAGGGAGTTGCATTCTTAATGCGCTCTGGTTCATCATGTGTGGGCACTGCGCAACGAACATTTTATTATCCAAAATTTGCTTGCTCTTCTTTAGCATGTTCCTCTTCTATTCTTCTTTAATGAGTACTCTCTCCGTTCCTAAATACAAGTCTTTGTATAGATTCCACCTTGGACTACATATGGAGCAAAATGAGTGAATCTACACTCTAAAATGTATCTATATACATCTGTATGTGATCCATAGTGGAAATCTCTACAAAGACTTATATTTTGGAACGGAGGGAGTATGATAGTAGTGCAATATGTTCCTTGTAGTGAAGATGAGCAGGGGCATTTGCAGTGTAGAGGTCTATACGGTCGGTTGTGATGGACACATTGAACTCTTCGGGCCTCTTTGATTCGTAGGATTTTGTAAACATAGGAATACGATTTGTAGTGGCCTGCCCACTTGAATCCTATAAGATTAGCAAGGAAATGCAGGGAGGTGTGTCGCCTTTGAGAGTTACACTGATATTAACAGTACCGCACCTTCAGTTGAAGAGAGCTGGTATCCGAAGCCTTTCTAGCCATACCGGCAATACTAGCACATATATTCCAGCAAGTTCCACTTTGCTGATTTTACTCCTGATGCTTACGGTTTTCCCGTTATATCTACACTATGATCTGTGTAGCTGCTATGTGTCGCACTAGCAGCAGTCCACTCTTGAAGCTAAACAACACACCAATCATAAGTCCAAAGCTTACTTCTTCAAATACGAATCATGATATGATACTGATATTAGTTAAAAGACACACATTTAATTGGTCGGGTAATGCTCCCACTTTATTTTCCAAATGCATGTCGCCACATATAGAGAGACAGCATGGAATTGCATTTCTTTGGGTGTTGTGATTCATCATGAGTGGGCAACCAACATTGTATGCAATGCAGCGGAACCTGAAGAATATGCTTCCTCTTCTGTTCTTTAACATGTTCCTCTTTTTTTATTTTTTATTTAGTACATACAGTATGTTCCTTGTCTGGAAGGGGAGCAGGGACATCTGCAGTCAACAGCTGATAGAGCTGGCCTATAATCGATAGGCTTTCAATTAGTAGCGGCAATACAACACCATATTTTCCAGCCAGTTCTACTTTCCCGATTATATATCATGGTTATGGTGTACCCCATTCATGTACACTATGATCTGCCTAGTTGTTGTGTGCTCTTGTTATCATGGTTTGGCAATGAACTCTCAATACAGTATATTATGAACCTATCATCTGCCAACTATCCTTACTTCTGGAACCTATTCTTGTGTGTACTTGTGCCAGATTATATTAACGTACGCACCATATTACAGCACACATGAGATCTCTCATCAGAATCCAGTGATAGCACACAAGGGTTTACAGGGGTGCCCCTATATTAGAATATCCTCTGCATTACAGAGATAATCTCACTGCTATTTATGTTTTCATGGTTCTCAGATATTATATGAAATTACAGTGACTCCGTGCATCAGAAGATATTGTGGAACACTGCAATGACTTACAAAATTGGCACCAAGGCATTGAGTGCCATTATAGATGCAATGAGACTCATACGCTTCCCACCTGTAGATTCTTGTTCAGAATATGATCCTAATGACTATTCTAACCTCGAGGAGTCAAAGGCAGATGGCTTGTCCTTTTCACCCATCAAGGTGTCTATTCTAATTTAGCAAGGTTTTATTGATTGCACGTATCTTGCATATGTTGTCTTGCGTTTCTTCTACTTTGTTGCACTGCCATGTGCTTAGTTTACTCATCATATATGTCAAGATGCCATGCCCATCCATTATCAATACATATTCCATCTGTCATCATACCATGTTTTTTCACTCAAATGATGTTCTTGTGCATCAGACATAAAAAAGGAAGAGGGTGATTGCTGAACCTGAAGGAGCACCAGCAAAGTCCTTGAAAAATGTGGTGGTGCCAGAGAAATCAGACAACACCCCACTTATATTGGTTGTACAACTAGTGACACAAAACGTAGGACCGACTCTAGCCGATTGTACCCGTACTTCACTGGCCACACCACTAGCTCCACCACACAGGACCTACACTCCAGCTAAAGGTATGCCGATTTCAGTTGCCATAGCACCAGTCGTACCACAGAAAAATCCCACTCCAGCAAAAAGTACAGGAAGTCCACCGGCCGAACACCTATCCCAACTGCAGAGACAACCAATTCCTGCAGATTGGAACCCCATTCCAGTTATTCCCAGTTTTAAAGACAATGCTTTCAATGTTGTTAGGGACTATGTGCATATATTCCCATCATGGGAAGATTTTAGTGAAGACAAACACCATTTTCACATCTTCCTATCCCACTTACATGTAAGTGCTCTTATTCATGATGATTATTTTCCTGTTTTCTGCTGATTGAACACATCAATGATTTACATTACATTGTTGTAAGTAGGCGAGGGTCAATCTGGATAGTCATGACGAGCAAAGCTTGCTTGCGCATTTCAAGGAAGCATTGCAGCAGTATCGGTGTTACCTGAGGAAATCACACTTTGATGGCAAGTCTATAAATGAATTTCTGGTGAAGTCTCATGTGCTAAATTTAGAAGACATTGAATGGAAAAACCTTGTTATGCACGGGTCTTGTTCCCAGGATGAGGTATTGTCTATGATACCACATGACAATTTGAACTTCTACTTTTTCGCATCTACAGGAAATCAGCTTCAAGAAGAATTCTGGATTGAAAAGAACGGCATGATATCAAAAATATGCTGCCCGCTGCTTTGCTCTTGTTAGTACCTGTTGTCTTGTATCACTGTACTTGCATTCATACCTGGTTCATGATGTGATAGCAGTATGCATGATAGCTTGTTTATCAATTGTTCGCTCCAAATTATCTGATCTGTATGAATGGTTACATTAGTGTAGAATATATCCAATGCCAATGAATTTTTTTTAGCTCTGCATTGTTCTTGTAAGTACCTACTGTCCTTTATCAGTGTACTTATATTGACATGTAGTTGTTCATGTACCATCACTCTGCAACTTATTTTCCTTTGACCTCCATTTTCTACGCATCAGATCTATATTTACTCTTACCATAAGGTTGGATAACACCGATGGTCCTGAAGAAGTTTAGCTCTCCATTGCTCTTGGCTGTACCTTTTGCTTGTATTGTTGTACTTACATTTATAGCTACTTGGTCATGTAGCATCACTCTTCATCTTATCTTAAATATTCTCCATTTTTTATTATATTATCACATCTATATTTACTCTTAACAAAATGTAGAATAAAGGCAATGCTTATGAAGAAGATTCTGCAGTAAACTTCTTGAATTGCTCCCCCCCCCCATCAGCATGGACAAGGGCTTTATAGAGCCTGTCTTTACCAATAATCTAAGTTTGTCCTTCTCAAGCCTTCAAACTTTGTTGTGTATATTTGGTTAGGCATGACTGAACAGCTGTTTATTTTTGGTGTTTGCATCAAACTGCATGTTTAAAGTTTATTATGTAGTTCGTAAACAAAAGTTTGTCCTTCTCAATTTAAGTTTTCAGTTGTACAACCAAGTTCCTTCTTCATACCATGTAAATTAAACTATACAGAGCAAGTGATCTTCTTTTCCACTGCATGTATGCTTCTGTTCTTGATCCGTAATCAAGTGGTGTGGTGAACCTACCCACTACAACACAATGTCATATTCTGCAACATCTTAACTATGAACAATGTCATATCATTCTACTATTATTTAAACCATCTCTTTATTTGGCAATATGAAATGCGATAAATTGACAGCACACTAACCATTGATACTTATGTGTTCTTGATCTGTAATCCAGTGGTGTCGTCAAGCTGCCAACTCCTTCACAATGTCATTTCCTGCCATGCGTTAACCTGAACAATACCATATTGTGTTAATGCTATTTTAAACTGTGTCACTTTATTCGTCAGTAAGAAATGTGATGAATTGTCAACACCGATACTTATATGTGCAAAACCTGTCACCTGTCTGCTTGTTTATCTTTCAGAGTGAGGAGGATATAAGTGTCAAACAAGCGCAGTTTCATCAGCTTGCTCAACTGCTTGCACTGCAGCTCCCGAGCAGGGCTAACCTTTCTTGAACTCTATTGAAGTGTTGTCGGTTTTGTATATTATTTTGTCGGCGTGTTTATTTGCACTAGTGGCGATCTTTGATGCATAGTGTATGTAATCTGCTGTCTACTTGTGCTTTATTATCATAGTGGCGAACCTTGATGCCCAGTGGATTTAATATGCTGTAATTTCTTTATTGTATAGTCTAGGTTTTTTCTTATTCACGATGCTGCAGTTATTTTACTGTATATATCCCGTCTTCGCAGTAAACCGGCCAAACCGTAAAATTATGGTACATAATTGGGCCATCATGCAAATCACTACATAATCGGTCTGTTAACAGGCCTAAATGTAAACTGGCCCACTAGTAGATTTGGGCCTCTAATAGGCCGAGTAAACCGCTGGCCCTATTTTCCGCAAGAAAACTCGATGGGCTTTTAGGAGGCTGAAAAGTAGGTTGGGCCTGAAACGTGCTGAACAGCTCACGGGCCGACGGCATGCCGAAATAGACCCCAGCCCATGATTGTGCCAATCACGTCATGGGCCGTTAACAGGCCAAAATTGTCTCGGTCCTTGTTTGGCCCAATCAGATTATCGGCGGTGAGCAGTCCGGATGCAAACTGGGCCGTAGTTAGGCCCAACTATATGACGGGCTTTTAACAGGCCGAAATAAATATAGGGATGAAATATTAAACAGGCCGAAACTAATATCAGGCCGAATTACTAAACGGGTCTTTAGCATGTGGGCCCAAAAGCATAGCGTCCAGTTGACGGGTCGAAACTGACATGGGCCATAATTTAGCCCAAAGCCTCTTAAAGGGCCGAATCTGATCTTGGCCGTAATTTGGCCCAGAACGTGGTAGGATTTTAACAGGCCGGATCTCATATGGGCCTTTATTGGGCTCGGAACGTGGCAGGCTGTTAATGGACCAGATCAATTATGGGCCGACATTTGGCCCAAAACATGGCATCCTGTTAACGGGGTGGCCCATTAGTGTCCTCAAAATGTTGTGGGCCTTTAATTGGGCCGGCCCATTATGGTCGGCGAAATCTCGTGGGCCTTTAGCTGGACCAGCCCATTATGGTTGGCGAAATCTCGTGGGCCTTTAGTTGGGACGGCCCATTACCGTTGGCGAAATCTCGTGGGCCTTTAGTTGGGCCGGCCCATTTAATCTTTATGGGCCACTTTTGGGCCGGCCCACGTGTCAACATATCATAGGTGCATCTCGCCCATTAGATGAGTGACACATGTGCCAACGCGGAGCTGACACGTGGTTCTATCAGCCAATGAGAATTTTACACGTGGAAAATTGTCATTGGTCGTTGCTGTTAGCGGGTTATCGAATACAAAACTGGACCTGATAGCTTAACGGCGACCCGTTACGGTGGATGCCATGTGTCAGTCACCCTTGACGAAAGCACTTCCATGACGCGGCATTTATCGTCATGGAAGTGAACACTTCCATCATGATATGGTAATGTCATGGAACACTTGTACGACAGCATAGGTATGACTCTTGATTCTGTCATAAAATCGTCATGGATGCACATGCATGACAGAAAACATGACATACTATGACAAACACGTATCATCACGGAAGTGTCTTTTTTTGTAGTGGTTTCACACATGTATTAAGATACAAGTGTAATTTACTCGTCATCAGAAACAACGGGTAAAATATAGACGTAATGAAACCAAGGGCCCGAGGTCTATAACAAAAACCGGCGATTTATGCATGTAATTTGAGAGACCAGTGTATATTTTACTAGTCAAAATCAACCAACCAAGCGTTTCGCCCAAGACCATCTTCTTTTATTTACAAGTGTCAGTTTTACAAGCGGTTTTGGTTGGAAAACGATGATCCAATCATGGCCTAAGATGATGAGTTGGTTGGAAGACCATATGGTTTCACCTCTAATGTAACGCCCTCGATTTAATAGTACACTAATCATACACGCAAATGTGTACGATCAAGATCAAGAACTCATGGGAAGATATCACAACACAACTCTAGACACAAATAAAATAATACAAGCTTCATATTACAAGCCAGGGTCCTCGAGGGCTCGAATACATCAGCTCGAATACACAAGAGTCAGCGGAAGCAACAATATCTGAGTACAGACATAACTTAAACAAGTTTGCCTTAAGAAGGCTAGCACAAAAGAAGCAACGTTCGAAAAGGCGAGGCCTCCTGCCTGGGACCTCCTAACAACACCTCGAAGCCGAACACCATGTAGAATCATCCTCGGGATCTTCTGGCTCCTGGACTCCATCATATGATCGCAATAACCGGGAAAGGGGGAAAAAGAAGTAGCAAAGCAACCGTGAGTACTCATCCAAAGTAGTCGCAAGCAAGGATCTACACTACATATGCATTAGTATCAATGAAATGGGTAGTATCTGTGGACCGAACTACAGAATGCCAGAATAAGAGGGGGATAGCTAGTCCTATCAAAGACTACGCTTCTGGCAGCCTCCATCTTGAAACATATAGAAGAGAAGTAGATGGTAAGTTCACCAAGTATCATCGTATAGCATAAACCTACCAGATGATTCTCCCCTCGTCGCCCTGTGAGAGAGCAATCATCGGGTTGAATCTGGCACTTGGAAGGGTATGTTTAATTAAGTATCCGGTTCTAGTTGTCATAAGGTCGAGGTACAACTCCGGGTCGTCCTTTTACTGAGGGACATGGCTATTCGAGTAGATAAACTTCCCTGCTGGGGTGCACCACATAACTCAACACGCTCGATCCCACTGGACGGACACACTTTCCTGGGTCATGCCCGGCCTTGGAAGATCAACACGTCGCAGCCCCACCTAGGCACAACAGAGAGGTCAGCACGCCGATCTAAATCCTATGCGCGCAGGGGTCTGGACCCATCGCCCATTGCACACCTGCATGTTGCAAATGCGGCCGGAAGCAGACCTAGCCCCCTTAATACAAGCGCAGGCTTACGGTCCAATCTGGCACGCGCCACTCAGTCGCTGATGTCAAGAAGGCTTCGGCTGATACCACGACGTCGAGTGCCCATAATTGTTCCCGCATAGTTGGTTAGTGTGTATAGGCCAGTGGCCAGACTCGGATCAAATCAAAAGATCTAGTTAAGCGTGTTAATTGATGTAACCACGGACGCCGACCAGGGCCAGGCCGACCTCTCTCCTAGGTGGTCTCAACATGCCCTGTCGCTCTGCCACAAAGGTCCACTCAGAGGGCTATCAGGACAAATGTCCTTTTGGTCCCAATCCGTGAAACACTCGCGGGTACTCTATGAGCTGACCCGACTTTAGTCTCCACATGTATCATATATTATGTATATAAGTAATATACCCGCGGTCACCTCCTAAGGGATCATGGCCCGATAGTATAGCATGGCAGACAGACAAGAATGTAGGGCCACTGATGGAATACTAGCATCCTATACTAAGCATTTAGGATTGCAGGTAAAGGTAACAACACTAGTAGCAAAGATAGGCTATGCATCAGAATAGGATTAACCGAAAGCAGTAACATGCTACACTACTCTAATGCAAGGAGTAGAGAGAAGGAATAGGCGATATCGGGTTGATCAAGGGGGGCTTGCCTGGTTGCTCTGGCAAGGAGGGATCGTCAACACCGTAGTCGTACTGGGTAGCAATAGCGTCGGTCTCGGTGTCTAACGAGAGAAGAGGGGGAAGAAACAATAAATACAGAGCAAACAAATCATCGCAAAACATAACGAGGTAATACGAGGTGCTAGGTATGCCCTAACGCGGTACTAGGCGATGCCGGTGAAAGGGGGAAACATCCGAGAAAGTATCCCCGGTGTTTCGGGTTTTCAAACAGATGAACCGGAGGGGGAAAGTTGCGTGTTCGCCATGCTAGGGATGTGTGGCAGACAATCGGGCTACGCAACCGGATTTGTCTCGTCGTTCTGAGCAACTTTCATGTATAAAGTATTTTCATCCGAGATACGGTTTATTTTCTATTAATTATCAAAGTTTTAATTCATTTTTAGAATTTACATAATTAATTTAATTAAAAATGTAATTATGATGTCAGCGTCAGGTCATCATGATGTTAGCACTCAACAATGTGTTTGACTCGGTCAACAGATGTGTGGGTCCCGTTTGTCAATGTCATAGATTAGCTAAGTTAATTAGTTTTAGCTAAGTGTTGAGGTTAATTAACAGGATTATTTAGGTTAATTAATTTATTTTTTTATATTTTTTTTATCTTATCTCTAGGGCGTGGGGCCCCTTTGCAATCGGCCGAGAGGCCAAATGGGGTGGGCTATCGGGAGCGGGCAAGAGCACCTGCGAGCCGGGCGAGCAGGGGCTGCCGGGGAGGCGCGGTTGACGCGACACGACAGGGCGCGGTGGGAGGGAGCGAGGCAGCTATGGCAGGGGCGAGGCCAAGCAAGTGTGCAGCGATAACAGTAGGCGGCGGCAGCAGCAACACGGGCCACGGGCAGGCAGGGCGATAGGTGAGCTCCGGCGGGCGCCAGGGTGCAACTATGGTAGAGAGCAGTAGGTGCAGCGCTGGAAGCAGAGCAATGGCAAGAAGTAGCAGAGGATGGCCGGGAGCAGTGGCAGTAGTCGGCAGAAGAGCAAGCGGGCGCGGGGCAAGCAGCCGGCGAGCGCATGGGCAACACAGGGGGCGGACAAGGGCGAACCCCGTGTGTGGGAGTGCGGCCGGACATGCAGGGGGCGGCGAGCACATGAGCTCGGGTGCAGCAAGAGTGAGGTCCGACCATGGCGGTGGGGGTGCGACATACGGCGACCGGTCGACGGAGTAAGGGCCTGGAATCGGGGGAGGGGCTCATAGTGGAGGTCGGTGGCGTGCTCGGGGAGGCCGGGGTGCACGAGGTGACGCAGATCGAGCGGCGGATGGCACGGCACCGAGATTGAGGACGACCGACTAGCGACGGCGATGCGGCATGTTGGCCTTGATCCAGCAATGAAGATGAAGGAGACGATGACGAGGAGGCTTCTCGACAGCGTATCACGTGCCTGGGAGCATGATAGCCATGCGGTTGAGCTCGGCCATGCGACGACTGATGTCTACTACACAACCTTCTTCTTGTAGACGTTGTTGGGCATCCAAGTGCAGAGGTTTGTAGGATAGTAGCAAATTTCCCTCAAGTGGATGACCTAAGGTTTATCAATCCGTAGGAGGCGTAGGATGAATATGGTCTCTCTCAAGCAACCCTGCAACCAAATAGCAAAGAGTCTCTTGTGTCCCCAATACAGCCAATACAATGGTAAATTGTATAGGTGCACTAGTTCGGCGAAGAGATGGTGATACAAGTGGTATATGGATAGTAGATAAAGGTTTTTGTAATCTGAAAATATAAAAACAGCAAGGTAACTAATGATAAAAGTGAGCACAAACGGTATTGCAATGCTACGAAACAAGGCCTAGGGTTCATACTTTCACTAGTGCAAGTTCTCTCAACAATAATAACATAATTGGATCATATAACTGTCCCTCAACATACAACAAAGTGTCACTCCAAAGTCATTAATAGCGGAGAACAAACGAAGAGATGATGGTAGGGTATGAAACCACCTCAAAGTTATCCTTTCTGATCGATCTATTCAAGAGTCCGTAGTAAAATAACACGAAGCTATTCTTTCCGTTCGATCTATCATAGAGTTCGTACTAGAATAACACCTTAAGACACAAATCAACCAAAACCCTAATGTCACCTAGATACTCCAATGTCACCTCAAGTATCCGTGGGTATGATTATATGATATGCATCACACAATCTCAGATTCATCTATTCAACCAACACAAAGAACTTCAAAGAGTGCCCCAAATATTCTACCGGAGAGTCAAGACGAAAACGTGTGCCAACCCCTATGCATAGGTTCATGGGTGGAACCCGCAAGTTGATCACAAAAACATACATCAAGTGGATCAATAGAATACCCCATTGTCACCACGGGTATCCCACGCAAGACATACAGCAAGTGTTCTCAAATCCTTAAAGACTCAATCCGATAAGATAATTTCAAAGGAAAAAACTCAATCCATTACAAGAGAGTAGAGGGGGAGAAACATCAAAAGATCCAACTATAATAGCAAAGCTCGCGATACATCAAGATCGTATCACCTCAAGAATACGAGAGAGAGAGAGAGAGAGAGAGAGATCAAACACATAGCTACTGGTACATACCCTTAGCCCCGAGGGAGAACTACTCCCTCCTCGTCATGGAGAGCACCGGGATGATGAAGATGGCCACCAGAGAGGGATTCCCCCCTCCGATAGGGTGCCGCAACGGATCTAGATTGGTTTTTGGTGGCTATGGAGGCTTCTGGCAGCGGAACTCCCGATATATTGTGCTCCCCGAAGTTTTTAGGGTATATGGGTATATATGGGAGGAAGAAGTACGTCGGTGGACCTCCGGGCTGTCCACGAGGCAGGGGCAGGCCCAGGGGGTGGGCGCGCCCCCCACCCTCATGGGCAGCCCGGGACTCTCGTGGTCCAACTTCGATACTCCGTGGGCTTCTTCTGGTCCAAAAATAAGTTCCGTGAAGTTTCAGGTCAATTGGACTCCGTTTGATTTTCCTTTTCTGTGATACCCTAAAACAAGGAAAAAACAGAAACTGGCACTGGGCTCTGGGTTAATAGGTTAGTCCCAAAATAATATGAAAGTGTATAATAAAGCCCATAAACATCCAAAACAGATAATATAATAGCATGGAACAATAAAAAATTATAGATACATTGGAGACGTATCAGCATCCCCAAGCTTAATTCCTGCTCGTCCTCGATTAGGTAAATGATAAAAACAGAATTTTTGATGTGGAATAAAATCCATGTAGTTCTCTTTATTGTGGCAAGAATATTCAGATCCATAAGATTCAAGACAAAAGCTTAATATTGACATAAAAATAATAATACTTCAAGCATACTAACCAAGTAATCATGTCTTCTCAAAATAACATGGCCAAAGAAAGCTATGCCTACAAAATCATATAGTCTGGCTATGCTCTATCTTCACCACACAAAATATTTAAATCATGTACAACCCCGATGACAATCCAAGCAATTCTTTCATACTTTTGATGTTCTCAAACTTTTTCAATCTTCACGCAATACATGAGCGTGAGCCATGGACATGGCACTATAGGTGGAATAGAATGGTGGTTGTGGAGAAGAAAAAAGGAGAATATAGTCTCACATCAACTAGGCGTATCAACGGGCTATGGAGATGCCCACTAATAGATATCAATGTGAGTGAGTAGGGATTGCCATGCAACGGATGCACTAGAGCTATAAGTGTATGAAAGCTCAACAAAAGAAACTAGTGGATGTGCATCGAACTTGCTTGCTCATGAAGACCTAGGGCATTTTGAGGAAGCCCGTCATCGGAATATACAAGCCAAGTTCTATAATGAAAGATTCCCACTAGTATATGAAAATGACAACATAGGAGACTCTCTATCATGAAGATCATGGTGCTACTCTGAAGCACAAGTGTGGTAAAAGGATAGTAGCATTGTCCCTTCTCTCTTTTTCTCTCATTTTGTATTTTTTTTATTTGGGCCTTTCTATTTTTTTATGGCCTTTTTTTCTCTTTTTTTATTTGGGCTTCTTTGGCCTCTTTTATTTATTTATTTTTCGTTCGGAGTCTCATCCCGACTTGTGGGGGAATCATGGTCTCCATCATCCTTTCCTCTCTGGGACAATGCTCTAATAATGATGATCATCACACTTTTATTTACTTACAACTCGATACTTAGAACAAAATATGACTCTATATGAATGTCTCCAGCAGTGTACCAGGATGTGCAATGACTCATGAGTGACATGTATGAAAGAATTATGAATGGTGGCTTTGCCACAGATACGACGTCAACTACATGATCATGCAAAGCAGTATGACAATGATGGAGTGTGACATAATAAACGGAACGATGGAAAGTTGCATGGCAATATATCTTGGAATGGCTATGGAAGTGCCATAATAGGTAGGTATGGTGGCTGTTTTCAGGAAGGTATATGGTGGGTGTATGATACCGGCGAGGAGTGCACGGTATTAGAGAGGCTAGCAATGGTGGAAGGCTGAGATTGCGTATAATCCATGGACTCAACATTAGTCATAAAGAACTCACATACTTATTGCAAAAAATTATTAGTTATCGAAGCAAAGTACTACGCGCATGCTCCTAGGGGGATAGATTGGTAGGAAAAGGCCATCGCTCGTCCCCGACCGCCACTCATAAGGAGGACAATCAATAAACAAATCATGCTCTGACTTCATCACATAACAGTTCACCATACGTGCATGCTACGGGAATCACAAACTTCAACACAAGTATCTCTCAAATTCACAACTACTCAACTATCATCACTCTAATATCACCATCTTCATATCTCAAAACAATTATCAAGCATCAAACTTCTCATAGTATTCAATGCACTTTATATGAAAGTTTTTATTATATCTGAGGGAGTCCTGGATTAGGGGGTCTCCGGACAGATGGATTATATACTTTGGCCGGACTATTGGACTATCAAGATACACGATTGAAGAGTTCGTCTCGTGTCTGAATGGGACTCTACTTGGCGTGGAAGGCAAGCTTAGGCAATACGGATATGTATATCTCCTTTGTAACCGACCTTGTGTAACCCTAGCCCCCTCCGGTGTCTATATAAACCGGAGGGTTTTAGTCCATAGGACAACATACAATCATACCATAGGGTAGCTTCTAGGGTTTAGCCTCTCTGATCTCGTGGTAGATCTACTCTTGTACTACCCATATCATCAATATTCATCAAGCAGGACGTAGGGTTTTACCTCCATCAAGAGGGCCCGAACCTGGGTAAAACATCGTGTCCCCTGCCTCCTGTTACCATCCGCCTTAGACGCATAGTTCGGGACCCCCTACCCGAGATCCGCCGGTTTTGACACTGACATTAGTGCTTTCATTGAGAGTTCCTTTGTGTCGTCGCCGTTAGGCTTGATGGCTCCTTCTATCATTGATAGCGATGCAGTCCAGGGTGAGACTTTTCTCCCCGGACAGATCTTTGTGTTCGGCGGCTTCGCACTACGGGCCAACTCGCTTGGCCATCTGGAGCAGATCGAAAGTTACGCCCCTGGCCACCAGGTCAGGTTTGGAAGCTTAAACTACACAGCCGATATCCGTGGAGACTTGATCTTCGACGGATTCGAGCCTCTGCCTTGTCCGTCAGGCGGTCACGATGAGTACGATTTAGCTCTACCATCAGACAGTGTTCAGGAGTTCGCACCGGCAGCCGCTCCGACCCTCAATCCGGAGCCAGTTGCGCCGTCCATGGATGGGTGGATGGACCCCGCCACGGAAGCCTTATCCTCATCGGCGATCGAGCCGAACATCGACCTTACCCTCCACGAGAGTCGTGTTGTCAAACTGTCGGATCCTTCTCCGGCCACGGACTCCAAACCGCCTGCGCCCGTTCCTAGCGAATCCGATTAGGCGCCGATCATGGAGTTTACCTCCGCGGATATTTTTCAGCACTCGCCCTTTGGCGACATACTGAACTCATTAAGGTCTCTCTCCTTGTCAGGAGGATCCTGGACGAACTATGTTCGGCAGGATTGGGATGCGGATGACGAAGAAATTCACTACCCACCCACCACCCACTTAGTAGCCACTGTCGATGACTTAACCGACATGCTCGACTTCGACTCCAAAGACATCGACGGTATGGATGACGATGCGGGAGACGAAGAGAAACCACTGCCCACAGGGCACTGGACAGCCACCTAATCATACGATATATACATGATGGACACACCCAAAGAAGGCAACAGCGATGAGACAGCGGAGGACGACCCCTCCAAGAAGCAACCCAAGCGCCGACGTTAGCAGCGCCGCTCTAAGTCCCGCCAAAGAAAAAGTTGTGATACCGGCACAGGAGATAATAACACTCTGGATAGTGCCGAAGATGGCAACAATCCCCTCCAACACGATCTAGGACAGGAGGATGGAAAGGCCAGCCCTCTAGAGAGAGCGGCAGATGGAGAGGCAGAGGATGATAATTACATGCCCCCCTCCGAAGATGAGGCAAGCCTCAACGATGCCAAATTTGTCATGCTAGAGGATCCCGTCGAACAAGAGCGCTTCAAGCGCCGGCTTATATCCACGGCAAATAGCCTTAAGAAAAAGCAGCAGCAGCTTCAAGCTGATCAAGATCTGCTAGCTGATAGATGGACTGAAGTCCTCGTGGTCGAGGAATATAAACTCGAGCGCCCCTCCAAGAGTTACCCAAAATGCAGGTTGCTACCCCGACTGGAGGAAGAAGCGTATGACGCGGCTGATCGGCCACCTCGTGGCCGCGATCGAGAGGCATTCCAGTAAAAACTCAGCCTGCACCCCGACGCCATTCAAATAAAAAGGCACGGGGAAATACGCCAGACGTGCGAGACGTATTGGAGCACAAAGCAAAACATGCAAGATCGATCTACGGATCATGAGGGCGCGCCACTATGCAAGACGATAAACATCACGCCGGATATAGTAAAAGTAAGTCTGGCCGGGCCGACCACAGCGGACACGACTCATTCGAGCTGCGTCGCGACATAGCCCAGTATAGAGGCGCCGCACAGCCCCTATGCTTCACAAACGAAGTAATGGATCATCAAATCCAGAGGGTTTCAAACCCGTAAATATTGAATCATACGACGGCACAACAGATCCTGCGGTATGGATCAAGGATTTCCTCCTACACATCCACATGACCCACGGTGTTGACTTACACGCCATCAAATACCTCCCACTAAAGCTCAAAGGACCAGCGCGGCATTGGCTTAACAGCTTGCCAGCAGAGTCCATTAGCTGCTGGGAAGATCTGGAGGCCGCATTCTTTGACAACTTCCAGGGCACTTATGTGCGACCACCAGATGCCGATGACTTGAGCCACATAATTCAGCGGCCAGAAGAATAGGCCAGGCAATTCTGGACTCGGTTCCCAACAAAGAAAAATCAAATCGTCGATTGTCCGGATGCACAGACCCTAGCAGCTTTCAAACACAACATCCGCGATGAGTGGCTAGCCTGGCACCTTGGTCAGGAAAAGCCGAAATCTATGGCAGCCCTCACGACACTCATGACCCGCTTTTGTGCGGGAGAAGACAGCTGGCTGGCTCGCAGTAATAACATATCAAAGAACCATGGTACTTCGGATACCAAGGACGGCAATGGCAGGTCACATCGGAATAAACATAAGCACCGCATTAACAGCGACAATACCGAAGATACGGCAGTAATTGCCGGATTCAAAGGCTCTAAACCCGGTCAGTGGAAAAAGCCATTTAAAAGAAGCACTCTGGGCCCGTCCAGTCTGGACCGCATACTCGATCGCTCGTGCCAAATACACGGCACCCCCAACAAGCCAGCCAACCACACCAATAGGGATTGTTGGGTATTCAAGCAGGCCGGCAAGTTAATTGCCAAAAACAAAGATAAGGGGCCACATAGCGATGATGAGGAAGAGCACCGGCAGCCGAACACCGGAGGACAGAAGAGGTTCCCCCCACAAGTGCGGACGGTGAACATGATATACGCAACCCACATCCCCAAGAGGGAGCGGAAGCGTGCGCTCAGGGACGTATATGCGTTGGAGCCAGTCGCCCCAAAGTTCAACCCATGGTCCTCCTGTCCGATCACCTTCGATCGCAGGGACCACCCCACTAGTATCCATCATGGCAGATTCACCGCACTGGTCCTAGACCCAATCATCGACAGATTTCATCTCACTCGAGTCCTTATGGATGGCGGCAGCAGCCTGAACCTGCTTTACCAGGACACAGTGCGCAAAATGGGTATAGACCCCTGAAGGATCAAACCCACAAAAACGACCTTTAAAGGCGTCATTCCAGGTGTAGAGGCCCATTGCACGGGCTCAATTACACTGGAAGTGGTCTTCGGATCCCCGGATAACTTCCGAAGCGAAGAATTAATCTTCGATATAGTCCCGTTCCGCAGTGGCTATCATGCACTGCTCGGGCGAACCGCATTTTCGAAATTCAACGCGGTACCGCATTATGCATACCTCAAGCTCAAGATGCCAGGACCTCGGGGGGTCATCATAGTTAATGGAAACACAAAGCTCTCTCTCCGCACGGAGGAGCACACTGCGGCCCTCGCAGCAGAAATGCAAAGCAGCCTCTCAAGGCAATACACCAGTTCGATGTTTCAAGACCCGGACACCTTCAAGCACGCTCAGAGTAATCGGCAACTAGACTGCCTGGCACGATCTGAGCTCGCGTAGCAATGCGGCCCCCACCCCAGCCCAAGCCAAACGGCGAAATTCATGCCACGCGTACATAAGTACGCATTAAAAATACCATGGGCACAGGCGGGGAGGGGGCACAACTACGGCACGCCCCAATACGCGGCTTAAACCGCACTAGGGGCTTCCCGCTTTGTTATTTTTCTCTTTCAGGACTTTAATCTCTGGAAACCCTGTCCGGCAGCATGATTGCCGAACACATGATGCAGCAACCAAGGAGGCAGAAAGCTACGTCACACCACGGAACCCCCAGGTGGATTACGATAACGAAAGAAATATTTGCTTTAATACTATTCCTCAGCTTGCCCTTGGAACAGACATAGTCCTACTTTTTGCTTATCGCACTATCTGTGTCATTCTTCTTTAACACACCTTTTTGAATAAACAATGCATAGCATTAAGACTATTATTGCATTCTTTTTTTATATGTGTGTTCATTAATGACGCCTTGCAACCGTACACTTTGGTACGGCCAATACACCAGGGGCTTAAGTACCCCACAATATGGTGTGACAAGTCCAGACACTTTCACAAGTGCGGCACCCCAAACTTATAGCATTATATGCATCAGCTCCGAATCATGTCTTTGGTCAAATGTTGGGTTTGCCCGGCTCCTATGTTTTGGTACCTTACGTTCCGCTCTATCGGCTAAGGTAGCACTAGGAGAACTACTGCGATTGTGCCCTGGTTCTGCTGGGGTAAGCACCTCAGTAGAGAAAGCTAAAACTGACTGTCATGATAAGGCGAGAGACTGGTCGCTGTTCGGCGAGGTTTCGAGTCCATAAAGACTTATGCCGCTTAGAGCGAGGAGCCGGTCCTGTCCGGCTTAAAGGCGTGTATCGCGCCCCGAATTCGGCCTTCCGAATACCAGGGGCTTCGCCGAAATTTAAAATTATAGAATTATATGGCTAAGTGAGAGTGATAAAGCATTATTAGTCCGGTTGCCTTGTTCACTGTGCTGAGCACCTCCCTCGAAGGACCCAAAAATGGGAACAAGTGTGCTCAGGTTTATCCCGAACACCCCAGCACTCGTGGCATGGGGGCAGATGCCGAGGACTAGCCATCTCTCAGATTGGATAAACAGCCAAACAGAAGGTAATATTTTAAGTTCAAACAGGTGTTGCATAGCGCATATGAAACAAGTTTTCATCATACAGGATCACACGAGCAAGTTTACTCAAATATTACATCCTTTGGACATTCATCTGCTACAAGACGGGCACCCTTCAAGACACCTTGATAATAAATTTCGGGGGTGCGATGCTCCTTGCCCTGCGGTGGTCCTTCCTTGATCAGCTTTACGACGTCTAGCTTGGCCCATTGCACCTTCACACGGGCGAAAGCCCGGCGTGCACCTTCGATGCAGATGGACCGCTTGATGACTTCCAGCCGTGGGCAGGCATCCACAAGCCACCTCACCAGGCCGAAGTAGCTGTTCGGAAGGGCGTCGCCAGGCCATAGCCGGACTATAAGGCCCTTCATGGCCTGTTCGGCCGCCTTGGGTAGCTCGACCAGCTGCTTTAGCTGGTCGCTCAGAGGCATCAGGTGTTCGGTCCCAGTATACTAAGACTACAACAGCTTCTCCGTTGAGCTTCCCTCCTCGGCTGGTAAAACTGTGCAGCATCCGACACGCTGCGGGGCAAATCTGTGAATGCTCCTGGAGAGCTCCGGATTCGGGTAAGTAATAGGTAATTTACTCTCACATGCTTGCTTTGCATATAGAATACCTTACCCGCCGCCATTTTCTTCATCGCGTCAATCTCCTAGAGGGCCTTTTAGGCTTCGGCCTTGGCACTATTCGCGCTCTCGAGGGCCGCGGCAAGCTCAGACTCTCGCGTCTTCGAGTCAAGCTCCAACGCCTCGTGCTTCGTCACGAGAGCCTGGAGCTCTTGCTGCACCTCGCCCACCCGAGCCTCTTGCCTTTCACGCTCGGTGCGCTCCTTGGCCGCTTTATCTTCGGCCTCGGATAGCGCTTGCTTTAGGGTCGCCACTTCGGTCATGGCCCCTGGCAAATTCATGGTGATCCTGTCATTTTGCAATTGCATTCTTTTTATACATATCCATAGACTAGGTACTACTTACCTTTGTTCTCCTCGAGCTGCCTCTTATGTTGACATACGCATATGCATATTGACATACTTATATTAGACTCCTGCGATATTGCTTGATCCTCTGCTCGGCTTTTCTTTGTGAACACCGAACAGAGCATCAGGGGCTACTGTCTATGCAGTAATATTTTTCCTATATTTTAAACACTTACCTCAAAGCCTGTTAGAAGGCTGACACAGGCTTCAGTCAATCCGCTCTTGGCGGACTGAACCTTCTGGACCACCGCACTCATAATAGTACGGTGCTCCTCGTCGATGGAAGCGCTGCGAAGCGCTCCCAGCAGATTGTCTGGCGCCTCTGGATGGACAGAGGTCACCGGCATAGGCGTCTTGCCGCTCTTGGAAGGAGGCCGCCTGCCCGAGTCCGGAACCACTGGAGGTTCCGGCATGGTGTTCGGCTGAGGGCCGAACTCGGAGCCCTCAGGGGCCTTGTTCCCTCTGCTCCCGGAGTCCGGAAGGTCGCCTTGAGGCGCCTCTGGGACTATCTCCCCTCGACCCGGTGCCTCTTGAGACAATACCTCAGCGTCGTCCGCAGGGCAAGGGGAGGTGGCGGTCGAAAGTGGATCGCTATCCATATCCGATGAGCCTAGGGAGCCGTCCGACGATACATCGATACGGGCTCGTGCTGGCCTGCATAATCATATTCGGCGTTAGGGGAAGTAGTGCGACAAAGGAATGCTATGAGTTACTCTGGTATCCGAATACTTACGACTTCGCCAGGGGCTTGGCCCTGAGCAGCCACTCGTCTTCACCTTCGGCGGTGGTGGTGGAACTGTCTGGAAGGAGAGTCCTTCCCTTCTTGGACCCTTCGGCCTCCCCAGTTGGGGCGGCCTTCCTTTTCCTGTCTCCCCCAACTAAAGGGGAGCATCTTCTTCTTCCTCCTCGTCTTCAGGGGAGGAGTGTGTCGCAGAGTTATCGGACAATGAGTCCGATGACGCCTGGCGTCGGGAACTCTTTCGGGTTCCCTTGGCCTTCTTGGTCTTCTCCGGCACCTTATAAGGGGCCGGAGTCAGCATCTCCGTAAGGAGAGCGTCCGCAGTGTCTTCGGGCAGAGGGGCTGGACAGTTAATCTGCCCCGACCTCTCCACTCAGTCCTGTCAAAGGCATGGAGATCAGACCCCGCGCATAATTAACCTAGGGGAAATAAAATATCCTACTGGATGTATAGAACTCACCGAATGCGCTCGGCTCTTCGCGCTTAGCCCGCGGTTGTCGGCGAGGGAGGGAGGGACCTCGGCGCCCTTGAATAGCACCTTCCAGGCATCCTCGTGTGTTGTGTCGAAGAGCCTGTTCAGAGTTTGGTGATGGGCCGGGTCGAACTCCCACAAGTTGAAAGCCCGTCGTTGACACGGGAGGATCCGGCGGATGAGCATGACCTGGACTATGTTGACGAGTTTGAGCTTCTTGCTCACCATGTTTTGGATACATGTTTGGAGTCCGGTCAGCTCTACCGAACTACCCCAGGACAGGCCCTTCTCTTGCCAGGAGGTGAGCCGCGTGGGGATGCCAGATCGGAACTCGGGGGCCGCTGCCCATTCGGGGTCACGCGGCTCGGTGATATAGAACCACCCCGATTGTCACCCCTTTACGGTCTCCACGAAGGAGCCCTCGAGCCAGGTGGCGTTGGGCATCTTGCCCAACATGGCACCTCTGCACTCCACCTAGCGGCCGCTCACTACCTTCGGCTTGACATTAAAGGTCTTCAGCCATAAGCCGAAGTGGGCTGAATGCGGAAAAAGGCCTCGCACACGACGATAAACGCCGAGATATTGAGGATGAAGTTCGGGGCCGGATCGTGGAAATCCAGGCTGTAGTAGAACATGAGCCCCCGGACGAATGGGTGGAGAGGGAATCCCAGTCCGCGGAGGAAATGGGTAAGGAACACAACCCTCTCATGAGGCCTTGGGGTGGGGATGAGCTGCCCCTCATCTGGGAGCCGGTGCGCGATGTCGTCGGGCAGGTATCCGGCTCTCCTCAGCTTCTTGATGTGTCCCTCCATAATGGAGGAGACCATCCACCTGCCTCCCGCTCCGGACATGGTTGGAGAGGGTTGAGGTGGGAAGTGCGGACTTGGGCGCTGGAGCTCGAGTGTGCGAAAATGGATGAGCAAAGGAGGAAGAAGGCGTGGGTGAAAAGGTGAATCCTTATCCCTTTATATGGGCGGACGAAACTATGCGTCCTCACTAGCCTGGTAAAACTCGCTTATCCCCCAAGCGCCGTAATCGATGGCGCGGTTGAGTTACCCACGCCCGTATTGATGAGAATCCCGTAATAAGGGGGACACGATCTCTGCTTTGACAAGACGTGTCAAAAAACTACCTCGCGTTATGTGCGGAGCTAGTTAAAGGAAACGGTTCGAGTAATCACCGGGCCATGGCTTAATGTCGTGTTGCCAAAACAAGTTAGCAGATTAGATTTGTGGAAATATTATTCTCTCTATGGTGGTATGTGAAACTTATTTTGCAGGGTCGGACACTATCCTTGTATTCAAATTCTTCCGTGGTGTATTCGGAGGAGGAACCCGCCTTGCAATGCCGAAGACAATACTGCGCGCCGTACTCATCGTCATTGAAAGCCTGGTTCAGGGGCTACTGAGGGAGTCCTGGATTAGGGGGTCTCTGGACAGCCGGATTATATCATTTGGCCGGACTGTTGAACTATGAAGATACAATATTGAAGACTTCGTCTCGTGTCCAGATGGGACTCTACTTGGCGTGGAAGGCAAGCTTAGGCAATACGGATATGTATATCTCCTCCTTTGTAACCGACCTTGTGTAACCCTAGCCCCTCCGGTGTCTATATAAACCAGAGGGTTTTAGTCCGTAGGACAACATACAATCATACCATAGGCTAGCTTCTACGGTTTAGCCTCTCTGATCTCGTGGTAGATCTACTCTTGTACTACCCATATCATCAATATTAATCAAGCAGGACGTAGGGTTTTACCTCCATCAAGAGGGCCTGAACCTGGGTAAAACATCGTGTTCCCTGCCTCCTGTTACCATCCGCCTTAGACGCATAGTTCGGGACCCCCTACCCGAGATCCGCCAGTTTTGACACCGACAATATCCCTCTTGGATGCCCATCATATTAGGACTAAATTCATAACCAAAGAAAATTACCATGCTGTTTAGGACTCTCAAAATAATATAAGTGAAGCATAAGAGTTCATCTATTTCTATAAAATAAAACCACCACCGTGCTCTAGAAAGATATAAGTGAACCACTAGAGAAAATGACAAACTACTCCAAAAGATATAAGTGAAGATCAATGAGTAGTCGAATAATTATGCAACTATGTGAAGACTCTCTAACATTTAATAATTTCAGATCTTGGTATTTTATTCAAACAGCAAGCAAAACAAAATAAAATAAATTGACGCTCGAAGCAAAACACATATCATGTGGTAAATAAAAATATAGCTCCAAGTAAAGTTACCGATGAACGAAGACGAAAGAGGGGATGCCTTCCGGGGAATCCCCAAGCTTAGGCTTTTGGTTGTCCTTGAATATTACCTTGGGGTGCCTTGGGCATCCCCAAGCTTAGGCTTGCCACTCCTTATTCCATAGTCCACCGAATCTTCACCCAAAACTTGAAAGCTTCACAACACCAAACTTAACAGAAAACTCGTGAGCTCCGTTATCGAAAGAAAGCAAAACACCACTTCAATGTACTGTAATGAACTCATTCTTTATTTATATTGGTGTTAAACATACTGTATTCCAACTTCTCTATGGTTTATAAACTCTTTTACTAGCCACAGACTCATCAAAATAAGTAAACAACACATGAAAAGCAGAATCTATCAAAAACAGAACAGTCTGTAGTAATCTGTAACTAACGCAAACTTCTGGAACCCCAAAAATTCTAAAATAAATTGCCGGATGTGAGGAATTTCTCTATTAATCATCTGCTAAAATAATTAACTAAATAGCGCTCTCCAATAAAAATGGCAGCAATTCTCGTGAGCGCTAAAGTTTCTGTTTTTTACAGTAAGATCAACAAGACTTTCCCCAAGTCTTCCCAACGGTTCTACTTGGCACAAACACTCATTAAAACATAAAAACTCAATCATAACAGAGGCTAGATAAATTATTTATTACTAAACAGGAACAAAAAGCAAGGAACAAAAATAAAGTTGGGTTGCCTCCGACAAGCGCTATCGTTTAACGCCCCCAGCTAGGCATGATGATTTCAATGATGCTCACATAAAGGATAAGAATTGGAACATAAAGAGAGCATCATGAAGAATACGAATAGCACATTTAAGTCTAACCCTCTTCATATGCATAGGGATTTTGTGAGCAAACAACTTACGGGAACAATAATCAACTAGCATAGGATGGCAAAACAAGCATAACTTCAAAACTTTAAGCACATAGAGAGGAAACTTGATATTATTGCAATTCCTACAATCATATGTTCCTCCCTCATAGTAATTTTCAGTAGCATCATGAATGAATTCAACAATAAAACCAGCACCTAAAGCATTCTTTTCATGATCTACAAGCATAGAAATTTTATTACTCTCCACATAAGCAAAATTCTTTTCATTTGGAATAGTGGGAGTATCATAAGAAACTTGAATACTATAAATTGTTTCCACATTAAAAGAGTAATGTTTAGAAAAAAGGTAATCATAATCATGACAAGTTTTACAAATATAATCACCACTACTTTTTATAGCATATGTGTCATCGCAATAATCATCATAAGTAGCAACTTTGTTCTCATCCTAATCGATGCAAACCTCTTCCAAGATAGTAGAATCATCACTAAATAAAGTAATGACCTCTCCAAATCCACTTTCATAATTATCATAATAATATTCAACATCCTCCAAAATAGTGCGATCATTACTTCCTAAAGTTGACACTCTTCCAAACCCACTTTCATCAATATAATCATCATAAGTAGGAGGCATGCTATCATCATTATAAATTTGCATATCAAAACTTGGGAGACTAAAAATATCATCTTCATTAACCATACCATCCCCAAGCTTGGGCGTAACACCCACGATGCGGCTATATCTCCCACGTGTCGAAGCACGACTTAGATGCATAACCGCATAGTAGGCATGTCGCAAGAGGGGTAATCTTTACACATCCCATGTACTGAATAAGAAAGGGATAAAGAGTTGGCTTACAACCGCCACTTCACACAATACATAAATATAGCATTACATCATCTAGAATACAATCAAGGTCCGACTACGGAACCAACATAAAGAAAAGAGAACCCCAATTACTAGATCCCCGATCGCCCCAACTGGGCTCCACTACTGATCAACAGGAAAACAACACAACACAACGAACAAGGACTTCATTGAGCTCCCACCTGATCTGGGTTGCACCACCTGCACTGACATCAACGGCACCTGCAACTGTTTGGAAGTATCTGTGAGCCACGGGGACTCAGCAATCTCACACCCGCAAGATCAAGACTATTTAAGCTTATGGGTAGGAAAGGGTAGTGAGGTGGAGCTGCAGCAAGCACTAGCATATATGGTGGCTAACATACGCAAATAAGAGCAAGAAGATAAGCAAAGCAACGGTTGTGAACTAGAAGTGATCAAGAAGTGATCCTGAAACTACTTACGCACAAACATAACTCCAAAACCGTGTTCACTTCTCGGACTCCGCCGAGAAGGGACCATCACGGCTACACACACGGTTGATGCATTTTAATTAAGTTAAGTGTCAAGTTCTCTACAACCGGATATTAACAAATTCCCATATGCCCATAACCGTGGGCATGGCTTTCAAAAGTTCAAACCCTGCAGGGGCGTCCCAACTTAGCCCATCACAAGCTCTCACGGTCAACGAAGGATATTCCTTCTCCCAGGAAGACCCGATCAGACTCGGAATCCTGGTTACAAGACATTTCGACAATGGTAAAACAAGACCAACAAAGCCGCCCAAATGTGCCGACAAATCCCGATAGGAGCTGCACATATCTCGTTCTCAGGGCACAACGGATTGTCCAAGATTCCGGTAGGCCAGCCCAGAGTTGCCCCTTGTGGCCACCGGCTGCTGACAGGTTGGACCAACACTCAGAGGAGCACTGGCCCGGGGGCTTAAAATAAAGATGACCCTCGGGAGCGCGGCTCCCAAGGGAAAAAGGCTTAGGTGGCAAATGGTAAACCCAAGGTTGGGCCTTGCTGGAGGAGTTTTATTCAAGGCGAACTGTCAAGGGGTTCCCATTATAACCCAACCGCGTAAGGAACACAAAATCAAGGAACATAACACCGGTATGACGGAAACTAGGGCGAGAAGAGTGGGACAAAACACCAGGCATAAGGCCGAGCCTTCCACCCTTTACCAAGCATATAGATGCATTAATTAAATAAGAGATAATAATGATATCCCAACAATATCCATGTTCCAAACATAGAACAAACTTCAGATTCACCTGCAACTAGCAACGCTATAAAAGGGGTTGAGAAAAAGCGGTCACATAGCCAAACAACGAGGCTTGACATGGCAAAATGGGAGGCATGATAAAGCAAGTGGTAGGTATCACGGCATAGCAATAGATCGAGCAACTAGCAAGCAAATATAGAAGTGATTTCGAGGGTATGGTCATCTTGCATGAGATCCCGCAAGGAAGAAGAACGAGTCCGTGAAGAAGACAAATGGACGTTGTCGAACGGATCCTCACAAACGCGACGTTGTCGGACTAACCCGAAGAGGCAACGCCGGAAAGAAGCAAACAACATGGTAAACAACCATCACATAATCATGGCATGAAGCACAACCAAGTATGATGCATGTCCGGTTTAATGAAGCATGGCATGGCAAAGTGCACAAACAAACCTACAAATTAAGTGGAGGCCAATATGCAACGGAGTTGCATATTGAAGAAAATACCACATTTAGTTCTCTCTCGTTTAGGTACCCAACAATATTAAATGTTGTTAATCATGGCAAGAGGTGAAGCAAATGAAAACTACCTATCTAGGCAAGTTTAAATGAGGCCGGAACAACAAACATGTCCGGAAAATCCTCATATGCATTTAGCAATTTTAATGCAAACAACAAGTTTAACCATTATAAATGTTGTTATCATGATGCGGATGACATGTGCAAGTTTATGCAATTTTTATGAAAATGTTCCCATTAGCGTGATATGAAGCATTTGTCATCGTGGCGGAAACGAAAGGGGTGCCACATCAACGATAATGAAATTGATGCCAAGGCAACATTCCGGGTTCCGGTAACTCGATTGAGATGCCAGTGCAAAAGAGAGTGTGATGGGAGCGGGTCATGCGATGAACGGTGGGGTGCTCCCGGTTACCGGGTTCCCACGGGTTAGCGGCAAACGAGGAGGACCGAGCAAGTCACAACTCGGACACGGTGCAAACATAGGGTGCAACTCATACAACACACGGCATGCATGCGGTCCACGGGCGGTCTTCTCGGGGTTATACCTTCCAAAGGAGCATTCCCAGAGCGGTTCGAGTTCGTAGAGGAAGTAGTGGTTCACGTTCGATGAGCGGTAGTGGTACACGGTCGTCATCAGACTTGGCGTCACATCGTGTAGTTGTACACATTCCGTAGATGTTCATGTCATCGGTGTCGTGGTACTTGGGGTCTTCAGACTTGCCGATCCCGTTCTTGCGACAGTCGTAGTGGAAGTAGTAGTGCTATCGTTCATCTGTGATCACCGGGATGGTAGTGGAAGTAGAGACACACGATGTCTTGTCGAAAATCACGGCGGCGGTAGTTGTACACATGTTGTAGTCGAACTTAATGGAACCAATGTCCTCGAAGGTAGTCGTGGTACTCGTCGCGTTCCGAAACCGAAGTGGTACTTGGCAATATCCGGGACGGTCTCGGGTTTCGATGCGGTGTAGTGGTACATGTCAACGATCATCGTGGTACTTTGTTCCGGTCCTATAGTCGTACTAGCCATCGGTGGACCTTCGAGGGACTTGCGTATCCGAAGGGGGTACTTGGCGATCGACGGACGTCAAGGTACTTGATGGTCTGGGTCTTGGCGTATCCAAAACGGTCATCGGTGATGGAACTTGGCGAATCCCAGGGACGCTCAGGTCTGTGCGGGACCTGGTTTTTCTGTCCAGTACAGAGAGTTGCGGGTCTTGTCATCCATGCGGCCGACAGCGGGCCACGCGAGGAAGAGGCCAAGAAGGCGAACTTAGGCAGCGTTGTGCGGGGGGTAGTGGCGTCAGGGCATGGTCGGCGGACAGAGCAGCTTCGACGACGGCAAGGTAGCAGCGGGATGCAGCAGGAGGAGAAGAAGACGGCGCAACGCTCGCATGAGACGAGGAGGAAGCAGGGGCATAGGCGCGGCGCTCCAGTTGAGGGACTTGTCGCGCAGGGGCGTCGTGGGGATGGCGCTGGTCATCTCCTCCAACGAAGCATGAACGACGGACGAGCGGGCGACCTTCGGGCGACGGAGGGGAGTCCTGCCGGTGTGGTGGCGCGCTGAATGGGCGAGGAAAGGCAGGGGCGCGCGGCTGGCGTTCATGAGCGCGAGGGCTCCGTGGCGCTGGGAGGACGGCGCTAGGAGTTGCGTCCCTATTCGCGATCGAGGAGAGGGAGAGAGATGGGGATCGGGCCAGAGGCTCTGCTGCTCGTGCGTGTGTTGTGTGTGTGGCGGCGCAGGGAAACGAGGGAGAGGGGTCGAGGGAGGCTAGGGTAGCGAGGGGAGAGGCTGGGCCTTGGACTAGGTGGGTCGCCTGGCTGCTGGCTGCGGGAAACGATGGCCTGGGTGGGCCGGCTTGGTGGGAGGCCCAAGTGGCCAGCAGTGCATGCTCTCTCTGTCTCTCTTATTCCCTATTTCCTTTTCTTTTAATACCGCCCATAAATAGACAGCTGTCAAAAGGGAAAAAGGTCAGGGATGTCGGGGATGAATTTGAAAGAAGTGAGAATATTTCTAGACTCGAGGAATTATGAAGGATTTGAATAAACTTGTTTGGGCATTTTCCAGGAGAGAAAAATAATTCAAGTTTGAATTAGGTTCAAACTTGAGCCATTTTTGAATCCAACCAAAACAAGTCCAAAGGATCTGAAAATTGGAGGAGGTGGTCCTGGCACGGTCTAGAATTTATAGGAAAAGAATAGACATTAATAGAGAAGTGGAAAGTGGGACTTGCAAAAGACAGGAAAAAGAAGGAAAGGAGAAGGAGATGATGCATGGGACAAAGGCATGGGGAAGTATTTTGCAAGTGTGTCAAGGTAATTCCACATGAATGGAATATTTTTATATAGCTCCCTAATATTGGGAGGATATGTTATAAAGAGAATCACCATGTGAATTCCATCGATTTAAATGGATCGAAGATCCATACGATTTGATTGTTGAGAAAAAGATGGCATGATGACATGATGCAATGCACATGATGCAAAGAAAAATGCAACAAGCAAAAAAAATCACACAATGAATCTCGAAAACCCTGGAAGGCATATGAAGCTCCGGTCTTGGGGCGTCACAACACTCCACCACTACAAGAGGATCTCGTCCCGAGATCTAGCATGGCACCGGATAGAAAACGGAAGAGGAAGAGGTAAAACAAAGTTGCTTCTTTGACAAACGAGTGAAACCAGAGAACCTTGAGAGGTTAAACAGTTTTGAGAAGAGAATACAACGGAGATGAACGAGGTTGAAAACACTCCGTTAGAAAGGAGGAACAAGGAACATTACGGGAACCTCGTAGGTTGACAGACATAAGAAAAGGGCTACAATGGACAAGAAGTACATGCAAGCACTCCGGTTGAAATGGGATGTACAAGGAACGAGAAAAATCAATTACGACAACACTTCGGTTAAAACAAGATAGAGAGGGAAAACGAATGATATAATTTGGGCAGCACTCCGACTGTAAATGAAAGGGATTGAATATTAACTTGAGAAGATTGGGTGATACTTGATGACATCAACAACACACTGCCTTCGGAACTATTGAAAGAATGGCACAATGGGTAAGAATGATTTCAGACAGCACTCCGGTTGAGAAGGAAGGCAAAACTTGATAAGCTGAGAGAACTTGAATGAAGGACACGACACTCCGGTTGAATGGATAGACAAAGGAAAGAGCATGATCTTGGCAAAACGAGATGATAGGACGGAGAGAGCAACAACACCATGCCTCCGGAACAAATGAATGGAAAACTAGATGGTTGGAAAGAAAAGAACGGAGAAGAAGAATGACAACTCTTGCAAATAAAATTGAAAGAGCATGCTGACGAAGAAAAGGTTGAACGGCGTTTATCGAAAACCAACAACGGAATGAATAAGCTTGTAGTGGGCTTATGGAAAACATCTCAAAATTATGAGGTGAAATTCTGCCACTAACAAAAACAATAGATTGGATTGATATCAATAAGGAGAGACGAACCACCATGTAGAGCCTTCGTGAAGAAATCCGGTAATAAAAAGGATAACGAAAAGAAAGAGAAGTTGAAAACACAAGGTGAAGCCTTGCGATGATTTAGATGGAGATTCACGACGAGATAATGCGGAAGACCTAGAACTCCAGAAAAGAAAGTTCAACAAATGAAATCAAGAATTTGATGAGCCTCCGGAATAAGGAATTAATCACTTGGATGAAACTAAAATAAGAATCACATTATGCTTATCCTTCACCAATTTAAATTGATGATAACCAACGGATTTGGCATACTACTTATTCTCGTGGAAAGGATTAAAGAGAGGTATAGCTTAAACTTGAGAAGGTCTTCAACGAACCACCGGTAGGATTGGAAACGAACGAAACAGCCGGTAAGAACTTGAAAACGAACAAAGATACTTGGAGAAATTTAGATACAAGAGAATGAAGAGATCAACAGTTAATTAGATAATACTTGCATGATGCACCGGTATGATTTGGAGGATGAGAGTTGAAAGCTGAGGATGAATAAACCAGAAATGATGGCCTTCGGATAATCAAACTGGAAAGAATCTTGAATAGTTCCGGATGGGTGAAAAGAATTCTCACAATCAAAAACAATTATGAGAGGATGACCTCAAACTAGAACCACGAATCTTTGAAGAGAATGGGGCAAAATTTAAGAGAAACTCTTCTTCAGTCTTCAAATGCAGAGAATGATGATGAGAAAGACCACCATGGATTGTTGAGGCACTCCGGAATGAAAAATTAGAAAGGTTGAACCAACGATGAAAAGAATTTGAAAGATCTTGGAGAAAGACATTTCACTAATGACAAACTCATTCTTACGTCAAACTAGAAATGAATTTGAGAAGTAACTCCGGAAAGAATTAGAAGAGTCAGGTAAGATCCTGGGAAAAGACCTGTGGGTTAGGGCCCACTCAAAAAATACAACGTTGAACGATGTAAAAGAGAGATTGCGCCAGTTGAATTAAATGGCTTGAATGAGATAACAACCTCGAAATAGTTTGAATTGAATACAGAGTGGAAACACGAATCTTCGAGATATCTTGAGCACTCTGGAATAGTTGAATAGCGAGAAGTGGATGATTTAGAGGTGCACCGACACGAGAAAACATTTGAAACAAGGAAAGGATATGATCGACAAAGCTTGACTTGAATCCACCGGAGAAGAAACTGAGTTCAGAGTGACGAACTTGAGGCTTCCTTAGTATCTTCATGAGAATCACCGGATAAGAACATGAAGGAAAACAATGGAGAGACTTCCATCAATAAAATGGATAGTTGATTAAGAAATCTGAATTCTTGAAGAAAAAGGGTGGGAGGGCGGGAAAAACAAAGGCAACTTGGGACGAATGAAACAAATAACGTTGAGAAGACTTGAGTTGATCTTGCGGATGTTGAAAAAGATCGGATCCACTTGAAGAGAAAAACACGCCGGTTGAAAAGGATTGACATGACAATCATGATTATCATGAAGGATTAGTATACACATAGAAATATGAGAACACCGTTTAGGAAAGGTATGGAATCAACACTTGACTTCGAAGCAACTCGAATACCACAACTGAAAACAAAAACAAAGGATTGGCTTGCAGAATAAGCCGGAACAAACATATGATAGAGATTTCGTCCGAAGTTTTTGTGGTGGGGCCCACACGGTCTCGATCGTACAGCACCATCATGTACAAGGCAGTGCACATGACATACGAAGCGTCCCCGAGTCATCATGGACAAGGACTCTTTAAGACACAACGAGACCACTGTAAAACCAACCGTCGATAGGCGGACCACTAGACGTCAAACCCCAATCTCATATCATGCATCTGTCAGAAAGATATCCTAGGATCTACTTGAATTCCCACTTATAAACTCCTGAAACTTTTTGGTTATGAAATCAGGTGTTGGGGTTACAGGGGAAGCATAATATCTCACCCAAACTAACAATTCCTACATCCAGCTGTATCCATCCTTCAACACATAACCAAGAAACCTTCAAAAATTGTTTACCTCAACCTTTGAAAAGCATCCGTTATACGAGTTATGGCAATACTCCCGAACTCCCGCCCCAGTACTGGGTGGCATTGAGGTTATCTCACCAACAACTGCATAAAAGAGATTTTTGATGTCGGCGAAACTCAGGTATTCTAGAACTACAATGATAAAATTGTGACGACAACACCTCGAAGCCCAACTCCCCGGGACACTGCCACAACCCCTAAATGTCAGGAGGCACCAAGAACAATGTTCTCGTCACAAAACCATCGGAACGATTCCAAGATACCCGCGTGATCCTAAAAAAATTCGTGAAATTTGAGGAGAGAAGAGTCAAAATTCTACGTCAGGAGGCCTCACCAGAGCGACGAAGGGACTAAGGAGTAAAAAGAATCCTACTCTCCGATATATATAATCCTATAAGACTCAAAACATTTTTCTAGACTCAACAACGCCAGCGATTCGATCAAGCAGGGGGCTCCTACATCGGGGAAGGCTCTGATTACCAACTTGTAACACCCACGATGCAGCTATATCTCCCATGTGTCGGAGCACAACTTAGAGGCATAACTGCATAGTAGGCATGTCGCAAGAGGGGTAATCTTTACACATCCCATGTACTGAATAAGAAAGGGATAAAGAGTTGGCTTACAATCGCCACTTCACACAATACATAAATATAGCATTACATCATCTAGAATACAATCAAGGTCCGACTACGGAACCAACATAAAGAAAAGAGAACCCCAATTACTAGATCCCCGATCGCCCCAACTGGGCTCCACTACTGATCAACAGGAAAACAACACAACACAACGAACAAGGACTTCATTGAGCTCCCACCTGATCTGGGTTGCACCACCTGCACTGACATCAACGGCACCTGCAACTGTTTGGAAGTATCTATGAGCCACGGGGACTCAGCAATCTCACACCCGGAAGATCAAGACTATTTAAGCTTATGGGTAGGAAAGGGTAGTGAGGTGGAGCTGCAGCAAGCACTAGCATATATGGTGGCTAACATACGCAAATAAGAGCAAGAAGAGAAGCAATGCAACGGTTGTGAACTAGAAGTGATCAAGAAGTGATCCTGAAACTACTTACGCACAAACATAACTCCAAAACCGTGTTCACTTCCCGGACTCCGCCGAGAAGGGACCATCACGGCTACACACACGGTTGATGCATTTTAATTAAGTTAAGTGTCAAGTTCTCTACAACCGGATATTAACAAATTCCCATATGCCCATAACCGTGGGCACGGCTTTCAAAAGTTCAAACCCTGCAGGGGTGTCCCAACTTATCCCATCACAAGCTCTCACGGTCAACGAAGGATATTCCTTCTCCCAGGAAGACCCGATCAGACTCGGAATCCTGGTTACAAGACATTTCGACCATGGTAAAACAAGACCAACAAAGCCGCCCAAATGTGCCGACAAATCCCGATAGGAGCTGCACATATCTTGTTCTCAGGGCACAACGGATTGTCCAAGATTCCGGTAGGCCAGCCCAGAGTTGCCCCTTGTGGCCACCGGTTGCTGACAGGTTGGACCAACACTCAGAGGAGCACTGGCCCGGGGGTTTAAAATAAAGATGACCCTCGGGAGCGCGGCTCCCAAGGGAAAAAGGCTTAGGTGGCAAATGGTAAACCCAAGGTTGGGCCTTGCTGGAGGAGTTTTATTCAAGGCGAACTGTCAAGGGGTTCCCACTATAACCCAGCCGCGTAAGGAACGCAAAATCAAGGAACATAACACCAGTATGACGGAAACTAGGGCAGCAAGAGTGGAACAAAACACCAGGCATAAGGCCGAGCCTTCCACCCTTTACCAAGCATATAGATGCATTAATTAAATAAGAGATAATAATGATATCCCAAAAATATCCATGTTCCAAACATAGAACAAACTTCAGATTCACCTGCAACTAGCAACGCTGTAAGAGGGGCTGAGAAAAAGCGGTAACATAGCCAAACAACGGTTTGCTAGGAAGGTGGGTTAGAGGCTTGACATGGCAAAATGGGAGGCATGATAAAGCAAGTGGTAGGTATCACGGCATAGCAATAGATCGAGCAACTAGCAAGCAAAGATAGAAGTGATTTCGAGGGTATGGTCATCTTGCATGAGATCCCGCAAGGAAGAAGAACGAGTCCGTGAAGAAGACAAACGGACGTTGTCGAACGAATCCTCACAAACGCGACGTTGTCGGAATAACCCGAAGAGGCAACACCGGAAAGAAGCAAACAACATGGTAAACAACCATCACATAATCATGGCGTGAAGCACAACCAAGTATGATGCATGTCCGATTTAATGAAGCATGGCATGGCAAAGTGCACAAACAAACCTACAAATTAAGTGGAGCCCAATATGCAACGGAGTTGCATATTGAAGAAAACACCACATTTAGTTCTCTCTCGTTTAGGTACCCAACAATATTAAATGTTGTTAATCATGGCAAGAGGTGAAGCAAATGAAAACTACCTATCTAGGCAAGTTTAAATGAGGCCGGAACAACAAACAACATGTCCGGAAAATCCTCATATGCATTTAGAAATTTTAATGCAAACAACAATTTTAACCATTATAAATGTTGTTATCATGATGCGGATGACATGTGCAAGTTTATGCAATTTTTATGAAAATGTTCCCATTAGCGTGATATGAAGCATTTGTCATCATGGCGGAAACGAAAGGGGTGCCACATCAACGATAATGAAATTGATGCCAAGGCAACATTCCAGGTTTCGGTAACTCGATTGAGATGCCGGTGCAAAAGAGAGTGTGATGGGAGCGGGTCATGCGATGAATGGTGGGGTGCTCCCGGTTACCGGGTTCCCACGGGTTAGCGGCAAACGAGGAGGTCCGATCAAGTGACAACTCGGACACGATGCAAATATAGGGTGCAACTCATACAACACATGTCATGCATGCGGTCCACGGGTGGTCTTCTCGGGGTTATACCTTCCAAAGGAGCATTCCCAGAGCGGTTTGAGTTCGTAGAGGAAGTAGTGGTTCACGTTCAAGGAGCGGTAGTGGTACACGGTCATCATCAGACTTGGCGTCACATCGTGTGGTCGTACACATTCCGTAGATGTTCATGTCATTGGTGTCGTGGTACTTGGGGTCTTTAGACTTGTCGGTCCCGTTCTTGCGACAGTCGTAGTGGAAGTAGTAGTGCTATCGTTCATCTGTGATCACCGGGATGGTAGTGGAAGTAGAGACACATGACGTCTTGTCGAAAATCACGGCGGCGGTAGTTGTACACATGTTGTAGTCGAACTTGATGGAACCAATGTCCTCGAAGGTAGTCGTGGTACTCGTCGCGTTCCGAAACCGAAGTGGTACTTGGCAATATCCGGGACGGTCTCGGGTTTTGGTGCGGTGTAGTGGCACATGTCAACGGTCATCGTGGTACTTCGTTCCTATCCTGTAGTCGTACTAGGCATCGGTGGACCTTCGAGGGACTTGCGTATCCGAAGGGGGTACTTGGCGATCGACGGACGTCGAGGTACTTGATGGTCCGGGTCTTGGCGTATCCAAAACGGTCATCGGTGATGGAACTTGGCGAATCCCAGGGACGCTCAGGTCGGTGCGGGACTTGGTCTTGCTATCCAGTACAGAGAGTTGCGGGGCTTGGCGTCCATGCGGCCGACAACGGGCCACGCGAGGAAGAGTCCAAGAGGGCAAACTTAGGCAGCGTTGTGCGGGAGGTAGCGGCGTCAGGGCATGGTCGGCGGACGGAGCAGCTCCGGCGATTGCAAGGCAGTAGTGGGATGTGGCAGGAGGAGAAGAAGACGGCGTGACGCTCGCCGGTGGCGAGGAAGAAGCAGGGGCGTAGGCGCGGCACTCTAGTTGAGGGACTTGTCGCGCAGGGGCATCGTGGAGATGGTGCTGGTCATCTCCTCCAGCGAAGCACGAACGACGGACGAGCGGGCGACCTTCCGGCGGTGGAGGGGAGTCAATGCCGGTGTGGTGGCACACCGAACGGGCGAGGAAAGGTAGGGGCGCGTGGCTGGTGTTCACGAGCGCGAGGGCTCGGTGGCGCTGGGAGGACGGCGCTGGGAGCTACGGCCCTATTCACGAGCGAGGAGAGGGAGAGAGATGGGGATCGGGCCAGAGGCTCTGCTTCTCGTGCATGTGTTGTGTGTGTGGCGGCGTAGGGAAATGAGGGATAGGGGTCGAGCGAGGCTAGGGTAGCGAGGGGAGAAGCTGGGCATTGGACCAGGTGGGTCATCTGGCTGCTGGCTGTGGGAAACGATGGCCTGGGTGGGCCAGCTTGGTGGGAGGCCCAAGTGGCCAGCAGTGCATGCTCTCTCTCTCTCTCTCTCTCTCTCTCTCTCTCTTATTCCCTATTTCCTTTTCTTTTAATACTGCCCATAAATGGACATCCGTCAAAAGGGAAAAAGGTCAGGGATGTTGGGGATGAATTTGAAAGAAGTGAGAATATTTCTAGACTCGAGGAATTATGAAGGATTTGAATAAACTGGTTTGGTTATTTTCGAGGAGAGAAAAATAATTCAAGTTTGAATTAGATTCAAACTTGAGCCATTTTTTAATCCAACCAAAACAAGTCCAAAGGATCTGAAAATTGGAGGATGCGGTCCTGGCACGGTCTAGAATTTATTGGAAAATAATGGACATTAATAGAGAAGGGAAAGTGGGACTTGCAAAAGACAGGAAAAAGAAGGAAAGGAGAAGGAGATGATGCATGGGACAAAGGCATGCGGAAATATTTTGCAAGTGTGTCAAGGTAATTCCACATGAATGGAATATTTTTATATATCTCCCTAATATTGGGAGGATATGTTATAAAGAGAATCACCATGTGAATTTCGTCGATTTAAATGGATCAAAGATCCATACGATTTTATTGTTGAGAAAAATATGGCATTATGAAATGATGCAATGCACATGATGCAAAGAAAAATGCAACAAGCAAAACAAATCACACAATGAATCTCGGAAACCCTGGAAGGCATTTGAAGCTCCGGTCTTGGGGCGTCACATTGGGACAAACATTAATTGCAGAAAATATATTCTCAAAAACATCATCTTCATCAAACATAGCATCCCCAAGCTTGGGCCTTTTCATATCATAAGCATAATCACTCTCATCATTAATAGTATGGATAGCACCAATAGTATAGCAATTATCATATTCTTCCAAGCAAGTGCCAAAAAGATTTTCAAGATCATAAGAAGTATCATTATCTTCCCAATCATAATCATCACAACAAGCAATAGGCATAACGAGATCATCATCAAGTGCATCACCTTCCACAATTATATTTTCATGAGGCACAACAGTAATAGGAGCAACATTATTTGGGAGAGATATCGTTTTACCTCTCTTCCTTTTTCTTTTCTTCTTCTTCACCACATCATGTGTGGGTTCAATCCTCTTTTTGGAGCTCCTTATTAATGAGATTGGTTGAATAGAAGGCTCCTCCTCGTTACGTGATTCGTCATAAGAAATAATAGGTGGATATTGGGAAGTCTCTTCCCTTTCGTTAGTATTCTCTTCATCTTCTATTTGTTTTCTTTTCTTTATGTAATTAGCAATATAAGGGTTTTCAACGCAATTCACCGCACAATATATATAAATATCCTCTTCATCAAAATGAAGAAATTTATCAAGATTAAATTTTGGAATACCCTCAGTTATACGTTTAATTTCTTCATAACCCAAAAAAAGACTAAGCTCTTTATGATGCTCAAGGGTAATCAAGTTATCACAATTTTTGGACACGACTTGATCATGAAACAAATAGCATTGGAGCTTTAAAATGACCATGTTCATTGCAAAGTTCACAAGGATGGCGATAAATATTGAATCCTTCAGCACAAACATCTAGCCTTTCTTGCAACAATTTAGTTTCTAAGTACTTATGCCGCTTGCAATATGCATCTTCCCTATTTGGAGTGTACATGCAAACCCAATGCACCCCACAAAAATTGACATGTTTATAGGAGACATTTTCATCATAACTAGTGCAATCATCATTAGTACTATGGCTATTCAAGGAGTTCATACTAACAACATTGCAATCATGCTCATCATTCAAAGATTTAGTGCCAAACATTTTAATGCATTTTTCTTCTAACACTTTGGCACAATTTTCCTTTCCATCATACTCACCAAAGATATTAGAAAGATGAAGCGTATGAGGCAAACTTAATTCCATTTTTAATGTTCTTTTATAAACTAAACTAGTGATGAAACAAGAAACTAAAAGACTCGATTGCAAGATCTAAAGATATACCTTCAAGCGCTAACCTCCCCGGCAACGGCGCCAGAAAAGAGCTTGATGTCTACTACACAACCTTCTTCTTGTAGACATTGTTGGGCCTCCAAGTGCAGAGGTTTGTAGGACATTAGAAAATTTCCCTCAAGTGGATGACCTAAGGTTTATCAATCCGTAGGAGGCGTAGGATGAAGATGGTCTCTCTCAAGCAATCCTGCAACCAAATAGCAAAGAGTCTGTTGTGTCCCCCAACACACCCAATACAATGGTAAATTGTATAGGTGCACTAGTTCGGCGAAGATATGGTGATACAAGTGGTATATGGATAGTAGATAAAGGTTTTTGTAATCTGAAAATATAAAAACAGCAAGGTAACTAATGATAAAAGTGATCACAAACGGTATTGCAATGCTAGGAAACAAGGCCTGGGGTTCATACTTTCACTAGTGCAAGTTCTCTCAACAATAATGACATAATTGGATCATATAACTATCCCTCAACATGCAACAAAGAGTCACTCCAAAGTCACTAATAGCAGAGAACAAATGAAAAGATTATGGTAGGGTACGAAACCACCTCAAAGTTATCCTTTCTGATCGATCTATTCAAGAGTCCATAGTAAAATAACACGAAGCTACTCTTTCCGTTCGATCTATCATAGAGTTCGTACTAGAATAACACCTTAAGACACAAATCAACCAAAACCCTAATGTCACCTAGATACTCCAATGTCACCTCAAGTATCCGTGGGTATGATTATACGATATGCACCACACAATCTCAGATTCATCTATTCAACCAACACAAAGAACTTCAAAGAGTGCCCCAAAGATTCTACCGGAGAGTCAAGACGAAAACGTGTGCCAACCCCTATGCATAGGTTCATGGGCGGAACCTGCAAGTTGATCACAAAACCATACATCAAGTGGATCAATAGAATACCCCATTGTCACCACAGGTATCCCACGCAAGACATACATCAAGTGTTCTTAAATCCTTAAAGACTCAATCCGATAAGATAACTTCAAAGAAAAAAGTCAATCCATTACAAGAGAGTAGAGGGGGAGAAACATCATAAGATCCAACTATAATAGCAAAGCTCGAGATACATCAAGATCGTATCACCTCAAGAATACGAGAGAGAGAGGGAGAGAGAGATCAAACACATAGCTACTGGTACATACCCTCAGCCCCGAGGGAGAACTACCCCTCCTCGTCATGGACAGCACCGGGATGATGAAGATGGCCACCGAAGAGGGATTCCGCCCTCCGGCAGGGTGCCGGAACGGGTCTAGATTGGTTTTTGGTGGCTACGGAGGCTTCTGGCAGCGGAACTCCCGATCTATTGTGCTCCCCGAAGTTTTTAGGGTATATGTGTATATATGGGAGGAAGAAGTACGTCGGTGGATCTCCGGGCTGTCCACCAGGCAGGGGGGCGCGCCCAAGGGGGGTGGGTGCACCCCCACCCTCGTGGGCAGCCCGGGACTCTCCTGGTCCAACTCCGATACTCCGTGGGCTTCTTCTGGTCCAAAAATAAGTTCCGTGAAGTTTCAGGTCAATTGGACTCCGTTTGATTTTCCTTTTCTGCGATACTCTAAAACAAGGAAAAAACAGAAACTGGCACTGGGCTCTGGGTTAATAGGTTAGTCCAAAAATAATATAAAAGTGTATAATAAAGCCTATAAACATCCAAAACAGATAATATAATAGCATGGAACAATCAAAAATTATAGATACGTTGGAGACGTATCAACAACGTACTCGGGCGCAAGCAAAACAACAATGGCGAGCGAGGGAGTAGGGGAACTGGGGGCTAGGGTTGCTCGGGGGTCAACGGCATCGCTTTTATCCGTCACGGGGTGCCGGGGATGGCCAGCACGTGGCCAGGGCACCATGGATGCCCGCCACGGCTCCTATGCTCCTGTAACTAGAGGTAGAAGGATATGTGAGCTGGGTTGGGTTGGCTGTTGTTGCTAGATGGGCCAAGGTGCAAAGTTCCACTAGAGCCCACTAACACAGTAGTAGTTAGGCCTTTTCCTTTTATACTTTGATGTTTCTTATTGTCTTTACTGTTTTGCATTCTTTTATAAACTAAATGAATTTAGTTGAGCATGAAATATGGCACAACTATACTTGGCAGTGCGCTGAGCTAGACCTCCAAGTTACAATTTATTCTGAATAATCTAAATATTTGTTTAATATTTAAAAGCATTTAAATACTTGTTTTGCCACGATTTTATCTACTATCATGCATTTAAATATTTTATTTAAATATGGGTTCTTCTCCATAACTACCTATGCAATATTTGTCACAACCTGGACATTTTAGTTTTAACATTTGAAAACTTGTGTTGTTTGCCTTGATTTTGAATTTGAATTTGAATCGGCTTGAACTAAGGTGAGATTAGCAACAGTAATGACGATGACCTAGCACCATTAACATGGAATTACTATAGCTTAATTATCTGGGCGTTACAAATCTCCTCACTACAAGAAATCTTGTCCCTAGATTTAGGAGGCGTAAGGGGGGAGGTTCTGGTTACGAAATTCTAGCAAGTGTTCTCGTTCTTAGTTGCTCTTCTTGAAGAGGTTGATCCATTGCGTCGATGTCTTCATTTCTCTACATCAATGCATCATGATGAAGTTGTCGTCCTTCCTTCAGGATCTTGACCGTACTTACGAAAGAATAAAAAAGGGGGTATTCCGGGAGAACGGACCTCTACAAGGCTGACTATCTGGTAGCTAACATCGGGAAAGGTGGCGGAAAGTAACCCTCGAACTGAAACTTAAGAAAAGATCGAGAGCAAAGTAAGAAGGTACCATGGGAAGTTTCAAGCGGGTAGGCAATCGCTCGATGCCTGAAACAAGGTGTGAAAGGGGTTCAAAGCAACAGTTATAAGTATTGTGTTTGATACCAGAATTGATGATCCCTCAGAAAGTGGCTCATGAATTACATACGAGGCCACGCGCGAGGAACAACCTTGGGAACAGGGGGTGTACATGAGAGTCAGGTTTCGATCCTATGGAACTGTGGGTTATGGGCCCACCATGTGGGTTAAATGTAGGAAGGGCGGTGACGTCTTGCACGATCATGTAAGCAAGGCATATCAGAGGATAGCCTATCAGTTATGTCAGCAACAACATCGGTACCAAGGGCAAGGGACAAAGAGAACCATTTTCCTGCTCATTGAATGAGGCGTACCAATAGGTAAGGTTCTCGTCCATCAGTGGTTACCGGAATGTCATCGACAATAGTAAAAGGGTCTTACCGACACGGTTGTACACCAAGGTGTTTACATAAGCAGAAGAATATTCCTGCTTAGATCATATAGATCACAAGAAAGGGTAAACAAAACAATGGAAATAAAAAATGATTATCAGATCAAACAGAACATTGGAAAGGAAAATGTGCTTAAACACATCATTCAGGGGTATATCCTTCCCAAGGACAAACAGAGCATGATATCCACAACAGGATATAATGTAGAAAACCCTTTAGGAAAGGGAGGCAAAATTTCATGACATTACCCATACAAAGCATTGTGCTTCAAATGTTCTTATTGAAAATCGGAGTACCACATACATGCTTTTAGATAGCATTGACATGGTCATCATGTAAGGGTCAGATTTTGGATACACAAAGGATCCATCAAGAACAACTTATAGAATAAGTTTTACAATTTCACCATGGAAGAATGGATAACCTTGCTCACAAGGAGACTATAACAATAGGTCCTCCAGCCAGGTGTACCAGGCATGACATCACCTTACCGGCTCATATAACGAACAATGCTATAACTCTTGGAAATATGTTCCAACCATCATATCTGACCGAGATTCAGATCTGATTGGTGTTAGGATACCTCAGACTCGGGATGCCTGGGAAGAAAATGTGCAAAACAAATTGACAAGACGATATTGTAAGATTCTCGGGAAACGTACTATGGAAGCGAGTTCCGAAAAATAGAGTTTGTCATTAAACCAAGGAGAGGGTGAGGAGCTAGCTGATGGACTCAGCAACAATTCATCGAGAATTCCAGCAAGTTGGATTTCCACAATTATGTAAATAAGGAGATAACATTTGTCAGATCAAATGGTATAATATAATGATGTATGTTCAAGGAAAACATACACAATTAAACATTGGTTGAAAGGTGCGCCCGAAATATGGCCTTAGGTAGCATGATCAATTTTAGAATGGTGATTTAATAATCAATAGTCTAAGTATGAACGGTCGACCATTAACTTCAAAGTAATAGGGTTGCTAGAAGGGCAGAATCCAAACAGCACCGTGCACTTGTTGGTATCTCGGTTAGAACCAACACGGGGACCAAGAAAGATTGGTGATGGTGAAAAGTATTATTATATCAAGCATTAATAGTTGAGGTAATTCCATCAACATTCTTGACATAACAAATGGTAATACTCCAAGATAGAATCATAATATAAGTTGGATAGATAGGAAACTACACAAAACATGACCAAGTTTTGTGTTGGTGGGAATGCGAGAATGTTGTCGATGATAACACAAATCATCGAGGGGCAAGGATGGTATTTATCACCAAGAATTCAATTGTTATTCTAGAAGAACTCAAAACATGGACGATGTCAGATGTTTAGTCGATAGGTTTCATGAAGATGTAAATGATCATCGATGACATAAAGCAAAAGCGATGGTAAAGCGAGGGATTGTTGGAACCACAGATACAACACAGACTCGTAATCAAGTTTGTTGTTCAAGGCAATATGATATGACGAGGAAGATCGATGTAGGCTTAACTCATCGTCAAAATTTTGTGCTCCGGGACGAAGGACCAGGTAGCATAGTTAAAATTTAGCACTATAATTATATAACCGACCAGGCTAGGAATTACTTGAAGGATTATTAAACTCATAAGCAACGAAAATTACTTAGAGTTATTGGATCGAAGTGCGGCATCAATCCACTTATTGGTGAAAATCTGTAATCGGTGGGAAGCAATACTAGATGAAGGCTCATAGGAAGCAACACAGTTCTTTGATATTCTCGAGATACCGGAGGGTGATACTCAAAGGAATATCAAAATAGGGTTGTAGAGATGTACTGTTCTACAGAAGACAATTGCTTTACCTTGTCCAGGAAATGGAATCAAGGAGAAAAATATGGTCGGAACCATAATTGCAAAGGATCAATTCACAGATACCAGAAGATATTATATCAAGAAAATAGTTATTATTACAAGAAGCTTCCATGATAGGATCTACATCGTGTCCATGGGCATGAACAAAAGTTCAAGGTCGACTCCCACTTCTCCAATGCATAACCTTTCATTCACTTCTCGTCCTCGAAGAAGTTGTATGGTAGAAAATTATCTGGTAAAACACTAGAAGGGTATGACTTGTGAAAACCATTGGGTTCATACAGTTTTTATGGAAGATATAGGTTCAACCCTTCAGGGCATCTTAGAAACATATACCACAACTTCAAGAGTAATTTATACAAGCTCGAAAGCAGGGCATGGTTGACAAAAGCAGATGATACAACTTACCAAGGGCGTTATGTATCAGGGGAACAACTCAAGGTTTTGAGAATATGATAGAACAGTCGGATAAAATCCACAAAAGGATCTGGTGGACCACGAGGAATTGGATGTGAGTATCGATACTCAACCAGAAGAAGAAATAGTTTAAGGAGATTAGATTATAGAAACAACTGACTAGTTCAATCAAAGGCAAAGGAACTATGTTTTCCAAATCAAGAGATTAGAAGCAAGTGCTCTGATCAAGAATGGATAAGTTGAATAGGCTTAGGGGTACAATCGATGGCAATTTGATTGGTCGAGAACTAGCTCATGTTTAAAATAACAGCTGAGCCGGAAGGATGAATTCTAGGATCTGATTGAGGATTGTGAGTATTCGCAACATATTGAATCAAGGGACTTGAAATGATAGTGACAAAGGATGTCAATGGAGAATTCTAGAAATATGAAATTAACCATAATTTAGGACGGCAAGAACTTTAGGAGCAATAGGCTGCAAGGAATTTCCAGAAGATCGAATAGCTTTTCGAAGAATTTTAGGAAACACATGGACAACTGGGGACGAGCGAATACACGGTAAGTGTGAGGAATATCCGTAGGGGTATTCATATGGCAAGAACTGCAAGGCAGTAGGCATAAAGCTCGAAACAATAGAGAGAATTTTGGGGGTATCTTGTGATAACAAGATCAACGGGGAATGATGGTATGAATGACAAGTGCATGTGGTCATCCATACATGTTTATCGATGAGAGGGAATTGCTAAAGCGATGGCACAAAGTCTTGAGAGAACATCGTAGAGTATCTTCAAAATCTTCTGGTGCGGTAGGCGATCATCTGTAATAAGGGGCTCTTCGGGTGGATGTGATCACGAGATCCTAATGTTAGAGTTAGTAAAACCTTTAACCCGAAGAGAAGAGAGATCAGAATCCCAGAGTAAGACAAGGAATAAAAGATACTAATACCACCCAATGGTGACATGGGCCCATGGGCCGCACAACCATGTTAGTAAAACAGTTTTCATCGACTAGACTCAACTTCGGCCAAGGAGTTTGGAAGGGGGATTCCTATAGGCAGTCGGATCTGATACCAACTTGTAACACCCTTGATTTAATCGTACAGTAATCATACGCGCAAATGTGTACGATCAAGATCAAGAACTCATGGGAAGATATCACAACACAACTCTTGACACACATACAATAATGCAAGCTTCATATTACAAGCCAGGGGCCTTGAGGGCTCGAATAAATCAGCTCGAATACGCAAGAGTTAGTGGAAGCAACAATATCTGAGTACATACATAAGTTAAACAAGTTTGCCTTAAGAAGGATAGCACAAAAGTAGCAACGATCGAAAAGGCGAGGCCTCCTGCCTGGGACCTCCTAACAACTCCTCGAAGTTGAACTCCATGTAGAATCATCCTCGGGATCCTCTGGCTCTTGAACTCCATCATATGATCGCAATAACCAGGAAAGGGGGAAAAGAAGTAGCAAAGCAATTGTGAGTACTCATCCAAAGTACTCGCAAGCAAGGATCTACACTACATATGCATTGGTATCAATGAAATGGGTAGTATCTGTGGACTAAACTGCAGAATGCCAGAATAAGAGGGGGATAGCTAGTCCTATCAAAGACTACGCTTCTGGCAGCCTCCATCTTGAAGCATATAGAAGAGACTAGATGGTAAGTTCACCAAGTATCATCGTATAGCATAAACCTACCCGACGATCCTCCCCTCGTCGCCCTGTGAGAGAGCGATCACCGGGTTGTATCTGGCACTTGGAAGGGTGTGTTTTATTAAGTATCTGGTTCTAGTTGTCATAAGGTCGAGGTACAACTCTGGTTCATCCTTTTACCGAGGGACAAGGCTATTCGAATAGATAAACTTCCCCGCAGGGGTGCACCACATAAGCCAATACGCTCGATCCCTCTGTGCGGACACACTTTCCTGGGTCATGCCCGGCCTCGGAAGATCAACACGTCGCAGCCCTACCTAGGCACAACATAGAGGTCAGCACGCCGGTCTAAATCCTATGCGTGCAGGGGTCTGGGCCCATAGCCCATTGCACACCTGCACGTTGCGAACGCGGCTGGCAGCAGACCTAGCCCCCTTAATACAAGCGCAAGCTTACGGTCCAATCTGGCGCGCACCGCTCAGTCGCTGACGTCAAGAAGGCTTCGGCTGATACAACGACGTCTAGTGCCCATAACTGTTCCCGCGTAGTTGGTTAGTGTGTATAGGCCAGTGGCCAGACTCAGAACAAATACCAAGATCTCTTTAAGCTTGTTAATTGATGTAACCACAGACGCTGACCAGGGCTAGGCCCACTTCTCTCCTAGGTGGTCTCAACCTGCCTTGTCGCTCCGCCACTAAGGTCCACTCAGACGGCCATCGGGACAAACGTCCTTTCGGTACCAATCCGTAAATCACTCGCGGGTACTCTATGAGCCGGCCCGACTTTAGTCATGTAACACCCTCAATGCGACTATAGCTCCCACGTGTCGAGGCACGACTTAGAGACATAATCGCATTGAAGGCATATGTCGCAAGTTAGGCAATCTTCACAACATCCCATGTAATATAAATAATAAAAGGGGAGATAACATAGTTGGATTACACTCGCCACGTCAAACAAGTACATAAATAGAATTACAACATTCAAACACTCATGGCCCGACTACGGCGCCAAAATAAAAGACAACCCAACATGCGACACGGTCCCGATCACCCCAACTGGGCACCACTACTGATCATCAGGAAAAGAAACATAGTATCGTTGAGAGTCCTCGTTGAACTCCCACTTGAGCTCAAGCGCGTCACCTGGAGTGGAATCATCAGGCCCTTCATCTGGTGTAATAGTAATCTGTGAGCCACAGGGACTCAGCAATCTTGCACCCTCGCGATCAAGACTATTTAATCTTAATAGGAAAAGGCAAGGTAAATATATGTGGAGCTGCAGCAAGCGACTAGCATATATGGTGGCTAATCTATTCGCAAAAGAGAGCGAGAAGAGGAGGCAAATCGCGAGCGAGAATCTAGAGCACAACCTGCGCAAGCATTACTCCAACACCGTGTTCACTTCCTGGACTCCGCCGAGAAGAGACCATCACGGTAACTCACACTGTTGATTCATTTTAATTAAGTTAAGGTTCAAGTTGTCTACAACCGGACATTAACAAATTCCCATCTGCCCATAACCGCGGGCACGACTTTCAAAAGTTCAAATCCCTGCAGGGGAGTTCCAACTTAGCCCATGACAAGCTCTCACGGTCAACGAAGGAATAGACCTCCTCCCGAGACGTTCCGATCAGACTCGATATCTCGGTTCTTCAAGACACTTCGACAAGTTAAAACAAAACCAGCAACACCGCCCGAATGTGCCGACAAATCCCGATAGGAGCTGCACATATCTTGTTCTCAGGGCACACTCAGATGAGACTAGCTATGAGTAAAACCAACCCTCAAGTTTTCCTGAGGTGGCCCCGCAGGCAGCTCAGTCGGACCAACACTCAGAGGAGCACTGGCCCAGGGGGGTTTAAAATAAGATGACCCTCGGGCTCCGGAAACCCAAGGGAAAGAGAGGCTAGGTGGAAAATGGTAAAACCAAGGTTGGGAATTGCTGGAAAAGCTTTAATCAAGGCGAACTATCAAGGGGTTCCCATTATAACCCAACCGCGTAAGGAACGCAAAATCCGGGAACATAACACTGATATGACAGAAACTAGGGCGGCAAGAGTGGAACAAAACACTAGGCGAGAGGCCGAGCCTTCCACCCTTTACCAACTATATAGATGCATTAAGATAACATGGCAATATAATGATATCCCAACAAGTAAATAAAATTCCAACAAGGAACGGTCTCCAATCTTCACCTGCAACTAGCAACGCTATAAGAGGGGCTGAGCAAAGCGGTAACATAGCCAATCAACGGTTTGCTAGGACATGGTGGGTTAGAGGTTTGACATGGCAATTTGGGAGGCTTGAAAGCAAGTGGTAGGCATCGTAGCATAGGCATAGCAAAAGAGCGAGCATCTAGCATAGCAAAGATAGTAGTGATTTCGAGGGTATGATCATCTTGCCTGCAAAGTTGTCAGAGTTGACTGGATCCTCGAAAGCAAACTCAACGGGCTCCTCGTTAGCGAACTCGTCTCCCGGCTCTACCCAAACAAGACAAACAAGCAACAAGGACACAATCAACTACGTGCAAACTCAAACAACATGATGCAAAGATGGTATGCTATGCGGGATGCAATGCAGGATGCATATGCAAGATTTGACAAGGAATGCATGACCCTGGCCTCAACATGGAAATCCAAGTGTGCCACTGGAAAGATGAGATGAAATCGCTTGAAAACGATATAAAGAACGCCGGAATCGGAGTTACGGTTTGGAAATGGCAAGCAATTCAAATATGACACCGGTTTGCGATTTACAGCAAGTAGCCATCTAAATGCAATGAGATGAACATGCTACAACACCCAAGCATGACAACAAAATACATGGCAAGGATACATTCAAGATGCTTAACAAAAGTCTAGCACTGAGCTACGACCAATTCATCCATTAACAGGTTTAAACAAGCATGGCAAAAATGCATATGGCAAACAGATCTCACACTTAGTGAAATTAACACTTGTTTGGAATTTCAGATCAGATAGCACTCTTTTAACAGCATTTCAGGCATCAAGATGAACTCAAATGAAAATGATGCAATGGAATGAAATGATGTACTCTCTGAGACGAACATTTTGATATGCTATATGCCCAAAACGGATCTACGGATGCGGAGTTACGATGCGATGAACATGGCAATATGAACTAGGGTTTCGGGAGAAAGTCAACCCGAAACGGATCTCAGATCTAGATCCGGGGCACGCGGTTCGAGGTTCGTCCTCGCCGAAGATGGAGCTCGCCGGAGTCGAACTTGGCATGGAGGAGGGGCTCGCCGGCCGGTGGTGGTGGCCGCGGGCGCGCGGGACGGCGAGGTGCGGCCGATGGAGGGAGGAGCTGGCTGCGGCGACGCTTGCCCCGCCGGCAATGGCGCGGCGGCGGCGAGGAGGCTCTCGGGCTGCGGGCGGCGAAAGGTGGCGGGGTCCGGTGGGGAGCGGCAGGAGGAGGCGGCCCGGACGGGAGGAGGACGGCGGCGGGGGCGCGATGGTGCGGCGGCTCGGGCGCGCGGGCCGGAAGGGCCCCGCCTGGGCCCCGGCGGGCCGGCGCGCGGGCAGGACGGCGATGTGGGGGCGGCGACGCGACGTGGTAGGCTGTGGTTGGCGGGGCGATTTGTCCGGCCGGGGACGGACGTGTCCGGCCGGCGCGAGGTGGTTTTAGGGTTTGGACGGGGGAGAGATCCGGAATTGGAATGAGGGGTCTATAAATAGGCATAGAGAGAGTTAGGCGAGTCCAAATGAGGTGCGGTTTTCAGCCACGCGATCGTGATCAAACGCTCTAGATGATGGAGAGGCTTTTTGGTGGGTTTTGGGCCAACTTGGAGGGGTGTTGGGCTGCAACACACATGAGGCCTTTTCGGTCCCTCGGTTAACCGTTGGAGTATCAAACGAAGTCCAAATGGTACGAAACTTGACAGGCGGTCTACCGGTAGTAAACCAAGGCCGCTTGGCAAGTCTTGGTCCAATCCGAAAATGTTTAATCCCCACACGCGAAAGAAATGTAGAAATGACCACCGGAGGAGAATGAAGCGCCGGAATGCAAAACGGACAACGGGGAAAATGCTCGAATACATGAGATGAACACGTATGCAAATGCAATGCACATGAAGACATGATATGAGATGCACGACAACGACAACAACACATGGAGGCAAAACCCGAACCCGAGAAAATAAAAGAACTTAAGGCCGGAAACAGCAAGAGTTGGATTACATATTGGGTAAATCACATCCGGGGTGTTACAACACTCCACCACTACGAAAGGATCTCGTCCCGAGATCTAGGACTGAAAGAACGCCAGGTACTCAGAATGGAGGTGATCCTCGCGTTCCCAGGTAGCTTCACGGTCGGAATGGTGTGACCACTTGACTTTGAGGAATTTGATTGACTTGTTGCGAGTCTTGCGTTCAGTCTCTTCAAGAATAGAAACTGGGTGCTCACGATAAGAGAGATCTTCTTGGAGCTCAATGTCCTCGAAGTTGACGGTGCGGTCAGGAGTCTTGAAGCACTTTCGGAGCTGAGAGACATGGAACACATCATGAACATTTTCAAAGTTTGAAGGAAGCTCAAGTTGATAGGCGAGATCGCCTCTCTTGCTAACAATCTTGAAAGGTCCCACGTATCTAGGGGCAAGCTTCCCTTTGATACCGAAGCGATGAGTACCTTTCATTGGAGAGACGCGGAGGTAAACATGATCTCCTATCTCGAAAGCCAAATCACGGTGCTTACTGTCATAGTAGCTCTTCTGGCGGGATTGGGCTGCTTTGAGGTTATCTCGAATGACTTTGCACATTTCCTCTGCCTCTGTGATTAAGTCATTTCCCAAAAGCTGACGTTCACCGGTTTCAGACCAGTTGAGAGGGGTACGACACTTCCTGCCATACAGAATTTCAAATGGGGCCTTGCCCGAACTTGCTTGAAAACTGTTGTTGTAGGAGAATTCAGCATATGGAAGACAATCCTCCCACTTCATGCCGAAGGAGATCACACAAGCCCTGAGCATATCTTCAAGAATCTAGTTGACACGCTCGACTTGACCGCTAGTTTGAGGATGGAAAGCTGTGCTGAAGTGGATGTTGGTGCCCATGGCCTTCTGAAAAGAATCCCAAAACTTGGAGGTAAAGATGCTGCCACGGTCTGAAGAGATCACTTCTGGAATACCGTGCAGAGAGACAATTCGAGAGGTATAGTGTTCCGCCAATTGAGCTGCAGTGATTGACTCTTTGATAGGAAGAAAGTGAGCCACTTTAGTGAGTTTGTCGATGACAACGAATATAGCATCATTGCCACGTTTGGACTTTGGAAACCCAGTCACGAAGTCCATCTCAATGTGGTCAAACTTCCATTCTGGAATGGCAAGAGGTTGGAGGAGACCCGCTGGCCTTTGGTGTTCTGCCTTCACTCTTCTGCAGACATCACATTCATTCACGAACTGAGCAATCTCGCGCTTCATTCGAGTCCACCAATAAACCTGCTTGAGGTCCTGATACATCTTCGTGCTCCCAGGGTGGATGGAGAGGAGAGAATTGTGAGCCTCGTTCATGATCACTTTACGAAAGTCACCTTTGGGCACAACAATACGATCCTCGAAGAAGAGAGTATCCTAGTCATCAAGGCGGTAGAACTTGTACTTGGGTTGACTCTTGGCAATCCCAATCTTCACCTTTTTCACCATAGCATCAAGAAGCTGGGCTTGGCAAATCTGGTCTTCCAAGGTAGGAGAGACTTGAAGGTTGGCGAGGAAACCTTGAGGAACAACTTGCAGATTAAGTTTGCGGAAAGCTTCACAAAGCTCGGGTTGATAAGGCTTGAGAATTAGGCTATTGCAATAAGCCTTCCTGCTCAATGCGTCAGCAATCACATTGGCCTTGCCTGGAGTATACTCGATACTCGGATTATACTCTTGAATCATTTCGACCCATCGAGTTTGCCTGAGGTTGAGATTAGGCTGAGTGAAGATGTACTTGAGACTCTTGTGATCAGTGAAAATGTCCACTTTTCTTCCCAATAAGAGATGTCTCCAAGTCAAAAGAGCATGCACAACTGCCGCCAACTCGAGATCATGAATGGGGTAGTTCTTCTCGTTGGGCTTCAACTGGCGAGAGGTATAAGCCACAACTTTCTTCTCTTGCATCAACACTGTGCTGAGACCTTGGAGAGAGGCATCACAAAAGACCTCGTACGGCTTGGATTCATCAGGCGGAGTCAGAACTGGAGCATCGATCAATTTCTCTTTCAAAGTGTTGAAAGCAATGTCACACTCCAAAGACCAAACGTACTTGACGTGCTTCAGGAGAAGATTTGAGAGAGGCTTCGCGATCTTAGAAAAGTTCTCAACGAACCTTCGACAGTAGCTTGCGAGACCGAGGAAGCTACAGAGTTGCTTCATGTTCTAAGGAGGTTCCCAATTCACAATTGCAGACACCTTCTCAGGATTCACCGCAATTCCCTTGGCAGAGATGATATGACCAAGATAAAGAACCTCATCGAGCCAAAATTCGCACTTGGAGAACTTGGCGTAGAACTGGTGTTCCCTCAGCTTATCGAGTACCAAAACGCAAGTGCTTGGCATGATCTTCCTTGTTCTTCGAGAAAACCAGAATGTCGTCGAGATAGACCAAAACGAAGTCATTGGTGTAGGCGTGAAGATGAAGTTCATCATGCGAGAGAACGTCGGAGGAGCGTTGACGAGGCCAAAAGACATGACAGTGTATTCATATGAACCATAGCTTGTCCTGAAAGCTGTCTTGGGAATATCTTGCTCACGAATTCGAATATGATGATAACCCATACGGAGATCAAGCTTGGAGAATACTTGGGCACCTTTGAGTTGTTTGAACAGCTCGTTGATGTTAGGAAGTGGGTATTTGTTCTTGATGGTCTTCTTGTTCAATGGACGGTAATCCACACAAAGTCGGTCCGTTCCATCCTTCTTCTTCACAAAAAGAACACCGCAACCCCACGGAGAAGAACTAGGTCGGATGAGACCCATTCTTTCTTGAATATCGAGTTTCTTCTTCAGCTCCTTCAACTCTTCAGGTCCGAGCTTGTAAGGACCCTTGCACACTGGTTCCATGCCAGGCTCAAGATCAATAACGAATTCAACTGGCCAGTGCGGAGGCATTCTTGGAAGCTCTTCTGGAAAGACGTCTTGATATTCGCAAACGACTCGAATTTGCGAGATAGCATCCAGTTCACCCTTCTCATTGAGAGAAAACAAACGGATAGTATTATCCCGAGCGGCAAAGACAATTACATCCTCAGACGAATGAGTCAACTGAATCTGCCTGGCTGCACAATCAAGCTGAGCCTTGTGCTTAGAAAGCCAATCCATCCTGAGAATAAGATCAATATCCGAGTTACCAAGAACCATTGGAGAAGCCAGAAACTTGAAATCACCCATCGTGATAGAAATATCCGGAATCATCATACTAGAACTCAGACGCTTAGCCGGAGAGACGACTTGCATAGCTCTAGGTAAAGCCTTAGTACTAAAAATGTTCTCCGATGCAAATGGGAATGACATGAAGGAATGCGATGCACCAGAGTCAAAAAGAACTTTTGCAGGAATATAATTAACAGGAAGGTTACCCATGATGACATCTGATGAGTCCTCTGCCTGAGCTGCGTTCATCAAGTTGACCTTGGCGTGCTTGGGGTTATGCTTGACCATAGTTGTACTTGCCGATCTGACAGGAGGAGGAGGAGGAAGACGCCTCTGGTTGAAGCACTTGTTGGCATAGTGACCCTTCTATTGGCACTTGTTGCACGTGACCTCTGAAAGCAGACGGTGATACGGAGCACTCGATCTTGGAGCTTGAGACGAAGTCTTGTTCTGAAAGCCAGGGTTGGGTGGGTGGGAAGATCCACTGCCACCTTTGCTCTTCTGCTGATACGGCCGACGGAGGAGGAGGAAGCCAATACTTCTGTTGCTTCGCCACTTGAGTAGAGGAAGAAGGAGTAGCATATCTGACTCGCTTCTTGGAAGCATCACACCTCAGTTGAGCGGCCTCTTGCTTCAATGCCATGTTGTAGAACTCATCATACCTCAAGGGCTCAAAGAGAACAAGAGCTAGCTGAATTTCTTCTCTGAGACCACCCCTGAACTGGTATATAATGCTCTTCTCATCAGGGACATCCTGCTTAGCAAAGCGGGCGAGCTTCTGGAACAACTTGTTGTAGTCATAGACAGACAAAGAGCCTTGCTTCAGGTTGCGGAATTACTCACGCTTGCTTTCAACCACGCTTTGAGGAATATGATGAGCTTTGAAATCTTGACGGAATTCATCCCAAGTAATCACACGTCCACCTCTGGAATCCTTGTACTGCTGGAACCATTCTGCAGCTTGGTCTTTGAGTTGGAAGGAAGCGAACTTGACGAAGTCCTCAGGCCTGACGTTACTGCACTCGAAATGCTTGCACAGATCCACGAGCCAATCGTCAGCATCAGTTGCCTCAACACAATTGCTGAAAGTTTTTGGCCCATTAGCAAGGAACTGGTTGAGTGTAGCAAAGTGATTCTGATTGTTGCCTTGGTTCGCTTGATTGCGCTCTTGAAGAATTTGCATGATCAACTGTGTGTTTGCATTGGTTGCGGCCATCACAGCTTGCCATGCCTCCGGAGGAGGAGGAGGTGGTGGCGGATCCTGATTCTAGTTCTGATTGGTGCTCTTAGCGGGAGCCATCCTGAAGAGGGGACATCCATTAGAACATTGATAGATAAAATGAAGCTGAATCCAACGGAATGAAAGTTGCAACATATAGTCTTCACATCCGAACAAAATGAACGAATGCATTCCTCTTGAAATGGTCACATATCCATAAATTGAGAAGCCACTTAGAATTTAGGTAGAGAAATAAATCAACAAGGTACGGATCAAGAACGAATACTCGGTAAGAAATCCCAATCTCAAACCAAATATCCGTGGAAGAAGAACTAGAGCTACAAGAATTCCCACCTATGAAACTCCCGAACCTTTCCGGTTATGCAATCAGGTGTTGGGGATACAGGGGAAGCATAATATCTCACCCAAATCTAGCAAATCCTACATCCAGCTGTATCCATCCTTCAACACATAACCGAGAAAAACTTCAGAAACCATCTACCTCAACCTTCGAAAAGCATCTGTTATACAAGTTATGGCGATACTCCCGAACTCCCGCCCCAGTACTGGGTGGCGTCGAGGTTATCTCACCAACGAACTGCATAAAAGAAATTTTCGATGTCGGCGTACTAAACTCAGGTATTCCAGAATTGCAACGATAAAATTATGACGACAACACCTCAGAGCTCAACTCCCCGGGACACTGCCACAAAACCCCTGACAGGAGGCACCAAGACAATGTTCTCGTCACAAAACCATCGGAACGATTCCAAGATACCCGCGTGATCCTAAAAAAATTTTAGTGAAATTTGAGAAGAGAAGAGTCAAAACTCTACGTCAGGATGCCTTACCAGAGCGATGAGGAGACTAGGAAGTAAAAAAGAATTCCTAATCTCTCCGATATATAATTCCTAAATGACTCAAAACATTTTTCTAGACAAAACTCGGCTGCTAAAAACGATCAATCAGTGGGGGCTCCTAAGGTCGGTGAAGGCTCTGATTACCAACTTGTAACACCCTCAATGCGACTATAGCTCCCACGTGTCGAGGCACGATTTAGAGACATAATCACATTGAAGGCATATGTCGCAAGTTAGGCAATCTTCACAACATCCCATGTAATATAAATAATAAAAGGGGAGATAACATAGTTGGCTTACACTCGCCACGTCAAACATGTACATAAATAGCATTACAACATTCAAACACTCATGGCCCGACTACGGCGCCAAAATAAAAGACAACCCAACATGCGACACGGTCCCGATCACCCAACTGGGCACCACTACTGATCATCAGGAAAAGAAACATAGTATCGTTGAGAGTCCTCGTCGAACTCCCACTTGAGCTCAAGCGCGTCACCTGGAGCGGAATCATCAGGCGCTGCATCTGGTGTAATAGTAATCTATGAGCCACAGGGACTCAGCAATCTTGCACCCTCGCGATCAAGACTATTTAAGCTTAATAGGAAAAGGCAAGGTAAATATATGTGGAGCTGCAGCAAGCGACTAGCATATATGGTGACTAACCTATTCGCAAAAGAGAGCGAGAAGAGGAGGCAAAGCGCGAGCGAGAATCTAGAGAACTACCTGCACAAGCATTACTCCAACACCGTGTTCACTTCCCGGACTCCGCCGAGAAGAGACCATCACGGTAACTCACACTGTTGATTCATTTTAATTAAGTTAAGGTTCAAGTTGTCTACAACCGGACATTAACAAATTCCCATCTGCCCATAACCGCGGGCACGGCTTTTGAAAGTTCAAATCCCTACAGGGGATTCCCAACTTAGCCCATGACAAGCTCTCATGGTCAACAAAGGAATAGACCTCCTCCCGAGACGTTCCGATCAGACTCGGTATCTCGGTTCTTCAAGACACTTTGACAAGTTAAAACAAAACCAGCAACACCGCCCGAATGTGCCGACAAATCCCGATAGGAGCTGCACATATCTCATTCTCAGGGCACACTCATATGAGACTAGCTACGAGTAAAACCAACCCTCAAGTTTCCGTGAGGTGGCCCTGCAGGCAGTTCAGTCGGACCAACACTCAGAGGAGCACTGGCCCAGGGGGGGTTTAAAATAAGATGACCCTCGGGCTCCGGAAACCCAAGGGAAAAAGAGGCTAGGTGGCAAATGGTAAAACCAAGGTTGGGCATTGCTGGAAAAGCTTTAATCAAGGCGAACTATCAAGGGGTTCCCATTATAACCCAACCGCGTAAGGAACGCAAAATCCGGGAACATAACACTGATATGACGGAAACTAGGGCGGCAAGAGTGGAACAAAACACTAGGCGAGAGGCCGAGCCTTCCACCCTTTACCAAGTATATAGATGCATTAAGATAACATGGCAATATAATGATATCCCAACAAGTAAATAAAATTCCAACAAGGAACGGTCTCCAATCTTCACCTGCAACTAGCAATGCTATAAGAAGGGCTGAGCAAAGCGGTAACATAGCCAATCAACGGTTTGCTAGGACATGGTGGGTTAGAGGTTTGACATGGCAATTTGGGAGGCTTGAAAGCAAGTGGTAGGCATCGTAGCATAGGCATAGCAAAAGAGCGAGCATCTAGCATAGCAAAGATAGTAGTGATTTCGAGGGTATGATCATCTTGCCTGCAAAGTTGTCAGAGTTGACTGGATCCTCGAAAGCAAACTCAACGGGCTCCTCGTTAGCGAACTTGTCTCCCGGCTCTACCCAAACAAGACAAACAAGCAACAAGGACACAATCAACCACGTGCAAACTCAAACAACATGATGCAAAGATGGTATGCTATGCGGGATGCAATGCGGGATGCATATGCAAGATTTGACAAGGAATGCATGACCCTGGCCTCAACTTGGAAATACAAGTGTGCCACTGGAAAGATGAGATGAAATCGCTTGAAAACGATATAAAGAACGCCGGAATCGGAGTTACGGTTTGGAAATGGCAAGCAATTCAAATATGACACGGGTCTGCGATTTACAGCAAGTGGCCATCTAAATGCAATGAGATAAACATGCTACAACACCCAAACATGACAACAAAATACATGGCAGGGATGCATTCATGATGCTTAACAAAAGTCTAGCACTGAGCTACGACCAATTCATCCATTAACAGGTTTAAACAAGCATGGAAAAAATGCATATGGCAAACAGATCTCAGACTTAGTGAAATTAACACTTGTCGGGAATTTCAGATCAGATAGCACTCTTTTAGAAGCATTTCAGGCATCAAGATGAACTCAAATGAAAATGATGCAATGGAATGAAATGATGTACTCTCTGAGGCGAACATTTTGATATGCTATATGCCCAAAATGGAGCTACGGATGCGGAGTTACGATGCGATGAACATGGCAATATGAACTAGGATTTCGGGAGAAAGTCAACCCGAAACGAATCTCAGATCCAGATCCGGGGCACGCGGTTCGAGGTTCGTCCTCGCCGGAGATGGAGCTCGCCGGAGTCGAACTTGGCGCGGAGGAGGGGCTCGCCAGCCGGTGGTGGTGGCCGCGGGCGCGCGGGATGGCGAGGTGCGGCCGGTGGAGGGAGGAGCTGGCCGCGGCGGCGCTTGCTCCGCTGGCAATGGCGCGGCGGCGGCGAGGAGGCTCTCGGGCGGCGGGCGGCGAAAGGCGGCGGGGTCCGGCGGGGAGCGGCAGGAGGAGGCGGCCCGGACGGGAGGAGGACGGCGACGGGGGCACGACGGTGCGGCGGCTCGGGCGCGCGGGCCGGGAGGGCCCCGCCAGGGTCCCGGCGGGCCGGCACGCGGGCAGGTCGGCGATGTGGGCGCGGCGGCGCGACGTGGCAGGCTGTGGTTGGCGGGGCGATTTATCCGGCCGGGGACAGACGTGTCCGGCCGGCGCGAGGTGGTTTTAGGGTTTGGACGGGGGAGAGATCCGGAATTGGAATGAGGGGTCTATAAATAGGCATAGAGGGAGCTAGGAGAGTCCAAATGAGGTGCGGTTTTCGGCCACGCGATCGTGATCGAACACTCTAGATGATGGAGTGGCTTTTGGTGGGTTTTGGGCCAACTTGGAGGCGTGTTGGGCTGCAACACACACGAGGCCTTTTCGGCCCCTCAGTTAACCGTTGGAGTATCAAACGAAGTCCAAATGGTACGAAACTTGACAGGCGGTCTACCGGTAGTAAACCAAGGCCGCTTGGCAAGTCTCTGTCCAATCCGGAAATGTTTAATCCCCACACGTGAAAGAAAGGTAGTAATGATCACCGGAGGAGAACGAAGCGCCGGAATGCAAAACGGACAACGGGGAAATGCTTGAATACATGAGATGAACATGTATGCAAATGCAATGCACGTGAAGACATGATATGAGATGCATGACAACGACAACAACACACGGAGGCAAAACCCGAACCCGAGAAAATAAAATAACTTAAGGCCGGAAACGGCAAGAGTTGGATTACATATTGGGTAAATCACATCCGGGGTGTTACAAGTCACCACATGTATCATATATTATGTATATAAGTAATATACCCATGATCACCTCCCGAGTGATCACGACCCGATAGTATAACATGGCAGACGGGCAAGAATGTAGGGCCACTGATGGAATACTAGCATCCTATACTAAGCATTTAGGATTGCAGGTAAATGTAACAAACAGTAGTAGCAAAGACAGGCTATGCATCAGAATAGGATTAACCGAAAATAGTAGCATGCTACGCTGCTCTAATGCAAGCAGTAGAGAGAAGGAATAGGCGATATCGGGTTGATCAGGGGGGGGGGCTTGCCTGGTTGCTCTGTCAAGAAGGAGGGATCGTCAACACCGTAGTCGTACTGGGTAGCAGCGGCGTCGATCTCGATGTCTAACGAGAGAAGAGGGGGAAGAAACAATAAATGCAGAGCAAACAAATCATCACAAAACATAATGAGGTAATACGAGGTGCTAGGTGATGTCTACTATGCAACTTTATTCTTGTAGACACGTGGTGGGCCTCCAAGCGTAGAGTTTTGTAGGACAGTAGCAATTTTCCCTCAAGTGGATGACCTAAGGTTTATCAATCCGTGAGAGGTGTAGGATGAAGATGGTCTCTCTCAAACGACCCTGCAATCAAATACAAGAAATCGCTTGTGTCCCCAACACACCCAATACAATGGCAAATTGTACAGGTGCACTAGTTCGGTGAAGAGATGGTGATACAAGTGCAATATGGATAGTAGATATTGGTTTTTGTAATCTTAATTTATAAAAACAGCAAGGTAACTAATAGTAAACGGGCACAAAAATGGTGTTTCAATGCTTTAAAACAAGGCCTAGGGTCCGTACTTTCACCAGCGCAATCTCTCAACAGTGCTTACATAGTTGGATCATATGATTATCCCTCAAAGTGTAATAAAGAGTCACTCTCGAGTTCCTATTAGCGGAGAACAAAAGATAGGAATTGTTTGTAGGGTGCGAAGCCACCTCAAAGCTATTCTTTCCGATCGATCTATTCACGAGTTTGTACTAAAATAACACAAAGCTATTGTTTCCATTCGATCTATCCTAGAGTTCGTACTAGAGTAACACCAAAGCATATTCATATTCATAATACTCAATCCACACAAAGAACTACAAAGAGTGCCCCAAGATTTCTATCGGAGAAATAAGGACAAGAACATGCATCAACCCCTATGCATAGATGTTGGGGAACGTAGTAATTTCAAAAAAATTCCTACGCACACGCAAGATCATGGTGATGCATAGCAACGAGAGGGAGAGTCTGATCTACGTACCCTTGTAGATCGCACCGGAAGCGTTGACACAACATAGAGGAAGTAGTCGTACGTCTTCTTCCCGATCCGACCGATCCAAGCACCGTTACTCTGGCACCTCCGAGTTCTTAGCACACGTACAGCTCGATGACGATCCCCGGGCTCCGATCCAGCAAAGCTTCGGGGAGGAGTTCCGTCAGCACGATGGCGTGGTGACGATCTTGATGTTCTACTGTCGCAGGGCTTCGCCTAAGCACCGCTACAATATGACCGAGGTGGAATATGGTGGTAGGGGGCACCGCACACGGCTAAGGAACGATCAGGTGGATCAACTTGTGTGTCTATGGGGTGCCCCCTGCCTCAGTATATAAAGGATGGAGGAGGAGGAGGCCGGCCAAGGCTATTGGTGCGGCCAGGATGGGAGTCCTACTAGGACTCCAAGTCCTAGTAGGAGTCCATCAAGAGGGGAGGAAGGGAGAAGGAAGTGGAGGAGAAGGAGAGGTGGCCGGCCCCCTTTTCCCTAGTCCAATTCGGACCAAAGGGGAGGGGGGGCGCAGCAGCCTTTTTCCTCTTCCCACTAAAGCCCATCAAGGCCCATTACTTCTCCCGTAACTACCCGGTACTCCGAAAAATATCCGAATCACTCGGAACCTTTCCGATGTCCGAATATAGTCGTCCAATATATCGATCTTTACGTCTCGACCATTTCGAGACTCCTCGTCATGTTCCCGATCTCATCCGGGACTCTGAACTCCTTTGGTACATCAAAACTCATAATATAACTGTCATCGAAACCTTAAGCGTGCGGACCCTACGGTTCGAGAACAATGTAGACATGACCGAGACACGTCTCCGGTCAATAACCAATAGCGGGACCTGGATGCCCATATTGGCTCCTACATATTCTACGAAGATCTTTATTGGTCAGACCGCATAACAACATACGTTGTTCCCTTTGTCATCGGTATGTTACTTGCCCGATATTCGATCGTCGGTATCCAATACCTAGTTCAATCTCGTTACCGGTAAGTCTCTTTAATCGTTCTATAATACATCATCCCACAACTAACTCATTAGTTGCAATGCTTGCAAGGCTTAAGTGATGTGCATTACCGAGAGGACCCAGAGATACCTCTCTGACAATCGGAGTGACAAATCCTAATCTCGAAATACGCCAAGCCAACATCTACCTTTGGAGACACCTGTAGTACTCCTTTTATAATCACCCAGTTACGTTGTGACATTTGGTAGCACCCAAAGTGTTCCTCCGGCAAACGGGAGTTGCATAATCTCATAGTCATAGGAACATGTATAAGTCATGAAGAAAGCAATAGCAACATACTAAACGATCGGGTGCTAAGCTAATGGAATGGGTCATGTCAATCGGATCATTCAACTAATGATGTGACCTCGTTAATCAAATAACAACTCTTTTGTCCATGGTTAGGAAACATAACCATCTTTGATTAACGAGCTAGTCAAGTAGAGGCATACTAGTGACACTCTGTTTGTCTATGTATTCACACATGTATTATGTTTCTGGTTAATACAATTCTAGCATGAATAATAAACATTTATCATGATATAAGGAAATAAATAATAACTTTATTATTGCCTCTAGGGCATATTTCCTTCAGTCTCCCACTTTCACTAGAGTCAATAATCTAGTTCACATCGCCATGTGATTTAACAGCAATAGTTCACATCACCATGTGATTAACACCCATAGTTCACATCGTCATGTGACCAACACTCAAAGGGTTTACTAGAGTCAGTAATCTAGTTCACATATCTATGTGATTAACACCCAAAGAATACTAAGGTGTGATCACGTTTTGCTTGTGAGATAATTTTAGTCAACGGGTCTGTCACATTCAGATCCGTAAGTATTTTGCAAGTTCTATGTCTACAATGCTCTACACGGAGCTAATCTAGCTAATTGCTCCCACTTTCAATATGTATCCAGATTGAGACTTTAGATTCATCTGGATCAGTGTCAAAAACTTGCATCGGCGTAACCCTTTACGACGAACCTTTTTGTCACGTCCATAATCGAGAAACATATCCTTATTTCACTAAGGATAATTCTGACCGCTGTCTAGTGATCTACTCCTAGATCACTATTGTACTCCCTTGCCAAATCAATGCAGGGTATACAATAGATCTGGTATACAGCATGACATACTTTATAGAACCTATGGCCAAGGCATAGGGAATGACTTTCATTCTCTTTCTATCTTCTGCCGTGGTCGGGCTTTGAGTCTTACTCAACTTCACACCTTGTAATACAGGCAAGAACTCTTTCTTTGACTCCTCCATTTTGAACTACTTCAAAATCTTGTCAAGGTATGTACTCATTGAAAAAACTTATTAAGCGTCTTGATCTATCTCTATAGATCTTGAAGCTCAATATGTAGGCAGCTTCACCGAGGTATTTCATTGAAAAACTCTTATTCAAGTATCCCTTTATGCTATCCAGAAATTCTATATCATTTCCAATCAGCAATATGTCATCCACATATAATATCAGAAATGCTACAAAGCTCCCACTCACTTTCTTGTAAATACAGGCTTCACCGAAAGTCTGTATAAAACCAAATGCTTTGATCACACTATCAAAGCGTTTATTCCAACTCCGAGATGCTTGCACCAGTCCATAAATGGATCGCTGGAGCTTGCACATTTTGTTAGCTCCCTTTGGATCGACAAAACCTTCCGATTGCATCATATACAACTCTTCTTCCAGAAATCCATTCAGGAATGCAGTTTTGACATGCATCTGCCATATTTCATAATCATAAAACGCGGCAATTGCTAACATGATTCGGACAGACTTAAGCATCGCTACGGGTGAGAAGGTCTCATCGTAGTCAACCCCTTGAACTTGTCGAAAAACCTTTTGCGACAAGTCGAGCTTTATAGAAAGTAACATTACCGTCAGCGTCAGTCTTTTTCTTTGAAGATCCATTTATTCTCAATTGCTTGCCGATCATCGGGCAAGTCAACCAAAGTCCATACTTTGTTTTCATACATGGATCCCATCTCAGATTTCATGGCTTCAAGCCACTTTGCGGAATCTGGGCTCACCATCGCTTCTTCATAGTTCGTAGGTTCATCATGATCTAGTAGCATGACTTCCAGAATTGGATTACCGTACCACTCTGGTGCGGATCTCACTCTGGTTGATCTACGAGGTTCAGTAGTATCTTGTCCTGAAGTTTCATGATCATCATAGCTTCCTCACTAATTGGTATAGGTGTCGCAGAAACCGTTTTCTGTGATGTACTACTTTCCAATAAGGGGGCAGGTACAGTTACCTCGTCAAGTTCTACTTTCCTCCCACTCACTTCTTTCGAGAGAAACTCCTTCTCTAGAAATGATCCATTCTTAGCAACGAATGTCTTGCCTTCGGATCTGTGATAGAAGGTGTACCCAACAGTCTCCTTTGGGTATCCTATGAAGACACATTTCTCCGCTTTGGATTCGAGCTTATCAGGTTGAAGCTTTTTCACATAAGCATCGCAGCCCCAAACTTTAAGAAACGACAACTTTGGTTTCTTGCCAAACCATAGTTCATAATGCGTCGTCTCAACGGATTTTGATGGTGCCCTATTTAACGTGAATGCGGCCGTCTCTAAAGCATAACCCCAAAACGATAGCGGTAAATCAGTAAGAGACATCATAGATCGCACCATATCTAGTAAAGTACGATTATGACATTCGGACACACCATTATGTTGTGGTGTTCCGGGTGGCGTGAGTTGTGAAACTATTCCACAATTTTTCAAATGTACACCAAACTCGTAACTCAAATATTCTCCTCCACGATCAGATCGTAGAAACTTTATTTTCTTGTTACGATGATTTTCAACTTCACTCTGAAATTCTTTGAACTTTTCAAATGTTTTAGACTTATGTTTCATTAAGTAGATATATCCATATCTGCTTAAATCATCTGTGAAAGTGAGAAAATAACGATATCCGCCACGAGCCTCAATATTCATCGGACCACATACATCGGTATGTATGATTTCCAACAAATCTGTTGCTCTCTCCATAGTACCAGAGAACGGTGTTTTAGTCATCTTGCCTATGAGGCACGGTTCGCAAGTACCAAGTGATTCATAATCAAGTGGTTCCAAAAGCCCATCAGTATGGAGTTTCTTCATGCGCTTTACACCGATATGACCTAAATGGCAGTGCCACAAATAAGTTGCACTATCATTATCAACTCTGCATCTTTTGGCTTCAACATTATGAATATGTGTATTACTACTATCGAGATTCATCAAAAATAGACCACTCTTCAAAGGTGCATGATCATAAAAGATATTACTCATATAAATAGAACAACCATTATTCTCTGATTTAAATGAATAACCGTCTCGCATCAAACAAGATCCAGATATAATGTTCATGCTTAACGCTGGCACCAAATAACAATTATTTAGGTCTAATATTAATCCCGAAGGTAGATGTAGAGGTAGCGTGCCGACCGCGATCACATCGACTTTGGAACCGTTTCCCATGCACATCGTCACCTCATCCTTTGCCAGTGTTCGCTTAATCCGTAGTCCCTGTTTCGAGTTGCAAATATTAGCAACAGAACCAGTATCAAAAACCCAGGTGCTACTGCGAGCTCTAGTAAGGTACACATCAATAACATGTATATCACATATACCTTTGTTCACCTTGCCATCCTTCTTATCCGCCAAATACTTGGGGCAGTTCCGCTTCCAGTGACCAGTCTGCTTGCAGTAGAAGCACTCAGTTTCAGGCTTAGGTCCAGACTTGGGCTTCTTCTCCTGAGCAGCAACTTGCTTGCTGTTCTTCTTGAAGTTCCCCTTCTTGTTCCCTTTGCCCTTTTTCTTGAAACTAGTGGTCTTGTTGACCATCAACACTTGATGCTCCTTCTTGATTTCTACCTCCGCAGCTTTTAGCATCGCGAAGAGCTCGGGAATAGTCTTGTTCATCCCTTGCATATTATAATTCATCACGAAGCTCTTATAGCTTGGTGGCAGTGATTGGAGAATTCTGTCAATGACGCAATCATCTGGAAGATTAACTCCCATCTGAATCAAGTGATTATTATACCCAGACATTTTGAGTATATGCTCACTGACAGAACTGTTCTCCTCCATCTTACAGCTATAGAACTTATTGGAGACTTCATATCTCTCAATTCGGGCATTTGCTTGAAATATTAACTTCAACTCCTGGAACATCTCATATGCTCCATGACGTTCAAAATGTCGTTGAAGTCCCGATTCTAAGCCGTAAAGCATGGCACACTGAACTATCGAGTAGTCATCAGCTTTGCTCTGCCAGACGTTCATAACATCTGGTGTTGCTCCAGCAGCAGGCCTGGCACCTAGCGGTGCTTCCAGGACGTAATTCTTCTGAGCAGCAATGAGGATAATCCTCAAGTTACGGACCCAGTCCGTGTAATTGCTACCATCATCTTTTCAACTTTGCTTTCTCAAGGAACACATTAAAATTCAACGGAACAACAGCACGAGCCATCTATCTACAATCAACATAAACAAGCAAGATACTATCAGGTACTAAGTTCATGATAAGTTTAAGTTCAGTTAATCAAATTACTTAAGAACTCCCACTTAGATAGACATCCCTCTAATCCTCTAAGTGATCACGTGATCCAAATCAACTAAACCATAACCGATCATCACGTGAGATGGAGTAGTTTTCAATGGTGAACATCGTTATGTTGATCATATCTACTATATGATTCATGCTCGACCTTTCGGTCTCTGTGTTCCGAGGCCATATCTGCATATGCTAGGCTCGTCAAGTTTAACCTGAGTATTCTGCATGTGCAAAACTGGCTTGCACCCATTGTAGATGGACGTAGAGCTTATCACACCCGATCATCACGTGGTGTCTGGGCACGACGAACTTTGGCAACGGTGCATACTCAGGGAGAACACTTCTTGATAATTTAGTGAGAGATCATCTTATAATGCTACCGTCAATCAAAGCAAGATAAGATGCATAAAAGGATAAACATCACATGCAATCAATATAAGTGATATGATATGGCCATCATCATCTTGTGCTTGTGATCTCCATCTCCGAAGCACCGTCATGATCACCATCGTCACCGGCGCGATACCTTGATCTCCATCGTAGCATAGTTGTCGTCTCGCCAATCTTATGCTTCCATGACTATCACTACCGCTTAGTAATAAAGTAAAGCATTACATCGCGATTGCATTGCATACAATAAAGCGACAACCATATGGCTCCTGCCAGTTGCCGATAACTTGGTTACAAAACATGATCATCTCATACAATAAAATTTAGCATCATGCCTTGACCATATCACATCACAACATGCCCTGCAAAAACAAGTTAGACGTCCTCTACTTTGTTGTTGCAAGTTTTACGTGGCTGCTACGGGCTTAAGCAAGAACTCATCTCACCTACGCATCAAAACCACAACGATAGTTTGTCAAATAGACTCCGTTTTAACCTTCTCAAGGACCGGGCGTAGCCACACTTGGTTCAACTAAAGTTGGAGAGACAGTCGCCCGCAAGCCATCTATGTGCAAAGCACGTCGAGGGAACCGGTCTCGCGTAAGCGTACGCGTAAGGTTGGTCCGGGTCGTCTCGTCCAACAATACCGCCGAACCAAAGTATGACATGCTGGTAGGCAGTATGACTTGTATCGCCCACACCTCACTTGTGTTCTACTCGTGCAAATAACATCAAACCATAAAACCTAGGCTCGGATGCCACTGTTGGGGAACGTAGTAATTTCAAAAAAATTCCTATGCACACGCAAGATCATGGTGATGCATAGCAACGAGGGGGAGAGTCTGATCTATGTACCCTTGTAGATCGCAATGGAAGCGTTGACACAACGTAGAGGAAGTAGTCGTACGTCTTCTTCCCGATCCGACCGATCCAAGTACCGTTACTCCGGCACCTCCGAGTTCTTAGCACACGTATAGCTCGATGACGATCCCCGGGCTCCGATCCAGCAAAGCTTCGGGGAGGAGTTCCGTCAGCACGACGGCGTGGTGACGATCTTGATGTTCTACTATCGCAGGGCTTCGCCTAAGCACCGCTACAATATGACCGAGGTGGAATATGGTGGTAGGGGGCACCGCACACGGCTAAGGAACGATCACGTGGATCAACTTGTGTGTCTATGGGGTGCCCCCTGCCTTAGTATATAAAGGATGGAGGAGGAGGAGGCCGGCCAAGGCTATTGGTGCGGCCAGGATGGGAGTCCTACTAGGACTCCAAGTCCTAGTAGGAGTCCATCAAGAGGGGAGGAAGGGAGAAGGAAGTGGAGGAGACGGAGAAGTGGCCGGCCCCCTTTTCCCTAGTCCAATTTGGACCAAAGGGGAGGGGGCGCAGCAGCCTTTTTCCTCTTCCCACTAAAGCCCATCAAGGCCCATTACTTTTCCCGTAACTACCCGGTCCTCCGAAAAATACCCGAATCACTCGAAACCTTTCCGATGTCCGAATATAGTCGTCCAATATATCGATCTTTACGTCTCGACCATTTCGAGACTCCTCGTCATGTTCCCGATCTCATCCGGGACTCCGAACTCCTTCGGTACATCAAAAATCATAATATAACTGTCATCGAAACCTTAAGCGTGCGGACCCTACGGTTCGAGAACAATGTAGACATGACCGAGACACGTCTCCGGTTAATAACCAATAGTGGGACCTGGATGCCCATATTGGCTCCTACATATTCTACGAAGATCTTTATCGGTCAGACCGCATAACAACATATGTTGTTCCCTTTGTCATCGGTATGTTACTTGCCCGAGATTCGATCGTCGGTATCCAATACCTAGTTCAATCTCGTTACCGGTAAGTCTCTTTACTCGTTCTATAATACATCATCCCACAACTAACTCATTAGTTGCAATGCTTGCAAGGCTTAAGTGATGTGCATTACCGAGAGGGCCCAGAGATACCTCTCTGACAATCGGAGTGACAAATCCTAATCTTGAAATATGCCAACCCAACATCTACCTTTGGAGACACCTGTAGTACTCCTTTTATAATCACCCAGTTACGTTGTGACATTTGGTAGAACCCAAAGTGTTCCTCCGGCAAACGGGAGTTGCATAATCTCATAGTCATAGGAACATGTATAAGTCATGATGAAAGCAATAGCAACATACTAAACGATCGGGTGCTAAGCTAATGGAATGGGTCATGTCAATCAGATCATTCAACTAATGATGTGACCTCGTTAATCAAATAACAACTCTTTTGTCCATGGTTAGGAAACATAACCATCTTTGATTAACGAGCTAGTCAAGTAGAGGCATACTAGTGACACTCTGTTTGTCTATGTATTCACACATGTATTATGTTTCCGGTTAATACAATTCTAGCATGAATAATAAACATTTATCATGATATAAGGAAATAAATAATAACTTTATTATTGCCTCTAGGGCATATTTCCTTCAGTCTCCCACTTGCACTAGAGTCAATAATCTAGTTCACATCGCCATGTGATTTAACAGCAACAGTTCACATCACCATGTGATTAACACCCATAGTTCACATCGTCATGTGACCATAACTCAAAGGGTTTACTAGAGTCAGTAATCTAGTTCACATATCTATGTGATTAATACCCAAAGAATACTAAGGTGTGATCATGTTTTGCTTGTGAGATAATTTTAGTCAACGGGTCTGTCACATTCAGATCCGTAAGTATTTTGCAAGTTCTATGTCTACAGTGCTCTACACGGAGCTACTCTAGCTAATTGCTCCCAGTTTCAATATGTATCCAGATTGAGACTTTAGATTCATCTGGATCAGTGTCAAAAACTTGCATCGGCGTAACCCTTTACGACGAACCTTTTTGTCACGTCCATAATCGAGAAACATATCCTTATTTCACTAAGGATAATTCTGACCGCTGTCTAGTGATCTACTCCTAGATCACTATTGTACTCCCTTGCCAAATCAATGCAGGGTATACAATAGATCTGGTATACAGCATGACATACTTTATAGAACCTATGGCCAAGGCATAGGGAATGACTTTCATTCTCTTTCTATCTTCTGCCGTGGTCGGGCTTTGAGTCTTACTCAACTTCACACCTTGTAATACAGGCAAGAACTCTTTCTTTGACTCCTCCATTTTGAACTACTTCAAAATCTTGTCAAGGTATGTACTCATTGAAAAAACTTATCAAGCGTCTTGATCTATCTCTATAGATCTTGAAGCTCAATATGTAAGCAGCTTCACCGAGGTATTTCATTGAAAAACTCTTATTCAAGTATCCCTTTATGCTATCTAGAAATTCTATATCATTTCCAATCAGCAATATGTCATCCACATATAATATCAGAAATGCTACAGAGCTCCCACTCACTTTCTTGTAAATACAGGCTTCACCGAAAGTCTGTATAAAACCAAATGCTTTGATCACACTATCAAAGCGTTTATTCCAACTCCGAGATGCTTGCACCAGTCCATAAATGGATCGCTGGAGCTTGCACATTTTGTTAGCTCCCTTTGGATGAAGATGGTCTCTCTCAAACGACCCTGCAACCAAATACAAGAAATCTCTTGTGTCCCCAACACACCCAATACAATGGCAAATTGTACAGGTGCACTAGTTCGGCGAAGAGATGGTGATACAAGTGCAATATGGATAGTAGATATTGGTTTTTGTAATCTTAAATTATAAAAACACCAAGGTAACTAATAGTAAACAGGCACAAAAATGGTGTTTCAATGCTTTAAAACAAGGCCTAGGGTCCGAACTTTCACCAGCGCAATCTCTCAATAGTGCTTACATAGTTGGATCATATGATTATCCCTCAAAGTGTAATAAAGAGTCACTCTCGAGTTCCTATTAGCGGAGAACAAAAGATAGGAATTGTTTGTAGGGTGCGAAGCCACCTCAAAGCTATTCTTTCCGATCGATCTATTCAAGAGTTTGTACTAAAATAACACAAAGCTATTGTTTCCATTCGATCTATCCTAGAGTTCGTACTAGAGTAACACCAAAGCATATTCATATTCATAATACTCAATCCACACAAAGAACTACAAAGAGTGCCCCAAGATTTCTATCGGAGAAATAAGGACAAGAACATGCATCAACCCCTATGCATAGATTACCCCAATATCACCGCGAGAATCCGCAAGTTGAGTGCCAAAACATATATCAAGTGAATCAATACGATACCCCATTGTCACCACGAGTATTCAATTGCAAGACATATATCAAGTGTTCTCAAATCCATAAAAGTATTCAATCCGATAACAACGAGATCTCAAAGGCAAAAACTCAATTCATCACAACAAGAGTATAGAGGGGAGAAACATCATATGATCCGACAATATTAACAAAGCCCATGATATAGGTCACAAGAGAGAGAGAGAGAGTGAGATAAAACACATAGCTACTGGTACAAACCCTCAGCCCCGAGGGTGGACTACTCCCTCCTCATCGTGGTGGCCGCCGGGATGATGAAGATGGCCACCGGAGATGATTCCCCCCCCCCCCCCTCCGACAGGGTGCCAAAATGGGTCTAGATTGGTTTTTGGTGGGTACGGAGCCCTACGGTGGCGGATCTTCTGATCTAGGTTAACCCCGAAGGGTTTCGAAATATTTGGGAATTTATAGTGCAAATAAGGGGTACGGGAGGCCACCGAGGTGGGCACAACCCACCTGGGCATGCCAGGGGGACCTAGCGCGCCCTAGTGAGTTGTGCCCCCTTGGGGCACCCCCAGGTGCAGCTCTGTCCCATTGGGTTCCTTCTGGTTCAAAAAAATCTCCAAAAAGTTTCGCGGTGTTTGGACTCTGTTTGATATTGATTTCCTGCGATGTAAAAAACAAGCAAAAAAACAGCAACTGACACTTGGCACTGGGTTAATAGGTTAGTCCCAAAAAATGAAATAAAGTTGCTATAAAATGATTGTGAAACACCCAAGAATGATATAATAACAGCATGAATACTTCATAAATTATAGATACGTTGAAGACGTATCAGCATCCCCAAGCTTAATTCCTACTCATCCTCAAGTAGGTAAATGATAAAAGAAATAATTTATGAAGTGTGAATGCTAGCAAAGTGCATAAGATTGATCAATGATAATTTCAATCATTTTTCCTAGCATCATAACAACAATTCTTTCTTATGAAACTTCTCGTGTTATAGTAGCAACCAATTCACATGTTAAGGTTCGAACAATGAATTCTCTTGAAACTCAACAACCTATGTTCTTAGTCACCAAGAAATTGCAATTCAACTTATTCAACGGAGTTTAAGTAAGAGCTCCACATACTCAACCATCATATAGTCTTCTATGATTGCTAACACTCACCTTGTACACAGGAGCAAAACGTTTGAACCGAACACATAGAAAGATAGGGGCTTATTGTTTTGCCTCCCAACATATTCACCTCAAGGGTGATGTCAACAATAATAACTCATGCTACCCATATTCAACTGGACATATGTGCCTAGATCTTTCCTCACCACATGATGCTTGCCAAAAGAAAAAAAATAAAAAGGACTAGAGAGAAAAACTTTGACTCTTGCATAAAAGTAAATACATAAAAGTAAAAGACAGGCCCTTCACAGAGGGGAGTAGGGATTTGTAGAGGTGCTAGAGCTCAAAGTGAAAATTGAGAGATAAAAACATTTTGAGAGGAATACTTTTCTCACTAATGAAAATGACTTAGAGCTCCCAACACTTTCCATGCTAGATATATCGTAGGCGGCTCCCAAATAGAAAATAAAGTTTATTCCTTTTTCCACCATACTTTCACTTTCCATGGCTAACCGTATCCACGAGTGCCCTCCATACCAACACTTTCCAAGAAATTTATTATTTGACAACATAAAGTAAATTCATTTTTCATTTCGGGACTGGGCATCCCTAATACCTTTGCCTTACTCTCGTGCACTAACAAGTGAATAAAAACTTATCGTGAGAATAACACATCTAGCATGGAAAATATTGGCCACCCCTCACCGCCTCGCGAGCGGTAGGAGCACACAAAAGAGAAATTTATTTTGAATATTAGAGATGGCACATACAAATTTGCTTAGAACGGCAAAAGAATACTGCATATAGGTAGGTATAGTGCACTCTTGAAAATAAGATTTGGGTTTAAGGGTGTCTGGATGCACAAGTAGTATCTCTACTTGGTGCGGAATTATTGGCTAGCAAAGATGGGGGCAAGCACCACATGTTGAAGGATCTATGACAATATAACTTCTATGTGACTATGTACAAACATAAACCATTACGTTGTCTTCCTTGTCCAGCGTCAACAATTTTGGCATATAATATTTTGATGGGGGCTCACAATCACAAAAGATTTTCATGATAGTGCATTTATATGTGAAAGTTCTCTTCCTTATACTAATTATTCGTGAATTGCTTGTATGACCAATATTGTGATTGTCAAGCCTCAAAAGATTTCACTTTCTAAACCCAATGTGAAGCTACCACTAGGCATGATATGATTTCAACTTCATGATATTCAATGTATTCAACAATTTACTCATAGGATATAAGTGAAGCACAAGAGTAAATGGCATAGAAAAGAGCTCTGTTGACGGGACGTGAATGCCGCTTACTTAGCCTCTCTAGCAACTATTTGAGGACTCTATTTTATTTAAAAACTTTAAGATCTAAGCATTTTATTAATGCAGCAAGCAAAACAAAATAAAATGACATTCCAAGAATAGCACACATCATGTGAAGAAGCAAAGACTTAGGCTCAACCGATACTAACCGATAATTGTTGAAGAGGAAAGGTGGGATGCCTATCGGGGCATCCCCAAGCTTAGATGCTTGAGACTTCTTTAAATATTATCTTGGGGTGCCTTGGGCATCCCCAATCTTGAGCTTTTGTGTCTCCTTAACTCTTCTCATATCACGGTTTTCCTAAATCGCAAAAGCTTCATCGACACAAAACTCAACAAGGACTCGTGAGATAAGTTAGTATTAACAAATGCAAAAACCTTATCATTCCCTAATGTAGCAAATCACTAAGATTATTATTCAACATTGCATACTAAATGCCTCTTCATATTTAATACTCCTATCCTTAATTAAAATTATTAAACAAGCAAACATATGCAAACAATGCAAACATAACAGCAATCTGCCAAAATAGTACAGTCTGTAAAGAATGCAAGAGTGTCAATATTTATTCAACTCCAAACATTATGAAAATTTAACACGGTGTAGAAAATTTATCAGATCTCATAGTGCAAAAAGTTTCAACATTTTATCATGTTATGACTTTTCTAGGAAATTTTTGCAACAGCAGTAAACTTTCTGTTTTCAAACAGCAACATGTATACTTGTAAAATAAGCATAGTAAAGGCTATATATGCCACTTTTACTAAAATAAAAGATGCAAAACATTATTATAAATAACAGAAAGAAAATTCTAACAAAATAAATTGACGCTCCAAGCAAAACACATATCATGTGACGAATGAAAACATAGCTCAAAGTGAGGTTACCGATAATGTTTGAGACGAAAGAGGGGATGCCTTCCGGGGCATCCCCAATCTTAGTTGCTTGGATCTTCCTTGAATATTTCCTTGGGGTGCCTCAGGAATTCCCAAACTTAGGTTCTTGTCACTCCTTATTCTCCTCATATTGATATCTCACCCAAAACTTGAAAACTTCAATCACACAAAACTTAACGGAACTTGGTGAGATAGGTTAATATGATAAAGAGCAAACCATCCCACTTTAGTACTGTCAAAGACAAGATTCATAATTGTTTCCACACAATGCCTACTGTAGCATATCATTTCCACAATTTATATTGAGCAATATAAGCCATAGAAACTAGAAAACAAGCAAACTATGCATTGAAAATAGAATCTGTCAAAAACAGAACAGTATCTAGTAATCTGCACTCAAACCATACTTCTGCCACTCCAAAAATTCTGAAAATTTAGTAACACGTGAGAAATTTGTATATTAATGTTATGCAAAAAGATTCAACTCAAATACACTCTCCTGTTAAAAACTAGAATTATTTTCGTGAGCACAAAAGTTTCTGTTTTTCAGCAAGATCAAATCAACTATCACCGTAAGCCATCCCTAAGGTCTTATTTGGCACTTTATTGAAACAAAAGCAATAAAACATGATTACTACAGTAGCCTAATAATGTTAACACACAAAAACAGTAGGTAAAAGTGTTGGGTTGTCTCCCAACAAGCGCTTTTCTTTAATGCCTTTTAAGCTAGGCACGATGATTTCAATGATGCTCGCATAAAAGATAAAAATTGAAACATAACAAGAGCATCATGAATCACATGGAAATCAAATCTAAGTCTAATCCACTTCCTATGCATAGGGATTTTGTGAGCAAACAACTTATGAGATCAAGAATCAACTAGCATAGGAAGGCAGAACACACATAACTTAAAAACTTTCAACACATCGAGAGGAAACTTGACATTATTGCAATTCCTACAAGCATAAGTTCGTCCCTCATAATGATTTTCAGTAGCATCATGAAGAAATTCAACAATATATACATCACATAAAGCATTCTTTTCATGACACAAAAGCGTAGAAATTTTACTACTCTCCACATAAGCAAATTTATTCTCACGGATAGTAGTGGGAGCAAACTCAACAAAATAACTATCATGGGATTGAAATTAAAATCATGATGACAAGTTCCATGGTTATCATTATTATTTATAGCATACATGTCATCACCATAATCATCATATATAAGAACTTTATTGTCATAATCAATTGGAACCTCTTCCGAAATAGTGCATTCATCACTAAATAAAGTCATGACCTCTCCAAATCCACTTTCATAATTATTGCAATAAGATTCAACACCCTCAAAAATAGTGGGATCATTAGTACCTAGAGTTGACACTCTTCCAAACCCACTTTCATCAATATAATCATCATAAATAGGAGGCATGCTTTCATCATAATAAATTTTCTCATCAAAACTTGGGGGAGTAAAAATATCATCTTCATCAAATATAGCATCCCCAAGCTTGTAGCTTTGCATATCATTAACATCATGGATATTCAAAGAATTCATACTAAAAACATTACAATCATGCTCATCATTTAAATATTGTGTGCCAAACATTTTGTTGACTTCTTCTTCTAACAAGTGAGCACAATTTTCTGAACCATCATTTTCAAGAAAGATATTATAAAGATGATCAATAATATGATGCAACCTCAATTCCATTTTTTGTAGTTTTCTTTTATGAACCAAACTAGTGATAAAACAAGAAACTGAAATATTCAATTGCAAGATCTAAAGATATACCTTCAAGCACTCACCTCCCTGGCAACGGCGCCAGAAAAGAGTTTGATATCTACTATGCAACTTTATTCTTGTAGACATGTGTTGGGCCTCCAAGCGCAGAGTTTTCTAGGACAGTAGCAATTTTCCCTCAAGTGGATGACCTAAGGTTTATCAATCTGTGAGAGGTGTAGGATGAAGATGGTCTCTCTCAAACGACCCAGCAACCAAATACAAGAAATCTCTTGTGTCCCCAACACACCCAGTACAATGGCAAATTGTATAGGTGCACTAGTTCGGCTAAGAGATGGTGATAAAAGTGTAATATTGATGGTAGAAATATATTTTTATAATCTGAATAAATAAAAACAACAAGGTATTAAATAGTAAACGGGCACAAAAATGGTGTTTCAATGCTTAAAAACAAGGCCTAGGGTCCGTACGTTCACTAGTGCAATTTCTCAATAGTGCTAACATAGTTGGATCATATGACTATCCCCCAAAGTATAATCAAGAATCACTCCCGAGTTCCTACTAGCGAAGAACAAAAGATAGGAATTGTTTGTAGGGTACGAAACTACCTCAAAGCTATTCTTTCTGTTCGATCTATTCAAGAGTTCGTACTAAAATAACACAAAGCTATTGTTTCCTTTCGATCTATCCTAGAGTTCGTACTAGAGTAACACCAAAGCATATTCATATTCATCAAACTCAATCCACACAAAGAACTACTAAGAGTGCCCCAAGATTTCTACCAGAGAAATAAGGACAAGAACATGCATCAACCCCTATGCATAGATTACCCCAATATCACCGCAGAAAACGCAAGTTGAGTGCCAAAACATATATCAAGTGAATCAATACGATACCCCATTATCACCACGAGTATTCAATTGCAAGACATATATCAAGTGTTCTCAAATCCATAGATGTATTGAATTCGATAACAACGAGATCTCAAAGGGAGAAACTCAATTCATCACAACAAGAGTATAGAGGGGAGAAACAACATATGATCCGACTATATTAACAAAGCCCATGATATAGGTCACGAGAGAGAGAGATAAAACACATAGCTACACGTACAAACCCTCAGTCCCGAGGGTGGACTACTCCCTCCTCATCGTGGTGGCCGCCAGGATGATGAAGATGGCCACCGGAGATGATTCCCCCCTCCTCCGGCAGGGTGCCGGAACGGGTCTAGATTGGTTTTTGGCGGCTATGGAGCCCTGCGGTGGCGAAACTTCTGATCTAGGTTAACCCCGAAGGGTTTCGAAATATTTGGCAATTTATAGTGCAAAGAAGGGGTACGGGAGGCCATCGAGGTAGGCACAACCCACTTGGGCGCGCCAAGGGGGCCTAGTGCGCCTTGGTGGGTTGTGCCCCCTCGAGGCACCCCCAGGTGCAGCTCTGGCCCATTGGGTTCCTTCTGGTTCAACAAAATCTCTAAAAAGTTTCGCGGTGTTTGGACTCTGTTTGATATTGATTTCCTGCGATGTAAAAAACAAGCAAAAAACAGCAACTGGCACTGGGCACTGGGTCAATAGGTTAGTCCCAAAAAATGACATAAAGTTGCTATAAAATGATTGTAAAACACCCAATAATGATAAAATAATAGCATGAATACTTCATAAATTATAGATACGTTGGAGACGTATCACTAGGTATGCACTAACGTGGTACTAGGCGATGCCGGCGAAAGGGGGAAACATCCGGGAAAGTATCCCCAGTGTTTCGCGTTTTCGGATAGAGAAACTGGAGGGAGAAAGTTGTGTGTTCGCTATGCGAGGGATGTGTGGCGGACGAACGGGCTACACATTCGGATTTCTCTCATCGTTGTGAGCAACTTTCATGTATAAAGTATTTTCATCCGAGATACGGTTTATTTTCGATTAATTATCAAAGTTTTAATTCTTTTTAGAATTAACATAATTAATTTATTATAAAATGTAATTATGATGTCAGCGTGAGGTCATCATGATGTTAGCAATCAACAATGCGTTTGACTAGGTCAACAGATACGTGGGTCCCGTTTTGTCAAGGTCACAGATTAGCTAAAGAGAGTTAATTAGTTTTAACTAAGTGTTCAAATTAATTAACATGATTAATTAGGTTAATTAATTTATTATTTATATATATTTTTTGATCTTATCTCCAGGGCGTGGGGCTCCTTTGCCATAGGCCCAGAGGCCAAATAGGGCGGGCTACCAGGCGCGGGCGAGAGCACCCGCCGTGCGCCCCGGCTAGAAGAGCCCGAGGGAAAGGGGGCGCGCGGGCGCTGTGGTCCGGCGCCGGCGGCTATGGCCCCTGCTGGTCCAGCAGCAGCAAGGGATGGCGAGCGGGGCGAGCGGGGGCTGCCGGGGAGGCGTAATCGGCGCGGCACAGCAAGGCGTGGGGGGAGGGAGCGATGCAGCTGTGGCAGGGGGGAGGCAGGGGCGAGGCCAAGTGAGGGTGCGGCGAGGGAAGTAGGGGGCGGCGCCGCCGCGAGTGGGCAGCAGCAGCAACACGGGCCGCGGGCAGACAGGACAATAGGCGAGCTCCGGCGGGCGTGAGGGTGCAGCAGTAGTAGTAGAGCAGCAGCTGCAGTGCTGGAAGCAGAGTAGCAGCAAGAAGTAGTAGAGGATGGCCGGGAGCAGCGGCAGTAGTCGGAGAAGAGCAAGCGGGCGCGGGGCGAGCAGCCGGCGAGCACACGGGCAACACTGGGGGCGGCCAAGGGTGAACCCCGTGTGTGGGAGTGCGGCCGGACTAGCAGGGGGCGGCGAGCATGGGGCGGACGTGCACATGAGCTCGGGTGCGGCAAGAGTGAGGTCCGGCCATGGCGGTGGGGGTGCAACATACGGTGATGGATCGATGGAGTAAGGGCCGGGAATCGGAGGAGGGACTCAAAGTGGAGGTTTGTTGCGTGCTCGGGGAGGCCGGGGTGGATGAGGTGACGCAGATCGATGGCGGCGAATGGCACGACACCGAGGTTGAATACGACCGACGCAGCGACGGCGATGCGGCATGTTGGCCTCGATCCTACAACGAAGACGACGAAGACAATGACGAGGAGGCTTCTCGACAGCGTATCACGCGCCTGGGAGCACGATAGCCATGCGGTTGAGCTCGGCCATGGCGACGACGTACTCGGGCGCAAGCAAAACGGTGATGGCGAGCGAGGGTGTGGGGGAACTTGGGGGTAGGGTTTCTCAGAGGTCAACGGCGTCGCTTTTATCTGTCAGGGGGTGCCGGGGATGGCCGGCACGTGGCCAGGGCACCATGGATGCCCGCCACGGCTCCTCTGGGCAGAATCTATTTGACGCTCGTTAGCGTCAAAAGGTCGCGCTTTCGCTGAGGGGAGCCGCCTGTCGGGCCGGCCCATGTACGGGCTTCGCGTTTTTTCCGTTAGCCACAGCTTCCTTCGCTGTTTCCTGCGTTCTTTTTTTTCTGTGTTTTTTTGCATTCGTTTTTTTCAATGTTTGTCCGGTTTTTCAGTGGTTTTGTTCTGATTTTTTTGGTTCGTTTTTCCTTTCGGCTTTTTCTTTGTCTTTTATTTTTATTTCTTCTTCTCTTTACTGTGTGTTATATAAAAAGTTCACCTCCTATTACGACAATGTTCATCATATATTAAAAAAATGGTTCGCCATACATTATGAAAAGTTCACTATGCATTCCAAAAATGTTCATCGTGTATTACAAAAATGTTCATCGTACATTTAACAAAATGTTCACGACATATTAATAAAATGTTCAATGTATACTTAAAAAATGTTCAGCGTATATCACACAAATGTTCAATGCCTATATCACACAAATGTTCAGTGCCTATTTAGAAAACTTTCATTATATATTTAAAAAATTTCATTGTATATTAAAAAGATGTTCAATGGTTGAATTTTTTTATATCCTTCGCTGCGATTAGTTGTTAAATATTCTCGCACCGAATTAATCACAAGTATTGGGTGAGCTCAACTGGTGAACAAGACGTGCAGTCTATCATTAGTCGCGTGTTCGATTCCTCGACTGAGCATCTTTTTTGCTAATTTAGTTACAGTCCACAGTGAAGCCACCGAATGGGCCGACCCAATTCGATGCATGCCGTGCACGAAAGCTCCTCCTGTTGAGGCACGCGAGCGTCAGCTAGGAGCACTCGCTCCTCTGCTCCTGTAACTGGAGGTGGAAGGATATGCGAGCTGGGTTGGGCTGGCTATTGTTGCTAGATGGGCCAAGGTGTAAAGTGCCACTAGAGCCCACTAATACAGTAGTAGTTAGGCCTTTTTCTGTTATACTTTGATGTTTCTTATTTTCTTTACTATTTTGCATTCTTTTATAAACTAAAGGAATTTAGTTGAGCACGAAATATGGCACACCTATACTAGGCAGTGCGCTGAGCTAGACCTCCAAGTTACAATTTATTTTGAATACTCTAAATATTTGTTTAATATTTAAAAGCATTTAAATAATTGTTTTGCGCAGTTTTGTCTATTATCGTGCATTTAAATATTTTATTTAAATATGGGTTCTTCACCATAACTACCTACGCAATATTTTTCACAACCCAGGCATTTTAGTTTTAACATTTCAAAACTTTTGTTGTTTGCCTTGATTTTGAATTTGAATTGGTTTGAACCAAGGTGAGATTAGCAACAGTAATGACGATGACCTAGCACCATTAACATGGAATTACTATAGCTTAATTATCCGGGTGTTACATCTAACTTACCCGAGTTGTCGTATAGGCTATGAATGAAACATAAGACAATGAACTTCTTAAGCACGGAAACAATAGAAGATGATGATCTTCTTAACATGCAAATCACATGCATTAGATCAACATGAAAAACAATATGAAGCGTTATTCTCAGGAGGCACGGTCAACAGCTCGTGATGCCGCATACCATAACATTCCAAGCTCAACTTTGCAATCAAACTCACAAGGCCTAGCATTGCATAGACACCATTCAGAACAAACTCTTAAAGTACCTTACATAAGTCAACATTCATGTGACTATGCATCTCAGTAGAGTAAAAATTTACTTCTGAATTGAAGACAGGTATAGGAAAAAACGATCGACGTTGCTCATCGGAAAGGGCATCCCACTAAAAAAATATCAAATGCATGTCTTCTGGCTAACATCAATGAGCAAAATATGACAAGGTTTTCCAATTCCAATATATTAAACTAATGTTTTCTTGCTAACATCAATGATTAAACTTTGACAAGCTTTTCCCATTCAAAATATGAAATGCCTATGATTGTGGAACGGGCAGGATTTGTCATCAATTTTTCATCTGATAGTCCGGTGGCTCAAGGTGACGACGAATGATTAGAGAACTATTCGATGTATTGTGCATGATGAAGTATTATGGAGGACACGAACCATCTGAACATTTTGTGCAGTTCCACTAAAATCAAGCTGAGCATCCCTATGGATTTCGTATTTATATGCTGCAAGAAAACAAAGACACATCAGCACACAAATGAATATTGGCCCCAGTGCCAACCCACGTTTGTTAAGTTGCCCATGCTCTCTAGAGACTAGTCATGTCACCGGCGTCTACTAATACTCTATAAAGCTTCTCGATCATTCCTTGTGTAATGTAGCGCAAACAGTGACTGTTTCTTTCTGCAAAGTGGTAAGACACCCACTAATGCAGTAGTTTGCCTTAGACACATTGGCTCATTTTGTGCAGTTCAACTAAAATCAAAGTCGAAATAAACCGAGCAGAAATGTTGATATCCCTGTAAGCAACAATAAGTACAAGGGAAACAATTACTGAGAAATAATGGTTGATGACTTGTACTCCCAGAAGAAAAACATCTACTGATCTATCTTATCTTAATGGGAAACAAAGCAGGAGAGTAGCAAATCTCAATCAGTGCGATTCATTCATATTAACTAAGACATTATCTTAACAATGCCTTGTTTCAACATGTATAAAGAAATACAAAGCAGAAAAGTACCATTCCTAAAACAATGCGACTGATTCATATTAACAGAGACATTATCTTAACAATACCTTGGTTAAACATGTAGAAAGAACTACAAAGTAGGATAGTACCATTTGTAACACATTGTAACTGATATACAATAACAGAGACATTATCTCAACAATACATTTCTTAAACATGTACCCCGACTAATCCCTAACAGAAATGGTACTCCCACCGATCCCTAACAAGTGTTGAAGTTTTGAACTATGATTCAGTAGTTAATTCTGAGAGTGGCATTGCTTAATATTACCAGCGGCATCAGATAAACAAAAAGCATTAACAGTTCCAGGGGAGAGTGGGCGCAACAACACCATGTGCTTCCATCTACTTATAAAGGGGGTGATGTAGAGTTTTGTTGTAACAATGAAACAAGCATCATGTCTGGGTTGGAACAATTTTTGCTCACTTAATTGTAAAAGACAACAGTTCAATAGATTCAATTCAACATTTATCCAAAATAGTACTAATGCAAGTAGCACAACATCTCAAAGCACACTACAGCATCATGTGGATGAAAGTCGGTACAGACCTTTCTTGACCAAGTTTGAAACAACTCATGAGGAGGATTTGAACGAAATCTCAACACATATATGGAAATCCGATCTCCCTTTGTGCAGTTCCACCAAAATTAAGCAAAGTCACGGGTGTGACATTCAAGTTGAACTGCACAAAACACTCTTAAAACAAAAGTGTTTCGCATAGCGAAGCAAAATGTCGCAATAGCAACAAGTTGAATAGATATCCCTGTTTTAACAGAGGCAAAAAAGGAATCAATTACCGGCCAACAAAGGAGGATGAAACATACGGCCACAAAAATGGTACTCCCGCTGATCCATAACAAGTGTTGCAGTTTTGAACTAAGATTCAGTAGTTAATTCTGAGAGTGGCATTGCTTAATTTTACCAGCGGCATTAGATTAACAAAAAGGATAAACAGATCCAGGGAGAGTGGGTGCAACAACACCATGTGCTTCCATCTACTTATAAAGGGGATGATGCAGAGTTTGTTGTAACGAAGCAACATGCATCATGTCTGGGTTGGTCCCATTTTTGTTCACTACTTAATGGGAAAAGAGAGCAATTCAACATTTATTTAAAACAATACCAATACAAGTAGCACAACATCTCAATGCAAAATGCACAATCATGTGGATGAAGGCCTGTACTGACCTTTCATGAGACAAACAAGATAAAATACGAATCTACCAACATGAATAGGAAATCCAATCTCGTTTTGTGTAGTTGCACTAAAATCAAGCAAAGTTGCCGGTGTGACATTTAAGTTCACCATGGCAACAAGTTGAATAGATATCCCTGTTTTAACAGAGGCAAAAAAGGAATCAATTACTGGCCAATAAAGGAGGATGACACATGCGGCCACAAAAATGGTACTCCCGCCGATCCCTAACAAGTGTTGCAGTTTTGAACTAAGATTCAGTATTTAATTATGAGAGTTGCATTGCTTAATTTTATCAGCGGCATTAGATTAACAAAAAGCATAAACAGATCCAGGGGAGAGTGGGTGCAACAACACCATGTGCTTCCATCTACTTATAAAGGGGGTGATGCAGAGTTTGTTGTAACAAAGCAACAATCATCATGTGTGGGTTGGTCCCATTTTTGTTCACTACTTAATGGGAAAAGAGAGCAATTCAACATTTACTTAAAACAGTACCAATACAAGTAGCACTACATCTCAAAGGACACTGCACAATCATGTGGATGAAGGCCTGTACCGACCTTTCACGAGACAGACAAGATAAAATACGAATCTACCAACACGAATAGGAAATCCAATCTCGTTTTGTGCAGTCGCACTGAAATCAAGCAAAGTTGCCGGTGTGACATTTAAGTCCATTGTAGCAACAAGTTGAATAGATACCCCTGTTTTAACAGAGGCAAAAAAGGAATCAATTACTGGCCAATAAAGGAGGATGAAACATGCGGCCACAAAAATGGTACTCCCGTCGATCCCTAACAAGTCTTGCAGTTTTGAACTAAGATTCAGTAGTTAATTCTGAGAGTGGCATTGCTTAATTTTACCAGTGGCATTAGACTAACAAAAAGCATAAACAGTTTCAGGGGAGAGTGGGCGCAACAACACCATGTGCTTCCATCTACTTATAAAGGGGTTGATGCAGAGTTTGTTGTAACAAAGCAACAAGCATCATGTCTAGGTTGGTCCCATTTTTGTTCACTACTTAATGGGAAAAGACCGCAATACAATAGCTTCCGTTCAACATTTATTTAAAACAGTACCAATACAAGTAGCACAATATCTCAAAGCACACTACACAATCATGTGGATGAAGGCATGTACTGACCTTTCATGAGACGAACAAGATCAAGTACGAATCTACCAACACGAATAGGAAATCCAATCTCGTTTTGGGCAGTTGCACTGAAATTAAGCAAAGTTGCCGGTGTGACATTTAAGTTCGCTATAGCAGCAAGTTGAATAGATATACCTATTTTAACAGAGGCAAAAAAGGAAACATTACTGGCCAATAGAGGAGGATGAACCATACGGCAACAAAATGAAGTATCTAACTTATCTTGATAGAAAACAAAGTAGGACAGTAGCATTTCTAAAATGGTTGCATTGATTCATATTAACAGAGACATTCTCTTAAAACAACATTAATTAAAAATGCAATTTACTTTTAACAATGACATTGCTTCAATTTTCCGGCACCATTCTTAGATTAACAACAAAAAAATAGTTGTATGGGACATGGGACATGCCAGCACCATGTGCGTCCACACGTATAAATGGGTGATGCAGAGTATGTTGCCAAGCAGCATATCAATGTTGGTCCCATATTTGTTCTCTTTGAACCTTTTTCCTATGTGAGGGCAGCAAATCTAGTCCTGTACAAACTACCCGACCCCCTAGTTTCTTTCCTTTTTCAACAAAGAAATAGGTTCCTTACATATGTGTGTACTGGCTTACCCCCTTTTTTCCCTTTTCAAACAACAAAGAGGATGGATAGCCACTCTATACTACTTTCCCTCCCTCCTTTCATCATTGAACCACGTCCTAGATTCATGCTCCACCCCACCGCACCCTTATTTCCTCTTTGAACCAAGACCTAGATTCGACTACAGAATCGAAAAGGAGAATAGCGCAGCTAGAGTAATGACGGTTGCAAAGAAACTTATACCTTAGGGTCATCGGGATGTGGCTAGGTGTGCGGCGGGAGACCGGATCTGCCGACACTACGTACGACAGTGAGGAAGAAGGGGTTGATGTCCCTCCCGCACAGGTGCTAGGTGAAAGAGAACAGCGCAGCCGGCAGTGGATTGCCTCCCTCGCCGAAGGCGATAGAGTGAACGATGCACCTCCTCCCGGTGTGATGGGATCCGGACGGCTCCTTCACCAGCTGTGAGGGGGGGGGGGAGATAGAGGCCAACGTGGTCTTGTTTAGACCTGGTGAAGAGGGTGAGAGACTTTGAATATAGCAAACCCTAGCAACGGAACGCTGAGCCTCCAGTGTGTGTGTGTGTGTGTGTATGTAGTGCGGCGAGAGTGTGGAGAGTGCAAACCCTAGATAACAAGCGCTGAGGCTCTAGCTTATATAGTACTACATATATAGGAGTAGTACGGACTGAGCTTCGGTGCCTTAACTTCACCTACCTTTGGCTATATGACAGGTGGGCCAGGCACATGTTGGGCCCACCTGTCATACACCCAAAGGAAGGTGCACTAAGTCAATGAAGCTGCGTCCATATAGTACTTGTGTATAGTACTAATATATAGTGGAGTGGCTTTCTTATTCTCTCCATAACAATCGTTTTAAATTGTGTAAGTATGAAACGAAACTCTTTATTTAACGTACCAGTGAAGAAAACTACTACTTACGATGAACTAACGATCCACCCATCCTGGTCGCACTTCCTACCCTTCACATGCGGTACACTACCCTCCGTTAAGTGAAAAACCACACATGCGCCAAATTATTAGAAACGTGTGAGAGTGTGTACAAATAAATAATTTTAATTTCGATTATCGGAAAGGTTTGAGAGTATGTACAGTTTGCCCTCTCTCAATAATTATGGTTTATTGTGTTCGGCCTAAACTTGGTCAAACTTTACAAAGTTTGACTTCAGTCAAATCTAATATGCAGAGTAAATAAAAATGGAGGGCTACTATGTCCATCCGGGTTTTTAGTCCACACCATTTTTTAATCAAAGTCTGACCACATATTTAGTTAATAGCTGGACAAATAAAATTACAGGGGAGCTGAAGACAAAGTTGTCAGAAGGCTTAGAAATCAATATAAAACGTATGCTCTTAGTACTAACATCGATCCTTCTTCGAGGAAACATTTGGTTCATAGCCAATTGTGTGATAAAATTGCACCAACGTGAAAGACGACCGCATCTCCAATGCAACCAAGGTGAACTGACGAAGGATATCATCTTTGTGGGTAACAAGCAAAGAGCACTGATGGAAGATAGCTTGTTTTTCATTGAAAATCGATCAGCTTCACCAGCCGATGCAAACAAGAGCATCGATAGGTCATCGTGGTGATGCATCATCCATTTGGCATCAAGTTTGGGTGAGGCACCTATTAAGTTCAACAAATCCTCACTATGGTTTGTTTCTTCTCAGTAATGAAGCTCGGGGAAGGAAGAACCATGTGGCAGAGGATAGTGAGGTGGAACAACAATGGCCACCTAATTTTGTGCAGTTCTACTAAAATTGAGGAAGACATGCCCGGGTATGGAGATACACATCGTTGTTTGCAAAAATATAAAAAAGGGATATAGTGTTGTTACTTTGTTTTGGCAGTGGTACAAGATTAACAACGACATCTCAATTGTCAATAAGAATTAATGAAAAGTACACCAACAAATAAAAGCATCATGATTATCTTGATGGGAACTAAACCAGGATACCCGAGAAAAAAAGCATTTCTTCATTTAACCAGTGATAGTATTAGATTAGCAGCAACAATAGGAGCATATGGACAATGACCGCACAACCACCATGTACTTTTTGTCAAAACAACATGTATACCTCCACCGAGGCATAAACCAGGACAAATTTTTGAGTGGCATTTCCTCTATAATAGTAGGTAATGTTGGACCAGCCGACAAACCCTAGCTACTGTACATGGGAAGCTAGGGAGTAGTCACATAGAAGAAAACCCTCATGAAGCGACCTGGGGAGCCGGACCAGTACAAGTAGTTATACCTCAGGTGGGCGAGATGTCGCTTAGGCGGGCGGGAGGGATCTGCCCACACGGTAGCGAACAAGGGCATGGAGGACCATCTGCGCCAGCGCCGACTCCGAGAGGACGGTGCACATTGGCTTCCTCCATCGCCGACGGCGACAACGTCAATGCTGCACCTCCTCACCTCCCGCAACAGACGGGATTCGGCCGGATCTGTAACCACCGGTGAGGAGAGAGATAGAGTGGACATTGTCATCTTGTTTTGATATGGAGAGGGTGAGAGAGCGAGAAGCGAGAAACCCTATCAAACAAGAGGCTATATACACAATGGAGTAAAAAAATCTCCATAGCATTGGTTTTAACTAGAATACGCGCATTCCCGGAAAAAAGAAACGAAAACTGGCGGGCATTTTTTTAACGTACCAAGAAAGAAAACTCGATCAAAAACACGCCCCCGCTTCCAGGTCGCGAGAGTTGTCGCACACACACACACATAGACATAGACATGCATATCCGTGTTTATTTAAAATTCCATCTCCATCTCCATCTCCAATCATATTTGTCCAACTGGCACATTATTTACGTTGTTAATTATATATGCAGCAATATTAATGTACAACATCTCTTGTTTGTGGGCGTCCGGACCGCTGCCACGCCCACTCCTGACCAACCCGAACCCTCTTCATCACCCGCGTGTTCTTCCCGCCCGAAATGGTCAGTGCCGCATTCATGCCCGGCCAGAGCGGACGCGACCTCTCACTGGCGACGACATTGAAGCAGCGCGCCGGTCGAGAGAGGGTTGCCTGCGCCGCTTCCCGGTGCACGTGACTGCTCCGCGTTCAAAGGTCGCAATAGTCGGCCACAACATGCATGTAAAAGGTTCTTGGGAGTCCGTGAAAGCTAGCTGTCCTCCCCCAACTCGTCAATCTCTTCCAGTAGTGCTAGTACTCCATGGCGCGATCCATCGACAAGCAGGCGGGAAAGTCATCGTATACTTGGTTTGCGATGAGTGGCATGCCGAGCGACCATGTGGGGTGGAGCCGTGGAGGAGGGTGAGAAACGAACGCGACAGACGTGATTTAAACGTTGGTTTTGCTCGATGGTGCGATCCAACGAAACGAAATGTTGGTTTCTCTCCGTTTCCATTTTTTCTTCGGAAAAATAGAAACTTTCCACTCCATTTTCATACCTACTCTAAGGTTGCCCCGTTACAACATTCCATCAAATACAAAGGAAAACTAACACGCATGCTGATGCATCTCAATGATTCACATATCATAGCCAATATTTACTTCACAACTAAATACAAAAGTTGTGAGAGTGTGTACAAAAGAAAAACTACTGATGGGGTCACTATGACTTAAACCCTAAACCCTAAACATGATTTAATTTCCTGGCTAGGTAGAACCTGTGAAAGGAAAGACGGCTACCACCCTCGGATCATAAGATGCTTTTGTGCAGTTCCACTAAAACCGAGCTGAGCATCCCTAATGGCAAAGATATTGAAGAAGTGTGATTAGAATAATAGTACTGGCACTAGTTCATGAGACATAAACTCGTCACAAATAGAAGCCGGTAGAAGTAGAGAAAGATCAACTTGGAGATGGAACTACGTGGGGAGCTGCGGCAGTGGAGAAAGCCGGCTCCAAAAATAAGATGTACATGGGACGTCGGGCTATAGCTAGAAGGGCAGTTGGGAGGCGGCATCAGCCCATACCACGGGGACCCCCGATTGGGACGCACTTTCTCCCTCGCCGATGTCGACCGCGTCTACGCAGTACATCGTTCCTTTCCCCCAATGACGGGATCAGGCCGGATCTGTGACCAGCGGTGTGGCAACCATCATTCTATGCTTGTGAAGAGAGCAACCCAAGCAAGCAGGCTTGTAGCTTAGGCTCATGCTAGTGTATATATAGTGGTTTTCTTTTCTCTCCGTATCAACCATTTTATATTGCATACGTGTCATTGAAGAGTCAAATGATGGTTGCTTCTTCCGACTAACTTACCGTGTGATTTGACTGCTCCTTACTGGCCCCTACACGTACTCCCCCTACGTGTATGACCGTTGTTGAGTCTCACTTGTACTTATCTCTATTTTCTTGCATGACACATAGACAGGATGCGCATAGAGGAATTTGGTTACTGCACATTGTTACATAGTACTACTAGTACCTACTCCCTCCTTCCGGTTCACTTCTGGTACTCCCTCTGTCTTGGCTTATTGGTCCCCTTTGTACTCAATTCATGGGCTCATTTTCCTCAAGAAATTGTCTTTACCAACGTATTAATATCGGGAATGCATGAATGAACAAGGAATGATTAAACCTTGCATGCAACATTTTGACAAAGCATTGACTTATGAACATGTGAATGTGAGGGACTACAACCTCGTGCATGCATGCAACAGTCACACACGCACATGGATGCAAAAACGCGCGCGACGCCCTAATGCATGCATGTCCGAGCACACGACGGAACACACATGGTCACGCTCAAGTGCTCAACCTACACGTGCATGCACACACATACTCAGCCAGGGTGAGCTAGTGACCGTATAAACACCGAAAAATGTATATATTGAGTGCAATGAGCGTATTATGAAGTCCACTGGCCATATTTTTACAAATATACAGTGACAGACAGTGTATTTATCTCGTTTGGAATTAAGCCATATTAACCGAAAAGGAGGTAGTATGGACTAGCATTACTTTGTTGTGTCCCGTCATCTTGCTGAACGAGGAGAAGCTTGCAGGACGGGGGAAGCTTGCGCGCGATTGCATGCATGCAAGCTCTCCTTGCTCAGGCGGTGGACGTGCAATAGTTAATTCATTGTTAGATTGCCAGAAGCATACACTGTACTAGTACCATTATCGTTCGACTTCCCGAAGAGGAGAACAGCCAAGTGCAAAGTGTACTAGTACTACTACTATAGGAGGTATTTACTACTACTAGGAACCGGATGGAGGAGCGTCAACACTCTCATTTTATTTTAAAATGGTTCTCTTCGAGGGTTCTCGCATGTGATAATGGAAGTTGATTGCATGGAACACTCGCCACAATTCTTGCTTAATTATGGCTCATATCCTGTTACAAATAGGAGCGCTCGGTAATATTTTCTTTTTTTTGTTATTCAGCATGTAAACATGTCAGCAAACCTTGCGGCGCATCTTTGTGTGAACCCTGCTTGCTGCACTTTCAATGTGACCGAGAGCTGGCTTGATGAAAAACCTCACTTCCTTGTTCTTTTTTTGCGAGGTACCTCACTTCCTAGTGACCAGTCTCTTGGCTGATCGTCCTAGGAATGCTTATATATGAATAAAGCTCTCTCATTTACCCGAAAAAAAGATTAAGCCATATTAACTGGAAAGGAGGGAGTATGGACTAGCACTACTTTTTGGTGTGTCCCGTCAACTCGCGGAACGAGGAGAAGCTTGCAGGACAAGGTGAAGCTCGCTTATGCCCACTCAGTCTACCTCAAGCCTGGTGGCTCACAGGACGAGGAGAACCTTTTGACCAATGCAACCTACCCTCGCCCAGGCGGTGGACATCACTACAAAAAAATACACTTCCATGATGATACATGTTTGTCATAGTAGGTCACGTTTTCTGTCATGCATGTACATCCATGACGATTTTATGACAAAATCAAGATAGTCATACCTGTGCTATCATAGAAGTGTTCCATGACATTAGCAAAATTATCATCACGGAAGTGTCCACTTCCATGATGATAAATCACGCGTCATAGAATTGCTTTTGTCAAGGGTGACCAACACGTGGCATCCACCGTAACGGGTCGTCGTTAAGCTATCGGGTTCTGGTTTGGATCCAATAACCCGTTAACAGCCCGGACCAATGGGGATTTTCCACGTGTAAAATTATCATTGGCTAGAGGAAACACGTGTTGGCTCATCGTTGGGACAGATGTCATCCACTCATTGGACAGAATTTGCCAATGATACGTCGACAAGTGGCACGGCCCAACAGAGGCCCATTCCTATGAAAAGGCCGGGCTGTTTGACTTGGTCAAAAGATAGCGGGCTGGCCCATGAAAAGCCTGTTAACGGCCTGTTCGCACGTAGCCCATTTACAGCCCGCTAACCCAGGGCCCTTTATAGCCTATCAGAATGAGGCCTAGTAGCGTCATCTGGGCCGTCCAATATGATTCCAGCCCGTTGTAACTCCCGGCCCATGTTTGGCCCATGACGTCTTTCGGCCCATATGAGGCACTTTGTAACTCTTGGCCGATTAACGGCCCGTGGTGAAACTGGCCCGTAATGAACAGTACATCACTTTATACCCATTAACGACCCATTATTCCAATGGGCCCTTTCAAGCCCATGTTATCTTTCGGCCTGTTCAGGGCCCATTTATTCTTGGGCTCATTTCCAGCATTCGGTTACTTATGACCTGTTACTAGCCTTTTTTGATTGTGGGCCAAATTCAGCCCGTGGTTACAGTCGGCCCATTTGTGTCCCATTAATCCGTTAGGCCGTTTCATAGCAGCATCAAATATGGTCGATTAACGACGGCCTGTTATGGTCCGCCCATGAACGGACGATTCCAACTCTAGCCCGTTTAAGGCCCATAATGCGGTCCGTTGTTGGCCCATGTTTGTCCGATCGATCATACGGCACGTAGAAGGCCCATTGATGCTACGGCTCGTAGAAGGCCCATTGATGCTATGGCCCGTAGAAGGCCCATTGTTTCTACGACCCTTAGAAGGCCCATTGTTTCTACGGCCCACAGGAGGCCCATGGTAACTACAGTAAATATGTAGCACATGTTTATTGTGGCCTAGTTTTAAAAAATAGGTTATTGTGGCCACTAGCAAACCGCGGAAAAAGAACTGCACTCACTACAAGCAAACAAATAAACAAGACAACAAGGAAATAAATAAGAAAGCAACTTACGCTAGGATATCACGACTATTACTCATTTTACATCCACTGGGCATCAAAGTTCGCCACCAGTGCAAATATAGGGAACAAAGCAGCATATCATATACACCGGTTGTCAAAGTTGGCGACTAGTGCAAATAAATGCTGCAGCAAAACAAGTCCAGAACTAAAACAACTTTAGAAGAGCTCAAGAAACAATATCCTGGGTACCCATAATGCTGGCAAGATGCTTAGCAAACTTATTAACTTTCTCTTGTTTGACGCTTAAATCCTCCAGCACTTGCTGTTGCACAAGAAGGTGTGCATCTGAATTCTACAGGGACTTCCTCAGTCCTTCGGCTTCTTGCTGCAACACAACTGACTGATGCCTTTCAGCTTGTAGCTAAGATTGAAGAAGCCGCAGTGATTCAGGCCGCGAGTTCGAAGAGCTTGTGCCAACGGTACTGGCTAGTAACTCAAACACTACATCAATGCAGGACTGTGGGGGTTTTCTCACTGTCTAAAAGATCGTTTTTATCACCTTTCTTGGACACCAACAGGGTTGTCTCACTATCTTGAACCTTATATGCATTACTTTCTCTACCATTGCATAGTGGGGTGCTCTTATCCAATATTTTGTTCGCATACTACATGAGAAATAAGCAGACACATCACAGGTTTAGCATGTAGTATACGAAACTCATTTTGGTAAACCGGTTCAGTAGTAAGGTGGGCAGGATAACAACATGAAACAAACATATATCTATGTACTATGTTCACTGTATTGTCCATATCATTCTAGTTTATGTTGCCAAATCAAGATAGAGACACAGTTCAACTCATATATTTTAAGACACAGCAGCATAGACAAGTGTGAGAAACTACACAGCATTGGCCACACTTGTAATGTGCATCACATGAGAATATAACTGTTTATACAACTGAAACTGAAATCAACATAGAGCAAGAAGTTAGAATAGCAATCCAGTTAAAGAAATAGGTTTAGAACATACCTGTTGCGCTATTGGAGTTTCAATTGGATCCTTCAATTTCGAAAGTAGTTGGTATGAGTAAATACAGTGATGCAACAAGAAAGGAGTATGTACCGTAGCTACAAAATCTGACCTGAGAACAGTTGCTCTTCTGCTTTAAACGTGGAGTTTGGGTTCGCTGTGGTGGTCTTCGTGCTTTGGGCACTGCAATTGCTTTAGAAACTGCTCATGTGGGGGTACTCTGTGGTGGACATGGTGCTTTGTCAACTAGAAGTGGGTTACTATCCGCTGGGGTTGGGGTTAGATGGGTTGTAGTAAGTTCTCTGCCCAACGGTGTAAGTGTGCAATCTGGAAGAATCTTGATTATGTGTGGTGGGGCTAGTTTGTGGGCCAGTACAACCATGGTTCTATCTGCATCGACGGGTAGCACTGTCTTTTGTGAAGAACGGGTTTTTGCTCCCTTAGATACTGCCATCACCCCCTCCAATTCAAATGGCTGATAAAAAAGAAAAGAAATTGAACGTACAGACATTGTATGATAGATAGATGTGGTAATTCACATATATGTTATCTAACCAAACAGGACAACATGACACAATTTCACATATATAATGCCTAACTAAACTGGATAGCATGACACAGTTTCAGATATATGATGGATAACTTAACATGATATAATGGCATAATTCAACATATGATGAGTATCTAAATAGGATGACATGACAAAACTATATGATGACTTTCCATAATAGGTTGGGATGAAATAATTCACATACATGTTGTTTAAGTATACATGATGGCATGATATAATTGACATAATTGATTCATATACTAAGCAGCTGGCACTCGCATGTATGATCTCTAAACTAAGTAGATGGAATTCAATATTGTGCATATGATGTATAAACTAAGCAATGCAAGACACCATATGCATGATATGAGAAATATAAACATTGCAACTTAGAGCATACACCTCATGTGGGATATAGGACTGGTCATCTGTCTCTGAATCCTCCTCTGAGGAGCTCCCTGTGACCATCGAGATATATGCTTCAACAGGTACCATTGCCTACTCTGAAGACCATGTTTTCACTCCTGATTTTTCCATAACCAGCCCAAATGGCTGATACACATGAAGAGTAGTTCAATATACACAGATTGTCGACAAATGGAATATGTAATGAAAAAAGATGACATGAGATAATTCACATATATGATGCCTGGCTACATGGCGGTGCATAGTTCACATATATGATAACTGGCTGAAAAACATGGCATTGCATAATTCACATATCTGATATAGAAAGCAAACAGGAGGCATTCACACAAAGCATGTCTAATCTAAGCAGATGGCATGGCAATGCAAGACACCATATGCATGATATGAGCAATATAAACCTGCCAAGTTAGAGCATGCACCTCGGGGGGGGGGAATATGACTAGTCATCTGTCTCTGAATCCTCCTCTAAGGAGCTATCTGTAACCAGCAAGAAAGCTGCATCGACAGGTAGCAGTGACTGCTCAGAAGACCTCGTTTTCACTCCAGATTTTCCCATGACCGAATCAAATGGCTGATGCATAGGAAGAGTAGATGAATGTATAAACATTGTTGACAACTGGAATACATTATGAAAAAAATACGGCACGATACAATTCACAAATACGATGACTGGCTAAATAGGATGGCATTGCATGATTCACGTATATGATGCCTGGCTAAACAAGATGGCTTGCATAATTCCCATATTCTTCCTCCGTTCCTAAATATTTGTCTTTATAAAGATTTCAAATGGACTACCACATACGGATGTATATAGACATATTTTAGAGTGTAGATTCACTCATTTTGGTCCGTATGTAGTCACTTGTTGAAATCTCTAAAAAGACAAATATTTAGGAATGGTGGGAGTATGATATAGAAACCAAACAGGTGGCATTCACACAAAGCAAATCTAAACTAAGCTGATGACATATAAGATGTATAATGTAAGCAATGTGAGGCGCCATATGCATGATATGACCAACATCAGCATGCCAGGTTGGAGCAAACACCTCAGGTGGTAAATAGGAGTGGTCGGCTCCCTCTGAATCCCCATCCGAAGAGTCATCTTCCTCTGGAATACAATCTGGAATGTGGGAGGGGGGCACTTCGCCCACCATGGAGCGACGTCTACATGGCATTATATTCTCACGCAACGGTCTTCTCTTTTTCTCTACATGTTCAGCACGGTTGCGTACAATAACTTACATGCATAATAAAAAAAGTTAGATTTTGTAAGGCCTAAGGGGTGCATGCAGAAATCAAGACTTATGGTAGCAAATGAGTGGATAGATCCAAAATTAATGATAGCAGGTAGATTATAGCTTCAGTTTAAAAAGATAGACAATGGATCATCTACTGTTTGTTGCCCACCCAACATGAACCACATAGAAGACCCCAGATGAACTAGATAGTAGACAGATACTATTCGTTGTTGCCTGGATATGAGACCCACGGGCAGTTTAAAACTCAAGTTTGAATAATAAAGTAGCAGGTAATAATAACCGATGTATAACGTAAGCAAACACGAAAGACTGCAAACTCTCTTCTGGAACTGTGTAGTCCTCAGGTTCATCTGCTTAGTCGATGATGGTAATGCAGTTGGCGTGGCGGCCGGCAACAGGGAAGATGATCTGAGGCGGCAAAAGAAAGTCTGCAGGGGGAATCTCTGCTGCAGTGAACGCTTATATGGATGGTGCACCTCAGGTGGGGTGGATGACGGCACGGCAGGAGCAGGACATAACACACAGAGTTTTCTTTGACACCTATCTGAAAATGAAGTAAATATGTAAGGGCTCCTTAGAATTTGAGGATTCTACAAACACAGGGACAGGAAAAACACAGGAATAAGATACGAATGCACATGCAAAACAAAGCGTTTGGAAAACATAGGATTTCTGTCAACCTGGGTGTTTGGTTCATATGAATTGGAAGAACACAGGAATGGAGAAACATGGTCAAATTAAAGTCAAACCACGTGAAAATGAAAAATTAGAATCTTATTATGCTAGTAATGCAATTAGTCATGTTCTTCATGCATATTAATTTGAAAAGGACGTCCAAGTGGATATTAAAATTCCTACATTTTTTCTTTGAAAGAGACACCAAAGGAAAAAAATCCTCCAATTTTGCTTTGCTCCACTCCTTCTAACCAAATGCACGAATAGTAGTACCATAGTAGTTCCATAGCAAAGGATCCCTGAGGGATCGACATGAATGCAGAGTAACAAAGTGATGCGACGAGTCTACAAACTCTTTGGCATAGCCTTGTCGACCTCAGCATCATTAGGTTGGATGTGGAGGATGGTAATGTTGGTGTGACTGTTGGAGGCAGGGAAGAAGATCGGAGGCCTCTGGAAATGGCGCTGAGGGTACTGCTCCGCTGTGATGGACGGTTCCGTCGTTGGAGCATCTCCGGTGAGGTGTACAGCGGCGAGACTGAGGCAGGACAAGACAGACAATGTTAATCTGAAGTGGGACTCTAATATCATCTGCAATAGATGATGTAAAATACATCACCAAAAAGTGCTACATGTAGAACGCATCAGCCATGCCACGACCGCTCCGACAGATGCTGTAAATATTGTTCACTCTGAACCTAACTGAAGAAACTAAACTTTACAGTCAAAACTGATTGAACTAGTAGCAGAGCATTGCAATAGATGTTTAGGGTGTTCGAGCATTAGTAGCAGAGAAACAGTGATCTAAATCAGCAGACGCTCGAGCAGGGAATGCACTAGCAGAGAGCAAGTCATGCAGCAGCACCGCGAGCGAGTGCTAAAGCAGCAACTCCTGTACCTGCCAGAGGTCGTGAAGCAGCAGCAGCACGAGCTAGAGCAAGAGCAAAGCAGCAACACGAACGAGAGCAAAAGCGGAGCAGCAGCGTGATCAACAGCAATAGCAGAGCAGAGCAGCAACACGAACGAAAGCAAGAGTAGTGCAGCAGCGCGATCGACAGCAAGAACAGAGACGCAGCGCGAGCGAGAGCCGGAGCAGCAGCGCAAGCGAGAGACGGAGCAGCTGCAACTAGTGCCAGTGTGGAAGTCGCTGCCGAGGAAGAAACGACATGGGGGAGAGACGTCGTGGATGAAGTGCCCGGCGACAGCATCGTCAATGGAGACCCGCCCTGGTTGCTCGGTATCGAGCACCGGTAGCCCCGTGAGATCAAATAAAAGATAAAATGCAGCGGTGAGTGCAGAACCTCCTTGGTGGTGCCAAGTTGGCCTCGGCTTCATCCCAGGAATTAGTGAGGGTGCTGCGGTTCCGGTGGGGTAGGTGAAGATGGCGTTGTGGGGGTGGAGGTGGCACGATAGACGAAGCAAACATTGGGGCAGCTCCTTGGAGGTGGAGGACGGAGCGGCCGATCCGGCGGGATGACGAGACCGACGACGGATCCTCATCCGGTGCGGTGGATGAGGGACGGCGAGCTGTTGTGGTGGACGACGTCATCGGGGAAGAGTCTCTAGCTGGGCGATGGTCGGGAAGCCGATGGAGGAGCGTGGGGTTTCGCGGGTTTTGGCGGCCTCGGTGTACGAATGGGGGGACGAAGGGGGAGGTAGGGGGATCCATGGCTTAGGGACGCGCTTGTCTGAAATGTAGGGTAAGTTACCAGTGTACCCCCACCAGTTTTGACACTTCGACGTCGAGCCAGCATTTTCGGCTGAGGGGTAGAAGGGGGATTTCGCGTGTCTGGGCTACGGGACCGATTTCGGATGAGGAGGGAGTTTTTGCGCGTGTCGAAATCTCAGGATAACAAGGCGTGACATGGGTTGAAGAGGCGGGAGTTTCAAAGCAGATGAGACAAAAGATACTTGAGCTTGAAAATTTCGGGATAACAAGGCGCGGATTCCTTGTTCGGTAGAACAAACTTAACGTGTACAAAAAAAATTCATACAAGACACAAGAGTGTCATGTCCCCTTTTACTATATTGCTATAAATGCCATTGAAAAACTACAAGAAAATTTAAAAAAATTCGGAGAACAAGATTACCCTATATAGTACCAAATTGATTCGCACTTCCCTCAACAACAACAGAAAACAAATCAATTCCCACCAAAAGAAAGAGTCATGTCCCTTTTTATATGCTTACAAATGCCAAGATCTCAAATTTCAATTTTTGAATTCACGTTATGTTGAATTCGAATATATCGTTAGGTGACCTTGCGGTTTATAATGGATGTAGTCCTACATTTTGATCTTCCATCATATATGAACATCTTACTCCACCCTATGGACATATATATTGTCGTCTACCATATGGACTAAATTTGAATCAATTTTCCTTATTTGAATATGATTGTTGTCAAGTTATATAATCATTTAAATATTATCTTGATAACAAGAAACATGCATATAGCAGTAATCATATTTCACTATGAACTACATGTACCATACGATCTCTAATTCAAATATTTGTATCCATTTTATGTTGAATTCAAATCAGAGTACATTGGTCTAGGTAGCAAGATGTTCGGGATAATCTAAACCCTGTTTTCATATGTATAATTTTTGGCTGAATTGGGACAGGTTTTGGTATAAGCTTCTTGCAAAACCGAAGATTCTCTCAACAAGCCTCGTGGTTCCGAGAGGTAACGTGTCACCTTTGTGTGCGAAACGATATACGTTGCCTCCCCCCTAATTTTCTTTATAGAGGCAACATAAAACTATACGAGTGTCCTATTAAATTTTGGAATTATTCCGGATTCGTTTGGCCTTTTTTATACATTAATTGAGTTTTTGGACATTTAATGTGCATAATCCAAATTTGAACTGCAAGCACATGCTCCGGTGCACCAAAGTTGGTTGAAACATCTGTGTCCTTGGATGAATTTCTAGGTCCCATGCAAGGAATGGGAATGAAATTCAAACATCTGGGCGTCGTGACTCGGCTGAGAACATCGAGAAACTTGGTTTTTAAATTCATGTAAATCCAAAACTCGCCTGGAAATCTTGAAACTTGGCATGGTGTCATGTCATGGCACTAACATGTTGTGGTAAAAAAATTGGGCCGATTTGGAACAAGTTTTGGTATAAGCTTCTTGCAAATCGGAGCTTCTCTCAAGAAGGCTCGTGGTTCTGAGAGGGAACGTGTCACCTTTGAGTGTGAAGCGATATACGCTGCCCCCTTGAGTTTATTTACAGAGGCAAGATAGAACTACATGAGTGCCCTGCTAAATTTTGGAATATTCCGGGTTCGTTTGGCCTTTTTTATAGATTAATTGAGTTTCTAGTCATTTAATGTGCATAATTCAAATTTGAACTACAATCACATGCTCCCACGCACCAAAGTTGGTTGAAAATCACATGTGTGTCCTCAGGTGAATTTCTAGGTCCCATTCAAGAAATGGGAATGAAATTCAAACATCTGGGCATCGTGGCTCGGCCGAGAACATTGAGAAACTTGGTTTTAAAATTCTTGTAAATCCAAAACACACCTGAAAATCATGAAACTTGGCATGGTGTTATGTCATGGTACTACCATGCTATGGTAAAAAGATTGGCCGAATAGGAACAAGTTTTGGTATAAGCTTCTTGCAAACCGGAGCTTCTCTCAAGAAGGCTCATGGTTTTGAGAGGGAACGTGTCACCTTTGTGTGCATAATTCAAATTTGAAATACAAGCACATGCTCCAGTGCACCAAAGTTGGTTGACAAATTACATGTGTTTCCCCGGGTAAATTTCTAGGTCACAGGCAAGAAATGGGAATGAAATTCAAACATCTAGGCGTCGTGGCTCGGCTAGAAACGTTGAGAAACTTGGTTTTTTAATTCCTATAAATCCAAAACACGCATGAAAATCATGAAACTTGGCTTGGTGTCATGACATGGCACCAACATGCTATGGTAATTTTGCTGTCTGATTTGCCAAGGCGCACACATTAACAATCAACAAAGTCATTTTGGAACAAGAGTTGTCACGTTACAATCGGAAACACAAGTATTATTTAAACCGTGGGTGTTCTATTTACCATGTACGTGCTGCCATGCGTCCCCTTTTTTATTAGCTAGGAGGCACCGTGCAGGGTATCTATTTAAGTATAGGAGGCGTGCAATCAGACCCCTGCGCGTGCTTATCGGGAGGAGAGCCCTTTGACCTCCATCTAGCATCCACCTCTCTCCCAAGGTCTCCATTAATGGCTCCTGAGCCTCTGTTTAATGGTGTGGCTATGTCTCACTCGACTGAGATTTAAGAGAGAAAAAAGAAAATCTAAAAAGAAAATTTTGCACGGATCTTGATGTAAGATCCGACGGACCTATATAGCATCTACTGCGACTTATAGCAAGACTGATGAATATATAAGGACGACGACAGTGGATAATAATTGTCTTACATAATTAAGAAGATAATTAAAAAATACACATGCGGCTATGCCTGAAATACACAAGGGCAAAAGAAGAAGGAATACAACGATCTGGCTCGCTGATCTCTACTTTCTTGATGCGTTGTTGCAGGCCACGGGAACTAGTCTCTGCGGTGAGCGGCGATGAGTTCTGTCGTGTCCCCAAGACGCTGCTTGAGAGCATCCACGGATCCCTCCACCAGCCTTTGGCGCTCGATGCGGAGCATGTACTTCTCGTCCATAAGTTTCTTGACAATGACGTCGGTCCTCTTCAACAAGGCACTGGTCTCCTGCTGCTGCTCTGCACTTCGGACGATCTTCCCCCTCAGCAGGTCGCGCTCGGCCAGGAGCCTCTCATTGCCCTCCCTTATTTGTCGGATGACGTTGGCATCCTGTTCAAACGAGGCTTTCATGTCGTCCTGCAACCTCGCACAGCCAGAGATCTGATCCATCTAGCTATGTACGATAGCATGCGTGCGCCTGTAAGAGTCGTCGCATGCCCGCGAGACATTTTCCCAGGCCGTCGCGGCGCGGTGTGATGTCTACTACACAACCTTATTCTTGTAGACGTTGTTGGGCCTCCAAGTCCAGAGGTTTGTAGGACAGTAGCAAATTTCCCTCAAGTGGATGGCCTAAGGTTTATCAATCCGTGGGAGGCGTAGGATGAAGATGGTCTCTCTCAAACAACCCTGCAACCAAATAGCAAAGAGTCTCTTGTGTCCCCAACACACCCAATACAATGGTAAATTGTATAGGTGCACTAGTTCGGCAAAGAGATGCTGATACAAGTGCAATATGGATGGTAGATATTGGCTTTTGTAAACTGAAAATATAAAAACAGCAAGGTAACTAATGAGAAAAGTAAGCACAAACGGTATTGCAATGCTTCTAAACAAGGCCTAGGGTTCATACTTTCACTAGTGCAAGTTCTCTCAACAATAATAACATAATCGGATCATATAACTATCCCTCAACATGCAACAAAGAGTCACTCCAAAGTCACTAATAGCGGAGAACAAACGAAGAGATTATTGTAGGGTACGAAACCACCTCAAAGTTATCCTTTCTGATCGATCTATTCAAGAGTCCGTAGTAAAATAACACGAAGCTATTCTTTCCATTCAATATATCCTAGAGTCTGTACTAGAATAACACCTTAAGACACAAATCAACCAAAACACTAATGTCACCTAGATACTCCAATGTCACCTCGAGTATCTGTGGGTATGATTATACGATATGCATCACACAATCTCAGATTCATCTATTAAACCAACACAAAGAACTTCAAAGAGTGCCCCAAAGTTTCTACCGAAGAGTCAAGATGAAAACGTGTGCCAACCCCTATGCATAAGTTCACGAGGTCATGGAACTCGCAAGTTGATCACCAAAACATACATCAAGTGGATCACGTGAATATCCCATTATCACCACACGTAAGCACATGCAAGACATACATCAAGTGTTCTCAAATCCTTAAAGACTCAATCCTATAAGATAACTTCAAAAGGGAAAATCAATTCATCACAAGGAGATAGAGGGGGAGAAACATCATAAGATCCAACTATAATAACAAAGCTCGCAATACATCAAGATCGTGCCAAATCAAGAACACGAGAGAGAGAGAGAGAGATCAAACACATAGCTACTCGTACATACCCTCAGCCCCGAGGGTGAACTACTCCCTCCTCGTCATGGAGAGCACCGGGATGATGAAGATGGCCACCGAAGAGGGATTCCCCCCCCCTCCGGCAGGGTGCCAGAAGAGGTCTAGATTGGTTTTCGGTGGCTACAGAGGCTTGCGGCGGTGGAACTCCCAATCTAGATCATGTTCTGGAAGTTTGGGTATATATAAGAGGTGTTGGAGTCGGGAACAAGTCAGGGGGTCTCTGAGGCGGCCACGAGGTAGGGGGCGCGCCTAGGGGGTAGGGCGCGGCCCCCACCCTCGTGGTGGCCTTGGGACTCTTTTGGCCCATCTCAAGTGCTCCATGGACTTCTTCTGGTCCAAAAACGATCTCCGTGAAATTTCAGGTCAATTGGACTCCGCTTGGTTTTCCTTTTCTGTGATACTCAAAACAAGGAAAAAACAAAAACTAGCACTGGGCTCTAGGTTAATAGGTTAGTCCCAAAAATCATATAAAATAGCATATAAATGCATATAAAACATCCAAGGTTGATAATATAATAGCATGGAACAATCAAAAATTGTAGATATGTTGGAGACGTATCAAGCATCCCCAAGCTTAATTCCTGCTCATCCTCGAGTAGGTAAATGATAAAACAGAATTTTTGATGTGGAATGCTACCTAACACAATTTTCATTGTAATTCTCTTTATTGTGGCATGAATATTCAGATCCATAAGATTCAAGACAAAAGTTTAATATTGACATAAAAATAATAATAATTCAAGCATACTAACAAAGTAATCATGTCTTCTCAAAATAACATGGCCAAAGAAAGCTATCCCTACAAAATCATATAGTCTGGCTATGCTCTATCTTCATCACACAAAATATTTAAATCATGCACAACCCTGATGACAAGCCAAGCAATTCTTTCATACTTTTGATGTTCTCGAACTTTTTCAATCTTCATGCAATACATGAGCGTGAGCCATGGACATAGCACAATAGGTGGAATAGAATGGTGGTTGTGGAGAAGACAAAAAGGAGAAGATAGTCTCACATCAACTAGATGTATCAACGGGCTATGGAGATGCCCATCAATAGATATCAATGTGAGTGAGTAGGGATTGCCATGCAACATATGCACTAGAGCTATATGTGTACGAAAGCTCAAAAAGAAACTAAGTGGGTGTGCATCCAACTCGCTTGCTCACGAAGACCTAAGGCATTTTGAGGAAGCCCATCATTGGAATATACGACCCAAGTTCTATAATGAAATATTCCCACTAGTATATGAAAGTGACAACATAGGAGACTCTCTATCATGAAGATCATGGTGCTACTTTGAAGCACAAGTGTGGCAAAAGGATAGTAACATTGTCCCTTCTCTCTTTTTCTCTCTTTTTTGTTTTGTTTTTGTTTTTTGGGCCTTCTCCTTTTATGGCCTTTTTCTCTTTTTTTATTTTTTGTCCGGAGTCTCATCCCGACTTGTGGGGGAATCATAGCCTCCATCATCCTTTCCTCACTTGGGACAATGCTCCAATAATGATGATCATCACACTTTTATTTACTTACAACTCAAAAAATTACAACTCGATGCTTAAAACAAGATATGACTCTATATGAATGCCTCCGGCGGTGTACCGGGATGTGCAATGACTCATGAGTGACATGTATGATAGAATTATGAATGGTGGCTTTGCCACAAATACGATGTCAACTACATGATCATGCAAAGCAATATGACAATGATGAAGCGTGTCATAATAAATGGAACGGTGGAAAGTTGCATGGCAATATATCTCGGAATGGCTATGGAAATGCCATAATAGGTAGGTATGGTGGCTGTTTTGAGGAAGGTAAATGGTGGGTTTATGGTACTGGCGAAAGGTGTGCGGTATTAGAGAGGCTAGCAATGGTGGAAGGGTGAGAGTGCGTACAATCCATGGACTCAACATTAGTGATAAAGAACTCACATACTTATTGCAAAAATCTATTAGTTATCGAAACAAAGTACTACGCGCATGCTCCTAGGGGATAGATTGGTAGGAAAAGACCATCACTCGTCCCCGACCGCCACTCATAAGGAAGACAATCAATAAATAAATCATGCTCCTACTTCATCACATAACGGTTCACCATACGTGCATGCTACGGGAATCACAAACTTTGACACAAGTATCTCTCAAATTCACAACTACTCAACTAGCATGACTCTAATATTAACATCTCAATATCTCAAAACAATCATCAAGTATCAAACTTCTCATAGTATTCAACGCACTTTATATGAATGTTTTTTATTATACCCATCTTGGATGCCTATCATATTAGGACTAGTTTCATAACCAAAGCAAACTACCATGTTGTTCTAAAGACTCTCAAAATACTATAAGTGAAGCATTAGATTTCATCTATTTCTTTAAAATGAAACCACCGCCGTGCTCTAAAAATATATAAGTGAAGCACTAGAGCAAATGACAAACTACTCCAAAAGATATAAGTGAAGATCAATGAGTAGTCGAATAATTATGCAACTATGTGAAGACTCTCTAACATTTAAGAATTTCAGATATTAGCATATTATTCAAACAGCAATCAAAACAAAATAAAACAAAATGACGCTCCAAGCGAAACACATATCATGTGGTGAATAAAAATATAGCTCCAAGTAAAGTTACTGATGAACGAATACGAAAGAGAGGATGCCATATGGGGCATCCCCAAGCTTAGGCTCTTGATTTTCCTTGAAAATTACCTTGGGGTGCCTTGGGTATCCCCAAGCTTATTCTCTTGCCACTCCTTATTCCATAGTCCATAGAATCTTTACCGAAAACTTGAAAACTTCACAACACAAAACTTAACAGAAAACTCGTAAGCTCTGTTAGTATAAGAAAATAAATCACCACTTAGGTATCATCGTGAACTCATTCTAAATTCATATTGGTGTAATATCTACTGTATTCCAACTTCTCTATGGTTCATACCCTCCGATACTATTCATAGATTCATCAAAATAAGCAAACAACACATAGAAAACAGAATCTGTCAAAAACAGAACAATCTGTAGTAATCTGTAGGTTTCAAATACTTCTGTAACTCCAAAAATTCTGAAATAAATTGTGGACCTGAGGAATTTGTATATTAATCATCTGCAAAAAAACCAACCTAACTGCACTCTCCAGTAAAAATGGCAGCTAATCTCGTGAGCGCAAAAGTTTCTGTTTTTTTTACAGCAAGATCGCAAAGACTTCACCCAAGTCTTCCCAAAGGTTCTACTTGGCACAAACACTAATTAAAACATAAAACCACATCTAAATACAGGATAGATGAATTATGTATTACTAAACAGGAGCAAAAAGCAAAGAACAAAAGTAACATTGGCTTGCCTCCCAACAAGCGCTATCGTTTAACGCCCCTAGCTAAGCATGATGATTTCAATGATGCTCACATACAAGATAAGAATTGAAACATAAAGAGAGCATCATGAAGAATATGACTAGCATATTTAAGCCTAACCCACTTCCTATGCATATGGATTTTGTGAGAAAACAACTTGTGGGAACAAGAATCAACTTGCATAGGAAAGCAAAACAAGCATAACTTCAAGATTTTAAGCACATAGAGAGGAAACTTGATATTATTGCAATTCCTACGAGCATATATTCCTCCCTCATAATAATTTTCTGTAGAATCATGAATGAATTCAACAATATAACCATCACATAAAGTATTATTTTCATGATGCACAAGCATAGAAATTTTACTACTCTCCACATAAGCAAAATTCTTCTCATGAATAGTAGTGGGGGAAAACTCAACAAAATAACTATCATGTGAGGCATAATCCAGTTGAAAGTGAAAATCATGATGACAAGTTTCAAGGATATCATTATTCTTTATAGCATACAAGTTATCACAATAATCATCATAAATAGGGGGCATGCTCTCATCATAATAAATTTGCTCATCAAAACTTGGGGGACAAAAAATATCATCTTCACCAAACATATCATCCCCAAGCTTGTGGCTTAGCATATCATTAGCATCATGGGTATTCAAAGAATTCATACTGAAAACATTCCAATCATGCTCATCATCCAAAGATTTAGTGCCAAACATTTTAATACATTCTTCTTCTAACACTTTGGCACAATCATCGGAATCATTATTTTCATGAAAGACATTAAAAAGATGAAGAATATGAGGAAACCTTAATTCCATTTTTTGTAATTTTATTTTATAAACTAAACTAGTGATAAAACAAGAAACTAAAATATTCGATTGCAAGATCTAAAGATATACCTTCAAGCACTAACCTCCCCAGCAACGGCGCCAGAAAAGAGCTTGATGTCTACTACACAACCTTCTTCTTGTAGACGTTGTTGGGCCTCCAAGTGCAGAGGTTTGTAGGAAAGTAGCAAATTTCCCTTAGGTGGATAACCTAAGGTTTATCAATCCGTGGGAGGCGTAGGATGAAGATGGTCTCTCTCAAACAACCCTGCAACCAAATAGCAAGGAGTCTCTTGTGTCCCCAACACACCCAATACAATGATAAATTGTATAGGTGCACTAGTTCGGCGAAGAGATGGTGATACAAGTGCAATATGGATGGTAGATATAGGTTTTTGTAATCTGAAAATATAAAAACAGCAAGGTAACTAATGATAAAAGTGAGCACAAACGGTATTGCAATGCTTCGAAACAAGGCCTAGGGTTCGTACTTTCACTAGTGCAAGTTCTCTCAACAATAATAACATAATTGTGTCATATAACTATCCCTCAATATGCAACAAAGAGTCACTCCAAAGTCACTAATAGCGGAGAACAAATGAAGATATTATTGTAGGGTACGAAACCACCTCAAAGTTATCCTTTCTGATTGATCTATTCAAGAGTCCGTAGTAAAATAACACGAAGCTATTCTTTCCGTTCAATCTATCCTAGAGTCCGTACTAGAATAACACCTTAAGACACAAATCAACCAAAACCCTAATGTCACCTAGATACTCCAATGTCACCTCAAGTATCCGTGGGTATGATTATATGATATGCATCACACAATCTCATATTCATCTATTCAGCCAACACAAAGAACTTCAAAGAGTGCCCCAAAGTTTCTACCGGAGAGTCAAGATGAAAATGTGTGCCAACCCCTATGCATAAGTTCGCGAGGTCAGGAACTCGCAAGTTGATCACCAAAACATACATCAAGTGGATCATGTGAATATCCCATTGTCACCATAGATAAGCACATGCAAGACATACATCAAGTGTTCTCAAATCCTTAAAGACTCAATCCGATAAGATAACTTCAAAGGGAAAACTCAATTCATCACAAGGAGATAGAGGGGGAGAAACATCAAAAGATCCAACTATAATAGCAAAGCTCGCGATACATCAAGATCGTGCCAAATCAAGAACATGAGAGAGAGAGAGATCAAACACATAGCTACTGGTACATACCCTCAGCCCCGAGGGTGAACTACTCCCTCTCATCATGGAGAGCACCGGGATGATGTAGATGGCCATCGGAGAGGGATCCCCCCTCCGGCAGGGTGCCGGAAAGGGTCTAGATTGGTTTTCGGTGGCTACAAAGGCTTGCGCGGTGGAACTCCCGATGTAGGTTATGTTCTGGAAGTTTGGTATATATAAGAGGTGTTGCCGTCGGGAACAAGTTAGGGGTCTCCGAGGTGGCCACGAGGTAGGGGCGCGCCCAAGGGGGTAGGGCGTGCCCCCACCCTCGTGGTGGCCTCAGGACTCTTCTGGCCCATCTCCGGTACTCTGTGGGCTTCTCCTGGTCCAAAAATGATCTCCGTGAAATTTCATGTCAATTGGACTCCGTTTGGTTTTCCTTTTTTGCGATACTCAAAAGCAAGGAAAAACATAAACTGACACTGGGCTCTAGGTTAATAGGTTAGTCCCAAAAATCATATAAAATAGCATATAAATGCATATAAAACATCCAAGGTTGATAATATAATAGCATGGAACAATCAAAAATTATAGATACATTGGAGATGTATCACGGCGGGACATCTCTGTTGCATTCGCGGCGCGGCGGGACATCTCTGCTGCTTCCGCGGTGCGGTCGGACCAGTCTGCTGCATCGATGGTGCGACGGGACCTCTGTGCTTCTTTGGCAGCGTGGCAGGACCTCTGTGCTGCTACTTCCGCGCGGCGGGACATGTCAGCTTCTTTCGCGGCGAGGCGGGACATCTCTCGTGCTTACGCTTCCATGCTCGCCTTTCCCTGGTGGTAATCTCTTGACCCAGAACTCACGCTGGCCATGGCAGACACAAGGGAAGGATGCTGAATGACTTGTTTGTTTTTGTGGATGAGGAGTTGAGGAGGAATGTGCAGTCATCTTGGCATAGTAGTATTTATAACCGGGTACTAATACACTCCTAAGTGGGAAACCGTTTAGGTTGTGATCGGTGTGAACAGGTTTGCAATTAAATATAGCTTGGTAGTAGTACCTCCTTTCCAGTTTATAGGACTCAATTCAAAAATGTCACCAACCAAGGTAGATGATGAGTGGTGGAATTTTTTTTGTAGCTTGCAATGTGACGAGACGCAAGCTCAAAATTTATTGACGGTTCTAGTTTCAAAGTGCGGCACTATTCTCGGATGACATAATGTGGGCACGTGTTCTAGGCCGTGGTGTAGCATATGCCATGGTAGTTCTTTTTCTACTATTGTGTACGTGCAATAACTGGCACCGTCAGATACATATCTTACAGTTATTGGGGCGTTAGACAGAATAGCCTCATGGTGATCTATAGAGTAGTCCTTTTTTTCAGACTCATTAGACCTATCTCTCGGGACTTCTCGCACACACCATCTCTATCTCCCTAGGTCGATGCCACCCACTTACACTTGTACTCTGAGTTTAGTATGTTGTACAAGAAGAGAAGAGGTGCACGCACGCACTCGTCCTCTCTCACACATGCATATGTAGCTACGAATTGTAGTGTTCTCAACCATCCGATTGGCTCTATCATAGGTTTTCACATTGCTCCTTGGCCTTGAGATTGAGAAGTTTAAAACACGGAGGCTAAGTTGGAGGCGCGAGGTTTTGGTTAATGTGCAGGCCGCACACGACACCAACATGACATGAGCTTCGTCTGCCTGGTGCGCAGTCGGGTGAGTTGTCCAAGTATAGACACAACCAAGACCTCCTTGGTATCTGCGCCTCGACTTATGCGTAGAGAAATTAGGATTGGAGGGAGTACTACTAGTATTAGTATAGTACTACTTTGATGTGCCGCGTCAACTCATACAAGTATGCAACACTTCCTGAACAAACAAGCATATAAGTTGTTGCCGTTAGACTAGCCACAATGGAGAGTAACATACACTAGTAACAAACACATATCCTTAGACTATGTTACTACCTTTCATAGTGGGTAGTAACATAAGTATGGTAACATGCAAAGCCTCATTTATTAGGTTATAGACTCATATTGCATTGGGACATGTGATGTTACAGTAACTAGCTAAGTTACTCAAACTACCTCTCTCCTCATTAACTCATTGCCACATAAGCAAATTTGTTGAGTTGGACTCGATGTTATTGCTGAAGTTACTCCCATTGTGGCTAGTCTTATACTACTTATTACCCAAAGGATCTTTATATCCAATAAACACAAAATATCCGTTCGACTGTTGGAAATTACTTTAACTATTGATCTGATGTTGAAGTAATTGCTGCATCGCCACCAAAACCCACCATCTCTTAAGCTAAAGTAGACCGGGCTAACCCCTATATTAGCATATTACTAAGATAAATAGAAGGCACTATAGAATCATTTAGGACATGAGCTTGTTAATCTGAATGTGGAGGGACACCAGCTTAGCCCCGGGCAGCAGCTTGGGCGGAACTGTGAAGAAGGTCAGCTCCTGCACGGCGACGTCGCCGGGATCATTGCTGCTTTTCACCTCCATTTCCACCTTGATGGCGTAGGTCCTGCCTTTGGGCTCCCCTGGCGAGCCGTTTGCCCATAGCTTGGCCACGTAGTGCGGCAGTGGGGACGCCACCACACTGATGCAGACGACTGACACGGTGATAGGCGCGCCGATGTCGAGCATGCCGCTGACCAAGAAAAACAGCTGGCCGTCGTCCTCCACAAACAACAAGAGCCATGGCTCCGACAGTGGTACTTGCAGCTGGAGCACCTTGTCGTCACTACAAAAAAAAGACACATCCGTGACATTTTGGGCCGAACGAATGTTTTTTCTGTCATACATATGACACTTCTATGACGATAATTGTGACAAAACCCGGTATCATCATAGATGTGGTGGGATCCTACTTCTATGACAAAAAATCATGACAGAAAATAGGCTTTTCGTCCTGGGCGGGCCGGAGACGCAGCTGCATGACATTCTTTGGGCCGTCCATGACGGAAAAATCCATGGTAGAAGCGAGGGGGAGGAAAATTTCGGGGAGTTCCCGGTTACGGTGGGAGGTCGGGGGCCGAGCGATGCGCGTTTGTCTCATACACGTACGCGCGCATGTGCGAGGCGTTGGCTCTAACTGAACCCGAGCGAGGCGTTGGGCTCTAACTGAACCCGAGCGATTGCACTACAGGCTACGCGTTACTGAACCCGAGCGATCGATCGATGGCTGTTAACTGAACCCGATCGAGCGATTCCTTGGCTACTGCTGCTAACTGAAGCCGATCGATGGGATGAACAATGAGCGTTGCGGGGGGGGGGGGGGGGTTGGATGAACAGTGAGCCGTGGAATTGCCTCTGGATGAACAGGACCCCGTGGTGTGGTGGAGGGCTGGATGAACACTAGATGGTGGAGGGGTGCCCGTGGAGGGGTGGATGAACAGGACCCCGTGGTGTGGAGGGTAGGATGAATAGTAGACGGTGGAGGGGTGCCCGTGGAGGGGTGGTTGAATAGGACCCCATGGTGTGGAGGGCTGGATGAACAGTAGACGGTGGAGGGGTGGTTGAACAGTAGCCGGTGGAGTAGCGCGCGGTGGAGGCTGGATGAACAGGAGCCCGTGGAGGTTGGAGGAGGTCGACGGTGGATGAAAAGTAGCTCGTGGAGGCTGGAGGGGGTCGACGGGGGAGATGAATAGTATCCCGTGGAGTCCCGTTTTGCGGTACGCCACACCCCTCCCAATGAACAGGACCCCTGTTTTGACCGTAGCGCTCCAACACAAGTCCGTTTCCTCCGTTTTGTGGTACGCCACACCCCTCCCGATCAACAGGACCACCGTTTCGACTGTAGGAGGTCCGTTTCCTCCGTTTTGCGGTACGCCACACCCCTCCCGATCAACAGGACCCCTGTTTCAACTGTAGGAGGTCCGTTTCCTCCATTTTGTGGTACGCCACACCCCTCCTGATCAACAGGACCCCCATTTCGACCGTAGGAGGTCCGTTTCCTCCGTTGTGTGGTACGCCAGGCCTCGTTTCCATCGCCTCTTCCGTCCAAGCCCTCCCGATGAACACGACCACGCATTCCATTCCGACCCATGAACACGACGACGACGCTGTTTCTCTGTTCCGACCCAGCCACGTACACGAGCCCTCGCCATATGTATGCGCGAGTAGGCGTTCGAGACCCCGCCCGTATGTACACATACGTGGCCGTATTTTCTTTCTTGCACCCTGGCCGCCTCTACTACGACACGTGCGCGCCTCTACATCCACCAACATATATGTATGTACATGTTCGCGACCAGAATGATAATGCTACGTACGCTTCGACCAGGTGGGTCCCGACTGTCAGGCACTTCCTTGCCTGCGAAGATGTAGCTGGTGGGTCCCAGCAATCAGGGGGGCAAAATACGGTGGCCCGTCCGGTGGGTCCCCGCTATCAGGTGGAGGAATAATTATTTTGCACGTAATAAGGAGGCACTTCCTTGCTGCGGTCGTGGACCCAGCTGTCAGCCTCTCCATGTATAGTCCACGTCCGATGGAAGTCGTTCCTTGACCACGTTGACCACGCCGCCCGAGAGCACCAGGGCGGTGGACAACGGCGAGGCCTAGGAAGGGGAGAACGCGGAGCCGGGGAAGACGCGGCAGTGGATGCCCACGCGTAGAGGAGTACGAGGGTTCACTGCTTCGTTGCAGTGTGAGGCTGCCATCGCCGCAGAATAATAGGGGGTGTGGGTGAGTAGAGAGATGGCCTGGCCAGTGGTGGGAGTAGTAGGGGGCGGTGAGGCCTCCGCCGCATCGCAGCCGGCCATGGGAGGCAGGAGCACGAGGCACGACCGGCGCTAGTTTGGGCGGCTGGAGTAAGAAGACCAGAGGTTGAAGAAGCACTACGGCCGTTGGATGGACATCGTACGGTCACTGGAGCTAGAATCGTGCACATTGACTAAGTTGACAAAGCCCTCCATCCCCGTCAACTTAGTAGGCCCACAAGTCAGCCTCCCAGCAAGGTGGGTCCCAGCTAGCCGGGGGAGTATTCAATTTTTTGTGCGTAATAAGGAGGCACTTCCGGTGGGTCCGAGCTGACAGTGGGGGGAACGTTTTTTCGCGAAATACGGTGGCCCGTCCGGTGGGTCCTAGCAGTCAGGGGGAAACGATTTTTTTTGCAAAATACTGGTGGCCCGTCCGGTGGGTCCTTGCTGTCAGGTGGAGGAATAATTATTTTCCGCGTAATAAGGAGGCACTTCCTTGCGGCTGCCGTGGACCCAGCTATCAGCCTCTCCACGTACAGTATTCTTCCGATGGAATTCGGTCATTGACCACATTGACCATGGCGCGCCGACAGCACCACGGCGGTGGACGACGGCGAGGCCTAGGAAGGGGACGACGCGGAGCCGGGGAAGACGCGGTAGTGGATGCCCACGCGGAGAGGAGTACGAGGGTTCACTGGTTCAGCTGCGCTGCCATCGCCGCAGAATAATAGGGGGTGTGGGTGAGTGGAGTGGAGGGATGGCCTGGCCAACGGTGGGAGTAGTATGGGGGCGGTGAGGCCTCCGCGGCAGCACAGCCGTCCATGGGAGGCAGGAGCAGGCGGCACGACCGGCGCTGGTTTGGGCGGCTGGAGCAAGAAGACCAGAGGTTGAAGAAGCACTACGGCCGTTGGATGGACATCGTACGGTCAGTCGAGCTAGAATCATGCATATTGACTAAGTTGACAAAGCCCTTCGTCCCCGTCAAATTAGTAGGCCCACTATACTGGGTCCCACCTAGCAGGGGGAGTATTCATTTTTTTGTGCGTAATAAGGAGGCACTTCCTTGCGTGCGAAGATATAGCTGGTGGGTCCGAGCTGTCAGCGGTGGTAACGTTTTTTTCGCGAAATACAGAGGCCGTTTCAGTGGGTCCCAGATGTCAGGTGGAGGAAATCATTATTTTGCGCGTAATAAGGAGGCATTTCCTTGCGTGCGGCCATGGACCCAGCTGTCAGCCTCTCCATGTACAGTCCACTTCAGATGCATGTCGGTCGTTGACCACGCTGACCACGCCATGCCGGGAGCACCAGGGCGGTGGACGATGGCGAGGCCTAGGAAGGGAACGACACGGAGGCAGGGAAGACTCGGCCATTGTTTTTGTTTCCCACGCGGAGGGGAGTACGACTGTACGAGGGTTTACTGGTTCGTCTGCTATCACCAGAGAATAACAGCAGGTGTGGGTGAGTAGAGGGATGGCTAGGCCAGCGATGGGAGTACGGTGGGGCGGTGAGGCCTGCGCGGCAGCACAGCCGGCCGCGGGGAGGAGCGAGCAGGCAGTCCCGCCGGCGCTTGTTTGAGCGGCTGGAGTAGGAAGAGCAGAGATCGAAGAAGCACGACGGCCGTTGGATGGACATCCAACAGTATACAGGCCATATGTGGAAAGCCTCAAATCGGTGGAAAATAGCATACAACCCATCTGCCATTATTTCAAATAATTTACAGCCCATTTGCTAATTCTTACGGCTTTTCTGGAGCCCATATTCTTTATGTTAGCATTACAACCCATATTGTGGCCACGGTTAAAAAATTATACGAAATTTTGCATATGTCGATGCGGTCTGAACTGTTTTTAATCCTGAAATTTCGAGTCACATTCAGACTGATTTTAAAAATAAATGTATATCAATATAAAATCTAATAAATTGTCCATGCATAAAAATCAATGCAATTTAAAATCTCAAAATGAAAAAAAGATATTTGAAAATAATTGTCGGTTTGATGTGTTTTAAAAATGTACAACCCATTTCTCATTACTGATAGGCCATTTTCTCGGCCAGCCAAATGAAGCTCTCCTCGTCTTGAAAGATTTGCAGCCCAACAGGCCTGATAAAGCGACTTACTTGACAAATCACAAAAAAACTAGGCTAGCCATTTTCAGAAAGAAAAAAAAACTACTGGGCTGGTCTGTGGTAAGCATAAAAGAAAAGGCTGTCTAGACAGGCCAGAGTGTCCCGCACAGCCCAGTTGACACCCTGCTTCCGTCTCCAAAACAAATTAGATAAATGCCACTCCAATTATGGCGATTCATAAAAATGCCACTGCAATTTCCAAACTTTGAAAAATGCCACTGCAATTTTTGCAAACTTTGAAAAACGCCACTGTAGTTTGCAAACTTTGAAAAGCGCCACTGCAGACTTCGAAAAATGCCACTAGAAATGGCATGAAATGGCATTTTTCAAAGTTTGGAAATTGCAGTGGCATTTCTCAGATATACCAGATTTGGAGTGGCATTTATCAAATTAACCCAAAACAAAAATAACTGGGTGAGCTGCTGGGTCCCTGGTGTCAGCCGCTCGTTGTGCAATTCTCTTGTTTATTGACTACGTTGACAATGACATGGGACCCAGATGTCAGAAATCCACTAGGAGGAGCCATTTTTCTATTGGCTTGAAATAAGGATGCACTTGCTTGCGTACGAGCTTGTCAGTTTCTTCAGAGGTAGGCATTTTTATTCAAAAAACTACCACTTCGCATCTTGCGTCGCAAATAAAACTGCCAGGAGCGCATTTGTAGGCTAGCTAGTGATCGATCAGTAACTTGTAAACACTGAGCGAACAGAAATAAGTAACTGTTAATGCATCTCAATGATTCACAGATCATATACAAATACAAAAGCAAAGATCAGCCACTTCGGATCTTGCGTCGCAACTAAAACTAACTAGTACGATTCCCATACATAAGATCAACATGTTAATGCATCTCAATGACTCACATATCATATACAAATATGTAGCTCCAAAAGAAAAGATCTAGAAAAACATCTGTTCTTCCTACTAACATGGATGCTTCTATTGGCCAACATTCAGTACAGACAGAAAGACAAATTTGTTTGTGAAGTCTACAATTCCTCTTGCAAACATAAGTGGTTTCACCAATAGCTGGAACCATGAGAATGAACCAGACATGATGGAGGAACATGCACTGCAATATGATTTGGTCTTCCCTCGATCACACTGCGAGACTATTTTCGGAATACAAACTTTAACTTAGGCAAAATGATGTCCATTGTATAATCAGACCAAAGCAATGAAGCACCTAGTGTTGGCCAATAAATAGTACAGTACTACTTTTCCGCAGTCCATGAAGTGACTATCCAATCTTTCTGTGTCTATTTTCAAATGGCACTGCATGCAGTGACTATACTATTCTCTTGTGCAGTTCAACCAAAATTGTGGGCACTTTGTTGGTTTGCCAAATAGCAACGGGCAGACTTCTCTATCTGCACAAATATCAAGCAGCTAGTAAAGATATACCACACCTTGTATTTTCGGTTTAAACATGTCTCTTCCGCTTAGCATCTGTCATGTTGTGCATTGGAAAATCTGATACAATTATGTTTTGCCCTGGAAAATTTCATACTGAATTGATTTGCTGGTTTAGAGCAGAAATATAGCGCCTATTCTTCATCAGACCAAGGATATCCATGTTCGCAGTGATGGAAGAGGTGAAATCGATACAACCGAAATTGAGCATCCAATCATTGAATCCTGTCCCGCACCTCCAATGTAGGTCCACCTTGCCAATAAATTCACATGCAAACCACTAGTATTACTATCTAATGACAGTACAAAAAGAGTATCAAGATAGTAGCAAACCATGTACCTTCGTAATGAACAGCTCATAGTGCCACCAATTGGATAAAAAGGTTGGGAAAAAACATGCTCCTAATGTTGAACTAGTTGGACTTTTTGTGCAGTTCCACTAAAATCGAGCATCCCTGTTTGCATAGATATTGAAAGTGTGATTACTCTAAAAGTGGCACTAGTTGAAGCATAGACTCACAAATATAAGCATTCCAATTTCTTAATGGGACAAGGTAGCAAGACTGTTTCTAACCACCTGTTTGAAGGAATAAATAAAGCAACAACGGCTGATGTGAGGAAGGCATACGTAGTTTTTTCTGGAAAAGTGAGCCATTCCTGACCTTTCCTCTTCTTTTAAGAAAATTTTGTGCAGTTCTACTAAAATAAAATGCCATCACCACCTTGACAATTCAGTGACACTGTACAAAAGGAAATGACTTAACATTACATCATGATGTCAGGTATGTAGTCGACATGCATTAGAGACAAACATACATACCTCCTCAAGAGAACAGCCGGAGGAGGAGGTGCCCACTCTTGACCTTTCCTCTTGTCTTCATAATTGTCTGTGCAGTTTAGCCAAAATAAAATGACATCAACACCTTGGCATTTTGGTGACACTGTACAAAAAAAATTAACTTATCTCATGAAAGTGAGGTATGTAATCTATAAGCATTAACAGTGCAAAAATCTGACGGGAGTAACAAGCTTCATCGTTGGTATACTAGCTATGCAACAACATTAGAATGCCTTAAGCTGAAAAATCTTTAATACATCCACAATCAACAGCTAACCCTGAAGTAATCCAGTGACATTAAATGGCATTGCTTAAATTTATGGGTGGCATTAGACTGAGAGCGGCATTAGTTAAATGTGGCATCACTTTAGCAATAGCATTGCTTGACTTGACTGCTGGCATTATACTAACAGCAAAAAAAGTGGCAATAAGAGCATGGGAGGCACCAGTACGATGTACCTCCATGGACGCAGAGTGGTGAGGGAGGTATGGTTGCCCAGAGCAACAAATATCCAAGCAGCATATGTGGATTACGGTCCCATTTTTGTTCTCTTTAGCCACCTTTTTCCTATGTGAGGACAACAAACCGATCGACCTGGTCATTCTCTATTGCGTTGTCATGCCTTTCTACCCTTCTTCAACCAAGAGACACGAGACTCGTTCCTTAGCTATTGATTTTCCCCTTTTCAACCTAGATGCGGGTTCGATGCCTACTCTCTTGGACAGTACAGTCTCCCTTCCTTTCCTTATTCAACCCAGACATGGATTAGTCTGCATGAAGTAGGGTTTCCTTTAATAGTGCAAATTATGGTTTCGTCTGTGTGGCCAGCAGAGTAGAGGATAGCAAATTGGGAAGATGGTGGAGTGGAAAAAGATCCACATGCAACGACGTAGTAGATGGCACAATAGAACAAGGTTATGGCTCGAAAAGAGGTAGCATACCCGAGGCTCGGTGGGAAGTGGCTTCGCTTGTGGTCATCGTCCTTCGCACACACTACGGGAGCGAGCTTGGGGACGGAGGCTCTCGTGGAATTGTCACGGCAGATGTCCTAGGTGTCAGGACTTAGTCGCGAGGCCAACGCATCTATGTGGTAGTTGAGAGGGGTTGAGCGGGACGAGAGACGCGATGTTTTACCCAGGTTCGGCCCCTCACGGTGGAGGTAAAAGCCTACATCCTGCTTCATTGATATTGATGATGATGATCACGGTTACAAGAGTGCTCTATCTCGAGAGCTATTGTCTAAACCTAACTTGTCCAACTTGTGGAACTTGTCCCTCTTGGGGTGCCCTGCCCCTCCTTATATATGTTGAAGGGGCGGGTTACATGTGGAGTCCAACTCGGACTTTAACTTAAACTATTCTGACTTCCCTTCCTGGGCTTCTTAACGTCTGCCGGTTTAACATTGTCTGCCGGTTTAACATTGTCTGCCGGTTTAACATCAGCCGGTTTACCATTGTCTGCCGGTTTAACACAAGACGGTTTACCGTCTGTCTTAGCCATCTATCTTGACTCTCTGTCTTAACTCTCCGCCGGTTTACCATCCGCCGGTTTACCAAGTCCCAGCCGGTTTACAACTCCAGCCGGGTCATACCGCGGGGTATATCCCCGACATTAGCCCCCAGTTTAATTTGGATTTATCCATGTTAAACTGATCCTGAGCATCTTTAAATCCTTGTCATTTCCTTCTAGAAATTCCGAGTCAATAGACCAGCTTCATAATCAATTTGCTGACATTGGTTTGTCATAGATAAATATTGTGAAGAATAACTCCTTTGACTTTAGCTCCCAATGCTTAACAAAAATATTGGCCTTTGAAATGCTCATCTGATCTGCAACCGGTTTAAGAATGTAGAACTTGCCGGTTTGAGAATGTTAAACTATGCCGGTTTAAGACTTGAACTTTCCGGTTTATCATTACCGGTTTACAAATATTGACGGCACCAGGTCATAATTGTAGTTAACATCAAGCTTGAAAATATACCTCTTATATGCCTATCACTTGTAGCCCCCAAGTCTTAAGAAGGTAGCATAGCAACAACTTAAGACTTGCTTCAATATGAATGTCACAAGCTTGAAGAAATCCAGGTTGTTCATTTCGTTCACCAGTCAGAACTGAGTATTCCACATATGTAGCCCCCAAGTGCCGGGTTGTCATGCTCGCAACAACCTGGGACTTGAAATTGCCTTATTCTTATAAAAACTTCAACCAGTGTAGCCCCCAAGGGCCGGGTTATTATGCAATAATGAGCAGGGACTTTTTGTAAATATGATCATGTAAACTTGAGCATCAATATGTAGCCCCCCAAGGGCCGTCTCAATAAGATAATATTGAGCTGGGACTTGATATATTCTTTAATGAAAATAACATCATATAATGTAACCCCCATCATGGGGCTTGAACCCACGTCCACAAGGTTGAGAGCTTTGTGCTTTACCAGCTGAGCAGTGTATCCTTCAATAATAGATGAAAACTTGTGTACCTTGAATTGTTGACAGGAGCAATTGGTAGCCTCCAAGGGGCGGCTCATTATGATGTGATGAGTCGGGTCTTCAATGAGGTGAGCAAAAAATGACTTTGCATTAGCCCCCAAGTGTCATGCTGCATGCTTGCAGCGACATGAGACTTGTGTATTTGATGTGATTTCAACTGAAATAATGCGGCCCCCAAGTGCCGGGTCGTAAGCCTGCAGCAACTCGGGACTATTCCTTCAATTGTAGAATAAATCATATCTATTGATAACATGATAGCCATTGCGCAAAAGCGACTTTGGAAACCTTAATCATAATATTGGTCATAATTAAAATCCAGCCATGTTGGCTATTTGAATAATATACCCAATGATTTATAAGCGCATAATTCCAATGGCGCAATCCAAATATATACTGGCGACTTATAGTCCAAAGCCAGGCCGGGTCAATAAACACCGGATTATAAGTGATTATGTACTGACAACTTGTAGTTGAAAGTCGAGCCGGGTTAAAGAACATCGGGTTAATTTGATGACTGATAGTCATGCCGGGTCGAGAGACGCCGGTTCAACATAAAATTTATCAAAAGAGAAAAATCTTGACAAAGGCAAATAAAACCGTGTAGTCGAGGCTTTTCAAGGGCTGCCAGGCCCAAATTTGAGGCTTTTCATGGGCTGCCAGGCCGCTGAGTTAAACCATTTTGTAAAGCCTTTTAAGATGGACCTCCAACTAACCAATCATCGTTTTAACTTTGACAAGTTCAGGGTCTGTATAAGATTGACTTGTCAAACGTTCGGCGGGTCATGCCAGGATTACCTGGATAGGAGTGGCTTACTTGATGAAGGCAGGTTAACCCAGGGTTTTAGGTGAATACACCAGGCTTCCAAGCCGTGGCTTGATAGCCAATTACAAGGGTCCTTTCAAACTCTTTGTTGCTTTGCACAAAGAGCCCCCAAGTAACTTGCGAGTTGTGCTCAATGGGTGTCTATGTTTGAGTTGGTGCTTTTTGCAACACTCTCTTTGACCCCTAACTGATTTCCCTGGTGGCCTTACGCCGATCAAGAGGTGTAGCTATGGTTCGAATACGACCAAGCCCCCAAGTGATCAATAATATGATAAGCCAATACGGCAGGATACGCATGTTTGAACCGCGCATCATGGCAACAGGTCCTCTTTGGCAACCTTTAACTTTTTGCAAGAGATAAATTCTTCTTGAACCGGGATTTTGAACCGGATATTGAGAGCTTCAAAGCTTTATGGGAGACAGATTTCCCTTGAACCGGGTTTTGAATCGGAAATTTTTTCGGACGGCCTTTAAATTTTCATCAATAGGGCAGTAGCCTCCAGGGCCGGGTTATTTTTCCCTCCAATGACCCGGAGTTCTTGAATTTGTGATAACACCATTTGACTCATCTGATAGAGGCTGACAATATATTATGATCCGCTCCAAGTTTGTTAGAATAAACCGGACCACAGGTCGGCGGTTTGCACACGTCCATTGGACAGATTGTATGAGCAGACATGGCTCTGATTTGTTGATATATCTGCAGGAGTCGGCTGGTAACCCGGCACAGACAAGAAAGTCGGCTGCGGGCGTTGTAAGCCGGCGCGGACGGAGAGTCGGCGGCGGGCGTCGTAAGCCGGCGCGGAAGGAGAGTCGGCCACGGGCATTGTAAACCGACGCGGACGGAGAGTCGCCTACGGGCATCGTAAACCGGTGCGGACGGAGTGTCGGCCGCGGGCTTGTAAGCTGAACCGGAGAGACGGCGGCCTTGCACAAACATTTGTTGAGCAATGTGGCACGGTTGGATGCTGACGCATGATAATATTGGCGCGAGCTTTATATCCGTGACACGTTATTCACTCTTGCAATGAATAATTATCCTGCACAAAAAATATCACGAGTCAGAATAATTGCTCTTTAAGGAAATTAATATGCGCTATTAAAATATACTGGATTGATATTACCTGGTAGTTTTGTGGGATGTTGATCCAGTCGTGATAACGAGGCAACTATAAAGATGAGCCAGTGTATAACGAACCGGCAACACAGCGGGCCAGTGGCGGTTGTGAGCCGGTTGACGGCAAGGCGGCCGAGCTAATAGTTTGAACCGGCTCCGTTCCACTGACGACTCCAGGGCTCAACTATTGCTTTTCACTAAGCAGTGTTTAGCAATCATCTTCTTTCATAAAGAAACTCCAATTCGTGGTATGATTTGACAGCCCGATTGGAACTTGTCCTCTGTTTTGGGCAGCTTTTGCCTAGCTAGTACTCTTATCTGACTCGGTGAAACAGCACTTTGACGAAAATAGGGACTCCAACCATGTTAGTTTTGGTGATCTATGGACCAGGATGTTGTCGGACGAAAGGCGTCTGACTTCTGTTGAACTCAAATTCTCGTCTTGTCAGCAAAATTAACCCAGCGGTTGATCTTCCCATGGGTGACTGCTCGCTCGCGGAGTGGCGGAGGAGATGGCAGGGCGCTCCTTGGCGGTTTAACAGGGCAGCACGGTAGGCGGTTTGACGGTTTCGACGGCTTGACGCAGAACAGCAACAAGCAGGCTTACAGCGGCGGTTGCCGGCTCAACGGTCGAGGCAACTCATAGTAACAGAGGAATTCCAACAACGGAAACGGGCCACAACAGTGGCTTGGCGGTTTATGTTGCAGGAGTCGGCTGTGGAAGTCGACGACAGCTTGCCACACCAGCGAGGGCGGTTTGGAAACGAGCTCAAGGCCATCAGCGCGGCATCTGGTGGAGGTAGAAACGACGCAAGACCGTAGGTACAGCGATGGACCGGCAGGCAGGGGCCGGCTTAAGGCGGCCGCGAGGAGCCAGCGGTCGGCCAGAGCGGGCGTGGCTACGGCAGGACGAGCGCGAGGTAGCAACCGGCCGATGCAGGACGGAGTGAGGCGAGCGCGTAACCGGGTGTGGAGCCGGACGGCGCAATGATCCGGCAAGTGCAGGGCTGCCGCCGCGTGCGCCCCGGCAGCGGCTTGGAGGCAGAGAAATCCAGATTGCTGACGTATCCGTTTCAGGGTCGTGGCCGGCTCCGTGTTTTTTTTAAATTGCCATAAACTTGCGACAGCTCCGTAAGCCAGATCGGATCGGATTGTTCACTTTTGGTGGCGAACCCCCAGACTTTCGGCGGCGAGATATAGCAGCTCCCACTCAGCGGGGCACCGATGGCAACTCGGACGGGAGATGAAGCGGGATGGCGGCTCGAGCGGGAGGTGGAGTCCAGACCGGCCACGGGTCGTGGCCGTTTTTTCTGGGTCATGGACGTGATCGCTCTCTGTCTTCTGATCTTTGTCTTGCCTTGACTCATCAGACGTATAGCTAGTTACTTTTCAAACACTGTCTAATCCCTTGTCTAATCCGATAACTTCGATCGATACTTTGGCTTTGTATACACTGGCAACTTTGCACCCATCGAATGCGATGAACCGAACAGAGACTCTCACCCTTGGGGATCTCCTTGGATTATCTTGTGAAACGAACCGATGAACATCATCAATTAAAAAATTTCTTCCAAGAGCTGGCTTTTCTTCATCCGGAAAATTGCGAATATCTCAAAACCCTGGGACAGATCCCTCCAAGAACTCAACACCACCGTGTGCGGGCCCCACGGTGGGCGCCAACTGTCGTGGAATTGTCACGGCAGATGTCCTAGGTGTCAGGACTAAGTCGCGAGGCCAACGCATCTATGTGGTAGCTTGAGAGGGGTTGAGCGGGACGAGAGACGCGATGTTTTACCCAGGTTCGGCCCCTCACGGTGGAGGTAAAAGCCTACATCCTGCTTCATTGATATTGATGATGATGATCACGGTTACAAGAGTGCTCTATCTCGAGAGCTATTGTCTAAACCTAACTTGTCCAACTTGTGGAACTTGTCCCTCTTGGGGTGCCTCGCCCCTCCTTATATATGTTGAAGGGGCGGGTTACATATGGATCGCAACTCGGACTTTAACTTAAACTATTCCGACTTCCCTTCCTGGGCTTCTTAACGTCTGCCGGTTTAACATTGTCTGCCGGTTTAACACCAGCCGGTTTACCGTCTGTCTTAGCCATCTGTCTTGACTCTCTGTCTTAACTCTTCGCCGGTTTACCATCCGCCGGTTTACCAAGTCCCAGGCGGTTTACAACTCCAGCCGGGTCATACCGCGGGGTATATCCCCGACAAAGGCCATCCCGCGCCGGCGCTAGGTCCGAGAGGACGGCCTTGTCGTCAGTGCATGACCTCGCTCACCAACGACGAGTGCGTCAACGCTGCACATCCTTTTCTTCCCCGGTGGATCTGTGACCACCGGTGAGGAGGGAGAGAGGGGCCGTCTTTTTTAGATCTGGAGAGACGGTGGTACTGTGAGAAGCAAGTGGGCAGCCCTTAGCAAGAAAGCACTGAAGCTCCAGCCTATATATATCTTTTTTATACTAATATACTGGAGGTGGGGTAGTGGTAGAGTAGTTTATATTTTGTCTGCGTACAGTACCAGTTAGTCGTGCTTCAAAACTGATTGGCACACCATTAAAAAAATAAAGGTCGATAACTAATGCGGCACCTCGGGCCAACGCATCCAGATCGCATTTTGCACGAGAAATTACACACCATGTTTCGTTGACATGTGGTCCCGTTCCAACATATCAGTGAGACGACGGCGAGTAGTAGGAGTATTTTTGAACGGACGTGTAGGCCGGGGCGCCTCTTTGTGAACCGTGGCAAACTCGCAACCGTCCACCGACTCTTCGCCTTTCCCTCTCGATTTGGAACTGTTGTCGCACGCTCTTCCTCTCCCTCCTCCATTTTCCTTCAGGCCTTCACCCTTTCTTCTGCCATTGTTCGATCGTCTTCTCCATGGAGGGAATAGGCCGGAAACGACCTCGTTATTCTTGCCCCGATCTGAAAGATGGCGTGGTGGAGGAACTCATTGATCGGTGCGACATCATCACCTCGGCTAGCATGGCAGGTTCGTTCCAGCCCATTCTTGACTCAACTAATAACATCATTGCAAGGAACCCAAGGGTCAAGGAGTGGTTTGATCTCCCCTATCTTCTTCGACGTGACCCTGATGACTGGCGCCGGCACGACAGAGGCCTCGCCCTGTGCAAGTTGATGCCGCTTGATAATGATACGTGTGATGTTAAGATGCCATCGCTTGAGGGAAAGGCTTGGGCGGGCGCCAATGGAGATTGGGTTGTTTACATTGGGTCCAACTGCGAGTGGGAACTTGTGAATGTGTACACTCGTCACCGGGTTCCACTTCCAAAAATCTCAGCACACTGCCCAGAGGTTGAGCACACCGGTAATGTACGCACGTTCAAATATGATCATGGTGACTGTCGTCTACGGAAGATAGCAATTTGTCGAGTTCCCAACCGCTCTTGGAATTACAAAAACTATGATGTTGTTGCTATCTTCGACAAGCTTGTTGCCGTCCTTGATGGTTTCACTCGATGGATATTGCTCAAAAATTAGTTTCTGTACACGGATGAGTACTGTGATGCAATTGAATGCGAGGGCCTTGTGTTTTCTGCCACCACTCGTGGCACTGTTTTTGCATGGCATCCTCGTTGTTTCGGTATGTTTGTCTTCCATCGTAATTATAATTGTTTCATCCACATGCATGCGGGTTAGCAAGTTTCCCTTTACTAATTAACCTTCTTCTTGTGTTTCCAAGGTCCTGTGAACATCCCACCACCTATACTTGAAGATTTTTATAACCAAGGGGGAGATGATGATGGTGATGATCACGAGCATGAGGACGAGCAGCACCGATATACTCTGTGGCGCCTGGCAACTAATTCCGATGGATCACCTCTTCTTGTGTGTATACAGCCCACTGATGATGTTACTGCTAAGGAAGCAGGTGTAGTCTCCCATGGTCGCACTCTCCGGACCTATTCCAACACCCGTTGCATGGTATTCGGGATGGATACTTGGGTGCTAGCGCCAACTCCTTCTCCCTGGAACAGAACTGATAGTCTTGGAGAAAACTCGCTAATCCTTGGACAAAACTATCCGATGATGGTGAAAGGCGATCCAACTACTGTTGACACATTTATGAGAAGCAACTGTGTCTATACCTCGGATATTTGGGTGGTTCCCTACCCTGGTACTGATATAGTAGGCCGCTTTAGCCTAGATGATCAGCCCTGCGTTGGTCTCCAGATCGACAACGGATGGCCCGTCCCAGAGAATCACTTGTGGTTCAAAGCAAGTGTTTCCAACGCCGCGGAATGGTTGAGTTGAAGTTCATTTCATGGCTTGTTATTTGTTGTGTGGTGAAAACTTTATTATTTATAATGTATCCTCGTTGTCGATGTGGGTTGATGACCTGTTGTACTATGTAATAAAATGATATGCCTGTGATAAACTTACTAAATTTATGAATGGCTTTCGAGTCGCTTCTCTGAGTGAGTGGTGCGATGAGGCAAAAAAATATTTTCCGAATACATAATTGTACGTGCATTGTAACAGGTTATCAGATGAGGCCAATCAACAATAGTAGTACACTATTTGTACTAGCTTCACATGCTTCGCGCGTCGGGCGGGTGTTTTTACTGTAGCCATATGTTAATGTGTTCGTTGTACGTAACCAGCACCTCGAATCCTCGATATACTAGTAGTATAGTATATAGTAGGAGTAAGTAGTAGGAGTAGTAGGGTGGCATGGGCCAAAACAAGCATTCACGTCCAGGAGTACGGCACATGCCACCACCACGACATCCATCTGACACCATATTATTTCTTGGAGTCCGTGCGAGAGCAATCTCTTCAACCTCGTCGTTTCTCTAACTTCAGCCATCGCGCGGCGGGCGAGGTGGGGGTTTGCCGATTGTAGATTTCCTTAACTGCGGTCCCACTTGTAAGGCCAACTCCAACACACAACCCCAAACGGACCTCTTTTTTGCACGAACTCCAACGATAATTTTGACTACTCCTGTAGTAAGTTGGATTAGTGCCTTCTCGATGCATTCATTGTTGATCTGCGGAGGCTCGATCTTGCGTGCTTCTTTCTTCTTCGAGTGTAAAGAAGTAGACGTTGCTTCCTCGCATCTAGTCTCATGTCTAGCCTCTATTCTATACTAGCTAAAAGTGATAGAACATCTACTAAATTGCGCTCTATCAATATATGGATGTACACTTCTTCCCAATACAAAAACTTGCATCCATTCTACTCCCTCCGTTGCACAATACTACATGCCTTCTATTTGTCAAAATATATATGTATCTAGACATGTTTTAGTATATAGGTGCATCCATTTTTGGACAAATGGAAGTCAAGTATTTTGGAACGGAGGGAGTACACAATAAATTTTTTAAGTTAGCACAACTAGTCTAATCCGAGAGCAGAACCGAATATTTGGTCGGGTTCTTCCTCCATTTGCTGACACGTGGGACATCCAGCATCCAGGTCGTGTCATGAAAGAAAATAGAGTGGTAGTTGAAGCCACGAGATGTGCATCTTGGGTTAAACTATAAATAGAATCATACTACTCTTGATTAACTCCAAAAGCGGCAACCGAAGATCTTTATTGGATTCGTTTTTCATCACCAGCACGTCGAGGTGAAAGATGTGCAGGTTCAGTGGGTCCTCTTGCATTTTCACTGACATGTGGGGCCGCATGTGAGCAAACAGACGATGGGCTCCGCGCGTCCGCTTGCTGGCTGAGAGATAGAGGAGGGCTGAGCACGGACTGCAGGAAATTTGTTCTACGTACCTTGATATAGGATCGATATAGTGGGGTGGCGTGGGCCATAACTAGCATTCACGTCTAGCAGTATGGCACACGCCACCCACACGAGTCCCATCCGACACCAATTTTCTTGGAGTCCGTGCTACAGCCATCTCTTCTCCCTCCTGTCCTCTTTTCTCAGCCATCGCGCGGTGGGCGGGGTGGGGGTTTGTCGATAGTCGGTTTGCTCAACTGCGGTCCCACTTGTAAGTGAAAATGCAACACCGCACGCATTCCCGCTTGAGCGGCGTGCCGGACCTACCGTGTGGGGGTGCGACGCGAACATGGCAGGCTTTTCCTTTTGAACTCGTAACTTGTAAAATTTGGTTCTGCTCCATGGCGCGACAGATAGATAGAAAATAATGATTTTGCCTAGAGTAATGAGAAGTTTGCTTCTGGCGCCGTTCATGCATGGAGTACGTATGAAAATTATGAAGTTGATGCGAAAGGTAAGATAATTACTATAGTATCATATACTACTACATGGATTTGATGGAAGGATAAAAATACATACAGATCCATCAACGTTCAACGACATCCTCACTCCCTAGTGCGCCGGGTCACCAACCGACGTGTGAGGAGCATCGACATTGGTGGCGAGCTCAACATGCTTCTGAACAGTGCCGTCCAAGGTTGCCTGCGCTCCAAGAACACCAGCGTCCTATCATCCTCCTCTTGCATGTACTAGTCCTTGTGGACGATTTGCGCGTAGACGTGGGTGATTATGTCGATGGTGTCTTGCTGCGCCAGGTGCTGCGCGGCGAGCGCGACCCGAGGTGGACATTCTCCGGCGCGATGGCGGGCAGTTGCAGGGCCACCAGTGCATCAAAGAGGTTGTTACAATAGTGGCCGTTGAGGGTGGCGGGCATCGCAGAGCTTGGGCACGTCGGCTGGAGGCTTATGTCAAAGTCGTTCGCAAGCTTCTTGATGACGGTGAACTTGTTGAGGAAACCGACGCGGACCTCGTCAAACAAGGATGCGAAGCTGTCGTCCAAGCGGCCCCTCGCCCTGGCGGCCTCAAGCAATACTACCTGCCGGGCCGCAGGTCGGCATCGTGGACCATCTGGCACAGCCGGCTGATGCTCGCGCTCATCGCCTCCATGGGTCTAGCGTAGCTTCTAGTCAACTGATCTTGCGATTCGAGTGATCACTCATCCCTTGGTTGGCGTGCGTAGGTGCGTAGGATTTCATACTACTCCTTGGCCCTCTACTGCACCTGCCTTTGGCTGTATGATAGGTGGGCCAGCCACCCCCTGGGGCCACGTGTCATTTACCTCCTGACCCGTCTCTCACACGCACCCTGATAGTGTATATACTCCCTCCTTTCCGGTTTATAGGGCTTATCTCAAAATTTTAGTTTTTCCATTTCATAAGGCTCAATTTGGCTGTTTTCCATCACATGTTCAGATTCCAAGGTGCATTAAATCATTGCATGCAAGTACTAAGAGAAAATTTACCAATGCATGTAATTTATGCATGCATGCATTGCAATTAATGCATTGGTAAACATACTTTTTTGAGGAAAACAAGAGCATTAGTTGGGTGCTTTTGCAAACTACAAAAAGTATTCCACCACTCACCATCTACCTTGGTTGGTGAGAATTTTGGATTGAGCCTTATAAATCGGAAAGGAGGGAGTATAGTGGTTTTCTTTTTCTCTCCATATCAACCATTTTATATTGCGTACGTGTCATTCAAGAGTGAAATGATGGTTGCTTCTTCCGACTAACTTACTATGTGACTTGACTACTCCTTAGTGGCCCCTACACGTACTCCCCCTACGTGTATGCAACAGTCACACGTACACATGGACGCAAAAACGCGCGTGGCGCCCTAATGCATGCATGTCCGAGCACACGACGGAGCACACACGGTGACGCTCAAGTGCTCAACCTACACGTGCATGCACACACATACTCAGTCAGGGTGAGCTAGTGACCGTATGAACACCGGAAAATATATATATTGAGTGCAATGAGCATATTATGAAGTCCACTGACCATGTTTTTACAAATATACAGTGACAGATAGTGTATTTATCCCGTTTGAAATTAAGCCATGTTAACCGGAGAGGAGGCAGCATGGACTAGCATTACTTTGCTATGTCCTGTCAACTTGTCGAACGAGGAGAAGGTTGCAGGACAAGAGAAGCTTGCGCACGGTGGCTCGCAGGACAAGGAGAAACTTTTGACTAATGCAAGCTCTCCCTCGCTCAGGTGGTGGATGTGCAATAGTTAATTCGGTGTCAGATTGCCAGAAGCATACTACACAATACTACTAGGAACTGGATGGAGGAGCGTCTGCACTCTTATAATAATTTTAAAATGTGATAAAGCAATCTTCAACACATTTGGTTCTCTTCGAGGGTTCTCGCATGTGATAATGGAAGTTGATTGCATGGAACACTCGCCACAATTCTCGCTTAATTCTGGCTCATATCCTGTTACAAATAGTAGCGCTCAGTAATATTTCCTCTTTTTTTTGCTATTCATCATGTAAACAGGTCAGCAAACCTTGCAGCGCATCTTCGTGCGAACCGTGCTTGCTGCACTTTGAATGTGGCCGAGAGCTGACTTGATGAAACACCTCGCTTACTACTTCTTTTTTTGGCTTCCTAGTGACCAGTGTCTTGGTTGATCGTCCTAAGAATGCTTATATATGAATAAAGCTCTCTCATTTACCCACAAAAAAGATTGAGCCATATTAACTGGAAAGGAGGGAGTATGGACTAGCACTACTTTTTGGTGTGTCCCGTCAACTCACAGAACGAGGAGAAGCTTGCAGGACAAGGTGAAGCTCGCTTACGCCTTTTGACTAATGCAACCTACCCTCGGTGGACATGCATCAGTCCATTCGGTGTCAGATTGTCAGAGGCATACACTGTAGTACCCAACATGCGGAGTACCATCATTGTTCGACTTCATGAAGGGGCGAAGAGCCAAGTGCAGTACTAGTACGCGTACTTGGTTTCGCACCTTCATACTACTCCACCCTCCTTCACAGTTTACAGGGCGCGCTTCATTATGATGCATTTCTCTCAATGCATTTCCACCACCAGAGAGACTTTAGACGCGTTTGGTATAATGCTCAATTAATTAGGGCATGGTATCCGCAATCAAGTCCACAACTTTCTCTCCATGTACTGTACTACTACGGAGTGCATGCATGTGTGTACCTGGGGTGGAAGCACTGCATGCATGTGTGTACGCATTATTCCCTCTAGTAATAGACGCCGTGCTATAACTACCAATGCTATTTTTCAGGCCGATCGCTAGTCGCCTTGGTCCCACAGATTTTTTTTCTTTTTTCTGAAGCGTGCTGTATAAACAGTGATAGATGGAGTAGTATGAGCAGATTCAAAGAAGAATGTATTGATGGTTGCTTCTTTAGAGCAACTTACAGTGGGAAAGGTGGGGCTTATGATTTGACTGCTCATTACTCACTATTAATGCAGCGCAACGACCGGGCTGAGTCTCCCATGCAGTTGTGCACTACCCCCTCGGTTCTTAAATATACTCCGGAGTATTTGTCTTTCTAAAATATGTTGAAATCTCTGTTAAGACGAATAGAGTATTTAGGAACAGAGGGAGTACACATAGGAAGCAAAATGAGTGAATCTAAACTTCAAAATATGCCCGTTTGAAATTTGTAAAAAGGCAAATATTTAGGAACAAAGGAGTATAATTTCGTGCATGGCACATGGACTCGGATGATGAAGAGGCTTCTGGCAATGCTATCAAGCTTCCATCATTTGTTTACATAATTGACGTACTATACAAATAATTTTCCAGCGACATGAAATTGTACAATGGTATGAGCTTTCAGCTTTTGTTTCGCGTGTCTTGCCATCGATGCTCTTTCGGAAACAATAAAAAACTAACTTCCTTGCTAATGCATGTCAATTATTAGCAGATCAGAGCTAATAATTTGTAACACCCTCGATGCAACTATATCTCCCATGTGTCGAGGCACGACTTAGAGGCATAATCACATTGAAGGCAATGTCGCAAGTGAGGTAATCTTCACACAACCCATGTACTACAATAGGGGAAAAAGTTACATAGTTGGCTTACAATCACCACTTCACACAAATACATGAATAAAGCATTACATCAACCAAATACACTCATGGTCCGACTACGGAACCAAAATAAAAGAAGAACCCCAAATGCGACAAAGGTCCCCGATCGACCCCAACTGGGCTCCACTACTGATCAACTAGAACGAAACAACACAATGGACAAGATCTTCATCGAGCTCCTCCTGAGCTTGGTTGCCTCATCTGCACGAACTCATCGGCACCTGCAAGCTAGTTTTGGAAGCATCTATGACCCACAGGGACTCAGCAATCTCGCACCCTCGCGATCAAGACTATATAAGCTTATGGGTAAGGTAAAGGTATGAGGTGGAGCTGCAGCAAGCGACTAGCATATATGGTGGCTAACATACGCAAAAGAGAGCGAGAAGAGAAGGCAAAGCGCGGTCGAGAAACTATGATCAAGAAGTGATCCTATAGCAACCTACGTCAAGCATAACTCCAACAACCGTGTTCACTTCCCGGACTCCGCCGGAAAGAGACCATCATGGTTACACACGCGGTTGATTCATTTTAATTAAGGTCAAGTTTAGGTTTTCTACAACCGGACATTAACAAATTCCCATTTGCCCATAACCGCGGGCACGGCTTTCAAAAGTTCAAATCCCTGCAGGGGTGTCCCAACTTAGCCCATGACAAGCTCTCATGGTCAACGAAGGAATAGACCTCTACCTGAGACATTCCGATCAGACTTGGTATCCCAGTACAACAAGACATTTCGACAGGGTAAAACTAAACCAGCAACACCGCCCGAATGTGCCGACAAATCCCGATAGGAGCTGCACATATCTCTTTCTCAGGGCACACTCAGATTGTCCTAGGTACGGGTAAGCCAGCCCAGAGTTGCCCCTGGTGGCCACCGGTAGCTGACAGGTTGGACCAACACTCAGAGGAGCACTGGCCCCCGGGGGGGGGGGGGGGTAAAATAATGATGACCCTTGAGTCCGCGGAACCCAAGGGAAAAAAGGCTAGGTGGCAAATGGTAAAACCAATGTTGGGCATTGCTGGAGAAGCTTTACTTAAGGCGAACTGTCAAGGGGTTCCCATTATAGCCCAACCGCATAAGGAACGCAAAATCCGGGAACATAACACCGATATGACGGAGACTAGGGCAGCAAGAGTGGAACAAAACACCAGGCATAAGGCCGAGCCTTCCACCCTTTACCAAGTATATAGATGCATTTATTAAATAAGATATATAGTGATATCCCAACAACTAAATAAATGTTCCAACAAGGAACGGTATCTCCATGTTCCAACAGGGAACAAACTTCAATCTTCACCTGCAACTAACAACGCTATAAGAGGGGCTGAGCAAAGCGGTAACATAGCCAATCAACGGTTTGCTAGGACAAAGGTGGGTTAGAGGCTGAACATGGCAATTTGGGAGGCTGACAAGGAATTGGTAGGCATCGTAGCAATGGCATAGCAAAAGAGCGAGCAAACTAGCATAGCAAAGATAGTAGTGATTTCGAGGGTATGATCATCTTGCCTGAAATCCCGCAAGGAAGAATAACGAGTCCATGAAGAAGACAAACGGACGTAGTCGAACGGATCCTCACAAACTCGGCGTTACCGGAATCAACCCGAGGAAGCAATCACCGGAAAAGTAGCACACAACATAGTAAATAACCAACGCATCAACATGACATGATGCACAATCAAGTATGATGCATGTCCGGTTTAAGTATGCATGGCATGGCAAAGTGCACAAGCAACCCTATAAATTAAGTGGAGCTCAATATGCATCGGGATGCATATTGACAAAACACCACATCAATTATTTAGTTCTCTCTCGTTTATGTACCCAACAGTATTAAATGTTGATTAACATGGCAAGAGGTGAAGCACAACAAAACTACCTATCTAGGCAAGTTTAAATGAGGCCGGAAGCAACGAACAACAATTCCGGAAAATCCTCATATGCATAATTTAAGGTTTGGTACTGTTCTGCCCTAAACACAATTTTAGAGTTGTTAAACATGCAAGATGAGTGCACCATGTTAAACTAGGCATTTTTCTACCCCATTTACATATAAAGTTTATTAAAATCGGAGTTACGGTTATTTAGTTATGAATTAAATCATTTTAACATGGCATAGGAGCAAATTAATGCAAACAACATTTTTAACATTTTAAACATGGATGAAAATGACATATTATGAAACTAGACACAATTCTAAGCAAGTTTCATATATAACTTATTTTAATCCGATGCACGATTAATTAGTTAGGACATGCATGAAGTGCAAGGGTTTTTCTGTAAAACTGTAAAACACTGGATAATGCTAAATTCGCAGACTGGAAAAAAAAACAGGAACTAGGCCACATCTCAAGCGGACTGGGCTACACGAACTTGAGGCTCACCATGGGCTTAGCCCAGTCGGTGAGGAGGAGGCCGGGCAGGGAGTGCTGGGCCTTGGAGGCTTGGCTGGAAGCGATCGAGGCCTCATGGTCCACGCGGGCGCGGTCAACGCACGCGGGCGAGCGCTCGTTCGTCTCTGACGAGAGGAAGCAGGCGGCAGCGGGACTTGCGGCGTCGGACCTCCGGGAAGAAGATGGCCGCGGCTGGGCGGAGCTGGGCCTTGGCTGGATCGAACGAGGAGGGAGGCGCTGACGATGCGCGGCCAACGGGCGTTGAACGAGGCATCATCCTCCTCTGCTCGAAGTAGAGGCTGGACAGGCGCGTCGCGATGGGACTTGGGCATCAGCAGGTTCAGGAGGCCATCGGCCACAGCGTGGAGATCTTCTGTTCATGGCGGTCGTGCACGTACAGGCACGAGGAGGGCCTCGCCGGGTTCGTGCGGGAGAAGTGCAGGAGGCGCGCGAGGCTGGGGTGCTGCAGATGAGGACCAGCATCGGGGATGGCTTGCGGGAGCTCCAGCGTCGAAGGAGAACGGCAGGACGCCGGTGCTTGTTGGAACCGGGCGGAGGAGGAGCGAATCCGGGGCCGGGGTGCCAGATCCGGGCTCCAAGGGAACTTTGAACGCCGGTGGAGACAGATCAGCGCGGCGACGAGCTCCTGTCCATGGCAACAGAACATACAGAGGATTGAGAGGGAGAATCCAGAGGAAGGAGAAGAACGGAGGGAGGGGTGGGCGCTCATCTTGCTAGCTGCAGGTTCGGGACGGAACGGAGGAGGTCGGCGGCGGCCGTCCTGCTGGGCTCCGGGGCGAACACGGGGACGAGGAGGAGCTCGGGGCTTGGGCGAGGAGTGGATAGAGGGGGCCTGGGGTTGGTTCTATGCTGAAAACGAGGGAGGCAGTCGGTGCGATCTGGTTGGGTGAATGGATCGGGAGGGATCCCGAGGAAGGGGGAGACCAGGTGGAGCTAGTGGCGGCGAAGAGGAGGGTGGATGGGACAAGCCCTAGAATCTAGGGTTAGGCGTCTATTTATACAGTAAGGGGATTAGGGTAGGGGTTAATTCGGTCCGTCCGATTGCAATCGGGCAGTCGGAAATAAATAGGTTGGGCAGCCCGAATAAGAAAACGGAGATGTTTTGTAGACGTTTGGGGATGATCCGGATCCAACGGTGACGACTGTCCGGGTCGGGTCCGGGACAACTTTCGGATGCTCATGTGAGGGGTTCGATGCACTGTGCAGAGAGGGTTTCGGACCGTGCGGTCGCATCAGTCAACTTCGGAAGCGAAGAGGGGAAGGAGGATGGACTAGGTGGGCTGTGGCGAGACTGCGAGGGGAAGAAGAGAGAGAGAGGGCCCGGCATCTATTTCCGGAGACCGAAAACGTCCGACGTTAGACCGGCTATATTGCCGCTATAGTTATCCGTTGGGGCGTCAAACGGACTCCGAACGCGATGAAACTTGGCAGGCGGTCTACTAATAACAAAACAACACCACACGCCAACTTTCATCCCATTCCGAGAACATTTTCCGGCCACTTATAAAATACTATTTCGGACATGCCGCGGGCGCGTGCAAGTGTGGATTGGCTCAGAACGGACAACGGAGAGGACGAGGAGACTGGGACAGATGCAAGTTTCGAAAACATGATGATGCAATGCACATGATGACATGACAAGATGCAACACGCAAGCAAATGACATGGCAACGACGGCGAATAACTGGACGACAACTGGCACATCGGTCTTGGGGCGTTACAACACTCCACCACTACGTGAGGATCTCGTCCCGAGATCTAGAATGGCACCCGAGGGAAACAATGGAAGAGAAAAGAGGAGAGGTAAAACTAAGTTGCTTCTTTGACAAACGAGTGAAACCAAAGAACCTTGCGAGGTTGAACAAATTGAGAGAAAAGGAAATACAATGAAGATGGACGAAGTGAAAAACACTCCGTTAGAAAAGAGGAACGAGGAAGAACAAATTCAAGAAAAGAATGCAACATAGACGAACAAAGTTGAAAACACTCCGGTTAAGGAAAGGGATCAAGGAAAACCAAAATTCGGGCAGCACTCCGGTTGAAAAGAAAATAATTGCATAAGAACGTGATAAGGTGATAGAACTAGAAAAGATGACACCACGCTCCGGTTAGATGGATAAGCAAGAAAGGAACAAGGTCCTGACAAAAAAAAAGAAAGGTTGAAGATAGCAACATCACAATGACTCCGGAACAAAAGAATAGAAGATGGATAATTGAAATAGGAGAATTGAGAAGAAAATGCCAACTTCTGCCACAAAAGAGCTTGACAAGGCATATTTAGGAGAAGGGTCGAACGGAATTGTTGTGAAAACCAACAACGAAAAGAGTAATCTTGATATGGTCTTATGGAATACAACTCAAAAATTATGAGGTGACCACCTGCCACTCATGGGAAGAGAATTGGGTTGGAATGAACAAGGAGACGAGAAAACTTATTTCTCCGGGAGGATAAATGAAGAACTTGGGTCCTTTATAAGCACCATAATAGCAACAATCCTTAGGGAAGGCTTTTGGTGAAAATATTACCCAAGATAACTCAAATGACGAGATTGATGGATTTTAAAATGTCTCACTCTTACAACATGTGAATCATGAAACATGAATTCAAATTATCAAGAATGGCATAATACCACCTCCAAAGATACGGTAGAAAGAAATGCACTCCGGATTACAATATGAAGAAAGCTTGAGTTTCTGTGAAAAGAATCTAGATGAACGCTTCGAGAAGGAAATTGAATCCTTGATGAGCCAACATGTAGAATCTTCATGAAGAACTCCGGTAAACAAAATAATGACGAAAGAAAAGGAAGTTGAAAACACAAGGTGAAACCTTGTAATGATTTAGATGGACCTCCGTGATAATTAGGGCTTGGAACTCCGGGAAAGAAGGATGAGCACTTGAACCCAAGAATTTAATCAACGTGAACAAACTCCGGAAGAAAAGATTAACATATGGATGAAACAAGAATAAGAATTACATTATGCTTATCCTTCACCAATTTACTTGATGACAAACAATGGATTTGGCATATTACTTATTCTCATGGAAAGGATTAAAGAGAGATATCGATAACTTGAGAAGGTCTTCAACAAACCACCGGAAGGATTGAAGACAGCAAATAATTGATATGAAAACAAATGACGAGAGCTCTTGAATGAACCACCGTAAGAATTGAAAAAGAACGAATAAACGATAACGAATCACCGGGAAGAATTTGCAAATGAACGAAGACGCTTGAGAGAATTTAGGTACATGAGAGCGAAAAGATCACGAGCTGATTAGAGAAAACTTGAAGCAGCAGTAAAATTTGGAGAATGATAACTGAAAGCTGGGAATGAATAATTATGAGATGATGGGCTCCGGAGAATCAAACTGAAAATACTCTGAATTACTCCGGATGGGTGAAAAGAATATCTCACAATCGCAAATAATTATGAGAGGATGGCAACAAGCTAGAATAACGAATCTTGAAGAGAATGGAGCAAGATTGAGAGAAAAATCTTCTTCGGTCCTCAAAATCTGATAATGACGACGAGAAACACCACCATGAATTATTGAGGAACACCGGAATGAAGAATTTGAAAAGTTGAGTCAACGATGAAAAGAATTGAAAGATCTTGGAGAAACACATATGACTGATGCTGAATCATTCTTACGTCAAACTTTGAAAAGAATTTGAGAATACCTCCGGGAAAATAAGAAGAGTCAGGTAAGATCCTGGGAAAAGACCTGTGGGTTAGGGCCCACTCAAAAGAAACACCGTTGGAATGATTACTTGAAAAGAGAGATTGCACCGGTTGAATTAAAAGGCTTAAATGATATAACATCCTCAAAAGAGTTTAAGCGAAAGCAGAGTGGTAACATGAATCTTCGAAATATCTTGAGCACTCCGGAACAATTGAATAGCAAACGAGGAATGATTAAGAGGTACGCCGGCAAGAGAAGACATTTAAAACGAGGAAAGGATGTGACCAACACAGAAAACTTGAATTGAATCCACCGGAGAAGAAAAGAATGAAGAATGATGAACTTGAAGCTCCGTTAGAATATTCATGAGAATCACCGGATAAGAATATTGATAGAAAAGAATCGAGAGACTTCACATCAATAAGAAGGATACTCGATTAAGAGATCTGAATCCTTGGAGAAAAACAAAGGGAGGGAGGGTGGGAAAAACAAAGGCAACTTGGAGACGGATGAAACAAACACCATTGAGAAGAAGTGATAATTGATCTTGCGAATATTGAAGTGATCGGATCCACTTGAAGAGAAGCACACCGGTTAAAAGGATTGACAAAAACAATCTTGATGATCAAGAAGGTTTGGTATTCACATCGGAGTATGAGAACACCATTTAGGAAAAGGTATGGAATCAACACTTGACTTTGAAGCAACTCGAATACCACAACTCAAAACAAAAACAAAGGGTTGGCTTGCAAAATAAGCCGGTGCAAACATATGATAGAGATTTTGTCCGAAGTTTTTGTGGTGGGACCTACACGGGCTCGATCGTACATCACCATCATGTACAAGGCAGTGCACATGACATATGAAGCATCCCCGAGTCAGCATAGCCAAGGACTCTTTAAGACACAACGAGACCACTGTAAAACCGACCGTGAATAGGCGAACCACTAAACGTCGAACCCCAATTTCATATCATACATCTGTCGGAAAGATATCCTAAGAGCTACTTGAATTCCCACCTATGAAACTCCCAAAATTTTCTGGTTATGCAATCAGGTGTTGGGGATACAAGGGAAGCTTAATATCTCACCCAAACTAGCAAATCCTACATCCAGCTGTATCCATCCTTCAATACATAACCAAGAAACCTTCGGAAACCATCTACCTCAACCTTCGAAAAGCATCCGTTATACAAGTTATGGCGATACTCCCGAACTCCCGCCCCAGTACTGGGTGGCGTCGAGGTTATCTCACCAACGAACTGCATAAAAGAGATTTTCGATGTCGGCGAACATATCTCAAGTATTCCAGAATTGCAACGATAAAATTATGATGACAACACCTCAGAGCTCAACTCCCCGGGACACTTCCACTAAACCCCTGACAGGAGGCACCAAGACAGTGTTCTCATCATAAGCCATCGGAACAAATCCAAGATACTCGCGTGATCCTAAAATTTTTTTTAGTGAAATTTGAGAAGAGAAGAGTCCAAACTCTACGTCAGGATGCCTCACCAGAGCGACGAAGGGACTGGGGAGTAAAAAGAATTCCTAAACTCTCCGATATATAATTCCTAAAGGACTCAAAACATTTTTCTAGACACAACTTGGGTGCTAAAAACGATCAAGCAATGGGGGCTCCTAAGGTCGGGGAAGGCTCTGATTACCAACTTGTAACACCCTCGATGTGACTATATCTCCCATGTGTTGAGCCACGACTTAGAGGCATAATCGCATTGAAGGCAATGTCGCAAGTGAGGTAATCTTCACACAACCCATGTAATACAATAGGGGAAAAAGTTACATAGTTGGCTTACAATCGCCACTTCACACAAATACATGAATAAATCATTACATCAACCAAATACACTCATGGTCCGACTACGGAACCAAAATAAAAGAAGAACCCCAAATGCGACAAAGGTCCCCGATCGACCCCAACTGGGCTCCACTACTGATCAACTAGAACGAAACAATAGAATGGACAAGATCTTCATCGAGCTCCTCCTGAGCTTGGTTGCGTCATCTGCACGAACTCATCGGCACCTACAAGCTGGTTTTGGAAGCATCTGTGAGCCACAGGGACTCAGCAATCTCGCACCCTCGCGATCAAGACTATTTAAGCTTCTGGGTAAGGTAAAGGTATGAGGTGGAGCTGCAGCAAGCGACTAGCATATATGGTGGCTAACATACGCAAAAGAGAGCGAGAAGAGAAGGCAAAGCGCGGTCGAGAAACTATGATCAAGAAGTGATCCTATAGCAACCTACGTCAAGCATAACTCCAACAACCGTGTTCACTTCCCGGACTCCGCCGGAAAGAGACCATCATGGTTACACACGCGGTTGATTCATTTTAATTAAGGTCAAGTTTAGGTTTTCTACAATCGGACGTTAACAAATTCCCATCTGCCCATAACCGCGGGCATGACTTTCGAAAGTTCAAATCCCTGCAGGGGTGTCCCAACTTAGCCCATGACAAGCTCTCACGGTCAATGAAGGAATAGACCTCCACCCGAGACATTCGGATCAGACTCGGTATCCCAGTACAACAAGACATTTCGACAGGGTAAAACTAAACCAGCAACACCGCCCGAATGTGCCGACAAATCCCGATAGGAGCTGCACATATCTCTTTCTCAGGGCACACTCAGATTGTCATAGGTACGGGTAAGCCAGCCCAGAGTTGCCCCTGGTGGCCACCGGCAGCTGATAGGTTGGACCAACACTCAGAGGAGCACTGGCTCGGGGGGGGGGGGGTAAAATAATGATGACCCTTGAGTCCGCGGAACCCAAGGGAAAGAAAAAGGCTAGGTGGCAAATGGTAAAACCAATGTTGGGCATTGCTGGAGAAGCTTTACTTCAAGCGAACTGTCAAGGGGTTCCCATTATAGCCCAACCGCGTAAGGAACGCAAAATCTGGGAACATAACACCGATATGACGGAAACTAGGGCGGCAAGAGTGGAACAAAACACCAGGCATAAGGCCGAGCCTTCCACCCATTACCAAGTATATAGATGCATGTATTAAATAAGATATATAGTGATATCCCAACAAGTAAATAAATGTTCCAACAAGGAACGGTATCTCCATGTTCCAACACTGAACAAACTTCAATCTTCACCTGCAACTAACAACGCTATAAGAGGGGCTAAGCAAAGCGGTAACATAGCCAATCAACGGTTTGCTAGGACAAAGGTGGGTTAGAGGCTGAACATGGCAATTTGGGAGGCTGACAAGCAAGTGGTAGGCATCGTAGCAATGGCATAGCAAAAGAGCGAGCAAACTAGCATAGCAAAGATAGTAGTGATTTCGAGGGTATGATCATCTTGCCTGAAATCCTGCAAGGAAGAAGAACGAGTCCATGAAGAAGACAAACGGACGTAGTCGAACGGATCCTCACAAACTCGACGTTACCGGAATCAACCCGAGGAAGCAATCACCGGAAAAGAAGCACACAACATAGTAAATAACCAACGCATCAACATGACATGATGCAGAATCAAGTATGATGCATGTCCGGCTTAAGTATGCATGGCATGGCAAAGTGCACAAGCAACCCTACAAATTAAGTGGAGCTCAATATGCATCGGGATGCATATTGACAAAACACCACATCAATTATTTAGTTCTCTCTCGTTTATGTACCCAACAATATTAAATGTTGATTAACATGGCAAGAGGTGAAGCACAACAAAACTACCTATCTAGGCAAGTTTAAATGAGGCCGGAAGCAACGAACAACAATTCCGGAAAATCCTCATATGCATAATTTAAGGTTTGGTACTGTTCTGCCCTAAACACAATTTTATAGTTGTTAAACATGCAATATGAGTGCACCATGTTAAACTAGGCATTTTTCTACCCCATTTACATATAAAGTTTATTAAAATCGAAGTTACGGTTATTTAGTTATGAATTAAATCATTTTAACATGGCATAGGAGCAAATTAATGCAAACAACATTTTTAACATTTTAAACATGGATGAAAATGACATATTATGAAACTAGACACAATTCTAAGCAAGTTTCATATATAACTTATTTTAATCCGATGCACGATTAATTAGTTAGGACATGCATGAAGTGCAAGGGTTTTTCTATAAAACTGTAAAACACTGGATAATGCTAAATTCGCAGACTGGAAAAAAACAGGAACTAGGCCACATCTCAAGCGGACTGGGCTACAGGAACTTGAGGCTCACCATGGGCTTAGCCCAGTCGGTGAGGAGGAGGCCGGGCAGGGAGTGCTGGGCCTTGGAGGCTTGGCTGGAAGCGATCGAGGCCTCATGGTCCACGCGGGCGCGGTCAACGCACGCGGGCGAGCGCTTGTTTGTCTCTGATGAGAGGAAGCAGGCGGCAGCGGGACTTGCGGCGTCGGACCTCCGGGAAGAAGATGGCCGCGGCTGGGCGGAGCTGGGCCTTGGCTGGATCGAACAAGGAGGGAGGCGCTGACGATGCGCGGCCAACGGGCGTTGAACGAGGCATCATCCTCCTCTACTCGAAGCAGAGGCTGGACAGGCGCGGCGCGATGGGACTTGGGCATCAGCAGGTTCAGGACGCCGTCGGCCATGGCGTGGAGATCCTCTGTTCGTGGCGGTCGTGCACGTACAGGCACGAGGAGGGCCTCATCGGGTTCGTGCGGGAGAAGTGCAGGAGGCGCGCGAGGCTGGGGTGCTGCAGATGAGGACCGGCATCGGGGATGGCTTGCGGGAGCTCCGGCGTCGAAGGAGAACGGCAGGACGCCGGTGCTTGCTGGAACCGGGCGGAGGAGGAGCGAATCCGGGGCCGGGGTGCTAGATCCGGGCTCCAAGGGAACTTCGAACGCCGGTGGAGACAGATCAGCACGGCGACGAGCTCCTATCCATGGCAACAGAACAGACAGAGGATTGAGAGGGAGAATCCAGAGGAAGGAGAAGAACGGAGGGAGGGGTGGGTGCTCATCTTGCTAGCTGCAGGTTCGGGACGGAACGGAGGAGGTCGGCGGCGGCCGTCCTGCTGGGCTCCGGGGCGAACACGGGGACGAGGAGGAGCTCGGGGCTTGGGCGAGGAGTGGATAGATGGGGCCTGGGGTTGGTTCTATGCTGAAAACGAGGGAGGCGGTCGGTGCTATCTGGTTCGATGAATGGATCGGGAGGGATCCCGAGGAAGGGGGAGACCAGGTGGAGCTAGTGGCGGCGAAGAGGAGGGTGGATGGGACAAGCCCTAGAATCTAGGGTTAGGCGTCTATTTATAAAGTAAGGGGATTAGGGTAGGGGTTAATTCGGTCCGTCCGATCGCAATCGGGCGGTCGGAAATAAATAGGTTGGGCAGCCCGAATAAGAAAACGGAGATGTTTTGTAGACGTTTGGGGATGATCCGGATCCAACGGTGACGACTGTCCGGGTCGGGTCCTGGACAACTTTCGGACGCTCATGTGAGGGGTTCGATGCACTATGCAGAGAGGGTTTCGGACCGTGCGGTCGCATCAGTCAACTCCGGAAGCGAAGAGGGGAAGGAGGATGGACTAGGTGGGTTGTGGCGAGACTGCGAGGGGAAGAAGAGAGAGAGAGGGCCCGGCATCTGTTTCCAGAGACCGAAAACGTCCGACGTTAGACCGGCTATATTGCCGCTATAGTTGTCCGTTGGGGCGTCAAACGGACTCCGAATGCGATGAAACTTGGCAGGCAGTCTACTAATAACAAAACAACACCGCACACCAACTTTCATCCCATTCCGAGAACATTTTCCGGCCACTTATAAAATACTATTTCGGACAGGCCGCGGGCGCGTGCAAGTGTGGATTGGCTCAGAACGGACAACGGAGAGGACGAGGAGACCGGGACATATGCAAGTTTTGAAAACATGATGATGCAATGCACATGATGACATGACAAGATGCAACACGCAAGCAAATGACATGGCAACGACGGCGAATAACTGGACGACAACTGGCACATCGGTCTTGGGGCGTTACATAATTACATCACAACTGAAGACAAAGTTGTGAGAAGGTGTTAAATTAAAATTGATCCATGCTTTCATTGGCAGCAACGTCCCCCAGCTCTGTCTAAATCAACAAGGCATGTTGGGAAAAAAGTAGCTGTCTGGAGCATGCAACATTCCGATCATTTTGTGCAGTTCCACTAAAATAGAGCTGAGCGTACCTGTTCCAAAGATATCAAGTGTGATTACGATAATAGAGCACTGCTGATGAAACAATAAACACACAAATAGAAGCCGGTCACCTTTGCGGTCTCTCTTAAGACTAACTAGTTGGAGAAGATTAGGCTCGGAGTTGGATGAGGAGGATAGAGCAAAACCAATCTCCCTTTGTGCAGTCATACTGAAATGTAGAGACGTTGCGCATGTGACATTTTAGTACAAGTGCACAAAACACTCTTAAGAAAAAAGTGATTTGTGCAGTTCACCAAAAGGTCGCAATACAACGAGGTGAAATGGATAGCCCTGTTTGCAAAAAAGAGGTAGAAAGGAAACAATTACTGGCCAATAACAGTTGATGACACATGCGACGACAAAAAAGAAGCATATTCCTTGTCCTAAGGGAAGATAACAACACGGTTGTGTTTGTCTAAAATGGTGTGAGGACGAGAATGCAATATGGAAAGTACGTCGGACGAGCTACGTTTTGGGGAAAGAACTATGGAAGATCCACATGCAGCGACGTGGGAAAACGGGCAGTGGAGCAAGGCCGGAGGGGATACCTGGAGGTCGTCGGGAAGTAACTAGGTGAGCGACGGCAGGCAGAATCTGCGAGCAGGTGGCGTAGGCCTGCCGTGCCGGAGCTTGGTCAGAGAGAACGGCGTGTACCATAGATCGGGACGTGCTGCCTCGGCGCCATCGAACGGAGAAATGATGCACTTCCTTCCTTTCCCCCGGCGGACGGGATGCTGCCGAATCAGTGAGCAACGGTGAGAGAGAGAGAGGCCACCGCACTCCCTTTCCCCCGGCGGACGGGATGCGGCCGGATCAGTGACCAACGATGAGAGAGGGAGGCCACCGCACTCCCTTTCCCCCGGCGGATGGGATGCGACCGGATCAGTGACCAACGGTGAGAGAGAGAGAGAGAGGCCACCGGAGCCTTGTGTGAGATACTCTGAAGAGCGGACTACCTTTTCCTCCATAAAATCGTTTTATATTCTGTGTACGTGCCATTGAGCGCTATAACTTTATTTAAAAATAACGCTACAACACGTCAAGTCGAACTTTGTTTCGTGCACTCGTGGTACATGACCTCCCTAGGTAAACAACCGCTACAGGCGTTCAAATTAGCACGTGGGCTGCCATTTCGTAAAGAAATGAGCTCCACTGTGTACCCGCGCGGGTGTGGCTGGGCACGAAGCGTGAGTACGTGCACGGTTCACCTATTCTCTTCTTGTATACGTACACCACCTACGTGGGGTTGTGTGAGAGAGATACAAACCTAGAGAGATATAGTGTGTGGGTTCTTGAGAGTTTTTGGGGGGGGGGGGTCAATTAAATTTTTTAACATATGCAATGTGTGTGAAATAGAGTCCTGGATATAACATATATATAGAGGGGGCGATCCACGAGAAGGGAGTGGAGGTATCATCGGCTTGAGGTGTCTATAGAATCGAAGAGAGGGATGATGTGTGTGTGTGTGTGCGCACGCGCGCGATCGATAAAGAGTGCCATCGAATTTGTGTGTGCCCACATCAAAGATATAGAGTGGCTGGCCTACTGGAATGTGAGATGGGACATGTGCAGTTTGTCTCTGTGGCATGGATACCTACCTGCAGCGCTCGACTATCGGTGTGTGGTGGGGGAAGAGGGAGGCCCAATTAACTATAGAGGTACAATGGCTGGTATATGTGTGGAGGAGGAGAGAGGCCTACCTCATGTATTAAGGAGATCAATCTGCCTCATGTATTAAGGGAGATCGATCAGCATCCATGCATATGTGCAGGAGATGAATAAGGTTGGGAGAGAGACAGAGCTAGAGTGTTGGAGGGGGTGGTAGTGGAGTTGCTTCTAACAAATGGTGGGATAGGATTGCTAGACAAACGAAGGGCACGCCCGCAATATCAATAAGAGAGGAGATGGCTGCTTGTTGTCTATGCACGTGCGTGTGAGAGACGGGTCAGGAGGCATGCACGAATGATGAGGGGGACGATGTGGCTGTGGCAAGCAGACGTAACTACATAGGAAGATCAATCTCCCTTTGTAAGAGAAAGGAGAGACATAACCTGTGAGGTACATCGATCGATGGGGGGATAGTTAAAGTCGATCTAGGTATATGTTGGGAGATCGATCGGTATACATGCATGTGTGTGTTAGAAGCAAATGAGGCACGAGGAGAAGGATAGAGAGAGAGGGATGCATGTAGGAGGTGGTACGAGAGGCATACTATATCGAGGGGGAGGAGTGTGCGAGTACGAGAATGATGAAAAGAGTGGTGGGAGTGAGGCATGGACGGTGACAAGATAAGAGGGGAAGCTTGTGTTTGTGCTAGGCACACCTGGCTAGAGAGGCATATCGATCGATGTGTGCCGTAAAGAAGGAGCTGGGGTCCTACACACACCGTGGGTGAACGACCTAAAGTGAAAACACAAATTTGTGCAATGGAGCTAGAGAATGCTGAGGGAGGGTGAGAGGGATGCGGTCGTGTGCATGCACAAGAGAAAGTTAGCACTAGATACAAAGATAAGAGGGTTGTGTGGGTGTAAAAGACGAATAGAGATCATATATACTTCATTATAAAAAGCGAATTCGGATATTTGAAGAATTTATCATAGTGTTTAAAACCGACGGATGTGTGAATATATATAACGGTGATAAACATGGTGTGGTTATGAACATGGTATACTACATTTAATATATTTTATCTCTACTCTTATAAAAAAACGGAGTTGTTGATGATGGTGTGCCTGCCATCCTGCATTATAGGCCGTCTGATTTATATCTGGCGGATAGCAAGGAAACTTTGATGGTTGAAGTTGGCAACAATCATGATTGTAGATTCTTATTGAAATATAGAAACGAATTCAAATTTAGTTCGAATTGCAGCGGTAGTATAGACATTTGGAATGCACTAAAATGTTGGTATGAGTAGGTTACATGCATTATACAGCAAGCGAAAAAATTTAATCGGACATAACATGGATTCATACTCCCTCCTTCCATCTACATAGGGCGTAATGAGATTTTTAAGATCGCCTTTGACTATGGACAAGATTAATAGTACATGACATGCACAATGTGAAAATTATATCATTGAAAGAACCTTTCACAGACGAATTTAACGGTGTGCTTTGTGTAAGTTGCATGTCATATATCATTGCTCTAATATTTGGTCAAAGTTAGCATCGAAAAACGCATTAGGCCCTATATAGATGGAAGGAGGGAGTAGCTTTGAATAGCATTTGTATAGTAAAACGGGGCAAGACTCTCTCTTTGTGTGGTGTGAATAGTTTTATTTTTTTCGTTTTCTTTTTGGTTGAGGGAAGTGCGAATTGATTTGGTACGTACAAGTACAATATTATGACACGTTAGGCTTGTCCCTGAAATTCAACCCGCGTCTTGTTATATCCCGAAAATTCAGATATCGTGCTCCCAAAACTGGCGCCTTCACAACCAGCGCCTTGCTATCCCGAAATTACAACGCGCGCGAAAACTCCCTCCAGCTGCCAAATCCCGACATGCGAAATCCCCCTTCTAACCCTGAGACAAAAGCGTTGCTAGTTCAAATCGGTGGGGGTACTTTTGTACCACACCCTACATTTTGGACAAGCGCGTTCCTAAGTATTGCTTCACCCCCTCCCAACACCCCCTATTCGCCATTCGAAATCCCAGGCCGCCATAACCTCTCTGCTCCAGCCGCGAAACCCCACCTTCCTCCGCCCGCCACGTCACTACTGCCCAGCCGGAGCCTCTTCCCCGACGACATCGTCCACCGCAACAGCTCGACGTCCCTCGTCCACCTCCCCAGATGAGGATCCGTCGTCCATCTCGCCGTCCCGCCGGTTCAGCCGCCCCGTCCTCCACCTCCAAGGAGCTGCTCCGACGATCGCCTCGTCTATCGCGGCTACTCCATTCCCACAGCGCTGCCTTAACCTGCTCCACCGGAACCGCAACATCCTCACCGACTCCTCGGACGAAGCCGAGGCATACTCGGCGCCACCAAAGAGGTTGTACACTCATTGCATCACACCTTCTCCTTAACTCGACCTCCCGGCGCCAACGGTGCTCCATCCCGCACCCCCATGGAGCGGCTACCTTGAAGCCGGCGCCGCGGGCGACATCTCCATGGCGGCTCTCCCCCAGTGCGAGGCCCCTTCGGCGGTGGTGTCCATACCAGCCGGATCTGCTGCTGTTGCTCCGGCTCTCGTTCGATCGCTCGCTCGCCCAGCTGCTGCTGTTTCTCTCCCCCTTGCTCGTGCTGCTGCTCTGCTCCGATTAAGCCACACTTCAGTCGACTGAATGGACTTTTGGGTCAGTCGATTTTCAGGGGTTGGGGGGGCTCGCCGGAGTTATGGAAGAACCACCCGCAGCGGGGACGGGGGCTCGCCGGAGAGGTGCCCCACTATCTATCTTAGGGTTCAGGGTGGGGGGCGAGTGCCTAGAGGGCAGGCCGGGGCGGCAGTGGCGAGTTGTTTCGGGGCGGCGAGGTGGCACTGGGGCCGGCGGTTCGGCTGGTGGTGGCTGGCGGCTCAGGGGGGTGCAGGTTGAAGATGAACTGCAGGCCCTCCCTAAACTACATGTCAAGTGCCTGTCTGCTACCATTGCGTTCAGTTTCGACAGTAGCATTCAGATTCCACAGTAAATTTCAGTTTCGATAGTTAAGTTCAGAGTCAACAGTTTTTACCTCATCTGTTGTAGTTAGGTGGTTTTTGGTGATGTTAATTTTACATCATCTATTGGAAATGCTATTAGAATCCCACTTGAGATTGACGATGTCTGTCTTGTGCTGCTTCAGCCTTGACGTCTTATGGCTCACCAGAGCTGCTCCAACGACAGAACGATGCATCACAACAGAGCAGTGCCCTGGATGCCGTCTATAGATTCCTTAGATCTTCCTCCACACCTCCGACAGCCACCTCTGCCTCAACTGCTTCAGCGACCAACACAGTGATGTTGAGGTCGACATGGCTATGGCAAAGAGGTTTTACACTTGTTGCATCACTTATTACTATACATTCACGTCGATCCATTAGGGCTATTTTGGTTCAACGGAAAAACATCGATCCACTGGTTGTTACCATCACTCTAAATTTCTGCATGCTCTCCTTACATAATCTCACCATATTTTTTTCGTATGCATGTCAGATATTGTACACAGTCATGCTGAGCATGTAGAGAAAAAGAGAAGAGTTTTGCGCGGCAATACAATGTCATGCAGACATCGCTCCATGGTGGGTTCAATTGCAAACCCTCCCCACCCCTCTCCAGATTGTAATCCAGAGGAAGATATCTGTTCTAAGGCGGATTCGGACGCCGTTGACCACTCCTATTTACCCCCAAGGTGTTTGCTCTACCTTGGCCTGATGATGTTAGTCATATCATGCATATGTTGACTTGTAGTGCCTACTTTTGACATCATATATGTCATCTGCTTAGTTTAGACATGTTCTGTAATGCCGCATGTTTAGTTTCTCTATCATATATGGGAATTATGCAGTCTCATGTCTTTTAGCCAGCCATAATATATGTGAAATGTGCAATGCCATCCTATTTAACCAGGCATCATATATTTGAATGATATCTTGCCCATCCTTTTCTTCATTACATTTCCATTTGTCGACAATGTTTGTACATTAAACTACTCTTCCTGTGAATCAGCCATTTGGGCGGGAGATGGAAAAATCTGGAGTGCAAACATGGCCTTCAGAGCAGACAATGCTACCAGTCAAAGCAGATCTCTTATTGGGTCCCGATAGCTCCTTAGAGATGGATTCAGAGATAGATGACCAGTCCTATTCCCCCACTGAGGTGTATGCTCTAACTTGGCACGGTTATACTGCTCATATGATGCATACGGTGTCTTGCATTGCATAGTTTAGACATCATATACACAATATTCAACACCATGTTCTTAGTTCAGACATCATATCGAATGCCCTCTGTTTAACATATAAATCATATATGTGAATTAAATTATGCAATCCTGATTACTTACATAACATGTAGGTGAATTATGTCAGGCGATCCTATTTAGTTATTCATCATATCTTTGAATTATGTTATGCTATGCTATCCAGTTTAGATAGACATCATATATGTGAAATTATGTCATGCTATCCGTTTTAGTTAAACAATATACATGTCAACTATTTCATGCCCTCTTTTTCCACACTATCTATTGCATCTGTCTCTCATACAATGTCTGTACATTCAACTATGTTCCCTGTTTATTAGCCATTTGAATTGGAGCGGGTGATGCCAGTATCTAGCGGACTAAAAACTCGGTCTTCAAATAAAATAGTGCTACCTCTTGGTGGAGATAGCACCCCGGTTGTACATGCACAAGAACCAGCCCTACCACACATAACCCAAACTCTCGTAGATTGTACCCCTACTACGATGGATAGAGAACCAGCTTCACCCAATCTAACCCCAACCCCAGCCGATAGTAACCCAGTTCCTGTTGACATAGCACCATCTCCACCACAGAGCTCCCAAACAAGAGCAGTTAGTAAGGCAGCTCCAGTGCCCAAAGGGCTAGTACTATCACGACGAACCCCAACTCCACCAGTTTGTAACATCCCAAATTTTCAATTTGGAATGTTATACACTAGATCATCATGCATATCATATTTTCTTGCATAGAAATTTCACGCAACTCAAGGACCCTCGGAGAGAGTTGGAGATTTCGTCATTTTCATATTTGAGCTTTCTCAAATTTCGAAGAGGATCATTGGTTTTATCGGAGTTTATTTGCCTTTTATTTGGATAGGGAAAAATGCGCGTTTTCAAAATTGCATTTTAGGCCCAGAGAAAAGTTCATTTTGTTCGACTCATTTTTAGGAGTCGGGGAAAATTTACTTTAGTAATTTTGGAGTTCGTTTAGTTCTCTTTTCTGTTTTTTTTCTGCACGCGTAACCGTTTAAAAAAAAAGAGGTCCGCAGCGCCCTGGGCCAAAGTCCCAGCAGGCCGGCCGGCCAGGCCGCCGCGCCAGGCCAGCGCCGCGCGCGCACCAGGGAGCCGCTGCCGCCTAGAGTCCTTCTAGGACTCGGGTTTGGTTTTTTAGGATTCCTCTCCTATTCCTTTTCCTACTCTATTTTTCTTGCCCCCTACCCCAAGTAATCCCTCTCCTCCCCAATATAAATACCCAAGCCCCCCCTCTAAACCAACACCAAAACCCCAAGCCCTCCACCACCCTCACCCCGCGCCGCGCCGCCCTAGAGCCGCCGCCGCCCGCGCCCTGCGTCACCACCCCGCGCCGCCGCCCTTAGCCGCCGCCGCCCTTGCTCGCCGCCGCCGGAGACCTTGCCGGAGGTACCGCGGCGCATCTCTATTTCCTTTCCTCGGATCGGTTTTCTTCTAAATCGTTCCGTTTCTTCTCTAAACCGTTCCGGTTTTCTAGATCGGTTTTTCGTCTCGATCTCTTTTCTCGAAACCCTAGATCCGATTCGTTCTCTTTTCCGATTTAGTTGCTTCAAGACCGTTCGCCGGACCGTTCGTCCTAACGAACGTGATCACCGGATTCTTCTAGGTTAACGAACGTCTGTTCGTTTAACCGTTCTTCTTTTTCTTTCCGCCGGATTTATTCCGCGATCGCGATCTCAGATCCGATCTTCTTTCTAGTCTGTCTTCTCGCTCGTTTATCGGAATCAGGTGATTCAAGCGCCTGGAGTTTCATTTCGAAACCGCCGTTCCGACTAATCAACTTTAACTAAGTTTTGCTACGGTAAAATTTGACCTAGTTTCAACTTGCTAGAACCGAGTTGTTTTCTTCCGCCGTTTGCTTTTGGTTTCTTTGTTCGGTTCTTTCTATTTTTGCAACCGGAGTTCTTAAGTTGAACTTTCTAGTTCGATCTCTTGTTCGAGTTTTACCTGTGCATTAGATGAGTACTTATTGTATGCTTGTTGTTTGTCTGCGATAGATTACCCGGATTGCACCGCTTGTTACTTCGAATCTCTAGGACTCGCGGATCATCAGCAAGGCAAGTAACACTTTGATCATACCTTTTCTACAACCCAGTTTTATTGCATTAGATCCATCCTCACACATTGCATGATTAGGATCTAATTAAATTGTGGGATGGGAAGTAGATGAGGTAGTACCTATTACCTATTACTATGAAACCTTTGGGAGTTACTTCTACGTTTGCTTATTATGCCATGCTATGCTAGTAGACGTGGATTGGGTGAGTGATATCCATGACAAATGTGAGACTGATAATTTTAATGGTTTATCTAAGGTGGCAACTTAAACACACATCTGGGTGGATTGAGGCACCTGATGTCTATCAGGACTTGCCTGTTTTTTATTTTGGACCGCCACCCAGGCTCAAAGGGATCATAAGATCTTTCATGCTAAATACTTACGTGTGCAGCCAAAAGCCAATATGGGCTCTGGCATAGTTGACTAAGTCGTGTGAACTCTTATAGGGGTAGACTAGCAGATGTAGGGGATGTAGGTGGTACGGTCTACTCCATCATAAGGTGCTAGCGCTTCTGAAAGACTATGTCTCGGTCATCTATTTCTCAAACACCAGTAGTGCGAGAAAACCAACGGAGGCGATCGAGTCTTGTGGGGAAAAGTGTGCAAACCTCTGCAGAGTGTAACAAACTAATCATGATTAGCCGTGTCCCCGGTTATGGACAATCTTGAGTATCTAGTACTTGAATATCATGTGAATCTCATCATGTTACTTCTAATTAATATTGTTGGGTTATTGATGACTACTTTTAATTGGGATTGAGAATGCTGTCAACCATTCTCAATGTTTAACAACCACCATGATAGTTAAATAAATTTATTCCTTTGCAGTAGGGAAAAACTGGCTTTACGCAAAACAGTAACCATAGAGCTTTCCACCAGCCAAATATGCATATAGTATAGCTGTTTCATTCCATTACTCTCTATGTGTTACCTTGCTAGCATATTCCATGTGCTGACCCATTTCGGGCTGCAACGTTAATGTTGCAGACTTTTCAGGCGATGATTAAGGCGCTTTTAGGTCGTGGTTCTATACTCAGTGATGCCGTTGGAGTTGATGGACCCATTTATCTTCCAAGTCTTCCGCTGTTATCGACACTAGATGGACTTAAGCCATATTTATGTAATAAGTTCTCTTCGGAGACATCGATGTAATAAGTGTGTGATTGCCACTCTGCTATAAATCCTTCGATGTACTGTGTGGTGTCAGCATTACTGATCCAGGGATGACACCGGAGCACAGTAGACTTGATCCATCCGGGTCTGGTCGCCACAGAGATGGTATCAGAGCACACGTTGACTGTAGGACACGACCACTAAGTTAAAGCCATATATCACTATTCTCTCCTCATTTTCTAACTCCTCATCTTTTCTACTCTTTAGGATGAAGGACGCGAAGATTAAGTACGCTCAACCAGATGAAGGCACACCTTTTGGACTTCACTTGAAGGAAGTCACCAAGTACCTAAACATTGGATTACCAAGTTTCACGGGAACCTTCAACGCCACTTTGCCTGAAGAGGAGCGCTGGAAGATTCAAGCTCACGTTCCGGGAAGGACATTCGCGCCAATCACGAAGCCCATAGATAGCATTTTCAATGCACCAACCTGGAGTCTAGGAAGGAGCATGGCAGCCCATATCACCATAGGACGCATTGGAGAAGTATATCAAGAAGACCTCAAGGACACTATCTACCAGATTTGCGGACGCCGAGATGAACAATGGGAGTTAGTCACCACCAAGAAGGATAGATCCATTGCAGCATTCATCCAGGAGTTAAACCAGCACATTCGACGCCACGAGAACCAGATGTCCAATGATATGATGGAGTTGAAGAATGCAAAGACAAGGATCATCGAGCTAGAAGGAGAACTGAAGGCTACACGCAAGGACTACATGGACGAGATAGTAGCTCTAGCAAGACACAACTGCGATCTTAAGCAAGAGATTGAAGAACTCAAGAGGGAGTTAGCATCCAGGAAGGAAGACATGTACGTCGCATGTCCGGATAACTACATCATCATCGACGACACCGATTCGGATCCAAGTGAACTCGAATTTGAAGACGAAGCTGGAGCGGACAACATGGAGTCTTCCACCGGTTCAAATTTTTAGATGACCACCAAATATTAGTAGTATTTCCCCCTATGTAAACACTATAGTTCGAGCACTTTTGCGATAGTTAGATCGATTATATGCCCTTGTATGATTGAATGAAGTGATTTTGTGTGAATTTGCTCATGTGCATTGGGGTAGTGTTTTCTCTTTAGACCTCATTCTACTCTTATATCTCTTCTTTTCTACACCCTCAGATGCCTCTGAGACGTGACAATGGATTTCCACCGGAGCTCACTCAGTTGATCCAATAGCAGAATCAATTGATGCAGATGTTAGTCCAGAACCAGCAGAACAACAACAACCCACCACCACCACCCCCTGTTGACCACTTAGCCCGTTTCCTTAGGCTAAATCCGCCGGTGTTTTCTAGTAGCACCGAGCCGATAGTAGCAGACAATTGGCTCCGCAAGATAGGAAGGGAGTTGACCACTGCAGGATGCACAAATGGTGAGAAAGTGAAGTTTGCCGCACATCAGTTAGAAGGACCCGCGGCAGCATGGTGGGAGAATTTCACAGCCACCTTCCCAGTTGACACTGTCACATGGGATCAGTTTCAGGAAGCTTTCCGCACTGCACATGTTTCAGCAGGAGCTATGGCCATGAAGAAGCGTGAGTTTTGCAACTTACGCCAAGGAGGAAGGACAGTTGGCCAGTATGTTGACGATTTCAGCAAGTTAGCACGTTATGCCCCAGATGACGTTGCTATGGATGCAACCAAGCAGGAGAAGTTTCTGGAAGGATTGAATGATGAGTTGAGTATGCAGTTGATGGTAGCAAGTTTCCGCAACTACCAGGAGTTGGTAGATCGTGCCATCATGATTGAAGGGAAGCAACAGCAAATTGAGAACCGCAAGAGGAAGTATGGACAGGGGAAGAATAACTCTGGAGCCCAGCAGAAGCCCCGTTTTACCCCTAAATCGGGATTTCAGTTTCAGCATACCCATGGAGGAAGTAGTTCGCACAACCACAACGGCCACAAGAATGGTAATGGGAATGGAGGAAGCAACGGCCAGAACCGGACCACCCCATCAACCCCATCCAAGAGAGACCTGAGTAAGTCACCTGTTTCAAGTGTTCCAAGACCGGACATTATGCCAATGAATGTCCCGAAGGCAAGAATGGAAATGGCAATGGAAGCTCAGGGAAGAAGCCGAACCCTTTAAATAGGGGACAGGTGAACCACGTTAGCGTGGAGGAGGTTGAAGATCAGCCGGATGCAGTGATCGGTAAGTTTTTGGTTAAGTCATTTGCCGCACTCGTTCTTTTCGATACTGGTGCATCGCATTCATACATATCCATGGGATTTGTGGATAAATATAACCTGCCAACCCAAGCCCTTAGGTCACCCATGTTAGTAAGCTCACCAGGAGCGGAGTTTATGGCTAGACAATGGTGTGATCGGTTACCATTAAGGATTGGTAACTATGTTTTTCCCTCAGACCTAATAGTATTGGAATCTCAAGGATTGGATGTAATCCTTGGTATGGATTGGTTGTCGATGTATGGAGGAAACATCGATTGTGCTAGTAAGTCAATTTTGCTTACAACGCCAGAAGGAAGAAGGATCAAGTATGTATCCCGGCATGTGCCAAATAGGACACAAGTAAATTTCCTGACAGGAGTCGTGCAGGAGGAAGTACCAGTGGTAAAGGATTTTCCTGATGTATTTCCAGAAGAGTTGCCAGGCATGCCACCGGATAGAGACATTGAGTTTTTGATTGAGTTATTGCCAGGTACAAGCCCAATATCAAAGAGACCGTACAGGATGCCAGCAAAAGATTTGGTGGAAATTAAGAATCAGATTAAGGAGTTACTAGAGAAAGGTTATATTCGCCCAAGTTCTTCGCCTTGGGGATCACCCGTACTTCTAGTGGAGAAGAAGGATGGATCATTACGGATGGTTGTTGATTACCGTGGATTGAATGAAGTAACCATCAAGAACAAGCACCCACTGCCAATGATAAATGATCTGTTTGATCGTTTGCAAGGAGCTAAAGTGTTTTCCAAGATCGATTTGCGATCAGGGTACCACCAGTTGAAGATTCGAGAGCAGGACATACCTAAGACAGCTTTCACCACAAGATATGGACTGTATGAGTATACCGTTATGTCATTTGGATTGACTAATGTGCCTGCCTATTTTATGAACCTGATGAACAAAGTGTTTATGGAGTTTTTGGATAAGTTCGTCGTAGTGTTCATTGATTATATCCTGGTTTATTCGAAGAATGACGAAGAGCATAAGGAACAGTTATATGCCAAATTTAGCAAATGTGAGTTTTGGTTGAAGGAAGTAGGATTCCTCGGACATGTTATATCCGGAGAAGGGATAGCAGTTGACCCCATAAAGGGTGAGACCGTAACCAAATGGGAAGCACCAACGACAATTGGAGAGATCCGGAGTTTTCTTGGACTCGCAGGATACTACCGGAGATTCATTGAGAACTTTTCAAAGATTGCGAAGCCTATGACGGAGTTGTTGAAGAAGGATACCAAGTTCAAATGGACTGAGGAGTGTGAGGCTAGTTTCTAGGAGTTGAAGAAACGTTTGGTTACCTCACCAGTATTGATCTTGCCAGATCAGACCAAGGATTATGAGGTGTATTGCAACGCTTCACGTCGAGGACTTGGAGCAGTGCTTATGCAGGAAGGAAGAGTTGTTTCGTATGCTTCACGACAACTCAAGCCTCATGAGTTGAATTAAGCTACGCATGATTTGGAGTTAGCAGCCGTAGTGCATGCATTGAAGACGTGGAGACATTTCCTCATTGGAAATCATTGTGAGGTGTACACGGATCACAAGAGTTTGAAGTACATTTTCACGCAGAAGGAGTTGAATCTCAGACAAAGGAGATGGTTGGATCTCATCAAGGATTATGATATGAGATTGCATTACCATCTCGGTAAAGCTAATGTAGTAGCTGACGCATTGAGCCGCAAGAGCCATGTCAATACGTTGATGACGGGAGAGTTACCAAAGGAGTTAGCAGAAAACCTTCGTGAACTAAGTTTAGAGATAGTTCCGAAAGGCTATGTGGCAGCATTGGAGATTCAGTCAACATTGATGGATAAAATCAAAGAAGCTCCGAAATCTGACAAGGAAATTGCTGCTATAAAGGAGAAACTAAGCAAAGGAAAAGCAAAGGGATTTCGTGAGGATGAGCACGATACCCTATGGTTTGAGGACCGTGTTTATGTGCCAAATGACCCGGAGATCAGGAAGTTGATTCTACAAGAGGCACATGATTCACCATATTTGATTCACCCAGGAAATACCAAGATGTATTTGGATTTGAAGGAGACATTCTGGTGGACCGGAATGAAGAAGGATATTGCAGCCTATGTAGCAGTTTGTGACGTATGTCATAGAGTAAAGGCAGAGCATCAGAAACCAGCCGGATTGTTGCAACCATTGCCGATACCCGAATGGAAGTGGGATAAGATAGGCATGGATTTTATCACGGGACTACCCAGGACAAAAGCAGGATATGACTCGATATGGGTAGTAGTTGATCGTTTGACGAAGGTTGCACATTTCATTCCAGTCAAGACCACTTACACCAGTGCTAAGTTGGCAAAGATATACATGACTAGAATCATTTGTTTACATGGAGTTCCAAGGAGTATTGTATCAGATAGAGGAACCCAATTTACCTCAATGTTTTGGAATCAGTTGCATGAAACTTTGGGAACTAGGCTAGACTTCAGCACCGCTTTTCATCCACACACAGATGGACAGACCGAGAGAGTCAACCAGATTTTGGAAGATATGCTGAGAGCTTGTGCACTAGATTATGGATCTAGTGGGACGATAATTTGCCATATGCGGAGTTTTCTTATAACAACAGTTACCAAACCAGTTTGAAGACGGCACCTTTCGAAGCTTTGTACGGAAGGAGGTGCAGGACACCGTTGTCATGGGACGAAGTTGGAGACCGTCAGTTGTTTGAACCCGATTTGATTAAGGAGTCTGAACAGAAAGTTAAGTTGATACGCGATAGGCTCAAGGTAGCCCAGTCCAGGCAGAAGAGCTACGCAGATTCTAAACGCAAGGAGACAGTTTACGAAACCGAAGACAGAGTTTATCTCCGAGTATCCCCACTTCGAGGAGTTGAGCGCTTTGGAGTTAAGGGAAAATTAGCACCGCGTTTCGTTGGACCATATAAGATCTTGCAATGTATGGGAGAAGTCGCTTATAAGTTGGAATTACCAGAGGGACTGTCAGGAGTTCATGATGTATTCCATGTTTCTCAGCTGAAGAAATGTCACGCCGAGATGGCAGAGATACCGTTAAGAGATACAGTGCCGCTAGAAGCAATTCAGTTGAAGGACGACTTAATGTATGAAGAGAAACCAGTCAAGATTCTTGATTATGCCAGCAGAGTTACCCGCAGCAAGGTTATCAAGTTTTGTAAAGTTCAGTGGAACCACCACTCAGAGGATGAAGCCACCTGGGAGAGAGAAGAAGATTTGCTCAAGGACCACCCTCACCTATTTTCTAGCCAACCCGAATCTCGAGGGCGAGATTCATCTTAAGGGGGGTAGGTTTGTAACATCCCAAATTTTCAATTTGGAATGTTATACACTAGATCATCATGCATATCATATTTTCTTGCATTTTACCGATCCTAGAAATTTCACGCAACGCAAGGACCCTCGGAGAGAGTTGGAGATTTCGTCATTTTCATATTTGAGCTTTCTCAAATTTCGAAGAGAGGATCATTGGTTTTATTGGAGCTTATTTGCCTTTTATTTGGATAGGGAAAAATGCGCGTTTGCAAAATTGCATTTTAGGCCCGGAGAAAAGTTCATTTTGTTCGACTCATTTTTAGGAGTCAGGGAAAATTTACTTTAGTAATTTTGGAGTTCGTTTAGTTCTCTTTTCTGTTCTTTTTCTGCGCGCGTAACCGTTTTTTTTAAAAGAGGTCCGCAGCGCCCTGGGCCAAAGGCCCAGCAAGCCGGCCGGCCAGGCCGCCGCGCCAGGCCAGCGCCGCGCGTGCGCACCAGGGAGCCGCCGCCACCTAGAGTACTTCTAGGACTCGGGTTTGTTTTTTTAGGATTCCTCTCCTATTCCGTTTCCTACTCTATTTTTCTTGCCCCCTACCCCAAGTAATCCCTCTCCTCCCCAATATAAATACCCAAGCCCCCCCTCTAAACCCACACCAAAACCACAAGCCCTCCACCGCCCTCACCCCGCGCCGCGCCGCCCTAGAGCTGCCGCCGCCCGCGCCCTGCGTCACCACCCCACGCCGCCGCCCTTAGCCGCCGCCGCCGCCCTTGCTCGCCGCCGCCGGAGACCTCGCCGGAGGTACTGCGCCGCATCTCTATTTCTTTTCCTCGGATCGGTTTTCTTCTAAATCGTTCCGTTTCTTCTCTAAACCGTTCCGGTTTTCTAGATCGGTTTTTCGTCTCAATCTCTTTTCTCGAAACCCTAGATCGGATTCGTTCTCTTTTCCGATTTAGTTGCTTCAAGACTGTTCGCCGGACCGTTCGTCCTAACGAACGTGATCACCGGATTCTTCTAGGTTAACGAACGTCCGTTCGTTTAACTGTTCTTCTTTTTCTTTCCGCCGGATTTATTCCGCGATCGCGATCTCAGATCCGATCTTCTTTCTAGCCTGTCTTCTCGCTCGTTTATCGGAATCAGGTGATTCAAGCGCCTGGAGTTTCGTTTCGAAACTGCCGTTCCGACTAATCAACTTTAACTAAGTTTTGCTATGGTAAAATTTGACCTAGTTTCAACTTGCTAGAACCGAGTTGTTTTCTTCCGCCATTTGTTTTCGGTTTCTTTGTTCGGTTCTTTCTCTTTTTGCAACCGGAGTTCTTAAGTTGAACTTTCTGGTTCGATCTCTTGTTCGAGTTTTACCTGTGCATTAGATGAGTACTTATTGTATGCTTGTTGTTTGTCTGCGATAGATTACCCGGATTGCACCGCTTGTTACTTCGAATCTCTTGGACTTGCGGATCATGAGCAAGGCAAGTAACACTTTGATCATACCTTTTCTACAAGCCAGTTTTATTGCATTAGATCCATCCTCACACATTGCATGATTAGGATCTAATTAAATTGTGGGATGGGAAGTTGTAACACCCTCGATGCGACTATATCTCCCACGTGTCGAGGCACAACTTAGAGGCATAATCGCATCGAAGGCATATGTCGCAAGTGAGGTAATCTTCACACAACCCATGTAATATAATAAGGAGAAAGAGATACATAGTTGGCTTACAACCGCCACTCCACACAATTACATGAATAAAGCATTACATCATACAAATACAATCAAGGTCCGACTACGGAACCAAAATAAAAGAAGAAGCCCAAATGCGACAAAGGTCCCCGATCAACCCCAACTGGGCTCCACTACTGATCAACTAGAAACAAACAGCACAAAGGACAAGATATTCATCGAGCTCCTCCTGAGCTTGGTTGCGTCGTCTGCATGAACTCATCGGCACCTGCAAGCTGGTTTTGGAAGTAATATGTGAGCCACAGGGACTCAGCAATCTCGCACCCTCGCGATCAAGACTATTTAAGCTTATGGGTAAGGTAAAAGGTATGAGGTGGAGCTGCAGCAAGCGACTAGCATATATGGTGGCTAACATACGCAAATGAGAGCGAGAAGAGAAGGCAAAGCACGGTCGATAAAAGTATGATCAAGAAGTGATCCTGGACTACCTACGTCAAGCATAACTCCAACAACCGTGTTCACTTCCCGGACTCCGCCGGAAAGAGACCATCACGGTTACACACGCTGTTGATTCATTTTAATTAAGGTCGACTTCAGGTTTTCTACAACCGGATGTTAACAAATTCCCATCTGCCCATAACCGCGGGCACGGCTTTCGAAAGTTCAAATCCCTGCAGGGTGTCCCAACTTAGCCCATCACAAGCTCTCACGGTCAACGAAGGAATAGACCTCCACCCGAGACGTTCCGATCAGACTCGGTATCCCGGTACAACAAGACATTTCGACAGGGTAAAACTAAACCGGCAACACCGCGCGAATGTGCCGACAAATCCCGATAGGAGCTGCACATATCTCTTTCTCAGGGCACTCTTAGATTGTCCTAGGTACGGGCAAGCCAGCCCAGAGTTGCCCCTGGTGGCCACCGGCAGCTGACAAGTTGGACCAACACTCAGAGGAGCACTGGCCCAGGAGGGTAAAATAATGATGACCCTCAGGAGCGCGACTCCCAAGGGAAAAGAAAAGGCTAGGTGGCAAATGGTAAAACCAATGTTGGGTATTGCTGGAAAAGCTTTACTTAAGGCGAACTGTCAAGGGGTTCCCATTATAGCCCAACCGCGTGAGGAACGCAAAATCCGGGAACATAACACCGATATGACGGAAACTAGGGCGGCAAGAGTGGAACAAAACACCAGGCATAAGGCCGAGCCTTCCACCCTTTACCAAGTATATAGATGCATTAATCAAATAAGATATATTGTGATATCCCAACAAGTAAACATGTTCCAACAAGGAACAACATCTCCATGTTCCAACAAGGAACAAACTTCAATCTTCACCTGCAACTAACAACGCTATAAGAGGGGCTGAGCAAAGCGGTAACATAGCCAATCAACGGTTTGCTAGGACAATGGTGGGTTAGAGGTTCAACATGGCAATTGGTAGGCTGACAAGCAAGTGGTAGGCATCGTAGCAATGGCATAGCAAGAGCGAGCAAACTAGCATAGCAAAGATAGTAGTGATTTCGAGCGTATGATCATCTTGCCTGAAATCCCGCAAGGAAGAAGAACAAGTCCATGAAGAAGACAAATGGACAAAGACAAACAGATCCTCACAAACTCGACGTTACCGGAACCAACCCGAAGAAGCAATCACCAGAAAAGAAGCACACAACATAGTAAACAACCGACACATGAACATGGTATGATATGCGAGATGCGGGATGCGATGCGGTATGCAAAATGCAAGACGTGACAGGAAATGCATGAACCTGGCCTCAACCTGGAAAACCAAGTGTGCCACTGGATAGAGGGGATGAAATCACCTGAAAACGATATAAAGATCATAGGAATCGGAGCTACGGTTTGGAAATGGCAAGCGTTTTACGAAATGAACCGGTCTGCGATTTACAGCAAGTAGGCTTTTAAATTCAACGAAATGAACATGCTACAGCCACCAAACATGAAAACAAAATACATGGCAAGGATGTACACAAGATGCTTAACAAATCACTAGCACCGAGCCACGGCCAAATTCATCCATTATGAGGTTCAAACAAGCATGGCAAAAACGAATAAGCAAAACAGATTTCAGACTTAGTGAAGCTAACACTAGTCTGAAATTTCAGACCACGATGCTCTCTTCGAAGCCGCAAAACAACATGATACTCAACCTGAACATGACAAGTAATAACATGGCATGGAGCTACTCAACAAGCTTAACAAAACACCCAAAGTGACCTAGGGCCAAAAGGGTTCACAAAATACTCTAACGAGCACACGAACATAGCTCACGCACAATCAGTTTTCAGACTTTGTGAAAACTGAGACATGCTGGAATTTAACTCACGAAGGCATGTAAACGAGCTCGATGCACTCACCATGGTGCAAGTCATAGCAAGGCAAGCATATATCCATAAAGAAGGCACCAAATTTTAGCTAGACATAGCAAGAACAATGGCATAGCATGCACGGATGACTAACAATAGCATCGGCAAAATCGCAAACAAGTTGACGATCTGCCCAGATTTACCACGAAGCAAAAGTAGAGCTCGATTGACTCAAGCTAGAGCACTCCACATATTCAAACAAAGACATGGATGGATAGAGCATAACATGAATATCAAAACTCCCTTACTGATCATCCTCAAAAGAGGCACGGATCACTAGGAAACAAGCTGAACATATGGCATCATGAACTAAAATATCCCAGACTTAGTGAAATCTACTAAGTCCCTGAAAACAGAATTCTCATGTGCCTCTCTTTGCAAGCTTGCACAAGTCACCACACACATCCTAAAAATGCATAGGTGGCACCTCTGGAAAGAAGACAAAATGCTTAACAATTCATCCCAAAGAATCACAGGCATATCATGCACACAATAATCATGGCAAAAATGACAAAAGTCTATGATGAGCTAACGGATCTGCAATTTAACTCACGAAGCCTCCTTCTAACAGCATTATGGGCATCAAGATGAACTCAAATGCAAATGATGCAATGGAATGAAATGATGTACTCGTCGAGACGAAGATTTTGATATATCATATGTCCAAAACGGAGTTACAGATGCGGAGATACGAGGCGATGAACAGAGGCATAAAAGTGTAGCAGATCTGGGACTTAGAGATATTTCGACCTCAGAGAGGGTGGACATGTCCGGTCCAGGGCAGACACGTCCGACGTGACCGTGTCGTCTTCCACCTCCAGGAGATCCATGGCGGGGTCAGCAAAGAAGGAGCCACCGTTCCGGCAACGTTGGAGCGCGGGAGGAGCCGGAGGAGGCCGGGGACGGGCAGATCCGGCCGCGGGGCATCCATTTCCGGCCGGATCTGGCCGGAGTTGGCGGGGATCGGCGATGGTAGGGGCGGCGGCGAGCTTCAAGCCATGGCGCGGCGGCGGAGGAAGAGGCGGGCGCGAGCGCTGCGGCGAGGCGCTCCCGGGGCCGGTGGCGACGGTGGTCGCCGATGCCGGCGGAGATGGTGGCCGGCGGGAGGCGCGCGGTCTTGGGCGGCGGGAGCGGCTGAACGGCGGCACTGGCTAGACGGGCGGCGGCGTGCTCCGGTCGCCGGAGTTGGTCGCCGGCGACGGCGCGAAGGCGGCGGGGTGGATCGGGATCCAGCTCGGGCGCGTGGAGGCGGCGGCGCTAGCGTTCCGGGCCGGGCGGGCCCGCTGTGGGCTGCGCAGGCCGCGGCGGCTGGGAGGAGAGAGGAGGCCGGCGGGAAGGTGACGTGGCGTAGCCTGGTTGGAGGAGAGGGGCGGCGAGGCGATGTGGCGCGCTGCCATTGGGCGGAGTGAGGTGGAGGGGCGCGGTGGACATGTCCGGGCGCGGGGTGGACGCGTCCGGTGGCGCGAGGAAGACGAAATTAGGGTTCATCCGTGAATTTTCGGCTGAGGTCACATATTTATAGGTAGAGGGATCTAGGAGAGTCCAAATGAGGTGCGGTTTTCAGCCACGCGATCGTGATCGAACGACCGAGATGATGGAGCAGAGTTAGGTGGGTTTTGGGCCAAATTGGAGGGGTGTTGGGCTACAACACACACGAGGCCTTTTCGGTCCCTCGGTTAACCGTTGGGGTATCAAACGAAGTCCAAATGATACGAAACTTGACAGGCGGTCTACCGGTAGTAAACCAAGGCCGCTTGGCAAGTCTCGGTCCAATCCGGAAATGTTTAAACCCCACACAAGAAACAAAGCTAGAAATGACCACCGGAGGAGAATGAAGCGCCGGATTGCAAAACGGACAACGGGGAAAATGCTCGGATGCATGAGACGAACACGTATGCAAATGAAATGCGCATGACGACATGATATGCAATGCATGACACGCAAGCAATGACAAGGCAACAACAGCGAATAACTGAACGACACCTGGCACATCGGTCTCGGGGCGTTACAGAAGTAGATGAGGTAGTACCTATTACCTGTTACTATGAAACCTTTGGGAGTTACTTCTACGTTTGCTTATTATGCCATGCTATGCTAGTAGACGTGGATTGGGTGAGTGATATCCATGACAGCTGTGAGATTGATAATTTTAATGGTTTATCTAAGGTGGCAACTTAAACACACATCTAGGTGGATTGAGGCACCTGATGTCTATCAGGACTTGCCTGTTTTTATTTTGGACCGCCACCCAGGCTCAAAGGGATCATAAGATCTTTCATGCTAAATACTTACGTGTGCAGCCACAAGCCAATATGGGCTCTAGCATAGTTGACTAAGCCGTGCGAACTCTTATAGGGGTAGACTAGCAGATGTAGGGGATGTAGGTGGTATGGTCTACTCCATCGTAAGGTGCTAGCGCTTCTGAAAGACTATGTCTCGGTCATCCATTTCTCAAAAACCAGTAGTGCGAGAAAACCAACGGAGGCGATCGAGTCTTGTGGGGAAAAGTGCGCAAACCTCTGTAGAGTGTAACAAACTAATCATGATTAGCCGTGTCCCCGGTTATGGACAATCTTGAGTATCTAGTACTTGAATATCATGTGAATCTCATCATGTTACTTCTAATTAATATTGTTGGGTTATTGATGACTACTTTTAATTAGGATTGAGAATGCTGTCAACCATTCTCAATGTTTAACAACCACCATGATAGTTAAATAAATTTATTCCTTTGCAGTAGGGAAAAACTGGCTTTACACAAAACAGTAACCATAGAGCTTTCCACCAGCCAAATATGCATATAGTATAGCTGTTTCAATCCATTACTCTCTATGTGTTACCTTGCCAGCATATTCCATGTGCTGACCCGTTTCGGGCTGCAACGTTAATGTTGCAGACTTTTCAGACGACGATTAAGGTGCTTTTAGGTCGTGGTTCTATACTCAGTGATGCCATTGGAGTTGATGGACCCATTTATCTTCCAAGTCTTCCACTGTTATCGACACTAGATGGCCTTAAGCCATATTTATGTAATAAGTTCTCTTCGGAGACATCGATGTAATAAGTGTGTGATTGCCACTCTTCTATAAATCCTTCGATGTACTGTGTGGTGTCAGCATTACTGATCCAGGGATGACACCGGAGCACAGTAGACTTGATCCATTCGGGTCTGGTCGCCACACAGTTAGTACGCCTATTCCTGTGGAGGAAGCACAACCAGCCAGTCGTAGTTTAGCATCTATCGCATTTGATGTTGTTAAATTGTATGTGTGTATCTTCCCATCTTGGAAATATTATACTGAAGATGAAGGAAAATGCCAGTTGCAGGTGTTTGTCCAGGAGTTATGTGTAAGTAATGTTATTCATGGCAATTACTTTGCCTTGTCCCATACATCCTACCTCCATGATGGTTATAATACAAGAAATTTCCCATTTTACTCTATAGAGAAGGACCGATTTGGAAACTCAGGATGAGGTAACATGTGCTAATACCTCTGCTATCTTCAAGAATGCTTGGTGGCAGTATCGGAATTACCTGAAGAAAACATACTTCACCGGCAAAGAAACTCATCAAATTCCCTTACGTTCTCCTGAGACACATTTACTGGACGATGACTGGGAACGCCTTGTTCTGTACTGGTCCCGAACCAAGAATGTGGTAAGGTCTATGAGCTCATTTTCTATGGCTCGGAGTTCTTGACATTCGTTGGTGTTGTGGGTGTGGAGGTCATGGTACACACAGTACCGGCTGCCCTTGGAAGGTTCGGGCTGATCTCTGCCCCGCTTGGTGTCTGGTTCTGTCGCGAGCACGGCAGCCCCCTTGCGCTTCACATCCTTGGCCTTGAGCTTCTTCTCTTCTGGGTCTGCGGCAGGCAGCTCGAGGAGGGATAGACGCCCTTCCTCAGCCATGGCGCACTTGTTTGCCAAGTTGAACAGCTCCAAGGAAGTGCACAGGTCTTCATGCATCGCCAGCTCCTCCTTCATCTTGATGTCGCGCACGCCGTCGGAGAAGGTTGAGATGATGGCCTCCTCAGTCACCTTGGGAATCTTGAGGCGTGCGTTGTTGAAGCGCTGGATGTACTTCTGCAGGGTTTCCCTGGGCTGTTGCTTGATGCGGCGCATGTCGCTCACGGCGGGTGGCCGGTCGCGAGTGCCTTGGAAGTTGGCGATGAAGCGGGTGCGCATCTCGTCCCAGGAGGAGATTGTGCCTGGCGCCAGGTTCAGGAGCCAGGTGCGGGCCCTGTCCTTGAGCGCCATGGGAAACCAGTTCGCCATGACCTTCTTGTCTCCATTGGCAGCTTCGATTCCCAGCTCGTAGAGCTGGAGGAACTCTATAGGGTCAACCGTGCCGTCGTAGCAAGGGGGCAAGTCTGGCTTGAACTTGCCGGGCCATGCGACGCTGCGTAGTTTGGTGGTGAAGGCGCGGCAGCCTGCTGTGGCCACGGGAGGCCTTGGGTGAGGGAGAGCTTGGTCTTGCATGTCCCCACGCGCTGCAGCTGGGAGCAGCGCGGGGTCTTGACGCGCGGGAGCAGGAGCATGGTCACGACGTGCTGAAGCAGGGAGCGCCCGGGCAGCTTCTTGCGGGCGAGGGACTTCTTGGCAGCTCTGTTCTTTCCGCACTGGCACCTGACGGAGCGGGTTCCGCCCAGGGGCCATGCGCCTTGGAGCCATGGCGTCTTCTTGAGGAGGTGGCGGTCGGGGCGCCGCCGGAGCCTCGTCGCCCGCGCGGGGCGGGGTGCGGTGCAGTGGAACGGACGGTGCAGGAGAGCCCCCTGCGGCGCAGACGAGCTTGGCGACGCGGTCGAGCCATTCTTCGTAGACGTCGTCGACGGGATGGTAGCGCAGGAGCTCGTTTGCCGCGATGAGTGCAGCTCTAGCCTCCATGGGCGCACGGAGCGCGCGGGACGAAGAACCAGCTGGGGTGAGCGAGGGAGTTGCGGTGCGGCCGTCTTGCCGCACGGACGGATGCTGGGACAATGCTTGCCGCTCGTCCCCCACCAGGCCGGTGGCGGCGTTGACGGTAGGTGACGGGGAACGACGTGGATGCCCGCCGACAGGGGCCGTCTGGGCGACGCGGGAAGCGAGTGCGGCCCGCCGCTCGGCGCGGGCCCGACGAGCGTCAGACATGGGCGTGATGGTCGGAGGAGAACGGGGCGGTGGAAGACGAATTCTGGCGCACCCCTACCTGCCGCGCCAAATGTCGGCTTTCGGGTTCCGGCAGACCCTTGAGGTTCGAACACTGGGGTGCGCATGGAGATTTCGCCTCCTACCTACCTGCACCTCTCCGCCATGCTAGGATCTAAAACTCAGGAAAGAACAACACAAGAGACACAGGGTTTATACTGGTTCGGGCCACCGTTGTGGTGTAATACCCTACTCCAGTGTGTGGTGTGGTGGATTGCCTCTTGGGCTGATGATGATGAACAATACAAGGAAGAACAGCCTCGCGAGGGTCTGTTCTTGGCTGGGGCGATGAACCGCTGGGAGAAGTTCAGCCACATTTCTCTCTCTCTCTCTCTCTCAACCAACCGACCGAACTACTCCGCCCCCCTTTGCTCTGTGGGTGGCTGGTCCTATTTATAGAGGCCCTGGTCCTCTCCCCAAATATCGAGCGGGAAGGGAGCCAACAATGGCGGGCTAATTTGAAGGGGGACAGCAAGTATCAGCTATCTTGACAAAAGTAGTCTTCGTCTGCGCAAAGCTCTGGTGATGACGCCATCTTGGGCTCCACGGTGACCTCCGTCTCGTAGTCCTCTTGGTCTCATTGCACCGAAATGGCAACCTTTGCCTGATGCCTCGGTACTCCACGGCTGTGCTTGCCCCCTTTGCACCAAAGAGGAAAGGAGGACGCTGCGCTGGCTGGCACCCGCCTGGCGCCCTAAGTCGTCATGGCTTGCGTCACGGGCACCTCGTGAGGTACCCCGCCTTGATCTCTCTGCCTCTTCGTGAGCCAGCCTGACGAGGCCGTGCCTGAGGAAGCTCCGCGTCGTCTGCCCCACGAGGCTTGGCCCCTCGCGAGGGTCTTGGTTTGTGTTGGTGAAGACGGGCCGTGCTGGGCCCCCCTTTAAGCCACGCCGCAGGCCGCAGGCAGGCAAGTCTGGGGACCCCCATTCCCAGAACGCCGACACACGCCCATGGACGCATGCATGCAATTGCATCATTTTTACCCTGAAAATAATGTTTTCCCATTGACTGCTGGGACCCACCAGCTACATCTTCACACACAAGGAAGTGCTCCCCCCTGAGAGCTGGGACCGAGCAGCTATATCTTCGCACGCAAGGAAGTGCGTCCTTATCCTCCCTGACCACTGGGACCCACCCGGTTGAAGCGTACGTACCGTTGTCTATCTTGTCGGTACGTGTATGTACATACTGGTCAATCGGTCACTCTGCAATGATGAATCGTGGCCGAGTAAGTAGCGGCACATGTAATAGTAGAGCCCCCCACGTAGCAGTTCAGGTTGTCCCGTCTAAACCATGTACATGTACATACAGCCACATGCCAAAAATACGGCCGCGTACGTACATATGGGTAGGGTCTCGAGCGCGTACTCGCGCATATATATACGGACGGCCAGGGCTTGTGTACATGGAGAGGCAACGGACGGTAGCAACGGCGTCCTGTTCATCGGGCAGCGAACCGGCTAGGTCGGAACAGAGAAACAACATCCTGTTCATCGGGAGGCAACCGACTGGGTCGGATTACATCATGTTCATCGGGAGCCAACCGGCTTGGATGGAACAACCAATCGAAACGAGGCCTGGCGTGCCGCAGAACAGAGGAAACGGCCTTGTGTTCGACCGACCACGATCGAAACAGGATCCTGTTCATCGGGAGGGGTTTGGCCTGCTGCAAAATGGAGGAAACAGACTTCTCTTGGACCTCCTACGGTCGAAACGGAGTCCTGTCGATCGGGAGGGGTGTGGCGTACCACAAAACAGAGGAAACTGACTTGTGTTGGAGCGCTACGGTCCAAACGGGGGTCATGTTCATTGGGAGGGCTGTGGCGTACCACAAAACAGGACTCCATGGGACATTGTTCATCTCCATCGTCGACCTCCTCTAGCCTCCACGGGCTACTGTTCATCCACCATCGACCTCCTCCAGCCTCCACCTACGACTATTCATCCACGGGCTCCTGTTCATCCAGCCTCCACCGGCTACTGTTCAACCAACCCTCTCCACGGGGTCCTGTTCAACCACCCCTCCACGGGCTACTGTTCATCTAGCCCTCCACCGGCTACTGTTTAACCATCCCTCCACGGGGTCCTGTTCATCCAGCCCTCCATGGGGTCCTGTTCATCCACCCTCAACCGGCTCGATCAGGGTCCTGTTCATCCAGTGGCAACGGCCTCTACTACCACGGGGTCCTATTCATCCAACCCCCCATCGGGAACTGTTCATCCAACCCCTCCCCCCCCCCAACAACGCTCACTATTCATCCAGAGGCAGCATCAATCGACTTCAGTTAGTAGCAGTAGCGAAGGAATCACTCGGGTTCAGTTAACAGCAAGGGATCGATCGGGGTTCAGTAACATAGCTAGTGCAATCGCTCGGGTTTAGTTAGAGCCCAACGCCTCGCTCGGGTTTTGTTGGGGGTTTGGTGCGACATATGCCAAAGGATGGCTTATCATGGTGGGGGCGAGTAGAATGTCGCCGGTGCCTGGAAACGGGATGAGGTGAAGACATGCACGTCGGTGAATCTTACCTAGCTTCAGGGCTCTCCGAGGAGATAATACCTCTACTGCTGCTCTACGGGATCTCCGCATGATCACTATGGCAAGGTGTTTACACGGTTGCTCCTTGAGCTGTTTCTAGGAGGTAGGAGAGGGCAAGGCTAGCTCTCTCCCTTCTATATGATCTAGTCTAGAGCTGATGGGTTCCAACCCTTTGCATGGGTGCCCTGGGGGGTTTATATAGGCCTACCCCCCAGGGGTACAATGGTAATCCGGCTGGATGCGGGCCCAGCCGTCAGTGCCTCTCGCCTCCGTCTTCTCTGCCGACCGCTGGGGCCCGCCGACTGGCCTAGTACGGAGCCGATAGGCCGTGTCCGTCGCGGGCGGGTCTTGCCGCCTGCTGATTACTGTAGCCGTGCTTCTGATGACGCGGGCTTGATCATGAGGTCGTGGCAACAGCCCCGCCGCCCGGCGGGCGATCACTGTCGCCACTCCCCATCACATCTTGATTAATGGCGCGTGGGCCCCGGGGAAGGGCTCGGCCGACTCCCCCGGGCCGACTCCCGACGGGTCCGACTGGGGGTCCTCTTGCCGTCTCCTGGGGTCTCACCGACTAGTGGAACCTGCTGCCTCTAGGCCGTACAGACAAGCCATCATGGGTGCAGGATTCGGTCATGCGGTGCTGATGTCAGGGCCGGCATGGCAACAGTGCCATGCCGCACGGAGATCTTCCGGGGTACGGCATGCTGTGGCCATGCCTGCCCTTGGTAAGGGGCAGGGGCGGGCTTCATTGTTGCCACTCCCCTGCCCCATCCCACTTGATGAGATCGTGAGGGGTGTTGGAGTCGCAGGCCGACTCCCCAAAGCTAGCTTCTCTGGAAGTCGCTAGTCAAGAGTCGGCTTTCCCTAAAGTCGTCCCTGAGACTCGGCGGTGGGTGGTCAGTCGGCCGTCTTGCCATTGACGTCCTGAAGGCGGCTCTTCGTCCAGGGGTCTTGAGGGGCGCAGCCTTCCCCGATGTCTTGAAAGGTTCTGGGGCTCGGGTTGGCCTACCCGTGGCCCATTACTTCGACATGTTTAGTTAGAGCACAACGCCTCGCACACACGCGCGTACGTGTACGAGAGAAACACGCATCACTTGGCCCCTGACCACCCACCGTAACCAGGAACTCCCCGATATTTTCCTCGCCCTCGCTTCTACCATGGTTTTTTCATCATGGATGGCCCAAAGAATGTCATGCAGCTGCGTCTCTGGCCCACCCAGGATGAAAAGCCCATTTTCTGTCATGATTTTTTGTCATAGAAGTAGGAGCCCACCACATCTATGATGATACCGGGTTTTGTCACAATTATCATCATAGAAGTGTCATAAGCATGACAGGAAAAAAATCGTTCGGCCCAAAATGTCACGGATGTGTCTTTTTTTGTAGTGCATGCAGCAGTTCATACGGTGTTAGATTGCCAGAGGCATACACTGTAGGACCTAACATGTGGAGTACCATCATTCTTCGACTTCACAAAGAGGTGAAGAGCCAACCGCAAGGTTTAGGGGCTGTTTAGATTGTGACTTTGTTTGCCATATATTGCCACATTATTTTTGCCACACTTGCCACACTTGCCTAAGTTGAGTTGCTCAAATTATTAGCCACACTTTGGCTTGCCTAGGGGAATCTTGCCACACTTTTTGTGTCTATGACATGTGGGGTTCACTTCTCATAAAAAAATCTTGCCTTAGGTGTGGCTAGAACCAAACACACACCTAACTTGGTCAAACTTGCCTAAGGTGGGGTGTGACAAAGTGTGGCAAGATGTGGCTAGAAACCAAACAGCCCCTTTGTAGGATCAAAAGTGTCTAGAGGGGGGGTGATTAGACTACTTGACCAAATAAAAACTTAACCTTTTCCCAATTTTAGTTCTTGGCAGATTTTAGCTATTTTAGGACAAGTCAAGCAATCATCAAACAATTCAAGCAAGCATGCAAAGAGTATATTGGCAGCGGAAAGTAAAGCATGCAACTTGCAAGAATGTAAAGGGAAGGGTTTGGAGAATTCAAACGCAATTGGAGACACGGATGTTTTTCCCGTGGTTCGGATAGGTGGTGCTATCCTACATCCACGTTGATGGAGACTTCAACCCACGAAGGGTAACGGTTGCGCGGGTCCACGGAGGGCTCCACCCACGAAGGGTCCACGAAGAAGCAACCTTGTCTATCCCACGATGGCCATCGCCCACGAAGGACTTGCCTCACTAGCAGTAGATCTTCACGAAGTAGGCGATCTCCTTGCCCTTACAAACTCCTTGGTTCAACTCCACAATCTTGTCGGAGGCTCCCAAGTGACACCTAGCCAATCTAGGAGACACCACTCTCCAAGAAGTAACAAATGGTGTGTTGATGATGAACTCCTTGCTCTTGTGCTTCAAATGATAGTCTCCCCAACACTCAACTCTCTCTCATAGGATTTTGATCTGGTGGAAAGAAGATTTGAGTGGAAAGCAACTTGGGGAAGGCTAGAGATCAAGATTCATATGGTAGGAATGGAATATCTTGGTCTCAACACATGAGTAGGTGGTTCTCTCTCAAAACATATGAGTTGGAAGTGTAGATGTGTTCTGATGGCTCTCTCCACGAATGAAGAGGAAGGTGACTCGCAGAAATATTCCCTTAAGTGGCTTTCTGCGAGTCACCTTCCTTAAGATGTCTCGTTATGGTATCATGACAATTATCTCCTCGCTACATTGAAACCATGCACCATCCTACTCCAGCATGGAATCGTTGCCTACCAATTTGAACCCTTGTCATCTATTACCTTCCATCTCTCTCGATGTGTGTTTTGCCTCTCAGCTCCAGAGAAGTTTCTATGTCTCATTCCATGAGTTGATCTTGTGATCATTGAGATGATCCTAAGTTGCTCGAACCTCAGGAAGGTCGATTCTTCTTAAATTCTCCCTTTCTACTTGTTGTCATGTTGGATGTAGTTCTCAAAGCAAGACGTCGAGATCAAGGTGATGCAATGAATCAACATCCTCGAGAAAGACATATGGGTCGTGAAGATTGTGTTAGCTTGTATCCCCTCTGTCTTCTTACCTCACGTCTTGAATCTCGGGACGAGATTCTTGTTTAGTGGGGGCGAGTTGTCACAGCCCTAGGATTTGATTGCAATTAGTTTCATAAGCATCCATGCAATCATGTTTAAATTTCTGAAAGTTGAATTGGGGAAAGCTGAAAGCCTTGGAAATCATTTCAAAAAAATGATCAACATTAAAAATTGCTTCAAATAACCCAATAAAATGTTCCTGTTAAGCTATAAAAATATTAGCAAGAGGAAAAATTCAAACCAATATTTTTGGATTCACAGAAATATTTATTTTGGGCATTTGAGTTAATCCAATAATTATTTGCGTTGGATTTATATAGGTGATGTATTAACTATACGTCCAATAATTCTGGTAATTGTTGAGGGGCTTTGGAATAATCCATTTAGTCCCTGCAAAAATTGTCAGAAGCAGAAAAATTAGTTTGGTTCAAGAACCAAATTAAAACAAATGTCAGAAATAGAAAAACAGAAAAGAACTAGAAAAAGAGAGAGAGAAGGACTAACCTGGCGCTTACCTGAGGCCCACTTACCTGGTGGCCCAGCAGAATCGGCCAACCCACCAGGGGCGCCTTGGTCTTCTTCCACCTCTGCTAGTAGGCAGAGGCGTGTCGACGCCAGCGCGCCCGAGGCCTCCAGCTCCTCCCTCCCAGCCTGCCTGGCTCCTCCTCGATGCACCAGGCGACGCCCAGCACCGCGCTGTACCTCTTCTCTCTCTCTCCCCTGCACCCCATTCCTCCCCCTTGCTCTCTCCTTGCCTCATCTCTCTCCCGAACCCGAGCGCAGCCGTCGCCGCCGCTCGCTGTTGCCACGGCCACCGGCCCTCCCTCGCCCATCCAATGTGCTCGAGAGCTCCGCCTCGACCCGCTCTTTCATCCACCCCGAGCCACGCCACCGCGGGAGCCCCACATCGCCGCCACGAGTCGTCTTCCCCGAGCACGGCTGCCGGACTCCATCGACGAATTCGTCGCCTTCCGGTCATCCCCGAGCCAGCTGAGCTCCGCTTCGACCACGCCGTGAGCTCCTGCCCCTTCTCCCCCTCTCCGTTCTCGCTCTCACACGCCATAGCCGTCGCCCCCTTGTTGACCGAAACCCGCCGCCGCCGCGCTTGTCGCCGGTGATGCTCCGGTGACCATTTGGTCCCGGGCATGCGCCCATCGTACTCACTGCATCCCCATAGACGCTGTAGGTGCTATACACACATCACCACGGCCACCGCAACCGCGTCCCCACTCGTGTCCAAACTCCGGCGCCGCCCCGAGCTCGTTTCCGATGAGCTCCGGCCGCCCTAGCTGCTGCTTCTTGTAGGGATGGATGCGGGCGAGCTCCAGCTCCCCGCGGATGCCCTTCGCCGCTCGTTTCGTCGCCTATACTGCGTTTCCGAGCCGCGCCGCTATCTCAGGCCTCGCCGGCGTCATGTCGCCGGAGGGGTTGACCCATTTGACCACGTGGGCCCCGCCCCCTGGTCAAACCTAGATTAGGAGTTAAACTAACACTAATTTAGTTAGGTTAGTCGCTGACCAGTGGGCCCAGCCTAGTTAGTTAGGGCTAACTAACTTGGTTAGTTGATTGGGTCACTGACCAGTGGGTCCCACTGGTCAGGTTTGACCTGGTCGACTCCTTTGACCTGCTGACGTCACCCCGACGTCATGCTGCCGCAATAAGTCCTTTCTGGAAATTAAATAAATCTTAAATGATTTATTTATTTTCAGAAAATGCCCAAAACTTCTAAAAATCATAGAAAATCAACCGTAACTCCAAATGAAATAAATTATATATGAAAAATTATCAGAAAAATTCAAGGAATCTGTTTATGGCATTTTCATGCATGTTTGAACAACTTAACCTCACTGTTTAGTCCAAAACATGATAATGCACTATTTGAATTCATAGTTTGAATTTGAATTTGAACCTAGTGTTCAAACCAACTCCATTTAACTTGTTGCTAGTTGCATTAGCTCAATCAATAGCATATTGCAATGTCATGACCATGCATCATATTGTTGCATCGCATTGATTGTGTTCTTCCTTGTTTGCCGGTAAATGTCCCCTCTCGATAGACGATGTACCGACGCCGTGATCGTTGACACTGATGAAGACTCAATGTTATCTTCAGAAGTGCCAGGCAAGCACAACCCCCTTGTTCATTCCGATACAAGCCCACTCTCTCGCTCCTGCTCTCTTTTAATGCATTAGGACAACAACGATTCATCTATTACTTGTTGCGATAGTTGAACCCCTTATCCTCTGCATGACCTTTCATTGCCACAGTAAATAGATGAAACCCACTAGCATGAGTAGGAGTTGTTTGAGCCCTGATGTGCCTACTCATTCATGCTTGTTTGTCATGCCTGCTACTGCTTAAAGTTGAGTCAGGTCTGATTCATCGGGGATGGATCGGAGGCGTGTAAACATGTCCTACAATGTGTGAGCCAAGTGTGTGAACACGATTTGGTAAAGGTAGCGGTGAGAGGCCATGTAGGAGTACATGGTGGGTTGTCTCATTGAAACCGTCCTCAGGAACTGAGTTCTGTGTTTGTGATCCATGAAACATTTACTACCACGCATTGGGCCCGAAACCAATGGACCCTCTCGGCTTCTTAATCACCCTAGTACTCTGTCCAGGAGTTGCAACTAGTTTCTGGTGTTTGTAGGTTATGTGTTGGCGGCCGTGTGTAGCGCTGACCCTAGGGGTGGGCTATGTTGCGGTAGATACTCCATGGCACGGTGTACCGGGCGCCCGTTTGGTGTCTGGGGAACCCTGTTCACATCGTTCGGGGCCGTATGTGGAAACCTTGGCCGGACTCCCTGCGGATGGAACCTGGATAGGCGATAAACCTGGACTAGAGACTTGAGTGTTTAGGTAGGCCGTGGCCGACACCCTCGTTGGGCTTCTGCTTGAAGGTTGCCGAGTACATGTCGTGTAAACGGCGGTAAGTGGTGAGAGCGTGTGTGAAGAAGTACACCCTTGCAGGGTTAACATCATCTATTCGAATAGCCGCGTCCGCGGTAATGGACTTTTGGGTTGCCTATAATAGTTCATGGACAAGTGAAAGTGGATACTCTAAAACTCGCAAGATAAGTGTGAGTGCTATGGATGGCCTTCTCGTAGGGAGACGAGAGCGGATCCATAGTGGTGTATTGATTGGTGAATATGTGGACTCGTGTGCGCCACCTCAAAAGAGTTGCTTGCAGTCGTAGTTCAGATAGCCACTGAGTCAAAGCTGGCTTGCCGCAGTTAAACTCCACCACCCCCCCTTTGTTGATACCGATGCATATGTAGCTAGTTTTGATGTAAGTCTTGCTGAGTACCTTTGTACTCACGTTTGCTTAATTTATGCTTTGCAGAGAGACTTCAGTCTCGCTAGTAGTTCCGCATGGACTTCGATGTTTAGCTTGATACCTTAGCTACGATCTTGTGCCCTCGGCAGGATCTGGTAGATAGTCAGGCTTCTTAGCCTTTTTCATTTGTAGATGTCTGTACTCAGACATGTTAAGCTTCCGCATGTGCTTTGGATTATATGCTATGATTGTTGGGTCATGAGACCCATGTTTGTAATATCTCGCTCCTCGGAGCCTAATGAATAAATACTTGAGTTGTAGAGTTATGTTGTGATGCCATGTTGTATTTACACATATCGAGCATATTGTGTGTATAATTGAAATGCTTGGTATGTGTGGGATCCGGCAATCTAGTTGTTTATCCTTGGCAGCCTCTCTTATGGGGAAATGTAGTCTAGTGCTTCCATGAGCCATAGTAGTCCGCTACAGCCCGGTTCACCAGAGTCCTGTTAGCCCAGCACTACTGCTCAGGACACTTGACTGGCCGGCATGTGTTCACTTCGTTCCTGTGTCTGTCCCTTCGGGGAAATGTCACGCGGTGACATCCGGAGTCCTGCCTAGCCTGCTACAGCCCGGGTTCCCGGAGTCCTGTTAGCCCAGTGCTACAGCCCGGATTCACACGCTGCTGACCGACATGCTCGATGTGATTCATGTATGCCTGTTCCCATAGGTTAGTGCCGCTTTGGGTTCACGACTAGCCATGTCGGCCCGGGTTCTCTGTCATATGGATGCTAGCAACACTATCATATACGTGAGCCAAAAGGCGCAAACGGTCCCGGGCCATGGTAAGGCGACACCCGTGGAAATACCGTGCGTGAGGCCGCAAAGTGATATGAGGTGTTACCGGCTAGATTGATGTGACTTGGAATCGGGGTCCTGGCATTCTCCTTCTTGGCTTGTGCATGGGCTGAAGATGGTTCATCTTTGGTCATCACAACTTGGTTGTCCTCGAAATCTGGATAGATAGGCAAATGTTCCTTATCCAACAGGTATGTGTCTGTGCCCATTCTTGAGTTAATCAACATCTGGATCTGAGGGGCATATCCACAGCTCCTCTTCTGATCTGCTGCAGTCCTCTTGATAGTCTCTACCATGAGGCTCATGACCTTGAATTTCTAAGGCACATCAAAGATATGTAGCAAGTTAATGGCATGACCTCTGATCATCCTGTGATCTCCAGACTTGGGCAAAAGTGTATGCCTAAGGATCCAGTTGATGGTTGGCAGTCCTGATAGAAGATAATGCACTGAGCCAAACTTGAAAGTTTCAAGAGCTTCATTTGGGATCTCCTTGTACATGTTGGACATAGAGTTATGATCCATCTTCTTCTTGGAATAGACATCCAAGTCATCTTCATTTTCCTCTGGGGCATTGATAAGCTGTGCCCACTCAGCAACTGTTGATTGGTACCTCGTACCTTCAGACATCCAAACAATCCTCCCATCTGGATAAAAATGTGATGTGGAGTAGAACTGCATGATAAGCTCCTCATTCCACTTTGTGAGCTTCTGCCCAACAAAGTCCTCTACTCCACATGCATTGAAGCTGTCATACACTCCAGGGTAGTGTTCTTCATTTTCCTTGATGTACTCCCAATTGACCCATCTCATGTCACAAACTATGGGCTTCTTGTCCAACAAAACTGTCTCATAGAAGTCCTGCCGTTCCTTAGTGTGGAACCTGTAATCAACAGCAGTTCTTCTCCTTGAAGCATATGGATCTGCTTCTCTCCACTTCCTCAGCCCTGAGTCTCTTCTGAGCTTCATGTCCTCAGCCACAGGATGAGCATCATTGTGGTCTGGGATCTTGGGCTTGAGCTTTCTCAGAACATGCTCTTCATCATCTTCTTCGGCAGCTTTAGGCATTGGGGCCTTGTTCTTCTCAGCAGCTGGTATGCTCCTTGTATTACTCTTTGGGGCAGACTTGGGCTTGGAGGCAGCTTTGGGTGCTTCTTTGGGCTTGGATGCAGCAGCCCCTGTCCTGATAGCATCACCCATAAGCTTAGGTGCCTTAGGTGCTGGTGCAGCAACCTCTTCTTCTTCCTCTTCTTCCATGATGGAAGCCTTTCCAAGCACTTTGGCTACGGTCTTCTTGACCCTCTCCTTCCTTTTCTTTCCTTCTACAACGGCCTCTTTGGGTTCAGGCTTTTCAGGAATTTGAGTTGAGGCTCAGGCCTTTGGCATAGGCTGCCTGCCTGCTGGCCTTTTGACCTTCATCCCTGGCTTTATGCTTTGTGATGGGCCATATTCTTTCTTGAGCACAGTTCTCTTTGATGTGGCTTCCTCTTCCTCTGCCACATAATCTTCATCCTCAGAATCTGAAGTTCTCTTCTTCCTTTGTCTGGTGGCATCTTTTGGCATGTTGCTAGGGGTGCTCCTGCTGCCATCATCTGAAGAACTGGAGGGACTAGTGCCCTCACTCATTTGCACTGGCTGCTCTAACAAATTCTGGCTATCACTTTGGTCTGACATGTTGAACAAGCTGACTGCTGACCCTGTGAACAGTTTATAGATGAGGTAGAGTGGATGAGCATCACAAAATACAGAGGTTTTTGCAAAAGAATGATTCAAACACTTAGTTTTAGTTTTCCACAGAAAGCATTTCGGATCTAACGATTTTTAAACTCGGTGATACCGAAGCAGTTTTGGAACCTAAACTAGTGAACTCGCTCAGACTGAGTCACAGTTCGGTGGCACAGAGACTGCTAGGGTTTCACAATGTTCCAAAATAGGTCACACCGATTACTAATACTCGGTCAGACCGAGTCTTACTTGTGCAATGGCATGAGCCAAATCGGTGGGACCGAGTTTTTCAACTCGGTGGGTCCGAGATGGTTTCGGCAGAAACCTAACCCTAAATTTTCGAATCAAACCTAATCTACGAGTTCATTGACTGGATAGAAGTTTATCAAACGTGGCAAGAATCATTATGATCACAATGTGCTAGGAATCGGATTGGGGAATAGCACAAAGATCGAGTCCATACCCTAGTTCGGCGGAGACTCACTACGGCGGCAACGGCGGGGTTGATTCCCGTTGACGGCGACAGAGACCAGCGACTGGAGGCGGCTGGCGGCGAGGAGACGATCCGGAGACCACGTTGGCAGACCGAGCTATCACGCGGGCGAAGGGGTTCGGAGAAATTTCCAAATTTTTGCCCGTGACTATATATAGCCCGACCCTGTCGGTGTGACCGAGTGGAACAACTCGGTGGCACCGAGATGCAAAACTGTATACAGTTATTGCAACTCGGTGTGACCGAATGGTTCAAATCGGTTGCACCGAGATCGAAAACATAGATCAACTTAATGATCTCGGTAAGACTAAAAGTGGGGTATCGGTCAGACCGAGAATCACAAAGAGGTTTTGGAAGTTGAAGTCTATGACGAATCAGGGACTCCGAGTGCTCCTCACACAGAGTGGTTCGAATTTGACTTGATCAAATTTTGTGATGTAGCATGAATAGAGTTTGAGACGAGAAAAGCATAGATAGCTAGAGGAGGTTCTTAGGCATTCTTGTCCATCCACTTGGCAAAAGGAAATAAAATCAAACAATCAAAACAACAAGTGGATGTCCTCGAATGAGTAAAATATGCAACCAACATGCTCAGACAATAAGATGGCAATTGAATATGTGACAAAGCATGCACAACCAATTCTAGCATCTATCAAGCAATTTGCGATGACTAGGTCATCTATATATGAGTATATTGACTTAGGAGTCAAGTGAGAACACTTGATCATAGGTCATACTCATTGTTTTAAGCTCAAGTGGGGTTACCACTTTTACATAAAGCATTGTTGTGTTCACATCTTTAGAGTTGCTTTAGCTCAAGTCTTAGAGTAAAGCTCCCCCTAGATGTGATATCCCCCCTAAGAGGGATGAACTAACCTTGGGTTTTGTCGATGATGACTTCATGTAGATGTTGAAGATGTGTATGCTCAATGTTGATGTAGATCACTTGGAGCTATCCATTTGAGTGAATTGCACTTTCAATACCTACATGGGTTAGTCCCACAAGGAACAAACAAGGATATCCATAGAAATAGAGTGATGCACATGCAAGATGATGTCCATGAAAACTTTAGGTTAACTTGTCCCTTGTCTTACCAACAAGAGGGTTTGTGACTCCTTGAACTAGTGCAAGATGTGGAAGTTGATTGCACTTGTTCTTGCCAAAATAATAAGACTGAAGTATGTTGGCGGAGTCACCCTCAAGAACTCTCTAGTTCTTCTTCTTTTGGATCCACACCATCTTGATGGGAATCCTTGAGTTGTAGTCGTACTTGATGAAGTGGAACTTGAAGTGGTCATGGGAATCCACTTGACTAAGGTCTTAGGAGCTTCTTCAAATGCATCAATTTCCTCTTGAAGCTTGTCCTTGCCTTTTTGCTTGTAGTCTTGTGGTGGAAGATCATCTTGAGCTTGTGTCGCCTTGAAGGAAGTATCATACTTCTCTTGTTGAGGAACAAACTTTGTCTTGGGGTATTGATCTTCTTCCCACTCAACTCCATTGGCATTGAACTTTCGTTCAAAACCAACACCTTGATTCTTCCGGTGCATTCCTTGCTTGCGCACAATTTCCTCAAATTGCTTACTCCCGGCAAGGCTTTTGTACACTCCTTTCTCTATAATTCCCTTCAATAAGCTATTTTCTTGCTCAAGTGTAACTTGGCTAAGAGAATCATTAGTGGAATCAAGAGAGCTACTAGAAGCAACAATATTGGATTTAGCATGATCATTGTTACTACTAGAGGAAGAATCTTTCTTGTTCTTGTTACTAGACTTGACTTGAGGCATGTAAGTGGATAAGAGTAAACGCTTGGCAATGTAAGAAAACTTTTCTTGCGGAGATCATCATTGATTGCCTTTAAAAACTCATGCTCTTGCTCAAGATTGAGCTTCTCAAAGCGTAACTTCTCATGAGCTCTTAAAATTTCTCGATGATCTTCGAAGATAGTTTCATGAGCTAACTTAAGAGTGTTTAGTTCTTTAGTTAGAGCCTCAATCTTCTCCTTATCATTGTCATTCGTTTTATCTTGATTAGCATGATTAATTGACGTTTCATCATAGTATTCATCACTAGAGTTGTCAACAAGTAAACCATCATCACCTAACAAGTCATCTTCATCACTATTAAAATCAACATACTCGGGGTGCGTTACCTTAGGACCTTTGGCCATGAAGCATCTTCCAATTCCTTCATTTGGTGAGTCAAATATGTCATAGGAGTTGGTTGACACAAGTGCTAGACCGGCAACACCTTCATCTTGAGTATATTCGGAATCGGAGTGATAACTTCTCTCGGAGTGGCTGTCGGAGTCGGAGCCGGATACCCATTCACCAACATGAGCTTGATGTCTTCGTTTTGTGTAGGTCCTTGATGATTTTTCCTTCCTTTCCGAATCCTTGCTTCTCCGTGAGTATCTTCGTTCATAATGATCATCTCTACTCCTTCTCTCTCTTAGTGGTGATTCTTCTCTTTTGCTTCTTCTTTTTGGAGAGTCTTCTCTTCTCTTGTAGGGAGCCGTACACTCATTGGAATAGTGTCCGGGTCTTCCACAATTGTAGCAGTTTCGCTCTCAACTAGAAGATCTTTTGTCATTGTTGGACCTTGACTTGGAGCTTCTATCTTTGCTTCTACTCTTGTAGAACTTGTTGAAGTTCTTCACCATTAAGCTCAATTCTTCATTGAAGTTTTGTTTCTCACTTGATGATGTAGGGGCTTCACATGAGGCTTTGTAGGCACCACTTGATTTGTTGTGAAGTTCCTCTTTCTCCTTAAGTGACATCTCATGAGCAACAATTCTTCCAATTACCTCCGTTGGCTTGAGATCTTTGTAATTGGGCATCATTTGGATCAATGTGCACACGGTATCATATTTTCCATCCAAGGCTCTTATAAACTTCTTGATGATGAATCTATCGGTCATCTCTTCACTTCCTAAGCCGGAAATCTCATTTGTGATGAGAGCAAGCCTAGAGTACATTTCAGTGACACCTTCACCATCCTTCATTTTGAACTTGTCAAGTTGACTTTGAAGCACATCCAATTTGGATTCCTTGACGGAGTCGGTACCTTCGTGCATATCAATCAAAGTGTCCCAAATTTCCTTTGCATTCTCAAGATGGCTGATTTTGTTGAATTCTTCGGGGCACAATCCGTTGAAGAGAATATCACAAGCTTGAGCATTGTTTTGCAACATCTTCAACTCATCCGTGGTAGCTTCACGGTTTGGTTCTCTCCCATCAAAGAAGTCACCTTGCAAACCAACACACACAATAGCCCAAACGGCGGGGTTATGTCCAAGAATATGCATTTTCATTTTATGCTTCCAATTAGCAAAATTAGTACCATCAAAGTAAGGACCTCTACGGTGATAATTTCCCTCGCTAGACGCCATACTCTCCTAGGTTGTGAAACCAAGGCTATGACAACCAAAAGCTATGGAAATCAAAGCAAATGGAGATCAAAGCTCTGATACCACTTGTAGGATCGAAAGTATGTCTAGAGGGGGGGTGATTAGACTACTTGACCAAATAAAAACTTAACCTTATCCCAATTTTAGTTCTTGGTAGATTTTAGTTATTTTAGGACAAGTCAAGCAATCATCACACAATTCAAGCAAGCATGCAAAGAGTATATTGGCAGCGGAAAGTAAAGCATGCAACTTGCAAGAATGTAAAGGGAAGGGTTTGGAGAATTCAAACGCAATTGGAGACACGGATGTTTTTCCCGTGGTTTGGATAGGTGGTGCTATCCTACATCCATGTTGATGGAGACTTCAACCCACGAAGGGTAATGGTTGCGCGAGTCCACGGAGGGCTCCACCCATGAAGGGTCCACGAAGAAGCAACCTTGTCTATCCCACCATGGCCATCGCCCATGAAGGACTTGCCTCACTAGCGGTAGATCTTCACGAAGTAGGCGATCTCCTTGCCCTTACAAACTCCTTGGTTCAACTCCACAATCTTGTCGGAGGCTCCCAAGTGACACCTAGCCAATCTAGGAGACACCACTCTCCAAGAAGTAACAAATGGTGTGTTGATGATGAACTCCTTGCTCTTGTGCTTCAAATGATAGTCTCCCCAACACTCAACTCTCTCTCATAGGATTTGGATCTGGTGGAAAGAAGATTTGAGTGGAAAGCAACTTGGGGAAGGCTAGAGATAAGATTCATATGGTAGGAATGGAATATCTTGGTCTCAACACATGAGTAGGTGGTTCTCTCTCAGAACATATGAGTTGGAAGTGTAGATGTGTTCTGATGGCTCTCTCCACGAATGAAGAGGAGGTGGAGGGGTATATATAGCCTCCACACAAAATCCAACCGTTACACACAGTTTACCAATCTCGATGGGACCGAATCAAAAAACTCTGTCAGACCGAAATAGTAAACCTAGTGACCGTTAGAGATTTTCGGTGGGACTGACATGCAACTCGGTAGGACCGATTTTGTTAGGGTTAGGGCATAACGTAATCTCGGTGAGACCAATTACACAAACTCGTTGAGACCGATTTTGGTAATTAGCTAACCAGAGAGTTGGTTAGGCAAACTCGGTGGGACCAATTTGCTCATTTGGTGAGACCGAAAAGTTACGAAAAGGAAACACTGAATTTACATTGCAATCTCGGTGGGACCAATCCGCTCTTTCGGTGAGACCGAAAAGTTACGAAAGGGAAATAGAGAGTTTGCAATCCCATCTCGGTGAGACCGAGATCCCTATTGGTAGAACCGAATTGCTAGGGTTTGGCAGTGGCTTATGACAAGTGAAACTCGGTGGCGCCGGATAGAAAGAATCGGTAGGGCCGAGTTTGGCTTAGGGTTTAGGTCAAATGTGGATATGGGAAAGTAGTTGAGAGTTTTGGAGCATATCACTAAGCACATGAAGCAAGAGGCTCATTAAGTAACACCTCATCCCTCCTTGATAGTATTGGCTTTTCCTAAAGACTCAATGTGATCTTGGATCACTAAAATATAAAATGAAGAGTCTTGAGCTTTTGAGCTTGAGCCAATCCTTTGAGGGTTCCACTTTCACCATCCATGCCATGCGAATCATTGAGCTTTCCTGAAATAATCATCTTGGAATAGCATTAGCTCAATGAGCTATATGTTGTGATGAATTACCAAAACCACCTAGGGATAGTTGCACTTTCACCGTTGGTAGTATGAGTAGTACTACTACTAGAACCACATGGTGGAGCGTCTGTACTCTTATTTTATTTCAATCTCTGATAAAGTACACATTTATTAGGGAGAAATGCGGAAAATGGCAGCCCAATAGTAGTATTAAAAGACATCGAACATGTAATGATGATATCGATCAACCATGTTTGAATATATCTTGGCCTCCGTGTGAGCCCGGCTGTGTGTTCTCGCTCCTCATCTCTCTCAAGGAATGGCGGGTTGGTAATTTTGCCATCAATTGAGATCAGTTTGCTCACACTCTGGTCCCACATGTCAGTGATGTGTCAAGAGGAAGTGGGTTGACCGACTAGCCATACGGGCACTTGGTTTTTCATCTTCATACTACTCCTCCCTCCGTCATAGTTTACAGGGCGCGCTTCATTCTGATGCATTCTCTCCATGCATTTCCACCACCAGAGAGACTTTAGATGCGTTTGCTTTAATGCTCAATTAATTAGGGCGTGGTGACCGCAATCGAGTCCACAATTTTCTCTCGATGTACTACGTGTGTACGTGAAGTGGAGTAAGTGCATGCATGTGTGTACCCGGGGTGGAAGCACTGCATGCATGTGTGTATGCATTATTTCCTCTAGTAATAGACGTCGTGCCAATGCTATTTTTCAGGCCGATCGCTAGTCGCCTTGGTCCCAGAGATTGTTTTCTTTTGAAGCATGTTGTATAAACAGTGATGGAGGGAGTAGTATGAGCGAATTCAAAGAAGAGTGTATTGATGGTTGCTTCTTCCGAGCAACTTACAGTGGGAAAGGTTGGGCTTATGATTTGACTGGTCATTACTCATTATTAGTGTGGCGCAACGACCGGGAGGAGTCTCCCATGCGATTGGCACTACTCCCTCCGTTCTTAAATATACTACGGAGTATTTGTCTTTCTAGATATTTCAATGAGTGAGTACATACGAAGCAAAATGAGTGAATATACACTCTAAAATATGTCCATTTGAAATTTTTAAAAAGGCAAATATTTAGGAACGGAGGAAGTATAATTTTGTGCATGGCACATGGACCCGAATGCTGAAGAGGCTTCTGGCAATGCTATCAAGCTTCCAACATTTGTTTACATAATTGACGTACTATACAAATAATTTTCCAGTGACATGAAATTATACAATGCTCTGAGCTTTTAGCTTTTGTTTTGTGTGTCTTTCCATCCATGCTCTTTCGGAAACAATAAAAAACTAACTTCCTTGCTAATGTATCTCAATGATTAGCAGATCAGAGCCAATATTTACATCACAACTGAAGACAAAGTTGTGAGAAGGTGTTAAATTAAAATTGATCCATGCTTTCACTAGCAGCAAATTCCCCCCAGCTCTGTCTTAATCAACAAGGCATGTTGGGAAAAAAGTAGTTGTATGGAGCATGCAACATTCCAATCATTTTGTGCAGTTCCGCTAAAATAGAGTTGAGCGTCCCTGTTCCAAAGATATTAAGTGCGATTACAATAATAGAGGACTGTTGATGAAACAATAAATACACAAATATAAGCCGCTCACCTTTGCAGTATCTCTTAAGAGTAACTAGTTGGAGAAGATTAGGCAAATAGTTGGAGAAGATTAGGCTTGGAGTTGGATGAGGAGGATAGAGCAAAACCAATGTCCCTTTGTGCGGTCGCACTGAAATGTAGAGACATTGCCCGTGTAACATTTTAGTACAATTGCACAAAACACTCTTAAGAAAAAAGTGATTTGTGCAGTTCACCAAAAGGTCGCAATAGCAACAAGGTGAAATGGATAGCCCTGTTTGCAAAAAAGAGGTAGAAAGGAAACAATTACCGGCCAATAACAATTGATGACACATACGACGACAAAAAAGAAGCATATTCCTTCTCCTAAGGGAAGGTAACAACATGGTTGTGTTTGTCTAAAACGGTGTGAGGATGAGATTGCAATATGGAAAGTATGCCAGATGAGCTACGTTTTGGGCAAAGAACTATGGAAGATCCACATGCAAGATTTTCCACATGCAGTGACGTGGGAAGATGGGCAGTGGAGCAAGGCCGGAGGGGATACCTGGGAGTCGTCGGGATGTAACTAGGAGAGCGGCGGTGGGTGGGATCTGCCCATACTGCGGTAGCGAGCAGGTGGCGTAGGCCCTACAGCGCCGGAGCTTGGTCAGAGAGAACTGTGGGTACCGCAGATCAGGACATGTTGCCTCGGCGCCGTCGAACGGAGAAACGATGCACATCCTCCCTTTCTGCCAGTGGAAGGGATGCGGCTGGATCAGTGACCAACGGGGAGAGAGAGAGGCCACCGCTGCCTTGTGTGAGATACTCTAAAGAGAGACAAACCCCGGCAGGCAGGCTCCATTGTATATAGTGGAGCGGACTACCTTTTTCTCCATAAGAATCGTTTTATATTCTGTGTACGTGGCCTTGAGTTTATTTAAAATTAATGCGCCAACGCATCAAGTCGAACTTTGTTTCGTGCACGCGTGGTACACGACCTCCGTAGGTAAACAACCGCTACACGTGCTCAAATTAGCACGTCGGCTGCCATTTCGTACAGAAATGAGCTCCACCATGTAACCGCGCGGGTGTGGCTGGGCACGAAGCATGAGTACGTGCACCTATTCTCTTCGTGTACGTACACCACCTACATGGAGTTGTGTGAGAGAGATACAAATGTAGAGAGATCTAGTGTGTGGGTTCGTGAGTGCTTTTTGGGGAGGGTGAGAAATAGACAAACAATATGTGTGGATGATATATATTTCAATCAAAAAATGTAACATATGCAATGTGTGTGAAATAGAGTCTTGGATATATCATATATATAGAGGGGGTGATCCATGAGAAGAGAGTGGAGGTATCATCGGCTTGAGGTATCCATTGAATCGAAGAGTGGGATCATGTGTGTGTGTGCACGCGCGATCGATAAAGAGTGCCATCGAATTTGTATGTGCCCACGTCAAAGATATAGTGTGGCTGGCCTACTGGAACGTGAGAGGGGACAGGTGCAGTTTGTCTCTGTGGCATGGATACCTACCTACAGCACTCGACTATCAGTGTGTGGTTGGGGGCCTATTTAACTATAGAGGTACAATGGATGGTATATGTGTGGAGGAGGAGAGAGACCTACCTTATGTATTGAGGGAGATCGATCGGCATCCATGCATATGTGTAGGAGAGGAATAAGGTTGGGAGAGAGACAGATCTAGAGTGTCGGAGGGGTTTGTGGTGAAGTTGCTTCTAACAAATGGTGGGAGAGGCTTGCTAGACAAACGGATGGCACGCCTGCAATATCAATAAGAGAGGGGATGGCTACCTATCTGTGCACGTGCGTGTGAGAGACGGGTCAGGAGGCATGCACGAATGATGAGGGGGGCGATATGGTCGTGGTAAGTAGACGTAACTACATAGGAAGATCAATCGTCCTTTGTCAGAGAAAGGAGGGACATAACTTGTGAGGTACGTCGATCGATGGGTGGGGAAAATAGTTAAAGTCGACCTAGGTATATGTAGGGAGATCGATCGGTATACATGCATGTATGTGTTAGAAGCAAATAAGGCCCGGGGAGCAGGATAGAGAGAGAGGGATGCAGCTAGGAGGTGGTGCGAGAGACATACTATATCGAGGGGGAAGGAGTGTGCGAGTACGAGATCGACGAAAAGAGGGGTGGGAGTGCGGCATGGACGATGAGAAGAGAAGAGGGAAAGCTTGTGTTTGTGGTAGTCACACCTGGCTAGAGAGGCATATCAATCGATGTGTGCCGTAAAGAAGGAGCTGGGGGGCCTACACACACTGTGGGTGAATGACCTAAAGTGAAAAGATGAATTTGGGCGATGGAGCTACAAAATGCTGAGGGAGGCTGAGAGGGATGTGGGCGTGTGCATGCACGAGAGAAAGTTAGCGTCGGCTACAAAGATAAGAGGATTGTGTGGGTGTAAAATACGAATAGAGATCATAATTCATTATAAAAAGTGAATTCGGATATTTGAAGAATTTATCGCAGTGTTTTAAACCGACGCATGCGTGAATATATATATATATATATATATATATATATATATATATATAACGGTGATACACATGGTGTGGTTATGAACATGTTATACTACATATAATATAGTTTATCTCTACTCTTATAAAAAACAGAGTTGTTGATGATGGTGTGCCTGCCATCCTGCAATATACGCCGTTCGATTTATATCTGACGGATAGGAAGGAAACAATGGCAATTTTGAAAAAAAAGATACCCACACCCCTGTCCACATCTGCAAATAAGGCCTCGCCTCGATCATCTTGATGTTCCATGGAATGCATGGGCATCTTGCTAGTACTACATATAATATATAGAACATTGATTATAATTTGGGCTAATGTGTGGCTTTTGTAGCTTAGGGCTAAATACTTGTCATAATATAGGGGCGGGGCACTATACTTTGTGTGATAAACACGGTGTACGTATGGAACATGGTTTAGATTATGAATATCTAGTTAGTACATCAAATGTACTATTATTTGGACTCAACATCAAGGGTATTCAAAAAACTGAATTCGAGTTCATATAGTACACATAGTTCATATCTACCTCTATAGTAATCATGTGGTGTGTTGTTAAGGTAATACACGAATGATGGTTGAAGTTGGCAACAATCATGATTGTAGATTCTTATTCAAATAGAGAAACGGATTCAAATTTAGTTCAAATTGCAGCGGTAGTATAGACATTTGGAACGCACTAAAATGTTGGTATGAGTACGTTACATGCATTATACAGCCAGCGAAAAAAATTAATTGGACATAACATGGATTCATAGCTTTGAATAGCATTTGTGTAGTAAAACGGGACAAGACTCTCTCTTTGTGTGGTGTGAATAGTTCTATTTTTTTGTTTTTTCGTTGAGGGGAGTGCGAATTGATTTGGTATGTACAAGCACAACATTACACATTAGGCTTGACCCAAAAATTCAATCCGCGCCTTGTTATATCCTGAAAATTCAGAAATCGTGCTCCCAAAACTCGCGCCTTCACAACCCGCGCCTTGCTATCCCGAAATTACAACACACACGAAAACTCCCTCCAGCTGCCAAATCCCGACACGTGAAATCCCCCTTCTAACCATGAGCCGAAAGGGCCGCTAGTTCAAATCGGTGGGGGTACTTTTGTAACACACCCTACATTTTGGACAAGCGCGTCCCTAAGTCATGGTTCCCCCCTCCCATCGCCTCATTTTCGCCAATCGAAATCCCAGGCCGCCATAACCTCTCCACTCCAGCTGCGAAACCACACCCTCCTCCGTCCGCCACCTCACCGCTGCCCAGCCAAAGCCTCTTCCCCAATGATGTCGTCCAGCGCAACAGCTCGACGTCCCTCATCCACCTCCCTGAATGAGGATCCGTCGTCCATCTCGTCATCCTATCGGTTCAGCCGCCCCGTCCTCCACCTCCAAGGAGTTGCTCCGACAATCGCCTTGTCTATCACGGCTGCTCCATCCCCATAGCGCCGCCTTAACCTGCTCCATCGGAACCGCAATATCCTCACCGACTCCTTGGATGAAGCTGAGGCCTACTTGACGCCACCAAAGAGGTTGTACACTCATCGCATCGCACCTTCTCCTTAACTCGACCTCCTGGCGCCAATGGTGCTCCATCCCGCACCCCCATGGCGTGGCTACCTCGAAGCCGGCACCACGAGCGACATCTCCACGGCAGCTCTCCCCCAGTGTGAGGCCCCTTCGGCGGCGACGTCCATACCAGCCGGATCTGCTGCTGCTCCATCTCTCGCTCGCTCGCTCACGTTGCTGTTGCTCCTCCCCCCCTCCCTCGTGCTGCTGCTCTCCTCTGATTTAGCTACACTTCAGTCGACTGAATCGACTTTTGAGTCAGTCGATTTTCGGGGGGTGGGGGGCTCGCCGGAGTTAAGGAAGAACCACCCGCAGCGGGGAGGGGGGCTTGCCGGAGAGGTACCCCACTATCTATCTTAGGATTCAGGGTGGGGGCGGTGGTCGCCGGCGGCGGGGGCGGGGGCGGGGGGCGCGGTCGTGGGACGGTGGGACGGTGGTATGGATCGTCGGAGAAAAAACTCGGCGCGGGGGGGGGGGGGGGCTAGAGGGCTGGCCGGGGCGGCGTCGGACTGGCGGTGGGGAGTGGTTTCGGGGCGGCGAGGCGGCGCGGGAGCGTCGCCGGCCGCGGGCGGCGAGGGCCGGTGACGATGACATGTACCTAGGGTAGGGAAATAGACCTGATCTAAGCACCCTCCCCAAGGACACTGCCCTACAGTCGAAGACATTCAAAGGACAGCAAATCCTACCGACTAAAATCACTTCAGGGTGCAACTCACTTGACCATGGGTTCCGCTCGGACAACCCAAATCCATTGGGCCAGGATATAATCATTCGACCACATCAGAAACCACTCAGAATACAGAAGATCTAAGGTCACCCTGGATGGCAACGGTCAGGCGTTCACTCGGTAGTCTTAAAGATAATTTATATCACTTTAATGCTGATGTTACCAGTAACGTCCCCTCTTTATGTACATTGAACTATATGTAACGGGGGATGGCTGGGGTCCTGGCACACTATATATAAGCCACCCCCTCCTATGGGACAAGGGTTCGCACCCCCTGTAACTACACGCATAATCCAATCGACCAGCCTACGGGCACCGAGATGTAGGGTTGTTACTTCCTCTGGGAAGGGCATAAACTCATAAATCTTGCGTGCACAACTTCACCGTAGCTAGGATCTTGCCTCCTCATACCTACGCCCATTCTACTGTTAGACTTAGAACAACGATAGTTGCCGCCCACCGTGGGGCAGGTGTCTTAGCGACTTTCCGGTTGGCTGGTTTCCGGCGAAGGATTGGCTGAGGGCCGCGAGATCTGACTCGGCGCGCTTGTTTTCATTGCCGATGACTCCGCTTGGCTTCAGGAAGCTCCCCTCGATGTCGAGACACTCCCTGTCCGCGGGGCGACGCACTTTCATGCGTGCATTCGTGGCGTCCTTCTGCGGCAGCCGTCGACCCAATATCGGTCGGCTCCCTCGGTGTCTTCACTCCCTGCTGTTCATCGTCACAAGCGGTCCAGTCGGTCACGGCTTCAGCGATGGGTGAAGCATGCATTGGCATGTCAGTCGGCCACCCCTCAAGTCGCGGCAATCGAGCCTGATGAATCTCTCTACGACATGCTCGATCTGTCGTCTGGCTCCGTCGAGGCCCTTTCCAAGTGCAACAGCAGCGATCTAGCGGCGGAGGTCTTGATGGTTGACACGTCACGCAGCCTGCCTGGCATGCGTCAGAATGACGGCGGTGGCGATCCATCACGCGTTCACGATGAGTACCACCCCAAAACCCTCTCTTCACAGCAGAGGGAGGAACTTCACCGCCGCAATATGGAGGTGCTCCACACGCCCGTTGTCAGAGAGACCTCTGAGGCTTGGGCCTTGGAGGTGGTGCGCTTGGCCACTTTGGCTGAGCGCACTCCACTGGAGAACCTTCAGCATGCACTCGATGAGCGTGCTGGCGGCAGATCCCCGAATCTAGTCGACGGCAGCGGCATCAGTTCCAGCTTGAACCACAAGTATACTACACTCCGATCCAGAACCTTACAGCTGCAGCCCGCATAGCAGAGTCAATTCAGCCGTCCTAGTCGGAAGCTTGTAGAGGTTTGATGCAGATCAGAATGCTGCTCCGGGCAGCCGGAGAGCAAAACACTGCAGTATCTCAGTCGTGTAACAGAATTCATAGCAGATCTGTGGTGGCTGACACAGTTCAGTCAGCTCACAACCCAAGATCACCTCCACGGCGTGAGGGACGAGGGCATCGCCAAGGGCAGTACCTGGGTCGGAACCACGAGCAGCAGAATCAGCGGCTTGGCCATGATGACCGTCGTCAAGTGCCCAAACCCCCTCCGAGGGGCGGATCATGCGTGCCCCGGCATTATGATGATAGGCGCTCGTACAGCGAGGAGCGAAGGATGCCAGTCGACCCTAGGGAGCCAGGGTTTGATGCAAGTTCAATTCTGGTGCAAGGTCTGGTGGACAGGAATCGAGCACATAGAGAAGGGCAGGACAGAGGTCGCCCGACTGGAAGTAGAGTACATGTTTCTGGTCCTAAGTGTTTTAGCAGAGCCATCAGGGCTGCAGAGATCCCTCCCAACTTCAGGTTGGCGACTGGAGTTAGTAAGTTCATTGGTGAATCGAAGCCTGACACTTGGCTTGAGGATTACTGAGTGGCTGTTCAGATCGGTGGTGGAAACGATGAGGTGCCATGAAACACCTTCTCTGATGCTTGAAGGGTCAGCTAGGGCTTGGTTGAATCAGTTGGCTCCAGGCAGTATATTCAGCTGGGAGGAGTTAGCCCGAGTGTTTGTGAGAACGTTCGAGGGCACATGCAAATGACCTGTAGGGTTGACAGAATTGCAGCATTGTGTGCAAAAACCGAATGAAACTTTGAGGGATTACATCCAGAGGTGGACCACTTTGCATCACACTGTGGAGAATGTGTCTCAGCATCATGCAGTTAGCGCCTTCACGGAGGGCGTTCGATATAGAGAGCTTAACCTGAAATTCGATCGGACAGGATACATGACCTTGACCCGGATGATGGAAATAGCCACTCGGTACACAAACGGCGAAGAAGAAGACCGACTTCGCAGCGGCAAGGGCAACCCAGTCGGTCAGGATACTAGAGGAGGTAATTCAATCGGAAGAAGAAGCGCAAAGCGGAGCCTGCGGCTCCCGGAGAGATTACAGTCGCAACCCAAGAAAAATTTAAGGGAAAGCCTAAAGGGCGGCCCTGGATCCCCAAGAAAGTAAAGGATTCAGCAGGGAACGACGTGTTGGATTTAGCATGTCACATTCACATCAAGAAGGATTAAGAGGGTAATCTGATTTATCCCAAACATCCCACTCGACAGTATCGAGTCCTTATACAGTAGTTCCGAGAAAAACAACCCAGTGAGAAAGAGAAGAAATTTGATAAGGATGAAGACAAGGAAGAGGATGATGAAGGATTTCCTAATGTCAATTCCACTTTGGTGATTTTCGCTGACATTGAAAGTAAAAGTCAACTGAAAGTCATCAACAAAGAAGTAAACATGGTTGCTCCAGCAACGACGACGTATCTAAAATGGTCAAAGACTCCCATCACATTCGACCAGTCCGACCACCTGCCGCACATAGCCACCCCCGGGAGGCAAGCGTTGGTTGTCGACCCGGTCGTTGGGGGTGCTACCTCTTGAGCACTGCGTTGGTTTTTCCCCGAAGAGGAAGGGATGATGTAGCAGAGTAGCATAAGTATTTCCCTCAGTTTTTGAGAACCAAGGTATCAATCCAGTAGGAGGCTACGCGTGAGTCCCTCGTACCTGCACAAAACAAATAAATCCTCGCAACCAACGCGATAAGGGGTTGTCAATCCCTACATAGCCACTTACGAGAGTGAGATCTGATAGATATGATAAGATAATATTTTTGGTATTTTTATGATAAAGATGCAAAGTAAAATAAAAGCAAAGTAAATAGCAAAGTATTGGAAGATTAATATGATGAAGATAGACCCAGGGGGCATAGGTTTCACTAGTGGCTTCTCTCAAGAGCATAAGTATTCTACGGTGGGTGAACAAATTACTATTGAGCAATTGACAGAATTGAGCATAGTTATGAGAATATCTAGGCATGATCATGCATATAGGCATCACGTCCAAGACAAGTAGACCGACTCCTGCCTGCATCTACTACTATTACTCCACCCATCGACCACTATCCAGCATGCATCTAGAGTATTAAGTTAATGAAAACAGAGTGACGCCTTAAGTAAGACGACATGATGTAGAGGGATAAACTCATGCAATATGATGAAAACCCCATCTTGTTATCCTCGATGGCAATAATACAATACGTGCCTTGCTGCCCCTACTGTCACTGGGAAAGGACACTGCAAGATTGAACCCACAGCTAAGCACTTCTCCCATTGCAAGAAAGATCAATCTAGTAGGCCAAACCAAACTAATAATTCGAAGAGACTTGCAAAGATAACCAATCATACATAAAAGAATTCAGAGAAGATTCAAATATTGTTCATAGATAGACTTGATCATAAACCCACAATTCATCGGTCTCAACAAACACACCGCAAAAAGAAGATTACATCGAATAGTTCTCCACAAGAGAGGGGGAGAACATTGTATTGAGATCCAAAAAGAGAGAAGAAGCCATCTAGCTAATAACTATGGACCCGTAGGTCTAAGGTAAACTACTCACACTTCATCGGAGGGGCTATGGTGATGATGTAGAGGCCCTCCATGATCGATACCCCCTCCGGCAAAGCTCCGAAACAGGCCCCAAGATGGGATCTCATGGATACAGAAAGTTGCGGCGGTGGAATTAGGGTTTTGGCTCCATATCTGATCATTTGGGGGTACGTAGGTATATATAGGAGGAAGGAGTATGTCGGTGGAGCAACCGGGGGCCCACGAGGGTGGAGGGCGCGCCTGGGGGGTAGGTGCGCCCCCCTACCTCGTGGCCTCCTCTTTTGTTTCTTGACGTATGGTCCAAGTCCTCTGGATCATGTTCGGTAAGAAAATCACGTTCCCGAAGGTTTCATTCCGTTTGGACTCCGTTTGATATTCCTTTTCTTCAAAACCCTAAAATAGGCAAAAAAAACAATTTTGGGTTGGGCCTCCGGTTAATAGGTTAGTCCCAAAAATAATGTAAAAGTGGATAATAAAGCCCAATAATGTCCAAAATAGTAGATAATATAGCATGGAGCAATCAAAAATTATAGATGTGTTGGAGACGTATTAAGCATCCCCCAAGCTTAATTCCTGCTCGTCCTCGAGTAGGTAAATGATAAAAATAGAATTTTTGATGCGGTGTGCTACTTGGCATAATTTTAATGTAATTTTTCTTAATTGTGGTATGAATATTCAGATCCGAAAGATTCAAGATAAAAGTTTAATATTGACACAAAAATAATAATACTTCAAGCATACTAATAAAGCAATCATGTCTTCTCAAAATAACATGGCCAAAGAAAGTTATCCCTACAAAATCATATAGTCTGGCTATGTTCTATCTTCACCACACAAAGTATTTAAATCATGCACAACCCCAATGAAAAGCCAAGCAATTGTTTCATACTTATGACATTCTCAAAACGTTTTCAATCTTCACGCAGTACATGAGCGTGAGCCATGGATATAGCACTATAGGTGGAATAGAATGGTGGTTGTGGAGAAGACAAAAAGGGAGAAGATAGTCTCACATCAACTAGGCGTATCAACAGGCTATGGAGATGCCCATCAAAAGATATCAATGTGAGTGACTAGGGATTGCCATGCAACGGATGCACTAGAGCTAGAAGTATATGAAAGCTCAACAAAAGAACTAAGTGGGTGTGCATCCAACTTGCTTGCTCACGAAGACCTAGGGCAATTTGAGGAAGCCCATAATTGGAATATACAAGCCAAGTTCTATAATGAAAAATTCCCACTAGTATATGAAAGTGACGAAATGAGAGACTCTCTACTATGAATATCATGGTGCTACTTTGAAGCACAAGTGTGGTAAAATGATAGTAGCATTGTCCCTTCTCTCTTTTTCTCTCATTTTTTTATTTGGGCACTTTCTCTTTTTTATGGCCTCTTTCCTTTCTTTCTTTTTTATTTTTCGTCCGGAGTCTCATCCCGACTTGTGGGGGAATCATAGTCTCCATCATCCTTTCCTCACTTGGGACAATGCTCTAATAATGATGATCATCACACTTTTATTTTCTTGCAACTCAACGATTACAACTCGATACTAGAACAAAGATGACTCTATATGAATGCCTTCGGCGGTGTGCCGGGATATGCAATGAACCAAGAGTGACATGTATGAAAGAATTATGAACGGTGGCTTTGCCACAAATACAATGTCAACTACATGATCATGCTAAGCAATATGACAATGATGGAGTATGTCATGATAAACAGAATGGTGGAAAGTTGCATGGCAATATATCTCGGAATGGCTATGGAAATGCCATAATAGGTAGGTATGGTGGCTGTTTTGAGGAAGGTATATGGTGGGTGTATGATACCGGTGAAAGGTGCGCGGTATTAGAGAGGCTAACAATGGTGGAAGGGTGAGAGTGCGTATGATCCATGGACTCAACATTAGTCATAAAGAACTCATATACTTATTGCAAAAATCTACAAGTTATCAAAGCAAAGTATTACACGCATGCTCCTAGGGGGATAGATTGGTAGGAAAAGACCATCGCTCGTCCCCGACCGCCACTCATAAGGAAGACAATCAATAAATAAATCATGCTCCGACTTCATCACATAACGATTCACCATACATGCATGCTATGGGAATCACAAACTTTAACACAAGTATTTCTCAAATTTACAACTACTCAACTAGCACAACTTTAATATCACGATCTTCATATCTCAAAACTAGCACATCAAGAACATCGATTCGGGAACTGCCGTCAGCTTCATCAGAGAGTTAACTTCAGATATGGAGTCTCGCATAGCATCATCACCGATTCAGATGAGTTCAAAGCTTTCTGTGCTTCCCGGGGCACCCGGGTCGACTATGCTTCAGTCGCTCACCCACAGTCGAATGGACAAGTAGAAAGAGCAAATGGTTTGATCTTACAAGGGTTGAAGCCCAGATTGATGCGCGACCTCAAGCATGTGGCTGGTGCTTGGGTAGATGAGTTACCATCGGTACTTTGGGGTCTGAGAACAACGCCAAATTGGTCGACTGGCCGGACTCCCTTCTTCATGGTTTATGGACCTGAGGCCGTGCTGCCAACTGATTTACTCCATAATGCCCCGCAAGTGGAGCTTTTCTGAGAGGCAGAAGCAGAACAAGCCCGACAAGACGATGTTGATCTTTGGAAGAAGAAAGAGAGATGGCCCTAATCAGGTCGACCATCTATCAGCAAGACCTTCGTCGGTTCCACGGAAGGAACGTAAGAGGTCGAGCATTTCAGGAAGGGGGCCTGGTTCTCCGGGTGGATCAGCAACGACCACACAAGCTTGCTCCCGCCTGGGAAGGCCCCTTCATCATCACCAAAATGATCCACAATGGAGCATACCACCTGTACCATGTGGAACACAACAAAGAGGAGCCACACGCTTGGCATGCGGACCTTCTCCGCCATTTTATTACTTAAGCATTCAGACTGTCAAGATATAATAAGAAGTACCTTTCAGTTTGTTTATCAAAGACATGGCTTTACTGTCTCATGAATTATTGTTATTTCTTATACATGAGTCCAAAATCCCCCAATTGGTGGCTTAGCCGCGAATCCGATTCGCCTAAGTTTCAAAGACAAAATCCTACTGAGTGAAGAGCAAGCCTCTCACTCTGGGGCTTAGCTGCGAATCCGATTTGCCTAAGTTTAAAAAATCCTACCAAGTGGAGAGCAATCCTCCCACTTGGGGGCTTAGCTGCAGTCTGAAACTCGGCTAAGTTTAAAAAATCCTACCGACTGGAGAGCAATCCTCCCACTTGGGGGCTTAGCTGCAGTCCTGAACTCGCCTAAGTTTAAAAAATCCTACCGACTGGAGAGCAATCCTCCCACTCGGGGGCTTAGTTGCAGTCTTGTACTCGCCTAAGTTTAAAAAAATTCTGCCGAGTGGAGAGCAAGCCTCTCACTCGAGGGCTTAGCTGCAATCCTAAACTCGCCTAAGTTTAAAAAATCCTACCGACTGGAGAGCAATTCTCCCACTCGGGGGCTTAGTTGCAGGCTCATACTCGCCTAAGTTAAAAAAAATCCTACCAATTGGAGAGCAAGCCTCTCACACGGGGGCTTAGCTGCAGTCCTGAACTCTCCTAAGTTTAAAAAATCCTACCGAGTGGAGAGCAATCCTCCCACTCTGGAGCTTAGCTGCAGTCTCGTACTCACCTAAGTTTAAAAAAATCCTATCGAGTGGAGTGCAAGCCTCTCACTCGGGGGCTTAGCTGCAGTCCCGAACTTGCCTAAGTTTAAAAAATCCTACCGAGTGGAGAGCAATCCTCCCACTCGAGGGCTTAGCTGCAGTATTGTACTCGCCTAAGTTTAAAAAATATCCTACCGAGTGGAGAGCAAGCCTCTCACTCGTGGGCTTAGCTACAGTCCCGAACTCGCCTAAGTTTAAAAAATCCTACCGAGTGGAGAGCAATCCTCCCACTCAGGGGCTTAGCTGCAGTCTCGTACTCGCCTAAGTTTAAAAAAATCCTACCGAGTGGAGAGCAAGCCACTCACTCGGGGGCTTAGCTGCAGTCCTGTACTCGCCTAAGTTTTAAAAAAATCCTACCGAGTGGAGAGCAATCCTCCCACTCGGGGACTTAGCTGCACTCTCGTACTCTCCTAAGGTTAAAAACCCTACCGAGTGGAGAGCAATCCTCCCACTCGGAGACTTAGTTGCAGTCTCGTACTCGCCTAAGTTTAAAACACGCTCCATCCTGATCCGCAAGGACGACGAGGTGCAGGTCAACTATGACCTTATCCTCGGAGCTGCGGCACAAGTACAATGTGCGCTCCATCCTGATCCGTAAGGACGACGAGGTGCAGGTCGACTACGACCTTATCCTTAGAGCTGCGGCACAAGTACAATGTGCGCACCATCCTGATCCGCAAGGACAACGAGGTGCAGGTCGACTGCGACGTGCACCTCAGAACTGCGGCACAAGCACAATGTGTGCTCCATCCTGATTCACAAGGACGACGAGGTGTAGGTCATGGACGGCACCAAGTGCCCTTGTTCATGGTCCACTCGACCAAGCTGCATCACAGAGTCAGTAACATTTCAGACTGAAGGATCAAGTTCCACTCAGAGTCAAGAGATTCAAAAACAACAAAGTTCAGATAAATCCTATGAGGTTCAGGACCACAAATTATAGTACTCGGGCACCAGGCCCGAAGGATTTTAATGGTTACAAAACCACTCGGCATAATGAGGCAAATTCAATCGGATCATAAAAAGTTTATTCACTCCGCAGGAGGAGGACTGGAAGGCTTGACGAACTCATCCAGGTCAATTCCATCTGCAATTCGAGTAGCAGCAGCAATGAAGGTCTCCATAAAACACTGGAAGTCAAGTCTCTTGGTGTTGGCAACCTTGATCGCCGCTAAGTTCTCTTCTTTGGCCTCCTTGCAATGGACGCGAACAAGAGACGGAGCTACATGAGCACCACATCGAGCAGATGATTTCTTCCATTCGTTCACTCAGCCAGGGATCTCATTGAGTCGAGTCATCAAAGACTCGAAGTCATTTTGGAGCGTTTCCTTTGGCCAAAGTGCCGTGTCGATCCATGACACCGCAACCTTCAGTCGAGCAAGGTAGTCCGTAACACTCGCAAGGCAGGATTCCAGTCGAAGCACGTCGATGGCAACTTCATCCTTGATAGGAGAATTGATGGGGTCCAAGCTTGTCTCAATTCGCCCAGTTTCTTCCTCAAAGTTTTGACAGAATTCTACAACCACAAAGAACTAATGAGTCGACAACTTTTATGATGAATCGATGCAGCAAAACAGTCGGACAAGGAAAGATACCTTCAAGCATAAGGAATAACTTCTTGGCGAGTGCCCCCAGATAAGCCTCCAGGTCATTTCTCTTACGAGAAATGTCTTCAATCTTGTCGTTCAAAGCTACCTTGTCCTTCTTCAGACGGGTCACTTCTCTGTTAGCTTCGGCAAGAGCAGTCTTTAGCTTGGCGTTGTCTTCCTCTAGCGCCCCGACTGAGGCCAGCTTCTTATCGGCAAGGGTTGTTTTCTCCCGAGCCTCCTTCTGCGCTGCGGCAAGATCAAGGTCCTTCTATGCTAGAGCCTGCCTCATTTTCTCCAAAAATGTACATATACAACAAACAAGCACTCGGTTCAGAGAGAAGAACTAGGAGATGACTCGAGAGACAATCCAATCCCACAGTCGATAAGTTTTTACCTTCCATGCCAGCTGTTTCCAATTTGGCCTTCTGCAAGTTCTGCTTGGCCAACTCCAAGTCAAGGTTGAGTTGTCTCTGCTTCTCCTCGAATTCTGCAAATTTGGAGATGAGCTCACAGGATTTCTGAAGTCAGTAAAAAGATACATCACTGGACAGAATCAAAGATTATTCGCTTCCGAGTGAAAAGAATTCCAAGACTACTGCAGAATCAAACTTTCAACATTAGTCTCGGGGACTACACCCAGTGGGTGCACTTAGCGTGCCCCCACTGGTCTAGGTTCCACTCAACATGGTCTGTCCAGACTAAGTGGAAGAAGAAAAAAAGGCAATAGTTATTCTCAGACCACAACCGACTGCCGGCAGTCGATCGCAGTCTCGGGGACTACACCCAGTGGGTGCACTCAGCGTGCCCCCACTGGTTCAGGTTCCACTCGACATGGTCCGCCTAGACCGAGTGGACGAACTGAAGGACAAGATTTTTTTTTTCAAGACCCCCGCCAAATCACGCATTCGATGGCGGCCTCGGGGACTACACCCAGTGGGTGCACTCTGCATGCCCCCACTAGTCCAAAGTTACAATCGACACAACCTAGTCTACTCAACTGGAAAAACTACTCAACATAAATTGAAACACCCAGTGGGTGAACAGATGCGAAGTACAGATTGACAAATGGATGCACAATGAAAAGTTTTCAGGTAGCATACCTAACAGAACAAGTGCCAAGCTAGGAGATTAGTCGGAAACCAACTAACCTAGACATTGGCTTGGAGGCCTGCACTGGCATCATAAGCAGCTTGGCTAGTCGCGTGCACTGTCTTCATCCGCTCCATCATCAGGCCTGCTTGGCGTATGGCTTTCGTAGCAGCGCTTGCCTGGTCCTCTGGAACATGATGAGTGACGAACAGCGGAGACGCTGGTTCAATCGCGGCAGCCTGAGGATCCGACGCATGGTGTTGGACAGACGAAACAAGGACTTGTGCAGTCAACGATGAAGGGTGTTCACTCGACACTAGAACAGCAAAAGTAACATAAGCCCGGTTCAGGTCTCTGGACTGCTGAATCACTGGTTCTTTCGCCGGTATTGACTGGGGCGTCTTGCTAGCTGGTGCCTTCTTGCTCGAAGTCCTGCCCCTCCTACCCATGGGTCTCTGTGGCACATCTTCATCGTCATCTGGAAGTTCAATAACATTGGGTGGAGCTACAAAGCAATCAATTGCAAGAGTTCAGTCGACCGTCATAATGGTTGATAAAGTAAGGACAAGATGACAAGAGTTATACCCGCGTTGGAGGTGACTGCATCTTCCATCTCCTCATCTTCATCATCTTGGTAAGCAGAAGTCCCAGAGGCAGCACTGCAAATTTCAGAATTCACTCGGTTAAAACAGGAAAGTGAATCAACCAAAGATCGAGTCATGCAAAAACTAAGAGGTCAAGCAAAATAATTACACAGAAGAGATGGGGACGGCCACTTTAATCTTGGGCAGGGCCTTCTGGGGCTTTGACGGCATGACTTTGGGTTGCTTTGGAGCTTTCTCAGTCGGCACAAGAGAAGATGTTCGAGTGCGCTTTGAGGTTTGTCCAGTCGGTGGAGTTGCTTTGCCACGAACACTTGTTGGGTCCTGCCTCTGCTTGGAGCGTCTTTCCGTGCGGGGTGGAGAGTCGACCTCCTCACCACTGCTCGAGTATTCACTCTCCTCGTCTCCTCCTCCATCGGAGTGCCTGCCGTTGTTGTCATCCCCGCTCGCCTCTCCCTCCTACTCCTGCTCTCCGTTGGGCATCGAATACATCTCGGTGTAGATTTGCAAGGCAGAGAGTCGAGTGGATATCAATCGGTTTCGAGAACAAATACATGTCAGAATAAAAGACACTCGGAAGAAAAGAGTCAGACCTTGTCTGGTTGGTGGTGTTGTCGAGTGGAGGAACCCTCCTAGACCCCCTGGGGTTGTCTTTGTTGCCAGTAATACCTTGCAGCCACTGCGCCACCGTCTTCTCGTAAACTTCCTCCGGGTGGATCCGAGTGTTGTCTTCAATACCCGAATACATCCACATAGGATGGTCACAGGCTTGCAGTGGCTGGATGCATCGACTAAGGAACACCTATAGCAAGTCCATGCCAGTCACACCGTCGCGAACAAGTTGGACTACTCGCTCAACCAACATATTCACCTCCACTTTCTCAGTTGGAGTCACTCTCAAGGGAGACGGCTTCTCAACTCATCCTATGGAAAACGGGGGATGGCCAGTCGACTGACCCGGGGTCGGTTGGTCCTTACAATAGAACCAGGTCGACTGCCACCCTCTGACTGACTCGGGAAGAATCATAGCAGGGAAAGTGCTTTTATTCCTCATCTGGATCCCTAGACCTCCACATATCTAGATCACGTGTGTCCTCTCATCACTCGGATTGGCATTTTTTATAGACTGAGAACGACAGGTGAAAATGTATTTGAAGAGACCCTAGTGCGGTCGACAGCCCAGAAAGTTTTCACACATGGACACGTATGCAGCAAGGTATGTGATGGTGTGGGGAGAAAAGTGATGAAGTTGGGCTCCAAAAAAGTTCAGAAAACCCCAAAAGAAAGGATGGGGAGGAAAAGAGAAACCGCAGTCGACGTGGGTCGCAAGAAGGACACACTCACCCTCCTGCGGTCGCGGCTCGGTCTCGTCCTCCGGAAGCCGCCAAGAATCATGGGGAATCAGCCCCCCCCTCAGCTAGATCCCCCATATCTTCTCGCTGGATCATCGACCGGATCCAGTCGCCCTGGATCCAACCAGGCGGCAGGCCAGTTCTTGACGACGACCCTCCCCGGCTCGTCTTCTTTCCCTTCGCCTTTGCTGTCGCCTTCTTTGCATGCTCCAGAGCCGCCGTATTGTCCTTCCCCATTGTAGGAGGTTGAGCTCAGACTGGGCGGCGGTGCCAAGGACGGAGGCGGATGTAGTGGAGAAGCAGAGGAAGAAGGAGGGAAATGGGGCGCACTGTGCAAAGACACCGGCCCAGATGCCTTATATGGTACTATTTCCCGAGTGACTGACTTGTGGACCCAGGCAATCCTGTCAAATCCCGCAACAGCTGCGTGCTCGATATGTGGCAAAAATGGTGGCGCAAGAATCAAGGCGCCCCTGCCTAATCCGCCCCGCTTACTGCGGCTCTCTCCATCCCGCGCGCTTCCCCAGATTTCGAATCCCGCGAGATCCGGAAACAGCAGTGCAGTCGATCGCGTCGAAGATTTTATGCCATATCAGCATTCGAAGCTTATCAGCTAAGTTCACTCAACAACCTTTGAATGGCTCAAGGCGACTGGAAATGAAGTCGGAATTTTTGCATGGTTCACCAATCCAAGTAAAATGCTTCCACATGAACATTGAGTTGGAACCATCTTCAACTCCATCTCCACTCGGACCCAGAACCATTTGGGGGCTAATGACGATGACATGTACCTAGGGTAGGGCAATAGACCTGATCTAAGTACCCTCCCCAAGGACACTACCCTACAATCGAAGACATTCAAAGGACAGCAAATCCTACCGACTGAAATCACCTCAGCATGCAACTCACTCGACCATGGGTTCCGCTCGGACAACCCAAATCCATTCGACCAGGATATAATCATTCGACCACATCAGAAACCACTCGGAATACAGAAGATCTAAGGTTACCCTGGATGGCAACGGTCAGGCGTTCACTCTGAAGTCTTAAAGATCATTTATATCACTTTAATGCTGACATTACCAGTAACGTCCCCTCTTTATGGACACTGAACTCTATGTAACGGGGGATGGCTGGGGTCCTGGTGCACTCTATATAAGCCACCCCCCTCCTCTGGGACAAGGGTTTGCACCCCCTATAACTTCACGCATAATCCAATCGACCAGCCTCCGGGCACCGAGACGTAGGCCTGTTACTTCCTCTGAGAAGGGCCTGAACTCGTAAATCTTGCATGCACAACTTCATCGCAGCTAGGATCTTGCCTCCTCATACCTACCCCCATTCTAATGTCAGACTTAGAACCATGACAACCGGTGGTTCGGTCGGTCGTGGCTGGCGGCTTAGGGGGGTGCAGGTTGAAGATGAACCGCAGGCCCTCCCTAAACTACATGTGAAGTGCCTCTCTGCTACCATTGCATTCAGTTTCGACAGTAACATTCAGATTCCACAGTAAATATCAGTTTTGACAGTTAAGTTTAGAGTCAATAGTTTTTACCTCGCCTGTTGTAGTCCGGTGGCTTTTGGTGATGTAAATTTTACATCTATCAATTTTTGATAATGTATTTTTCATCATCTATTGGAGATGCTATTAGAATCCCACTTGAGATTAACGATTTCTGTCTTGTGATGCTTCAGCCTCGATGTCTTATGGCTCGTCGGAGCTGCTCCAACGACGGGACTATCCATCACAACAGAGCAGTGCCCTGGACGCTGTCTACAGATTCCTCAGATCTTCCTCCACGCCTCCGACAGCCACCTTTGCCTCAACTTCTTCAGCGACCAACCCAATGACACCGAGGTCGACACAGCTACGGCAAAGAGGTTGTACACTTGTCGCAACACTTATTATTCTACATTCATGTCGATCCATTAGGGTTATTTTGGTTCAACGGAAAAACATAGCAATAGGAAATTTTCCTTGGCACTCTACTATTCAATTATTCATGCATTTTGTTGAAAGGAATGGAGCAAAACATCCACCTGGACCTACTTTACAAAATCATATGCATGAAAACAAGACCAAGTGCATTAGTGGCAGAATAACGTTCTAACTGTACACGCTTTCATATGGTTTCACTTTATTTTGGCCATGTTTCTTTGCATTCCTCTGCTCTTCCAATCCAAAACACCCAAGTTGACATAAATCCTATGTTCACAAATGCTCTATTTCACATGTGCATTCCTATCCTATCCAGTGTTTTTCCTATCCCTGCGTTTTTAGAATCATGCAAGCCAAATGAGCCCTTACAGAATTACTTTAGTTACAGGTAGGTGTCGAATAAAACTTTGTGTGGTTTGTCCTTCTCCTGCCGCAACGTCGTGCACCTCACCTGAGCTTCTCCATTGACAAAAGCATCCACCAAACTAGACATCACGACTCCTGACCGTCTTTCGCCGCCTTAGATCTCCCTCCCTGTCGCTGACACCCACCGCAACGTCATCACTATCATCGACTCAGCAAATAAACCTGAGGAGTACACGGGTCCACAAGAGAGGTCGCACTCTTTTGTTTCTGCTTATGTTATGCATTGCTTAATATTACCTGCTACTTTATCATCATGTTCACCTCTTAGACTCCAAGTCATGTCCCAATTAATGTTCAAACTTGAGTTCTAAATTAGTTGTGGGGCACATATCGAGGCAGCAATGAATAGTATCTCTATCTCATATCCGGTTCACCTAGGGTATGCCTATGTTGTTCATCTTGGGTGGGAAACAAATAGTAAAGCAATCACCATCTATTTTTTTTAAATTAACGCAATCATCAGCCTGGTATCATTATTTTTGGATCCATCCACTGGTTGTTACCATCACTCTAGATTTCTGCATGCTCTCCTTACATAATCTCACTATATTTTTTTGTATGCATGACAGATATTGTACACAGTCATGCTGAACATGTAGAGAAAAGGAGAAGAGTTTTGCGCAGCAATACAATGTCATGCAGACATCGCACCATGGTGGGTTCAGTAAAAACCCTCCCCCTCCCCCTCTCCAGATTGTAATCCAGAGGAAGATATCTGTTCTGAGGCGGATTCAGACGCAGCTGACCACTTCTATTTACCCCCAAGGTGTTTGCTCTAACTTGGCATGATGATGTTAGTCATATCATGCATATGTTGCCTTGTAGTGCCTACTTTCGACATCATATATGTCATCTGCTTAGTTTAGACATGTTCTGTAATGCCACATGTTTAGTTTCAATATCATATATGGGAATTATGCACTCTCATGTCTTTTATCCAGCCATAATACATGTGAAATGTGCAATGCCATCCTATTTAACCAGGCATCATATATTTGAATGATATCTTGCCCATCCTTTTCTTCATTACATTTCCATTTATCGACAATGTTTGTACATTAAACTATTCTTCCTGTGAATCAGCCATTTGAGTGGGTGATGGAAAAATCTGGAGTGAAAAAAAGGCCTTCAGAGTAGACAGTGCTATCTGTCGAAGCAGATCTCTTGCTGGGTCCTGATAGCTCCTCAGAGATGGATTCAAAGATAGATGACCAATCCTGTTTCCCCACCGAGGTGTATGCTCTAACTTGGCACGGTTATACTGCTCATATCATGCATATGGTGACTTGCATTGCATAGTTTAGACATCATATACACAATATTCAACACCATGTTCTTAGTTCATACATCATATATGCGAATGCCCTCTGCTTAGCATATAAATCACATATGTGAATTAAATCATGCGATCCTGATTACTTAGATAACATGTATGTGAATTATGTCATGCGATCCTATTTAGTTAGTCATCATATCTTTAAATTATGTTATGCTATGCTATCCAGTTTAGATAGACATCATATATGTGAAATTATGTCATGCTATCTGTTTTATTTAAACAATATACATGTCAACTATTTCATGCCCTCTTTTTTCCACACTATCTATTGCATCTGTCTCTCATACAATGTATGTACATTCAACTATGTTTCCTGTTTATCAGCCATTTGAATTGGAGCGGGTGATGGCAGTATCTAGAGGAGTAAAAACATAGTCTTTAAATAAAATAGTGCTACCACTTGGTGGAGATAGCACCCTGGTTGTACATGCACGAGAACCAGCCCTACCACACATAACCCAGACTCTCGCAGATTGTACCCCTACTGCGATGGACAGAGAACGAGCTTCACCCAATCTAACACCAACCCCAGCAGATAGTAACCCAATTCCTGTTGACACAACACCATATCCACCACAGAGCTCCCAAACAAGACCAGGTAGTAAGGAAGCTCCAGTGCCCAAAGCGCCAGTACTACCACAGCGAACCCCAACTCCACCAGTTAGTACACCTATTCCTGTGGAGGAAGCACAACCAGTCATTCATAGTTTAGCATCTATCGCATTTGATGTTGTTAAATCCTATGTGCGTATATTCCCATCATGGAAATATTATACTAAAGATTAAGGAAAATGCCAGTTGCAGGTGTTTGTCCAGGAGTTATGTGTAAGTAATGTTATTCATGGTAATTACTTTGCTTTGTCCCATACATTCTACCTCCATGATGGTTATAATACAGCAAATTTTCCCATTTTTCTCTATAGAGAAGGACCGATTTGGAACTCAGGATGAGGTAACCTGTGCTGATATCTCTGCTATCTTCAAGAATGCTTGGTGGCACTATTGGAATTACCTGAAGAAAACGTACTTCACTGGCAAAGAAACTCATCAAATTCCCTTACATTCTCCTGAGACACATTTACCAGACGATGACTGGGAATGCCTTGTTCTGTACTGGTCCTGAACCAAGAATGTGGTAAGGTCTATGAACTCATTTTTTAAAGTACTATATGTTTGCGTCTTACTGTACTCTGTTCATGTAGAACTAGGGCTTAAACCTGAAGAAGAAATGTTATCATTTAAGATTCCATTGTTATCGTGCATACTGCTTTGCTCTTCTATTACTGGATTTACTCATACAAACTTGTTTCTAAATTGAACGATCCAATTGAAACTCCAATGGCATAACAGGTTGTTTACGCATGTTTCTTTAATAGGTTTGCTCTTATAAATAACTCTGTTGATTTCAATTTCAATTGTGTATACAGTTGACTTCCCATATCATGCACATTACTAGCATCACAACAGAGCCAATAGTGTTGTTGTACATGTAGACCCGTGGTACCCATCTGAAATCTTGTTGTGCCGTGTAGTTTCCCACGCTTTGTATTCTTTCAGTGCTGCTTTCTCTTGAACTGATATGATTTGAACCATGTCTCTATTTTGATTTGGCAAGACAATGCAGTGACCATAGGACCTAGATATATGTTTGCTTTTATAATGTACTACTTGACAATAGAAGACTTGGTAGTTTAATCTTCTCCACCTTACTAATGAACTGGTTCACCAAAATGAGTTTCATATACTAGTACATGCTAAACCTATTATGTGTCTGCTTGTTTCTTCTTTTAGATGCTGACAGAATATTGGGGAAGAGTGCCTTATTAAGCAATGGTAAAGGAAGTAATGCAGATAAGGTTCAGGATAGTGAGACATCCTTGTTGGTCTCCAACGAAGCTGATAAAACAGCGAAGGAAAACTATCTTGAAGACAGTGACACAACCCCAAAGTCCTGTCTTGGTTTACTATTCGAGTTACTGGCCACTACCGCTTGCACAAGCTATTCAAACTCACTATCTGAATCAGTTCGGCTTCTTGAGTCTCAACTACAAGCTGAAAGACATCGATCAGCTATGCTGCGACAAGAAACAGAAGGACTGTGGAAGTCCCTGGAGCATTCAGATGCATACTGGTGCAACATCAAGCGTTGGAGGATTTTAGCGCCAAACAGGACAAAGCTAATAAGATTGCTAAGCTTATTGCCAGCATGGTGGATACCCAGGATAACGTTTCTTGAGCTCTTCTGAAGTTGTTTTAGTTATGGACTTGTTTTGCTGCCGCGTTTATTTGCACTGGTGGCCAATTTTGACGGCCAGTGTATGTAATATGCTACTTTGTTCCCTATATTTGCACTGGTGGCAAACTTTGATGCCCAGTGGATGTAATATGTGTAATAGCTGTAATAGGCTAGCGTTGGTTGTTTGCTTATTTATTTCCTTATTGTCTTGTTTAGTTGTTTGCTTGTAGTCACTGCAGTTCGTTTTCCATGTTTTTCTAGTGGCCACAATAACCTATTTTTGGTAACTAGGCAACAATAACCATGGCAACACATGGGCCGTAGGATCCATGGGCCTCCTGTAGGTCGTAGGATCCATGGGCCTCCTACGGGCCGTAGGATCCATGGGCCTTCTACGGGTCATAGGATCCATGGCCTTTCTACGGGCCGTATGATCCATGGGCCTTCTACGGGCCATAGAATCCATTGGCCTTCTACGGGCCGTAGGATCTATGGGCCTTCTACGGGGTGTATAATCATTTCGCCAAACTTGGGTTGTATTATTCATGGACCATAACGGGCCGTTAATAGGCCGTATTTGATAATGCTATGAAAACAACCCAACAAGTTAACGGGCCACAAACGGGCCGAATGTAACCACGGGTTGAATTTGGCCCACAAACGGAACATGCCGGTAATAGATCGTAACTAACCGAATTCTACAAATGAGCCCAAGAATAAATGGGCCCTTAGAAGGCCAAAACTTAACACGGGCTGGAAACGGCCGACGGAATAATGGGCAGTTAATGGGTATAAAGCGATACATTGTTCATTATGGGCCAGTTTCATCTCGGGCCGAGAGTTACAAAGGGCCTCATATGGGCCGAAATACATCATGTGCTATACATGGTCCGGAAGTTACAACGGGCTGGAATCATATTGGACGGCCCAGATGAAGCTACTGGGCTTAATTCAGATAGGCCATAACGGGCCATGAGTTAGCGGGCCGTAAATGGGCTATATACGAAGAGGCCGTTAACAGGCTTTCCATGGGCCGGCCCGTTACCTTTTGACTAAGTCAAATGGGTCGGCCTTTTCACCGGAATGTGCCTCTATTGGGCCGTGCCACCTGTCGATGTATCATAGGCGCCTCATGTCCAATGAGTGGATGACATCTGTACCAGTGGTGAGCCAACACGTCTTTCCTCCAACCAATGAGAATTTTACACGTGGAAAATCCCCATTGGTCAGGGATGTTAACGGGTTATCGGGTCCAAAACCAGACCCGATAGCTTAACGACGAGCTGTTATGGTGGATGCCATGTGTCGGTTACCCTTCACGAAAACACTTCCATGACACGCCATTTATCATCATGGAAGTGGACACTTCAGTGATGATAATTTTGGTAATGTCATGGAACACTTCTACGACAACACAGGTATGGCTATCTTGATTCTTTCATAAAATTGTCATGGATGTACATGCATGACAGAAAACATGACCTACTGTGACAAACATGTATCATCACGGAAGTGTATTTTTTTCATAGTGCAACAGATTTCGACAGTGCCCTATTTAACGTGAATGCAGCTGTCTCTAATGTGTAACCCCAAAACGATAGTGGCAAATTCGTAAGAGAAATCATAGATCGCATCATATCTAATAAAGTACGGCTATGACGTTCGGACACACCATTACGCTGTGGTGTTCCAGGTGGCATGAGTTGTGAAACTATTCCACATTGTTTTAAATGAAGGCCAAACTCGTAACTCAAATATTCGCCTCCATGATCAGATCGTAGAACTTTATTTTCTTGTTACGATGATTCTCTACTTCACTCTGAAATTCTTTGAATTTTTCAAATGTTTCAGACTTGTGTTTCATTAAGTAGGTATACCCATATCTGCTCAAATCATCTGTGAAGATCAAAAAATAATGATACCCGCCGCGAGCCTCAACACTCATCGGACCGCATACATCACTATGTATTATTCCGAATAAGTCAGTGGCTCGCTCCATTGTTCCAGAGAACGGAGTTTAAGTCATCTTGCCCATGAGACATAATTCTCAAGTATCAAATGATTCATAATCAAGTGATTCCAAAAATTCATCCGTATGGAGTTTCTTCATGCGCTTTACAACAATATGACTGATACGTCCATTTTGCATCATGTTTTCTTACTATTAGTTATAATGCTTTTATCCATAACAATGCTTTTTGGAGTAATTCTAATGCCTTTTCTCTCATAATTTGCAAGGAACACACTAAGAGGGAGAATTCAGGCCACCTATTCTACACAACTCCAAATGAGCTGAAACTTTACGGAGATTTTTTATGGATTATTTGAGAAATACTGGAGCCAATAAACACCAGAGGGGGGCCACTAGGTGGGCACAACCCACCTGGGCGCACCAGGCCCCCCAGGCGCGCCCTGGTGGGTTGTGGCCCCCTCGGCCCACCTCCGGTGCCCATCTTCTGGTATATAAGTGGTTTTGAACTAGAAAAAAAAGGAGGACTTTCGAGATGAAGAGCCGCCGCCTCGAGGCGAACTTGGGCAGGAGCACTTTTGCCCTCCTGCAGAGCGATTCCACCAGGGGAACATCCCTCTCGGAGGGGGAAATCATTGTCATCATCACCACCAACAAATATACCGTCTTGGGGAGGTAAATCTCCATCAACATCTTCAACGACACCATCTCCTCTCTGTCGGCGTTCTGGGAACGGGGGTCCCCAGACTTGCCTGCCTGCGGCGTCGCTCAAGGGAGGCCCAGCATGGCCCATCTTCATCAACACAAGACCCAAGACCCTCGCGAGGGGCCAAGCCTCGCGAGGCGGACGACACGGAGCTTCCTCAGGCACGGCCTCGTCAGGCTGGCTCGCGAGGAGGCGGAGAGATCAAGGCGGGGTACCTCGCAAGGTGCCCGTGACGCAAGCCATGATGACTCAGGGCGCCAGGCGGGTGCCAGCGCGCGCAGCGTCCTTCTTTCCTCTTTGGTGCAAAGGGGGCAAGCGCAGCCGCGGAGTACCGAGGCATCAGGCAAAGGTTGCCATTTCGGTGCAACGAGACCAAGACTAGGAGGACTACGAGACGGAGGTCACCGTGGAGCCCAAGACGGCGTCATCACCAGAGCTTTGCGCAGACGAAGACTGCTTTTGCCAGGATAGTTGATACTCGCTGTCCCCCTTCAAATTAGCCCGCCATTGTTGGCTCCCTTCCCGCTCAATATTTGGGAAGAGGACCAGGGCCTCTATAAATAGGACCAGCCACCCGCATAGCAAGGGGGTTCGGGGGGTTCGTTCGGATGGTCGACAAGTGAGAACAAAGCATAGAGAGTGAGTGAGAGAGAGAGAAGGGTGACCGAACTCCTCCTAGCAGTTCATCCCCCCAGCCAAGAACAGAACCTCGCGAGGCTGTTCTTCCTTGTATTGTTATCATCATCAGCCCAGGAGGCAATCCACCAACCACACACTGGAGTAGGGTATTACACCACAACGGTGGCCCGAACCAGTATAAATCTTGCGTCCCTTGTGCAGTTCTTTTAGTAATTTAGATCTTTGCGAGACGGGGAGGTAGAAGGCGTAATCTCCGCGCGCACCCTATTGTTCGAACCTTAAGGGTCTACCGGAACCCGAAATCCGACATTTGGCGCGCCAGGTAGGGGTGCGCCGAAATTCGTCTTCCACCACTCCGCGCCCCGTTGCGTCGTCATCACCATGCCCGGCGACCAGGAGGGCAACCCCGACCCATGGGCTGCGTGGCCCGACCGCGTGGAACCGCTTGCCTCGGGCGACCCCGTGCCCCAGGCAGCTCGCGGTCCGCAGGGCGCTGCGGGCCGTGGGCGACGCGGACAGACTTCGGCAACTCTTACGCCGCGGCAGGCACGGTCGGCAGTAAGGGCCTCCAATCACGTCGCGACCACGACACCCTACACCCGCCGGGAGCAGGCGAACTCGAGGGCCGTGCTCATGGTGGCCCGAGAGCTGCTGCGGTGCAGACTGCTGGAGGGCGGCCACGACGTGCTGCTGGAGCGAGTGGCGGAGCTCCTGGGCTTCGCCGCCTAGGGGGCTCACCCCTTCTCCACCCAGCTCCCATCTCAAGCCCAGGGCGACCCGCGCGGGGGCTCCGCGCGCGCCTGCGGGCTCCAAGGCTACTCCGACGCCAGCGAAGCTGTCAGCACCGGACCGGCGGCGGCGTTGCCCCGCCCCCGGCCCGCGAAGAAGAAGGACTCAACGCGACCCGCGGCCCCGGTGGGCGGCCGCGTTGCCACCCCGCAGTAGGCATGACAGGTGGGACCGCGTGGCATGCGGGGCATCACGGCGTGGCACTCGGGATGACGGCGATGGAGGAATACGTGCCCCTCATGATGGACCAAGGACACCCTCACGAGAACGGACAAGGCTCGCTCCTCGGCCCAAGCTGGGGGGACGAGGCAATGGAAGCTGAGCCTTTCCAGGAGCCCTGGGACGGACCCGTTGGCCACGCTGGAGGCAACAATTATCGGGCACCGCTAACTCTTCAGGAGCAGGTATACACTAACCATGGATCGCAGGAGGTGCAGGTCGCCGCCGCAAGCAGCTGTCTCGCTCCCACAGTCTCCTACCCCTCGGGAGGAGGGCGCAGGGGGCTGCAGGAGAGGGGCCGAGATCCGACATCACCACCGCGGCGTTCGGAGCAAGGAGTTCTCAGGAGGTAGGCCCTCTGCTGGGGAGGTGCCTCAGGGCCTACCCCTGGCAGAGGACCCGTGGTCGTCGGGGGAACCGCTGGCGACCGCTCTACCCCATCGGGCGGCTTCCTGGGTTCCGGTCGTTGCTGATGGCACTAGAGTGTGGCGCAAGGCGGGGCCCTCGTCTGGCGATATGAAGCAAGGCCAGTACCTGTGAAGAAGGCCCGGTGCCTGTGAAGCTCGCCGCCCCGTGACACTCTCACGTAATAATGAGTGGGGCTGTACACGCCCCAGAGTCTCAGGGGTGCCGGCCTCAGGCCCTGGGGCTCCCTCCCACGCCTAGTGGATAGCACTTAGCTCCGCGCTGGTGAGAAGGTCCAAGACTAGATTAGGTGCCGGACGCGGCCTTTTGTCTGCTTTTCATTGCCTTTCCCTTTGGCTGTAGCTTTTCCCCCGCTGGATTTAAGTTGGATTCGAATTTGAGATTTCCGTGTGTTCGGGGAAGGGGTGCTTATTCTCGCTCAAGCCATTTCTCGCGTTCTGGTTACCGCTTTGCCAAAGCTGCCTCCCCTCGCGAGTCCGGTCAGGCCTGGCTCGTGCGCAACCCAAATTGCTGTTGTTGCTCCCTCTCGGGAGAATCTTTGGGTGCCTGCGGAGGTTGCCCTGTTTGGAAAAGGCCCAGAGCCTGTGAAGCAAGGCGAGTGCCTGTGAAGCTATCGCGTTTTGGAAAACGCCCAGAGCTTGTGAAGCAAGGCGAGTGCCTGTGAAGCTATCGCGTTTTGGAAAAGGCCCAGAGCCTGTGAAGCAAGGCGAGTGCCTGTGAAGCTATCACGTTTTGGAAAAGGCCCAGAGCCTGTGAAGCAAGGCGAGTGCCTGTGAAGCTATCGCATTTTGGAAAAGGCTCAGAGCCTGTGAAGCAAGGCGAGTGCCTATGAAGCTATCGCGTTTTGGAAAAGGCCCAGAGCCTGTGAAGCTATCGCGTTTTGGAAAAGGCCTAGAGCCTGTGAAGCAAGGCGAGTGCCTGAGAGGCTCTCGCGTTCAGGAAAAGGCCCAGAGCCTGTGAAGAAGGCCAACGCTTGTGAAGCTCCCCGCCAGCGACACTCTCGTATCCAACGGATTCAACTAAAGAACACCAAGGGCGTCACGCCCTCCCACAGGCTGCTTCGGGGCTTGCGCGAAACAAAGGTAAACCTGCCAACCGCCCGGCGCAGGCGCTCGTGCTATATGACAAGTACTGATACGACGAACACAGGTTCTACATGAGGGCCTTCCCCTCCCAAAATGCTCTCACAGCCATCAGGTCAAAAACCTGAGTTCTATTCATGCAGGATAAAAAAGACAGGAGCGATACACACTCAGTCGGACCAATCCCCCAATGCGTCCCCGGAAGCACCTCCTGAGCCTTCGCTGGGGTCGCCGAATTCGCCATCGTCGTCTGCGTCGCTGCCAGTGGGGTCAGGGCCGCTCGCCGCGCCGCCCTCGTCAGCACCCACGATCACGTCCTCGTCGTCCAAAGCGAAGGCCCTGACAAGGGCGTCCATGTTATCTTCCACCCAGTGCGCCAGGTCACCTCGGACGGCCTGGGGAACTGGGGCGATGACAGCGTCAAAATCGAAGTGGGAATCCATGTTCAGGAGATGGCTGAAGACACGGGAGAAGGCGCGCCCGAGCAGCGCGCGGCTCCTCTCTTCCACCAACCTATCGGCCCTTGCCGAACGCGCCTCCACTTGCGTCACCACGGCAGTGAAGAACTGAAGGTTGCCAGCAAAGTTGGCTGTGTGCGGCTTGCCAACAGCCGCCTCACAGATGTTGCCCAAGGCCCCGCTAGCTCTCTCCCGGAGCGTGGCGAGCATGGGATCGTGCACGTGCTCCAGGACCTGCCGCTGACATATCTCATTCGCGTTCTGGCGCGCGACGCCCTCTGCCTCCTCCACCCACTGGCGAAGACGGAGCATCTCGGCGTGGGAGGCGGCTAACTCCCCTTGCGCTACCTCAAGGGCGGCCCGGGAGGCATCAGCCAGCCGCGTCGCCTCCTCCCGCTTGACCCTCAAGGCTGTGGTCCTCCCTTTAGCTTCGACCCGGATCAACTCCAGTCTCTTCTCGAACTCGCGCTCGAGGTCTTGGCGCGCCATCACCACCCGACGACCGACCTCCTCCAGGACGCAAGCCTCCCGTGCGGCGACATCGTCCTCCGCCTGCGTCACCAAGCGCTCCCTCGTCTCCAGCCGCTCATACTCGCGAGTGTGTTCGGCAGCTTCCAGCGTCAACGCTTCTTCGCGCCTCTGGAGCTCGGCTGGGTCGCCGGAGGCCACCCGCATCGACATAAGGGCCAGCTCGCGCAGCTCCACTTGCTCCTCCAGTGAGTGGCACCGGGCCAGGAGCTCACGGGCCCGCTCCTCCGCCGCCTCTCGCCATAGGTCAGCTCTCCGGGCCTCCTCGGTGGCCTGGGATCGGGCCACTCGAGAGGCCTCCAGCGACGCCTTCGCCTCTTCATCGTCAAGATCACGCTGACGACGCGTGAGGGCGATGGCGGCCTCCAGCTCGCGCCTCCCTGCAGCCAGGCGCAGGCCCTCAGCCTCCAGGCGCGCGTCTTCGTCAGCAAGCTCCTCCCCAAGCAAGTTCACCGCGTCAGTCGCTCTTCGAAGGAACCCTTGGCGGCGAGCGCGGCGCTCCCGGGCGCGCTCAAGCACGTCTTCCACACCATCATCCGCCCCAAGCAAGTGCCGGGGGCCGCGAATCATCGTTCCCCGGGCAGGGGGCTGGGGGCTGGCACCCTCGCAGCGGCCGGGCGCGCCGCACCAGAAGCCCAGCCTGGAGCCAGCCCGTCCCCAGATGAAGGGCGCAGGGGGCGCCTCAACCAGTCGCAGTCCACGACCAGATGAGAAGCCCACGGCAGACTGGCTATTCCCCGAGAGGGCTCACAAAGGAAAATCGCGGGGAATGAAGGGCCGCGATGCACCTCGGGATGGTCCACCCCTTCAGACGCCCTCACCACAAGGGCAGAGCTGCTCGGAGCATTTGAGGACGGTAGAGGGGGCGAAGCCAAAGGAGGCGGCACCTCTGCTACTTCCGCGAGCTCAGCCGGAAGGGGCCTGCGGAGCAAGGATCAGTGAAAGCAACAAGAGGATCAGGAGCCAGAGAGGAAGAAGGCTTACTCGTCAGTGGCGAAGTACTTCCTGCGCTTCAGCACGCGACAAGGGAAGTCATCGCCCAGGGCCTCCCTTTTCCTCCGGAGGGCCTCAAAGTCCACGCGGAAGCGGCCCAAGAGAAGAGCGCAAGGATCAACCTGCCGCGAGGACGGAGCATCAGAGCGGTCCGTGTCAGGGGCGCCTGCCTGGCGCGTGCCGTCCATCACCTCGCCAGAAGACGCGGCTGGGGCCTTCAGGACCTCAGCCCTGGGCGCTGGGAGCGGTTGCTTGCCAACTTCAACCGCAACGGCACGGGTCCCAGGAGCTGTCCCCTCGCGAGCATCACCCGGCGCTGCCACCTCATCAGGAGCCCCCTCGGCCCCCGGCGCCTCCTGCCTCCCTGCTCCGCCACTCGAGGAGGAGTCACCTTGGCCGATTGGAAGGGCAGTCACCACCATTGGATTCTCACAAGGTCCTTGGAGGCCGGCGGGGTGCAACCCCCACTCATCAAAGACGGGCATCTGCTTCACGAAGTCGGCCCTGCTCTGGCAGAGATACAGCAAGGCCCCTCCCTGCCAGACGTTGCCGGGGTTGGGGTCCCCGGCCAAGGTTAAGAGTGTCGATTTTAGCACTGCGGGAGCCAGGTCCTCTTCCTGGAGCCTCATGCTATCCTCGCGCCCACGGAAGGCCCACATCCGGCGAGAGTGGCGTTGAAGGGGAGCAACACGGCATAACAGAAACTCCTTCACCACCTTGGGCGTCGTCACGCCGAGCTTCCTCGGGAGCGTGAAGCGGCTCCAGACAAAGACGAGCCGAGGGCTCTTGAGCGTCTCCTGGCCCCAACCTGAATTGGGGGCAGCAGGCGAGGTCAGCTCCGATAGCAGGGGCTGGGCACCCCTGCGTCCACGTACAACCACCGCTTGCGGAACCCAACCGCGGGCAGGGGGAGTATGAAGTCAATCCCAGAGGCCTCGGTCTCAGGCTCGGCAGCAAAGCTCGCGCACGCCCAGCATTGGGAAGGGTCGACAAGGCGTAGCGAGAAGAAGTGGCGCAGCAAGGCAACCAAAGGAGGGATGCCCACCATGGCTTCGCAAATGAAGGCGAAGACCGAAAGGAGGGTGATGGACTCGGGACTTAGATGCATCATGTGGATCTGATAATGGGAGAGCACGGCATTGAAGAAATCAGAGAAGGGGGGAAGTAGACCTACCCACAAGGCGTCGGTAAAACATGGGACCTCGGTTGCTATCCTGTCGATGGAGAAGTGGGACGCGGGCCAGGCCGTCGTCCTCCCGCACTCATTGAACACGGTGGCCAGAGCCAAGCTGCCCCTGCCCAAGCACTCTTGATTGAGTACGGTCGACTGGCCGACGGCGGGGGCCACCGATGGCAGCGCACAAGACGGAGGCATGGGTTTCTCCCCTCTCACCTTCCTCGTCGGAGTCATGGCGATGGGAAGGAGGGGAAAGATTCGAGATTGGATTGGAGGCGGGAGCAGCGTTCGAAGGAAGGAAGAACAGGGGACGCTCGAGCAACAGGAAGGGGAGCGGCTATGTGCAACTACAAGTCCGCCTAGCAGGGCGCAGAATAAGGGGGCGTGGGGGGGGACAATGCCGCCCCCGTCCCATCAACTGCCACGCGGTGCCCAAGGCCGCAGGCTGTTAGGGCCCGCGGCGCTTCGCCCTTGCCCTTTCGCCTCTCGGCACGGCCAAGTCCGGGCGCGCCTTGGGCCCGGGAGCTACTATCGGCGTTCTAGGAACGGGGGTCCCCAGACTTGCCTGCCTGCGGCCTGCGGCGTGGCTCAAGGGAGGCCCAGCATGGCCCATCTTCATCAACACAAGACTCAAGACCCTCGCGAGGGGCCAAGCCTCGCGAGGCGAACGACACGGAGCTTCCTCTGGCACGGCCTCGTCAGGCTGGCTCGCGAGGAGGCGGAGAGATCAAGGCGGGGTACCTCGCAAGGTGCCCGTGACGCAAGCCATGACGACTCAGGGCGCCAGGCGGGTGCCAGCACGCGCAGCGTCCTTCTTTCCTCTTTGGTGCAAAGGGGGCAAGCACAACCGCAGAGTACCGAGGCATCAGGCAAAGATTGCCATTTTGGTGCAATGAGACCAAGACCAGGAGGACTACGAGACGGAGGTCACCATGGAGCCCAGGACGGCGTCATCACCAGAGCTTTGCGCAGGCGAAGACTGCTTTTGCCAGGATAGTTGATACTCGCTGTCCCCCTTCAAATTAGCCCGCCATTGTTGGCTCCCTTCCCGCTCAATATTTGGGAAGAGGACCAGGGCCTCTATAAATAGGACCACCCACCCGCATAGCAAGGGGGTTCGGGGGGGTTCGTTCGGACGGACGGCAAGTGAGAGCAAAGCAGAGAGAGTGAGTGAGAGAGAGAGAAGGGTGACCGAACTCCTCCTAGCAGTTCATCCCCCCTGCCAAGAATAGACCCTCGCGAGGCTGTTCTTCCTTGTATTGTTATCATCATCAGCCCCAGGAGGCAATCCACCAACCACACACTGGAGTAGGGTATTACACCACAACGGTGGCCCGAACCAGTATAAATCTTGCGTCCCTTGTGCAGTTCTTTTAGTAGTTTAGATCTTTGCGAGATGGGGAGGTAGAAGGCATAATCTCCGCACGCACCCCAGTGTTCGAACCTTAAGGGTCTGCCGGAACCCGAAATCCGACACTCTCAAACCCTAGTTCATCTCTTGTGTTCAATCTTGTTACCGGAACTATAGATTGGTAATTGTGGGTGACTAGTAGTGTTGATTACATCTTGTAGTTGATTACTATATGGTTTATTTGGTGGAAGATTATATGTTCAGATCCATTAAGCTACTTAATACCCCTCTGATCTTGAGCATGATTATTATTTGTGAGTAGTTACTTTTGTTCTGGAGGTCACGGGAGAAATCATGTTGCAAGTAATTATGTGAACTTGATATGTGTTCGATATTCTGATAGTATGTATGTTGTTATTCCCTTAGTGGTGTCATGTGAATGTCGACTACATGACACTTCACCATATTTGGGCCTAAGGGAATGCATTGTGGAGTAGCAATTAAATGGTGGGTTGCGAGAGTGACAGAAGCTTAAACCCCAGTTTATGCGCTATTCCGTAAGGGACCGATTGGATCCAAATGTTTAATGATATGGTTAGAATTTATTCGTAATACTTTTCTCGTAGTTGCAGATGCTTGCGGGAGGGTTAATCATAAGTAGGAGGTTTGTTCAAGTAAGAACAGCACCTAAGCACCGGTCCACCCACATATCAAATTATCAAAGTAGCGAACACAAATCGAACCAACATGATGAAAGTGACTAGATGAAATTCCCGTGTACCCTCAAGAATGCCTTGCTTATCATAAGAGACCGTTTTGGCATGTCCTTTGCCTCAAAAGGATTGGGCTACCTTGCTGCAATTTTTTTACTATTATCGTTACTTGCTCGTTACAAATTATCTTGCTATCAAACTACTCGCTACTTACAATTTCAGCACTTGCAGACAATACCTTACTGGAAACTACTTGTCATTTCCTTCTGCTCCTCGTTGGGTTCAACACTCTTACTTATCGAAAAGAGCTAAAATTGATACCCTATACTTGTGGGTCATCAAGGCTATTTTCTAGCGTCGTTTCCAAGGAGTGAAGCGCCTTTAGTAAGTGGAATTTGGTAAGGAAACATTTATATAGTGTGCTGAAATTTATTGTCACTTGTTACTATGGAAAACAATCCTTTGAGGGGTTTGTTCGGGGTATCTTCACCTCGTCCGGAACCACAATTAGCTACCCCTCAACCTACTGCACCTACTGAAAATATTGAATGTGAAATTCCTTCGGGTATGATAGAACAACTGCTAGCTTATCCTTATGCAGGAGATGGAAACGAACATCCTGATATGCACTTGATATATGTGGAACAAATTTGTGGATTGTTTAAGCTTGCAGGTTTACCCAGGGATGAAGTGATGAAAAAGGTTTTCCCTTTATCTTTGAAGGGAAAAGCATTGGCATGGTATAGGCTATGTGATGATATTGGATCATGGAATTAGAATCGTATGAAATTGGAGTTCCACCAAAAAAATTATCCTATGCATCTAGTTCATCGTGATCGGAATTATATATATAATTCTTGGCCTCGTGAAGGAGAAAGTGTCGCTCTAGCTTGGGGGAGGCTTAAGTCAATGTTATATTCATGCCCCAACCATGAGCTCTCAAGAGAAATTATTATCCAGAATTTTTATGCTCGGCTTTCTCGTAATGATCAAAGCATGCTTGATACTTCTTGTGTTGGTTCATTTATGAAGAAGACTATTGAATTACAATGGGATCTTTTGGAAAGAATTAAATGCAACTCTGAAGATTGGGAACTCAACGAAGCTAAAGAGTCAGGTATTAAACTTAAGTATGATTGTGTTAAATCCTTTATGGATACCGATGCTTTTGAAAAGTTTAGCACTAAATATGGACTTGACTCTGAGATAGTAGCCTCCTTTTGTGAATCATTTGCTACTCATGTTGAACTCCCTAAGCAGAAGTGGTTTAAATATCACCCACCTATTAAATAAGAAACTAAAGAACTAGTACTAGTCAAAGAAGAAACTATACTTTATAATGTTGATCCAGTTATTCCTTCTGCTTATATTGAGAAACCACCTTTCCCTGTTAGGATTAAGGAACATGCTAAAGTCTCAACTGTGGTTAACAAAAGCTATATTAGAACACCTAAACCTAATGAACAAATTAAAGTTGTACCTAGTATTCCTATGGTTAAAGATCTCCTAGAAGAAGATATGGATGGGCATGTTATTTACTTCTGTGAAGAAGCTGCTAGAATTGCTAAACCTGATAAAAGAGATAAACATAGACCCGTTGTTGGCATGCCTGTTATTTCAGTTAAAATAGGAGATCACTGTTATCATGGTTTATGTGACATGGGTGCTAGTGTGAGTGCTATTCCTTACACTTTATATGAAGAAATTATGAAACATATAGCACCTGCTAAGATAGAAGAAATAGATGCTACTATTAAAGTTGCAAACAGAGATACCATATCACCAGTTGGGATTATTAGATATGTTGAAGTCTTGTGTGGGAAAATAAAATACCCTGCTGATTTTCTTGTTCTTGGTTCCCCACAAGATGACTTTTGTGAAGGAAATATGCCCTAGAGGCAATAATAAAGTTGTTATCTATATTTCCTCATATCATGATAAATGTTTATTATTCATGCTATAATTGTATTAACCGGAAACTTAGATATGTGTGAATACATAGACAAACAGAGTGTCACTAGTATGCCTCTACTTGACTAGCTCGTTAATCAAAGATTTCTAAGTTTCCTAGCCATGGACAACAGTTGTCATTTGATGAACGGGATCACATCATTAAAGAATGATGTGATTGACTTGACCCATCTGTTAGCTTAGCATTATGATCATTTAGTTTATTGCTATTGCTTTCTTCATAACTTATACATGTTCCTATGACTAGGAGATTATGCAACTCCCGAATACCGGAGGAACACTTAGTGTGTTATCAAACGTCACAACGTAATTGGGTGATTATAAAGATGATCTACAGGTGTCTCCGATGGTGTTTGTTGAATTGGCGTAGATCGAGATTAGGATTTGTCACTCTGATTGTCAGAGAGGTATCTCTGGGCCCTCTCGGTAATGCACATCACTATAAGCCTTGCAAGCAATGTGATTAATGCGTTAGTTGTGGGATGATGCATTACGGAATGAGTAAAGAGACTTGCCGGTAATTAGATTGGACTAGGTATTGAGATACCGACGATCAAATCTCGGGCAAGTAACATACCGATGACAAAGGGAACAACATATGTTGTTATGCGGTTTGACCGATAAAGATCTTCGTAGAATATGTAGGAACCAATATGAGCATCTAGCTTCCGCTATTTGTTATTGACCGGAAGTGAGTCTCGGTCATGTCTACATAGTTCTCGAACCCGTAGGGTCCGCACTCTTAACGTTCGATGACGATCGGTATTATGCGTTTATATGTTTTGATGTACCCAAGGTAGTTCGGAGTCCCAAATGTGATCACAGACATGATGAGGAGCCTCGAAATGTTCGATACATAAAGATCGGTATATTGGAAGGCTATGTTTGGACATCAGAATGGTTCCGGATGAGTTCGGGCATTTATCGGAGTACCGAGGGGTTACCGGAACCCCCGGAGAGTCAATGGGCCTTATTGGGCCTTAGTGGAGGACGCCCCCCCCCCAGCCCAATCCGAATTAGGTGGGGGCGGGCCCCCTTTCCTTCCCTCTCTCTCCCTCTTCCTTCTTCTCCTACTCCAACTACGGAAGGGGGGAAACCTACTCCTACTGGGAGTAGGACTCCCCCTTGGGCGCGCCATAGAGAGGGTCGTCCCTCCCCTCCTTTATATACGGGGGAGGGGGTCACCCCATAGACACACAAGTTGACAGTTGTCTTAGCCATGTGCGGTGCCCCCCTCCACAGATTTCCACCTCGGTCATATCGCTGTAGTGCTTAGGCGAAGCCCTGCGTCGGTAACTTCATCATCACCGTCATCACGCCGTCATGCTGAGAAACTCTCCCTCGGCCTTAGATGGATCAAGAGTACAAGGGATGTCACCAAGCTGAACGTGTGCAGATCCAGGAGGTGCCATGCGTTCGGTACTTGGATCAGTTCGATCACGAAGACGTTCGACTACATCAACCGCGTTACTAAACGTTTCCTCTTTCGGGCTACGAGGATACGTGGACACGCTCTCCTCGCTCATTGCTATGCATCACCTAGATGGATCTTGTGTGTGCGTAGGAAATTTTTCGAAATACTACGTTCCCCAACAGTGGCATCCGAGCCAGGTTTATGCATAGATGTTATATGCAGAAGTAGAACACAAAGGAGTTGTGGGCGTGGATATATACATATTGCTTGTCGTCACTAGTTGATTCTTGATTCAGCGATATTGTTGAATGAAGCGGCTCAAACCGACATTACACGTACGCTTACGCGAGACTGGTTCTACCGACGTGCTTCACACACAGGTGGCTAGTGGGTGCCCGTTTCTCCAACTGTAGTTGAATCAGTTTCAATGAACAGGGTTCTTTCTGAAGATCAAAAAGCAATCATCATACTACGTTGTGGTTTTGATGCGTAGGTAAGAACGGTTCTTGCTAGAAGCCTGTAGCAGCCACGTAAAACTTGCAAAAACAAAGTAGAGGATGTCTAACTTGTTTTTGCAGGGCATGTTGTGATGTGATATGGTCAAGACGTGATTATATAAATTGTTGTATGAGATGATCATGTTTTGTAACACAGTTATCGGCAACTGGCAGGAGCCATATGGTTGTCACTTTATTGTATGAAATGCAATCGCCATGTAATTGCTTTACTTTATCACTAAGCGGTAGTGATAGTCGTGGAAGCAATAGTTGACGAGACGACAACGATGCTTTGATGGAGATCAAGGTGTCAAGCCGGTGACGATGGTGCTCATGACGGTGCTTTGGAGATGGAGATCAAAAGGCACAAGATGATGATGGCCATACCATATCACTTATTTGATTGGATGTGATGTTTATCCTTTATGCATCTTATTTTGCTTAGTTCAGCGGTAGCATTATAAGATGATCTCTCACTAAATTTCAAGGTATAAGTCTTCTCCCTGAGTATGCACCGTTGCTATAGTTCGTCGTGCCGAGACACCACGTGATGATCGGGTGTGATAAGCTCTACGTTCACATACAATGGGTGCAAGCCAGTTTTGCACACGCAGAATACTCAGGTTAAACTTGATGAGTATGCAGATATGGCCTCGGAACACTGAGACTGAAAGGTCGAGCGTGAATCATATAGTAGATATGATCAACATAGTGATGTTCACCATTGAAAACTACTCCATCTCACGTGATGATCGGACATGGTTTAGTTGATATGGATCACGTGATCACTTAGATGATTAGAGGGATGTCTATCAAAGTTGGAGTTCTTAAGTAATATGATTAATTGAACTTTAATTTATCATGAACTTAGTACCTGATAGTATTTTGCATGTCTATGTTGTTGTAGATAAATGGACCGTGTTGTTGTTCCGTTGAATTTTAATGCGTTCCTAGAGAAAGCTAAGTTGCAAGATGATGGTAGCAATTACATGGACTGGGTCTGTAACTTGAGGATTATCCTCATTGCTGCATAGAAGAATTACGTCCTGGAAGCACCGTTGGGTGCCAAACCCACTGTAGGAGCAACACCAGATGTTATGAACACCTAGCAGAGCAAAGCTGATGACTACTCGATAGTTCAGTGTGCCATGCTTTACGGCTTAGAACCGGGACTTCAACATCATTTTGAACGTCGTGGAACATATGAGATGTTCCAGGAGTTGAAGTTAATATTTCAAGCAAATGCCCAGATTGAGAGATATGAAGTCTCCAATAAGTTCTACAGCTGCAAAATGGAGGAGAATAGTTCTGTCAGTGAACATATACTGAGAATGTTTGGGTACCACAACTACTTGACTCAGCTGGGAGTTAGTCTTCCTGATGATAGTGTCATTGATAGAGTTCTTCAATCACTGCCACCAAGCTACAAGAGCTTCGTGATGAACTATAATATGCAAGGGATGGATAAGAAAATTCCCGAGCTCTTCACAATGCTAAAGGCTGCGGAGGTAGAAATCAAGAAGGAGCATCAAGTGTTGATGGTCAACAAGACCACCAATTTCAAGAAGAAGGGCAAAGGGAAGAAGGGGAACTTCAAGAAGAACAGCAAGCAAGTTGTTGCTCAAGTGAAGAAGCCCAAGTCTGGACCTAAGCCTGAGACTGAGTGCTTCTACTCCAAAGGGACTAGTCACTGGAAGCAGAACTGCCCCAAGTATTTGGCGGATAAGAAGGATGGCAAAGTGAAAGTTATATTTGATATACATGTTATTGATGTGTACCTTACTAATGCTCGCAGTAGCGCATGGGTATTTGATACTGGTTCTATTGCTAATATTTGCAACCCGAAATAGGGGCTACGGATTAAGTGAAGATTGGCTAAGGACAAGGTGACGATGCGCGTGGGAAATGGTTCCAAAGTCGATGTGATCGCCGTCGGCACGCTGCCTCTACATCTACCTTCGGGGTTAGTTTTAGACCTGAATAATTGTTATTTGGTGCCAGCGTTAAGCATGGACATTATATCTGGATCTTGTTTAATGAGAGATGGTTATTCATTTAAATCAGAGAATAATGGTTGTTCTATTTATATGAATAATATCTTTTATGGTCATCCACCCTTGATGAGTGGTCTATTTTTACTAAATCTTGATAGTAGTGATACACATGTTCATAGTATTGAAGCCAAAAGATATAAGGTTAATAATGATAGTGCAACTTATTTGTGGCACTGGCATTTAGGTCATATTGGTGTAAACCGCATGAAGAAACTCCATGTTGATGGTCTTTTGGAATCACTTGATTAAGAATCACTTGATGCTTGCGAACCATTCCTCATGGGCAAGATGACTAAGACTCCATTCTCCAGAACAATGGAGCAAGCAACAGACTTGTTGGAAATAATACATACTGATGTATGCGGTCCGATGAGTGTTGATGCTCGCAGCAGGTATCGTTATTTTCAGACCTTCACAGATGATTTGAGCAGATATGGGTATATCTACTTGATGAAACATAAGTCTGAAACATTGGAAACGTTCAAAAAATTCAGAGTAAAGTGGAAAATCATCGTAACAAGAAAATAAAGTTTCTATGATCTGATCGTGGAGGAGAATATTTGAGTTACGAGTTTGGTCTTCATTTGAAACAATGCGGAATAGTTTCGCAACTCATGCCACCTGGAACACCACAGCGTAATGGTGTGTCTGAACGTCGTAACCGCACTTTATTAGATATGGTGTGATCTATGATGTCTCTTACTGATTTACCGCTATCGTTTTGGGGTTATGCTTTAGAGACGGCTGCAATCGCGTTAAATAGGGCACCATCGAAATCCGTTAAGACGACACCTTATGAACTATGGTTTGGCAACAAACCCAAGTTGTCGTTTCTGAAAGTTTGGGGCTGCGATGCATATGTGAAAAATCTTCAACCTGATAAGCTCGAACCCAAATCAGAGAAATGTGTCTTCATAGGATACCCAAAGGAGACTGTTGGGTACACCTTCTATCACAGATCCGAAGGCAAGATATTCGTTGCTAAGAATGGATCCTTTCTAGAGAGCTATCCAGCATGCATCCAGTCCTATAAGTCCACCTTGAGAAAGCTATCTACCAAATCTCGCTAGTATTAAGTTAAAAACGAAGTGATTTCTTGTGTGCAATAGACAAATGAATTAAAAACAATACATAACGTAAGCAATAATCCTCACCCGTAGGTAAGAACACCACTATTTTCTCCCTAGCGGCAACAACCCATCCTCCACCATGCACGTTTCCATCACTCAAGCTTGGGTGCAACGGAGGCATGAACCCACTATCTAGCATAGAAACCCTCCCTTGCAGGTGAGAACAATTACGTGGCCAAGGTAATCATAAACATTGGAGAGCATTGCAAGACAACATTAAAACTCTCTATAGATATAAGTGAAGCATATTAGATCGACATGAACAAAATAATCATAATCTCATGGTTCATCGGATCCCAGCAAACACAACATGCCCAATTACATAACGGTGGTCTCGATCATGTGAGGCGGCTCACGAGATTCTAAACATGGAGTCATAACAGAGAAAATTACCAACTAGCTACTGCTATGGACCCGTAGTCCCGGGATGAACTACTCACGCATCATCTTGGAGGCAACCATGGAGATGAAGAGGCCTCTGGCGACGATCTTCCCCTCCGGCAGGGTGCCGTAACAGGGCTGCAGAAAGCCCTAGATTGGACTTTCGAGGCGACGGCGCCTCTCTACGTTTCGGGGAAAATATCTCTGTCCCCGAACGAGCGCCTACATCTGTTGCTGAAGAGGACTTGGAAAGGTAAGTGACTCCGCCGAAACTATAGAAAGGTACATAGCGGATACCAGATTATGGAAAACAAAAGGTATGGCATTCAATACTGAATGGATAAGCAACTGGGGCTGGTGGTTCCCACTAGAAAATGTACCAGCACTGGGTCAAAGAGGCCTGCTAGGTGAGAGCCTTTCATAGGATGTGCCGAAAAGAAAATCCTATCATATCAACTTACTTATATGGAATGAATTTCACTCCCATTCCTTGGAGTTAAGGGTCTTTTAGGGTTTAGGGCATCTTATAGGCAAAGAGGCGGTGCGGGGAGGTGCCGGGGGCCCCCAGAGGCCATTCAGGCGCGACCTAGGGTGGGGACATGCCTCGCACCCCCTGGCGGCCTTCGGACTCCCCTCTGTCTCTCCTTCAGACTTCGTCTTTGTTCCGGGTAAAATTGATCTCTGTGGATTTTCAGCCCATTCCGAGAATATTTCCTTAAGGACTTTTCTGAAATACAAAAATAGCAGAAAACAACAACTAGCCCGAGGCATTTTGTTAATAGGTTAGTGTATTAAATCATCTGGAAAACGAAGTTAAACATGTAGAAAACATGCATAAACATTAAGGCATTGTATAAAACAAGCATGGAGCATCAAAAATTATAGATACTTTTGGGATGTATCAACATCCCCAAGCTTAACTCCTGCTCGTCCTCGAGTAGGTAAATGATAACAAAATAATTTTTGAGGTGATATGAAGCCTACACAATCTTGATCAACGATATGTAAAAGCATTCTAATCTGAGATCAAAGCAATTTAACAAAGGCATAATAAATATTATTTGAACTAATGTAAACTTAGCAACTATGTTGCACATGAAAAGTAACACAAATAATTGACAATGAGCAATAATACATTGAAAGTGATACGTTTGTTTCAATCATAATAAAAAACATAATAAAGTGGTATCCAAATTTTACTTCATGGAATAGAAAAACATAAATGCTAGGACACCTTCAAAGTTCAAATGGTGACTAGATACAAATAATTTGAGAGCAAGAAATACCATAATCGTGAATAAATCAATAATAAATTTTAAGGCTATTAACATTATACTCAGAATGACAACTAAGCTCTCTTAATTGGTGCATAAAGTAAGAAGATGGAGACTCAACATAAAAGTAAAAGAAAGTCCATTCGTAGAGGGAAGCAGGGATTACTCATGTGCTAGAGCTTTTTATTTAAATAAAACAGAGGTATTGCAAATAATATTTTGAGGTAGGTATGGTGGACACATTTGGCAAACTTTGGTTTTCGGGAGTTGGATGCACGAGTAGAGCTCATACTTAGTGTATGGTGAAGGCTAGCAAAAGACTGGTAGCGACCAACTAAGAGAGCAATAACGGCCATAATCATGCATAGCGAGAAAAACATTATTAATCAAAGCATTAAGTGATATTACAAGTAGAAAACTAAATGATCATAAAGGCTAGACGTCACTGGTTTATAGTCATAACATGGTGTGAGCATGCGTCAAGTCAACCCAAATAAATCATCAGAGGAGAATACCACAATACCATGCTTCAATATGATAAAAACAACACATGATTTAATTTCAATGTCACATTAAGCACTCTCAGCTATTTGATACTAGTCATGATACATCATATACTACTAAGCACACAATTAAATAACATCTAACAGACATGCCAAAGTATAAGCCACAGTCTAAACAAGCTTCCTATTGCACCACTATAAGCATGAAATATTTTACTTCTCCAACACAAATCAACATATTTGAAACAACTCTCATAACATATATTCATCAAAGACCAGAGAGCCAATCCTATATAACTAAAGAAAATCAACAAGCTCTGAAAAAAATATGAGTGAAAAACAAGAGCTAAACGTAGAACGAGCACAAACCGAACACTCACAGAACAATAAGAGTGAAAAGTATAGTGTTCTAGACAATGAAAATGGAGCGTGTGTATTTCCAAACTAAAATGCTAGGATCCAACCATATGCTACAGAAAAAAATCAAATTGAAAGCAAAATAAAACTGACGCTCCAAGAATAACACATAACATGTGAAAGAATAAAGATATAGTGTCTTGAAAGATGACCTGATATTTTTGTTGATGAAGAAGGGCTTTGACGCTTGTACTTCTTGGATATACCTTGGGTTGACATGGGCATCCCCAAGCTTGAGCTTTTGTCCACCCTTCATCTTGTCAAATCATCCTTGTCTCTCTACACTTGAAAACATGCTCCACCTAAAACTTCTCACAATCTTCATTAGCATAGTTAGTGCATCAAAATAATAAATCCACTTGCTTCAGTTTCCACACAAGTCTAACACTCCATTTAAACTACTGTCACTACTTCTTTAAAAGCTCTCCCCCCCCCCCCCCGAAATATCAACAAAAGAGAGAGATTAAGATGCAAATGCAAATATTTGCAAAAATCTATCAAAACACAATAGCTGGTTAAGATGAATATTTTGAGGCACTTTTGTAGATCAAATAAAAAAGTGGTCTACTAATGAAAGTTAGATAATAACCTGGGGCATGTGCCTATTTTTTCAAAGCATTTCGATGTTCTGGCTGATAGAAATAATCTTTTTGGTGGAAGCACAAAAATCTGTTTCAGGACAGCAACGTCCCCAAATCACGCTACCTCTCGATTAGAGGTTACTCATGGCACAAAAATGAAATAAAAAGGATAAGGAGAGGTTTCTACAGAGGTAACAACTTCCAAGACTCAAATAAAACAAAAGAAACTGAAAGAAAATACAATAAAAACAAGGTGGGTTGTCTCCCACAAGCGCTTTTCTTTAACGCCTTTGAGCTAGGCATGAAGAACAAATCAAGTATTTTCAATTTTAATCCCAATATCAAGAACACTTTCTTTGTCAACCAGAGCATCTTTATCATGTTTGGGAAAGTTAAACTTTCCTCTAATAGGAGCTGAAAGATTTATATAACCATGTCTAAAATTTATCAAACATCCTACAGTTCTCAAAAGAGAGATCTCCCTAAAACCATATTCCCTTTCTATTGTTTATACATAATCATGAAATCTATAGGAATAGTTTTATTATGCAAAGAGACATGGAAGTTCTTAGTTATTCCTTGAATTTTAGAGATAGTGCCATTAGCATGTTGGTGATAGTATGGGTGATCAATCATATTTTCATATTTCAAGTAATCATAGACCATTTTAGGCATAGTGGATATCATGGAACCAAGGCCACAATAAGCTATAAAGCTTTGATTACTAATGCTAATTTTAATATATGGTTCCCAATAATTCTCCATTTCAGTAAGGACTTGCCCATCTTGTAAAGGTCTCTCTACTTCATGCAAGTTTAATTTACCAATCATCTTTATAATTTTATCAAGTTTATCATGTATAGCATTCTTATCATTATCCTCCATAAAGAGGCTAACTATGTAATTTATAGCATTAAGAGCCTTGGTGTCCTCACATTTTAGAAAGTTTGCTCCTACAGTCATGTCTAAAGCATGCTTGTACAAACCAATAATTCCATAATAAAAACATCTAAGAAATATTTTTGAAGAAAGAACATGTTCGATTTTTTTATGAACTAGAGATTCTCTCCCAAGCAATTTTCAAACTTTCCCCACCTTTTTTTGAAGGTGAGGACCTCAGCCTTGGGAGACATAACAAAAGGTGTAGAGCTAGACATACTAACAAAATAAACTAACAACGCAAGTAAAAGACTAGAAACTAGAGAACTAATTTTTTCGTGTTTTTGATAGAGAGCAAACAAAGCTAAATAAAAGTAAACTAAGCAAGAACAAAACAAAATAAAGAAAGTGGAAGTGTGAGACTCCCCTTGCTGCAAGCTTGAAGTCCCCGGCAATGGCGTCTGAAAAGTTCATGATGCTATGTGACTTATCACAAGCTCGTTGGGAGACCCCCAAGAGGAAGGTATGATGTAGTCAAGCGGAAAATTCGTTGAATTAAGGAACCAAGGTTTAATCGACCAGTAGGACTTCGAAGACTTTGAGAAGGTTGTTTGTTGTCTGGCGTGTCAACAAGCATGGACCTGCACACAACACACAAAATCTATCTTGCCCCAACTTTCCGAGAAGGTTGTCAATCTTCCCGTCTTGCTAAAAACTAGAGAACTAAATGTATAGAGTAATGAAGAGTAATAAATCAAAAAATGGTACATCAAAGAAACAATGGTGAAACTGCTTTAAAGAAGGTTGTATTAATGAGGAAAATAGGACCAGGGGCCATAGTTTCACTACTGGTGTCTCTCCAAAGAAAACAAACATGCCGGTGAATAAATTACAGTTGGGTGATACCTTTGATCCGAATTGTAGTATGTAAGCTTTTTCCCTTGAGACCCAAGGTTTTATCGAACTGGGAAGTATGAGCTTCATGAGGAAAATTGTTGAATCCACAGAAAGTTCTTGCTAAATCCTCTTTACCGGACCAAAACTAGTTTGCAGAATGAGGTTTTTATCAATAATAAAAATAGGCATGGGCAAGGTTTCACCTGCAGCAGTGCATTAGTAGTATGGGATAACATAAGATAAAAATAGTACAGTTTAGTATAACTAATACATATTAGAGTTAGTAGTGTGTAGGCAATGCATCCGTAGTCCACTATGTCTCCGAGCATGGGTGAGCATAGAGTAATTCGTCCAACTACTAGCCCTATATAGTTTCCGTCTCGCGGGGTTGCCTTGGTTTTTAATTTAAAGAAAGATGAAAGCATTAAGCATGGTGATGTCATTGTGGTTCCTGAGAGATCCACTTTCAACAGTCCTACTGATCCTCCTGTCACAGACTTTCACGATCAGCCTTCCGCTTCATTCTCACTATACCTTTACCTTGGTCACTCTTCGGGGTCTTGGGTACCTGACAATCCTAGGAGCGAGGTACATATAATATAACACACACAAGTATAATATAGAACTCATTAGACTAATTATCCCATTGTATGGATCATGCACAAAGTTGAAAGGTTAGGCCTCAGCCCATTGCCTAAGGGATCTACTCACACATCGCGATCATATCAGCAATAGAAAACATTGAGGAAAAAATAGTACTTGGATTGCATAGATTGATAGTTCTTACAATGTTTCCAATCACGACGAGATATAAATTACAAGGTAGTCGTATGGCTATGGCTATGGTGGTGATGGAGATGATGTGGTGGTGATGCAGCAGCACTCCGTGGTGCTGGAAATGGCGGTCTTCTGCTGGTGGCGTGGTGTTGTGGACTTGGGGGTTGAGTTCTTGGGCGTGTCTCTATCCGGGGGTTGTTTCTTCTCCTTATATGGCTGCAGCGACCGAACTAGGTTTTCAGGACTCTTCCTTTGCGAATTGGCTATGGGCCCTTTTATGACTTTTAGTCGGTTGGATTTGACGGTTCCCATAGCACTTGGTACGGTGACTTGTATGGTCGGTGATGACCGTGCCATGGTCGTTAAATGCTCTACGAGGGCTCCTCTTGATGGTTTTCTTATCCTTATATTTTTGTTCCTTTTAGCTACGATTTCCCTTGATTGCTTGTCCACAATCTGCAATAAAAATAATGACAAGGATATTTGCAAATAAACTACACATTGATGATTAGTGGCAGGTTTAGAGTAATATCTTATCATTTTGATGACAAAGATACGGTTTAAACATGGATAAAGATCTGTCATTTTAGGACGCATTAGCATCCCCAAGCTTAAACCTTGTCTTGATTCTAACTTGGCCACACCACTAAGTCAAATTGAGAAGAAAAGAAAAGAAGAGAGAGAAAGACTTAGAGAAAAAGGGGTTGGTCTTCTTGAAGTTCCTCTTGATTTTCTTCTAAGTGCCTCTACTTCTTGGAGATGCTTCTGGAGTCTTCTTTCTTTGCTAAGTCCTTCATTAGTCTTCAGGTGGTTTCTTCAATTTGACTCCAAGGATGGCAAAGCTTTCTTGCACTTCATTGTTTTCACAATTTCAGACTTAGTGGTTTTCAGTCAGGAGAGAACTAGCACAAACTTTACTTAGAAATATCTCAAGGGTGTCTAATGACTTAGGTTTTGGTGTCTCTGGTTTAAGGTTAGTCCTTAGCACAGAATTGTTAGAGAAAACATATTGAAATTATTTACAGAATTTAAACTAAGTCAAAAATAGCTAAAAGATCATAGAAATTCTAAAACCATTCTAAACTTCACCAAAAATTATTTTGGGCACAAGAGGTTGTTAGTACACATCATAAGGTATTCAAAAATATTTTGTTTGCAAAAATTAGATTTACAAAATTTAAACTATGCCAAAAATCACCAAACAAGCATATTTGAATTCGAACCAATTTAAAATTTTCAAATTTGAATTTGGGCAGTGCTAAAAGATTCTACAGATCATGAGGATTTCAAAAAGTTCGAGTTTGCCAAATTTGGAGTTGTGGCTAAAAAGTTATGATGATTGCAGGTTGCAGGGGTTTTTCTGCAAAAATGCTAATTTAGATTTAATCCGGAAAAGATAAAAAAGCAGGGACACGTGGCAGATCCTGATCGGTTGCGCTAGCCGACGTGGTTGCTGACTACATGGTGACTCAGCTGCTGACTAGGCATGCTACGTGGCGCACTGGGATTCGATGGTACCTCTTTGGATAAGAGATCTAATCGTGGCCGTCCACTTACGACCGGAGGGCTGGGGTGGCGTTGACCTTCCGGCGGCGGTGGATCTCGTCAGGGATCGAAGAAGACGGCGGACGGTGTTGCGGGCGTGGATGGCACGGCTTCCCCGTGGGTCCCTAGAAGCAGCGAGAGTGGCGGCGGATGCGTCTCGACGCGGGGTTCCTCCTCGTGTGCTCGGCCTGGGCTCCCGCGGCGTCTATGGTGGCGGCGGATGAGCTCGAGGCGGTGGCTAGGGTTAGGGGTTTTCGGCGGCGTCGAGGCGCGGAAGTCAAGGACGGCGGGGTATTTATGGAGCCCGTTACTTGGGGAGAAGGCTATGGTTGCTATCGGAGCCGGGTGGCCCCTGATGCGCGGCGGCGGAGTCCCTGCCGAGGCCGGCTAGATGACAGCGGTTGAGGCGCTGAAAGGTGGGTTCTGACCTGTCCTTTTTTTACTAGAGAAACGGCAGTGGCCGGAATGCTGCAGGCTTTGGCGGCTGCATGCGCGAGAGAGAGAGAGAGAGAGAGAGTTAGAGAGAGATAGATAGAGAGAGAGAAAGGAGTGGGCTTGGCCCTTTGCCGACCTGCACTACTTTTTTTCCTTTCCTCTTTTTTCGTGTTTTAATACTTTATTCATATCTTTTTAAATACAACTCCAAATTGCCTCAAATAAATTTCATTTACTTTTAAATATTAAATATCTTCCAAATATTAACATATTGGTGTTGTTTCCAACACAAGACAAAATTCAATTTTATATAATTTGATTAAATTCATAAATAGAGCTTAATGCCGTTTAAAACGAGAAAAAATACAACCCAAATAATTTGAAAGGGGGGTTTAGGAAAATTCCATAAATCATATATTGAGTTTATAAAATACAAAAACTTATTTTGAATGATGTTTAGGGTTTATGGAATGGAGGCACTTTGTAATGTTATCTTTTGTTCTTCTCTTTATTTGGTTTCTGGTGTCTTTCTTTAATGAAAAGTTTCAAACTTTTGTGATCTTTTGAACTTCCCAAAAATTAGGGATGTTACATAGTACAAACCTTTATAGAAATCTCGTCCCGAGATTTGGGAAGGCTTAGAAAGAAAGATAGGTTTGGGTAACTAAATTTACACAAGTTGGGTGGGCTTCTACCCTTAAAAGAAACCTTTTGTGCGTAGTCTAAATCTTTGTCCTCAGGTTTTTTTTGAGTTATACTTCATTTTCGATGGGATATGGTCTTTTCTCAGTGTAACTTTACTTGACGTGACTTGAATAAAACTTCTCTTCATAAATGTTGCAACAGAGTTATTACATTTAACGAATTTTACTCCTAAAACACCATAGTTTCTTTGTTCAACTAAGAACATTGCCTAGGACAAATTATTTCTTGAACTAAACACTCTCATACACTCCTTCTTTGATGAATAGCCGTTTGCTATGGATTGGATGCCAGGTTCTTCTTTTTTGGGCAACTGCTGGCATAATGTCATGTTTTCTTACACATGAAACACCCCACCTGGCTAATATCCTTCTCGACTGTTTGCTTATGCTCATTCTTCCTTTAGGGACAGTCACTTGCATAATGTCCCGCCTTCCTGCAATTGAAGCACACCACTTGGCTAAGATCTTTCTTATCTTTGTGATGGCGATGTCCATTACCATTGCGCTCTTTATTTCCTATGTGACGTCCATTGTTTACTTTATATCCACTCTTCTGGTTATGACCATGTTTACTGTGGCCACTTCTACCTTCATAATGATGGTTCCTCTCGTGTGACGATTCAGATTGACTGTACTTCCTCTTCTTGTTTTCTTCCTTCTTCAGATTGTTATCAAGAGTGATAGCTTGATCCAGCAAGGCTTGATAGTTTAGGGCATAGGCCATTGACAGTGGTACTTTAAGATCGCCCATGAGTCCGTTGAGAAACTGATCCTTCCTTTTGGTGTCTGTATCAATATCCTCTGATGCGTACCTTGACAGAGAGCGGAAGTCATCTATGTATTCCTTCAATGTTTTGTTACCCTGCCTCAGGCTTTGGAACTCATATTTCTTCAGTTTCATTACGCTAGAGGAGATGTTAGCGTTGGGTAATCCCTCTGTGAAGGTATCCCATGTCATTCCTTCTAAATGATGGGTAACCTGATATGTCTCCCACCATAGCGTTGCTGGTCCTTCAAGTAGATCAGTAGTGAATCTCACCTTCTCAGCCTTAGTGCATTGACACGTCACCAAATCCTTGTTGATAGAGCGAAGCCAGTCATCTGCCTCCATCGGCTCAGACGAAGATGAGAACTTAGAGGGTCTAAGTCTTAGGAATCTAGCAAGTCGATCCACTTGATGTGGTGCATTGTTGTTATTGTTGGTAGTTTCAATAAACTGAGTCAACATCTGAATAAGCTGGGCTTGTGAAGTCATCAATTGCTACATTGCATCATTATTGTTATTGTTGTTGGCACGGCGGGGTGGCATCTGTTTGGGTTTAGCATGGATGAGTAGGGTTTTAAGAAAAGCTAGAGAAGAACCAAACCCAAGCATAAACAAACAAGCTAAACCACAAGTAAACAAGCAATACAAGCAAGCAACTTTAAATTTCAAACTAGCACCATTTTCCTTTAATTTCGAAATTTACACTCTTGAGAGTTTAAAAAAAATAAGCAAGCAACTAGTACTGCCATACCACACGTGTTGGTAGGTCAATACTTAACATAAAAGATAACTAATTATTATAGGCTAATGGTGGTCAGCTAAACACCATCGATGCATGAGGGTGGAAGGGTATGGTGGTGCTTCTGCTTCTTGGTGGTCCTCCACCCATCTCCTTCGTTCGCGAGTAATTCCTCGCTGTCAGTGTTGCACATGATCACCTCCTTTTGGTCTTCCTCAGGTTGTCCTTTCACCTTGGTAGTTGACGTGTCCTTCAGAGTCTTTAGTTGTTTCCCTATTCCCTTCATCTGCTTGTGGAGGTGGGCGTTTTGTGTTTGTAGTGCTTGTATTTGCGCTTCTTGGTCTTCGACCTTGTCTTCCAACTTCGTGTTGATGTTCTACAACTTTTGATATGCTCCTTGTAACTTTGTCTTCCGCTTTTCCGCGGTTTCCAACCACCCATCTGCCTTATGTAGGCTCTGGTAGGCTACGTCAAGTGATATCATCTCGTCCTTCAATAGGTCTTCTAGGTAAATTGTGATGCATTCTCTGTCCAACAGGTAATGCTGAAGGGTGGGCAGTATTTCATCCCCATCTTTATAGGGATGTGGGGTACCATTCATCTGATGTCTTCCAAAAAGGTGGAAGGGGGAATCACATGGTATGAGGTTGTAGTGCTTTCCACAAATGCGGGCTATTGCTTCTTGCATGGCTATCTGCACGGAAACATAACAATCTGGGTACCTCTCCTCGTACTTCTCTTCCTTTGCAATGGGATCATCTGTGCGGCCTAGGATAGTTGCCTCAATCACCCACCTTTCATCTCCAAGTTCCTCGAGCGCCAATTTTCCTCGGAAAGATGACTTAGGCATTCCTAACAAGGTGGCGAGTTCGGCAAGCAGCTTGTCGAAGTGTTTTGTCTGTCCATCTAAAATTGAGGAGATGAGAGTATTAGAAAAAAAAAAGTGAATAAGGTGAGACTTACAAGGAAAGTAAATAGTTTAGTAGGAAATAATAACATAGAAGATTTTATTCTAGTGTATTTTCCTAATTCTAATCCAAACTTAGGGTCTCGAACCTACAGGCAACACAGTGCTCTGATACCATCTACCGTGAACCCACCTTTTAAATAAAGGCTAGGATCCTGTGTTAATGTGCTAGTCCCTGGATCAATAGCTAGCACCACAGTTGAAGATGAAATACCATGCACTTGCGTCAAATATTACAACGATAGATCCAAACTAAAACAATAATCAAAGTTCAACATAGCGGAAATAAGTATGGCAATGAGCCTCCATCATATTCATGTCCCATAGGCTATCATGTTGGTTGTAAGCTCGAAATCCTAACAAAAATCCTTACACTTCGTCTCACATACCTGCAAATTGAATAATCACCCACAAGGGGGTCAATACAATTTAATGAATTGGCAAGTAACACTATGGTGGATATAAATGACAAAGACTATCAACTACATGCATATTTGGCTGAGTGGAGTTTTGGCTATTTGCAGAAAGCAGGATTTCTCCTATCTCTGTTGTAAACCATTTTTCTTTTCAATGGTTGGCACCAAGGGATGAAAACCCATGAGCACCAAATCTATTGTTTACTTAACCAAAATTTTACTTCCGAAAAACGTTGTTGAAAATTTTCTATCAAATCCTTTTCACAATAATGATCTGCCTCTAGAGGCAACGCTAGTCTATCTCCGGTGCCAAGTATATAAGTGGTCTATCTCCGGTGGCAATACTGGTCAATCTCGAGTGCCAAGTTTATATAGTGGTCTATCTCCTGTGGCAATACTGGTCTATCTCCAGTGCTAAGTAATAAGAATGGTCTATCTCCATGTGCAACGCTGGGCTATCTCCAATGGCGGTGTTGGGCTATCTCCATGTTTCAAGACTGGTCCATCTCCAATATTGGGATATCTCTAGAACCTTATAACACGTATGGTCTATCTCCTATGGCAAATCTAAACTCTCTCTAGTGCCAAGTAAATAATATTAATAGTGGTCTATCTCTAGAAAGTATTCATAACCCCTTAGGGAAATCAATCAAAAGATATTTATGCTTTCCAATTACATCAACTTTGACTGACAACATACTAAGCATTCAACTACTAAGGTTAAAGGCTGCTACACTAAGGAAATAAGGATATCTACACACTATTTGGGATATTATCATAGCATAATACTTAGTAAAAAAATCCTATCATGCATACTACTCAAAATTTCACTAATGCACTTAGGAAAATATTGGGTTGTTGATGGTGTGTCACTTGCCTTTGAAGTTGGCAAAGAAAGTCACTCTTCCTTCACAACAAAACGCTGCTCTCCGAACAACTATACATTGAAAACACAATAACAGAATAAACAAGCATGCTAACAATCACACAAACAAAATAAGAAAATATACAAAACAACAAACAAAGCAAAAGGGTTTTTTAACAAGTTAGTCACAAATATACAACTTGTGAAAAGACTTAGTGAAAAAGGGCATAGGGTTAGCTGCTAGGGCATGGGTTGGTTAAAGTTTAAGTTTGTAGTGAGCAAACTTTATTGAAAACATATTGGTCCAATAAGTTCCAAGAGTTCACTAAGGGTGACAGACCACTTATTAAACCAAGAAACATAAGACATTGTTTTTAATACTTAGTTATTTCACTAAAAGAAAATAGGTGATTGGACTAAGTTTTATTCTATTTTAGTAAGGCTGGTCTCATCTGCCTTTGTCTTGTTTTCTTCAAGTCCTTCTTCCTTCTTGAGTTGCTTCTGGTGGCTAAGTCTTTTATGCATGGCCTTCAAGTAATCTTCAACTCCCTTGTAGTTTCATTGATCTTCAATGCTCCTCAATTAGCACTTTAGGGACTTAGTCCTAAACACTAAGGACTTGGTCTATGTCCAAAGTGAAAGAAAGGATAGGAAGAAAGAAAAGGATGGAAGAGAGAAGGATGTAGTGTCTTCCCAAGTATCTCTCCAGGCTTCCTTATAGCATCCTCCTTCGTGTGGTGACTTCATTGAATTTTCTAGACTTGATGAATTTGAAGACTTCATGGTTTTGGTACCACCAGGGTTGGTCTGGATTCTAACTTGGCCACACCACTAAGTCAAATTGAGAATAAAAGAAAAGAAGAGAGAGAAAGACTTGGAGAAAAAGGGGTTTGTCTTCTTTAAGTTCCTCTTGATTTTCTTCTAAGTGCCTCTACTTCTTGGAGATGCTTCTGAAGTCTTGTTTCTTTGCTAAGTCCTTCATTGATCTTCAGGTGGTTTCTTCAATTTGACTCCAAGGATGGCAAAGCTTTCTTGCACTTCATTGTTTTCACAATTCCAGACTTAGTGGTTTTCAACCAGGAGGGCTAACTAGCACAAACTTAGGAATATTTCAAGGGTGTCTAATGACTTAGGTTTTGGTGTCTCTGGTCTAAGGTTAGTCCTTAGCACAGAATTGTTAGAGAAACATATTGAAATTGTTTACAGAATTTCAACTAAGTAAAAAATAGCTAAAAGAACATAACAATTCTAAAACCATTCTAAACTTCACCAAAAATTATTTTGGGCACAAGGGACTGTTAGTACACATCATAAGGTCTTTAAAAATATTTTCTTTGTGAAAATTGGATTTACAAAATTTAAACTATGCCAAAAATCACCAAACAAGCATATTTAAATTTGAACCAATTTAAATTTGTCAAATTTGAATTTCGGCAGCGCTAAAAGATTCTACAGATCCCGAGGATTTAAAAAAGTCCAAGTTTGGGAAATTTGGAGTTATGGCTAAAAAGTTATGATGATTGCAAGTTACATGGGTTTTTCTACAAAACATCTAATTTAGATTTAATCTGGAAAAGAAAAAAAGCAGAGACACGTGGCAGATCCTGATCGGTTGCGCTAGCTGATGTGGCTGCTGACTAGGCATGCTACATGGCGCACTGGGATTCGCTGGTACCTCTTCGGATCTGATATCCAATCGTGGTCGTCCAGTGTCGATCTGAGGGCTAGGGCGGCGTTGACCTTCCAGCAGCGGCGGATCTCGCTAGGATCGAAGAAGATGGCGGCTGGCATTGCGGGCGTGGATGGCGCGGCTTCTCCCGTGGCTCCTTGGAAGCGGTGAGAGCGGTGGCGGATGCGTCTCGAGGAGGGGGTCCTCCTCGTGTGCTCGGCACGACCTCCCGCGACATGTAGCGGCGGCAGCATCTCTTCTCATGGCTGCAATGGTGGTGGCATATGAGCTCGAGGCGGTGGCTAGGGTTAGGGTTTTTCGACGGCGTGGAGGTGCGGAAGTCGAGGACAACGGGGTATTTATGGGGGTCGTTGCTTGGGGAGGGGGCTAGGGTTGATATCAGAGCCGGCTGTCCCCTGATACACGATGGCAGAATCCCTCCCGAGCATGGATGCCGAGGCCGGCTCGGTGACGGCGGTTGAGGCCGCTGACAGGTGGGTCTCGACCTGTCCTTTTTTTACTAGAGAAACGGCAGTGGGCCGGAATGCTGCGGGCTTCGGCGGCTGCATGCGCGCTAGAGAGAGAGAACGGAGTGGGCTTGGCCCAGTTGCCGACCTGCGCTACTTCTTTTTTTCCGTTTCCTCTTATTTTTTTCTGTTTGAATTCCTTAATTCATATCTTTTTAAATACAACTCCTAATTGCCTCAAATAAATTTCATCTAATTTTAAATATTAATATCTTTCAAATACTAACATATTGGTGTTGATTCCAACACAAGACAAAATTCAATTTTGTATAATTTGATTAAATTCGTAAATAGAGCTTAATACCATTTAAAACAAGAAAAAATACAACCCAAATAATTTGAATGAGAAGTTTAGGAAAACTCTATAAATCATATATTGAGTTTATAAAATACAAAAACTTATTTTGAATGAGGTTTAGGGTTTATGGAATGGAGGCACTTTGTAATATTTTCTTTTGTTCTTCTCTTTATTTGGTTTCTGGTGTCTTTCTTTAACAAAAAATTTCAAACTTTTGTGATTTTTCGAACTTTCCAAAAATCAAGGATGTTACAAGATCTTGCTTTTAACTAAAGTTCAGGAAGACCTCATTCCCTATGACGACCTACTCACATTGTAGAGGGCACCAACAGCCATCTAAGGTCTTACGGTCATGATAAAAAGACACGCTACACCATCAGGTCGGAGGCACCTCACCTAGGAGACTCCCCTCCAAGTGAAAGGCCTTCTCGGGTCCAAAAGGTAGACATTCTACAAGAATTACACTCTTGCATTACTACTAAATCTCTTTCCAGGTACCACGCTGAGACCTACCATTTAGGTCAACTTTGAGACCTACCATCCACGTTCGGGACACCCTTAAAGCCCAACCAGGTCGGTTAGATCTTGGAGAGGTCTTTTATCCATATCAGCAACATCGTCATACCTAACATCCAAGTCAAATGAAGTCATCGAGCACATCACATCGGGTTCACCCGGGAGCAGAGGTAACTTCGTCAAGCATGTAAGACCTGAAACTGCTTATTAATGGTATTGATCGGGTACTTGTTTGAGATAAAATTGGTCAAGAACATAATCCTGTCGACCTGCACCACCTCCATCCCACAACGTCGAAGAATCTCCTTGCCGGACATCTCTCCTCTAGATGCTCCAACCAACATAACCTCCCGTCCTTCATGAAGATTTCTAGAAGACATCTTCGTTACAGATTACATTGAAGGAAGGCTACAAGATAAATCTTAACGTACACATCAAGAGGAAACCCTAGCGTACACGATGAAGGCTCATGTCGAAGACCATATATAACGGAGGACATCTACCCTGACGATCAAGCCATCATCCATCCTACGTGGCGCTTCTTCATCGTCTCCATAGCTTAAAGCCTATACACAATACTTCACTAGTAGGAAAAAGCCTATATGTAGCGTGTGGAAAACCCTCATATCCCGCTGCTGCTAACTTTACCAGAAGTGTGTCCTTTCTGCACGCTTGCATTAAGTGGTTTATTGGAAGCGCATGTGCGCCTGAACACGCTGATGGTAAAGGCCGTTATCCGAAGCATGTGACATTGGGAGCACGCTTGTACAATAGTTTTGCAAATTAAAAAAATTATGCTGCTTCGTTTAATCTTGATCAGTACTATATCACAGAGCAGGGCACATTAATGAAAACACAATGTACAATAGAAGTCATACTTACTAGTAACTTTCGGTCGATGGACCATATTAACATAAACATAAAACAAGTTAATTAACTTGTTAGCTCTCTCATGCATCTTCTCTCATTAGGTAGTTCTAATCTAGATAGTTCTCATCCTGAAACTCGGTTTCCCTACGGTATATAGGGTCGGGATTCTCGTAGTCGAAGTAGATGTAGTCTTTGCCATGGTCGAGGAAGAACTCGCACTTGTCCTAGGTTCCCTCTTGTAGGTTTTGGTCAAGTTTCTCCAACCAGGGCCAGCAAAGTAGGTCTGGTTGACCTCATTGGTAACTTGAACAACATGGTCCAACCAGGGCTTGCCGAGGTTGCGCAAGGTCACACGCCTGACCCAGCATGGCATGATCTAAAAAGGAAAAAAATTAGAAAGTAAGTTAAACTAGTAGCAAAGAACCTATAAACAGTAAGTTAAACTAGTAGCAAGGAACATATAAGATGCGTACCGTCTCAGTTCGACACTCCAGCGATAATTCAACAAAAAAATTCTTGTCCATGCAGTTGAGGCAGCCACAAGTATCAAAAGGTTCCATTTTATGTAATTTTACTTGAACATATGAATGTATAATGAAACCAGAAAAAGCATCTACCTAGTACATCTAAATAAACATCTCAATAGCATCACAATACATATGCGTAATTTAAACATACAACATACACATCTAAATAAGAATCCCAATAGCATCTAAATAAACATACCAATAGCATCTACCTAGTACATCTAAATATAGCAACCATTGCGATTATTATCGCGACTAAGGTAACAATCGATCCAACTGCATAGTCAGACCAAGCTTCCTTATCAATAGCATATCTTCTAATCTTTCTAATCTTCAACCGTGTTGTTTCCATCTTGATCTTGTGATCATGGATGATATCAGCAACATGCAACTCCAATACCATCTTCTCTTCTTCAAGTTTCTTGACAAGTTGTTTCAATATCCGGTTTTGTTTTTCAACTAGATTTATCTTCTCGATACATATCTGTAGGTCAGTTTCCACATCTGGTTCACATATAGAATCCTAATAAGAGTATCTATGTCAAATTGTGTCAACATAACTTGTAGTAAACATGAAATTTAAAGAAGCGAGGAAGTTGGAGCCAGTTGCCGGCCGAATTCTCCGACCAGACTACAAACTCCGGCGACACATCCACCATGTGGAAGCGCGAACGGGGGGTCGTGCCACCAAAGCACGCCTCCCCTTGTCAACTGGATCGCCATGGATGGGACGACCCCCTCCGCGTGCCGCGGCGCTGCTCCGACAGTGGGCCGCGACAGGGGAACGCGGCGTGCTTGCGCGGACGGCCATGTCTGCGCTTGGGCGCCGGCGAGCCGGGTCCCTCGCGAGGGGCCTTTCCCTTCTCGGCGGCGGAGAACTTCCTTCGTGATGCCATTGGTGGCACAACAAGCAATGGAGCGAGGAAGAAGAAGCAAGCGAGCAAGGAAGAGATGGGCAACAGGGGCTCCGCCCCCGCCCCATTTATAGCAAGAGAAGGCACCCCCACGATCGCAGGTAATGATGGTTTCCCTTGCATATCGCAGGGACTCGTCAAGTCGTGCAGTTGCCGAGGCAGCGTGGGGAAGCGGAGACGCACACGTCCAATCAACAAGCATGCGTCAACCGAGGCCGCGGGCTTTTGGGGCCCGCGGTGCTCCGTGCTTGACCCTTGTCTTCGCCGTGAAGCCAAGCCCAAGCGCATCTTGGGCCCGGGGGCTACTGTCGGTGTTCTAGGAACAGGGGTCCCCAGACTTGCCTGCCTGCGGCCCATGGCGTGGCTAAGCCAGCAGGTCGTACGGCCCATCTTCATCAACAAGGCATCCAAGACCCTCGCAAGGGGCCAAGCCTCGCGAGGCGGACGACACAAGACCTCCTCTAGAGTGGCTTAGTCAGGCAGGCTCACGAGTAGCAGAGATATCAAGGCGAGGCAAACCTCACGAGGCTCTCGTGACGTGAGCCATGACGATCGACACCAGGCGGGCGCCAGCGTGCGCAGCGTCCTTGTTTCCTCTTTGGTGCTAAGGAGGCCAGTGCAGACGAGGAGTACCGAGGCATCAGGCAAAGGTTGCCATATTGGTGCAACAAGACCAGGACCAGAAGGACGGCAAGACGGAGGTCATCGTGGAGCCCAAGACGGCGTCACCACCAGAGCCTTTCGCAAGTGGAGACCGCCTTTGTTAGGATAGCTTGTACTAGCTATCCCCCTTCAAATTTGCCTGCCGTTATTGGCTCCCTTCCCGCTCAATATTTGGGAAGAGGACCAGGGCCTCTATAAGTAGGACTAGCCACCACCATAGGCAGGGAGAACCTTTTTAGACCATCCAGAACCACACAAGTTAGCCAAGCACAAGAACACCTCAACCTCAGGAGGCTATTCTTCCCCTTGTATTGTTCATCATCAGCCTTGGAGGCAATCCACCACCACCAAACTGGAGTAGGGTATTACACCACAATGGTGGCCCGAACCAGTATAAATCTTGTGTCTTTCTGGTTGCGAGTTCGTCGAGTTCGTCCGCGAGATCTTAGCGAGCTAGGGCGTAGATCGGTGGGAGGAAAAGACTTCGCGCACACCCCAGTGTTCGAACCTTAAGGGTTTGTCGGAACCCCACATCCGACACATACCTTTACATTCTTGCATGTTGAACTTCTTGAATAAGTCCTTATTATACTTTGTTTGGGAAACAAAGGTACCCTCCTTGGTTTGCTTGATTTTCAACCCAAGAAAGAACTTGAGCTCACTCATCATATACATCTCAAACTTCTTCGACATTAGCTTTCCAAACTTTTCACTAAAATGAGGGTTAGTCGAACCAAATATGATATCATCAACATAAATTTGGCACACAAATAATTCACCATTAAGCCTTTTAGTAAAAATAGTAGAATCTATCTTTCCAATATCAAAACCTTTTTCAATAAGAAACTTGGTCAAGCATTTATACCACACTCTAGGAGCTTGTTTAAAACCGTAAAGGGCTTTGTGAAGTTTTTAAACATGATCGGGTTTCTTAGGATTAACAAAGCCGGGAGGTTGTTTAACATAAACTTCCTCCTCAATTTCACCAATTAGAAAAGCAATTTTAATGTCCATTGGTACAAGGTAATATCATGGTGATTTGCATAGGCAAGTAAGATGCGGATGGACTCAAGTCTAGCAACGGGGGCATATGTCTCACCATAGTCCATACCTTCGAGTTGAGTGTAGCCTTGGGCGACGAGATGTGCTTTGTTGCGAACGACTTGTCCATCTTTGTCTTGCTTGTTGTGAAACACCCATTTGGTACCGATGATGTTGTGCTTGTTGTCGGGCTTCTCGACCAATGTCCACACTTGGTTTCTCTCAAAGTTGTGTAGCTCTTCGTGCACGGCATTTATCCAATCCGGATTTTCCAATGCTTCTTCAACCTTCATAGGTTTAATGCTAGAGATGAATGAATAATGTTCACAAAAATTAGCCAAACGAGTTTTAGAGCGAGTAATTCTCCCGGTTTGGATATCATTGAAGATTTGTTCAACGGGATGGTCTCTTGAGACTCTTGCTCGAACTCATGAGAGCTTTTGCTGGGGTGGAACATCTTCTTCATCATCTTGTTCTTCTTCTTGGCCTTCTTCGTTGTTGACGTTGTTGTTCTCTTATGGAGGTGGAGAAGGATGTTGATGAGGTTCATCTTGGTGTACATACTCGTTGTCTTCATCTTGGTGTGTCCCACTTGTGGATGCTTCCGTGTCAACTCTCGGTTCACCTTGTCGTGAGGTAGAAGCTTCCACTTGGACGGACGAGGTACTCTCCTTCACCTCTGTTTGACAAATCTTGCCATTAGACAAGTCTTGGATTGCTTCCGAAGGGTCTTTGTCTCCTCCATCAATTAGCAATTGCTCTACTTGAGAGCCGTTAGATTCATCAAACTTCACATCTACCGTCTCTTCAACCTTTCGGGTGAAATTGTTGTAGACACGGTAAGTGTGAGAGTTTGAGCCATAACCAAGTAGGAAACCTTCATGAGATTTAGGAGCAAATTTAGAATGACGATTCTTATCAAGAATGTAACACTTTGAGCCAAATACTCGAAAGTATCCAACTTGGGGTTTGTTACCGGTGAGAAGCTCATATGCCGTCTTGCCGAGTAGCTTGTGTAGATACAAGCGATTTGTTGCATAACAAGCCGTCTCAACCGCTTCTGCCCAAAAGTGTTTTGGCGTCTTGTACTCATCAAGCATCGTTCTCTCCATCTCAATAAGAATCTGGTTCTTCCTCTCAACAACTCCGTTTTTGTAGCGACCTGACCCGAATGGATCAAGTCTCTGTGCTTAAGTGTCATCCCTGGATCGGTATGCTGACACACACAGTACTCAAAGGATTTATAACACAGGTAAATCACATGTATAAAGTAACGTAAATACTATTACCTTAATCCATATAGCGGAAGCAACAAGGTTGTGGATTCCCATCAACACCAACGGCAAGGTTGAGTGTAGAAATCGTAACCCTAACGTATCACTTACTCGTCGTAAGAAACCTGCAAGATGAGACGTTGCAGCCCGAAAACGGGTCAGTACATTGAATGTACTGGCAAATTCACACCATAGAGAATGATGAATAGAGGCTATCACTACATGCAATTTGGCTGGGGGAAAAGCTCTATGGTTACAGTTTGGCGTAAAGCCAATTTTTCCCTACTGCAAAGGAATAAATTTATTTAACTATTATGGTGGTTGTTGAACATTGAGAATGGTTGACAGCATTCTCAATCCCAATTAAGTAACATCATTAAACCCAACAATATTCATTAGAAGTAACATGATGCGATCAACAGGATAATCCAAGAACTAGATACTCAAGATGTCCATAACCGGGGACACGGCTAATCATGATTAGTTTGTTTACTCTGCAGAGGTTTGCGCACTTTTCCCCACAAGACTCGATCGCCTCCGTTGGATTTCTCGCACTACTGGTGTTTGAGAAACGGATGACCGAGACATAGTCTTTCAGAAGCGCTAGCACCTTACGATGGAGTAGACTGTACCACCTACAACCCCTACATCTGCTAGTCTACCCCTATAAGAGTTCGCACGACTTAGTCAACTATGCCAGAGCCCATAATGGCTTGTGGCTGCACACGTAAGTATTTAGCATGAAAGATCTTATGATCCCTTTGAGCCTGGGTGGCGGTCTGAAAAAAAACAGGCAAGTCCTGATAGACATCAGGTGCCTCAATCCACCCAGATGTGTGTTTAAGTTGCCACCTTAGATAAACCATTAAATTATCAATCTCACATCTGTCATGGATTTCACTCACCCAATCCACGTCTACTTGCATAGCATGGCATAATAAGCAAACGTAGAAGTAACTCCCAAAGGTTTCATAGTAACAGGTAATAGGTACTACCTCATCTACTTCCCATCCCACAATTTAATTAGATCCTAATCATGCAATGTGTGAGGATTGATCTAATGCAATAAAACTGGGTTGTAGAAAAGGTATGATCAAAGTGTGAACTTGCCTGCAATGTTGATGAAGATGATGCGCACTCAAAACTCTTGATAGATCTACTCGTCACACTCCGGTCAATCTATCGTAAGCAAGCAATAGTAACCACACAATGAGTACTCATCTACTGCACAGGTAAAACTTGAACAAGAGATCGAACCAGAAAGTTCAACTTAAGAACTCCGGTTGAGAAGGAAGAAAGAACCGAACAAACAACGGAAAAACAAACGACGAAAGAAAACAACTCGGTTCTAGAAGGTTGAAACTAGGTCAAATTTTACTGTAGCAAAATCTTGTTCAAGTTGATTAGACGGAACGGCGGTTTCGAGATGAAACTCCAGGCGCTTGAATCACCTGATTCCGATATACGAGCGAGAAGAAAAACTAGAACGAAGATCGGATCTGAGATCGCGATCGCGGAATAGATCCGACGAGAAGAAAAAGAAGAACGGTTGAACGAACGGGCGTTCGTTAACCTAGAAGAATAATCCGGTGGTCACGTTCGTTAGGATGAATGGTCCGGCGAACGATCTCGGGCAACTAAATCGGAAAAGAAAACGGATCCGATCTAGGGTTTCGAGAAAAGAAACCAGATCGTAAAACCGATCTAGAAAACCGGAATGGTTTGGCAAAGAAAAACGAATTGGAGAAAAAGAATCGGAACGATTAGAAGAAAACGATCCGATGAGAAGATTAGATGTAGCGTGGGGCTACCTCCGGTGAAGTCTCCGGCGAGGAACTCCGGCAGCGTGGCATGAGCGGCGGCAAGGTGCGGCGGTGGCGGTGACGCAGGGCGGCGGCGGGTGAGGCGGCGCGGCGCGGGTGAGGGGCGCGGGGCGGGTGTGGGGCGCGGCGCGGCGGCGATGAGGTGGTGCCGTGCGGGTGGTGCGGCACTAGGGTGCGGTGCGCTTGGGGCTTTGGGGCCTTGGATTTGATGTGTTTAGAGGGGCGGTGCTTGGGTATTTATATTGGGGAGGGGTGAGGAAACTTGGGGTAGGGGACAAGAAATAGACTAGGAATAGGAAAGAATAAACGGAGTAGGACTAGGAATAACGAAAGAAGGAAAAGAGCAAGCCTAGAATCCTAAAAGGATTCGGCAAGGCAAGAGGCGGCGGCCTCCTGCGCTGGTGCCTGGCACGGCGCGCGCTGGCTCGCTGGGGCGATGGCCTTGGCCGGCGGCTTGGGCCTTGGCCCGGCCGGCTGCGGATCCAGTTTTTTTTTAAACGGTTCTCGTGCTCAGAAAAAAAACAAAAAGAGATCTAAACGAAGTCCAAAACTAATAAAGTAAATTTTCTCCGACTCCTAAAAATGAGCCGAACAAAATAAACTTTTCTCCGGACCTAAAATGAAATTTTCGAAAACGCGCATTTTTCCCTATCCAAACAAAACGCAAACAAACACCGGAAAACAAAAATTGATCTATTTATTAAATCTTCATTTTTCCTTAATTGGGAAAAGTCATGTTATTTCCCTCTCTCATATTTTGACATCGGAAAAAATATTTGAAGATGAAATAAATAAATCAAACGACCCTCTTTCAAAAATTTGAGAAAACTCCCAACTCATATTTCATATAATTTGAAGAAGTCATTTTATCTTCTCTCGTGAAAGTCATTGAGTTGCATAGAGTTGCAGAATTTGGAAATATTTTCCAAATGAAATTCAAATGTTTTCAGCACCCCTTGTCATTTAAATAAATGGAAGAAGTCATGTCATCTTCTCTCCAGGGTTTCGTGGTGAAAAGAATTTGAATTCACGGAGATCAAAAAGCAAAAATGAAAGTTTGGGAAAGTCCTTTTATTCCCTCTCATTTAACTTTCAAAAGCTTCGAATTCACTCACTTTCAGACAATCAATCAATCTATCTATTTGTTTATAACATTCCAAAATTTAGAATTTTGGGATGTTACAAACCTACCACCCTTAAAATGAATCTCGTCCTCGAGATTCGGAGAGGCTAGAAAGAAAAGGTTTGGGTTTGGGGGTATCCTCAAAATCCATCGATCAACACACGGTGTCTGGGGTGCTACCACCCTTAGAAGCATGGTTACAGCTCCATCGAATCTCATATAGTCCATCCTTATTCTTGACAGTGTCGGTCTTCTCAGATCCTCGAGAAAATTCCTTCTCTGCCTTTTCCGGTAGTGGCATAACCTTTTCCTCAATTCTTTTGTCCTTTCATCTTGGTAAGGTTATTCTGAGATTGGGTCTTCTTAGCTGACGGGTCTGGCGCCAAAACTAAACAACTATCGATATCTCATGGTGGTCAACAATTTATGGTTTCTCCTGCAGGAAATGGGTCTGGGTTGATCCTTACCGTATAACCTACGGTTGGCAAAAGTTGCCTTCTAGAAGAAAAAAAATACCTATACCATTCTAAGGCTTAAACAAGGTTTAATATCGCCGTCTCTCTACTATAGGTAAGTCACTCAGATTTACCATCCCATATAGCAAGGCGAATAATAAGAGTAAGTCGGTATGGTGATCAATCCATCCCGCACCCAAATCATTACCATGTACACAGTTTAGTGAATCTCGCATACTAACACTTGGTCATCCTCACAAGCATTGCAGAATTTCTCTTGTCGACGAACCAAGTTCGGATATATCCATAGATTCTGTAAGCCATACAAACATCTATCGTTCCTTCACAATTCTCAGGTTTTACGTTACTCCTATAAGCTCGTCTATCGACAAAGGTATATCCTCTTCCAGGGTCCTTCCTTCAGCAAGAATGTGCTTGCTTCTTGGCAGGTTCTGGAGCCTGTAGGTTATGGCCCATCTCATCACTTGAAAATCCTTGAACTCATCTTCGGGCAACTGATCATTAGTCCAACCTCCAACTTCCTAGTATTCTTAAATCCATCCAATTGTATTGTCTTCCTTACTTCTATTGGCACCAAACTAGGACATGATTACTCAGACTCATCATGGAGTTTTCATTGATCCATATTTCCAACATCATACCTCCTTTATATCCAATAGTAATTTATCTCTTCATCCTCGTGGGATATCCCACATACCAAGATAAAAACTTACACTTATGAAGTCCATATTCACTTCGCGGAACATCATTATCCTTTCCAGGGTCAAGCGTCCTTACAGGGGAATATTGGCCATCTCTGCATGGCACTTCTTCAACTGGGAAACGTGAAACACATCATGAACTCCTGACAGTCCTTCGGGTGACTCCAACTTATTGGCCACTTCTCCCATACGCTCCAAAACTCGGTATGGTCCTACAAATCTCGGGGCTAATTTTCCCTTAACTCCAATCCATTTAACTCCTTATATAGGGGACACGCAAAGACATCCTATGTCTCCAATTTCATAGACTACCTCCTTGAGTTTTTGAGTCTACATAACTCTTCTGCCTGGACTGAGCTACTTTTAGTCTATCTCAAATCAGCTTAACATTCTCTTCTAACTCCTTGATCACATTTGGTCCAAACAACTGACAGTCTCCAACTTCATACCACATACTCTTGGGGCATCACACATATCGGGACAAAACTTGTATTCCTTTTGTCCAAAATCCACTCAAGGGAGTACCCTTATCTTTTCCAGGGGTCAACGGTTCTTACAGGGTACTACCACCCTTTAAAATGCACAATCTTCCATAGACCATATTTCTCATATCCTCAAAATGGCCAAAATTCATCTTCATAGAGTAAAAATCCATATCAGTACCAACGATGCTAACTTTATTGATTCTCAAATTATTACAATCTCCTGTTTTTCCATTACATGCCTCAACTCAACACCTCAACATAAAGTAAAATGTTCCCACTACTACTACTATATTTCTTCTGTTACAAACTCAACTATTTTTGACAAATCTCCTTCTCCTTCGGACAAACTCTGGCAAAGTGCCCTGCTTCATTACAACGGAAACATATTACTTCTGGCAAGTTTCGAGGTTTCCTTGTGATTATATAGCCTCCTGGGGTCCTCATCTTCCTTTTTGGGCAATCATTGGAGTAGTGTCCTGAATTTTTGCACCTGAAACATGTGTTATGACTCAGGTCTTTCCTGGAATCCAATCTACTTCTTTTTCTGGACTTTTCCATTCCAATCAGGGCTTCTATTTCCTGTGGGTCATATTCTACTTCCTCTGTCGGGAATTCTACTAGATCCCCATTCATACAATTCTGGGAGATGTGTCCTTCTTCTCCACATGAATAGCATGACTTGGTGCGGGGTTTATTTGGCTCTTCTTTGGGTGTGTCCTCCACCTCTTTCTTCATCACAGGTTCTTCTAAACCTTCCATGAGGGCTCCTTTCATTGCTTCTTCCTTCTGCTGGATGGTTCTTTGTACCAAGGAGTAAATGTGACACTGAGCAGGATAGTGGGTAGTCCCTTAGCACAAGAAACAAGTAATCTGCCTACTTGGGCATTCTTCAGCTGGGTGACTCCCTTCACAATTAGGGCATTCATCCTTGTGTTCTTTATGGGTGTGTCCTATTTCTCCACAAATCTTGCATGCACAAGGTTTCTTCATATCCTTTCCATAAGACTTCAACTTCTGGGAAACAAATTGAGACTTTAGCAAAGTCAACTTGAATTCTTTCCAAGTGGTTAATCCTTGCCATTCATTGATCGTTTGGTACATCTTCCACCAAGTAGTAGCACCTCTTTCAAAATATTGAAGAGCATGATGGGCCATATCCTTTCCGGCTATAGGGTTGTTCTTCATATGACCTCCATGTTCTGAATCCATCGGTCTGTCTCCAATTGACTCATCGGTCCCGAAAATACAAGCTCATCTCCATTCATCCTCTATTAGGTCCATGGGTTTTGGGGTGAGATAAGAGAGATCAAGAGAGATGCACACAATACAAACAAAGGTTTTGAAAAGACAGGTTTTATTGTGGCTGTCGGAAAAACATCAAACAAATGACAGCTCACAATCATCGCATCTAACGTAGGTATATAACAGGGGTTTGGTCTTCTAAAGGTCAACGTCGTCAAACTCTTCCAGTCTTGTTCATGCCTCCAACGGCTTCTTCTCATCGTGCTGGTCTTTCTCAAGTTCTTTTGCCAGATCAACTCTGTTGACACGAAGTCTCTCGTGACATCCTTGAATATTCTGGAGTTGCGTTCCAAACTTCTGGTTTCAACATCCTTCACATGAACCATGATCATACTGTCCTTCAGTTCCTCACAAATCTCTGGTATATCGAGGTTGTACCTCCTCCAGCTTGGCTACTTTCAGCTTTTGGTTCCTGAGTTCTTCACGAAATATTTCCTTGTCAAAATACTGCTTTCATGGAGCTCCACCTTAAACTTCTTGATGTACTACTCAAGATCCTGGTAATACACCGGCTAAGGCTAAAACCTCATCTTACTAATAGGTGCTCCATCAGCCTTCTTCCATCAAATCCATTCTGATGACATGCATCCTTAACTCAGCATGGTGACAATAGCATCAGCGGGTGATGACATCACAGATAACCGTGTTTCTGCTCTTGTCATTCCCATGAGCTATTATTCCACAGCTGATATCTCCTGCCTTAGGGTTTTCTTTGACAAAACTTCGAGTTCTCAACTCTCCATGTCCTGGTCTTTCTCCCATACACCTTGATCTCGGGTATCCATAGTCTGCCAAGTTCCATAAGGGTAGCCTTCCTAGGTCATGCAAATCTAGGAATTCTTCAGAGCCTTCAAATTATATTTGTCTTCGGTCTTCAACCGTTGTAGTTTCCATTATTCAGATGCACGGAAAATACTCTTCATTCCGGAGTGGTCTTAGTTGTCCAATATCATGTACTTCTTGGAGTGGTCTCATCAGTCGAATCTTCGAGTGGTCAAAAGGGGAAAGGGGTATGGTCTCACTAAAAGGAATTTTTGAATAAGCTCAGAAGAGAAGAGAGGTAAAAGATCTTTTGAAAGGGACAGTTGTAGAGAAAATCTTTGCTATGGGCTTGCCAGTTTCTAGGGTCACGTCCTACAATCAACATGTGCTCTGATACCATCTTGTAGCGACCTGACCCGAATGGATCAAGTCTCTATGCTTAAGTGTCATCCCTGGATTGGTATGCTGACACACACAGTACTCGAAGGATTTATAACAGAAGTAAATCACATGTATAAAGTAACGTAAATACTATTACCTTAATCCATATAGCGGAAGCAACAAGGTTGTGGATTCCGCTTAAGTGTCATCCCTGGATCGGTATGCTGACACACACAGTACTCGAAGGATTTATAACAGAGGTAAATCACATGTATAAAGTAACGTAAATACTATTACCTTAATCCATATAGCGGAAGCAACAAGGTTGTGGATTCCCATCAACACCAACGGCAAGGTTGAGTGTAGAAATCGTAACCCTAACGTATCACTTACTCGTCGTAAGAAACCTGCAAGATGAGACGTTGCAGCCCGAAAACGGGTCAGTACATTGAATGTACTGGCAAATTCACACCATAGAGAATGATGAATAGAGGCTATCACTACATGCATATTTGGCTGGTGGAAAAGCTCTATGGTTACAGTTTTGCGTAAAGCTAATTTTTCCCTACTGCAAAGGAATAAATTTATTTAACTATTATGGTGGTTGTTGAACATTGAGAATGGTTGACAGCATTCTCAATCCCAATTAAGTAACATCATTAAACCCAACAATATTCATTAGAAGTAACATGATGAGATCAATAGGATAATCCAAGAACTAGATACTCAAGATGTCCATAACCGGGGACACGGCTAATCATGATTAGTTTGTTTACTCTGTAGAGGTTTGCGCACTTTTCCCCACAAGACTCGATCGCCTCCGTTGGATTTCTCGCACTACTGGTGTTTGAGAAACGGATGACCGAGACATAGTCTTTCAGAAGCGCTAGCACCTTACGATGGAGTAGACCGTACCACCTACAACCCCTACATCTGCTAGTCTACCCCTATAAGAGTTCGCACGACTTAGTCAACTATGCCAGAGCCCATAATGGCTTGTGGCTGCACACGTAAGTATTTAGCATGAAAGATCTTATGATCCCTTTGAGCCTGGGTGGCGGTCCAAAAAAAAACAGGCAAGTACTGATAGACATCAAGTGCCTCAATCCACCCAGATGTGTGTTTAAGTTGCCACCTTAGATAAACCATTAAATTATCAATCTCACATCTGTCATGGATTTCACTCACCCAATCCACGTCTACTTGCATAGCATGGCATAATAAGCAAACGTAGAAGTAACTCCCAAAGGTTTCATAGTAACAGGTAATAGGTACTACCTCATCTACTTCCCATCCCACAATTTAATTAGATCCTAATCATGCAATGTGTGAGGATTGATCTAATGCAATAAAACTGGGTTGTAGAAAAGGTATGATCAAAGTGTGAACTTGCCTGCAATGTTGATGAAGATGATGCGCACTCAAAACTCTTGATAGATCTACTCGTCACACTCCGGTCAATCTATCGTAAGCAAGCAATAGTAACCACACAATGAGTACTCATCTACTGCACAGGTAAAACTTGAACAAGAGATCGAACCAGAAAGTTCAACTTAAGAACTCCGGTTGAGAAGGAAGAAAGAACCGAACAAACGACGGAAAAACAAACGACGAAAGAAAACAACTCGGTTCTAGAAGGTTGAAACTAGGTCAATATTGTAGCAAAATCTTGTTCAAGTTGATTAGATGGAACGGCGGTTTCGAGACGAAACTCCAGGCGCTTGAATCACCTGATTCCGATATACGAGCAAGAAGAAAAACTAGAACGAAGATCGGATCTGAGATCGCGATCGCGGAATAGATCCGACGAGAAGAAAAAGAAGAATGGTTGAACGAATGGACGTTCGTTAACCTAGAAGAATAATCCGGTGATCACGTTCGTTAGGACGAACGATCCGGCGAACGATCTCGGGCAACTAAATCGGAAAAGAAAACGGATCCGATCTAGGGTTTCGAGAAAAGAATCCAGATCGTAAAACCGATCTAGAAAACCGGAATGGTTTGGCGAAGAAAAACGAATTGGAGAAAAAGAATCGGAACAATTAGAAGAAAACAATCCGATGAGAATATTAGATGTAGCGTGGGGCTACCTCCGGTGAAGTCTCCGGCGAGGAACTCCAGCGGCGTGGCGTGAGCGGCGGCAAGGTGCGGCGGCGGCGGTGATGCAGGGCAGTGGCGGGTGAGGCGGCGCGGCGCAGGTGAGGGGCGCGGGGCTGGTGTGGGGCGCGGCGTGGCGGCGATGAGGTGGTGCGGTGCGGGTGGTGCGGCACTAGGGCGCGGTGCGCTTGGGGCTTTGGGGCCTTGGATTTGATGTGTTTAGAGGGGGGTGCTTGGGTATTTATATTGGGGAGGGGTGAGGAAACTTGGGGTAGGGGACAAGAAATAGACTAGGAATAGGAAAGAATAAACGGAGTAGGACTAGGAATAACGAAAGAAGGAAAAGAGCAAGCCTAGAATCCTAAAAGGATTCGGCAAGGCAAGAGGCGGCGGCCTCCTGCGCTGGTGCCTGGCGCGGCGCGCGCTGGCTCCCTGGGGCGATGGCCTTGGCCGGCGGCTTGGGCCTTGGCCCGGCCGGCTGCGGATCCAGTTTTTTTTTGAACGGTTCTCGTGCTCGGAAAAAAAACAAAAAGAGATCTAAACGAAGTCCAAAACTAATAAAGTAAATTTTCCCCGACTCCTAAAAATGAGCCGAACAAAATGAACTTTTCTCCGGACCTAAAATGAAATTTTCAAAAACGCGCATTTTTCCCTATCCAAACAAAACGCAAACAAACACCGGAAAACAAAAATTGATCTATTTATTAAATCTTCATTTTTCCTTAATTGGGAAAAGTCATGTTATTTCCCTCTCTCATATTTTGACATCGGAAAAAATATTTGAAGATGAAATAAATAAATCAAACGACCCTCTTTCAAAAATTTGAGAAAACTCCCAACTCATATTTCATATAATTTGGAGAAGTCATTTTATCTTCTCTCATGAAAGTCATTGAGTTGCATAGAGTTGCAGAATTTGGAAATATTTTCCAAATGAAATTCAAATGTTTTCAGCACCCCTTGTCATTTAAATAAATGGAAGAAGTCATGTCATCTTCTCTCCAGGGTTTCGTGGTGAAAAGAATTTGAATTCACGGAGATCAAAAAGCAAAAATGAAAGTTTGGGAAAGTCCTTTTATTCCCTCTCATTTAACTTTCAAAAGCTTCGAATTCACTCACTTTCAGACAATCAATCAAACAATCAATCGATCTATCTATTTGTTTATAACATTCCAAAATTTAGAATTTTGGGATGTTACAGTTTTGTTGAGGTGCGTACGTAGCCGAGAACTCATGTGAAATCCCTTCTTCGTCAAGAAAGGTATCCACATTTACGTTCTTGAACTCCGTTCCGTTGTCGCTGCGAACCTTCTTGATCTTCACTTCAAATTGATTTTGGGCCTTCCTAGCGAAGTTCTTGAAGATCTTTTGGACCTACGTTTATCATCAAGAAAGAACACCCATGTAAATCTTGAAAAATCATCGACTATGACTAGACCAAATGAGTTTCCACCGAGACTTTTGTAAGCATTGGGACCAAAGAGATCCATATGAAGTAGCTCGAGCGGTCTTCTCATGGTCATAATGTTCTTCACGGGGTGAATTCCTCCAACTTGTTTGCCGGCTTGACAAGCACTGCACAATCTATCCTTGTCAAATATGACATCTTTAACTCCAAGGATATGATCACCTTTAATTAGCTTATCAAGATTTCGCATGCCCACATGACCTAATCTCCTATGCCATAGACAACCTTTAGAGGATTTAGCAATTAAGCAAGTTCTAGGCTGAGCCTTTTTAGTGAAATCTACAATGTAAAGATCACCTCTACGTATACCGGTAAAGACCATATTGTGGTTATCTCTATGAAACACTTGGCAATCTACTTCGGTAAATAGGACACTGAAACCAAAGTCAGCAAGTCTAGATACAGAAAATAGATTATATCCAAGAGATTCAACGAGCATAACATTTTGTATGGAGCTATCATGTGAGATGGCCACCTTACCAAGGCCAACCACCTTACCCTTAGAGTTGTCACCAAAAGTGACATACTTTCGGGGGCCGTCATTTTTAGCAAGCTCGCAAAACATATCCTTGTCTCCGGTCATGTGATCGGTACACCCACTATCAAAAACCCATTCCTTTCCTCCAGCCATGTAGTCGCGAAGATTAGCCATAAGACCAAAGTGTCTTGTAGACTCATCAAGATCAAAGTCACTATCATCATCCTCATCATAATATCCATGTTCAACATCGTCTTGTGATTGATCAATTCCTAGAGAGGGTAATTCATTAGATAAATGGTCATCTTTATGAATTCTAATAGCTTCGGAGATGATATTGCTAATGATTCCAACATCTCCTTTGGCACGCACAAGATTAGTAAGCTCAAATAGACAATCACCAAGTTTAGGATCATTGGAACTCATCTTACTCAAAGCAATGGACATATGAAGAATTTCATCTAAGTTTTGCAAGGAATAATTTGGAAATTGTTCCTCAAGAAATCTCCATATAGTATAGGCACAATCAAGAGCAGGCAAGCTAGCAAGCAAGTTCTAGGTAATCCTCTAGTGATTAAATTGATGGTTCTAAGATTACGGATCATGTCAATAGACTCATCAAGGGTAGGATGCATGGGGTCAACAAGACGTGCACAAGGGGTAGTAATGTACTTGTTCAAATGATATTCATTGAAAATCTCAAGCATCTCAATTTTCCACTCATGAAAGAACTATCCATCAAGTATAGGTACTCTATGTCTAGTACTCCCCAACGTAGACTCATCCATCTTCCTCCAATGGTGATTAAACCAAGGCAATGGAGACCAATGCTTTAATACCAATTGAAAGGATCGAGAAGAGGTGTCCAAAGGGGGGTGAATAGACTCTTAACAACTAAAAGTAGCAATTTTTATTTTCTTCAAGTTAAGGTAGAGTTTTAGCACAAGTTTAACCATTCACAACACATTTCAAGCAAGCATGACAAGAGTATATAAGCAGCGGAAAGTAAAGCATGCAAGTTGCGAGAATGTAAAGGGATGGGATTGGAGTGTGCAAACGCAATTGGAGACACGGAGATGTTTGGCGTGGTTCGGATAGGTGGTGCTATCGTACATCCACGTTGATGGAGACTTCAACCCACGAAGGGTAACGGTTGCGCGAGTCCACGGAGGGCTCCACCCATGAAGGGTCCATGAAGAAGCAACCTTGTCTATCCCACCATGGCCATCACCCACGAAGGACTTGCCTCATTAGGGTAGATCTTCACAAAATAGGCGATCTCCTTGCTCTTACAAACTCCTTGGTTCAACTCCACAATCTTGTCGGAGGCTCCCAAGTGACACCTAACCAATCTAGGAGACACCACTCTCCAAAAGGTAATAGATGGTGTATTGATGATGAACTCCTTGCTCTTGTGCTTCAAATGATAGTCTCCCCAACACTCAACTCTCTCTCATAGATTTCGATTTGGTGGAAAGATGATTTGAGTGGAAAGCAACTTGGGGAAGGCTAGAGATCAAGATTCTTGTGGTTGGAATGGAATATCTTGGTCTCAACACATGAGAAGGTGGTTCTCTCTAAGAAAATGTATGCTAGAAGTGTAGGCATGTTCTGATGGCTCTCCTTACTAATGAAGGAAGGGTGGAGGGGTATATATAGCCTCCACACAAAATCTAACCATTACACACAAATCACCAAACTCGGTGGGACCGAATCATGAAACTCGGTCAGACCGATTTAGTTCAAAATGTGAATGTTAGGATTTTCGGTGGGACCGATGTGCTAGGGTTAGGGTAAAACCTCAACTCGGTTTGACCGATTACACAAACTCGGTGGGACCGAGTTTGGTAATAAGCGAAACAGAGAGTTGGTCAGGCAAACTCGGTGGGACCGGTTTCTTATCTCGGTGGGACTGAAACAATTTCAACAGGAACCAGAGAGTTTGCAAGCCCATCTCTGTGAGACCGGGATCCCTTCGGTGAGACTGAACTAATTTAGGGTTTCTAGCAGTGGCTATGTCAAGTGAACTCGGTGGCGCTGGATAGATCAAATCGGTAGGGCCGAGTTTGACTTTTTGGTTTGGGACATATGTGGATATGAGAAAGTGGTTGAGGGCTTTGGAGCATATCACTAAGCACTTTGAGCAAGGAAGCCATTAAGCAACACCTCATCCCCTTTTAATAGTATTGGCTTTCCTATGGACTCAATGTGATCTTGAATCACTAAAATGAAAATGTAGAGTCTTGAGAATTTGAGCTTTTGCCAATCCTTTGTTCTTAGCATCTTGCACGGGTTCCACATCCTCTTGTCCACGCCACTCCATTTTTTGAACTTATATGAAATATACTAGATAAAACATTAGTACAACAAGAGATATGTTGACATTAATTACCAAAACCATCTAGGGAGCACTTGAGCTTTCAGCTTCTTTGGCCTCTTTTATTTTTTGTGAAGTCCAGAGACTCATCCCGACTTGTGGGGGAATCATAGCTACCATCATCCTTTCCTCACATGGGACAATGCTCTAATTATGAAGATCATCACACTTCTATTTACTTACAACTCAAGAATTACAACTCAATACTTAGAACAAAATATGACTCTATATGAATGCCTCCGGCGGTGTACTGGGATATGGAATGAATCAAGAGTGACATGTATGGAAGAATTATGAAAGGTGGCTTTGCCACAAATACGATGTCAACTATATGATCATGCAAAGCAATATGACAATGATGGAACGTGTTATAATAAACGGAACGGTGGAAAGTTGCATGGTAATATATCTCGGAATGGCTATGGAAATGCCATAATAGGTAGGTATGGTGGCTGTTTTGAGGAAGGTATATGGTGGATGTATGGTACCAACGAAAGTTGCGCGGCACTAGAGAGGCTAGCAATGGTGGAAGGGTGAGAGTATGTATGATCCGCGGACTCAACATTAGTCATAAAGAACTCACATACTTATTGCAAAAATCTATTAGTTATCGAAACAAAGTACTACGCGCATGCTCCTAGGGGGATAGATTGGTAGGAAAAGACCATCGCTCGTCCCCGACTACCACTCGTAAGGAAGACAATCAATAAATAAATCATGCTCCGACTTCATCACACAACTGTTCACCATACGTGCATGCTACGGGAATCACAAACTTTAACACATGTATTTCTACAATCCACAATTACTCACTAGCATGACTCTAATATCACCATCTTTATATCTCAAAACAATCATAAGGAATCAAACTTCTCATGGTATTCAATGCACTTTATATGAAAGTTTTTATATATCCCTCTTGGATGTCTATCATATTAGGACTAAATTCATAACCAAAGCAAATTACCATGTTTCTTAGAGACTCTAAAAATAATATAAGTGAAGCACGAGAGTTCAACAATTTCTAAAAAAATAAAGCCACCACCATGCTCTAAAAAGATATAAGTGAAGCACTATAGCAAAATTTCCTAGCTCAAAAGATATAAGTGAAGCATATAGAGTATTCTAATAAATCACGATTCATGCGTGTCCCTCTCAAAAGGTGTGTACGGCAAGGATGATTGTGGAAAACAAAAAGGCAAAGACTCATATCATACAAGACGCTCCTAGCAAAACACATATCATGTGGTGAATAAAAATATAGCCTCAAGTAAAGTTACCGATAGACAAAGATGAAAGAGGGGATGCTTTCTGGGGAATCCCCAAGCTTAGGCTCTTTGTTGTCCTTGAATATTACCTTGGGGTGTCTTGGGCATCCCAAAGCTTAGGCTCTTACCACTCCTTAATCCATAGTTCATCAAATCCTTACCCAAAACTTGAAAACTTTACAACAGAAAATCTCATAAGCTCTGTTAGTATAAGAAAATAAATCACCACTTTTGGTACTGTTGTGAACTCATTATTTATTTATATTGGTGTAATATCTAGTGTATTCCAACTTCTCCATGGTTCATACCCCCCGATACTACCAATAGAATCATCAAAATAACCAAACAACACATAGAAAACAGAATCTGTCAAAAACAGAACAGTCCGTAGTAATATATAACTCTCGAATACTTCTGTAACTCCAAAATTTCTGAAAAATTAGGACAACCTGGGAAATTTGTCTAATAATCTTCTGCAAAAGAATCAGTATTTTTTCATGCTTCTGTTAAAAACGAGAATTGTTTTCCGGGGCGCAAAAGTTTCTTTTTTTCAGCAAGATCAAATCAACTATCACTGTAAGCCATCACAAAGGTCTTACTTGGCACAAACACTAATTAAAATACAAAAACATATTACCATATGCTATATGAATTATTTATTAAAAACAGAACCAAAAAGCAAAGAACAAAAATAAAATTGGGTTGCCTCCCAACAAGCGCTATTGTTTAACGCCCTTAGCTAGGCATAAAACACATAGATAGATCTAGGTATAACCATAATAATGATAAGGAAAATCTCGAAAGCTCATCTCATACTCCCTTCGTTCGGCAGCAAGTTTTCTTTGTGGTAACCAAAAGTAATCAAAAGGGCTAAATTTAATGGGATAAGGATCCCCATGATCAAGCTCGAGAGGAATTGGTTCCGCCTCCGGCCCCTCATATTGTATGACCAACTCATCATTGTAAGCGTTCTTTTGGCAAAAAGTCATGAGCTTGTGTCCAAGATAGAAACCCAATCCGTTGTTTTGTATAGGAAAATTATCATTAACTTCAGAAATCTTATCAACTAAAACATCGGTGGGGACCCTCTTTCTCAAATTTTCATTATAAGCAGCATGATCTAGAGATCGTAAACGCATTATTTCCTCTTGATTAAAGAGAATCCCCTCTATGAGAGGACGACCACCATCTACTTTATAGTGCACAAAAATTTCACTAGCTTCTTTCATAATAAATCTAAACTCATGGGCTAGAAATATAGTGGCGGCGCGCTTAACAGAAGAATGCTCAATATTAGAAAACTCTAGAAAGATTCTTTGTATGGATGGATGCATATGAACAAATTGTCTTTCGAGTTCAACCACAAGCAAAGATATGGAATCAGCGAGGCTACTAGTTTTATGGAGAATAGATCCACCTAACGTGGGTAGCGCACCGGCACAAGTAAAGAAATCTTGAATAACCCATTTTCCAATAATATTGCCGCTACCTATGCGAAGTTTTTTAGTGTGCAAGATAGTAGATTCTTCATGAGGATTAGAATTAGCAAAAGCATCAAAGTTTCCCCCAACATTACTACTATCCTTTTCAGCGATAACCTCCCCAGATTCAGACATGGTAGCAACAAACCAATCTAACAAGTAGGCAAACAAAAAGCAACAAAGAAGACGAACAAAAGAGGGGCAAAGAAATAGGTAAATCTTTTCGAAAATCATTTTAGAAGTAGGGGAGAGGAAAACGAGAGGCAAATGGCGAATAATGTAATGCACGAGATGAGAGTTTTATGATGGGTACTTGGTATGTCTTGACTTGGCATAGATCTCCCCGGCAACGGCGCCAGAAGTTCTTCCTGCTAGTTCTTGAGCTTGCATTGGTTTTTCCCTTGAAGAGGAAAGGGTGATGCAACAAAGTAGAGATAAGTATTTCCATCAGTTAGAGAACCAAGGTATCAATCCAGTAGGAGATAACGCGCAAATCATCAATACATGCACAAACAATCAAACAACTTGCACCCAACGTGATAAAGGGGTTGTCAATCCCTTCACGGTTACTTGCAAAAGTGAGATCTGATAGAGATAGATGAAACTAAACAAATGATAAAGTAAATATTTTGGGGTTTTTTGGTTTATAGATCGGAAAGTAAAAGATTGCAAAATAGTAGATCGGAAATTAATATGATGGAAAATAGACCCGAGGGCCATAGGTTTCACTAGAGGCTTCTCTCAAGATAGCAAATAATACGGTGGGTGAACAAATTACTATCGAGCAATTGATAGAAAAGCGCAAAGTTATGATGATATCTAAGGCAGTGATTATGAAATATAGGCATCACGTCTGTGTCAAGTAGACCGACTCCTTCCTACATCTACTACTATTACTCCACACGTCGACCGACTCCTGCCTACATCTAGAGTATTAAGTTCATGAAGAATAGCGTAATGCATTAAGTAAGATGACATGATGTAGAGGAATAAACTCAACCAATATGATGTAAACCCCATATTTTATCCTCTATGGCAACAGTACAATATGTGCCTTGCTGCCCCTACTGTCACTGGGAAAGGACACTGGAAGATTGAACCCAAAGCTAAGCACTTCTCCCATTGCAAGAAAAACCAATCTAGTTGGCCAACTAAACCGATAGTTCGAAGAGAATTACAAAGATATAAAATCATGCATAAAAGAATTCAGAGAAGATTCAAATAATATTCATAGATAAGTTGATCATAAATCCACAATTCCTCGGAAGTCGGCAAATGCACCGCAAAAGAAGATTGCATCAGATAGATGTCCAAGAACATCGAGGAGAACATGGTATTGAGAATCAAACAGAGAGAAGAAGTCATCTAGCTACTAGCTATGGACCCGTAGGTTTGAGATAAACTACTCACGCTTCATCAGAAGGGCAATAGGTTTGAGATAAACTACTCACGCCCCCCTATGGCTTGTCGTCTACTCCAAGGTCTACTGACTTGGAGTCCAAGTCCAACAGGTGTCTTCTGGTCCAAGAAAAATCATCGCGAAGGTTTTATTCCGTTTGGACTCTGTTTGGTATTCCTTTTCTGCGAAACTCAAAAACAAGGAAAAATTAGAAACTACCACTGGCCTCTAGATTAATAAGTTAGTCCTAAAAATAATATAAAATAGCATATTAATGCATATAAAACAACCAAAACAGATAATATAATAGCATAGAACAATCAAAATTATAGATACATTGGAGAAGTATCGGACGTCCTCATGAATTCGTAGTCAGATCGTCAAAGTCTACTCCTTCGAAAATGATAATCACCATCTCATCGAAAGACGGGACACCATTGCCTCTATCAAGTGGTATCAGATTTAAAGGTTGCTCGGTGACATTTTCCAGTTTTTCTTAGTTTAGATCGAGTATGTTCTCCATACCTACAGTCCACGAAAAAGCCAAAAACAAATAGGTTTAGTTCATCATATCCGAACCAATCTTAGCCTTTCCATAATCTTTTTAGGGTTTTGCTTTGTTGAATTTGCGGTTGCATCTTCACATCTAGTTGCTGGTCTTAGCGTCTAGTCCTTTAGAGTTTCGAGTTCTGTCACGGTTTGTCATGCCGCCGCCGCACCATCTTTGCTACCATATACAACCATTGCTGCCATATCCTACCACCGCGGCCATATACCACCACCGGTGCCATATCCTACCACTGCGGCCATATACCACCATCGTGGCCATATACCACCACCGCCACCATATCCCACCACCACTGCCATATCCTACCACCATATATCCACCACCAATCCGAGTTCTTTTCATATTAGGTCTTTGTTTTCGAGATCCATCTATTTTACGATTCGTGTTTCCTTGCCTGAGTAGGTTTCAAAAAAACAGCAAGCGGAAAAAAGAGTCTGGAGACCCCCGGGCAGTTTTTAGGCCAAAATTTCAGCAGGCGAAAATATTTTTTTCACTATCCTATTTTTAGGATTTTTTGAGTCTTTTGAGACATGTGCCATCATAGTGATTTTTTATCGCACTTTTTGGTCGTCGCTGCCTTAATTTCCAGAAGAAAAAAAAGTCAAAAAATATTCGTGCCTATCCTGTTATTTTGACTTGGGAAGAGTTTTGAGACACTCACCATTATAGTGATTTTCAGCAAAAAAAAGGAGCGCAAAAATGAGCGCCAAAATAAATAAATTCCAGAGTATGCTTTTCCCTTTTTTACATGTTGCGTCGTGATTTTGTTAGTGTTCTAGGCTCACGTCTCTAGCACGGTCTAGCCTAGGACCAGCACAGTACCGTCATTGAGCGTGTATTCAACTTTGCATCTCTGAATTGATTATTGCTCACATTTTTGCTACCATATCATGAGCCTTCCAAACTCCACATTCATCCACATCGTGCGTTTGACACCACCTAGCAATTGCTCTATCCAAGCTTTGGAGTTTTGACTACAACGGTTGCTGATCACCTCTTGCTGTTGGGTAAGAACTGATAAGGATTTGAGATTTGCTTGACGGTTTTGTGATACACCTCCACCACCACTTTCTATTAGTCTATAGGATCATATTTTTTTGTGTTTATATTGCTGCTAACCATGGCAGGATCACAAGCCGACGCGATTGTCTGGGAGAACATGACGAAGAAGGAGCTTCATGATAAATTTCAGCAAATGTTGGGTCAACAGGTGGAAGACGTGATGGCCAGCTTTGGAAAGGCACTGGAGAGGACTGATGACATTGAGAAGACAATTGACACCAAGTTGGATGCCAAGTTCGATGAAGTACTCGCACGTCTACCACAACCAACACCCGCATCTGCTACACCATTGCAACAACATCAATGATAACCCACAAGTATAGGGGATCGCAATAGTTTTCGAGGGTAGAGTATTCAACCCAAATTTATTGATTCGACACAAGGGGAGCCAAAGAATATTCTCAAGTATTAGCAGTTGAGTTGTCAATTCAACCACACCTGGAAACTTAATATCCGCAGCAAAGTATTTAGTAGCAAAGTAATATGATAGTAGTGGTAATGGTAGCAAAAGGTAATGGTAGCAAAAGTAATATTTTTGGTATTTTGTAGTGATGATAACAATAGCAACGGAAAAGTAAATAAGCGAAGAACAATATATAGAAAGCTCATAGGCAATGGATCGGTGATGGAGAATTATGACGGATGCGGTTCATCATGTAACAATCATAACATAGGGTGACACAGAACTAGCTCCAATTCATCAATGTAATGTAGGCATGTATTCCGAATATAGTCATACGTGCTTATGGAAAAGAACTTGCATGACATCTTTTGTCCTACCCTCCCATGGCAGTGGGGTCCTAATGGAAACTAAGGGATATTAATGCCTCCTTTTAATAGAATACCGGAACAAAGCATTAGCACATAGTGAATACATGAACTCCTCAAACTACGGTCATCACCGGTAAGTATCCCGATTATTGTCACTTCGGGGTTAACGGATCACAACACATAATAGGTGACTATAGACTTGCAAGATAGGATCAATAACTCTCATATATTGATGGAAACATAATAGGTTCAGATCTGAAATCATGGCACTCGGGCCCTAGTGACAAGCATTAAGCATAGCAAAGTCATAGCAACATCAATCACAGAACATAGTGGATACTAGGGATCAAACCCTAACAAAACTAACTCGATTACATGATAGATCTCATCCAACCCATCATCGTCCAGCAAGCCTATGATGGAATTACTCATGCACGGCGGTGAGCATCATGAAATTGGTGATGGAGGATGGTTGATGATGACGATGGCGACGGATTCCCCTCTCCGGAGCCCCGAACGGACTCCAGATCATCCCCCCCGAGAGGTCTTAGGGCTTGGCGATGGCTTCGTATCGTAAAACGCAATGAATTCTTCTCTCTAATTTTTTCTCCCCGAAAGCAAATATATAGAGTTGGAGTTGAGGTCGGAGGAGCTCCAAGGGGCCCACGAGGTAGGGGGGCGCGCCCCCCACCCTCGTGGACAGGTGGTCGCCCCCCTGGTCTTCATCTTTTGCAAGGATGTTTTATTATTTCCGAATAGATTTTCCGTGAAGTTTCAGGTCATTCCGAGAACTTTTGTTTCTGCACATAAATAACACCATAGCAATTCTGCTGAAAACAGCGTCAGTCCGGGTTAGTTCCATTCAAATCATGCAAGTTAGAGTCCAAAACAAGGGCAAAAGTGTTTGGAAAAGTAGATACGACGGAGACGTATCAACTCCCCCAAGCTTAAACATTTGCTTGTCCTCAAGCAATTCAGTTGATAAACTGAAAGTGATAAAGAAAAACTTTTACAAACTCTGTTTGCTCTTGTTGTTATAAATATGTAAAGCCAGCATTCAAGTTTTCAACAAAGATTATGACTAACCACATTCACAATAACGCTTAGGTCTCAAGTTTACTCATATCAATGGCAGAATCAACTGGCGAGCAATAATAATGAATCTTGAATGACAACACTTTCTCAAAACAATCATAATATGATATAACAAGATGGTATCTCGCTAGCCCTTTCTGAGACCGCAAAACATAAATGCAGAGCACCTTTAAAGATCAAGGACTGACTAGACATTGTAATTCATGCTAAAAGAGATCCAGTCAAGTCATACTCAATGTAAACTAACAATAATGAATGCAAATGACAGTGGTGCTCTCCAACTAGTGCTTTTTAATAAGAAGATGATGACTCAACATGAAAGTAAATAGATAGGCCCTTCGCAGAGTGAAGTAGGGATTTGTAGAGGTGCCAGAGCTCGGTTTTGAAATAGAGATGAATAATACTTTGAGCGGTATACTTTCATTGTCAACATAGCAACCAAGAGATGGCAATATCTTCCATGCTACACACATTATAGGCGGTTCCCAAACAGAATGGTAAAGTTTATACTCCCCCTCCACCAACAAGCATCAATCCATGGCTTGCTCGAAACAATGAGTGCCTCCAACTAACAAGAGTCCCAGGGGGAGTTTTGTTTGCAATTATTTTGATTTGATTTGCATAAAGCATGGAACTAGGCATCCCGGTGACCAGCCACTTTCTCGTGAGTGAGGAGTGGAGTCCACTCCTCTTGAGAATAACCCGCCTAACATGGAAGATATGGACAGCCCTAGTTGATACATGAGCTATTTGAGCATACAAAATAGGATATTTATTTGAAGGTTTAGAGTTTGGCACATAAAAATTTACTTGGAACGGCAGGTAGATACCGTATATAGGTAGGTATGGTGGACTCATATGGAATAACTTTGGGGTTTATGGAGTTGGATGCACAAGCAGTATTCCCGCTTAGTACAGGTGAAGGCTGGCAAAAGACTGGGAAGCGACCAGCTAGAGAGCGACAATAGTCATGAACATGCATTGAAATTAATCAACACCGAATGCAAGCATGAGTAGGATATAATCCACCATGAACATAAATATCGTGAAGGCTATGTTGATTTTGTTTCAACTACATGCGTGAACATGCGCCAAGTCAAGTCACTTAAATCATTCAGAGGAGGATACCACCCTATCATACCACATCACAACCATTTTAATAGCATGTTGGCACGCAAGGTAAACCATTATAAGCTCCTAGCTAATCAAGCATGGCACAAGAAACTATGATCTCTAGTTGTCATTGCAAACATGTTTATTCATAATAGGCTGAATCAGGAACGATGAACTAATCATATTTACAAAAACAAGAGAGGTCGAGTTCATACCAGCTTTTCTCATCTCAGTCAGTCCATCATATATCGTCATAATTGCCTTTCACTTGCACGACCGAATAGTGTGAATAATAATAATAATAGTGCACGTGCATTGGACTAAGCTGGAATCTGCAAGCATTCAATAAACAGGAGAAGACAAGGCAATATGGGCTCTTTTGTCAGATCAACAATAATGCATATAAGAGCTACTTCAAGAATTTAATTATGGCCTTCTCCTATCGACCCCCAAAGAAAAGAAAAGAAATAAAACTATTTACACGGGAAAGCTCCCAACAAGTAAAAGAAGAACAGGAAATCTTTTTGGGTTTTCCTTTTTAATTACTACTACAAGCATGGAAAGTAAACTAATTAAAAGCTACAACTCATTTTTTTCGTTTTTCTTAAGGTTTATTAAACACACAAGAAGAAAGCATAAAAAGGAAATAAACTAGCATGGATGATACAATGAAAAAGTATGAGCACCGACATCTAGCAATGAGTGTGTGAACATGAATATAATGTCGGTGAGAAATACGTACTCCCCCAAGCTTAGGCTTTTGGCCTAATTTGGTCTATGGCCCCGGTTGGCCTTGCGGATATCCATAATAATAGTTGGGGTCGTACTGAGATGCAGCGGCTATCGCCTCCTGCGCTGCAACGTGGCGACGAGCGGCCTCCGCCCTCCTCTCGTACTCATTTGCCTCCTCTCTAGTAATAACATATCTTCCTTTTGCCTGATAATCAAAGAAGGCAGGAGCAGGGAGAGTAATACGGACAGCACGGCGTCTGTCAAAGATTAAACGATACTGGAGAGGTGATTCATTCCTCTCGACAAACTGGTGGTGAACCAAAGCATTAAAGTCTAGGTAAGCAGGAGGTAATTCAATATCATCATTACGTATAGTTACACCAAGAAAATCAGCTAAGCGGGCTGCATAAATTCCACCAAAGAAATCTCCATTAAATCTATTCAGATGCAACCTACGTGCAATAATGGCTCCCAAATTATAAGATTTATCTCCCAACACAGCACTCGTAAGAATACTGAGGTCAGGGACACACATATGACATGCTTCATCTTTACCATTAATGCATCTACCTATGAAGAGAGCAAACTGGTGTATTGCAGGAAAATGAATGCTCCCTATGGTAGCTTGTGTTATATCTCTAGATTCCCCCACAGTTATACTAGCAAGAGAATCTCTAAATTCATATTTGCGAGGTTCCCTGATACTACCCCATTGTGGAAGCTTGCAAGCAGTGGTAAAATCCTCTAAGTTCATAGTGTAAGAATTTTCATAAAGATCAAACAGGACAGTTGGATAATTACGTGAAGATGAAAATTCAAACCTCCTCACAAAGGAACTAGTGAGATAGTGGTACTGACGGCATTTTTCTTCCTCAAAGCTCACAAGATCAGCGTTACGCAAATATGCGTTAAATTCTTCCTTTTCCCGCTCGATCCATAAAGTTTTCCGAAGGCCATTCACAAGAAAGCACTGGAGCGTTTCTTGGTGGCTCATCATCAGCATCACGCATTGCAAGCCTGGGCTCTTGTTTCCTTGAAGAGCCCCCTTGGTTCATTTTCCTAAACATATTTCTTCCTCTAAAAAATTTCTGAAATTTTTAGTAACTTCAAAATAAAAGTGAACCAAACTCAATAATAATGATAGCAACTACTCCTACAAGTGCCTAGAGCCTATATCATGCATCAAAACTACTTTTGAACATATATATTTGACATGCAAGCTCAAGAACAGGGTCACCTAAGCAGCACAAATTTGCAATGAATAAAGCACTAGAACAAAAACTAATTGGACCAATGGAGGAGTCACATACCAAGGAACAATCTCCCCAAGCAGTTTTGTGAGAGGTGCTTTGAGCAAGGAGATCGAAAATGGCAGCAAAATGAGCTTGGACTCGGGTTTGAGCGGGATATTCGTGTTTGTGGGAGGAAGAAGGAGTGTGTGGGTGCAGGAATAAGAGGAGGAGAGTCACCATGGGCCCACGAGGCAGGGGGGCGCGCACAGGGGGTAGGGCGCGCCCCTGACCCTCGTGCCCAGGTGCCAGCTCTTCCTGCTGTGTTCTCAGTGCCAAATATTCTCAAATATTCCAGAAAAAATCATATTTAAATTTCAGGGCATTTGGAGAACTTTTATTTTTGGGGTATTTTTATATTGCACAGATAAATCAGATAACAGACAGAAAAATACTAATTTTGTTTTATTTAATATAAATAACAGAAAGTAAGAGGAGGGTATAGAAGGTTGTGCCTTCTAGTTTCATCCATCTCATGATCATCAAAAGGAATCCACTAACAAGGTTGATCAAGTCTTGTTAACGAACTCATTCCGAATAACATGGAACCGGAGAAATTTCGAATAACACTATGTTACCTCAACGGGGATATGCACATCCCCAATAATAAGAATATCATATTTATTCTTGACAGTAGGAAGAGGAAATTCAAAACCTCCAAATATAATCGATGGAATTTTTCCAATAGAGTTGATACTATGAACTTGAGTTTGTTTCCTCAGAAAGTGTACCGTATGCTCATTACCATTAACATGAAAAGTGACATTGCCTTTAGTGCAATCAATAACAGCCCCTGCAGTGTTCAAAAAAGGTCTTCCAAGAATAATAGACATACTATCGTCCTCAGGAATATCAAGAATAACAAAGTCTGTTAAAATACTAACGTTTGCAACCACAGCAGGCACATCCTCACAAATACCGACAGGTATAGCAGTTGATTTATCAGCCATTTGCAAAGATATTTCAGTAGGTGTCAACTTATTCAAATCAAGTCTACGATATAAAGAGAGAGGCATAACACTAACACCGGCTCCAAGATCACATAAAGCAGTTTTAACATGGTTTCTTTTAATGGAGCATGGTATAGTTGGTACACCGGGATCTCCAAGTTTCTTTGGTATTCCACCCTTAAAAGTATAATTAGCAAGCATGGTGGAAATTTTAGCTTCCGATATCTTTCTGTTATTTGTAACAATATATTTCATATACTTAGCATAAGGATTCATTTTTAGCATATTAGTTAATCGCATACGCAAAAAGATAGGTCTAATCATTTCAGCAAAGCGCTCAAAATCCTCATCATCCTTTTTCTTGGATGGTTTGGGAGGAAAAGGCATGGGTTTCTGAACCAAAGGCTCTCTTTCCTTACCGTGTTTCCTAGCAACAAAGTCTTTCTTATCATAACGTTGATGCTTTGATTGTGGGTTATCAAGATCAACAGTAGGTTCAATTTCTATATCATTATCATTACTAGGTTGAGCATCATCATGAACATTATCATTAACATTATCACTAGTTTCAGGTTCATTACCAGATTGTGTTTCAGCATCAGAGATAGAAATATCATTTGGATTCTCAGGTGTTTCAGTAATAGGTTCACTAGAAGCATGCAAAGTCCTATCATTTTTCTTTTTCTTCCTATTAGAAGGACTATGTGCATCCACATTATTTCTCTGAGAATCTTGCTCAATTCTCTTAGGGTGGCCTTCAGGATACAAAGGTTGTCGAGTCATTCTACCACCTCTAGTCATAACTCTAACAATGTTGTCATTATTCTTACTATTCAATTCATTGAGCAAATCATTTTGAGCTTTAAGTACTTATTCTACTTGAGTGGTAACCATAGAAGCATGTTTACTAATAAGTTTAAGTTCACCTTTGACATTAGCCATATAATTACCCAAGTGTTCAAGCATATCTGAATTGTATTTCAATTGTCTACCAAAATAAGCATTAAAATCTTCTTGCTTAACCATAAATTTATCAAACTCATCTAAGCATGGGCTAGCAAATTTAGTAAACGGGATTTCAGCTTTATCATATCTATAGAGAGAATTTACCTTTACTACCTGTGTCGGGTTATCAGGACCATGAGTTTCTTCAACAGGAGATGGATTAAGGTCATATGTTTCTTCAACAGACGGTAAATTAAGACCGTGTATTTCTTCAATAGGAGGTAAATTCTTAACATCTTCAGCTTTAATACCTTTTTCTTTCATAGATTTCTTTGCCTCTTGCATATCTTCAGGACTGTGAAATAGAACACCCCTCTTCTTCGGAGTTGGTTTAGGAATAGGCTCAGGAGTTGGTTCAGGAAGTGTCCAATTATTTTCATTTGTCAACATATTATTCAATAGAATTTCAGCTTCATCCAGCGTTCTTTCCCTGAAAACAGAACTAGCACAACTATCCAGGTAATCTCTGGAGGCATCGATTAGTCCATTATAAAAGATATCAAGTATTTCATTTTTCTTAAGAGGATGATCAGGCAAAGCATTAAGTAATTGGAGAAGCCTCCCCCAAGCTTGTGGGAGACTCTCTTCTTCCATTTGCACAAAATTATACATATCCCTTAAAGCAGCTTGTTTCTTATGAGCAGGGAAATATTTAGCAGAGAGGTAATAAATCATATCCTGGGGACTACGCACACAACCAGGATCGAGAGAATTAAACCATATCTCAGCAGCACCCTTTAATGAGAACGGAAATATTTTAAGGATATAAAAGTAACGAGTTCTCTCGTCATTAGTGAGCAGGGTTGCTATATCATTTAATTTAGTAAGATGTGCCACAACAGTTTCAGATTCATAGCCATGAAAAGGATCAGATTCAACCAAAGTAATTATATCAGGATCAACAGAGAATTCATAATCCTTATCAGTAACAAAGATAGGTGAAGCAACAAAAGCAGGGTCAGGTTTCATCCTAGCATTTAGAGATTGCTTATTCCATTTAGCTCATAACCTCTTAAGTTCATAACTATCTTTGCAAGCTAAAATAGCTAAAGATGCTTCTTTATCAAAAACATAACCCTTAGGAATAACGGGCAAGTCTTCATCATCACTTTCATCAATATTATTAGATTCAATATTTTCATTCTCTCTAACCCTAGCAAGTTGTTCATCAAGAAATTCACCAAGTGGCACATTAGTATCAAGCATAGAGGTAGTTTCATCATAAGTATCATGCATAGCAGAAGTGGCATCATCAATAACATGTGACATATCAGAACGAATAGCAGAAGCAGGTTTAGGTGTCACAAGCTTACTCAAAATAGAAGGTGAATCAAGTGCGGAGCTAGATGGCAGTTCCTTACCTCCCCTCGTAGTTGAGGGATAAATCTTGGTTTTTGAATCTCTCAAGTTCTTCATAATGATAAGTAGATATATATCCAAAGTGACTCAAAGAATAGAGTTATGCTCCCCGGCAACGGTGCCATAAAATAGTCTTGGTAACCCACAAGTATAGGGGATCACAACAGTTTTCGAGGGTAGAGTACTCAACCCAAATTTATTGATTTGACACAAGGGGAGCCAAAGAATATTCTCAAGTATTAACAGTTGAGTTGTCAATTCAACCACACCTGGAAACTTAATATCTGCAGCAAAGTATTTAGTAGCAAAGTAATATGATAGTAGTGGTAATAGTAGCAAAAGGTAATGGTAGAAAAAGTAAGGTTTTTGGTCTTTTGTAGTGATGATAGCAATAGCAACAAAAAAGTAAATAAGCGAAGAACAATATATGGAAAGCTCGTAGGCAATGGATCGGTGATGGAGAATTATGCCAGATGCGGTTCATCATGTAACAATCATAACATAGGGTGACACAGAACTAGCTCCAATTCATCAATGTAATGTAGGCATGTATTCCGAATATAGTCATACGTGCTTATGGAAAAGAACTTGCATGACATCTTTTGTCCTACCCTCCCATGGCAGTGGGGTCCTAATGGAAACTATTGGATATTAAGGCCTCCTTTTAATAGAGTACCAGAACAAAGCATTAGCACATAATGAATACATGAACTCCTCAAACTACGGTCATCACCGGTAAGTATCCCGATTATTGTCACTTCGGGGTTAACGGATCATAACACATAATAGGTGACTATAGACTTGCAAGATAGGATCAAGAACTCTCATGTATTGATGAAAACATAATAGGTTCAGATCTGAAATCATGGCACTCGGGCCCTAGTGACAAGCATTAAGCATAGCAAAGTCATAGCAACATCAATCTCAGAACATAGTGGATACTAGGGATCAAACCCTAACAAAACTAACTCGATTACATGATAGATCTCATCCAACCCATCACCGTCCAGCAAGCCTATGATGGAATTACTCACGCACGGCGGTGAGCATCATGAAATTGGTGATGGAGGATGGTTGATGATGACGATAGCGATGGATTCCCCTCTCTGAAGCCCCGAACGGACTCCAGATCAGCCCTCCCGAGAGGTTTTAGGGCTTGGCGGCGGCTCCGTATCGTAAAACGTGATGAATTCTTCTCTCTGATTTTTTTTCTCCCCGAAAGCAAATATATAGAGTTGGAGTTGAGGTCGGAGGAGCTCCAGGGGCCCACGAGGTAGGGGGGCGCGCCCCCCACCCTCGTGGACAGGTGGTGGGGCCCCTAGTCTTCATCTTTTGCAAGGATTTTTTATTATTTCCGAATAGATGTTCCGTGAAGTTTCAGGTCATTCTGAGAACTTTTGTTTCTGCACGTAAATGACACCATAGCAATTCTGCTGAAAACAGCGTCAGTCTGGGTTAGTTCAATTCAAATCATGCAAGTTAGAGTCCAAAACAAGGGCAAAAGTGTTTGGAAAAGTAGATACGACAGAGACGTATCAATCAACAACCACCTCCACACCGCGATCCAGCAGGTCGAGCATAGCGTGTTCCTCTTGAGCCAAGACAAACTTCTGGTGCTGCTGTTACTACTATTGATGCTTCTGTAGCTCTTGCTTCTACTGCAGAGGTGGAGGACCATTACAAGGATGAGGTTGATCAAAATCAGGACTACATGCAACCACCAGCACCACCACCACCAGGTCGACCTCACGCATATAAATGCAACGGTAAGGCTGCAGCAGCACCTCGGTACGAGATTATGACCATATTCCTAAACTAAAATTGAATATTCCACCGTTTGAGGGTAAATACATTCCTGATGTCTATCTTACTTGGGAGTTAGAAACTGAACAACATTTCACATGCTTACAATATCATGAGGATAGACGTGTTGCTGTTGTTGTTTGTGAATTCACTAGTTTTCCTTCTGTTTGGTGGTCTAAACATTGTAGATTATATGATGACAATATCCCTACTACTTGGGTTGCTTTGAAAACTGCTATGCATACTCGTTGGGTTCCACCATATTATCTACGTGAATTACTTCAATAACTGCAGCGTTTGAGACAAGGAAAAAATTCTGCAGAGGAGTATTATCGGGAATTACAAACTGGCATGATTAGATGTGGTATTGTCGAGGCCAATGAAGCTATGCTTGCACGTTTTATCGATGGATTAAATACAGAGATTCGGACCATTTTAGAGTATGAGGAGTATAACAATATCACTCGTTTATTCCATCTTGCTTGCAAAGCTAAACGAGAAGTGCAGGATCAACATGCATTGGCGCAGACTAATTTTTCTGCAGGTCAACCTTCATCATGGACACCGCGTGCATCTTCTACTTCCACACGTTCGGCTGCACTAGCACCTCTGTTAGCTGCCACTGATACGTCTCCATCGTTTCTATAATTTTTGATTGGTTCATGCTAATATTATACAACTTTCACATATTTTTGGCAACTTTTTATACGATTTATTGGACTAAGCTATTGATCCAGTGCCCAGTGTCAATTCCTGTTTGTTGCATTTTTTGTTTCGCAGAAAATCCATATCAAACGAAGCCCAAACGTGATAAAAATTTATAGAGAATTATTTTGGAATATATGTGAATTTTGGGAGGTGGAATCAACATAAACGGGGGCCCACAGGCCCCAAGATACACTAGGGCACGCCCGGGGGTGCCCGGCGCACCTGGGTGTCTTATGCCCTCCCCGTAAGGCGGTTGGCACCCTTCTTCTGGTGCAAGAAATATAATTTATGGAAAAAATCGGGTAAAAATTTCAGCGCAATCGGAGTTACGGATCTCCGGGAATTTAAGAAACTGTGAAGGGCCAGATCTGGGGAACGTGAAATAGAAGAGAACAGAGAGGGAGATCCAATCTCGGAGGGGCTCCCGCGCCTCCGCCGCCATGGAGGCCACGGACCAGAGGGGACACTCCCCTCCCATCTAGGGGGGAGGCCAAGGAAGAAGAAGAAGGAGGGGTCTCTCCCCCCTCTCTCCTGGTGGCGCCGAAGTGTCGCCGGGGCAAGGATCGTGACGAAGATCTACATCCACAATCTTGCTACCATCAACACCAACTTTCTCCCCCTCTATGCGGTGGTGTAACACCTTTTCTCCCCGCTGTAATATCTATTTAAACATGGTGCTCAACTCCATATATTATTTCCCAATGATATTTGGCTATCTTATGATGTTTGAGTAGATCCGTTTTGTCCTATGGGTTAATCTGATCTTGGTTGGTATGATTGTATATTATATTTATGGTGCCCTCCGTCTCACGCAAACGTGAGGGCCCCCGCTGTAGGGTGTTGCCATATGTTCATGATTCGCTTATAGTGGGTTGCGAGAGTAACAGAAGCTTAAACCTGAGTAAGTGGGTTGTTGCGTATGGGATAAAGAGGACTTGATACTTAATGCTATGGTTGGGTTTCTCGACCTTAATGATCTTTAGTAGTTGCAGATGCTTGCTAGGGGTCCAATCATAAGTGCATATGATCCAAGTAGATAAAGTATGTTAGCTCATGCCTCTCCCTCATATAAAATTACAAGAATGATTACCGGTACTTGTTATCGATTGCCTAGGGACAAATGAATTTATTGTTGACAAAAGCTATCCACTTTTATTACCTTGCAATTTATCCATAGTTTTTATTCTCACAAAGTACTCGTAGTTTTATTCTTGCAAAATAGTTTCATACTTGTTTTAGCTAAAGCAAATGTCAAGTGTGCATAGAGTTGTATCGGTGGTTGATAGAACATGAGGAAATATTTGTTCTACCTTTAGTTCCTCGTTGGGTACGACACTCTTATTTTATCGAAGAAGGCTACAAACGATCCCCTATACTTGTGGGTTATCACCACCTCACAGCCATGATACAAGAAAGTAGGCACTACCACCACTATCTGCCAGGAGCGCACCGACTAGGCCTACACAGAGCTCTTCTTCATCCATGGCATCAACAGGGCACACACATGATATTATTTGTCGTCGTTGTAACAGTAGAGGTCATTATGCGAGAGAATGCAAATTTCTGCCTATTATGATTGCTACTAAGCATGGTGGATATGAGTCCGCTAGTGACTATGATGAGGAGACTTTGGCTATTATTACAAGTGAAGAACACGGTGGAGATGATTCTGATCATGAAAGCAATACATGGTTGCTGAAGATGCTGACATGTATGGAAGTTTAGTTGCTCAACGTGTTTTGAGTGTGTAGGTCACACAAGTTGAGCAAAATCAGAGGCATAATTTGTTCCATACAAGGGAGTTGTGAAGGAATGTTTTGTTCACGTCATCATAGATGGAGGGAGCTGTAACAACTTGTCTAGCATGGAGATGGTGGAGAAGCTATCTCTCACCACAATACCGCATCCACATCCTTACTACATCCAATGGTTCAACAACAGTGGCAAGGTTAAGGTAACACGTACGGTTTGTGTGCATTTTAGTATCTCTACATATGCTGATTATGTTGATTGTGATGTGGTATGGTGGTACATATGCAAGCATGTTCCTTATTACTTGGTAGACCATGGCAATTTGATAAAAATTATGTACACCTTGGTAGAAACAATCAGTATACTCTTGTTCATAAGGATAAACATATTACTTTGCTTCCTGTGTCTCCTGATTCCATTTTGAAAGACGATATTAATAGAGCTAATAAAGCAAAACAGGAGAAAAAGAGGGAAAATCAGTTTGTGGCAAAAGAATTTGAGAAACAAATGAAGCCTAATAATAAACCTTCTAGTGTTGTTTCTAAAATTAAATTGAAAAGTGCTTGTTTACGTGCTACCAAATCTGATATTGATGATCTAGATTTCAGCAAATCTGTTTGCTATGCTTTTGTGTGCAAAGAGGCATTATTTTCATTCGATGACGTGCCTTCTTCTTTGCCTCCTGTTGTCACTAACATTTTTCAGGAGTTCGTTGACGTCTTTCCACAAGAGGCACCACCGAGATTACCACCTATTCGATGGATTGAGCATCAGATTGACTTAATTCCCGGTGCTTTGCTGCCAAACCATGCGCCATACCGTACCAATCCAGAGGAGACGAAGGAGATTATGGGTCAAGTAGAGGAGCTGCTCGACAAAGGTTATATACGTGAATCTCTTAGTCCTTGTGTTGTTTCTATTATACTAGTGCCAAAAAGGATGGTACGTCACGTATGTGTGTTGATTGTAGAGGCATTAATAATATTACTATTCGTTGTCGTCATCCTATTCCTAGGCTCTATGCTTGATGAATTGAGTGGCTCTATAATATTCTCCAAAGTTGATTTGCGTAGTGGATACCATCAAATTCGTATGAAATAGGGAGATGAATGGAAAACGGCATTTAAAAATAAGTTTGGATTATATGAGTGGTTAGTCATGCCTTTTGGGTTAACTAATGCACCTAGTACTTTCATGAGATTAATGAACAAAGTTTTACGTGCTTTCATTGGACGATTTGTGGTAGTTTACTTTGATGATATATTGATTTATAGCAGATCTTTGGAGGAACATTTGGAACATTGACGTGTTCTTTTATTGCTCTACGTGATGCACGTTTGTTTGGTAACCTTGGGAAGTGCACCTTTTGCACCGACCGTGTATCTTTTCTTGGCTATGTTGTTACTCCACAGGGAATTGAAGTTTATAAAGCCAAGATTGAAGCTATTGAGAGTTGGCCGCAGCCCAAAACGGTCACACAAGTGAGGAGTTTCCTTGGCCTTGCTGGTTTCTATAGGCGTTTTGTGAGAGATTTCAGCACCATTGCTGCACCTCTCAATGAGCTTACAAAGAAGGATGTGCCTTTTGTTTGGGGTACTGCACAGGAAGAAGCCTTTACGGTATTGAAAGATAAGTTGACACATGCTCCTCTAGTCCAACTTCCTGATTTTAATAAGACTTTTGATCTTGAATGTGATGCTAGTGGAATTGGATTAGGAGGTGTGTTATTACAAGATGGTAAACCTGTTGCATACTTTTCTAAAAAATTGAGTGGGCCTAGTCTGAATTACTCTACTTATGATACGAAATTATATGCTCTTGTTCAGACTTTGGAAACATGGCAACATTATTTATGGCCCAAAGAATTTGTTCATTCTAATCATGAATCTTTGAAACATATTAAAAGTCAAGCAAAACTAAACAGTAGACATGCTAAATGGGTTGAATTCATTGAGACTTTTCCTTATGTCATTAAACACAAGAAGGGTAAAGAAAATGTTATGGTTGATGCATTGTCTCGTCGTTATACTATGCTTTCACAACTTGACTTTAAAATATTTGGTTTGGAGATCATCAAAGATCAATATGTGGATGATTCTGAATTTAAAGATGTATTGCAGAATTGTAAACAAGGGAGAACATGGAACAAGTTCATCGTTAATGATGGATTTGTGTTCCGTGCTAACAAGCTATGCATTCCAGCTAGCTATGTTCTTCTTTTGTTGTTGCAGGAGGCGCATGGAAGAGGATTAATGGGACACTTTGGTGTGAAGAAGACGAAGAATGTACTTGCTACACATTTCTTTGGCTAAAGATGAGACGGGATGTTGAGCACTTTGTTGCTCACTGCACTACAAGTAAAAGCTAAGTCACGACTCAATCGTCCTGGTTTATATATCCCTTTGCCTGTACCTAGTGTTCCATGGGAGGATATATCTATGGACTTTTTTTTGGGTTTACCTCGAACAAAGAAGGGGGGATAGCATATTTGTTGTCAGGGATAGTGATAATCCCCAAGTGCAAGGAATCATCGTAGCAATTTCCAAAGGTGGAAGTGATAAGTATGGAGTGTCGAACCCACAAGGAGCTAAAGGTAAGATCAATATTCTCTCAAGTCCTATCTGCCACTGATACAACTCTACGTACACCGAACGTTTGCTTCCATCTAGAAACGAGAAATAAAACTACGTTGTGGGTATAAAGAGGATAGCTTTGCATGATATCGGAGAACTAAAATATAAAAATATGTGTTGTTAACATAAAGTTAGAATATATTACTATATATTATACATAGCGAGTGTGGAATAATGATGGATCGGTGTGCGGAATTATCCTAGGCAATTGTTAACAAGATCGGTAATCATTATTGCAATTTTATATGAGGGAGAGGCATAAGCTAACATACTTTATCTACTTGGATCATATGCACTTACGGTTGGAACTCTAGCAAGCATCCACAACTACTAAAGATCATTAAGGTAAAACCCAACCATAGCATTAAAGTATCAAGTCCCCTTTATCCCATACGCAACAACTCCCTTACTCGGGTTTAAGCTTCTGTCACTCTAGCAACCCACTATAAGTGAATCATGAACGTATTGCAACACCCTACAGCAGGAATCCTTCATGTGTGCGTGGAATGGAAGGCACCATAGGACAGCACCAAAATAAAACATACAACTCAAACCAATCTAGATCATCAATCAACCCATAAGACAAAAGAAATCTACTCAAAACATCATAGGATGGCAACACATCATTGGATCATAATATGTGGCCTAAAGCACCATGTTCAAGTAGAGGATTACAGCGGGGTGCGGGAGAGTGGACCGCTTAAAACAGATGAGGAAGGTGATGAAGATGGTGGTGTTGATGAAGACGATCACCACGGCGATGGTTCTTCCGGTGGCACTCCAGCACCACCTAGAGAGAGGGGGAGAGGGTCTCCCCCTTGTGCTTCCTCCTCCATGGCCTCCCCCTAGATGGGGAGAGGTTCTCCCTTTGGTCCTTGGCCTCCATGGTGATGATGGCCCCCTCCGGATTCCTCCTCCATGGCCTCCGGTGATGATGGCCCCCTTCGGCAGGGTGCCAGAGAGGGCCTAGATTGATTTTTCGTGGCTACAGAGGCTTGCGGCGGTGGAAGTTTCAATCTAGGTTTCTTTCTGGAGGCTTCTACATTTATAGGAATTTTTGGTGTCAGAAACAAGTCAGGGGGTTCCCGAGGGGCCCACAAGCCATAGGGGCACGCCCTACCCCCCCCCCCCCCCAAGGTCCGCCCTGACGTCTTGTGTCCACCTCGGTCACTTCCTGGCCCAACTCCGATGCTTCGAGGGTTGCTACTTCTTGAGCTTGCGTTGGTTTTTCCCTTGAAGAGGAAAGGGTGATGCAGCAAAGTAGAGTAAGTATTTCCCTTAGTTTTGACAACCAAGGTATCAATCCAGTAGGAGACAATGCTCAAGTCACCGAATACCTTCTCAAACAAACACCAACTTGCACCCAACGCGTTAAAGGGGTTGTCGATCCCTTCACGGTTATTTGCAAAGTGAGATCTGATAGAGGTGGATAAATGGTAAAGTAATATTTCTGGTATTTCTGGTTTATGGAATGGAAAGTAAAAGATTGCAAAGAAAGTAAATCGGAAACTAAAATTGTAGATCGGAAACTTATATGATGGAAAATAGACTCGGGGGCCATAGGTTTCACTAGAGGCTTCTCTCAAAATAGAAAATATTACGGTGGGTGAACAAATTACCGCCGAGCAATTGATAGAAAAGCGCAAAGTTATGACGATATCTAAGGCAATGATCATGAATATAGGCATCACGTCCGTATCAAGTAGACCGACTCCTGCCTGCATCTAGAGTATTAAGTTCATGAAGAACAGAGTAACACATTAAGTAAGATGACATGATGTAGAGGAATTAACTCAAGCAATATGATGAAAACCCCATCTTTTTATCCTTGATGACAACAATACAATATGTGCCTTGCTGCCCCTACTGTCACTCGGAAAGGACAGCACAAGATTGAACCCAAAGCTAAGCACTTCTCCCATTGCAAGAAAAACCAATCAAGTTGGCCAAACCAAACCGATAGTTCGAAGAGACTTGCAAAGATATCAAATCATGCACATAAGAATTTAGAGGAGATTAAAATAATATTCATAGATAAGTTGATCATAAATCCACAATTCATCAGATCTCGGCAAACATACCGCAAAAAGCTATTACATCGAATAGATCTCGAAGAACATCGAGGAGAGCATTGGTATTGAGAATCAAAGAGAGAGAAGAAGCCATCTAGCTACTAGCTATGGACCCATAGGTTTGTGGTAAACTACTCACGCTTCATCGGAGAGGCAATGGTGTTGATGTAGAAGCCCTCCGTAATTGAATCCCCCTTCGACGGGACGCCGGAAAAGGCCCCTAGATGGGATCTCACAGGTACAGAAGGTTGTGGTGGTGGAAAGTTTTTTCGTGGCTCTCATTAGTTTGGGAATATTTGAGAATATATAGGTGGAAGAAATAGGTCGGTGGAGTCATGAGGGGCCACAAGGGTGGGGGGCGTGCCCTACCCCCTGGGCGCGCCCTCCGTCCCTGTGGCCGCCTCGTGGCTTCCCTTACGTGTACTCCAAGTCATCTGGATGTCTTCTGGTCCAAGAAAAATCATCGCGAAAGTTTCATTCCATTTGGACTCCATTTGATATTCCTTTTCTGCGAAACTCTAAAACAAGGAAAAACAGGAACTGGCACTAGGCTCTAGGTTAATAGGTTAGTCCCAAAATAATATAAAATAGCATAATAATGCATATAAAACATCCAAAACAGATAATATAATAGCATGGAACAATCAAAAATTATAGATAAGTTGGAGACGTATCAAGCATCCCCATGCTTAATTCCTGCTCGTCCTCGAGTAGGTAAATGATAAAAACAGAATTTTTGATGTCGAATGCTACCTAACATATTTATCCATGTAATTTCTTTATTGTGGCATGAATGTTTAGATCCGTATGATTCAAAACAAAAGTTTAATATTGACATAAAAACAATAATACTTCAAGCATACTAACATTATGTCTTCTCAAAATAACATGGCCAAAGAAAGCTTATCCCTACAAAATCATATAGTTTGGCTATACTCCATCTTCATCACACAAAATATTTAAATCATGCACAACCCCGATGACAAGCCAAGAAATTGTTCCATACTTTTGATGTTCTCAAACTTTTTCAACTTTCACGCAATACATGAGCATGAGCCATGGACATAGCACTATAGGTGGAATACATGGTGGTTGCGGAGAAGACAAAACGGAGATAGTCTCACATCAACTAGGCGTATAATCTATAATGAAAGATTCCCACTAGTATATTAAAGTGACAATATAGGAGACTCCCTATAATGAAGATCATGGTGCTAATTTGAAGCACAGGTGTGGTAAAAGGATAGTAGCATTGCCCCTTCTCTCTTTTCTCTCATTTTTTTATTTGGGCCTTCTCTCATTTTTTGGCCTCTTTTTTTTATTTGTCCAGAGTCTCATCCCGACTTGTGGGGGAATCATAGTATCCATCATCCTTTCCTCACATGGGACAATGCTCTAATAATGAAGATCAGCACACTTTTATTTACTTGCAACTCAAGAATTACAACTCGATACTTAGAACAAAATATGACTCTATGTGAATGCCTCTGGTGGTGTACCGAGATGTGCAATGAATCAAGAGTGACATGTATGAAAGAATTATGAACGGTGGCTTTGCCACAAATACGATATCAACTACATGATCATGCATAGCAATATGACAATGATGGAACGTGTCATAATAAACAGAATGGTGGAAAGTTGCATGGCAATATATCTCGGAATGGCTATGGAAATGCCATAATAGGTAGGTATGATTGCTGTCTTGAGGAAGGTATATGGTGGGTTTTATGGTACAGGCGAAAGTTGCACGACACAAGAGAGGCTAGCAATGGTGGAAGAGTGAGAGTGCGTATAATCCATGGACTCAACATTATTCATAAAGAACTCATATACTTATTGCAAAAATCTATTAGTTATTGAAATGAAGTACTACGTGCATGCTCCTAGGGGATAGATTGGTAGCAAAAGACCATCGCTCGTCCCCGATCGCCACTCATAAGGAAGGCACTCAATAAATAAATCATCCTCCGACTTCATCACATAACGGTTCACCATACGTGCATGCCACGGGAATCAAAAACTTTAGCACAAGTATTTTTCAAACTTACAATTACTTACTAGCATGACTCTAATATCACAATTTTCATATCTCAAAACAATCATAAGGAATCAAACTTCTCATAGTATTCAATGCACTTTATATGAAAGTTATTGTTATATCCATCTTGGATGCCTATCATATTAGGACTAAATTTATAACCAAAGCAAATTACCATGTTGTTTAGAGACTCTCAAATAATATAAGTGAAGCATGAGAGTTCATAAATTTCTATAAAATAAAACCACTGTTGTGCTCTAAAAAGATATAAGTGAAGCACTAGAGCAAAATTGCCTAGCTCAAAAGATATAAGTGAAGCACAAAGAGTATTCTAATAAATCACGATTCATGAGTGTCTCTCTCAAAAGGTCTGTACAACAAGGATGATTGTATCAAACTAAAAAGCAAATACTCAAATCATACAAGATGCTCCAAGCAAAACACATATCATGTGGTGAATAAAAATATAGCCTCAAGTAAAGTTACTGATAGACGAAGACGGAAGAGGGGATGACTTCCGGGGCATCCCTAAGCTTAGGCTCTTGGTTGTCCTTGAATATTACCTTGGGGTGCCTTGGGCATCCCCAAGCTTAGGCTCTTGACACTCCTTATTCCATAGTCCATCAAATCCTTACCCAAAACTTGAAAACTTCACAACACAAAACTCAACAGAAGATCTCATAAGCTCCATTAGTATAAGAAAATAAATCACCACTTTTGGTACTATTGTGAACTCATTATTTATTTGTATAGGTATAATATCTACTGTATTCCAACTTTTCCATGGTTTATACCCCCCGATATGAGCCATGGATACATCAAAATAAGCAAACAACACATAAAAACAGAATCTGTCAAAAACAGAACAGTCTGTAGTAATCTAGATATTCCGAATATTTCTGTAACTCCAAAAATTCTGAGAAATTAGGATGACCTAAGAAATTTGTTTATTAATCTTCTGCAAAAAGAATCAGTATTTTATTGCGCTTCTTCTAAAAATGAAAATTAATTTCCTTAGTGCAAAAGTTTCTGTTTTTCAGCAAGATCGAAGCCGTAGGGGCCCTACCCCCAGGGCGCGCCCTGACAGCTTGTAGCCACCTCGATCACTTCCTGGCCCAGCTCCGATGCTTCGGGGGTCTCTTTTTGTCCACAAAAAATCACCATAAATTTTCAGCCCATTCCAAGAACTTTTATTTCTGCACAAAAAACGACACCATGGTAGTTCTGCTGAAAACAACGTCAGTCCGGGTTAGTTCTAATCAAGTCATACCAAAACCATATAAAATTGTTGTAAGCATGGTATGAATACTTTATAAATTATAGATACGTTGGAGACATATCAGATAGGTTCTTGAAAATGGCACACTTTATACCATGTCATAAAAGCGATGATGATGCTAATGTTGCTGATTTGTTCTTTCGTGAAATTATTCGCTTGCATGGTGTGCCAAATACTATTGTTTCAGATCGTGATACTAAATTTCTTAGCCACTTTTGGAGATGTTTATGGGCTAAGTTGGGGACTAAACTGCTTTTTAGTACTACTTGTCACCCCCAAACTGATGGACAAACTGAAGTAGTCAATAGAACATTGTCTACTATGCTTAGGGTTGTTTTGAAGAATAACAAGAAAATGTGGGAAGAATGCTTGCCTCATATTGAATTTGCTTATAATCATTCATTGCATTCTACTACTAAGATGTGCCCTTTTGAAATTGTATATAGGTTCCTACCTCATGCACCTATTAGTTTGTTGCCTCTTCCATCTTCGGAGAAGGTTAATTTTGATGCTAAACAATGTGCTGAATTGATCTTAAAATGCATGAGTTAACTAAGGAAAACATTGAGCGTATGAATGCTAAATATAAACTTGCTGGAGATAAAGGTAGAAAACATGTTGTCTTTACACCTGGAGATCTTGTTTGGTTACATTTGCCTAAGGATAGGTTTCCTGATTTGCGTAAATCAAAGCTAATGCCACGTGTTGATGGTCCTTTTAAGTTGTTAGAGAAAATAAATGATAATCAATATAAACTTGAGTTGTCTGCAAATTTGGGGGTTAGTCCCACTTTTAACATTGCAAATTTGAAGCCTTATTTGGGTGAGGAAGATGAGCTTCCGTCGAGGACGACTTCACTTCAAGAAGGGGAGGATGATGAGGACATCAATACCATTGTTACACCCACATCGCCTGTTGCTGTACATACTGGACCGATTACTAGAGCTCATGCATGCCAATTAAATTACCAGGTACTTTCGTTTCTTCGTAATGATTCTAATGTTCATGAGAATATGATACTGCCTAAATTGGATGTGTTTGTCTTGCTTACAGATGAAGGGCCTAGCTTGGACAAGAAGGATGATCATTGGAGCAAGATCAAGCATGGAGATGATGGCATGCGCAAGGGGAACAAGAACAGAGTTACAAGTGATGATTTCAGGACTTTGAAGCCACCATAATGAGTGCATGAAACCTTGAACGAAATATACAAGATGCCACTTCATAAATTTCATCCAGGGGCTATTATAGGTGCTGCGTCACCTTATTATTGGGCGAGGCCCATGTAATTTTGAAATACTGAAGTATAGGCTGTTTTTACATTTTGTATGTATGGGGAAAACAGAGTTAGGGTTGGTTTCGGACCCCTCCTCCAAGGGGCCATGAAATCCCCCCCCCCCCCCCGCCCCCCGCGCTCTTCCTCCATATATACAGTCCTTAGGGCGTCGTTTAGACTTCGGGTTTTGTTTAGATTAAAAGTTCGCCATAGCTGCAACTTAGCGTACTTCATTTGTGTTCAATGACCAGACCAAGGCGTCACAGAACCCCCGCCTTAATTAATAAAGCTTTCATCTTATATTCGCAATATCCAGATTGTAATCTCAGATTCTTGCTTGTTCTTCGTTTGCTTGCAGGCAATAGACCCTCGTGGTCAGGTTGATCGTGCTCCGGCGTGGTCAATAACCTCTCGGAGTTGGTTTAGCGATTTCTAAGGCACGACGTCCTGGCATGTTCGTAGTCGGATCATCAAAGTCTACTCCTCCAAAAAGGATAATCATCATCTGATTGAAAGACGGGACACCTTTGCCTCTATCACTAGAGCATGTGTGTGTTGAATTATGCACAAAAAATGGCTAGAAAACTCAGTTAATGTACAAAAATGTCCAAACGATCCCCGGAAAATTCCAAATATTAACACGACACACCCGTTGGTCTATGTTGCCACTAGAAAAAAAGTTGAAAGCAAGAAGTGGCAACGAATATCATTTCATCCACAAAGGTGACACGTTTCCTACCGGAACCATGAGGCTTCTTGTGAGAAGCTCTGGTTTGTGAGAAGTATATACCAAAACCTGCCCAAAATGGGACAAGTTTTTTTACCACAACATGTTGGTGTCGTGCCAAGATAGCATGCCAAGTTTCATGAATTTCAGACGAGTTTTGGATTTACTAGAATTTCAAAACCAAGCATCTCAATGTTTGTCGGCGAGCCACGGTGCCGACGTGTTTGAAATTCACTCCCATTTCTTGCATGGTACCTAAGCCATGGTGCATAGTATGGCCAGGAGCTCAAGGAGCATTTGGCAGCAGAGAAGCAAATCACGGCTACATGCGCGGATGAGGTCACGATGGCTGTCATTCGTGTCGACCCTCAGATCTTGGAGGAGCACCTCGCCATCAAGGTCACCTTCGATGCCTCGTGCGCTGATGTCGCCACGTGGTTGGCTGCTTTAAACGATAGTTCGTGGCGTTTTCTCGAGGCCATCGTAGGTGCCTTTGACAAAGACTACGAGGTTTTTTCTCAGCGTGCCTGTGCTTACCTCAACTCGAGAGCCAGCAGGTTGGTGCCCAGAGTGGCTCGAGCAACTCATCACTACGAGGAGGGCACCCATGATGTGGAGGCCTTGCCCTCTTCCAAGTCCAAGGAGCCAATCGTCATCGATATCTCTGATGATGAGGATTTGCCTGTCTTATTAGCTCATTATAAATACTTATGTTCAGCTAGCTAGCTACACCGGTTAAGCATGTTCAATTTACCTGTTGCATGTGCTGCTCATGCCTTTCCTTAACAAATTCTAGTGAATTATCCTATGTATTGTTACCACGCAATCTGATCCTCTAGTATATATGTTCTATATGTCGTGCAATGTGGTGCTCACTTATTAACTGTTTGGTTAATTTGTTGTGGTGTTCAGTTAACTGTTTGATTTAGTTCTGCAATGTGATGTTCAATCCTTGTGGGTTCAATTTTGTATTGTCTTGCATGTGAGAAATAACTCGAATTTGGCTATACAAAATACATGTGAAACAAATACAATTGCTATATTTCCAAGTTGTTAAGCATGCTTGGTTTGGTCAACTGTCTGATCTTCTAGTATGTTATATATTATGCAATGTGGTGCTCAGTTAATGTTTGGTTCATTTTTTGTGGTGTTTAGTTAACGGTTTGGCTCAATTCTGCAATGCGATGTTCAATTGTTGTGGGTGCAATTTTGTATTGTCTTGCATGTGAGAAATAAATTGAATTTGGTTGTACAAAATATATGAGAAACAAATACAATTGCTATATTTCCAAGTTGTTAAGCATGTTTGGTTTTGTAAACTGTTTGATCTTCTAGTATGTTATATATTGTGCAATGTGGTGCTTAGTTGCTGTTTGGTTCATTTGTTGTGGTGTTTAGTTAACTGTTTGGTTTAATTATGCAATGCGATGTTCAACTGTTGTGGGTACAATTTTGTATTGTCATGCATGTGAGGAATAAATAGAATTTGGTTGTACTAAATACATGAGAAACATACACAATTGCCATATTTCCTAGCTCTTAATCATATTTGGTTTGGATAAATGGATTTCCATGTGGCTCGAATCAATCTGCTAGTGTGTTTACTTTTTCATCTACATATTTTACTGATATATGCCAGCCCTCACTTAACCTGATCAATAACTACCTTATATGTGTTGCAACGAAACAATGGGAAGCACTATACAATCGAGGTTTGCACATGCATGGTCCTTTGTCTAATAGCACATTATTGTGCAACTACAGGAACCATTCTAATATTTAGGTTTTTAACAATTTGGTCTTGCACATGTAGGTCCTGCTGTTAGAGGTTTTGACCCACTGTTCGCCCCATTTTGCATATATACGGGGAAATGAGTTGTCCATGAATATCAGTCAAGTCAAGAAACTCAGAAAGATTGTTAGGATAAAGAAACTAGCAACAAAAAACAACAAGATCTTTGCATGCACAATGAAGAAGACATCAATGAAGTACAGGATGGTACTAACTCTTATACCTTGTCTTTTTTATTCCTTTGCGCCATTTCCAAATGTAGAGAAGATATTTATGCATATCTTTGTTTTCAGGCCTTTCCTAAGTAGTTCACTCATGATTACCCCTCAAACCACCTGTATGGTCAGGAGGCGAGGAAAGTATTCATACAACATCCACAGTACAATATTGAAGCCTTCCTCAAGAGGACTAAGGATGGATGGTCAATCATCCACATGCACTGGCCTAAAGTTGCAAGGACCTTCAACATCATTGAAGGCTCAATATTCACCTTCCGCCTCAGCAATTTTCCAGATGAGATTCATTTGTCTATCTACCGCCTATGATGCTAATTTCCAAAGGTTATAGATGGTGTATGTGAAACTTGGTGCTGGTGCAGTTGTGTAATGGGGTAGCTAGCTATATGCCTATATGGTATAACCGAGTGCTGAAGCTATATGATGTTGTACTCTGATGTATTTCAATTATGAAATCTTGGTTCTGTAATACGAAAATGAACTATATTGTGTGCTTAATATGAAATGTCAATTTGATTGATAAGTGGATTATAATAATAGGCCAATTAGCCTGCTTATTGGGTTTTTATATTGCAAACGATTATTGAGACAACACTGTGGGCGATGACCTCACACAACCCACATAGTTTCTAGGAAGTAAACGTGTTGGATCAATGAACAATGACACGCGACTTCCTATGGAAAACTGTTAGCGTTAGGCCACCTTGCGCAAATGTTTTCCACATAAAAATTGTGCGTGATGGACAACCTATGCCACACAGTTTCTTCTAGGCACCGTGCATGACGCATTCAATAATGCAAATGATATTATTGTTAATATCGTGTGCAATGACAATGCTATCATAGACGATTTGATGGGGAAAATTGTATGTGATGTACATGAGAACGAAAACGTTTGTCTGGGATTCACTGTGTGGGATGTACATACGAAAGGAAATGTATTTCTTGGACTGACTGTGTGGGATGTACATATTAACAGAAATGTATTCCTTGGATTGACTATGTGGGATGTACATGCAAATGGAAACGTATGGCTTGGATTGACTATGTGGGTTGTACTTACAAACGGAAACGATTGGGCCTGTATAATTGTCTGCGATGGCTCGCCCAATGGCACACGAGCTCTTTTTACCCCGCGTGTGTGACCGGGGGGGCTATCCCCGACGGTTTCTGGGTCGTGTGGGAAGGACTCCCCTATCGCACACTGACAAGGCGACAGTTTAAAACTCCATCGTGGAAAGGGGTAAAAACCATTTGTATAGCAGGGCGCTGCACCAGTGAGTGGCTGCGCCCCCTGCCCGTGTGGGCCCCTGCTACTCGTCTCAATATCTCTCGAAGCTTCTTGTGTTTCTTGTTGCCCAAAATAAATCATGTTAAACCAGCAACATATTTTGACCTGCGTAGATATTGATTTCATGTGAAACCAAAAACAAGCAGAAAACAGGAACTGGCACTAGGCACTGAATTAATAGGTTAGTCCATAAAAATAATGTAAAATGCTATAAAATTATAAAGGTGAAAATGTAATAGCATTAAACAATCAAAATTATAGATACGTTTGATATGTATCGGGGTGGAGACCGGACCTCGGTTGAGAAGGACAACCACTTCTACATCAACAAAAACAATAATAAAGGTTGGTTAGTTCCTACTGCTCGGCCACATCCTATGTCTAAAAAATGAAGGAGTCGGTAACATAACTCCCTCGGAAGGTCATCGACCCAGTATCATACCCACTTCAAGAAGTCTATGACCTTGTCCTTGAATAACAAGGAGAACATCTCCTGCATTGACTTGCCTTGATAAAGATCACCGCGGATAGCCCGGGTGTTGTCGTCCTCCCTGGTATAAACCAACATGGGGTGGGCTCGGTCTTGGAGGGGTTGGATGTCCTGGCTTAGATCCACGTGCATCGCCTCGACGAGGGTGATCCCATGATCTCGGATGGCAGTCACCCTCTTGGTGAGCTTGCCAACCTCCTCGTAATCCGACCAGTTAATGTTCTTCGGATTCCAGGACAGGAGTTCGCCCAAGGAGGGTGGCAATCCCCGCCCAAGGAGGGTCGGTTAGTGGCACATCTGAGATGTAGAACCACTCTTCATGCCAATTCTTCACTGTGTCAATGAAGCCCCTTTCAGCCATCCGGTGCCTTGAATCTTGCTGATCATGGAGCCCCCGCACTCGCATGCCTCGTGGTCATTGGTCTGGAGCTTGATGGTGAAATATTTGCACCAAAGCTCAAAATTTTGCTCACATGAGAGGAAGGCTTCACAAAATGTGATGAAGTAGGTTATGTGCAAGGTGGAGTTTGGGGCTAGGTGGTGGAATTGAATTGAAGAAGACTTCGGGGAAAAGGGTGAGTAGGGAAACCAAGGCCGCGGGGGAGATGTGAGACAAAAATTACCCGCTCGCCCATGCGGGGTTGAAGCATGATACGTCTCCAACGTATCTATATTTTTTTTGATTGCTCCATGCTATATTATGTACTGTTTTGACATTATTGGGCTTTATTATCCACTTTTATATTATTTTTGGGACTAACCTACTAACTGGAGGCCCAGCCCAGATTTGCTGTTTTTTGCCTATTTTAGGGTTTTGAAGAAAAGGAATATCAAACGGAGTCCAAACGGAATGAAACCTTCGGGAACGTGATTTTCTCACCGAACAAGATCCAGGAGACTTGGACCCTACGTCAAGCAACCAACAGGGAGGCCACGAGGTAGGGGGCGCGCCTACCCCCCCCCCCCCAGGCGCGCCCTCCACCCTCGTGGGCCCCATGTTGCTCCACCAACGTACTTCTTCCTCCTATATATACCTACGTACCCCCAAACGACCAGATACGGAGCCAAAACCCTAATTCCACTGCCGTAACTTTATGTATCCACGAGATCCCATCTTGGGGCCTGTTCCGAAGCTCCGCCGGACGGGGCATCGATCACGGAGGGCTTCAACATCAACACCATAGCCTCTCCGATGAAGTGTGAGTAGTTTACCTCAGACCTTCGGGTCCATAGTTATTAGCTAGATGGCTTTTTCTCTCTTTTTGGATCTCAATACAAAGTTCTCCCCCTCTCTTGTGGAGATCTATTCAATGTAATCTTCTTTTTGCGGTGTGTTTGTTGAGACTGATGAATTGTGGGTTTATGATCAAGTTTATCTATGAACAATGTTTGAATCTTCTCTGAATTCTTTTATGTATGATTGGTTATCTTTGCGAGTCTCTTCGAATTATCAGTTTGGTTTGGCCTACTAGATTGATCTTTCTTGCAATGGGAGAAGTGCTTAGCTTTGGGTTCAATCTTGCGGTGTCCTTTCCCGGTGACAGTAGGGGTAGCAAGGTATGTATTGTATTGTTGCCATCGAGGATAACAAGATGGGGTTTTCATCATATTGCATGAGTTTATCCCTCTACATCATGTCATCTTGCTTAAGGCGTTACTCTGTTCTTATGAACTTAATACTCTAGATGCATGCTGGATAGCGGTCGATGTGTGGAGTAATAGTAGTAGATGCAGGCAGGAGTCGGTCTACTTGTCTTGGACGTGATGCCTATATACATGATCATACCTAGATATTCTCATAACTATGCTCAATTCTGTCAATTGCTCAACAGTAATTTGTTCACCCACCGTAAAATATCTATGCTCTTGAGAGAAGCCACTAGTGAAACCTATTGCCCCCGGGTCTATCTTCATCATATTAAATCTTCCAATACTTAGTTATTTCCTTTACTTTTTACTTTGCTTTTATTTTACTTTGCATCTTTATCACAAAAATACCAAAAATATTATCTTATCATATCTATCAGATCTCACTCTCGTAAGTGACCGTGTAGGGATTGACAACCCCTTATCGCGTTGGTTGCGAGGAGTTATTTGTTTTGTGCAGGTACTAGGGACTTGCGTGCAGCCTCCTACTGGATTGATACCTTGGTTCTCAAAAACTGAGGGAAATACTTACGCTAGTTTGTTGCACCACCCTTTCCTCTTCAAGGGAAAACCAACGCAAGTGCTCAAGAGGTAGCAAGAAGGATTTCTGGCGCCGTTGCCGGGGAGGTCTACGCAAAAGTCAACATACCAAGTACCCATCACAAACCCTTATCTCCCGCATTACATTATTTGCCATTTGCCTCTTGTTTTCCTCTCCCCCACTTCACCCTTGCCATTTTATCTGCCCTTTCTTTTTCTCGCTCGCTCCATGTCTGAATCAAAAAGGGTTGGGGGTTCTCTCTCGAGTTTTAGTACTTTGGACAACCCTTCTATTCTTGCTAAGCTTATAAATAGGGATACTATGGAAAAACCTACCGGAGTTATCAATGATAATCTTAATAATTTTGATGAAGATGATTCCAGAATTTTTTGTTATTTACTTGATGAATCTTTGAAAGATGCTTGGTATAGACTATTAAGGATCAGGGATAGCTATGTGCCTTAATACCAAATTGAAATTTACTTAAAAAGCTTTTATATTGCCCTTCCTTCTTCTTTTAAGCATGTCATAGATTCTATATTTGAAGGAGGCTTTCTTGAAGGGGACGCCGTAGACACTTATGAAAAAATGAAAACCATATTTGGGCACCCCATGAATGAGAAAGTTGAATCTACATCTCTTTTGCTCTCTTACCAAAATGAATCTATCAAAGAGATAAAGGCTAGCCTAGATACAAATTTCCGTAACATACTTAATCTTTCCTCTACCATTAATAGCCATGTGCTTTATCAAAATAGAAAGATTAATTCCATAGATATCAAGTTTTCTCTTTTCTTTCCTAAGACCAAAGATGGCAATACCTAGATCTATCCTTACTTTTTATGCCTAGCTAGGGGCGTTAAACGATAGCGCTTGTTGGGAGGCAACCCGATTTTATTTTTATTCCTTGATTTTTTCTCCTGTTTAGTAATAAATAATTTATCTAGCCTCTGTTTTTTTGTGTCTTTTGTGTTTAATTAGTGTTTGTGCCAAGTAGAACCATTGGGAAGACTTGGGGTAAGTCTTGTTAATCTTGCTGTAAAAAAACAGAAACTTTAGCGCTCACGAGAACTGCTGCCATTTTTATTTGGAAAGTGCTATTTAGTTAATTATTTTTGAAGATGATTAATAGATAAATTCCTCACGTCCATAAATTTATTTTAGAATTTGTGGGGTTCCAGATCTTGCGCTAACTACAGATTACTACAGACTGTTCTGTTTTTGACAGATTCTGTTTTTCGTGTGTTGTTTGCTTATTTTGATGAATCTATGGCTAGTAAAATAGTTTATAAACCATAGAAAAGTTGGAATATAGTAGTTTTAACACCAATATAAATAAATAATGAGTTCATTACAGTACCTTGAAGCAGTATTTTGTTTTCTTTCGCTAACGGAGCTCACGAGATTTTCTACTTTAAGTTTTGTGTTGTGAAGTTTTCAAGTTTTGGGTAAAGATTTGATGGATTATGGAACAAGGAGTGGCAAGAGCCTAAGCTTGGGGATGCCCATGGCACCACCAAGATAATCTAAGGACACCTAAAAGCCAAATCTTGGGGATGCCCGGGAAGGCATCCCCTCTTTCATCTACTTCTATCGGTAACTTTACTTGGAGCTATATTTTTATTCACCACATGATATGTGTTTTGCTTGGAGCATCTTGTATGATTTGAGTCTTTATTTGTTAGTTTACCAGAATCATACTTGATGTACACACCTTTTGAGAGACACACATGATTCGGAAATTATTAGAATACTCTATGTGCTTCACTTATATCTTTTGAGTTATATAGTTTTGCTCTAGTGCTTCACTTATATCTTTTAGAGCACGGTGGTGGATTTGTTTTATAGAAACTATTGACCTCTCATGCTTCACTTAGATTATTTTGAGAGTCTTAAATAGCATGGTAGTTTTCTTAAATAATCCTAATATGCTAGGTATACAAGATTAATAATAAAATTCTCTTATGAGTGTGTTGAATACTATGAGAAGTTTGATACTTGATAATTGTTTTGAGATATGGAGATGGTGATATTAAAGTTGTGCTAGTTGAGTAGTTGTGAATTTAAGAAATACTTGTGTTAAAGTTTATGATTCCTGTAGCATGCACGTATGGTGAACCGTTATGTGATGAAATTGGAGCATGATTTATTTATTTATTGTCTTCCTTATGAGTGGCGGTCGGGGACGAGCGATGGTCTTTTCCTATCAATCTATCCCCCTAGGAGCATGCGCGTAATACTTTGCTTCGATAACTTGTAGATTTTTGCAATAAGTATATGAGTTCTTTATGACTAATGCTGAGTCTATGGATCATACGCACTCTCACCCTTCCACCATTGCTAGCCTCTCTAATACCGCGCACCTTTCGCCGGTATCATACACCCACCATATACCTTCCTCAAAACAGCCACCATACCTACCTATCATGGCATTTCCATAGCCATTCCGAGATATATTGCCATTCAACTTTCCACCTTTCCGTTTATTATGACACACTCCATCATTGTCATATTGCTTTGCATGATCATGTAGTTGACATTATATTTGTGGCAAAGCCATCGTTCATAATTCTGTCATACATGTCACTCATGAGTCATTGCATATCCCGGTACACCGCCGGAGGCATTAATAGAGAGTCATATCTTGTTCTAAGTATCGAGTTGTAATTCTTGAGTTGTAAGAAAATAAAAGCGTGATGATCATCATTATTAGAGCATTGTCCCAAGTGAGGAAAGGATGATGGAGACTATGATTCCCCCACAAGTCAGGATGAGACTCCGGACGAAAAATAAAATAAAATAAAAAGAGGCCAAAGAAGCCCAAATAAAAAAAGGCCATAAAAAGAGAAAAGGCCCAAATAAAAAAATAATATATGAGAGAAAAAGAGAGAAGGGACAATGCTACTATCCTTTTACCACACTTGTGCTTCAAAGTAGCACCATGATCTTCATGATAGAGAGTCTCCTATGTTATCACTTTCATATACTACTGGGAATTTTTCATTATAGAACTTGGCTTGCATATTCCAATGATGGGCTTCCTCAAAATGCCATAGGTCTTCGTGAGCAAGCAAGTTGGATGCACACCCACTTAGTTTCTTTTTGAGCTTTCATATATTTATATCTCTAGTGCATCCGTTGCATGGCAATCCCTACTCACTCACATTGATATCTATTGATGGCCATCTCCATAACCCATTGATACGCCTAGTCGATGTGAGACTATCTTCTTCTTTTTTGTCACCTCCACAACCACCATTCTATTCCACTTAAAGTGCTATGCCCATGGCTCACGCTCATGTATTGCGTGAAGATTGAAAAAGTTTTGAGAATGTCAAAAGTATGAAACAATTTCTTGGCTTGCCATCAGGGTTGTGCATGATTTAAATACTTTGTGTGGTGAAGATAGAGCATAGCTAGACTATATGATTTTGTAGGGATAACTTTCTTTGGCCATGTTATTTTGAAGAGACATAATTGCTTAGTTAGTATGCTTGAAGTATTATTATTTCTATGTCAATATTAAACTTTTGTCTTGAATCTTTGGGATCTGAATATTCATACCACAATTAAGAAGAATTGCATTGAAAATATGCCAAGTAGCATTCCACATCAAAAAATTCTGTTTTTATCATTTACCTACTTGAGGATGAGCAGGAATTAAGCTTGGGGATGCTTGATACATCTCCAACGTATCTATAATTTTTGATTGCTCCATATTATATTATCTACTGTTTTGGACATTATTGGGCTTTATTATCCACTTTTATATTATTTTTGGGACTAACCTACTAACCGGAGGCCCAGCCCAGAATTGCTGTTTTTTGCCTATTTTAGGGTTTCGAAGAAAAGGAATATCAAACGGAGTCCAAACGGAATGAAACCTTCGGGAACGTGATTTTCTCACCGAACAAGATCCAGGAGACTTGGACCCTACACCAAGCAACCAACAGGGAGGCCACGAGGTAGGGGGTGTGCCTACCCCCCCCCCCCCCAGGCGTGCCCTCCATCCTCGTGGGCCCCTTGTTGCTCCACCGACGTACTTCTTCCTCCTATATATACCTATGTACCCCCAAACGACCAGATACGGAGCCAAAACCCTAATTCCACCGCCGTAACTTTCTGTATCCACGAGATCCCATCTTGGGGCCTGTTCTGGAGCTCCGCCGGAGGGGGCATCGATCATGGAGGGCTTCTACATCAACACCATAGCCTCTCCGATGAAGTGTGAGTAGTTTACCTCAGACCTTCGGCTCCATAGTTATTAGCTAGATGGCTTCTTCTCTCTTTTTGGATCTCAATACAAAGTTCTCCCCCTCTCTTGTGGAGATCTATTCGATGTAATCTTCTTTTTGCGGTGTGTTTGTTGAGACCGATGAATTGTGGGTTTATGATCAAGTTTATCTATGAACAATATTTGAATCTTCTCTGAATTCTTTTATGTATGATTGGTTATCTTTGCAAGTCTCTTCGAATTATTAGTTTGGTTTGGCCTACTAGATTGATCTTTCTTGCAATGGGAGAAGTGCTTAGCTTTGGGTTCAATCTTGCGGTGTCCTTTCCCAGTGATAGTAGGGGCAGCAAGGCACGTATTGTATTGTTGCCATCGAGGATAACAAGATGGGGTTTTCATCATATTGCATGAGTTTATCTCTCTACATCATGTCATCTTGCTTAAGGCGTTACTCTGTTCTTATGAACTTAATACTCTAGATGCATGCTGGATAGCGGTTGATGTGTGGAGTAATAGTAGTAGATGCAGGCAGGAGTCGGTCTACTTGTCTTGGACGTGATGCCTATATACATGATCATATATAGATATTCTCATAACTATGTTCAATTCTGTCAATTGCTCAACAGTAATTTGTTCACCCACCGTAAAATATTTATGCTCTTGAGAGAAGTCACTAGTGAAACCTATGGCCCCGGGTCTATCTTCATCATATTAATCTTCCAATACTTTGCTATTTACTTTGCTTTTATTTTACTTTGCATCTATATCATAAAAATACCAAAAATATTATCTTATCATATCTATCAGATCTCACTCTCGTAAGTGATCGTGTAGGGATTGACAACCCCTTATCGCGTTGGTTGCGAGGATTTATTTGTTTTGTGTAGGTGCGAGGGACTGGCGCGTAGCCTCCTACTGGATTGATACCTTGGTTCTCAAAAAATGAGGAAAATACTTACGCTACTTTGTTGCACGACCCTTTCCTCTTTAAGGGAAACCAACGCAAGTGCTCAAGAGGTAGCAAAGTACGGTGACAGAATATATAGGGGCCGCCCTCACCGTTGGTCAGAGTAGAATGGGCCAGAGCGACCTCCGAAGCCAGCAAGTACCCAGCCTTGGAGAGCTGGGTGATCTGCTCGTGTGAAATTGTGGTGCCCTTCCATCTCCCTTTTGTGTGGGAGGCTGTCGATGCCTCCCATGCCACCTTCTTCCCGGCCTTGGAAGCCTTCATCGCATGGGCTTGCTTGCCAGCCATGGATGCAGGTAGGTGGAATGGGAGGCTTAGTGGAAGTTTTTTCGGGCTCAAGAACAGCGGATGCTTGGGTCCAGGAGCATGATGAAGAAGACAAGAGCTAGAAGGAATGGGAGCGTAAACTTGGCTCCCCCTTACCCTTGGCATTTTATAGGCAGTGGTAAACGTGAAGCGACGGCAGGATCATCACGCGCATGAATTGTGAGGGCGGTTGATTAAATGACCATATCGAGGCACACAATCTCTTTAAGATAAGACGTGACAAAGGTAGGGGCACAATGCACTCACGCACGCTATATTGCCCGACAGTCAGTGGCGTCGCATAGCCACATGGTTTGATAGAAGAGACTGGTCTGTGCTGTCAGAACCAGGCTAGGCTATCATCACGGGTCAAGCGCGGGAATACTTAGCAACTAAGGAAAAGCTACGCGGAAAATTTTCCGGTATCCAACTCGGCGAGGAGACGACGAAGAACTTACTGGGAAATGTAGAGAGGGCGCGATAACTCTTCGGATACATTTGGACAAGACATCGGACGCGGGGGGAATTCGTTGAAGCAGTTTTCAAGAACGACGACCCAAAACGAAGAAGAGCTCGAAAGATCCGAGGAACGTCTCCAAACTTGAAGACTGGTTTAGGTGCTACTGATGGTGTCTCGGAATTGGAGTCACTCACCATGTTGTCTCCCGGACAGGTGGGCCGGGCCGAGGACCCCATGTCGGTTCACTAGCGGACCACATCAAGGCGGCCCATGGCTTGAAGAAGGAATACTTCTAAAGACTTGGTGCCTACTCCAAGACTTAGATGTCGTCTACAACACAATTAACTTATACATGGCCGACCTTGCTATAACCCTAGCCACTCCCCGTATCTATATAAACCAGGGGACACGGCTCGTTGATGAAATCATCGATCTCATGGTAGATCAACTTGTGCTTTGTGTTCCATCCCAAATCAATACTCCCCATGTAAAGAAATATAAGAGTGTTTAGATCACTAAAGTAGTGATCTAAACGCTTCTATATTTTTATAGGGGGGGTACAACATAAGGAGGACGTAAGGTTTTATCTCCTCGGAGAGCCCGAACCTTGCTAAATCATGTGTCCCTGTTACCATCGCCTCGGGACCCCCTACCCAAGATCCGTCGAAATCGACTCTGTCACATAGTCCTCCACAACTCTGATATCTTCGGATTGTACTCCAAGCATTCCAGAATCTCCATGTAAACAGCTATGGGTCGTCCAAAGTGGCCCCCCAAGACAAAACCGACTTAGGGGCGTCACGACCTACCCAGTCGGGAATCGACATGGCGAGGACCCCCTCGACCGGGACGCCGATGGTAGCCCCTGAAGCGATCTTCAAGCTTGGTTGCACCTCAGGTCATCTGAGTTGCACGGCATCTCCGGTCACCAGCTTGAAACTGGCTCAACGAAACTTCTCCTAAACAGTGTCACCACACGGCCGCTCTTCTGTCGTACGGCCTCCGAGGTGGTCTAGACCACCTCGGTTTTGAAAATGTAGACAATGCCGTCCTTCCTGCATATAAGAAAACTTTCCCGTGCAACTAGTCTGTTTGTATCTTTTCTTTTGGATTAGTTTGAATTGCTTACCACATGTCACCTGGTTGATCTCATCTCTTACATCCTTTTTGTAGCATTGATATAGTCATTCCATCTTCCACGTACGGGTATGAGAATCTCTTGATCTCTAGAGAGAGAAAACATGCCGATCCCTTTTTGGATTTTCTCGAAAAGAAAAACTCCTTTTCAAACTCATATAGGAATGATTTCTTTTTTGAAAAATATTGAGACTTTATTTATTAGATATAAGAAGTACATCGTTCATGAGGATCATTACAATCTCATCTATAGGTTCCTCAAACCAGACAGAAGTCAAAGAAAATCTAGCTAATTTAGCAAGCTCGTGAGCTACTTTATTTGCTTCTCTATTACAATGTTCAAATCTAGTAATACTAAAACTACAAGCGTAATGAAGACAATCGTCGAAGATTGCTGCTGCCACACCCGCTGATTGTCCTCCATCCTGCATAGTATAAATTACCTCCAGGTTATCTAAGTTAATAATAAGGCGATTACATTCCGCCCTTGGGGCCAGAGTTAAACCAAACTTGAGAGCAAGGGCTTCTGCCATCAGCACATCTGCGCTGATAAATTACCTCCAGATAGTTATGAATTTAATTTCAAATGCTTGTACTTTTGAAGGCATTTGAGGTATAAAGAAACAAGCCTACAGGATGATATCAGTATTTGTTAGTGATACAAGAAATAAAACATGTCACTCACATAGCTTTTCTGCTCACGCAACAAATGGACATCGCAGAACATGTGCAGTAGACAGCAGTTTCCATATAGCACGGTGTCTGTACTGACGCCGGGAGGAATGAGAAAGGTCACTATTGAAATAGAAAATTATCAAAAACATGAATGCCCCTGATGTTACAAGCCCCACGATTCCATCACAACGGCAGGTCATCCCCTTGTCATCTACTGGAGATGCCCAAAAGTTTTGTTCCTTCCAAATGGTGAACCAGAATCTTATCTTAAAACCTAAATGAACCTATAGGGGAAAGACAGGCCTTTCCCCTATAAAATAAAAAAATAATCAGAATCAAGCTGCTTCCCGGGAATGATCCAGTCACTTCCTCTTGGACTCTTGGACAGCTCTATATATGGAACTCAAAAGAACAGCATGTGACTGGCCCAAAATACACCATCTCCCTGATTTGCCGCACCAGGGATAATGTAACTCCTCTTCTCGCCGGGAGCAGCTACCAAAAAATACTCTCCCTTCGCTCATTTCCCGTGTTTTACGCATAGTACATGTACAAGCTGTTGGCTGCAGCACAGGCAATTAAATTTTCAGACGGGTGCCATGCCAAATGGAGCAGTTTTGTGCTTAAGTCGTAGGAGTTCCCGTTCGCATCTATTCCGGTGTTCTCTGCACCTGCATAAGATTTACAATATAAATAGCTGCAATGAAAAGCCACTGCAGCTCAAGTACTAAGCATAAATAGCTGCAATGAAGCTAACCTCGTCTAACAACCCTTGTCAGACTACCTAGAGATCTCGCAGGCCGTGCCGGATTCTGAATCTGCCTTCTGCAAAAGTAGGAAAAATGATGGAATCAAGAAGCCCTAGCACCATGGTATATTATTTTAGCAACCATTGGTAAACAAACAATCAATTTCACAAGCACGCATAGTAGCAGCGAACATACACTGATTTATATGATGTGAAAAGAGGAATTACCTTGTGGGGTTTCGAGTTGCTTCAAGCGTTGTCACCTCGCTGCCACCAGCACCACAATTGAACACTCGGAAAATATTGCTGAAGGAACACAGATTAACAAACCATTAATTCCATTAAGGAAACTAAGTTGTGCTACAACGGAGCTGAGCATACCAACTTACCTGTAAGAACCAGTTGCTACTCGCAACCCATCACCACTTTGACAACATTCAAATTTGTCAAAAATCGAGTCATTTTCATATAAATCACATAACTGCAGTTTAAGAAAACACATGAAATAGAGTTACTCCAGAGAAATATGAGTTGCTCACCATCCTCAAAGAACTATCAAATCATGGATCTTAACATCGGAGAAATTACCTTAGGCCTTAGGTACTCGTGAACCTGGAACGTTGCAACTGGACCAGAATCCATATTAACATCCCATAGCTGTAATAGGAGATAAACAATCTAATCGTGGAAAAGCACCAAAATAGAACTGTTTGCAATATGATTGCTACTGGGTTACTGCAGATAGATAACGCTTACATAGCTAAATGTAGTAGTATACTACCTAAGTTCTATAGAGCAGCAGCTTCGATGATGAAACGAACTACTAAGTACAAGAAATAATTTAAGCATTACAAAGATAGACAGAGTGATGGCACATTGGTGATTGTATGACTATGATTGATTTGTGAAGAGTGAATTGTGTATATATAAAGGGTCACCTCAATCAGAACCTACGGGTTGATCTTCAATATCAGCTTACAAAGAAAATAAAAATATCTCTACAGTAGACATGTTAACTTGGTTATACTGTATCAGGGATTACAATGCAATCAACTACTTTCATTTTAATTGAGGAAACAAAGTGCAGGGTGGGGGCCAACAAATGAATTGATTATGAAACTTAAAGCAGTCGCGCAAAGAAATTTCAGAAAGAGACCTTCAAAGTCATGTAGTCACGACTCAGAATATGTCTCCCATCCATGGAGAACTTTATGTCAGAAATTGAGGCTATAATCTCAGTAAAAAAGGATCTTGAACCTGGGGCCTCATGCTGCTCAAAGCTACAAGAGCAAAAGGCAACTTTAAGATGATCAATTTGAGACAGTGCTAACAAATCAATGTCCACTGTTTGTTCTTCTAAACATAGTACTGAATATTGAAATATTAAAAGGAACAAGTCAAATGGAAGCTCACAGTTTGGAGTGAGTATCACAAAGAGCTGATTGCCGCAGGTCAACGAGTCGAATGGAGCCCTTTGAGCTACTATATGCCAGTGTATTACAGTGAGAAGGGTGGAACTCCGCAGATGTTATAACCTCTGCAGATTTACAGAATAAAAACGTAACTGCCAGAGACATGTTAAGCAAACAGATATCACCTCAAAAACTTGAAGAACATGTAAATACAAAGGTCAATTAGGATAGACCTCTAACACCTACAACCCGTGTTTGAAGTAAGAACTATGCATCCATTTCACCTAAAACCAATTTTAGTCCAATATTTCGTTATTTTCATCTAAAGAAATAATGTTCCGATGACTCAGGACCGTATAAACACTTGTAGCTGCAGTATATGACATGAGGACTAAACTAGTCAATCATAGCTGTATGGGAGGGTATCTTTTTCTAACCAAGTGAGTTGAGGCTATAAATGTTTTTGTTCTCGAACATATAGCTTTTGGTGGAAGCTCAAGGGGGAGGTAGCTCTAGCGTTCAAGGAGAGGGTCATTAAGGAGGGCCCTTGGGAGGAAGGAGGAGATGCGAACAATGTGTGGACGAAGATGGCGACTTGCATTCGTAAGGTGGCCTCGAAGGAGCTTGGAGTGTCCAGGGGAAGGAGAAGCGAAGATAAGGATACCTGGTGGTGGAATGATGATGTCCAGAAGGCAATTAAAGAGAAGAAAGATTGCTTCAAACGCCTATACCTGGATAGGAGTGCAGACAACATAGAGAAGTACAAGATGGCGAAGAAGGCCGCAAAGAGAGCTGTTGGTGAAGCAAGGGGTCGGGCATATGAGGACCTCTACCAACGGTTAGGCACGAAGGAAGGTGAAAAGGACATCTATAAGATGGCCAAGATCCGAGAGAGGAAGACGAGGGATATTGGCCAAGTCAAATGCATCAAGGACGAAGCAGGCCAACTCTTGGTGAAGGACGAGGAGATTAAGCATAGATGGCGGGAGTACTTCGACAAGCTGTTCAATGGGGAGAATGAGAGTTCTACCATTGAACTGGACGACTCCTTTGATGAGACCAGCATGTGTTTTGTGCGGCGAATCCAGGAGTCTGAGGTCAAGGAGGCTTTAAAAAGGATGAAAGGAGGCAAGGCGATGGGCCCTGATTGTATCCCCATTGAGGTGTGGAAAGGTCTCGGGGACATAGCGATAGTATGGCTAACCAAGCTTTTCAACCTCATTTTTCGGGCAAACAAGATGCCAGGAGAATGGAGACGGAGTATATTAGTACCAATCTTCAAGAACAAGGGGGATGTTCAAAGTTGTACTAATTACCGTGGAATTAAGCTGATGAGCCATACAATGAAGCTATGGGAGAGTCATTGAGCACCGCTTAAGAAGAATGACAAGCGTGACCAAAAATCAGTTTGGTTTCATGCCTGGGAGGTCGACCATGGAAGCCATTTTCTTGGTACGACAACTTATGGAGAGATATAGGGAGCAAAAGAAGGACTTGCATATGGTGTTCATTGACTTGGAGAAGGCCTATGATAAGATACCGCGGAATGTCATGTGGTGGGCCTTGGAGAAACACAAAGTCCCAGCAAAGTACACTACCCTCATCAAGGACATGTACGATAATGTTGTGACAAGTGTTCAAACAAGTGATGTCGACACTGATGACTTCCCGATTAAGATAGGACTGCATCAGGGGTCAACTTTGAGCCCTTATCTTTTTGCATTGGTGATGGATGAGGTCACAAGGGATATACAAGGAGATATCCCATGGTGTATGCTCTTTGCGGATGATGTGGTGCTAGTTGACGATAGTCGGACAGGGGTAAATAGGAAGTTAGAGTTATGGAGACAAACCTTGGAATTAGGGCTGGACCAAAAGCTTGTAACTCGCGAGCTTAATGAGCGCTCGATAGTTCGGCTCGTTAAGCTCGTAGCTCACTTCTTAATGAACAGAGCCAATCATTGATTTTAGCTCGTTAAGCTTAACGAGCTTAACGAGCGAGCTAACGAGTTTCACGAGTAGCTCGTTAAGCTCGTTAGTAGCAACACAACACATATTTTCATCTTACGTGACAAACTTTTGTAGCACCTTAGCCCATCTATTCAATCTAATCGACATATGAGGCAACAAACTACTACATTTCTTTTTATAGTCACCATATTTCATCTTGAAAACCACACCTACACATTCATCCTGTATATCATAACACATATAATCTGTTAATGAGTGCTCGCGAGCGCTCACGAGCTTAACGAGCTTCAAACGAGCCGAGCCGAGCAGGGTTTTCTGCTCGTTAATCTTAACGAGCCAAGCCTTAATGAGCACGAGCTTAACGAGTACGAGCTTAATGAGCCGAGCTGCTCGTTAGTCCACCCCTACTTGGAATCGAAAGGGTTTAGGCTTAGTAGAACTAAAACTGAGTACATGATGTGCGGTTTCAGTACTACTAGGTGTGAGGAGGAGGTTAGCCTTGATGGCCAGGTGGTACCTCAGAAGGACACCTTTCGGTATTTGGGGTCAATGCTGCAGGAGGATGGGGGTATTGATGAAGATGTGAACCATCGAATCAAAGCCGGATGGATGAAGTGGCGCCAAGCTTCCGGCATTCTCTATGACAAGAGTGCCACAAAAGCTAAAAGGCAAGTTCTACAGGACGGCGGTTCGACCCGCAATGTTGTATGGCGCTGAGTGTTGGCCGACTAAAAGGCAACATGTTCAACAGTTAGGTGTGGCGGAGATGCGTATGTTGAGATGAATGTGTGGCCACACGAGGAAGGATCGAGTCCGGAATGATGATATACGAGATAGAGTTGGGGTAGCACCAATTGAAGAGAAGCTTGTCCAACATCGTCTGAGATGGTTTGGGCATATTCAGCGCAGGCCTCCAGAAGCTCCGGTGCATAGTGGAGGGCTAAAGCGTGCGGAGAATGTCAAGAGAGGGCGGGGTAGACCGAATTTGACATGGGAGGAGTCCGTTAAGAGAGACCTGAAGGATTGGAGTATCACCAAAGAGCTAGCTATGGACAGGGGTGCGTGGAAGCTTGCTATCCATGTGCCAGAGCCATGAGTTGGTTGCGAGATCTTATGGGTTTCACCTCTAGCCTACCCCAACTTGTTTGGGACTAAAGGCTTTGTTGTTGTTGTTGTTGTTGTTGTTGTTGTTGAACATATAGCTTTAGCTATACAAAGCATGCTTCTAGAAAGCACAGCTGAGAGTTTGTAGATTGGAAGTTATACCAGTGAGATCCTCCATGTTCGTTGGTTTAACATCAACAATGTTGAAACTTTGATTGCTAATTTCCAAATTCCAAAGATTTATCCGCAAATCATCTGCTGATATAAATGTCTCACCATCACTGCGAAGGAAAGAACAAGAAGCAATTTATGTCACTGCATAAAAACGAACAGATTTTAGCTAAGCTGAATGAACGTTCATGAGGTGCACAACAGTAAAGTATATACTCCCGGTGACTACCTTGAAAGTGGGAGATCATGCATTAAAAGAGAATTATGTTTGTACATGCAAGGGTGGGTGACTTTATTTAGGTACTTGAGCAAGTCGGAAAACAAGCACATATGTACATCATGTTAGACTATGTGCACCAGCAAAAAAAAGATGCAAATTTATGAACAGACATGCGCCACACTATTTTGGAGGACATTTAATCATATCACTGCATGATTTTTCGTAGGTATAATCCTGCATGTATATAATTAACTCTATATATGAAGACTAAATAAATGTGTATTATGCAGAACAACTCGGGTGAACTTTACCCATACTTCCAAAGTTAGCGTCATGAGCTTGTAAGGTTTGCAAGTCAACTTTGTAATATTAACTACGGTACAACTAATTGTTAAGCATCAGTAATGTCCAAGACCTGTTATTTGAAATGGAATTGATATGGTAGTCATGTGCATGAGCATAGACTCTACGGCAATTTGCAGCAAGACTTGTTTCCTGGCTTGTTACCTGTTGTATAGGAATGGTTAGGTAAATGTAGTAAATCAAGAAGATACAGGTAAAATCAAGGACAGGTATCAGACTGAGAATCATATGAAGATCATGTTCAGCTCAACAAGAAGATCAGAAATTAACACAATGGTAGTGTCTGATAAGTTCAAAAAATAATTCTTCAGATTTGAGTTGAGTACAACTACCACAGGCAGGCGAAGTAAAGGAAGTCCACCAGGCTTCAAAATTCCACCATTTGGAGTACGTGCGCTTGAACCACACATAGTACTGCCAGCAGGGCTACCATTTGCAGGAGCATTTGAAGGGTTCATATTCATCTCACATATTTTTTTAACCTTCTTTTCTTGGACCTATACAAGTTAGCTTCATTAAGCACAAATTCTTTCTCAGTTGCACCTTACTATGCAAATAGTAAATAGACCTTCAAAAGAGTAGGTAAATAAAGTAACCAAAAACGTATTCACACAGAGAAATGTGTAAAATGTAAACATAAAACAAAATAAAATCATCAATAGGCTGCACAGACATATGTACATGAAGCAAAAATGTACACCAAGCAGACAAACTAAAAAACATCAGAGGGTTGTTTACATTAGCAGATTGACTACAAAAGGTTTTCAAGAAATTGCAAGCTAGAAGGTGTGGAGCAGTTGACTTTAAGAGGAAATGTCCAGTTATTGTTCAATAAAGCATACCTTCCAAAACTTGATCGTTTTGTCATTTGTGGACAGGAGAAACGATGCGCCATTCGTTTCTTGGCACCACTTTATCTTGTTAATCTTCTCTTCAATTTCCAAGCTTTTAAGGTAATCAAACTATTTCCATAACAAGACCGCTTGGTCAAACTGCAGGTACTTCACAAAACTAATGCTGCACTTAACAGTTCTCATAAAGGTATACCTCTGGTTCATGGCTTTGAAACTCAGTTTTGTAACGAAATTCTGGATGCCTGCTGATAGAATAATCGGCTTTCTCAGCATCTTTTCTAGAGACGTGCTAAACAAAAACAGACAGAAAATGTTCAGCCATCGGAGCACAACAATAAAATCCCAGAAGTACATGCATCCTTTGATTTTTTTTTAATCACAAAACACAAGTCAGTTCTATGTACATACATCTTTGGCATCTGTCCTTTCAAACAAAACAACTCGGCCACCTCTGTCTCCAGTGGCAAGATGATGTCCTGATTTATTGAACTCTATTGCCGAGATGATGTCAACTGCAGAGAACAATACGAAAAAACAGTAAGATTAAGTTAATAATGAAGACATACCATATTATGGCAGCCTATAGTTTGGTCATACAAGAAGCATTGGGGATAAACATGTATAATAGCATGCAATCATACATACTTATTAATTTCATGACTAACAAGCACATAGAAAAACAAGGTTAAAAGCCAAGATGCAACAGGAGGAAAAGGTGCCAAGAATAGCACTGTTTTTATCAAGTGTTTGCAAGCCTTCAGTAACTTGAAAGCAGTAGAGTGTCAGTGTTACATGAGCTGTGTGATCAATTGGCATCACAGGTTTTTGAGAACATTGCCACCATGCTCATATGCTCATATACACACCAAACTCCATCAAGTGTGGAAGCTTTTGTAGAAATTGGCCCCACAGGGTTTTGTTCTAGCACCACCACTGAAGCAGTAGATTGACTCATAACAAGTTTAATTCAGCTGAGCAAAACAATAAAAAGACTGAGGATCAACATTAACCAAAACTAAGTGATTGTGTTAAACTAGGTGTTAGGGCTACAGACCAACATAATGGACATGACCAAGCATTTAAAAATCCATGTGATTCACAGATATGACAATCAGAAGCAGATAGTGAAATTAGCAATTAAGATTGAAGAACAAAGCAACAGTTTCATGTTCTATCAAGAGCTTGACCTTCTTTTCCCTAAAAAGGGTTTGACCTTTTAGGTGTATGCCAAGTGACACTGCAGCAAGCTAGATTGGGATAGACGAACAATAATCAAGTATGAAAATGAAAATGAACAGAAACTAAATCCATTCATACATGTTCCAGTGCATGTCCATCTTTGCCTGAAAATCATGAATTCTGTGTTTGGATTTTTTTTTTAATCATCTGCCTACTGTTTCAAGAAATAATAAGGCGTACGCCCAAACCCAAGCTCTATTGTAGCATCCTATTTCATAGCACTAAGCTTACAGAATGACAAGAACAGACAATCATGATTGTTCGACACTCGCTGCACGACAAAATGCATTTGTCTGGCCAGAGTTAATTGTCAACCTAAACACGCAACCGTGATAATTACATATATACAGCCCAACTTATGGTATTCAGCTTGACTCCTATATGACACACTGCTCTACCCAATAAGGGCATCTCCAATGGTTGTAAGATAGTTGTTGGTAGAATTTGCTACATAGGATTTTTGATGATGTGTCATACAATAAATGAGGAAAGAGGGGAAGGTTGTATGTACATGAACCAACACCCCTTACACAAGCTTCAATGTAGAATGAGAGAGCACCTTATTTATTATCTCACATCCTATTGGGCAAACTAGATACAACCCATTGGAGTTGTTGTATGTTAAGGTGTTGGTTGATGACATGGCATATTTTACCACAATGGGTTGTATCTAGTTTGCCCAATAGGATGTGAGATAATAAATAAGGTGCTCTCTCATTCTACATTGGAGCTTGTGTAAGGGGTGTTGGTTCATGTACATACAACCTTCCCCTCTTTCCTCATTTATTGTATGACACATCATCAAAAATCCTATGTAGCAAATTCTACCAACAACTATCTTACAACCATTGGAGATGCCCTAATGGAAAGACCTTGACTGCTCCACAGAATGGCACGGTGCCTACACATGTAGGTACTAGTGAAAACTACCTACACAGCATAAACAACAGGATGCATCGCTGATGTGGAGGAGACGAAGCAACAAATCCCACGTCCCCAGTACCAAAGCATCGAGCTTTGGCACAAGATATCCGAAGCCACCTCTACAGCGGGCGAGTTCGTGGGTCGATCCGCGCAGGAATCCCCCAGACATCGCATGATAAGCAGCCATTCACGGCTCCTAGCCTCATACACAGCTCGGGAGTAGAGAAACACTAAGATCCAGCTGGTACCAGCGACGAAGAAACCAAAAGGAGGGAGAATAGAGGGCAGAGAAGGGTCGATCGGTACCATCCTGGACGTCCTCGCCGGCGCCACGCTCGCCAAAGACCTGCGAGAACCTCCAGTCGAGCGGCACCTGGGGGGACGGGGCCGGGGCCTCCGTGGGCTCGGGCGCCGCTGCCCCGTTCATCGTGTAGGGTTGGATCGGACGCGTGGGCGCGGGCGCGGTTGGGAGGAGGCGGGGCGGGATCGGTGGCGGGGTTCCCCGGCGACGGCGAGGGGGGTGGCGCGATGGTGCGGTGCTACGCGGCGGGTGTGGCGAGGCCGGCGAGGGTTTGGGGTTTCATGGGGCGAAATGGCCAATAAGAAAGGGAGATTGGGAGGGGAGGAGGGTGGTGGGGGCGGGGGCGGGGGCGGGGGCGCATACGACAACCGAGAGGAAAGGAAGAAAGCAAAAGAAAATGGTTTCCCGATTTATGATGCAGTCATCCTTGGCGTCATCGGTTGCCGTTGCCGGGAGCGACTGCCCTGCCCTCGCCGCGACGACGAAAACATGGATGGATGGAGCAATCGGGTTGTCGCATTGTCCTCCCTCTGTCTCTCGAAATAAAAAGAAAATTGCTAGTATGTGTCTTTCTTTCAGGATAATAAGTCTCATTTATATGGATAGGTATAAGTCACGTGACAAAACTAAAAAAATAGAACGCTAGCTTTTGCGCAAAAGAACACCAGTCAAAACGTAAAATTATAAACAAGACCGAAGAAACTTCTTAGTTTGACACCAACGTCCGTAACCTATCTTTGACACCACCACAACAGTCACTAAAGGAAAAAATGACGGATCATCACCACATCCGAGCTTGAGGTGGCTCCGTCGCTGATATGCAGCTTTGCGGGCCTCCAAGGTGGCTCGTCAATGGAGGCAAAGCCATTGCCGTTGAACGAATCATAGCAGAGCAACACTCCGGAAACTCCGTCGAACTCCAGATCTGGCTCCCCTGCATGACTCAGACGTAAGAGGAGGAAACCATACCTCCTTGCCATGATCCACCATCTTCTAGATGTCGCTGATACAGGCCACAATCTGCGTCTGCTTCTGAACTACCTTCCAAGCTCCGCGTTGACTCTGGAGCAAACATCGTCGCACTGGCGTAGTCCGAGAACACATGTCCATTATGAGGATGTCGCCGCCATCGCACCACCCTTACTTGAACAGACTGATTTTCAAATCTAATGCCAATGCGGAGCGCCTCGTAGAAGAAGGATCCGAAGTTTTTTTTTATTCGGCGTCACCATCACCGTTGCAGAGAGCCAAGATGATGAACAGCCCTAACCCTGGGCTACTAATGCTTAAAACGATCAACAAGCGTGGATCCGACGATCCCCCTCACCCCCGACGACCTTGTCGGCGGAGGGGAGCCGCCAGAGGACGACGGCGGAAGGAGGCTCTCTGGCGGTGGAGGCCAGGTCACCCTTGGGTGAAAGAAAATGATACCTGTCCAATGGACATATGGATACACGGCGGCGCTCTTATTGTAAATAAAAAAATGCTATGATCTTTATGATATAAATGTGACATGTATTATTATAAAAAAATAAATGTTATTATTATTATATGTATACGTATACGTACATACCTGCGTGTTCCCTGTGGTACGTGAAAATGAAGAGGATCTCCACTTGCTGCATTCCTACCGGGAAAGCCTCGTTGCCTTTCACGATCGATGGCACCTTGTACTACTAGTTTGTACGAGGACAATCATTGCGTTACCAGTCTTTCCTTCCGCTGTTAGTTAACCATAACCATGGTTTGCAGGCACGTTACAGCTGTCTCTGGCCACGATATTACCACATCTTATCACCAAAGCTAAAGACAACAACGTTTTGGCATGAGCTGACATCCTTATGTGTAAGCTTAATCTTAGCCACTTATTCGCTCTTTATCTTTAGTACTAATAACGATGTACATTCCAGTACATATCACCGCGTTAATTATTGTTTAGGTTGTCTTTGATAGCAAGTATTGTAAAAATCAAAGTATTGAAAACTACAGCAATTTAATTTATAGGTACTAAAAACCACAGTTTTGATATAACAAAGTACGCGATCGCCACATTCGCGTGTCTACTAATCTTCACTAGACTAATGTTCCTTTCTTGAGCCAAAATTCGTCTGATCTCATTAACCTGATATGCATACCTCGATCGATTGCCGTCTTTGGATTGAACCAACTTCAGCAGCTCGGCACATTCCGTTTCCACAATCAGCGGCAGGTTCGTCCAGTGTAGAGAAAGCCGTAATCTCGGCTTATAAGGGGTCGCCACAATTAAATAGCGTCCGTGTCGGGACAGGGCCGCGGCGGTGGCTAAGGGTGGGCTCTCTTTTTTCAGGTGCTATGTTTAAAAAAAAAGAGGTCCATGGTTGTTTTTTTAATGCAGAGAAAATACCATGGTTTAGGGAATACTTTCTACTAATATTGCAGTTTTCTTTGGTTGTCAAATAGCTCATAGTAATTTAAACTATGGTAAAAAAAAACTATAGTATTCTCATAATACATTGAAAACTGTAGTATCCTTATAATCGTTGGTCCAATTCATGGTGTCGCAGTGAGGGCCTATTTGGAACGTGGGGTAGGGAAAAACACAGTGTAATAGTAATGCAGCCGAAAAACCAAGGGTCCAAGAAGAGACTCGACGAACTACCTCCCACAAGCGTGCTCAACACCTCACTGCAGGAAACAACTTCAAGAAACCAGGTAAACCATTCCCCAACTACTCAGTTCTACACTCTTTTGACGACTCACAAATTTCTAAGCTCGTTAGGGGTGCATGTGTTGTTTTAGAAGGGGATGTGGGTCGTCAAGGGCTACTATTAATGGTTGGTCTGACTCATTAAAGTGTCGCATGGAAGGCCTGTTTCAAATGTGGGGTAAAAACACAAAAATGCAATAGTAATGCAACCGAAAAAATATGGATTCAAGAAGAGTCTTGACGAACTATCCTCACTCAAGTGCGATCAACAACTCACTGCAGAAAAAACTTGGAGAAACCAGGTAACCCTTTCATCAACTACTTAGTTCTGCTCTTTTGACGATTCACAAATTCCTAAGATCGTTAGGGATACTGGTGTGGTCTTAGAAGGGGGTGTAGGTTCGTTGAGGGATATTATTGACAACATCAGAGCTAAAGAGCTCACCCAAGATGCTCTGAGAGCAGTAGCACACCGAAAGGCGACAGTCGAGGCTGCCATGAAGGAGGCCCGGGAGGCCTCCACCCCCTCCCACCCACCCACAACACTCGGTTAGAAGTAAATCTAGTGGAGACTGTGGAGAGTGATGACGATGTCGGGCCTAACGCGCCTAAAACAAAGTCCAAGTCAGTTTGCACCAAGGCACGCGTCTCCACAAAGGAATCCTTTAGTGGGTATCCTTTCTCGAACATCAAAGGGTTTGGCCACACAGGGAGGCGAACCCAGCTCAAGGAATATGTCGCCCAGGAAAGAATCGACTACATCACGCTTTAAGAAGGAAAATTCTAGACCAACGGACTAATACGGGGGTTTTACTAACCATCTTCGTTAACTAATCTCTATCGCCCCCTGATTTTCAACGGGTGTGGGCCCCTCATCCCTTTTTCTTCCAATCAATTTGTCCCAGCTAAGCACCCCCGTAAAGTTAAGTAAAAAAAGTCCATGCATGTAGCATTGCTCCTTTAAGAAACCATCAGACTTTACTTTCTTTGACTCGCGCTTGGTTGTTCCTCAATAAAAAGCCGTCTGCTAGTGGCCGGTGGGTGTCAGCTAAGGGGCGTTCCGGTGGTTTACTGTTGGGCATCAGTAAGGAGTTGCTCGAGGTCTCTTCTTGGTCCGTTGGGCGCTACTTCCTTAGCGCTACCATAAAAAACATCTCGTGTCGACAAGTTTTGGGAACTTGAGATGGTTTACGATCCGGCTGATCACTCACTTATAGAAGATTGTCTATAGGAGATCGAGCTCAAGATCTCCAACACCACTCTCCCAGTGGTTCTTAGGGGCGACTTCAATCTCATTCGCGACGTTGGTAATAAAAGAACCAACATCTTATGTTGGCCACGTATCCGTAAATTCAACAATACCGTCTCCAACATGTCTCTTAGGGAAATTTGAAGAGTGGAGGAAGATATACGTGGACCAATAGAAAGCTAGCCCCAATACTAAAAACAATGATGCAAAAATGTATGTATCACAAATGACTTAGGTCCCCTGCTACTTGTGAGCTGCATTGGGATTTCCTCGAAGAGGATAGATGAAGCGGTACAGTAAAGATAAGTATTTCTCTCAGTTCAGAACTAAGGTTATCAATCCAGTAGGAGAACCATGTAACACCTCGTTAGCAGTACCTACACACAAAATAACAAATGCTTGCACCCAATGCAACCAAGGGGTTGTCAATCCCTTGGCGGTTAATTGCAAGGATCAAACCTCGTAGTGATAAACAAAAACACAAAAAATAAAAGTAAATAACTTACAGTAAGGGATTTTTGGATATTAATATATGATTAAAATAGACCCGGGGGCCATAGTTTTCACTAGAGGCTTCTCTCTTGAACATAACATATGGTGGGTAAACAAATGACTGTTGGGAAATTGATAGAAAAGAAAATAATTATAACGATATCCAAGGCAATGATCATGTATATAGGCATCACGTCCAAGACAAGTAGACTGACTCCTGCCTGCATCTACTACTATTACTCCACACATTGACCGCTATCCAGCATGCATCTGGAGTATTAAGTTCATAAAGAACGGAGTAACATCTTAAGCAAGATGACATGATGTAGACAAGGTAAACCAACTAATATGAATAAACCCCGTCCTTTTATCCTTAATGGCAATGCTACAAGTATGTGGCATGTCCCTTTCTGTCACTGGGATTGAGCAACGCAAGATCAAACCCATCACAAAGCACCTCTCCCATTGCAAGATAAATCAATCTAGTTGGCCCAACCAAACCGACAGATTGGAGAGAAATACAAAGCCATAACAATCATGCATAAAAGGGTTTAGAGAAGACTCGAATAATATTCATGAATAATCTGATCATAAACCCACAATTCATCGGATCCCAATAAACACACCGCAAAAAAAGGATTACATCGAGGAGAACATTGTATTAAAGATCAAAGAGAGAGAGAGAGAGAGAGAGAGAGAGAGAGAGAGAAGAAGCCATCTAGTTACTAGCCACGGACCCGTAGGTCTATGGTAAACTACTCACACATCATCGGAGGGGCAGCAAGGTTGATGTTGTGGCCCTCCGTGATCGATTCCCCCTCCAACAGAGTACCAAAAAGGTCTGTAGATGGGATCTCCGAAGAACATAAACTTGCGGTTGCGGAAAACGTATTTGGGGTGGCTCTATGATGTACGTGGAATATTTGTGATTTATAGAGTAGGAATTAGGCTAGGAGGTGCCACGAGGGCCCCACAAGCCTGGGGCGCCCCTTGGGGCGCACTTGGTAGGCTTGTCCCTGCCTCGTGGCACTTCGGGTATTCTCCCGAAGCTTCTAGGGTCCCTTTTGGTCCATAAAAATCATCAAAAAATTGTAGCGTTTGGAATCCATTTGGTATTGATTTTCTAAAAAGCCAAAAACAAGCAAAAAACAGCAACTGGCACTGGGCACTAGGTTAATAGGTTAGTCCCAAAAAATGATATATATAATTGCATAATAAACATCCAAGATTGTTACTATAATAGCATGGAACAATCAAAAAGTATAGATACACTGGAGACATATCAAGCATCCCCAAGCTTAATTTCTGCTCGTCCTCGAGTAGGTAAATGGTAAAAACAGAATGCTACCTATTATATTCATCATTGAGAGAGACTATCTTCATCCTACGCCTCCCACGGATTGATAAACCTTAGGTCATCCACTTGAGGGAAATTTGCTATTGTCCTACAAAACTCCGCGCTTGGAGGCCCAACACGAGTCTACAAGAACAAGTTGTGTAGTAGACATCAGAAGGTATGTCATTATCAAAGGTATAATATGTAAAGTAAGTAGATGCAATTTAACCAAATTGGAAGCAATACAAGCTAGACACCATATACAACATGCAACCACATTTGACATTGCGAAGTTAAAGCAAGCACTTGGGATGGTTGTGTGTGTGGCAATTGAGATTGTCAACTATAGAGCTATGTTTACTGTCTCCATGTATTGACATTGCATCCTTTAGAACGCTCAAACGCTTCGTTCATATCCTCGAATTAGACTGGAGTATCTTCTATATTTTCTTTTGTGAATTTGACAATAGTGCGTCTGAGTCTGAAATACCCATGCATAAAAAATAATAGTGTGAGTATGGGTGAAGTGTGTGCACAAGTAGGGCACTGTAAAAGTAGAAGATAGTAGGTGGGTGAAAAATAAATGATGGGAGACATATGATAGCTCTACAACATGCATGTCAGATGAAATTAGATTCTAGGATTTTGAAATATGGTCACAGGGATGGCTGGGAAATGCAGGTACTCCTCCAGCACACCACAAGATGTGGTCCTATGAAAATAAGAGTCGACTGAAAACAATTAGGTCAGTCCATTTTTTCTGCATCGTCCGATGTACAAAGAACGGGCATATGACCTTCATCTACATCCAGCCAGTCAGTGTTGATGATCTTCCTCGAACCGCCAGCGACCACCGGCCCAGTTCCCTGCCTCCGCCCTCCACTCGACCTCACCCCACTGTCGTGCTTGGCACCGCCCTCGGCCATCCCTTTAAGCCCCGCTGACCTCCAGATTGGGCGCTAGCAGCTCTTGCGCCCCACACCCCTAAGATAGACATCGATGCGCCGATTCCCCACCAAACAGGCGGACTAGGTGCTCCGCGCGCCTTAGTGAGTACTGCTTCTTTTAGTTGGGAATCAGCTGACCCTAAATTGAAATCCAGACGGGTGACTGACCTCTAGCTAAGGTGAAATAGTAAATGAGGGAAACCTTGTGCATTTAGTATCACGAAGAAGGTGCAGTAAGAAGCGGTCAACTAGTTTCTTTTGTCGGATTAATACGGTGTGAGCAGAGACGCAAGATTTGCACGAATAAGGGAATAGGAGTACCACTTTCGGCTGGCAGTGTTGTGTCCTTCTTCTGTTTTTTGATGATCTTCTTGTGGTTTGCTGGAAACAAGATATTGTGAAGGAAGGTGGAGCCTTGGACAAACCCATGACCAAGTTGTTGAGTGTGGTGCGGTGGCCATCTGTCGGCGGCGGGGAAGCAAATCCAAGGCGGCGAACGACGGCATAGCGGGAACAACTCCAGTGCGGTGGACGGTTGCAACAATTGAGCGATAGCGGTGAGGCGTAGGACAGTGTGGTCGAAGTGGTTCAGGTACGGTGCATGTTGGTGTCGGCGTCATGGAGGCAGCCCTGCCTCGGCTTCAGCTACTAAGTCCTTGAGGGTGTTGCGGTTGTGGTTGTGGTGGACGACGACGTCGGGGTACCATCTCCGGCGTGTTGGAGGAGGGCGATGGTAGATTGGGTGCCATGGGGTGGAGGACGAAGGAGGCTGGGTTTTCGCGGCTGGTGGAGAGGGCATTTTGGCGCCCATGGAGGATGAATGGGGTAACGGAGGGAGGGGGCTAAGGGGAACAATCTTTTGGTTTGGGAGGCGCTTGTTTGAAATTTGGGGAAGTTACAAACTTTGCCCCCGTCTAAAATTTCAGACATATTGCGGGTCGGGGGTAGGACGACAATCTCAAGTGTCCCAAATAGTGGATGGGAGTGATTTCAACCGAGCGCAGGGGTGTTTAGGCACCCATGGTGTATGAATGTTTTTCAGAGGTGGTTGACTGGCGTTTTGTGGAGTTACAAACCTACCATGGTTTAGACCTTTGGACATCGGGCCTATAGGCTACACGGGTCAGAGTAGGACAGTAACTTCCTACCACCAAACATTGGTATTGCACGGTTTTGGGTGACCACGGGCTTATTTGGCACTTGAATTGAACTTTCAGGATTTGTCAACTTTAAAAATCTTGACTCTTGAAAACCCTAAAACTACGATTATTTTGGAATCTAGAGGGTACATTTGAATCTACATTGTACGCAAGTATATATTAAAAAATGCAGCTTAGCTTGCATGGTTCCAGATATAATCTCCTTGGTTGCAAAAAATAGTTAGACATCCTATGAATATATAGCATGTTCAAACACACAACAAAGATTGACGCCCCCTTTCAGATGTGATTTACAAATGCCATTATCTCAAATTCAAATAGTTGAGTGCACTTCCTGAAGGAAACATGCCCTAGAGGGAATAATAAAGTTGTTATTTTATATTGCCTTATATCATGATAAATGTTTATTGTCCATACTAAAATTGTATTAACTGAAAACTTGATACATGTGTGGGTACATAGACAAAACACTGTGTCCCTAGTAAGCCTCTACTAGACTAGCTCGTTAATCAAAGATGGTTAAGTTTCCTAACCACAGACATGTGTTGTCATTTGATGAATGGGATCACATCATTAGGAGAATGATGTGATGGAGATGACCCATCCGCTAGCTTAGCATTTTGATCGTTCAGTTTTATTGCTATAGCTTTCTTCATGTCATATACATATTCCTTTGACTATGAGATTATGCAACTCCCGGATACCGGAGGAATACCTTGTGTGCTATCAAACGTCACAACGTAATTGGGTGATTATAAAGATGCTCTATAGGTATCTCCGAAGGTATTTGTTGTTTGGCATAGATCGAGATTAGGATTTGTCACTCCGAGTATCGGAGAGGTATCTCTGGGCCCTCTCGGTAATGCACATCATAATAAGCCTTGCAAGCAATGTGACTAATGAGTTAGTTACGGGATGATGCATTACGGAATGAGTAAAGAGACTTGCCAGTAACGAGATTGAACTAGGTATGAAGATACCGACGATTGAATCTCGGGCAAGTAAACATACCGATGACAAAGGGAATAACGTATGTTGTCATTACGGTACGACCGATAAAGATCTTCGTAGAATATGTGGGAACCAATATGAGCATCCAAGTCCCGCTGTTGGTTATTGACCGAGAGGTGTCTCGGTCATGTCTACATAGTTCTCGAACCCGTAGGGTCCGCACGCTTAACGTTCAATGACGATTTTGTATTATATGAGTTATGTGATTTGATGACCGAATGTTGTTCGGAGTCCCGGATGAGATCATGGACATGATGAGGAGTCTCGAAATGGTCGAGAGGTAAATATTGATATATAGGACGATGGTATTTGGACACCAGAAGTGTTTCGGGATGCACCAGGTACTTATCGGGTCACCAGAAGGGGTTCGGGGCACCCCCGACAAAAGATATGGGCCTTATGGGCCAAAAAGGGAAACACACCAGCCACAAAGGGGCTGGTGCGCCCCCCCATATGGGCTGGCCAAACTGGAGTAGAAAAGGGGAAGGAGGAAAGGAAAAAGGGAATAGGGTTCCCCCTTCCCCCTCTTCCCTTCCTACTCTGAATAGGAATAGGAAAGGGGGGAGGCCGAATTGGGGGGACCCCAAGTAGGATTCCTCCTACTTGGGGCGCCCCTTGGCTGCCTCCCCTCCCCTCCAACCTATATATATGTGGGGGGGGGGGGGCGCTAGAAAACACAACAAACATTGTTAGCCGTGTGTGGTGCCCCCTCCACAGTTTACGCCTCCGGTCATATTCACGTAGTACTTAGGCGGAGCCCTGCGCAGATTACTTCACCATCACCGTCACCATGCCGTCGTACCGATGGAACTCTCCCTCGACACTTTGCTGGATCAAGAGTTCGAGGGACGTCATCGAGCTGAACGTGTGCAGAACTCAGAGGTGTCGTACGTTCGGTGCTTGATCGGTCGGAACGAGAAGAAGTTCGACTACATCAACCGCGTTAACAAATGCTTCTGCTTTCGGTCTACGAGGGTACGTAGACACACTCTTCCCCTCTTGTTGCTATGCATCTCCTAGATAGATCTTGCGTGAGCGTAGGAAATTTTTGATATTGCATGCTACATTCCCCAACAGTGGCATCCGAGCCAGGTCTATGCGTAGATGATATGCACGAGTAGAACACAAAGAGTTGTGGGCAGTGATAGTCATACTACTTACGACCAACGTCTTATTTTGATTCAGCGGTATTGTTGGATGAAGCTGCCCGGGCCAACCTTACATGACCACGTTCATGAGACCGGTTCCACCGAAAGACATGCAACTAGTTTTGCATAAAGGTGGCTGGCGGGTGTCTGTTTCTCCAACTTTAGTTGAATCAAATTTGACTACGGCTGGTCCTTGTTGAAGGTTAAAACATCAAACTTGACGAAACACCATTGTGGTTTTGATGCGTAGGTAAGAACGGTTCTTACTAGAAGCCCGTAGCAGCCACGTAAAACTTGCAAGAACAAAGTAGAGGACGTCTAACTTGTTTTTGTAGGGCATGTTGTGATGTGATATGGTCAAGACATGATGTGATATACATTATTGTATGAGATGATCATGTTTTTGTAAAAGTTATCGGCAACTGGTAGGAGCTTTATGGTTGTCGCTTTATTTTATGAAATGCAAATGCCATGTAATTGCTTCACTTTATCACTATGCATTAGCGATAGTTGTAGAAATAATAGTTGGCGAGACGACAACGACGCTACGATGGAGATCGAGGTGTCAAGCCAGTGACGATGGAAATCATGACGGTGCTTTGGAGATGGAGATCAAAGGCACAAGATGATGATGGCCATATCATGTCACATATTTTGATTGCATGTGATGTTTATCTTTTATGCATCTTATTTTTCTTAGTACAGCGGTAGCATTATAAGATGATCCCTCGTTAAAAATTTCAAGGTATAAGTGTTCTCCCTGAGTATGCACCGTTGCAACACTTCGTTGTGCCGAGACACCATGTGATGATCGGGTGTGATAAGCTCTGCGTTCACATACAACGGGTGCAAGACAGTTTTGCACATGCGGAATAGTCGGGTTAAACTTGACGAGCCTAGCATGTACAGATATGGCCTCGGAACACTGGGGACCGAAAGGTCGAACGTGAATCATATAGTAGATATGATCAACATAGAGATGTTCACCATTGAAAACTGCTCCATGTCACGTGATGATCGGACATGGTTTAGTTGATATGGATCACGTGATCATTTAAATGACTCAAGGGATGTCTATCTAAGTGGGAGTTCTTAAGTAATATGATTAATTGAACTTAATTTATCATGAACTTAGTCCTGATAGTATTTGCATATCTATGTTGTAGATCAATAGCTTGCGATGTAGCTCCCCGTTTATTTTTGATATGTTCCTAGAGAAAAATAAGTTTAAAGATGATAGTAGCAATGATACAGACTGGGTCCGTGATCTGAGAATTATCCTCATTGCTGCACAGAAGAATTATGTCCTTGATGCACCGCTAGGTGATAGACCTATTGCAGGAGCAGATGCAGACACTATGAACGTTTGGCAAGCTTGGTATGATGACTACTTGATAGTTTAGTGCGCCATGCTTTACGGCTTAGAACCGGGACTTCAAAAACTTTTTGAACGCCACGGCGTGATACGTCTCCAACGTATCTACTTTTCCTATCACTTTTCCTCTTGTTTTGTCTCTAATTTGCATGATTTGAATGAAACTAACCCCGGACTGACGTTGTTTTCAGCAGAACTACCATGGTGTTGTTTTTGTGTAGAGATAAAAGTTCTCGGAATGGAATGAAACTTTGCGAGGAATTTTTATACAATAAACAAGAATTTCTGGAGCCAAGACCTACCGGAGAGGGGCACCTGGGTGGGCACAACCCACTAGGGCGCGCCCCCTCTCCTGGCGCGCCCAGGTGGGTTGTCCCCACCTGGTGGCCCCGCAGACCCTGAAACCGACGCTATAAAATCCTATTTTCCAGAAAAAAATCGGGGAGAAAGAATTATCGCGATCCACGTGATGGAGCCGCTGTCACCTCCTGTTCTTCATCGGGAGGCCAGATCTGGAGTCCATTTGGGGCTCCAAAGAGGGGTATCTTCGTTCTTTGTCATCACCAACCCTTCTCCATCTCCAATTCCATGATGCTCCCCACCGGGAGTGAGTAATTCCTTCGTAGGCTCGTTGGTCGGTGAGGAGTTGGATGCTATTCATAATGTAATCGAGTTAGTTTTGTTAGGGCTTGATCCCTAGTATCCACCATGTTCTAAGATTTATGTTGCTATGAGTTTGCCATTCTTAATGCTTGTCACTTTGGGCCTGGGTGCCATGATTTCAGATCTGAACCGTTTATGTTATCACCATCATATCCATGTTCTAGATCCGAGCTTGCAAGTTATAGTCACCTACTACGTGTTATGATCCGGCAACCCCGGAGTGACAATAGTCGGGACCACTCCCGATGATGACCGTTGTTTGAGGAGTTCATGTATTCATTATGTGTTAATGCTTTGTTTCGGTTCTTTATTAAAAGGAGGCCTTAATATCCCTTAGTTTCCAATATGGACCCCGCTGCCATGGGAGGGTAGGACAAAAGATGCCATGCAAGTTCTTTCCATAAGCACGTATGACTATTTACGGAATACATGCCTACATTATATTAATGAACTAGAGCTAGTGTCGTATCGCCCTAGGTTATAACTGTCTCATGATGAATATCATCCAACAAGTCACCGATCCAATTCCTACGAAGTTATCCTATATTGTTCTTGCTAAGTTACTACTGCTATCGTTACTGTTGCACTTGTTACAAAACTACTGCTATCACTGTTATCGTTACCATTGCTACTGCTACTATTATCAAAACTATCATATTACTTTGCTACTAATCACGTTGTTGCAGATAATTAATCTCCAAGTGTGGTTGAATTTACAACTCAGCTGCTAATACCTTCAAATATTCTTTGGCTCCCCTTGTGTCGAATCTATAAATTTGGGTTGAATACTCTACCCTCGAAAACTGTTGCAATCCCCTATACTTGTGGGTTATCAAGACCTTTTTCTGGCGCCGTTGCCGGGGAGCATAGCTATATTTGTTGAGTCACTTGGGATTATTATCAATTTATCACTATGAAGAATCTGAAGGATGCTAAGACTAACATTTTCCCCTCAAAGACGAGGGGAGGTAAGGAACTGCCATCCAGTTCTGCTTTAGATTCACCTTCTGTTATAAGTAAACTTGCAACACCACCACATGCTATCAATTCTGATACGTCGCAAGTTATTGATGATGCTACTTCTATTATGGATAATGCTTATGATGATGCTAGTACCTTGCTTGATAATGATGATGTGCCACTTGGTGAATTTCTTGATAAACAAATTGCTAGAGTAATACAACATGATGTTGTTGAATCTGATGACGAGCTTGAAACTGAAACTCCTGAAACACCTTCTAGAACTAGCCTTCCTAGATATGAATTGCCTAAGGTACCGGAAGGTTATGTCATGAATGAGGAGACAACTAGAGATATTCTTGCTTGTAGGGATAGATATGATCTAGAGAAATTATTATGCAAGTATAAAGAAAAATCTCGGAATGATAGAATGAAATGTGATCCTAAGTTTGCTACTTCACCTATCTTTATTGATGATAAGGATTATGAATTCTCTGTTGACCCAGAGTTAATTACTTTGGTTGAATCTGATCCTTTCCATGGTTATGAAACTAAAACTGTTGTGGCACGTCTTACTAAGTTGAATGACGTAGCCACCCTTTTTACTCATGATGAGAAAACTCGATATTACTTTATTCTCAAATTATTTCTGTTCTCATTAAAGGGTGATGCTAAAGCTTGGTACAATACTCTTGCTCCTGGTTGTGTGCGTAGTCCCCAGGATATGATTTATTACTTCTCTGGAAAATATTTCCATGCTCATAAGAAACAAGCTGCTTTACAGGAAATATTTAACTTTGTTCGAATTAAAGAAGAGAGTCTCCCACAAGCTTGGGGAAGGCTTTACCAATTACTTAATGCTTTTCCTGATCATTCTCTTAAGAAAAATGAAATACTTGATATCTTCTATAATGGACTATCCGATGCTTCTAGGGATTTCCTAGATAGTTGTGCTGGTTGTGTTTTCAGGGAACGAACTATTGGAAAGCTGAAGAATTATTGAATAACATATTGAGAAATTATGATGATTGGACTCTTCCTGAACCACCGACTAAACCCACTCCGAAGAAGAGGGGTATATTATATCTCAGTCCTGAAGATATGCAAGAGGCAAAGAAATCTATGAAGGAAAAAGGTATTAAAGCTGAGGATGTTAAAAATTTACCTCCTATTAAAGAAATACATGGGCTTAATAAACCACCACTGCCTAAGGTGGTAGAGGTAAATTTTCTTATGAAGTTGAATGATAATGACAATTCTCACAATATGCATCCTAGCCAATGCCTTTATGAGTTTGAAAACTATATTAGAAAACAAGACAACTTCAATGCAAATGTTATGAAATAATTGAAATACAATTTTGATATGATTGCTCACTTGAGTGACTTGTTATTTAGAATCTCAAATGATGTTAGAGGTGTTGGAAAGCATGCTTCTATGGTTCAAACTCGTTTAGAACAAGTTGCTAAATCACAAAGAGAGTTGCTTGATGAAATTAATAATAATATACATGACTTTGGTGTTAGAGTTGCAACTAGAGGAGGTAAAATGACTCAGGAACCACTTTTTTCCTGAGGGACACCCAAAAAGAATTGAACAAGATTCACAAAGTAACAACACCATTACACCTAGTTCTTCTAAAAAGAAAAAAAGAAAAAGAAAATTGATAGGACTTTGCATGCTCCTAGTGAACCTGAAATAGAAAAACCTCCTAACAATGATAATGAAGTTCCTATCTCTGATGATGAAACTCAGTCTGGTAATGAACATTCACCTAGTGATAATGAAAAAGATAATGTTCATGTTCATGAGACTCTCAACCTGATAATAATAAAGAACCAGACAATGATGTTGAGATAGAACCACCTGTTGATCTTGATAACCCACAACCCAAGAATAGAAGGTATGATAAAAGAGACTTCGTGACTAGAAAACATGGTAAATAAAGAGAACCGTGGTTTCAAAAACCAATGCCTTTTCCACCTAAGTCAACTAAGAAGAATGGTGATGAATAATTTGAACGCTTTGCTGAAATGCTGAGGCCAGTCTTTTTGCGTACTTGCTTGACTGATATCTTGAAAATGCCTCCTTATGCAAAGTATATGAAAGACATCATCACTAATATACCGGAAGCTGAAATCTCCACCATGCTTGCTAATTATACTTTTAAGGATGGAGTACCTAAAAAACTTGGAGATCCAGGAATACCAACTATACCTTACTCCATCAAAAAGAATTATGTGAAAACTGCTTTGTGTGATTTAGGAGCTGGTGTTAGTGTTATGCCTTTCTCTTTATATAAAAGACTTGATTTGAATAAACTCACACCTACTGAAATATCTTTACAAATGGCTGACAAATCAACTGCCATACCTATCGGTATCTATAAGGGTGTGCCCGTTGTTGTTGCTAATATTACTATTTTGACTGACTTTGTTATACTTGAGATGCCCGAGGACGACAACATGTCGATTATCCTTGGTTGACCCTTCTTGAATACTGTAGGGGCTGTTATTGATTGCAATAAAAGCAAGATCACTTTTCATATCAAAGGTAATGAGCATACGGTGCACTTTTGCTACCTTTTGAGCACTGTGTTGGTTTTCCCTTGAAGAGGAAAGGGTGATGCAGCAAAGTAGCGTAAGTATTTCCCTTAGTTTTTGAGAACCAAGGTATCAATCCAGTAGGAGGCCGCGCACAAGTCCCTCGCACCTACACAAACAAATAAATCCTTGCAACCAACGCGATAAGGGGTTGTCAATCCCTACATGGTCACTTATGAGAGTGAGATCTGATAGATATGATAAGATAATATTTTTGGTATTTTTATGATAAAGATGCAAAGTAAAATAAATGGAAAAGGAAATAACTAAGTATTGGAAGATTAATATGATGGAAGATAGACCCGGGGGCCATAGGTTTCACTAGTGGCTTCTCTCAAGAGCATAAGTATTTACGGTGGGTGAACAAATTACTGTTGAGCAATTGATAGAATTGAGCATAATTATGAGAATATCTAGGTATGATCATGTATATAGGCATCACGTCCGAGACAAGTAGACCGACTCCTGCCTGCATCTACTACTATTACTCCACACATCGACCGCTATCCAGCATGCATCTAGAGTATTAAGTTCAAGAGAACAGAGTAACACTTTAAGCAAGATGACATGATGTAGAGGGATAAACTCATGCAATATGATATAAACCCCATCTTGTTATCCTTGATGGCAACAATACAATACGTGCCTTGCTGTCCCTACTGTCACTGGGAAAGGACACCGCAAGATTGAACCCAAAGCTAAGAACTTCTCCCATTGCAAGAAAGATCAATCTAGTAGGCCAAACCAAACTGATAATTCGAAGAGACTTGCAAAGATAACAAATCATACATAAAAGAATTCAGAGAAGATTCAAATATTGTTCATAGATAAACTTGATCATAAACCCACAATTCATCGGTCTCAACAAACACACCACAAAAGAAGATTACATCGAATAGATCTCCACAAGAGAGGGGAAGAACTTTGTATTGAGATCCAAAAAAGAGAGAAGAAGCCATCTAGCTAATAACTATGCACCCGTAGGTCTGAAGTAAACTACTCACACTTCATCGGAGGGGCTATGGTGTTGATGTAGAAGCCCTCTGTGATCGATGCCCCCACCGACAGAGCTCTGGAAAAGGCCCCAAGATGGGATCTCATGGATACAGAAAGTTACGGCGGTGGAATTAGGGTTTTGGCTCCGTATCTGGTAGTTTGGGGGTACGTAGGTATATATAGGAGGAAGGAGTACGTCGGTGGAGCAACAGGGGGCCCACGAGGGTGGAGGGCACGCCTGGGGGGGGGGGTAGGCGCCCCCCTACCTCGTGCCTTCCTCGTTGATTGCTTGACGTAGGGTCCAAGTCCTCTGGATCATGTTCATTCCGAAAATCACGTTCCCGAAGGTTTCATGCCGTTTGGACTCCGTTTGATATTCTTTTTCTACGAAACCCTAAAATAGGCAAAAAAAACAGCTATTCTGGGCTGGGCCTCCGGTTAATAGGTTAGTCTCAAAAATAATGTAGAAGTGTATAATAAAGCCCAATAATGTCCAAAACAGAATATAATATAGCATGGAAGAATCAAAAATTATAGATACGTTGGAGACGTATCAACTTTCCGAAGAAACAATTCCAAGTGAATGGTATTAATGTTATTGAAAAATCTCCGACAATCACTATTGGAAGTTTTCAAATACCTCTACCTACTGCCAAAAAGAAATATGAAATGCTTACTGTTGGGGACATTCATATCCCCATTGAGGTAAGTTAGTGATTTACAAAAGTTCTTCGGTTTCATGCTAACCGAAAGTGGTTGTTAATAAGACTTGATCAACCTTATTAATGGATCATTGTTGAGAGGTATGAAGTTGATGAATTTAGTAAGCACTATCTTCTGTCTCTACTTTTTGTTTTCTGTTTTTATTAGTTAAATAAAATAAAATGCCATGTTTTGTCTGTTTTCTGAATTTCCCGTGCAATAAAAAAGGACCCAAAAATAAAAGTTCTCAGAATGCTCTGAAAATTTAAGAATTTCTGGTGCAAATAATATTAGAGGGAGGTGCACCAGGTGGGCACAACCCACCTGGGCGCGCCAGGACCCCCAAGCACGCCCTGGTGGGTTGTGGTCCCCACGTGGGCCCCCTCACTTATCTCTTAACACCACATCATCACCTACCTCCAGAAAAATTTCCCCATAGCTCTCTCTCTCTCTCTCTCTCTCTCGTGTTCTTGCTCTCAAGCCCGCGGATTTCGATCTCTTTGCTCGAAGCTCCGTTTCCAAAACTATTTCGGGAGATTGTTGCTTGGTATGTGACTCGACCGTTTGTCCAATTAGTTTTTGTTTTAGTGGTTTATAATTTGAATAATTAGCTACTCTTGGTGCTGCTGTGGATGAGCTTGCATGTTAAATTCTTAGAGTTCTAAGTAGTTTGAATGCTTGATGTGGCCTCTATGGATCCCTATGAGTAGTTGGTATCATTTTTGTGAAGTTTTGTTGAGAAAATTTTGTGGAATAAAAATTCCAGATTTTTTGTTCATAGGAAAACCATGAATATCTTTAGGAAGTTTGGCTTCAAGAAGAACTCCAAGGGTGTTATTGGGGAGTCATCTGACAGTGATCTCCATCCTCGGAGGTTGACGGAAGTACGACCATGTGAATGGCCGCACACCCCATTCATGGAAGAGGTGGGAATCCTTCAGGAGTTCACACAATATGCTACTAATGCCGGACTCACCGACTTCATCGCAGCTGAATGCGAACAGTATCATCTCCTCACAAACTCCTTTGTTCAAAGCTTTACTTTCCTTCCTAGAAATAATCCTCCTGAAGTGCGGTTTGATTTATATGCTGAACCCATCAGATACCACTTACTGAATTTTGTAATACATGCATGATCCCTTCTGATGGGAGCTTAGGAGCTTAGCTGAGCCTAGGTCAGCAGAGTTTGAGGACTTATATCATACCGTGACATTGGGAGATGAGAGAGGGGTGTCTGCTATCACTGCCACTGGCTTGCATCTTCCTGCTATTCACTACTTTGCTATTTTCATTGCAAAATGCTTGCTTGCTAGAGAGAAGGTGGGTGCGCTCAGCTCACCAGACCTTGCTATTTTGCGTCATGCATTAGAGGGCGACAACACTTATAGCTTGGGAGCTAATGTGGCACGTCGTCTCCACATTAATAAGTCCAAGGGCAAAATACATGGTGGGATTTTTGCTACTCGTTTGGCGGCTCACTTCAATGTTGAGATACGCCTTCATGATTACCCTTTGACCAAGGTTTACCTCGACCGCACAGCCATGGAACACCACCATTTTATTGCACGAGATTACCCTGACATCCCTATTCCTTATAACTAGGTTTTTAGCATTGAAACTTGTGATATTATTCCATTGCCTGCTCCTGCTTTGTTAGATACTGTTGCCAGGGGCGGATATAGGATTATGCCTGCGGACATCATCGCCTACCGGAATGATCATGCTGCTGCAGAGGAGGAGGAAGAGCCTCGGCAGTGGGATCAGTGGATGCCCGCTCCTCAGTACCCCAACTACTATCCAGGCTTCTGAATGATTACCAAGTTAGGCCAAAAGCCTAAGCTTGGGGGAGTACGTGTTTCCACTGACTCTATATTCATGTTCACTTATTCCATTTGTCGGTGTTCACACTTTTTCATTGTATCATCCATGCTTAGATTTATTTTTCTTGCTTTCTTCTTGTGTGTTTGAAAAACTTTAGAAAAACCAAAAAAATTAGTTGTTGTTAGTTTACTTTCTATGCACGCTTAGTTGTAGTACTAAAAATAAAACCCAAAAAGATTTCCTTGTTCTTCTTTTGCTTGTTGGGAGCTTTCCCGTGTAAATAGTTTTTCTCGTTTTAGCTTTTCCCTTTTATTTGCTTGTTCAAGAAAACCAAAAACTCCAAAAATATTTCAGTGTGTTTCTCTGAATTTCTTTTCTTTTTATTCGAGTTGTACCAAGGAGAAGACCACGATGAAAATGTTGAATGGCTCTCGTTTGAATAATTGTTGATCTAATAAAGGGCCCATTTTACCTTGTCTTCTCCTGTTGAATAAAATGTTTGCAGATTCCAGCTTAGTCCATGGCACTCTTGCACTATTATTATTTTCATATCATTCGGTCGTGCAAGTGAAAGGCAATAATGATGATATTCGATGAACTGGCCGTGGCAGAGAGAAACTGGTATGAACTCGACTTGTTCTGTTTGTGTAAATATGTTTAACCTAGTATCCATGATTCAGCCCATGATGATTAAACATGTTTGCAATGACAATTAAAGATTATAGTTTCTCATGCCATGCTTAAGTAGCTGGGAGTGGATAATGATTTTTCTTGGATATCAACATTGCGTTAAAATGATTGTGATGTAGTATGATGCTATGGTATCCTCCTCTAAATGTTCGAGTGGCTTGACTTGGCAGACATGTTTATGCATGTAGTTGAATCAAAACTAACATAGCCTCTATGATATTTATGTTCATGGTGTTCATATCCTACTCATGCTAGTGTCCAATGTTACTTATGCATAATGCATGTTTATGACCGTTGTTGCTCTCTAGCTGGCCGCTTCTCAATCTAATTGCCAGCCTTCGCCTGTACTAAGTGGGAATTCTGCTTGTACATCAAAAACCTTGAACCCAAAGTTATTCCAGATGAGTCCACCATACCTACCTATATGCGGTATTACCCTATCGTCCTAAGAAAATTTGCATGTGCCACCTCTAAAAACTTCTAAAAAAAATATATCCTTTTTGTGTGCCTGGACTGTTCATGGAACGACATGAGGTGGTCGATATCTTCCATGCTGAGCGGGTTATTCTCAGGTCAAGTGTTTATTCACTCGCCATCGCACGAGAAAAGGGCGATAATAGGGATGCCCAATCCCAAACTGCAAACAGAAAAAGCTTACAAATAATCAAACAAAAACTCCCAATGGAGACAAAACCTTTACTTTTATCGCTTGGGAACCACCACTAACATGCTTAGCATGGAAGATATTGATAACTGATGGTCGTGAAGTAAATGAGAAGGGTGCATGTCTCAAAATATCATTTACCTCTATTTTAAAAACTTGAGCTTTGGCACCTCTACAAATCACTGCTTCCCTCTGTGAAGGGACTATCTATTTACTTCTATGTTGTGTCATCACCTTCTAAAACAAGCGTTAGAACCTAAGAGCACTACTGTCATGACTTATGCATTGTGTGTAGCTAATGTTGGTGCATCATGGCTGGATCTTTTCTACCATGAATTACAGTGTTTAGTCGCTACTTGGACTTTGGAGGTGCTCTGCATTTATGTTTTGCGGTCTAAGAAAGGGCTAGCGAGATACCGCTATTGTCATATTATATCATGGTTGTTTTGACAACGTGTTTCCGTTTGAGATACCTTATTATTTCTCGCTAGCTGATTATGTCATTGATATGAGTTAATATAATCTTTAAGAGTTATTGTCGGCATGGTTAGTTATAATGTTGGCTGAAAACCTGGGTGCTGTTTAAGCTTATTTATGTAAACAAGAGCAAAAGAGTTCGTAAAAGTTTTTCTTTTCCACTTTCAGTTTATCAACTGAATTGCTCGAGGACAAGTAAAGGTTTAATCTTGGGGGAGTTGATACGTCTCCAACGTATCTACTTTTCCTAACGCTTTTCCTCTTGTTTTGGACTCTAATTTGCATGATTTGAACGAAACTAACCCCAGACTGATGCTGTTTTTAGCAGAACTACCATGGTGTTGTTTTTGTGCAGAAATAAAAGTTCTCGGAATGGAATGAAACTTTTGAGGAATTTTTATACAATAAACAAGAATTTCTAGAGCCAAGACCTACAGGAGAGGGGCACCTGGGTGGGCACAACCCACCAGGGCGCGCCCAGGTGGGTTGTCCCCACCTAGTGGCCCCGCAGACCCTGAAACCGACGCTATAAAATCCTATTTTTCCAGAAAAAATCAAGGAGAAAGAATTATCGCGATCCACGAGACGGAGCCACCGTCACCTCCTGTTCTTCATCGGGAGGCCAGATCTAGAGTTCCTTTCCTTTGGGGCTCCGGAGAGGGGGGGTCTTCATTCTTCGTCATCACCAACCCTTCTCCATCGTCAATTCCATAATGCTCCCTCAGGAGTGAGTAATTCCTTCGTAGGCTCGTTGGTCAGTGAGGAGTTGGATGAGATTCATCATGTAATCGAGTTAGTTTTGTTAGGGCTTGATCCCTAGTATCCACTATGTTCTAAGATTGATGTTGCTATGAGTTTGCCATGTTTTCACATCTGAACCATTTATGTTATCACAATTATATCCATGTTCTAGATCTGATCTTGCAAGTTATAGTCACCTACTATGTGTTATGATCTGGCAACCCCGGAGTAACAATAGTCGGGACCACTTCCGGTGATGACTGTAATTTGAGGAGTTCATGTATTCACTATGTGTTAATGCTTTGTTCTGGTTCTCTATTAAAAGGAGGCCTTAATATCCCTTAGTTTCCAATATGGACCCCGCTGCCACGGGATGGTAGGACAAAATATGTCATGCAAGTTCTTTCCATAAGCATGTATGACTATTTACGGAACACATGCCTACATTATATTAATGAACTGGAGCTAGTGCCGTATCGCCCTAGGTTATAACTGTCTCATGATGAATATCATCCAACAAGTCACCGACCCAAAGCCTACAAATTTATCCTATATTGTTCTTGCTAAGTTACTACTGCTATCGTTACTGTTGCACTTGTTACAAAACTACTACTATCACTGTTACCGTTACCATTGCTACTACTACTACTATTATCAAAACTATCATATTACTTTGCTACTGATCACCTTGCTGTAGATAATTAATATCCAGGTGTGGTTGAATTGAAAACTCAGCTACCAATACCTTCAAATATTCTTTGGCTCCCCTTGTGTTGAATCTATAAATTTGGGTTGAATACTCTACCCTGGAAAACTTTTGCGATCCCTTATACTTGTGGGTTATCACAGAGCATGTAAGATGTTCCCAGAGCTGAAATTGGTATTTCAGACTCATGCCCGAGTCAAGAGGTATGAGACCTCTGACAAGTACTTTGCCTACAAGATGGAGGAGAATAGCTCAACCAGTGAGCATGTGCTCAGAATATTTCAGTACTACAATCACTTGAATCAAGTGGGAGTTAATCTTCCACATAAGATAGTGATTGACAGAGTTCTCTAGTCACTATCACAAAGTTACTGGAACTTCGTGATGAACGATAATATGCAAGGGATGATGAAAATGTTTCCTGAGCTCTTCACGATTCTAAAATCAACGAAGGTAGAAATCAAGAAAGGGCATCAAGGGTTGATGGTTAACAAGACCACTAGTTTCAAGAAAAGGGGCGAAGTAAAAGAAAGGGAACTTCAAGAAAGAATGGCAAGCAAGTTCTCACCCCCGTGAAGAAACCCAAAGCTAGACCTAAGCCTAAAACTGAGTGCTTCTACTGCAAAGGGAATGGTCACTGAAAGCGGAACTACCCCAAATACTTGGCGGATAAGAAGGATGGCAAAGTGAACAAAGGTATATTTGATAAACATGTTATTTATGTATACTTTACTAGTGTTCATAGTAACCTCGGGGTATTTGTAGGATCGAAAGTATGTCTAGAGGGGGGGTGATTAGACTACTTGACCAAATAAAAACTTAACCTTTTCCCAATTTTAGTTCTTGGTAGATTTTAGCTATGTTAGGACAAGTAAAGCAATCATCACACAATTCAAGCAAGCATGCAAAGAGTATATTGGCAGCGGAAAGTAAAGCATGCAACTTGCAAGAATGTAAAGGGAAGGGTTTGGATAATTCAAACGCAATTGGAGACACGGATGTTTTTCCCGTGGTTCGGATAGGTGGTGCTATCCTACATCCACGTTGATGGAGACTTCAACCCACAAAGGGTAACGGTTGCGCGAGTCCACGGAGGGCTCCACCCACGAAGGGTCCACGAAGAAGCAACCTTGTCTATCCCACCATGGCCATCGCCCACGAAGGACTTGCCTCACTAGCGGTAGATCTTCACGAAGTAGGCGATCTCCTTGCCCTTACAAACTCCTTGGTTCAACTCCACAATCTTGTTGGAGGCTCCCAAGTGAGACCTAGCCAAGCTAGGAGACACCACTCTCCAAGAAGTAACAAATGGTGTGTTGATGATGAACTCCTTGCTCTTGTGCTTCAAATGATAGTCTCCCCAACACTCAACTCTCTCTCACAGGATTTGGATATGGTGGAAAGAAGATTTGAGTGGAAAGCAACTTGGGAAAGGCTAGAGATCAAGATTCATATGGTAGGAATGGAATATCTTGGCCTCAACACATGAGTAGGTGGTTCTCTCTCAGAACATATGAGTTGGAAGTGTAGATGTGTTCTGATGGCTCTCTCCACGAATGAAGAGGAGGTGGAGGGGTATATATAGCCTCCACACAAAATCCAACCATTACACACAATTTACCAATCTCGGTGGGACCGAATCAACAAACTCGGTCAGACCGAAATAGTAAACCTAGTGACCGTTAGAGATTTTCGGTGGGACTGACATGCAACTCGGTAGGACCGATATGGTTAGGGTTAGGGCATAACGTAATCTCGGTGAGACCGATTACACAAACTCGGTGAGACCGATTTTGGTAATTAGCTAACCAGAGAGTTGGTTAGGCAAACTCGGTGGGACTGATTTGCTCTTTTGGTGAGACCGAAAAGTTACAAAAAGGAAACACTGAATTTACATTGCAATCTCGGTGGGACCGATCCGCTCTTTAGGTGAGACCGAAAAGTTACGAAAGGGAAATAGAGAGTTTGCAATCCCATCTCGGTGAGACCGAGATCCCTATCGGTAGAACCGATTTGCTAGGGTTTGGCAATGGCTATGACAAGTGAAACTCGGTGGCGCCGGGTTGAAAGAATCGGTAGGGCCGAGTTTGGCTTTGGGTTTAGGTCAAATGTGGATATGGGAAATTAGCTGAGGATTTTGGAGCATATCATTAAGCACATGAAGCAAGAGGCTCATTAAGCAACACCTCATCCCTCCTTGATAGTATTGGCTTTTCCTATGGACTCAATGTGATCTTGGACCACTAAATTGTAAAATGAAGAGTCTTGAGCATATGAGCTAGAGACAATCCTTTGTCCTTAGCATTTTGAGGGTTCCGCTTTCACCATCCATGCCATGCCAATCATTGAGCTTTCCTGAAATGATCATCTTGGAATAGCATTAGCTCAATGAGCTATATGTTGTTATGAATTACCAAAACCACCTAGGGATAGTTGCACTTTCAATCTCCCCCTTTTTGGTAATTGATGACAACATATAGATCAAAGCTTCGACAAATAATAATAAGAATGAAATATATCGTTGCTTTGAGAAGTATGTGATAAGTAAGAGCTCCCCCTAAATTTGTGCATATTTAAAATTTGCTTTGGACTGCAAATGCACAAAGAGTTAGAGTCATGGGTTACTCTTCCATGTCACATACATCTTGGTGGAGCGCTTAAAATGATAAGAATGAAATGCATGCACTCATCACCAAGAAAAGTGAATGATCACATAAGATAGATAAGATAATAGCATTCACCAAGCATTAAGTGTAGCTTATGATCAAACACATGATCATCAATGTCTCACAGATAACGGCATAGCATCTCAAGCACTCAAAAGCAAACAAAGTTCGAAAAACCACCAAATAAAGCAAGAGAGAAAAAACAACACTCTCTCTCTCTCGAAGCCTATGATCTATACATTTTTCTCCCCCTTTGGCAACAAGTTACCAAAAAGTTCCTAGAAAATGCATAGTGCTAGATCGACTCTCAGGCTTGATCTTCTGGTGGTAGTGGAGTCCGGAGCACTCCAAGGACGAAGCCTTCTGTAGACGTGGTTGGAGTTGAGGCTGAAGTAGATGCTGGAGCTGGTGGAACTGAAGCTATAGCTGGTGCAGAAGTGGTGGCTCTGGTGTCAGCAACTGGCACTGCATGTGATCTCTGAGCTCTTGGCACTCTGGCAAATGCATCACTTGTAGTCTTGCCTCTCCTCTCCTGCATGTCATCCTGAAGTTGTTCCACTGCAGACTGAATCTCTGTTACTTTGACATCCAAGTCATATTACTTTTGTTCCATGATCCTTTCTAAGCTCTGCTGATTCTGAGTGAGGGTGGCCAGTCCTTGCTCAATCCTCAGTGTGGATGCAATCAAGTAACCAAGCTACTCCTGTTTGGTTTTCAAGAAATACTCAGATGCCTCCTCTTGAGTTGGCATCTTGGTAGCTTTCTCCTTCCTTGCCTGCTCCTTCTTTGCTTGTGCTTGAACTGATGATGGTTCATTCTCATTCATCACAATTTGGTTGTCCTCAAAGTCTGGATGAATAGGCAAGTGTTCCTTGTCCAACAAGTATATGCCCGTGCTCATCTTCGAGTTGATTAACTCCTGAATCTGAGGGGCATAACCACAGCTCCTCTTCTGATCTGCTGCAGTCCTCTTGATAGTTTCTACTATGAGGCTCATGACCTTGAATTTCTGAGGCACATCAAATACATGAAGCAAATTGATTGCATGGCCTCTGATCATCTTGTGATCACCTGACTTGGGCAATAGAGTTTGCCTAAGGATCCAGTTAATGGTTGGCAGCCCTGACAGAAGATAATGCACAGACCCAAACTTGAAAGTATCAAGTGCCTCGTTTGGAATTTCCTTGTACATATTGGACATAGAGTTGTGGTCCATCTTCTTCTTGGCATAGATATCCAAGTCATCCTCATGCTCCTCTGGTGCATTGATGAGCTGTGCCCACTCAGCAACAGTAGATTGGTACCTCGTACCTTCAGACATCCATGTGATCTTTCCATCTGGGTAGAAATGTGTTGTGGAGTAGAATTGCATAATGAGTTCCTCGTTCCACTTTGTGAGCTTCTGCCCAACAAAGTCTGCTACTCCACAAGCATTGAAGCTGTCATACACTCCAAGGTAGTGTTCTTCATTGTCCTTGATGTACTCCCAATTGACCCATCTCATGTCACAAACTATGGGCTTCTTGTCAAGTAGCACTGTCTCATAGAAATCTTGTTGTTCCTTGGTGTGAAACATGTAATCAACAGCAGTTCTTCTCCTTGAAGCATACGGGTCTGCTTCTCTCCACTTCCTCAGCCCTGAGTCTCTTCTGAGCTTCATGTCCTCAGCCACAGGATGAGCATCATTGTGGTCTGGGATCTTGGGCTTGAGCTTTCTCAGAACGTGCTCTTCATCATCTTCTTCAGCAGCTTCAGGCACTGGGGCCTTGTTCTTCTCAGTTGCAGGTATGCTCCTCGTATTTCTCTTTGGGGCAGACTTGGGCTTGGAGGCAGCTTTGGGTGCTTCTTTGGGCTTGGATGCAGCAGCCCCTGTCCTGATAGCATCACCCATAAGCTTAGGTGCCTTAGGTGCTGGTGCAGCAACCTCTTCTTCTTCCTCTTCTTCCATGATGGAAGCCTTTCCAAGCACTCTGGCTACGGTCTTCTTGACCCTTTGAAGAGTTTATAGATGAGGTAGAGTGGATGAGCATCACAAAATGCAGAGATTTTTGCAAAAGAATGATTCAAAAACTTAGTTTTAGTTTCCCACTGAAATCATCTCGGATCTACCAATTTTTGAACTCGGTGATACTGAAGCAGTTTTGGAACCTAAACTAGTGAACTCGGTCAGACCGAGTCACAGTTCGGTGGCACCGAGACTGCTAGGGTTTCACAAAGTTCCAACATCGGTCACACCGATAAGTAATTCTCGGTCAGACCGAGTCTCACTTGTGCAATGGCATGAGCCAAATCGGTGGGACCGAGTTTTTCAACTCGGTGGGTCCGAGATGGTTTCGGCGGAAACCTAACCCTAAAATTTTCGAATCAAAACTAATCTACAAACGCATTGACTGGATAGGAGTGTTTCAATCGTGGCAAGAATCATTAAGAACACAATGTGCTAGGAATCGGACGGGGAATAGCACTGTGATCGAGTCCATACCCTAGTTCGGTGGAGACTCGCTACGGCGGCAACGGCGGGGTAGAATTCCATTGACGGCGATGGAGACCAGCGACTGGAGGCGGCTGGCGGCGAGGAGACGATCAGGAGACCACGTTGGTAGAGCGAGCTATCGCGCGGGCAAAGGGATTCGGAGAAATTTCCAAATTTTTGCCCGTGACTATATATAGCCCGACCCTGTCGGTGTGACTAAGTGGAACAACTCGGTGGCACCGAGATGCAAAACTGTATACAGTTGTTGCAACTCGGTGTGACCGAATGGTTCAAATCGGTTGCACCGAGATCGAAAATTCAGATCAACTTAATGATCTCGGTAGGACCGAAAGTAGGATATCGGTTAGACCGAGAATCATAAAGAGGTTTTCGAAGTTTAAGTCTATGACGAATCGGGGACTCCGAGTGCTCCTCACACAGAGTGGTTCGAATATGACTTGATCAAATTTTGTGATGTAGCATGAATAGAGTTTGAGACGAGAAAAGCATAGATAGCTAGAGGAGGTTCTTAGGCATTCTTGTCCATCCACTTGGCAAAAGGAAATAAAACCAAGCAATCAAAACAACAAGTGGATGTCCTCGAATGAGTAAAATATGCAACCAACATGCTCACACAATAAGATGGCAATTGAAATATGTGACAAAGCATGCACAACCAATTCTAGCATCTATCAAGCAATTTGAGATGACCAGGTCATCTATATATGAGTATATTGACTTAGGAGTCAAGTGAGAACACTTGATCATAGGTCATACTCATCGTTTAAGCTCAAGTGGGGTTACCACTTTTACATAAAGCATTGTTGTGTTCACATCTTTAGAGTTGCTTTAGCTCAAGTCTTAGAGTAAAGCTCCCCCTAGATGTGATATCCCCCCTAAGAGGGATGAACTAACCTTGGGTTTTGTCGATGATGACTTCATGTAGATGTTGAAGATGTGGATGCTCAATGTTGATGTAGATCACTTGGAGCTATACATTTGAGTGAATTGCACTTTCAATACCTACATGGGTTAGTCCCACAAGGAACAAACAAGGATATCCATAGACATAGAGTGATGCACACACAAGATGATGTCCATGAAAACTTTTAGGTTACCTTGTCCCTTGTCTTACCAACAAGAGGGTTTGTGACTCCTTGAACTAGTGCAAGATGTGGAAGTTGATTGCACTTGTTCTTGCCAAAATGATAAGAGTGAAATATGTTGGCGGAGTCACCCTCAAGAACTCTCTAGTTCTTCTTCTTTTGGATCCACACCATCTTGATGGGAATCCTTGGAGTTGTAGTCGTACTTGATGAAGTGGAACTTGAAGTGGTCTTGGGAATCCACTTGACTAAGGTCTTAGGAGCTTCTTCAAATGCATCAATTTCCTCTTGAAGCTTGTCCTTGCCTTTTTTGCTTGTAGTCTTGTGGTGGAAGATCATCTTGAGCTTGTGTCCCCTTGAAGGAAGTATCGTACTTCTCTTGTTGAGGAACAAACTTTGTCTTGGGGTATTGATCTTCTTCCCACTCAACTCCATTGGCATTGAACTTTCGTTCAAAACCAACACCTTGATTCTTCCGGTGCCTTCCTTGCTTGCGCACAATTTCCTCGAATTGCTTACTCCTGGCAAGGCTTTTGTACACTCCTTTCTCTATAATTCCCTTCAATAAGCTATTTTCTTGCTCAAGTGTAACTTGGCTAAGAGAATCATTAGTGGAATCAAGAGAACTACTAGAAGCAACAATATTGGATTTAGCATGATCATTGTTACTACTAGAGGAAGAATATTTCTTGTTCTTGTTACTAGACTTGACTTGAGGCATGTAAGTGGATAAGACTAAACGCTTGGCAATGTAAGAAGAACTTTTCTTGCGGAGATCATCATTGATTGCCTTTAAAAACTCATGCTCTTGCTCAAGATTGAGCTTTTCAAAGCATAACTTCTCATGAGCTCTTAAAAGTTCTCGATGATCTTCGAAGATAGTTTCATGAGCTAACTTAAGAGTGTTTAGTTCTTTAGTTAGAGCCTCAATCTTCTCCTTATCATTGTCATTCGTTTTATCTTGATTAGCATGATTAATTGACGTTTCATCATAGTATTCATCACTAGAGTTGCCAACAAGCAAATCATCATCACCTAACAAGTCATCTTCATCACTATTAAAATCAACATACTCGGGGTGTGTTACCTTAGGACCTTTGGCCATGAAGCATCTTCCAATTCCTTCATTTGGTGAGTGAAATATGTCGTAGGAGTTCGTTGACACAAGTGCTAGACCGGCAACGCCTTCATCTTGAGTATATTCGGAATCGGAGTGATAACTTCTCTTGGAGTGGTTGTCGGAGTCAGAGCCGGATACCCATTCACCAACATGAGCTTGATGTCTTCGTTTTGTGTAGCTCCTTGATGATTTTTCCTTCCTTTTCGAATCCTTGCTTCTTCGTGAGTATCTTTGTTCATAACGATCATCTCTACTCCTTCTCTCTCTTGGTGGTGATTCTTCTCTTTTGCTTCTTCTTTTTGGAGAGTCTTCTCTTCTCTTGTAGGGAGCCGTGCACTCATTGGAATAGTGTCCGGGTCTTCCACAATTGTAGCAGTTTCGCTCTCGACTAGAAGATCTTTTGTCATTGTAGGACCTTGACTTGGAGCTTCTATCTTTGCTTCTACTCTTGTAGAACTTGTTGAAGTTCTTCACCATTAAGCTCAATTCTTCATTGAAGTTTTGTTTCTCACTTGCTGATGTAGGGGCTTCACATGAGGCTTTGTAGGCACCACTTGATTTGTTGTGAAGTTCCTCTTTATCCTTAAGTGACATCTCATGAGCAACAATTCTTCCAATTACCTCCGTTGGCTTGAGATCTTTGTAATTGGGCATCATTTGGATCAATGTGCACACGGTATCATATTTTCCATCCAAGGCTCTTCGAATCTTCTTGATGATGAATCTATCGGTCATCTCTTTACTTCCTAAGCCGGCAATCTCATTTATGATGAGAGCAAGCCTAGAGTACATTTCAGCGACACCTTCACCATCCTTCATTTTGAACTTGTCAAGTTGACTTTGAAGCACATCCAATTTGGATTCCTTGACGGAGTCGGTACCTTCGTGCATATCAATCAAAGTGTCCCAAATTTCCTTTGCATTCTCAAGATGGCTGATTTTGTTGAATCCTTTGGGGCACAATCCGTTGAAGAGAATATCACAAGCTTGAGCATTGTATTGCAACATCTTCAACTCATCCGCGGTAGCTTCACGGTTTGGTCCTCTCCCATCAAAGAACTCACCTTGCAAACCAACACACACAATAGCCCAAATGGTGGGGTTATGTCCAAGAATATGCATTTTCATTTTATGCTTCCAACTAGCAAAATTAGTACCATCAAAGTAAGGACCTCTACGGTGATAATTTCCCTCGCTAGACGCCATACTCTCCTAGGTTGTGAAACCAAGGCTATGACCACCAAAAGCTATGGAAATCAAAGCAAATGGGGACCAAAGCTCTGATACCACTTGTAGGATCGAAACTATGTCTAGAGGGGGGGGGGTGATTAGACTACTTGACCAAATAAAAACTTAACCTTTTCGCAATTTTAGTTCTTGGCAGATTTTAGCTATGTTAGGACAAGTCAAGCAATCATCACACAATTCAAGCAAGCATGCAAAGAGTATATTGGCAGCGAAAAGTAAAGCATGCAACTTGCAAGAATGTAAAGGGAAGGGTTTGGGGAATTCAAACGCAATTGGAGACATGGATGTTTTTCCCATGGTTCGGATAGGTGGTGCTATCCTACATCCATGTTGATGGAGACTTCAACCCACGAAGGGTAACGGTTGCGTGAGTCCACGGAGGGCTCCACCCACGAAGGGTCCACGGAGAAGCAACCTTGTCTATCCCACCATGGCCATCGCCCACGAAGGACTTGCCTCACTAGCGGTAGATCTTCACGAAGTAGGCGATCTCCTTTCCCTTACAAACTCCTTGGTTCAAGTCCACAATCTTGTCGGAGGCTCTCAAGTGACACCTAGCCAATCTAGGAGACACCACTCTCCAAGAAGTAACAAATGGTGTGTTGATGATGAACTCCTTGCTCTTGTGCTTCAAATGATAGTCTCCCCAACACTCAACTCTCTCTCACAGGATTTGGATATGGTGGAAAGAAGATTTGAGTGGAAAGCAACTTGGGAAAGGCTAGAGATCAAGATTCATATGGTAGGAATGGAATATCTTGGCCTCAACACATGAGTAGGTGGTTCTCTCTCAGAACATATGAGTTGGAAGTGTAGATGTGTTCTGATGGCTCTCTCCACGAATGAAGAGGAGGTGAAGGGGGTATATATAGCCTCCACACAAAATCCAACCGTTACACACAATTTACCAATCTCGGTGGGACTGAATCAACAAACTCGGTCAGACCAAAATAGTAAACCTAGTGACCGTTAGAGATTTTCGGTGGGACTGACATGCAACTCGGTAGGACCGATATGGTTAGGGTTAGGGCATAACGTAATCTCGGTGAGACCGATTACACAAACTCGGTGAGACCAATTTTGGTAATTAGCTAACCAGAGAGTTGGTCAGGCAAACTCGGTGGGACCGATTTGCTCTTTCGGTGAGGCCGAAAATTTACAAAAAGGAAACACTGAATTTACATTGCATTCTCGGTGGGACCGATCCGCTCTTTCGGTGAGACCGAAAAGTTACGAAAGGGAAACAGAGAGTTTGCAATCCCATCTCGGTGAGACCGAGATCCCTATCGGTAGAACCAATTTGCTAGGGTTTGGCAATGGCTATGACAAGTGAAACTCGGTGGCGCCAGGTTGAAAGAATCGGTAGGGCTGAGTTTGGCTTTGGGTTTAGGTCAAATGTGGATATGGGAAAGTAGCTGAGGATTTTGGAGCATATCATTAAGCACATGAAGCAAGAGGCTCATTAAGCAACACCTCATCCCTCCTTCATAGTATTGGCTTTTCCTATGGACTCAATGTGATCTTGGACCACTAAATTGTAAAATGAAGAGTCTTGAGCATATGAGCTAGAGTCAATCCTTTGTCCTTAGCATTTTGAGGGTTCCGCTTTCACCATCCATGCCATGCCAATCATTGAGCTTTCCTAAAATGATCATCTTGGAATAGCATTAGCTCAATGAGCTATATGTTGTTATGAATTACCAAAACCACCTAGGGATAGTTGCACTTTCAGTATTTGATACCGGTTTAGTTGCTAAGATTAGTAACTCGAAGCGAGAGTTGCAAAATGAGCAGAGACTAGTTAAGGGTGAGGTGACGATGTGTGTTGGAAGTGATTCGAAGGTTGATAAGATCACCATTGCACACTCCCTCTACCTTTGGGATTAGTGTTGAACCAAAAATAAATGTTATTTGGTGTTTGTGTTGAGCATGAATATGATTATATCATGTTTATTGCAATACGGTTATTCATTTAAGTTAGAGAATAATTGTTGTTCTGTTTACATGAACAAAAGCTTCTATGGTCATACACTTAATATAAATGGTTTCTTGAATATCGATCATAGTGATACACATATTCATAATATTGATGCCAAAAGATACAAAGTTGATAATGATAGTGCAACATACTTGTGGCACTGCTATTTAGGTCATATTGGTGTAAAGCGTATGAAGAAACTCCATGCAGATGGGTTTTTGGAATCACTTGATTATGAATCATTTGATACTTGTGAACCATGCCTCATGGGCAAGATGACTAAAACTCCGTTCTCCGGTACAATGGAGCGAGCTAATGACTTATTGGAAATAATACATACCGATGTATGCGGTCCGATGAGTGTTGAGGCTCGCGGCGGGTATCGTTATTTTCTGACCGTCACACATGATTTAGGTAGATATGGGTATATCTACTTAATGAAACACAAGTCCGAAACTTTCAAAAAGTTCAAAGAATTTCAAAGTGAAGTGGAGAATCATTATAACAAGAAAATAAAGTTTCTATGATCTGATCGCAGAGGTGAATATTTGAGTTACGAGTTTGGCCTTCACTTAAAACAATGTGGAATAGTTTCACAACTCACGCCACCTGGAACATGCTACCTCTTGAGCACTGCATTGGATTTCCTTGAAGAGGAAAGGATGATGCAGCAAAGTAGCGTAAGTATTTCCCTCAGTTTTTGAGAACCAAGGTATCAATCCAGTAGGAGGCTGCACGCAAGTCCCTAGTACCTGCACAAAACAAATAACTCCTCGCAACCAACACGATAAGGGGTTCTCAATCTCTTCACGGTCACTTACAAGAGTGAGATCTGATAGATATGATAATATAATATTTTTGGTATTTTTGTGATAAAGATGCAAAGTAAAAAGTAAAGGAAATAACTAAGTATTGGAAGATTAATATGATGAAGATAGACCCGGGGGCCATAGGTTTCACTAGTGGCTTCTCTCAAGAGCATATATATTTTACGGTGGGTGAACGAATTACTGTTGAGCAATTGACAGAATTGAGCATAGTTATGAGAATATCTAGGTATGATCATGTATATAGGCATCACGTCCAAGACAAGTAGACCGACTCCTGCATGCATCTACTACTATTACTCTACTCATCGACCACTATCCAGCATGCATCTAGAGTATTAAGTTCATGAAAACAGAGTAACGCATTAAGCAAGATGACATGATGTAGAGGGATAAATTCATGCAATATGATAAAAAACCATCTTGTTATCCTCAATGGCAACAATACAATACGTGCCTTGCTGCCCCTACTATCACTGGGAAAGGATACCGCATGATTGAATCCAAAGCTAAGCACTTCTCCCATTGCAAGAAAGATCAATCTAGTAGGCCAAACCAAACTGATAATTCGAAGAGACTTGCAAAGATAACCAATCATACATAAAAGAATTCAGAGAAGATTCAAATATTGTTCATAGATAATCTTGATCATAAACCCACAATTCATTGGTCTCAACAAACACACTGCAAAAAGAAGATTACATCGAATATATCTCCACAAGAGAGGGGGAGAACTTTGTATTGAGATCCAAAAAGAGAGAAGAAGCCATCTAGCTAATAACTATGGACCCGAAGGTCTGAGGTAAACAACTCACACTTCATCGGAGAGGCCATGGTGTTGATGTAGAAGCTCTCCGTGATGGATGCCCCCTCCGGCGGAGCTCTGGAACAGGCCCCAAGATGGGATCTCGTGGATACAAAAGGTTACGGCAGTGGAATTAGGGTTTTGGCTCCGTATCTGATCGTTTGGTGGTACGTAGGTATATATAGGAGGAAGGAGTACATCGGTGGAGCAACAGGGGGCCCACGAGGGTGGAGGGCATGCCTGGGGGGGGGGGGGGGGGGGTAGGCACGCCCCTACCTCGTGGCCTCCTCCTTTGTTTCTTGACGTAGGGTCCAAGTCTCTTGGATCATGTTCGGCGAGAAAATCACGTTCCCGAAGGTTTCATTCTGTTTGGACTCCGTTTGATATTCCTTTTCTTCGAAACCGTAAAATAGGAAAAAAACAACAATTCTGGGATGGGCCTCCGATTAATAGGTTAGTCCCAAAAATAATATAAAAGTGGAAAATAAAGCCCAATAATGTCCAAAACAGTAGATAATATAGCATGGAGCAATCAAAAATTATAGATACGTTGGAGACGTATCAAGCATCCCCAAGCTTAATTCCTGCTCGTCCTCGAGTAGGTAAATGATAAAAAACAGAATTTTTGATGCGGAGTGCTACTTGGCATAATTTCAATGTAATTCTTCTTAATTGTGGCACGAATATTCAGATCCGAAAGATTCAAGATAAAAGTTCATATTGACATAAAAATAATAATACTTCAAGCATACTAACTAAGCAATTATGTCTTCTCAAAATAACATGGCCAAATAAAGTTCATCCCTACAAAATCATATAGTTTAGTCATTCTCCATTTTCGTCACACAAGAATGCTCTCATCATGCACAACCCCGATGACAAGCCAAGCAATTCTTTCATACTTTAGTAATCTCAAACCTATAAACTTTCATGCAATATATGAGCGCGAGCCATGGACATAGCACTGTGGGTGCAATAGAATATGATGATGGGGGTTATGTGGAGAAGACAAAAAGGGAGAAAGTCTCACATCAATGAGGCTAATCAATGGGCTATGGAGATGCCCATCGATTGATGTTAATGCAAGGAGTAGGGATTGCCATGCAACGGATGCACTAGAGCTATAAATGTATGAAATCTCAACAAAAGAAACTAAGTGGGTGTGCATCCAACTTGCTTGCTCACGAAGACCTAGGGCACTTGAGGAGGCCCATTGTTGGAATATACAAGCCAAGTTCTATAATGAAAATTCCCACTAGTATATGAAAGTGACAAAACAAAAGACTCTCTATCATGAAGATTATGATGCTACTTTGAAGCACAAGTGTGGCAAAGGATAGTAGCATTGTCCCTTCTCTCTTTTTCTCTCTTTTTTGGGCCTTCTCTTTTTTTTATGGCCTTTATTTTTTTTATATTCCTCACTTGGGACAATGCTCTAGAAAATGATGATCATCAAACTTCTATTTATTTACAACTCAATGATTACAACTCGATACTAGAACAAAAGACGACTCTATATGAATGCCTCCGGCAGTCTACCGGGATATGCAATGAATCAAGAGTGACATGTATGAAAGAATTATGAACAGTGGCTTTGACACAAATACTATGTCAACTACATGATCATGATAAGCAATATGACAATGATGAATGTGTCATGATAAAAGGAATGGTGGAAAGTTGCATGGCAATATATCTCGGAATGGTTATGGAAATGCCATAATAGGTAGGTATGGTGGCTATTTTGAGGAAGATATAAGTAGTTTTATGTGTGAAAGAGCGTATCATATCACGGGGTTTGGATGCACCGACGAAGTTTGCACCAACTCTCAATGTGAGAAAGGGCAATGCACGGTACCGAAGAGGCTAGCAATGATGGAAGGGTGAGAGTGCGTATAATCCATGGACTCAACATTAGTCATAAAGAACTCACATACTTATTGCAAAAATCTACAAGTCATCAAAAACCAAGAACTACGCGCATGCTCCTAGGGGGATAGATTGGTAGGAAAAGACCATCGCTCGTCCCCGACCGCCACTCATAAGGAAGACAATCAAAGAACACCTCATGTTTCAAATTTGTTACATAACGTTTACCATACATGCATGCTACGGGACTTGCAAACTTCAACACAAGCACTTATCAAATTGACAACTACTCAACTAGCACGACTTTGATATTATTACCTCCATATCTCAAAACAATCATCAAGCATCAAACTTCTCTTAGTATTAAAAACACTCATAGGATTTTTTTACTAATCTTGAATACCTAGCATATTAGGATTATTTAAGAAAATTACCATGCTATTTAAGACTCTCAAAATAATCTAAGTGAAGCATGAGGGATCAATAGTTTTTATAAAAAAAATCCACCACCGTGCTCTAAAAGATATAAGTGAAGTACTAGAGCAAAACTATATAACTCAAAAGATATAAGCGAAGCACATAGAGTATTCTAACAAATTCCAAATCATGTATGGCTCTCTCAAAAGGTGTGTACAGCAAGGATGATTGTGGTAAACTAAAAATAAAAGACTCAAATCATACAAGACGCTCCAACCAAAACACATATCATGTGGTGAATAAAAATATAGCTCCAAGTAAAGTTACCGATAGAAGTAGACGAAAGAGGGGATGTCTTTTGGGGCATCCCCAAGCTTTGGCTTTTAGGTGTCCTTAGATTATCTTGGGGGTGCCATGGGCATCCCAAAGCTTAGGCTCTTGCAACTCCTTGTTCCATAATCCATCAAATCTTTACCCAAAACTTGAAAACTTCACAACACAAAACTCAAAGTAGAAAATCTCGCGAGCTCCGTTAGCGAAAGAAAACAGAAGACCACTTCAAGGTACTGTAATGAACTCATTATTTATTTATATTGGTGTTAAACCCAATGTATTCCAACTTCTCTATGGTTTATAAACTATTTTACTAGCCATAGATTCATCAAAATAAGCAAACAACACACGAAAAGCAGAATCTAGCAAAAACAGAACATACTATAGTAATCTGTAGCTAGCGCAAGATCTGGAACCCCAAAAATTCTAAAATAAATTTCTGGACGTGAGGAATGTATCTATTAATCATCTGCAAAAAGGAATTAACTAAATAGCACTTTCCAAATAAAAATGGCAGCAGTTCTCATGAGCGCTAAAGTTTCTGTTTTTTACAGCAAGATATCAAGACTTTCCCCAAGTCTTCCCACCGGTTCTACTTGGCACAAACACTAATTAAACACAAAAAACACAACCAAAACAGAGGCTAGATAAATTATTTATTCTAAATAGGAGCAAATAGCAAAGAATAAAAATAAAATTGGGTTGCCTCCCAACAAGCGCTATTGTTTAATGCCCCTAGCTAGGCATAAAAAGCAAGGATAGATCTAGGTATTACCATCTTTGGTAGGCAATGCATAAGTGGCTCTCATAATAGATTCATAAGGTAATTTAATTTTATTTCTAGGAAAGTGTTCCATGCCTTTCCTTAATGGAAATTGGAATCTAATATTTTTCCTTCCGTCATATCAATAATTGCACCAATCGTTCTAAGGAAAGGTCTACCAAGAATAATAGGACATGAAGGATTGCAATCTATGTCAAGAACAATAAAATCTATGGGCACACAATTCCTATTTGCAACAATAATAACATCATCAATTCTTCCCATAGGTTTCTTAATAGTGGAATTCGCAAGGTGCAAGTTTAGAGAGCAATCATCAAAATCACGGAAACCTAACAAATCACACAAAGTCTTTGGAATCGTGGAAACACTAGCACCCAAATCACATAAAGCATAGAACTCATGATCTTTAATCTTAATTTTAATAGTTGGTTCCCACTCATCATAATAGAAACTTCCAACTCATGTTTTTCTTCATAAGATTGCATCAAGGCATCAACGATATGTTTAGTAAACGCTTTATTTTGACTATAAGCATGAGGAGAATTTAGCACAGATTGCAACAAGGAAATACAATCAATCAAAGAGCAATTTTCATAATTAAATTCCTTGAAATCCAAAATAGTGGGTTTAGCAACATCTAGGGTTTTAATTTCTTCGATCCCACTTTCATCAATTTTAGCATCAAGATCTAAAAAACTCCAAATTTTTGGAACACCTTTTAGGTAAAGGTGGATCATATTCGGTCCCATCATTATCAAGATTCATATTGCAAAACAAAGATTTAATAGGGGACACATCAATAACTTTTAGATCTTAATCTTTATTTTCATAAAAATCTGGTTTAGCGGCCATCCTATTAACTAGGGTGGCTTGCTTATCCGAAATTTCAGTGGTCAATTTCTCAAGACGAGCAATTTGGGATCTTAAACCATCAAATTCTTTAGACATATCATCGAGCTCTTTATTCATAAAACTCATAAAACTTTTTTGTTCCTTAAGCTCATTTCTAAAGAAACTGTTATGCTCAAATTGCAAGACCATAAAACTCCTAATGTTGTTTTCGATTTCTTCTAACCTTTTAAGGTGAAGATCACCAAATCGGGGAAGAGCCATCGAGACAAGTAGGCAATCCAACACACAAGAAAACAAAAAGCAAGCGGGCAAAAAGAGGCAAATAGAGAAAGAGAGGGAGGATAGAGAGAGAGAGGGCAAATAAACCGGCAATGGTGAAGTGGGGGAGAGGAAAACGAGAGGCAAATGACAAATAATGTAATGTGGGAGATAAGGATTGTGATGGGTACTTGGTATGTTGACTTTTGCGTAGACTCCCCGGCAACGGCGCCAGAAATGGCTCGTTGTTGGCAGTCAGATCTTGACTTGCGCGAACCTCCCCGGCAACAGCGCCAAAAATTCTTCTTGCTACCTCTTGAGCACTGCGTTGGATTTCCTTGAATAGGAAGGGATGATGCAACAAAGTAGCGTAAGTATTTCCCTTAGTTTTTGAGAACCAAGGTATCAGTCCAGTAGGAGGCTGCACGCAAGTCCCTAGTACCTGCACAAAACAAATAACTCCTCGCAACCAACGCGATAAGGGGTTGTCAATCCCTTCACGGTCACTTACGAGATTGAGATCTGATAGATATGATAAGATAATATTTTTGTGATAAAGATGCAAAGTAAAATAAAAGCAAAGTAAAAAGTAAAGGAAATAACTAAGTATTGGAAGATTAATATGATGAAGATAGACCCAGGGGCCATAGGTTTAACTAGTGGCTTCTCTCAAGAGCATAGATATTTTTCGGTGGGTGAACGAATTACTGTTGAGAAATTGACAGAATTGAGCATAGTTATGAGAATATCTAGGTATGATCATGTATATAGGCATCACATCCAAGACAAGTAGACCGACTCCTGCCCGCATCTACTACTACTACTCCACTCATCGACCGCTATCTAGCATGCATCTAGAGTATTAAGTTCATGAAAACAGAGTAACGCCTTAAGCAATATGACATGATGTAGAGGGATAAATTCATGCAATATGATAAAAACCCCATCTTGTTATCCTCGATGGCAACAATACAATACGTGCCTTGCTGCCCCTACTGTCACTGGGAAAGGACACCGCAAGATTGAACCCAAAGCTAAGCACTTCTCCCATTGCAAGAAAGATCAATCTAGTAGGGCAAACCAAACCGATAATTCGAAGAGACTTGCAAAGATAACCAATCATACATAAAATAATTTATAGAAGATTCAAATATTGTTCATAGATAATCTTGATCATCAACCCACAATTCATCGGTCTCAACAAACACACCACAAAAAGAAGATTACATCGAATAGATCTCCACAAGAGAGGGGAGAACTTTGTATTGAGATCCAAAAAGAGAGAAGAAGCCATCTAGCTAATAACTATGGACCCGAAGGTCTGAGGTAAACTACTCACACTTCATCGTAGAGGCTATGGTGTTGATGTAGAAGCCCTCCGTGATGGATGCCCCCTCCGGTGGAGCTCCGGAACAGGCCCCAAGATGGGATCTCGTGGATACAGAAGGTTACGGTGGTTGAATTAGGGTTTTGGCTCCATATCTGATCATTTGGGGGTACATAGGTATATATAGGAGGAAGGAGTACGTCGGTGGAGCAACAGGGGGCCCACGAGGGTGGAGGGCGCGCCTGGGGGGGGGGGGGTAGGCGTGCCCCTACCTCGTGGCCTCCTCCTTTGTTTCTTGACGTAGGGTCCAAGTCTCCTGGATCATGTTCCGCGAGAAAATCATGTTCTCGAAGGTTTCATTCCGTTTGGACTCCGTTTGATATTCCTTTTCTTTGAAACCCTAAAATAGGAGAAAAAAAGCAATTCTGAGCTGGGCCTCCGGTTAATAGGTTAGTACCAAAAATAATATAAAAGTGGAAAATAAAGCCCAATAATGTCCAAAATAGTAGATAATATAGCATGGAGCAATAAAAAATTATAGATACGTTGGAGACGTATCAGAACACCATAGCTTAATGGTGTGTCTAACATCGTAACCGTACTTTATTAGATATGGTGCAATCTATGATGTCTCTTACTGATTTACCACTATTGTTTTTGGGTTATGCATTAGAGACATCTGCATTCATGTTAAATAGGGAACCATCTAAATCCGTTGAGATGACACCGTATGAACTATGGTTTGGCAAGAAACCTAAGCTATTGTTTCTTAAAGTTTAGGGTTGCGATGCTTATGTGAAAAAGCTTCAACCTGATAAGCTCGAACCCAAATCGGAGAAGTGCGTCTTCATAGGATACTGGAACTTCGTGACTGTAACATCCCAAATTTTCAATTTGGAATGTTATACATAGATCATTCATGCATATCATATTTTATTGCATTTCGTTTTGTGATCCTCGAAATCCTAAGCAACTCAAGGACCCTCGGAGAGAGTTGAGGATTCCCCTGTTTTCATATTTGAGTTTTATCAAATATTGAAACGAGGATTTTTGGTTTTAATTATTTTTCTCTCCGAAAATATTTCATATTAAAATACATGAGAGGAGATAATATGACTTCTCCGAAATAAACGAAATATTGGAGGAAAAAGATTAAAATCAAATATTTGATTTTTATTCGGAGTTTATTGCTATTTTATTTGAATTAGAAAAATTGCACGTTTTGCAAAATTGCATTCTAGGGCCAAGAAAATGTTCACCTTGTTCTAAATATTTTATTTAGACGGTGAAAATTTGTTTTGGCATTCTTAGAATTTTATTTCATTTTCTAGGATTTTTTTAGTTTCGGCGGATTTTATTTTTTAAGTTTTAGCGCTCGACTGGGCCGAAGCCCAGCCGAGCCGGCCCAGCCGCTTGCGCCTCGTCTCCGCTCGGGAGACTGATGTCTACTACACAACCTTCTTCTTGTAGACGTTGTTGGGCCTCCAAGTGCAGAGGTTTGTAGGACAGTAGCAAATTTCCCTCAAGTGGACGACCTAAGATTTATCAATCCGTAGGAGGCGTAGGATGAAGATGGTCTCTCTCAAGCAACCCTGCAATCAAATAACAAAGAGTCCCTTGTGTCCCCAACACACCCAATACAATGGTAAATTATATAGGTGCACTAGTTCGGCGAAGAGATAGTGAAACAAGTGGTATATGGATAGTAGATAAACGTATTTGTAATCTGAAAATATAAAAATAGCAAGGTAGCAAGTGATAAAAGTGAGTGTAAACGGTATTGCAATGATAGGAAATAAGGCCTAGGGTTCATACTTTCGCTAGTGTAAGTTCCCTCAACAATACTAACATAATTGGATCACATAACTATTCCTCAACATGCAACAAAGAGTCACTCCAAAGTCACTAATAGCGGAGAACGAACGAAGAGATTATGGTAGGGTACGAAACCACCTCAAAGTTATTCTCTCCAATCAATCCGTTGGGCTATTCCTATAAGTGTCACAAACAGCCCTAGAGTTCGTACTAGAATAACACCTTAAGACACAAATCAACCAAAACCCTAATGTCACCTAGATACTCCAATGTCACCTCAAGTATCCATGGGTATTATTATACGATATGCATCACACAATCTCAGATTCATCTATTCAACCAACACATAGAACCTCAAAGAGTGCCCCAAAGTTGTACAGTAGAATCACGATGAAAACATGTGCCAACCCCTATGCATAGGTTCATGGGCGGAACCTGCAAGTTGATCACCAAAACATATATCAAGTGAATCACGTGATATCCCATTGTCACCACAGATATCCACGGCAAGACATACATCAAGTGTTCTCAAATCTTTAAAGACTCAATTCGATAAGATTACTTCAAAGAGGAAACTCAATTCATTACAAGAGAGTAGAGGGGGGAAGAAACATCATAGGATCCAACTATAATAGCAAAGCTCGCGATACATCAAGATCGTATCACCTCAAGAACATGAGAGAGAGAGAGAGAGAGAGAGATCAAACACATAACTACTGGTACATACCCTCAGCCCCGAGGGAGAACTACTCCCTCCTCGTCATGGAGAGCACCGGGATGATGAAGATGGCCACCGGAGAAGGATTGCCCCCTCTGGCAGGGTGCCTGAACAGGTCTAGATTGGCTTTCGGTGGCTACGGAGGCTTCTGGCGGCGGAACTCCCGATCTATTGTGCTCTCGGATGTTTTTAGCGTATATGGAGATATATAGGCGGAAGAAGTACGCCAGGGGGGCCACAAGGGGCTCACGAGGGTGGAGGGCGCGCCTAGGGGGGTGGGCGCACCCCCTGCCTCGTGGCCTCCTCGTAGAGCCCCCGATGTGCACTCCAAGTCTTCTGGGCTTCTTTCCTCCAAAAAATGAGTTCCGTGAAGTTTCAGGTCAATTGGACTCCGTTTGATTTTCCTTTTCTTCGAAACCCTAAAACAGGGTAAAAACAGAAGCTGGCACTGGGCTCTGGGTTAATAGGTTAGTCCCAAAAATGATATAAAAGTGTATAATAAAGCCCATAAACATTCAAAACAGTATATAATATAGCATGGAGCAATCAAACATTATAGATACGTTGGAGACGTATCAGCATCCCCAAGCTTAATTCCTGCTCGTCCTCGAGTAGGTAAATGATAAAAACAGAATTTTTGATGCGGAGTGCTACTTGGCATAATTTCAATGTGATTCTTCTTAATTGTGGCATGAATATTCAGATCCATAAGATTCAAGACAAAAGTTCATATTGACATAAAAATGATAGTACTTCAAGCATACTAACTAAGCAATTATGTCTTCTCAAAATAACATGGCTAAAGAAAGTTCATCCCTACAAAATCATATAGTTTAGTCATGCTCCATTTTCCTCACACAAGAATGCCCTCATCATGCACAACCCCGATGACAAGCCAAGCAATTGTTTCATACTTTAGTAATCTCAAACCTATAAACTTTCATGCAATACATGAGCGCGAGCCATGGATATAGCACTATGGGTGGAATAGAATAATGAGGGGGTTATGTGGGGAACACAAAAAAGGAGAAAGTCTCACATCAACGAGGCTAATCAATGGGCTATGGAGATGCCCATCGATTGATGTTAATGCAAGGAGTAGGGATTGCCATGCAACGAATGCACTAGAGCTATAAATGTATGCAAGCTCAACAAAAGAAACTAGTGGGCGTGCATCCAACTTGCTTGCTCGCGAAGACCTAGGGCACTTGAGGATGCCCATTGTTGGAATATACAAGACAAGTTCTATAACGAAAAATTCCCACCAGTATATGAAAGTGATAACATGAGAGACTTTCTACTATGAAGATCATGGTGCTACTTTGAAGCACAAGTGTGGTAAAAGGATAGTAACATTGTCCCATCTCTCTTTTTCTCTCATTCATTTTTTGGGGCCTTTTTTGAGCCTTCTCTTTTTTATGGCCTTTCTCTTTTTTTATATTCGTCACTTGGGACAATGCTCTAATAATGATAATCATCACACTTCTATTTATTTACAACTCAAAGATTACAACTCGATACTAGAACAAAGATGACTCTATATGAATGCCTTCGGCGGTGTACCGGGATATGCAATGAACCAAGAGTGACATGTATGAAAGAATTATGAACGGTGGCTTTGCCACAAATACATGTCAACTACATGATCATGCTAAGCAATATGACAATGATGAATGTGTCATGATGAACGGAATGATGGAAAGTTGCATGGCAATATATCTCGGAATGGCTATGGAAATGCCATAATAGGTAGGTATGGTGGCTGTTTTGAGGAAGATATAAGGAGGTTTATGTGTGACAGAGCGTATCATATCATGGGGTTTGGATGCACCGGCGAAGTTTGCACCAACTCTCAATGTGAGAAAGGGCAATGCACGTTACCGAAGAGGCTAGCAAGGATGGAAGGGTGAGAGTGCGTATAATCCATGGACTCAACATTAGTCATAAAGAACTCACATACTTATTGCAAAAATCTACAAGTCATCAAAAACCTCGGCACTACGCGCATGCTCCTAGGGGGATAGATTGGTAGGAAAAGACCATCGCTCGTCCCCGACCGCCACTCATAAGGAGGACAATCAAATAACACCTCATGTTTCAAATTTGTTACACAACGTTTACCGTACGTGCATGCTACAGGACTGGCAAACTTCAGCACAAGCACTTCTCAAATTCACAACTACTCAACTAGCAGGAATTTGATATTATTACCTCCATATCTCAAAACAATCATCAAGCATCAGACTTCTCTTAGTATTCAATGCACTTGTATGAAAGTTTTTACTATTCTTGGATGCCTAGCATGTTATGATTTTAAGCAAATTACCATGCTATTAAGACTCTCAAAATAATCTAAGTGAAGCATGAGAGTTCATCTATTTCTTATAAAATAAAACCACCACTGTGCTCTAAAAAGATATAAGTGAAGCACTAGAGCAACGACAAACTACTCCGAAAGATATAAGTGAAGATCAAACACCTTCTGCCACTTTACAAAAATCCCATTTTGGCCTCTTCCACTAATCTCCGTAGGCTCAACTTTTTACCACAGCACCTCCTAGTCCCCCTCTATCACCTAGAGGCTTTCCTGCCCGAGGAAGCAATGATGCAGGGAGGGAGAACCCCATTTTTCTTCTCTGGACAGCAGGTTCCCCCCTCTCTCAGCCTCCTTCTCTCCCCTCAGCTTTCCAGAGCATCCAAGGCTCTCTCCAGCTTTTGCCCATGCCCCTGCGGCCTCCAGAAACAAGTGGACGCGCGCGGACACGGGAAAAGCCGCGGATGCCGGCCAAAGTCGCGCTCTGGAGCGCCTGGCAGGGCACTCGACTGTTGACGCCGCGTCCCTGTAGGATCGAAAGTATGTCTAGAGGGGGGGGGGGGTGATTAGACTACTTGACCAACTAAAAACTTAGCCTTTTCCCAATTTTAGTTCTTGGCAGATTTTAGCTATCTTAGAGCAAGTCAAGCAATCATCACACAATTCAAGCAAGCATGCAAAGAGTTTATTGGCAGCGGAAAGTAAAGCATGCAAGTTGCAAGAATGTAAAGGGAAGGGTTTGGAGGATTCAAACGCAATTGGAGACACAGATGTTTTCCCGTGGTTCGGATAGGTGGTGCTATCCTACATCCACGTTGATGGAGACTTCAACCCACGGAGGGTAACGGTTGCGCGAGTCCACGGAGGGCTCCACCCACGAAGGGTCCACGAAGAAGCAACCTTGTCTATTCCACCATGGCCATCGCCCACGAAGGACTTGCCTCACTAGCGGTAGATCTTCACGAAGTAGGCGATCTCCTTGCCCTTACAAACTCCTTGGTTCAACTCCACAATCTTGTCGGAGGCTCCCAAGTAACACATAGCCAATCTAGGAGACACCACTCTCTAAGAAGTAACAAATGGTGTGTTGATGATGAACTCCGTGCTGTTGTGCTTCAAATGATAGTCTCCCCAACACTCAACTCTCTCTCATAGGATTTGGATCTGATGGAAAGAAGATTTGAGTGGAAAGCAACTTGGGGAAGGCTAGAGATCAAGATTCATATGGTAGGAATGGAATATCTTGGTCTCAACACATGAGTAGGTGGTTCTTTCTCAGAACATATGAGTAGGAATGGTGTATGTGTTTTGATGGCTCTCTCTTCGAATGAAGAGGAGGTGGAGGGGTATTTATAGCCTCCACACAAAATCCAACCGTTACACACAATCTACCAATCTCGGTGGGACCGAATCAGAAAACTCGGTCTGACCGAAATAGTAAACCTAGTGACCGTTAGGAATTTCGGTGGGACTGAGATGCAACTCGGTAGGACCGATTCGGTTAGGGTTTGGTCATAACGTAATCTCGGTGAGACCGATCGCACAAACTCGGTGAGACCGAGTTCGGCAATTAGCTAACCAGAGAGTTGGTCAGGCAAACTCGGTGGGACCGACTTGCTCTTTCGGTGAGACCGAAAAGTTAGAAGAAGGAAACAGAGAGTTTGCATTGCATTCTCGGTGGGACCGATTCGCTCTTTGGGTGAGACCGAAAAGTTACGAAAGGGAAACAGAGAGTTTGCAACCCCATCTCGGTGTGACCGAGATCCTTATCGGTAGGACCGAATTGCTAGGGTTTGGCAGTGGCAAATGACAAGTGAAACTCGGTGGCGCCGGATTGACAGAATCGGTATGACCGAGTTTGGCTTAGGGTTTAGGTCATTTGTGGATATGGAAAGGTGGTTGAGGATTTTGGAGCATATCACTAAGCACATAAAGCAAGAGGCTCATTAAGCAACACCTCATCCCTCCTTGATAGTATTGGCTTTTCCTAAAGACTCAATGTGATCTTGGATCACTAAAATATAAAATGAAGAGTCTTGAACTTTTGAGCTTGAGCCAATTCTTTGTCCTTAGCATTTTGAGGGTTCCACTTTCACATCCATGCCATGCCAATCATTGAGCTTTCCTGAAATAATCATCTTGGAATAGCATTAGCTCAATGAGCTATATGTTGTTATAAATTACCAAAACCACCTAGGGATAGTTGCACTTTCAATCTCCCCCTTTTTGGTAATTGATGAAAACATATAGATCAAAGCTTCGACAAATAATAATAATCATGAAATACATCGTCGCTTTGAGAAGTATGTGATAAGTAAGAGCTCCCCCTAAATTTGTGCATATTTAAAATTTGCTTTGGACTGCAAATGCACAAGGAGTTAGAATCATGGGTTACTCTTCCATGTCACATACATCTTGGTGGAGCGCTCAAAAATGATAAGATTGAAATACATGCACTCATCACCAAGAATAGTGAATGATCACAAACGATAGGTAGAACGATAATATTTAGCAAGCATTAAGCAACCATTAAGTGTAGCTTATGATCAAACACTTGATCATCGATGTCTCACGAATAATGACATAGTATCGCACACGCAAGCAAACAAAGTTCAAAAAACCACCAAATAAAACAAGAGAGAATAAAAGCAACACCCTCTCTCGAAGCCTATGATCTACACATTTTCTCCCCCTTTGGCAACAAGTTACCAAAAAGTTCCTAGAAAATGCATAGTGCTAAGTCGACGCTCAGGCTTGATCTTCAGGTGGTGGTGGAGTTCGGAGCACGCCAAGGACGAAGCCTTCAGTAGATGTAGTTGGAGTTGAGGCTGTGGTGGATGCTGGAGCTGGTGGAACGGAGGCTGTAGCTGGTGCAGACGTTGTAGCTCTAGTGTCAGCAACTGGCAGTGCAGACGACCTCGAACCTCGTGGCACCCTGGCAAAAGCATCAGTCGTGGTCCTGCCTCTCCTCTCATTCATGTCCTCCTGAAGCTGCTCCACGGCGGTCTGTATCTCTGTCACCTTGATGTCCATGTCATAGAACCTCTGTTCCATGATCCTCTCTAGGCTCGCCTGGTTCTGAGTCAGGGTAGCTATACTCTGCTCAATCCGCAGGGTGGACGCTATCAGGTAACCGAGCTGCTCTTGTTTGGTCTTTAAGAAGTAATCAGATGCCTCCGCTTGAGTAGGCATCCTGGCAGCTTTCTCCTTCTCCGCCTTCTCCTTCTGAGCTTGTGCATGGGCAGATGAGGGTTCATTCTCGGTCATAACCACTTGGTTATCCTCAAAATCTGGACGGATGGGCAGGTGTTCCTTATCCAATAAATACACGTCCGTGCCCATCTTGGAGTTGATGAGCTCCTGAATCTGTGGGGCATACCCACAACTCCTCTTCTGGTCTGCAGCTGTCCTCTTGATTGTTTCCACAATGAGACTCATGACCTTGAATTTCTGAGGCACGTCAAAGACATGAAGCAAGTTGATCGCGTGACCTCTAATCATCTTGTGATCTCCAAATTTGGGCAGAAGGGTGTGCCTAAGGATCCAGTTGATCGTAGGCAATCCTGAGAGCAGATAGTGCACTGAGCCAAACTTGAACGTGTCGAGCGCTTCATTCGGGATCTCCTTGTACATGTTGGACATGGAGTTGTGATCCATCTTTTTCTTGGCATAAATGTCCAAGTCATCAGCTTGCTCCTCTGGGGCATTGATCAACTTCACACATTCTTCAACAGTGGATTGGTACCTTGTACCCTCTGACATCCAAGTGATCCTGCCATCCGGATAAAAGTGTGCTGTGGAGTAGAATTGCATGATCAGCTCCTCGTTCCACTTTGTGAGCTTCTGCCCAACAAAGTCTGCAACTCCACACGCACTAAAGCTGTCAAATACACCGGGGTAGTACTCTTCATTGTCCTTGATGTAGGTCCAGTCGACCCATCTCATGTCACAAACGATTGGCTTCTTGTGAAGCAAAACAGTCTCATAGAAATCTTGCTGCTCCTTGGTATGAAATCTGCAATCCACGGCAGTCCTTCTCCTAGAAGCATACGGATCTGCTTCTCTCCATTTCCTCAGCCCTGAATCTCTCCTGAGCTTCATATCCTCAGCCACAGGATGAGCATCGTTGTGGTCTGGGATCTTGGGCTTGAGCTTCCTAAGGACACTCTCTTCCTCTTCTTCGATAGCTTCAGGCATTGGGGCCTTGTTCTTTTCCGCAGCTGGGATGCTTCGTGTGTTTCTCTTTGGTGCACTCTTAGGCTTAGATGCAGCCTTAGGTGCTTCCTTGGGCTTGGATGCAGCTGTTCCTGACCTTATAGCATCTCCCATGAGTTTGGCTGCCTTGGGTGCTGGTGCAGCAACCTCTTCTTCTTCTTCCTCCTCATCTACCATGATGGAGGCCTTCCCAAGCACTCTGGCTACAGTCTTCTTGACCCTTTCCTTCCTCTTTTTGCCCTCAGCAATAACTGGCTCTATGGGTGCCGGCTTCACAGTTGAAGCTCTAACCTTAGACATGGGCTGCCTGCCTGCTGGCCTTTTGATTTTCAGCGCTGGCTTTGTGCCTTGAGCTAGTTCAGCTCTCTTTGATGTGGCCTCTTCCTCTGCCACATAGTCTTCATCCTCAGAATCAGACGTTCTCTTCTTCCTTTGACGTGTGGCAGCCTTAGGCAGATTGCTGGGGGTGCTCCTACTGCCATCATCAGAAGAACTTGAGGGGCTAGTGCCCTCACTCATCACAACTTGCCGCTCAGACACATTCTGGCCGTCACTTTGATCAGACATGTTGCAAACTGACTGCTGACCCTGTGAATAGATTATGGATAAGATAGAGTGGATGAGCATCACAAAAAGCAGAGATTTTTGCAAAAGATTAATTCAAAAACTTAGTTTTAGTTTTCCACAGAAAGCATCTCGGATCTACCGATTTTCAAACTCGGTGACACCGAAGCAGTTTTGGCACCAGAACTGGTGAACTCGGTCAGACCGAGTCACAGTTCGGTGGCACCGAGACTGCTAGGGTTTCACAAAATTCCAAAATCGGTCGCACCGATAAGTTATTCTCGGTCAGACTGAGTTTCACTTGTGCAATGGCAAAAGCCAGATCGGTGGGACCGAGTTTTTCAACTCGGTGGGTCCGAGATGGTTTCGGCGGAAACCTAACCCTAAAATTTTCGAATTAAACCTAATCTACGAGTTCATTGACTGGATAGGAGTGTTTCAATCGTGGCAAGAATCATGATGATCAGAATGTGCTAGGAATCGGAGTGGAGAATAGCAGAAAGATCGAGTCCATACCCTAGTTCAGCGGAGACTCGCTACGGCGGCAACGGCGGGGCAGAATTCCGTTGACAGCGGCGGAGACCAGCGACTGGAGGCTGCTGGCGGCGAGAAGACGATCCGGAGACCACGAAGGCAGAGCAGGCTATCGCGCGGGCGAAGAGGTTTCGGAGAAATTTCCAAAATTTTGCCCGTCACTATATATAGCCCGACCCTGTCGGTGTGACCAAGTGGAACAACTCGGTGGCACCGAGATGCAAAACTGTGTGCAGTTATTACAACTCGGTGTGACCGAAAAGTTCAAATCGGTTGCACCGATATCGAAAACCTAGATCAACTTAATGAACTTGGTAGGACCGAAAATGGAGTATCGGTCAGACCGAGATTCATAAAGAGGTTTTGGAAGTTTAAGTCTATGACGAATCGGGGACTCCGAGCACTCCTCACACAGAGTGGTTCGAATCTGACTTGATCAAGTTTTGTGATGCAGCATGAATAGAGTTTGAGACGAGAAAAGCATAGATAGCTAGAGGAGGTTCTTAGGCATTCTTGTCCATCCACTTGGCAAAAGAAGAAAGCCAAACAATCAAAACAACAAGTGGATGTCCTCGAATGAGTAAAATATGCAACCAACATGCTCACACAATAAGATGGCAAATGAAATATGTGGCAAAGCACGCACAACCAATTCTAGCATCTATCAAGCAATTTGCGATGACTAGGTCATCTATATATGAGTATATGGACTTAGGAGTCAAGTGAGAACACTTGATCATAGGTCATACTCATCGTTTAAGCTCAAGTGGGGTTACCACTTTTACATAAAGCATTGTTGTATTCACATCTTTAGAGTTGCTTTAGCTCAAGTCTTAGAGTAAAGCTCCCCTAGATGTGATATCCCCCCTAAGAGGGATGAACTAACCTTGGGTTTTGTCGATGATGACTTCATGTAGATGTTGAAGATGTGGATGCTCAATGTTGATGTAGATCACTTGGAGCTATCCATTTGAGTGAATTGCACTTTCAATACCTACATGGGTTAGTCCCACAAGGAACAAACAAGGATATCCATAGACACAGAGTGATGCACACACAAGATGATGTCCATGAAAACTTTAGGTTACCTTGTCCCTTGTCTTACCAACAAGAGGGTTTGTGACTCCTTGAACTAGTGCAAGATGTGGAAGTTGATTGCACTTGTTCTTGCCAAAATGATAAGAGTGAAGTATGTTGGCGGAGTCACCCTCAAGAACTCTCTAGTTCTTCTTCTTTTGGATCCACACCATCTTGATGGGAATCCTTGGAGTTGTAGTCGTACTTGATGTAGTGGAACTTGAAGTAGTCTTGGGAATCCACTTGACTAAGGTCTTAGGAGCTTCTTCAAATGCATCAATCTCCTCTTGAAGCTTGTCCTTGCCTTTTTGCTTGTAGTCTTGTGGTGGAAGATCATCTTGAGCTTGTGTTCCCTTGAAAGAAGTGTCATACTTCTCTTGTTGAGGAACAAACTTTGTCTTGGGGTATTGATCTTCTTCCCATTCAACTCCATTGGCATTAAACTTTCGTTCAAAACCAACACCTTGATTCTTCCGGTGCATTCCTTGCTTGCGGACAATTTCCTCGAATTGCTTACTTCCGGCAAGGCTCTTGTAAACACCTTTCTCTATAATTCCCTTCAATAAGCTATTTTCTTGCTCAAGTGTAACTTGGCTAAGAGAATCATTAGTGGAATCAAGAGAACTACTAGAAGCAACAATATTGGATTTAGCATGATCATTGTTACTACTAGAGGAAGAATCTTTCTTATTCTTGTTACTAGTCTTGACTTGAGGCATGTAGGTGGATATAAGTAAACGCTTGGCAATGTGAGAAGAACTTTTCTTGCGGAGATCATCATTGATTGCTTTTAAGAACTCATGCTCTTGCTCAAGATTAAGCTTTTCAAAGCGTAGTTTCTCATGAACTCTTAAAAGTTCTCGATGATATTCGAAGATAGTTTCATGGGCTAACTTAAGAGTGTTTAGTTCTTTAGTTAGAGCCTTAATCTTCTCCTTATCATTGTCATTCATTTTAGCATGATTAATTGATATTTCACCATAATATTCTTCACTAGAGTTGTCAACAAGCAAATCATCATCACCTAACAAGTCATCTTCATCACTATTAAAGTCAACATACTCGGGGTGTGTTACCTTAGGACCTTTGGCCATGAAGCATCTTCCAATTCCTTCATTTGGTGAGTCAGATATGTCGTAGGAGTTGGTTGACACAAGTGCTAGACCGGCAACACCTTCATCTTGAGTATCTTCAGAGGCGGAGTGATAACTTCTCTCGGAGTGGCTGTCGGAGTCGGAGCCGGATACCCATTCACCAACATGAGCTTGATGTCTTCGTTTTGTATAGCTCCTTGATGATTTTTCCTTCCTTTCCGAATCCTTGCTTCTCCGTGAGTATCTTCGTTCATAACGATCATCTCTACTCCTTCTCTCTCTTGGTGGAGATTCTTTGCTTCCTCTTTTTGGAGAATCTTCTCTTCTCTTGTAGGGAGCGGTACACTCATTGGAATAGTGTCCGGGTCTTCCACAATTATAGCTGTTTCGCTCTCGACTAGAAGATCTTTTGTCATTGTAGGACCTTGACTTGAAGCTTCTATCTTTGTTTCTACTCTTGTAGAACTTGTTGAAGTTCTTCACCATTAAGCTCAATTCTTCATTGAAGTTTTGTTTCTCACTTGATGATGTGGGGACTTCACATGACGCTTTGTAGGCACCACTTGATTTATTGTGAAGTTCCTCTTTATCCTTGAGTGACATCTCATGAGCAACAATCCTTCCAATTACTTCCGTTGGCTTGAGATCTTTGTAGTTGGGCATCATTTGGATTAATGTGCACACGGTATCATATTTCCCATCCAAGGCTCTTAGGATCTTCTTGATGATGAATCTATCGGTCATCTCTTCACTTCCTAAGCCGGCAATCTCATTTGTGATGAGAGCAAGCCTAGAGTACATTTCAGCGACACCTTCACCATCCTTCATCTTGAACTTGTCAAGTTGACTTTGGAGCACATCCAACTTGGATTCCTTGACGGAGTCGGTACCTTCGTGCATATCAATCAAAGTATCCCAAATTTCCTTTGCATTCTCAAGGCGGCTGATTTTGTTGAATTCTTCTGGGCACAATCCGTTGAAGAGAATATCACAAGCTTGAGCATTGTATTGCAACATCTTCAACTCATCCGCGGTAGCTTCACGGTTTGGTTCTCTCCCATCAAAGAACTCACCTTGCAAACCAACACAAACAATAGCCCATACGGCGGGGTTATGTCCAAGAATATGCATTTTCATTTTATGCTTCCAACTAGCAAAATTAGTGCCATCAAAGTAAGGACCTCTACGGTGATAATTTCCCTCGCTAGACGCCATACTCTCCTAGGTTGTGAAACCAAGGCTATGACCACCAAAAGCTATGGACATCAAGGCAAATGGAGACCAAAGCTCTGATACCACTTGTAGGATCGAAAGTATGTCTAGAGGGGGGGGGGGGGTGATTAGACTACTTGACCAACTAAAAACTTAGCCTTTTCCCAATTTTAGTTCTTGGCAGATTTTAGCTATCTTAGAGCAAGTCAAGCAATCATCACACAATTCAAGCAAGCATGCAAAGAGTTTATTGGCAGTGGAAAGTAAAGCATGCAACTTGCAAGAATGTAAAGGGAAGGGTTTGGAGGATTCAAACGCAATTGGAGACACGGATGTTTTCCCGTGGTTCGGATAGGTGGTGCTATCCTACATCTACGTTGATGGAGACTTCAACCCACGGAGGGTAACGGTTGCGCGAGTCCACGGAAGGCTCCACCCACGAAAGGTCCATGAAGAAGCAACCTTGTCTATTCCACCATGGCCATCGCCCACGAAGGACTTGCCTCACTAGCGGTAGATCTTCACGAAGTAGGTGATCTTCTTGCCCTTACAAACTCCTTGGTTCAACTCCACAATCTTGTCGGAGGCTCCCAAGTAACACGTAGCCAATCTAGGAGACACCACTCTCCAAGAAGTAACAAATGGTGTGTTGATGATGAACTCCTTGCTCTTGTGCTTCAAATGATAGTCTCCCCAACACTCAACTCTCTCTCATAGGATTTGGATCTGATGGAAAGAAGATTTGAGTGGAAAGCAACTTGGGGAAGGCTAGAGATCAAGATTCATATGGTAGGAATGGAATATCTTGGTCTCAACACATGAGTAGGTGGTTCTTTCTCAGAACATATGAGTAGGAATGGTGTATGTGTTCTGATGGCTCTCTCTTCGAATGAAGAGGAGGTGGAGGGGTATTTATAGCCTCCACACAAAATCCAACCGTTACACACAATCTACCAATCTCGGTGGGACCGAATCAGAAAACTTGGTCTGATCGAAATAGTAAACCTAGTGACCGTTAGGAATTTCGGTGGGACTGAGATGCAACTCGGTAGGACCGATTCGGTTAGGGTTTGGGCATAACGTAATCTCGGTGAGACCGATCGCACAAACTCGGTGAGACCGAGTTCGACAATTAGCTAACCAGAGAGTTGGTCAGGCAAACTCGGTGGGACCGACTTGCTCTTTCGGTGAGACCGAAAAGTTAGAAGAAGGAAACAGAGAGTTTGCATTGCATTCTCGGTGGGACCGATTCACTCTTTGGGTGAGACCGAAAAGTTACGAAAGGGAAACAGAGAGTTTGCAACCCCATCTCGGTGTGACCGAGATCCTTATCGGTAGGACCGAATTGCTAGGGTTTGGTAGTGGCAAATGACAAGTGAAACTCGGTGGCGCCGGATTGACAGAATCGGTATGACCGAGTGTAACGCCCTCAATGCGGCTATGTCTCCCACGTGTCGAGGCACGACTTAGAGACATAGGCGCATTGAAAGCAATGTCGCAAGTCGGGAATCATTACACAACCCATGTACATATATGATATAAAGGGGAATAATATAATAGATGGCTTACACTCGCCACGTCATATCAAAGTACATAAATAACATCCATCATACAATCACTCATGGCCCGACTACGGCGCCAAAATAGAAAAGACCCCCAACAAGCGACTAAACCCTGAATCGAACCCCGAATAGGCACCACTACTGATCATCAGGAAAAGACACATAGTATCGTTGAGAGTCCTCGTCACACTCCCACTTCAGCTCGAGCGCGCCATCCGGAGGAGTATCATCGGTCCCTGCATCTGGTGTAATAGTAATCTGTGAGCCACAAAGGACTCAGCAATCTCGCACCCTCGCGATCAAGACTATTTAAGCATAATAGGTAGGAAAGGGATAATGTAAGGTGGAGCTGCAGCAAGCGACTAGCATATATGGTGGCTAACTTATTCGCAAAGTAGAGCGAGAAGAGGAGGCAAAGCACGAGCGGAGAAGTATATAGAGCAGCCTACGCAAACATAACTCCAACACCGTGTCCACTTCCCGGACTCCGCCGAGAAGAGGCCATTAACAAATTCCCATCTGCCCATAACCGCGGACACGGCTTTCGAAAGATCAATCCCTGCAGGGGGGGTCCCAACTTAGCCCATAACAAGCTCTCACGGTCAACGAAGGAATAGACCTCCACCCAGGACCCACCGATCAGACTCGGTATCCCGGTACAACAAGATGATTCGACAGGTCAAAACTAGTCCAGCAACACCGCCCGAATGCGCCGACAAATCCCGATAGGAGCTGCACATATCTCTTTCTCAGGGCACACTCAGTTGAGACTAGCTACGAGTAAAACCAACCCTCAAGTTACCCCGAGGTGGCCCCGCAGGCAGCTCATTTCGAACCAACACTCAGAGGAGCACTGGCCCGTGGGGAGCTAAAATAAAGATGACCCTCGGGCTCCGGAAACCCAAGGGAAAGAAAAGGGTAGGTGGCAAATGGTAAAACCAATGTTGGGCATTGCTGGAAAAGCTTTAATCAAGGCGAACTATCAAGGGGTTCCCATTATAGCCCAACCGCGTAAGGGACGCAACAATCCGGGAACATAACACCGATATGACGGAAACTAGGGCGGCAAGAGTGGAACAAAACACTAGGCGAGAGGCCGAGCCTTCCACCCTTTACCAAGTATATAGGTGAGTAAAGATAACATAGCAATATAATGATATCCCAACAAGTAAATAAATGTTCCAACAAGGAACGGCTCCAATCTTCACCTGCAACTAGCAACGCTATAAGAAGGGGCTTGAGCAAAGCGGTAACATAGCCAATCAATGGTTTGCTAGGACAAAGGTGGGTTAGAGGCTCAATCATGGCAATTGGGAGGCTGACAAGCAAGTGGTAGGCATCGTAGCAATGGCAAAGCAAAAGAGCGAGCAAACTAGCATAGCAAAGATAGTAGTGATTTCAAGGGTGTGATCATCTTGCCTGCACAGTTGTCAGAATTGACTGGATCCTCAAAAGCAAACTTAACGGGCTCCTCGTTAGCGAACTCGTCTCCCGGCTCTACCCAGCAACACAAACAAGCAACAAGGATACAATCAACCACGTGCAAGGGCAACCAATAATATGCAAAGATGATATGCTATGCGGGATGCGATGCGGGATGCAAAATGCAAAATGTAACAGGAAATGCATGAACCTAGCCTCAACATGGAAATCCAAGTGTGCCACTGGATAGAGGGGAAGAAATCCCCTGAAAACGATATAAAGATCATGGCAATCGGAGCTACGGTTTAGAAATGGCAAGCGATTTACTAAACGAACCGATCTGCGATTTACAGCAAGTAGGCTCCTAAATGCAACAAAATGAATATGCTACAGCCACCAAACATGAAAACAAATTGCATGGCAGTGATGTACTCAAGAAGCTTAACAAATCATCAGGACTGAGGCATAGGCAAATTCATCCATTAAGGGCTTCAAACAAGCATGGCAAAACTGAATAAGCAAAACAGATTTCAGACTTAGCGAAATTAACGCTAGTCTGAAATTTCAGACCACGATGCTCTCTTCGGAGCAGCAAAACAACATGATGCAAAACCTGAACATGGCAAGTAAGAGCATGGCATGTAGCTACTCAACAAGCTTAACAAAACACCCAAAATGACCTGGGGACAAAAGGGTTCACAAAATACTCTACCGAGCACACGAACATCGATGAAACACAATCAGTTTTCAGACTTGGTGAAAACTGGGACATGCTGAAATAATAACTCACGGAGGCATGTAAATGAGCTCGATGCTCTCACTACGGTGCAAGTCATGGCAAGGCAAGCATATATCCATTAAGAAGGCACAAAATTCTAGCTAGACATGGCAAGAACAAAGGCATAGCATGCATGGATCACTAGCAATCACTCCGGCAAAATCGCAAAAGAGTTCACGATCTGCCCAAAACAACAACTATCCAAAAGTTGAGCTCGATTGAGTCAACCTATGGTGCTCCAACATAACAAGTAAAGACATGGATGGATTAAGCACAACAATCATAACAAATCACTCTTACTGATCATCCTCAAAAGAGGCACGGATCACTAGGAAACAAGCCGGACATATAGCATCGTGAACTAAAACATCCCAGACTTAGTGATTTTCACTAAGTCCCTGAAATCAGTAAACTCAGGTAGCCCTCTTCGCAAGCTTGCACAAGACAACACACACATCCTAAAAATGCATAGGAGGCACCTCTGGAAAGAAGACAACATGCTTAACAATTCATCCCAAAGGGGCACAGGCATATCATGCACGGATTAAACATGGCAAAAATGACAAAAGTGCATGTTGAACTAACGGATCTGCAATTTAACTCATGATGCCTCCTACCAACAGCATTTTGGGCACCAAGATGACCTCAAATGCAAATGATGCAATGGAATGAAATGATGTACTCGTCGAGACGAAGATTTTGACATATCATATGCCCAAATCGGAGCTACGGATGCAAAGATATGGTAGGTCAAAGTAGGCATGAAAAATTAGGGTTAAGGGGAGAGAAGTCAACCCGAGATCCAGATCTGGATCCAAAACACTGTTCACGCTGGCGTGGGATTCGAGGTCCGCCGGGCTCTCGCCGGAGTTCACTGGAGGGAGACGCGGGGCAGCGCCGGGGAGGACGGAGGAGGCCGGGCCGACCGGAGTCGGTCGCCGGAGTGGCGGGCGAGGGCGGCGGCGCCCTCGGCGGCGCGGGGCGGCGAGGATGCCGGCGGCCGGAGCGGCGAGCGGTGGCGGGGCGCGGCGGCGCCGGCGGCCGGCCGCGGGGAAGAGGCGGCGAGGCGACGCGAAGGCGGCGGCGGGGCGACGCGGGCCCGCGGGGGCCGGCGATGGGCGTCCCGGGCCGGATGGCGGGGGCGGCGGACGCGGCCACGTGGCGGCCTGCCACTGGCTGCGGGGCGGCGGCGCGATTCGTCCGGCGCGGGCGGACACGTCCGGCGCGGCGCGGAGGTGTTTTAGGGTTTTTCGGGGGAGGAGGAGATCCGAAAAATTGGGGCCTTTAAATAGGCATAGAGGGAGCTAGGAGAGTCCAAATGAGGTGCGGTTTTCGCCCACACGATCGTGATCGAACGACCGAGACAATGGATCAGAGTTTGATGGGTTTTGGGCCAACTTGGAGGGGTGTTGGGCTGCACACACACACGAGGCCTTTTCGGTCCCTCGGTTAACCGTTGGAGTATCAAACGAAGTCCAAATGACCCGAAACTTGACAGGCGGTCTACCGGTAGTAAACCAAGGCCGCATGGCAAGTCTCGGTCCAATCCGGAAATGTTTAATCCCCACACACGAAAGAAAGCTAGAAAGGGCCATCGGAGGAGAACGAAGCGCCGGAATGCAAAATGGACAACGGGGAAAATGCTCGAATGCATGAGATGAACATGTATGCAAATGCAATGCACGTGATGACATGATATGAGATGCACGAAAACAAAAACAACACACGGAGACAAAGACCCGAACCCGAGAATTAAATATAACTTAATGCCGGAGACGACAAGAGTTGGAGTACAATTCGGGAAGGTTACATATGGGGCGTTACAACACTCCACCACTACGAAAAGATCTCGTCCCGAGATCTAGGACTGAAAGAACTCCGGGTACTCAGAACGGAGGTGATCCTCGCGTTCCCAGGTAGCTTCACGGTCGGAATGGTGTGACCACTTGACTTTGAGAAACTTGATTGACTTGTTGCGAGTTTTGCGTTCAGTCTCTTCAAGGATTGCAACTGGGTGCTCACGGTAGGAGAGATCTTCTTGGAGCTCAATGTCCTCGAAGTTGACGGTGCGCTCAGGCGTCTTGAAGCACTTTCGGAGTTGCAAGACATGGAACACATCATGAACATTGGCAAAGGTTGCAGGAAGCTCGAGTTGATAGGCGAGGTCGCCTCTCTTGCTGACAATCTTGAAAGGCCCGACGTATCTTGGGGCAAGCTTCCCTTTGATACCGAAGTGACGAGTCCCTTTCATAGGAGAGACGCGGAGGTAGACATGATCTCCGATCTCGAAGGCCAAATCACGGTGCTTGCTGTCATAGTAGCTCTTCTGACGAGATTGGGCTGCTTTGAGGTTATCACGAATGACCTTGCACATTTCTTCTGCCTCTGTGATCAGGTCATTACCCAGCAGCTGACGTTCACCGGTTTCAGACCAGTTGAGAGGTGTACGACACTTCCTTCCATACAGAATTTCAAATGGGGCCTTGCCGGAACTTGCTTGGAAACTGTTGTTGTACGAGAATTCAGCATAAGGAAGACAATCCTCCCACTTCATGCCGAAGGAGATAACACAAGCCCTGAGCATATCTTCAAGAATCTGGTTGACACGCTCGACTTGACCGCTTGTTTGAGGATGGAAAGCAGTGCTGAAGCGAATGTTGGTGCCCATGGCCTTCTGAAAAGAATCCCAAAACTTGGAGGTAAAGATGCTGCCACGGTCTGAAGATATCACTTGAGGAATACCGTGCAGAGAGACAATTCGAGAGGTGTAGAGCTCCGCCAATTGAGCTGCAGTGATTGACTCTTTGATGGGCAGGAAATGAGCCACTTTGGTGAGCTTGTCGATGACAACGAATATAGCATCATTGCCACGCTTGGACTTAGGAAACCCAGTCACGAAGTCCATTTCAATGTGGTCAAACTTCCATTCTGGAATGGCGAGAGGTTGGAGGAGACCTGCTGGCCTTTGGTGTTCTGCTTTCACTCTTCTGCAGACATCACATTCATTCACGAATTGAGCGATCTCGCGCTTCATTCGAGTCCACCAATAAGTTTGCTTCAGATCTTGATACATCTTCGTGCTCCCAGGGTGGATGGAGAGGAGAGAGTTGTGAGCCTCATTCATGATCACTTTACGAAGTTCACCTTTGGGCACAACAATTCGATCCTCGAAGAAGAGAGTGTCCTTGTCATCAAGTCGGTAGCACTTGTACTTGGACTGACTCTTTGTAATACCAATCTTCACCTTTTTCACCATAGCATCAAGAAGCTGGGCTTGGCGAATCTGGTCTTCCAAGGTAGGAGAAACTTGAAGGTTGGCGAGGAAACCTTGAGGAACAACTTGCAGATTAAGTTTGCGGAAGGCTTCACAAAGCTCGGGTTGATAAGGCTTGAGAATCAGACTGTTGCAATATGCTTTTCTGCTCAAAGCGTCAGCAATCACATTAGCCTTGCTTGGAGTATACTCGATACTCGGATTGTACTCTTGAATCATTTCGACCCATCGAGTCTGCCTGAGGTTGAGATTAGGCTGAGTGAAGATGTACTTGAGACTCTTGTGATCAGTGAAAATGTCCACTTTCCTTCCCAAGAGAAGATGTCTCCAAGTCAACAATGCGTGCACAACTGCCGCCAACTCGAGATCATGAGTGGGGTAGTTCTTCTCATTTGGCTTCAACTGGCGAGAGGTATAAGCAACAACTTTCTTCTCTTGCATCAGTACTGCACCGAGACCTTGGAGAGAGGCATCACAAAAGACCTCGTACGGCTTGGTTTCATCAGGCGGAGTTAGAACTGGAGCAGTGATCAATTTCTCTTTCAAAGCGTTGAAAGCAACATCACACTCCGGAGACCAAACATACTTGACATGCTTCTGAAGAAGATTTGAGAGAGGCTTCGCGATCTTGGAGAAGTTTTCAACGAATCTTCGGCAATAACTTGCAAGACCGAGGAAGCTACGGAGTTGCTTCACATTCTGAGGAGGTTCCTAATTAACGATTGCAGACACCTTCTCAGGATCCACGGAAATGCCCTTGGCAGAGATAATATGACCAAGATAAAGAACCTCATCGAGCCAAAACTCACACTTGGAGAACTTGGCATAGAATTGATGTTCCCTTAGCTTGTCAAGAACCAAACGCAAGTGTTTGGCATGATCTTCCTTGTTCTTCGAGAAAACCAGGATATCGTCGAGATAGACCAAAACAAAGTCGTTGGTGTAGGGGTTGAAGATGAAGTTCATCATGCGAGAGAACGTCGGAGGAGCATTGGCGAGGCCAAAAGACATAACAGTGTATTCATAAGACCCATAGCTTGTTCTGAACGCCGTCTTTGGAATATGTTGTTCACGAATGCGAATTTGATGATAACCCATACGGAGATCAAGCTTGGAGAATACTTGGGTACCCTTGAGTTGCTCGAATAGCTCATTAATGTTGGGAAGTGGGTATTTGTTCTTGATGGTCTTCTTGTTCAATGGACGATAATCAACAGAAAGTCGGTCCGTTCCATCCTTCTTCTTCACAAAAAGAACACCACAACCCCACGGAGAAGTACTAGGCCGAATGAGACCCATTCTTTCTTGCACATTGAGTTGTTTCTTCAACTCCTTCAACTCTTCGGGGCCGAGCTTGTAGGGCCGTTTGCACACCGGTTCCGTACCGGGCTCAAGTTCAATAACAAATTCAACCGGCCGGTTTGGAGGCATGCCTGGGAGTTCTTCAGGGAAGACATCTTGGTACTCACAAACAACCGGAATCTGCGAAATAGCATCCAATTCACCCTTCTCATTGAGAGAAAACAACCGGATGGTATTATCCCGAGCAGCAAAGACAATTACTTCCTCAGACGAATGAGTCAGTTGAATCTGCTTGGCTGCGCAATCGAGGTGAGCTTTATGTTTAGAGAGCCAGTCCATCCCAAGAATGAGATCGATATCAGAATTGCGAAGAACCATTGGAGAAGCCAAGAACTTGAAATCACCCATCATGATAGAAATATCCGGAATCATCATAGTGGAACTCAGACGCTTCGCTGGAGAGACGACTTGCATAGCTCTAGGTAATGCCTTAGTGCTAAAATTGTTCTCCGATGCAAATGGGAATGACATGAAGGAATGCGATGCACCAGAGTCAAAAAGAACTTTTGCAGGAATATCATTAACAGGAAGGTTACCCATGATCACATCTGACGAATCCTCTTCTTGAGCTGCATTCACCATATTGACCTTGGCGTGCTTGGGATTATGCTTGACCACAGCTGTACTTGCCGATCTGACAGGAGGAGGAGGAGGAAGACGCCTCTGGTTGAAACACTTGTTGGCATAGTGACCCTTCTGTTGGCACTTGTTGCACGTGACCTCTGAGAGCGGACGGTGGTACGGAGCACTCGATCTTGGAGCTTGAGACGAAGTCTTGTTCTGAAAGCCTGGGTTGGGTGGGTGGGACGAACCACTGCCACCTTTGCTCTTCTGCTGATACGGCTAACGGAACGGAGGAGGAGGAAGCCAATACTTCTGCTGCTTGGCCACTTGAGTAGAGGAAGAAGACGTAGTGTCTCTGACTCGCTTCCTGGAAGCATCACACCTTAGCTGAGCAACCTCTTGCTTTGCTTCAGTGCCATGTTGTAGAACTCATCGTATCTCAGCGGCTCGAAGAGGACAAGAGCGAGCTGAATTTCTTCACGAAGACCACCCCTGAACTGATAGATCATGCTCTTCTCATCAGGAACATCCTGCTTGGCAAAACGGGCGAGCTTCTGGAACAACTTGTTGTAGTCATAGACAGACAAAGAGCCTTGCTTCAGATTGCGGAATTCTTCACGTTTGCTTTCAGTCACACTTTGAGGAATGTGATGAGCTCGGAAATCACGACGGAAATCATCCCAAGTGATCAAACGTCCACCTCTGGAATCCCGGTACTGCTGAAACCACTCTGCGGCCTAATCCTTGAGCTGGAAAGACGCGAACTTGACGAAATCTTCAGGTCTGATGTTGCTACATTCAAAATGCTTGCCCAGATCGACTAACCAATCATCAGCATCGGTAGCCTCAACGCAGTTGCTGAACGTCTTTGGACCATTTGTGAGGAACTGATTCAGAGTTGCAAATTGCTTCTGGTTGTTGCCTTGATTCGCTTGACTGCTTTGATTCCGCTCTTGGATGATTTGCATGATCAGCTGAGTATTTGCATTAGTAGCAGCCATCACAGCCTGCCATGCTTCCGGAGGAGGCGGAGGTGGCGGAGGATCTTGATTCTGGTTCTGACTGGTGCTCTTAGCGGGAGCCATCCTGAAGAGGTTGACCACCATTAGCACACAAATAGAGAAATATAGAAGGTGAATCCAACGGAATGAAAATTGCAACATAAAGTCTTCACATCCGAACAAAATGAACGAATGCACTTCTCTTGAAGTGGTCACATATTCCTAAATTGCGAAGCCACGAAGAATCAAGTAGAAGAGGTACATCAACGAGGGAAGGAATCAACATATGACGTCGAAGAAGAACGAATACCACAACTCGAAAATAAAACCAAGGGTTGGCTTGCGGAATAAGCCGGAACAAACACATGATAGAAATTTCGTCCGAAGTGTTCGTGGTAGAACCTACACGGGCTCGACCGTACAGCACCATCATGTACAAGGCAGTGCACATGACATACGAAGCGTCCCCGAGTCAGCATAGCCAAGGACTCTTTAAGACACAACGAGACCACTGTAAAATCGACCGTGAATAGGCGAACCACTAGACGTCGAACCCCAATTTCATATCACACATCTGTTGGAAAGATATCCTAAGGCTACTTGAATTCCCACCTATGAAGCTCCCGAAACTTTCCGGTTATGCAATCAGGTGTTGAGGATACAGGGGAAGCATAATATCTCACCCAAGCTAGCAAATCCTACATCCAGCTGCATCCATCCTTCAACACATAACCAAGAAACCTTCGGAAACCATCTATCTCAACCTTCGAAAAGCATCCGTTATACAAGTTATGGCGATACTCCCGAACTCCCGCCCCAGTACTGGGTGGCGTCGAGGTTATCTCACCAACGAACTGCATAAAAGAGATTTTCGATGTCGCGCACATATCTCAAGTATACCAGAATTGCAACGATAGAATTATGATGACAACACCTCAGAGCTCAACTCCCCGGGACACTTCCACTAAACCCCTGATAGGAGGCACCAAGACAGTATTCTCATCATAAGCCATCGGAACAAAACTAAGATACTCGCGTGATCCTAAATTTTTTTTAGTGAAATTTGAGAAGAGAAGAGTCAAAACTCTACGTCAGGATGCCTTACCAGAGCGATGAGGAGACTGGGAAGTAAAAAGAATTCCTAAGCTCTCCGATATATAATTCCTAAGGACTCAAAACATTTTTCTAGACACAACTCGGCTGCTAAAAACGATCAAGCAATGGGGCTCCTAAGGTCGGGGAAGGCTCTGATTACCAACTTGTAACGCCCTCGATGCGGCTATGTCTCCCACGTGTCGAGGCACGACTTAGAGACATAGGCGCATTGAAAGCAATGTCGCAAGTCGGGAATCATTACACAACCCATGTACATATATGATATAAAGGGGAATAATATAATAGATGGCTTACACTCACCACGTCACATCAAAGTACATAAATAACATCCATCATACAATCACTCATGGCCCGACTACGGCGCCAAAATAGAAAAGACCCCCAACAAGCGACTAAACCCTGAATCGAACCCCGAATAGGCACCACCACTGATCATCAGGAAAAGACACATAGTATCGCTGAGAGTCCTCGTCGTATTCCCACTTCAGCTCGAGCGCGCCATCCGGAGGAGTATCATCGGTCCCTGCATCTGGTGTAATAGTAATCTGTGAGCCACAAAGGACTCAGCAATCTCGCACCCTCGCGATCAAGACTATTTAAGCTTAATAGGTAGGAAAGGGATAATGTAAGGTGGAGCTGCAGCAAGCGACTAGCATATATGGTGGCTAACTTATTCGCAAAGTAGAGCGAGAAGAGGAGGCAAAGCACGAGCGGAGAACTATATAGAGCAGCCTACGCAAACATAACTCCAACGCCGTGTCCACTTCCCGGACTCCGCCGAGAAGAGGCCATCACGGCAACACACCCAGTTGATTCAGTTTAATTATTTAAGTTCAAGTTATCTACAACCGGACATTAACAAATTCCCATCTGCCCATAACCGCGGGCACGGCTTTTGAAAGATCAATCCCTGCAGGGGGTCCCAACTTAGCCCATAACAAGCTCTCACGGTCAACGAAGGAATAGACCTCCACCCAGGACCCATCGATCAGACTCGGTATCCCGGTACAACAAGATGATTCGACAGGTCAAAACTAGTCCAGCAACACCGCCCGAATGCGCCGACAAATCCCGATAGGAGCTGCACATATCTCTTTCTCAGGGCACACTCAGATGAGACTAGCTACGAGTAAAACCAACCCTCAAGTTACCCCGAGGTGGCCCCGCAGGCAGCTCATTTCGAACCAACACTCAGAGGAGCACTGGCCCGTGGGGAGCTAAAATAAAGATGACCCTCGGGCTCCGGAAACCCAAGGGAAAGAAAAGGGTAGGTGGCAAATGGTAAAACCAATGTTGGGCATTGCTGGAAAAGCTTTAATCAAGGCGAACTATCAAGGGGTTCCCATTATAGCCCAACCGCGTAAGGGACGCAACAATCCGGGAACATAACACCGATATGACGGAAACTAGGGCGGCAAGAGTGGAACAAAACACTAGGCGAGAGGCCGAGCCTTCCACCCTTTACCAAGTATATAGGTGAGTAAAGATAACATAGCAATATAATGATATCCCAACAAGTAAATAAATGTTCCAACAAGGAACGGCTCCAATCTTCACCTGCAACTAGCAACGCTATAAGAAGGGGCTTGAGCAAAGCGGTAACATAGCCAATCAATGGTTTGCTAGGACAAAGGTGGTTTAGAGGCTCAATCATGGCAATTGGGAGGCTGACAAGCAAGTGGTAGGCATCATAGCAATGGCAAAGCAAAAGAGCGAGCAAACTAGCATAGCAAAGATAGTAGTGATTTCAAGGGTGTGATCATCTTGCCTGCACAGTTGTCAGAATTGACTGGATCCTCAAAAGCAAACTCAACGGGCTCCTCGTTAGCGAACTCGTCTCCCGGCTCTACCCAACAACACAAACAAGCAACAAGGATACAATCAACCACATGCAAGGGCAACCAATAATATGCAAAGATGATATGCTATGCGGGATGCGATGCGGGATGCAAAATGCAAGATGTAACAGGAAATGCATGAACCTGGCCTCAACTTGGAAATCCAAGTATGCCACTGGATAGAGGGGAAGAAATCCCCTGAAAACGATATAAAGATCATGGCAATCGGAGCTACGGTTTAGAAATGGCAAGCGATTTACTAAACGAACCGATCTGCGATTTACAGCAAGTAGGCTCCTAAATGCAACAAAATGAATATGCTACAGCCACCAAACATGAAAACAAATTGCATGGCAGTGATGTACTCAAGAAGCTTAACAAATCATCAGGACTGAGGCATAGGCAAATTCATCCATTAAGGGCTTCAAACAAGCATGGCAAAACTGAATAAGCAAAACAGATTTCAGACTTAGCGAAATTAACGCTAGTCTGAAATTTCAGACCACGATGCTCTCTTCGGAGCCGCAAAACAACATGATGCAAAACCTGAACATGGCAAGTAAGAGCATGGCATGGAGCTACTCAACAAGCTTAACAAAACACCCAAAATGACCTGGGGCCAAAAGGGTTCACAAAATACTCTACCGAGCACACGAACATCGATGAAACACAATCAGTTTTCAGACTTGGTGAAAACTGGGACATGCTGAAATAATAACTCACGGAGGCATGTAAACGAGCTCGATGCTCTCACTACGGTGCAAGTCATGGCAAGGCAAGCATATGTCCATTAAGAAGGAACAAAATGCTAGCTAGACATGGCAAGAACAAAGGCATAGCATGCATGGATCACTAGCAATCACTCCGGCAAAATCGCAAAAGAGTTCACGATCTGCCCAAAACAACAACTATCCAAAAGTTGAGCTCGATTGAGTCAACCTATGGTGCTCCAACATAACAAGTAAAGACATGGATGGATTAACCACAACAAGCATAACAAATCACTCTTACTGATCATCCTCAAAAGAGGGACGGATCACTAGGAAACAAGCCGGACATATAGCATCGTGAACTAAAACATCCCAGACTTAGTGATTTTCACTAAGTCCCTGAAATCAGTAAACTCAGGTAGCCCTCTTCGCAAGCTTGCACAAGACAACACACACATCCTAAAAATGCATGGGAGGCACCTCTGGAAAGAAGACAACATGCTTAACAATTCATCCCAAAGGGGCACAGGCATATCATGCACGGATTAAACATGGCAAAAATGACAAAAGTGCATGTTGAACTAACGGATCTGCAATTTAACTCATGATGCCTGCTTCCAACAGCATTTTGGGCTCCAAGATGACCTCAAATGCAAATTATGCAATGGAATGAAATGATGTACTCGTCGAGACGAAGATTTTGACATATCATATGCCCAAATCGGAGCTACGGATGCAAAGATATGGTAGGTCAAAGTAGGCATGAAAAATTAGGGTTAGGGGGAGAGAAGTCAACCCGAGATCCAGATCTGGATCCAAAACACTGTTCACGCCGGCGCGGGATTCGAGGTCCGCCGGGCTCTCGCCGGAGTTCACCGGAGGGAGACGCGGGGTAGCGCCGGGGAGGACGGAGGAGGCCGGGCCGACCGGAGTCGGTCGCCGGAGTGGCGGGCGAGGGCGGCGGCGCCCCGGCGGCGCGGGGCGGCGAGGATGCCGGCGGCCGGAGCGGCGAGCGGTGGCGAGGCGCGGCGGCGCCGGCGGCCGGCCGCGGGGAAGAGGCGGCGAGGCGACGCGAAGGCGGCGGCGGGGCGACGCGGGCCCGCGGGGGCCGGCGATGGGCCTCCCGGGCCGGATGGCGGGGGCGGCGGATGCGGCCATGTGGCGGCCTGCCACTGGCTGTGGGGCGGCGGCGCGATTCGTCCGGCGCGGGAGGACACGTCCGGCGCGGCGCGGAGGTGTTTTAGGGTTTTTCGGGGGAGGAGGAGATCCGAAAAATTGGGGCCTTTAAATAGGCATAGAGGGAGCTAGGAGAGTCCAAATGAGGTGCGGTTTTCGCCCACACGATCGTGATCGAACGACCGAGACGATGGAGCAGAGTTTGATGGGTTTTGGGCCAACTTGGAGGGGTGTTGGGCTGCGCACACACACGAGGCCTTTTCGGTCCCTCGGTTAACCGTTGGAGTATCAAACGAAGTCCAAATGACCCGAAACTTGACAGGCGGTCTACCGGTAGTAAACCAAGGCCGCATGGCAAGTCTCGGTCCAATCCGGAAATGTTTAATCCCCACACACGAAAGAAAGCTAGAAAGGGCCATCGGAGGAGAACGAAGCGCCGGAATGCAAAACGGACAACGGGGAAAATGCTCGAATGCATGAGATGAACATGTATGCAAATGCAATGCACGTGATGACATGATATGAGATGCACGAAAACAAAAACAACACACGGAGACAAAGACCCGAACCCGAGAATTAAATATAACTTAATGCCGGAGACGGCAAGAGTTGGAGTACAATTCGGGAAGGTTACATATGGGGCGTTACACCAAGTTTGGCTTAGGGTTTAGGTCATTTGTGGATATGGAAAGGTGGTTGAGGATTTTGGAGCATATCATTAAGCACATAAAGCAAGAGGCTCATTAAGCAACACCTCATCCCTCCTTGATAGTATTGGCTTTTCCTAAAGACTCAATGTGATCTTGGATCACTAAAATATAAAATGAAGAGTCTTGAACTTTTGAGCTTGAGCCAATTCTTTGTCCTTAGCATTTTGAGGGTTCCACTTTCACATCCATGCCATGCCAATCATTGAGCTTTCCTGAAATAATCATCTTGGAATAGCATTAGCTCAATGAGCTATATGTTGTTATAAATTACCAAAACCACCTAGGGATAGTTGCACTTTCAGTCCCCCGACCACCTCGAGCCTCCCCCGCGCGCCAGTCGATACCCCTTGACGTCCGCTCCATGCCAGCAGGCCGCCCACTTGCTCCCATGCCTTCCTCTCTCTCCTGCAGCTCGCGCCAGAGCGCCGCCCCGCTCGGCCAATGCTTGCGCCGCTCCTGTGGCCCGCCCGCAGCTCGCCCCGCTCCTCCTCTCTCTCCCTGGCACCCTAAACCACTCCCACCAACACCCCGAGCCCTCCATTCCCTCTCTAACGGCCACCCGAGCCGATCCCGCGGGCACCCGTAGGCCGCGCCTATGGTGGACCTCGGCCAGCCTATAAAAGGCGACCCCAAGCCTCTCTATCACTCCCTGTCGCTCCCCCACACTCCTAATCAACCTCCTGCACCACCCATTTGTCTCCAGAGCTGCTCGAGCTTGAGATCGAGCTCGAGCTCCGCCGCTTCGGCTCGCCGGAGTTCGCGAGGTACAGGCCTCCCCCGCTCCTCCTCTGCCCCGATCTGGAACCCCCGAGCACTCCTGATCATTTCCCCCTTGTTTCCCCTCTCTGTAGCTGCCGGAAATGGCCAGAACCATCGACGCCCGAAGCCTCTCCGCCGCGTGATCTCGTCGCCGGCGAACCAGGCTGCTCCGACGACCACCTCCACCACCACCCGAACAGCGACATCCTCCCGAGTCCAACGGTACCACCCACGCACCCCCCGTGCCCTGTATCGCCGCCGGCGAGCTCGCCGTTGCCTCTGGATGGAGGTAGACGACGATGGTCGTGGGCCCTGCCCATCAGCCTCACACCCTGACGGGTGGGATCCACCCGTCAGGTTTAAAGTCGCACGTGCGCGCGCACCGATTCGCCCGTCGGCTGAAGGCGTACTCCGCCTTTACGCTTTCGACGTGGCGACTTCAAATCCAACCAACTTTTATGTACTGTTCAAATTTAAATTCAAATTTGAGCAGTTTAATCTCTGTTTGGAAATCCATATCCCCTCTTATATAACTCCAAATCCAAAACTAGGAATTTTCCCCTTCTTAGTTTTTAACCTAGTATTTTACAAAAATGAGTTGACATTTTTCTGAGCACTTTGGTTTTTCTGTTTTATTATTGCCTTATTTTCTCGTTATTATTTTGCAACAATAGATTGCGTTGCTGACGAAGGAGTTGGACCAGAAGACTTTGAAGACCCAGAAGACTTTGTTGAGCCAGGCAAGCAGCCCTTTGACCATGTCTATGAAACCCTTTTTATGCATGTCATATAGCACTTTTATTGCTTGCATCGAAGTCGTGATAAAACGGTGGCCACTTGAGGTGGTGCTTCTGTTGCCTTTCTCGTTGACACTTGCATGATGCATGACCCTACCTTTCTATGAGGGTTATGCCGGTGGAAGTAGATAGGATGCTAAGTAGTTGCTACGCAAAGTAGATCAGGGTTATGCATGGAAAGAAATAGGTGTGGTTTGACATACTTGCAAATAGCCCAGTGGGTGCCACTAATGCCCCTGGGAGATGATGATGAACTAGGTCACTACTTGGTGGAGAGGTAGTGTACCGAGGCTCGATAAAAGTGTTGTTTACAGAGATCGATTAGATTTAAGATTTTTCGACTGTCCCAACCTTACATGCGCAACCACTCTACCCTTGTATGGGAAAGGGCATTATTCATTACCTAGGCCGATACTAGCTTGGAGCCCGCATTACTAGTGACGGGGGAGAGTTGGTGCTCTCTCTCGGGACGGGGTCGTGCTAGGTAGGGCGGCCATGACTGTTTTCACAGGGCACCGGATACACCGTTGTGTCCCCTCTCGGATGTTACGATCTCGAGTGAGTCTCGTATGATGTACATCGTGAGGATATGGAACAATGAGTGGACTCCATGTTAGTGTCGTCTAGGGAAAGATAGTGATCGGGTGCTTACCCCGGGTACTTGAGGTACCGCGGGTCGTGGATGACACGGAAGTTCCCCGGATCTTGTGGGTAAAGTGTGCAACCTCTGTAGAGTGTAAAACTATTCGAATAGCCGTGTCCACGGTCAAGGACAGTTGGGCGGTGCTGCTTAAACTACGTCCGCGTGTTTACAAACCAGTGTGTGTGTTGGATAAGTGGGAAGAACTACTTGGGTCAAGTCAAGGACTTGACATGATTGAATTGGGTAGGTGCCCACTCTATTTATGTTGATATCTGTAACCTGTCCTCATGGTTACTTGAATTCTCCTGATGCATGTCTTACAAGTTGTTGAACATGTCATTGCACTCAAAACTAGCTTTCCGCAAAAATTTACCTATATCATGCATTGTTGTATCTTGAACCAAAACATGGGTTGCTTGCGAGTACATTCAAAGTACTCATTGGCTTGCCACTGGTTATTTAATTGGCTAGGCATGGGAGAACAGGAGTTCGAAGAAGAATTCTTTGGAGACGAACATGCGAACTAGGACGCTTCCCAGTCAGAATGCCTGTAGGGTTAAGGCAGATGGCATGGGTTCTACTTATCGACGAAGATTTCTGCTGCTTGTGTTTCATTTGATGTTCAGCCCTTAAGGCTTTATCTATCTAAGACTTGACCATAATGGTCATAATTTGTATAAGATGGTATGTATGGATGTAAGACTCTTGTTATTCAGCTTCTGTGTGTTCAGTGAGCATTGATCTCTGGGATCACTGTACACGTGCATTTGGTGATCTCGACTTATGAGTCGGGGTTCCCACAAACCGATAGTTTTTGAAGAAGAAAGGTGGGATGCCAACCGGGGCATCCCCAAGCTTAGACGCTTGAGACTTCTTGAAATATTATCTTGGGATGCCTTGGGCATCCCCAAGATTGAGCTTTTGTGTCTCCTTAATTCCTCTCATATCACGGTCTCCCTAAATCTCAAGAGCTTCATCCACACAAAACTCAACAAGGACTCGTGAGATAAGTTAGTATAAACCATTACAAAAACCTTATCATGCTCTACTGTAGCAAATTACTAAGATTATTATTCAAAATTGCATACTAAATTCCTCTGCATATTTAATAGTCCTATCCTCAAATAGGATCATTAAAGAAGCAAACATATGCAAACAATGCAAACATAACAACAATCTGCCTAAACAGGATAGTCTGTAAAGAATGCTGCAACATCCATACTTACCTAGCTCCAAAAATTATGAAAGAAAATTCCCACTGTAGTAAATTTATCAGATCTTAATATGCAAAAGGTTTCAACATTTTATCACATTGTGACTTTTCTAGGGAATTATTGCAACAGCGGTAAACTTTTTGTTTTCAAACAGCAACATGTATACTTGTAACATAGGCATAGTAAGGGCTATCAATGCCACTTTTATTGAAATAAAAGATGCAAAACATTGTTCTAAATAACAGCAAGAAAATCCTAACAAAATAAATTGACGCTCCAAGCAAAACACATACCATGTGGCGAATAAAAATATTGCTCCAAGTAAAGTTACCGATGAACGAAGATGAAAGAGGGGATGCCTTCCGGGGCATCCCCAAGCTTAGGCTCTTGGCTATCCTTGAATATTACCTTGGGGTGCCTTGGGCATCCCCAATATTAGGCTCTTGCCACTCCTTATTCCATAGTCCATCGAATCCTTACCCAAAACTTGAAAACTTCACAACACAAAACTTAACAGAAAACTCATAAGCTCCGTTAGTATAAGAAAATAAATCACCACTTCAAGGTACTATAATGAACTCATTCTTTATTTATATTGGTGTTAAACCTATTGTATTCCAACTTCTCTATGGTTTATAAACTATTTTACTAGCCATAGATTCATCAAAATAAGCAAACAACACACGAAAAACAGAATCTGTCAAAAACAGAACAGTCTGTAGTAATCTGGATCAAACGTATACTTATGGAACTTAAAAAATTATCAAATAAATGGCTGGACCTGAGGAATTTATGTATTAATCATCTGCAAAAAGAATTAACTACTGGTACATACCCTCAGCCTCAAGGGAGAACTACTCCCTCCTCGTCATGGAGAGCACCGGGATGATGAAGATGGCCACCGGAGAAGGATTGCCCCCTCCGACAGGGTGCCGGAACGGGTCTAGATTGTATTTCAGTGGCTACGGAGGTTACTGGCGGCGAAACTCCCGATCTATTGTGCTCTCGGATGTTTTTAGGGTATATGGAGATATATAGGCGGAAGAAGTACGTCAGGGGGGCCACGAGGGGCTCACGAGGGTGGAGGGCGCGCCCAGGGGGGTGGGCGCGCCCCCTGCCTGGTGGCCTCCCCATAGAGCCCCCGACGTGCACTCCAAGTCTTCTGGGCTTCTTTCCTTCAAAAAATGAGTTCCGTGAAGTTTCAGGACAATTGGACACCGTTTGATTTTCCTTTTCTTCGAAACCCTAAACAGGGTAAAAACAGAAACTGGCACTGGGCTCTGGGTTAATAGGTTAGTCCCAAAAATGATATACAAGTGTATAATAAAGCCCATAAACATTCAAAATAGTAGATAATATAGTGTGGAGCAATCAAAAATTATAGATACGTTGGAGACGTATCAGAGACCGAGACCGCGCCGCCGCCGCGAAGCGGAGTCCAGCCAGGACTCCTGCGCCGTGCCCCCTCCTCCAAGCCGAGCTGCCCCGCCCCCTCCTTAAAATCTGCCGCCCCGACGCCCTTGGAGCCTGCACCACCCCGCCGCCGCAAGCCGCCGACCCCGCCGCCGCAAGCCACCGCGCCGCCGTCGCCCGCTGTCGCGCCGCCGCCGGCCCTCACCGGAGCCGCCACCGTCGCCCTTTGCCCGCACCACCGCTGCCCCGCACTGCTCTGCTGCCCGCCGGAGCAGCCCCGCCACGCCGGACTTAGTCGGAGGTAGAACCGTTCGGTTTTTTTCTAGAAACCCTAGTTTTTTTTGGATAGATCGGTTCACCAGTTTTTTGCGGTTTAGTTACTTTGCGGACGTTCGTCCTTACGTTCGTTTTAACAAACGGAGTTTACTCGTTAGTAACAGACAACGAATGTTCATTCGTTAGCTTGTTCGTCAGTTTTCTTTTTCTCGGATTTTCCGCGATTATTTTCAATCGTGATTTCTGATCCGTTTTTCGTTTTAGTTTATCTTTTCGCTCGTTTGTCAGAATCAGGCGATTCAAGCGCCTAGATCTTCGTCTTGAGACCCTCTTTCTGTTTAACCAACTTGAACAATCTTTTGGCTACTGTAAAATTTGACGTTAGTCCAGATTAGTAAACGGATCTTGTTTCTTTTGCAGTTTGAGTTTCGTTGCTCCGTTTGATTTGATTCTTTTCGCAAACCGGAGTTCTTAAGTTGAGCTTTCTGGTTATATCCTCTTGTTTGAGTTTTACCCATGTTTATTTGCATGATTGCTTATGTATTCTATTGTTTGTTTGCGATAGAACACCCGGAGTGCGAAGCGTGTTACTACGAATCCCTAGGTTTTGTGGATCATCAGCAAGGCAAGTAACACTTTGATCATACCCCTTTATCACCCAATTTTTATGCATTAGTTCCAATCCTCAAACATTGCATGGTTAGGATGTGATTACCATGTGGGTTGGGAAGTAGTTGATGAGGTAGAACCTATTGCCCTGTTATATTCAAACCCTTGGGAGTTACTTCTACGTATTGCTTATATTGCCATGCTATGCTCGTAGACGTGGTTGGGTGAGTGAAATCCATGACAGATGTGAGATTGTTAATTAAGGGTTCAACTTAAGGTGGCAACTTGAATACACATCTGGGTGGATTGTTTGTTGGGCACCTGGGGAATCCAGTGTTGTCCTAGGATATCCTGGAGTACCCGTGTGATAATCCTATGGTCCGCCACCCAGGCTCAAAGGGAACTGAGATATTTTCATGCTAGAAACTTCCGCGTGCAACCACAAGCTATTATGGGTCTCTAGCATAGTTGAGTAAGTTGTGTGAAGCTTCCGAAGAGGTGGATCAGCAGGTAGTGGGATGTAGGTTGGTATGGTCTGCCCGGAGTAAGGAGTTAATGCTTCTGAAAGACTGTGTCTCGGTCATCCATTTCTCAAACACCCTGTACTGCGAGGAATCCAACGGAGGAGATCGGGTCTTGTGGGGAAAAGTTCTCAAACCTCTGCAAAGTGTATAAACTAATCATGGTTAGCCGTGTCCCCGGTTATGGACATATTGAGTATCTAGTACTTGGAGTATCATAAGTATCTCATCACTCTAAACTAATATTGTTGGGTTGTTAATTACTTTAATTGGGATTGAGTTGGAGGAACCTTCTCAATGATGTTTCAACTACCATGATAGTTAAATAAAATCTATTCCTTTGTTGTAGGAAAAAATGGCTTTTCGCAAAAACTATAACCATAGAGCTTTCCACCAGCCAAATATGCATGTAGTGATAGCATTATTCTATTCTTGCTCTACTATGTTATCTTGCCAGCATATTCCATGTGCTGCCCCGTTTTCGGGCTGCAACGTATTATGTTGCAGACTTTTCAGACAAGGAGTAAGGTTCGTTAGGTCGTTGCCGTGCAGCTCAGCTATGCCGTTGGAGTTGATGGACTCACTTTATCTTCCAAGCCTTCCGCTGTTATTGTATTAAATGGCCTTAAGCCATATTTATCATAATAAGTTCTCTTTTGAGGCATTCGAGGTAATAAGTGTGTGATTGCTACTTTGTTATAAATCCTCGAGTACTGTGTGTGTCAGCATTACCAATCCAGTGATGACACTGAAGCACAGAGACTTGGCCGTTTGAGGTCGGGTCGCTACAAGATGGTATCAGAGCACACGCTGAGTGTAGGACACGACCACTAAGCTAAAGCCCTAGATCACTATTCTCTTCTCATTTCTGACTCCTCTCCATTTTCTACTCTTTAGGATGGCGGACGCAAGGAACAAGTTTGCACAACCGGATGAAGAAGCACCTTTTGGACGACACTTGAAGGAAGTCACTAGGTACCTCAACATTGGAATACCAAGCTTCACCGAGACTTACAATGCCACATTACCAGAAGAGGAGTGATGGATGATTCAAGTTCAAGTTCCAGGAAGGACATTCATGCCAGTCACTAAGCCCATAGAGTTTTCCTTCGATGCACCAACCTGGAGTCTAGGAAAGAGTATGGCAGTTGACATCACCATGGGACGCATTGGAGAAGTTTATCATAAGGAGCTTAAAGACACTATCTATCAGATTTGTGGGCGCCGAGATGAGTAATGGGAGATGATCAGCACCAGGAAGGATATATCAATTGCAGTTTTCATCCAAGAGTTAAACCAACACATTCGTCGCCAGGAGAACCAGATGTGCGCAGGAATGAGAGGCCTGAAGAAGGCAATGACTAGGATCACGGAACTGGAGGAAGAACTCAAGGCTTCTCGTGAAGATTATGAGGATGGAAATCATCGTACTAGTGGAGAAGAATGACGATCTAGAAAGGAAGCTAGGAGTATTTCTGGGAGACCCCGCACCAGGAGGAGAAGACAAAGAACCCAAGGAGATTCGCCCGGAGGACTACATTATCATCGACGACACTGACTCGGACCCTGACAATAGCGATGATGAATATGAAGATGAAGCTGGAGCAGACATTATGGAGTCTTCAACCGAAGAGTATTTTTAGTAGACCACCACATCAGTAGTAGTATTCCACCATGTAAATAGTATAGTCCGAGCACTTTTGTAATGATAGTTAGATCGATTGTATGCCTTTGCTTGATTCATTGAGTGAAATGTTTGTGTTTGTCTCATGTGCATATGGGTAGTGTTTTTTCTCATTAGACCTCATCCTATTCTAATATCTCCCCTCTAAACCCATCAGATGCCTCCGAGATGTGACCCCAGATTTACCTTCCCACCGGAGCTCACTCAGTTAATCCAGCAGCAGAATACCCTGATGCAGTTGTTAGCTTAGAACCAAGGCAACAACAATAACTACAACAACAATCCACCGCCACTGCCACCAGTTGAAAACTTAGCACGTTTCCTGAGGTTGCAGCCGCCGGTGTTTTCCAGTAGCACCGAGCCCATAGTAGCAGATGATTGGCTCCGTAGGATTGGAAGGGAGTTAATCACCGCAGGATGTACCGTTGCTGAGAAGGTGCACGCCGCACATCAGTTGGATGGACCAGCAGCCTCATGGTGGGAGAATTACATAGTCACCTACCCTATAGCCACTGTTACATGGGATCAGTTTCAGCAAGCCTTCCGTACAGCCCATGTCTCAACTAGAGCTATGAGTATGAAGAAGCGTGAGTTTCACAACTTATGCTGGGGGAACCGTACTGTGGCTCAGTACGCGGATGAGTTTAGCAAGTTATCTCGCTATGCCCCTGATGATGTGGCCACCAATGCCGCAAAGCAGGAGAAGTTTATGGAAGGGCTGAATGATTAGATGAGCATGCAGTTGATGGTGGCAACATTCAACAACTACCAGGAGTTGGTAGATAAGGCTCTTATGATTGAAGGGAAGCAACAGCAACTTCAGAGCCGTAAGAGGAAGTATGGACAAGGAAGGTATAATTCAGGAGCTCAGCAGAAGCCTCGCCTAACCCCAAACTTGGGAGGACTTGTTCATAACCATGGAGGCCACACCCACAATGGAGGAAGTAACCATAATCATGCTGGCCCAAGGAATGGGAATGGGAATGGAGCAAGCAACAATCAGAACCGTTCCAATCCAGCCACACCCGCAAAGAGAGACCTAAGCCACGTTACTCGTTTCAAGTACGGGAAGATTGGATACTATGCCACGGAGTGCCCTGAAGCGAAGAATGGAAACGGCAATGGGAGCGCTAGAAAGAAGCCCAATCCATTCAACAAAGGACAAGTGAACCACGTCAATGTGGAGGAGGTTGAAGAACAGCGAGACGTGGTTATTGGTAAGTTTTTGGTTAAGTCTTTTACCGCCCTTGTTCTTTTTGATACTGGTGCATCGCATTCATACATATCAAGGGAATTCGTGGATAAGTTTAAACTACCGACCCAAACCCTTAGGACCCATCTGTTAGTGAGTTCACTGCTACCTCTTGAGCACTGCGTTGGTCTTCCCCGAAGAGGAAGGGATGATGCAACAGAGTAGCGTAAGTATTTCCCTTAGTTTTGAGAACCAAGGTATCAATCTAGTAGGAGGTTACGCGCCAGTCCCTCGCACCTGCACAAAACAAATAAATCCTCGCAACCAACGTGATAAGGGGTTGTCAATCCCTACACGGCCACTTACGAGAGTGAGATCTGATAGATATGATAAGATAATATTTTTGGTATTTTTATGATAAAGATGCAAAGTAAAGTAAAAGCAAAGTTAAAAGCAAAGGAAATAACTAAGTAGTAGGAGATTAATATGATGAAGATAGACCCAGGGGCCATAGGTTTCACTAGTGGCTTCTCTCGAGAGCATAAGTATTCTACGGTGGGTGAACAAATTACTCTTGAGCAATTGAAAGAATTGAGCATAGTTATGAGAATATCTAGGCATGATCATGTATATAGGCATCACGTCTGAGACAAGTAGACCGACTCCTGCCTGCATCTACTACTACTACTACTACTCGACACATCGAACGCTATCCAGCATGCATCTAGAGTATTAAGTTTATGAAAACAGAGTAACGCCTTAAGCAAGATGACATGATGTAGAGGGATAAACTCATGCAATATGATGAAAACCCCATCTTGTTATCCTCGATGGCAACAATACAATACATGGCTTGCTGCCCCTACTGTCACTGGGAAAGGACACCACAAGATTGAACCCAAAGCTAAGCACTTCTTCCATTGCAAGAAAGATCAATCTAGTAGGCGAAACCAAACTGATAATTCGAAGAGACTTGCAAAGATAACCAATCATACATAAAAGAATTCAGAGAAGATTCAAATATTGTTCATAGATAGACTTGATCATAAACCCACAATTCATCGGTCTCAACAAACACACCACAAAAAGAAGATTACATCGAATAGATCTCCACAAGAGAGGGGAGAACATTGTATTGAGATCCAAAAAGAGATAAGAAGCCATCTAGCTACTAACTATGGACCCATAGGTCTGAGGTGAACTACTCACACTTCATCAGAGGGGCTATGGTGTTGATGTAGAAGCCCTCCATGATCGATGCCCCCTCCGGCGGAGCTCCGGAACAGGCCCCAAGATGGGATCTCATGGATACGGAAAGTTACGGTGGTGGAATTAGGGTTTTAGCTCCGTATCTGATCGTTTGGGGGTACGTAGGTATATATAGGAGGAAGGAGTACGTCGATGGAGCAACAGGGGGCCCACGAGGGTGGAGGGCGCGCCTGGGGGGGGGGGGGGAGGTAGGTGCGCCCCTACCTTGTGGCCTCCTCTTTTGTGTCTTGACGTAGGGTCCAAGTCTCCTGGGTCTTGTTCGTTGAGAAAATCACGTTCCCGAAGGTTTCATTCCGTTTGGACTATGTTTGATATTCCTTTTCTTCGAAACCCTAAAACAGGCAAAAAAACAGCAATTCTGGGCTGGGCCTCCGGTTAATAGGTTAGTCCCAAAAAATAATATAAAAGTGGATAATAAAGCCCAATAATGTCCAAAAGAGTAGATAATATAGCATGGAGCAATCAAAAATTATAGATACGTTGGAGACGTATCAAGCATCCCCAAGCTTAATTCCTGCTCGTCCTCGAGTAGGTAAATGATAAAAACAGAATTTTTGATGCGGAGTGCTACTTGGCATAATTTTAGTGTAATTCTTCTTAATTGTGGTATGAATATTAAGATCCGAAAGATTCAAGACAAAAGTTCATATTGACATAAAAATAATAATACTTCAAGCATACTAACTAAGCAATTATGTCTTCTCAAAATAACATGGCCAAAGAAACTTCATCCCTACAAAATCATATAGTTTAGTCATGCTCCATTTTCGTCACACAAGAATGCTCTCATCATGCACAACCCCGAGGACAAGCCAATCAATTGTTTCATACTTTAGTAATCTCAAACCTATAAACTTTCACGCAATATATGAGCGCGAGCCATGGACATAGCACTATGGGTGGAATAGAATATAATGAGGGGGGTTATGTGGAGAAGACAAAAATGGAGAAAGTCTCACATCAACGAGGCTAATCAATGGGCTATGGAGATGCCCACCAATTGATGTTAATGCAAGGAGTAGGGATTGCCATGCAATAGATGCACTAGAGCTATAAATGTATGAAAGCTCAACAAAAGAAACTAAGTGGGTGTGCATCCAACTTGCTTGCTCACGAAGACCTAGGGCACTTGAGGAGGCCCATTGTTGGAATATACAAGCAAAGTTCTATAATGAAAAATTCCCACTAGTATATGAAAGTGACAAAACAAGAGACTCTCTATCATGAAGATTACGGTGCTACTTTGAAGCACAAGTGTGGCAAAGGATAGTAACGTTGTCCCTTCTCTCTTTTTCTCTCTTTCTTTTTTTATGACCTTTCTCTTTCTTTTTTCTTTTTTTATTATTCCTCACTTGGGACAATGCTCTAGAAAATGATGATCATTACACTTCTATTTATTTACAACTCAATGATTACAACTCGATAGTAGAACAAAGTATGACTCTATATGAATGCCTCCGGCGGTGTACCGGGATATGCAGTGAACCAAGAGTGACATGTATGAAAGAATTATGAACGGTGGCTTTGCCACAAATACTATGTCAACTACATGATCATGCTAAGCAATATGGCAATAATGTGTCATGATAAACAGAATGGTGGAAAGTTGCATGGCAATATATCTCGGAATGGCTACGGAAATGCCATAATAGGTAGGTATGGTGGCTGTTTTGAGGAAGATATAAGGAGGTTTATGTGTGAAAGAGCATATCATATCACGGGGTTTGGATGCACCGGCGAAGTTTGCGCCAACTCTCAATGTGAGAAAGGGCAATGCACGGTACCGAAGAGGCTAGCAAGGATGCAAGGGTGAGAGTGCGTATAATCCATGGACTCAACATTAGTCATAAAGAACTCACATACTTATTGCAAAAAGCTACAAGTCATCAAAAACCTCGGCACTACGTGCATGCTCCTAGGGGGATAGATTGGTAGGAAAAGACCATCGCTTGTGCCCGACCGCCACTCATAAGGAGGACAATCAAATAACACCTCATGTTTCGAATTTGTTACATAACGTTTACCATACATGCATGCTACGGAATTTGCAAACTTCAACACAAGCATTTCTCAATTTCACAACTACTCAACTAGCACGACTTTGATATTATTACCTCCATATCTCAAAACAATCATCAAGCATCAAACTTCTCTTAGTATTCAAAACACTCATAAGAAAATTTTACTAATATTGAATACCTAGCATATTAGGATTTTAAGAAAATTAACATGCTATTTAAGACTTTCAAAATAATCTAAGTGAAGCATGAGAGATAAATAGTTTCTATAAAACAAATCCACCACCGTGCTCTAAAAGATATAAGTGAAGTACTAGAGCAAAACTATATAACTCAAAAGATATAAGCGAAGCACATAGAGTATTCTAACAAATTCCAAATCATGTATGGCTCTCTAAAAAGGTGTGTACAGCAAGGATGATTGTGGTAAACTAACAAATAAAGACTCAAATCATACAATATGCTCCAAGCAAAACACATATCATGTGGCGAATAAAAATATAGCTCCAAGTAAAGTTACCGATAGAAGTAGACGAAAGAGGGGATGCCTTCCGGGGCATCCCCAAGATTTGGCTTTTATGTGTCCTTAGATTATATTGGGGGTGCCATGGGCATCCCCAATCTTAGGCTCTTGCCACTCCTTGTTCCATAATCCATCAAATCTTTACCCAAAACTTGAAAACTTCACAACACGAAACTCAAAGTAGAAAATCTCGTGAGCTCCGTTAGGGAAACGAAACAAAAGACCACTTCAAGGTACTGTAATGAACTCATTTTTTATTTATATTAGTGTTAAACCTACTGTATTCCAACTTATCTATGGTTTATTAACTATTTTACTAGCCATAGATTCATCAAAATAAGCAAACAACACACGAAAAAACAGAATCTGTCAAAGACAGAACAGTCTGTAGTAATATGTAGCTAGCGCAACATCTGGAACCCCAAAAATTCTAAAATAAATTTCTGGATGCGAGTAATTTATCTATTAATCATCTTCAAAAAGAATTAACTAAATGGCACTTTTCAAATAAAAATTGCAGTAGTTCTCGTGAGCGCTAAAGTTTCTGTTTTTTTACAGCAAGTGTAACAAGACTTTCCCCAAGTCTTCCCAACGGTTCTACTTGGCACAAACACTAATTAAACACAAAAAACAAAACCAAAACAGAGGATAGATAAATTATTTATTACTAAACAGGAGCAAAAAGCAAGTAATAAAAATAAAATTGGGTTGCCTCCCAACAAGCACTATCGTTTAACGCCCCTAGCTAGGCATAACAAGCAAGGATAGATCTTGGTATTGCCATCTTTGGTACGCAATCCATAAGTGGCTCTCATAATAGATTCATAAGGTAATTTAATTTTCTTTCTAGAAAAGTGTTCCATGCCTTTCCTTAATGGAAATTGGAATATAATATTTCCTTCCTTCATATCAATAATTGCACCAATCGTTCTAAGGAAAGGTCTACCAAGAATAATAGGACATGAAGGATTGCAATCTATGTCAAGAACAATAAAATCTATGGGCACATAATTTCTATTTGCAACAATAAGAACATCATTAATTATTCCCATAGTTTTCTTAATAGTGGAATCCGCAAGGTGCAAGTTTAGAGAGCAATCATCAAAATCATGGAAACCTAACAAATCACACAAAGTCTTTGGAATCGTGGAAACACTAGCACCCAAATCACATAAAGCATAACATTCATGATCTTTAATTTTAATTTTAATAGTTGGTTCCCACTCATCATAAAGTTTTCTAGGGATAGAAACTTCCAATTCAAGTTTTTCTTCATAAGATTGCATCAAGGCATCAACGATATGTTTAGTAAACGCTTTATTTTGACTATAAGCGTGAGGAGAATTTAGCACGGATTGCAACAAGGAAATACAATCAATAAAAGAGCAATTTTCATAGTTAAATTCCTTGAAATCCATAATAGTGGGCTTAGCAACATCTAGGGTTTTAATTTCTTCCATCCCACTTTTATCAATTTTAGCATCAAGATCAAAAAATTCCGAATTCTTGGAACGCCTTTGTAACGCCCCGAGACCGATGTGCCAGGTGTCGTTCAGTTATTCGCTGTTGTTGCCTTGTCATTCGCTTGCGTGTTGCATCTTGTCATGTCATCATGTGCATTGCATCATCATGTTTTTTAAAACTTGCATATGTCCCGATCTCCCCGTTCTCTCTATTGTCCGTTCTGAGCCAAACCACACTTGCATGCGCCTACAGCATGCCTGAAATAGTATTTTGTAAGTGTCCAGAAAATGTTCTTGGAATGGGTTGAAAGTTGGCATGTGGTGTTGTTATGTTGTAGGTAGTCCGCCTGCCAAGTTTCATCGCATTCGGAGTTCGTTTGATAGCCCAACGGATAACTATAGCGGCAATATAGCCGGTATAACGTCGGACGTTTTCGGTCTCCGGAAACAGTCGTCGGGTCTCTCTCCCTTCTCTTCTCTCAGCTCGAGACCGTCTACACAGCTCACTACTCTCCGCCAGGCCCTACCTAACCCCTCTCGTCAGCCCGCGACCCTCCTCGCGCGCGCTCGTTAGTTGTCCCGGACCCGACCCGGGCTGTCGCCACCGTTGTGTCCGGATCATCACCAAACATCTACAAAACGTCTCCGTTTTGTTAATTGGACTTCCTACCCTATTTTTCTCGACCGCTCGATTTATTTGGAGGGACGGTTTAGCCCCTAAATGTCTCCCTCTTCCTTTTTATATATACTCCTAGTGCTCTTTGGACAAAACCCTAAAACCGAGGGCCCTTGTCCCATCCTTCCAGCCGCCGCCGCCAGTCCTCTTTCACCTCGGGATCCATCCCGATGTATCTGCCCAATCCTCTCGCGCAGTCATTTCCAGCCAACCAATCCCACCGAGGCCCTAGATCCAGCTGTTCCGCAGCGACCACGAGCCAGCCTCGCCGGAGCCCAGCAGGAGCACGAGCTCCCTCCTCGTCCCCATGCCGCAAGCAGCAGCCGATCCAGCGCAGCCGTGCCCGGACGTCTCTGGCAAAGCTCCAGGCCGGCCCCTCACCCTGCGCCCGTGCCCTTTTTCCCTTCCCTTTCTCTCTCTCCCTCTCATCTCCTTGCTCCCTCTCTCTCTCGCAGGGAACACATGAACCAGGAGCTCCGCCATGGCCGCCCGATGGAGCTCGCCGCCGCGCCTCCCGAGGATGTTCGTCGTCGCCCCGTTCCCTGCTAGGAGCCCCATCCCCGCGCCCGAATTGCCCTGCCCCGCGCCATGGACCAGCAGAACTAGGCCGGACTCCCTCGCCCCCGCGAGCACGTCCACCGGAGCGCCACCTCACCGGAGAACATCGTCACGCACCTCGATCCGCCCATTCCCGCTGTTTTCCGCCGACCCCATCGCCGGAACTCCTGCCGTTGTCCTCTGCATCGCCATGGGTGTGCTGCTGTTTCTGCCTTCAGATCGAACAGAGACGAACGAGGCCGCTCCCGTTGACTTGGCCCAGATCCAGCGAGGCCGGCCCTCCACCTCGTTCGATCCAGCCTGCCAGCGCCGAGGCCCAGCAAGCGCCCCGGCCTGCTTCCTCTCCAGATCCGGCCTCTGACCCAATGTGAGCAGCACCCCAGCCCAGATCCCAGATTCAGCCCATTTCTGTTTTTTTCTTTCTGCGATTTTGCTATTTAACCAGTGCACTGCCTGTTTTACAGAAAAGACCCTCATGTTCTTGCATATAATAACTCACAATTCGTGCATCGGATTAAAATTATTTATATATGAAACTTGCTTAAAATTTTGTGTAGAGTAATAATATCCAACTTTCATCCATGTTTAAAATGTTTAAAATGTTGTTTGCATTAATTTGCTCCTATGCCATGCTAACATGACTTATTTCATAACTAAATAACCGTAACTCCGATTTTAATAAACTTTATATGTATTTGGGGTAGAAAAATGCCTAGTTTAACATGGTGACCTTCATTTGCATGCTTAACAACTCTAAAATAATGTTTAGGGCAGAACAGTACCAAACCTTAAATTATGCACATGAGGATTTTCCAGACTTGTTGTTCGTTGCTTCCGGCCTCATTTAAACTTGCCTAGATAGGTAGTTTTGTTGTGCTTCACTCTCTTGCCATGTTTAACAACATTTAATATTGTTGGGTACATAAACGAGAGAGAACTAAATAATTGATGTGGTGTTTTGTCAATATGCATCCCGATGCATATTAAGCTGCACTTAATTTGTAGAATTGCTTGTGCACCTCGCCATGCCATGCTTCATTAAACCGGACATGCATCATACTTGTTTGCGCATCATGCCATGCCTATGTTGGTTGTTTACCATGATTGTTTGCTTCTTTCCGGTATTGCTTCTTCGGGTTGGTTCCGTTAACGTCGTGTTGTGAGGATTCGTTCGACTATGTCCGCTTGTCTTCTTCATGGACTCGTTCTTCTTCCTTGCGGGATTTCAGGCAAGATGACCACACCCTCGAAATCACTACTATCTTTGCTTTGCTAGATGCTCGCTCTTTTGCTATGCCTATGCTGCGATACCTACCACTTGCTTGTCATGCCTCCTATATTGTTGAACCAAGCCTCTAACCCACCTTGTCCTAGCAAACCGTTGATTGGCTATGTTACCGCTTTGCTCAGCCCCTCTTATAGTTGCCGGTGAAGATTGAAGTTTGTTCCTTGTTTGGAACTTGGAGATCGTTCCTTTTTGGAACATGTTTACTGGTTGGGTTATCACAATATATCTTATTTAATTAATGCATCTATATACTTGGTAAAGGGTGGAAGGCTCGGCCTTATGCCTGGTGTTTTGTTCCACTCTTGCCGCCCTAGTTTCCGTCATATCGGTGTTATGTTCCCGGATTTTGCGTTCCTCACGCGGTTGGGCTATAATGGGAACCCCTTGACAGTTCGCCTTAAGTAAAGCTTTTCCAGCAATGCCCAACATTGGTTTTACCATTTGCCACCTAGCCTTTTCTTTTCCCTTGGGGGTCGCGCGCCCAAGGGTCATCATTATTTTAACCCCCCGGGCCAGTGCTCCTCTGAGTGTTGGTCCAACTTGTCAGCCGCCGGTGGCCACCAGGGGCAACTCTGGGCTGGCCTACCGGAAGTTTGGACGATCCGGTGTGCCCTGAGAAAGAGATATGTGCAGCTCCTATTGGGATTTGTCGGCACATTCGTGCGGTGTTGCTGGTTTACTTTTACCCTGTCGAAATGTCTTGTTGTACCGGGATACCGAGTCTGATCGGAACGTCTCGGGTGGAGGTCTATTCCTTCGTTGACCGTGAGAGCTTGTGATGGGCTAAGTTGGGACACCCTGCAGGGATTTGAACTTTCGAAAGCCGTGCCCGCGGTTATGGGCAGATGGGAATTTGTTAACGTCCGGTTGTAGAAAACTTGAAATTGACCTTAAGTAAAATGAATCAACCGTGTGTGTAACCGTGATGGTCTCTTTCTGGCGGAGTCCGGGAAGTGAACACGGTTGTTGGAGTTATGCTTGACGTAGGTAGTCCAGGATCACTTCTTGATCATACTTTTAACGACAGTGCTTTGCCTTCTCTTCTCGCTCTCATTTGCGTATGTTAGCCACCATATATGCTAGTCGCTTGCTGCAGCTCCACCTCATACTTTTACCTTACCCATTAGCTTAAATAGTCTTGACCGCGAGGGTGCGAGATTGCTGAGTCCCCGTGGCTCACAGATACTTCCAAAACCATCTTGCACGTGCCGATGATACCTTGTAGATGATGCAACCAAGCTCAAGAGGAGCTCGATGAAGATCTTGTCCTTTGTGTTGTTTCGTTCTAGTTGATCAGTAGTGGAGTCTAGTTGGGGTCGATCGGGGACCTTTGTCGCATTTGGGGTTCTTCTTTTATTTTGGTTCCGTAGTCGGACCATGAGTGTATTTGATTGTTGTAATGCTTTATTCATGTATTGTGTGAAGTGGCGATTATAAGCCAACTATTGTATCTTTTTCCCTTATGTATTACATGGGTTGTGTGAAGATTACCTCACTTGCGACATATGCCTTCAATGCGATTATGTCTCTAAGTCGTGCCTCGACACGTGGGAGCTATAGTCGCATCGAGGGTGTTATAGCCTTCTAGGTAAAGGTGGATCATATTCAGTCCCATCATTATCAAGATTCATATGGCAAAACAAAGATTTAATAGGGGACACATCAATAACTTTTAGATCTTCATCTTTATTTTCATAGGAACTAGAAGAACACGCTCTTATAAAGGCATCTTTCTTAGCACGCATCCTAGCGGTTCTTTCTTTGCACTCATCAATGGAAATTCTCATGGCTTTGATAGACTCGTTGATATCATGCTTAGGAGGAATAGATCTAAGTTTCAAATAATCAACATCAAGAGAAATTCTATCAATGTTCCTAGCCAACTCATCAATCTTAAGCAATTTTTCTTCAATCAAAGCATTAACATTCTTTTGCGAAGTAATAAATTCTTTAATATTAGATTCAAAATCAGAGGGCATCTTATTATAATTTCCATAAGAATTGTTGTAGGAATTACCATAATTATTAGAGGGATTACTAGGATAAGGCCTAGGGTTGAAATTTCCTCTATATGCGTTGTTACCAAAATTGTTCCTACCAACAAAATTCACATCCATAGATTCATTATTATTCTCAATCAAAGTAGACAACGGCATATCATTATGATCATAAGAAACACTCTTACTAGCAAATAATTTCATAAGTTCATCCATCTTTCCACTCAAAACATTAATTTCTTCTATCGCATGCACCTTTTTATTAGTAGATCTTTCAGTATGCCATTGAGAATAATTAACCATAATATCATCTAGGAGTTTAATAGCTTCTCCTCAAGTGATTTCCATAAAAGTGCCTCTCGCGGCCAAATCTAAAAGATTTCTAGAAGCAAAATTCAATCTGGCATAAATTTTTTGTATAATCATCCACAAATTTAAAACATGAGTAGGGCAATTATGTATCATTAGTTTCATTCTCTTCCAAGCTTGTGCAACATGTTCATGATCAAGTTTCTTAAAATTCATAATATCGTTTCTAAGGGAGATGATCTTAGCGGGAGGAAAATACTTAGAGATAAAATCATCTTTGCATTTGTTCCATGAATCAATACTATTTTTAGGCAATGAAGAAAACCAAGCTTTAGCACGATCTCTAAGCGAAAAAGGAAATAGCTTCAATTTAACAATATCATTATCCACATCTTTCTTCTTTTGCATATCACACAAATCAACGAAGCTATTTATATGGGTAGCGGCATCTTCACTAGGAAGGCTGGAAAACGGATCTTTCATAACAAGATTCAGCAAAGCAGTATTAATTTCACAAGATTCAACATCGGTAAGAGGAGCAATCGGAGTGCTAATAAAATCATTGTTGTTGGTATTGGTGAAGTCACACAATTTAGTGTTATCTTGAGCCATCGTGACAAGAAAACAAACTAACACACAAGCAAACAAAAAGCAAGCAGGCAAAAAGAGGCAAATAGAGAAAGAGAGGGAGGATAGAGAGAGAGGGCGAATAAAATGGCAAGGGTGAAGTGGGGGAGAGGAAACCGAGAGGCAAATGGCAAATAATGTAATGCGGGAGATAAGGGTATGTGATGGGTACTTGGTATGTTGACTTTTGCATAGGCCTCCCCGGCAACGGCGCCAGAAATGGCTCATTGTCGGGAGTCAAATCTTGACTTGCGCGAACCTCCCCGGCAACGGCGCCAGAAATCCTTCTTGCTACCTCTTGAGCACTGCGTTGGTTTTCCCCGAAGAGGAAGGGATGATGCAGCAGAGTAGCGTAAGTATTTCCCTCAGTTTTGAGAACCAAGGTATCAATCCAGTAGGAGGCTACACGCGAGTCCCTCGCACCTGCACAAAACAAATAAATCCTCGCAACCAACACGATAAGGGGTTGTCAATCCCTACACGGCCACTTAGGAGAGTGAGATCTGATAGATATGATAATATAATATTTTTGGTATTTTTATGATAAAGATGCAAAGTAAAGTAAAAGCAAAGGAAATAACTAAGTAGTAGGAGATTAATATGATGAAGATAGACCCCGGGGCCATAGGTTTCACTAGTGGCTTCTCTTGAGAGCATAAGTATTCTATGGTGGGTGAACAAATTACTGTTGAGCAATTGACAGAATTGAGCATAGTTATGAGAATATCTAGGCATGATCATGTATATAGGCATCACGTCCGAGACAAGTAGACCGACTCATGCCTGCATCTACTACTATTACTCCACTCATCGACCGCTATCCAACATGCATCTAGAGTATTAAGTTAATGAAAATAGAGTAACACCTTAAGCAAGATGACATGATGTAGAGGGATAAACTCATGCAATGTGATGAAAACCCCATCTTGTTATCCTCGATGGCAACAATACAATACGTGCCTTGCTGCCCCTACTGTCACTGGGAAAGGACACCACAAGATTGAACCCAAAGCTAAGCACTTCTCCCATTGCAAGAAAGATCAATCTAGTAGGCCAAACCAAACTGATAATTCGAAGAGACTTGCAAAGATAACCAATCATACATAAAATAATCCAGAGAAGATTCAAATATTGTTCATAGATAGACTTGATCATAAACCCACAATTCGTCGGTCTCAAGAAACACACCGCAAAAAGAAGATTACATCGAATAGATCTCCACAAGAGAGGGGAGAACATTGTATTGAGATCCAAAAAGAGATAAGAAGCCATCTAGCTACTAACTATGGACCCGTAGGTCTGAGGTGAACTACTCACACTTCATCGGAGGGGCTATGGTGTTGATGTAGAAGCCCTCCGTGATCGATGCCCCCTCCGGCGGAGCTCCGGAACAGGCCCCAAGATGGGATCTCGTGGATACAAAAAGTTATGGTGGTGGAATCAGGGTTTTGGCTCCGTATCTGATCGTTTGGGGGTACGTAGGTATATATAGGAGGAAGGAGTACGTCAGTGGAGCAATAGGGGGCCCACGAGGGTGGAGGGCGTGCCTGGGGGGGGGGGGGGTAGGCGCGCCCCCTTCCTCGTGGCCTCCTCTTATGTGTCTTGACGTAGGGTCCAAGTCTCCTGGGTCTTGTTCGTTGAGAAAATCACGTTCCCGAAGGTTTCATTCTGTTTGGACTCCGTTTGATATTCCTTTTCTTCGAAACCCTAAAACAGGCAAAAAACAACAATTCTAGGCTGGGCCTCCGGTTAATAGGTTAGTCCCAAAAATAATATAAAAGTGGATAATAAAACCCAATAATGTCCAAAACAGTAGGTAATATAGCATGCAGCAATCAAAAATTATAGATACATTGGAGACGTATGATTCACCTGGAGTAGAGTATATGGCTAGTCGATGGTGCGACCAGACACCCCTAACCATTGGTAGCCATGTTTTTCCGTCCGACCTAATAATCTCGGAGTCACAAGGATTGGATGTGATATTAGGCATGGACTGGATGTCAAAGTATGGAGGAAGCATTAACTGTGTTAGTAAGTCAATTTGTCTCACCACCCCTGAGGGAAAAAGGATCAAGTATGTATCTAGGCATGTGCCAAGAAGTAGCCAAGTGAATATCCTCATGGGAGTTGTTCAGGAGGAAGTGCCTATAGTGAAGGATTACCCGGATGTTTTTCCAGAAGAGTTACCAGGCATGCCATCGGATCGAGACATCGAGTTTTCGATAGAGCTATTGCCAGGCACCGGGCCTATATCGAAGCGACCATATCAGATGCCCGCAAATGATCTGGAGGAGATTAAGAAACAGATCAAGGAGTTATTGGAGAAAGGTTACATTCGACGGAGCTCATCACCATGGGGAGCCCGAGTGATTTTGGTCGAGAAGAAGGATAAGTCTCTAAGAACGGTTGTTGATTATCGTGCGTTAAATGAGGTGACGATCAAGAACAAATACCCACTGCCAATGATCAATGATTTGTTCGACCAGCTACAAGGAGCTAAGGTGTTTTCAAAGATCGACCTGTGATCTGGATATCACCAGCTGAAGATATGAGAGAAGGACATACCAAAGACATCATTCACCACACGGTACCGGTTGTATGAATATACGGTCATGTCATTTGGACTGACTAATGCCCCTGCCTACTTCATGAGCATGATGAACAAAGTATTCATGGAGTATTTGGATAAGTTTGTTGTGGTGTTCGTTGATGATATAATGGTATACTCGAAGAACGAGGAGGAACACGAAGAGCATTTGCGCTTAGTTCTCGAGAAACTGAGGGAACATCAGTTGTATGCCAATGCGAGTTTTGGCTGAAGGGAGTTGGATTCCTTGGACATGTTATATCAGGAGAAGGTGTAGCAGTAGATCCTACCAAGGTTCATTTAGTCACTGAATGGTTGGCACCCACTTAAGTTAGCGAGATCCACAGTTTTCTTGGACTCGCAGGATACTATCGGAGATTCATTGAGAATTTTTCCAAAATTGCGAAGCCAATGACGGAGTTATTGAAGAAGGATGCCAAATTTAAATGGACGGAAGAATGTGAAGCAAGTTTTCAGGAGTTAAAGAAATGTTTGACTACATCCCCAGTGCTGATTCTGCCGGATATACGTAAGGAGTTCCAAGTGTATTGCGATGCCTCTCGCTTAGGACTTGGAAGTGTGCTTATGCAGGACAGAAGAGTTGTTTCGTATGCCTCGCGACAACTGAAACCGCACGAGTTGAATTATGCCACGCAAGATTTGGAGTTGGCTGCCGTAGTGCATGCGTTGAAGACCTGGATGCATTACCTTATTGGAAAATCGTTGCGATGTGTACACGGATCATAAGAGTTTGAAGTACATTTTCACACAGAAGGAGCTGAACCTTAGGCAGAGGAGATGGTTGGAGCCTATAAAGGATTTTGACATGAAGCTTCACTATCATCCAGGCAAGGCCGATGTCGTAGCCGACGCTTTGAGTCAGAAGAGTTATGCTAATACCCTAGTGAGCACGGGATTGCCGAAGGAGTTAGCAAAGGATCTCAGTGAACTTCGATTGGAGATTGTTCCTAGAGGTTTTGTTGCAACCATGGAGGTTCAGTATAAATTGTTAGGAAAGATTCGGGAAGCTCAGAAGGAGGACAAAGAGATTGCCGAGATAAAAGAGAGAATGAGCGAAGGAAAGGCCAAAGGTTTTTGTGAGGATGAGCACGACACCTTATGGTTTGAGGACCGTGTTTATCTGCCCAATAACACAGAGATCGGGAAGTTAATACTTCAGGAGGCTCATGACTCACCATACTCGATACACCCCAGAAACACCAAGATGTATTTGGATTTGAAGGAACGTTTCTGGTGGACTGGTATGAAGAAGGATATTGCCGAGTATGTAGCCGTATGTGATGTATGTCAGAGAGTGAAGGCTGAGCATCAAAAGCCAGCAAGATTGTTACAGCCTATGCCGATACCCGAATGGAAGTGGGATAAACTTGGCATGGATTTTATCATCGGATTAACCAAGACCAAATCAGGATATGATTCTATATGGGTAGTAGTTGATCGCTTGACCAAAGTAGCTCACTTTATCCTAGTGAAAACCACCTATACAAGTGCGAAGTTGGCCAAGATATATATGACCAGGATCGTATGTCTGCATGGAGTTCCGAGGACCATCGTATCAGATAGAGGGACACCGTTTACTTCAAAGTTTTGGCATCAGTTGCACCAAACTTTGGGAACAAGGCTGGAATTCAGCTTTTCACCCACAGACAGATGGACAGACCGAGAGAGTCAACCAGATTCTAGAGGATATGTTGAGAGCATGTGCGCTAGATTATGGATCTAGTTGGGATGGCAATTTCCCCTACGCAGAGTTCTCATACAACAACAGCTACCAAGCCAGTTTGAAGATGGCACCGTTCGAAGCCCTGTACGGACAAAGGTGCAGAACACCGTTGATGTGGGATGAAGTCGGAGACCGACAATTGTTTGGACCAAATCTGATCAAAGAGTCTGAAGAGAAAGTTAAGTTGATCAGAGATAGACTGAAGATAGCTCAATCCAGGCAGAAGAGTTATGCAGATTTGAAACGCAAGGAAATAACCTAAGAAATTGGAGATAGAGCATATCTGCGAGTGTAACCCTTGAGAGGAGTGAAATGTTTTGGAGTTAAGGGGAAGTTAGCCCCGAGATTTGTAGGACCGTATCGAATTTTGGAACGTATGGGAGAAGTTGCCTACAAGTTGGAGTTACCTGAAGGACTGTCAGGAGTTCATGATGTATTTCATGTTTCACAACTAAAGAAGCGTCATGCTGAGATGGCCGATAGACCGTTAAGAGATACAGTACCATTGGAGGCGATTCAGTTGGATAGTGATTTGACCTATGAGGAGAAGCCAGTCAGGATTCTCGAATTTGCCAGCCCAGTCACCCGCATCAAGCTTATCAAGTTTTGCAAAGTTCAGTGGAGCCACCATACCGAGGATGAAGCCACCTAGGAACAAGAGGATGATCTTCGCAAAGACCAGCCACACCTATTCTCTAGCCAACCCAAATCTCGAGGGCGAGATTCATCTTAAGGGGGGTAGGTTTGTAACATCCCAAATTTTCAATTTGGAATGTTATACATAGATCATTCATGCATATCATATTTTATTGCATTTCGTTTTGCGATCCTCGAAATCCTAAGCAACTCAAGGACCCTCGGAGAGAGTTGGCTATTTCCCTGTTTTCATATTTGAGTTTTATCAAATATTGAAACGAGGATTTTTGGTTTTAATTATTTTTCTCTCCGAAAATATTTCATATTAAAATACATGAGAGGAGATAATATGACTTCTTCGAAATAAATGAAATATTGGATGAAAAAGATTAAAATCAAATATTTGATTTTTATCCAGAGTTTATTGCTATTTTATTTGAATTATAAAAATTGCACATTTTTCAAAATTGCATTTTAGGGCCAAGAAAATGTTCACCTTGTTCTAAATATTTTATTTAGACGGTGAAAATTTGTTTTGGCATTCGTAGAATTTTATTTTATTTTCTAGGATTTTTTTAGTTTCGGCGGAATTTTTTTTTTAAGTTTTAGCGGCCGACTGGGCCGAAGCCCGGCCCAGCCGGCCCAGCCGCTCGCGCCTCGTCTCCGCTCGGGAGACCGAGACCGCGCCGCTGCCGCGAAGCGGAGTCCGGCCAGGACTCCCGCGCCGTGCCCCCTCCTCCAAGCCGAGCCGCCTCGCCCCCTCCTTAAAAGTTGCTGCCCCGCCGCCCTTGGAGCCTGCACCATCCCGCCGCCGCAAGCCGTCGACCCCGCCGCCGCAAGCCACCGCGCCACCATCGCCCGCTGCCGCCCCGCCCCGCCGCCTTGCTCGCGCCGGAGCCGCCGCCACCGCCCTTTGCCCGCACCACCGCCGCCCTACATTGCCCGGCCGCCCGTTGGAGCAGCCCCGCCACGTCGGACTTCGCCGGAGGTAGAACCGTTCGTTTTTAAAAAAACCGGTTTGGTTTTTTCTAGAAACCCTAGTTTTTTTGGATAGATCGGTTCACCGGTTTTTCGCGGTTTAGTTACTTTGCGGACGTTCGTACGTACGTTCGTTTTAACAAACGGAGTTTACTCATTAGCAACAGACAATGAATGTTTGGTCGTTAGCCTGTTCGTCAGTTTTCTTTTTCTCGGATTTTCCACGATTATTTTCAATCGCGATTTCTGATCCGATTTTCGTTTTAGTTTATCTATTCGCTCGTTTGTCGGAATCGGGCGATTCAAGCACCTAGATCTTCGTCTCGAGACCCTCTTTCCGTTTAACCAACTTGAACAATCTTTTGTCTACTGTAAAATTTGACGTCAGTCCAGATTAGTAAACGGATCTTGTTTCTTTCATAGTTTGAGTTTCGTTGCTCCGTTTGATTTGATTCTTTTCACAAACCAGAGTTCTTAAGTTGAGCTTTCTGGTTAGATCCTCTTGTTTGAGTTTTACCCGTGTTTCTTTGCTTGATTGCTATGTATGCTATTGTTTGTTTGCGATAGAACACCCGGAGTGTGAAGCGTGCTACTACGAATCCCTAGGTTTTGCGGATCATCAGCAAGGCAAGTAACACTTTGATCATACCCCTTTATCACCCAATTTTTATGCATTAGTTCCAATCCTCAAACATTGCATGGTTAGGATGTGATTACCATGTGGGTTGGGAAGTAGTTGATGAGGTAGAACCTATTGCCCTGTTATATTCTAAACCTTGGGAGTTACTTCTACGTATTGCTTATATTGCTATGCTATGCTCGTAGACGTGGTTGGGTGAGTGAAATCCATGACAGATGTGAGATTGTTAATTAAGGGTTAAACTTAAGGTGGCAACTTGAATACACATCTAGGTGGATTGTTTGTTGGGCACCTAGTGAATCCAGTGTTGTTCTAGGGTATCCCGGAGTACCCGTGTGATAATCCTATGGTCCGCCACCCAGGCTCAAAGGGAACTGAGATATTTTCATGCTAGAAACTTCCGTGTGCAGCCACAAGCTATCATGGGCTCTAGCATAGTTGATTAAGTTGTGTGAAGCTTCTGAAGAGGTGGATCAGCAGGTAGTGGGATGTAGGTTGGTATGGTCTGCCCGGAGTAAGGAGTTAATGCTTCTGAAAGACTGTGTCTCGGTCATCCGTTTCTCAAACACCCTGTAGTGCGAGAAATCCAACGGAGGAGATCGGGTCTTGTGGGGAAAAGTGCGCAAACCTCTGCAGAGTGTATAAACTAATCATGGTTAGCCGTGTCCCCGGTTATGGACATCTTGAGTATCTAGTACTTGGAGTATCATAAGTATCTCATCACTCTAAACTAATATTGTTGGGTTGTTAATTACTTTAATTGGGATTCAGTTGGAGGAACCTTCTCAATGATGTTTCAATTACCATGATAGTTAAATAAAATATATTCCTTTGTTGTAGGAAAAAATTGGCTTTTTGCAAAAACTATAACCATAGAGCTTTCCACCAGCCAAATATGCATGTAGTGATAGCATTATTCTGTTCTTGCTCTACTGTGTTATCTTGCCAGCATATTCCATGTGCTGACCATTTTTGGGCTGCAACATATTATGTTGCAGACTTTCCAGACAAGGAGTAAGGTTCGTTAGGTCGTTGCCGTGCAGCTCAGCTATGCCGTTGGAGTTGATGGACTCACTTTATCTTCCAAGCCTTCCGCTGTTATCATATTAGATGGCCTTAAGCCATATTTATTGTAATAAGTTCTCTTTTGAGACATTCGAGGTAATAAGTGTGTGATTGCTACTCTGTTATAAATCCTCGAGTACTGTGTGTGTCAGCATTACCAATCCAGGGATGACACTAAAGCACAGAGACTTGGTCGTTTGAGGTCGGGTCGCTATGGCGATGAACTATAATATGCAAGGGATGACGAAAACGATTCTCGAGCTCTTCGCGATGCTAAGATCGGCGAAGGTAGAAATCAAGAAAGAGCATCAAGTGTTGATGGTTAATAAGACCACTAGTTTCAAGAAAAGGGGCAAAGGAAAAGAAAGGGAACTTCAAGAAAGAATGGCAAGCAAGTTGCCACTCCCGTGAAGAAACCCAAATCTTGACCTAAGCCTGAAACCGAGTGCTTCTACTGCAAAGGGAATGGTCACTGGAAGCGGAACTACCCCAATTACTTGGTGGATAAGAAGGATGGCAAAGTGAACAAAGGTATATTTGATATACATGTTATTGATGTGTACGTTACTAGTGTTCATAGTAACCCCAGGGTATTTGATACTGGTTTAGTTGCTAAGATTAGTAACTCAAAACAGGAATTGCAAAATGAGCAGAGACTAGTTAAGCGCGTGGTGACGATGTGTGTTGGAAGTGATTCCAAGGTTGATAAGATCACCATCGTACACTCCCTCTACCTTCAAGATTAGTGTTGGAACAAAATAAATGTTATTTGGTGTTTGTGTTGAGCATGAATATGATTGGATCATGATTATTGCGATACAGGTATTCATTTAAGTCAAAGAATACATGTTGTTCTGTTTACATGAATAAAACCTTCTATGGTGATACACCCAATGTAAATGATTTATTGAATCTCGGTCGTAGTGATACACACATTCATAATATTGATGCCAAAAGATGCAAAGTTGATAATGGTAGTGCAACATATTTGTGGCACTCCCGTTTAGGTCATTGATGATCCACAAGTATAGGGGATCAATTGTAGCTCTTTTCGATAAGAGTGTTGAACCCAACAAGGAGCAGAAGGAAATGACAAGTAGTTTCCGGTAAGGTATTGTCTGCAAGTGCTGAAATTGTAAGTAGCGAGTAGTTTGATAGCAAGATAATTTGTAACGAGCAAGTAACGATAATGGTAACAAAAGTGCAGCAAGGTAGCCCAATCCTTTTGAGGCAAAGGATAGGCCAAAATGGTCTGTTATGATAAGCAATGCGTTCTTGAGGGTACACGGGAATTTCATCTAGTCACTTTCATCATGTTGGTTCGATTTGTGTTCGCTACTTTGATAATTTGATATGTGGGTGGACCGGTGCTTAGGTGCTGTTCTTACTTGAACAAACCTCCTACTTATGATTAACCCTCCCGCAAGCATCCGCAACTACGAGAAAAGTATTAGGAATAAATTCTAACCATAGCATTAAACTTTTGGATCTAATCGGTCCCTTACGAAATAGCGCACAAACTGGGGTTTAAGCTTCTGTCACTCTCGCAACCCACCATCTAATTGCTACTACACAATGCATTCCCTTAGGCCCAAATATGGTGAAGTGTCATGTAGTCGACGTTCACATGACACCACTAAGGGAATAACAACACACATACTATCAAAATATCGAACACATATCAAGTCCACATAATTACTTGCGACATGATTTCTCTCATGACCTCAAGAACAAAAGTAACTACTCACAAATAATAATCGTCCTCAAGATCAGAGGGGTATTAAATAGCATAATGGATCTAAACATATAATCTTCCACCAAATAAACCATATAGTAATCAACTACAAGATGTAATCAACACTACTAGTCACCCACAAGTACCAATCTATAGTTCCGGTAACAAGATTGAACACAAGCGGTGAACTAGGGTTTGAGAGGAGATGGTGTCGTTTAACATGTTGATGGAGATTTCCCTCCCCAAGATGGGAGAGTTGTTGGTGATGATGATGACAATGATTTCCCCCTCCGGGAGGGAAGTTCCCCCGGCGGAATCGCTCCGCCGGAGGGCAAAAGTGCTCCTACCCAAGTTCTGCCTCGAGGCGGCGGTGTTTCATCCCGAAAGTCCTCCCTTTATTTTTTTCTAGGTCAAAACCACTTATATACCAAAAGATGGGCACCGGAGGTGGCCCGAGGGGGCCACAACCCACCAGGGCGCGCCTGGGGGGCCTGACGCGCCCAGGTGGGTTGTGCCCATCTGGTGGCCCCCCTCCGGTGTTTATTGGTTCCAGTATTTATCAAATAATACATAAAAAATCTCCGTAAAGTTTCAGCTCATATAGGGTTGTGTAGAATAGGTGGCCTGACGTAACTTTTCTAGGTCCAGATTTCAGCTGCGGAATTCTCCCTCTTGGTGTGTTCATTGCAATTTATTAGAGAAAAGGCATTATAATTACTCCAAAAAGCATTATTATGAATAAAAGCATTATAAATAACAGTAAGAAAACATGATGCAAAATGGACGTATCAACTCCCCCAAGCTTAGACCTCGCTTGTCCTCAAGCGAAAACCGAAATCGAAAAACATGTCCACATGCTTTCAGAGAGAGGTGTCAATAAAAACAAAATACGGACATAGAAGCATCATGTTTATTATTATAACAGCATCCAATGTTGAGGATATCGCTTATTTTTATCGCCTCGGTCAGCTAGGGATTAGAGATTAATCGAAAATCAGCCGATTAATCGATTTTATCGGTCGACTATTAATCAGATATTTTTTTGCAAATCTCAGGTTGCCAACACTAACATACGCTATATTCAACACCAAAACAATATTTGACAGAAGTGTTACCTTGATTTCTAGCCTTTGAATCCTCGTATAATGGCAAACAAAATAGGACAATAGTACATATTCCGTAACAAGGTCCACAAAACATAAATAAGCATAGTTTTTGCAAACATCGTGCTATGAATAGGTCTGATTTATCGGTAGATTCCTGATAAATCGCTTGTCATAACGATAAATTGGTCCAAAAGATAAACGACAAAGATAAGGCATAATCTTATCGATCACCCCCCGATTAACAATAAATCGTAAGATTTCTTGAACAGTGACAGCAACAAAATTAAACATAGGACTTTTATCATAGAACTTTTATCATATACTTCTCATGAATAAGTAATAGTTCATCACAGAATCGAAGTATAAAGCAAAAACTCCATTAGAAACCAACAAACTATGTTCTTAGTCAACTTTGCAACTACAATTCATCATCTTTTCAGGAAGGGTCACGTGTCGGAGCCTTTAGGCAAGTCCACATACTCAACCATCATATAGTATTCTATGATTGCTAACACTCACCTCGTACCCATGAGCAAAACGTTTCAACCGAGCACATAGAAAGATAGGGGCTTATAGTTTCGCCTCCCAACATGCTCACCTCAAGGGTGATCTCAACAATAATATGTGCCTAGATCTTTCCTCACCACATGATGCTTTCCAAAATAAAAAAATAAAAGGAACAGAGGGAAAACTTTGACTCTTTGCATAAAAGTAAAAGATAGGCCCTTCACAGAGGGAAGCAGAGGTTGCCATGCGCTTATTTGTTTGTATGCTCAATCCCTTACTGCAAGAGAACGTCACGTTGTATTGCCCCTTAAGATGACAACCTTTATTATGCAGTCTGTCGCTTTTATTCTTTGTCATCCAAGTTTGTAGAACGCTCAATTTTCTCTTACACTAAATGATCTCACACTTCTAGAAGCAATTTTTATTGCCTTTTTGCACCGATGAAAAATTACTTGAGGGATCTTGCTCAATCCCTAGGTAGGTATGGTGGACACTTGAAAAAGATTTGGGTTTAAGGGTTTTTGGATGCACAAGTAGTATCTCTACTTAGTACAGAATTTTTGGCTAGCAAAGATAGGGGGCAAGCATCACATGTTAAAGGATCTATGGCAATATGACTTCTATGTTAATATAAACAAACATAAACTATTAAGCTGTCTTCCTTGTCCAACGTCAATAATTTTGGCATATAATATTTTGCTGAGGGCTCACAATCAAAAAAGATTTCTAGGATAGTATTCTATATGTGAATCTTCTCTTCCCTTATTAATTCTTTCATGAGTTGCATCATTGACTAATGCTATGTTTGTCAATCTCTAATAAACTTTTCTACGTATACTTTTCCTTATGTGATGCTATCACCTACCATAGGATTAGTATATAATCTTTTCATTATTTATTTCCTTTCTCTTTTCCTTTCTTTCTTATTTCTCTTCTTTATTTGCAACATGAAAGTAAAGAAAGCAAAAACTCAAACTAACTTTATTGTATAACTTGCACATGATTACAAGGATAGATCACTAAGCAAACTCTTAAAGAAAAAGGATCGAACTAAACTTTTATCCATCTAAAGAAAAAGGATCGAACTAAAATAAGTAAAAGAAAAAGGGTAGTGGGATGATACGATATCGGGGCACCTCCCCCAAGCTTGGCGGAAGCCAAGGAGAGTGCCCATACTCGATACTCAATTCTCCTTTGGCTGTGAAGAAGGTGATGGTGGTGATGAAGCGATCCTATCCTTAAGGATTAGAAGGTTCTCCCATCGACGGATGACGCTCCTGAGGTGGGTGATGTGCTCTTGATGCAAAATATTTTCGCGAGTGAGATTCTTATTTTGTATGCGAACTATTTCAATGATGCGAAAGGCTTCAATCTCAGCAGGAGTAAGATGAGTATGATAAGGTTTAAGGATATCTTCCTCCTCCTCGTCAGCTGACAGTGCTTATTCGAAGACCGGAGGCTGGTCTACGGTAACCTCCTTGCTCTCATCTCCTCCGATAGCTCCCGCGGGCTCTTCTCTCTTCAGCTCGACCTTCATCAACCAAGCATCCTCTTCCAAGTGGTTGGAGGAAGAAGAAGACATGATGGCTGGCTCAACAGATCTGACAGAAAACAACAAGAAAAGAGAACAAAGGATTTCTCCGCGATACGGTGATCAACAGGTTCGGGAAATATATATATATATAGATTTTTTATCTTGCAGGACAAGTACATGGTAGAAAAACAGAGTATGGAAGGTGTCCCAGGGGACACTTCCTGGAAGTTTCTTTATTTCGGAAATTTTAAAATATTCCAAAACTGATAACAAATATTTTTGTGGATTTTTTGGAGGCCGTTTAATTACCGTATCACGTACCTCTTTATTTTCACGATTCTAGAGTGTTCCGGAAGGACTCTTTTATGTGTTCTTCCGGTGTCAAAGTTTGGATAATATTACTTTCAACATTAATAGGCGTACCTGAGATATAATGCTTTATTCGTTGCCCATTGACAACCTTCGGGTTAGTACCTTCGGAGTTATTTATTTTGATGGCTCCAGACCGGTAAACCTCCTCGATGACATATGGGCCTTCCCATTTCGAGAGGAGCTTTCCTGCAAGAATCTAAAGCAAGAGTTGTATAAAAGAACATATTCTCCAACTTCAAAGTCACGCTTTTGGATTCTTTTGTCATGCCATCTTTTAACTTTTTCTTTGAATAACTTTGCATTTTCATGAGCTTGGGTTCTTCATTCATCTAAGGAGCTTATATCAAATAACCTCTTTTCACCAGCAAGTTTGAAATCATAGTTGAGTTCTTTAACTGCCCCATATGCTTTATGTTCTAACTCAAGGGGCAAATGACAAGCTTTTCCATAAACCATTTTATAAGGAGACATACCCATAGGATTTTTATAAGTTGTTCTATAATCTCAAAGTGCATCATCTAATTTCTTAGACCAATTCTTCCTGGACCTATTAACAGTCTTTTGCAAAATTAATTTTATTTCTCTATTGCTAAGTTCAACTTGACCACTAGACTGTGGATTATAGGGTGACACAATTCTATGGTTAACATCATACTTAGCAAGCATCTTATGGAAAGCACCATGAATAAAGTGTGAACCACCATCAGTCATTAAATATCTAGGGACTCCAAACCTTAGGGAAATAACTTCCTTAAGCATTTTAATAGAGGTGTTGTGATCATCACTACTAGTTGAAATAGCTTCTACCCATTTAGTAACATAATCAACAACAACCAAAATATGTGTATACCCATTAGAGGAAGGAAAAGGTATCATGTAATCAAATCCCCAAACATCAAATGGTTCAACAGCAAGAGAATAATTCATAGGCATTTCTTGACGCTTACCGATATTACCTATTCTTTGACATTCATCACAAGAAGAGACAAACTTACGGGCATCCTTGAAGAGAGTAGGCCAATTAAATCCAGATTGCAATACCTTGTGAGCAGTTCTATCTCCAGCTTGATGCCCTCCATAAGCCTGGGAGTGACATTTCCGTAGGATTTGTCCCTGTTCATGCTCAGTTACACAATGTCTAATAATACCATCCACTCCTTCTTTATAAAGATGTGGGTCATCCCAAAAGTAATGTCTTAAATCATAGAAGAATTTTTTCTTTTGCTGGTATGTAAAGCTAGGTGGTAAATATTTAGCAACAATGTAATTAGCATAGTCAGCATAGCAAGGAGTACTATTAGCAACATTTATTGCAACCAACTGCTCATCAGGAAAACTATCATCAATAGGTAGTGGGTCATCAAGCACATTTTCAAGCCTAGACAAATTATTAGCTATGGGGTTCTCAGATCCTTTTCTATCAATGATATGTAAATCAAATTCTTATAACAAGAGAACCCAACGAATATGTCTTGGTTTAGCATCTTTCTTTTCCATAAGATATTTAATAGCAGCATGGTCTGTGTGAACAGTTACTTTGGAATCAACAATATAAGGTCTAAATTTATCACAAGCAAACACGACTGCTAAGAATTCTTTTTCACTAGTAGCATAATTTCTTTGAGCAATGTCTAGAGTTTTACTAGCATAATGAAAAATATTAAGTTTCTTATCAACTCTTTGTCCTAGAACAGCACCAACAACATAATCACTAGCATCACACATAATTTCAAAAGGCAAGTTCCAATCAGGTGGTTGAACAATAGGTGCAGATATTAAAGCTTTCTTGAGTGTTTAAAATGCTTCAAGACAATCATCATCAAAAACAAAAGGAACATCCTTTTGCAAAAGATTAGTAAGAGGCCTAGAAATTTTAGAAAAGTCTTTGATAAATCTCCTATATAAACCAGCATGGCCAAGGAAACTACGAATACCTTTGATGTCCTTAGGACATGGCATTTTCTCAATTGCATCAACCTTAGCTTGGTCCACTTCAATACCTCTTTCAGAAATTTTATGACCCAAGACAATACCTTCATTAACCATAAAGTGGCACTTCTCCCAATTCAAAACAAGATTTGTTTGTTCACATCTCTGCAAAACTCGCTCAACATTGCTTAAGCAATCATCAAAATACTTCCCATAAATAGAAAAGTCATCCATGAAAACCTCAACAATCTTTTCACAAAAGTCAGAGAATATAGCAGTCATACATCTTTGAAAGTTAGCAGGTGCATTACATAAACCAAAAGGCATACGTCTATAAGCATAAGTTCCAAAGGGACAAGTAAAAGTAGTCTTTTCTTGACCAGGTTGAGAAACATGTATTTGTGAAAAGCCAGAGTATCCATCTAGGAAGCAAAAGTATGTGTGCTTTGATAATCTCTCAAGCATTTGATCAATAAAAGGCAAAGGGTAATGATATTTTCTAGTTGCTTTGTTTGATTTTCTATAGTCAATTACCATTCTATAGCCTGTAACAATTCTTTGTGGAATAAGTTCATTTTTATCATTAGGAACAACAGTGATACCTCCTTTCTTAGGGACACAAAGAACACGACTTACCTATCTACTATCAGAGAGAGAGGGAAGGAAAGGGGGGGTCGGCCCCCCACCCAATTCGGATTGGGCTTGGGGGGCCGGGGGCTCCCTCCACCTGGCCACCTCCTCCTCTCTTGTGACACCCTCGATTCAATCGTACACTAATCATACACGCAAATGTGTACGATCAAGATCAAGGACTCACGGGAAGATATCACAACACAACTCTAGACACAAATTAAAATAATACAAGCTTTATATTACAAGCCAGGGGCCTCGAGGGCTCGAATACATAAGCTCGAATACACAAGAGTCAGCGGAAGCAACAATATCTGAGTACAGACATAAGTTAAACAAGTTTGCCTTAAGAAGGCTAGCACAAAATCAACAACGATCGAAAAGGCAAGGCCTCCTGCCTGGGAGCCTCCTAACTACTCCTAGTCGTTTCCGGTCTTCACGTAGTAGTACGCATCCTCCGGGTAGTAGTAGTCATCAGTGGCGTCGTCTGGCTCCTGGGATCCGTCATCTGGTCGCAACAATCGGGTATGGGGGAAAAGAAGTAGCAAAGCAACCGTGAGTACTCATCCAAAGTACTCGCAAGACTTACATCAGATCTAAACTAAGTATGCATCTGTATCAAAGGAATGGGTTGTATCTGTGGACTAAACTGCAGAATGTCAGAAGGGAAGGGGAAAGCCTAGCCTATCGAAGACTAGCATCTTCTAGAAACCACCATCTTGCAGCAACAGGAGGGAGTAGAGTAGCATAAAGTAAAGTAATAGAAGTGTTATCAACCTCGGCCAGAGATCCTTTCTCGACTCCCTGCGAGAAAGCAATCCTGGAGCCATACTATCCAAGTGTCATCACAATCCACTTCTCATCACCATCCAGTTCTCATCACAAGTATCCGGTTCTAGTTGTATCGATCGGGATACAACTCCAAGTGTCCGTTACCGTAGGACAGGCTATCGATAGATGTTTTCTTCCCTGCAGGGGTGCACCAACTTACCCACCACGCTCGATTAACTCCGACCGGACACACTTTCCTGGGTCATGCCCGGCCTCGGCCAAACAATACGCCGCAACCCGACCTAGGCTTAATAGAGAGGTCAGCACGCCGGACTAAACCTATGCCCCCAGGGGTCATGGGCCATCTCCCCGGGAACTCCTGCACGTTGCGTACGCGGCTGGTGAGCAGACCTAGCAACCTCCTTCAAAAAGGCAGGTGCTTACCAGTCCAACCCGGCGCGCGCCGCTCATTCGCTGACGTCTATTAAGCTTCGGCTGATGTATACGATGCAGAACGCCCATACTATGCCCACGTGATGGTTAGTGCTATCAGGCCAGAGGCCCCTTGGATCAAATATCCAAATCGTAGTGGATTAGGAGCACACGGTAACGAGCAGAGACTCACGATCGATGTGACCCCGTCGCCCCGTCTCGAGTACTTGCAGCAAGGGCTAAGAATGCTCGGCCATGCCTCGTAAGTATCTCGCGGGCACCTTCCAGGTCAACCCGACTCCACATCACTCACTAATAAGCTTGCGCGGGTACCCCTCAGGGCCGACCCGTCTTTAGTAACATGGCTCAGTGCAAAGTCATAGTAACCATAGTAACTGTGTGTTTAACACCAAGGGGAAAACCCGAGGAATCACCCCCGGTGAATCCCACTTGATGTTATCATCAAGTGAACGTAAGAGGATCCACCCTTGTGGTTCACATTTGATGGGTTGCACGACAGAGCCGTAACAGAAGTGGTTAAGGAGGAAATCACCCTGGATGACCTCGACCGTATAGCTACACTACAGAGATCTCATCAGGAGTGAGGTAAGAGGTTCCACCCTCGGCACTCGATGGTAACTCTGCAGAGTCATACAACTAGGGGGGTGATGTGTGGTGTCGGGGCCTGGACGTCGATCACGTTGATCGAGTCATTGAACATAAAGCGAGGCAACTAGGACAAGGTGGGGGTCACTAATGGATCACTAACCAACCTATACTAAGTAGTTTAGAATAAGCAGGTAAGGTATGAAAGCAGGTAACAACAACAGGCTATGCATCAGAGTAGGATCATGCAGAAAGCAGTAGCAGTTCTAATGCAAGCATGAGAGGAAAAGAAATGGGCGATATCGGAATGCTCAAGGGGGGTTTGCTTGCCAATTTTCTCTGGCAAGGAGGGGTCGTCGTCGACGTAGTCGATCACATGGGCAACATCGGTCTCGGGGTCTACCGGAGAGAAGAGGGGGAAGAAACAGTAAATACAGAGCAAACAATGCATCACAAGGCATAACATGATGACAGGCAGAGCTAGGGTTGCCCTAACGTAGTACTACATGTTACAGGCGGAGGGGATAAACATCTGAGCATGAATTCCCGGCGTTAGGTGGATTCTGGACAGAAGAAAGAGAGGGGACGGTTCCATGTTCAGCATGCTAGGGGCATGTGATAGGTGAATGGACCACGCATTTGGATTCGTTGGATTTTTCTGAGCAACTTTCATATAGAAAACATTTTCATCTGAGCTATGGTTTAATTTCTATGAATTTCTAACGATTTTCCTATTTTCTGGATTTATTTTATTTATAGAAAATGATATATGACGTCAGCATGATGTCATAGTGACATCAGCAGGTCAACAGACGGCTGACCAGGTCAAACCTGACATGTGGGTCCAGTGGGTCCCACATGTTAGCGTCTGTGGCACTAAAAGTGGATTAAATTGACTAACATAACTAGTTAGGGGTGTGGGACCCATTAGTCAGTGACTGATTAGTGATTAAAACTAATTAAAAGATTAATTAACATTTTATTTATTTATAAAACCTGTTAATTAGCGTGGGGCCCACGTGTCAGTGGGCAGAGTGCCTAGTCAGCAGTTGACCCAGTCAACTGGGACCTGCGAGGCCCAGCGGCAGTGTCACAGGGGACCCACTTGCCAGGCCACGTCGGCGACAACCGGAGACTCGACGCCGGCGACCAAACTGCGGCGGCGCGGCCTCGGATGTGGTCGGAAAAATGTGCTCCAGCCACCACTTTGCGCGCACTTGGGCACGTTCTAAAGAGAATACCAAACCGCGTCGAACTGTGGCGGTCTCGCGGCCAGGGAGGCTCTACGGCGACGACGACGAGCACGTCGGTGGCGGAGCTCGCGGGTGCGCTACGGCGAGGCGGCTGCGGTGCGAATTTTGCACGCACGTTTGGGCTCATTCGAACGCGGGAACATCACCGCGTCGTTCTAACCCAACGGCGCCGGCTATGGTGGTCGAAAGCGACGGCAGCGACGAGCTTGGGCGGCGGACAGAAAAATGGCGCAATGGCGAGCTAGCTACCGCGGTGCACAAGGCGCAAGGAGAGGAAAGGAGGGAGGGAGGAGCTCACCGCGCGGCACACGGAGGCCGGTGAGAGGCTTAGTAGCAGCAGCAGGCGTCGCCGGAAATGAAGAAGAACGACGGCACCCGGAGATGGGGACGAAGGGGATCCGGTGCTGCCGCGCCTCCGAGCTCCAGCTGAGGCCACCGGTCGAAGGAGTCGACCCCCGCGGAGCTCACCAACAGGGTCAGCGGGCGCGGGGCCGCGGGTGGCCGCGACAACGACGGAGGACGGCGCGACCGCGCTCGGGCGTGGATGGGGAACCGGGGGAGAGGCAGCGAGCGAGGGCACTGGTGGGGAGAGGGAGAGGCAGAGAGAGAGGGGGCAAGTGGGAGAGATGGGTGGAGGCCGAGGCGTCGGGGCGGCCTTATCCTCCCCCTCGTCGTCTACGGCGAGGTGGTCGGGCGGCGACGAGCCCCTATAGCGATGCGGTCGCAGGAACAGGGGAGGCGACTGTGGTGGGGGGGAGTTGGGCTGGCCTACTGGGATGGGCCGAAGCCCAAGGGGAGGCCAGGGGCTTTCTCTCTCTCCCTTGCGCTTTCCTTTTTCTTTTTCCTTTTTTATTTACAGCAGCTTTTGCATTTTCCCTTTAGCCAAAAACGACCTTGCAAAATTATGCCACTGGCCAAAACAAATTCCTAGAATTATTGTGCACTCCACAAAAGGTTGGGAGGCTTTTGGAATATTTGCCAATTTTATAAATTAAAAAGGGCATTTAATTTATTGCTTAGGTCACTGTTTTAAGTAGTTTAGGCCACTTAAACCTTTTGCAAAAATGTTGGTTCACCACCAATATTAGTTGTGGAATATTTGGCACATGATGAACATTTTAGTTTTCATGTTTGAGCAGTTTTAATTTCACTCATAATTTGAAAATGAATTCAACTGGAATTTGAAAGAGAGAGGAGACAATGATGATCAAACACTTATTTAGCAAAATGATTAACTTAACCCCAGGGGTTACTGTAGCATCATTACACCGGCGTGTTACATCTCTCCCACTAAGGCCCAATAAGGCCCATTGACTCTTCGGGGGGTTCAGGTAACCCCTGGTACTCCGGTAAATGCCCGAACTCATTCGGAATCATTCCGATGTCCAAACATAGCCTTCCAATATATCGATATTTATGTCTCGACCATTTCGAGACACCTCGTCATGTCCGTGATCACATCCGGGACTCCGAACTACCTTCGGTACATCAAAACACATAAACTCATAATACCGATCGTCATCGAACGTTAAGCGTGCAGACCCTACGGGTTCGAGAACTATGTAGACATGATCGAGACTCACTTCCGGTCAATAACCAATAGTGGAACCTGGATGCTCATATTGGTTCCTAAATATTCTACGAAGATCTTTATCGGTCAAACCGCATAACAACATATGTTGTTCCCTTTGTCATCGGTATGCTACTTGCCCAAGATTCGATCGTCGGTATCTCAATACCTAGTTCAATCTCATTACTGGCAAGTCTCTTTACTCATTCCGTAATGCATCATCCCACAACTAACTCATTGGTCACATTGCTTGCAAGGCTTATAGTGATGTGCATTACCGAGAGGGCCCAGAGATACCTTTTCGACAATCGGAGTGACAAATCCTAATCTCGATCTATGCCAACTCAACAAACACCATCAGAGACACCTATAGAGCATCTTTACAATCACCCAGTTATGTTGTGACGTTTGATAGCACACTAAGTGTTCCTCCGGTATTCGGGAGTTGCATAATCTCATAGTCATGGGAACATGTATAAGTTATGAAGAAAGCAATAGCAATAAACTAAATGATCATAGTGCTAAGCTAGCGGATGGGTCAAGTCAATCACATCATTCTCTAATGATGTGTTCCCGTTCATCAAATGGCAACTCTTGTCAATGGCTAGGAAACTTAACCATCTTTGATTATCGAGCTAGTCAAGTAGAGGCATACTAGTGACACTCTGTTTGTCTATGTATTCACACATGTACTAAGTTTACGGTTAATACAATTCTAGCATGAATAATAAACATTTATCATGATATAAGGAAACATAGATAAGAACTTTATTATTGCCTCTAGGGCATATTTCCTTCAGTCCCCCACTTGCACTAGAGTCAATAATTTAGATTACACAGTAATGATAATAACACCCATGGAGTCTTGGTGCTGATCATGTTTTGCTCGTGAGAGAGGCTTAGTCAACGGGCCTGCAACATTCAGATCAGTATGTATCTTGCAAATTTCTATGTCTCCCTCCTTGACTTGATCGCGGATGGAATTGAAGCGTCTCTTGATGTGTTTGGTTCTCTTGTGAAATCTGGATTCCTTTGCCAGGTCAATTGCACCGGTATTGTCACAAAAGATTTTCATTAGACCCGATGCACTAGGTATGACACCTAGATCGGATATGAACTCCTTCATCCAGACTCCTTCATTTGCTGCTTCCGAAGCAGCTATGTACTCTGCTTCACATGTAGATCCCGCCACGATGCTCTACTTGGAACTGCACCAACTGACAGCTCCACCATTCAATAAAAACACGTATCCAGTTTGTGACTTAGAGTCATCCAGATCAGTGTCAAAGCTTGCATCGACATAACCATTTACGACGAGCTCTTTGTCACCTCCATAAACGAGAAGCACATCCTTGGTCCTTTTCAGGTATTTCAGGATGTTCTTGACCGCTGTCCAGTGATCCACTCCTGGATTACTTTGGTACCTCCCTACTAAACTAATAGCAAGGCACACATCAGGTCTGGTATACAACATTGCATACATGATAGAACCTATGGCTGAAGCATAGGGAATGCCTTTCATTTTCTCTCTATCTTCCGCAGTGGTCGGGCATTGAGTCTGACTCAACCTCACACCTTGTAACACAGGCAAGAAACCTTTCTTTGCTTGATCCATTTTGAACTTCTTCAAAACTTTATCAAGGTATGTGCTTTGTGAAAGTCCAATTAAGCGTCTTGATCTATCTGTATAGATTTTGATGCCTAATATATAACCACCTTCAGCGAGGTCTTTCATTGAAAAATTCTTATTCAAGTATCCTTTTATGCTATTCGGAAATTCAATATCATTTCCGATCAACAATATGTCATCCACATATAATATCAGAAATGCTACAGAGCTCCCACTCACTTTCTTGTAAATACAGGCTTATCCAAAAGTCTGTATAAAACCATATGCTTTGATCACACTATCAAAGCGTATATTCCAACTCCGAGAAGCTTGCACCAGTCCATAAATGGATTGCTGGAGCTTGCTGTCGGATTTCGGGTTCCGGCAGACCCTTAAGGTTCGAACTCTGGGGTGCACGCGGAGATTACGCCTTCTACCTCTCCGTCTCACAAAGATCTAGACTACTGAAAGAACTGCATAAGAGACACAAGGTTTATACTAGTTCCGGCCACCGTTGCGGTGTAATACCCTACTCCAGTGTGTGGTGGGTGGATTACCTCTTGGGGCTGATGATGATGAACAATACAAGGAAGAACAGCCTCGCGAGGGTCTGCTCTTGGCTGGGGCGATGAACTGTTAGGAGGAGTTCAGTCGCCCTTTTCTTCTTCTTCTCTCTCTCTCACTCCCACTCACTGCCTGCTGCCCACTGCCTATGTGGGTGGCTGGTCCTATTTATAGAGGCCCTAGTCCTCTTCCCAAATATCGAGCGGGAAGGGAGCCAACAATGGTGGGCTAATTCGAAGGGGGACAGCAAGTATCAGCTATCCTGACAAAAGTAGTCTTCGCCTACGCAAAGCTCTAGTGATGACACCGTCTTGGGCTCCATGGTGACCTCCGTCTCGTAGTCCTCCTGGTCTTGGTCTCGTTGCACCGAAATGGCAACCTTTGCCTGATGCCTCAGTACTCCGCGGCTGCGCTTGCTCCCTTTGCACCAAAGAGGAAAGGAGGATGCTGCGCAGGCTGGCACCCGCCTGGCACCTTTGATCGTCATGGCTTGCGTCACGGGCACCTCGCGAGGTACCCCGCCTTGATTTCTCTGCCTCCTCATGAGCCAGCCTGACGAGGCCGCGCCTGAGGAAGCTCCGCGTCGTCCGCCCCACGAGGCCTGGCCCCTCGCGAGGGTCTTGAGTCTTGTGTTGACGAAGATGAGTCGTGCTGGGCCCCCTTTGAGCCACGCCACAGGCCGCAGGCAGGCAAGTCTGGGGACCCTCGTTCCCAGAACGCCGACAGTAGCCCCCGGGAAGGCGCGCCCGGACTTGGCCGTGCTGAGAGGCGAAAGGGCAAGGGCGAAGCGCCGCGGGCCCGAACAGCCTGCGGCCTTGGGCGCCGCGTGGCAGTTGATTGGACGTGGGCGGCACTGTTGTTGGGGAACGTAGTAATTTCGAAAATTTTCCTACGCACACGCAAGATCATGGTGATGCATAGCAACGAGGGGGAGAGTATTGTCTACGTACCAACGCAAACCGACTGCGGAAGCGATCTCACAACGTAGAGGAAGTAGTCGTACGTCTTCTTCCCGATCCGACCGATCCAAGCACCGTTACTCCGGCACCTCCGAGTTCTTAGCACACGTTCAGCTCGATGACGATCCTCGGGCTCCGATCCAGCAAAGCGTCGAGGAAGAGTTCCGTCAGCACAACGGCGTGGTGACGATCTTGATGTACTACCGACGCAGGGCTTCGCCTAAGCTCTACAACGATATGACCGAGGTGGAATTTGATGGCAGGGGGCACCGCACACGGCTAAGGAACGATCAACAATGATCAACTTGTGTGTCTATGGGGTGCCCCCTGCCCCTGTATATAAAGGATGGAGGAGGAGGAGGCCGGCCAAGGCATAGGGTGCGGCCAGGATGGGAGTCCTACTATGACTCCAAGTCCTAGTAGGAGTCCACCAAAAGGGGAGGAAGGGAGAAGGAATAGGAGGAGAAGGAGAGGTGGCCGGCCCCCTTTTCCCTAGTCCAATTCGGACCAAAGGGGAGGGGGGGCGCAGCAGCCTTTTCCTCTTCCCACTAAAGCCCATCAAGGCACATTACTCTTCCCCGTATTCCCGTAATTCCCCGGTACCTCCGAAAATACCCGAATCACTCGGAACCTTTCCGATGTCCGAATATAGTCGTCCAATATATCGATCTTTACGTCTCGACCATTTCGAGACTCCTCGTCATGTCCCCGATCTCATCCGGGACTCCGAACTCCTTCGGTACATCAAAACTCATAAACTCATAATATAACTGTCATCGAAACCTTAAGCGTGCGGACCCTACGGTTCGAGAACAATGTAGACATGACCGAGACACGTCTCCGGTCAATAACCAATAGCGGGACCTGGATGCCCATATTGGCTCCTACATATTCTACGAAGATCTTTATCGGTCAGACCGCATAACAACATACGTTGTTCCCTTTGTCATCGGTATGTTACTTGCCCGAGATTCGATCGTCGGTATCCAATACCTAGTTCAATCTCGTTACTGGCAAGTCTCTTTACTCGTTCCGTAATACATCATCTCATAACTAACATCTTAGTTATTATGCTTGCAAGGCTTATGTGATGTGTATTACCGAGAGGGCCCAGAGATACCTCTCCGACAATCGGAGTGACAAACCCTAATCTCGAAATACGCCAACCCAACATCTACCATTGGAGACACCTATAGTACTCCTTTATAATCACCCAGTTACGTTGTGACGTTTGGTAGTACCCAAAGTGTTCCTCTGGTAAACGGGAGTTGCATAATCTCATAGTTATAGGAACATGTATAAGTCATGAAGAAAAGCAATAGCAACATACTAAACGATCGGGTGCTAAGCTAATGGAATGGGTCATGTCAATCAGATCATTCAACTAATGATGTGACCTCGTTAATCAAATAACAACTCTTTGTTCATGGTTAGGAAACATAACCATCTTTGATTAACGAGCTAGTCTAGTAGAGGCATACTAGTGACACTCTGTTTGTCTATGTATTCACACATGTATTATGTTTCCGGTTAATACAATTCTAGCATGAATAATAAACATTTATCATGATATAAGGAAATAAATAATAACTTTATTATTTCCTCTAGGGCATATTTCCTTCAGTCTCCCACTTGCACTAGAGTCAATAATCTAGTTTCACATCGCTATGTGATTTAGCAGCAATAGTTCACATCACCATGTGATTAACACCCATAGTTCACATCGTTATGTGACCAACACTCAAAGGGTTTACTAGAGTCAGTAATCTAGTTCACATCTCTATGTGATTAATACCCAAAGAGTACTAAGGTGTGATCATGTTTTGCTTGTGAGATAATTTTAGTCAACGGGTCTGTCACATTCAGATCCGTAAGTATTTTGCAAAATTCTTTGTCTATAATGCTCTGCACGGAGCTACTCTAGCTAATTGCTCCCACTTTCAATATGTATCTAGACCGAGACTTAGAGTCATCTAGATTAGTGTCAAAACTTGCATCGGCGTAACCCTTTACGACGAACCTTTTTATCACGTCCATAATCGAGAAACATATCCTTATTTCACTAAGGATAATTCTGACCGCTGTCCAGTGATCTACTCCTAGATCACTATTGTACTTCCTTGCCAAATCAGTGCAGGGTATACAATAGATTTGGTATACAGCATGACATACTTTATAGAACCTATGGCCAAGGCATAGGGAATGACTTTCATTCTCTTTCTATCTTCTGCCGTGGTCGGGCTTTGAGTCTTACTCAACTTCACACCTTATAATACAGGCAAGAACTCTTTCTTTGACAGCTCCATTTTGAACTACTTCAAAATCTTTGTCAAGGTATGTACTCATTGAAAGAACTTATCAAGCGTCTTGATCTATCTCTATAGATCTTGAAGCTCAATATGTAAGCAGCTTCACCGAAGTCTTTCTTTGAAAAACTCCTTTCAAACACTCCTTTATGCTTTACAGAATAATTCTACATTATTTCCGATCAACAATATGTCATTCACATATACTTATCAGAAATGCTGTAGTGCTCCCACTCACTTTCTTGTAAATACAGGCTTCACCGCAAGTTTGTATAAAACTATATGCTTTGATCAACTTATCAAAGCGTATATTCCAACTCCGAGATGCTTGCACGAGTCCACAGATGGATCGCTGGTGCTTGCACATTTTGTTAGCACCTTTTGGATTGACAAAACCTTCTAGTTGCATCACATACAACTCTTCTTTAATAAATCTATTAAGGAATGCAGTTTTGTTTATCCATTTGCCAGATTTCATAAAATGCGGCAATTGCTAACATGATTCGGACAGACTTAAGCATAGATACGAGTGAGAAAAACTCATCGTAGTCAACACCTTGAACTTGTCGAAAACTTTTGCGACAATTCTAGCTTTGTAGATAGTAACACTACTATCAGCATCCGTCTTCCTCTTGAAGATCCATTTATTTTCTATGGCTTGCCGATCATCGGGCAAATCCATCAAAGTCCATACTTTGTTCTCATACATGGATCATATCTCAGATTTCATGGCCTCAAACCATTTCGCGGAATCTAGGCTCATCATCGCTTCCTCATAGTTCGTAGGTTCATCATGATCTAGTAGCATGACTTCCAGAGAAGGATTACCGTACCACTCTGGCGTGGATCTTACTCTGGTTTACCTACAAGGTTCGGTAGTAACTTGATCTGAAGTTACATGATCATCATCATTAGCTTCCTCACTAATTGGTGTAGGTGTCACAGAAACAGTTTTCTGTGATGTACTACTTTCCAATAAGGGAGCAGGTACAGTTACCTCGTCAAGTCCTACTTTCCTCCCACTCACTTCTTTCGAGAGAAACTCCTTCTCCAGAAAGTTTCCGAATTTTAGCAACAAAAGTCTTGCCTTCGGATCTGTGATAGAAGGTGTATCCAATAGTTTCCTTTGGATATCCTATGAAGACGCACTTCTCCGATTTGAGTTTGAGCTTATCAGGATGAAACTTTTTCATATAAGCATCGCAACCCCAAATTTTAAGAAACGACAGCTTAGGTTTCTTGCCAAACCATAGTTCACACGGTGTCGTCTCAACGGATTTAGATGGTGCCCTATTTAACGTGAATGCAGCTATCTCTAATGCATAACCCTAAAACGATAGTGGTAGATCGGTAAGATACATCATAGATTGCACTATATCCAATAAAGTACGGTTATGACGTTAGGACACACCATTATGCTGTGGTGTTCCATGTGGCATGATTTTGTGAAACTATTCCACATTGTTTTAATTGAAGACCAAACTCGTAACTCAAATATTTTACCTCTACGATCATATCGTAGAAACTTTTATTTTCTTGTCACGATGATTTTCCACTTCACTCTGAAATTCTTTGAACTTTTCAAATGTTTCAGACTTATGTTTCATCAAGTAGATATACTCATATCTGCTCAAATCATCTGTGAAGATCAGAAAATAATGATACCTGTCGCGAGCCTCAATATTCATCGGACCACATACATCAGTATGTATGATTTCCAACAAATCTGTTGCTCGCTCCATTGTTCCGAAGAACGGAGTTTTAGTCATCTTGCCCAAAAGGCATGGTTCGCAAGCATCAAGTGATTCATAATCAAGTGATTTCGAAAGCCCATCAGCATGGAGTTTCTTCATGCTCTTTATATCAATATGACCTAAACGGCAGTGCCACAAATAAGTTGCACTATCATTATTAACTTCGAATCTTTTTGGTTTCAATATTATAAATATGTGTATCACTATGATCGAGATCCAACGAACTTGTTTCATTGGGTGTACGACCATCGAAGGTTTTATTCATGTAAACAGAACAACAATTATTCTCTGACTTTAATGAATAACCGTATTGCAATAAACATGATCAAATCATATTCACGCTCAACGCAAAAACCAAATAACACTTATTTAAGTTCAACACTAATCCCGAAAGTATAGGGGAGTGTGCGATGATGATCATATCAATCTTGGAACTACTTCCAACACACATCGTCACTTCACCCTTAACTAGTCTCTGTTTATTCTGCAACTCCCGTTTCGAGTTACTAATCTTAGCAACTGAACTAGCATCAAATACTGAGAGGTTGCTATAAACACTAGTATAGTACACATCAATAACATGTATATCAAATATACTTATGTTCACTTTGCCATCCTACTTATCCGCCAATCACTTGGGGTAGTTCCGCTTCCAGTGACTAGTCCCTTTGCAGTAGAATCACTTAGTCTCAGGCTTAGGATCAGACTTGGGCTTCTTCACTTGAGCAGCAACTTGCTTGCCGTTCTTCTTGAAGTTCCCCTTCTTCCCTTTGCCCTTTTCTTGAAACTAGTGGTCTTGTCAACCATCAACACTTGATGTTTTTCTTGATTTCTACCTTCGTTGATTTCAGCATCACGAAGAGCTTGGGAGTTGTTTCCGTTATCCCTTGCATATTATAGTTCATCACGAAGTTCTACTAACTTAGTGATGATGACTAGAGAATTCTGTCAATCACTATCTTATCTGGAAGATTAACTCCCACTTGATTCAAGCGATTGTAGTACCCAGACAATCTGAGCACATGCTCACTAGTTGAGCGATTCTCCTCCATCTTTTAGCTATAGAACTTGCTGGAGACTTCATGTCTCTCAACTCGGGTATTTGCTTGAAATATTAACTTCAACTCCTGGAACATCTCATATGGTCCATGACGTTCAAAACGTCTTTGAAGTCCCGATTCTAAGCCGTTAAGCATGGTGCACTAAACTATCAAGTAGTCATCATATTGAGCTAGCCAAACGTTCATAACGTCTGCATCTGCTCCTGCAATAGGTCTGTCACCTAGCGGTGCATCAAGGACATAATTCTTCTGTGCAGCAATGAGGATAAACCTCAGATCACGGATCCAATCCGCATCATTGCTACTAACATCTTTCAACACAATTTTCTCTAGGAACATATCAAAATAAACACAGGGAAGCAACAACGCGAGCTATTGATCTACAACATGATTTGCAAAATACTACCAGGACTAAGTTCATGATAAATTTAAGTTCAATTTAATCATATTACTTAAGAACTCCCACTTAGATAGACATCCCTCTAATCCTCTAAGTGATCACGTGATCCAAATCAACTAAACCATAACCGATCATCACGTGAGATGGAGTAGTTTTCAATGGTGAACATCGTTATGTTGATCATATCTACTATATGATTCACGCTCGACCTTTCGGTCTCCGTGTTCCGAGGCCATATCTGCATATGCTAGGCTCGTCAAGTTTAACCTGAGTATTCTGCATGTGCAAAACTGGCTTGCACCCGTTGTAGATGGACGTAGAGCTTATCACACCCGATCATCACGTGGTGTCTGGGCACGACGAACTTTGGCAACGGTGCATACTCAGGGAGAACACTTCTTGATAATTTAGTGAGAGATCATCTTATAATGCTACCGTCAATCAAAGCAAGATAAGATGCATAAAAGGATAAACATCACATGCAATCAATATAAGTGATATGATATGGCCATCATCATCTTGTGCTTGTGATCTCCATCTCCGAAGCACCGTCATGATCACCATCGTCACCGGCGCGACACCTTGATCTCCATCGTAGCATCGTTGTCATCTCGCCAATCTTATGCTTCCACGACTATCACTACCGCTTAGTAATAAAGTAAAGCATTACATCGCGATTGCATTGCATACAATAAAGCGACAACCATATGGCTCCTGCGAGTTGCCGATAACTCGGTTACAAAACATGATCATCTCATACAATAAAATCAGCATCATGCCTTGACCATATCACATCACAACATGCCCTGCAAAAACAAGTTAGACGTCCTCTACTTTGTTGTTGCAAGTTTTAAGTGGCTGCTACGGGCTTAAGTAAGAACTCATCTCACCTACGCATCAAAACCACAACGATAGTTCGTCAAATAGACTCCGTTTTAACCTTCTCAAGGACCGGGCGTAGTCACACTTGGTTCAACTAAAGTTGGAGAGACAGTCTTCCGCAAGCCATCTATGTGCAAAGCACGTCGAGGGAACCGGTCTCGCGTAAGAGTACGCGTAAGGTTGGTCCGGATCGTCTCGTCCAACAATACCGCCGAACCAAAGTATGACATGCTGGTAGGCAGTATGACTTGTATTGCCCACAACTCACTTGTGTTCTACTCATGCAAATAACATCAAACCATAAAACCTAGGCTCGGATGCCACTGTTGGGGAACGTAGTAATTTCGAAAATTTTCCTACGCACACGCAAGATCATGGTGATGCATAGCAACGAGGGGGAGAGTATTGTCTACGTACCAACGCAGACCGACTGCGGAAGCAATCTCACAACGTAGAGGAAGTAGTCGTACGTCTTCTTCCCGATCCGACCGATCCAAGCACCGTTACTCCGGCACCTCCGAGTTCTTAGCACACGTTCAGCTCGATGACGATCCTCGGGCTCCGATCCAGCAAAGCGTCGAGGAAGAGTTCCATCAGCACAACGGCGTGGTGACGATCTTGATGTACTACCGACGCAGGGCTTCGCCTAAGCTCTACAACGATATGACCGAGGTGGAATTTGGTGGCAGGGGGCACCGCACACGGCTAAGGAACGATCAACAATGATCAACTTGTGTGTCTATGGGGTGCCCCCTGCCCCTGTATATAAAGGATGGAGGAGGAGGAGGCCGGCCAAGGCATAGGGTGCGGCCAGGATGGGAGTCCTACTAGGACTCCAAGTCCTAGTAGGAGTCCACCAAAAGGGGAGGAAGGGAGAAGGAATAGGAGGAGAAGGAGAGGTGGCCGGCCCCCTTTTCCCTAGTCCAATTCGGACCAAAGGGGAGGGGGGGGCGCAGCAGCCTTTTCCTCTTCCCACTAAAGCCCATCAAGGCACATTACTCTTCCCCGTATTCCCGTAATTCCCCGGTACCTCCGAAAATACCCGAATCACTCGGAACCTTTCCGATGTCCGAATATAGTCGTCCAATATATCGATCTTTACGTCTCGACCATTTCGAGACTCCTCGTCATGTCCCCGATCTCATCCGGGACTCCGAACTCCTTCGGTACATCAAAACTCATAAACTCATAATATAACTGTCATCGAAACCTTAAGCGTGCGGACCCTACGGTTCGAGAACAATGTAGACATGACCGAGACACGTCTCCGGTCAATAACCAATAGCGGGACCTGGATGCCCATATTGGCTCCTACATATTCTACGAAGATCTTTATCGGTCAGACCGCATAACAACATACGTTGTTCCCTTTGTCATCGGTATGTTACTTGCCCGAGATTCGATCGTCGGTATCCAATACCTAGTTCAATCTCGTTACTGGCAAGTCTCTTTACTCGTTCTGTAATACATCATCTCATAACTAACATCTTAGTTATTATGCTTGCAAGGCTTATGTGATGTGTATTACCGAGAGGGCCCAGAGATACCTCTCCGACAATCGGAGTGACAAACCCTAATCTCGAAATACGCCAACCCAACATCTACCATTGGAGACACCTATAGTACTCCTTTATAATCACCTAGTTACGTTGTGACGTTTGGTAGTACCCAAAGTGTTCCTCTGGTAAACGGGAGTTGCATAATCTCATAGTTATAGGAACATGTATAAGTCATGAAGAAAAGCAATAGCAACATACTAAACGATCGGGTGCTAAGCTAATGGAATGGGTCATGTCAATCAGATCATTCAACTAATGATGTGACCTCGTTAATCAAATAACAACTCTTTGTTCATTGTTAGGAAACATAACCATCTTTGATTAACGAGCTGGTCTAGTAGAGGCATACTAGTGACACTCTGTTTGTCTATGTATTCACACATGTATTATGTTTCCGGTTAATACAATTCTAGCATGAATAATAAACATTTATCATGATATAAGGAAATAAATAATAACTTTATTATTGCCTCTAGGGCATATTTCCTTCAACTGTTCCCCCACGCCCCCTTATTCTGCGCCCTGCTAGGCGGACTTGTAGTTGTACACTGCCGCTCCCCTTCCTGTTGCTCGAGCATCCCCTGTTCTTCCTCCCTTCGAACGCCAGCTCCTGTCTCCAATCCAATCTCGAATCTTCCCCCTCCTTCCCATCGCCATGGCTCCGACGAAGAAGGAGAGCAGGAAGAAACCCATGCCTCCGTCTTGTGTGCCGCCATCGGTGGCCCCCGCCGTCGGCCGGTCGACCATACTCAATCAAGAGTGCCTGGGCAAGGTTAGCTTGGCTCTGGCCACCATCTTCAATGAGTGCGGGAGGACGACGGCCTGGCCCGCGCCCCACTTCTCCATCCACAGGATAGCTACCGAGGTCCCATATTTTACCGACGCCCTGTGGGCGGGTCTGGTTCCCCCCTTTTCTGATTTCTTCAATGCCGTGCTCTCCCATTATCAGATCCACATGATGCATCTAAGTCCTGAGTCCATCACCCTCCTTTTGGTCTTCGCCTTCGTTTGCGAAGCCCTGGTGGGCATCCCTCCTTCGGTTGCCTTGCTGCGCCACTTCTTCTCACTGCATCTTGTCGACCCTACCCAATGTTGGGCATGCATGAGCTTCGCTGTCGAGCCTGAGACTGCGGCCTCTGGGATTGACTTCAAGCTCCCCCTGCCCGCAGTTGGGTTCCGCGAGCGGTGGCTGTATGTGGACGCAGGGGTGCCCAACCCCCTGCTATCGGAGCCGACCTCGCCTGCTGTCCCCAATTCGGGTTGGGGCCAGGAGACGCTCGAGAGCCCCCGGCTCATCTTCGTCTGGCGCCGCTTCGCGCTCTTGAGGTCGCTTGGCGTGACAGCGCCCAAGGTGGTGAAGGAGTTTCTGTTATGCCGTGTTGCTCCCCTTCAACGCCACTCTCGCCGGATGTGGGCCTTCCGTGGGCGCGAGGATAGCATGAGGCTCCAGGAAGAGGACCTGGCTCCTGAGGTGCTGAAGACGGTGCTCTTGACCTTGGCCGGGGACCCCAACCCCGGCAGCGTCCGGCAGGGAGGGGCCTTGCTGTATCTCTGCCAGAGCAGGGCCGACTTCGTGAAGCAGATGTCCGTCTTTGACGAGTGGGGGCTTCGCCCCGCCGGCCTCCAGGGACCTCGTGAGAATCTAGTGGTGGTGACTGCCCTTCCAATCGGCCAAGGCGACTCCTCCTCAAGTGGCGGAGCAGGGAGGCAGGAGGCGCCGGAGGCCGAGGGGGCTCCCGATGAGGTGACAGCGCCGGGTGATGCTCTCGAGGGGACAGCTCCTGGGACCCGTGCCGCTGAGGCTGAGGGTGGCAAGCAGCCGCTCCCAGCGCCCGGGGCTGAGGCCTCTGAGGCCCCAACCGCGTCTTCTGGCGAGGTGATTGGCGGCATGCGCCAGGCAGGCGCCCCTGACGCGGATCGCTTCGATGCTCCGTCTTTGTCACAGGTTGATCCTTGCGCTCTTCTCTTGGGCTGCTTCCGCGTGGACTTTGAGGCCCACCGGAGGAAAAGGGAGGCCCTGGGTGATGACTTCCCTTGTCGCGTGCTGAAGCGCAGGAAGTGCTTCGCCACTGACGAGTAAGTCTTCTCCCTTTCTGGCTTCTGATCCTCTTGTTGCTTTCACTGATCCTTGCTCCGCAGGCCCCTTCCGGCCGAGCTCGCGGAAGTAGCTGAGGTGCCGCCTCCTTTGGCTTCGCCCCCTCTACCGTCCTCAAGTGCTCCGAGCAGCTCTGCCCTTGTGGTGAGGGCGATTGAAGGGGTGGACCATCCCGAGGTGCACCGCGGCCCTTCATCCCCCCCGATTTTCCTTCGCGGGCCCTCTCGGGGCATAGCCAGCCTGCCGTGGGCTTCTCGTCTGGTCGTGGACTACGACTAGTTGAGGCGCCCCCTACGCCCTTCATCTGGAGACGGGCTGGTTCCAGGCTGGGCTTCTGGTGCGGCGCGCCCGGCCGTCGCGAGGGTGCCAGCCCCCAGCCCCCTGCCCGGAGGGGGAACGATGATTCGTGGCCCCCGGCGCTTGCTTGGGGCAGATGATGGTGTGGAAGACGTGCTTGAGCGTTCCCGGGAGCGCCGCGCTCGCCGCCAAGGGTTCCTTCGATGGGCGACTGACGCGGTGAACCTGCTTGGGGAGGAGCTTGCTGATGAAGACGCGCGCCTGGAGGCCGAGGGCCAGCGCCTGGCTGCAGGGAGGCGCGAGCTGGAGGCCGCCATCGCCCTCGCGCGCCGTCAGCGTGATCTTGACGATGAAGAGGCGAAGGCGTCGCTAGAGGCCCCTCGGGTGGCCTGATCCCAGGCTGCCGAGGAGGCCCGGGGAGCTGACCGACGATGAGAGGCGGCGGAGGAGCAGGCTCGGGAGCTCCTGGCCCGGTGCCACTCACTGGAGGAGCAAGTGGAGCTGCGCGAGTTGGCCCTTGCGTCGATGCGGGTAGCCTCCGGCGACCCAGCTGAGCTCTAGAAGCATGAGGAAGCGTTGACGCTGGAAGCCGCCGAACGCACCCGCGAGTACGAGCGGCTGGAGACGAGGGAGCGCTTGGTCACGCAGGCAGAGGACGATGTCGCCGCATGGGAAGCCCGTGTCCTGGAGGAGGTCGGACGTTAGGTGGCGATGGCGCGCCAAGACCTCGAGCGCGAGTTCGAGGGGAGGCTGGAGTTCATCCGGGTCGAAGCTGAAGGGAGGACCGTAGCCTTGAGGGCCAAGCGGGAGGAGGCAACGCGGCTGGCCGACACCTCCCGGGCCGCCCTTGAGGTAGCGCAAGGGGAGTTAGCTGCCTCCCAGGCCGAGATGCTCCGTCTTCGCCAGCGGGTGGAGGAGGCAGAGGGCGTCGCGCGCCAGAACGCGAATGAGATATGTCAGCGGCAGGTCCTGGAGCACATGCACGGCCCCATGCTCGCCACGCTCCGGGAGAGAGCTAGCACAGCCTTGGGCAACATCTGTGAGGCGGCTGTTGGCGAGCCGCACACAGTCAACTATGCTGGCAACCTTCAGTTCTTCACTACCGTGGTGATGCAGCTGGAGGCGCGGTCGGCCAGGGCCGACAGGTTGGTGGAAGAGAGGAGCCGCGCCCTACTTGGGTGCGCCTTTTCCCGTGTCTTCAGCCATCTCCTGAACATGGATTTCCACTTCGATTTTGACGCCGCCATCGCCCCAGTTCCCCAGGCCGTCCGAGGCGACCTGGCACACTAGGTCGAAGACAACGTGGACGCCCTTGTCAGGGCCTTCGGTTCGGACGATGACAACGTGATCGTGGCTGCTGACGAGGGCGGTGCGGTGAATAGCCCTGACACCGCTGGTGGCGACGGAGACAACGATGCCGAGTTCGGCGACGCCAGCGACGGCTCAGGAGGTGCTTCCGAGGATGCCTTGGGGGATTGGTCCGACTGAGTGTGTATCGCTCCTGTCTTTTTTACCCTGCATGAGTAGAACTCAGGTTTTTGACCTGATGGCTGTGAGAGCATTTTGGGAGGGGAAGCCCCTCATGTAAAACCTGTGTTCATCGTATTAGTAGTTGTCATATTGCACGAGCGCCCGCGCCTGGTGGTTGGCTGGTTTACCTTTGTTTCGCGCAAGCCCCGAAGTAGCCTGTGGGAGGGCGTGACGTCTTGGGTGTTCTTTAGTTGAATCCGTAGGATATGAGAGTGTCGCTGGCGGGGAGCTTCACAGGCATTGGCCTTTTTCACAGGCTCCGGGCCTTTTCCCAAATGCGACGGCTTCACAAGCATTTGCCATCTGCACAGGCTCTGGGCCTTTTCCTGAACGCGACAGCTTCACAGGCATTTGCCTTCTTCACAGGCTCTGGGCCTTTTCCTAAACGCGACAGCTTCACAGGCATTTGACTTCTTCACAGGCTCTGGGCCTTTTCCTGAACGCGACAGCTTCACAGGCATTTGCCTTCTTCACAGGCTCTGGGCCTTTTCCTGAACGCGACAGCTTCACAGGCATTTGCCTTCTTCACAGGCTCTGGACCTTTTCCTGAACGCGACAGCTTCACAGGCATTTGCCTTCTTCACATGCTTTGGGCCTTTTCCTGAACATGACAGCTTCACAGGCATTTGCCTTCTTCACAGGCTCTGGGCCTTTTCCTGAACGCGACAGCTTCACAGGCATTCGAAAATCCTCCTGAGAGGGAGCAACAGCGATAGTTTGGGTTGCGCATGAGCCAGGCCTGACCCGACACGCGAGGGGCTCGCGAGGGGAGGCAGCTGTGGCGAAGCGGTAACCAGAACGCGAGAAATGGCTCGAATGAGAATAAGCACCCCTTCCCCGAACACACGCAAATCTCAAATTCGAATCCAACTTAAATCCAGCGGGGGAAAAGTGTTGGGAAACGTAGTAATTTCAAAATTTTCCTACGCACACGCAAGATCATGGTGATGCATAGCAACGAGGGGGAGAGTCTGATCTACGTACCCTTGTAGATCACAATGGAAGCGTTGACACAATGTAGAGGAAGTAGTCGTACGTCTTCTTCCCGATCCGACCGATCTAAGCACCGTTACTCCGGCACCTCCGAGTTCTTAGCACACGTACAGCTCGATGACGATCCCCGGGCTTCGATCCAGCAAAGCTTCGGGGAGGAGTTCCGTCAGCACGACGGCGTGGTGACGATCTTGATGTTCTACCGACACAGGGCTTCGCCTAAGCACTACAACGATATGATCGAGGTGGAATATGGTGGCAGGGGGCACCACCCACGGCTAAGGAACGATCTCAATGATCAACTTGTGTGTCTAGAGGTGCCCCTGCCCCCGTATATAAAGGATCCAAGGGGGAGGGCTGGCCGGCCAAGGAGGAGGGCGCAGGAGGAGTCCTACTCCTACCGGGAGTAGGACTCCCCCCCAATCCTATTCCTAATAGGATTCCGAGAGAGAGAGAGAGAGAGAGAGAGAGAGAGAGAGAGAGAGAGAGAGAGAGAGAGAAAGAAGGGGGCCGGCCACCTCTCCTAGTCCTAATAGGACTAGGGGAGGGGGGAGGCGCGCAGCCCACCTTGGGCTGCCCCTTTCACCTTTCCACTAAGGCCCAATAAGGCCCATATGGTTCCCGGGGGGTTCCGGTAACCACCCAGTACTCCGGTAAAATCCCGATTTCACCCGGAACACTTCCGATATCCAAATATAGGCTTCCAATATATCAATCTTTATGTCTCGACCATTTCAAGACTCCTCGTCATGTCCCCGATCTCATCCGGGACTCCGAACTCCTTCGGTACATCAAAACTCATAAACTCATAATATAACTGTCATCGAAACCTTAAGCGTGCGGACCCTATGGTTCGAGAACAATGTAGACATGACCGAGACACGTCTCCGGTCAATAACCAATAGCGGGACCTGGATGCCCATATTGGCTGCTACATATTCTACGAAGATCTTTATCGGTCAGACCGCATAACAACATACGTTGTTCCCTTTGTCATCGGTATGTTACTTGCCCGAGATTCGATCGTCGGTATCCAATACCTAGTTCAATCTCGTTACCGGCAAGTCTCTTTACTCGTTCCGTAATACAACATCCCGCAACTAACTCATTAGTTGCAATGCTTGCAAGGCTTTAAGTGATGTGCATTACCGAGAGGGCCCAGAGATACCTCTCCGACAATCGGAGTGACAAATCCTAATCTCGAAATACGCCAACCCAACATCTACCTTTGGAGACACTTGTAGTACTCCTTTATAATCACCCAGTTACGTTGTGACGTTTGGTAGTACCCAAAGTGTTCCTCCGGTAAACGGGAGTTGCATAATCTCATAGTCATAGGAACATGTATAAGTCATGAAGAAAGCAATAGCAACATACTAAACGTTCGGGTGCTAAGCTAATGGAATGGGTCATGTCAATCAGATCATTCATCTAATGATGTGATCCCATTAATCAAATAACAACTCTTTGTCCATGGTTAGGAAACATAACCATCTTTGATTAACGAGCTAGTCAAGTAGAGGCATACTAGTGACACTAAGTTTGCCTATGTATTCACACATGTATTATGTTTCCGGTTAATACAGTTCTAGCATGAATAATAAACATTTATCATGATATAAGGAAATAAATAATAACTTTATTATTGCCTCTAGGGCATATTTCCTTCAGTCTCCCACTTGCACTAGAGTCAATAATCTAGATCACATCACCATGTGATTAACATCGATAGTTCACATCTTTATGTGATTGGTTCACATCTCCATGTGACTAACACCCAAAGGGTTTACTAGATTCAATAATCTAGTTCACATCGCTATGTGATTAACACCCAAAGAGTGATCATGTTTTGCTTGTGAGAGAAATTTAGTCAACGGGCCTGCTATATTCAGATCCGTATGTATTTTTGCAAAATTCTATGTCTACAATGCTCTGCACGGAGCTACTCTAGCTAATTGCTCCCACTTTCAATATGTATCTAGATCGAGACTTAGAGTCATCCAGATCTGTGTCATAAATTGCATCGACGTAACTTTTTACGACGAACCTTTTGTCACCTCCATAATCGAGAAATATTTCCTTATTCTACTAAGGATAATTTTGACCGTTGTCCAGTGATCTACTCCTAGATCACTATTGTACTCCCTTGCCAAATTAGTGCAGGGTATACAATAGATCTGGTACACAGCATGACATACTTTATAGAACCTATGGCCAAGGCATAGGGAATGACTTTCATTCTCTTTCTATCTTCTGCCGTGGTCGGGCTTTGAGTCTTACTCAACTTCACACCTTATAATACAGGCAAGAACTCTTTCTTTGACTGCTCCATTTTGAACTACTTCAAAATCTTGTCAAGGTATGTACTCATTGAAAAAACTTATCAAGCGTCTTGATCTATCTCTATAGATCTTGAAGCTCAATATGTAAGCAGCTTCACCGAAGTCTTTCTTTGAAAAACTCCTTTCAAACACTCCTTTATGCTTTACAGAATAATTCTACATTATTTCCGATCAACAATATGTCATTCACATATACTTATCAGAAATGTTGTAGTGCTCCCACTCACTTTCTTGTAAATACAGGCTTCACCGCAAGTTTGTATAAAACTATATGCTTTGATCAACTCATCAAAGTGTATATTCCAACTCCGAGATGCTTGCACCAGTCCACAGATGGATCGCTGGAGCCTGCACATTTTGTTAGCACCTTTCGGATTGACAAAACCTTCTGTTGCATCATATACAACTCTTCTTTAATAAATCCATTAAGGAATGCAGTTTTGTTTATCCATTTGCCAGATTTCATAAAATGCGGCAATTACTAACATGATTCGGACAGACTCAAGCATAGATACGAGTGAGAAGCTCTCATCGTAGTCAACACCTTGAACTTGTCGAAAACCTTTTGCGACAATTCTAGCTTTGTAGATAGTAACACTACTATCAGCGTCCGTCTTCCTCTTGAAGATCCATTTATTCTCAATTGCTTGCCGATCATCGGGCAAGGCAACCAAAGTCCAAACTTTGTTCTCATACATGGATCATACCTCAGATTTCATGGCCTCAAACCATTTCGCGGAATCTGGTCTCATCATCGCTTCCTCATAGTTCGTAGGTTCGTCATGGTCAAGTAACATGACCTCCAGAACAGGATTACCGTACCACTCTGGTGCGGATCTCACTCTGGTTTACCTACGAGAGTCGGTAGTAACTTGATCTGAAGTTACATGATCATCATCATTAGCTTCCTCACTAATTGGTGTAGTATTCACAAGAACAAATTTTTGTGATGAACTACTTTCCAATAAGGTAGAAGGTACAATTACCTTATCAAGTTTTCTACTTTCCTCCCACTCACTTCTTTCAAGAGAAACTCCTTCTCTAGAAAGGATCCATTATAAGCAACGAATGTCTTGCCTTAGGATCTGTGATAGAAGGTGTACCCAACAGTCTCCTTTGGGTATCCTATGAAGACATATTTCTCCGATTTGGGTTTGAGCTTATCAGGATGAAACTTTTTCTCATAAGCATCGCAACCCCAAACTTCAAGAAACGACAACTTTGGTTTCTTGCCAAACCATAGTTCATAAGGCGTCGTCTCGACGGATATAGATGGTGCCCCTTTTTAACGTGAATGCAGCTGTCTCTAATGCATGACCCCAAAAACGATAGTGGTAAATCGGTAAGAAACATCATAGATTGCACTATATCCAATAAAGTACGGTTATGACGTTCGAACACACCATTATGTTGTGGTGTTCCAGGTGGCGTGAGTAGTGAAACTATTTCACATTGTTTTAACTCAAGACCAAACTCGTAACTCAAATATTTTTCTCCGCGATCAGATCGTAGAAACTTTATTTTCTTGTCACGATGATTTTCCACTTCACTCTGAAATTCTTTGAACTTTTCAAATGTTTCAGACTTATGTTTCATCAAGTAGATATACCCATATCTGCTCAAATCATCTGTGAAGTTCAGAAAATAACGATACTTTCCGTGAGCCTAAACACTCATCAGACCGCATACATCAGTATGTATTATTTCCAATAAGTCAGTTTCTCGCTCCGGAGAACGGAGTCTTAGTCATCATGCCCATAAGGCATGGTTCACAAGCATCAAGTGATTCCAAAATCCCATCAGCAGGGAGTTTCTTCATGTGCTTTACACCAATATGACCTAAACGGCAGTGCCACAAATAAGTTGCACTATCATTATTAACTTCGCATCTTTTGGTTTCAATATTATGAATATGTGTATCACTAAGATCGAGATCCAGTGAACTATTTTCATTGGGTGTGTAACCATATAAGGTTTTATTCATGTAAACAGAACAACAATTTATTCTTTTACTTAAATGAATAACCGTATTACAATAAACATGATCAAATCATATTCATGCTCAACGCAAACACCAAATAACACTTATTTAGGTTCAACACTAATCCCGAAAGTATAGGGAGTGTGCGACGATGATCATATCAATCTTGGAACCACTTCCAACACACACCGTCACTTCACCCTTAACTAGTCTTTGTACATTCTGCAACTCCCATTTCGAGTTACTACTCTTAGCAACTGAACTAGCATCAAATACTGAGGGGTTGCTATAAACACTAGTAAAGTACACATCAATAACATGTATATCAAATATACTTATGTTCACTTTGCCATCCTTCTTATGCGCCAATCACTTGGGGTAGTTCCGCTTCCAGTGACCAGTCCCTTTGCAGTAGAAGCACTTAGTCTCAGGCTTAGGACCAGACTTGGGCTTCTTCACTTGAGCAGCAACTTGCTTGCTGTTCTTCTTGAAGTTCCCCTTTTTCCCTTTGCCCTTTTCTTGAAACTAGTGATCTTGTCAACCATCAACACTTGATGCTCTTTCTTGATTTCTACCTTCATTGATTTCATCATCATGAAAAGCTCGGGATTCGTTTTTGTCATCCCTTGCATACTATTGTTCATCACGAAGTTCTACTAACTTGGTGATGGTGACTAGAGAATTCTGTCAATCACTATCTTATCTGGAAGATTAACTCCCACTTGATTCAAGCGATTGTAGTACTCAGACAATCTGGGCACATGCTCACTAGTTGAGCGATTCTCCTCCATCTTTTAGCTATAGAACTTGTTGGAGACTCATATCTCTCAACTCGGGTATTTGCTTGAAATATTAACTTCAACTCCTGGAACATCTCATATGTTCCATGACGTTCAAAACGTCTTTGAAGTCCCGATTCTAAGCCATTAAGTATGGTGCACTAAACTATCAAGTAGTCATCATATTGAGCTAGCCAAACGTTCATAACGTCTGCATCTGCTCCTGCAATAGGTCTGTCACCTAGCGGTGCATCAAGGACATAATTTTTCTGTGCAGCAATGAGGATAAACCTCAGATCACGGATCCAATCCGTATCATTGCTACTAACATCTTTCAACACAATTTTCTCTAAGAACATATCAAAATAAACATAAGAAAGCAACAACGCGAGCTATTGATCTACAACATAGATATGCTAATACTACCAGGACTAAGTTCATGATAAATTAAAGTTCAATTAATCATATTACTTAAGAACTCCCACTTAGATAGACATCCCTCTAATCCTCTAAGTGATCACGTGATCCAAATCAACTAAACCATAACCGATCATCACGTGAGATGGAGTAGTTTTCAATGGTGAACATCGTTATGTTGATCATATCTACTATATGATTCACGCTCGACCTTTCGGTCTCTGTGTTCCGAGGCCATATCTGCATATGCTAGGCTCGTCAAGTTTAACCTGAGTATTCTGCGTGTGCAAAACTGGCTTGCACCTGTTGTAGATGGACGTAGAGCTTATCACACCCGATCATCACGTGGTGTCTGGGCACGACGAACTTTGGCAACGGTGCATACTCAGGGAGAACACTTCTTGATAATTTAGTGAGAGATCATCTTATAATGCTACCGTCAATCAAAGCAAGATAAGATGCATAAAAGGATAAACATCACATGCAATCAATATAAGTGATATGATATGGCCATCATCATCTTGTGCTTGTGATCTCCATCTCCGAAGCACCGTCATGATCACCATCGTCACCGGCACGACACCTTGATCTCCATCGTAGCATCGTTGTCGTGTCGCCAATCTTATGCTTCCACGACTATCACTACCGTTTAGTAATAAAGTAAAGCATTACATCGCGATTGCATTGCATACAATAAAGCGACAACCATATGGCTCCTGCCAGTTGCCGATAACTTGGTTACAAAACATGATCATCTCATACAATAAAATTTAGCATCATGCCTTGACCATATCACATCACAACATGCCCTACAAAAACAAGTTAGACGTCCTCTACTTTGTTGTTGCAAGTTTTACGTGGCTGCTACGGGCTTAAGCAAGAACTCATCTCACCTACACATCAAAACCACAACGATAGTTTGTCAAATAGACTCCGTTTTAACCTTCTCAAGGACCGGGCGTAGCCACACTTGGTTCAACTAAAGTTGGAGAGACAGTCGCCCGCAAGCCATCTATGTGCAAAGCACGTCGAGGGAACCGGTCTCGCGTAAGCGTACACGTAAGGTTGGTCCGGGTCGTCTCGTCCAACAATACCGCTGAACCAAAGTATGACATGCTGGTAGGCAGTATGACTTGTATCGCCCACAACTCACTTGTGTTCTACTCGTGCAAATAACATCAAACCATAAAACCTAGGCTCGGATGCCACTGTTGGGGAACGTAGTAATTTCAAAATTTTCCTACGCACACGCAAGATCATGGTGATGCATAGCAACGAGGGGGAGAGTCTGATCTACGTACCCTTGTAGATCGCAACGGAAGCGTTGACACAATGTAGAGGAAGTAGTCGTACATCTTCTTCCCGATCCGACCGATCTAAGCACCGTTACTCCGGCACCTCCGAGTTCTTAGCACACGTACAGCTCGATGACGATCCCCGGGCTTCGATCCAGCAAAGCTTCAGGGAGGAGTTCCGTCATCACGACGGCGTGGTGACGATCTTGATGTTCTACCGACACAGGGCTTCGCCTAAGCACTACAACGATATGATCGAGGTGGAATATGGTGGCAGGGGGCACCGCACACGGCTAAGGAACGATCTCAATGATCAACTTGTGTGTCTAGAGGTGCCCCCTGCCCCCGTATATAAAGGGTCCAAGGGGGAGGGCTGGCCGGCCAAGGAGGAGGGCGCAGGAGGAGTCCTACTCCTACCGGGAGTAGGACTCCCCCCCCCCCAATCCTATTCCTAATAGGATTCCGAGAGAGAGAGAGAGAGAGAGAGAGAGAGAGAGAGAGAGAGAAGGGGGCCGGCCACCTCTCCTAGTCCTAATAGGACTAGGGGAGGGGGAGGCGCGCAACCCACCTTGGGCTGCCCCTTTTACCTTTCCACTAAGGCCCAATAAGGCCCATATGGTTCCCGGGGGGTTCCGGTAACCTCCCGGTACTCCGGTAAAATCCCGATTTCACCCGGAACACTTCCGATATCCAAATATAGGCTTCCAATATATCAATCTTTATGTCTCGACCATTTCGAGACTCCTCGTCATGTCCCCGATCTCATCCGGGACTCCGAACTCCTTCGGTACATCAAAACTCATAAACTCATAATATAACTGTCATCGAAACCTTAAGCGTGCGGACCCTATGGTTCGAGAACAATGTAGACATGACCGAGACACGTCTCCGGTCAATAACCAATAGCGGGACCTGGATGCCCATATTGGCTCCTACATATTCTACGAAGATCTTTATCGGTCAGACCGCATAACAACATACGTTGTTCCCTTTGTCATCGGTATGTTACTTGCCCGAGATTCGATCGTCGGTATCCAATACCTAGTTCAATCTCGTTACCGGCAAGTCTCTTTACTCGTTCCGTAATACAACATTCCACAACTAACTCATTAGTTGCAATGCTTGCAAGGCTTTAAGTGATGTGCATTACCGAGAGGGCCCAGAGATACCTCTCCGACAATCGGAGTGACAAATCCTAATCTCGAAATACGCCAACCCAACATCTACCTTTGGAGACACCTGTAGTACTCCTTTATAATCACCCAGTTACGTTGTGACGTTTGGTAGTACCCAAAGTGTTCCTCCGGTAAACGGGAGTTGCATAATCTCATAGTCATAGGAACATGTATAAGTCATGAAGAAAGCAATAGCAACATACTAAACGATCGGGTGCTAAGCTAATGGAATGGGTCATGTCAATCAGATCATTCATCTAATGATGTGATCCCATTAATCAAATAACAACTCTTTGTCCATGGTTAGGAAACATAACCATCTTTGATTAACGAGCTAGTCAAGTAGAGGCATACTAGTGACACTAAGTTTGTCTATGTATTCACACATGTATTATGTTTCCGGTTAATACAGTTCTAGCATGAATAATAAACATTTATCATGATATAAGGAAATAAATAATAACTTTATTATTGCCTCTAGGGCATATTTCCTTCAAAAAGTTACAACCAAAGGGAAAGGCAATGAAAAGAAGACAAAAGGCTGCGTCCGGCACCTAATCTAGTCTTGGACGTCTTCTCACCAGCGCGGAGCTAAGTGTTGTCCACTAGGCGTGGGAGGGAGCCCCAGGGCCTGAGGCCGGCACCCCTGAGACTCCGGGGCGTGTACAGCCCCACTCATTATTACGTGAGAGTGTCACGGGGCGGCGAGCTTCACAGGCACCGGGCCTTCTTCACAGGTACTGGCCTTGCTTCATATCGCCAGATGAGGGCCCCGCCTTGCGCCACACTCTAGTGCCATCAGCAACGATCGGAACCCAGGACGCCGCCCGATGGGGTAGAGCGGTCGCCAACGGTTCCCCCGACGACCACGGGTCCTCCGCTAGGGGCAGGCCCTGAGGCACCTCCCCAGCAGAGGGCCTACCTCCTGAGAACACCTTGCTCCGAATGCCGCGGTGGTGATGTCGGATCTTGGCCCCTCTCCTGCAGCCCCCTGCGCCCTCCTCCCGAGGGGTAGGAGACTGTGGGAGCGGGGCAGCTGCTTGCTGCGGTGACCTGCACCTCCTGCGATCCATGGTTAGCGTATACCTGCTCCTGAAGAATTAGCGGTGCCCGATAATCGTTGCCTCTAGTGTGGCCAGTGGGACCGTTCCGGGGCTCCTGGAAAGGCTCAGCTTCTAGTGCCTCGTCCCCCCAACTTGGGCTGAGGAGCGAGCCTTGTCCGTTCTCGTGAGGGTGTCCTTGGTCCATCATGAGGGGCACGTATTCCTCCGGCGCCGTCATCCCGAATGCCATGCCGTAATGCCCCGCATGCCACGCGGTCCTGCCTGTCACGCCCACTGCGGGGTGGCAGCGTGACCGCCCACTGGGGCCGCGGGTCGCGTTGAGTCCTTCTTCTTCACGGGCCGAGGGCGGGGGCAGCGCCGCCGCCGGTCCGGTGCTGACAGCTTCACTGGTGTCGGAGTAGCCTTGGAGCCCGCGGGCGCACGTGGAGCCCCCGCGCGGGTCGCCCTGGGCTTGAGATGGGAGCTGGATGGAGAAGGGGTGAGCCCCCGAGGCGGCGAAGCCCAGGAGCTCCGCCACTCGCTCCAGCAGCACGTCGTGGCCGCCCTCCAGCAGTCTGCACTACAGCAGCTCTTGGGCCACCGTGAGCGCGGCCCTCGAGTTCGCCTGCTCCCGGCGGGTGTACGGTGTCGTGGTCGCGGCGTGATTGGAGGCCCTTGCTGCCGACTGTGCCTGCCGCGGTGTAAGAGTTGTCGAAGTCTGTCTGCGTCACCCGCGGCCCGCAGCGCCCTGTGGACCGTGAGCTGCCTGGGGCACGGGGTCGCCCGAGGCGAGCGGTTCTACGCGGGCGGGCCACGCAGCCCATGGGTCGGGGTTGCCCTCCTGGTCGCCGGGCATGGTGATGACGACGCAACGGTGCACAGAGCAGTGGAAGACGACTTCTGGCGCACCCCTACCTGGCGCACCAAATGTCGGATTTCGGGTTCCGGCAGACCCTTAAGGTTCGAACTCTGGGGTGCACGCGGAGATTACGCCTTCTACCTCTCCGTCTCGCAAAGATCTAGACTACTGAAAGAACTGCACAAGAGACACAAGGTTTATATTGGTTCGGGCCACCGTTGCGGTGTAATACCCTACTCCAGTGTGTGGTGGGTGGATTGCCTCTTGGGGTTGATGATGATGAACAATACAAGGAAGAACAGCCTCGCGAGGGTCTGCTCTTGGCTGGGGCGATGAACTGTTAGGAGGAGTTCAGTCGCCCTTTTCTTCTTCTCTCTCTCTCTCTCACTCCCACTCACTGTCTGCTGCCCACTGCCTATGTGGGTGGCTGGTCCTATTTATAGAGGCCCTGGTCCTCTTCCCAAATATCGAGCGGGAAGGGAGCCAACAATGGCGGGCTAATTCGAAGGGGGACAGCAAGTATCAGCTATCCTGACAAACGTAGTCTTCGCCTGCACAAAGCTCTGGTGATGACACCGTCTTGGGCTCCACGGTGACCTCCGTCTCGTAGTCCTCCTGGTCTTGGTCTCGTTGCACCGAAATGGCAACCTTTGCCTGATGCCTCGATACTCCGCGGCTGCGCTTGCTCCCTTTGCACCAAAGAGGAAAGGAGGACGCTGCGCGGGCTGGCACCCGCCTGGTGCCTTTGATCGTCATGGCTTGCGTCACGGGCACCTCGCGAGGTACCCCGCCTTGATTTCTCTGCCTCCTCGTGAGCCAGCCTGACGATGCCGCCTGAGGAAGCTCCGCGTCGTCTGCCCCGCGAGGCCTGGCCCCTCGCGAGGGTCTTGAGTCTTGTGTTGACGAAGATGGGCCGTGCTGGCCCCCTTTGAGCCACGCCGCAGGCCGCAGGCAGGCAAGTCTGGGGACCCCCGTTCCCAGAACGCCGACACTTGCACACTTTGTAACCACTTTTTGGATCTACAAAACCTTCCGGTTGCATCATATACAACTCTTCTTTAAGATATCCATTAAGGAATGCAGTTTTGACATCCATTTACCAAATTTCATAATCATAAAATGCAGCAATTGCTAACATGATTCGAACGGACTTAAGCATCGCTACGGGTGAGAAGGTCTCATCGTAGTCAACTCCTTGAACTTGTCGAAAACCTTTCGCAACAAGTCAAGCTTTGTAGACAGTAATATTACGTCTGCGTCAGTCTTCTTCTTGAAGATCCATTTATTCTCTATTGCTTGTCGATCATCGGGCAAGTCAACCAAAGTCCACACTTTGTTCTCATACATGGATCCCATCTCAGATTTCATGGCTTCAAGCCATTTTGCGGAATCTGGGCTCATCATCGCTTCCTCATAGTTCGTAGGTTCGTCATGGTCAAGTAACATGACCTCCAGAACAGGATTACCATACCACTCTGGTGCGGATCTTACTCTGGTGGACCCACGAGGTTTGGTAGTAACTTGATCAGAAGTTTCATGATCATCATCATTAGCTTCCTCACTAATTGGTGTAGGAATCATTGGAACTGATTTTTGTGATGAACTACTTTCCAATAAGGGAGCAGGTACAATTACCTCATCAAGTTCTACTTTCCTCCCACTCACTTATTTCAAGAGAAACTCCTTCGTTCCATATGTTTTGACGTAATGTCTACGGTGTTAGAACCCGTGAACTATATCTCGTCATAATAGTATTGTTATACGTTCATGATTTGTCAATTTCCCAGCTGTAATTTTTACACTCAGCATGCTTGTTTTCTTTGCAGCGACACCACTAGTGAAACTATGACCCTCGTTCCTATTTTCCTCATTGATACAACCTTCTTTAAAGCACTTTCACCATTGTTTCTTTGATGTACCATTTTTTCACTTTTATTACTCTTCATTACTATATACAATTAATTCTCTAGTTTTCAGCAACACAGGAAGATTGGCAACCTGATCGAAAAGTTGGGGAAAGAGAGAGAGTTTGTGTGTTGTGTGCAGGTCCACGCTTGTTGACCCGTCAGTCAGCAAGAAACCTTCTCTATGTCTTCGAAGTGCTACTGGTCGATTAAACACTTAATTGGGGGGAATTTTCCGCTTGACTACATCATACCTTCCTCTTGGGGTCTCCCACGGAGCGTGCGATAAGTCACATAGCATCATAGCATCTTTAAAATCACTATTCCTAACAATAAGATATTAAAGAAAAGCGTTTATGGGAGGCAACCCGTTTTATTTTCAGTTTCAAATGTTTTTGTTTTGCTGTGTCTTTCAAGTTGTCAACCTCTATTTATCCTTTTATTTTCGTTTTTGTGCCAAGAATATCCTCTAGTGCTTTGGTAGTGTTAAGTTTTGATTTGTTGTCTAGAAACAAATTTCTGAGTCTCTCCATTAAATTCGTCAAAGATCACCAGCACGTTTTTTTGCTCTGATTTTTCTTGATAGAAAGCCTTGGGTTGTAATCTATCTTTCATTAGTTTCGAGTTTTCTAATTTGAGCTACGTAATGACCTCAAAAAAAAAATCTTTACACACCATTTGTTTTTGACAGATTTTTCCCTTTATTTGCATTCGTCTCTTTACAAGCTTTGCTTGCGGTTATTTTTTTATGAAGAGTCTTAATTAAAGCTTTAGTGACAGTAGCTAATGTTGTTTTGAGTGTTTGCAATGTGTTCCTATAGAAACCAAGTGAATTTATTTTATTGAGTACTAACCCCTCTAATGAAAATTATGAGATGTTATGTGTGAAGTAAGTTTTCAAGTGTCAAGTGAGAGGAGGATGAAAGAAGATCAAGGAGAGACAAAATCTCAAGCTTGGGTATGCCCCTGGCACCCAATGAAATATTCAAGAAGTCTCAAGCATCTAAGTTTTGGGATGCACAAGACATCCCCTTCTTCAGCAATAATTATCGGTTCGTCTTCATTGAAACTATATTTTATTGCTTCACATATTATGTGTTAATCTTGGAGCGTCATATTGTTTTGCTTTTAGTTTTAGTTTAATTTTGTTTGCTGGTCATAATAATGTTGGATCCTATCATTCTTCTTTGGGAGAGAGACACACTCCGGTTTTTGGTTAACACCACGAAACACTACTGTTTCTGCTCCAATTTTAGTCTTCTAGCGCAGATGTAAGTAACAGGTTTGTTTGGAAACTATAAGTTATATTGGGTTTATTAAATTGATGGAAACTTGTTGTTTGTTATCATTTCCTTCGGTACATGTCTTTAGAAGATCAAAATCCGGTAGTTGCTTGCATTCTAACTCCATGTGTGATTAAAAAAAACAATAAATTTGTAAGTCCAATTATAATTACTATGTTGTTTAATCGGTTTGTACTATTAGATCACCACTGCTTAAATATAATGATGAAACATGCGGGTAATTAGCCTTGCTGAATAATTAGTTTCGTTGTGCTGCATCCTATCAGGTTGCCTTACTGAATGATGCAATACTCTTTGGACACGCTAACTCTGTCATCGACTATAGACTTAATGGTGCAAGAGTAGCCAGGTATGCATTGTTCTGACAGGGACAAACGACATCGCTTCCTGGCTTTATGTACAGCTGTTGTATAGAATTTGGCTAATGGTGCGAGCCAGAAACTCAAGTCTCTGCAGATGGCAACTACCGTGTTCAATGCTTGATATCTATAGAAGTTGATGCGCTTCCGAACAGAGTACTCTTTTTAGGTGGATGTGTTGTTTTGGATATTCTAATATTGAAGGGTCTGGACATGCAAGAAATCAAGCTGGGCTTGCCCCTCCGTCGACCAATCTGGTCTTGCAGACTACGATACCTTTAGCAGCCTCTATCTGCACATGCTTACCAAATATCCTGTTATTTGGGTTTGCGAAGACAAGCTGCTGAAACTTATTGCTGTTCGAGGGAAGTCTGGACGAGAAATCGTTTACTAGCGGTAACCAGTCTAAGGATGCGCATGGTGCTGATCAGAGGAGATCTCTTTGAGGAAAAGTTCTATCTTTTTCAGACAATAAATACCATATAAATACTGTATATTATAGTAGCGGACAATACAAGGTAAAGACACCTGAGCTGACTACATCAATTATAAAATAAAATCTAAAAGAAACGAGTAAACTTTGGAGACCTTCAAACTCTTTTTTCTTCCATGACACAATCTTATACTTTTGTGGAGCCAGCCATAGAACAATGGTAAAGATACCAAACCACAGACCTGTAAATACCAACGATTGTTCTCCCATCATTGTAATTTTTTGCCGCGGTGCCAAGGCTACGTGCATGCACGCAACCATTAAAATAATGAACCAGCATCGGCAAGAGTACCAACACCGATACTTTAGGGAAATCAAACCGAACGGCCTTGTCGACATCGCTGGGAACCTAGAGCTGAAAACGCCATTGTCAAGGACGTAGCAGTCGGGACAGATATTGCGAGAACAAACCTCCCCACGACAACCATGAGAAGAAATCCAAAATCGATCTGGCGAAACAAGATGTGAAGGACCATACCTAGACAAACTTAATCTTTCAAAACCACCATTGACGTTGGGAAAAAATCTTGCCATCGCACTTAGGGTTAAAGATTACTTATTATAGACGATGCCAACTCCATTGAAAAAGATGACTATCAAAACGCTAACCAATCTAGACTGAAAACACTACTTTTATGGAGAACTTCACTCATAGGTCGGGTTCCCCATCCCTCCTGGCGTCGGCGAGGCCGGCCAGAGGAGGGGAAACCGATCTATGGTGAAGGCGGAAGTGGTGGCAGTGCGTTAGGGAAGGAGCTCTCGTCTGAGAGAAAAACGAATCGGTTAATTTTTCCTTTTTGGTTTTGCTTTCTTCTCGGTGTTCACAGCATTGTGAGCTTTTCTGAAAGTTATATTTGGTTGAAGGGAGGGTATCTCCAAGAGGCAGTTATTCCTAGAACCTGCTGGTAAGACGGAGAAGAAGGCATGTACTGTGATCCATGCTTGCAAGGTGTGTTTAAGCATCTTCTTCTCATCCAGCAATGCCATAGCTAGTTAAACTTTAATCATATTCCGAAGTGTAAGGGTACGTAGCTTCATCTTGGAGTATGTGTAGATTTATTTGCCCTTACATTTTCATGTTCTACGCACTATCCCATGTGTCACATCAGCTTTATGACAACGTGGGATGCATAATATTAATCCTAATATTCCCACTATAACCGAAGCAATACACCACCACCAACCTCTACTTATGCAGACAATTGTATCCGTATGTATAGCATACCAACCTTCACTTATGTAAATAAATATTTCCCCCATAAGTACCACACTACCACTTTGTTTCGATAGGATAGTATAGCTCTGTCGTCCCTTACATGTTAGAATTAAAACGAGAGTGAGAATAAGAGATACGAGAACACATGGAAATAGCTAGGAGACATCATGTGCAGTGGCGGAACCAAAGATCTGAGAGCCGTAGGACGTGACTTAGCCTCTGGATCCTGAGCGCAATGTTTGAGCTTCAATTTCTTCCTGCTGAGGCGCAGTAGTTCATTATCGTCCATCTAGCTAGTTCTTCGTGCAGTTGCTTTTCAGCCATACGAGAACACATGTAAATAGGAGACATCAGGAGAGGTAGTGGAACCAAAGATTTGAGTGCCGCAGGACGAAACTTAGCTTCTATCTTGTCGAGAGCTCAATGTTTGAGCTTCAGTTCCTGGCTGCCGAGGCGCCGTTTATTATCGTCCATCTGGCCAGTTCTTGCAGCTGCTTTTCAGCCATATAACGCGAATTAGGAAGTCCATGCGTAGCAAGCCAACGCATGGAGGAGCATTTATGATCCCATGAACCAACCATAAGCCATGATGCATAAACTACCCCTCTTGATTCATGATGCATAAACTACCACTCTTTACACATTTTTTATATTTTGGCATTGAGAGAGTATTAGAAGTGGACGCGGATTTGGCCTATTAATTCGCAAACGCGCGTGTCTGCAATCTCTGACGTCCTTTTTCTTTGGGGATACGAGTCACCTTGTTGACCACCTGCCCCCACTCTCCCGTATCTGGCAGGTTGTGAGGTAAGTATGCAATTTGTTTCGGGTGATCCTGTTTCCAAAAGAGCTAATAACGCCTCTAGTCCACAACTTGCACGTCGCGGACGTTTTCATCCCAGAACATGTGAAGCAGACGCCTTAGTACCTAATCTTGCGACACCGATACATTTTTGTCCCGATCAGCTGCGCTGCCGACACGTCGTCTATAGCTTTTAAAAAAAACGCCTAAACTTTATTACTATTTACAGTTAGGTCCCCAATTTTATCTAGATGAGAATACCCAATCCCAATCCTAGCCTATCGCTCGCGGCGGCGACGGTGGACGTGTGGTGGTGCTGGCTACTGCTGTCGGCCTGTGCTGGCTGTGACCTCCCGCACGAAGGTGCAGTTGTAGGCTGTGTCTACCCCGGCCGCTCACCCCTCCTCGCGCCGCTGATGCGGCCACTCCTTTGCCGTGTAACGCCTGCCCATCCCCAGCCACACCGCCTACCCAATTCCATTCCGCGTATGTAGAATAATGAGATTGGCGGAATATGTTGGATGTATTATTGAGCCTCATGGGCGAGTATATATAGGCCTACATGGGATTGTATGGAAACGGATCCTATCTCTATCTTATACTATCATAACAACATGTATTGCCATACTCTAACATCCCCCACAGTCGTAGCGGTAGCGTCGTGAACAATAGGAGCATCGCGGATGGTCAGACTGGAGAAACCGAAGTAGAATCTAGTGGGCTGACATCCCCCCGCAGTAGGAGCGAGAACGTCGTGGACGATGTCGCGTCGCTGATGGTTGGACCGTAGAGGAAGCTGATGAGTGCTCAAGCAAGGTGATAGCCCTTTGTGCCGATGTCGAGGTAGCCGAGAGCGTAGGGCGGTGCAGACTTGGTCGTGGTAGCCGTGCGAGGAGTCGTCGTGATGGATGTCGTGGTCGGGGTTGCCGGTGTCGAGGTAGCCACACAAGAAGCTGCATGCACATAGTGCGCGAAGAGAGTGACAGAGACGCGTCAAGGCAGTAGTCGAGGAGGAGGTCGATGCAGTCCGAGCCGTCGAGGACGAGGTGCAGCCTAGTTTTGCCAGAACCAGGCGCACATCGGGGACGAAGGCATACTCCGGTTTTGCCAGAACTGAGTACGCATAGACGAAATCGATGATGCGGTCGAGGCAGTCGTAGAAGGGGTCGATGCCGAAAACGTTGTCGAGGCCGATGAAGACGAGGCGCCGATCCGAGTTTGCCAGACTCGGGAACACGTCGGGGACGAAGGCACGAGCTGGTATTGCTAGTACCAGATGTGCGGGGTCAGGGACCATCATAGTGGATGAAGATGTAGAAGGCGGTGTACCAGCGGTGGCCTGGAGTGGTCATGCTGGACACCTAGAGAGGTGCGGCGGCGGTACTCCAAGTAGGCGAGGAAGAACCCGGCGGCTCAACAAAGACCATGCGTGGACGTTGGCGATGTGCACCGTGGGAGGAGGCGCGGTGAGGGCCAAGGACGTCACTGCGTGGGGGCGGCGAAGACTCGGTGCAGCAGCTGGGTACCACCGGCGGTGTACACGCCTGGGAAGACGCGTTAGCCATCGGCGAGGTGGACCAGTGGCGGCGGCGGCCCGTTGCTCGGGGTGGAGGCGCGCATACTCGGGGACGTGCTTGGACGACGAAGCGCAGATCGGGTCGATGGCGACGTTGTCCGTGGAGTCTCGATCGATGACGACGAAGACGAACCGGCGAGGCGGAGTCGGCGCGAGCGAGTCGGCCGCCGCAGCCTAGTGAGGCAGGCGTAGGGCGGAGCCGGCGCTGGCGAGTTGGCCGCGGTAACCATCTTGGAGCCGGCCGGTGTGAAGTCGACGCCGATGTCGCAGTAGAGGCACGCGAGGACGACGGTCGGTGGGCAATGCAATCCAATCTATAATCGGCAAACAAAAAAAACGTCGGTCAAGGGACCGGCCGAGAAAAGACTCCCCAGAGCAGCTGATCAACCGATCGGCGGACGAACTCTAGCTACGGGCGGCGCGGCCCCCGGTGGCGATCATGGAGATCGGCCGGCCCAGGGGCGGCGCGGGGCGGAAGCGGTCGGCGGCTAGGGTTTGGATCGAGATTAGTCTGATACCATGTAGAATAATGAGATTGACGGAATATGTTGGATGTATTATTGAGCCTCATGGGCGAGTATATATAGGCGTACACGGGATTGTATGGAAACGGATCCTATCTCTATCTTATACTACCATAACAACACGTATTGCCATACTCTAACATCCCCCCCACAGTCATAGCGGTAGCGTCGTGAATAATAGGAGCATCGCGGATGGTCAGACTGGAGAAACCGAAGTAGAATCCAATGGGCTGACATCCCCCCGTAGTAGGAGCGGGAACATCGTGGACGATGTTGCGTCGCTGATGGTTGGACCGTAGAGGAAGCTGATGAGTGCTCAAACGAGGTGATCGCCCTTTGTGCCGATGTCGAGGTAGCCGAGAGCGTAGGGCGGTGCAGACTTGGTCGTGGTAGCCGTGCGAGGAGTCGTCGTGATCGATGTCGTGGTCGGGGTTGCCGGTGTCGAGGTAGCCACGCAAGAAGCCGCATGCGCATAGTGCACGAAGAGAGTGACGAAGACGCGTCGAGGCAGTAATCGAGGAGGAGGTCGATGCCGAAGTCGATGCAGTCCGAGCCGTCGAGGACGAGGTGCAGCCTAGTTTTGCCAGAACCAGGCGCACATCGGGGACGAAGGCATACTCCGGTTTTGCCAGAATGGAGTACGCATAGACGAAATCGATGACGCGGTCGAGGCAGTCGTAGAGGGGGTCGATGCCGAAAACATTGTCGAGGCCGATGAAGACGAGGCGCAGATCCGAGTTTGCCAGACTCGGGAACGCGTCGGGGACGAAGGCACGAGCTGGTATTGCCAGTACCAGATGTGCGGGGGCAGGGACCATCATAGTGGATGAAGACGTAGAAGGCAGTGTACCAGCGGTTGCCTGGAGTGGTCATGCTGGACACCTAGAGAGGTGCGGCGGCGGTACTCCAAGTAGGCGAGGAAGAACCCGGCGGCTCGACAAAGACCATGCGTGGACAGTGGCGACGCGCGCCGTGGGAGGAGGCACGGCGAGGGCCAAGGACGTCACTGCGTGGGGGCGGCGAAGACTCGGTGTAGCAGCTAGGTAACACCGGCGGCGTACACGCCTGGGAAGACGCGTTAGCCATCGGCGAGGTGGACCAGTGGCAGCGGCGGCCCGTTGCTCGGGGTGGTAGGCGCGCATACTCGGGGACGTGCTTGGACGACGAAGCGCAGATCGGGTCGATGGCGACGTTGTCCGTGGAGTCTCGATCGATGACGACAAAGACGAACCAGCGAGGCGGAGTCGACGTGAGCGAGTCGGCCGCCGCAGCCTACCGAGGCAAGCGTAGGGCGGAGCCGAAGCTGGTGAGTTGGCCGCGGTAACCATCATGGAGCCGGCTGATGTGAAGTCGATGCCGATGTCGGAGTAGAGGCGCGCGAGGACGACGGGCGGTGGGCGACGCAATCAGATCTATAATCGGCAAACCAAAAAAAAAGAAAAACGTCGGTCAAGGGACCGGCGGAGAAAAGACTCTCCAACGCAGCTGATCAACCGATCGGCGGACGAACCCTAACTATGGGCGGCACGGCCCCCGGTGGCGATCATGGAGATCGGCCGTCCCAGGGGCGGCGCTGTGCGGAAGCGGTCGGTGGCTAGGGTTTGGATCGAGGTTAGTCTGATACCATGTAGAATAATGAGATTGGCGGAATATGTTGGATGTATTATTGAGCCTCATGGGCGAGTATATATAGGCGTACAAGGGATTGTATGGAAACGGATCCTATCTCTATCTTATACTACCATAACAACACGTATTGCCATACTCTAACATCCGCCCACAGTCATAGTGGTAGCGTCGTGAATAATAGGAGCATCGCGGATGGTCAGACTGGAGAAACCAAAGTAGAATCCAGTGGGCTGACATCCCCCCGCAGTAGGAGCGGGAACGTCGTGGACGATGTCGTGTCGCTGATGGTTGGACCGTAGAGGAAGCTGATGAGTGCTCAAGCAAGGTGATAGCCCTTTGTGCCGATGTTGAGGTAGCCGGGAGCGTGGGACGGTGCAACCTTGGTCGTGGTAGCTGTGCGAGGAGTCGCCGTGATCGATGTCGTGGTTGGGGTTGCCGGTGTCGAGGTAGCCACGCAAGAAGCCGCATGTGCATAGTGCGCGAAGAGAGTGACGGAGACGCGTCGAGGCAGTAGTCGAGGAGGAGGTCGATGCCGAAGTTGATGCAGTCCGAGCCGTCGAGGACGAGGTGCAGCCAAGTTTTGCCAGAACCAGGCGCACATCAGGGACGAAGGCATACTCCGGTTTTGCCAGAACCGAGTACGCATAGACGAAATCGATGAAGCGGTCGAGGCAGTCGTAGAGGCGGGTCGATGCCGAAAACGTTGTCGAGGCCGATGAAGACGAGGCGCCGATCCGAGTTTGCCAGACTCAGGAATGCGTCGGGGACGATGGCACGAGCTGGTATTGCCAGTACCAGATGTGCGGGGGTAGGGACCATCATAGTGGATGAAGACGTAGAAGGCGGTGTACCAGCGGTGTCCTAGAGAGGTGCGGCGGCGGTACTCCAAGTAGGCGAGGAAGAACCCGGCGGCTCGACAAGGACCATGCGTGGACGTTGGCGACGCGCGCCGTGGGAGGAGGCGCGGTGAGGGCCAAGGACGTCACTGCGTGGGGGCGGCGAAGGCTCGATGCAACAGCTAGGTACCACCGGCGGCGTACACGCTTGGGATGATGCGTTAGCCATCGGCGAGGTGGACCAGTGGCAGCGGCGGCCCGTTGCTCGGGGTGGTAGGCGCGCATACTCGGGGACGTGCTTGGACGACGAAGCACAGATCGGGTCGATGGCGACGTTGTCCATGGAGTCTCGATCGATGACGGCGAAGACGAACCGGCGAGGCGGAGTCGGCGCGAGTGAGTCGGCCGCCGCAGCCTACGGAGGCAGGCATAGGGCAGAGCCGACGCTGGTGAGTTGGCCGCGGTAACCATCATGGAGCCGGCCGGTGTGAAGTCAATGCCGATGTCGCAGTAGAGGCGCGCGAGGACGACGGGCGGTGGGCGACGCAATCCGATCTATAATCGGCAAACCAAAAAAAACGCCGGTCAAGGGACCGGCGGAGAAAAGACTCTCCAGAGCAGCTGATCAACCGATCGGCGGACGAACCATAGCTACAGGCGGCGCGGCCCCCGGTGGCGATCATGGAGATCGGCCGTCCCAGGGGCGTCGCGGTGCGGAAGCGGTCGGCGGCTAGGGTTTGGATCGAGGTTAGTCTGATACCATGTAGAATGATGAGATTGGCGGAAGTTGGATGTATTATTGAGCCTCATGGGCGAGTATATATAGGCGTACACGGGATTGTATGGAAACGGATCCTATCTCTATCTTATACTACCATAACAACACGTATTGCCATACTCTAACATCCCCCCACAGTCGTAGCGGTAGCGTCGTGAACAATAGGAGCATCGCGGATGGTCAGACTGGAGAAACCGAAGTAGAATCCAGTGCGCTGACATCCCCCCCCCCCCGAAGTAGGAGCGTGAACATCGTGGACGATGTCGCGTCGCTGATGGTTGGACCGTAGAGGAAGCTGATGAGTGCTCAAACAAGGTGATCGCCCTTTGTGCCGATGTCGAGGTAGCCGAGAGCGTGGGGCGGTGCAGCCTTGGTCGTGGTAGCCGTGCGGGGAGTCGCCGTGATCGATGTCGTGGTCGGGGTTGCCGGTGTCGAGGTAGCCATGCAAGAAGCCGCATGCGCATAGTGCACGAAGAGAGTGACGAAGACGCGTCGACGCAGTAGTTGAGGAGGAGGTCGATGCCGAAGTCGATGCAGCCCGAGCCGTCGAGGATGAGGTGCAGCCTTGTTTTGCCAAAACCAGGCGCACATCAGGGACGAAGGCATACTCCGGTTTTGCCAGAACTGAGTATGCATAGACGAAATCGATGACGCGGTCGAGGCAGTCGTAGAGGGGGTCGATCCCGAAAACGTTGTCGAGGCCGATGAAGACGCGGCTCCGATCCGAGTTTGCCAGACTCGGGAACGCGTCGGGGACGAAGGCACGAGCTGGTATTGCCAGTACCAGATGTGCGGGGGCAGGGACCATCATAGTGGATGAAGACGTAGAAGGCGGTGTACCAGCGGTGGCCTGGAGTGGTCATGCTGGACACCTAGAGAGGTGCGGCGGCGGTACTCCAAGTAGGCGAGGAAGAACCCGACGGCTCGACAAAGACCATGTGTGGACGTTGGCGACGCGCGCCGTGGGAGGAGGCACGGTGAGGGCCAAGGACGTCACTGCGTGGGGGCGGCGAAGACTCGGTGCAGCAGCTAGGTACCACCGGCGACGTACACGCCTGGGAAGACGTGTTAGCCATCGGCGAGGTGGACCAGTGGCAGTGGCGGCCCGTTGCTCGGGGTGGTAGGCGCGCATACTCGGGGACTTGCTTGGACGACGAAGCGCAGATCGGATCGATGGCGACGTTGCCCGTGGAGTCTCGATCGATGACGACAAAGACGAACCAGCAAGGCGGAGTCGGCGCGAGCGAGTCGGCCGCCGCAGCCTACCGAGGCAAGCATAGGGCGGAGCGGACGCTGGCGAGTTGGCCACGGTAACCATCATGGAGCCGGCCGGTGTGAAGTCGATGCCGATGTCGGAGTAGAGGCGTGCGAGGACGACGGGCGGTGGGCGACGCGATCCGATCTATGATCGGCATACAAAAAAAACGTCGGTCAAGGGACCGGCGGAGAAAAGACTCTCCAGAGCAGCTGATCAACCGATCGGCGGACGAACCCTAACTACGGGCGGCGCGGCCCCCCAGCGGCGATCATGGAGATCGGCCGTCCCAGGGGCGGCGTGGTGCGGAAGCGGTCGGTGGCTAGGGTTTGGATCGAGGTTAGTCTGATACCATGTAGAATAATGAGATTGGCAGAATATGTTGGATGTATTATTGAGCCTCATGGGCGAGTATATATAGGCGTAGACGGGATTCACTAGTAGAAAACCGGGCATTAGCACCGGTTCATAAGGGCCTTTAGTGCCGGTTATGGAACCGGCACTATTATTTCGGCACTAAAGGCCCCCCCTTTAGTACCGGTTCAGCACGAACCGGTGCTAAAGGGGTACCACGTGGCACGAGCCAGCTCCGGGGGCCGGGAGCCCTTTAGTACCGGTTGGTAAAACCAACCGGTACTAAATGGTTGTGGGTTTTTGTTTTATTTTGTATTTTTCAATTTAATTTGTGTTATCAATTTAATTTAGGATTGTTTTACGTTATAATAAGTTGTAGTCGTCGTCATCATCATCATCATCGCATATTAATAAATAAATAAACTCTAGCTAGCTGAAAATCATCGTGGTCGTCTAATTACCACTATTTAATCATCATAGTCATTACCGCTAGCTATGTAATTCATCATCAACGTTGGCTAGCTTAAAGAGGGAACATTCACTTTGTAACAGAAGCAAAGAGATATCATCAAGTTCAACATAATCATCGCCAACATCGAAGTTCAGGACACGGATCCATGAGACAAGTACTAATTAAGAGCATGAAGAGTAGCTACTGATCCTGCTGCTCCCTCTCAGGTAGAATAGCATAGAACATGTATAGCTCTCCTGATTCATCATACTGGAGCATGCAGATGAATCTGTCTCCTAATCTTGGGTTGCGCTTCTCCGTACTGCCCCCTAGTACTTCTCTGCGATCGTTAACAATTTTGCTCCAATCTTTCACTATTAAGCATTCTTCGCTTTTAGAAATCCTGAATGCACTCATGTGCAATGTAGGAAATCTTGGTCGTAAGCTAACCATTGACATGCGACCTTTTGTCTCGATCCACTGGGGCACAACTGTCATCGGAAGTCCCTGTTGAACAACATCGTATAGTAATTAATATACTAAGCAATGAAAGTTTAGCTTCAAAAATAATGTATGCAAAAGATGCACTAATTAAGGACAAATATTTAAAATCTTACCATATTTTGATTATAGATGTGACCGTAGTTCAATACGATCACCATTGGTCGCACGTTTTGAGTACTAACATTTCTAAGTGTAGGGAAAAAATTTGTCTTGACAGTATTAAGATCCTCAAGCCATGAAACATAATGACTTATCTCCTCGCAGTTTAGTTGAGCCCCGGGGCAGTGGTAGGTCCTGTCTACCAAGCGCCGGACATGTTTGCTTGAACCGAAATAAGCTGACAATACAAAATAGTTGTCAACTATTTTTGAATAAACTGTACGAAAGACATAAACATATGCATGCATGGTTGAGAAAAACTCACCAAATGGTAGAACTGGAGGCGTTTGCACATCGACCCAGATGTCTATATTACCTTCAATATCATCTTCCGGACGAATATCAAAGGTGATAACCATATCAGGCTCAAATGCATAAGCCTTGCATAGTGCTTGCCAAGTTTTGCATTCAAAATGGGTGTATGTGTCTCCATTATATAATTTGACGTTAAAAGTATACCCATACTGCGTCTTCAAGTAAACTCTCTTTACCTCCATATCATCTATAGCACTGAAATCTATCTTATCCAAGACAAAAATTCTTGCATGGCAGGGGATGCGCTGGTAGAATAGTGAAAATTTAAAATTATAAGTTGAAGCAAATAAAGCATAAGTTTTGCATTCAAATAATAATTGACAAAGTGACTTACTGTATCAACTTCGAATGTCTCATCCAGCTTGATGCTGAAGCGCCTACCATCAACAAGGAAATTTTGGTCGCACAGGCCGCACTGGTCTTCACAGTGTTCGCACATAACAAAATCTTTTTCGTCGTCAGATGACATTTCCTATGTTCATATAGGTGAAACATTAAACACATATATCTAGCCAAATATATATATATATATATATATATATATATATATATTCATCTAACATTTGACATTAATATATCTAACTATATATTCAATTGACATTACTATATATTTAACTTTTCTATCTAATTCATTAACAAATAATAATTATATACCTAAAATTTCTATATACCTAAATTTTCTTACTAAAAATAAACTAGTTATATTAATTATTCAACTAGTTCTAATCTCATATACCTAAATTTTCTTACTAAAAATAAACTAGTTATATTAATTATTCAACTAGTTCTAATCTCATATACCTAAATTTTCTTACTAAGAATAAACTAGTTATATTAATTATTCAACTAGTTCTAATCTCATATACCTAAATTTTCTTACTAAAAATAAACTAGTTATATTAATTATTCAACTAGTTCTAATCTCATATACCTAAATTTTCTTACTAAAAATAAACTAGTTATATTAATTATTCAACTAGTTCTAATCTCATATACCTAAATTTTCTTACTAAGAATAAACTAGTTATATTCATTATTCAACTAGTTCTAATTAATCTCATATACCTAAATTTCCTTATTAAAAATAAACTAGTTATATTAATTATTCAACTAGTTCTAATCTCATATACCTAAATTTCCTTATTAAAAATAACCTAGTTATAATAATTATTCAACTAGCTAGTCTAATCTCTAGTTCGACAATTTTTCTATCTAGCTAGCTAATTCATCTAACATTCGACATTAATCTAACATTCGATCATCTAATTAACTTTTCTAAAAAACAGAAAATAAGTAAAAAAAATTGTGTGTGTGTATGTGTGTGTATGCATGTGTGTATATATACGTATATGTGTGTACGTATGTGTGTATGTGTGTGTGTGTATGCGTGTGATGTGTGCATGTGTGGTATGTGTGTGTGTGTGTGTGCGGTGCCGCCGCCCCATACGTACGAGCGGGGGCGCCAGCGTACGGGGCGGGGGCGCCGCCGTTGTGTGTGTGTGTATGTGTGTGTATGTGTGTGCGGCCGGGAGCGAGAGAGAGACGTACGGCCGCGGCGATGACGACGGACGGCGGCGGCGTTCGGGGCGGCAGCGCGCGAGACGACGACGACGACGACGGGCGGCGGCAGGGACAACGACGATGACGACGGACGGCGACGATGGGATCGAGCGACGCGCGCGGCGGAGGTTGGAGACGAAGTGGCGAGTTGAAACTGAAATTTTCGTACGTGCTGTATATATAGGATTGGCCTTTAGTACCGGTTCGTGGCACGAACCGGTACTAAAGGCCTATTTTCCCCAGGCCAAGCGGCGGGAAACGACCCCTTTAGTACCGGTTCGTGCCACGAACTGGTACTAAAGACCCCCCCCCCTTTAATACCAGTTGGAGCCACGAACCGGTACTAAAGGGGGTGCGCTGCCACCCACGGTGCACAAAAGTTTAGTCCCACCTCGCTAGCCGAGGGGCACTCGCACCTGCTTATAAGCCCCGCCGCCGCTGCTGTCTCGAGCTCCTCTCTAAAGCAGGCCTTCTGGGCCTACCTCTGCTACTCTGCCCTGTGGGGCCTATTGGGCTTGCGGGCCTGCATCCTGGCCCAACAACAGGTTGGGTTTCTAGTCGTATGCAGGCCGCTGTGGCCCAGTAGGTGGGCTTTTTTCATTTAGTTGTTTTTTGCTGTATTTAGAGTTTGCGCTACCACCCCAAAATTTAGTCCCACCTTGCCCGACGAAGGGCAGCCGCACTGGTTTATAAACCAAGCCGCGGCTACCTCTTTGAACTCCTCTATATAGCAGGCTTCTAGGCCTAATTAATTAGGGCGCGCTGCCCTGTGAGTCTGCTGGCCCTTCTGGGCTTGCATTTGCACACCCTAGGTCTGGTAGACCCACAGGGCAGTGCGCCAACAAATTTGCTATATAGTTTTTTCTTTTCTGCATTACTTATTTTTATTTATTTATTTTTGAGTAGTTTTTTATATAGTTATTTTTCTGCATTATTTATTTTCTTCTATTTATTTTTGAGTAATTTTTTTGTATAGTTCTTTTATTTTCTGCATTACTTATTTTTGCATAGTCCGAAACCCTGATACTCGGAAAGAGTCAGTTTGTACACGAAGTGCGTCCAGTTTTTGCCGTGACCCTCTCTACTCTTTCGCGCATGCTATGCGGGTGATACGATGATACCATGCCAAGTTTCAACATTTTCAGGATTCATTTTGTAGTGATTTTCAATTTCACGGTCATTTAGCTCTCTAAACAATTAGGTAAATGACCGAAAAACAACAAATGATGTCAGAACATGTTGAAAATTGATGACGTCGCTTTAAATGCTGCATACTGAACACAAAAGAAGTCCGGAGTTCAAATAAGTATAAAAAACATTGAAGTGGCCATGTAACAGATGAGTTCTCGTTCGAAACCCTGATACTCGAAAAGAGTAGGTCTAGTTTGTACACGAAGTGCGTCCAGTTTTTGCCGTGACCCTCTCTACTCTTTCGCGCATGCTATGCGGGTGATATGATGATACCATGCCAAGTTTCAACATTTTCAGGATTCATTTTGTACTGATTTTCAATTTCACGGTCATTTAGCTCTCTAAACAATTAGCTAGGTAAATGACCGAAAAACAACAAATGATGTCAGAACATGTTGGATATTGATGACGTCGCTTTAAATGCTGCATACTGAACACAAAAGAAGTCCGGAGTTCAAATAAGTTTAAAAAACATTGAAGTGTGGCCATGTAACAGAGTTCACATTTGACCGTTTTTCTACTAGTCAATAGAGTTTGCCAAACTTGAGTTTCCCAAGTCACTTACACAAAAAGCTATGATTCATGGTTGTCAAATCCATAATTTCCAAACCACAACAACCTTGAGGCATAACAAGCTTTAAATGCTGCATACTGAACACAAAAGAAGTCCGGAGTTTAAATAAGTTATTAAAAATAAAAAAGAGGTGCAATGCTGGTTAATTTGCTTCAAGCCATTCAGAATAGTGTAGACTACACTGCACATAGCTCAGTGCAATCTATGCTATTCCGCAAGGCTTGAAGCTAATCAACATGTAGAAGATCATCTTGAGCTTGTGTCCCCTTGAAGGAAGTAGGATACTTCTCTTGTTGAGGAACAAACTTTGTCTTTGGGGTATTGATCTTCTTCCCACTCAACTCCATTGGCATTGAACTTTCGTTCAAAACCAACACCTTGATTCTTCCCTTCAATAAGCTATTTTCTTGCTCAAGTGTAACTTGGCTAAGAGAATCGTTAGTGAAATCAAGAGAACTACTAGAAGCAACAATGTTAGATCTTATGTCACAAAAAAGAAGTTGTATCAAACCTTTTATGTCAGATCTAGACCAAACCAATCGGTATCGCCATCATACAGCCCTACCGTGGCTCGTGATGCATATATATGCATATCGAATGTACGGTTGGGCGTATGATGGCGAATCCGAATGATTTGTATTCAGTCGATGAACTGGTAGATGTATGTAGTCGATGAACTGAAAGACTTATGCAGGGACGAAGGCGAGAGATGGGCTATATGTAGGGTCGTCTGACTCACAAAGTGATTGTGATAGTTTCGATCCAATGACTCACATGAGCTAGGAAGAAACACACCCTTGATCCAACGACTCGCAAGAACTAGAAAGAAACACACGATCCGTGTGATTCTTCCTGATTGGTGGGATGCACATTAGTATCGGTTCGTGCCACGAACCGGTGCTAAAGATTGGCAATGAACCGGTACTAATGGTACCAGCCCGCCTAGCCGTTGGAATCGGCACTAATGGTCACATTCGTGCCAGCTCAAATTCAAACCGGCACTATAATGTGCTTCACATTTGATCGTTTTTCTACTAGTTAATAGAGTTTGCCAAACTTGAGTTTCCCAAGTCACTTACAGAAAAAGCTATGATTCATGGTTGTCAAATCCATAATTTCCAAACCACAACAACCTTGAGGCATAACAAGCTTTAAATGCTGCATACTGAACACAAAAGAAGTCCGGGGTTTAAATAAGTTATTAAAAATAAAAAAAGAGGTGCAATGCTGGTTAATTTGCTTCAAGCCATTCGGAATAGTGTAGATTGCACTAAGCCACTGCACATAGCTCAGTGCAATCTATACTATTCCGCAAGGCTTGAAGCAAATCAACATGTAGGTGAGCATTGCACCTCTTCGTCATTGTCTGTGCACTCACGGCTTATAAACCGCTCATATTTCCTCTCTCTTGGCGAGGTGGGACTAAAAACAGCTTGCCGTAAACCGACACCGCTCATTAGTACCGGTTCGTGGTACGAACCGGCACTAAATGGTGATGGTGGGGCCATAGCCTGACCGCAGGATGACACAGCCTCTTTAGTACCGGTTCGTGGCATGAACCGGTACTAAAGGTTCGCCACGAACCGGTACTATTGATCGCCGCCACGAACCTGCACTAATGTGCACATTAGTGCCGGCTCAATTACAAACCGGCACTAATGTGCTTCACGTTTGACCCTTTTTCTACTAGTGATTGTATGGAAACGGATCCTATCTCTATCTTATACTACCATAACAACACGTATTGCCATACTCTAACATCCCCCCATAGTCGTAGCGGTAGCGTCGTGAATAATAGGAGCACCGCGGATGGTCAGACTGGAGAAACCAAAGTAGAATCCAGTGGGCTGACATCCCCCCGCAGTAGGAGTGGGAACGTCGTGGACGATGTCGCGTCACTGATGGTTGGACCGTAGAGGAAGCTGATGAGTGCCTAAGCAAGGTGATAGCCCTTTGTGCCGATGTCGAGGTAGCCGGGTGCGTGGGGCGGTGCAGCCTTGGTCGTGGTAGCTGTGCGAGGAGTCGCCGTGATCGATGTCATGGTTAGGGTTGCCGGTGTCGAGGTAGCCACGCAAGAAGCCGCATGCGCATAGTGCGCGAAGAGAGTGACGGAGACGCGTCGAGGCAGTAGTCGAGGAGGAGGTCGATGCCGAAGTTGATGCAATCCGAGCCATCGAGGACGAGGTGCAGCCTAGTTTTGCCAGAACAAGGCGCACATCAGGGACGAAGGCATACTCCGGTTTTGCCAGAACCGAGTACGCATAGACGAAATCGATGAAGCGGTCGAGGCAGTCGTAGAGGCGGGTCGATGCCGAAAACGTTGTCGAGGCCGATGAAGACGAGGCGCCGATCCGAGTTTGCCAGACTCGGGAACGCGTCGGGGACGAAGGCACGAGCTGGTATTGCCAGTACCAGATGTGCGGGGGTAGGGACCATCATAGTGGATGAAACGTAGAAGGCGGTGTACCAGCGGTGTCCTAGAGAGAGGTGCGGCGGCGGTACTCCAAGTAGGCGAGGAAGAACCCGGCGGCTCGACAAAGACCATCCGCGGACGTTGGCGACGCGCGCCGTGGGAGGAGGCGCGGTGAGGGCCAAGGACGTCACTGCATGGGGGCGGCAAAGACTTGGTGCAACAGCTAGGTACCACCGGCGGCGTACACGCTTGGGAAGACGCGTTAGCCATCGGCGAGGTGGACCAGTGGCAGCGGCGGCCCGTTGCTCGGGGTGGTAGGCGCGCATACTCGGGGACGTGCTTGGACGACGAAGCGCAGATCGGGTCGATGGCGACGTTGTCCGTGGAGTCTCGATCTATGACGGCGAAGATGAACCGGCGAGGCGGAATCGACGCGAGCGAGTCGGCCGTCGCAGCCTATCGAGGCAGGCGTAGAGCGGAGCCCACGCTGGTGAGTTTGCCGCGGTAACCATCATGGAGCCGGCCGGTGTGAAGTCGATGCCGATGTCGCAGTAGAGGCGCGCGAGGACGACGGGCGGTGGGCGACGCAATCCGATCTATAATCGGCAAACCAAAAAAAAAAGAAAAACGTCGGTCAAGGGACCGGCGGAGAAAAGACTCTCTAGAGCAGCTGATCAACCGATCGGTGGACGAACCATAACTACGGGCGGCGCGGCCCCCGGTGGCGATCATGGAGATCGGCCGTCCCAGGGGCGACACGGTGCGGAAGCGGTCGGCGGCTAGGGTTTGGATCGAGGTTAGTCTGATACCATGTAGAATAATGAGATTGGCGGAAGTTGGATGTATTATTGAGCCTCATGGGCGAGTATATATAGGCGTACACGGGATTGTATGGAAACGGATCCTATCTCTATCTTATACTACCATAACAACACGTATTGCCATACTCTAACATCCCCCCACAGTTGTAGCAGTAGCGTCGTGAATAATAGGAGCATCGCTGATGGTCAGACTAGAGAAACCGAAGTAGAATCCAGTGGGCTGATATCCCCCTGCAGTAGGAGCGGGAACGTCATGGACGATGTCGCGTCGCTGATGGTTGGACCGTAGAGGAAGCTGATGAGTGCTCAAGCGAGGTGATAGCCCTTTGTGCCGATGTCGAGGTAGCCGGGAGCATGGGGCGGTGCAGCCTTGGTCGTGGTAGCCGTGCGAGGAGTCGCCGTGATCGATGTCGTGGTCGTGGTTGCCGGTGTCGAGGTAGCCACGCAAGAAGCCGCATGCGCATAGTGCGCGAAGAGAGTGGCGGAGACGCGTCGAGGCAGTAGTCGAGGAGGAGGTCGATGCCGAAGTCGATGCAGTCTGAGCCGTCGAGGACGAGGTGCAGCCTAGTTTTGCCAGAACCAGGCACACATCAGGGACGAAGGCATACTCCGGTTTTGCCAGAACCGAGTACGCATAGACGAAATCGATGGCGCGGTCGAGGCAGTCGTAGAGGGGGGTCGATGTCGAAAACGTTGTCAAGGCCGATGAAGACGAGGCGCCGATCCGAGTTTGCCAGACTCGGGAACGCGTAGGGGACGAAGGCACGAGCTGGTATTGGTAGTACCAGATGTGCGGGGGCAGGGACCATCATAGTGGATGAAGACGTAGAAGGCGGTGTACCAGCGGTGGCCTAGAGTGGTCATGCTGGACACCTAGAGAGGTGCGGGGGCGGTACTCCAAGTAGGCGAGGAAGAACCCGGCGGCTCGACAAAGACCATGTGTGGACGTTGGCGACGCGCGCCGTGGGAGGAGGCGCGGTGAGAGCCAAGGACGTCACTGCGTGGGGGCGGCGAAGACTCGGTGCAGCAGCTGGGTACCACCGGCGGCGTACACGCCTAGGAAGACGCGTTAGCCATCAGCGAGGTGGACCAGTGGCGGCGGCGGCCCGTTGCTCGGGGTAGTAGGCGCGCATACTCGGGGACGTGCTTGGACGACGAAGCGCAGATCGGGTCGATGGCGACGTTGTTCGTGGAGTCTCGATCGATGACGACGAAGACGAACCGGCGAGGCGGAGTCGGCGCGAGCGAGTCGGCCGCCGCAGCCTAGTGAGGCAGGCGTAGGGCGGAGCCGGCGCTGGCGAGTTGGCCGCGGTAACCATCATGGAGCCGGCCGGTGTGAAGTCGACGCCGATGTCGCAGTAGAGGCGCGCGAGGACGACGGTCGGTGGGCAACGCAATCCAATCTATAATCGGCAAACAAAAAAAACGTCGATCAAGGGACCGGCCGAGAAAAGACTCCCCAGAGCAGCTGATCAACCGATCGGCGGACGAACTCTAGCTACGGGCGGCGCGGCCCCCGGTGGCGATCATGGAGATCGGCCGGCCTAGGGGCGGCGCGGTGCGGAAGCGGTCGGCGGCTAGGGTTTGGATCGAGATTAGTCTGATACCATGTAGAATAATGAGATTGACGAAATATGTTGGATGTATTATTGAACCTCATGAGCGAATATATATAGGCATACACGGGATTATTTTGGAGTACAAACCAAGTTAGGATTGTATGAAAACGGATCCTATCTCTATCTTATACTATCGTAACAACACGTATTGCCATACTTTAACAGCGTGGCAACCGCCGGTCAAGGTCAACTCAGTACATGCTCCTCCATCTTGCCCTACCTTAGTACATCGCCGTGGCCTGTGCTGGCTATGGCGCTCCGCAGCGACGTCGTGTACCGCACAGCCGGCTCGAAGGCTAGGATGGAGCTGTCCTCTACGCATCCCTACTATCTGAGTACATTGATCAAGCTGTCCTCTACTCATCCCTAGTGTTGTTTATTTTAGTCTGTTCATGCGAGCTTCTAAGACATGCACTTGTTTAGAAAGAATTTGTTTCTACTCCCTCGTCTCGTCTCATATTAAGTGTCGTATGAATGGAAAAATATACATGTATCTAGACATGTTTTAGTTTTAGATCTATGCATATTTTTCCATTCTTCCGACACTTAATATGAGACGGAGGGAGTACAAAATGATTGACATTGTCCCTCATGAGCAAGACATGCAGTAGTTCATAGACATTCAGTCTAGCACCGGTCTGAGCCAGGTACTCACCTAAAACTGAAGGTAAAAGATAATAAGCTGATGTTAACTGATATTATTATGTGCTAAGTGATGCATCGTATCAAATATTCACATGATTTTCTATAGGAAACCCGATCAGCTGAAAAAGCATCGAAGTTTACTTTGATATATGATCACTAGACTATTAAGAAAGTAATACACTAATACATGCTGACAATATTTTAGAAATCTATAACTAAATTCATAAAAATAGATCTCCTCTACTCAGTGGCGAATCTAGGATTTTGCGTTAGGGTGGGGCAATTAGAAATATTTTTTCTATAGCACTAATATAGTTTCCTAATGTGCACGTATAATTCTCCAATTATGTTAAAGAAAATCATTCTGAATTAAGAAAGTGAAGGAAAAGTGAAAATTTAGCGAGTAAGTAAGCTTTTTCTTTGCTGAACCAAGCCTAATTAGCTAAATTATCATGGTGTGAAACTTCTTTTTCTTTGCAATATATATGTATAGCTCAATTCTTAGGGTGGGGCACCCTGTTGGATACGCCCCTGCCTCTACTGCTTGTATACTTCCTATCCATGCTGAGAAATTGGATTTTGAAAACCTCTAGGTATTTCTTTCAAAGCCATTTTGGAGGCTACTAAAAACAGTGACCATAAGTCAATTATTCTGAAGCCATTTTCTTCGTCATCTCAAATTACTTTTAGAAATTTGTTCTTCGTCTCAAATTACATACATAGGTGCTCCATTTCTTGTTTTAACGTCTCCGTCGTTGTCTGTACATATCGATATAACCGTGGCTTGTTTTAACGTCCCGGAGATCAATAGTCAAAACTGTTGAAAGAAAGATGGTTCCAAGAGTTCCATTGCTTTCTCGTGTTCTGAATTTTCGGAGTTGCACATTGTGACTTGGCAGTTGATGGATTGACTCTGAACCTGAATGTTGCTATTGGCACCTCCTAACCCGCACTTTGTCTTGTGATTTGTCAGTAATTCCTCGCAGTTCTGTAAATACTTTGGGAATTTTTCTTCTATTATCTGCTTGTGATGCACAGCTGCACTTGTGATTTATGGATGACCCCGTTGTTCGATTCCCCTCTGTTTTTGGCAGCAACACTGGTTACCAAATTTGGATGTTGGCAGGATGCACAGTATCCTCGTCATCTGCTCAGATGTACATCGTTAGAGAGAAGCATCATCGAGTAACATTGATACAAATGCACATTCATACAGCATGCTTCGGTGGCCTGCTCGTCGATCCTGAGGCCAGAGCACAGCAAGATTGGAACAAACCTGAGACGAGAGGAGAGCAGACCATCAGATTGAACTGAAAACCAAACCCGAGTAGAGCAGGGTAAATGATTTTTTGGAGGTTGAGCTCGTCGGCTTCCATGACCTGGTGGAAGAGGTCGGAGACGATAAGGTGCTGAGGAGGAGTGGCCGCGGCGGACCAGGCCTTCACGACGACGCTGCCGGCGACGGGGAGGAACTGGCCGCGGAGCGATTGGAGCCATCCAGAGCTGCGATTGGAGCCGCCCAGATCTCCCATAGGACTACCTCCACGACCCTCCATCCCGCAGACAACCACCTCTTTCGGCGCCGCCGCCTTCCACACCCTCGACGGTCACATTCGCCGCCGGGTATGGTTCTGACTTGGGACAGACACGGTTCTGGCAGGTTAATAGAATCCAGGGAGTTATCTGCAAAAAATACATGGACCATCATCCAGCGTGGCAAGACCCGTGTCAGCAGCGCAGCTAATTGGGACCAAAACGTCCCAGGCGCGCAAGTTGTGGTACCAGGAACGGATGTTTCCAAGATCTGGGACTAAAATGTCCGCGATGCGAAGTTGTGGTACTAAAACTGTTATAGCATCTCATTTGAAAAAAAAAACTGTTATAGCATCACCATTGCCACCTATCAAATATGTGTCAGCCACACCCAATTGGACCCTACGCAGGACCTGTGTACGCGGATTTGGTGGGCGTGCTCTACAGCGGCGTCCCCCAACCGGCGACCATTTTTTTTGACCATTTTTCGACGTCATAAACACAAACACCTTCTGCACGCCGTCTTCAAAATTAAAATTTGCATTTTCATCCAAATTTAGAAATATTTTACATAATTTGAACGAACATGCAAACGCGCCACCGGCAAAACCCTAACCCTAGTCGCTCGAGTCGAACGAGTCGTTGTCGCTATCGTCGAGCACGACGACTTTGCCGGAGGAGGAGGCGTCGGTGTGGCTAGAGGAGGGGCCGGCTCAGGTGCTGGAGGTGGCCGTGGCCACGCTGCTGCTGCAACCGTCACGGCTCCCTGATGCCTCCACCGCGGTGGACTGCATCTTCGTCAGCCAACCCGAAGCCTCCTGCTCCAACGTGGCCACCGACAGGGCCATGGCAGCGAGGAGGCCGGGGCTGTCGCCGTCCATCGGGTCAACCAGCGGCGACGGGAGGCTGTACAGGTCGTCGACCTGCGGCTCCTCCTTGACGGTGGCGCGCGGCTGCGGCTCCGGGCGCCGTTGGCAGAGGAAAAGGCGGCCCCTAGGTGGGGAGTGCCTCCGAGGAGGGGTGGGCGGCGTGGCTCGCCGCAGATGACGATGTCTGGGGCTCCCCGACGCCTCTGAGTGATGGGGGCGCGTCGCGGCGGTGGCAGCGGCAACAACCAGAGCGGGCGGACGTTCCCCGTCGCGGCGTGCTGCCTCGCGGCTTCGACCGCGCTGGCCACGGTGTGGCCAGTCCGATCCCACCGGCGGCGGCGTCCGCTGGCGTTCCACCGCAAGGCGAGGGCCTCTGGGGCGTCGACGAGGTCGATCAGGGGCAGAGCTAGGCCCGGTGCTACCAGTGCTCTAGCACCGGCCAGCAACATTGCTCAATGGACTAAATGTGAAGCATTTTGCCCATACACATGAAGAGTCTACTCACCCAGCACATCCAAGCTGATTTAGCACGACCCATATGTCATTTTCAGCTCCGCCCATGAGGTCGATGACGGCCTGCCACTCCTGCTCAAAGCGATCGATCCAGCACCCCTAGTTGTGCTGGCCGCCGTCGTTCTCGGGGTGGCGGCGCACTGCGGGCGTCATCCAGCTGCGACGATGCACAATGTACCGACGGACTTGCTCCGCCGTTCGGGGGACCGGTGGGACGACGAGGCCGCCGTCAGAGAGGCGCCTTCGGGATGCGGCAGTCCGGAGGGGCGAGGAGCCCATAGCGGTAGAGCTCCCATGTGCCCTCCGTGTTGATGGTGCGCCCGCTGGTCAGCTTGGAGCCGGAGGCCTCCCAGTTGTTGGCCATGGCGCTGCTGCATAAGACGGTGGCGACGGCGAGAGGATTTGCACGGCGAGGTAGGATGTGCACGGCGATACAAAAGGCTTCGCCTTTTATCCTTGGACGAAGGACGGCGACTCTGTAAATGCCTCGCGTGGGGAAGGCGCAACGCCGGCCTCGGAAGCATCGTGTCGTGTCGTCGGTGTAACTGCAAGGCGTGTTGCAAACCCGCGTCCAGTCGCATTGGGAACTGGCGAGCGGCATTAACGCACACCGGCCGCTTGCCCGACACCTTAACTCACGCCGGTGCAGGTTTGTCTTACTAACGAATGCCCTCCGCCTGTCGGGTTGGCTGACCGGACAATGTCCGGCGCCCCCAGGCAGGCCCCCAAGTTTGGCGGGTGGGCTGGGGTGCCCGGACACAAAATTGTCGGTGGACACCTTTGGGGGTGCCGCTGCGGCGGTGTTTTTTGGTCCGGACCCCAAAGGCCATTTAAGGGTGTGCCGGTGGAGATGCTCTTAGCTCTTTACAAAAAGGTGTGGCTTGGAGAAGCTAACGGGATCTTGCAGAGGAGCCAGTCGCTTCATCCAAAAGTAAAAAAATGCTGAGAAGAACAAAGAGCAAGCAATGACGCAGTAGCACATGGGGTTGGAGGGTGAATTGATGTGCGGTAGTCTCACTACTCCAAGCCTGCGTGTCAAGCGTGGGGAAGCACGATACCACTGCCACCACTGCACGTGCCCTGAGTTGTGTATTTGCGTGAATTTTTAATTAAATAATCATTTTGGCTAACAAATTCACGATCTGACTTCGACATTTAAAAAATTCACGAGCCTAACCCTTTTTGATAACGCCCGCCTTAGCGGCGTTATACTGGTAAGCATAACGCCCCGGTCAGCAGGCGTTATGCACAAGGCCGTGGTCAACGCGGGGCCACTGTGTTGGCACCATAACGCCCCGGATGAAGGCGTTATACCCTGCAGTATAACGCCCCCGATGGAGGCGTTATTGTCTGAAATAAGTAAAACGACCCGCGCCCGACCCCCACTCTTCACTCTTTCTTCCTCCCCTCTCTGTTGTTCTTCAAGGAGCAAGAACACACGCCGCCTCCCCCATTTCCCTCCTCAAATCCCCTTCCTTTGGGTAGATCGGGGGCTATTTTCTCGAGATCGTGTATCCCCATCAAGTTTCCAAGGTATTTCCCCTCTTTTCTCCTCTTTTAGTTGGTTCATTTTCTCGCATTTCGTTCCATTCGTATTCCGATCCCTAGCTCATGTATTTGCGTTTCCTATTTAGGTTGCCGCCATGCCTCTTAGTTGGCCGACTAGCGAGAGCTCGGACAACTCATGGGTAGGCCTAGTAAGTATGAAGAGGATTTTCCTTTTGTAGGGTTAGGGTTTACACATTTTGCGTCCCGTCGATTGAATGTCAAATTCATGTACTTTGTAGCTCCATGAGCTAGAATATGCTCCCGAAACCATTGAGGATCCCATGTGGTGCGGGATAGCGCTCGATTGTACCGAGACTTGCCGCTATCACAACGTGCTGCCGGAGAGGTTCGTCGCCTTCGAAGGGATGAACGTCGGCCGTCGTTTCTATGGATGCTCTGTGAGGAATGTAAGTGCTCCATTTGTAATGATGAATTGGTTTTTTACGGCAACTTCACTATTTATTGGATTATCACCAATATTGTTGTTGTAGGATGCCATAAATTGTGGATTTATGCCTTGGGTTGATACTGAGTGGAAACCAACTTTGGAACGAGGGCTTGAGCGACTGTGGGAAATGTGTGAGGAGAGCAAGAATGCTAGAGTTGAAGAGAAGGAAGAAACTGATAGGCTGGTGGAGGAATTGATGGTTCAGAAGGATGAGCTCCAGAGGAAACACAACAAGTTAATAAAAGACGCGAACGGATAGTTCGATGCCCTTGAGAAGAAGGTTGTGCAAGAAAATGATGCACAGATAAAGAGGGAAGGTGGCGAGGAGGGTAGTGGGTCCGAGATAGAGGCGTTGAAGAAGAAGCTCGAAGAGTGTGAGATAGAGAGAGACGCGTTGAAGAATGACGTGTCAAGGATGAAGACCGAGGCAGAGGAGCAGCAAAGGGAGAGGAAGGTGCAGTACAATGCACTAAAGGAGGAGAAGAAGAAGATCGAGTACCAGTTGTTCGATCTTCTCAAATCGAGCATGGAAAACAAGGACAAGCTGAAGAGGATTAAGTTAATCATGGACGAATGAGTTATGGATCAACTCTTGGTATTGTTTGTGGACCATCGTATTAGCGCACAAATTATTGTAACGCACTCTTGTTCCGTGGACAAGTTCTTGTTATGCACGAATCATTTATGCAAGCATTATGTATTATCGTGAGCAAGTTATTGTAATGAATTATTCGTACTCACGTTCCGTTTGTGACATTATTGGAAGTACACATTGTGGCATTATTAAATTGTCCTTTTGTTATTGTGCGTGAAATAACAAATTCGTAAAGAGAAATGAGGTGTACTCTCTATTAAAAACATGAAACAGGGGACAACGCCACGAACAGAGGCGTTGAACTAAGAGCAATAACGCCCCTTAAGTAGGCGTTGTACCGCGTAGAGCGGATATCCTTCATGGCTTCCTCTTTGGTTCAGTTAGGGGCCGGCTGTAGGGTGGCAGTTAGTCGGTTATCCGCTCGCTGGGAGAACAACGCCTCCGTCGGCTGCGTTATAGGCAGGAGCATAACGCCCTTATCGGGGACGTTATTGTCCTAATTTAGGGTTGAAGGGGCGCGGGCGGGGCCGTTCTTCTCATTAGCCCCCAATCCCCATCCCGCCACCGCCTCCTTCCCCCGCAGCAGCAGGGGCGATTTGCGCCTCCAGGCCCCGCCGCCGCCTATCCCGCCGTCGATCTCCGCCTCCAGGCCCACCCCCACGGGCGGGCTGTGCCACCGCGGCATCCTCCACACCGGTAAGTGCCCCGCTGCCCCTTTTGCTCCGGCCAATACCCGTTTCGATTGGATGTGCTAGATTATGGACCCCCCCCTTTCAGTGTTTCGTTGCTAGATTATGGACCCCCCTCCTATCCCTCACCCCCATTTAGAACATTGGTTTATACTTTATGGATTAAGGACCCCCCTCCGCGATGACAGTGTCTACTATTTTGCAATGCTCATATTTGGTACAATGATACCCCCGTGATACTCTCAAGTGATCTCGTGTTTTCGGCATTTAGAAATAGAAGAAGAGGCCTAACTATAATTAAGAGAGTATTAGTATTGAATTAGTGGTATGTGTATTCCTGTATCCATTGAAAATAATTATAGATGCACAATTTAGTGTCCATTGAAAAAACAGTGGTTTGCGTATTCCTATATCCATGACGAAAATATAGTGCCTAGCTATAATCTTATATTTTCTTTAACCTATATTATTGTTTTTAGGATAATTAAGTGGTTTTTGAATTAGTGGTTTTTACCATTTAGGTTTTGAGCATTTAGAATTTTAGTAAGGCAATTAGTATTGTCATAGTGGAAATAAAACAAATAAGTGGGCACATGTTAATGTTTATTAATCATAATGTTGATAATACATGTATTGAAAAATAAAAATAAAAGAAGTGGCCTATTGTTTCTCCCACTTAAGTTTACTTGTTATTATAAGTAGTAATGTGTTTCCAAATTAATTCTTACGTGTCTCACTTAAGTTGAAAATATTTCTAATATTTGAGAATGTGTTCTTATTCGTACAGAAAAGAGGATCGATGGGTAGGGCAAGAGAAGAAAGGAATGATGATGGCCCCTCTTGGAATGCTCTTGTTGCCAAGCCGAAGCCAATGAAGCCAGCTGGTAAGAAAGGAAAGAAGGAGAAACCGAAGAGCTTCGATAAGATGAACTTGGCTGAGTGGGAAGAGGCGAGAATGAAGGACCCATATTAATGCCGAGAGAGAATCTTGCGGATAGCCGCTTTTGGAACAAAGCACAAGAAGCAATATTCAAGGTCATCATTGAAACGAAGAGCACCAAGGTTGTGGAGCAGAAGCATGTGGACTTCGAGCTCATCGAGCTGTACGACTATCAATTTGGATCAGTCATAGAGGTTTGAGAGAAACTAGGTATAAGGAAGATCATGGAATTTGAACAACCGTATAATCTTGAAGTGGTCAAACAGTTCTATGCAACAGTTCACTTCGTTGGCGATAAGGAGAAGACTATCAAGTGGATGTCCGGTGATGAAATGCTTAGTGCCCCATTTTTGGAATTTGCGAAGGCCATGAACCATGAGGAAGAGTACAGACGTAACAGAGGGGTGGTGTGCTATGGGGATGGTAACGCGCCGGGTAAGAGCAACCTGAAGGAGCACTATCCGAAAGGCACGCGAGCCAAGGATTTCGGCAGCATTAGTAAGTTGAAACCAAGATACTATTATCTGATGAAACTTCTGAGTGTCACCATTGCTCCGAAGGCCGGGAATTTGGGTGAGGTCAGTGGTCATGTCATTCAGCTATTGATGATGGCTCGCTTGGACGAAGGACGGATGGATGTCATGCAGTGGATGCTCGAGACGATGAAGAATGTGGTGAAGTCCCGCAGATCTCTTTGCTATGGTGCATATGTCTATGCGTTCGTGAAGCACGTGAGAGCTCTGCGGAACCTTACACCACTAGAAGAGTTGTTTCCACCAAATGTGCAGCATCGGTCGTACGCACCCAAGGCGAAGCGAACGAAGAGTAGCAAGGAAGACGTGGGTGCATCATCGAGCGGTACCGGGAGTTACGGGAAAGGTCTAGTGGAGTATTTCACGCGGTTCTTCTCCATGGCGAAAGCATCTCATGACCGTATGCATAAGATGCATGCACTTCAGAAAAAAACAGTTGATAGAGATGCGCGCCGAACAGCAAGCCCGGGGGTACCACAAAGTTCCTAACAATGGAAAAGATCTAGCCGATAGTGATTGCGAAGAATTTCCCATGCCCCCGATCACTCCAGAGGACTTCCAGGGTTGGGCTGGATTCCCGTCTATGTTCCCCACAGACCAAGAAGACGACGATGAAGAGGGTAGTGAGAACGGTAGTGCCGAGTAGGACTATTCTATTTCTAGTGAAGTTGTAGTGGATTTCCGTGCAATGCGTGTTATTTGTGCAATGTTTGTTTAATTATGTGGTTTCGAAGTTGTAGTTGAATTTGAGTTATATTCGTGCAATGTGTGATGAGTTATATTCGTGCAATGTGTGATGAGTTATATTCGTGCAATATGTGACTCGTAGTTTTTTGTAAAATTATATTCGTGCAATGTGTGACGAGTTTGACATTCATTGCGTCTCAAAGATCTGAGGGAAAACATAGAAACAGGGGATAACGCCGTGGCCAGGGGCGTTGTGTTTATAAGTACAACGCCCTGTTGGATAGCGTTGTACGACATCAGGAATTCCGGGCTTGCTTCCGTGGGCGCTCGGTTATGGGGAGGCAAATATAAAGAAATAGCACGGAGTTCCGTGCTAGGTAGACAACGCCCGCGCAAAAGGCGTCATGTGTTCAAGGACAACGCCCTTCATACCGGCGTTATGCTCGGACTAGCCTGACATCCGGGCGAACTTCCTCCAAGGCTCGGTTATGTGACTAATGCGAGGAAATAGGCCGAAGTTCCGGGGTTACAACGCCTTTTACTGAGGCGTTGTTCCTAAGGTCATAACGCCTTTCTTGGTGGCGTTATGTTCTTAGCTTTTACTGTTTTGGAGGTACATGTTTTGTATTTGGAGGTACAAAAACAGGGAAAATCGTACGTAACATAATTCTTGGCGAATAGTGCAATACAAGCGTAGGTTTGAAATTGTTACCAAATAGTACAACATAGTTGTTCCGAGATAGTGCTAGGTAAGTTCGACACACAAGACATGGTTCGAAAATGTGCTAAGTTCACGATACAAACAAGGCAAGTTTCGAAATGAATTTTATCGTGTACGTGTATAGGTCATACACGTACTTCATGACGGCTTTTATTGGACAAGTCGGTAGGATCTGCACCATTGAGGTTACCTTCTGGCCGATGAACTCGGAGGTCAACTGACGGTGATCATTCAACGCATTCGCAGCACCTATTTCCTTCGGAGCGCATCGGTGGTTCAAGCAAGAATTCGTAAGCTTCCACTGAGTTCCCCTTCCTTTCATAGGAACTGCACGGACAATCCATGGACACTTCTTGGGCCCCTGCTCACAAAGGACTGTGTACCGTTTATTCTCGTCCGAGTACTTCACACGGAATGGTCGGTGCTGCTTGAGTGAGAAGTCCGCAAGCCAGGCTTTCATGTCTGCGAAGCTCGCGAAGATTGTTTTTTTACCGACCCCATGGACGGATAGGTCGGTATCTTTCTTCGAGTATGACCTAGGCCCGAGCACTTTACTTGTACCACCATCTACAACTGCTTTACCCGAAAGGCTTAGATCACGGAAGAGAGATCTCCGGTGGTCCCGACCCACTGCCGCACGGAACGCTCTTGCCTCCTTTGCCGTGAGTCCATCCTCGTCAATTTCTTCTTCCGGGCCTTCATCATCCGAGTCCATTGTGAACGCTCGCGAGTATGGGATGTTATGGTCCATTTCCTCTTCATGGCAATTTGCTTCTACATCTCCAACGTCATGGTTACGAAAGCCATGTTCCGTTGGATCACCCTCGGCCTCTTCCCGCTCGGCCTCCACATTTCCCCGTGACGCATCCACATCTCCATTGCCCCCCTCCTGCCGCTCAGCCTCCACATTGCCCCCAGAAGCATCGCCACCTCCATTGTCCCCCCGGGCATAATCATCATCGTCATCGGAGTTGTAACGATAATCGTTATTCATGACCGGCTGCGTCAGAGGAGGTTGGCTCAACAGTGTGTCATACACTTCGGGCTTCGGGTCCACACGTATCTCCTCTTGTTGCACCGGGCTACTCCCTTGACTTGCACACGCTTCGAGGTTCAAATCTATGTGACCCCGAGCACCAACCTTCTTCGTGGCAAACAACTCAAACAATTTGTCTCGCGACTCCAAGACAACCGCCTTATAAGCTTCCCATAGGCTCTCCGAGTGGACGAGCATCATCTTCCAACGATACAATGTCCCATGAGAGACATTGTATCTCCCTTGGAACTCCACAACATCATTTTTGTCCCTCCAATTCAACACACTCCGGGCCTTCTCCACAACTTGACTAAAGCTTGGGCTAGTGTCGAACACCATCACTACCTCGGCCGGGTCTCGATAATCAATATCTCCTTTCGAGAAACCCGTGAAGTTCTCATGATGAACATTCACGATTCTCGACAACATCTAGAACACAAGATAAAAAAGACAATTATATTGCCGTCATAGCTAACAAAAAGTGACCACCATAACAAATTCTAGGGTTAGGGTTTGGCCCTAGGAAATTCCTATGGTTTGGCACTAAATTAGTTGAGTTCTAACATGTATTTCTTCTTACCAAGCTTGTAGGGACCATAAATCAAGCATCCCTAGGGTTACAACCACCAATTTCTAGGGTTTCCAAACTAGAGCAAATCAAGCAAATGCAAAGAAATAAGTTGGTCAAAACCAAGGGAAAGGGGGGAAATACCTTCTAGAGGCAAGGAGACACGGATTCCACGGGCAAATCTCTTTGATTTGAAGGGCTTGGAGTGGGGATCCACGAAGCTTGAGCTTGGAGTGAGTGAGCTAGTGAGCTAGTGAGTGAGTGAAGTGAGTGAGGGAGGAGCCGACAGCCACTTAACCGTTCGGATAATAACGCCTCTATTGGGGGCGTTATGTTCTCACTCTTAACGCCACCGACGGGGGCGTTATGTACCCCTCACACAACGCCCCCATCTAGGGCGTTATGGTGCCACATAGTGGCCCCGCGTTGACCACGGCCTTGGGCATAACGCCTGCTGGCCGGGGCGTTGTGCTTACCAGTATAACGCCACTAAGGCGGGCGTTATCCAAAAGGGTTAGGCTCGTGAATCTCTACTCCTACTGGAGCAGTTGGTGAATAGACTGCGCGGTTTATTTTCGCTGGTTTTTTTCGTCATCCTCCCACCTCCATTTTGTTTTCGTCATCTTCCCACCTCCGTTAACTCGCTACCGTCCTGCGAAAAAAACCGGTTCCAATAACAGATCTGGATCACCCCGCTCGATCTGGATCTCGTCGGCGGCGGCTCCTCCCCACGCACCGACGCATCCCCAGAGCCCTCCCCACCTCCTTCCAAAACTGGCGACTTCGCCTCCCGCCGCGGCCCCCTCTCTTCCCCTCCCCTCGTGGCAGATCGAGCGACAACCGCGGTGTGGGCGGGCGGCGCCAACGCGCTGCTCCTGCTCGGCCACCCGGACCAGTCCGTCGCCTGCTCGCCTCCCGCAGCGTCTTCTCCGAGCACACAACCGACGGTGGCCGGAGGCTGTACGCGCTTGTGCTGTCGTGGTCGCGGCTCCACAAGGCCATGCGCGACCCAGCCAGCGCCAAGCCCTTCGCGCGCGCCCACGCCGGCGTCCCCGCCTAAACCTACTACACCCAGGACCGGGAGGCGAACAGGTGATGCTCGACGACAAACGTCTGCTCGAGGACACCCTGCTCGACGATGCTCCTCTTCGCCAGCATCTCCATTGCATGGTGAGCTTCCCGTGTCTCCTCCCTTTAAATTTGGAGTACTGCTTGGGTACAGATTAGGAGTAGGGTTCAGTTTATTTGTATGAGTATGAGTACAGATTATGAGTAGGAGATGTAATCGTAGGCACAGTTTTAGTTTATCCTGCTTGAAGTACTTTGAAAATATACTCAAAAAATATACTGTTTGTACTGCTGATCTTGCAGATAGGGGGAGAGTTCTTGTACTCAGAGCAGCTGTTGATCTGCAGCAACTCTAGAAGTAGGATTTCGGATAATCATAGTTTCAGTTTGCCAAGCAGGGAGTATAATTTAACCGGAAATCAACCAACTATTACTTTGAACTGGAGTATAATTACCGAAGCGGGTCGAAGTGGGACGATGTGGTTCTGTGGTCAACAGCGGCTGCGCGGGATGCAGTATGGTATGGCTTGAGCATCTTGAGGAGGGGCTCTCTCCGCAAGGCATCCTCTACGCCAGTACGTTCTCTGATCCGAACCTTCTTCTCTTCGCTCATGCACGCACCAACGCAGCTGACCCGTCGTTGACCAGTGATAGAGGTGTTCGAGTAGTCTGTCCCGGGGCTGCACATGGAGCACGTCGACGTCTCTGTCTTGCCATTGCTCAGCACCGCCCTGCCGGCTGGGGTTCTTATTTGCCATCGAGGCCTTTCGCAACTGGGACCATGGTGCCTGATAGCTTCCTCTCCGGCTGGATCGCCGGTCCATCCACCCAGTAAATTTTTGCTCTTCTCTTAAATTTTCTATGTTTCTTTGTCTGATTCTCAATAAAGAGCTCAAACTCGAGATGATTTTTTGGTTATGACCTGGCCTATTTTGTTGATCTGCCGCCGGTTAACATGTTCAAGAACAAGAGGGTCCTCATGGAGAGTATCCACAAGTCCAAGGCTGAGAAGGCAAGAGAGAAGACCCTCTCTGACCAGTTTGAGGCTTCAGTTTGAGGCCAAGCGTGCTAAGAGCAAGGCTAGCTAGCAGGGAGAGGAATATTGCGAGGAGGCAGGAGAGATTGGCTCAGGTAAGATGACTTTCACTTGAGCCCTGTCTATTTCCTCACATAGTTTGATTTGTGCTGCATTATATTGGTACTGAAATACATAATGCGTGCACATGTCTCCTGTTGGATGTTTCAGAGATGCTTATGCAGGGTTTCTTTAATCATTTTGGTTCATGGTACCAGCTAATGAAATTTACGTGCTCTGATGATTAATTCATGCCATGTCGAGTTGGATTGGCGGTGGCGTATTTTTCCTCTTGTAGTCAAATTAGTGAGATGCTTCGTTCTCTTCTTTATGTGAACGTACATGTATGACCAGTGTAATTAGGTGCAGTAGTTTTGGTCAATGTCAAAGCAGAAGAGAGCTACATGTATGACCAGTATTGAATCACGGCAAGAGAGTAATGTAGCTTCGTCCCTCCCTGATGCTGCTAATGCAAGATGCATAGGAATCTTATTCAATATCAAAAATTGACATACCGTGCAATCATGAATAATGTCTTTCATTAAATCTCCGCGGAGGTGCCGGCCGGCCGGTACATATGCCAGTGCATCATCTATCTCAGACTCTCAGTCACAGCTATCTAATTGGTGTATATTCATCTCCAATTACAGCCTCATAATCTTTTGCACATTCATTTACAGCCCGATCTACTTGGATGTGCAGACCTGGGAGTTGGAACAATTCACCAAGAGAAGCCAGTTCGTGTATAACAGAATGGGTGAGGAGTAAAGGCGTGTCAAATTCCATATTTTCATTCAGATTTCAGCGAACGCGACAGTAATTTTTGATATTTTGCTCTACAGGTGGAATTTATCATGAGATCCTACACAAATCCGGGTACACCTTCCATTTCGCCCAAAACAATCTCTCTGTGGGCTACTTCACCAATAAGACTACCAAACATATTAAGGCCTATGACCCTGATCCGAAGGAGCGGTTCACTGTGGCAATGCAGGTACAATTCAAGCTAATTTGCTGACAATCTCGCTCACAACCAAAGAAAATTTAGTTCTTGACACAATTAACATTACATGATCTGTGCTGGACTGCTGGCTATAGTTTATTCATGCTTGCTTCGAAGTCTTGGTTCATGGGAAGAATTTATAATTTTATCTCTCTCCAGTCATGTGTCTAATTTTCTGAAAGTTGTTAGTCTGTCGGATGCATTTATTTTCCTAGATGCCCCGAGAAGAGGTAGTAGTGGTGGTGCGGGCGCGCCGTGGGCGAGGTGGGCTCCGGGTGTAGCGGCGGGGGCGGCTGCCCCATCGATGGCAGCACAATGCCCCCCGCCGTCGGGCCCACGCCGCCGGACACTGGCGGTGACCGGAGACTGTCGCGACGATTGTTGGTCGGTTGCGGAGCTTGCAACACGAGCTGGTAGCGCCAGCGTTGGCGAGAGAGTGAGGTGTCCCCAGTGCAGTAGGCGGGCGAAAGCTTAAGGCAACTGGTGCCCGCCGGTCCTCATCGCTACACGTCGAGGTCAAGTATTGAATCATGGCGAGAGAGTAATGTAGCTTCGTTCCTCCTTGATGCTGCTAATGCAAGATGCATAGGAATCTTAGGCCCTGTTTGGTTCATAAGTCCTAGGACTTTTTTTAGTCCCAACTTATAAGTCTCAAGTCCCTAAAAAGTCCCTACATGTTTGGTTCCCAAGACTTATAGGTCTCTATAAGGCTATATTACAACTATAAGTCCCTCCTTGAGAGTCTTATTTCATAAGTCCTAAATGCCCATTTTAAGTCCCTATAAGTCCCTCCTGTTTGGTTTAGATGAGACTTATAGGGACTTATTTAAGTCCCTAGACTAATAAGTCCCTGGAAACAAACACCCTCTTATTCAATATCAAAAATTGATATACCGTGCAATCATGTCTAATGTCTTTGTTGGCTATCTAGATCTTTTTTCTTTGTACATTATGTGATACCAAAAATGGTATGTCTGTTTTAATTAGATTATACAGCTATGAGCGCACACCACGGAGGCCATGCCTCAAACATGGGTGGACTAGGCATGCCCTTGCGTTTCTAGCCAACTACTCCCTCCGTTCCTAAATATTTGTCATTTTAGAGATTTCAAATGGACTACCACATACAGATGTATATAGACATATTTTAGAGTGTAGATTCACTCATTTTTCTCCGTATGTAGTCAGTTGAAATCTCTAGAAAGACAAATATTTTGGAATTGAGGGAGTATAACACAAAGATCTCAGAATTGTTCAACCAGACTTCTTTTCCTATCATGATCTCAACCATCATTTATGTAAAATTAACATGCCCTTGACATATACATTGTGGTCCGAGTGATTATAGCCAGTTTCACCATTGTTCAGTTTACAACATTATGATATTGCAGATAATTATGGTGATGTTGTCCATAGGATTTCTTGTGCTTCAAATTTTGTTGATCGAAAGCGGAGTAAGGAGCCCATCTTTCATGGAATCATCTACAACGATGCACGACTGGATCGAATTGAAGAGCAAATATATTTTGGCGAGGAAGGACAAATGTTAATTAGGTTTCATTTTAATTAGGCTTCATCTTTGTTGCAGTCAGTTGATTTCTGAAAGTATTACATTCATATTAGTTGAAGATAGACAAAAGCTTGAATTCTTATTAGCTGGTGGTTGAGCCATACAAACGTTGTTCTAATTTCTACAAGGCAAGTCGAGATTGAATTTAAAAACTAAGGATTATGCAGCCATAATCTGACATTAAATTAATTGAATTAGAGAATTGGAGGCTGGAGAAGTCGGTTGCACAGGGCAAAAAAGAAACAGAATTGGCTCATAGTCTGGGGAAATATGATGGGCGAGCAGGTGTGTTGGGCACTCGTCAATGCGAGGCGTCACTGATCAACATACTAACACCCTGCTTTAGACCTAGCGTATCCAACTAGATGTGCATGCTCAGCAACCTCAAAGAGTCTGTTGGAGACACATTTGTGCATATCGGCGATGGCTCATGCGTCCTTTCACTTAATTAGAATTTTCTGCTTAATGATACGGCTGCTGTTAGTTATTTTTGGATTCGAATTTAATTTGTGTGGAGTTCCTTAATGCACAATATGACGAGATTAACTTGTTGTTTCAGTTCAGTTCGTAGGCATAGCTCTCTCATTTGGTATGTGGTATACAATGTACTTTATCCATATGGTGACTTTTTGATAGTTGTGATGTTACCACTTCTGCATTTAGTATGTCGTATATAATCTATCTATATGATAATGGTTGTCATCTTGATTCTTGGATCCAAATCAAACGACACATGTGACAGCCGTGGCTGCCTCGGCCCGTGGTGGCCGAAAGGGCGCGCAACATGGAGGCATGGAGGTGAGGCAGGAGAGGTCGTGGTCAGACTGGTACTGCACTGAGTGTAGAAGAGTTTTGTGTATACGGTAATTCTTCCTATGTTGTTGTTATTGCTTGATGGTGAATCTAAAAGGATGGAGAAGAAAACCCTAAAAATTTGCGTGTGGATGTGGAAGGTTGGGTTTGTGAGCTAGGTGCGCCATTGATGTCGGTGGCGAAGTTGGATCAGGAAAGAAGAACATGAGTGATTTAACGGTAAATAAGAAATCAATAATGTTGCTTGATGTGCATGATGATGTTCATATGATTGATGTTGAGCCTATACAATATGTATCACACCCGTTGCAACGCATGGGCAAATTGAATCTATTGTGCTAACTTTTATGCCATGTTATTATAAGTATTTATGCCATCTTCTTCTTTAGAAAACAGGTTAGTAGTAATTCTCTTTTGTCGCTTTTCTTATTACATGGACTCAACTAGCAATGTGGCAATAGGTTCTATCACTCGGATAAAGAGCGGACACAGCTGGACGTCGTATATTCCTTTAATCTAGGTAACCTACAACTTGGTCAATTCCAATTTATTTTTGTTATCACTATATTTTTTATATTATTAATTTAAATTATTGCAGGAATATGTCTAGCTATTGTGTTTTTCATTTTATGCTCTGGTGGAATGGTAAAGAATTGGTTAAGTCGGTTTGCACGGTGAGTATTGTCCGTCAGATGTTTTAAGACCTTTGGCGTGAAATTTTCATATTAACTACATATATTGCTTGTGCAGAATGAGTATGAGTTGAGGAAGCATTTTTTTAATTATACTTGCTAAAACATCATGAGAATGAAGCTAAAGGCAACTTTCATGATATTGATAGTTTTATAATAGATGTTAAGGTCAAACATCGTTACATATGCACATGTCGTTAATCTTTTTTTATCAATTTACATTGCAAAAATGAATTTCAATTATTCAATAATTATGTTTGTGTTATTTATTTGTATGTATGGTATTCAATATGTAACTTTTGCAAACTATTTGAAGAGCCCGTGGCAACGCATGGGCACTCTACTAGTTTTTTAAATGTCAGAGTCAGATCGTGAATTTGTTAGCAATAATGATTATTTAATTAAAAATTCACTGTATTTGCTAAAGATTCGTCCGTACGACTGCAGGACAACACTTGATACAGCCCGTCGTACAGGGAATCATTCTGAACATCTCGCTTTTGTGACAGAATCATAACTTCACCGATTGTTAAATGCACCATTGGAGAGCGCTAATCTTTCAGAATCTGACGCATCTCCATCAGAGGCGGGGGCTGGCCGGGGAGCGTGTTGAAGTTTGACAGGCGGTTGGTAACATCTGCCATGTTGCGCGGACGCTACGTCCGGAAAACGACCGCACCATGGGCGCGACAGAGACGCGCCAGTGTGCCACAACTTTCTTAAAAGAGGTATTAGCACTACAAGTACACAAACTTGCTCGGTGGGAGCAGTTTGGTACACAAACTTGCAGAGCGTGCTCGTTTGGTACAAGAACTTGCTCGGCTGGAGCAATGTGGTACAGATTAAGCCTAATGACGCCACGTGGTATGCGAGCGTGGACGGAATTTTGCCGAAACCCCCTGAAAAAAAAACGCATCACATTTTCATCCAAATTTTCGACAGTCATGTATTTTTGCAGAAACCCCCTCGAGACTTGCAGTTTCGGCAAAAACCCCCCTCACTCTCTCACCCGACAGGGACGGAATCAATCCCGCATTCAATTCCCGACATGGTCCGAAGAACCCTAGAGAGGAGGCGACCGGGGCGGCGAACGGCGATGTCGTGGTCGACGGGGTCTTCTGCTCCTAGATGGCGACGCTGTACCGGACGGAGGGACGGGGGCGGTGATTCCAGGTCCCATGTGCGCTATCGCGAGTCCCCCATGGGGTATGAGCCCGTCGTGTACTGCAGGTGCGTGTGCGACCCGCCGCGGAAGGCGCCTCGCTGGATTTTCTGGAGCAAGCAGAACCCTGATAGGAGGTACTACGCGTGCGCTGACGCCCTGGTGAGCTTTGCTTGCTTCCGCTGAACTTTGCTATGCTCTGAACCTTGTTGTGCTCTGAATTGTGATGAACATTGCTTGCAATGTTGACATCAAGGTGGATGTGGATTCGCGCAATGGCATGATGCTGAGCTACCCAAGTTCTTCAGTGATTTGCTTGGAGATTTGCATGATGAAATCTTTTTAGCTGAAGGGTCAAGGACATGTGGCTCAGGTTGAAGAATTTTCTGAAGCTGTTGTTGCGAGAGAGGAAGGAGAAAATGCACGAAATGGAAATGATCAGGTTCTGCAAGAGCAACTGAAAGTTCAGAAGGCAGAGATTGATGCACTGAAGGGGAAGTACAAGAACTTGGTCTTTGCTTTTGTTGTATTTGTGCTAGGTTTAGTGCTTGGGAAGGTGCTCCTACAATGAGCTGTTGGTAATCATGTCAGGGTAGCATGAATGGTAGTATGGAGTGAAATATGGAGCAGTATGCAAATTAAGATGGATGCTAGTATGCAATGTATTTGAATTTGAACTCCTGAGTAATGTTGAATGGTTCTTTGCAAGTCATATGTTTCTATTTGGCATGGCAAAGTTAAGTAGTAGCTTGTCTTTTGTCCATTTTATTGAATTTGTAACGGTAATGCAGCTAAAAAAATTCACATAAGTTGTAGATGCAAATTGCATTGGAAATAAGTAATAAATTGTAGATGCAAATGGCATTGTAGATGCAGCATGGAAATATTAAAATAAGAAGCACTAAAAATTTGGCACTGTAAAAAAAATAGTGGCCCACTCGTCAGCCACTCTCCACTCTCTTCTGTGCAATAACCGGCGGAGCACTTTGCACTCTCCACTAACTGCATTTGACCCTCTCTCACCCACTCCTCTCTCGTAATCCCCCATTACACCGTCGATTGAATCGCCTCTCTGTCTCCTCATCTCATCGGAGCTCTTTAAGGCACCGTCGACTAAATCGCTCACCGGAGCTCTCCAGGTCATTGAGGTAAGATCTTCATCGGCTGAATCTGTTTTTGTTCTCTGTTTGTTCCTCTCTACCTGTCTCTGCCTCTTTCTGTGCTACGAGTCTGCATGATCTAGGGTTATACCAGTTATATGTTAGGATGTTTTGATCTATGATAGGGTTATGGGGTCCCGATTAGGGGTGTTTTGATCTATGATAGGATGGCCTCTTCTGTTGATGTGGTGGACATTTCCTCTGGTGGCTCATCGGATGGCACTGAGCATGAACAGTATGTGTGTTCTGACTACAAAATGGAGGATGACCGGGGCTGTAAACTCAAAGGTACTAACAAAATCAAGTGTCATATAGGACATGCATGCATAGTATGGTATTGAGGACATGCAGATCTGCACATGCATATTGAAGTTAAGATTTGTGCTGGTCCATGTCTGAATGTGCATGTCAATTCTGTAGGGCCAAAGTATGCTAGTGAGGACACCTATGATGACTACTGTGTCTACCCAAATCGTGTGGCACTATTTTCTGACCATGAAGTCATTCTTGAGAACATCTATGAGGAGAACACTCCAAGGATAGCATTGTATGTGTGCACCATCAAGTCTGCAATGGTTGTAGATGGGGGAAGAGGCAAAATGGTATGTTTCACTGGCTTTACTTGTTATCCATAGCAGTTACATTAATTTGCTTTAGTCCCTCTTCTTATTATCTATATTTTTGCATTGTTGCAGTACTTCAACAATGAATTCACCAACACATATCTAAAGAAGTACCTGACAAGGACTAGATATCTGATGAGGGTGTACTACAACAAAGCCAAGAAGATGAAAGAAGTGAAGATCAAGCTGGACAAGGCCAAGAAGCAAGCTATACCGACAACAGGTTGGATGACTGTTGTTGATGCTGAGGAGTCACTAGTGCAGAACCGGGCAATAGCACCGGTTCATAAGGCCCTTTAGTGCCGGTTTAGGAACCGACACTAAAGTTTGGGCACTAAAGCCCCCCCCCTTTAGTACCGGTTCAGCACGAACCGGTGCTAAAGGGAAACCACGTGGCACGAGCCAGCTCCGGGGGCCGGGAGCCCTTTAGTACAGGTTGGTAACACCAACCGGTACTAAATGGTTGTGGGTTTTTGTTTTATTTTGTATTTTTAATTAAATTTGTGTTATCAATTTAATTTAGGATTGTTTTACGTTATAATGAGTTGTAGTCATCATCATCATCATCATCATCATCGCATATTAATAAATAAATAAACTCTAGCTAGCTAAAAATCATCATAGTCGTCTAATTACCACTATTTAATCATCATAGTCATTACCTCTAGCTATCTAATCATCATCAACGCTGGCTAGCTTAAAGAGAAAACATTCACTTTGTAACAGAAGCAAAGATATCATCAAGTTCAACATAATCATCACCAACATCGAAGTTCAGGACACGGACATGAGACAAGTACTAATTAAGAGCATTAACTAGTAGCTACTGATCCTGCTGCTCCCTCTCAGGTAGAATAGCATAGAACATGTATAGCTCTCCTGATTCATCATACTGGAGCATGCAGATGAATCTGTCTCCTAATCTTGGGTTGCGCTTCTCCTTGCTGCCCCCTAGTACTTCTCTGCGATCGTTAACAATTTTGCTCCAATCTTTTACTATTAAGCATTCTTCGCTTTCAGAAATCCTGAATGCACTCATGTGCAATGTAGGAAATCTTGGTCGTAAGCTAACCATTGACATGCGACCTTTTGTCTCGATCCACCGAGGCACAACTGTCATCGGAAGTCCCTGTTGAAGAACATCGTATAGTAATTAATATACTAAGTAATGAAAGTTTAGCTTCAAAAATAATGTATGCAAAAGATGCACTAATTAAGGATAAATATTTAAAATCTTACCATCTTTCGATTATAGATGTGACCGTAGTTCAATACGATCACCATTGGTCGCACGTTTTGAGTACTAACATTTCTAAGTTCAGGAAAAAAAATTGTCTTGACAGTATTAAGATCCTCAAGCCATGAAACATAATGACTTATCTCCTCGTAGTTTAGTTGAGCCCCGAGGCAGTAGTAGGTCCTGTCTACCAAGCGCCGGACATGTTTACTTGAACCGAAATAAGCTGACAATACAAATTAGTTGTCAACTATTTTTAAATAAACTATATCAAAGATATAAACATATGCATGCATGGTTGAGAAAAACTCACCAAATGGTAGAACTGAAGGCGTTTGCACATCGACCCATATGTCTATATTACCTTCAATATCATCTTCCGGACGAATATCAAAGGTGATAACCATATCAGGCTCAAATGCATAAGCCTTGCATAGTGCTTGCCAAGTTTTGCATTCAAAATGGGTGTATGTGTCTCCATTATATAATTTGACGTTGAAAGTATACCCATGCTCTGTCTTCAAGTAAACTCTCTTTACCTCCATATCATCTATAGCACTAAAACCTATCTTATCCAAGACAAAAATTCTTGCATGGCAGGGGATGCGCTAGTACAATAGTGAAAATTTAAAATTATAAGTTGAAGCAAATGAAGCATAAGTTTTGTATTCAAATAATAATTGACAAAGTGACTTACTGTATCAACTTCAAATGTCTCATCCAGCTTGATGCTGAAGCGCCTACCATCAACAAGGAATTTTTTGTCGCACAGGCCGCGCTGGTCTTCACAGTGTTCGAACATAATGAAATCTTTTTCGTCGTCAGATGACATTTCCTATGTTCATATAGATGAAACATTAAACACCTATATCTAGCCAAATATATATTCATCTAACATTTGACATTAATATATCTAACTATATATTCAATTGACATTACTATATATTTAACTTTTTTTATCTAATTCATCTAACATTCGACATTAATCTAACATTTATATAAACTCAAAATATATAAAAAAATTAAATAAACAGAAAAACTCATTAACAAATAATATTTTAATTAGATCATCAAATCTTAGATACCTAAATTTTTCTTACTAAAAATAAACTAGTTATATTAATTATTGAACTAGTTCAAATCTCATATACCTAAATTTTCTTACTAAAAATAAACTAGTTATATTAATTATTGAACTAGTTCAAATCTCATATACCTAAATTTTCTTACTAAATTTTCTCATATACCTATCTAGCTAGCTAATTCATCTAACATTCGACATTAATCTAACATTCGATTATCTAATTAACTTTTCTCAAAAACAGAAAATAAGTAAAAAAAATTATGTGTGTGTGTATGTGTGTATATACGTATATGTGTGTACGTATGTGTGTATGTGTGTGTATGCGTGTGTGGTATATGTTTGTGTGTGTGTGCGGCCCCGTACGCCGCCGCCCCGTACGTACGAGCGGGGGCGCCGGCGTACGGGGCGGGGGCGGCGGCGTACAGGGCGGGGGCGCCGGCGGGGACGGACGGCGGCGCACGGCGTTCGGGGCGGACGGCGGCGCGGCGGCCGGGTACGCGCGAGGAGAGAGCGAGATACGTACGGACCGCGGCGCGGGACGACGACGGACGGCGGCGCGTGACGTTCGTGGCGGCGGCGGGGACGACGACGGGCGACAGGCGGCGACGACGGGAGCGGCGCGCGAGAGGTTGGCGAAAGAAGTGGGGAGATGTAACTGAAATTTCGTAAGTGTTGTATATATAGGATGAGCCTTTAGTACCGGTTGGAGCCACCAACCGGTACTAAAGGCCTACTTTGGCCAGGCAAAGAGGCGGGAAGAGCAGGTCTTTAGTACCGGTTGGAGCCACCAACCGATACTAAAGGCCTTGCGCTGCCACCCCAAAGTTTAGTCCCACCTCGCCCGGCGAAGGGCAGCCGCACTGGTTTATAAACCCAGCCGCGGCTACCTCTTCGAACTCTTCTATATAGCAGGCTTCTGGGCCTAATTAATTAGGGCGCGCTGCCCTGTGAGTCTGCTGGCCCTTCTGGACCTGCATTTGCACACCCTAGGTCTGGCAGGCCCACTGGGTAGCGCGCCAACAAATTTTTTATATAGTTTTTTCTTTCCTGCATTACTTATTTTCTTCTATTTATTTTTGAGTAGTTTTTTATATAGTTTTTTCTTTTCTGCATTATTTATTTTCTTTTATTTATTTTTGAGTAATTTTTTTGTATAGTTTTTTTATTTTCTGCATTATTTATTTTCTTCTATTTATTTTCTTCTGGAAATTGAATGCTGCATACCATGCCAAGTTTCAACATTTTCAGGATTCATTTTGTAGTGATTTTCAATTTCACGGTCATTTAGCTCTCTAAACAATTAGATAAATGACCGAAAAACAACAAATGATGTCAGAACATGTTGAAAATTGATGACGTCGCTTTAAATGCTACATACTGAACCCAAAAGAAGTCCGGAGTTCAAATAAGTTTAAAAAACATTGAAGTGGCCATGTAACAGATGAGTTCTCGTCCGAAACCCTGATACTCGGAAAGAGTTTGTCCAGTTTGTACACGAAGTGCGTCCAGTTTTTGCCGTGACCCTCTCTACTCTTTCGCGCATGCTATGCGGGTGATATGATGATACCATGCCAAGTTTCAACATTTTCAGGATTCATTTTGTAGTGATTTTCGATTTCACGGTCATTTAGCTCTCTAAACAATTAGGTAAATGACCGAAAAACAACAAATCATATCAGAACATGTTGGAAATTGATAACGTCGCTTTAAATGCTGCATACTGAACACAAAAGAAGTCCGGAGTTCAAATAAGTTTAAAAAACATTGAAGTAGCCATGTAACAGATGAGTTCTCGTCCGAAACCCTCATACTCGGAAAGAGTTTGTCCGGTTTGTACACGAAGTGCGTCCAGTTTTTGCCGTGACCCTCTCTACTCTTTCACGCATGCTATGTGGGTGATATGATGATACCATGCCAAGTTTCAACATTTCCAGGATTCATTTTGTAGTGATTTTCAATTTCACGGTCATTTAGCTCTCTAAACAATTAGGTAAATGACCGAAAAACAACAAATGATGTCAGAACATGTTGGAAATTGATGACGTCGCTTTAAATGCTGCATACTGAACACAAAAGAAGTCCAGAGTTCAAATAAGTTTAAAAAACATTGAAGTGTCCATGTAACAGATGAGTTCTCGTCCGAAACCCTCATACTCGGAAAGAGTTTGTCCAGTTTGTACACGAAGTGCGTCCAGTTTTTGCCGTGACCCTCTCTACTCTTTCACGCATGCTATGCGGGTGATATGATGATACCACGCCAAGTTTCAACATTTCCAGGATTCATTTTGTAGTGATTTTCAATTTCACGGTCATTTAGCTCTCTAAACAATTAGGTAAATGACCAAAAAACAATAAATGATGTCAGAACATGTTGGAAATTGATGACGTCGATTTGAATGCTGCATACTGAACACAAAAGAAGTCTGGAGTTTAAATAAGTTATTAAAAATAAAAAAAGAGGTGCAATGCTGGTTAATTTGCTTCAAGCCATTCAGAATAGTGTAGACTGCAATGCACATAGCTCAGTGCAATCTATGCTATTCCGCAAGGCTTGAAGCTAATCAGCATGTAGGTGAGCATTGCAACTCTTCGTCATTGTCTGTGCACTCACGGCTTATAAACCGCTCATACTGCCTCTCTCTTGGCGAGGTGGGACTAAAAATCAGCTTACAAAGATACTCTAGTACCGGTTCATGGCATGAACCGGTACTAAAGGTCTTCGTGGGGGCCCCAGACTGACCATAGCCTGACACAGCCTCATTAGTACCGGTTCGTGGCATGAACCGGTACTAAAGGTTACCCACGAACCGGTACTAATGATGCCCGTCCGCCTAGCCGTTGGAACCGGCACTAATGGCCACATTAGTGCTGGCTCAAATACAAACCGGCACTAATGTGCTTCACGTTTGATCCTTTTTCTACTAGTGAGTATGGAGAAGGGGATGTGATGATGTTCTGGTTCAGGAGGAATGCTGAGGGCAGCCTGAAGATGTTTGTTGACAGGATTATGCCAGGTGCATTTGGACTAGGCACTGAGAAGCATCTTCTACTCCTTGATCAGGCCCTTGGACTGTGAAGCTATGGCATGGAGTGCCCAGTAGTTGCTATGTATGTAAGGAACCAGTATGGTCATGCTATGCTATGCTATGTTATGTTATGTTAGGAACCAGTATGGTCCTTCTATGATATGTTATGTAAGGAACCAGTAAAGGTCATAAAGTTAGCTATGTTATGTAAGGAACAAAGTCATATTAAGTATGCAACTATGTTTGTGAACCAATCTGCTTGTGTGCTGAAATGGTTGTTATTAAATTCAGTACATGTAGTACATGTAGTACTCAATATCTTATGACAAATTCAGTACATCCTAGGAAAGAAACGGGGCATCTACACAACATCATCAGGTACATTATGTGTAGTGTAGATTTCTTCTAGAGCTACTTCATTCAGGTCTGGCAACACTCTTCTGTTTGCTTGCTCATCAGCAAACAACATGTGATGAATTGAACCTGGACATGTCTTGTAGTTCTTTTTGCTCTTGGCCTTCTTGGCACTGTAGGCTGAGAGGTGCTACCTTGTTGAGCTCTTTTTTACCCCTTGTTGCCACTGTAGGCTGTGAGGAGCTTGCATGTTCAGATCTGGTATTCCTACCCCTACCCCTTGAACATGCATTTGCCATGCCTCTTGGCACTGCATCAGAGCTGGCTCCTCTTCCTCTTGGCACTGCATTTGAGTTGGCTCCTCTTCCTCTTGGCACTACATTTGAGCTAGCTCCTCTTCCTCTTGGTACTGTATTTGAGCTGCCTCCTCTTCCTTAGGCCATACCAGTGGTAACTCTGGCTTGTGGGAGTGAGTTCCTTGCATCTACAACAAAGGCGCTCTCATCAGGCAGAGGTCCATTTGATCTTGGCAGGGGTGCCAGTGCTCTGTCCTGCATTGTTAAATCATTGGAAGTTGTAAGTAACTGAATGAGAGGATTTAAATTCAGTGCCATATGTAAATGTTTACCTCTTGGCCCAGCATGTAGACCATCATGTGCACTTGGTTGGAAGGGTCCAAAGCAGGGCTGGTATTTTGAGGTATGATGCGCTGTCAACAAAAGAATGCACCCAGTTAGCTTATTTGCAACATTAGAACACAATAACCATTAAATTCACAAATTACCTCTAGAATGGTTGGGTTGTCAACATCACCATTCTCATCTTCAACTAGGACAGAGCCATTGTTTGCTTGCTCTTGGATGTATTTCTCATGGCATTTCATGTTGTATCCCTCCCTCTTACATATTGTGCAGTACATTGGCACACCTGCCTTTGTAATCTTCTTGACACCATGCTTTTCCACCTCCTCTGGTGTTTTTCTCCTGTTCTTCTTAGGCCTTCCCATGACTTTGGTGAATAGTGGTGAATGCACAAAAACACCATTCTGTTTCTCCCAATGACACCTTTCTCTTAGGGGGCAATGTTGTAACCATATGCCTTCATGTGTGTCTCAATTGTATAACAGCTATGCAGCATTTTTCTGGATCAATCCTCTCATTCCTGCAGCAAGCTATAGCATGGTGGCAAGGTATGCCTATGAGCTGCCATCTTTTGCAGTCACTTGCCCTTGCCTTTAAGTCCACACAGTAACCACCTTCAAACTCCAATGAAGAGACTTTGTAATGCCCACCTCCAGCATCCATAACTTCACAGTTTGGACTCCATTCAACCATTTTGTCCAATTTTTTCTTGATCTTTGGAAAATCCTCCTAGGCCATTTTGCAGCTTCATTGTTCTTAGTTACAATCCTATGCATCATTTTCTGGAACATTTGCTCAAGCATTGACAGCATTGGTAATTCCCTTGCATCTAAGATGTAGTTGTTGAACACCTCAGAATGGTTGTTCGGTAGCATGTCACACTTTGGGAAATCACTGAAAAAAGCCTTCACAAATGTGTTGAGTTGTAGCTCTTCAACCCAATCAAATGCTTCCTTGCTGTCAGCTTCTAATTTAGCCCTATTCTTCTCCCAAGTTGGCAAATTGCATGACCTTGCTATGACCCACAAATCATTCTTCAGTGTTTCTCCCTTGTGCTTCTTGTCGAAATTTTGGTACAAATGCCTAACACAATGTCTATGCTCTGCATCAGGGAAAACTTTCTGAACTGCTTTGATAAAACCCTTTTGCCTGTCACTCATTATTGTGAAAGTAGATGTGTTTGTGATATTTAAATCATCTCTCAATGTGGTTAGAAACCATTCCCAAGAACTTGTGCATTCAACTTCAGTTACCCCCATTGCTATAGGAAAGATGCAATCATTGGGATCAATGCCTACAGTGGTCAGCAATTGTCCCTTGTATCTTGTTTTGATGTGGCAACCATCAATGCAAATCACTAGTATGCATCCTTCAAGGAAGCCTCTTTAGCAGACATTATATGACCAGTACAAAGTAGCCAAATGTTCCTTAACGACACCATTCTCATTTGACTTGTTTGCGCTTAGAAAAAATGTGGAACCAGGGTTTTGTGTCCTAAGCTCATGCTCATAGTCCAAAGCAGACTGAACTGTGATGCCTCATCACCATGAATTTTGAGAAGTGCTGCTCGTTTTGCTCTCCTAAGCTTCCAAATGTTAGGAACCAAGTTGAAATTTCTCCTGATTTTGTTTTTGAAAGTCTGCAAGTCCATTTTCTGATTGTCTGTGAACTCATCCATGAAAACATCAGTCAGAAAAGGGGCTGTCAAATCCTTCACCTCCCAGGCCCTAACACATATGTGAAGGTCACACTATTTTCTCACAATCACTGCCTCAGTCCTGTTGTCTTAAGATGCTGACAAGAACCAAGTGCAACCCCCTTCACACTCTCCCTCACACACAACTTGATACCATCATTTATTTTCTTGTGTAGGTTAACTCTCTCATTGATGATGTATGCTTTCACTGCTTTTCTTAGCTCTGTCATGCAGCAAAACACCTGACCAACTCTGAAAATAGGCCTTGCCATTTCTACTTCTGGATTGAAAACACTAAACTTGTACTTCAGCTCCTGCTCTTGTTATTTTGTCAGCTGGAGATCTTCATGTTCAAGACCAACATCATCTTCTGCTTCCACAATCTCAACAGGCTCATTGTTATCCATCACTTCTTTTTGAACATTAGCCGCAAACATCTCATCCCCATCCTCTGCATCCTAATCACTGTCATAGAACTCAGAGTCAGTGCCATCTTCATCTCCCACTGCACTACCTTCATGGCAAGATTCATCATCAAATCTTGTTATAGCAGTGCTAGCTCTTCCTACCTACTCTGGTGTGCTTACAAGGGGAATCTCAGGAGGGTTTTGTGGAGGGCTTTGTGGAGGGATTTGTGGAGGGACTACAAGGGGGTACTCTGGCCAAACATATACAATAACATCAGGCCTGAAAGTCTTGAGAAAATTTGTGTGATCCACTAGCAACTGAAGTGTCTTGTGCTCCATTACAGCTTGAGTCATTAGTATAGTATGGGCATCATTTTCAATGCAAAACAAACCATCCAAATAACCTCTACCAGGTAGGCACCAATACTCATTTGTCCTTGCTTCAATTGCATGCCCAAGCTGCCTGATGAAGTCATGAATCCACAATAATGACCAAGTGTCAACATTGCAATACTCAAACCAATCAGTAGTACCATCATCATAGGTCAAGTCATCAGCATGAAGTCGACCAAAAAAGACTATTGTGATCAATTTGAACTGTGAAGTGGTCAGGGACATCACCTAAATGGACACAAAATATCAGTATAATGCATTGATTCATACTGACACATTAACAAAAATTCAGTACAATGCATACTGCAACACTTGGCCATGACAAATAACTAAAATCTAAACCTAATATTCACCCAGTTTCATATGCATTTGTGCACTAGCAGAACAACACCCATTTCTCAGTATCCAAGCACCCATCCCTGCAACAATTGGTCAAGTACATACAAATTCAGAAAGCACCCATTTTTCAGTGTTGGCCATGCCAAAATTGGCCGAAATAGGGCATGCTCCAAAACTAATCGCATCACTTCTATAACCTAATTAGAGGCCTACATATCCACAATCCGCAAACAATAAAAATTTAGAGTGTCCCAATCAACCGCGCAAGCACACACAAAGGGTGATGAACACCACCGCCAAATTCTGCTAAATATCCAACCAACTCACAGTGCTGGTTGTGCCCTATGCTCTATGTAGCAGTACACTGCAAAATCCCACCCCGCCAGGGCGAAATCGTGCTATGATCATCCATGGCATTAACCCTAGCTAAACCCGCCATGAGCGAGCGGGGGAGAGCGACGGCGGGAGAGCAAGCGTTGGAGGGAAACGCACCATAGTCAACTGGCTCCCAGTCCTTGCGGTGGATGGGGTCGGCTGCCATGCCGATCCCGGAGCAGCGGCGACGGCACAGCGACGCGGCAATGACGTAGTGGCGCGGGTGGAGAAGACGGGAGTGGCGTGGAACAGAGACGTGGTCTCCCTATTGAATGTGCCGGGGGACCTAAACACAAATGTGTCATAACACAAGGACGCACACATTAATTGCTGACGTGCTGTCTGGTTTTGGACGATTCTGTGATGGTCTTTTCTTTCCAGGGGTTTTCGCGAAAAATTAGCCACGCTGTGATACGTCTCCAACTTATCTATAATTTCTGAGTTCCATGTTGATACTATGCCAATTTCTACATATTTCCCCCCTACTTTATAGCATTTTTATACGTTTTACGGGCCTAACCTATTGACAAGATGCCCCAGTGCTAGTTCCCTGTTTTCTACTGCTTTTTGTTTCAGAAAAGTTGTTCTAGAAATATTCTTGGAATTGGACACCGCGAGGACAGAAGTCCCTATTTTTCCAACAAGTACCCGGAGTGCGAACGAGACCCGAAGGAGGCCAGTGGGCTGGGCTTACCATGCCTAGGCGCGGACCCACCCCTGGCCGCACCTAGGTGTAGTGAGGCCACCTTGGCCGCCCACCGACGTTTCCCTTCTGCCTATTTATTCCGTTCCACGGGAATACCCTAAGGACTTAAGCCAAAATCCACAAAAAGTTCTACAGCCGCCGCCGTCGTCAACCCTAGTTCAGAGGACATAAATCTCTATTCCGGCACCCTGTCGGGAGGGGAATTGCCCCCGGAAGCCATCTCCATCGACTCCACTGCCATCTTCACCGCCTTTGCTGACTCCCATGATGAGGATTGAGTAGTTCTCCCCCGAGGCTGAGGGCTCTACCGGTAGATATGTGGTTTATCTATCTCCCATGGTGTGATCTTTATGTGATCATGAGCTTTGTAATCTATTTAAATAAGTAGATGTTACTCTTCATCTATTGTGCTACTCAAGTGTTTTATTAATATGAACTTTGGAGCCACTTTGTCCCACTGTGTGAAGGTGACAGTGTGCACATCGTGTGTGTCTCTTCTATGAATTGTGGTGTTTGTCTAGTACCTTCTAAGGCGCTCAAGTTGACAGTGTAGGGTTAACTAGACATGGGAAGCAAACTATAAGGCGCGCTTTTGTAGCCCTACGCAATGAATTAGTGTTCGTTATCCAACCGGAGAGGGTTAAGAGTAGCATAGTGAAGAGAAGATATTTATGTATTCAATTATGATATCATTGTTGAGAGTGTCCACTATTGAAAGTATGATCCCTAGGCCTTGTTTCTAAGCATTGAAACACCGTTTACAACCAGTTCTACTACATGTGTGCTTGTTGCCATTTTTATTTCAGATTGCAATTAAGGACAGTATAACCGAGCCTAAAGCGAGCCCTCTCAGCGATTTGGATTTCTAGCCGTCTGTTTTCTTGATCTGGACGTTTTTGACCGTCTGATCTTCTGTGTGCAGCCATCTCTCCCGAAACTGGCCCGGCTGTCCTTTGGGTTGCTGCTCCAGAGGCCGAAATAGAGGCTTCTGATAAACTGGGCCTTCTTAGCCCATTTGTCTAACCAACGGTCCATAAAACTATTTGCTCTCATCCAGCCCAGGCGACGCCGGTACAAAGGAGATGCGTGCATGGGGGGATACAAAGAGACGAAGCGCTCGATCTCTGTGGATCGAGCCGAGGCGATCGAGGGGATGAATCTGAAGCGAGGCGAGCGAGGGATTCAACCGACACCTCAAGATGCGCAAGGGGATGCAGTGCAGGCGCGGGATGCGTGTCGAGTCGAGGGCTTGAGGCACCCGAGGGATGAAGGGGATCGAGCGGAGGCGTGGGATGCGGTTCAATCGACTATGAGAGGCGATAGCAACAACAGGACCAGAGTGTTTTTCAAGTGATTCCTGCCCTCCTCGGCGGCGTAGGTCGATGCGGTGCTCGTCCTTCTCTTCTCTACGCTGCTCTGGGGGGAACCTCTTCCTCTGCGGCGCGACTGCCCTATTGCCGCGCGGTTGTGCGCCCCATCGCCTCCTCCTCAGGTACGACCTAAACCACCAGTCGACTATGCCCTAACATCGTTGTGCTCACTTTACAGAGGAGTGGGTCATGCGTTGGATGCACTCGCTGGACAGAGGAGGTTGGTCGTGCGCAGAATGTGGATCAGTGACAGGGGGAATCAAGCCGCGCCTGATGCGGGCGACGCTGGCGATCCGTCCAGCAGACGCGCTCGAGCAGGATCCAGGCGAAGCGCGCGAGGCGGGTGGATCATGGTTCGCTCGATTGTCTAAGAGGGAATCCAGCCGTTGCGCTCGAGGGGATCTAGGCTTCTGTTCCGTCAGGGATGCTTGCACAGTGAACATCTGATGTCTTTTCTTTTTTCTCAGGGAGGTGTTGTTGGGGAACGATAAGCTTGTGCATAGGTACAAGGAGGGACTCCAATGCGAACTACACTGCTCAAGCATACCCGCACAAACAATCGTAGAAACGGTGAGCTCTCTCTTCCTTAATTCAGCTTGGCAGGATGCGGGCAATAAATATGTCTATTTTGCCTCCTCTGCTGAACTGGTACTTCCTTCTCAGAAGAATATAAATATTTGGAGCATCCATTGTTAGTGTTGTATGAAATGCGGAACAGTTGATAAAAAGAGCCCGAGGTTTGTGTGCTTGGAGCTTCAACTTGGCTATTTTTCAGTCCTTTTCAATTAATGTTTTCTTAATTCAGAGTCCAGTCCATCTGTGACAATGATGGTCATCTCTTGTGTCGAATGTTTCTGTTGTTGATGTATGAGACAAATCATAGTTATAGTGCGCCACATGTTTTTTCCATTTGAATAACTAAAAGGAATGTAAAACTATTGATAATATTTTTGCATCTACTAAATGTCAGTACCCATGGCTGTGCTCCACGAGATTGCCTCCCTGCCGCTGTGCCCTCCCCTTCACGCCCCGACTCCCTGTGTTGCCAAGACGCTGGCTACCTCCCCCTCGCTGCCCTCCCCTTCACGCCCCGACTCCCTATGTTGCCTAGAAGCTACTAGACTGGAATCTGCAGTTTGGTTGTGCATCGGACCAGGTAATATATCTGTGATGCAACTAGAGCTATGAGTTTGATGGGTTTGATTCCACAAAGCTTTGTGTGATAAATATTGTCCAATTCCTTATTGTACTGCACACATTATTACTGTGCCTTCTGCCTTTGTGTGGAAAAAGATTGGATGAATGGACCAGTTAATTATACTATGGTTAACGCCAGTAAGTTGAATTGGTTCTATATAGAAAAACGAAATGTTAGTGCCAGTGTTATCTCTATTCCTAATGGACGAATTGGTTGAATAGTCCCCCCACTTTCAACCGGTTTATTTTCAACCGGTTTATTTTCAACCAGTTTTTCTTCGTCCCACCTCCCACCAGCCCCTCCCACCGGTTTTTCTCTTTTCTCGTCTGACCGGCAATACCCAACGTATTTATGATAATCAATCATCATTAATCCACATATAGTAATAAATCAATCCAGGTATGGTAAGGTCATAACTCAGGAAATTTTGAATCTGGTAATTATATGGTAATAAATTTAATTTACCCCAAAGGCTATCAATCCAGGTATGGTAAGGCCATAACTCGGGAAATATCGAATATGGTAATAAATTTAAATTACCACCAGATATGGTAAGGCTATCGATCCAGGTATGCCACGCCCTCACCTGATCACCTATCACAATCTCCAGCCCCACGCACGCACCAACGTATTTATGGTAATCAATCATAATTAATCCACATATAGTAATAAATCAATCCAGGTATGGTAAAGTCATAACTCAGGAAATTTTGAATATGGTAATTATATGGTAATAAATTTAAAATACCCAAAGGCTATCAATCCAGGTATGGTAAGGCCATAACTCGGGAAATATCGAATATGGTAATAAATTTAAATTACCACCAGGTATGGTAAGGCTATCGATCCAGGTATGGCAGGCCCTCACCTGATCACCTATCACAATCTCCAGCCCACGCACGCACTAACATATTTATGGTAATCAATCATAATTAATCCACGTATAGTAATAAATCAATCAGGTATGGTAAGGTCATAACTCAGGAAATTTTGAATATGGTAATTATATGGTAATAAATTTAAATTATCCCAAAGGCTATCAATCCAGGTATGGTAAGGCCATAACTCGGGAAATATCGAATATGGTAATAAATTTAAATTACCACCAGGTATGGTAAGGCTATCGATCCAGGTATGGCACGCACGCACCAAAGAACCCACCCGGTACCAAACGCAGCTCCTCTCGATCCCCTCGAGTAAACGCCACCACCGTCGTGCGATCTTCCTGACACAGACGCCGTCGCCGCCTCCTTCCCACCTACGGCGTCCCCCACGTCCATGGTGACGGCGCTCGCGTCCTACACTAACCCTCCGCCTCATATAGGTTGGTCGTTGATGGAGTGGGATGTGCCGCTGCGGTTTGGGGAGGCGCAATCACGATCTGGTTGGGATCTCAGTGTGGACTCGTTCTCTGCGATGAAGGATGGCGATGCCTCCCTGGCAAATGGGATCGGAGGAAGGGGCTCTACGTCGTGAATGTCGGCGAGGCAGCGGCCGAAGGCAAGCCCGACGGTGAGCACGGGTGTTCGTCCCATGAAATAGGCGCAAACGGAGGGCGGATCTGAGGCCACCCCAATCGCCGGTGGCCCTTCCTCCCATCGCTCATCGCCTCCATTCTCTCTCTCCTCTAAATCTTTGTCGCCCCTGCCTGATTCTGGCCGACGCCATCCGGCTCTCGCATCGACCACCACCAGCACGGCTGCGGATGAGGCGCAACCGCAGACGCCGCCGCCGCCATCCTCATCCACCTCCTCCACCATCCTTCCCAGCCGTCATCGGGGGCACCCGCCATCTGCGCTCTAGCCCACCCGCTCCCTCCTATCCCCTCCCCCTGCCAGCCAGCCCCGTGATCCATCACACAGATGGCAGGTACTACAGCGACCTCCTCCCCAGCGGATCCGGCCTCCTCCGATGGAGATCCATCCTGGGCACCGCCTTATTCTCATGCGTGCATGTCTATATCAACGTCTCATTCCACCTCACCTGAGCCTTTACCTTTCCACCTCTGCTTCAGATCCACATCACTTTGCAAGGTATGTGCTTGATTGTTCCGAACTGGATTGATGGATTGTGCAAGGTACTTTGGGTGTCGTCATTGAGGGCAATTGTCACGCCATGCTACCATCGGAGGGGTCCCTCATCGATCATTAGGGTCTTCCGAACTGCACGAGCTCCATTGAGAAGGATGTTTTTAATTCTGGTTTTGCCTACATGCTTTCTTTGCCTGTATCTACTTACCTAATGTCTTCTTATAGATAGTAGCTGCTGAAGTGGTGATCAAAGTTGTTCACTATAAGGAAACAACCATGATAACAAAAGTGTATATTCCCTGACCTTTGACCTGAAGTACTTTTTCATTAGAAACTTGCAATAGCCAGGCATTGAAATTAGCAACAGTTTCGTACATACTGAACTAATTTGCAGCAACACGTACTGAACTAAGTTAGGTTATGCTCATCGTTCCAACATGCTTAGTGATAACCACCTAGCAAGCTGATCAAACATGAAAAAATTGAAGTGCTACTGCTAATCGTACTATTCTGAATGTGAAAATCTATTTAATTGGCTCTTCTCTAATTGTACACTTGCATAAATCTCAGATCTTGCAAATTACAGTATAACTATAAAAGTCATGCTTTGACTCCTATAGGGCCTTTTGCACTTTAATATGACTAATAATTTGCCTTAATATCACAGATTGTATTACTACCTTTCTAAGTGAATGATATTCAAGAAGGTCATTAAATAAAACCAAGAAATCCTTCTGGTATTGGAGTGTAGGAAAGTTGAGACTATAAAACCAAAAGGTTATATTTACGTTTATTAGAGAAGGTTCTTTACTTTTTATAGGAAAACACAAAATGTTGCGATGCAGAGTCTAGGTGGTGGGCTTCCTTGATCCACTTGGTGGATGAGGGCGACTCCGGTCCTGGCACCCATAGTGCCAGTGATCCAAAAATCATAGGGCCTGGATATAGCTCTAGCAGACGTATGCGGCTTGCGCATCGAGCTTTGGTCGTCTCGAGCATGGAGATAGGCGAGTTGTAGACCAAGAGCTGGTACAGAGATAGGCGAGTTGTAGACAAGAGCTGGCGGGCAGCAAGAAACGCATGCACACCAAAGAACAAATCTGAGTCACATGCTTACTTCTATTGGTTTCTACAAAGAGCGGCTAGCTTAGATCTTAGACCAGTCGGTCACTGTCGAGGTCGCCAAGGTGATCTTACAGCACCGCCGTGAGGATTTCTCATGATTTTATGTAGGCAAGCCGCAAGCGGTGGTGGTGATTGGCTGGGTGGTGTCGCTGCCTTGGGAAGAGACGAAGTGATGGTAAAAGTAAGCAGGATCCGATGATTCTTCCGTGGGGATAGCCAAAGTCAAGATGTCGACTACAGACTCGTCGCAGACTTGCAGTGAACCTGGATGCGGCGAGCCTGATTTGTGGATCGATGGCGGGTCTTGACTTTGTTAGGCTGGGATTGGATGGTTGCGGAGGGTGGTGTGCTTGGTTGGGTTCCCATGGAAGAATGTGGCCTCCTCGTGGATCTGGTCATGCCCATCCTAGAGAAAATTGTGTCCCTAGCTCCCTCGAGGAGCAAGGACAGTGCAAGCGGCAGCAGGGGGTAGGGGTAGATGTGGCGAGGGATGTCGGCGGCTGCTCGAGGTCATCATGATGAAACCCTTGACGTCCCATCTTCATCAATGGAAGTGGAAGAGCACGAAGTCAAGATTGGATAGGAGTTTGAGTTCTTTTTGGCACCGATCGGTTCCCCACTTTAGAGATGTATTTTTTTGCGTGCGAGCAAACAGTGGGTTGATTCTAAAAGGGATAGACACTTTTCAACAGAAGTGCATGACGGACCAAAAATATGACCTCATTTTATTCGTTTGATAGATATCGTATCATTCGTTGTTGTTCGTTCGGTGAAATTTCCTAATATTTGATTGTTGTGTTTCTAATTAGAGCACCCCATAATCACCCAATATGAGGGGATGATAAATGAAAGATACTGATTATAAATTTTGAAGAGCCCGTGGCAATGCACGGGCGTTAGACTAGTATACTTATATTCCTTCTTGGATTCCAGTAAGTTGAATCAATTCTGGATACAATCAAAATGTTAGTGACCCTGTAATTTGCACAATATGGATGCCTGTATTCCATCTTGATGGATGTACAAATCTGATGATCTTGAGAATTATGATTAATACATGAATGGTTGAAAATATACAAAGCTACAAGTAAAAATTGCACTTTATTGAAACAAAATTGAAGTGTCCATTCAATTTGATATAAAAATGTAGCAAATAAAGAAGCTAGATGCGTTAATTAATGTTCCTTCTGCTATGTTTAATACAAGGGCTTGTCTCTCTCTGTCATTTAAGTGCAAGTTTAGTTTCGATAGTTTGTTCACTAACTGATCTATATAAGTATATAAGTATGCATGCAGGAATATAAGTATATAACACAGGCACTAACATTTCGTTTTTCTATATAGACGGCATAACTCTCCATTTCGTTTTTATACTCTGGTAGTAAATTGAAGTGTCCAAGAAGGAATATACTCTGGTAGAAAAACGAAATTCCTTGCTTATAATCATTTTTACACTTTAGAGGCCTTTGATTTCCCATTTAGTTTTTTTGCAATACTCTTTATGTAGGTTTCTAACTTCTTATTCCTATGGTATGCATGAAAGTATTAGACTTTGTTCGTTAGCAATACTATATGGTGACAACACAATTCTACCATGAGTGCAACAGTGTGTGCTTTCATGGTCAACTCTAAGATCATCAAACCTAGGGGAAAAAAAGTCATTCCCCACTATCCATTGCTACTTTATATTTTTCATGTCTATATTTGAAAACCCTATCCTTCTATCGTAAAACTAGACGGGCGCGGCAACGCGTGCCAGCAAAGATCTAGTTACTACTTATAATCATCCATATTACTTGTATTTTACTATCTCTTCACCGAACTAGTGCACCTATACACCTGAAAAGTGTATTGGGTGTGTTGGGGACACAAGAGACTTCTTGTATCTTAATTGCATGGTTGCTTGAGAGGGTTATCTTTGACCTCTACCTCCCTGAGTTCGATAAACCTTGGGTGATCCACTTAAGGGAAACTTGTTGTTGTTCTACAAACCTCTGCACTTGGAGGCCCAACATTGTCTACAAGAATAGAAGCGTGCGTAGAAATCAAGCTCTTTTCTGGCGCCGTTGCGGAGGAGGTAAGGTAAAAGGTACTCACATCCTCTGGCTACTAAGCTATTTTCTAGCACTGTTGCTGGTGTGTGAATGCTCGAAGTTATTTCCTTTAGATCTTGTAATTTTGTCTTTTTGTTTCTTGTTTTTATTTTCACTAGTTAGATTTATTTTTACTTGTTTCTTGTTTTTATTTTCACTAGTTAGGCTTAATGAAAAACAACAAAAATATGAGAGAGCTTTATAATTTGTATCTCGAGTTAGGACATGAAGTGTCTGAAGAGAAAATTAAAAAACCTATGGAACTTTATTTGCATGCTAGTAGCAATGTTATTAGTATCAATTCTTTGAACACCATTATTGCTAGTGCTATGGAAAAGTCTAAGCTTGGGGATGTTGGTTTTGATGAGCATGATATTTTTAGTCCCCCAAGCACGGAGGAGAAAATTTACTTTGATGATACTATGCCTCCTATATATGATGATTACAGATATTTTCAGTCCACCTACTATCGAGGAGAAGATTAATTATGATTACAATATGCCTCCTATATTTGATGATTATGGTGATGAGAATAATAATGATAGCTATTTTGTTGAATTTGCTCCCACTACTATTAATGAGAATGAATATTCTTATGTGGAGAGTATTAATTCTTTTATGCATTTGGCTCGTGATAAGAATGTTTTATGTGATACTTATATTGGTAGTTTTATTCATGATGCTACTGAAAGTTATTATGAGAGAGGGGAACATAGTTTTATGCATCTCAACATTATTAAGTTTCCCCTCTCTAGGTTGAAAATCTTGAAGTTGCATTTGTTTTGCTTTCCTATTTTTGTTGCTTTTTGCTTTTATGACCTGTTTCTTTAAAAGATTATTTTTCATTGGAAGTGGGTTAGACTTAAATGTGTTTTATAGTTGTTTATTGATTCTCTCTTATTGTGTTTCAACTCTTATTCTTACATGAGCATCTTTTAAAATCACTATGCCTATCTTAATGGCTATAAACAAAGAGCTTTTGAGAGACAACCCAATGTTTTATTTCTTAAAATTTTCTTTGCTTTTTGAGTCTTGGAAGTTTTTACCTCTTTAGAAACCTCTCCTTATCCTTTTTATTTCGTTTTTGTGCCAAGAGTAGCCTCTAATGGGGAGGAAGTAAGATTTGGGGCCAAGAGTAGACTCTAATAAAGAGTGCCACCAAAAACATTATTTCTCTCAGACAGAATGTCGAATTGATCTGAAATGATTTGTGCACATGACCCAGGTTAGTATCTAACTTTCGTTAGTTTTGCACTTTTTGATTTGACCAACAGAAGATTTTCTAAAAAATCAATCTTTTCCTGCTATTCTGTTTTTATAGATTTCTATCAATATTTGCATTTGCCTCTTAATCTTTTTCTTTTGGTGTTCTTTTGAGGGGAAGAGCTTTAAAAGAAGTTGTGACAGTAGCTGATGTTTTAATGGGTGTTAGACTTGTGTTGAAACTAAACCAAAGTGGATTTATTATTTTGATTGCACTAACGTTGCTAATGAAAATTGTGTGAAGTTTTGTATGGAGTGAGTTTTCAAGTGCAGGGGGAGAAGAATGATATGATGAGATGAAGAATGGACAAAAGCTCAAGCTTGGGGATACCCATGTCACCCCAAGATATATCCAATAAGTACAAGCGTCAAAGCTTGGGGATGCCCAAGGCATCCCCTTCTTCATCAACAAAAATATCATGTCCTCTTTCAAGACACTATATTTTTATTGCTTCATATATTATGTGTTATTCTTGGAGCGTCGGTTATTTTTGCTTTCAGTTTGTTTAGTTCTATTTGTTGTAATAAATAGTTGGATCCTAGCATATTTGTTTGGGAGAGATACACGCTCTGTTTTTATTGTCTAGAACACTCTAGTTTTCACTCTTATTGTTCTATGAGTGTTCACTTTTTGATAGTACTACGTTTAGCTCTTGTTTTCCACTCATATTTTGTTTAGAGCTTGTTGTTTGCTTCAGTTATACATGATTAGCTCCCTGGTCTTTAATGAATATTTACTTTGAGTGTTGATTCAAACAAGTTTATTGGTTTTTGGTTGGAAAAAAATGCTACGTGTGGTAGATTATATTGGAAAAGATATACATACTCTTGTAGATCACTCTCTTGGATAATTTGATACTTGGCAATTGTTTTCAGCCTTCAAGTAGTTCATGTTTAAGCTCTTGTATCATGTAGTTAAAACCTATTAACGGAGAACTACCGCAGAGCTAGTTGAAATTTGGATTGCATGTTTAGTATCTCTAAGGTCTAGATATTTTCTAGTAAAAGGTGTTTGACTAACAAGGAGGACAATGTAGAGTTTTATAATGCTTGCAATTTGTTTTCATGTAAGTCTTACTGTACTAGTTGATATCTTGTGTTTGCTTAAAAAAACCTTGCTAGCCTAAAACTCTGTACTGAGTATGAGCTCCTCGTGCATCCAAACCTTGAGCCAAAACCCATGCCATTTGTGTCCACCATACCTACCTATCATGTGGTATTTCCTGCCATTCCAAGTAAATATTTTGTGTGCTACCTTTAAACCTTCAAAATTATTATACCTGGTTTGTGCTCTGTTTAGCTCATGAGGAAGTATTGGGTGCTTTATCATCTCTTTCATGTTTATTTGGCTTCACACCTTGATTAGCATGCATAATGTGCTAGTCCCTAATATTGAAAAAAGAGCAGGAAAGCGGGTGCCCAGCCCCTAAAAGATAAATTACAACAAATAACCAAATAAATATCCTAACACTATGGACTTGAGAAATCATGAACTTAGCTTGTTCAAACAAAGGAGAAGAGGAACTCTATTGTTCTCTCTATGGGAGCTGCTCTTGAAGCCAATAAATATGGAAGGATGATAAATCATTCCATTAGTTGACATAGACAAACACCTATCTCAAAATGTACTTTATGCTCTCTATATGTTTTCAAAACCTTAAAAGCTCTAGCACATGATTTATCTCTGCTTCCCTCTGCGAAGGGCATATCTTTTAATTTTATGTTGAGTCAGTTTTTGTTCTCCTTTCTGTCTCAGAAGCAAACACTTGTGTCAACTTTGTGTGCAACAATGTTTACATGCTAGTTTATTGCACTTATTATATTTCTTTGTGTTGACAATATCCATGAGATATATGTTGAAAGTCGCTTTCTTCCGTCTCCTGAGGCACCCGGGTATCTCCCCCCCGACACTAGCCCCCGAACAAGTGGGAGCAACGCGGTCGGTTTGCCGGGTGTGAAGCTCTTATCTGTTTCTTTTGTTCGTGCCGGCTTGTCCAGCTGGCAGGCAGCGTGGCGCCTTGGGTTCCGAGCGCGGACTGTTGGGAGATGACGTAATGATCAGCCCGGGTGACGCCGTTGATGATGTAAGCCGTGTCATGCGGGCCTGCGGCCGCGATCAAGTCGATGTCGTCGCTTTGTTTCTCGTGCTCGGGATATTCTGTGGCCGAGGGAAACATTACAGGATCCTCTGCGGCGCACTACCCCGACCGTTCGGTTCGTGCGCCACATGGATGGATCGTGGGCAACGGTTCCGCTGCGCGTCACATATTGGTTACTCCTCCTGCTGTTATACGGGCGGCCCGGGCCTGCCTCGTCTTCTTCGTTCTTCTGCTTGTTTCTTCTTTGCTACGCCCCCGCCGCGCTAGCTCTCTCTTCCTCTCTCTACGACAGCCACCACACGTCGCGACGGGAGAGCGTCTCGGTCGTCCCGCTCGCGGTTCCACCACCGGAGTTTCTCCTCCTCCTTCTGCTTTTTCGCACCGCGATGGCGCCACCAAGGAGGGTCGCCACTGCTGCCAAGGATGTGCCCAAGAATGGATCTTGGGCAGGGTCGTCAGTGACGATAGCCGACCTCCTCTACTATCGCTGCAACGACTACTTCGGGCCGCCGATGATGGTGGCCGTCACCACCATTGTGCGCGCCTCCGACTTCGTGGTTCCACCGAACGTGCACACCGTTCTGTGTGTGCCGCCGGCCTTTGAGGTCGTGCCGCACCCAACGCCGAACGAGCGGGTCTTCTTCTGCTTGCACCTGGACCGTGGCCTGGTGCCTTGGGTAAGTGACTTCATCATCTCCTTCCTCGCCTTCTTCGGCCTCTCGATCCACCACCTGGGGCCGAACGCCATGATGTACCTTGCATACTTCATGAGCCACTGCGAGAATTACTTGGGCGTCTGGTCCAACTTGGAGCTTTTCGTCCGGCTGTTCATCATGAAGGCGGGGACCTAAGTGGTGTAGGGGCCGCTGCTGAAGTGTGGATGTGCTATCATCGTGTCCCGGGAAGGCACCTTCCTTCCCAAGATGGTCTTGGTGGACTCGGCCAAGATGTGGCAGCAGTCCTACTTTTACGTTGAGGATCTGGAGGGCGGCGACCGGATCGGCCTCGCCCCCTTCACCAACACTCCGGCTCTGGTTGGCTCGACACTCTAGGCGGCCCCGCAGCATCTGGCCGGGACCATCCAGCAGCCTCTCAAGCCCATCGAGGCCGGCAGGTCACTAAAGGGCGATCTGCAGGCCGCCGTCGAGGCGTGCGGGGCAGTCAAGAGGGACCTGGAGCTTGTCGTCTAGGCGTGCTCTGTGGTGAATGAGCTGATGGTGGTGAGATTCCTCCCCGGGCTTGGCCTTGAGGGGAGTAGCGAGAAAGTCCTGATTTTTCTTTTTCCTTTGCTTGTAGGACACGAGCGAGAGCGACGTCTGGGTGAAGGCGGCCAATGTCCTAATGCTGAGTGAGTTATCTGTTTTCTTGCGCCGGGTGATTTGCTGGGCAGCGGCTGGCTACTCGCGGTTGCTTGTTATCATGTCACAGAGGAGATCCACGACCTTAAGGAGGCGGCCAAGAACATGACGCCCTCTTCCTGGACGGCCCAGAAGTTGGACGAGCGGGACAGAGTGCACACCGAGGCCACCCGGGATCTCCGTCTTCGGGCCGAGCGGTCGGACGCGCACAAGGCGGCAGCAGAGCGGCTGGCTGCTGAGTTGAAGACCTTAACGGAGGGCCATGCCACGACCCTTGGAAACTAGCAGGCCGCCTTTCGGCTTCTCGAGGCCGAACTGGAGTCCACGCGGAAAGCCAAGGAGGAGGTCGTTAACCTCCTGCAGGAGCAGCTCGATCTGATTAGCAACGCCGCCCTCGATACGCGGTTTTCCTTGTGCCGGTTGGCTCGCCCGGTTACTTTGTCGCCTGACTTTTGCATCCTTCTGTAGGGTATTATCCAGAGGTGGATGATGTTCTTCGTCACGCTCGCGCACTTAAGCTGGGCGTGGCCCCCGACTCCGAGGTGATGACGGGCTGGGAGCCGACTTCGGAGGATCGGATTGCCGCCCTCGGTGAGGAGGCCCAAGCTTTGCAGGAAGCCGGTGAGGCCATGTTCACCGCCACTTGGGACTCCGAGGCGCCGCTGGAGGTCATGGCGGAGCTCGTGGTCCGTCTTCAGGAGGTGCCTAACACCGTCGACCATCTGAGGGAATCGACCACACGCTCCAGCACCGAGATGGCCCTGGCCATGATCATGTCGTGGTTCAACCGGGGCTTCGACAAGGCGGGCATCGAGCGCCTGACCCGCGGCTTTTGGTAGGGGACGAGCTTCGCCGAGCTTCAGGCTCGCCTGGGCGTTCACGAGGCCGCGTGCCAGATGGGTGACTACGCAGACATCAATGTCTTCTTTTCGGGGAGATGGAGGCTGGCGAAGGTGGCGCAGAGGAGCTAGAGGTTGGGGTTGCTGAAGAGCCAGAAGTTGCAGCCCCTCCGACCGCGACCTCCACAGCGTCAGAGCAGGCGGTAGATGTGGATGCGCCTGGAATGGAATGAATCCCAGTGATGTCGGTTGTATTTCTGTTGTTGTTGATGAAGACTATAGCTTGCTTCGTTGGCCCCGGAATGCCGGGAGTAATTGTAGTATACTTGGATCTGTGTTTGGTTCATGTTGAAGTGGCTCCGAGCGGGCCTTTTATGTTTATCGTTTCTGCTTTGCTTGCCTTCTTTTTCCGATTATCTCATGGCAGCCTTCTAGCATACCCACCGGGTGTAGCCCCCGGAATTGGGGCTGGCTCCTGCCAGGAGGCGGGCTGAATCTCTTACTTTCGTGGAAAAAAGTTGGCCGGTTGTCGGTGGCAGCCGACTAGCTGTCAGGTGGCAACACTAAAGAACGTTGTTAAATCGTTAGTCCGCATAAACTGAAATCTTTGGGCATTATTACTTGGTTAAGCAGTCACTCGCTTTAGTCCGGCTGTCTAGGTTTGTTGGTGTGCTCCTTGCTGTCTGGCCTTACTCTTGCAAACGTGTCAGCCGGGTTGCGGTCTACCGTCGGAACCGAAGAGGGAACCATCTAGACAGGGATACATTTGCAAACTTTTGCGGAGTGGGATTTAGGCGAGCGTGGCACAATTTTGGTTGTAGCCGGCTGTTCCTCGAGTCTTAGTCATTTTTTTGCGTGTGGTCCTCCGGCTTTGCTCTGGCCGAATGAAGTGCCGGATTGCGGTCTGCACTCGGGCCCGCAAAGTAGGCATTTGGCGCCGAGCATGTTACTTAGCCATCTAACTTTAGAGGCATGAGCCGGCTGCTTTGGCCGGTTTTTAGATGTAAAAGATGTGGTACAAAGGGCGGCCACCGAGTGTCATGCTCTGTGCCGCCGGCTGTTTCAATTGATAACTTAAGGATACAAGGGTGTTACACTTAGGTGTAGAACGGGCATAGCAGCTCTGTGTTCCACAAGCGTTCCGTCTTGTTGTACGAGGTGTCCTCCTTGTACTTGCGCGGCTCGCGCATGTCGATGATGTAGTAGGCGTTGTTACTTAGTGCTCGACTGACGATGAATGGGCCCTCCCATGGGGCAGATATCTTGTGGAGGCCCTTGGTGTCCTGGATCAGCCGGAGCACGAGGTCACCCTCGCAGAAAGCGAGGGGCGGATCCGCCGGCTGTGATACCGGTAGAGGTCTTGTTGTTATATAGCCGACCTGGACATGGCCAGGCCGCGTGCTTCTTCGAGCAGGTGCACCCCGTCCTGGTTTGCTTGCTACGTGTGTCCTTCTCTGTGTACAGTACGACACGAGGCGAGTCGAACTGGATATCAGCCGACAGGATGGCTTCCACGCCGTAGATGAGGAAGAAAGGGCTATAGCCGGTTGACCGGTTGGGCGTTGTCCCGAGGCTCCACAGGACGGATGGAAGCTCCTCCATCCAGCAGCCGGGTGCCCGTTCGAGTGTGTCCACCTGTAACGCCCCATATGTGACTTTCCCAATTTGTACTCCAACTCTTGCCGTTTCCGGCATTAAGTTATATTTAATTCTCGGGTTCGGGTCTTTGTCTCCGTGTGTTGTTTTCCTTTTCGTGCATCTCATATCATATCATCACGTGCATTGCATTCGCATACATGTTCATCTCATGCATTCGAGCATTTTCCCCGTTGTCCGTTTTGCATTCCGGCGCTTCGTTCTCCTCTGGTGGCCATTTCTAGCTTTCTTTCGTGTGTGGGGATTAAACATTTCCGGATTGGGCCGAGACTTGCCATGCGGCCTTGGTTTACTACCGGTAGACCGCCTGTCAAGTTTCGGGTCATTTGGACTTCGTTTGATACTCCAACGGTTAACCGAGGGACCGAGAAGGCCTCGTGTGTGTTGCAGCCCAACACCCCTCCAATTTGGCCCAAAACCCACCAAACTCTGCTCCATCGTCTCGGCCGTTCGATCACGATCGTGTGGGCGAAAACCGCACCTCATTTGGACTCTCCTAGCTTCCTCTATGCCTATATATAGACCCCCTCCTCCAAATTCCGGATCCCCTCCTCAAACCCTAAAAAAAACCCTCCTCGCGCCGGCCGGACACGTCCGTCCCCGGCCAGACGCGTCCGCACCGCCCACCGCCGCCAATCGCCGCCCGCCACGTGGCGCTCCCGCCGCCAGCCGCCGCCGAGGCCCGGGAGCCCGCAACCGGCCCCCGAGGCCCATCCGCCTCGCGCCGCCCGCACCTGTCCCCGCCGCCGTCTCCTTCAAGTCCGGCGGGTCGCGCCGCCCCTTGCCTCGCCGTCCGGCGCCGCCGCACCGCCGTGGCGCCATCGCCGACCGGCGCCACCTCGCCGGCCGCCACCCGCCGCACCGGAGCCCCGCCGTGCCGCTCGTCGCCAGCCCCCGCCCGAGGCTCGCCGGGCCTCGCCTCCCTCGTCGCCGCGCCGCCCCGGGCGCGCCCCGCCTCCCCTCGCCGCCGACCAGTCGCCGGAGTCGGCCGACATCGCCGGATCCGCCTCGGGTGAACAGTACCCCCGCGCCTGCTACAGTAACTTTGGATCTGGATCTGGGTTGACCCCTCTCCCCCGAAACCCTAATTCCTAGTTTTTTTGCATTCTTTGTCGCATCATAACTTTGCATCCGTGGCTCCGTTTTGGACATATGATATATCAAAATCTTTGTCTCGATGAGTAAATCATTTCATTCCATTGCATCATTTGCATTTGAGGTCATCTTGGTGCCCAAAACGCTGTTGGAAGTAGGCATTATGAGTTAAATTGCAGATCCGTTAGCTCTACATTGACTTTTGTCATTTTTGCCATGATTATTGCGTGCATGATATGCCTGTGCCCCTTTGGGATGAATTGTTAAGCATGTTGTCCTCTTTCTAGAGGTGCCTCCCTTGCATTTTTAGGATGTGTGTGTTGTCTTGTGCAAGCTTGCAAAGAGGTGTACCTGAGATTATTGATTTCAGGGACTTAGTGAAAATCACAAAGTCTGGGATGTTTTAGTTCACGATGCTATATGTCCAGCTTGTTTCCTAGTGATCCGTGCCTCTTTTGAGGATGATCAGTAAGAGTGGTTTGTTATGCTTGTTGTGCTTAATCCATCCATGTCTTTACTTGTTATGTTGGAGCACCCTAGGTTGACTCAATCGAGCTCAACTTTTGCATAGTTGTTGAATTGGGCAGATCGTGAACTCTTTTGCGATTTTGCCGGTGCTATTGCTAGTGATCCGTGCATGCTATGCCATTGTTCTTGCCATGTATAGCTAGCATTTTGTGCCTTCTTAATGGATATATGCTTGCCTTTCCATGACTTGCACCGTAGTGAGTGCATCGAGCTCGTTTACATGCCTCCGTGAGTTATAATTTCAGCATGTCCCAGTTTTCACTAAGTCTGAAACTGATTGAGTTTCATCGATGTTCGTGTGCTCGGTAGAGTATTTTGTGAACCCTTTTGGCCCCAGGTCATTTTGGGTGTTTTGTCAAGCTTGTTGAGTAGCTCCATGTAATGTTCTTACTTGTCATGTTCAGGTTATGCTTCATGTTGTTTTGCTGCTCCGAAGAGAGCATCGTGGTCTGAAATTTCAGACTAGCGTTAATTTCGCTAAGTCCGAAATCTGTTTTGCTTATTCAGTTTTGCCATGCTTGTTTGAGACCCTTAATGGATGAATTTGCCTATGCCTCAGTCCTGGTGATTTGTTAAGCTTCTTGTGTACATCCCTGCCATGCAATTTGTTTTCATGTTTGGTGGCTGTAGCATGTTTATTTCGTTGCATTTAGGAGCCTCCTTGCTGTAAATCGCAGATCGGCTCGTTTCGTAAAACGCTTGCCATTTCCAAACCGTAGCTCCGATTGCCATGATTTTTATATCGTTTTTAGGGGATTTCTTCCCCTCTATCCAGTGGCACACTTGGTTTTCCATGTTGAGGCCAGGTTCATGCATTTCCTGTCACGTCTTGCATTTTGCATCCCGCATCGCATCCCGCATAGTATATCATCTTTGCATATTTTTGGTTGCCCTTGCACGTGGTTGATTGTATCCTTGTTGCTTGTTTGTGTTGTTGGGTAGAGCCGGGAGACGAGTTCGCTAGCGAGGAGCCCGTTGAGTTTGCTTTTGAGGATCCAGTCAACTCTGACAACTGTGCAGGCAAGATGATCATACCCTTGAAATCACTACTATCTTTGCTATGCTAGTTTGCTCGCTCTTTTGCTTTGCCAATGCTACGATGCCTACCACTTGCTTGTCAGCCTCCCAATTGCCATGATTGAGCCTCTAACCCACTTTTGTCCTAGCAAACCGTTGATTGGCTATGTTACCGCTTTGCTCAGCCCCTTCTTATAGCGTTGCTAGTTGCAGGTGAAGATTGGAGCCATTCCTTGTTGGAACATTTATTTACTTGTTGGGATATTATTATATTGCTATGTTATCTTTATTCATCTATATATTTGGTAAAGGGTGGAAAACAAGTTGTTCGATCTTCTCAAATCGAGCATGGAAAACAAGGACAAGCTGAAGAGGATTAAGTTAATCATGGACGAATGAGTTATGGATCAACTCTTGGTATTGTTTGTGGACCATCGTATTAGCGCACAAATTATTGTAACGCACTCTTGTTCCGTGGACAAGTTCTTGTTAAGCACGAATCATTTATGCAAGCATTATGTATTATCGTGAGCAAGTTATTGTAATGAATTATTCGTACACACGTTCCGTTTGTGACATTATTTGAAGTACACATTGTGGCATTATTAAATTGTCCTTTTGTTATTGCGCGTGAAATAACAAATTCGTAAAGAGAAATGAGGTGTACTCTCTATTAAAAACATGAAACAGGGGACAACGCCACGAATAGAGGCGTTGAACTACGAGCAATAACGCCCCTTAAGTAGGCGTTGTACCGCGTAGAGCGGATATCCTTCATGGCTTCCTCTTTGGTTCAGTTAGGGGCCGGCTGTAGGGTGGCAGTTAGTCGGTTATCCGCTCGCTGGGAGAACAACGCCTCCGTCGGCTGCGTTATAGGCAGGAGCATAACGCCCTTATCGGGGACGTTATTGTCCTAATTTAGGGTTGAAGGGGCGCGGGCGGGGCCGTTCTTCTCATTAGCCCCCAATCCCCATCCCGCCACCGCCTCCTTCCCCCGCAGCAGCAGGGGCGATTTGCGCCTCCAGGCCCCGCCGCCGCCTATCCCGCCGTCGATCTCCGCCTCCAGGCCCACCCCCACGGGCGGGCTGTGCCACCGCGGCATCCTCCACACCGGTAAGTGCCCCGCTGCCCCTTTTGCTCCGGCCAATACCCGTTTCGATTGGATGTGCTAGATTATGGACCCCCCCCCTTTCAGTGTTTCGTTGCTAGATTATGGACCTCCCTCCTATCCCTCACCCCCATTTAGAACATTGGTTTATACTTTATGGATTAAGGACCCCCCTCCGCGATGACAGTGTCTACTATTTTGCAATGCTCATATTTGGTACAATGATACCCCCGTGATACTCTCAAGTGATCTCATGTTTTCGGCATTTAGAAATAGAAGAAGAGGCCTAGCTATAATTAAGAGAGTATTAGTATTGAATTAGTGGTATGTGTATTCCTGTATCCATTGAAAATAATTATAGATGCACAATTTAGTGTCCATTGAAAAAACAGTGGTTTGCGTATTCCTATATCCATGACGAAAATATAGTGCCTAGCTATAATCTTATATTTTCTTTAACCTATATTATTGTTGTTAGGATAATTAAGTGGTTTTTGAATTAGTGGTTTTTACCATTTAGGTTTTGAGCATTTAGAATTTTAGTAAGGCAATTAGTATTGTCATAGTGGAAATAAAACAAATAAGTGGGCACATGTTAATGTTTATTAATCATATTGTTGATAATACATGTATTGAAAAATAAAAATAAAAGAAGTGGCCTATTGTTTCTCCCACTTAAGTTTACTTGTTATTATAAGTAGTAATGTGTTTCCAAATTAATTCTTACGTGTCTCACTTAAGTTGAAAATATTTCTAATATTTGAGAATGTGTTCTTATTCGTACAGAAAAGACGATCGATGGGTAGGGCAAGAGAAGAAAGGAATGATGATGGCCCCTCTCGGAATGCTCTTGTTGCCAAGCCGAAGCCAATGAAGCCAGCTGGTAAGAAAGGAAAGAAGGAGAAACCGAAGAGCTTCGATAAGATGAACTTGGCTGAGTGGGAAGGGGCGAGAATGAAGGACCCATATTAATGCCGAGAGAGAATCTTGCGGATAGCCGCTTTTGGAACAAAGCACAAGAAGCAATATTCAAGGTCATCATTGAAACGAAGAGCACCAAGGTTGTGGAGCAGAAGCATGTGGACTTCGAGCTCATCGAGCTGTACGACTATCAATTTGGATCAGTCATAGAGGTTTGCGAGAAACTAGGTATAAGGAAGATCATGGAATTTGAACAACCGTATAATCTTGAAGTGGTCAAACAGTTCTATGCAACAGTTCACTTCGTTGGCGATAAGGAGAAGACTATCAAGTGGATGTCCGGTGATGAAATGCTTAGTGCCCCATTTTTGGAATTTGCGAAGGCCATGAACCATGAGGAAGAGTACAGACGTAACAGAGGGGTGGTGTGCTATGGGGATGGTAACGCGCCGGGTAAGAGCAACCTGAAGGGGCACTATCCGAAAGGCACGCGAGCCAAGGATTTCGGCAGCATTAGTAAGTTGAAACCAAGATACTATTATCTGATGAAACTTCTGAGTGTCACCATTGCTCCGAAGGCCGGGAATTTGGGTGAGGTCAGTGGTCATGTCATTCAGCTATTGATGATGGCTCGCTTGGACGAAGGACGGATGGATGTCATGCAGTGGATGCTCGAGACGATGAAGAATGTGGTGAAGTCCCGCAGATCTCTTTGCTATGGTGCATATGTCTATGCGTTCGTGAAGCACGTGAGAGCTCTGCGGAACCTTACACCACTAGAAGAGTTGTTTCCACCAAATGTGCAGCATCGGTCGTACGCACCCAAGGCGAAGCGAACGAAGAGTAGCAAGGAAGACGTGGGTGCATCATCGAGCGGTACCGGGAGTTACGGGAAAGGTCTAGTGGAGTATTTCACGCGGTTCTTCTCCATGGCGAAAGCATCTCATGACCGTATGCATAAGATGCATGCACTTCAGAAAAAACAGTTGATAGAGATGCGCGCCGAACAGCAAGCCCGGGGGTACCACAAAGTTCCTAACAATGGAAAAGATCTAGCCGATAGTGATTGCGAAGAATTTCCCATGCCCCCGATCACTCCAGAGGACTTCCAGGGTTGGGTTGGATTCCCGTCTATGTTCCCCACAGACCAAGAAGACGACGATGAAGAGGGTAGTGAGAACGGTAGTGCCGAGTAGGACTATTCTATTTCTAGTGAAGTTGTAGTGGATTTCCGTGCAATGCATGTTATTTGTGCAATGTTTGTTTAATTATGTCGTTTCGAAGTTGTAGTTGAATTTGAGTTATATTCGTGCAATGTGTGATGAGTTATATTCGTGCAATGTGTGATGAGTTATATTCGTGCAATATGTGACTCGTAGTTTTTTGTAAAATTATATTCGTGCAATGTGTGACGAGTTTGACATTCATTGCGTCTCAAAGATCTGAGGGAAAACATAGAAACAGGGGATAACGCCGTGGCCAGGGGCGTTGTGTTTATAAGTACAACGCCCTGTTGGATGGCGTTGTACGACATCAGGAATTCCGGGCTTGCTTCCGTGGGCGCTCGGTTATGGGGAGGCAAATGTAAAGAAATAGCACGGAGTTCCGTGCTAGGTAGACAACGCCCGCGCAAAAGGCGTCATGTGTTTAAGGACAACGCCCTTCATACCGGCGTTATGCTCGGACTAGCCTGACATCCGGGCGAACTTCCTCCAAGGCTCGGTTATGTGGGGGCTAATGCGAGGAAATAGGCCGAAGTTCCGGGGTTACAACGCCTTTTATTGAGGCGTTGTTCCTAAGGTCATAACGCCTTTCTTGGTGCCGTTATGTTCTTAGCCCTTACTGTTTTGGAGGTACATGTTTTGTATTTGGAGATACAAAAACATGGAAAATCGTACGTAACATAATTCTTGTCAAATAGTGCAATACAAGCGTAGGTTTGAAATTGTTACCAAATAGTACAACATAGTTGTTCCGAGATAGTGCTAGGTAAGTTCGACACATAAGACATGGTTCGAAAATGTGCTAAGTTCACGATACAAACAAGGCAAGTTTCGAAATGAATTTTATCGTGTACGTGTATAGGTCATACACGTACTTCATGACGGCTTTTATTGGACAAGTCGGTAGGATCTGCACCATTGAGGTTACCTTCTGGCCGATGAACTCGGAGGTCAACTGACGGTGATCATTCAACGCATTCGCAGCACCTATTTCCTTCGGAGCGCATCGGTGGTTCAAGCAAGAATTCGTAAGCTTCCACTGAGTTCCCCTTCCTTTCATAGGAACTGCACGGACAATCCATGGACACTTCTTGGGCCCCTGCTCACAAAGGACTGTGTACCGTTTATTCTCGTCCGAGTACTTCACACGGAATGGTCAGTGCTGCTTGAGTGAGAAGTCCGCAAGCCAGGCTTTCATGTCTGCGAAGCTCGCAAAGATTGTTTTTTTACCGACCCCATGGACGGATAGGTCGGTATCTTTCTTCGAGTATGACCTAGGCCCGAGCACTTTACTTGTACCACCATCTACAACTGCTTTACCCGAAAGGCTTAGATCACGGAAGAGAGATCTCCGGTGGTCCTGACCCACTGCCGCACGGAACGCTCTTGCCTCCTTTGCCGTGAGTCCATCCTCGTCAATTTCTTCTTCCGGGCCTTCATCATCTGAGTCCATTGTGAACGCTCGCGAGTATGGGATGTTATGGTCCATTTCCTCTTCATGGCAATTTGCTTCTACATCTCCAACGTCATGGTTACGAAAGCCATGTTCCGTTGGATCACCCTCGGCCTCTTCCCGCTCGGCCTCCACATTTCCCCGTGACGCATCCACATCTCCATTGCCCCCTCCTGCCGCTCAGCCTCCACATTGCCCCCAGAAGCATCGCCACCTCCATTGTCCCCCCGGGCATAATCATCATCGTCATCGGAGTTGTAACGATAATCGTTATGCATGACCGGCTGCGTCAGAGGAGGTTGGCTCAACAGTGTGTCATACACTTCGGGCTCCGGGTCCACACGTATCTCCTCTTGTTGCACCGGGCTACTCCCTTGACTTGCACACGCTTCGAGGTTCAAATCTATGTGACCCCGAGCACCAACCTTCTTCATGGCAAACAACTCAAACGATTTGTCTCGCGACTCCAAGACAACCGCCTTATAAGCTTCCCATAGGCTCTCCGAGTGGACGGGCATCATCTTCCAACGATACAATGTCCCATGAGAGACATTGTATCTCCCTTGGAACTCCACAACATCATTTTTGTCCCTCCAATTCAACACACTCCGGACCTTCTCCACAACTTGACTAAAGCTTGGGCTAGTGTCGAACACCATCACTACCTCGGTCGGGTCTCGATAATCAATATCTCCTTTCGAGAAACCCGTGAAGTTCTCATGATGAACATTCACGATTCTCGACAACATCTAGAACACAAGATAAAAAAGACAATTATATTGCCGTCATAGCTAACAAAAAGTGACCACCATAACAAATTCTAGGGTTAGGGTTTGGCCCTAGGAAATTCCTATGGTTTGGCACTAAATTAGTTGAGTTCTAACATGTATTTCTTCTTACCAAGCTTGTAGGGACCATAAATCAAGCATCCCTAGGGTTACAACCACCAATTTCTAGGGTTTCCAAACTAGAGCAAATCAAGCAAATGCAAAGAAATAAGTTGGTCAAAACCAAGGGAAAGGGGGGAAATACCTTCTAGAGGCAAGGAGACACGGATTCCACGGGCAAATCTCTTTGATTTGAAGGGCTTGGAGTGGGGATCCACGAAGCTTGAGCTTGGAGTGAGTGAGCTAGTGAGCTAGTGAGTGAGTGAAGTGAGTGAGGGAGGAGCCGACAGCCACTTAATCGTTCGGATAATAACGCCTCTATCGGGGGCGTTATGTTCTCACTCTTAACGCCACCAACGGGGGCGTTATGTACCTCTCACACAACGCCCCCATCTAGGGCGTTATGGTGCCACACAGTGGCCCCGCGTTGACCACGGCCTTGGGCATAACGCCTGCTGGCCGGGGCGTTGTGCTTACCAGTATAACGCCACTAAGGCGGGCGTTATCCAAAAGGGTTAGGCTCGTGAATCTCTACTCCTAATGGAGCAGTTGGTGAATAGACTGTGCGGTTTATTTTCGCTGGTTTTTTTCGTCATCCTCCCACCTCCGTTTTGTTTTCGACATCTTCAAACCTCCGTTAACTCGCTACCGTCCTGCGAAAAAAACCGGTTCCAATAACAGATCTGGATCACCCCGCTCGATCTGGATCTCGTCGGCGGCGGCTCCTCCCCACGCACCGACGCATCCCCAGAGCCCTCCCCACCTCCTTCCAAAACCGGCGACTTCGCCTCCCGCCGCGGCCCCCTCTCTTCCCCTCCCCTCGTGGCAGATCGAGCGACAACCGCGGTGTGGGCGGGCGGCGCCAACGCGCTGCTCCTGCTCGGCCACCCGGACCAGTCCGTCGCCTGCTCGCCTCCCGCAGCGTCTTCTCCGAGCACACAACCGACAGTGGCCGGAGGCTGTACGCGCTTGTGCTGTCGTGGCCGCGGCTCCACAAGGCCGTGCGCGACCCAGCCAGCGCCAAGCCCTTCGCGCGCGCCCACGCCGGCGTCCCTGCCTAAATCTACTACACCTAGGACCGGGAGGCGAACAGGTGATGCTCGACGACAAACGTCTGCTCGAGGACACCCTGCTCGATGATGCTCCTCTTCGCCAGCATCTCCGTTGCATGGTGAGCTTCCCGTGTCTCCTCCCTTTAAATTTGGAGTACTGCTTGGGTACAGATTAGGAGTAGGGTTCAGTTTATTTGTATGAGTATGAGTACAGATTATGAGTAGGAGATGTAATCGCAGGCACAGTTTTAGTTTATCCTGCTTGAAGTACTTTGAAAATATACTCAAAAAATGTACTGCTTGGGAAGAGTTCTTGTACTCAGAGCAGCTGTTGATCTGCAGCAACTCTAGAAGTAGGATTTCGGATAATCATAGTTTCAGTTTGCCAAGCAGGGAGTATAATTTAACCGGAAATCAACCAACTATTACTTTGAACTGGAGTATAATTACCGAAGCGGGTCGAAGTGGGACGATGTGGTTCGGTGGTCAACAGCGGCTGCGCGGGATGCAGTATGGTATGGCTTGAGCATCTCGAGGAGGGGCTCTCTCCGCAAGGCATCCTTTACGCCAGTACGTTCTCTGATCCGAACCTTCTTCTCTTCGCTCATGCACGCACCAACGCAGCTGACCCGTCGTTGACCAGTGGTAGAGGTGTTCGAGTAGTCTGTCCCGGGGCTGCACATGGAGCACGTCGACGTCTCTGTCTTGCCATTGCTCAGCACCACCCTGCCGGCTGGGGTTCTTATTTGCCATCGAGGCCTTTCGCAACTGGGACCATGGTGCCTGATAGCTTCCTCTCCGGCTGGATCGTCGGTCCATCCACCCAGTAAATTTTTGCTCTTCTCTTAAATTTTCTATGTTTCTTTGTCTGATTCTCAATAAAGAGCTCAAACTCGAGATGAGTTTTTGGTTATGACCTGGCCTATTTTGTTGATCTGCCGCCGGTTAACATGTTCAAGAACAAGAGGGTCCTCATGGAGAGTATCCACAAGTCCAAGGCTGAGAAGGCAAGAGAGAAGACCCTCTCTGACCAGTTTGAGGCTTCAGTTTGAGGCCAAGCGTGCTAAGAGCAAGGCTAGCTAGCAAGGAGAGGAATATTGCGAGGAGGCAGGAGAGATTGGCTCAGGTAAGATGACTTTCACTTGAGCCCTGTCTATTTCCTCACATAGTTTGATTTGTGCTGCATTATATTGGTACTGAAATACATAATGCGTGCACATGTCTCCTGTTGGATGTTTCAGAGATGCTTATGCAGGGTTTCTTTAATCATTTTGGTTCATGGTACCAGCTAATGAAATTTACGTGCTCTGATGATTAATTCATGCCATGTCGAGTTGGATTGGCGGTGGCGTATTTTTCCTCTTGTAGTCAAATTAGTGAGATGCTTCGTTCTCTTCTTTATGTGAACGTACATGTATGACCAGTGTAATTAGGTGCAGTAGTTTTGGTCAATGTCAAAGCAGAAGAGAGCTACATGTATGACCAGTATTGAATCACGGCAAGAGAGTAATGTAGCTTCGTCCCTCCCTGATGCTGCTAATGCAAGATGCATGGGAATCTTATTCAATATCAAAAATTGACATACCGTGCAATCATGAATAATGTCTTTCATTAAATCTCCGCGGAGGTGCCGGCCGGCCGGTACATATGCCAGTGCATCATCTATCTCAGACTCTCAGTCACAGCTATCTAATTGGTGTATATTCATCTCCAATTACAGCCTCATAATTTTTTGCACATTCATTTACAGCCCGATCTACTTGGATGTGCAGACCTGGGAGTTGGAACAATTCACCAAGAGAAGCCAATTCGTGTATAACAGAATGGGTGAGGAGTAAAGGCGTGTCAAATTCCATATTTTCATTCAGATTTCAGCGAACGCGACAGTAATTTTTGATATTTTGCTCTACAGGTGGAATTTATCATGAGATCCTACACAAATCCGGGTACACCTTCCATTTCGCCCAAAACAATCTCTCTGTGGGCTACTTCACCAATAAGACTACCAAACATATTGAGGCCTATGACCCTGATCCGAAGGAGCGGTTCACTGTGGCAATGCAGGTACAATTCAAGCTAATTTGCTGACAATCTCGCTCACAACCAAGGAAAATTTAGTTCTTGACACAATTAACATTACATGATCTGTGCTGGACTGCTGGCTAGTTTATTCATGCTTGCTTCGAAGTCTTGGTTCATGGGAAGAATTTATAATTTTATCTCTGTCCAGTCATGTGTCTAATTTCCTGAAAGTTGTTAGTCTGTCGGATGCATTTATTTTCCTAGATGCCCCGAGAAGAGGTAGTAGTGGTGGTGCGGGCGCGCCGTGGGCGAGGTGGGCTCCGGGTGTAGCGGCGGGGGCGGCTGCCCCATCGATGGCAGCACGATGCCCCCCGCCGTCGGGCCCACGCCGCCGGACACTGGCGGTGACCGGAGACTGTCGCGACGATTGTTGGTCGGTTGCGGAGCTTGCAACACGAGCTGGTAGCGCCAGCGTTGGCGAGAGAGTGAGGTGTCCCCAGTGCAGTAGGCGGGCGAAAGCTTAAGGCAACTGGTGCCCGCCGGTCCTCACCGCTACACATCGAGGTCAAGTATTGAATCATGGCGAGAGAGTAATGTAGCTTCGTTCCTCCCTGATGCTGCTAATGCAAGATGCATAGGAATCTTAGGCCCTGTTTGGTTCATAAGTCCTAGAACTTTTTTTAGTCCCAACTTATAAGTCTCAAGTCCCTAAAAAGTCCCTACATGTTTGGTTCCCAAGACTTATAGGTCTCTATAAGGCTATATTACAACTATAAGTCCCTCCTTGAGAGTCTTATTTCATAAGTCCCAAATGCCCACTTTAAGTCCCTATAAGTCCCTCCTGTTTGGTTTAGATGAGACTTATAGGGACTTATTTAAGTCCCTAGACTAATAAGTCCCTGGAAACAAACACCCTCTTATTCAGCATCAAAAATTGATATACCATGCAATCATGTCTAATGTCTTTGTTGGCTATCTAGATCTTTTTTCTTTGTACATTATGTGATACCAAAAATGGTATGTCTGTTTTAATTAGATTATACAGCTATGAGCGCACACCACGGAGGCCATGCCTCAAACATGGGTGGACTGGGCATGCCCTTGCGTTTCTAGCCAACTACTCCCTCCGTTCCTAAATATTTGTCATTTTAGAGATTTCAAATGGACTACCACATACGGATGTATATAGACATATTTTAGAGTGTAGATTCACTCATTTTTCTCCGTATGTAGTCACTTGTTGAAATCTCTAGAAAGACAAATATTTTGGAATTGAGGGAGTATAACACAAAGATCTCAGAATTGTTCAACCAGACTTCTTTTCCTGTCATGATCTCAACCATCATTTATGTAAAATTAACATGCCCTTGACATATACATTGTGGTCCGAGTGATTATAGCCAGTTTCACCATTGTTCAGTTTACAACATTATGATATTGCAGATAATTATGGTGATGTTGTCCATAGGATTTCTTGTGCTTCAAATTTTGTTGATCGAAAGCGGAGTAAGGAGCCCATCTTTCATGGAATCATCTACAACGATGCACGACTGGATCGAATTGAAGAGCAAATATATTTTGGCGAGGAAGGACAAATGTTAATTAGGTTTCATTTTAATTAGGCTTCATCTTTGTTGCAGTCAGTTGATTTCTGAAAGTATTACATTCATATTAGTTGAAGATAGACAAAAGCTTGAATTCTTATTAGCTGGTGGTTGAGCCATACAAACGTTGTTCTAATTTCTACAAGGCAAGTCGAGATTGAATTTAAAAACTAAGGATTATGCAGCCATAATCTGACATTAAATTAATTGAATTAGAGAATTGGAGGCTGGAGAAGTCGGTTGCACAGGGCAAAAAAGAAACAGAATTGGCTCATAGTCTGGGGAAATATGATGGGCGAGCAGGTGTGTTGGGCACTCGTCAATGCGAGGCGTCACTGATCAACATACTAACACCCTGCTTTAGACCTAGCGTATCCAACTAGATGTGCATGCTCAGCAACCTCAAAGAGTCTGTTGGAGACACATTTGTGCATATCGGCGATGGCTCATGCGTCCTTTCACTTAATTAGAATTTTCTGCTTAATGATACGGCTGCTGTTAGTTATTTTTGGATTCGAATTTAATTTGTGTGGAGTTCCTTAATGCACAATATGACGAGATTAACTTGTTGTTTCAGTTCAGTTCGTAGGCATAGCTCTCTCATTTGGTATGTGGTATACAATGTACTTTATCCATATGGTGACTTTTTGATAGTTGTGATGTTACCACTTCTGCATTTAGTATGTCGTATATAATCTATCTATATGATAATGGTTGTCATCTTGATTCTTGGATCCAAATCAAACGACACATGTGACAGCCGTGGCTGCCTCGGCCTGTGGTGGCCGAAAGGGCGCGCAACATGGAGGCATGGAGGTGAGGCAGGAGAGGTCGTGGTCAGACTGGTACTGCACTGAGTGTAGAAGAGTTTTGTGTATACGGTAATTCTTCCTATGTTGTTGTTATTGCTTGATGGTGAATCTAAAAGGATGGAGAAGAAAACCCTAAAAATTTGCGTGTGGATGTGGAAGGTTGGGTTTGTGAGCTAGGTGCGCCATTGATGTCGGTGGCGAAGTTGGATCAGGAAAGAAGAAGAACATGAGTGATTTAACGGTAAATAAGAAATCAATAATGTTGCTTGATGTGCATGATGATGTTCATATGATTGATGTTGAGCCTATACAATATGTATCACACCCGTTGCAACGCACGGGCAAATTGAATCTATTGTGCTAACTTTTATGCCATGTTATTATAAGTATTTATGCCATCTTCTTCTTTAGAAAACAGGTTAGTAGTAATTCTCTTTTCTCGCTTTTCTTATTACATGGACTCAACTAGCAATGTGGCAATAGGTTCTATCACTCGGATAAAGAGCGGACACAGCTGGACGTCGTATATTCCTTTAATCTAGGTAACCTACAACTTGGTCAATTCCAATTTATTTTTGTTATCACTATATTTTTTATATTATTAATTTAAATTATTGCAGGAATATATCTAGCTATTGTGTTTTTCATTTTATGCTCTGGTGGAATGGTAAAGAATTGGTTAAGTCGGTTTGCACGGTGAGTATTGTCCGTCAGATGTTAGCAATAATGATTATTTAATTAAAAATTCACTGTATTTGCTAAAGATTCGTCCGTACGACTGCAGGACAACACTTGATACAGCCCGTCGTACAGGGAATCATTCTGAACATCTCGCTTTTGTGACAGAATCATAACTTCACCGATTGTTAAATGCACCATTGGAGAGCGCTAATCTTTCAGAATCTGACGCATCTCCATCAGAGGCGGGGGCTGGCCGGGGAGCGTGTTGAAGTTTGACAGGCGGTTGGTAACATCTGCCATGTTGCGCGGACGCTACGTCCGGAAAACGACCGCACCATGGGCGCGACAGAGACGCGCCAGTGTGCCACAACTTTCTTAAAAGAGGTATTAGCACTACAAGTACACAAACTTGCTCGGTGGGAGCAGTTTGGTACACAAACTTGCAGAGCGTGCTCGTTTGGTACAAGAACTTGCTCGGCTGGAGCAATGTGGTACAGATTAAGCCTAATGACGCCACGTGGTATGCGAGCGTGGACGGAATTTTGCCGAAACCCCCTGAAAAAAAAACGCATCACATTTTCATCCAAATTTTCGACAGTCATGTATTTTTGCAGAAACCCCCTCGAGACTTGCAGTTTCGGCAAAAACCCCCCTCACTCTCTCACCCGACAGGGACGGAATCAATCCCGCATTCAATTCCCGACCTGGTCCGAAGAACCCTAGAGAGGAGGCGACCGGGGCGGCGAACGGCGATGTCGTGGTCGACGGGGTCTTCTGCTCCTAGATGGCGACGCTGTACCGGACGGAGGGACGGGGGCGGTGATTCCAGGTCCCATGTGCGCTATCGCGAGTCCCCCATGGGGTATGAGCCCGTCGTGTACTGCAGGTGCGTGTGCGACCCGCCGCGGAAGGCGCCTCGCTGGATTTTCTGGAGCAAGCAGAACCCTGGTAGGAGGTACTACGCGTGCGCTGACGCCCTGGTGAGCTTTGCTTGCTTCATTTGCTTGCTTCCGCTGAACTTTGCTATGCTCTGAACCTTGTTGTGCTCTGAATTGTGATGAACATTGCTTGCAATGTTGACATCAAGGTGGATGTGGATTCGCGCAATGGCATGATGCTGAGCTACCCAAGTTCTTCAGTGATTTGCTTGGAGATTTGCGTGATGAAATCTTTTTAGCTGAAGGGTCAAGGACATGTGGCTCAAGTTGAAGAATTTTCTGAAGCTGTTGTTGCGAGAGAGGAAGGAGAAAATGCACGAAATGGAAATGATCAGGTTCTGCAAGAGCAACTGAAAGTTCAGAAGGCAGAGATTGATGCACTGAAGGGGAAGTACAAGAACTTGGTCTTTGCTTTTGTTGTATTTGTGCTAGGTTTAGTGCTTGGGAAGGTGCTCCTACAATGAGCTGTTGGTAATCATGTCAGGGTAGCATGAATGGTAGTATGGAGTGAAATATGGAGCAGTATGCAAATTAAGATGGATGCTAGTATGCAATGTATTTGAATTTGAACTCCTGAGTAATGTTGAATGGTTCTTTGCAAGTCATATGTTTCTATTTGGCATGGCAAAGTTAAGTAGTAGCTTGTCTTTTGTCCATTTTATTGAATTTGTAATGGTAATGCAGCTAAAAAAATTCACATAAGTTGTAGATGCAAATTGCATTGGAAATAAGTAATAAATTGTAGATGCAAATGGCATTGTAGATGCAACATGGAAATATCAAAATAAGAAGCACTAAAAATTTGGCACTGTAAAAAAAATAGTGGCCCACTCGTCAGCCACTCTCCACTCTCTTCTGTGCAATAACCGGCGGAGCACTTTGCACTCTCCACTAACTGCATTTGACCCTCTCTCACCCACTCCTCTCTCGTAATCCCCCATTACACCGTCGACTGAATCGCCTCTCTGTCTCCTCATCTCATCGGAGCTCTTTAAGGCACCGTCGACTAAATCGCTCACCGGAGCTCTCCAGGTCATCAAGGTAAGATCTTCATCGGCTGAATCTGTTTTTGTTCTCTGTTTGTTCCTCTCTACCTGTCTCTGCCTCTTTCTGTGCTACGAGTCTGCATGATCTAGGGTTATACCAGTTATATGTTAGGATGTTTTGATCTATGATAGGGTTATGGGGTCCCGATTAGGGGTGTTTTGATCTATGATAGGATGGCCTCTTCTGTTGATGTGGTGGACATTTCCTCTGGTGGCTCATCGGATGGCACTGAGCATGAACAGTATGTGTGTTCTGACTGCAAAATGGAGGATGACCTGGGCTGTAAACTCAAAGGTACTAACAAAATCAAGTGTCATATAGGACATGCATGCATAGTATGGTATTGAGGACATGCAGATCTGCACATGCATATTGAAGTTAAGATTTGTGCTGGTCCATGTCTGAATGTGCATGTCAATTCTGTAGGGCCAAAGTATGCTAGTGAGGACACCTATGATGACTACTGTGTCTACCCAAATCGTGTGGCACTATTTTCTGGCCATGAAGTCATTCTTGAGAACATCTATGAGGAGAACACTCCAAGGATAGCATTGTATGTGTGCACCATCAAGTCTGCAATGGTTGTAGATGGGGGAAGAGGCAAAATGGTATGTTTCACTGGCTTTACTTGTTATCCATAGCAGTTACATTAATTTGCTTTAGTCCCTCTTCTTATTATCTATATTTTTGCATTGTTGCAGTACTTCAACAATGAATTCACCAACACTTATCTAAAGAAGTACCTGACAAGGACTAGATATCTGATGAGGGTGTACTACAACAAAGCCAAGAAGATGAAAGAAGTGAAGATCAAGCTGGACAAGGCCAAGAAGCAAGCTATACCGACAACAGGTTGGATGACTGTTGTTGATGCTGAGGAGTCACTAGTGCAGAACCGGGCAATAGCACCGGTTCGTAAGGCCCTTTAGTGCCGGTTTAGGAACCGACACTAAAGTTTGGGCACTAAAGCCCCCCCCCCTTTAGTACCGGTTCAGCACGAACCGGTGCTAAAGGGAAACCACGTGGCACGAGCCAGCTCCGGGGGCCGGGAGCCCTTTAGTACCGGTTGGTAACACCAACCGGTACTAAATGGTTGTGGGTTTTTGTTTTATTTTGTATTTTTAATTAAATATGTGTTATCAATTTAATTTAGGATTGTTTTACGTTATAATGAGTTGTAGTCATCATCATCATCATCATCATCATCATCGCATATTAATAAATAAATAAACTCTAGCTAGCTAAAAATCATCATAGTCGTCTAATTACCACTATTTAATCATCATAGTCATTACCGCTAGCTATCTAATCATCATCAATGCTGGCTAGCTTAAAGAGAAAACATTCACTTTGTAACAGAAGCAAAGATATCATCAAGTTCAACATAATCATCACCAACATCGAAGTTCAGGACACGGACATGAGACAAGTACTAATTAAGAGCATTAACTAGTAGCTACTGATCCTGCTGCTCCCTCTCAGGTAGAATAGCATAGAACATGTATAGCTCTCCTGATTCATCATACTGGAGCATGCAGATGAATCTGTCTCCTAATCTTGGGTTGCGCTTCTCCTTGCTGCCCCCTAGTACTTCTCTGCGATCGTTAACAATTTTGCTCCAATCTTTCACTATTAAGCATTCTTCGCTTTCAGAAATCCTGAATGCACTCATGTGCAATGTAGGAAATCTTGGTCGTAAGCTAACCATTGACATGCGACCTTTTGTCTCGATCCACCGAGGCACAACTGTCATCGGAAGTCCCTGTTGAAGAACATCGTATAGTAATTAATATACTAAGTAATGAAAGTTTAGCTTCAAAAATAATGTATGCAAAAGATGCACTAATTAAGGACAAATATTTAAAATCTTACCATCTTTCGATTATAGATGTGACCGTAGTTCAATACGATCACCATTGGTCGCACGTTTTGAGTACTAACATTTCTAAGTTCAGGAAAAAAAATTGTCTTAACAGTATTAAGATCCTCAAGCCATGAAACATAATGACTTATCTCCTCGTAGTTTAGTTGAGCCCCGAGGCAGTAGTAGGTCCTGTCTACCAAGCGCCGGACATGTTTACTTGAACCGAAATAAGCTGACAATACAAATTAGTTGTCAACTATTTTTGAATAAACTATATCAAAGATATAAACATATGCATGCATGGTTGAGAAAAACTCACCAAATGGTAGAACTGAAGGCGTTTGCACATCGACCCATATGTCTATATTACCTTCAATATCATCTTCCGGACGAATATCAAAGGTGATAACCATATCAGGCTCAAATGCATAAGCCTTGCATAGTGCTTGCCAAGTTTTGCATTCAAAATGGGTGTATGTGTCTACATTATATAATTTAACGTTGAAAGTATACCCATGCTCTGTCTTCAAGTAAACTCTCTTTACCTCCATATCATCTATAGCACTAAAACCTATCTTATCCAAGACAAAAATTCTTGCATGGCAGGGGATGCGCTAGTAGAATAGTGAAAATTTAAAATTATAAGTTGAAGCAAATGAAGCATAAGTTTTGTATTCAAATAATAATTGACAAAGTGACTTACTGTATCAACTTCAAATGTCTCATCCAGCTTGATGCTGAAGCGCCTACCATCAACAAGGAATTTTTTGTCGCACAGGCCGCGCTGGTCTTCACAGTGTTCGAACATAATGAAATCTTTTTCGTCGTCAGATGACATTTCCTATGTTCATATAGATGAAACATTAAACACCTATATCTAGCCAAATATATATTCATCTAACATTTGACATTAATATATCTAACTATATATTCAATTGACATTACTATATATTTAACTTTTTTATCTAATTCATGTAACATTCGACATTAATCTAACATTTATATAAACTCAAAATATATAAAAAAATTAAATAAACAGAAAAACTCATTAACAAATAATATTTTAATTAGATCATCAAATCTCAGATACCTAAATTTTTCTTACTAAAAATAAACTAGTTATATTAATTATTGAACTAGTTCAAATCTCATATACCTAAATTTTCTTACTAAAAATAAACTAGTTATATTAATTATTGAACTAGTTCAAATCTCATATACCTAAATTTTCTTACTAAATTTTCTCATATACCTATCTAGCTAGCTAATTCATCTAACATTCGACATTAATCTAACATTCGATTATCTAATTAACTTTTCTCAAAAACAGAAAATAAGTAAAAAAAATTGTGTGTGTGTGTATGTGTGTATATACGTATATGTGTGTACGTATGTGTGTATGTGTGTGTATGCGTGTGTGGTATATGTTTGTGTGTGTGTGCGGCCCCGTACGCCGCCGCCCCGTAAGTACGAGCGGGGGCGCCGGCGTATGGGGCGGGGGCGGCGGCGTACAGGGCGGGGGCGCCGGCGTTCGGGGCGGCGGCGGGGACGGACGGCGGCGCACGGCGTTCGGGGCGGACGGCGGCGCGGCGGCCGGGTACGCGCGAGGAGAGAGCGAGATACGTACGGACGGCGGCGCAGGACGACGACGGGACCGCGGCGCGGGACGACGACGGACGGCGGCGCGCGACGTTCGTGGCGGCGGCGGGGACGACGACGGGCGACAGGCGGCGATGACGGGAGCGGCGCGCGAGAGGTTGGCGAAAGAAGTGGGGAGATGTAACTGAAATTTCGTAAGTGTTCTATATATAGGGTGAGCCTTTAGTACCGGTTGGAGCCACCAACCGGTACTAAAGGCCTACTTTGGCCAGGCAAAGAGGCGGGAAGAGCAGGTCTTTAGTACCGGTTGGAGCCACCAACCGATACTAAAGGCCTTGCGCTGCCACCCCAAAGTTTAGTCCCACCTCGCCCGGCGAAGGGCAGCCGCACTGGTTTATAAACCCAGCCGCGGCTACCTCTTCGAACTCCTCTATATAGCAGGCTTCTGGGCCTAATTAATTAGGGCGCGCTGCCCTGTGAGTCTGCTGGCCCTTCTGGGCCTGCATTTGCACACCCTAGGTCTGGCAGGCCCACTGGGTAGCGCGCCAACAAATTTTTTATATAGTTTTTTCTTTCCTGCATTACTTATTTTCTTCTATTTATTTTTGAGTAGTTTTTTATATAGTTTTTTCTTTTCTGCATTATTTATTTTCTTTTATTTATTTTTGAGTAATTTTTTTGTATAGTTTTTTTATTTTCTGCATTATTTATTTTCTTCTATTTATTTTCTTCTGGAAATTGAATGCTGCATACCATGCCAAGTTTCAACATTTTCAGGATTCATTTTGTAGTGATTTTCAATTTCACGGTCATTTAGCTCTCTAAACAATTAGATAAATGACCGAAAAACAACAAATGATGTCAGAACATGTTGGAAATTGATGACGTCGCTTTAAATGCTACATACTGAACCCAAAAGAAGTCCGGAGTTCAAATAAGTTTAAAAAACATTGAAGTGGCGATGTAACAGATGAGTTCTCGTCCGAAACCCTGATACTCGGAAAGAGTTTGTCCAGTTTGTACACGAAGTGCGTCCAGTTTTTGCCGTGACCCTCTCTACTCTTTCGCGCATGCTATGCGGGTGATATGATGATACCATGCCAAGTTTCAACATTTTCAGGATTCATTTTGTAGTGATTTTCGATTTCACGGTCATTTAGCTCTCTAAACAATTAGGTAAATGACCGAAAAACAACAAATCATATCAGAACATGTTGGAAATTGATAACGTCGCTTTAAATGCTGCATACTGAACACAAAAGAAGTCCGGAGTTCAAATAAGTTTAAAAAACATTGAAGTAGCCATGTAACAGATGAGTTCTCGTCCGAAACCCTCATACTCGGAAAGAGTTTGTCCGGTTTGTACACGAAGTGCGTCCAGTTTTTGCCGTGACCCCCTCTACTCTTTCGCGCATGCTATGTGGGTGATATGATGATACCATGCCAAGTTTCAACATTTCCAGGATTCATTTTGTAGTGATTTTCAATTTCACGGTCATTTAGCTCTCTAAACAATTAGGTAAATGACCGAAAAACAACAAATGATGTCAGAACATGTTGGAAATTGATGACGTCGCTTTAAATGCTGCATACTGAACACAAAAGAAGTCCAGAGTTCAAATAAGTTTAAAAAACATTGAAGTGTCCATGTAACAGATGAGTTCTCGTCCGAAACCCTCATACTCGGAAAGAGTTTGTCCAGTTTGTACACGAAGTGCGTCCAGTTTTTGCCGTGACCCTCTCTACTCTTTCACGCATGCTATGCGGGTGATATGATGATACCACGCCAAGTTTCAACATTTCCAGGATTCATTTTGTAGTGATTTTCAATTTCACGGTCATTTAGCTCTCTAAACAATTAGGTAAATGACCAAAAAACAATAAATGATGTCAGAACATGTTGGAAATTGATGACGTCGATTTGAATGCTGCATACTGAACACAAAAGAAGTCTGGAGTTTAAATAAGTTATTAAAAATAAAAAAAAGAGGTGCAATGCTGGTTAATTTGCTTCAAGCCATTCAGAATAGTGTAGACTGCAATGCACATAGCTCAGTGCAATCTATGCTATTCCGCAAGGCTTGAAGCTAATCAACATGTAGGTGAGCATTGCAACTCTTCGTCATTGTCTGTGCACTCACGGCTTATAAACCGCTCATACTGCCTCTCTCTTGGCGAGGTGGGACTAAAAATCAGCTTACAAAGATACTCTAGTACCGGTTCATGGCATGAACCGGTACTAAAGGTCTTCGTGGGGGCCCCAGACTGACCATAGCCTGACACAGCCTCATTAGTACTGGTTCGTGGCATGAACCGGTACTAAAGGTTACCCACGAACCGGTACTAATGATGCCCGTCCGCCTAGCCGTTGGAATCGGCACTAATGGCCACATTAGTGCTGGCTCAAATACAAACCGGCACTAATGTGCTTCACGTTTGACCCTTTTTCTACTAGTGAGTATGGAGAAGGGGATGTGATGATGTTCTGGTTCAGGAGGAATGCTGAGGGCAGCCTGAAGATGTTTGTTGACAGGATTATGCCAGGTGCATTTGGACTAGGCACTGAGAAGCATCTTCTACTCCTTGATCAGGCCCTTGGACTGTGAAGCTATGGCATGGAGTGCCCAGTAGTTGCTATGTATGTAAGGAACCAGTATGGTCATGCTATGCTATGCTATGTTATGTTATGTTAGGAACCAGTATGGTCCTTCTATGATATGTTATGTAAGGAACCAGTAAAGGTCATAAAGTTAGCTATGTTATGTAAGGAACAAAGTCATATTAAGTATGCAACTATGTTTGTGAACCAATCTGCTTGTGTGCTGAAATGGTTGTTATTAAATTCAGTACATGTAGTACATGTAGTACTCAATATCTTATGACAAATTCAGTACATCCTAGGAAAGAAACGGGGCATCTACACAACATCATCAGGTACATTATGTGTAGTGTAGATTTCTTCTAGAGCTACTTCATTCAGGTCTGGCAACACTCTTCTGTTTGCTTGCTCATCAGCAAACAACATGTGATGAATTGAACCTGGACATGTCTTGTAGTTCTTTTTGCTCTTGGCCTTCTTGGCACTGTAGGCTGAGAGGTGCTACCTTGTTGAGCTCTTTTTTACCCCTTGTTGCCACTGTAGGCTGTGAGGAGCTTGCATGTTCAGATCTGGTATTCCTACCCCTACCCCTTTAACATGCATTTGCCATGCCTCTTGGCACTGCATCAGAGCTGGCTCCTCTTCCTCTTGGCACTGCATTTGAGTTGGCTCCTCTTCCTCTTGGCACTACATTTGAGCTAGCTCCTCTTCCTCTTGGTACTGTATTTGAGCTGCCTCCTCTTCCTTAGGCCATACCAGTGGTAACTCTGGCTTGTGGGAGTGAGTTCCTTGCATCTACAACAAAGGCGCTCTCATCAGGCAGAGGTCCATTTGATCTTGGCAGGGGTGCCAGTGCTCTGTCCTGCATTGTTAAATCATTGGAAGTTGTAAGTAACTGAATGAGAGGATTTAAATTCAGTGCCATATGTAAATGTTTACCTCTTGGCCCAGCATGTAGACCATCATGTGCACTTGGTTGGAAGGGTCCAAAGCAGGGCTGGTATTTTGAGGTATGATGCGCTGTCAACAAAAGAATGCACCCAGTTAGCTTATTTGCAACATTAGAACACAATAACCATTAAATTCACAAATTACCTCTAGAATGGTTGGGTTGTCAACATCACCATTCTCATCTTCAACTAGGACAGAGCCATTGTTTGCTTGCTCTTGGATGTATTTCTCATGGCATTTCATGTTGTATCCCTCCCTCTTACATATTGTGCAGTACATTGGCACACCTGCCTTTGTAATCTTCTTGACACCATGCTTTTCCACCTCCTCTGGTGTTTTTCTCCTGTTCTTCTTAGGCCTTCCCATGACTTTGGTGAATAGTGGTGAATGCACAAAAACACCATTCTGTTTCTCCCAATGACACCTTTCTCTTAGGGGGCAATGTTGTAACCATATGCCTTCATGTGTGTCTCAATTGTATAACAGCTATGCAGCATTTTTCTGGATCAATCCTCTCATTCCTGCAGCAAGCTATAGCATGGTGGCAAGGTATGCCTATGAGCTGCCATCTTTTGCAGTCACTTGCCCTTGCCTTTAAGTCCACACAGTAACCACCTTCAAACTCCAATGAAGAGACTTTGTAATGCCCACCTCCAGCATCCATAACTTCACAGTTTGGACTCCATTCAACCATTTTGTCCAATTTTTTCTTGATCTTTGGAAAATCCTCCTAGGCCATTTTGCAGCTTCATTGTTCTTAGTTACAATCCTATGCATCATTTTCTGGAACATTTGCTCAAGCATTGACAGCATTGGTAATTCCCTTGCATCTAAGATGTAGCTGTTGAACACCTCAGAATGGTTGTTCGGTAGCATGTCACACTTTGGGAAATCACTGAAAAAAGCCTTCACAAATGTGTTGAGCTGTAGCTCTTCAACCCAATCAAATGCTTCCTTGCTGTCAGCTTCTAATTTAGCCCTATTCTTCTCCCAAGTTGGCAAATTGCATGACCTTGCTATGACCCACAAATCATTCTTCAGTGTTTCTCCCTTGTGCTTCTTGTCGAAATTTTGGTACAAATGCCTAACACAATGTCTATGCTCTGCATCAGGGAAAACTTTCTGAACTGCTTTGATAAGACCCTTCTGCCTGTCACTCATTATTGTGAAAGTAGATGTGTTTGTGATATTTAAATCATCTCTCAATGTGGTTAGAAACCATTCCCAAGAACTTGTGCATTCAACTTCAGTTACCCCCATTGCTATAGGAAAGATGCAATCATTGCGATCAATGCCTACAGTGGTCAGCAATTGTCCCTTGTATCTTGTTTTGATGTGGCAACCATCAATGCAAATCACTAGTATGCATCCTTCAAGGAAGCCTCTTTAGCAGACATTATATGACCAGTACAAAGTAGCCAAATGTTCCTTAACGACACCATTCTCATTTGACTTGTTTGCGCTTAGAAAAAATGTGGAACCAGGGTTTTGTGTCCTAAGCTCATGCTCATAGTCCAAAGCAGACTGAACTATGATGCCTCATCACCATGAATTTTGAGAAGTGCTGCTCGTTTTGCTCTCCTAAGCTTCCAAATGTTAGGAACCAAGTTGAAATTTCTCCTGATTTTGTTTTTGAAAGTCTGCAAGTCCATTTTCTGATTGTCTGTGAACTCATCCATGAAAACATCAGTCAGAAAAGGGGCTGTCAAATCCTTCACCTCCCAGGCCCTAACACATATGTGAAGGTCACACTATTTTCTCACAATCACTGCCTCAGTCCTGTTGTCTTAAGATGCTGACAAGAACCAAGTGCAACCCCCTTCACACTCTCCCTCACACACAACTTGATACCATCATTTATTTTCTTGTGTAGGTTAACTCTCTCATTGATGATGTATGCTTTCACTGCTTTTCTTAGCTCTGTCATGCAGCAAAACACCTGACCAACTCTGAAAACAGGCCTTGCCATGTCTACTTCTGGATTGAAAACACTAAACTTGTACTTCAGCTCCTGCTCTTGTTATTTTGTCAGCTGGAGATCTTCATGTTCAAGACCAACATCATCTTCTGCTTCCACAATCTCAACAGGCTCATTGTTATCCATCACTTCTTTTTGAACATTAGCCGCAAACATCTCATCCCCATCCTCTGCATCCTAATCACTGTCATAGAACTCAGAGTCAGTGCCATCTTCATCTCCCACTGCACTACCTTCATGGCAAGATTCATCATCAAATCTTGTTATAGCAGTGCTAGCTCTTCCTACCTACTCTGGTGTGCTTACAAGGGGAATCTCAGGAGGGTTTTGTGGAGGGCTTTGTGGAGGGATTTGTGAAGGGACTACAAGGGGGTACTCTGGCCAAACATATACAATAACATCAGGCCTGAAAGTCTTGAGAAAATTTGTGTGATCCACTAGCAACTGAAGTGTCTTGTGCTCCATTACAGCTTGAGTCATTAGTATAGTATGGGCATCATTTTCAATGCAAAACAAACCATCCAAATAACCTCTACCAGGTAGGCACCAATACTCATTTGTCCTTGCTTCAATTGCATGCCCAAGCTGCCTGATGAAGTCATGAATCCACAATAATGACCAAGTGTCAACATTGCAATACTCAAACCAATCAGTAGTACCATCATCATAGGTCAAGTCATCAGCATGAAGTCGACCAAAAAAGACTATTGTGATCAATTTGAACTGTGAAGTGGTCAGGGACATCACCTAAATGGACACAAAATATCAGTATAATGCATTGATTCATACTGACACATTAACAAAAATTCAGTACAATGCATACTGCAACACTTGGCCATGACAAATAACTAAAATCTAAACCTAATATTCACCCAGTTTCATATGCATTTGTGCACTAGCAGAACAACACCCATTTCTCAGTATCCAAGCACCCATCCCTGCAACAATTGGTCAAGTACATACAAATTCAGAAAGCACCCATTTTTCAGTGTTGGCCATGCCAAAATTGGCCGAAATAGGGCATGCTCCAAAACTAATCGCATCACTTCTATAACCTAATTAGAGGCCTACATATCCACAATCCGCAAACAATAAAAATTTAGAGCGTCCCAATCAACCGCGCAAGCACACACAAAGGGTGATGAACACCACCGCCAAATTCTGCTAAATATCCAACCAACTCACAGTGCTGGTTGTGCCCTATGCTCTATGTAGCAGTACACTGCAAAATCCCACCCCGCCAGGGCGAAATCGTGCTATGATCATCCATGGCATTAACCCTAGCTAAACCCGCCATGAGCGAGCGGGGGAGAGCGACCGCGGGAGAGCAAGCGTTGGAGGGAAACGCACCATAGTCAACTAGCTCCCAGTCCTTGCGGTGGATGGGGTCGGCTGCCATGCCGATCCCGGAGCAGCGGCGACGGCACAGCGACGCGGCAATGACGTAGTGGCGCGGGTGGAGAAGACGGGAGTGGCGTGGAACAGAGACGTGGTCTCCCTATTGAATGTGCCGGGGGACCTAAACACAAATGTGTCATAACACAAGGACGCACACATTAATTGCTGACGTGCTGTCTGGTTTTGGACGATTCTGTGATGGTCTTTTCTTTCCAGGGGTTTTCGCGAAAAATTAGCCACGCTGTGATACGTCTCCAACTTATCTATAATTTCTGAGTTCCATGTTGATACTATGCCAATTTCTACATATTTCCCCCCTACTTTATAGCATTTTTATACGTTTTACGGGCCTAACCTATTGACAAGATGCCCCAGTGCCAGTTCCCTGTTTTCTACTGCTTTTTGTTTCAGAAAAGTTGTTCTAGAAATATTCTTGGAATTGGACACCGTGAGGACAGAAGTCCCTATTTTTCCAACAAGTACCCGGAGTGCGAACGAGACCCGAAGGAGGCCAGTGGGCTGGGCTTACCATGCCTAGGCGCGGACCCATCCCTGGCCGCACCTAGGTGTAGTGAGGCCACCTTGGCCGCCCACCGACGTTTCCCTTCTGCCTATTTATTCCGTTCCACGGGAATACCCTAAGGACTTAAGCCAAAATCCACAAAAAGTTCTGCAGCCGCCGCCGTCGTCAACCCTAGTTCAGAGGACATAAATCTCTATTCCGGCACCCTGTCGGGAGGGGAATTGCCCCCGGAAGCCATCTCCATCGACTCCACTGCCATCTTCACCGCCTTTGCTGACTCCCATGATGAGGATTGAGTAGTTCTCCCCCGAGGCTGAGGGCTCTACCGGTAGATATGTGGTTTATCTATCTCCCATGGTGTGATCTTTATGTGATCATGAGCTTTGTAATCTATTTAAATAAGTAGATGTTACTCTTCATCTATTGTGCTACTCAAGTGTTTTATTAATATGAACTTTGGAGCCACTTTGTCCCACTGTGTGAAGGTGACAGTGTGCACATCGTGTGTGTCTCTTCTATGAATTGTGGTGTTTGTCTAGTACCTTCTAAGGCGCTCAAGTTGACAGTGTAGGGTTAACTAGACATGGGAAGCAAACTATAAGGCGCGCTTTTGTAGCCCTACGCAATGAATTAGTGTTTGTTATCCAACCGGAGAGGGTTAAGAGTAGCATAGTGAAGAGAAGATATTTATGTATTCAATTATGATATCATTGTTGAGAGTGTCCACTAGTGAAAGTATGATCCCTAGGCCTTATTTCTAAGCATTGAAACACCGTTTACAACCAGTTCTACTACATGTGTGCTTGTTGCCATTTTTATTTCAGATTGCAATTAAGGACAGTATAACCGAGCCTAAAGCGAGCCCTCTCAGCGATTTGGATTTCTAGCCGTCTGTTTTCTTGATCTGGACGTTTTTGACCGTCTGATCTTCTGTGCAGCCATCTCTCCCGAAACTGGCCCGGCTGTCCTTTGGGCTGCTGCTCCAGAGGCCAAAATAGAGGCTTCTGATAAACTGGGCCTTCTTAGCCCATTTGTCTAACCAACGGTCCATAAAACTATTTGCTCTCATCCAGCCCAGGCGACGTCGGTACAAAGGAGATGCGTGCACGGGGGGATACAAAGAGACGAAGCGCTCGATCTCTGTGGATCGAGCCGAGGCGATCGAGGGGATGAATCTGAAGCGAGGCGAGCGAGGGATTCAACCGACACCTCAAGATGCGCGAGGGGATGTAGTGCAGGCGCGGGATGCGTGTCGAGTCGAGGGCTTGAGGCACCCGAGGGATGAAGGGGATCGAGCGGAGGCGTGGGATGCGGTTCAATCGACTATGAGAGGTGATAGCAACAACGGGACCAGAGTGTTTTTCAAGTGATTCCTGCCCTCCTCGGCGGTGCAGGTCGATGCGGTGCTCGTCCTTCTCTTCTCTACGCTGCTCTGGGGGGAACCTCTTCCTCTGCGGCGCGACTGCCCTATTGCCGCGCAGTTGTGCGCCCCATCGCCTCCTCCTCAGGTACGACCTAAACCACCAATCGACTATGCCCTAACATCGTTGTGCTCACTTTACAGAGGAGTGGGTCATGCGTTGGATGCACTCGCTGGACAGAGGAGGTTGGTCGTGCGCAGAATGTGGATCAGTGACAGGGGGAATCAAGCCGCGCCTGATGCGGGCGACGCTGGCGATCCGTCCAGCAGACGCGCTCGAGCAGGATCCAGGCGAAGCGCGCGAGGCGGGTGGATCATGGTTCGCTCAATTGTCTAAGAGGGAATCCAGCCGTTGCGCTCGAGGGGATCTAGGCTTCTGTTCCGTCAGGGATGCTTGCACAATGAACATCTGATGTCTTTTTTTTCTCAGGGAGGTGTTGTTGGGGAACGATAAGCTTGTGCATAGGTACAAGGAGGGACTCCAATGCGAACTACACTGCTCAAGCATACCCGCACAAACAATCGCAGAAACGGTGAGCTCTCTCTTCCTTAATTCAGCTTGGCAGGATGCGGGCAATAAATATGTCTATTTTGCCTCCTCTACTGAACTGGTACTTCCTTCTCAGAAGAATATAAATATTTGGAGCATCCATTGTTAGTGTTGTATGAAATGCGGAACAGTTGATAAAAAGAGCCTGAGGTTTGTGTACTTGGAGCTTCAACTTGGCTATTTTTCAGTCCTTTTCAATTAATGTTTTCTTAATTCAGAGTCCAGTCCATCTGTGACAATGATGTTCATCTCTTGTGTCGGATGTTTCTGTTGTTGATGTATGAGACAAATCATAGTTATAGTGCGCCACATGTTTTTTCCATTTGAATAACTAAAAGGAATGTAAAACTATTGATAATATTTTTGCATCTACTAAATGTCAGTACCCATGGCTGTGCTCCACGAGATTGTCTCCCTGCCGCTGTGCCCTCCCCTTCACGCCCCGACTCCCTATGTTGCCTAGAAGCTACTAGACTGGAATCTGCAGTTTGGTTGTGCATCGGACCAGGTAATATATCTGTGATGCAACTAGAGCTATGAGTTTGATGGGTTTGATTCCACAAAGCTTTGTGTGATAAATATTGTCCAATTCCTTATTGTACTGCACACATTATTACTGTGCCTTCTACCTTTGTGTAGAAAAAGATTGGATGAATGGACCAGTTAATTATACTATGGTTAACGCCAGTAAGTTGAATTGGTTCTATATAGAAAAACGAAATGTTAGTGCCAGTGTTATCTCTACTCCTAATGGACGAATTGGTTGAATAGTCCACCCACTTTCAACCGGTTTATTTTCAACCGGTTTATTTTCAACCGGTTTATTTTCAACCGGTTTTTCTTCGTCCCACCTCCCACCAGCCCCTCCCACCGGTTTTTCTCTTTTCTCGTCTGATCGGCAATACCCAACGTATTTATGATAATCAATCATCATTAATCCACATATAGTAATAAATCAATCCAGGTATGGTAAGGTCATAACTCAGGAAATTTTGAATATGGTAATTATATGGTAATAAATTTAATTTATCCCAAAGGCTATCAATCCAGGTATGGTAAGGCCATAACTCGGGAAATATCGAATATGGTAATAAATTTAAATTACCACCAGATATGGTAAGGCTATCGATCCAGGTATGGCATGCCCTCACCTGATCACCTATCACAATCTCCAGCCCCACGCACGCACCAACGTATTTATGGTAATCAATCATAATTAATCCACATATAGTAATAAATCAATCCAGGTATGGTAAGGTCATAACTCAGAAAATTTTGAATATGGTAATTATATGGTAATAAATTTAAAATACCCCAAAGGCTATCAATCCAGGTATGGTAAGGCCATAACTCGGGAAATATCGAATATGGTAATAAATTTAAATTACCACCAGGTATGGTAAGGCTATCGATCCAGGTATGGCACGCCCTCACCTGATCACCTATCACAATCTCCAGCCCCACGCACGCACCAACATATTTATGGCAATCAATCATAATTAATCCACGTATAGTAATAAATCAATCCAGGTATGGTTAGGTCATAACTCAGGAAATTTTGAATATGGTAATTATATGGTAATAAATTTAAATTATCCCAAAGGCTATCAATCCAGGTATGGTAAGGCCATAACTCGGGAAATATCGAATATGGTAATAAATTTAAATTACCACCAGATATGGTAAGGCTGTCGATCCAGGTATGGCACGCCCTCACCTGATCACCTATCACAATCTCCAGCCCCACGCACACACCAACGTATTTATGGTAATCAATCATAATTAATCCACATATATTAATAAATCAATCCAGGTATGGTAAGGTCATAACTCAGGAAATTTTGAATATGGTAATTATATGGTAATAAATTTAAAATACCCCAAAGGCTATCAATCCAGGTATGGTAAGGCTATAACTCGGGAAATATTGAATATGGTAATAAATTTAAATTACCACCAGGTATGGTAAGGCTATCGATCCAGGTATGGCTGGCCCTCACCTGATCACCTATCACAATCTCCAGCCCCACGCACGCACCAACATATTTATGGTAATCAATCATAATTAATCCACGTATAGTAATAAATCAATCCAGGTATGGTAAGGTCATAACTCAGGAAATTTTGAATATGGTAATTATATGGTAATAAATTTAAATTACCCCAAAGGCTATCAATCCAGGTATGGTAAGGCCATAACTCGGGAAATATCGAATATGGTAATAAATTTAAATTACCACCAGGTATGGTAAGGCTATCGATCCAGGTATGGCACGCACGCACCAAAGAACCCACCCGGTACTAAACGCAGCTCCTCTCGATCCCCTCGAGTAAACGCCGCCACCGTCGTGCGATCTTCCTGACACAGATGCCGTCGCCGGCTCCTTCCCACCTACGGCGTCCCCCACGTCCATGGTGACGGCGCTCGCGTCCTACACTAACCCTCCGCCTCATATAGGTTGGTCGTTGATGGAGTGGGATGTGCCGCTGCGGTTTGGGGAGGCGCAATCACGATCTGGTTGGGATCTCAGTGTGGACTCGTTCTCTGCGATGAAGGATGGCGCTGCCTCCCTGGCAAATGGGATCGGAGGAAGGGGCTCTACGTCGTGAATATCGGCGAGGCAGCGGCCGAAGGCGAGCCCGACGGTGAGCACGGGTGTTCGTCCCATGAAATAGGCGGCCACGGAGGGCGGATCTGAGGCCACCCCAATCGCCGGTGGCCCTTCCTCCCATCGCTCATCGCCTCCATTCTCTCTCTCCTCTAAATCTTTGTCGCCCCTGCCTGATTCTGGCCGACGCCATCCGGCTCTCGCATCGACCACCACCAGCACGGCTGCGGATGAGGCGCAACCGCAGACGCCGCCGCCGCCATCCTCATCCACCTCCTCCACCATCCTTCCCAGCCGTCATCGGGGGCACCCGCCATCTGCGCTCTAGCCCACCCGCTCCCTCCTATCCCCTCCCCCTGCCTGCCAGCCCCGTGATCCATCACACAGATGGCAGGTACTACAGCGACCTCCTCCCCAGCGGATCCGGCCTCCTCCGATGGAGATCCATCCTGGGCACCACCTTATTCTCATGCGTGCATGTCTATATCAACGTCTCATTCCACCTCACCTGAGCCTTTACCTTTCCACCTCTGCTTCAGATCCACATCACTTTGCAAGGTATGTGCTTGATTGTTCCGAACTGGATCGATGGATTGTGCAAGGTACTTTGGGTGTCGTCATTGATGGCAATTGTCACGCCATGCTACCATCGGAGGGGTCCCTCATCGATCATTAGGGTCTTCCGAACTGCACGAGCTCCATTGAGAAGGATGTTTTTAATTCTGGTTTTGCCTACATGCTTTCTTTGCCTGTATCTACTTAGCTAATGTCTTCTTATAGATAGTAGCTGCTGAAGTGGTGATCAAAGTTGTTCACTATAAGGAAACAACCATGATAACAAAAGTGTATATTCCCTGACCTTTGACCTGAAGTACTTTTTCATTAGAAACTTGCAATAGCCAGGCATTGAAATTAGCAACAGTTTCGTACATACTGAACTAATTTGCAGCAACACGTACTGAACTAAGTTAGGTTATGCTCATCGTTCCAACATGCTTAGTGATAACCACCTAGCAAGCTGATCAAACATGAAAAAATTGAAGTGCTACTGCTAATCATACTATTCTGAATGTGAAAATCTATTTAATTGGCTCTTCTCTAATTGTACACTTGCATAAATCTCAGATCTTGCAAATTACAGTATAACTATAAAAGTCATGCTTTGACTCCTATAGGGCCTTTTGCACTTTAATATGACTAATAATTTGCCTTAATATCACAGATTGTATTACTACCTTTCTAAGTGAATGATATTCAAGAAGGTCATTAAATAAAACCAAGAAATCCTTCTGGTATTGGAGTGTAGGAAAGTTGAGACTATAAAACCAAAAGGTTATATTTACGTTTATTAGAGAAGGTTCTTTACTTTTTATAGGAAAACACAAAATGTTGCGATGTAGAGTCTAGGTGGTGGGCTTCCTTGATCCACTTGGTGGATGAGGGCAACTCCGGTCCTGGCACCCATAGTGTCAGTGATCCAAAAATCATAGGGCCTGGATATAGCTCTAGCAGACGTATGCGGCTTGCGCATCGAGCTTGGTCGTCTCGAGCATGGAGATAGGCGAGTTGTAGACCAAGAGCTGGTACAGAGATAGGCGAGTTGTAGACAAGAGCTGGTGGGCAGCAAGAAACGCATGCACACCAAAGAACAAATCTGAGTCACATGCTTACTTCTATTGGTTTCTACAAAGAGCGGCTAGCTTAGATCTTAGACCAGTCGGTCACTGTCGAGGTCGCCAAGGTGATCTTACAGCACCGCCGTGAGGATTTCTCATGATTTTATGTAGGCAAGCCGCAAGCGGTGGTGGTGATTGGCTGGGTGGTGTCGCTGCCTTGGGAAGAGACGAAGTGATGGTAAAAGTAAGAAGGATCCGATGATTCTTCCGTGGGGATAGCCAAAGTCAAGATGTCGACTACAGACTCGTCGTAGACTTGCAGTGAACCTGGATGCGACGAGCCTGATTTGTGGATCGATGGCGGGTCTTGACTTTGTTAGGCTGGGATTGGATGGTTGCGGAGGGTGGTGTGCTTGGTTGGGTTCCCATGGAAGAATGTGGCCTCCTCGTGGATCTGGTCATGCCCATCCTAGAGAAAATTGTGTCCCTAGCTCCCTCGAGGAGCAAGGACAGTGCAAGCGGCAGCAGGGGGTAGGGGTAGATGTGGGGAGGGATGTCGACGGCTGCTCGAGGTCATCATGATGAAACCCTTGACGTCCCATCTTCATCAATGGAAGTGGAAGAGCACGAAGTCGAGATTGGATAGGAGTTTGAGTTCTTTTTGGCACCAATCGGTTCCCCAGTTTAGATATGTATTTTTTTGCGTGCGAGCAAACAGTGGGTTGATTCTAAAAGGGATAGACACTTTTCAACAGAAGTGCATGACGGACCAAAAATATGACCTCATTTTATTCGTTTGATAGATATCGTATTATTCGTTGTTGTTCGTTCGGTGAAATTTCCTAATATTTGATTGTTGTGTTTCTAATTAGAGCACCCCATAATCACCCAATATGAGGGGATGATAAATGAAAGATACTGATTATAAATTTTGAAGAGCCCGTGGCAATGCACGGGCGTTATACTAGTATACTTATATTCCTTCTTGGATTCCAGTAAGTTGAATCAATTCTGGATAAAATCAAAATGTTAGTGACCCTGTAATTTGCACAATATGGATGCTTGTATTCCCTCTTGATGGATGTACAAATCTGATGATCTTGAGAATTATGATTAATACATGAATGGTTGAAAATATACAAAGCTACAAGTAAAAATTGCACTTTATTGAAACAAAATTGAAGTGTCCATTCAATTTGATATAAAAATGTAGCAAATAAAGTAGCTAGATGCGTTAATTAATGTTCCTTCTGGTATGTTTAATACAAGGGTTTGTCTCTCTCTGTCATTTAAGTGCAAGTTTAGTTTCGATAGTTTGTTCACTAACTGATCTATATAAGTATATAAGTATGCATGAAGGAATATAAGTATATAACACAGGCACTAACATTTCGTTTTTCTATATAGACAGCATAACTCTCCATTTCGTTTTTATACTCTGGTAGTAAATTGAAGTGTCCAAGAAGGAATATACTCTGGTAGAAAAACGAAATTCCTTGCTTATAATCATTTTTACACTTTAGAGGCCTTTGATTTCCCATTTAGTTTTTTTGCAATACTCTTTATGTAGGTTTCTAACTTCTTATTCCTATGGTATGCATGAATGTATTAGACTTTGTTCGTTAGCAATACTATATGGTGACAACACAATTCTACCATGAGTGCAACAGTGTGTGCTTTCATGGTCAACTCTAAGATCATCAAACCTAGGGGAAAAAAGTCATTCCCCACTATCCATTGCTACTTTATGTTTTTCATGTCTATATTTGAAAACCCTATCCTTCTATCGTAAAACTAGACGGGCGCGGCAACGCGCGCCAGCAAAGATCTAGATACTACTTATAATCATCCATATTACTTGTATTTTACTATCTCTTCACCGAACTAGTGCACCTATACACCTGAAAAGTGTATTGGGTGTGTTGGGGACACAAGAGACTTCTTGTATCTTAATTGCATGGTTGCTTGAGAGGGTTATCTTTGACCTCTACCTCCCTGAGTTCGATAAACCTTGGGTGATCCACTTAAGGGAAACTTGTTGCTGTTCTACAAACCTCCGCACTTGGAGGCCCAACATTGTCTACAAGAATAGAAGCGTGCGTAGAAATCAAGCTCTTTTCTGGCGCCGTTGCCGAGGAGGTAAGGTAAAAGGTACTCACATCCTTTGGCTACTAAGCTATTTTCTAGCACTGTTGCTGGTGTGTGAATGCTCGAAGTTATTTCCTTTAGATCTTGTAATTTTGTCTTTTTGTTTCTTGTTTTTATTTTCACTAGTTAGATTTATTTTTTTACTTGTTTCTTGTTTTTATTTTCACTAGTTAGGCTTAATGAAAAACAACAAAAATATGAGAGAGCTTTATAATTTGTATCTCGAGTTAGGACATGAAGTGTCTGAAGAGAAAATTAAAAAACCTATGGAACTTTATTTGCATGCTAGTAGCAATGTTATTAGTATGAATTCTTTGAACACCATTATTGCTAGTGCTATGGAAAAGTCTAAGCTTGGGGATGTTGGTTTTGATGAGCATGATATTTTTAGTCCCCCAAGCACAGAGGAGAAAATTTACTTTGGTGATACTATGCCTCCTATATATGATGATTACAGATATTTTCAGTCCACCTACTATCGAGGAGAAGATTAATTATGATTACAATATGCCTCCTATATTTGATGATTATGGTGATGAGAATAATAATGATAGCTATTTTGTTGAATTTGCTCCCACTACTATTAATGAGAATGAATATTCTTGTGTGGAGAGTATTAATTCTTTTATGCATTTGGCTCGTGATAAGAATGTTTTATGTGATACTTATATTGGTAGTTTTATTCATGATGCTACTGAAAGTTATTATGAGAGAGGGGAACATAGTTTTATGCATCTCAACATTATTAAGTTTCCCCTCTCTAGGTTGAAAATCTTGAAGTTGCATTTGTTTTGCTTTCCTATTTTTGTTGCTTTGTGCTTTTATGACTTGTTTCTTTAAAAGATTATTTTTCATTGGAAGTGGGTTAGACTTAAATGTGTTTTATAGTTGTTTATTGATTCTCTCTTATTGTGTTTCAACTCTTATTCTTACATGATCATCTTTTAAAATCACTATGCCTATCTTAATGGCTATAAACAAAGAGCTTTTGAGAGACAACCCAATGTTTTATTTCTTAATATTTTCTTTGCTTTTTGAGTCTTTGAAGTTTTTACCTCTTTAGAAACTTCTCCTTATCCTTTTTATTTCGTTTTTGTGCCAAGAGTAGCCTCTAATGGGGAGGAAGTAAGATTTGGGGCCAAGAGTAGACTCTAATAAAGAGTGCCACCAAAAACATTATTTCTCTCAGACAGAATGTCGAATTGATCTGAAATGATTTGTGCACATGACCCAGGTTAGTATCTAACTTTCGTTAGTTTTGCACTTTTTGATTTGACCAACAGAAGATTTTCTAAAAAATCAATCTTTTCCTGCTATTCTGTTTTTATAGATTTCTATCAATATTTGAATTTGCCTCTTAATCTTTTTCTTTTGGTGTTCTTTTGAGGGGAAGAGCTTTAAAAGAAGTTGTGACAGTAGCTGATGTTTTAATGGGTGTTAGACTTGTGTTGAAACTAAACCAAAGTGGATTTATTATTTTGATTGCACTAACGTTGCTAATGAAAATTGTGTGAAGTTTTGTATGGAGTGAGTTTTCAAGTGCAGGGGGAGAAGAATGATATGATGAGATGAAGAATGGACAAAAGCTCAAGCTTGGGGATACCCATGTCACCCCAAGATATATCCAATAAGTACAAGCGTCAAAGCTTGGGGATGCCCAAGGCATCCCCTTCTTCATCGACAAAAATATCATGTCCTCTTTCAAGACACTATATTTTTATTGCTTCATATATTATGTGTTATTCCTGGAGCGTCGGTTATTTTTGCTTTCAGTTTGTTCAGTTTTCTTTGTTGTAATAAATAGTTGGATCCTAGCATATTTGTTTGGGAGAGATACACGCTCTGTTTTTATTGTCTAGAACACTCTAGTTTTCACTCTTATTGTTCTATGAGTGTTCACTTTTTGATAGTACTACGTTTAGCTCTTGTTTTCCACTCATATTTTGTTTAGAGCTTGTTGTTTGCTTCAGTTATACATGATTAGCTCCCTGGTCTTTAATGAATATTTACTTTGAGTGTTGATTCAAACAAGTTTATTGGTTTTTGGTTGGAAAAAATGCTACGTGTGGTAGATTATATTGGAAAAGATATACATACTCTTGTAGATCACTCTCTTGGATAATTTGATACTTGGCAATTGTTTTCAGCCTTCAAGTAGTTCATGTTTAAGCTCTTGTATCATGTAGTTAAAACCTATTAACGGAGAACTACCGCAGAGCTAGTTGAAATTTGGATTGCATGTTTAGTATCTCTAAGGTCTAGATATTTTCTAGTAAAAGGTGTTTGACTAACAAGGAGGACAATGTAGAGTTTTATAATGCTTGCAATTTGTTTTCATGTAAGTCTTACTGTACTAGTTGATATCTTGTGTTTGCTTAAAAAAAACCTTGCTAGCCTAAAACTCTGTACTAAGTATGAGCTCCTCGTGCATCCAAACCTTGAGCCAAAACCCATGCCATTTGTGTCCACCATACCTACCTATCATGTGGTATTTCCTGCCATTCCAAGTAAATATTTTGTGTGCTACCTTTAAACCTTCAAAATTATTATACCTGGTTTGTGCTCTGTTTAGCTCATGAGGAAGTATTGGGTGCTTTATCATCTCTTTCATGTTTATTTGGCTTCACACCTTGATTAGCATGCATAATGTGCTAGTCCCTAATATTGAAAAAAGAGCAGGAAAGCGGGTGCCCAGCCCCTAAAAGATAAATTACAACAAATAACCAAATAAATATCCTAACACTATGGACTTGAGAAATCATGAACTTAGCTTGTTCAAACAAAGGAGAAGAGGAACTCTATTGTTCTCTCTATGGGAGCTGCTCTTGAAGCCAATAAATATGGAAGGATGATAAATCATTCGGTGCCATTAGTTGACATAGACAAACACCTATCTCAAAATGTACTTTATGCTCTCTATATGTTTTCAAAACCTTAAAAGCTCTAGCACATGATTTATCTCTGCTTCCCTCTGCGAAGGGCATATCTTTTACTTTTATGTTGAGTCAGTTTTCCTTCTCCTTTCTGTCTCAGAAGCAAACACTTGTGTCAACTTTGTGTGCAACAATGTTTACATGCTAGTTTATTGCACTTATTATATTTCTTTGTGTTGACAATATCCATGAGATATATGTTGAAAGTCGCTTTCTTCCGTCTCCTGAGGCACCCGGGTATCTCCCCCCCGACACTAGCCCCCGAACAAGCGGGAGCAACGCGGTCGGTTTGCCGGGTGTGAAGCTCTTATCTGTTTCTTTTTTTCGTGCCGGCTTGTCCAGCTGGCAGGCAGCATGGAGCCTTGGGTTCCGAGCGCGGACTGTTGGGAGATGACGTAATGATCAGCCCGGGTGACGCCATTGATGATGTAAGCCGTGTCATGCGGGCCTGCGGCCGCGATCAAGTCGATGTCGTCGCTTTGTTTCTCATGCTCGGGATATTCTGTGGCCGAGGGAGACATTACAGGATCCTCTGCGGCGCACTACCCCGACCGTTCGGTTCGTGCGCCACGTGGATGGATCGTGGGCAACGGTTCCGCTGCGCGTCACATATTGGTTACTCCTCCTGCTGTTATACGGGCGGCCCGGGCCTGCCTCGTCTTCTTCGTTCTTCTGCTTGTTTCTTCTTTGCTACGCCCCCGCCGCGCTAGCTCTCTCTTCCTCTCTCTACGACAGCCACCACACGCCGCGACGGGAGAGCGTCTCGGTCGTCCCGCTCGCGGTTCCACCACCGGAGTTTCTCCTCCTCCTTCTGCTTTTTCGCACCGCGATGGCGCCACCAAGGAGGGTCGCCACTGCTGCCGAGGATGTGCCCAAGAATGGATCTTGGGCAGGGTCGTCAGTGACGATAGCCGACCTCCGCTACTATCGCTGCAACGACTACTTCGGGCCGCCGATGATGGTGGCCGTCACCACCATTGTGCGCGCCTCCGACTTCGTGGTTCCACCGAACGTGCACACCGTTCTGTGTGTGCCGCCGACCTTTGAGGTCGTGCCACACCCAACGCCGAACGAGCGGGTCTTCTTCTGCTTGCACCTGGACCGTGGCCTGGTGCCTTGGGTAAGTGACTTCATCATCTCCCTCCTCGCCTTCTTTGGCCTCTCGATCCACCACCTGGGGCCGAACGCCATGACGTACCTTGCATACTTCATGAGCCTCTGCGAGAATTACTTGGGCGTCTGGTCCAACTTGGAGCTTTTCGTCCGGCTGTTCATCATGAAGGCGGGGACCTAAGTGGTGTAGGGGCCGCTGCTGAAGTGTGGATGTGCTATCATCGTGTCCCGGGGAGGCACCTTCCTTCCCAAGATGGTCTTGGTGGACTCGGCCAAGATGTGGCAGCAGTCCTACTTTTACGTTGAGGATCTGGAGGGCGGCGACCGGATCGGCTTCGCCCCCTTCACCAACACTCCGGCTCTGGTTGGCTCGACACTCTAGGCGGCCCCGCAGCATCTGGCCGGGACCATCCAGCAGCCTCTCAAGCCCATCGAGGCCGGCAGGTCACTACAGGGCGATCTGCAGGCCGCCGTCGAGGCGTGCGGGGCAGTGAAGAGGGACCTGGAGCTTGTCGTCTAGGCGTGCTCTGTGGTGAATGAGCTGATGGTGGTGAGATTCCTCCCCGGGCTCGGCCTTGAGGGGAGTAGCGAGAAAGTCCTGATTTTTCTTTTTCCTTTGCTTGTAGGACGCGAGCAAGAGCGACGTCTGGGTGAAGGCGGCCAATGTCCTAATGCTGAGTGAGTTATCTGTTTTCTTGCGCCGGGTGATTTGCTGGGCAGCGGCTGGCTACTCGCGGTTGCTTGTTATCATGTCACAGAGGAGATCCACGACCTTAAGGAGGCGGCCAAGAACATGACGCCCTCTTCCTGGACGGCCCAGAAGTTGGACGAGCGGGACAGAGTGCACACCGAGGCCACCCGGGATCTCCGTCTTCGGGGCGAGCGGTCGGACGCGCACAAGGCGGCAGCAGAGCGGCTGGCTGCTGAGTTGAAGACCTTAACGGAGGGCCATGCCACGACCCTTGGAAACTAGCAGGCCGCCTTTCGGCTTCTCAAGGCCGAACTGGAGTCCACGCGGAAAGCCAAGGAGGAGGTCGTTAACCTCCTGCAGGAGCAGCTCGATCTGATTAGCAACGCCGCCCTCGATACGCGGTTTTCCTTGTGCCGGTTGGCTCGCCCGGTTACTTTGTCGCCTGACTTTTGCATCCTTCTGTAGGGTATTATCCAGAGGTGGATGATGTTCTTCGTCACGCTCGCGCACTTAAGCTGGGCGTGGCCCCCGACTCCGAGGTGATGACGGGCTGGGAGCCGACTTCGGAGAATCGGATTGCCGCCCTCGGTGAGGAGGCCCAAGCTTTGCAGGAAGCCAGTGAGGCCATGTTCACCACCACTTGGGACTCCGAGGCGCCGCCGGAGGTCATGGCGGAGCTCGTGGTCCGCCTTCAGGAGGTGCCTAACACCGTCGACCATCTGAGGGAATCGACCACACGCTCCAGCACCGAGATGGCCCTAGCCATGATCATGTCGTGGTTCAACCGGGGCTTCGACAAGGCGGGCATCGAGCGCCTGACCCGCGGCTTTTGGTAGGGGACGAGCTTCGCCGAGCTTCAGGCTCGCCCGGGCGTTCACGAGGCCGCGTGCCAGATGGGTGACTACGCAGACATCAATGTCTTCTTTTCGGGGAGACGGAGGCTGGCGAAGGTGGCGCAGAGGATCTAGAGGTTGGGGTTGCTGAAGAGCCAGAAGTTGCGGCCCCTCCGACCGCGACCTCCGCAGCGTCAGAGCAGGCGGTAGATGTGGATGCGCCTGGAATGGAATGAATCCCAGTGATGTCGGTTGTATTTCTGTTGTTGTTGATGAAGACTACCTTGCTTCGTTGGCCCCGGAATGCCGGGAGTAATTGTAGTATACTTGGATCTGTGTTTGGTTCATGTCGAAGTGGCTCCGAGCGGGCCTTTTATGTTTATCGTTTCTGCTTTGCTTGCCTTCTTTTTTCCGATTATCTCATGGCAGCCTTCTAGCATACCCACCGGGTGTAGCCCCCGGAATTGGGGCTGGCTCCTGCCAGGAGGCGGGCTGAATCTCTTACTTTCGTGAAAAAAAGTTGGCCGGCTGTCGGTGGCAGCCGACTAGCTGTCAGGTGGCAACACTAAAGAACATTGTTAAATCGTTAGTCCGCATAAACTGAAATCTTTGGGCATTTTTACTTGGTTAAGCAGTCACTCGCTTTAGTCCGGCTGTCTAGGTTTGTTGGTGTGCTCCTTGCTGTCTGGCCTTACTCTTGCAAACGTGTCAGCCGGGTTGTGGTCTACCGTCGGAACCGAAGAGGGAACCATCTAGACAGGGATACATTTGCAAACTTTTGCGGAGTGGGATTTAGGCGAGCGTGGCACAATTTTGGTTGTAGCCGGCTGTTCCTCGAGTCTTAGTCGTTTTTTTGCGTGTGGTCCTCCGGCTTTGCGCTGGCCGAATGAACTGCCGGATTGCGGTCTGCACTCGGGCCCGCAAAGTAGGCATTTGGCGCCGAGCATGTTACTTAGCCATCTAACTTTAGAGGCATGAGCTGGCTGCTTTGGCCGGTTTTTAGATGTAAAAGATGTGGTACAAAGGGCGGCCGCCGAGTGTCATGCTCTGTGCCGCCGGCTGTTTCAATTGATAACTTAAGGATACAAGGGTGTTACACTTAGGTGTAGAACGGGCATAGCAGCTCTGCGTTCCACAGGCGTTCCGTCTCGTTGTACGAGGTGTCCTCCTTGTGCTTGCGCGGCTCGCGCATGTCGATGATGTAGTAGGCGTTGTTACTTAGTGCTCGACTGACGATGAATGGGCCCTCCCATGGGGCAGATATCTTGTGGAGGCCCTTGGTGTCCTGGATCAGCCGGAGCACGAGGTCACCCTCGCAGAAAGCGAGGGGCGGATCCGCCGACTGTGATACTGGTAGAGGTCTTGTTGTTATATAGCCGACCTGGACACGGCCAGGCCGCGCGCTTCTTCGAGCAGGTGCACCCCGTCCTGGTTTGCTTGCTGCGCGCGTCCTTCTCTGTGTATAGTACGACACGAGGCGAGTCGAACTGGATATCAGCCGACAGGATGGCTTCCACGCCGTAGACGAGGAAGAAAGGGCTATAGCCGGTTGACCGGTTGGGCGTTGTCCTGAGGCTCCACAGGACGGATGGAAGCTCCTCCATCCAGCAGCCGGGAGCCCGTTCGAGTGTGTCCACCTGTAACGCCCCATATGTGACTTTCCCAATTTGTACTCCAACTCTTGCCGTTTCCGGCATTAAGTTATATTTAATTCTCGGGTTCGGGTCTTTGTCTCCGTGTGTTGTTTTCCTTTTCGTGCATCTCATATCATATCATCACGTGCATTGCATTCGCATACATGTTCATCTCATGCATTCGAGCATTTTCCCCGTTGTCCGTTTTGCATTCCGACGCTTCGTTCTCCTCCGGTGGCCATTTCTAGCTTTCTTTCGTGTGTGGGGATTAAACATTTCCGGATTGGGCCGAGACTTGCCATGCGGCCTTGGTTTACTACCGGTAGACCGCCTGTCAAGTTTCGGGTCATTTGGACTTCGTTTGATACTCCAACGGTTAACCGAGGGACCGAGAAGGCCTCGTGTGTGTTGCAGCCCAACACCCCTCCAATTTGGCCCAAAACTCACCAAACTCTGCTCCATCGTCTCGGTCGTTTGATCACGATCGTGTGGGCAAAAACCGCACCTCATTTGGACTCTCCTAGCTTCCTCTATGCCTATATATAGACCCCCTCCTCCAAATTCCGGATCCCCTCCTCAAACCCTAAAAAAACCCTCCTCGCGCCGGCCGGACACGTCCGTCCCCGGCCGGACGCGTCCGCACCGCCCACCGCCGCCAATCACCGCCCGCCACGTGGCGCTCCCGCCGCCAGCCGCCGCCGAGGCCCGGGAGCCCGCAACCGGCCCCCGAGGCCCATACGCCTCGCGCCGCCCGCGCCTGTCCCCGCCGCCGTCTCCTTCAAGTCCGGCGGGTCGCGCCGCCCCTTGCCTCGCCGTCCGGCGCCGCCGCACCGCCGTGGTGCCATCGCCGACCGGCACCACCTCGCCGGCCGCCACCCGCCACACCGGAGCCCCGCCGTGCCGCTCGTCGCCGGGCCTCGCCTCCCTCGTCGCCGCGCCGCCCCGGGCGCGCCCCGCCTCCCCTCGCCGCCGATCGGTCGCCGGAGTCGGCCGACATCGCCAGATCCGCCTCGGGTGAACAGTACCCCCGCGCCTGCTACAGTAACTTTGGATCTGGATCTGGGTTGACCCCTCTCCCCCGAAACCCTAATTCCTAGTTTTTTTTGCATTCTTTGTCGCATCATAACTTTGCATCCGTGGCTCCGTTTTGGACATATGATATATCAAAATCTTCGTCTGGACGAGTACATCATTTCATTCCATTGCATCATTTGCATTTGAGATCATCTTGGTGCCCAAAACACTGTTGGAAGGAGGCATCATGAGTTAAATTACAGATCCGTTAGCTCTACATTGACTTTTGTCATTTTTGCCATGATTATTGCGTGCATGATATGCCTGTGCCCCTTTGGGATGAATTGTTAAGCATGTTGTCTTATTTTCAGAGGTGCCTCCCTTGCATTTTTAGGATGTGTGTGTTGTCTTGTGCAAGCTTGCAAAGAGGGGTACCTGAGATTGTTGATTTCAGGGACTTAGTGAAAATCACTAAGTCTGGGATGTTTTAGTTCACGATGCTATATGTCCAGCTTGTTTCCTAGTGATCCGTGCCTCTTTTGAGGATGATCAGTAAGAGTGATTTGTTATGCTTGTTGTGCTTAATCCATCCATGTCTTTACTTGTTATGTTGGAGCACCCTAGGTTGACTCAATCGAGCTCAACTTTTGCATAGTTGTTGAATTGGGCAGATCGTGAACTCTTTTGCGATTTTGCCGGTGCTATTGCTAGTGATCCGTGCATGCTATGCCATTGTTCTTGCCATGTCTAGCTAGCATTTTGTGCCTTCTTAATGGATATATGCTTGCCTTTCCATGACTTGCACCGTAGTGAGTGCATCGAGCTCGTTTACATGCCTCCGTGAGTTATAATTTCAGCATGTCCCAGTTTTCACTAAGTCTGAAACTGATTGAGTTTCATCGATGTTCGTGTGCTCGGTAGAGTATTTTGTGAACCCTTTTGGCCCCAGGTCATTTTGGGTGTTTTGTCAAGCTTGTTGAGTAGCTCCATGTAATGCTCTTACTTGTCATGTTCAGGTTATGCTTCATGTTGTTTTGCTGCTCCGAAGAGAGCATCGTGGTCTGAAATTTCAGACTAGCGTTAATTTCGCTAAGTCCGAAATCTGTTTTGCTTATTCAGTTTTGCCATGCTTGTTTGAGACCCTTAATGGATGAATTTGCCTATGCCTCAGTCCTGGTGATTTGTTAAGCTTCTTGTGTACATCCCTGCCATGCAATTTGCTTTCATGTTTGGTGGCTGTAGCATGTTCATTTCGTTGCATTTAGGAACCTCCTTGCTGTAAATCGCAGATCGGCTCGTTTCGTAAAACGCTTGCCATTTCCAAACCGTAGCTCCGATTGCCATGATCTTTATATCGTTTTCAGGGGATTTCTTCCCCTCTATCCAGTGGCACACTTGGTTTTCCATGTTGAGGTCAGGTTCATGCATTTCCTGTCACGTCTTGCATTTTGCATCTCGCATCGCATCCCGCATAGTATATCATCTTTGCATATTATTCGTTGCCCTTGCACGTGGTTGATTGTATCCTTGTTGCTTGTTTGTGTTGTTGGGTAGAGCCGGGAGACGAGTTCGCTAGCTAGGAGCCCGTTGAGTTTGCTTTTGAGGATCCAGTCAACTCTGACAACTGTGCAGGCAAGATGATCATACCCTCGAAATCACTACTATCTTTGCTATGCTAGTTTGCTCGCTCTTTTGCTTTGCCAATGCTACGATGCCTACCACTTGCTTGTAGCCTCCCAATTGCCATGATTGAGCCTCTAACCCACCTTTGTCCTAGCAAACCGTTGATTGGCTATGTTACCGCTTTGCTCAGCCCCTTCTTATAGCGTTGCTAGTTGCAGGTGAAGATTGGAGCCGTTCCTTGTTGGAACATTTATTTACTTGTTGGGATATCATTATATTGCTATGTTATCTTTATTCATCTATATATTTGGTAAAGGGTGGAAGGCTCGGCCTCTCGCCTAGTGTTTTGTTCCACTCTTGCCGCCCTAGTTTCCGTCATATCGGTGTTATGTTCCCGGATTGTTGCGTCCCTTACGCGGTTGGGCTATAATGGGAACCCCTTGATAGTTCGCCTTGATTAAAGCTTTTCCAGCAATGCCCAACATTGGTTTTACCATTTGCCACCTAGCCTCTTTTTCCCTTGGGTTTCCGGAGCCCGAGGGTCATCTTTATTTTAGCCCCCACGGGCCAGTGCTCCTCTGAGTGTTGGTCCGACCGAGTAGACTGCGGGGCCACCTCGGGGCAACTTGAGGGTTGGTTTTACTCGTAGGATGTCTCATCTGAGTGTGCCCTGAGAACGAGATATGTGCAGCTCCTATCGGGATTTGTCGGCGCATTCGGGCAGTGTTGCTGGACTAGTTTTGACCTGTCGAATCATCTTGTTGTACCGGGATACCGAGTCTGATCGGTGTGTCTTGGGTGGAGGTCTATTCCTTCGTTGACCGTGAGAGCTTGTTATGGGCTAAGTTGGGACCCCCTGCAGGGATTGATCTTTCGAAAGCCGTGCCCGCGGTTATGGGCAGATGGGAATTTGTTAATGTCCGGTTGTAGATAACTTGAACCGTAATTAATTAAAATGAATCAACTGAGTGTGTTGCCGTGATGGCCTCTTCTCGGCGGAGTCCGGGAAGTGGACACGGCGTTGGAGTTATGTTTGCGCAGGTATCTCTCTAGTTCCTCGCTCGCGCTTTGCTCTCTCTTCTCGCTCTCTTTTGCGAATAAGTTAGCCACAATATATGCTAGTCGCTTGCTGCAGCTCCACTTATACATTACCCCTTTCCTACCTATTAAGCTTAAATAGTCTTGATCGCGAGGGTGTGAGATTGCTGAGTCCCTGTGGCTCACAGATTACTATTACACCAGATGCAGGGACAGATGATACCGCTCCAGATGGCGCGCTCGAGCTGAAGTGGGAGTACGACGAGGACTCTCAGCGTTACTATGTGTCTTTTCCTGATGATCAGTAGTGGTGCCTATTCGGGGTTAGATTCAGGGCCTAGTCGCTTGTTGGGGGTCTTTTCTATTTTGGCGCCGAAGTCGGGCCATGAGTGATTGTATGATGGATGTTATTTATGTACTTTGATGTGACGTGGCGAGTGTAAGCCAACTATGTTATTCCCCTTTATATTATATATGTACATGGGATGTGTGATGATTTCCCGACTTGCGACATTGCTTTCAATGCGCCTATGTCTCTAAGTCGTGCCTCAACACGTGGGAGATATAGTCGCATCGAGGGTGTTACACCACCAGCCGGGGCTTTATGCCGGTTAAGATCGGGTCTATTGCTCTCTCCACCTGGCCGCTTGACTCAGAGTGGGCCATGGACGCTAAGTCCATCCGGATCCCCTGTCCCCGCAGAATCGCATGAACGCGCCCTTGGCAAAGTTCGTGTCGTTGTCCGTGATGATGCTATGCGGGTAGCCGTAGAGGTAGATGATGTCCTTGAAGAAGGTGATGATGGTCTGGCCGTCTAGTTTCTTGATTGGCTTGGCCTTGATCCAGTTGGTGAACTTATCGAGGGCGCCCAGCAGGTGGGTCATGCCGCTTCGGGCCATCTTGAATGGGCCCACCATGTCCAGACCCCACACCGACAAGGGCGAGGTGATGAGGATGGTTCTCAGCACCGAGCTTGGCTTGTGCTTCTGCATCCGGAAACGCTGGCAGCCGTTGAAGGCCTTGATCATCTTCGCGGCGTCGGCCGTTATGGTTGGCCAGTAGAATCGTTACCAGATGGCCTTGGAGCAAGTTTCTCTTGTTGACGCGTGATGGCCACATTCTCCCTTGTGTATGTCCTCTAGGAGTCGGTGGCCTAGCTCCTCTTCGATGCAGCACAGATACATGCCGCATGCGCTTCGCTTGTGCAGGCGGTTGTTGATGATGGTGTAGGCCTTTACGCGGCGCTGGATCTGCCGCGCAAGCACCTCGTCTTCTGGGAGTGTGCCTTGGACGAGGAAGTCGAGGTAGAGCTGCACCCAACCAGGCGTTGGGTACTTGGTGAAGGCGTCATGTTGGAGTATGTCGGAGAGTGGTTTGTCCTAAGACAAGGTACCCTTGAGGAAAGGTTCGAACACTAGGGGCTAAAGGGCAACCCGCAACACCTCTCGAGAGGTCCGGTGAGGCAACTCGCGAAGACCAACAATGGCGTACACGGAGTGTTTACCCAGGTTTAGGCCACCTTGCGGTGTAACACCCTACTCCTGCTTGTCTGATGGATTGCACTATGGTGATTACAGTGCAAGATGAGGCGGACTTGCTACAGCCCGCGGTGTTGAGTTCTCTGGTTCTTGTGTCCTCTTCTAGTTCTATCTCCCCCATTCTGTGGGTGCCGGAGGCCTCTATTTATAGGAGCCCAGCTCTCCTTCCCTGCTCATTCGGCGGGAAGGGAGGCCACATTGGCTGTGACTTTGGTGCCTAAACTAGTCCTTCACCCTCGTGGTCTTGGTCCACAGAGAGGGGCAAAGCTGCCCGCCTGACAGTAGGGTGATGTCCTTGATGACGTCTCCTTCGTCAGGTTGTGCCGCGCTAGTCCTCTTTCACCAAAGAGGAAGGCCTTAGGTGGTGCTTTGGCGGTAGAAGTGGCCAGGCGCGCTTTATACACACAAGGGGAAACCTTTGGTAAAGGCGCCCTAAGATCCTACCGCGCTCTTGTCCTTGCGCGCAGGGATGGTTGCATCATCCGCACATGGTGTGTCTTCCCCAGGGAGGGCGGCTCCTCTGGATGCAGGTCTCCTCTCCAGAGGACTCTCCTCAGGTGTTTCCTTAGGGCGCAGGCCTCCTGAGGGGGAAACCTCCTTTATCCCTTCTGCCTCGCGCCCATGCGCCCTTACTGGACTGGGCCACAGCAGACGGGCTGGGATACCCCCGTATCCAGGGCACCGACAGTAGCCCCCGGGCCTGCGTTGGACGCGCATCCTCCCAGGAGGCGGGACGACGTAGGCCCAAATGCTGCGGGTTCAGGCATCGGTACGTGGCGCGATGGTTCGACGGAAGATTCCCACGATCTCCGCCGCCCGTGCAGTCTTTTCGTCATAACTGCAGCGTGCGGCACCGTTGAATGGCTTCGTCTTGGTCTTTGAGCCCGCGGGAAGGCGAAGCAGCCGCGGGGAACGGGGAGCCTACAACTATGTATAAATACTAGCGCCTCAAGCTCACCCATCCCACAGCCTTCCGCACCTTCTCCCATTCTTCTCTGTCTTCTGCTTCTGAAGGAGCGTCAACCGAGGCGTGATGGCGAGAACCAGTCGAGGTAAGAAGCCCGCGGCGGTGATGACTTCAAGGCACAGTCGCCACCTGGTTTCGGCTGACGGTGAGGCCCCGGAGAGCTCTGCCGCTCGTGGGGGATCGGCGTCTCGAGCTCGCCGAGGGCGCGGTGGTCACAACTCCAGTGGCCGCGGAGGGGCGGCGCCTTCCGTCCCCCGCGGCCACACCGTGGTAACGGCGCATGAGTTCCTGGTGGGGCTACACGGGCCCCTTCGTCGCCGGGTTCGCCTCCCGGAGAGCTTTGCGGCGATCTACGGAGGGCAGCACCCGCTCGGCATCTGGCTCCAGAGGGACGACTGCCCCAACAGGCTGAGCTGGGTGTGCCTCGGGGTTGGCGACACTGGCCGCTTGGAGTTGGCGAAGGGGTGGTGGACCTTCGCCCACGCCCAAAGGCTGGAGACGGACCAAATCCTCCTCTTCCGCTAAAACGGGCAGAGCACCCTCTTCGTGACGGTCTTCAACTTCCCCGGCGGGTGCGCGAAGTGCTGCTTGGAGGTCAGCTGCGAGGAGGAGAGCTCATCCAGCGGCTACGAGGGGGAGGAAAGTCCTCCCGGCATCAAGGACGAAGACCGGGACTCGTACCCGGGGTAGCCCCGGGGCCATTGACCTGGAGCTTGGCCGATCCTAGAGGCTTGTCCTAGAGCTTGGCCAGCTCCCCTTCAACACCGTCTTCGTAGCCCCCGGGGGGAATAGCCCCCGCTTAGGTCTTCCACCTTTTCTTATTTCTGCAGTCAAAAAATGTAACCGGTGTTCTGCGTATTTATATATAAAAAGGGGTTGTCTTTTAGTCTTTTGCTCTCTGCAGTGGTTTTAATTTCTATGCAACGCCTATTGGTGGTAGGTTTCTGGGAAGGACAAAGACTGAGGTTGCTCGCGAGACTTATCTTTTTGGGTGATGTAGAGGTGTTTGGAGAGGTCCGTAGGGAAATAAACCCTTTGGAGAGATGGACTTCCTGAGGGACCAATGCTGGTCTTGGAGAGAGATCCTTCCGGTCTTCTTTGGAGGAGAGAGAGAACTCCTATTTGTTTGACGGGGGGCTCTTGATCTGCCTCTGGAGAGGACTTTTAGATGATCCTGCGATGTGCCTCTGGAGAGGACTTTTAGATGATCCTGCACCCGCTGGTTCTTCACCAGGGGGTGTGCGTCTGCTAGTTCTGACGAGAACGCTTTGAGAGGAGGAGTCAACACCAAGTACTTTGGTGTGGTGTCGTGCACGGTAGCTAGCCGCTTTGACAGAGCTCAGTCACTTTGGTTTTACTCTGATGGGTACGGCCCCGTGCACGGGTACCGATCCCCAGCCCCCGCTCGCGAAGTGTTCTTGGGAGAACCCTGCAGACGTGCATCTCTTGGGAGGCAAACAAAATGCTTGCCGAGACACAATATCGTGCACCTGAGATGAACTTCAAAGGATGTTGCTTCTTACATACGCTTCAGGATGTCGTGACCCCGTGGTCCCCCAAGAGGCACTTCACGTCACCGTGCTGACACGGGACTCCCATCGTCATGGGGCTGAAACTCGCGCGAGTTCAGGTGCATTGCTCGAGGATGTCGTGGCCTCATGGCTCCCTCGAGAGATAACGTTTGCCTCGTCGGAACGGGGCGCCCACCCGCGTGGGCGGGGCTTCCCTTGATCTTGCCAAGCATGGTAGGAAGCCCAGTGGACACTCACGAAGAGAAATCCTGACGTCGTTTTTACCGTGCTGTCATGGGTAGAACTTCCGCAAATGCTGGATGTTCCACGGGTTGGGCACAAACGTGCCGTCCTCCTTCTCCAGGCGGGCTGCTCCGGGTCGCGCGATGTGCGTGACCCTGAGCGGCCCCTCCCACATCAGCGAGAGCTTGTGTAAGCCCTCCCGAGAGAGGATCCTTCGAAGCACCAGGTCGCCCACCTCCAGAGTTCACGACCTGATGTTGTTGGTGTGGTAGCGGCGAAGCCCTTGCTGATAGCGTGCCGCACGAATTGCAGCCCGGTCGCGCGCCTCTGCAAGTAGGAGCAGATTTTCTGCGTGGATGTGACCTTGCCCTGCCTCGCTGTATGCAAGGTCTCGAGGAGACACGAGCTTTAGTTCGGCAGGGAGGACCGCTTCCGCTCCGTATACGAGAGAGAACGGTGTTTCGCCGGTGGGCTTTGTTGCAGTCGTGCGGATGGACCACAACACTGCCATGAGTTTGTCGATCCACTTCTTGCGATGCTTCTTGAGTTTGTTGAAGCTCCTTGTCTTGAGGCCTTTGAGGACCCCGACGTTGGCGCGCTCCGCCTGACCGTTGATGTGCAGATGAGCAACAGAGGCGTAGCAGATCTCCGTGCCGAGGTTAGTGCAGTAGGACTTGAAGAGACCGCTGGTGAATTGCGAGCCGTTGTCGGTGATGATGCGATTGGGCACGCCGAGGCGGCAAACCAATCCCTTGATGAACTTCACTGCAAACCTTGTCGGGATGTCCCGGACCGGTTCCACCTCCGCCCACTTGGTGAATTTGTCAATGGCGACGTAGAGGTAGCGGTAGCCCCCGACAGCTCGAGGGAATGTACCCAAAATGTTGAGTCCCCAGACGGCGAAAGGCCAGGAGAGGGGAATAGTTTGGAGTCCTTGGGCGGGCTGGTGCACCTGCTTGGCGTGAAACTGACACGCCTCGCAAGACCTGACGAGCTCGGTGGCGTCCTTGAGTGCGGTGGGCCAGTAGAAACCATAGTGGAAGGCTTTGCCCACGAGCGTGCGTGATGAGAAATGATGGCCGCAGTCTCCTTGGTGGATGTCCTTGAGGAGCTCCCTTCCATCAGTGGGGGGCACACACCGGAGACCCACCCCATTGGGACACCGTCGTAATAAATTGCCATCAACGACGTAGTACATCTTTGCCTAGCAGGACACGCACTCCGGTTCTGCTTCGTCCTCGGGGAGGTCGCCCTTCTTGATGTAGTTGGTGAGTGCGTTGACCCAACAGGCCTCTTTCATGGGTGAGCGCCAGGACCAGCCGACCTCCCGAAGGATGGCCGCAGTCCGGCGCCCCTCCCGAAGGTGCCTTTGGGAGCGGCTCTTCAGGACCTTGTGGCCCTAGGACTGCCTCGTGTCCGGGGGTGGTACGATAGACGGCTTGTAGAGACTTTCCTCTAATACCCCCGGCCTCTGGGGCAGCCGCTTAGATGCTCGTTTGGCGATGTCGTCCGCTTCGGCATTGTCACCGCGGCAGATGTGTTGTAGCTCGAGGCCGAGGAAGCGCTTCTCCAGCTTGCGTACTTCTTCAAGGTAGAGGGTCATGTGGGCGTCCTTGGCCTGGTAGATCTTGTTGGAGAAGTTAACCAGGAGCTGGGAGTCCCCCTTGATAATGAGGCGCTTGATGTCGAGGCCAATCGCGGCCCGGATTCCGGCAAGGAGGCCCTCGTACTCGGCGATGTTGTTGGAGACCTTGTCGTGTGGGCTGAAGCAGAGTTGCACGGCGTAGTAGAGCTTGTCCCCGGTTGGCGAGGTGAGCACGACGCCAGCCCTCGAAAGAGAATCCTCCGTCGAAGTGCATGGTCCATCGGTCCGGGACCGTCGTGCCGGGGACCAGCCCTTCTTCGTCGGTCTCATCTTCCGGGGGAGGGTTGGTCCACTCGGCATTGAAGTCAGCCAGGGCGCCTCCTTTGACCGTCTTGGTGGCGAGGAACTCCAGCTCGAAAGGTTGCAGCTCGACGGCCCATTCCGCGACATGCCCTGTGGCGTTAGAATTGCGCAAGATTTTCTCCAGAGGGTAGGAAGACACTACCTTGATTGGATGTCCCTGGAAGTAGTGGCGCAACTTCCTAGAGGCGATGAGGAGTGCATACAGCAGCTTTTGCTGCACGGGGTATTTCTCGCGGGCATCCCTGAGCACCGTGCTGACGAAGTATACGGGGTGCTCGATGAGGGTGATTTCTGCGGATGCCTCTTGAGACTCGTCTCCATCCTTGGTCGGCCCGGAAGAGTCTTCTTGAAGCTTGGAGAGACCCTCTCGAGGATCGGGGGAGCCCTCTAGAGGCCCCGCCAGATCCTCTCGAGGCATCAAGGGGCCCTCTTGAGGGGAGAGCTGGGCAGCCCTGTTGCGATGAGTCCCTTCCTTGGACGGCGTCGTCCTCTTCTCGTTCGGGGTCGGTCCTTCTCGTTCCGCCACAAGAGCTGAAGGGTTCGTTGCATAGAAAAAAAATTCCTACGCGAGAAAAACCCAAAGGGCCAAGATCTAATCTAGAAGATGAAAGGCAACGAGTAGCATGAGTCTTAGAAGGACATACCCTCGAAGACACAAAGCGTTACGAGATCGAATCTCTTTGGTGATGTAGTCGAACTCACACCGATCTCAAGATCGTGAAGATGTGCGCTACAATCCGGCAGTGCCTCCGTGATCGGTCACACGTATAGCTTGATGACGACCTCCGTTCCCTCGATCTAGCGGGGCAGCGGAAGTAGAGGATCCCGCGGAACTCCAGCAGCACGAGGCGTGGTGTGGTGGAGAAACAAAGTGGTCATGGCTTCGCCAAGCGGATGACCAAGAGGTGGAACAGTGGGTGGAGGGAGAGAGAGATGGCAACAAGTGTGTGAGGAGAGGGTGCTCTCACCCCTCTTTTTATAGGAGGGGAAGGCAACCATGAATTTGTGGTGCCCCCACCTCTCCCCTCATCATGTGAGTGGAGTCTCCACTCAACCCACTCATTCTCTCATTAATTCCCACTCAAAATTCCAAGAGTTTCTTTTAATAAATAAATTATTTCTTTATTTTAATATTTGTTAATTCTATTAACAAACATTAACACATATCCCCTTGGTATATTTGTTAATCAAACATTAACATTTACCACCTTGAACTATTTCAACATTACCCAAAACAATTCCGGTCAATTTTACCCGAAACAATTCTGGTCAATATTACCCGAAACAATTTCGGTGCTGTCCAGACTTTTCTCCAATATTTCGTATCCTCTCAAACGCGTCATCAAACCTTAAGTGTGTCACCCTACGGTTCGTGAATAATGTAGACATGATCGAGACACCTCTCCGATCAATAGTCAACAGCGGGACCTGGAGATCCGTAATGACTCCTACACATTCAACGATGAATCTTGTGATCGTGTGAACCATCAACGTCGTAACTAATTCCCTTTGTCTCACGATATTTTACTTGTCTGAGATCCGATCATCGGTATCAACCATACCTTGTTTGATCTCGTTACCGACAAGTACTCTTTTACTCGTTCTGTGATATGACATTCTTGTGACCTAGTCACATGCTTGCAAGCGGTGTTAATGTGATATCACCGAGAGGGCCTAGAGTATATCTCTCCGTCATTTTGGATGGATAAATCCCACTCTTGATCCATGATCCTCAACTAATACTTTCCAAATACCCAACGGCACCTTTATAGTCACCCTGTTACGGTATGACGTTTGATGACATCAAAGCACTCTTCCGGTGTTAGTGATTGACATGATCTCATGGTCTAAGGAATAAGCTTACTTTGTATGAAAGATATAACAATATAAACTAAATGACTTGATCATATTATTATACTTAATTTGGGTGTATGTTCATCACGTCGTTCTCCTAATGACATGACCCCGTTATGAACAACATCCAATGTTCATGATCAGGAAACCTTGATCATCAGTTAATCAACGAGCTAGTTAAACGAGAGGCGTTACTAGGAACCAATGTTTGTTTATTAAACACACATGTATAAACTTTTCCGGTTAATACAATTCTAGCATGAGAAATAAACATTTATCATTAACTTGGAATAAGATAATAACCACTTTATTATTGCCTCTCGGACATATTCCCTTCAGTCTCCTACTTGCACTAGAGTCAATAATCTAGTCAGTAAGCACTTTAACACATATGACGTTCCAGTGTTATTACCATGCTTCACATGTGGTAAACTTCACCAAAAGACCTGACATGTTCAGATCCTTTTTATTTGCACGTCTTTGCGTATAAACGCATTACTCATTCTCTAATGAGATGGCTTTGTATATATTTGGTCAACCGGTGAGACCTTAATTCCTCAGCTTAAACTAATGTTACTAACATTGTGAAAATGTAGCTTCATAGTGTCAGCATTCTTGGAAATTCACCAAGTTCAATAAATAACTCCTTGACACAAAATACTCCTATTTTTTGTTGTCAACACAACGATATACTTAGCCTTTGTTGTATTATCCGTCACAATATTTTCATTTTGAAACTCCTTCAAACCCAGCATGGAACTTTCTTCCAGCCTATTGCGCTACCCTTCAACACATATTTTAATTGAGATAGATTTATTTGAATAGATGACAAGACTATTAGTGTAACATATTACAACGAATAGTTTGTCACTACTTCATAGGAAAACACATCCTCGGTTTTTCTAAAATACTTAAGGACCTTTCCCATAGTTGTCCAATCATCATATGATTTATCCTTGTATAACACTTTATAGCATTGGACTCATCTTGTTGTGTACATATCATGGAACGCAAGACTTAGAAATCTCAATTTCAATTTTGCTCATCATGTGTCAAAACACTTGATGCCCAATTCTTTTCCATGCGGCAAGAACTCTTTCTTATCGTTTCAATATTGACTTGCTTCAATACTTCATCTATGTTGTTAGAGTACGTGATGGGCCTCGGCCCGTTAGTCTTAGGGTTTGCTTAAGGGTCAAGTAAGCCTTGCTTGGGAGTCAAGTAAACCTCTCCATGGAAGGTCACCTCTCCATGGAGGGTCAAGTAAGCCTTGCTTGGGAGTCAAGTAAGCCTTGCTTGAGAGGTTTACTTGACTCCCAAGCAAGGCTTACTTGACCCCTAAGCAAACCCTAAGACTAACGGGCCGAGGCCTATCACGTACTCTAACACTACACCCCACCAGGACATGCAGCTCGTCCTCGAGCTGCAACCTAACGACGATTCGACCCCACACAAACCTAACGCCTAAAAACAAGCATTTTACATCTCGGCTTATTGTATTGACCTGAAATAAGCTAACCCGAATGAGACTCCGACTTTTATTTTTGACTCCGAACGATAAGGCGAGAATCCTCCGCGCGCCGAGTTGTGCGTTTGCAGCCCCTGGATCCCAAGGACACCATCGGAACCAAGGTAGCCCTCGCGGCGGCCGGCGGCGGAATGCAGTGGTGCTACGCGGTGCGCTCCTATCGGTGACACCATGTCTTCTCCCCGCCGGCTGACTGTCGATGTCGTAGACTAGGAGGTCGCTGCCCGTGGGAAAAACAGCATGCCCGCCGCCCGTGGGGGAAACCGCATGCCCAAGATCTCCCACACAGCGGACGAGATCGAGGTCCCTTGCACCGCGAAGCGCAACTTGGAGGAGCTGCAGTTGCAAATCACGCATCACCCGCACATGCCGACGCGCTAGGAGGCCACGCATAGCAGCCTGCAGCCTCACCGCCGCCGACACATGGTGGGTACCGATCCAAGCCGGAAGCGGTGACGGTGACGGCTGGAACTTGATCTGTTGGATGGGATTGTCCTGTGACGGCGGTAGCGCTGCTAGGAACGAGGTTGTCGCAGTCCCGTCGTAGGGCATCCCATGCTGGAACGTGATGACCGACGTCGTGGTCGTGGCCGAGGGCGGCGACGGCGGTCGTGCGGGGGTCGGCGCCGGTGCTATGACCATGGAGGCCCCCCCATGGAACGGCGCACCGTCGGAACCGGCATAAGGGTCGGCGAAGTAGGAAGGCCCGCCATACTGTTGGGGTGGCGCCGGTGGCGGCTGGATGTGCGGCGGTGGCCAGGCCGCTGTATAGGTCGGCCCAAAGACGGACAACGGCAGCGGCGGCTGCAGCAGCCTGGCGTCGAGTGGCGGCGACGACAGCAACAGCGTCGACTGCTGCAGCCCGACGATCGCGGCGGAGGCCGCCTGGTGCGGCGGCTGCCACGGCAGCTGCGCCGGCCCGTAGGCGGCGACTGATGGCGCGGCCCGCGGGGGTCCGTAGGTACCGGCCAGGAAGAGGCAGATCCCTTGGACGGTGCTGGTGAGATCGCGGATTGCTCCGGCGATCTCCTCCGGGGTGAGGACGACAGGAAGCGGCAGCGATGGGGTGAACATGATCGAATGAGAGCAATCTGATACCAGATGTTATGGCTGCTAGGGTTTGAGCGGGAGAGAGAGAGCTGCAAGGGCGCGAGAGAGCCGGCCGCGGGGTCCTTTCCCACGGCCGGGCAAGAGGGAAGGGTTTTCCTTCTTAATTCTTGCTTGATTAGATTGATACATCTCCTCTCCATATATAGAGAGGTTTACTTGACTCCCAAGCAAGGCTTACTTGGCCCCTAAGCAAACCCTAAGACTAACGGGCCGAGGCCCATCACGTACTCTAACATTGCATCTGCCATGTAAATGATAGCTTAACATATATGTTGAGCAAAGATCATATTTATATATCCATATATAATATATGAGATAAAGAAGAGTTCCTTTACCTTATCATCTGATTTGGTCCAATCTCGTAGAAAGAACGACAAACATAATTTATTAGACAAAATAGATGGCAGGAGTGCTTGTCAGATGCTTAGGAAAAAGGACCATCCCCTGTGTTGCAACTGATTTGCATGATGAGATTTTAATATATTGCTTGCGGGACAATTTGTAATTTATGGAAATCATGAAATATCAAACGAACTAAGAAACTTGAATATTTTATATGCTGAGAAGCTATGCCATTCTGAATAGAAATTTAGGATAAGCGTGTACCTTCATGGCCCAAATATGATAGCCCTAACCAGCAGGTTATGACGGTTTACTGTCTTCCCAGACAAATGTTATTACACAAAATAGAGCACATATTGCTTGATACTAACACAGAACTATATATTGCGCAATTGCAATGATGACTACAGAACGACGTTAAATTGATTGCAAGATAATGTTGTACTCCATTCCAATTTAATTATCACAGATTAATGGGACGGAGGGTGTATTTCAGAACGAAGTGAGTATAATCACAATTTACCTGATCGTACATTCAGGAGGAAGTGTGTCACTGAAACAAACAAACAGGTGCTAGAAAACAAATAAATCAAATTAAAATACATAAGAGAACCAATTGATATCACAAAGTTATGCACTCGAAACTGTACACTTAATAGCTGGTAACATGGTTTGGAAGTTAAAATTTTGCACCCAGAATGTCAACGAATGATATTTTCCCACTTCTGGAGTTAAAGATAAGTAAAAGTACAGAGTAGATAAGGGATTCAATTGTTATCAAAACAGTTTACCTTCGTTGAAGTTGTAGCAAAACAAATGATAAGTGTTTTCGTTCCAAAAGCTTAGTCTTTCTATTTCAGTACAACATGATTGTCTTCCTTAAAAATGAAATCCACCACATACTTTACTATGCCATCTCCTACATCCTCTTAAATGTTTTCAAGTCACCATCATCCCAGCCAACAAACTAACCGGCATAAAGACACGGATATATTTTATACTCCTTCCAATCGGAAATGATTGACATATATTTGTTTAAATGTGGATGTATCTAGATGCATTGTAATGTGTAGATAGATCTGCATTTAGACAAGTCTGCGTCAACCATTTCCGGTCAGAGGGAGTATGAAAGATGGTTAATGAAGAAGCAAAATTCAGAACAATACCATCTACCACTTGACATTTTCAGTAAGACGCCATCTACTAATATGCTCAACAATGCCAACACCAACATGATTAGACCACTTAGATTAGGGAGTACGAAGGGGGTAACTATAACAAATCAAAATCCATCTCGGACGCTGTCTGCCCAGAATTGTGCCATCATGTTCAACTTCAAGGTTTCAACCCTTCTGAGTCTCTCTTGCCACAAGCAACAAATTTCAGTTCCAAAACATACAAATAATAATTCGGTGATACCTAGATCGTGAAAATCACATCTCACCATGAAACGAGGAATCCCCAAATATATAATCAACCGCAATGGGGTTACGACGGCATGGACGAGTTGGAGGCTTGGAGCCAAGCAGCCGAGTGGAGGAGCTCAAGGGTGAGCCGCCCGTCCCCTCGCCGTCGTCTTATCTCCCTCTCCCTCTCTATGTTGCTTGCCTAGGGCTGCTGCGCTTCAAACTTGGTTGGGACTTCTTCTTTTTAAGAGAAGATATTTGGGACTTGGAAGTACGGAGAGCTCACAAAGTATTTCTGCAATTACAACTTAGAGTTGCAACTTAGAATAGCTCACAAAGAACACAAAATACTCAAAAGGGGATCTGCAACAAAATACAAACAAATACTCAAAAGGTTCTGAAAATATATTATGTGTATTTGATCACACACAAGCAACCCAACAGGAGAAGGTCATTAAAAATTCTGATGTGGCCATGGAAATGGAATGCGATCAGGACAACTATTTCTACCTCAGAAGATTAGTCATCCTGCCCTTGGAAGTAAATAAGTATATGACCATCATGAGTGGTGTCGCACTCGGGCATTATGTGTGGTGTCCTCCATCCATGAGAAATGTGACTCTGCTCCTATGGATGGTAAGCTTGGAAAAAACTTCCGTGTGTATTTCTGCAACACCAAAAGAAAGATATTGATGTACTGCCTTGAGTATTGGTACTGATGATGCAATACGAAAAAGAAAGATGTTGCAAAGAGGTGTACAATGTTAGAAGTAAAAAACTAAGCATAATTGAAAGCATGTTGGTAGCTTGATGTTCCTTGTAGCAGAGAGTAGTTGAAGAATAAAACCTGGGAGATTGTAGTATAACCCGCAGGGGAGAAAATAGCGAACCAAGGGTAAGAGAAGAATGCGCACATACTGAATAAAGACTGGTGACATAAGTAGGGATTTCAGGACTGAAGACTGAAACATAGGACTGAAAGAGGATAGAATGAGATACCGAAGGACTGAAAGATAAACTGAAGAAATAGTAACCAATGATTTGAGTACAGACTGAAACATAGAAAAACTAAATAAAGACTGAGGACAGAAGTAGGGACTTCAGGACTGAAAGACTAACTAAACACTGAGTAAGGATAGAAGTCTGAAATATAGGACTGAAAAACAGAGGACAAAATGAGATATTGAAGGACCGAAAGTCAAACTGAAGAGATATTAACTAATTATTGAGGAAACTGAGAGATAGAAAGACTGAAAGACATGACAAACTTACTGAATTCTGAATGACTGGAGACGACCAAAGAAACAAATAACTGAATGACTAAAAACAGAAAAAAGAGGAAAGATGAAACATACACCAACTATTACTGGAGACTGAATAATGAGCGGATAAAAAAGTAATACACTTATAACGAGTTAGATAGAAATAGAGAATGAAGTGTAAGAGAATGAAACAATCAAGAAAAGATGACCGAAATGCACTTATATAATGAGTTGCTAAAGACTGAATGAAGAGGGATTAAGGGACTGAAGACAAACTTAATAGACAAGGAATGAAGAACAATGATGTCAAAGAGAAAGATGACTGAAAAACAGATGAGATAGATAAAAATTATAATGATCTCCATCTCTGGAATTTATGGTCCATTAACTCCCAAAGAATAAATAAGTAGTAAGATTAACGGTAGTTCTATTTTCATCACGAAAACAAAAAACATTGCAATCCATTGATAATTTTGCTTTCCATTTGAAGGGAGGCAATACTGCTTCAGTTTGGCATGGTATATGCAGTCTGAAAAACATAGGAAGATGGACAACAATGACTACTTCAAGTGTAACTACAGAAAAATAGATAGTGAGTAATCGAACAAGCAGACTACTGTACTATCCCATGTCATTAGATAGAAGGAAAAGGAACCAAGTCATTGCCATGGCCGACCTGGCCAGATTTCAACATAAAACATTACATATTTTGTCAGCACAGGGTAAGGAAAAAACATGTACATATGAAATAAGAAATTAGACAGCAGAACATCAACCCGGGATTAATCAAATAATTAATCACAAAGCTCATATGGTGCCACTGAGATTACAGACCTAGTTGACAGGACAAGGCTGTAAAATTGGCAAGACATTTTGACCAGCATGGCTTGAGTCTATGCAGATCTGTATGAAGAATCTTCACACCCTCCTGCCAGTGCCATTGTGTGAGTACACCGTACTTGCAGCAGCTGCAATCACGGAGGTTGTGGAGGGAAAAAGAGCGAGGACCTTTCAGAAAAAGCTAACCTGCTGGGGGCCTTCAAAACACACACGGAGGTTGAGGACGCTGAATTTGAAGCCTTCAGTGGGGTCTCGCTGCCATGTATCTGCCGCTTTAGGAAAGAAGTGACACCTGGCAGAGTCGCCATAGAAAAATTAAAATAAAAAGACACCCACCCTTTGCGTGAAAGTGTAAGCGGGCCTGACAAAGAAAAGGCTCAGTAAAACTGATAACTTCAAACCGACAACAATCTGGTAGAAACCCGCAAAAACGTTCTGCACAGCGCCGGCATTCAAGCCGTGCAAATCAAACAGCTGAAAAAATGACTGTTGGTGAAATCAAAACAGCTAGCTGTTAATTAGGAAAAGTAAAAATTTATTGCCACAAATTATAATTTACATCCACGAGAAAGAACATAGATGCATTGCATACAACCAACCCAAACGGCTAATTCCTAGCTATAACCAGAACGCCACAGGATTAAATGACATGAAATTCTTAGACACTTTATAGGATTTGGTGGTTCTGCGGATGGTGGTTTGCAGCTCTCCATCACAACTGTACTTGAGACCAAAAATGGTGATGTAGACCATGAAGCCATTATAGTCACCAATTGTGTCATCAAACTCCACTTCTTCACATACCACTCTCTCCAGAAGGCAAAACCTAGAGTTCCCCATGTATGTGAGGGTGGCACCTAGGCTCCCATAGTGCTTGAGGAAAAGCTTTTCCTTGACGATCTTCCAGTCTGGCTGCATGATAGCTGTTCTGTTGGGGGAAGCGACTTGGCAGGAACAAATGTAGCCATCCTCCTGAAGGCCGACCCATGCATCCAGCTCACTGTCAAAGTAACCTTGTTCTTGAAAAGGCAACGCCCATTCCCCATGAAACCTCCAATCATTGTTTCTGCTATCAAAGGAGTAGGTGCGAGATATATTGTGGCTGTTGGTAACAGACATGAAGATAGTGCTTCCATCCGGGTGTGTGGCATAGGAGGTGATTATGTCATCGTCAGTGAATGGCAGTGTGGAGGGCACACTTGTCCAGGACCAGTCCCTGCTTGGATTTGAAGAGTGGTGATCCTTGATGCCCACCGTGGACATCACCTCGAAACCTCGAAGGACTGTTGCCTATCCTTGATGCTATACTTCAACACATACAGCTGCTGCATGTCAGCAGTAGCCACAAAGATCTGAGTGCCGCCGAGCAGTGGATCCGGGAGAAGAGGGCCGATGGCCAGTCCAGCTGTCTCCGTGTCGTAGACCATGGAGCCAGGGTGTTTCTTGCTCGCCATGAAGATATTGCTGCCCAGAGCAGCGAAGTTCATGGCATAACTAGGTGCAGGTGACACTAACCGGACGACTGGGGGCTCCAGGTCCAGGTCGGAGCTGTTGTCCAAGGAGTCGATGTCAATCTTGCGGATGGTAAAGCCCTTGGCCCAGTCATCTAGCACCAGATAGAGGTGCTTCTGGACAAGCCGAGACCTTTTGTCGGAACGGTCCCAGTTGTTTGCCTGCGGCCCCTGCCGCCGCTTGGACATCCCTCCTTCGAAGATCTGCTCCTCCGAGTTGATTATCTGACCCATCACTGAGGTCTCGATAGTAGTTCGATTTTGGTCGCAATCGAGGTGTAAGGCAACACAGAAATCTGCAATCGCTCTGACGGGGGCCTATTGTGACCTAATCTGCAATTCATGATTTACTTAAAGAGCCTGTCTGCTTTGGATCTAACTAGTCCGAAGAGAAATCGAATTAAGAAACCGACTTTGATCGCAATCGAACACAAGAGGGGAACACATACCTCCGCAGAATCCGACCCGGGCGCGCGGTTGAATCAGAGAGAGATAGAGACGGGGACAAAAAAAAACACGGGATGCAAGACCCCAGAGCTCCGTCGCCGTCGGTTTGGGGATTGCGGCAAAGATGCCTCTCGGTGTCGCGCCGCCGCCGCTCCCACGCAGATTTTGGGCCTAGGACAGCCTGTGCACTGGATACGCACACGCATCGGACCATCGATAGGAAACCTGGCCAACGGGCCGGCCCGGCACGGCACGGGCCCGCCGCCAGCTAAACGGGCCTGGCACGGCCCGGCACATGGCGGCCCGTGTGTAAGGCGTGCCGTGCCGTGCCGGCACAGGCACGGCCCTTTTAGTATACGGGCCGGCCCGTTTAACTTTTCCCTGTTAAAAAAAACTGGACTGAATCTAGGCTGGTTTTGGGCTAAATCTGAGTCGATTTTGGGCTCTACCTGGGCTAATTTTGGTCTGCTGGGCCTAGTTTCCGGAGATGATATTTAAAAATAATTAAAAATAAAAATAAAACAGTTAAACGGGCCGTGCCGGGCCGGCACGCGTGCTCGGCCGAGAGGCACCAGCACGGCACCAGGCGGGCCACGTGCCGGGCTAGGCACGCGTGCTGGCGAGCCGGCCCGCCTGGCACGGCCAGGTGGCCAGGTATGGATAGGATGAATCAAAAATCATACACTCACTGCTAGTACGCCCTAGTTTAGCAACCCTCAAAAAAAAACATAACGGAGTTATTTGCACGATCGACTTTCAAAACTTTAAAACCTGGAGCAAGGCTAAGTAATTCCTTTCATCTCGCAGATCATGCTAGAGATAGCAGATCTATCTTGCTGCTAGGTATTCAGAGCACTAACCACTGCCATACTTTAATTTCAAGATGCACATGCATAACACAAATAGTGAGGATAGCTTTGACACTCGGAATACTAGCGAGAGCTTATGAACCCCGGGCCAGTTAGGAGAGTTTTGAACTTGTTTGAAACTAAACAAAATCATACATGTAAGGGTTAGTGTGATCAAAACAAATTTGGACCATTTTGTCCACATTCATAACAGTGCCACTCTTTATAAATCCCTTCCGGAAGCAGGCCGGCCCTGAGGGGGGCAGGGTGGGCGGCCTCCCTGGGCCCCCAAAATTCAGGGCCCCATCCCAGGTATGGTGTATCGTATATACATGGCCATTGGCTAAATATTTTTGCCATGCCAGAAAAAAAAGGCAATGGGCTGGCTATACAACAATGGCCCATGGAATAACGCATCGCTAGATGGCATCCCTAGGCCCCAGCGAATGCAAGCAGAGCTCGTGCACACGAGCCTGGGGATCGCGCTGTTCGTCGGCGAATCCTATTCACCGCTCGTTGCGGCACTTCAGGATGTGCCGCACGCACCTGTTCGCCTTTGCGACCCTCTGATTCGCTCAAATGGGCCTGGCCCATGTACGGTTTTTAAAGCAACTCAGCTTAATTCTGCTTTTTTTTGTGTTTTTCCATTTGATTTTCCTTTTTGACATTTTTTCTTGGGAAAATCTAATTGAAGGCGCCGCACGGGGGAGGCATCCCAGCGGCGGCAGTTTGCTAGGAATCTCCCCTATAGGGACGCGCATGCACTGGTTTGCCACATCACAGGTGACATCATCGCATTAATTACTAAATTCAAAAATTCAAAATGATTTATCTTCTAAACTGTTATTCCGATTGGAAATCCGTTTACATCGGTAAGTTCGTCTCGACGAGAGCTTCAAATCTAGATCTCATGTTGATATATTTTAACGAATTTTTTTGTCACACCAGTAGTTACTAGATTAGCAACGCATAGTTACCACGATAATTTTAGATGGTTACCAAATAAATTTTTCCATACTTTTAGACATTCAAACACAACTATATATCGGGAGTGAATTTTTCTTTCCGTCACACTAGTTACCGTATTTTGACACTATAGTTATCAGATTAATATCGAACAATTACCATGATAATTGTACATGGATATCAGATAAATTATGTATGTTTGTAGCTATTTTTTGAGTGATGTGCATAGCTAGAGAGCAAGAGTCCAGCCATATGGAAGTGTTAAAAGATGGTATAATTTCACACAAAACAGTTTCATGCACTATTATATTGTTGCAGAAGGGCGTTAGATAAGCTGATAACTAAGTTATTATAATCTGATAGGTTAGTGATAATAATCTGATAACTACTGATGGAAAAAAAAGTTGTTAGAACATGGCAGCATGGGATCTGGTTTCGTAGACCTTGTCGCGACTAACACAGCAGTGAAAACAGATTTTTAATCGGATTACCGGTTTGAGAGATAATTCATTTTTAATAAAATTGTTCGGAGGAATCTAGGCTGTCGTCATCGCTGATGTCACCTGCATGCATGCATGGGAGGAACCGCCGCTGGGGACGACTAATTAGCGGCGCCGCCGTGTAGTCCCGTCCTTTTTTCTTTTCTGTCACTTGTGTATGTTTTTTGAAAAAAAGTTTAGATTCAAAAAAAATCACATTCAAAAATGTTCAAATTCGAAAATTGTTCCATTTTGAAAATTGTTCACATTAAAAAATGTTCAAATTCGAAATTTGTTCACAGTTGTTCACATTTTAAAAACATTCAGATTTTTTCGAAAATTCCTTTATATTTGAATTTTGTTCAAGTTCAAAATTTGTTTAAATTTTTTGAAAAGGAGAAAAAGTTCTGCATGCCATACATGGGCCGAGCCCACCAAATCGAGCCCGCGGGCGGTGGCTCCTGATCTGCCGCTAAAGGCGGCGGAAAGGAGGTCCCATGTTCGTCTTCATCGCTAATGGCGCCTATCAAGCGGCGTCGAAGCAATCCCCAATTCGGGTCCCATCCAATCCTAGGCTGCCGCCGCCACGGTATCAGTCCGCCGTTCTCAAGTGAATCCGCCGCCACCACAGTAATCTCTTTTCATCAATAGTGCATGTTCTTTTTTTCTATTCATGAGGCTTGATTAGTCAATTTAAGTTTCTACTCCTTTCGTCTCAAATTAATTGTCTCAAAGTTTGCCAAAAATGGATGTATCTAATACTAAAATATGTCTAGATACATCCATTTTTGTCAAACTTTACTAATTTCAATTGTCATCGTCATCGTCATCGTCAATTACAATTCACGCCCCCAGTCATGAGAATACGCCGCACCATTTTAGCTCATTCCCTTTACTGTTTCTGGGAACAACAATGAGATACACGCACGTCGCACAACACTGATTCATGATGCATAGTCAGTATAATTCATTTTCAATTTTTGATGTAATTTTTTTCCAGCATTGTGTTATCATGTCATTTAGATTGTATCTAACCGCTAGGTTTAAAAGGAAAAGAGCAAACCATGGTGATGACTTGGTATAATAACAGATACTCACACTTCTTGAGGAGTACTACTTGTGTTTCGGTAAAACAAAATGATCAGTTAGCGATTATTGTCGTCGATAAATAGCAACCAACTAATGAGACTTTTGAATCTGACCAACAAGGAGGAAATGTCGACACCAACATCGGTGATAGAAATGTAAGTGGCTTTTAGAATGTAGCTAATTTATTGAATGCGTAAACTCATACTTATGATCCAAAAAACGAAGTAATCTTGATAGTAAAGTAAGAGACACTTATATTCACCATTTACCATTAGTGTTATGTTGTCTATATTAATGGCCCTAGCTTTTGGTTTCGTCCCGGGCACCCAAAATCTCAGGACCGGCCCTGTCCGAAAGGGATTTAAAGTTGATCACTTCTATTGATGTGCATAAAAGAGTCCAACTTTATTCCGATCTCACTAACCCTCACATATGTGAAGTTTTTTAGTTCCAAAGAAGTCCCGAAACCCTCGCCTTCGGCCTTCCCCGGATCGCCATTGCCTGTAGCACCTCTTAACAGGCACACGATGGTTTGGTCGGCATCCTGGCATCCTCCAAAAAAAAGACCAATGTAAACATAATCAAAAGTGGGATTTGTGCTTCATACTTAGGTTGGACACAACAACAACAACCCTGATGGTTCTAGCGAGCCAAGTAGGATGCACAAGACTTGTATTTGTGCATACGACAAGACTCACTAGACCATCAGCGTATCACACCGTGCCACAACATTTAATCATCGGCAAACTCGAGAAAATAACAAAGAGAACAAAAATGATCAACCTTATGCCTCATACTTAAGTTGGACACACACAAGAAGCCTTGATCACTACTAGAAAAATGGCTATAGGTAAAGCCATAACCGCGACACACCTTACTTTCCTGCGCCGGGCCTAAGCACTCGTGACGCACCACTGGTATGGCTATAGACGTGGCGCACGGCCAGCGATGCAGGCCATGCCTATCGGTGGGTTGGGGGACTAGGGGTGCCCAAGCATAGCGGTGGCACACGAAAAAATGATGCGCCGCGGCTACTGCCTAAACCCATGGCGCACCACAGTGTCGTGTGCCACGGCTATGCTTGAGCCTGGCTTATAGGTGGTGGTAGGAATAGCCGTGGTGCACCGTATTGTTGGTGCGCCACTGGTAAAGCCTGGACCAGTTTTTTCACTCAACACCCTCACGTGGACCGCCTTTTCAGTTTTGTAAAAAAAAATAGAAGAAAATGGTAAAAAGTTCAAAAAATAAATTCCGTTTAAATCTGGATAGGGTTTAAGGCCGAGTTGTTAGCCAAAATTAAAAACATGAGATTTGACTTTTTATGCAAACTTTTCTCAGATTCTCCAAATTAAAAAAGGATTTTTTTTTAATTTCAAACAGAAGATATTTTCCTACAAAATAAAAATTGGAAAAAGAATAGCCATGGCCCACCCCCTTCCTGGTGCGCCACGACTAAGGCTGGGCGGGAATTTCAAATGTCGAACCCGGCCACCCCCACCTACATATACTCTCCTTCCTTTCCCCTCTCACTTCTTCTTCTTCTTCCTTCCTCCCTCTAATTTCTATGTTCTACCTCCATCCTCCTTCCTTCCTCTCTTCTCACTCTCCCTCCCTTACTCTCCGACGACCTCCTCCCAAAGAGCTCCTTCACGACCACCTCCTTCCCGATAAATCGGACGAGGGCCACCTCCTCCCCGACAAATCCGATGACCGCCACCTCCATGGCAATATCCGGCCACCTCCCTCCTCTCCGACCACCTCCTCGCCGACAACATCCTCCACTGACACCTCCTCGCCGGCCACCTCCTCTCCAGCCACCTCCTCGCCGGCCAGATTCATCCACCTTTTTATTTTAAAACTTGAATTTTTTTAGGCGGCCAGATCCAGATCTGGATTTGTCCCGGTTTTTTTTAATTGGAAATTGTTAGGCATGGTGCACCTGAAGCAGTAGTTGTGGCGCACCCAGAGACACCAGTGGCGCACTGGGCATGTGTGCGCTGACTATCTCATACCCGTGGCGCACCGGGCATTTGTGCCACGGCTATTGAATAGGCGTGTGATACGTTACAAACGTATCTATAATTTTTGATGCTCCATGCTTGTTTTCTACCAATTTTCCTATGTTTTTACTATGGTTTTATATCATTTATTGGACTAACCTATTAACAAGATGCCCAGTGCCAGTTTTCTGTATGTTTTGTCTATGAATTGCAGAAAAGGCTAAAAAATGAAAGTGCTTGGAATGGGCTGAAAATTTACGACAATTTTTTAGCCACCAGAAGACTTCGAAGCCAGAAGGGGAGCCGGAGGGGAGCCAGGGGCCCCTAGAGGCCCACCAGGCGCAACCCCCCGCCGTCGCGCCTGGAGGTCATCTGGGTGCCCTAGCCACCGCCTCGCGTCGCCCCTTCGCTTATAAATTCACTCTTGACTTAAAACAGAAGACCCCTGGAGTATTTTCCAAAAACACATCTGAACTCCGCCAGCATCGAAAACGCTAATTCAGGGCACAAAAGTCTTTGTTCTGGCACTCTGCCGGGACGGGGAAGTGCCCCCGGAGCCATCTTCATCGACGTTGCCGCCTCCAAAGATGATGCGGGAGTAGTCCCTCTGCGTGGCTGAGGGCTCGTGCTAGTAGCTATGTGGTTATATCTCTTCCCCATGATGTGATCCTTGTTGTGAACGTGAGCTATGTTATTATGGTTGAATCTATGTTATTTCCCCATCATTATGTAATGGATACGATGTTGCCCAATTGATTTTATCTAGTACAATTCTCCGGAGTATCCTTTGTCCCACGGTGCCACGATGACAGTGTGGGTGCCGTGTGTGATTCTATGGATCTTGGATTAGAGGGATACTCATCATGATCTTGTTCTTACTTTGTTGGATTGATTATGGAATTATGAGGTTTCTGTGGGGACCCCAGACTAGCAGTCCGAGACCTCCAGTATGCATACATTCACGATCCCATGATCAGTCAGTCGTGAACAACATACTCGAGTTGGCATTACAGATACATCATCCATTATATAACGAATACAAAACATACATAACTGGTCACAAGACTCAGTTAAAAACAACTGCCACGCAGGGAAGGAAAACACAATAAACATCGGAAGTCTTCAACACAATCGTGGTAAGCCCAAGTCGCGCCTTGACTACCTACAGGCTACTGACTAGGAGACGTTCCTAGCTCGCATAGCCGTCATCGCTCTCCTCCTCGTTAGCTCCTCCTAGGTTGCTCCTCCTCGAAGTCTGGCAAGTAAATACCAGGGGCGAAACCAATTTGAGTACATTTGAATGTACTCTGCAAGACACCCTAACAGAAAGCTTAATAATGCAAGTATGCTTATTTGGTGGAGATGGGTAGGCTGTACTTAGGGTTTATCTACCCATGAAGGATGAAAGATTCACCATGGTTGATTTCAAAACCTAAATCTCTGTTGAAAAACATGTTTCCAAAAAATATCATATAGTTTCTCTCGTGGATATCGCAGTATCACGAGGTTTGTTAAACGAAGGATAAGGAAGATATTTTTAAAGAGGTTTTTCTTTGTAAAACTCCTTGTAATAATCTTTTCCGGCTTTTCATCAAACAATACCTCTGCGGTACAGTATTACACATCTCAGTATCTCCCAGGTACAAAACACTTTCCTTATGTATCTCCTTTTTTAAAACACTAACACCATTCCAAAGCTGCATGGCCATTCAACTGTCGACGCGGCTATTCGAATAGTTTTATCTCTGTAGAGGGGTGCACTTTACCCACAACAAACATCGTTACCGCCAAAAATCACTCCCCGATTGTCAGATGACAATACATGAATGTCAGTAGACTTATCAAGATCTTTCACTATGTCAATGCTAGTACAAAATCTGCCCCTTCAACTAGGTTGGTTCTCCCCGGCATCGTATAACCCAGCCGTATCGATCCGGTTTCCCCTGGCCTCATACCGCCATGACATGAGACCTAGCCGTCGCAATCGGTGGGTCTTATCCCACACTTTGAATGCATCTTTCCATAGACGACAATCGGCTCAGGGGCCACATCCACCCATATAGCAAATTAGGGGATCTTCATACTAATACAAACAAGCTTCCGACCAAGCCCCGTCCCATGTGGGGATATCATGGTTGCACTGTAAGGTTGTCCGACGAAGTCGATGGCTATGTGTCATTTATAGAAAACATTTCTGAAATCACTTCTCTTTAAGCCTCCCGCGGACAAGGTCCCACCTTTCCACGGGTTTTTCATCAAAGCCTTGTTTTCCAAAACAACAATTTTTGGTGTGTCCATATAAGGACTAGTATAAGGTGGTGTGATTAGGTAGTGGTGTTAATGGGCTTGGTACATTACCAAGTAATTTTGGCTATAGGCCATATTTGGTGGTAGTGAGATTAATATTACTAGTAGTAATAATAATAACACACAGAAATATATTTTGTTTTGAAAACTTCAAAAGGTAAAACATGCAGATTGAAAATAGTTGCAAGCTTTTAGAATGGCTTGCATGTGTCCTGGTTTGTCCCTGGTCTTGAGAAATATAAGATAATCCAGTCCTTCTCCAATAATTCCCGTAACTGCTATCTCTTCCACGTCGGTACACTAGTAGAAAAAGGGTCAAACGTGAAGCACATTAGTGCCGGTTTGTATTTGAGCCGGCACTAATGTGCACATTAGTGCCGGTTCGTGGCGGCGATCAATAGTACCGGTTCGTGGCGAACCTTTAGTACCGGTTCGTGGCATGAACCGGTACTAAAGAGGCCGTGTCATCCTGCGGTCAGGCTATGGCCCCACCATCACCATTTAGTGCCGGTTCGTACCACGAACCGGTACTAATGAGCGGTGCCGGTTACGGCAAGCTGTTTTTAGTCCCACCCCGCCAAGAGAGAGGCAGTATGAGCGGTTTATAAGCCGTGAGTGCACAGACAATGACGAAGAGTTGTATTGCTCACCTACATGTTGATTTGCTTCAAGCCTTGCGGAATAGCATAGATTGCACTGAGCTATGTGCAGTGGCTTAGTGCAGTCTACACTATTCCGAATGGCTTGAAGCAAATTAACCAGCATTGCACCTCTTTTTTATTTTTAATAACTTATTTAAACTCCGGACTTCTTTTGTGTTCAGTATGCAGCATTTAAAGCTTGTTATGCCTCAAGGTTGTTGTGGTTTGGAAATTATGGATTTGACAACCATGAATCATAGCTTTTTGTGTAAGTGACTTGGGAAACTCAAGTTTGGCAAACTCTATTGACTAGTAGAAAAACGGTCAAATGTGAAGCACATTATAGTGCCGGTTTGAATTTGAGCCGGCACAAATGTGACCATTAGTGCCGATTCCAACGGCTAGGCGGGCTGCTATCATTAGTACCGGTTCGTTGCCAATCTTTAGCACCGGTTCGTGGCACGAACCGATACTAATGTGCATCCCACCAATCAGGAAGAATCACACGGATCGTGTGTTTCTTTCTAGCTCTTGCGAGTCGTTGGATCAAGGGTGTGTTTCTTACTAGCTCATGTGAGTCGTTGGATCGAAACTACCACAATCACTTTGTGAGCCAGACGACCCTATATATAGCCCATCTCTCGCCATCCCTGCATAAGTCTTTCAGTTCATCGACTGCATATACATCTACCAGTTCATCGACTGCATATACATCTACCAGTTCATCGACTGAATACAAATCATTCGGATTCGCTATCATACGCCCAACCGTACATTTGATATGCATATATATGCATCACGAGCCACGGTAGGGCTGTATGATGGCGATACCGATTGGTTTGTTCTAGATCCGACATAAAAGGTTTGATACAACTTCTTTTTTGTGACATAAGATCTAACATTGTTGCTTCTAGTAGTTCTCTTGATTCCACTAACGATTCTCTTAGCCAAGTTACACTTGAGCAAGAAAATAGCTTATTGAAGGGAAGAATCAAGGTGTTGGTTTTGAACGAAAGTTCAATGCCAATGGAGTTGAGTGGGAAGAAGATCAATACCCCAAGACAAAGTTTGTTCCTCAACAAGAGAAGTATCCTACTTCCTTCAAGGGGACACAAGCTCAAGATGATCTTCTACATGTTGATTAGCTTCAAGCCTTGCGGAATAGCATAGATTGCACTGAGCTATATATGTGCAGTGCAGTCTACACTATTCCGAATGGCTTGAAGCAAATTAACCAGCATTGCACCTCTGTTACATGGCCACTTCAATGTTTTTTAAACTTATTTGAACTCCGGACTTCTTTTGTGTTCAGTATGCAGCATTTAAAGCGACGTCATCAATATCCAACATGTTCTGACATCATTTGTTGTTTTTCGGTCATTTACCTAATTGTTTAGAGAGCTAAATGACCGTGAAATTGAAAATCACTACAAAATTAATCCTGAAAATGTTGAAACTTGGCATGGTATCATCATATCACCCGCATGGCATGCGCGAAAGAGTAGAGAGGGTCACGGCAAAAACTGGACGCACTTCGTGTACAAACTGGACCTACTCTTTCCGAGTATCAGGGTTTCGGACGAGAACTCATCTGTTACATGGCCACTTCAATGTTTTTTAAACTTATTTGAACTCCGGACTTCTTTTGTGTTCAGTATGCAGCATTTAAAGCGACGTCATCAATTTTCAACATGTTCTGACATCATTTGTTGTTTTTCGGTCATTTACCTAATTGTTTAGAGAGCTAAATGACCGTGAAATTGAAAATCACTACAAAATGAATCCTGAAAATGTTGAAACTTGGCATGGTATCATCATATCACCCGCATAGCATGCGTGAAAGAGTAGAGAGGGTCACGGCAAAAACTGGACACACTTCGTGTACAAACTGGACCTACTCTTTCCGAGTATCAGGGTTTCGAACAAGAACTCATCTGTTACATGGCCACTTCAATGTTTTTTAAACTTATTTAAACTCCGGACTTCTTTTGTGTTCAGTATGCAGCATTTAAAGCGATGTCATCAATTTTTAACATGTTCTGACATCATTTGTTGTTTTTCGGTCATTTACCTAATTGTTTAGAGAGCTAAATGACCATGAAATTGAAAATCACTACAAAATGAATCCTGAAAATGTTGAAACTTGGCATGGTATCATCATATCACCCGCATAGCATGCGCGGAAGAGTAGAGAGGGTCACAAAAACTGGACGCACTTCGTGTACAAACTGGACCTACTCTTTCCGAGTATCAGGGTTTCGGACCAGAACTCATCTGTTACATGGCCATTTCAATGTTTTTTAAACTTATTTGAACTCCGGACTTCTTTTGTGTTCAGTATGCAGCATTTAAAGCGACGTCATCAATTTTCAACATGTTCTGACATCATTTGTTGTTTTTCGGTCATTTACCTAATTGTTTAGAGAGCTAAATGACCGTGAAATTGAAAATCACTACAAAATGAATCCTGAAAATGTTGAAACTTGGCATGGTATCATCGTATCACCCGCATAGCATGCGCGAAAGAGTAGAGAGGGTCACGGCAAAAACTGGACGCACTTCGTGTACAAACTGAACAAACTCTTTCCGAGTATCAGGGTTTCGGACTATGCAAAAATAAGTAATGCAGAAAATAAAAGAACTATACAAAAAAATTACTCAAAAATAAATAGAAGAAAATAAATAATGCAGAAAAAACTATATAAAAAACTACTCAAAAATAAATAAATAAAAATAAGTAATGCAGAAAAGAAAAACTATATAAAAAATTTGTTGGCGCACTGCCCTGTGGGTCTACCAGACCTAGGGTGTGCAAATGCAGGCCCAGAAGGGCCAGGAGACTCACAGGGCAGCGCACCCTAATTAATTAGGCCTAGAAGCCTGCTATATAGAGGAGTTCGAAGAGGTAGCCGCGGCTGGGTTTATAAACCAGTGCGGCTGCCCTTCGCCGGGCAATGTGGGACTAAATTTTGGGGTGGCAGCGCAAACTCTAAATACAGCAAAAAACAACTAAAAATAAATAAAGCAGAAAAGAAAAAACTAAATGAAAAAAGCCCACCTACTGGGCCACAGCGGCCTGCATACGACTAGAAACCCAACCTGTTGTTGGGCCAGGATGCAGGCCCGCAAGCCCAATAGGCCCCACAGGGCAGAGTAGCAGAGGTAGGCCCAGAAGGCCTGCTTTAGAGAGGAGCTCGAGACAGCAGCGGCGGCGGGGCTTATAAGCAGGTGTGTGCGCCCTTCGGCTAGCGAGGTGGGACTAAACTTCTGCGCCCCTCGCCTGGTAGCGCACCCCCCTTTAGTACCGGTTCGTGGCTCCAACCGGTACTAAAGGGGGGGGGGTATTTAGTACCGGTTCGTGGCACGAACCGGTACTAAAGGGGTCGTTTCCCGCCGCTTGGCCTGGGGAAAATAGGCCTTTAGTACCTGTTGGAGCCACGAACCGGTACTAAAGGCCAATCCTATATATACAGCACTTACGAAAATTTCAGTTTTAACTCGCCACTTCGTCTCCAACCTCCGCCGCGCGCGCCGCTCGATCCCGTCGTCGCCGTCCGTCGTCATCGTCGCTGTCCCCGCCGCCGCCCATCGTCGTCGTCGTCTCGCGCTGCCGCCCCGAACGCCGCCGCTGTCCGTCGTCATCGCCGCGGCCGTACGTCTCTCTCTCGCTCCCGCACACACATACACACACACACCGGCGCCCCCGCCCCGTACGCCGACGCCCCCGTCCCGTACGCCGGCGCCCCCGCTCGTACGTACGGGGCGGCGGCATATGGGGCCGCACACACACACACACATATACCACACATGCACACACACGCATACACACACACATACACACATACGTACACACATATACGTATATATACACACACATGCATACACACACACAATTTTTTTTACTTATTTTTTGTTTTTTAGAAAAGTTAATTAGATGATCGAATGTTAGATTAATGTCGAATGTTAGATGAATTAGCTAGCTAGATAGAAAAATTGTCGAACTAGAGATTAGAACTAGTTGAATAATTAATATAACTAGTTTATTTTTAATAAGAAAATTTAGGTATATGAGATTAGAACTAGTTGAATAATTAATATAACTAGTTTATTTTTAATAAGGAAATTTAGGTATATGAGATTAGAACTAGTTGAATAATTAATATAACTAGTTTATTCTTAGTAAGAAAATTTGGTATATGAGATTAGAACTAGTTGAATAATTAATATAACTAGTTTATTTTTAGTAAGAAAATTTAGGTATATGAGATTAGAACTAGTTGAATAATTAATATAACTAGTTTATTCTTAGTAAGAAAATTTAGGTATATGAGATTAGAACTAGTTGAATAATTAATATAACTAGTTTATTTTTAGTAAGAAAATTTAGGTATATGAGATTAGAACTAGTTGAATAATTAATATAACTAGTTTATTTTTAGTAAGAAAATTTAGGTATATGAGATTAGAACTAGTTGAATAATTAATATAACTAGTTTATTTTTAGTAAGAAAATTTAGGTATATGAGATTTGATGATCTAATTAAAATATTATTTGTTAATGAATTAGATAGAAAAGTTAAATATATAGTAATGTCAATTGAATATATAGTTAGATATATTAATGTCAAATGTTAGATGAATATATATTTGGCTAGATATAGGTGTTTAATGTTTCACCTATATGAACATAGGAAATGTCATCTGACGACGAATTTTTTATTATTATGTGCGAACACTGTGAAGACCAGCGCGGCCTGTGCGACCAAAATTTCCTTGTTGATGGTAGGCGCTTCAGCATCAAGCTGGATGAGACATTCGAAGTTGATACAGTAAGTCACTTTGTCAATTATTATTTGAATGGAAAACTTATGCTTCATTTGCTTCAACTTATAATTTTAAATTTTCACTATTCTACTAGCGCATCCCCTACCATGCAAAATTTTTTGTCTTGAATAAGATAGGTTTCAGTGCTATAAATGATATGGAGGTAAAGAGAGTTTACTTGAAGACGCAGCATGGGTATACTTTCAACGTCAAATTATATAATGGAGACACATACACCCATTTTGAATGCAAAACTTGGCAAGCACTATGCAAGGCTTATGCATTTGAGCCTGATATGGTTATCACCTTTGATATTCGTCCGGAAGATGATATTGAAGGTAATATAGACATCTGGGTCGATGTGCAAACGCCTCCAGTTCTACCATTTGGTGAGTTTTTCTCAACCATGGATGCATATGTTTATGTCTTTCGTACAGTTTATTCAAAAATAGTTGACAACTATTTTGTATTGTCAGCTTATTTCGGTTCAAGCAAACATGTCCGGCGCTTGGTAGACAGGACCTACTACTGCCCCGGGGCTCAACTAAACTGCGAGGAGATAAGTCATTATGTTTCATGGCTTGAGGATCTTAATACTGTCAAGACAAATTTTTTCCCTACACTTAGAAATGTTAGTACTCAAAACGTGCGACCAATGGTGATCATATTGAACTACGGTCACATCTATAATCAAAAGATGGTAAGATTTTAAATATTTGTCCTTAATTAGTGCATCTTTTGCATACATTATTTTTGAAGCTAAACTTTCATTGCTTAGTATATTAATTACTATACGATGTTGTTCAACAGGGACTTCCAATGACAGTTGTGCCTCAGTGGATCGAGACAAAAGGTCGCATGTCAATGGTTAGCTTACGACCAAGATTTCCTACATTGCACATGAGTGCATTCAGGATTTCTAAAAGCGAAGAATGCTTAATAGTGAAAGATTGGAGCAAAATTGTTAACGATCGCAGAGAAGTACTAGGGGGCAGTAAGGAGAAGCGCAACCCAAGATTAGGAGACGGATTCATCTGCATGCTCCAGTATGATGAATCAGGAGAGCTATACATGTTCTATGCTATTCTACCTGAGAGGGAGCAGCAGGATCAGTAGCTACTCTTCATGCTCTTAATTAGTACTTGTCTCATGGATCCGTGCCCTGAACTTCGATGTTGGTGATGATTATGTTGAACTTGATGATATCTCTTTGCTTCTGTTACAAAGTGAATGTTTCCTCTTTAAGCTAGCCAACGTTGATGATGAATTACATAGCTAGCGGTAATGACTATGATGATTAAATAGTGGTAATTAGACGACCACGATGATTTTTAGCTAGCTAGAGTTTATTTATTTATTAATATGCGATGATGATGATGATGACGATGTCTACAACTCATTATAATGTAAAATAATCCTAAATTAAATTGATAACACAAATTTAATTGAAAAATACAAAATAAAACAAAAACCCACAACCATTTAGTACCACGTGGTACCCCTTTAGTACCGGTTGGTGCTGAACCGGTACTAAAGGGGGGGGGGGCTTTAGTGCCGAAATAATAGTGCCAGTTCCTAAACCGGCACTAAAGGGCCTTACGAACCGGTGCTATTGCCCGGTTTTCTACTAGTGGTATCTAGCATGCAAAAAGAAAAGGAAACGCATTCCAAACACTCGCAAACTACAAAGGTGTACAAATACAAGTAATCACATAACAACACATAAGAATTGAGGAAAACGGAGCAAACACACTCATAGAACAAATAGTTGTAATTTATGCTTAAGCAACACACAACAAAACTCCATCATGCTAGTATTGAGATAACAAACCCTAGAATACTATTATAAGCAATGATATAAGGCTAATTTAAGTACTTATAAGCACATAGCTTATCAAGATAAAACCAAATCTATTTGGACATTCTAGTTCAAGAAAAAATAACCACTTGCTAGGATAACACCCACTAAAACTAATAACAAGTAGGGACAAGAATAACGATAAGGATGAGGCTAGTGATAGACAATCCTTGCTAGGCAATTAACTCAAGCTACTAAAATGCTAGTCATGCACCATCCTAATAACTTAAGTATGCAACAGAGTATAACCTAACCTAACAACAAACATTAAGAAAGATAAGGGGTACAAAAACAACATACTCAAACTAGTGATCACAAGCAAACAACACACATCACAAAAGAAGGATAACAAGTATAAATTTGGCATGGTGGAAAACAACTTCCTTAACCATGTTGTCATGGGTGTAGTGGGTGTACCACTCACATAAGCATGACACAATGAAATCATTATACCTATGGTCTCTTAATGAGAACAAAAGAAATCACACATAGATGCATTCAATCACATCCTACACATGCTAGTGACAAGCATCAAAATTCACACAAGATAGATATGATGCTCAAGCTACAAAGTGGCCAAAGCAACATTCTTCCTTATGTGATCAAAACATCAGTACCATAATTGAAAAGAATCATACTATAATAATCACTTCAAGCCAATTGTAGCACCCAGGGATCGGCACTATGCAGATTTCAGCCTTTCCGCCGAAATTCGCATAATAACCGATTCCAGGTTGCCATTTGTGATAATCATTACAATGGTTCACGAATATTCCACAACAACAACAGCAAAGATATATACAAGAGGACTCAAACGAGTCAAGAATACAACTGATACAATACAAAGATCCAAATAACAGCGGAAGAAACAAATAGCGTCCGGCTATGGACAAGATCCAAATTGGACTAAGAGTCCTAAAGATAACCGATGGTGTCCAATCCCTGCCCAGGCCAAGCCAGAGGGATTCCCAAGCTAACATCGTCTGACTTCAAACCTATCGACTCCAATGTGGAATATGCAGCCACGAATTTGGTTCGTGGGTCAATACTAATAAAGTACTGGCAAGCAACAAAATACTAACAAGATATGAATGATTTGAATTCCGGGAGAAAGGGATTAGTGGTTGAAGCGGCAGCAAGCAGCACTAACAAACTACAGAGACACACTACAACTTCCGGCTAATAGAGAGGGATAAGAAGCGTATCGAACCAACCTATAACTACTCACCAAGCAAACCCATCCAGGATTCACCCCTTAGCCAAGAGGCAATCCGAGGATAACTCACACAGTTGATTAGTGATGGTAACCATGTCAAGATGAAGTAATTCCAAGTTACTAGTCAAGTTATTATTAACAGGTGTAGGTTGTCTAATTCTTGTTAGCCAGTATCAGTCCAAGCTATCACATAACCGTGGATAAAATGGCTCCTCGAGAAGATTTAACCCTGCAGGGGTGCATTAGTCCACACACATCGTTTGCGAGCTCAGCGGTCGACACGACCCTTCACCGCACCACATCCAAGCCCCAGAGCCACGTGCATTGGGCGTAGGGTTAATCAAGCCCCTAGAAGAAAATGGGGACCCTCATAACACTCTAAGAACCTATCCCCCTATATGCCGACTACAAAAGATCCACCTTGGCTCCAGGGGAACGCACCTGCATATGGATGCAGCAAATGGAAAACCCGAACTATGTGGCTTCGGAACAAGTCTGCGATTTGGTTCACAGGACGCAGGGGGCCCATACCCCCCACAATGTGGGTAGTACCCTCGTCATGGAACTAATAGACAAGAACTTCCCTTTTTGGACGCTAGCAGGCCTCAAAACCATACCCAGGCTCCTGCCGGCGCCTTATCATCATATTAAAATTATTACCCGAAACATTAACACGTTTAAAGTTGATTAAAGTGAACCAAGTGACCAATTGTAACCAAGGTAAGCCCAAAGTATCCAGAATCGGGAACAAACAAACCTAAGCATGCAACTACGACTCGCGAGGCCAACAAGCAAAGGTTATTAGGTGTGGAGGTGGGGATAATATCATGGCTGCAAGGTAACAGGTGGATGGGATCGCAAATAAGAATCGTAACAGAAGGGTAGCAGAAGAGAGAAATGCAAGCGGGGATAGCAAAAGAGGAATCATCAAACATCCATAGCAAGTGAGTATCACTTGCCTGCATATCCAGCTGTAGAGGAAGAATAACTTGTCGTTGCTCACGTCATCTCAACGTCTTATCCGCAAGAAGCAAAGCACTAAAAGAAACAACAGATGCAACAATTACAACTACGACAAAGATCCAGCATGATCCTATTTTATATGCATGACATGCGAGAATGCAAAGAACGATGCAACTTAAGCAATTTAATCGGAACCGAAGTCCGAAAGATTTAATTAAAAGGTTCACGTTATTTGTCTACCCATCAATATTAAATGTTGAATTAACATGGCGAAACAAGGTAAAGATGAGCTACATAAGATTAAATGGAATAGGGCAATATTATTTGAATACCCCGACACATTCCATATTTAATTATTAGGTGATCCCTAATCAACCCGAACCCACAAGATGCAAACATGATGATATGACATTTTATAAGATAGGTGATATGTTATAGAAAATAGGGCATATATATAGGGATTTGGGTTTGGGTGCACATGTGTGGAGAGGAGACCTTCGGGTTCAACGCCAGTGTCTTCGGGACGTGGAGGAAGTAGACGAAGTAGAGGAAGTAGTCGAAGTAGTCGTGCTCATTGTTCTCATGCGTAGAGGAAGTAGACGTTATCGAACCACGCGGTCATCGTCGTCGAAGTAGGCATTCTCGTTTCAGAGTCGAAGTAGTCGAAGTCGGGGTCTTCGAACCGTAGAGGTAGTAGCCGTTCGGGCACCGTTGGCCATTGTCAATCATGTCGTAGAGGAACTAGATGTGGTCGAGGTACTCGTTTCATCCGTGGAGTGATCTTGCCGCATTCGGGTCTTCGGGTCGATGGTGATCTTGGAGTATCCAGTCTTCGAGGTTGAGGGTGTTCTTGGCGGTTCACGGACGGGAAGCCCGGGGAACGAAGGCCCCGGTCACAACAAATGAAACACAGACTGGATGGGTGCCCGCGAGGCGACGCGCCCCTTGGAGGAAATACAACGAACATGTGATGGCGGCGTGGATGGTGGAGGGTCGAGGTCGAGCAGACGGCGAGGAAGGATGGTAGGACCGTCGGGTGGAACTCGTGCACACCATGGCCAAGGGAGGACGGTCTGGAGGCGACGGTCCCTGGCGTGGCGCCCTCTCGGCCGAGGCGGCGCAAAGAGCTCGGGGGCGGGGCGCCCTCGGGAGGTGTGGAGCGACGGGCTCGAGAGGAGGGCAGCGCCTCGAGTGCGTCTTGAGCAGGGACGGCGGCGCGGACATGGAGAAACGGCGGCGAGCTCAGGGCGAGGCGCAGGGACGCGCTGCCATTGCATAGGAGGTCGTCGCCGGGGACAGGAGGCGACCGTGGGTGGCGCCGTCGGAGGCGCGGCGGAGGTGCGGAAGCCGGGGCGGCGCCGGAGCAAGGAGAGGCGCAGGGGAGGGGCGAAGCTCGGCCGGCGGCAGCCGGAGCTGCGGGGGGGGGGGGGGGGGGGGGGGGGGGCGGCCCCTGGCGACGCAGAGGAGAGGAGGCAGGGGTTCCGAGCGGCGGCACTCGTCGTGAGGACGAAGGAGGCGAAGGGGAGGCATGCTGGATGTGGCGCGCTCGGCGGCGGGGCCGGTGGACGGAGAGAGGGGCGGGGCGGCCGCTCTCGGGTGCGAAGGCGGCGGCGGCGCGATGCGGTGTGCAGCGTGCTGGTCGAGCGAGGATCACTCGATCCCCTCGTCCGGCGGCGCGCTGTGGGGCTGGGGTGCGTTGAGTGTGTGCGTGCGTGGGCTAGGGTTGGGTAGGTGGGGCTGGTTTGGGTTGGGCCTTTGGCCTGGCCTCCAAAAGTTTTTTTGTTTTGTTTTTTATTATTATTATTACAGCTGGGTTTTTGGGCAATATAAAATAGTTTTAGGCATGAATTGATTCCAGAATAATTTAGAAAATAGTAGTTGATGGAAACAAGACATTTTTACAAGTTTTAATATGGATGAAGATGCACGAAAACATGCGATGCAAAAGAAAAGGCACAAACAACAGGCAAAACTATTAGGGGCAAGCCCCTGGGGCGTTACACCAATACTAGTTACTCAAAAACAATCACACAATAATTACTCAAGAATTGGAAAACCACTACAAAGATAACTATAGGCAAAAAAGGTAAATTTCACTTCCAACTCCTAATATGCTAGTGTCACTAACAACTCAATAACAACACAAACCAAGTCTAAACATGCTAGGAAACACATGGTTTAACAAGGAAAACATCACACATAATTATTTAATACTAATGCCAAAAACAACAGAAAACACCTAAATCTTGACATGCACACCAAAATTCACCTAGGGATCCAAAATTAAGCCAAACTAGGATTAGGTACTCCTAATCATATACAAGGTAATGCAATTGGATTCACCTCAAAAATCATCACAGAATAAATTAAACAATTCACCAAAGTGCTCACAGATGGTTTACAAGAATGCATGCCATTTCTGTTTAAAGATACTTTTGCAAGTGAGGTTGATTTTTACAGAAAGAGGATGACAAGAGTTACCCAAAACAATGGGATTCATAAAATGTGAAGGTGTAAAACTCAAGTTATGGACATAATGATGTTTCAGACCTGTTTTGCCAAACATGCTCTCAAAGTCAAATCACACATTATTTTTGAACTCTACCAAGTGCATATGGTTCAAAATTTATGAGGCTACCATTGTAAATTTTGGTTCGGTAAAAATCATAGTTTAACATTTTTATTTTGCATTAAAGCAAAACACCAGAAAAGGTCCTGCAGAAAAAGAATATTAGCCTGTAGAAAAAACAAATTAACATGCCAGATCCAGAGTGGATCTGGGCCGAGAGAGCAGATTTGGCCCGGAGCTGCGCAGCACAGCGCTGGGCTGGACGGGGCAAGCCGGTCCAAGAGCTTCTCCCGCGCAGGAGGGAAGTAAATCTCCAACAACGGTCCCCGCCCGTCAGTGGCATGGGTTGCTTGACTGATTGGCAGCAGTTGGATGAGGATCCAATGGCCCCGAGTTGGTCGCGCCGGAGCAGGTCGACGGGGACCAAAGGACGCAGCGGTGACCGCCTCCCGACGCCATGCGACGCCGGCAAGCTCGCCGTCGGGCGCTAGGAGGCGCTCTAAGCAGCGCTGAAAGGTCCAGGGGCCTCGTCGTGAGCCGTCCTCTACGTGCCATCGGAGGGAGCATGGAAGGTCCGGGAGCACCGCTCCCTCGGAGCCGAGCGGCGGCGGGAAATTTCTTGGATGGCGGCGCAGAAGCGAGGGACGGGGAGCGACTAAAAGATGTGTCCCAGCCTATAGGGAGCATGAGGAGTCCTTCTCCAAAGACGGAAGGAGCAGAAGCATCCCGAATTGGTGGTTTGACGAGGAGGACGCCAGCAGAAGAGACGTGCCCGATTTGATCAATTCAAGGAGGTAGGGAGGGGGTTTTGCTGCAAACGCCAGATTCAGTGGGAGAGGAGTCTATTAGACAAGATGGCAAGCAAGGGGGTGGCCTCAGGATGGACATGCATCACCAGCTTGGCATGCAGCGGCAATGGAAGACACGGCTGGAAGGTTCCTGGCCATGCATGCAAGGGAGATCATGTCCAAGAGGTTTTCGGAGGAGCTTAGGTTCTCCACGATCGAGGGGAGGCTAGGAGGAGGAAGGAAACTACGGCAGTCGCTGAAGGAAATATGCCCTAGAGGCAATAATAAAGTTATTATTTATTTCCTTATATCATGATAAATGTTTATTATTCATGCTAGAATTGTATTAACCGGAAACATAATACATGTGTGAATACATAGACAAACAGAGTGTCACTAGTATGGCTCTACTTGACTAGCTCGTTAATCAAAAATGGTTATGTTTCCTAAACCATGAACAAAGAGTTGTTATTTGATTAACGAGGTCACATCATTAGTTGAATGATCTGATTGACATGACCCATTCCATTAGCTTAGCACCCGATCGTTTAGTATGTTGCTATTGCTTTCTTCATGACTTATACATGTTCCTATGACTATGAGATTATGCAACTCCCGTTTGCCGGAGGAACACTTTGGGTTTTACCAAATGTCACAACGTAACTGGGTGATTATAAAGGAGTACTACAGGTGTTTCCAATGGTAGATGTTGGGTGGCGTATTTCGAGAATAGGATTTGTCACTCCGATTGTCGGAGAGGTATCTCTGGGCCCTCTCGGTAATACACATCACATAAGCCTTGCAAGCATTATAACTAAGATGTTAGTTGTGAGATGATGTATTACGGAACGAGTAAAGAGACTTGCCAGTAACGAGATTGAACTAGGTATTGGATACCGACGATCGAATCTCGGGCAAGTAACATACCGATGACAAAGGGAACAACGTATGTTGTTATGCGGTCTGACCGATAAAGATCTTCGTAGAATATGTAGGAGCCAATATGGGCATACAGGTCCCGCTATTGGTTATTGACCGGAGACGTGTCTCGGTCATGTCTACATTGTTCTCGAACCGTAGGGTCCGCACGCTTAACGTTACGATGACAGTTATTATGAGTTTATGCATTTTGATGTACCGAAGGTAGTTCGGAGTCCCGTATGTGATCACGGACATGACGAGGGGTCTCGAAATGGTCGAGACATAAAGATTGATATATTGGAAGCCTATATTTGGATATCGGAAGTGTTCCGGGTGAAATCGGGATTTTACCGGAGTACAGGGAGGTTACCGGAACCCCCCGGGAGCCATATGGGCCTTATTGGGCCTTGGTGGAAAGGTGAAAGGGGCAGCCCAAGGTGGGCTGCGCGCCTCCCCCCTCCCCTAGTCCTATTAGGACTAGGAGAGGTGGCCGGCCCCCTTCTCTCTCTCTCTCTCTCTCTCTCTCTCGGAATCCTATTAGGAATAGGATTGAGGGGGGAGTCCTACTCCCGGTAGGAGTAGGACTCCTCCTGCGCCCTCCTCCTTGGCCGGCCAGCCCTCCCCCTTGGATCCTTTATATACGGGGGCAGGGGGCACCTCTAGACACACAAGTTGATCCTTGGTGATCGTTCCTTAGCCGTGTGCGGTGCCCCCTGCCACCAAATTCCACCTCGATCATATTGTTGCAGTGCTTAGGCGAAGCCCTGCATCGGTAGTACATCAAGATCATCACCATGCCGTCGTGTTGACGGAACTCTTCCTTGACGCTTTGCTGGATCGGAGCCCGAGGATCGTCATCGAGCTGAACGTGTGCTAAGAACTCGGAGGTGCCGGAGTGACGGTGCTTGGATCGGTCGGATCGGGAAGACGTACGACTACTTCCTCTACGTTGTGTGATCGCTTCCGCAGTCGGTCTGCGTTGGTACGTAGACAACACTCTCCCCTCTCATTGCTATGCATCACCATGATCTTGCGTGTGCGTAGGAAAATTTTGAAATTACTACGTTCCCCAACAGTGGCATCCGAGCCTAGGTTTTATGGTTTGATGTTATTTGCACGAGTAGAACACAAGTGAGTTGTGGGCGATACAAGTCATACTGCCTACCAGCATGTCATACTTTGGTTCAGCGGTATTGTTGGACGAGACGACCCGGACCAACATTACGCGTACGCTTACGCGAGACCGGTTCCCTCGACGTGCTTTGCACATAGATGGCTTGCGGGCGACTGTCTCTCCAACTTTAGTTGAACCGAGTGTGGCTACGCCCGGTCCTTGAGAAGGTTAAAACGGAGTCTATTTGACAAACTATCGTTGTGGTTTTGATGCGTAGGTGAGATGAGTTCTTGCTTAAGCCCGTAGCAGCCATGTAAAACATGCAACAACAAAGTAGAGGACGTCTAACTTGTTTTTGCAGGGCATGTTGTGATGTGATATGGTCAAGGCATGATACTAAATTTTATTGTATGGGATGATCATGTTTTGTAACCAAGTTATCGGCAACTGGCAGGAGCCATATGGTTGTCGCTTTATTGTATGCAATGCAATCACGATGTAATGCTTTACTTTATCACTAAGCGGTAGTGATAGTCGTGGAATCATAAGATTGGCGAGACGACAACGATGCTACGATGGAGATCAAGGTGTCGTGCCGGTGACGATAGTGATCATGACGGTGCTTCGGAGATGGAGATCACAAGCACAAGATGATGATGGCCATATCATATCACTTATATTGATTGCATGTGATGTTTATCCTTTTATGCATCTTATCTTGCTTTGATTGACGGTAGCATTATAAGATGATCTCTCACTAAATTATCAAGAAGTGTTCTCCCTGAGTATGCACCGTTGCCAAAGTTCGTCGTGCCCAGACACCACGTGATGATTGGGTGTGATAAGCTCTACGTCCATCTACAACGGGTGCAAGCCAGTTTTGCACACGCAGAATACTCAGGTTAAACTTGACGAGCCTAGCATATGCAGATATAGCCTCGGAACACAGAGACCGAAAGGTCGAGCGTGAATCATATAGTAGATATGATCAACATAACGATGTTCACCATTGAAAACTACTCCATCTCACGTGATGATCGGTTATGGTTTAGTTGATTTGGATCACGTGATCACTTAGAGGATTAGAGGGATGTCTATCTAAGTGGGAGTTCTTAAGTAATTTGATTAAATGAACTTAAACTTATCATGAGCTTAGTACCTGATAGTATCTTGCTTGTTTATGTTGATTGTAGATAGATGGCTCGTGCTGTTGTTCCGTTGAATTTTAATGCGTTCCTTGAGAAAGCAAAGTTGAAAGATTATGGTAGCAATTACACGGACTGGGTCCGTAACTTGAGGATTATCCTCATTGCTGCACAGAAGAATTACGTCCTGGAAGCACCGCTGGGTGCCAGGCCTGCTGCTGGAGCAACACTAGATGTTATGAACGTCTGGCAGAGCAAAGCTGATGACTACTCGATAGTTCAGTGTGCCATGCTTTACGGCTTAGAATCGGGACTTCAACGACGTTTTGAACGTCATGGAGCATATGAGATGTTCCAGGAGTTGAAGTTAATATTTCAAGCAAATGCCCGGATTGAGAGATATGAAGTCTCCAATAAGTTCTATAGCTGCAAGATGGAGGAGAACAGTTCTGTCAGTGAGCATATACTCAAGATGTCTGGGTATAATAATCACTTGATTCAATTGGGAGTTAATCTTCCGGATGATTGCGTCATTGACAGAATTCTCCAATCACTGCCACCAAGCTACAAGAGCTTCGTGATGAACTATAATATGCAAGGGATGAACAAGACTATTCCCGAGCTCTTCGCAATGCTGAAAGCTGCGGAGGTAGAAATCAAGAAGGAGCATCAAGTGTTGATGGCCAACAAGACCACTAGTTTCAAGAAAAAGGGCAAAGGGAAGAAGAAGGGGAACTTCAAGAAGAATAGCAAGCAAGTTGCTGCTCAGGAGAAGAAACCCAAGTCTGGACCTAAGCCTGAAACTGAGTGCTTCTACTGCAAGCAGACTGGTCATTGGAAGCGGAACTGCCCCAAGTATTTGGCGGATAAGAAGGATGGCAAGGTGAACAAAGGTATATGTGATATACATGTTATTGATGTGTACCTTACTAGAGCTCGCAGTAGCACCTGGGTATTTGATACTGGTTCTGTTGCTAATATTTGCAACTCGAAACAGGGACTACGGAATAAGCGGACACTAGCAAAGGACGAGGTGACGATGCGCGTGGGAAACGGTTCCAAAGTCGATGTGATCGCGGTCGGCACGCTACCTCTACATCTACCTTAGGGATTAATATTAGACCTAAATAATTGTTATTTGGTGCCAGCGTTGAGCATGAACATTATATCTGGATCTTGTTTAATGCGAGACGGTTATTCATTTAAATCAGAGAATAATGGTTGTTCTATTTATATGAGTAATATCTTTTATGGTCATGCACCTTTGAAGAGTGGTCTATTTTTGATGAATCTCGATAGTAGTGATACACATATTCATAATGTTGAAACCAAAAGATGCAGAGTTGATAATGATAGTGCAACTTATTTGTGGCACTGCCGTTTAGGTCATATCGGTGTAAAGCACATGAAGAAACTCCATACTGATGGGCTTTTGGAACCACTTGATTATGAATCACTTGGTACTTGCGAACCGTGCCTCATAGGCAAGATGACTAAAACACCGTTCTCCAGTACTATGGAGAGAGCAATAGATCTGTTGGAAATCATACATACCGATGTATGTGGTCCGATGAATATTGAGGCTCGTGGCGGATATCGTTATTTTCTCACCTTCACAGATGATTTAAGTAGATATGGATATATCTACTTAATGAAACACAAGTCTGAAACATTTGAAAAGTTCAAAGAATTTCAGAGTGAAGTTGAAAATCATCGTAACAAGAAAATAAAGTTTCTGCGATCTGATCGTGGAGGAGAATATTTGAGTTACGAGTTTGGTATACATTTAAAAAATTGTGGAATAGTTTCGCAACTCACGCCACCCGGAACACCACAGCGTAATGGTGTGTCCGAACGTCGTAATCGTACTTTACTAGATATGGTGCGATCTATGATGTCTCTTACTGATTTACCGCTATCATTTTGGGGTTATGCTTTAGAGACGGCCGCATTCATGTTAAATAGGACACCATCAAAATCCGTTGAGACGACGCCTTATGAACTATGGTTTGGCAAGAAACCAAAGTTGTCGTTTCTTAAAGTTTGGGGCCGCGATGCTTATGTGAAAAAGCTTCAACCTGATAAGCTCGAACCCAAAGCGGAGAAATGTGTCTTCATAGGATACCCAAATGAGACTGTTGGGTACACCTTATATCACAGATCCGAAGGCAAGACATTCGTTGCTAAGAATGGATCATTTCTAGAGAAGGAGTTTCTCTCGAAAGAAGTGAGTGGGAGGAAAGTAGAACTTGACGAGGTAACTGTACCTGCTCCCTTATTGGAAAATAGTACATCACAGAAAACGCTTTCTGCGACACCTATACCAATTAGTGGTGAAGCTCATGATGATGATCATGAAACTTCAGGACAAGATACTACTGAACCACGTAGATCAACCAGAGTGAGATCCGCACCAGAGTGGTACGGTAATCCAATTCTGGAAGTCATGCTACTAGATCATGATGAATCTACGAACTATGAAGAAGCGATGGTGAGCCCAGATTCCGCAAAGTGGCTTGAAGCCATGAAATCTGAGATGGGATCCATGTATGAGAACAAAGTATGGACTTTGGTTGACTTGCCCGATGATCGGCAAGCAATTGAGAATAAATGGATCTTCAAGAAAAAGACTGACGCTGATGATAATATTAGTGTCTATAAAGCTCGACTTCTCACAAAAGGTTTTCGACAAGTTCAAGGGGTTGACTACGATGAGACCTTCTCACCCGTAGCGATGCTTAAGTCTGTCAGAATCATGTTAGCAATTGCTGTTGGGGAACGTAGCAGAAATTCAAAATTTCCTACGTGTCACCAAGATCTATCTATGGAGAGACCAGCAACGAGGGGAAGGAGAGTTGCATCTACATACCCTTGTAGATCGCTAAGCGGAAGCGTTCAAGTGAACGGGGTTGATGGAGTCGTACTCGTCGTGATCCAAATCACCGATGACCAAGTGCCGAACGGACGGCACCTCCGCGTTCAACACACGTACAGCCCGGTGACGTCTCCCACGCCTTGATCCAGCAAGGAGAGAGGGAGAGGTTGAGGAAGACTTCATCCAACAGCAACACAACGGCATGGTGATGATGGAGGAGCGTGGCAATCCTGCAGGGCTTCGCCAAGTACCGCAGAAGAGGAGGAAGAAGAGACGCAGGGCTGCACCAAGAGAGATTGAATCGCCCGTTGTGGGCAGCCCAATGCCTCAATATATATAGGGGAAGGGAGGGGCTGCGCCCCCTCTAGGGTTCCCACCCCTAGGGGGGGGGGCGGCAGCCCTAGATGGCAAAGGGGGTGGCGGCCAAGAGGGGAGAGGGGAGGGAGGCGCAGCTAGATGGGCCCTAAGGCCCATCCCCTTTAGGGTTTGCCCCCTTCCCACCTCTTAGGCGCCATGGGCCCTTGTGGGGCTGGTGCCCTTGGCCCATGTAGGCCAAGGAGCACTCCCTACAGCCCATGTGGCCCCCCGGGGCAGGTGGCCCCACTTGGTGGACCCCCGGGACCCTCCCGGTGGTCCCGGTACGTTACCGATAAACCCCGAAACTTTTCCGGTGACCAAAACAGGACTTCCCATATATAAATCTTTACCTCCGGACCATTCCGGAACTCCTCGTGACGTCCGGGATCTCATCCGGGACTCCGAACAACATTCGGTAACCACATACTAACTTCCTTTATAACCCTAGCGTCATCGAACCTTAAGTGTGTAGACCCTACGGGTTCGGGAGTCATGCAGACATGACCGAGACGTTCTCCAGTCAATAACCAACAGCGGGATCTGGATACCCATGTTGGCTCCCACATGTTCCACGATGATCTCATCGGATGAACCACGATGTCAAGGACTTAATCAATCCCGTATACAATTCCCTTTGTCTATCGGTACGACACTTGCCCGAGAGTCGATCGTCGGTATACCGATACCTTGTTCAATCTCGTTACCGGCAAGTCTCTTTACTCGTTCCGTAACACATCATCCCGTGATCAACTCCTTGATCACATTGTGCACATTATGATGATGTCCTACCGAGTGGGCCCAGAGATACCTCTCCATCACACGGAGTGACAAATCCCAGTCTCGATTCGTGCCAACCCAACAGACACTTTCAAAGATACCTGTAGTGTACCTTTATAGCCACCCAGTTACGTTGTGACGTTTGGCACACCCAAAGTATTCCTACGGTATCCGGGAGTTGCACTATCTCATGGTCCAAGGAAATGATACTTGACATTAGAAAAGCTTTAGCATATGAACTACACGATCTAGTGCTATGCTTAGGATCGGGTCTTGTCCATCACATCATTCTCCTAATGATGTGATCCCGTTATCAATGACATCAAATGTCCATGGTCAGGAAACCGTAACCATCTATTGATCAACGAGCTAGTCAACTAGAGGCTTACTAGGGACATGGTGTTGTCTATGTATCCACACATGTATCTGAGTTTCCTATCAATACAATTCTAGCATGGATAATAAACGATTATCATGAAGAAGGAAATATAATAATAACTAATTTATTATTGCCTCTAGGGCATATTTCCAACAGTCTCCCACTTGCACTAGAGTCAATAATCTAGTTCACATCGCCATGTGATTAACACTCACCGGTCACATCCCCATGTGAGTAACACCCAAAGAGTTCTACTAGAGTCAATAATCTAGTTCACATTTACCATGTGATTAACACTCAATGAGTTCTAGGTTTGATCATGTTGCTTGTGAGAGAGGTTTTAGTCAACGGGTCTGAACCTTTCAGATCCGTGTGTGCTTCACAAATCTCTATGTCATCTCCTAGATGCAGCTACCACGCTCTATTTGGAGCTATTCCAAATAACTGTTCTACTTGGAGCTATTCTAAATTGTTGCTCCATTATACGTATCCGGTATCTCTACTCAGAGCTATCCGGATAGGTGTTAAGCTTGCATCGACGTAACCCTTTACGACGAACTCTTTTACCACCTCCATAATCGAGAAAAATTCCTTAGTCCACTAGTTACTAAGGATAACTTTGACCGCTGTCCTGTGATCCATTCTTGGATCACTCTTGTACCCCTTGACTGACTCATGGCAAGGCACACTTCAGGTGCGGTACACAGCATAGCATACTGTAGAGCCTATGTCTTAAGCATAGGGGACGACCTTCGTCCTTTCTCTCTATTCTGCCGTGGTCGAGCTTTAAGTCTTAACTTCATACCTTACAACTCAGGCAAGAACTTCTTCTTTGACTGATCCATCTTGAACACCTTCAAGATCATGTCAAGGTATGTGCTCATTTGAAAGTACCATTAAGCGTTTTGATCTATCCTTATAGATCTTGATGCTCAATGCTCAAGTAGCTTAATGCAGGCTTTCCATTGAAAAACACTTTCCAAATAACCCTATATGCTTTCCAGAAATTCTACGTCATTTCTGATCAACAATATGTCAACAACATATATTCATCAGAAATTATATAGTGCTCCCACTCACTTCTTTGGAATTACAAGTTTCTCATAAACTTTGTATACACCCAAATCTTTGATCATCTCATCAAAGCATACATTCCAACTCCGAGATGCTTACTCCAGTCCTTAGAAGGATTGCTGGAGATTTGCATACTTATTAGCATCTTTCAGGATTGACAAAACCTTCCGGTTGTATCACATACAACCTTTCCTCAAGAAAATCGTCGAGGAAACAATGTTTTGACATCCTATCTGCAAGATTTCATAAATAATGCAGTAATCGCTAATATAATTCCAACAGACTCTCAGCATCGCTATGAGTGAGAAAGTCTCACCATAGTCAACTCCTTGAACTTGTCGAAAAACATCTTAACGAGAAGTCGAGCTTTCTTAATGGTGATACACACCATCATTGTCTGTCTTCCTTTTAAAATCCATCTGTACTCAACAGCCTTACGGCCATCAAGTAGTTCTTCCAAAGTCTACACTTTGTTTTCATACATGGATCCTACCTCGGATTTTATGGCCTCGGGCCATTTATCAGAATCCGGGCCCACCAACGCTTCTCCACAGCTTGTAGGTTCATTGTTGTCTAGCAACATGACTTCAAGACAGGATTATGTACCACTCAGAAGTAGTACACATCCTTGTCATCCTACGAGGTTTGGGAGTGACTTGACCTGAAGTCTCGTGATCAATATCATAAGCTTCCACTTCAATTGGTGTGGGTGCCACAGGAACAATTTCCGTGCCCTGCCACACACTAGTTGAAGAGACGGTTCAATAACCTCATCAAGTTTCCACCATCCTCCCACTCAATTCTTTCGAGAGAAACTTTTCCTCGAGAAAGGACCCGATTATAGAAACAATCCCTTATTGCTTTCGGATCTGAGACAGGAGGTATACCCAACTGTTTTGGGTGTCCTATGAAGATGCATTTATCCGCTTTGGGTTCGAGCTTATCAGCCTGAAACTTTTTCATATAAGCGTCGCAGCCCTAAACCTTTTAAGAAATGACAGCTTAGGTTTCTCTAAACCATAGTTCAAACGGTGTCATCTCATCGGAATTACGTGGTGCCCCTTTTAAAGTGAATGTGGTTGTCTCTAATGCCTAACCCATAAACTATCACGGTAATTCGATAAGAGACATCATGGTATGCATCATATCCAATAGGGTGCAGTTATGATGTACAGACACACCATCACACTATGGTGTTCCAGGCTGTATTAGTTGTGAAACGATTTCCACAATGTCTTAATTCTGTGTCAAACTCGTAATTCAGATATTCATCTCTATGATCATATCATAGATCTTTAATCCTCTTGTCACGACGATCTTTCAACTTCACACTGAAATTACTTGAACCTTTCAATAATTCAGACTCGTGATTCATCAAGTAAATATACTCAACATCTACTCAAATCATCTGTGAAGTAAAAACATAACGATATCCACTACATGCCTCAGCACTCATTGGATTGCACACATCAAAATGTATTACTTCCAACAAGTTGCTTTCTAGTTCCATTTTACTGAAACCGAGGCTTTCAGTCATCTTGCCCATGTGGTATGATTTGCATGTCTCAAGTGATTCAAAATCAAGTGAGTCCAAACGGTCCATTTGCATGGAGTTTCTTCATGCATATATACCAATAGACATGGTTCGCATGTCTCAAACTTTTCAAAAATGAGTGAGCCCAAAGATCCATCAACATGGAGCTTCTTCATGCGTTTTATACCGATATGACTTACGTGGCAGTGCCACAAGTAGGTGGTACTATCATTACTATCTTTTGGCATGAACATGTGTATCACTACGATCGAGATTCAATAAACCATTCATTTTAGGTGTAAGACCATTGAAGGCATTATTCAAATAAACAGAGTAACCATTATTCTCCTTAAATGAATAACCGTATTGCGATGGACATAATCCAATCATGTCTATGCTCAACGCAAACACCAATCTCGATGGTAGAGGGAGCGTGCGATGCTTGATCATATCAACATTGGAAACACTTCCAACACATATAGTCAGCTCACCTTTAGCTAGTCTCCGTTTATTCCGTAGCTTTTATTTCGAGTTACTAACACTTAGCAACCGAACCGGTATCTAATACCCTGGTGCTACTAGGAGTACTAGTAAAGTACACATCAACACAATGTATATCCAATATACTTCTATCGACCTTGCCAGCCTTCTAATCTACCAAGTATCTAGGGTAATTTTGCTCCAGTGGTTGTTCCCCTTATTACAGAAGCACTTAGTCTCGGGTTTGGGTTCAACCTTGGGTTTCTTCACTAGAGCAGCAGCTGATTTGCCGATTCATGAAGTATCCCTTCTTGCCCTTGCCCTTCTTGAAACTAGTGGTTTCACCAACCATCAACAATTGATGCTCCTTCTTGATTTCTACTTTGTGGTGTCAAACATCGCGAATATCTCAAGGATCATCATATATGTTCCTGATATATTATAGTTCATCACGAAGCTCTAGCAGCTTGGTGGTAATGACTTCAGAGAAACATCACTATCTCATCTGGAAGATCAACTCCCACTCGATTCAAATGATTGTTGTACTCAGACAGTCTGAGCACAAGCTCAACAATTGAGCTTTTCTCCTTAGTTTGTAGGCTAAGAAAAATCGTCGGAGGTCTTATACCTCTTGACATGGGCACGAGCCTGAAATCCCAATTTCAGCCCTCAAAACATCTCATATGTTTCGCGACGTTTCAAAACTGTCTTTGGTGCCTCAACTCTAAACCGTTTAACTGAACTATCATGTAGTTATCAAAACGTGTATGTCAGATGTTCGCAACATCTACAGACGACGTTCGAGGTTCAGCACACTGAGCGGTGCATTAAGGACATAAGCCTTCTAAGAAGCAATGAGGACAATCCTCAGTTTACGGACCTAGTCCGCATAATTGCTACTATCAACTTTCAACTAATTTTTCTCTAGGAACATATCTAAATAGTAGAACTATAGCATGAGCTACGACATAATTTGCAAAATCCTTTTGACTATGTTCAGGATAATTAAGTTCATCTTATGAACTCCCACTCAGATAGACATCCCTCTAGTCATCTAAGTGATTACATGATCCGAGTCAACTAGGCCGTGTCCGATCATCACGTGAGACGGACTAGTCAACATCGGTGAACATCTTCATGTTGATCGTATCTTCTATACGACTCATGCTCGACCTTTCGGTCTTCTGTGTTCCGAGGCCATGTCTGTACATGCTAGGCTCGTCAAGTCAACCTAAGTGTTTGCATGTGTTCCGAGGCCATGTCTGTACATGCTAGGCTCGTCAACACCCGTTGTATGTGAACGTTAGAATCTATCACACCCGATCATCACGTGGTGCTTCGAAACGACGAACTTTAGCAACGGTGCACAGTTAGGGGAGAACACTTCTTGAAATTTTAATGAGGGATCATCTTATTTACTACCGTCGTTCTAAGAAAATAAGATGTATAAACATGATAAACATCACATGCAATCAAATAGTGACATGATATGGCCAATATCATTTTGCTCCTTTTGATCTCCATCTTCGGGGCTCCATGATCATTATTGTCACCGGCATGACACCATGATCTCCATCATCATGATCTCCATCATCGTGTCTTCTTGAAGTTGTCACGTCATCTATTACTTCTACTACTACAGCTAACGGTTAGCAATAAAGTAAAGTAATTACATGACGTTTATGTTGACACGCAGGTCATAAATAAATTAAGACAACTCCTATGGCTCCTGCCGGTTGTCATACTCATCGACATGCAAGTCGTGATTCCTATTACAAGAACATGATCAATCTCATACATCACATATATCATTCATCACATCCTTTGGCCATATCACATCACATAGCATACCCTGCAAAAACAAGTTAGACGTCCTCTAATTGTTGTTTGCATGTTTTACGTTGCTGCTATGGGTTTCTAGCAAGAATGTTTCTTACCTACGCAAAGACCACAACGTGATATGCCAATTGCTATTTACCCTTCATAAGGACCCTTTTCATCGAATCCGATCCGACTAAAGTGGGAGAGACAGACACCCGCTAGCCACCTTATGCAACTAGTGCATGTCAGTCGGTGGAACCAGTCTCACGTAAGAGTACGTGTAAGGTCGGTCCGGGCCGCTTCATCCCACAATGCCGCCGAATCAAGATAAGACTAGTAACGGCAAGCATATTGAACAAAATCAACGCCCACAACTACTATGTGTTCTACTCGTGCATAGAATCTACGCAATAGACCTAGCTCATGATGCCACTGTTGGGGAACGTAGCAGAAATTCAAAATTTCCTACGTGTCACCAAGATCTATCTATGGAGAGACCAGCAACGAGGGGAAGGAGATTTGCATCTACATACCCTTGTAGATCGCTAAGCGGAAGCGTTCAAGTGAACGGGGTTGATGGAGTCGTACTCGTCGTGATCCAAATCACCGATGACCAAGTGCCGAACGGACGGCACCTCCGCGTTCAACACACGTACAGCCCGGTGACGTCTCCCACGCCTTGATCCAGCAAGGAGAGAGGGAGAGGTTGAGGAAGACTTCATCCAACAGCAGCACAACGGCGTGGTGATGATGGAGGAGCGTGGCAATCCTGCAGGGCTTCGCCAAGCACCGCAGAAGAGGAGGAAGAAGAGACGCAGGGCTGCACCAAGAGAGATTGAATCGCCCGTTGTGGGCAGCCCAATGCCTCAATATATATAGGGGAAGGGAGGGGCTGCACCCCCTCTAGGGTTCCCACCCCTAGGGGGGCGGCAGCCCTAGATGGCAAAGGGGGTGGCGGCCAAGAGGGGAGAGGGGAGGGAGGCGCAGCTAGATGGGCCCTAAGGCCCATCCCCTTTAGGGTTTGCCCCCTTCCCACCTCTTAGGCGCCATGGGCCCTTGTGGGGCTGGTGCCCTTGGCCCATGTAGGCCAAGGAGCACTCCCTACAGCCCATGTGGCCCCCCGGGGCAGGTGGCCCCACTTGGTGGACCCCCGGGACCCTCCCGGTGGTCCCGGTACGTTACCGATAAACCCCGAAACTTTTCCGGTGACCAAAACAGGACTTCCCATATATAAATCTTTACCTCCGGACCATTCCGGAACTCCTCGTGACGTCCGGGATCTCATCCGGGACTCCGAACAACATTCGGTAACCACATACTAACTTCCTTTATAACCCTAGCGTCATCGAACCTTAAGTGTGTAGACCCTACGGGTTCGGGAGTCATGCAGACATGACCGAGACGTTCTCCAGTCAATAACCAACAGCGGGATCTGGATACCCATGTTGGCTCCCACATGTTCCACGATGATCTCATCGGATGAACCACGATGTCAAGGACTTAATCAATCCCGTATACAATTCCCTTTGTCTATCGGTACGACACTTGCCCGAGAGTCGATCGTCGGTATACCGATACCTTGTTCAATCTCGTTACCGGCAAGTCTCTTTACTCGTTCCGTAACACATCATCCCGTGATCAACTCCTTGATCACATTGTGCACATTATGATGATGTCCTACCGAGTGGGCCCAGAGATACCTCTCCATCACACGGAGTGACAAATCCCAGTCTCGATTCGTGCCAACCCAACAGACACTTTCAGAGATACCTGTAGTGTACCTTTATAGCCACCCAGTTACGTTGTGACGTTTGGCACACCCAAAGTATTCCTATGGTATCCGGGAGTTGCACTATCTCATGGTCCAAGGAAATGATACTTGACATTAGAAAAGCTTTAGCATACAAACTACATGATCTAGTGCTATGCTTAGGATCGAGTCTTGTCCATCACATCATTCTCCTAATGATGTGATCCCGTTATCAATGACATCAAATGTCCATGGTCAGGAAACCGTAACCATCTATTGATCAACGAGCTAGTCAACTAGAGGCTTACTAGGGACATGGTGTTGTCTATGTATCCACACATGTATCTGAGTTTCCTATCAATACAATTCTAGCATGGATAATAAACGATTATCATGAACAAGGAAATATAATAATAACTAATTTATTATTGCCTCTAGGGCATATTTCCAACAATTGCCGCATTTTATGATTATGAAATTTGGCAGATGGATGTAAAAACTGCATTCCTGAATGGATTTCTGGAAGAAGAGTTGTATATGATGCAACCGGAAGGTTTTATCGATCCAAAGGGAGCTAACAAAGTGTGCAAGCTCCAGCGATCCATTTATGGACTGGTGCAAGCCTCTCGGAGTTGGAATAAACGCTTTGATAGTGTGATCAAAGCATTTGGTTTTATACAGACTTTTGGAGAAGCCTGTATTTACAAGAAAGTGAGTGGGAGCTCTGTAGCATTTCTGATATTATATGTGGATGACATATTGCTGATTGGAAATGATATAGAATTTCTGGATAGCATAAAGGGATACTTGAATAAAAGTTTTTCGATGAAAGACCTCGGGGAAGCTGCTTACATATTAGGCATAAAGATCTATAGAGATAGATCAAGACGCTTAATTGGACTTTCACAAAGCACATACCTTGACAAGATTTTGAAGAAGTTCAAAATGGATCAAGCAAAGAAAGGGTTCTTGCCTGTGTAACAAGGTGTGAAGTTGAGTCAGACCTAATGCCCGGCCACTGCAGAAGATAGAGAAAAAAGGAAAGATGTTCCCTATGCTTCAGCCATAGGCTCTATCATGTATGCAATGCTGTGTACCAGACCTGATGTGTGCCTTGCTATAAGTTTAGCAGGGAGGTACCAAAGTAATCCAGGAGTGGATCAATGGACAGCGGTCAAAAACATCCTGAAATACCTGAAAAGGACTAAGGATATGTTTCTCGTGTATGGAGGTGACAAAGAGCTCACCGCAAGAGGTTACGTTGATGCAAGCTTTGACACTGATCCGGACGATTCTAAATCGCAAACCGGATACGTGTTTACTTTAAACGGTGGAGCTGTCAGTTGGTGCAGTTCTAAACAAAGCGTCATAGCGGGATCTACATGTGAAGCGGAGTACATAGCTACTTCGGAAGCAGCGAACGAAGGAGTCTGGATGAAGGAGTTCATATCCGATCTAGGTGTCATACCTAGTGCATCGGGTCCAATGAAAATCTTTTGTGACAATACTGGTGCAATTGCTTTGGCAAAGGAATCCAGATTTCACAAGAGAACCAAACACATCAAGAGACGCTTCAATTCCATCCAGGATCTAGTCCAGGTGGGAGACATAGAGATTTGCAAGATACATACGGATCTGAATGTTGCAGACCCGTTGACTAAGCCTCTTCCATGAGCAAAATATGATCAGCACCAAGGCTCCATGGGTGTTAGAATCATTACTGCGTAATCTAGATTATTGACTCTAGTGCAAGTGGGAGACTGAAGGAAATATGCCCTAGAGGCAATAATAAAGTTATTATTTATTTCCTTATATCATGATAAATGTTTATTATTCATGGTAGAATTGTATTAACCGGAAACATAATACATGTGTGAATACATAGACAAACAAAGTGTCACTAGTATGGCTCTACTTGACTAGCTCGTTAATCAAAGATGGTTATGTTTCCTAAACCATGAACAAAGAGTTGTTATTTGATTAACGAAGTCACATCATTAGTTGAATGATCTGATTGACATGACCCATTCCATTAGCTTAGCACCCGATCGTTTAGTATGTTGCTATTGCTTTCTTCATGACTTATACATGTTCCTATGACTATGAGATTATGCAACTCCCGTTTGCCAGAGGAATACTTTGGGTGCTACCAAACGTCACAACGTAACTGGGTGATTATAAAGGAGTACTACAGGTGTTTCCAATGGTAGATGTTGGGTTGGCGTATTTCGAGAATAGGATTTGTCACTCCGATTGTCGGAGAGGTATCTCTGGGCCCTCTCGGTAATACACGTAACATAAGCCTTGCAAGCATTATAACTAAGATGTTAGTTGTGAGATGATGTATTATGGAACGAGTAAAGAGACTTGCTAGTAACGAGATTGAACTAGGTATTGGATACCGACGATCGAATCTCGGGCAAGTAACATACCTATGACAAAGGGAACAACGTATGTTGTTATGCGGCCTGACCGATAAAGATCTTCGTAGAATATGTAGGAGCCAATATAGGCATCCAGGTCCCGCTATTGGTTATTGATCGGAGACGTGTCTCGGTCATGTCTACATTGTTCTCGAACCGTAGGGTCCGCACGCTTAACGTTACGATGACAGTTATTATGAGTTTATGCATTTTGATGTACCGAAGGTAGTTCGGAGTCCCGTATGTGATCACGGACATGACGAGGAGTCTCGAAATGGTCGAGACATAAAGATTGATATATTGGAAGCCTATATTTGGATATCGGAAGTGTTCCGTGTGAAATCGGGATTTTACCGGAGTACCCGAAGGTTACCGGAACCCCCCGGGAACCATATGGGCCTTAGTGGGCCTTGGTGGAAAGGTGAAAGGGGCAGCCCAAGGTGGGCTGCGCGCCTCCCCCCTCCCCTAGTCCTATTAGGACTAGGAGAGGTGGCCGGCCCCCTTCTCGCTCTCTCTCTCTCTCGGAATCCTATTAGGAATAGGATTGAGGGGGGGGGGAGTCCTACTCCCGGTAGGAGTAGGACTCCTCCTGCGCCCTCCTCCTTGGCCGGCCAGCCCCCCCCCTTGGATCCTTTATATACGGGGCAGGGGGCACCTCTAGACACACAAGTTGATCCTTGGTGATCGTTCCTTAGCCGTGTGCGGTGCCCCCTGCCACCAAATTCCACCTCGATCATATTGTTGCAGTGCTTAGGCGAAGCCCTGCATCGGTAGTACATCAAGATCGTCACCACGCCGTCATGCTGACGGAACTCTTCCTCGACGATTTGCTGGATCGGAGCCCGAGGATCATCATCGAGCTGAACATGTGCTAAGAACTCGGAGGTGCCGGAGTAACGGTGCTTGGATCAGTCGGATCGGGAAGACGTACGACTACTTCCTCTACGTTGTGTGATCGCTTCCGCAGTCGGTCTGCGTTGGTACGTAGACAACACTCTCCCCTCTCGTTGCTATGCATCACCATGATCTTGCGTGTGCGTAGGAAAATTTTGAAATTACTACGTTCCCCAACAGTCGCCATGCCCAAGCTCTCTGTATGCAGGTGTTCGACAATGGGAGGAGAGGAAACAGAGTGAGTTGGGACAAATGAAGATCACGGGTGTGCTCTGGAAGACCTCGTGTACCTAAATGACAAGGTGGGAGGGCTCCTTTTGGCCGGCGGGGGAGGTGCTCAGCCGGCCTTGGCATGCAAGGTTCTCATTCCCTTGATGTTGTCCAAAGGGAACAAGACAAGAATGCCCAGGGGTGTCTGACATGAGGGCCTAGCTGACTAGGAATGATCTAGATCCAAAGGGAGAGAATTGGAGTGAGAAAATGCAAATATGGAAAGGGTTTTGATTTTTGGCCAAAGGTGTTTCTTCTGATTTTCTCCAAATTATTGTATACAACACATGCATGAAAACATGTCTATTGGAAAAATAATGAGAATTTGACCCTAGGGGTGGTGGTTTCAAAATTTTCTAAAAACAATTGTTGCACACAATTTTGAAAATTCAAATAGTGCTGAATTTTTTTGGATGTTTTCTCAAAAAAATGAATAACAATTGGAAATACTTTTGTATAAAGAAGTCATATAATACAATAGGCATGTTGCGAAACTTTTCCCAAGAATTTAGGAAATACTTTTATACAGAAAATATTTCAAAGTCATTTCTGGCCTTTTTGGAATTAACTAAAATCAATAAAGAAAATATTTCCAAAATTGAATATTTTTAAATTGGGATGAATGGGAATGTAATATAGATCATAAAAGTGGTTTTTAATAAATAACGCCTTTGAAAAATATTTGAGAAAACCTATGGGAAACATGAAAAACATAAGCTTATTTAAATGTCTCAAAACCTAGTGAGAGAAGAAAATAATAGAATGGCTCAAATGAAACCAATGTCAAAAGGATATGACAAACAAATCATGACGATGCCAAGGATAGGTGTAGCGCCTTACCTTTTAATAAAGGTAGAACACCTGTGTAACATGCTATTCCCCGGATCACTGATAGCTTACACAATACAAAATGAAATATTCATTGCAATAGCATCAAATTACATCATTGATCCAGTGGATAGGAAATAAAATATTCTTACAAATTGCATAGTCTCATGGACTAGCATCTTCCAAAGCAAACACAGCGGAAATAAATCATTAATGAGCCTTCTTCATCTTCATGCGCCACAGGCAGACATGTTGGAATGCAAGCTCGAGATCCTAAACATTTACTCTTCATCGAAAAGACCTGCACGTTTGAATATGCAGCCCCACGAGTGGAGGTCAGTACGAACAATGTACTGGCAAGTGACACTATGGTGGATATAAATAGCAAGACAAATACTGCATGTATATTTGGCTGGTGGAGTCTAGGACATTTGCATAAAGCTGGTTTTATCCTATATTTTTCCAAAACATTGTGTGTCTTGAAAGAATATTTTGTAAGGTCACATGGGTTGTGCCATGATCATTTGAAAAGCTTCATGGGTTGAGCCATGTAAATTCTCATGGGTTGGGCCATGATATTTTAAAAAAGGTTACCCGGGTTGAGCCAGGCAAAATCTCATGGGCTAGGCCATGATGTTTTTTAGAACCAAAACATTTTTATAAATCTTGAAGACATTTTGTAACTCATCATGGGTAGACACACCATGAAGTTTGAGTAATATCATCATGGGTAGACACACCATGAAGTTTGATAAAGTCATCATGGGTAGACACACCATGAAGTTTGATAAGGGGGCACAAAGGGGTAGACACACCATGTGCATCTAAAAGAATGTTGCTACACAAGTTTTACTTCATTAAGAAATGGTGTTGAGATTCTTCAGTACAATCCCTGTTTAGAAGCTCAATTTGTCCATAACCGGGGACACAGCTAAGATCTTAGTTTAAATCTCGAGAGGGTGTGCACTTTCACCTTAAGACTCAATTAACCCAAACATCCTATACACGCTGGGTGCATTTGGGAAAGGAGAGAATTGAGACAAGATTTTTGGGAAGAGAGATTCACCCATACCAGCCAGACTCGTTGCTCCTACAATTCTGCTACCACCCAATGTCTGACAACAAGATGAATCCCCACAACTTACTCTATCTTGGTAGAGCCATAGTACCCTAAGGCTGCACTGGAAGCTAACTAAAACAGTGAAGACTTACAAATCTCTTTGTTCCTGGGTGGCAGTCCACATTTCATTCAGCCACCAAGCAAGATTCAATCCACCCAGGTGTTTCATTGAGGTTATTAATTTTCAAGTTTCATAAACAATATAACCAAAATGAAACATCATCATTTGATGATAGTAGCCAAGTACAGCTAAAAGTTTCCTAGTAGGGTTTCAGGGTGACTACACACTACTGGGTGTTCTAAGCATAGCATATACATGGGAAAACAAAATCACCTATCATGCATACTACTAGAAAACACTAATGCATATAGAAAATAAGTAGGTCATGGTGTATCACTGGCCTTTTGACAAAGGTAAAGCTCTCTTTCTCTCAACAGCGCAGCTCTTCACACAAACTATAAGATAAAAGCAAGCACCAAATAAACATACCAATCATAGCACAACATCAAGCAAGACAAGCAAAAGTAAAAGGTTTGGTTAATCAACTTATTCTGTGTTCATATAGTTTAGGGCTCAATGTTTTAGGGATTGGTGGCATGAGGCTTGGCTTGAAAGGTTTGGCTTTGGTAAGAGGGAATATCAAATTATTAAGGATTCCAAGGATCTTAGAGTTATACTGATTCACTCAAATATCACATTTACTTCAATATGCTAAGAAAACAACGTGACAAGGTTTAGCACTTAATTCAATGTGCAAAAAGAAATTAAGTGTTTGGATATGGGGTTTGACATTGGTGGTTAAGATTTGTCAAGGAATATCACCTCACTCAATATACAAAAGAAGTGGATGTGATAAGGTTTAGGGTTTAATATTTAATTTAGTGTACAAAAGGGACTTAAGATGTTTGGGTCAGGCTTTTCATATTGGCAAAACAAACTTGTTTCAAAGGTCCTAGGGTTAGTCTTTATCCAAAGTGGTCACACAAGGTTTTGGAAGGAGGGCTAGACAACATTTTAAATCTCTATGGTCATTCTTAAGCCATTACTAAGGGTTGTAACTCAAGATCACATGTTTATGCAACAAAAGAACTTAAATGGGTTGTGTTCTGGTCTCTCTGGTCAAAGGCTACTGAATGGAACCATTTTTCTTAAGAAAACATTTTCTTATTATTTATAGAATCTAAATTATGTCTAATTTCCCAAATGGCCATCTAAATTCTAAATCACTTCATAAACAATTCAAATTGGATTTTTGGCAGTGGGTACTATTAGTACACATTCTAAGGAACCCAAAACAATTTAGTTCGCAAAATTTAAATTTATATAATTTGAATTATGTCAAATTTCATCAAACAAGCATATTTGAAAACAAACATATTTTAAATTTTAAAATTTGAATTTTTTCAATGATAAAATTTCTACATGTTGTGAGGATTTCAAAAAGTCCAAGTTCATCAAATTTGTCCATGTGGTTAAAAAGTTATGAAGGTTTAAAGATGTAGGGACTAATCTGTAATTCTGCCAAATAATTTTATTCCGGGAAAAATGAAAAATCCGAGTGGATAAGGTTGCTGACTGGGCTGCTGACATGGCGTTTTTCTACTGGCTGATACCGTTTCGATCAGAAGAAACAAAACAGAGCCGACGTATCCGGATCTAACGGCCGAGATTAGATCTGGGGCTAGGGTTTACCTCAACCGTCGGAGGGGTGGCCGGAGATGGTTGACACGGAGGAGCCTCGGTGGTTGCGCCGTAGAAATTCGACGACGACGAAGCTCCGGTGGGTCCTGGGTTTGGGGAAGACCACCACGACGCTCCACACAACACGGCGATGAAGATGGCATGCACGATGATGCCCCGCGCTTCGTGGAACGGCGTTGATGAGTGGCCGGAGTCGGTACCGGCGTCGGCGAGCTTTGGAGACAAGCGTGTGGCCGTTCCTGCGAAGCAAAAAAATTGGGCACGGCATCAATCGAGGCGCAAGGATGCGGGGAGGGGAGGGAGCAAGGAAAGGGCGGCGGGGACGACCTTCCGCGGCCGGAATCAACAAAGAACCGCGGCGGGGCAGCACGGCTCCGGCGAGCAAATCACGCAACCTCGAGGCACGATTCGGATGGGAGAGGGAGGGGAAATGGAGAGGGGCTCGGGGGTCTTTAAGATGCTGGAAATGGCGCATCAAAATCTGGCTTAAATTGCGAGCAATCACGTCGCAAAATCAAGGCGGAAACGGCTCCTTCAGTTCCGGAGATTAAGACGATGATGACGTCATCCATTTTCCTTTTTCTTTTCCTTTTAATTTATGTTAAATCAAAACTTTAATAACTCATGTTTTATTAATCCAAATAGCCCCAAATCAATTTCTAAAATCTTGGCTCTCACATTACCGGATTCGAGCTTAGCCCGCCGCGGACGAGCTCCTCCTCGATTCAGTGCTGCAGGCCATCCCCGTCCCTCCTTTTTCTTCCCCTAGACCCCCTCGTTCTCAATCCATGGCGTGACATCGCTTCGGTGGTTCATCCCTCGCAGAAGCCACGGCGAGGCACCCTAGGATCTCTGCTGCCGCGTCCATGGCGGGATCTGCTCCGGGGTATTTTTCCATGGAATCCAGCAAGAGCACGCGCTCGTCGGCGTCAAGGCGGTTCTCCTAGTGAAGACGGCGCATCTCGCCGTGCTCCCTAGCCCCGCGCGGCGAGCCCTCGGCCTCCTGTCGCCGACGGGAGGGGACACCACCGTCGTTTGAAGTCGCCGCCGGCGCGAACCACCCTAGACAAATCTCTGCCGTCGGATCTGCAGACCACGGCTCAGATCCTCGCCTTCCCCTCCATTGCTGACGGCCAGGGGCCACTAGTCAGCGAGTTGACTTTGCCTCCGCACGGCAGAGAGCCCGGTGGGCCGGCCCATCTCGCCTCGCCCACGCTTGGGCGGATCCGGCCTGTGACTGCGCGGCTTTGATGGCTGCAAATCTGGCCCATCTCCGCGCCGGATCCAGCCCACTCCAATGTTTTTTTTTCTCTTTACAGTTTTAATCATTTTCTGTATAGCTGAAATCTAGTGTTTTGCTTAAGTCCTAAATAAAATAGTTTAAATGCATATTTTACCCAACCAAAAATCACAGAGCTAGATGCATGAGTTTAGAACCACATGCAACTTGTAGACATGAAACATATTGTGTGGGTCAACCTTGGTCAATGTTTTGGTAATATGTGTCATAAATATTTTTAGGGTCATAACTTGAGTTTTGAAACTCCTTTTTGAGTGAATCCAATTGTGTTGGATAGATCTTGGCATCCTCTCTCAGTAGAAACCAACCTCACTTGCAAAAGTTTCTTAAAACAGAAATGGCATGCATTTTGGTGGTTTACTAAAAAGACCATCTATGAATTGTTTAATTATTTCTGTGATGTATTTTGAGGTGAATCAAGTTGCATGCTCTTGTGTGTGATTAGAGGTACGAAATCCTATCTTGGCTTAATTTTAGGAGCCACATGTGAAGTTTGGTGCCCTAGTTAAGAATTAGGTGTTTTCTGCTATTTTTGGCTTTAGTAGTAAATATTTGTGGGTGATGTTTTCTTTGTTATGATCTTATCTTCCTAGTATGATTAGACTTTGGTTGTGATGAAATCGTGGAGTCAATTATACTAGTATGACAGGAATTGCGGGTGAATAGTTCCTCTTGATAAAAGATTGCCTTTTAGTTGTTTTCCGTTCTTTAGTAATTGCATAGCATGAGTAAGAAACATCTTCATACATGTGTGTAGGTTCTTGAATAGCATTCCCCTCTTGTTGCTCTAGTTATTAGAAATTCATGTTTTGGTTATTATTAACCTTATTGTTGTTCTTGAGATGTTTCCCTAGCATGATAGGGGTGGGAGTGAAAATCATCTCTTGATATATGAGGGCCTTTTTAGTTGATTTCCATATGTTAAATATGAATGTATTTTTTTATATAAGTAGCATTAACTTGAAGTGTTTGGTATAGCATCATTTTTTTCAATCTTGGTGCTATGTTTTGAGCACATAAGGAAGGGTGTTGTTTTTTTACCCCTTTTTAGTTTGAGCATCATATCTATCTTGTGTGAATTTTGATGCTTGTCACTAGCATGTGTAGGATGTGATTTAATGATTTTGTGTGTGACTCACTTTGTTCTCCTTAAGGGGCCAGAAGCCTAATGACTTTGCTTTGTCATGCTTATGTGAGTGGTACACCCACTACATTCATGGCATCATGGTTAAATGAGTTGTTTTCCCACCATGACAATTTTCGTACTAGTTCTTGTCTTTCTGTGTTGTGTTGTATTCACAGGTATTGTTGAGCTAAATAATTGTGCATGATTGTTACTTGGGCTTCTAGAGTCATTTGGGTTTTCCTTCCAGCTTGTTTGTTGTAGCTAAGCTATTTTTGTTAGCCTGTGTTATTAGTTCCTTACTCAATTTAGAGTACATAGGTGATTGATGCATGTGGGTATTATGGTTTAATGCTCACTAGTATCATTAGATTTTGCTTATGTCTTGAGCTTGTTTCATCAGAAATCTTTGCAAGTGACCTTGATCACTAACCAGGTTGATCGTCATGATATGAGAGTGGCACAACCACTGATTTCATGACGTCATGGTTGAGGGATGCTATCCCCAAGCATATGCCGTTTCTGAAGATAGTCCTTTTAGACATATGTGTTGTTTTAATAATTTACCTAGCCTACCCTTGGGGGTGTGCGTTGCTTGATGTATATTGTTGGAGTTATATTGTGATGTGTTGCTTACTTGAGTTGTTATTAAGATACAGGACTAGCATTCAAGTTTCTCAGCATGAGTTATCTACCCCTAGCCTCTTCGTTACCATTATTCTTGTCCTTGCTTGTTACTATTTTTTCAATGGGTGTTTATCCTAGCATGTTTAGCAAGTGGATGTTTCTGTTATTATTAGCATGGCATTGTTGCTTGTCTTTGTCCTAATATGAGGTGTGCTTATAAGTACTTAGGAAGCCTCCTATCTTTGTTTGTCTCATAGTGTTCTAGGGTTTGTTATCTCAAAACTAGCATGATAAGTGTTTTATTGTGTGTTGCTTTTAGCATGAATTGCTAGTGTTTGTTTATGTCTGCTCTGTTTTCCCTTTTTCTTAAGTGATGTTACGTGATTGCCTTTGTTTGTGCACCTTTTTAGTTTGCAAGTGTTTTGATTGTGTTTCCTTTTCTTTTGCCACGCTAGATAAATGACGAGGAAGAGAAAGCAGTTACGGGTTTTATCGGAGAAGGACTGGATATTTTGGAGGAAACTATAGTGGTTGATGTTGCTCAAGACCGGGGACAAGCCATGACACATGCAAGCCATTCTAAAAGCTTGCAATTATTATCAACCTGCATGTTTTACATTCTGAAGTTTTTCAAAACAAAAATGTATTTATGTGTAGTACTATTATTACTACTTTTATGTTTGGTGATACTAGCAGCACTACCACCAATTTGGCCTATAGCCAAGAGTACTTGGTAATGTACCAAGCCCTTAAACACCACCACCTATCACACCACCTTATACTAGTCCTTATATGGACACACCTAAAATGTTGTTTTGGGAAAAGAAGTCTTTGGTGAAAAACCCGTGGAAAGGTGGGACCTTGTCCACAGGAGGTTTAAAGAGAAGTGTTTTAAGAAATGTTTTCTAAAGATGACACATAGCCATCGACTTCACCGGACAACCTTACAGTGCAACCATGATATCTCCAACCTGGTATGGGGCTTGGTCGGAAACTTGTCTGTGTTAGTGCGAAGATGCCCTCTTTGCTATAGGGGTGGATATGGCCCCCGAACCGATTGTCGTCTCGCGGACAGAGGCATTCAAAATGTGGATTAAGTTACCACCAGGTGCAACAGCTAGGTCTCCTGTCATGGCGGTATGAGGTCAGGGGAAACCAGATTGATACGGCTGGGTCATACGGTGCCGGGGAGAACCAACCTAGTTGAAGGGGCTGATTTCGTACTAGCATCGACATAGCGGAAGGCCTTGATCAGACTACCGACACTTGTGTATAGCCGTCGGGCAATCTGGGAGTGACTCCCGGCGGTAGCGCTGTTTGTTATGGGTAAAGTGCACCCCTCTGCAGAGTAACAAACTATTCGAATAGCCATGTCCACGGTCAAGGACAGTTGAAAGGCCATGCAGCTTTGGAATGGTGTCAATGTTTTCAAAAAGGAAATGAAGATGGAAAGTGTTTTGTACCTGGGAGGTACTGAGATGTGTAATACTATACCACGGAGGTACTATTCAAGGAAAAGCCGGAAAAGATTATTACAAGAAGTTTTACACAGAAAACCTCTTTTAAAATGTCTTCCTCATCTCTCATTTAACCAACCTCATGATACTGTGATATCCACGAGAGAAACTATATGATATTTTGGAAACATTCTTTTATATAGAGGTAAAGGTTCGAAAGTCAACCATGGTGAATCTTCCATCCATCATGGGTAGTCAAACCCTAAGTACAGCCTACCCATCTCCACCATATATGCATGCTTGCATTATTGCTTTCTTTTAGGGTGTCTTGCTGAGTACATTCAAACTTACTCACAATGGTTTCGTCCCTGGTATTGTCTTGCCAGATTTTGAGAAGTTGCAGTCCAGGAGGAGTATTCAAGGAGGAGCACTCTGACGGCTATGCGAGCTAGGAATGTCTCCCAGTCAGTAGCATGTAGGTAGTCCAAGCGTGACTTGGGCTTACCACGATTGGAGACTTCCGCTGTTTATGGTGTTGTATTCGTTATGTAATGGATGAGGTTTCTGTAATGCCAAATCGAGTATGTTGTTCATGACTGACTGATCATGGGATCGTGAATGTATGCATACTGCAGGTCTCGGACTGCTAGTCTGGGGTCCCCACAGAGTTGGTATCAAAGCCATCCTTACTTTAGGAGACCTTAGTTAGCATGGACGTCAGATAGGAATGAAGAGTATTTTCATAAAGGTATATTACTACCTAAATTATTATTTTTATCTAAGGAAGCCTAAGTATAACTTCCACTCTTCTCACTTCTTCAAATTATTCTAAACCTTACCTCTCCTGTTTAAAGGTTTACCAAATTTTTCCTTCTATTATGTTGTCTCAACTCAAAGCTTAGATACTTGACGAAATCCCGAGAAAGACCTGAGCATTTGGCAACCAGGAGAAGAAGAAGCTTCCTTCTGAAGACCCCCAACATCAAGATTATTTATATACGAAGACCGCAGATATGCTACAACCTTCAATGTGGAAGAGATCTCACCGCCAAGGTTTTCCAACCTGAACAAGATGAAGAAAATCCTCGAGATACGAAGACTCCACCAAGCTTCAAGATCCACAACATCAACGTATGGCGAAGATAAAGGTACAAAGATGACAATCGTTGTTGACCTAAACCCATAGGATCAATAGGATAAGCTCAGTTGTTTTGGTTTGAGCTACCCCCCTTTTACCCAGTTTTAGGCGTGTGCTAGTATGTGAGGTACCTTAATTGTTCTTTGTTTGTGTTCTATTTGTGTGGCATATTCTTGCATGGTGTTTTACTTGTTTCTGGGTTAAGTGTGCTTTTTTGTGTTGTTTTCTTATGTGTTCCACAAACACGCCTCTTGGCCACACAAATTAACCACACTATTGTTAACTTGTTTGCAAAAACTCTTTTTGCCCTGTTGGCCTTAGTTGCACCTTTTGCGTCCTTTCAAAACACTAACTTAGAAAATCCTCTAGAAATCTTTCTCCTTCATCTTCTAACCAGTGGTGCAAGATATGAAATGCTCTCTACTCCGACCCGGGAGCCCAAGATTCCGCAATCTTCTGCAAGACGGATAGCGGTCTTCATCAATCATTTTGTGCAACTACGCCAAGAACCATCAAGGAAGATGAAGGATTCAAGACCAAGATCAAGGAGTCGCAAGCCGACATGGCTCTCCTCTCCTCCCACCTCTCCCAGCCATCCTCTCCCACCACCACCACCAAGTTTCACAATGGATTCTAGATCTAGCCGCCATGGAAGCACTCCTTCATTGGGATTTCTCCCCCGGGCTTGCGGTGAAAGCACAAGTGCGTAAGCCGTTTGGATCATCCGTCTCTTTCTCCCCTTCTTCGGGATTCAAGGAATTTTTTCTTGTGGTCTCCTTGTCTTCTGCCTCCTTTGCTCTCGATGAGGAATTGGTGGCTCTTGCTCTGCAATCCCGCATTAGTGGTTTTCATTCGGATTTCAATGTTTTCCGGCTATCAGATAAGAGGTTTCGATTTTCGGTGGCTTCTAACCGTGTTGGGCACTTCGTACCATTTGAAAGATCACATTTGGCCGAATTTCATCTGCCATTTAACTTTATTTAGAGGTGTTCACCCTCAGATCTCGGGTTTCACTAACACACCCAAGGGTTCATGGGCTTCTTCTTCGGAGAATGTGGATATTTCACAGAGATCACCTATGGCTCTTTGCCATAATCTTAATGTTCTCAGAGCTAGCGCGAAACATGATTATTCTGCCACCCATGAACTGGCTAAGTTTGGTTTTGATGTGCCCCATGAGGTTCGTTCTGGCTTGGCTCCACCTTCAGTTAATTCACATTTGATTGTTGCTAAGGGGACCAAAGATTCCTTCTCTCACTCTCAGACACCTCCTCTTCCTAGTGAAGCTGAGATCTCGCCGCCGGTGATCACTGATGACTCCACCACCATTGCTTTTGGTAACTTGGTGGCTCCGATTATTTCGGGTTCTTCCATTTGGAAAGGTCGACAATTTTATTCAAGGCGGTATATCAGGGATTTTTGCTCCAAGGTGCCTATTTCTACCCTGGAAAATATTGAGGATCTGAGGCAAGCGGGTTATTCTGAGAAGGTGATCAGCGAGACGCTTTCCTTACCATTTATCCCTCCCAAAGCGATCTCGTTTGAATTATTGGGTCGTTGCTCTCGTTGCGGGCTCCATGATCATCTTTTGCCGGCCTGTCCAGGTGTCTGCCCACATTGTCAAATTATGGGTTTCAAGTGCGTCGACTGCGACGTGGTGATTGCGCCACCACCGGCCCCTATGGATCAAGGCCCATTGGCTCCCATTATGGATGATTCTCTTTCTGTCCCACTTAGCTGTTGCTTCAGGTGCCTGGAATTGGGCCACTATCGACGCGATTGCAAGAATCAGATTAGATGCTTAGCGTGTTTCGATTGGGGTCACATGGCTCGTTTCTGCCCTCTTAGAGCCAACTGTAAACTCTGTCATGGTTTGGGGCATGTTTTGGCTAATTGCCCTAGGATTTCTTGTCGGCGCTGTGGAAGGAATGGCCATCAATATTCGAATTGTCGTCAGCGATTTATTTGGGTCCCTAAAGGCAAGCATCAACTTTTAGTGGAAAGTGACAAGGTTACCGCTTCGACTTCTAATTACATTTGGGTCCCTAAAGGCAAGCCTAGGCCAGTTTTGGTAAGAGACGAGGTTGCCATTTCGCCTCCCTCCGAGCCCCTTCCCCCTTTGAGTACTCTTGACCGGGGTGCCGCATCAGCTCTCGAACCAGTCGCGCCCCTGCACCTCTATCCTTTGGCCTCTCCGCACTTGCAGAGCCCAGCAATGGCGAAGTTTCCTGTTCGCCCTTTTGACTTTGTTTCCGCGCACGCCAAGATAGATCCTGGCCCCGATGATCGTCTGCAGCGTGCTCGGATGGTCGTTGGTGAGCCCCCACGCATGAACGAAGATTGCGCCATTGTCTCGGTAAATCCTCCTATCTCGGATAATCTGCGTCGCACCACCCTAGATCTGATTGTCAACTCCGTCAATGAGGATTATGATGACATCATTGTTAGTGCTGAGATTTTGATTCTGGGAGTTGGTTTTGTTCAATTTACCTCTCCCGAAGCTAGGGATATGATGGTCAGAGATAGTCCCCACCCATTTGATGTGTTCGATGAAGAGTCCTCTTTCACCTTTGTGCGTCATGATGAGAGCTTTAACATGCGACTGCCGATTTTTGATAAGGAAGCATGGGTCTTATTTTTAGCTTTTCCCGCGAATTATCTTACTGAATATTATGTGAACAAGGCGGTGTCGCTATTTGGGAAGTTTCAGCTCTGGCACCGTCCGGATGAAAGCAGATCTCGTGTTTTGGTCAGGGTCCTTCTGCGGCATGTCCGAGATGTTCCTCGCAGCATCCTGGTGATAAGGGTTTCTTCCCTGCCAGGTCATGGAATGTCGTGGACTGTCCCCGTCTATATGTTGAACAGTCGTTAGGCGCGTACTGGTTTGGTGGATACGGAGGAGCCTATGCATCTCCACACCCCTATGATCTGCCTTTCCTGAATGTGATGCAGCAGTATCATTATGATGTGCAGCAGTTCAACCAGCAGCATGCTGATGCCACTTGGAACGCTGGTGCTATGGCTCAGCAGTTTCCGGATGATGGTTGGGGAAATTGGCCTGTGATCCCCGAAGTGTTTCTGGGCGTCGATATGCGTCAGCTCTTTGGATACGAGGGACCTTCCATGATTGATGGTATTGTAGAGTCTGACAACACGTCTGATGACGCTATGGATGCATGGAATGAACATGTTGAGGAAGTGGAGAGGGCTGCTAATGATGTGATTCTGGGTGTTCACAGCTCTCCATTGATCTTTATTCGTGCTGTGGGACATGCCTCTAATCTGGCAATTCCACCTTTCAGTTGCTATTGGTCTTTTCTGGGTTGGCTTATGCGTCAGGTCTACACTCGTTCCATTCTGCAGGCTGAGTTTAGTGACAGCAGGGAGAACATGCGGTTTTTTCTCGCTTCAGTGATTTCGTCCATTCAGAACAGCATTTGGCACTCATATTAGCGACAGACTACTCCTGATTTCATGATCCCCTCATCCGTTCTTAGGGACGCTGTGATGCAGGGACATCGATCTTCGTCTACTGGGATTGACTTGCTTCTTGGAGTGGGTTTTTCGAATATTTACCTCAATCCATCCGTGCTTGATATGCTAGCTGGCTACCATGCCCCCCCGGGCTCTCAGGTACATGATCCTGCACGACTCCTTCCGGACACTGCATCTCTGGTGAGTACAGATCTGGGATTCGTTTCTGAATCTCCTGAACAATTTCACTCATCTATGCAATTACAGTTTGATCATGCACCTGGAGCTCTATCTTTCTTGATGGGGGCCAGCTCCCCTGTGGGCCCTATCACTCGTGCACGTGCTCGTACATGTAAGATTGAAACCCCTCCTGTTGCTAATCTGGTCCGTCGTTGCATGCGGCTTAACAATAACAGATTTATGCACATGGCCCTACCAGATCGCACTCCTCGCTGTCGGGTCTCCACGGTGTCTAGGGCAGCTCCTCTAGCCACCATGCACACTGCTGAGATGAGGCGCATCGGCATTGAAGAATGTGGAGTGAACCCCGATGACATCACTGAAGAGCGGCTCCTCCAAGCTCGTCCCAACTAAGATGTTGGTATCTTACCTGTGGGCACATTGGTCTTGTCGTTTGGGGGTCTTTTGGACTGAGTCAGTCATGTTTTATGTTAGTGGCCAGTTTTGGTCTGTCGGTCAGTTGAAGTCATATTTGAACTGGGTCTTTATTTCAGTTGATCTGTGTGTCTTGGTACTCTATCACGTTTTCTTTTGGAGCCGGTGTGCCCATGATGTTAGTTTCATACTATTTGTTGCCCATGGATATTTTATATATTCTCGCTGCTCGTTTTCTCTTAGTTCTTTTCTGTGATGGATGTGATTTCTGCTAAGAAATTGTGGAGGATCCTATGTTGGAACGTTAGAGGGCTTAATAGCACAGAGAAATGGCCATTAATTTATAACAAAATTGAAGAGAGTTTAGCCTCTATTCTATGTTTTCAAGAGACCAAAAGAGGGGATTTTGATACTCAGTTCATATGTAAATTCGTGCCTAAACGATTTGATTGTTTTGAATTTGTTCCTTCAGATGGTGCTTCGGGTGGGCTCTTGGTTATTTGGGCCAGTTCCCATTTTTCGGCCCAACTTATTCTCTCTAAATGTTTTGGGCTGGTATTCGAATTTACTAACTGCAGCTCACTAGACTCCTTTCAACTCGTAACTGTATATGGCCCATGTGAAGGAGTGGCTAGGAGTAATTTTATTGCATGGCTTTTTAGCCTGAATATTGCGGATGGTGATCTCTGTCTGCTTGTCGGTGATTTTAACTTTTATAGATTCACTGACAGTAGGAATAAGCCAGGTGCCAATACATCTGACATGGAGACTTTTAACGAGGTGATTAGCTATCACGGATTAATGGAATTACCTATTAAGGGTCGTAATTTCACATGGAGTAACATGCAAGACGACCCCCTCCTCACTCAGCTCGACTGGTTTTTCACCTCTTTTGCATGGACTATTAAGTTCCCTAACACTATGGTCTCCCCTCTAGCTAGGCCCACTTCGGATCACATTCCTTGTGTGATATCGATTGGGATTGAGATTCCCAAAGCCCAAGTGTTTAGTTTGAAAATCATTGGATTCATATGCCTGGTTTCCACGATACTATGAGGACATTATGGAACATTCAGTGCCCAGGTGATAGTGCAAAATGTATTTCCTCCAAACTTAAATTGCTTACGAAAGCTCTTAGGAATTCGAGTAAAAGTCTATCGGTTATTAACAAGTTGGTGGACAATTGCAATGCCACTAGACCCCCCGTCCCTCCTTTTTCTTCCCCTAGACCCCCTCGTTTTCAATCCATGGCGCGACATCGTTTCCGTGGTTCATCCCTTGCAGAAGCCACGACGAGGCACCCTAGGACCTCTGTTGCCGCGTCCATGGCGGGATCTGCTCCGGGGTATTTTTCCGCGGAATCCAGCAAGAGCACACGCTCGTCGGCGTTAAGGCGGTTCTCCTGGTGAAGACGGTGCATCTCGGCGTGCTCCCTAGCCCCGCGCGGCGAGCCCGCGGCCTCCTGTCGCCGACGGGAGGGGACACCCCCGTCGCTTGAAGTCGCCGCCGGCGCGAACCACCCTGGACAAATCTCTGCCGTCGGATCTGCAGACTACGGCTCAGATCCTCGCCTTCCCCTCCATCGCTGACGGCCGGGGGCCACTAGTCAGCGAGTTGACTTTGCCTCCGCGCGGCAGAGAGCCCGGTGGGCCGGCCCATCTCGCCTCGCCCACGCTCGGGCGGATCCGGCCTGTGACTGCGCGGCCCTGATGGCTGCAAATTTGGCCCATCTCCGCGCCGGATCCAGCCCACTCCAATGTTTTTTTTCTCTTTACAGTTTTAATCATTTTCTGTATAGCTGAAATCTAGTGTTTTGCTTAAGTCCTAAATAAAATAGTTTAAATGCATATTTTACCCAACCAAAAATCAGAGAGCTAGATGCATGAGTTTAGAACCACATGCAACTTGTAGACATGAAACATATTGTGTGGGTCAACCTTGGTCAATGTTTTGGTAATATGTGTCATAAATATTTTTAGGGTCATAACTTGAGTTTTGAAACTCCTTTTTGAGTGAATCCAATTGTGTTGGATAGATCTTGGCATCCTCTCTCAGTAGAAACCAACCTCACTTGCAAAAGTTTCTTAAAACAGAAATGGCATGCATTTTGGTGGTTTACTAAAAAGACCATCTATGAATTGTTTAATTATTTCTGTGATGTATTTTGAGGTGAATCAAGTTGCATGCTCTTGTGTGTGATTAGAGGTACGAAATCCTATCTTGGCTTAATTTTAGGAGCCACATGTGAAGTTTGGTGCCCTAGTTAAGAATTAGGTGTTTTCTGCTATTTTTGGCTTTAGTAGTAAATATTTGTGGGTGATGTTTTCTTTGTTGTGATCTCATCTTCCTAGTATGATTAGACTTTGGTTGTGATGAAATCGTGGAGTCAATTATACTAGTATGACAGGAATTGTGGGTGAAGAGTTCCTCTTGATAAAAGATTGCCTTTTAGTTCTTTTCCGTTCTTTAGTAATTGCATAGCATGAGTAAGAAAGAATCTTCATACATGTGTGTAGGTTCTTGAATAGCATTGCCCTCTTGTTGCTCTAGTTATTAGAAATTCATGTTTTGGTTATTATTAACCTTAGTGTTGTTCCTGAGATGTTTCCCTAGCATGATAGGGGTGGGAGTGAAAATCATCTCTTGATATATGAGGGCCTTTTTAGTTGATTTACATATGTTAAATATGAATGTCTTTTTTTATATAAGTAGCATTAACTTGAAGTGATTGGTATAGCATCATTGTTTTCAATCTTGGTGCTGATGTTTTGAGCACATAAGGAAGGGTGTTGTTTTGACCCCTTTTAGTTTGAGCATCATATCTATCTTGTGTGAATTTTGATGCTTGTCACTAGCATGTGTAGGATGTGATTTAATGATTTTGTGTGTGACTAAGTTTGTTCTCCTTAAGAGGCCAGAAGCCTAATGACTTCGCTTGTCATGCTTATGTGAGTGGTACACCCACTACATTCATGGCATCATGGTTAAAGGAGTTGTTTTCCCACCATGAAAATTTTCGTACTAGTTCTTGTCTATCTATGTTGTGTTGTATTCACTGGTATTGTTGAGCTAAATAATTGTGCGTGATTGTTACTTGGGCTACTAGAGTCATTTGGGGTTTCCTTCCAGCTTGTTTGTTGTAGCTAAGCTATTTTGGTTAGCCTGTGTTATTAGTTCCTTACTCAATTTAGGGTACATAGGTGATTGATGCATGTGGGTATTATGGTTTAATGCTCACTAGTATCATTAGGTTTTGCTTATGTCTTGAGCTTGTTTCATCAGAAATCTTTGCAAGTGACCTTGGTCACTAACCAGGTTGATCGTCATGATATGAGAGTGGCACAACCACTGATTTCATGACGTCATGGTTGAGGGATGCTATCCCCAAGCATATGTCGTTTCTGAAGATAGTCCTTTTAAACATATGTGTTGATTTAGTAATTTACCTACCCTACCCTTGGGGGTGTGCGTTGCTTGATGTATATTGTTGGAGTTATATTGTTATGTGGTGCTTTCTTGAGTTGTTATTAAGATACAGGACTAGCATTCAAGTTTCTCAGCATGATTTATCTACCCCTAGCCTCTTCGTTACCATTATTCTTGTCCTTGCTTGTTACTATTTTTTCAATGGGTGTTTATTCTAGCATGTTTAGCAAGTGGATGTTTCTGTTATTATTAGCATGACATTATTGCTTGTCTTTGTTCTAATATGAGATGTGCTTATAAGTACTTAGGAAGCCTTCTGTCTTTGTTTGTCTCATAGTGTTCTAGGGTTTGTTATCTCAAAACTAGCATGATAAGTGTTTTATTGTGTGTTGCTTTTAGCATGAATTGCTAGTGTTTGTTTATGCCTGCTCTGTTTTCCCTTTTTCTTAAGTGATGTGATGTGATTGCCTTTGTTTGCGCACCTTTGTAATTTTTAAGTGTTTTCATTGTGTTTCCTTTTCTTTTGCGACGCTAGATAAACGGCAAGGAAGAGAAAGCAGTTACGGGTTTTATCGGAGAAGGACTGGATATTTTGGAGGATACTTGAGTGGTTGATGTTGCTCAAGACCGGGGACAAACCATGACACAGGCAAGCCATTCTAAAAGCTTGCAATTTTTTTCAACCTGCATGTTTTACATTCTGAAGTTTTTCAAAACAAAATGTATTTATGTGTGGTACTATTATTACTACCTTTATGTTTGGTGATACTAGCAGCACTACCACCAATATGGCCTATAGCCAACAGTACTTGGTAATGTACCAAGCCCTTAAACACCACCACCTACCACACCACCTTATTTTAGTCCTTATATGGACACACCTAAAATGTTGTTTTGGGAAAAGAAGGCTTTGGTGAAAAACCCATGGAAAGGTGGGACCTTATCCACGGGAGGTTTAAAGAGAAGTGTTTTTAGAAATGTTTTCTAAAGATGACACATAGCCATCGACTTCGCCAGACAACTTACAGTGCAACCATGATATCCCCAACCTAGTACGGGGCTTGGTCGGAAACTTGTCTGTGTTAGTGCGAAGACGCCCTCTTTGCTATAGGGGTGGATATGGCCCCCGAACTGATTGTCGTCTGGCGGGCAGAGGCATTCAAAATGTGGATTAAGTTACCACCGGGTGCAACAGCTAGGTCTCCTGTCATGGCGGTATGAGGTCAGGGGAAACCAGATCGATACGGCTGGGTCATACGATGCCAGGGAGAACCAACCTAGTTGAAGGGGCTGATTTCGTACTAGCATCGACATAGCGGAAGGCCTTGATCAGACTACCGACACTTGTGTATAGCCGTTGGGCAATCTGGGAGTGACTCCCGGCGGTAGCGCTGTTTGTTATGGGTAAAGTGCACCCCTCTGCAGAGTTAAAACTATTCGAATAGCCGTGTCCACGGTCAAGGACAATTGAAAGGCCATGCAGCTTTGGAACGGTGTCAATGTTTTCAAAAAGGAAATGAAGATGGAAAGTGTTTTGTACCTGGGAGGTACTGAGATGTGTAATACTGTACCACAAAGGTACTATTCGAGGAAAAGCCAGAAAAGATTATTACAAGAAGTTTTACACAGAAAACGTCTTTTAAAATGTCTTCCTCATCTCTCTTTTAACCAACCTCGTGATACTGTGATATCCATGAGAGAAACTATATGATATTTTGGAAACATTCTTTTACATAGAGGTATAGGTTCGAAAGTCAACCATGGTGAATCTTCCATCCATCATGGGTAGTCAAACCCTAAGTACAGCCTACCCATCTCCACCATATATGCATTCTTGCATTATAGCTTTCTTTTAGGGTGTCTTGCTGAGTACATTCAAACGTACTCATAATGGTTTCGCCCCTGGTATTATCTTGCCAGATTTTGAGAAGTAGTAGTCTAGGAGGAGTATTCAAGGAGGAGCACTCTGACGGCTATGCGAGCTAGGAACGTCTCCCAGTTAGTAGCCTGTAGGTAGTCCAGGCGTGACTTGGGCTTACCACGATTGTGTTGAAGACTTTCGCTGTTTATGGTGTTTTCCTGCCCTGCGTGGCAGTTGTTTTTAACTGAGTCTTGTGACCAGCTATGTATGTGTTGTATTCGTTATGTAATGGATGAGTTTTATGTAATGCCAACTCGAGTATGTTGTTCACGACTGACTGATCATGGGATCCTGAATGTATGCATACTGGAGGTCTCGGACTGCTAGTCTGGGGTCCCCACAGTGGTCCACTACCTAAAGCAGGTAACAACTTTCTTGCTTTATTCCTCATGAGAAATCTTCAATACTTAGTCTTGATAGTAGTCTTCAAGGTCTTACTCTTCTCTATCTCCTCTTGCAAAGCTTCAACTTCTTCATTGGCTTTGTTGAGATCCTTTTGGGTATTGTGAAGTCTACACTAGTCTTTCTCCAAGTTCTTCCATGCCCTTTAGTGTCAGTCTTTATGTTTAATCCAAAAACTTTTTGACATGGTTATCACCAATCATGTATTTATGGTATTAAAAAGGTAGGTCATCTAGAACAAGAAAAGATATTTTGAAGGTGAATAAAAGATGAGAGGATATGAGAAAAGATTAAAACAAAAATTTATGGTTTTAGAAGATTGAATAAAATAGGTTTTCAATCCTAGGGTTATTTTCCTAGTTGTGATCCAAACCTAGGGTCTTTAACCTACACGCAACACTATGCTCTGATACCACACTACTAGGGAAACCCTTATACAGGAATAACTACCCCCGACACTCAGTAAAAGTGTGGCGCTGGTGCTAATTATCTCCGGCGCAACGAAAATGACTGCGTCGGTGCTATATCCTTACCCCTGGCGCGCCAAAGAAGCTCAGCGTCGGCACTAACGCAACGGGCCCACCAGCCATCCCACACGTGCTACCCCAGGCGCGCGCCTTGCCTCCGCGCCGATGGTAGAAGACTTATCCCCAGCGTGTCGCACCGTGGGCGCGCCGGCGCTATCTCTGGGCCCCACCAGCACAGATACACCGGGTGCCCAGCTTACCCCCGGCGCGCGCTTTTCCTCCATGACGATGCTATGCACTTACCACCGGCGCATCGATTGTTTTGCGCGCCGGCGCTAAGCTGCCTCCTTATCTCCAAAACCAGGCACCTCCCCACCACCCATCTATAGCACACACCACTCCCCCTCCTCACTCCAACTCGAAAACTCTCTCTTCTAAGCTCATTTTTGCTTTCCCCACACTCAAATTTAGCTTATTTAGCCAACCAAATTTGATGTATTTTGTCAAATCTTTCTCTCCCAACATTCACCTCACTTCTACCTAGTTAGATCTAGATCTAGCACAAGATTGTCCCACATATCACCACTCATATATGTAGATCTAGATCTATAGTAGCTCCACACACCACACTCTCTCTTCGGTCTCGGTGATCTTCGAGGTGCCACACACCTCCCTTATTATATATGCATGTGTACATCTATATATAGTGTGTTTGTGTGATATATGTGTGATGACATGAGAAAATGCATGTATATATGTGATGCATGTGAAAATGCATGTATGTGATGCAGGTGTGGTAACATTGAAATGAGTTGGCAATGTTTTACCGAAATGTTGATTAATTTCTGTTTCGGCAAATCCTGCCACTCCCGCATGACCTTTTTTAGCAAAGGTCATGCCGAAATTTTCCATGAACACCAATATGGTTCTAATGAATTTTGTCTTGTCGTGTAGAAGGTCGAAAACAATGGTCATCTGGATGAGTGAAAGCGTCGTGGATAGATATGTGGAATGCGTGACAGCCAACATGCATCAAAATAACCGCAACGACATAAGTTGTCCGTGTTGAAAATGCAAACTAGGGTGCCTGTTCAACCCCTCTTTGGGCATAGTGCAGGAGCACCTACTCAGGCGTGGTTTCATGCAGGGGTACACCCAATGGACTATGAGTGATGATGAAGATGATCATGAGGCAGATGTCAGCGGGGCGGCAGAAGCTGAAAATGGGGAATGGGATGGACGGCTGGTACACCAACCTTTATATGAGGGAGTTTGTAAAGGATCAAGAGCGCCTCTTGATTCCATCTCATCTCCAGTAAAGGGGCTTAGACATGGCGAACGCCCCTGGTGATAGGGTGAGATAGGAGTTCCACCAAATCCAGCGGCAGATTGCCACAATAATCCAGCAGGATGTCTGCACTGCGGGTGGCATGTTCTTCCCTGGCCACGTGCTACCCACTAATGCCGACACAGAATCCCGCTACGAGGCTTGTCGTGACCGGAGACCATTCAACACGCTGGAGGGCATTCTCCCTTCCCGTCAAAGCCGAATCCTTGAGTAAGATTCCTCAACCCGCATCGTCCATCTAAAAATGTGTTAAGTCATAAACTTGTCGCTTTTTATTTGCTTATGAACGATTAAGGTTCAGTGCATGTTACTAATTTAAACTTGTCGATTCTCGTTGCATATATAGTTACATGTGCATGTATGTTGATTTGCTACTAACGTTTACTTCGTCTTGTTCAAATAGATGACGTGGTATGTCGTGTACCAAGGACGTGCTCCCGGAGTCTACGGCGACTAGGGCCAATGCTGGAGACAGGTGCACCAGTTCAGCGGCAACAGCTACAAGGGGTTCACCATTCTGGCGGAGGCACGATCTAGATACGCGAGCTATCTAGCGAGAGAGATGTGTGATGCGGGTGGGAGGAGGAGGAAGCGGATGAAGACCACCTTCGGCATCATGATGATGCTCGTCTTCGCCGTGTTTCTCTTCTTTGGGTTCGTAGCATAGATTGATGCCTTACCTAGCTTGTGAGCTTGTAGTAGTATTCGACGACTATTTCGGCAACACTTTGTGTGAAATTTCTATCTTAGCAAACTATGTATATATTCGACGACTATTTCGATTGTGAAAACTATATATGTATCTACTTCCATTGTGATATATATCTATCGATCAATCTGCATACTTTTTATATTTGCTTAAATTTTTATTTCTGTTGGTATCCTCTAGTATGAACTGTGTATTGTGTATAAATACGGTATATATATACAACGAAAAAAGGAAAAACTTAGCGCCGGCGCACAGTACAAGTTACCACCGGCGCGCAGGCCTGCACCTCACTGTCAGCTGGGACCCTCAACAGCTGGGCCCCTCCAAACGTTAGCTCTAGTGCGGAGGGAAGTTGCGCGTCGGGGATATCCCCATTACCACCAGCTCTACAAGTGCTACCACCGGCGTGGCCATCGCCGGCGCGGCCCTGCGCGCCGGCGGTAGGCCTATTCTGCGCGCTGGTGGTAGGGGTTCCCCTAGTAGTGCCATTTTGTAGTGCCCTACCTTTTAATAAAGGTAGAACGCCTATGTAACATGCTATTCCTGGGATCACTGATAGCTTACACAATACCAAATGAAATATTCATTGCAATAGCATCAAATTACATCGTTGATCCAGTGGATAGGAAATAAAATATTCTTACAAATTGCATAGTCTCATGGACTAGCATCTTCCAAAGCAAACACAGCGGAAATAAATCATAAATGAGCCTTCTTCATCTTCATGCGCCATAGGCAGACATGTTGGAATGCAAGCTCGAGATCCTAAACATTTACTCTTCATCGAAAAGACCTGCACGTTTGAATATGCAGCTCCACGAGTGGAGGTCAGTACAAAAAATGTATTGGCAAGTGACACTATGGTGGATATAAATAGCAAGACTAATACTACATGCATATTTGGCTGGTGGAGTCTGGGTCATTTGCATAAAGCTGGTTTTATCCTATATTTTTCCAAAACATTATGTAAATCTTGAAAGAATATTTTGAAAGGTCACATGGGTTGTGCCATGATCATTTGAAAAGCTTCATGGGTTGAGCCATGTATATTCTCATGGGTTGGGCCATGATATTTTAAAAAGGATTACCCGGGTTGAGCCAGGAAAAATCTCATGGGTTAGGCATGATATTTTATAGAACCAAAACATTTTTATAAATCTTGAAGACATTTTGTAACTCATCATGGGTAGACACACCATGAAGTTTGAGTAATATCATCATGGGTAGACACACCATGAAGTTTGATAAATTCATCATGGGTAGACACACCATGAAGTTTGATAAGGGGGCACAGAGGGGTAGAAACACCATGTGCACCTAAAAAAATGTTGCTACACAAGTTTTACTTCATTAAGAAATGGTGTTGAGATTCTTCAGTACAATCCCTGTCTAGAAGCTCAAATTGTCCATAACCGGGGGCACGGCTAAGATCTTAGTTTTAACTCTCGAGAGGGTGTGCACTTTCACCTTAAGACTCGATTAACCCAAACATCCTGTACATGCTGGGTGCATTTGGGAAAGGAGAGAATTGAGACAAGATTTTTGGGAAGAGAGATTCACCCATACCAGCTAGACTGGTTGCTCCTACAATTCTGCTACCACCCAATGTTTGACAACAAGATGAATCCCACAACTTACTCTATCTTGGTAGAGCCATAGTACCCTAAGGCTGCACTGGAAGCTAATTAAAACAGTGAAGACTTACAAATCTCTTTGTTCCTGGGTGGCAGTCCACATTTCATTTAGCCACCAAGCAAGATTCAATCCACCCACGTGTTTCATTGAGGTTGTTAATTTTCAAGTTTCATAAACAATATAACCGAAATGAAACAGCAGCATTTGATGATAGTAGCCAAGTACAGCTAAAAGTTACCTAGTAGGGTTTCAGGGTGACTACACACTACTGGGTGTTCTAAGCATAGCATATACTTGGAAAAACAAAATCACCTATCATGCATACTACTAGAAAACACTAATGCATATAGAAAATAAGTGGGTCATGGTGTATCACTTGCCTTTTGACAGAGGTAAAGCTCTCTTTCTCTCAACAACTCAAGCAGCTCTTCACACAAACTATAAGATAAAAGCAAGCACCAAATAAACATACAAATCATAGCACAACATCAAGCAAGACAAGCAAAATTAAAAGGTTTGGTTAATCAACTTATTCTGTGTTCATATAGTTTAGGACTCAATGTTTTAGGGATTGGTGGCATGAGGCTTGGCTTGTAAGATTTGGCTTTGGCAAGAGGGAATATCAAATTATTAAGGATTCCAAAAATCATAGAGTTATATTGATTCACTCAAATATCACATTTACTTCAATATGCTAAGAGAAACAATGTGACAAGGTTTAACACTTAATTCAATGTGCAAAAAGAAATTAAGTGTTTGGATATGGGGTTTGACATTGGTGGTTAAGATTTGTCAAGGAATATCACCTCACTCAATATACAAAAGAAGTGGATGTGATAAGGTTTAGGGTTTAATATTTAATTCAGTGTACAAAAGGGACTTAAGATGTTTGGGTCAGGCTTTTCATATTGGCAAAACAAACTTGTTTCAAAGGTCCTAGGGTTGGTATTTATCCAAAGTGGTCACACAAGGTTTCAGAAGGAGGGCTACACAACATTTTAAATATCTATGGTCATTCTTAAGCCATTACTAAGGGTTCTAACTCAAGATCAAATGTTTATGCAACAAAAGAACTTAAATGGGTTGTGTTCTGGTCTGTCTGGTCAAAGGCTACTAAATGGAACAATTTCTTAAGAAAACATTTTCTAATTATTTATAGAATCTAAATTATGTCTAATTTCCCAAATGGCCATCTAAATTCTAAATCACTTCATAAACAATTCAAATTGGATTTTGGGCAGTGGGTATTGTTAGCACACATTCTAAGGAACCCAAAACAATTTAGTTTGCAAAACTTGGATTTATAGAATTTGTCAAATTTCATCAAAGAAGCATATTTGAAAACAAACATATTTTAAATTTTAAAATTTGAATTTGTCTAGTGCTAAAAGTTTCTACATGTTCTGGGGATTTCAAAAAGTCCAACTTCATCAAATTTGGCCATGTGGTTAAAAAGTCATGAAGGTTTATAGATGCAGGGACTAATCTGTAATTCTGCCAATTAATTTTATTCCGGGAAAAATGAAAATATCCGAGTGGATAAGGTTGCTGACTGGGCTGCTAACATGGCGTTTTTCTACTGGCTGATACCGATTCGATTAAAAGAAAAAAAACAGAGCCGATGGATCCAGATCTAATGGCCGAGATTAGATCTGGGGCTAGGGTTTACCTCAGCCGCCGGAGGGTGATACGTCTCCAACGTATCCATAATTTCTGATGTTCCATGTTGATATTATGCCTGTTGCTACATGTTTTCTCCCTTAATTATAGCATTTTTATACGTTTTCCGGGACTAACCTATTAACAAGATGCCAAGTGCCAGTTCCCTGTTTTCTACTGTTTTTTTATTTCAGAAAAGTTGTTCTAGAAATATTCTCGGAATTGGACCCCACGAATACCGAAGTCCCTATTTTTCCCGGAAGTATCTAGAAGTCCAAAGGAGAGTCAAAACGGGCCCCGGGGGCCCTCACCATGGCCAGGCGCGGCCCCCCTTGGCCGCACCTGGGGGTGGTGAGGTGGCCCCGGAGCCCCCCTGACATCGCCCTTTCGCCTATTTATACCCCTCCGACGGAAAACCCTAGATACCTGATCAAAAATACACGAAAAGTTCCGCAGCCGCCGTCGTCGTCAACCCTAGATCAGGGGAGTTCTGAAGCTGTCTCCGGCACCCTGCCGGAGAGGAGATCATCACCGGAGGCTTCTTCATCACCATGCCTGCCTCCGGAGTGATGCGTGAGTAGTTCATCCCTGGACTACGGGTCCATAGCAGTAGCTAGATGGTTGTCTTCTCCTCATATGCCTCAATGTTTAGATCTCGTGAGCTTCCTAACATGATCGAGATCGTTCTTATGTAATTCTATGTGCTGTGTTTGCTGGGATCCGATGAATATTGACCTTATGCCAAGTTGATTATAGTCTTCATTGCATATGTTATTTGTGATCTTGCATGCTCTCCGTTGCTAGTGGTTATCTTGGCCAAGTAGTTGCTAGTGACTCCAAGAGGGAGTATTTATGCTCGATAGATGGGTTCATGCCTCCTTTTCGCCTGTGCTCGAGTGGCATAAACGTGATGGGGGAGGATGTGCTGTTGCCACTAGGGTGAAAACAGCGGTGTGAGTTCCCACGTGCACAAGCATTGCTTACATTACACACATTGCTTAATGCGATTATCTGTTGCTTGCAACTTAATACCTAAGGGGGTTTGGATGATAACCTGAGGGTGGATTATTAGTCATAGATACAGTTGGATAGTCGGTCTATGTAAATTGTTGTAATGCCCGCACTAAATATCATAGTAGTCATCATGCCATATTGTGCACTACGGTGCAACCATTATTTATCAATTGCCTAGCTGTAATTTGTTCACCCAGCATACTATCTTTTATGGAGAGACACCACTAGTGAACCTATGTACCCGGTCCATTTTTCCACACTGATAAACAATCCACAACAATTTCCTGCTTTCTTTTACTTTCTGCAAGCAAACATCATTTTCCACACGATACGTTTAATCTTTGTTTTTGGCAAGACCGGTGAGATTGACAACCTCACTGTACCGTTGGGGCAAAGTATTTTGGTTGTGTTGTGTGCAAGTTCCGCGTTGTTGCTGACACCGGTGAAGCGCCAGTCACCACCGTCAGTGGCAGCAACCTTCTGAAGATTAGCATTCTCCTACGGGTTTGATAACCTTGGTTCTTAACTGAGGGGAATTCTTGCTGCTGTGCTCATCACACCTTCCTCTTGGGGTCTCCCAACTCGCCACCATCGCCATCACGAGCATCAAGAATTTCTGGCGCCGTTGCCGGGGTGGAAGAAGTCTTCTGCAAGGGGAGTCTCTCACTCTCAACCTCTTTATTTTGTTTATTGTCTTGCTTTTATTTATTGTCTTGTTTTTCTTTATATCAAAAACACAAAAATAATTAGTTTACTTTATAGTTGTTATTTATTTGCTTGCTTTTACTTTGCTAAAATGAGTTCCTCTGAGAATACTAAGTTGTGTGATTTCACTAGCACAAACAATAATGATTTTATTTGCACACCTATTGCTCCACCTGCTCCTACTGCTGCTTTCTATGAAATTTAACCTGCTTTATTGAATCTTGTTATGAAAGAGCAATTTTCTGGTATTAGTACTAATGATGCTGCTGCTCACCTTAATAATTTTGTTGAATTATGTGAGATGCAAAAATATAAAGATGTGGAGGGAGATATTATTAAACTAAAATTGTTCCCTTTCTCTTTGAGAGGAAGAGCTAAAGAATGGTTGCTATCTTTGCCTAGAAATAGTATTGATTCATGGACTAAGTGTAAAGATGCTTTCATTTGAAAATATTATCCTCCTGCTAAGATTATATCCCTAAGAAGTGACATAATGAATTTTATACAATTAGATAATGAACATGTTGCTAAAGCTTGGGAAAGAATTAAAACTATGGTGAAGAATTGTCCCACTCATGGACTGACTACTTGGATGATTATACAAACCTTTTATGCAGGACTGAATTTCTCTTCAATGAACCCATTGGATTTAGCTACTGGAGGTACCTTTATGTCCATCACTTTGGGCAATGCAACAAAGATTCTTGATGATATGATGATAAATTATTCAGAGTGGCACACTGAGAGAGCTCCATAAGGTAAGAAGGTAAATTCTGTTGAGGAAACCTCCTCTTTGAGTGAAATACTTGATGCTATTATGTCTATGCTTGTTAATGGTAAAGCTCAAGTTGATCCTAATAATGTCCCTTTAGCCTCTTTGGTTCCTCAAGAAGAGCATGTCGATGTGAACTTTATTAGAAATAATAATTTTAACAACAGTGCCTATAGAAACAATTTTGGTGGAAACAATTATAAGCCCTATCCTTCTAATAGTGGTAGTGGTATTTCTTATGGTAGATCTGGAATGCCTAGTGATGAAAGGATTATAGAGGTTGAAAATGCAACTAAGAACTTTATGCAAACGCAATATGAACAAAATAAGTTGTTTACTAAAACTATGGAAGAACAATCTGCTATGTTAAAAACTATCATCCAACAAATTGGTAACTTAAATAGAGAAATCGCTGGTTTGCAAGCTAAAATCTCAAGTGCTGAAGCTGGTATTTCGGCCCTTTCAGAAGCACAATTTTCTTTGATCAATAAAATGGCCGCTAAAGCTTAAACCATTGAAAATAATCTTTTTACTGCTGCTAATGCCATCCAAATTTGAATTGATAACAATGTGAGGTTGATTGCTGAATTACGTGCTAGGTGGGAAAGAGAAGAAGAACTAGCTAAGAAGAATAATATTACTAGAGTTTGCACTATCACCACCACTAGTAAAACTGAAGCTCCCTACTATTAATGGTAAAGTAAATGATGTTAACAAAGTCTCCACTCCTTTGGTGAAACGTGCTAAATTGCCTCAAATTGCTGAAATTGCTCCTAATAAAAGTGCTAAAATTTTTAGAGATGTAGGAGATAATGGTCCCATTATTTTTGATGATAATAGTTTTGATTATGATAATTGCAATATATCTGAAGTTATTAAGTATCTACAAAAGCTTGCTGCAAGTCCCAATGCTAGTGCCATTAATATGGCCTTTACTAAACATATTACCAATGCTCTCATGAAAGTTAGAGAGGAAAAGCTGAAACTTGAAACATCTATCCCTAGGAAATTAGATGATGGTTGGGAGCCCATTATTAAGATGAAAGTAAATGATTTTGATTGCAATGCTTTGTGTGATCTTGGTGCTAGTATCTCTGTTATGCCTCAAAAGCTTTATGATATGCTTGATCTACCACTGTTGGAATACTGTTATTTGGATGTTCATCTTGCTGATAATGCTAAGAAGAAACCTTGTGGTAGAATTAATGATGTTCTTATTATGATTAACAATAACCTTGTCCCTATTTATTTTGTTGTTATGAACGTTGAATGCAATGCATCTTGTCCTATTGTTTTGGGAAGACCTTTTCTTAGAACTGTTGGTGCTATTATTAATATGAAAGAGGGGAGTATTAAATATCAGTTCCCACTAAAGAAGGGAATGGAACACTTTCCTAGAAAAAGAATGAAGATACCTTTTGAATCTATTATAAGAGCAAGTTATGATGTTGATGCTTCTTCACTTGATAATACTTGATTTTGCTTTCTATGCCTAGCTGAAAGGCGTTAAAGAAAAGCGCTACCGGGAGACAACCCGTTTTATTTTTCTGTTTCTGCACCATTTTCTTTTATTTTATTTTGGTTTCTTTGCACCTGGGTGTTGTCTATTTCCTTAGCAACCCCTCTGTATCTTTTCTTTTGTGTTTTTGTTGAGCCAAGTAAAGCCTCTAGTGGAAAGTTGAGACTATATTTCGGATTTCTGCGCAGGAAACAGATTTCTGCTGTCCACTGTTAAATTCGTATAAAATCACATAAAAATCAAAATGACCTGCGTTTTTTTGTGCGCAATCCTGGGCTATATACGCAACTTTTATTAGTTGACCACTTTTTGATTTGAGCAACAAAAGATTTCCGAAAAAAATCATCTTTACCTGCTGTTCTGTTTTGACAGATTTCTGCCAATAATTGCATTTGCGTCTCGATCTCTTTCTTTTGGTGTTCTTTTGAGAAAAAAAGTTTTAAAAGAAGTTGAAACAGTAGCTAATGTGTTTATGAGTGTTAAGTTTGTGTTGAAACTGAACCATGTGAATTTATTATTTTGATTGCACTAACGTTGCTAATGAAGATTGTGAGAAGTTTGGTGTGAAGGAAGTTTTCAAGGGTCAAGAGAAGAGGATGATATGACGTGATCAAGAAGAGTGAAGAGCCTAAGCTTGGGGATGCCCCGGTGGTACATCCCAGCAAATTCCAAGAAGACGCAAGCGTGTCAGCTTGGGGATGCCCAAGTATCCCCTTCTTCATCGACAAATTATCAGGTTACTTCTAGTGAAACTATATTTTTATTCGGTCACATCTTATGTGCTTTACTTGGAGCGTATTTTATTTTTGCTTTCAGTTTGTTTTTTTACTTTTGCAATAAGCTTGGTTGGACCCCAGCATTCTTTTATTGGAGAGTGACACGCTCCGCTTTTTCATAGGAATACTTTGTATTCTTAATCTCTGTCTGGTTGCTGCATTTATTTAGCTCCTGTTTTTCATTCATCTATTACTTGGAGCGGTTAGCACTCTCTAGTTTTCATTGCTATATGCTTAGAGAGAGTTTTTGTTGTGATATTTATATGCTTGGTTGGGAATAGAAATGCATATGTGGTAATTGGTATAGTGGAAAAATTTGCATGATCTTGTAGGTCACTAAACTGCTTCACTTGAATCATTGCTGTTGTTTTGAGATAATAATTTGCTTAATGGATGAACGGGAAGGACTAGTAAGTATAAATTTTTAATGGTTGGGCTAAGAAACTTGAAACTGTGCCACACTTAAATTACCATCTGATAGAAACAATGGTATATGATTGCTACGAGTGATACATTTCGGATCGGCCTTTTGTTACGCGCTACGGTCGGGTAGCCAACAGTGACTTGTCACTGCCACGGACCCTCTTGGGGTGATTTTCATTTTGCCTTGTGAGATAATTTGCTTGCTGCAACCTTTTAACTTGTGAGTCTATGTTGCGGTTCCTGGCACTTCCACCATCCATATTTGCTAGCCTCTTCGGTACCGTGCATTGCCCTTTCTCACATTGAGAGTTGGGCATACTTCGCCAGTGCATCCAAACCCCGTGGGAGGACTTTGTTCTCCTACACATAAGCCCATATATTCTTCCTCAAAACAGCCACCATACCTACCTATCATGGCATTTCCATAGCCATTCCAAGATATATTGCTGCACAACATCCACCTCCATTTGTTACTTGATGATGAGCTTCATGATTATATATGCATACTGCTACACTGGCAGGAGCATGCAGTTGGATACATAAGAGATATCTATTATGAGTTATGAGTACTAAAAGTGTGATGATTCATTGTAATATAGGATGTTGCCCCTACCGATGAGGGTATACAAAAAAAATGAAAAAGCCTAAAAAGAAAAAAAGGCCAAAGAGAGAATAAAGAGAGAGGGGGCAACATTACTATCCTTTATACCACACTTGTGCTTCATGTATAGCACGAATACTTCAGTTTGGAGAGAGTTTTCATATTATCATCATTCATAGCTATGTGGGGAACTTACATTATAGAATTTGGCTTGTATATTCCAATGATGAGCCTCCTCAAATGAGTTCTAGGTCTTCGTGAGCAAGCAAGTTGGATGCACCCCTACTAGTTCCATTGGAGAGCTTTCATACACTTATAGCTCTATGTGCATCCGTTGTGTGGCAATCCCTACTCCTTGCATAGCTTCGGCTGTAAGACTTTCTCTTGTCTAATGACCACTTTCAGCTTTGTGAGCCTTTCTTCCATTGACCTTACAAACCCCCCATAATGTTCTCTTTGCCATAACATCCCGGTGCCAGGGACCAACGCAGAACACTTTCTCGTTTTTAGCGCGCAAATAGTATAAGAGTCAAACTTTGCAACTTGTGGGAAGCTTGACTTGATCCTGACAGGAGTTGTGAAGATCGTTTGACGTGCATGATATTGTTGTTCTTGAAAGCTTAAATCATCTTTAATATACTTTGCACAGTTGATAGTCTTTTAGTATTCATTCATTAAGAGTTTGACTTCTTTCTTCTTTGTTTATGCATTACATATTGTTATCAATTATATATCACAACTTTAGTTCATTTGATCCTAGTTTACATGCTCTGCTTTACATATTATGATCTAGATTGTATGGTAGCATGTCACCTCAGAAATTATTTTGTTTTATCGTTTACCTACTCGAGGACGAGTAGGAACTAAGCTTGGGGATGCTTCATACGTCTCCAACGTATCCATAATTTCTGATGTTCCATGTTGATATTATGGATGTTGCTACATGTTTTCTCCCTTAATTATAGCATTTTTATATGTTTTCCGGGACTAACCTATTAACAAGATGCCAAGTGCCAGTTCCATGTTTTCTGCTGTTTTTTTATTTCAGAAAAGTTGTTCTGGAAATATTCTCGGAATTGGACCACACGAATCCTGAAGTCCCTATTTTCCCGGAAGCATCTAGAAGTTCGAAGGAGAGTCGAAGACGGGCCCCGGGGGGGCCCTCACCATGGCCAGGCGCGGCCCTCCCTTGGCCGCGCCTGGGGGTGGTGAGGTGGCCCCGGAGCCCCCCTGACATCGCCCTTTCGCCTATTTATACCCCTCCTAGTTTACATGCTCTGCTTTACATATTATGATCAAGATTGTATGGTAGCATGTCACCTCAGAAATTATTTTGTTTTATCGTTTACCTACTCGAGGACGAGTAGGAACTAAGCTTGGGGATGCTTGATACGTCTCCAACGTATCCATAATTTCTGATGTTCCATGTTGATATTATGCATGTTGCTACATGTTTTCTCCCTTAATTATAGCATTTTTATATGTTTTCCGGGACTAACCTATTAACAAGATGCCAAGTGCTAGTTCCATGTTTTCTGCTGTTTGTTTATTTCAGAAAAGTTGTTCTGGAAATATTCTCGGAATTGGACCCCATGAATCCTGAAGTCCCTATTTTCCCGGAAGCATCTAGAAGTCCGAAGGAGAGTCGAAGACGGGCCCCGGGGGGGGGGGGGGGGGGGGGGGGCTCACCACGGCCAGGCGCGACCCTCCCTTGGCCGCGCCTGGGGTGGTGAGGTGGCCCCGGAGCCCCCCTAACATCGCCCTTTCGCCTATTTATACCCCTCCGAAGAAAAACCCTAGATACCTAATCAAAAATCCACAAAAATTTCCGCAGCCGCCGCCGTCGTCAACCCTAGATTAGGGGGTTCTGAAGCTGTCTCCGACGCCCTACCGGAGAGGACATCATCACCGGAGGCTTCTTCATCACCATGCCTGCCTCGGGAGTGATACGTGAGTAGTTCATCCCTGGACTACGGGTCCATAGCAGTAGCTAGATGGTTGTCTTCTCCTCATATGCCTCAATGTTTAGATCTCGTGAGCTTCCTAACATGATCGAGATCGTTCTTATGTAATTCTATGTGTTGTGTTTGCTGGGATCCGATGAATATTGACCTTATGCCAAGTTGATTATAGTCTTTATTGCATATGTTATTTGTGATCTTGCATGCTCTCCGTTGCTAGTGGTTATCTTGGCCAAGTAGTTGCTAGTGACTCCAAGAGGGAGTATTTCTACTCGATAGATGGGTTCATGCCTCCTTTTCGCCTGTGCTCGAGTGACAGAAACGTGACGGGGGAGGATGTGTTGTTGCCACTAGGGAGAAAACAGCAGTGTGAGTGCCCGCGTGCACAAGCATTGCTTACATTACACACATTGCTTAATGTGATTATCTGTTGCTTGCAACTTAATACCTAAGGGGGTTCAGATGATAACCTGAGGGTGGATTATTAGTCATAGATACAGTTGGATAGCCGGTCTATGTAAATTGTTGTAATGCCCGCACTAAATATCATAGTAGTCATCATGCCATATTGTGCACTATGGTGCAACCATTATTTGTCAATTTCCCAGCTGTAATTTGTTCACCCAGCATGCTATCTTTTATGGAGAGACACCACTAGTGAACCTATGTACCCGGTCCATTTTTCCACACTGATAAACAATCCACAACAATTTCCTGCTTTCTTTTACTTTCTGCAAGCAAACATCATTTTCCACACAATACGTTTAATCTTTGTTTTCAGCAAGACCGGTGAGATTGACAACCTCACTGTACCATTGGGGCAAAGTATTTTGGTTGTGTTGTGTGCAAGTTCCGCGTTGTTGCTGACACCGGTGAAGCGCCAGTCACCACCATCAGTGGCAGCAACCTTGTGAAGATTAGCTTTCTACTATGGGTTTGATAACCTTGGTTCTTAACTGAGGGGAATTCTTGCCGCTGTGCTCATCACACCTTCCTCTTGGGGTCTCCCAACTCGCCACCATCGCCATCACGAGCATCAGAGGGGTGGCCGGAGATGGTTGACGCAGAGGAGCTCCGGTGGTCGCGACGCAGAAATTCGACGCCGACGAAGCTCCGGTGGGTCCTGGGTTCGGGGAAGACCACCACGACGCTCTGCACGACACGATGATGAAGATGGAGTGCACGACGATGCCCCGCACTTCCTGGAATGGCGTCGAGGAGTGGCCGGAGTCGTTAACGGCGGCGAGCTTCGTAGACAAGCGCGCGGCCGTTCTTGCAAAGCAAAAAAATCGGGCACGGCATCAATCGATGCGCAACGATGCGGGGAGGGGAGGGAGCAAGGAAAGGGCGGCGGGGACGACCTTCCGTGGCCGGAATCAACGAAGAACCGTGTCGGGGAAGCACGGCTCCGACGAGCAAATCACGCAGCCTCGGGGCACGATTCAGATGGGAGAGGGAGGGGAAATGGAGAGGGGCTCGGGGTCTTTAAGATGCAGGAAACGGCGCAGCAAAATCTGGCTTAAATCGCGAGCAATCACGCCACGAAATCAAGGCGGAAACGACTCCTTCAGTTTCGGAGATGAAGACGACGATGACATCATCCATTTTTTTCCTTTTAATTTCTGTTAAATCGAAACTTTAATAACTCCTGTTTTATTAATCCAAAAAGCCCCAAATCAATTTCTAAAATCTTGTAATTGTCTTTCAGTCACTTTTGTAAACTTTCCAAAACATTTTTAAATTTAAAATTTTGAATTATGAGAAATGCCTTAGTAGCACCAAAATTCATTTTTCAGTAAATAATGAAATTATGGTTTTATGAAAATTGTAGAGACATTCTCAATGTCAAATATAGCTTTTCAAAAACATTTCAACTCATCTTTATATTTTATATTTCGAAAATAGAAAAGATTCACTAATAGCATGTTATTGCTATTTTAAAATTATAAATTATATAAAAGAAAATATTGGTTGAATAAAATATCAGAGACAATAATATGCTCAATAACATTTTTCCAAAACTATTTCAATTTAGTTTCATACTCAAATGGTTTTAAAATATGAGAAAACATTCATAGCTACTTAGGGATAATTTTAGTTTGAAAAATAATTAAATATTTGTTGAAATGAAGATAAGATGTTTTCTCAAAGTGTTTAACTTGTTTTCCAAATCCAAACATTTTGTGAATCATATAATGACTATAACTTGTCAAAAATAATTGAAGATCAAAATGAAATATTTTATTCATGTGAAGTAGTTTTGGATGCACAAAATATTAGAGATAGTTATTCTATGGTATTTAAATCCCAAAAACATTTTCAAGATAATAATGAGGTTAAAAACATGTTTGGTAAAGGGGTTTGCTTAAGAGGAAAATATTTTCTCTATGTGAAAATATTTATTTTGAAGGGGTTGTGGGGTTTATGGAATAGAGGCATATTGGTTTTTCATTTCCAAATACATTGGAACATATATTGATTTCTTTTGTTTCTTGCATCTCATTTGGTTTTTGGTGACTTGGATATCATAAAAACAAAAAGTTTCAAAATTTTGTGATTTTTGCACTTTCCAAAAATCAGGGATGTTACAATAGGTTGGTTGAGCTCAATGAGAAATATAAATGATTTTTAGGGAAGGTTAACAAAAGATTTCACAAGATAAAGGGGTATGACTACTCAGTTGAGCTGTCTTCATAAGAGCTGGAAAACAATGAGCTAAAGAGTTCAAATATCCAATTTCACAACTTGGATATGAAGAGTAGATGGAGAAGATGCGATTCAAGAAGGTGCATTGGTCAAAGATCAAGATTTTCAAATTATGGCATGAGGCCAAAATTGGAGAATTTAAATAGGTCAAATGATGAGGTAGAGATGGGATTTAATCTGACACTGGTGCCTTGTCTTGTTATTGGCATGAACAATTTAAGTAGGTGGTGATCACTGGGTTACTATTAGGTGTTAACAAACTAAAACACAAGCAACACAAGGTTAAACACATCAATGAGAAGTGAAACACAAGCATTAGTCAAGCAATTCAAAAAGTTTTCGTTGGCCTTGATTTTTGGCTTCCCAACAATTGTGTTATTCTAGCTTTCCTAAAGTTAGGGTGTTACAGTTTCTTGATGCTTGTGTTTAGTATGATCTCTATATTGCCAAGGTGACAGTGCGGGTGCTATGGATTGATTCGAAAGATACTATTCAAGAGATAGGTTGTGGTGTTTATTTGTGTTGGGGAACGTAGTAATTTCAAAATTTTCCTACGCACACGCAAGATCATGGTGATGCATAGCAACGAGAGGGGAGAGTGTTGTCTACGTACCAACGCAGACCGACTGCGGAAGCGATCACACAACGTAGAGGAAGTAGTCGTACGTCTTCCTGATCCGACCGATCCAAGCACCGTTACTCCGGCACCTCCGAGTTCTTAGCACACGTTCAGCTCGATGACGATCCTCGGGCTCCGATCCAGCAAAGCATCGAGGAAGAGTTCCGTCAGCACGATGGCGTGGTGACGATCTTGATGTACTACCGACGCAGGGCTTAGCCTAAGCACTGCAACAATATGATCGAGGTGGAATTTGGTGGCAGGGGGCACCGCACACGGCTAAGGAACGATCACCAAGGATCAACTTGTGTGTCTAGAGGTGCCCCCTGCCCCCGTATATAAAGGATCCAAGGGGGAGGGCTCGCCGGCCAAGGAGGAGGGCGCAGGAGGAGTCCTACTCCTACCGGGAGTAGGACTCCCCCCCTCAATCCTATTCCTAATAGGATTCCTCGAGAGAGAGAGAGAGAGAGAGAGAAGGGGGCCGGCCACCTCTCCTAGTCCTAATAGGACTAGGGGAGGGGGGAGGCGCGCAGCCCACCTTGGGCTGCCCCTTTCACCTTTCCACCAAGGCCCAATAAGGCCCATATGGTTCCCGGGGGGTTCCGGTAACCTCCCGGTACTCCGGTAAAATCCCGATTTCACCCGGAACACTTCCGATATCCAAATATAGGCTTCCAATATATCAATCTTTATGTCTCGACCATTTCGAGACTCCTCGTCATGTCCATGATCACATACGGGACTCCGAACTACCTTCGGTACATCAAAATGCATAAACTCATAATAACTGTCATCGTAACGTTAAGCGTGCGGACCCTACGGTTCGAGAACAATGTAGACATGACCGAGACACGTCTCCGGTCAATAACCAATAGCGGGACCTGGATGCCCTATTGGCTCCTACATATTCTACGAAGATCTTTATCGGTCAGACCGCATAACAACATACGTTGTTCCCTTTATCATCAGTATGTTACTTGCCCGAGATTCGATCGTCGGTATCCAATACCTAGTTCAATCTCGTTACTGGCAAGTCTCTTTACTCGTTCCGTAATACATCATCTCACAACTAACATCTTAGTTATAATGCTTGCAAGGCTTATGTGATGTGTATTAGGGCCCAGAGATACCTCTCCGACAATCGGAGTGACAAATCCTATTCTCGAAATACGCCAACCCAACATCTACCATTGGAAATACCTGTAGTACTCCTTTATAATCACCCAGTTACGTTGTGACGTTTGGTAGCACCCAAAGTGTTCCTCCGGTAAACGGGAGTTGCATAATCTCATAGTCATAGGAACATGTATAAGTCATCAAGAAAGCAATAGCAACATACTAAACGATCGGGTGCTAAGCTAATGGAATGGGTCATATCAATCAGATCATTCATCTAATGATGTGATCCCATTAATCAAATAACAACTCTTTGTCCATGGTTAGGAAACATAACCATCTTTGATTAACGAGCTAGTCAAGTAGAGGCATACTAGTGACACTCTGTTTGTCTATGTATTCACACATGTATTATGTTTCTGGTTAATACAACTCTAGCATGAATAATAAACATTTATCATGATATAAGGAAATAAATAATAACTTTATTATTGCCTCTAGGGCATATTTCCTTCAGTCTCCCACTTGCACTAGAGTCAATAATCTAGATCACATCACCATGTGATTAACATCGATAGTTCACATCATCATGTGATTAACACCCATAGTTCACATTGCCATGTGACCAATACCCAAAGGGTTTACTAGATTCAGTAATGTAGTTCACATCGCTATGTGATTAACACCCAAGAGTACTAAGGTGTGATCATGTTTTGCTTGTGAGAGAATCTTAGTCAACGGGTCTACCACATTCAGATCCACATGTATTTTTCAAATTTCTATGTCAACAATGCTCTGCATGGAGCTACTCTAGCTAATTGCTCCCACTTTCAATATGTATCTAGACCGAGACTTAGAGTCATCTAGATTAGTGTCAAAACTTGCATCTGCGTAACCCTTTATGACGAACCTTTTGTCACGTCCATAATCGAGAAACATATCCTTATTTCACTAAGGATAATTCTGACCGCTGTCCAGTGATCTACTCCTAGATCACTATTGTACTCCCTTGCCAAATCAGTGCAGGGTATACAATAGATCTGGTATACAGCATGACATACTTTATAGAACCTATGGCCAAGGCATAGGGAATGACTTTCATTCTCTTTCTATCTTCTGCCGTGGTCGGGCTTTGAGTCTTACTCAACTTCACACCTTATAATACAGGCAAGAACTCTTTCTTTGACTGCTCCATCTTGAACTACTTCAAAATCTTGTCAAGGTATGTACTCATTGAAAAAACTTATCAAGCGTCTTGATCTATCTCTATAGATCTTGAAGCTCAATATGTAAGTAGCTTCACCGAAGTCTTTCTTTGAAAAACTCCTTTCAAACACTCCTTTATGCTTTACAGAATAATTCTACATTATTTCCGAACAACAATATGTCATTCACACATACTTATCAGAAATGTTGTAGTGCTCCCACTCACTTTCTTGTAAATACAGGCTTCACCGCAAGTCTGTATAAAACTATATGCTTTGATCAACTCATCAAAGCGTATATTCCAACTCCGAGATGCTTGCACCAGTCCACAGATGGATCGCTGGAGCTTGCACATTTTGTTAGCACCTTTCGGATTGACAAAACCTTCTGTTGCATCATATACAACTCTTCTTTAATAAATCCATTAAGGAATGCAGTTTTGTTTATCCATTTGCCAGATTTCATAAAATGCGGCAATTACTAACATGATTCGGACAGACTCAAGCATAGATACGAGTGAGAAGCTCTCATCATAGTCAACACCTTGAACTTGTCAAAAACCTTTTGCGACAATTCTAGCTTTGTAGATAGTAACACTACTATCAGCGTCCGTCTTCCTCTTGAAGATACATTTATTCTCAATTGCTTGCCGATCATCGGGCAAGTCAACCAAAGTCCAAACTTTGTTCTCATACATGGATCATATCTCAGATTTCATGGCCTCAAACCATTTCGCGGAATCTGAGCTCATCATCGCTTCCTCATAGTTCGTAGGTTCGTCATGGTCAAGTAACATGACCTCCAGAACAGGATTACCATACCACTCTGGTGCGGATCTCACTCTGGTTTACCTACGAGATTCGGTAGTAACTTGATCTGAAGTTACATGATCATCATCATTAGATTCCTCACTAATTGGTGTAGTAGTCACAAGAACAGATTTTTGTGATGAACTACTTTCCAATAAGGTAGAAGGTACAATTACCCTATCAAGTTTTCTACTTTCCTCCCACTTACTTCTTTCAAGAGAAACTCCTTCTCTAGAAAGGATCCATTATAAGCAACGAATGTCTTGCCTTAGGATCTGTGATAGAAGGTGTACCCAACAGTCTCCTTTGGGTATCCTATGAAGACATATTTCTCTGATTTGGGTTTGAGCTTATCAGGATGAAACTTTTTCTCATAAGCATCGCAACCCCAAACTTCAAGAAACGACAACTTTGGTTTCTTGCCAAACCATAGTTCATAAGGCATCGTCTCGACGGATATAGATGGTGCCCCTTTTTAACGTGAATGCAGCTGTCTCTAATGCATGACCCCAAAAACGATAGTGGTAAATCGGTAAGAAACATCATAGATTGCACTATATCCAATAAAGTACGGTTATGACGTTCGGACACACCATTATGCTGTGGTGTTCCAGGTGGCGTGAGTAGTGAAACTATTTCACATTGTTTTAACTGAAGACCAAACTCGTAACTCAAATACTCTTTTTCACGATCAGATCGTAGAAACTTTATTTTCTTGTTACGATGATTTTCCACTTCACTCTGAAATTATATGAACTTTTCAAATGTATCAGACTTCTATTTCATTAAGTAGATATACCCATATTTGCTCAAATCATCTGTGAAGGTCAGAAAATAATGATACCCGCTGCAAGCCTTAAATATTCATCAGACCACATACATCAGTATGTATGATTTCCAACAAATCTGTTGCTTGCTCCATTGTTCCGGAGAACGGCGTTTTAGTCATCTTGCCCAAAAGGCATGGTTCGCAAGCATCAAGTGATTCATAATCAAGTGATTCCGAAAGCCCATCAGCATGGAGTTTCTTCATGCGCTTTATACCAATATGACCTAAACGGCAGTGCCACAAATAAGTTGCACTATCATTATTAACTTTGCATCTTTTGGTTTCAATATTATGAATATGTGTATCACTACGATCGAGATCCAACGAACTTGTTTCATTGGGTGTATGACCATCGAAGGTTTTATTCATGTAAACAGAACAACAATTATTCTCTGACTTTAATGAATAACCGTATTGCAACAAACATGATCAAATCATATTCATGCTCAATGCAAAAACCAAATAACACTTATTTAAGTTCAACACTAATCCTGAAAGTATAGGGGAGTGTGCGATGATGATCATATCAATCTTGGAACTACTTCCAACACACATCGTCACTTCACCCTTAACAAGTCTCTATTTATTCTGCAACTCCTGTTTCGAGTTACTACTCTTAGCAACTGAACCAATATCAAATACTGAGGGGTTGCTATAAATGAAGGAAATATGCCCTAGAGGCAATAATAAAGTTATTATTTATTTCCTTATATCATGATAAATGTTTATTATTCATGCTAGAATTGTATTAACCGGAAACATAATACATGTGTGAATACATAGACCAACAGAGTGTCACTAGTATGCCTCTACTTGACTAGCTCGTTAATCAAAGATGGTTATGTTTCTTAACCATGAACAAAGAGTTGTTATTTGATTAACGAGGTCACATCATTAGTTGAATGATCTGATTGACATGACCCATTCCATTAGCTTAGCACCCGATCGTTTAGTATGTTGCTATTGCTTTCTTCATGACTTATACATGTTCCTATAACTATGAGATTATGCAACTCCCGTTTACCGGAGGAACACTTTGGGTACTGCCAAACGTCACAACGTAACTGGGTGATTATAAAGGAGTACTACAGGTGTCTCCAATAGTAGATGTTGGGTTGGCGTATTTCGAGATTAGGGTTTGTCACTCCGATTGTCGGAGAGGTATCTCTGGGCCCTCTCGGTAATATACATCACATAAGCCTTGCAAGCATAATAACTAAGATGTTAGTTATGAGATGATGTATTACGGAACGAGTAAAGAGACTTGCCAGTAACGAGATTGAACTAGGTATTGGATACCGACGATCGAATCTCGGGCAAGTAACATACCGATGACAAAGGGAACAACATATGTTGTTATGCGGTCTGACCGATAAAGATCTTCGTAGAATATGTAGGAGCCAATATGGGCATCCAGGTCCCGCTATTGGTTATTGACCGGAGACGTGTCTCGGTCATGTCTACATTGTTCTCGAACCGTAGGGTCCGCACGCTTAACGTTACGATGACAGTTATTATGAGTTTATGCATTTTGATATACCGAAGGTTGTTCGGAGTCCCGGATGAGATCACGGACATGACGAGGAGTCTCGAAATGGTTGAGACATAAAGATTGATATATTGGAAGCCTATGTTTGGACATCGGAAGTGTTCCGGGTGAAATCGGGATTTTACCGGATTACCGGGAGGGTTACCGGAACCCCCCGGGAGCCAAATGGGCCAACATGGGCCTTAGTGGAAAGGTGAGAGGGCAGACCACATAGGGCTGCGCCTCCCCCCTCTCCCTAGTCCTATTAGGACTAGGAGAGGGGCCGGCCACCTCTCTCTCTCTCCCCTTTAAAGGATTCCTAGTTGGACTAGGATTGGAGGGGGGAGTCCTACTCCCGGTAGGAGTAGGACTCCTCCTGCGCCTCCCTCTCTTTGGCCGGCCAGCCCCCCTCCCTCCAACCTTTATATACGGGGGCAGGGGACACCCCAAGACACACAAGTTGATCCTTGAGATCGTTCCTTAGCCGTGTGCGGTGCCCCCTGCCACCAAATTCCACCTCGATCATACCGTTATAGTGCTTAGGCGAAGCCCTGCGTCGGTAGTACATCAAGATCGTCAGCACGCCGTTGTGCTGACGGAACTCTTCCTCGACGCTTTGCTGGATCGGAGCCCGAGGATCGTCATCGAGCTGAACGTGTGCTAAGAACTCGGAGGTGCCGGAGTAACGGTGCTTGGATCGGTCGGATCGGGAAGAAGACGTACGACTACTTCCTCTATGTTGTGTGATCGCTTCCGCAGTTGGTCTGCGTTGGTACGTAGACAACACTCTCCCCTCTCGTTGCTGTGCATCACCATGATCTTGCGTGTGCGTAGGAAAATTTTCGAAATTACTACGTTCCCCAACAGTGGCATCCGAGCCTAAGTTTTATGGTTTGATGTTATTTGCACGAGTAGAACACAAGTGAGTTGTGGGCGATACAAGTCATACTGCCTACCAGCATGTCATACTTTGGTTCGGCGGTATTGTTGGACGAGACGATCCGGACCAACCTTACGCGTACTCTTACGCGAGACCGGTTCCCTCGACGTGCTTTGCACATAGATGGCTTGCGGAAGACTGTCTCTCCAACTTTAGTTGAACCAAGTGTGACTACGCCCGGTCCTTGAGAAGGTTAAAACGGAGTCTATTTGACGAACTATCGTTGTGGTTTTGATGCGTAGGTGAGATGAGTTCTTACTTAAGCCCGTAGCAGCCACGTAAAACTTGCAACAACAAAGTAGAGGACGTCTAACTTGTTTTTGCAGGGCATGTTGTGATGTGATATGGTCAAGGCATGATGCTGATTTTATTGTATGAGATGATCATGTTTTGTAACCAAGTTATCGGCAACTGGCAGGAGCCATATGGTTGTCGCTTTATTGTATGCAATGCAATCGCGATGTAATGCTTTACTTTATTACTAAGCGGTAGTGATAGTCGTGGAAGCATAAGATTGGCGAGACGACAACGATGCTACGATGGAGATCAAGGTGTTGCGCCGGTGACGATGGTGATCATGACGGTGCTTCGGAGATGGAGATCACAAGCACAAGATGATGATGGCCATATCATATCACTTATATTGATTGCATGTGATGTTTATCCTTTTATGCATCTTATCTTGCTTTGATTGACGGTAGCATTATAAGATGATCTCTCACTAAATTATCAAGAAGTGTTCTCCCTGAGTATGCACCGTTGCCAAAGTTCGTCGTGCCCAGACACCACGTGATGATCGGGTGTGATAAGCTCTACGTCCATCTACAACGGGTGCAAGCCAGTTTTGCACACGCAGAATACTCAGGTTAAACTTGACGAGCCTAGCATATGCAGATATGGCCTCGGAACACAGAGACCGAAAGGTCGAGCGTGAATCATATAGTAGATATGATCAACATGACGATGTTCACCTTTGAAAACTACTCCATCTCACGTGATGATCGGTTATGGTTTAGTTGATTTGGATCACGTGATCACTTAGAGGATTAGAGGGATGTCTATCTAAGTGGGAGTTCCTAAGTAATTTGATTAACTGAACTTAAACTTATCATGAACTTAGTACATGATAGTATCTTGCTTGTTTATGTTGATTGTAGATAGATGGCTCGTGCTGTTGTTCCGTTGAATTTTAATGCGTTCCTTGAGAAAGCAAAGTTGAAAGATGATGGTAGCAATTACACGGACTGGGTCCGTAACCTGAGGATTATCCTCATTGCTGCACAGAAGAATTACGTCCTGGAAGCACCGCTGGGTGCCAGGCCTGCTGCTGGAGCAACACCAGATGTTATGAACGTCTGGCAGAGCAAAGCTGATGACTACTCGATAGTTCAGTGTGCCATGCTTTACGGCTTAGAATCGGGACTTCAACGACGTTTTGAACGTCATGGAGCATATGAGATGTTCCAGGAGTTGAAGTTAATATTTCAAGCAAATGCCCGAATTGAGAGATATGAAGTCTCCAATAAGTTCTATAGCTGCAAGATGGAGGAGAACAGTTCTGTCAGTGAGCATATACTCAAAATGTCTGGGTATAATAATCACTTGATTCAGATGGGAGTTAATCTTCCAGATGATTGCGTCATTGACAGAATTCTCCAATCACTGCCACCAAGCTACAAGAGCTTCATGATGAACTATAATATGCAAGGGATGAAAAAGACTATTCCCGAGCTCTTCGCAATGCTGAAAGCTGCGGAGGTAGAAATCAAGAAGGAGCATCAAGTGTTGATGGTTAGCAAAACCACTAGTTTCAAGAAAAAGGGCAAAGGGAAGAAGAAGGGAAACTTCAAGAAGAACAGCAAGCAAGTTGTTGCTCAGGAGAAGAAACCCAAGTCTGGACCTAAGCCTGAAACTGAGTGCTTCTACTGCAAGCAGACTGGTCACTGGAAGCGGAACTGCCCCAAGTATTTGGCGGATAAGAAGGATGGCAAGGTGAACAAAGGTATATGTGATATACATGTTATTGATGTGTACCTTACTAGAGCTCGCAGTAGCACCTGGGTATTTGATACTGGTTCTGTTGCTAATATTTGCAAAACAGGGACTACGGAATAAGAGGACACTAGCAAAGGACGAGGTGACGATGCGCGTGGGAAACGGTTCCAAAGTCGATGTGATCGCGGTCGGCACGCTACCTCTACATCTACCTTCGGGATTAATATTAGACCTAAATAATTGTTATTTGGTGCCAGCGTTGAGCATGAACATTATATCTGGATCTTGTTTGATGCGAGACGGTTATTCATTTAAATCAGAGAATAATGGTTGTTCTATTTATATGAGTAATATCTTTTATGGTCATGCACCCTTGAAAATGGTCTATTCTTATTGAATCTCGATAGTAGTGATACACATATTCATAATGTTGAAACCAAAAGATGCAGAGTTGATAATGATAGTGCAACTTATTTGTGGCACTGCCGTTTAGGTCATATCGGTGTAAAGCGCATGAAGAAACTCCATACTGATGGGCTTTTGGAACCACTTGATTATGAATCACTTGGTACTTGCGAACCGTGCCTCATAGGCAAGATGACTAAAACACCGTTCTTCGGTACTATGGAGAGAGCAACAGATTTATTGGAAATCATACATACCGATGTATGTGGTCCGATGAATATTGAGGCTCGTGGCGGATATCGTTATTTTCTCACCTTCACAGATGATTTAAGCAGATATGGGTATATCTACTTAATGAAACATAAGTCTGAAACATTTGAAAAGTTCAAGGAATTTCAGAGTGAAGTTGAAAATCATCATAACAAGAAAATAAAGTTTCTACGATCTGATCGTGGAGGAGAATATTTGAGTTACGAGTTTGGTATACATTTGAAAAATTGTGGAATAGTTTCGCAACTCACACCACCCGGAACACCGGAAGTAATGGTGTGTCCGAACGTCGTAATCGTACTTTACTAGATATGGTGCGATCTATAATGTCTCTTACTGATTTACCGCTATCGTTTTGGGGTTATGCTTTAGAGACGGCCGCATTCACGTTAAATAGGGCACCATCTAAATCCGTTAAGACGACGCCTTATGAACTATGGTTTGGCAAGAAACCAAAGTTGTCGTTTCTTAAAGTTTGGGGCTGCGATGCTTATGTGAAAAAGCTTCAACCTGATAAGCTCGAACCCAAAGCGGAGAAATGTGTCTTCATAGGATACCCAAAGGAAACTGTTGGGTATACCTTCTATCACAGATCCGACGGCAAGACATTCGTTGCTAAGAATGGATCATTTCTAGAGAAGGAGTTTCTCTCGAAAGAAGTGAGTGGGAGGAAAGTAGAACTTGACGAGGTAACTGTACCTGCTCCCTTATTGGAAAATAGTACATCACAGAAAACTGCTTCTGCGACACCTATACCAATCAGTGAGGAAGCTAATGATGATGATCATGAAGCTTCAGGGCAAGATACTACTGAACCACGTAGATCAACCAGAGTGAGATCCGCACCAGAGTGGTACGGTAATCCAGTTCTGGAAGTCATGCTACTAGATCATGATGAACCTATGAACTATGAAGAAGCGATGGTGAGCCCAGATTCCGCAAAGTGGCTTGAGGCCATGAAATCTGAGATGGGATCCATGTATGAGAACAAAGTATGGACTTTGGTTGACTTGCCCGATGATCGGCAAGCAATTGAGAATAAATGGATCTTCAAGAAAAAGACTGACGCTGACGGTAATATTACTGTCTATAAAGCTCGACTTGTCGCAAAAGGTTTTCGACAAGTTCAAGGGGTTGACTACGATGAGACCTTCTCACCCGTAGCGATGCTTAAATCTGTCAGAATTATGTTAGCAATTGCTGTGTTTTATGATTATGAAATATGGCAAATGGATGTCAAAACTGCATTCCTGAATGGATTTCTGGAAGAAGAGTTGTATATGATGCAACCAGAAGGTTTTGTCGATCCGAAGGGAGCTAACAAAGTGTGCAAACTCCAGCGATCCATTTATGGACTGGTGCAAGCATCTCGGAGTTGGAATAAACGCTTTGATAGTGTGATCAAAGCATTTGGCTTTATACAGACTTTTGGAGAAGCCTGTATTTACAAGAAAGTGAGTGGGAGCTCTGTAGCATTTCTGATATTATATGTGGATGACATATTGCTAATTGGAAATGATATAGAATTTCTGGATAGCATAAAGGGATACTTGAATAAAAGTTTTTCGATGAAAGACCTCGGGGAAGCTGCTTACATATTAGGTATAAAGATCTTTAGAGACAGATCAAAACGCTTAATTGGACTTTCACAAAGCACATACCTTGACAAGATTTTGAAGAAGTTCAAAATGGATCAAGCAAAGAAAGGGTTCTTGCCTGTGTTACAAGGTGTGAAGTTGAGTCAGACTCAATGCCCGACCAATGCAGAAGATAGAGAGAAAATGAAAGATGTTCCCTATGCTTCAGCCATAGGCTCTATCATGTATGCAATGCTGTGTACCAGACCTGATGTGTGCCTTGCTATAAGTTTAGCAGGGAGGTGCCAAAGTAATCCAGGAGTGGATCACTGAACAGCGGTCAAGAACATCCTGAAATACCTGAAAAGGACTAAGGATATGTTTCTCGTGTATGGAGGTGACAAAGAGCTCACCGTAAGAGGTTACGTTGATGCAAGCTTTGACACTGATCCGGACGATTCTGAATCGCAATCCGGATACGTGTTTACTTTAAACGGTGGAGCTGTCAGTTGGTGCAGTTCTAAACAAAGCGTCGTAGCGGGATCTACATGTGAAGCGGAGTACATAGCTGCTTCGGAAGCAGCGAACGAAGGAGTCTGGATGAAGGAGTTCATATCCGATCTAGGTGTCATACCTAGTGCATCGGGTCCAATGAAAATCTTCTGTGACAATACTGGTGCAATTGCCTTGGCAAAGGAATCCAGATTTCACAAAAGAACCAAACACATCAAGAGACGCTTCAACTCCATCCGGGATTTAGTCCAGGTGGGAGACATAGAGATTTGCAAGATACATACGGATCTGAATGTTGCAGACCCGTTGACTAAGCCTCTTCCACGAGCAAAACATGATCAGCACCAAGGCTCCATGGGTGTTAGAATCATTACTGTGTAATCTAGATTATTGACTCTAGTGCAAGTGGGAGACTGAAGGAAATATTTCCTAGAGGCAATAATAAAGTTATTATTTATTTCCTTATATCATGATAAATGTTTATTATTCATGCTAGAATTGTATTAACCGGAAACATAATACATGTGTGAATACATAGACCAACAGAGTGTCACTAGTATGCCTCTACTTGACTAGCTCGTTAATCAAAGATGGTTATGTTTCCTAACCATGAACAAAGAGTTGTTATTTGATTAACGAGGTCACATCATTAGTTGAATGATCTGATTGACATGACCCATTCCATTAGCTTAGCACCCGATCGTTTAGTATGTTGCTATTGCTTTCTTCATGACTTATACATGTTCCTATAACTATGAGATTATGCAACTCCCGTTTACCAGAGGAACACTTTGGGTACTGCCAAACGTCACAACGTAACTGGGTGATTATAAAGGAGTACTACAGGTGTCTCCAATAGTAGATGTTGGGTTGGCGTATTTCGAGATTAGGGTTTGTCACTCCGATTGTCGGAGAGGTATCTCTGGGCCCTCTCGGTAATATACATCACATAAGACTTGCAAGCATAATAACTAAGATGTTAGTTATGAGATGATGTATTACGGAACGAGTAAAGAGACTTGCCAGTAACGAGATTGAACTAGGTATTGGATACCGACGATCGAATCTCGGGCAAGTAACATACCGATGACAAAGGGAACAACGTATGTTGTTATGCGGTCTGACCGATAAAGATCTTCGTAGAATATGTAGGAGCCAATATGGGCATCCAGGTCCCGCTATTGGTTATTGACCGGAGACGTGTCTCGGTCATGTCTACATTGTTCTCGAACCGTAGGGTCCGCACGCTTAACGTTACGATGAAAGTTATTATGAGTTTATGCATTTTGATGTACCGAAGGTTGTTCGGAGTCCCGGATGAGATCACGGACATGACGAGGAGTCTCGAAATGGTCGAGACGTAAAGATTGATATATTGGAAGCCTATGTTTGGACATCGAAAGTGTTCCGGGTGAAATCGGGATTTTACCGGATTACCGGGAGGGTTACCGGAACCCCCCGGGAGCCAAATGGGCCAACATGGGCCTTAGTGGAAAGGTGAGAGGGCAGCCCACATAGGGCTGCGCCTCCCCCCCTCTCCCTAGTCCTATTAGGACTAGGAGAGGGGCCGGCCACCTCTCTCTCTCTCTCCCCTTTAAAGGATTCCTAGTTGGACTAGGATTGGAGGGGGGAGTCCTACTCCCGGTAGGAGTAGGACTCCTCCTGCGCCTCCCTCTCTTTGGCCGGCCAGCCCCCCTCCCTCCAACCTTTATATACGGGGGCAGGGGACACCCCAAGACACACAAGTTGATCCTTGAGATCGTTCCTTAGCCGTGTGCGGTGCCCCCTGCCACCAAATTCCACCTCGATCATACCGTTGTAGTGCTTAGGCGAAGCCCTGCGTCGGTAGTACATCAAGATCGTCACCACGCCGTTGTGCTGACGGAACTCTTCCTCGACGCTTTGCTGGATCGGAGCCCGAGGATCGTCATCGAGCTGAACATGTGCTAAGAACTCGGAGGTGCCGGAGTAACGGTGCTTGGATCGGTCGGATCGGGAAGAAGACGTACGACTACTTCCTCTACGTTGTGTGATCGCTTCCGCAGTCGGTCTGCGTTGGTACGTAGACAACACTCTCCCCTCTCGTTGCTGTGCATCACCATGATCTTGCGTGTGCGTAGGAAAATTTTCGAAATTACTACGTTCCCCAACAATAAACACTAGTAAAGCACACATCAATAACATGTATATCAAATATACTTTTGTTCACTTTGCCATCCTTCTTATCTGCCAAATACTTGGGGCAGTTCCGCTTCCAGTGACCAGTCCCTTTGCAGTAGAAGCACTTAGTCTCAGGCTTAGGACCAGACTTGGGCTTCTTCACTTGAGCAGCAACTTGCTTGCCGTTCTTCTTGAAGTTCCCCTTCTTCCCTTTTGCCCTTTTCTTCAAACTAGTGGTCTTGTCAACCATCAACACTTGATGTTTTTCTTGATTTCTACCTTCATCGATTTCAGCATCACGAAGAGCTTGGGAATCGTTTCCGTTATCCCTTGCATATCATAGTTCATCACGAAGTTCTATTAACTTGGTGATGGTGACTAGAGAATTCTGTCAATCACTATCTTATCTGGAAGATTAACTCCCACTTGATTCAAGCGATTGTAGTACCCAGACAATCTGAGCACATGCTCACTAGTTGAGCGATTCTCCTCCATCTTTTAGCTATAGAACTTGTTGGAGACTTCATATCTCTCAACTCGGGTATTTGCTTGAAATATTAACTTCAACTCCTGGAACATCTCATATGGTCCATGACGTTCAAAACGTCTTTGAAGTCCCGATTCTAAGCCATTAAGCATGGTGCACTAAACTATCAAGTAGTCATCATATTGAGCTAGCCAAACGTTCATAACGTCTGCATCTGCTCCTGCAATAGGTCTGTCACCTAGCGGTGCATCAAGGACATAATTTTCTGTGCAGCAATGAGGATAAACCTCAGATCACGGATCCAATCCGTATCATTGCTACTAACATCTTTCAACACAATTTTCTCTAGGAACATATCAAAATAAACATATGAAAGCAACAACGCGAGCTATTGATCTTCAACATAGATATGCTAATACTACCAGGACTAAGTTCATGATAAATTAAAGTTCAATTAATCATATTACTTAAGAAATCCCACTTAGATAGACATCCCTCTAATCCTCTAAGTGATCACGTGATCCAAATCAACTAAACCATAACCGATCATCACGTGAGATGGAGTAGTTTTCAATGGTGAACATCGTTATGTTGATCATATCTACTATATGATTCACGCTCGACCTTTCGGTCTCCGTGTTCCGAGGCCATATCTGCATATGCTAGGCTCGTCAAGTTTAACCCAAGTATTCTGCGTGTGCAAAACTGGCTTGCACCCGTTGTAGATGGACGTAGAGCTTATCGCACCCGATCATCACATGGTGTCTGGGCACGACGAACTTTGGCAACGGCGCATACTCAGGGAGAACACTTCTTGATAATTTAGTGAGAGATCGTCTTATAATGCTACCGTCAATCAAAGCAAGATAAGATGCATAAAAAGATAAACATCACATGCAATCAAAATATGTGACATGATATGGCCATCATCATCTTGTGCCTTTGATCTCCATCTTCAAAGTATCGTCATGATTTCCATCGTCACCGGCATGACATCATGATCTCCATCATCTTGATCTATATCAATATGTCGTCACATGGTCGACTCGCCAACTATTGCTCTTGCAACTATTGCTATCGCATAGCGATAAAGTAAAGCAATTATTGGGCGCTTGCATCTTATGCAATAGACAGACAACCATAAGGCTTTTGCCAATTGCCGATAACTTCAACAAAACATGATCATCTTATACAACAACTTATAACTCATCACGTTTTGACCATATCACATCACAACATGCCCTGCAAAAACAAGTTAGACGTCATCTACTTTGTTGTTGCAAATTTTACGTGGCTGCTACGGGCTTAGCAAGAACCAATCTTACCTACGCATCAAAACCACAACGATAGTTTGTCAAATAGACTCCATTTTAACCTTCGCAAGGACCGGGCGTAGCCACACTCGGTTCAACTAAAGTTGGAGAAACAATCACCCGCAAGTCACCTATGTGCAAAGCACGTTGGGGAAACCGGTCTCGCGTAAGCGTACGCGTAATGTCGGTCCGAGCCGCTTCATCCAACAATACCGCCGAACCAAAGTATGACATGCTGGTAGGCAGTATGACTTATATCGCCCACAACTCACTTGTGTTCTACTCGTGCATATAACATCAAACCATAAAACCTAGGCTCTGATACCACTGTTGGGGAACGTAGTAATTTCAAAATTTTCCTACGCACACGCAAGATCATGGTGATGCATAGCAACAAGAGGGGAGAGTGTTGTCTACGTACCAACACAGACCGACTGCGGAAGCAATCACACAACGTAGAGGAAGTAGTCGTACGTCTTCCCGATCCGACCGATCCAAGCACCGTTACTCCGGCACCTCCGAGTTCTTAGCACACGTTCAGCTCGATGACGATCCTCGGGCTCCGATTCAGCAAAGAGTCGAGGAAGAGTTCCGTCAGCACGATGGCGTGGTGATGATCTTGATGTACTACCGACGCAGGGCTTCGCCTAAGCACTGCAACAATATCATCGAGGTGGAATTTGGTGGCAGGGGGCACCGCACACGGCTAAGGAACGATCACCAAGGATCAACTTGTGTGTCTAGAGGTGCCCCCTGCCCCCGTATATAAAGTATCCAAGGGGGGGCTGGCCGGCCAAGGAGGAGGGCGCAGGAGGAGTCCTACTCCTACCGGGAGTAGGACTCCCCCCTCAATCCTATTCCTAATAGGATTCCTCGAGAGACAGAGAGAGAGAGAGAAGGGGGTCGGCCACCTCTCCTAGTCCTAATAGGACTAGGGGAGGGGGGAGGCGCGCAGCCCACCTTGGGCTGCCCCTTTCACCTTTCCACCAAGGCCCAATAAGGCCCATATGGTTCCCGGGGGGTTCCGGTAACCTCCCGGTACTCCGGTAAAATCCCGATTTCACCCGGAACACTTCCGATATCCAAATATAGGCTTCCAATATATCAATTTTATGTCTCGACCATTTCGAGACTCCTCGTCATGTCCGTGATCACATACGGGACTCCGAACTACCTTCGGTACATCAAAATGCATAAACTCATAATAACTGTCATCGTAACGCTAAGCGTGCGTACCCTACGGTTCGAGAACAATGTAGACATGACCGAGATACGTCTCTGGTCAATAACCAATAGCAGGACCTGGATGCCCATATTGGCTCCTACATATTCTACAAAGATCTTTATCGGTCAGACCGCATAACAACATACGTTGTTCCCTATGTCATCGGTATGTTACTTGCCCGAGATTCGATCGTCGGTATCCAATACCTAGTTCAATCTCGTTACTGGCAAGTCTCTTTACTCGTTCCGTAATACATCATCTCAGAACTAACATCTTAGTTATAATGCTTGCAAGGCTTATGTGATGTGTATTACCGAGAGGGCCCAGAGATACCTCTCCGACAATCGGAGTGACAAATCCTATTCTCGAAATACGCCAACCCAACATCTACCATTGGAAACACCTGTAGTACTCCTTTATAATCACCCAGTTACGTTGTGACGTTTGGTAGCACCCAAAGTGTTCCTCCGGCAAACGGGAGTTGCATAATCTCATAGTCATAGGAACATGTATAAGTCATGAAGAAAGCAATAGCAACATACTAAATGATCGGGTGCTAAGCTAATGGAATGGGTCATGTCAATCAGATCATTCAACTAATGATGTGACCTTGTTAATCAAATAACAACTCTTTGTTCATGGTTTAGGAAACATAACCATCTTTGATTAACGAGCTAGTCAAGTAGAAGCATACTAGTGACACTCTGTTTGTCTATGTATTCACACATGTATTATGTTTCCGGTTAATACAATTCTAGCATGAATAATAAACATTTATTATGATATAAGGAAATAAATAATAACTTTATTATTGCCTGTAGGGCATATTTCCTTCAATTTGTACTATCATTAGATGCTCACAGTGACAGGGTTGGGGTTTCTATAGACAGGAACATGAACTATAAGACGTGCTTTTGTAGCCCTACGCGGTTCTCATCCTACTTGATCTACTAGGAACGTTTTCCAGGTTATGTCTTTCATGCATGTTGTTAGAGGAAGTATCATGTGTTTTATCATAGGGTTATTTAGTTTTGTGCCCTACTTGGCCATGTTTACCTCTTTAGTGCCCCAGCGTGTTTATTTTCCTCGCTTTTGCCCCACTTCACTCCCCAAGCAGCGCAAGTGTGCGGAACGGTTGTTCCCGTCGGGTCAAGGTCATTGAATGTTAAAAAGGGCCAAGTCTGTCACGTGTGGGACCCATTTAAGTGGGACCTGTGGAAGAAAAGTCACGTTGATTCTGCTTATCATCCCATATTTGCGTGCCTTCAACGGCGCTCCCCCTTGGCCGACAAAAAGCTACAGCGCCGTGCCCCTCCTCTGCTCCGCTTCCCTGCCTACGCAGCCGGCCTGTCCCTGATGACCCACAAGTATAGGGGTTGTATCGTAGTACTTTCGATAAATAAGAGTGTTGAACCCAGCGAGGATCAGAAGGTGTTGACAAGCAGTTTTGATGAAGGATTCACTGTAAATACTAAAAGACAAGTTTGCAGGGTTTTTTGATATTGCAGATAAATAAAGTGCGAGCAAATAAAATGCAGTAAAAATAAATGCAGAAAGTGGCCCAATCCTTTCAACAACAAAGGACAAGCCAGTGGGTTTACTTATGATGACCAAACGTTTCTCGAGAACACATAGGAGTTTTCCTCAAGTGCTTTTGTTTCATACCGGTGATTAATCTTCAATGTTTTGATAAGTGTTGTGTGGGTGAACCTATGCTAATGTACCATCCTATCCATGAGTAATCCATACTTGTGATTTTTCCCCTTTCTAGCATCCGCAACTACGAGAAAGTAATTAAGAATAAATCTAACCACAACCTTAAACTCTGGGATCCTACACTCCCTTGTGCAATGGTTTCCTAACGGGGGTTTAGGTTTTTGTCACTCCGGCAACCCCACAATTAGTAGCCAAATACACAATGCATTCCCCTAGGCCCATAAATGGTGAAGTATCATGTAGTCGACATTCACATGACACCAATAGAAGAATAGCACCACAACTTAAATATCAAACCATTAAATATTACTCAACATAATTCCACTACTAACAGCTTGACTTCTCCCATGTCCTCGAGAACAAAACAAACTACTCACAAGACATCATTTGAATCATGATCAGAGGTGATATAATGATGAATAACAATCTGGACATAAACCTAAATTCAATGGTTTCACTCAATAGCATCAACTATAAGGAGTAATCAACACCAGGAAAGTTCCCCTATGAAATAGACAAGATTCAACCCTAGATGTTACAGCGGAACAGAGTGGAGCTATGGAGGTGGATGGTGATGGTGATGGAGATGATGATGGTGCCGATGAAGTCCAGGCCGATGATGGTGACGATGGCAATCTTTTCCTCCCTCCGGTAAGGAATTTCACTGGCAGATTTCTCCCTGCCGGAGAGCTTTTCTCTCTCTGGTTTTTTCTGTCCCGCAGAGGCGGCAGAAAATTCCCTTGATGGTTCTCTTGGTCTTAGGGTTTCGGGGGGAAGAAGTACACCGAAGGGGGCTGCCAGATGTGGGCCAGGGGCTCCACACCACCCCTAGGCGCGGCTAGAGGTGGGCCTGCGCCTAGGCATAGTCTGGGCACCCTGTGGCCCCCCTCCGGCTCTCCTTCTGGCTCCCTCCATCTTCGGGTAAAATAGGAACTCTCCGATGTTTTCCGGGTAGCGCTGATCTTCATAAATATGATATCATGACGGTCCTTTTTCCAGCAGAATTCTGACTCTGGCAATTAATTCTCCAATAATTGTAAAATATGCAAAATAAGTGAAATAACATAAGTATCAACCTCAAATACGAAATATATCAATGAATAGTAGTAAATTATGATACAAAATAGTGATGCAAAATGGACGTATCAACTCCCCCAAGCTTAGACCTCGCTTGTTCCCAAGCGAAACTGAACTCAGTAAACATGACCACAGGTTTATGGAGTGAAGTGTCGATAAACAAAATACGGACAAGAAGCATCACATTTATCAATGCACAAATTATTATAAACAACAACTTTCCCTCATATAACTTAACTTGAAACGAGTAAAGGGAGTCACAAATAAAGATGCAAAGAGAGAATAATAATTGGTGATGACAAACTTCGTTCTTGGTCAGAGAACATTTAACATATCATACTTATCTTCTAGGCAGAGTTTTGATAACAAAGCTTATATTGCAAAACTTAACATGTTCAATTATAACAGTCTTTTACAGTCATTAATAACTTTCAAAGTAAATTCATTCAGAGAAGAAAGCATGTGCTAAACGAGGAAGAATAAAAGATATGATTCAATAAATCAACATATAGATGGTTGGATCACAACAACTCAAATGCTTGATGAAGAGAAAATAGAATAGGTTTGCTGACTCAACATAAAAGTAAAGGATAGGTCCTTCGCAGAGGGAAGCAAGGATCACTCTGCTAGAGCTTTTTGTTTTAAATGAATCAGAGGTAATGAAAATATAATTTTGAGAATGATGTATATCTATGTCAACGAATGGAAATGACAAACTTATCATAACTTATGTCAAGCAAGGTTTTAAGTCTTTTGAGAGCGGTTTCCATTTGTACTTTTTCTCTTTTCCTCATCATTGGCACTTCCCCCCACCTTTGCTTATACAAACCACGGCTAACCGAATCCACAGGTGCCGACAGATTAATCATCAATCCATGGGGAAGTGCCTTTCATTCATTATATTCATTTTTTTCATGATATTTGGCACCAGCTCTCAGTAATATTAAGAGCACAGATTCCATACTCATCAGGGTGAAAGAGGGGGAAGAACTTTGCTTGACATAAGACATAATAAACTTAACACCACTTCCTCATTAGCTAAAACAGGAACACAAAACAGGTTTAATAGTTTTGAAGGTTTTAAAGGTAGCACACAAGTAATTTACTTGGAGTGGCGGTGAAATACCACATATAGGTAGGTATGGTGGACACAAATGGAAGGTTTTTGGCTCAAGGTTTGGATGCACGAGAAGTATGCCCTCTCAGTACAGGTTTTTGGCTAGCAAGGCTGGGTAGAAATTATAAGAGTTGAGGGAAAACAAACAAATATACATATGATGAAACCAATCATGCAATCTTCATTGGAAGCACAAACGATCTTAACTTGAGAATACTAAGCTTATGAGCTGCAAGAAATTCCCTCATTTCCACTTAAGTCTCAAAATATTATTGCTACTGACCCAAGCTAAGTTGCCAAACCAACTAGATTAACTTGATGATCTCCGAAGTGATACCAATACTAACAACAAGATCAATCATATGACAAAAATTCCAAACTAAAATAAGGTGTTCATAAAGTAAATGATAAAACTTCTCATTAATATTCCATAATGGCAACTCACACCAAGGGATACATAAATGACCAACTAAAGGAGAGATACTTCCATAATGCATACCATCCTATATGTAACTTCTCTACTCATGATATGACTCTATTGAAAAGTAAAAGGTGAAAGATAATGATGTGATACCACGACACCCCACCCCCAAAGCTTGGAACAAGCCAAGGGGATGCCAATGCCCATGATGAATTAATTCTTGTGGTGGTGGTGAATCCTCCTCATCATCAGACTTCCAAGGTAAAGGCTCTCCATCAACAAACAATGACTTCGTCTCCAATATCCTGAAACTGGCAGCAATACGTATGCGTTTAAACCTGGCCTCATACTCACAGTTTTGATTCTGCACGTCGTAGAGTTGTGCTTGTAGATTGTGGGGTGTGTTGTGGAGCGAGAGAATTTCATCCCAAAGCTTGGCGGTCTCCTTCTCGTGCTCGGCAATCAGTTCTGCATTTATCCTATGGATTATGTCCAATTCACACTCCGCCATCTTCTTCTACCTAAAAACTTCTTGCTCCAGCTCTTCCATCCTAGCTTCCAGGCTTCTTTCTCCTTTAGGACCTTGAACATCTTCTTGCTGCACCTTTCTGTCCTTGAGCAGCAACTCTTTGGGATGCATCTTCAACTCATTCTTGTATGGGTTGACGATGTTCTCAAAGAAACTGTCCTTGGAGGGTTCAGAGGAGGACATGGTGGCTCTAGATCTGAAAATAATCCTGGCAGAAACAACTCAAAATGAAAACACGACGATAAAATGATATACGGACCTCGGGGGTCTGGGGGGTTATATAGCAAAAAGTTTCACAACGATAGGAAGGTATCGGGTGAAAACGGGCCGGAGACGGACTCCGAGGCGCCCACACCATACCTAGGCACGACCAGGCGTGTGCTCGACCTAGACATGGTGTGGTGTCTCCGGGCACCATCTCCACCTTGTTTTCAGCTCTTAATTTTCCATATTTTCTAAAAACAATAAAATATAAGTTGGAAGGGCAATCGTGAACGTTTTCTTACCAAAACTATTACCTATTCAAAAACGGACTCTATAGTTTCTGGAATTCTCTTTCTAATAAATTCTTCCGGAGTCATCACTTGAATAAAATCAACACTTTCATTATGAGAATCTCTAGAAATATAATGTTTGAGTCTTTGCCCATTCACCACTTGTGAAGTGTTATCTTCAAGGGAAACAATTTTGATTTCCCCCGAACGATATACCTCTTCAATAACAAAAGGTCCTTCCCATCTTGAGAGTAATTTTCCTGCAAAAAATCAGAGACGAGACCTATACAATAGAACTTTCTCACCAACATGGAACTCTCTCTGAATAATTCTCTCATCATGCCATTTTTTTACTTTCTCTTTAAAGAGTTTAGCATTTTCATAAGCTTCACTTCTCCATTCATCTAAATAACTCAAGTCAAGCAACCTTTTCTCACCAACACGTTTAAAATCTCTATTAAGGTCTCTCACTGCCCAATAAGCTTTGTGTTCTAATTCTTAAGGCAAGTGGCAAGCTTTTCCATAAACCATTTTGTAAGGAGACATACCCATAGGGTTTTTATAAGTAGTTATATAAGCCCATAAAGCATCATTTAATTTACTAGCCCACTTTTTCCTAGATTTATTAGCCGTCTTTTGCAAGATAGATTTAATTTCTCTATTTGATAATTCTACTTGCCCACTGGTTTGAGGATGATAGGCTGGAGCAATTCTATGATTAACATCATATTTAGCAAGGGTCTTTCTAAACCACCATGAATAAAATGAGAGACTCCATCGGTCATAAGATATATAGGCACACCAAACCTAGGAAAAATAACATCTTTAAGCATTTTTTATGAGGTTTCACCATCAACACTCTTTGTAGGTATAGATTCTACCCACTTAGTAACATAATCAATAGCAACAAGTATATCAGGATAACCTTTCGAAGGAGGAAATGGACCCATAAAGTCGAATCCCCAACAATCAAATGGTTCAATAATAAGAGAATAATTCATAGGCATTTCATTATGTCTAGAAATATTACCAACTCTTTAACATTCATCACAATATAAAATAAACTTTCTTGTGTCTTTAAAGAGAGTAGGCCAATAAAAACCTGATTGTAGAACCTTATGTGCAGTTCTATCTACAGCGTGATGTCCTCCATAAGCACTACTATGACATTTTCTCAATATCTCTCGTTGTTCATATTCAGGATCACATCTTCGCATAATATCATCCACTCCTTCTTTATATAAGTGTGGGTCATCCCAAAAATAATGTCTCAAATCATAAAAGAATTTCCTTCTTTCTTGAGCTGTAAAGGTTGGAGGCAAATACTTGGAAACAATAAAGTTAGCATAATCAGCATACGAAGGGCTATCTCGCGAGCTTAATTTTGTGACCGCCAACCCAACTGCTCATTTGGAAAACTATCATTAACAGGAATAGGATCATAAGTAATGTTTTCCAATCTAGACAAGTTATCAGCAATAGGATTTTCAGCTCCCTTTTTATCTACAATATGCAAATCAAACTCTTGTAAAAGAAGCACCCATCTAATAAGCCTAGGCTTAGCATCTTTCTTTTCCATAAGGTACTTAATATCAGCATGATCGGTATGAATAGCAACTTTCAAATCAACAATATACTGCCTAAATTTATCACGGGCAAAAACTACAACTAGGAACTCTTCCTCAGTGGTAGCATAATTCTTTTGAGCCGCATCAAGAGTCTTACTAGCATAATGAATAACATTCAGCTTCTTATCTACTCGTTGTCCAAGAACAACACCTACAGCATAATCACTAGCATCACACATAATTTTAAAAAGGTAAATTCCAATCAGGTGGTTGAACAATAGGAGCAAAAATTAAAGCCTTCTTTAGAATTTCAAAAGCTTCTTTGCAATTGTCATAAAAACAAAAGGTACATGTTTTTGAAAAAGATTAGTAAGTGGCTTTGATATTTTGGAGAAATCTTTAATAAACCTTCTATAGAAACCAACATGACCAAGAATATTACGAATACCTTTGACATCCCTGGGACATGGCATTTTCTCAATGACTTCAACTTTGGCTCTATCAACTTCAATGCCTCTTTCAGAAATTTTATGTCCGAGAACAATTCCTTCATTAACCATAAAGTGGCATTTCTCCCAATTAAGAACAAGATTAGTCTCCTCACATCTCTGCAAAACTTTATCAAGATTGTGCAAACAATTATCAAAATAAGTTCCATAGAGGGAGAAATCGTCCATGAAGACTTCCACAATTTCTTCACAAAAACCATGAAAGATAGCAGACATGCATCTTTGAAATGTAGCAGGAGTATTACACAAACCAAAAGGCATACGTCTGTAAGCGTAAGTTCCATAAGGACAAGTGAAAGTTGTTTTCTCTTGATCTTGCGCTTTAACAAAAATTTGAGAAAACCCAGAATAACCATCAAGAAAGCAGAAATGAGTTTTGTTTGACAACCTCTCTAACATTTGATCAACTAAAGGCAAAGGATACTGATCTTTCTTAGTAACTTTGTTAATTTTCCTAAAATCAACGCACATCCTATAACCAACTACTACTCTTTGAGGAATAAGTTCATTATTTTCATTTGGAACAAACATTCATTCCTCCTTTCTTAGGAACACAATGAACATGACTAACCCATCTACTATCAGCAATAGGATAAATAATACCAACATCAAGGAGTTTCAATACTTCATTTCTTACCACATCCTTCATCTTAGGATTTAAGCGGCGTTGATATTCAACAACTGGCTTTGCATCAGGTTCAATATTAATGGCATGCTGACATATAGTAGGAGAAATCCCTTTCAAATCATCAATAGTATAACCAATAGCACCTCGGTGTTTCCTCAATACTTCCAATAATCTTTTATCTTCTTTACCTGAAATTTTAGAACTAATAATAACATATATGTTTTCTTATCATCAATATGAGCATATTTAAGATTATCAGGCAAAGGTCTTAAATCAAAAACGGGATCCTCCTTGGGTGGTAAAGTGGTACCCAAGTCCTCCACCAGTAAATTGTGCTTCAGCATCGCTGGTTGACGAAGGAAAACCTCATCAATCTCATTCATTTCTTCCATAAAGACATCACGTTCGTTATCCTCAATATATTGCTTCAGAGCATTGTTAGGAGCAAGAGCAATAGCAGCAAGTTGTTCAACCTTAAAGTTCTCATTAGGCAATTCAATTTAGAGAAATTAAACTCATAAGATTCTCCATCAAACTTTGTTAGTATTTTCTCCTTTTTACAATCTATAACAGCACCACAAGTATTCAAGAAAGGTCTACCAAAAATAATAGGACAAGTTTTATTAGCAGATGTACCAAGTACTAGAAAATTAGCAGGACACTTAGTTTTACCACATAAAACTTCCACATCTCTAACAATACCGATTGGAGAAATAGTTTCTCTATTAGCAAGTTGAATAACCACATCAATGTCTTCAAGTTCACAGGAACCAATCCCATGCATGATTTCTTTATAAAGCTCATAAGGAATAGCACTTGAACTAGGACCAATATACCATAATAACAATGATCACCTATCCTAACAGATAGCACATGAACACTAGCTTTTCTAGATTTATCAGCATGTGAAACAATATTAGAAGCATCTTCACAAAATATAATCTGTCCCTCTTCTGCACTTTCAGAAACAAGGTCCTTTACTATTGCTACTTCAGGTTCTACAGTTATATGTTCCTCCAGTTCTACAGGTTTCCTTGCACTTTTGTTAACCACACTAATTATAATAGAATGTTCTTTTACCTTAGCAGGGAAAGGCATTTTCTCAATATAAGGTTAGGGCAAAACAGGATCAACAGTATGAACTTCTATATTTTTAGTGGGAACACAATTGACAGTATCTTTATAAGGTGCATGGTACTTGTTCCACTCCTTTTTGGGAATATCAAGACAAGAGGCAAAGGCCTTAAAGCAGTTTGCAAAAATTTGAGAATCAAGATCATAAAGAGCACTAACATTATGAAAATCATCGGATGCCATAAAAGATTTAATGCATTCATAATCATAATTTATACCTGACTTTCTACCTTTGTCATTCTCCCATCCTTCAGTATTTTCCTGAATACGGTCAACAAGATCCCATTTAGCTTTTTCCTGCATACGTTTAAATGATCTAGAATAAGAAACATCCAATAAATCATTACCATGAAGAGAAAGCCTTGCATAGAAATTATTAATAACAATATTACTAGGGAGCTCATGAATGGGGCATTTGAGCATTAGTGACTTCAATCTCCCCCACGCTTGGGCAACACTCTCTCCATCATGAGCCAAAAATCATATATATGATTGCGATCTTTATGAATCTCACTGGGAGGATAGAATTTAGAATAAACGAGAGGTACAATTTCCTCCCATCCAATATATCGGCCATTCTTCAGCATTTTATACCATTCAGCAGCTCTGCCCTTCAGTGATAAAGAGAATAATTTCCTCTTAACTTGGTCCATGGTAATACCCCCACACTTGAACAACTCGCATAATTCATGTATAAAGAGAAAATGATCACCGGGATGGACAGTTCCATCACCTGAATAGCAGTTATCCATAACACGTTCAACAATTTTCATAAGTATTTTAAAAGGATCCAATTGAGCACGCGGTGGGTCATATACTACCTTACCAGTGGCAGCGGTACCCCCAAATAGGGAATCAAAAGGAGATCCCAACATAGTGAAATAAAGCAGCAGACAAAAATAAAAACATCACACATAGCGAAAGCTTCCTTTACCAATTCCACTTTGCAATATCGCACTCCCCGGCAACGGCACCAGAAAATAGTCTTGATGACCCACAAGTATAGGGGGTGTATCGTAGTACTTTTGATAAATAAGAGTGTCGAACCCAACGAGGAGCAGAAGGCGTTGACAATCAGTTTTGATGAAGGATTCACTGTAAATACTAAAAGACAAGTTTGCAGGGGGGTTTATATTGCAGATAAATAAAGTGCAGGTAAATAAAATGCATCAATAATAAATGCAGCAAGTAGCCCAATCCTTTCAATAGCAAAGGACAAGCCGGTGGGTTTACTTATGATGACCAAACGTTCTCGAGGACACACGGGAGTTTTCGTCAAGTGCTTTTGTTTCATACCGTTGATTAATTTTCAATGTTTTGCTAAGTGTTGTGTGGGTGAACCTATGCTAATGTACCGTCCTATCCAACAAAAATACATACTTGTGATTATACCCCTTGCAAGCATCCGCAACTACAAGAAAGTAATTAAGAATAAATCTAACCACGACCTTAAATTCTAGGATCCTACACTCCCTCGTGCAATGGTTTCCTAACGGGGGTTTAGGTTTCTGTCACTGGAAACCCCAAAATTAGTAGTCAAATACACAATGCATTCCCCTAGGGCCATAAATGGTGAAGTGTCATGTATTCAACGTTCACATGACACCACTAGAAGAATAGCACCACAACTTAAAGATCAAACCATTAAATATTACTCAACATAATTCCACTACCAACAACTTGACTTCTCCCATGTCCTCAAGAACAAAACAAACTACTCACAAGACATCATATGAATCATGATCAGATGTGATATAATGATGAATACAAATCTGGACATAAACCTAAATTCAATGGTTTCACTCAATAGCATCAACTACAAGGAGTAATCAACATCAGGAAAGTTTCCCCTATGAAATAGACAAGATTGAACCCTAGATGTTACAGCAGAACGGAGTGGAGCTGTGGAGGTGGATGGTGATGGTGATGGAGATGATGATGATCCCGATGAAGTCCAACTCGATGACGGTGACGACGGAGATGTTTCCTCCCTCCAGAAGGAATTTCCCCGGCAGATTTCTCCCTACCGGAGAACTTTTCTCTCTCTGTTGTTTTCCATCCCGGAGAGGCGGCGGAAAATTTCCTCGATGGTTCTCTAGGTTTTAGGGTTTCGGGGGGAAGAAGTACACCGAAGGGGGCTGCCAAATGTGGGCCAGGGGCTCCACACCACCCCTAGGCGCGGCCAGAGGTGGGCCAGGGCCTAGGCATGGTGTGGGCACCCTGTGGCTCCCCTCGGGCTCTCCTTCTAGCTCCCTCCGTCTTCAGGTAAAATAGGAACTCCCCGATGTTTTCCGGGCAACGCTGATCTTCGTAAATATGGTATCTAGACAGTCCTTTTTCAGCAGAATTCTGACTCTAGCAATTAATTCTCCAATAATTATAAACATGCAAAATAAGTGAAATAACATAAGTATCAACCTCAAATACGAAATATGTCAATGAATAGCAATAAATTATGATACAAAATAGTGATGCAAAATGGACGTATCAGTCCCCTCCTTTGTTCCGCCGCCTACACAGCCGGCCTGGTAGCTCCTTTGTCCCGCCTACATGCTCTGACGAACCGAATCAATGGTCAACGCTCCCCGGTCAGTCGCCATTAATGCGTATCCGGCCGCAGACACCTAGAAAAGCTGCATTTTTACGCTCCCTTGCACCCAAGCCCTCCCACTGAACTCCTCCTCCTTTCCTTTCCCCTCCCACAATCCTCTGATCTTTCCATGGTTTGTGGTGGCCGCAGCTCCACTCCCGATTGCGGTGGTTCCAACTGAAGGAAATATGCCCTAGAGGCAATAATAAAGTTATTATTTATTTCCTTATATCATGATAAATGTTTATTATTCATGCTAGAATTGTATTAACCGGAAACATAATACATGTGTGAATACATAGACAAACAGAGTGTCACTAGTATGCCTCTACTTGACTAGCTCGTTAATCAAAGATGGTTATGTTTCCTAAACCATAAACAAAGAGTTGTTATTTGATTAACGACGTCACATCATTAGTTGAATGATCTGATTGACATGACCCATTCCATTAGCTTAGCACCCGATCGTTTAGTATGTTGCTATTGCTTTCTTCATGACTTATACATGTTCCTATGACTATGAGATTATGCAACTCCCATTTGCCGGAGGAACACTTTGGGTGCTACCAAACGTCACAACGTAACTGGGTGATTATAAAGGAGTACTACAGGTGTTTCCAATGGTAGATGTTGGGTTGGCGTATTTCGAGAATAGGATTTGTCACTCTGATTGTCGGAGAGGTATCTCTGGGCCCTCTCGGTAATACACATCACATAAGCCTTGCAAGCATTATAACTAAGATGTTAGTTGTGAGATGATGTATTACGGAACGAGTAAAGAGACTTGCCAGTAACGAGATTGAACTAGGTATTGGATACCGACGATCGAATCTCGGGCAAGTAACATACCGATGACAAAGGGAACAACGTATGTTGTTATGCGGTCTGACCGATAAAGATCTTCGTAGAATATGTAGGAGCCAATATGGGCATCCAGGTCCCGCTATTGGTTATTGACCGGAGACGTGTCTCGGTCATGTCTACATTGTTCTCGAACCGTAGGGTCCGCACGCTTAACGTTACGATGACAGTTATTATGAGTTTATGCATTTTGATGTACCAAAGGTAGTTCGGAGTCCGGGATGTGATCACGGACATGACGAGGAGTCTTGAAATGGTCAAGACATAAAGATTGATATATTGGAAGCCTATATTTGGATATCGGAAGTGTTCCGGGTGAAATCGGGATTTTACCGGAGTACCGGGAGGTTACCGGAACCCCCCGGGAACCATATGGGCCTTATTGGGCCTTGGTCGAAAGGTGAAAGGGGCATCCCAAGGTGGGCTGCGCGCCTCCCCCTCCCCTAGTCCTATTAGGACTAGGAGAGGTGGCCGGCCCCCTTCTCTCTCTCTCTCTCTCTCTCTCTCGGAATCCTATTAGGAATAGGATTGAGGGGGGGAGTCCTACTCCCGGTAGGAGTAGGACTCCTCCTGCGCCCTCCTCCTTGGCCGGCCAGCCCTCCCCCTTGGATCCTTTATATATGGGGGCAGGGGCACCTCTAGACACACAAGTTGATCCTTGGTGATCGTTCCTTAGCCGTGTGCGGTGCCCCCTGCCACCAAATTCCACCTCGATCATATTGTTGCAGTGCTTAGGCGAAGCCCTGCGTCGGTAGTACATCAAGATCGTCACCATGCCGTCGTGCTGACGGAACTCTTCCTCGACGCTTTGCTGGATCGGAGCCCGAGGATCGTCATCGAGCTGAACGTGTGCTAAGAACTCGGAGGTGCCGGAGTAACGGTGCTTGGATCGGTCGGATCGGGAAGACGTACGACTACTTCCTCTACGTTGTGTGATCGCTTCCGTAGCCGGTCTGCGTTGGTACGTAGACAACACTCTCCCCTCTCGTTGCTATGCATCACCATGATCTTGCGTGTGCGTAGGAAAATTTTGAAATTACTACGTTCCCCAACAGTGGCATCCGAGCCTAGGTTTTATGGTTTGATGTTATTTGCACGAGTAGAACACAAGTGAGTTGTGGGCGATACAAGTCATACTGCCTACCAGCATGTCATACTTTGGTTCAACGGTATTGTTGGACGAGACGACCCGGACCAACATTACGCGTACGCTTACGCGAGACCGGTTCCCTCGACATGCTTTGCACATAGATGGCTTGCGGGCGACTGTCTCTCCAACTTTAGTTGAACCGAGTGTGGCTACGCCCGGTCCTTGAGAAGGTTAAAACGGAGTCTATTTGACAAACTATCGTTGTGGTTTTGATGCGTAGGTGAGATTAGTTCTTGCTTAAGCCCGTAGCAGCCATGTAAAACATGCAACAACAAAGTAGAGATGACGATGGAGATCATGACGGTGCTTCGGAGATGGAGATCACAAGCACAAGATGATGATGGCCATATCATATCACTTATATTGATTGCATGTGATGTTTATCCTTTTATGCATCTTATCTTGCTTTGATTGACAGTAGCATTATAAGATGATCTCTCACTAAATTATCAAGAAGTGTTCTCCCTGAGTATGCACCGTTGCCAAAGTTCGTCGTGCCCAGACACCACGTGATGATCGGGTGTGATAAGCTCTACGTCCATCTACAACGGGTGCAAGCCAGTTTTGCACACGCAGAATACTCAGGTTTAACTTGATGAGCCTAGCATATGCAGATATGGCCTCGGAACACAGAGACCGAAAGGTCGAGCGTGAATCATATAGTAGATATGATCAACATAACGATGTTCACCATTGAAAACTACTCCATCTCACGTGATGATCGGTTATGGTTTAGTTGATTTGGATCACGTGATCACTTAGAGGATTAGAGGGATGTCTATCTAAGTGGGAGTTCTTAAGTAATTTGATTAACTGAACTTAAACTTATCATGAACTTAGTACCTGATAGTATCTTGCTTGTTTATGTTGATTGTAGATAGATGGCTCGTGCTGTTGTTCCGTTGAATTTTAATGCGTTCCTTGAGAAAGCAAAGTTGAAAGATGATGGTAGCAATTACACGAACTGGGTCCGTAACTTGAGGATTATCCTCATTGCTGCACAGAAGAATTACGTCCTGGAAGCACCGCTGGGTGCCAGGCCTGCTGCTGGAGCAACACCAGATGTTATGAATGTCTGGCAGAGCAAAGCTGATGACTACTCGATAGTTCAGTGTGCCATGCTTTACGTCTTAGAATCGGGACTTCAACGACGTTTTGAACGTCATGGAGCATATGAGATGTTCCAGGAGTTGAAGTTAATATTTCAAGAAAATGTCCGGATTGAGAGATATGAAGTCTCCAATAAGTTCTATAGCTGCAAGATGGAGGAGAACAGTTCTGTCAGTGAGCATATACTCAAGATGTCTGGGTATAATAATCACTTGATTCAATTGGGAGTTAATCTTTCGGATGATTGCGTCATTGACAGAATTCTCCAATCACTACCACCAAGCTACAAGAGCTTCGTGATGAACTATAATATGCAAGGGATGAACAAGACTATTCCCGAGCTCTTCGCAATGCTGAAAGCTGTGAAGGTAGAAATCAAGAAGGAGCATCAAGTGTTGATGGTCAACAAGACCACTAGTTTCAAGAAAAAGGGCAAAGGGAAGAAGAAGGGGAACTTCAAGAAGAACAGCAAGCAAGTTGCTGCTCAGGAGAAGAAACCCAAGTCTGGACCTAAGCCTGAAACTGAGTGCTTCTACTGCAAGCAGACTGGTCACTGGAAGCGGAACTGCCCCAAGTATTTGGCAGATAAGAAGGATGGCAAGGTGAACAAAGGTATATGTGATATACATGTTATTGATGTGTACCTTACTAGAGCTCGCAGTAGCACCTGGGTATTTGATACTGGTTCTGTTGCTAATATTTGCAACTCGAAACAGGGACTACGGAATAAGCGGACACTAGCAAAGGACGAGGTGACGATGCGCGTGGGAAACGGTTCCAAAGTCGATGTGATCGTGGTCGGCACGCTACCTCTACATCTACCTTCGGGATTAATATTAGACCTAAATAATTGTTATTTGGTGCCAGCGTTGAGCATGAACATTATATCTGGATCTTGTTTAATGCGAGACGGTTATTCATTTAAATCAGAGAATAATGGTTGTTCTATTTATATGAGTAATATCTTTTATGGTCATGCACCTTTGAAGAGTGGTCTATTTTTGATGAATCTCGATAGTAGTGATACACATATTCATAATGTTGAAACCAAAAGATGCAGAGTTGATAATGATAGTGCAACTTATTTGTGGCACTGCCGTTTAGGTCATATCGGTGTAAAGCGCATGAAGAAACTCCATACTGATGGGCTTTTGGAACCACTTGATTATGAATCACTTGGTACTTGCGAACCGTGCCTCATAGGTAAGATGACTAAAACACCGTTCTCCGGTACTATGGAGAGAGCAACAGATCTGTTGGAAATCATACATACCAATGTATGTGGTCCGATGAATATTGAGGCTCGTGGCGGATATCGTTATTTTCTCACCTTCACAGATGATTTAAGCAGATATGGATATATCTACTTAATGAAACACAAGTCTGAAACATTTGAAAAGTTCAAAGAATTTCAGAGTGAAGTTGAAAATCATCGTAACAAGAAAATAAAGTTTCTACGATCTGATCGTGGAGGAGAATATTTGAGTTACGAGTTTGGTATACATTTAAAAATTGTGGAATAGTTTCGCAACTCACGCCACCCGGAACACCACAGCGTAATGGTGTGTCCGAACGTCATAATCGTACTTTACTAGATATGGTGCGATCTATGATGTCTCTTACTGATTTACCGCTATCGTTTTGGGGTTATGCTTTAGAGACGGCCGCATTCACGTTAAATAGGACACCATCAAAATCCGTTGAGACGACGCCTTATGAACTATGGTTTGGCAAGAAACCAAAGTTGTCATTTCTTAAAGTTTGGGGCTGCGATGCTTATGTGAAAAAGCTTCAACCTGATAAGCTCGAACCCAAAGCGGAGAAATGTGTCTTCATAGGATACCCAAAGGAGACTGTTGGGTACACCTTCTATCACAGATCCGAAGGCAAGACATTCGTTGCTAAGAATGGATCATTTCTAGAGAAGGAGCTTCTCTCGAAAGAAGTGAGTGGGAGGAAAGTAGAACTTGACGAGGTAACTGTACCTGCTCCCTTATTGGAAAATAGTACATCACAGAAAACTGTTTCTGTGACACCTATACCAATTAGTGAGGAAGCTCATGATGATGATCATGAAACTTCAGGACAAGATACTACTGAACCACGTAGATCAACCAGAGTGAGATCCGCACCAGAGTGGTACGGTAATCCAATTCTGGAAGTCATGCTACTAGATCATGATGAACCTACGAACTATGAAGAAGCGATGGTGAGCCCAGATTCTGCAAAGTGGCTTGAAGCCATGAAATCTGAGATGGGATCCATGTATGAGAACAAAGTATGGACTTTGGTTGACTTGCCCGATGATCGGCAAGCAATTGAGAATAAATGGATCTTCAAGAAAAAGACTGACGCTGACGGTAATATTACTGTCTATAAAGCTCGACTTGTCGCAAAAGGTTTTCGACAAGTTCAAGGGGTTGACTACGATGAGACCTTCTCACCCGTAGCGATGCTTAAGTCTGTCAGAATCATGTTAGCAATTGCCGCATTTTATGATTATGAAATTTGGCAGATGGATGTAAAAACTGCATTCCTGAATGGATTTCTGGAAGAAAAGTTGTATATGATGCAACCGGAAGGTTTTATCGATCCAAAGGGAGCTAACAAAGTGTGCAAGCTCCAGCGATCCATTTATGGACTGGTGCAAGCCTCTCGGAGTTGGAATAAATGCTTTGATAGTGTGATCAAAGCATTTGGTTTTATACAGACTTTTGGAGAAGCCTGTATTTACAAGAAAGTGTGTGGGAGCTCTGTAGCATTTCTGATATTATATGTGGATGACATATTGCTGATTGGAAATGATATAGAATTTCTGGATAGCATAAAGGGATACTTGAATAAAAGTTTTTCGATGAAAGACCTCGGGGAAGCTGCTTACATATTAGGCATAAAGATCTATAGAGATAGATCAAGACGCTTAATTGGACTTTCACAAAGCACATACCTTGACAAGATTCTGAAGAAGTTCAAAATGGATCAAGCAAAGAAAGGGTTCTTGCCTGTGTTACAAGGTGTGAAGTTGAGTCAGACTCAATGCCCGGCCACTGCAGAAAATATAGAAAAAATGAAAGATGTTCCCTATGCTTCAGCCATAGGCTCTATCATGTATGCAATGCTGTGTACCAGACCTGATGTGTGCCTTGCTATAAGTTTAGCAGGGAGGTGCCAAAGTAATCCAGGAGTGGATCACTGAACAGCGGTCAAGAACATCCTGAAATACCTGAAAAGGACTAAGGATATGTTTCTCGTGTATGGAGGTGACAAAGAGCTCACCGTAAGAGGTTACGTTGATGCAAGCTTTGACACTGATCCGGACGATTCTAAATCGCAAACCGGATACGTGTTTACTTTAAACGGTGGAGCTGTCAGTTGGTGCAGTTCTAAACAAAGCGTCGTAGCGGGATCTACATGTGAAGCGGAGTACATAGCTGCTTCGGAAGCAGCGAACGAAGGAGTCTGGATGAAGGAGTTCATATCCGATCTAGGTGTCATACCTAGTGCATCGGGTCCAATGAAAATCTTTTGTGACAATACTGGTGCAATTGCTTTGGCAAAGGAATCCAGATTTCACAAGAGAACCAAACACATCAAGAGACGCTTCAATTCCATCCGCGATCTAGTCCAAGTGGGAGACATCGAGATTTGCAAGATACATACGGATCTCAATGTTGCAGACCCGTTGACTAAGCCTCTTCCACGAGCAAAACATGATCAACACCAAGGCTCCATCGGTGTTAGAATCATTACTGTGTAATCTAGATTATTGACTCTAGTGCAAGTGGGAGACTGAAGGAAATATGCCCTAGAGGCAATAATAAAGTTATTATTTATTTCCTTATATCATGATAAATGTTTATTATTCATGCTAGAATTGTATTAACCGGAAACATAATACATGTGTGAATACATAGACAAACAGAGTGTCACTAGTATGCCTCTACTTGACTAGCTCGTTAATCAAAGATGGTTATGTTTCCTAAACCATGAACAAAGAGTTGTTATTTGATTAACGAGGTCACATCATTAGTTGAATGATCTGATTGACATGACCCATTCCATTAGCTTAGCACCCGATCGTTTAGTATGTTGCTATTGCTTTCTTCATGACTTATACATGTTCCTATGACTATGAGATTATGCAACTCCCGTTTGCCGGAGGAACACTTTGGGTGCTACCAAACGTCACAACGTAACTGGGTGATTATAAAGTAGTACTACAGGTGTTTCCAATGGTAGATGTTGGGTTGGCGTATTTTGAGAATAGGATTTGTCACTCCGATTGTCGGAGAGGTATCTCTGGGCCCTCTCGGTAATACACATCACATAAGCCTTGCAAGCATTATAACTAAGATATTAGTTGTGAGATGATGTATTACAGAACGAGTAAAGAGACTTGCCAGTAACGAGATTGAACTAGGTATTGGATACCGACGATCAAATCTCGGGCAAGTAACATACCGATAACAAAGGGAACAACGTATGTTGTTATGCGGTCTGACCGATAAAGATCTTCCTAGAATATGTAGGAGCCAATATGGGCATCCAGGTCCCGCTATTGGTTATTGACCGGAGACGTGTCTCGGTCATGTCTACATTGTTCTCGAACCATAGGGTCCGCACGCTTAACGTTAGGATGACAGTTATTATGAGTTTATGCATTTTGATGTACCGAAGGTAGTTCGGAGTCCGGGATGTGATCACGGACATGACGAGGAGTCTCGAAATGGTCGAGACATAAAGATTGATATATTGGAAGCCTATATTTGGATATGGGAAGTGTTCCGGGTGAAATCGGGATTTTACCGGAGTACTGGGAGGTTACCGGAACCCCCCGGGAACCATATGGGCCTTATTGGGCCTTGGTGGAAAGGTGAAAGGGGCAGCCCAAGGTGGGCTGCGCGCCTCCCCCCTCCCCTAGTCCTATTAGGACTAGGAGAGGTGGCCGGCCCCCTTCTCTCTCTCTCTCTCTCTCTCTCTCTCTCGGAATCCTATTAGGAATAGGATTGAGGGGGGGAGTCCTACTCCCGGTAGGAGTAGGAATCCTCCTGCGCCCTCCTCCTTGGCCGGCCAGCCCTCCCCCTTGGATCCTTTATATACGGGGGCAGGGGGTACCTCTAGACACACAAGTTGATCCTTGGTGATCGTTCCTTAGCAGTGTGCGGTGCCCCCTGCCACCAAATTCCACCTCGATCATATTGTTGCAGTGCTTAGGCGAAGCCCTGCGTCGGTAGTACATCAAGATCGTCACCACGCCGTCGTGCTGACAGAACTCTTCCTCGACGCTTTGCTGGATCGGAGCCCGAGGATCGTCATCGAGCTGAATGTGTGCTAAGAACTCGGAGGTGCCGGAGTAATGGTGCTTGGATCGGTCAGATCGGGAAGACGTACGACTACTTCCTCTACATTGTGTGATCGCTTCCGCAGTCGGTCTGCGTTGGTACGTAGACAACACTCCCCCCCTCTCGTTGCTATGCATCACCATGATCTTGCGTGTGCGTAGGAAAATTTTGAAATTACTACGTTCCCCAACACCAACCAGCGCCGCCACGTGAGATATTCTTGGTTTCTTGATTCGAGCAACGACACCGCAGCTCCACAATCGAGCACGACCCCTCGTTCGAGCCGTACCCCTACACATTCGAGACATATCCCGGCATTTGGTTCGAGCTCGAGCAAGACCCCTTCACAGTCACGATCACGCTGGATCAAGGCATCCAAGTATGTCGAACCCATTCCCTTCATCAATATTTCATCCGAGGAGGAGGACCAGGATCTGGCCTGGGCCAGGGCCGACCGCTACTCCACGGAGGAAGCCAGGCAGTCCGCTGGGCAGGCGAGAGACTCGGAGTATGAGGAGGACCTGTGGAAGGTTGTGGCTCTGTTGTTGGCAGACCAGGAGGGGGAGAGAAAGGGCAAGGGCGAGATCATGGGAAGGGCAAGGTAAATGTCCCAATGGAGGTGCAGGGCAAGGGCAAAAGTAAGGATCCGATCGAGGTTGATGACGACGACTCCTCCCACAACGACGATGTGGATTTTAAGCAGTTGTGGCTCGATTGAGAAATAGATGTACTAGCAGATGTACTAGTTGGTTTTAAGTTATGTTACAGAAATCGAGTGGTAGTTAATGTACTAGCAGATGTACTATATAATGATGTATAGATATGGTTTTAGCTACTATGCAATATATTACTCTCATTAATTTGTTTTTAGTTAAGGATAGATCAGTAAGATTTGTAATGTTGGTACCCATCTTACATTCTTACCGTGCGTAATTGATTTATCATGTTTTTGCAATGGAATTGAAATTTGAGCAAAAAAAACAAATATCAGCCCCATTTGTAAGAAAGTTGATCTTTTGACCTTCTCAAAATGAGTAAAAAATTTAGACATGGCATCTAGTATGCAAATATAGCTTGAATACCGAAAATTGGATCATTTGGACAAACTATGTATGAATGACCCCATACCCTAGCTCATTTCCCCTGAAAATTAGGGTAAACAACCCCATTTGCAAGAAAGTTGTTCTTTCAACATTCTCAAAATGAGCCAAAAAGTTAGCCATGACATATGGTATGAAAATATAGCTTAAATGCCGAAAATTGGATCATTTGGATAAACTATGTATGAATGACCCCATACCCTAGCTCACCCCCCCCCCCCCCCCCCCCCCCCCGTGAAAACTAGGGTAAACAACCCCATTTGCGAGAAAGTTGTTCTTTCGACATTCTGAAAATGAGCCAAAAAGTTAGCCACGGCATCTAGTACGCAAACATAACTTTAATGTCGAAAATTGGATCATTTGGACAAGCTATGTATGAATGACCCCATACCCTAGCTCATTTTTTCCATGAAAACTAGGGTCAACAGCCCCATTTGCAAGAAAGTTGTTCTTTCGACCTTTTCAAAATGAGACAAAAAGTTATCTATGGTATCTAGTATGCATATATAGCTTGAATGTCAAAAATTGGATCATTTAGACAAACTATGTGTGAATGACCCCATACCCTAGCTCATTTCCCCCTGAAAACTAGGGTAAACAGCCCCATTTGCAAGAAAGTTGTTCTTTCGACCTTCTCAAAATGAGCCAAAAAGTTAGCCATGGCATCTAGTATGAAAATTTAGCTTGAATGTCGAAAATTGGATCATTTGGACAAATAATGTATGAATGACCCCATACCCTAGCTCATTTCCCCCTGAAAACTAGGGTAAACAACCCCATTTGCAAGAAAGTTGTTCTTTTGACCTTCTCAAAATGAGCCAAAAAGTTAGCCATGGCATCTAGTATGAAAATATATCTTGAATGTCAAAAATTGGATTCTTTGGGCAAACTACGTATGAATGACCCCATATCCTAGCTCATTTTCCCTTGAGAACTAGGGTAAACAACCCAATTTGGAAGAAAGTTGTTCTTTCAACCTTCTCAAAATGAGCCAAAAAGTTATCCGTGGTATCTAGTATGCATATATATTTATATAATGAATGCCGAAAATTGGATCATTTGGACAAACTATGTATGACGACCCCAATACCCTAGCTCATTTTCCCTTGAAAACTAGGGTAAACAGTCCCATTTGCAAGAAAGTTGTTCTTTCGACCTTCTCAAAATGATCCAATAATTTAGCCATGGCATCTAGTATGCAAATATAGCTTGAATGTCGAAAATTGGATCATTTGGACAAACTATGTATGAATGACCTCATACCCTAGCTCATTTTCTCTTGAAAACTAGGGTAAACAGTCCCATTTGCAAGAAAGTTGTTCTTTCAACCTTCTCAAAATGAGCAAAAAAGTTAGCCATGAAATCTAGTATGCAAATATAGCTTGAATGCCGAAAATTGGATCATTTGGACAAACTATGTACGAATGACCCCATACCCTAGCTCATTTTCCCTTGAAATCTAGGGTAAACAACCTCATTTGTAAGAAATTTATTCTTTCGACCTTCTCAAAATGAGCCAAAAATTTAGCCATGGCATCTAGTATGCCAATATAACTTGAATGCCGAAAACTGGATCATTTGGACGAACTATGTATGAATGACGCCATACCCTAGCTCATTTCCCCTGAAGATTCACCAGCATAGTTCATGATAGCTTAGTTTGTGAAGGTTTTTTCATAGAAATGTCCGTAAACCAAGTTTTATTATTTAGCAACCTAATAATATGAAAAGGATTATGTGTGAAAGTTTTCCTTTTTTGATTTTTTTTGAATTAGTTATGCCCGACCCTAATTGTGGAATCCCTCTCAAAACCAAGTCTGAAATGAGAGCCGTTGATCCTCGTTCGCAGATGGTCTGGATCGGGCGGTAGGTTTGGCCGATCTGTGAGTAATCTAATTCTGTGCTCTGATTGGCTGATGCCCTCGATGCAACCACAAACAGGTACCGTAGACTTTGGCCATGACTTTTGACAAACTAAAGACTCTGCCATGACTTTGAATCGAGCCATGACTTTGACTTTGGCGATTTTGTTTGTTTGAAATGCCACGAATGGGTATGAATGCATGTACGCACGTACGCATGTAAACAAATATGAGGAGGCGGTTCACTATCGTCAGTTGTGGAGAATGCGAGGGGGTGAGAATGCGAGGAGGCGGTTTGGCGGTTCACTGTGTTGTCTCTTGATATCCTCGATGACGTTAATCTTCAAACGGTGTATCGCGTGAATAAAAAGCACCAGAGACAACACATAGTTCTCATTCTCTCCACACATTCTCCACGCATCTCTCTATTCTTTGTTTCTCTCTCTTCTTTGTTTCATAATGGGCAACCACTGGTGGAACGACGGTTTCATCCCAAGCGATGACAGCAACAAGGACAATGAGGACTACGTCCCCTGGTGGGACAGACATCCATCGAACTCTTTCGATGACTCGACGAACCAGCAATGGAGTCCTCCTCCTCCGACGATGACGACGAGCTAGAGCCACCCGTGGACTCCGACGACTAACCGGAGCCACCCGTAGACTCCGACAACGATGACGAGTTCAAGCTGGAGCCACCAGTGGACTCCGATGACGACGAGCCAGAGTCACCCATGGACTCCGACGAGGAGGATGCGCCCGAGTCGGAGGATGCGCTCGAGGAGGAGGAGGATGACGGCGATGACCAGAACTGGGAGCCCTGGTGGTTTGTACCTCCATCAACAGCAGAGGAACCACCAGTGGACTCCTCCAGCGACAAGGCGGAGGCATCAGACTCCTCCTCTGATGACATCGACGATGATGAACCTCCATCGAAGAAGCAACGGAGGCAGTTGTAGCAGTAGTATTAGTACCCTATTAGTAGTAGTATTAGTAGTTGTACTGTAAATCTATACTATGTGTGAATCTATATATATGCTTTTGTAACCGCCAACGAAGAACCGCCATCTAAATCTAATTACTGAATTATCATAAGCGTCTTACAGAATAACCACTTTCAGATTTAATTAAGCATCCTTCTAATTAGGTGGATTAGGCATGTTTATCATAACCACGTCTTACAGAATAATCTTGTATTTTAATCGAAGAATAAATGTTCTTCATGTTAATCATAAAAACCTAAATCTATATGTGCGAATCATCAACGTCTTACAGAATAACCACTTTTAGATTTAATTAACCATCCTTCTAATTAGGTGAATTAGGCATGTTTATCATAACCACGTCTGACAAAATAATCTTGTATTTCAATCAAAGAATAAATGCTCTACATGTTAATCATAAAACATTCGAAACAGACGGAACATTCATGTCAAATCGTCACGTATTTTAATCGGACAAATAAAACTGGTGAAATTATATGTATTTTAAATCATGAAATTATTGTTGTTCATGGTTATCATAAAACTGCTGAAACTGACAAAATATCCATGATTTAACCATCAGATTAAATGTTGATCTAACCATCTTATGTTAATCATCTAATTGACTAAAATAACAGGTTCGGGTGTGTAAATTTACTCGTATATTCCAGCGGATATACTTTCGCTGGAAATCTATTCGGCCGGGTACTTTTCCGACGTTCCTATCCGTGACAGCAGTGAAAGAAACCACATGAAGGTCCCACCCAAATGAAAACAGGAGGTCCCACTCATCAGGATTCCCTCACGGTCAACGACCTTTACCCGACGGGAAGAGCCGTTCGGCGCCCTTGCGCTACTTATGAAGCAAAGTGGGGAAAAGCGAGGAAAATATACACGGTGGGGCATGAATGAGGAAAACATCGACAAGTAGGGCACGTAATAAATAACCCCTTATTATATTAATTAGCACAGGGGCCCTCGCAAATGCGAGGGCACCTCTTGTAGTTTGTCAAAATTTTCAATTATATAATTTGATGCTATGAAGTTATTCCTTTCGCATGTTTACATTGTTGTTATAAAATACCTACAGTTCAGACATGGATGCTATCTTTAAGGAGTGAAATTGTTTTTATGGTTATATTGCCAAGAAATGAAATTAAAGAGTTATAAATTGTTTTATATAAAATTCTAAACATATTGACACGTTTTTTTCGGTATCTTATTTATACAATCAGAGGTGAGGTCTCGAGGATAATAACCAAACTAATATGTGCATGCTCGCTGGTCAATGTTAACTTTGTTTGAATCTTACGAAATTCATACTAAAACCATGATTCCTAAATTTTATTGTTGATGTAAAAGAGTTTCACTATCTTCAAAATAAAAGAAATATCGTTGGTAACATGTTGCGGGTATTATGGTCCTAGTATAAAAATAAATATAAAGTAAACAATGTTTGTTAAAATACGTTAATTTTATATTGATAATATGTTTTGGTATTTATTCCTGTTGATCTACGGGTGCATGCATATAAGATCAAAATGAAAAAAAAAATCATTATTATCCTTGATTTTTAATGAACAAAATAGCATGTTCTGTCTCCCTTTATCATCTCGTCTATTTTATTTTAACCTTCTTATGCCATATTTCTGGATTTTCTCGTCGATGTCTCACTAATTGGCTAAAAATTTCTTAATTTGGACAAACATGACATCCATTTTCTCTATACATTGTTTTTTTGTTTACGTTCTTCCGAATGTTTTTTGTCTCCACACTTGCTCATTTAACTTACTTCTCGCTTGTCTACTTAAACCTATAAACTGAGATTGATGTTGACCCAACAATGAGATTTTTTTCACAAACCAACCATCTTATCTCCTCCCACTAAACTTATATTCTGACTTTGTTATGAAATATGTGACAATTGGTCTCTAGGTTGCAATTTTAACCATTCCAAAGTACAATGAATGTGGTGCTATTTTCGAGCTAAAAACATATATAAATCTTATTGGAATTCTTTCTTTTTGTCTTGTTTAAAATATCTTTATAAATCGGTTAGAGAGGTCGAAATCTTAATGTAATGCTTTCTTTTATCTTGTTTAAAATATATTTATACATCAATAATAAAGGTTAGAGAGGTCGAGAAATTTTAGATGTGTTTAATTTTAAAATTGATAAAATATTTTTCTGTCTATTTTATTTAGGTTTGTTACTGCAACTCAACAACTCAATCTAGCAAAATTATGTACTCACGTTCATTTTTATTTGCAGTCTCAAGTAAAGTAACCATGATAGCATGGACGACATAGTTTAAACACCCTACTCGGTTGTGGAGTGGTGTTTATGCTTTTTTGTTCATGACTTAATGAAGAATTAAGTATTTGCCAGTCTATTTGTAACGGAACTGACATGGATATACCGTGCAATCAACGATCAAAGGGTCATTTTCTTAGAAATAGGTGGCTTAGGGCATCTGGAGCCGGCCCCCCAAGAAGCCTCCCCAAGCCACTTTTTGGGCGCCGACGGACAAAAAATCATCCAGTCAGGCACCCAGAGACCCAATTTTCGTCGGTTTTGACGATATTTACGGCCGGCGCTATCACCCCAGACCCAGCCCCCCGGGGGGCAGCTGGGGACGCCGGCACTTGCTTTTTCAACGCACAGGCCCACTGCCAGCCCCTCTCTCCCCCTCTCTCTTCTCTTTCCTCTCTTTTCTCTCTCTTCTCTCCTCTCCCTTTCCTTTCACACCTACCGCACACATCGCGCATGGCCGGGGCGGCGCTTGCGCTCGCGCGGTCAAAGCCGCCTCCCCCGTAGCTCCGGCGGCCCAAATCCCGCGGGGTCCGAGGCGGTGGCCGGAGACACGACCTCGGTGAGCTCCGGCGAGTCCTTCGTGCCCAACGTGCAGTGCTGCCTGCTCCGCGTCGCCGTCCGGCCTCCTCCGCTCCGCCCCGCGCCGGCCCTGCTCCGCGTCGCCGTCCGGCCTCCTCCGCTTCGCATCGGCCCCGCTCCGAGCCTGTCCGGGAACGCGTTGCGCGGCGTCGCCGTCAGCCGCGGCGCCTTCCCCGCGGGCCTTGCGCCTGGCCAGCTCCCTCGCCAGCGCGTCACAGTGCTCCGCCGGCCCGCCGCGCTCCAGGAAGAGGTCCACGCCGTCGAGCCGCGCGCGGCTGAACGGGCGGCGCACGCCCCTGCGCCTGTCGTCGAGGTAGGAGAACCAGAGGTGGTCGACGAGGTCGAGCGCGGGCCGGTTGGTCGGGAGCGCGTAGTCGCGGCCGAAGTCGCCGATGGAGAGGGAGACAGTGATGCCCACGGACTGGCAGTGCCTGATGTCGCCCCCGATGCCGGCGAGCGGGTGGCCGGAGAGGTCAAGGCGGTGCTTGCCGTGGCCGTAGACGTTGAGGAAGGACATGATTACCGCCGTGTAGAGGCCGGCGTCGCAGGCTTCCCTGAGAGAGCCCTCGTCCTTGTTCCGGCCCCAGAAGACGGTGAGCTGGCCGGTCTTCCCCGTGGCGGCGGCCGGAACGGAGACGGAGCGCCAGCCGGTTCGGCGGTTCGCGTCGTGGTGATAGCAGCGATACGTGCGTGGGGGGCGGAACGAGTGGATATTTTTTTGATCGCAGGCAAAAAATTTCGCCGGCAGCCCCCCAAGGGGCGATAAAAATGCCTCCTGGGGGGCTCTACGGCTGGAGATGCCCTTACGTGCCTACTCAAAACCCATGTGCTTAGTCTTATTTTTGTAGGTTATATCATTTTATTATTTATTTATACTCATCTATGTATACACATAGATGCATTTATCATTTACGCCCGCCATATATTTTTCTATAATGTGATGTGTACTTTGTCGAGAAATATGTGAGCCGTCCAAACTAAAGAACAATTACAAATTCTAGGGTTGCTTTGCACACATTAAATTGTATGAATAAGGTTTGTTTATGAGAGGTGCCTCAGAGCATGGAGTTTCTTGCACAGGTCACACCATTGTTTTTTTTTTTGTATAGTTCACGTTTTTTTCTGAGAGGTGCCTATGAACATGAAGTTTCTAGCACAGGCTACACCACTGGCTAATTTTTTTTATGGCTAGTTAAAAATTTACAACTGCAGACCTATTTGAGACCTATGCATATGTCGACCTCTATTTCATTCCTCTCGAAATGCATATACGCTTGTACTATTTTAATATGTTCAAGTGACCCGTGGAAAAATAATTTATTTCTTCTTTTGCAAAAATTCTTTTGCCGTTGATTTGTAGTTCTCGGTGTCCGAATTGTATCAAAAGATTCTACTTTTTTTTTATCCGGCTGGATACTATCTCCATGTATGTGCGCAGCCTGTGTCCTCAACTTGTACGCGTTCCATTTTTAAGAAATTCCTTTGGTGGTTATTTGTATACTCGTGTCTGAATTATACCATAGGCTGTTATTTTTTTTTTGGCTCGATAGCTGTACGCGTCCTCTACTTGCAAGTATCCCCTGTGGAACTGGATTATGCCTCTAATTGCGAGCTTGACGACTGAGCAATTTTGGCGACGTGATGAGATACATCCCCTCAGCCTGTGTGACAGAACAGGGAGCTCAGAGGAGAAATTGCTTTGATGGTTATTTGTGTTCTTATTTCCGTATTATACCATAAGCTGTTAAATATTCTTTTGGACAGCACCATAGTTATATGGAGCGAGGCATGTTTCCACAACCTGCAAGTGTCCCATGTTGAGCTGGATCAGGCCTATAATTACGTTAAATACAGCATGGCCGCATGTGTCCATCTAGGTCACTTTTTCAGTTACGTGATAGGTTTGTACACGACTACATATAGGTTACGTGTTTTTTTGTGTGTGGTTCAAGCCTCAACCATCGTGATAGGTTGTACACGGTTATGTTTTACGCAGCTTTTTTCTTTAAATCTCAACTTATCTCACATTAAATCTCAACCACGAATTATGGATCCAACTGTCTAAGTAATTCTAATGACGTGGATTAATGTGGTGTCTCTGTTTAAGTACTGTATATTGCTTTTAGTATATATTCCCTCCGTCCCAAAATTCTTGTTTTAGATTTGTCTAAATACGGATGTATCAAATCACGTTTAAGTATTAGATACATTCATATCTAGAATAATACTCCCTCCGTTCCTAAATATAAGTCTTTGTAAAGATTCCACTATGAACCACATACGGATGTATATAGATGCATTTTAAGTATAGATTCACTCATTTTGCTCCGTATGTGGTCCATAGTGAAATCACTTCAAAGACTTATATTTAGGAACGGAGGGAGTATAAGACAAGAATTATGGGACGGAGGGAGTAATAGATAGATGTTGTTGAGAGTTGCCATTAGTGAAAGCCGTTGCTATATTCTTTGCTCTCTATTTGCTGCTTATTACCTTGTTCTATTGCATCTTTTGTTTTCTAATATACTTTGCTAAGTGCTCTTTAGGTGTGGCTGAATTGATAACTCAGCTGCTAAGGGTTATAGGTATTCTTTGACTCCCTTGTGTCGAATCAATAAATAGGGTAATACTTACCCTCGACGACTATCGCTATCCCTTACAGTTGTGGGTTATCAGCGTGTTATGGCATGCGTGGTGCGCCACGCCTAGCCTTTCCCCTAGTAGTGGAGGACAATCCATCTCTGTCACCGCACCCGAGACACCATTACCTTCAACGGACCCACCAAGGGAAGTTTGCACGGCTCTCCAACACACGTTTGTCGCATCCACAACCCAACCAGGTAGCGTATCTAAGACTGTGATAAAGAAGAAGATACTTATGACCCCTCCGGCCCATACCAAAACCTTTGGTTGAGGCACTAATACGGCACACTTATTATTTATCCTAGCTTTCCCGTATGATGGAACCTTCACCACAACATTTAGTCCATGGTTCCACCACCAATCAATCATTCATAAAAGGATTTTATTTAATGCACTTGATACGAATAAGACTTTTGAAAAAACTTTGAAAAATAATTCATCGGGCATGTAAGAATGAACTTTCCTTGACACTGAGATAAAGTGTAGTCTAAAACTTCTAGTGATTCGCGAACTCCGGGTTCTAAAAAACAACAACATTCGCTGATAAGACAATATTTAAAACTCAATGGCTTGCTATTATGTATACATGATATGCCCTTGCTAAACACTTCAAATTGATTTCAAACCATTTTGAATCAAATTCCCCAAATTAATGGGCAATAATTAATTTACAAAGATTTATAAGAGTAATAGACTTAAAGTGATTTGAAATTCAAATAGTTCGTATAGTTGAACTTTATAACTATTTCCCATATTATTGTCCTTAGAAATTTTTTTTTATTTTAAAAGCTTTCAAATCATTTCCACTTAAGGATATTTGAAATAATTCTTCAAAGAAAAGTTTTTCAAAACTCAAATAAAAAACTTGTATAAAGTTCCTCATATTTTTAGGAGTATGTGGAATATTTTATTTTGATCTTTGGGTGTCTAGTGAAGGGTATCGTAGCATAATTTCAAAAAAAAAACTCTAGCAACAAGAACCATAAACAGTCAAGATCTATTACTGTGCATATATAGAGTGACGGAGAAGGAATGGTATTCATACCCTTGAAGACCGAAAGTGGGGATTACGCTTCCGCACAAGCGTTGATGATGAAGACTGCGAAGCCGGCCTCAAGGTTGTGCAGTCGTTCCGCGACAAGTGCCACAAACGATTCCCGGTCTCCGACCCAACAGAGATTGCGGAAGCAGAGCGATGGACCGAAGTACTACTAGCACAGTGGTGTGCGTATAGTGGATAATTCTCAACTCGTTGCGCAACTCCAACGGGAACCGCGACGAGAGAAGAGAGAGATACTGGATGTTGAAAAGGGGAGGGGTGCCCTCCTTTATATAGGGGGAGGAGGGGAGGCTTTCCCCTTGGCCAAGCCTGTGGGACTAATCCCACAAGGCGGTTTTCCCTATGTACCGCTTGCTGCGAGCGGTAAGCTCAACTCGCCCACTCGCGTAGGCGCTCGCGAGAAAAGGGTGCCTCCTCGCTCGCGTCCCCAGCTTGCACAGCTCCACACCTGGGCCGGCCCATTTTGATTTTTTTTTCTTTTTCAATTTCTTTTGGTAGAAAAAATTCATATAACTTAAAATGAATATTTTTTTAAATGATGAACAAATTTTAAGTTTGAATGATTCCAAACATGAACAATTGTTACATATGAACAATTCTCAAATTTGAACAATGTTTAATCTGAACATTTTTTCATTTGAACAAATTTAAAATTTGAACATTTTTATCCGAACAAATTTCGAATTTGAAAAATATAAATTTGAACATTTCAAAGTTCGAACAGTTCAGTTTGAACCAAAAATAATTTTGAACAAAAAATTTCGGTGACAAAAAAAAGAAACAAAAAAGAAAATGGGAAAAAAATGAGAACAGAAAAAATGAGACAATAAAAATGTTAAAAAAGATAGTTAGACACAAACGTGCCATAGCCCAGTGGCTGTGCTATCCCTCCCGCAGCCGGTTGCCTAGGTTCGAATCCCCCTTCTGTGTCTTATTTTCTCATATTTTCTGTTTATAAGGAATGGTTAATGGGCCACCCCGCTCCGAGTTCCTATGTGGGCGAGTCGAAACTAGCACTCGCTATAAGCGATATATAATGGCTGCGCACAAGCCTTGGTGCGGCCAAGGGGGAAGCCGAACCACCACATGGGCCCCAAGTGGCCCATGAGGCTGCCTCCCTTTTTCATTTTCTTTCTCCCACTTTCCCCCTAATGGGCCTCTTTTGCCCGAAAGGCCCATTAGTGGAATACATGCATTTAAAAATAAATATAATTTAATTTAATTAGTAATTACAATAATTAATAACAAAATATACATTACTTATTTATTTCGAGCTCCGGAACCCCTTTCGACACTCTTCGATCTCCATTGGGCATTTCTCCCTTGTTCCGATACTCCTTCGGAACCCTCTGATCTCGATCGGAAAAATCCTGGAATGATTCCGGCTCTCTCTAATAATTCCTTCGATACTAGGGTCACTCCTAAACATCATCTACCCATAAGTTTGCCACCCTATGGTTCGGGAACACTCCATACATGGCCGAGACACCTCTCCAACCAATGACCAACAACGGGATCTGGACACCCATGATGGCCCATGTGTATTCCACGGTTATCTTCGTCGCTTGAACCTTAAACGTCGAGTCCCCACGCCTCTTGCCTTAGCAATACGCTGTTAGTCTGAGACTTGATCATCCGGTATCTCATATCTCGTCCAGTCTTGTTACCAACTTAACAATTTAATCGTTTATATGTCATCGCATCTGTGTGACCTAGTCACCTGCTTGCAATCTAATTGATGCAACTCCACTCGAGTGGGACTAGAAGTATCTACCCATCATTAGGTTTGGCAAGTCTCACTCTTGGTGCGTACGTCTCTACGTACCCCTTCGGTTACCCCAAAAGTCACATTTATAATCATCATGTTACGGTGTGACGTTTGATGCAACCAAAGTAACCTCGGGGATAGTGATTAAATACCATCTCACAGTCAAAGGCTATGGTACTATGTTTTCATGTTATCATAACGTTGAAGTTAATGACTTGACCTCGTCATCATAAAACATATTGGGTGTGAGTCCATCACATTATTCACCAATGACATGACTCTGTTGTCAATGACATAAATGTCCATGATCAGAGAACCTTGATCATTTGTTGCCCAACAGATTAGTATAACTAGAGGCTACTAGGAACCTGGTTTGTTTACATACCCCACGATGCATAAATACTTCCACTTAACACTATTATATCACGGAATAAAATATTACAAACATAAGAGTTATGATAATAAATCTCCTTTATCAGTTGCCTCTAGGGCATAACTTCTTCAGTCTCCCACGTGCACTAGAATACAAATAATCTAGTTTGCATTTGATCTACCACCATTAGCCTCATGGTGCCTAGACTATGCATCGCTCGTGGAATAAAAAATTTAAGTCAACAAATCTGCCACACTCAGATATGTATGTGCTTTGGAAAACTCTCATGTCACCTAGTTTGTTGTTCCGTATCTTATTATATCAGTGAAATATATGTTTCGGCGATGGAGTAAGAATCGAACCGTCGGGTAGCATGGACCTTGAGAGTCTAAGAGATCTTTGAAATGACACCACACTAACTCGAGAAAACCATCTAAGTCCAACCAAACTTTCCACTTCTAAAGTAGCCATATACTCCTATACCAATGTAGATTGTGTGACAGTGCATATACATGCCATTTCACAAGCTAACCATGTCTTTTCTCAAACAACAGACTCCTCCTATATGAGACTTTCTAGCCGTGTGAGACTTGCATAATCGTAACTCCTCACGGCAAGTTGACTTTCACTCTCACTACAAACCAGAAAACATAACCTCGGTTCTCTCCAGACACTAAAGTATAGACTTAACATTTGTGCATCGATCTATTCAGGGGTCGCTCTAGAACCTGTTCTTCAACCAAAAACTTGGATCACACCACGTCGAGCATTCAATGTGATAAACATGAAAGAACCTATGTCTAAGGGATAGAGGATGTTGAAAATCCTTTTATTTTCATTAGTTATTGTTGACATGCGAGATAAACTCGATATTTTGCCTAGTCATACAAATTAAGAACTCCTTCTTTGCTTGTCCTATTATGAACACCTTCTGAATCTTTTCTAGGAAAATAATCCGACTTAATGCCATTAAGCTCCTTGATCTATACACTATAGATCTAATGCCTAATACTATTAACTTCGTTCATAAAGAATTTATACACTTAAATAATCATTTATACTTTGCTTTAGAGGATATGTATCATTCCCAATATGTCACCACATATAAATCTTTCCAATATGTCACCAAATATAAGTTTAGGAATGATACCTAGCTCCACTCAAATATGCCATCCGCATATAAGACTGGGGAATTTGTTTTAGCTCCCACTCAAATATGACATTCACATATAAGGTTAGAAAAAGCTACTTAACTCCCACTAAGTTTCCTTTAACTGTAGGTTTCTTCACCTATTATGGAAGACTCCAAAATCCTTTGATTACCTTATCAAAGTGAAGATTCTAGCCTTCGATATGCTTTCTTCAACCCATGAATGGACATCTGAAGTTTGCATACGTGTCTAGCTAGGATTAACAAAACCTACTAGTTGTACAACGACAACTCCTCCTCAATGTTGCCATCAAGGAACATGGTTTCTTTATCCATCTATCAATTTCTCAAATTATAGTAACTGCTAAAACAATCCTAAATAGACTTAAGCTTTGCCACCTGAGATAGAATCTCGTTGTGGTCAATAATAACCCACAAATATAGGGGATCGTGTGTAGCCTTTTCGATAAGTAAGAGTGTCGAACCCAACGAGGAGCTAAAGGTAGGATACATATTCTCTCAAGTTCTATCAACCACTGATACAACTCTACGCACACTAAACGTTTACTTTATCTAGGAAATAAAACTAGAGCAATAATACATGGATGAGAGATAGCTTTGCAAGATAATAAATACAAGAAAGTAAATATTAGTGCTGCAGCAATAAAATATACTAGGTAACCATAAACTAACAGTAACATGAGTGTGGAAATGTTGAGAACATAAGCAATTTATCAATGAAATTAAGCCAGGAATAAATCATGACCATGACGTAAACATACTGATAGTTGACTACAATATCATGTACTAGACAGATGGTAGAAGCATCTACGCAAATTACTAGTACTGCACACATAGAAATAATCAGGAGAGGGATAGGCGTGTTATACCCTCCAATCGGCCAGTTGGTCATAGCAGCAGCGGAGGCGGGGCCCTCGTTGGCTGCACGCTTATTAGCAGCAGCTCGGTCGGCGTCGGTGGACATGGTGATGATGGCGACGCGGAAGTAGTCGAACGGAGGCGAGCAGTCGCGTACGACATGCTCCCCCAAAACATAATCGCCCCTCTCCCGTACAAGATCTAGATAGGCGGGGTTTCGGAGGCCTGCTCTTCCGAGAGCCGTGTACGCGGTGACAGGATGGGATCGCTCAAGGCAGCAACGGTCGTTGGAACTATGGTGGCTGGAGCGTATGAGAGATGTGTTGTTCCGCTGCGATAATGCCTCCTATTATATAGGCGTGATCAGGTAGGAGAAACGGCCATAATAAAGTGGTGCATTTAGCTACAGTAAAACGTCTCAGAATTATGACGCGTTTAACCACAATAAACGTATAAGATTTATGACAACGTTTATTTAGTCCGTTCACAGTCTGTCGTTACAGATCCGTGTAGCGCTTAATACAGACTCTTCGTTTCTGACCGCCAAATAAAGGCATTGGCTTGGCTCATTCCCGCAACCCGCGGCGCGTCGTGACGTGTCGTGACGAGGCGGGCGGCGGAGGAGGAGCGCGTGTGTGGAACACCTCCTCTTCCTTCACACCAACTCATACTAGTGGGAGAAGAGCTCGCCTTAACTCTCCCAACTAGCAATTTGGGACTAAATTCCCACCACTTGTTTTGGCAGCATGGGCCTTTAGGGACTAAATGAAAATTGCCTAATGAGCCTTTAGCCCACCCAAATTTCAGCAATCCCCCACCAGATCCCGATGACCCATGATGTCCTCAGTTTCAAACATTGTTTTGATATATCAGTATTTTCAGTGGAGACCCGTTAAGGTTGAACATCCACCTAGAGCAAATAGCTACACTCCTCCACAACCAACAATGGACTATGCCTTGAATTTTTAGTTTGGCGTAAAGAAGTTTCACCAATTGTCTTACCAGTACTAGGTTGCCGAAGGCTGACCCCTCGGGTGGAGCATATTAGTCACACTCTTGGACTAATCATGAACTTACTAGAGATCACCCAATCTCATAGACTGTGAGCAGCAGTCAGGCTCATATAGGTGTGTTCCTCCAAAGATTGCTCTGTAGGATAGCATCTTGCTTGTATAAGCCTTGGAACACATTAAGACAAAAATCATCCTGCCATACAGTTCCTGAGAGTATTGCATCTCCAACGGAGTGGGTGTCGGGGGTGACTGATCCCCACGGACACCTATGGGACCACGGTGGACCGAGGCCCCTTTCGGTTCGGCAGGGGGCGGAGAGTGCGCGAAGAGCAGATCAAGGCGAAGCGCATGAGCAACGCGATCGGTTTACCCAGGTTCGGGCCGCACGGATGCGTAAAACCCTACTCCTGCTTTGATTTGTATTGTGTTCTTGCTCGGGAGCGATGAATGCTACAGTACAGTTGGATGGCTAGTGAGACCGAGCGTGAGAATGATCGTCCCCACCTTTCCCTGTTGCGCATGGGCCTCCTTTTATATGTCAAAGGGGTCACCGACAGGTGGCAACAGAGATGAGGGTAAAAAGGTAAAAGAGGTGGTGGTTGGCGCCACCGCTTACTACAGTTGTATCATACCTAACCCTGACGGCAGGGGACAAAGGCATTAAATGCCTGTCTGTGTCGCCTAGACGGTGCGGAAAGGGGCCGTCAAGGGCGCCACCGTTTGCCACGATGCCTATCTTGTCAGCGCCTGCTTGCCACCTCATGCCCCTGGCTGTGCAGCCTCCCGCCACGTACGCCAGGAACGGTCCCAGAGCAACACGTTGGTGGGTGAGCTGGAGCGCGGGCTGCGGAGTAGTAGCTTGCCGCGGCAAGCGCCTTGCCGCGGATGTTGTCTTGTCGCGTCCGGGAGCTTGTCGCTCACCGGGTCTTGTCGCGTCCGGGAGCTTGTCGCTCACCGGGTCTTGCCGGGACGCGCAGCGTGTCGCAGCAAGCTTCTTGAGATGCCTTGATTGGTCTTCCCGGCAAGCTCCTCCTGCCGGGGTCTTCGTGCTTCGAGTGGCCTTCCCGGCAAGCTCCTCTTGCCGGGGCCTTGCGCCTTGGCTCGAATACTTTGTTCTTGAATGGCTCCAAAGGAACCACGGAGGACCTTGGCGGTCACCCGGCAAGCCTTGCCGCGCGGTGCCGCGACTGCCCGTGCACAAGTTCGGAATACTAAGGTACCCCTACTTTAGTACACCGACAGGAGCCCCCGGGCCTGGGCCATACACGGTGCCGAGCGCTGTTGGGCTAGGCCCAAAACAGTGCACGGGCACGCGCGGCCTGGGTCACGCCGTATCTGACTCCGCATTCACCGCGCCCTCCCCGAGCGGCACGCGTCGAACGCGGCGTCGTGCGTGACGCGGGCGGCGTGCGCGGGGCTAAGCCCCACGTGCATGCGTCACGTCGTGGTAAAGGGAACGTTTCACGCCCCCCCATAAACGGAGGGAGGCGTGGAGGCGTGGTTCATTTACTGGACGGGGCCGATGTGCAGTTTTCGAGGCGTCCACTCCCCACGATCACGGGGTGGGGAGAGGTCGCCTCATCCATCGCCTCGGTTCTGCACGCCTGCCACGTGGCTCCCATGCGCTTGGGGTCGCGGACGGTGGAGGCGGGAGACTAGGCCGTCGCGGGTCGAGGCAGCGGGTCAGCCCCAGCTCCCTGCTCTTCCCGTGTCTTGATTCGCTGAGCGGGGCGGCCAAGCCCCCACCTCGCTCCTTTATAAAGAGCGGGAGGGGAGGACGGAAGCCCGCATTCTCTGATCTCCTCCTTCCTTCAGCTTCTGCTCCCCTTTCTCTCATTCGCCATGGAGAAAGGGAACCCTGGTCCTTCATCGGTGGCGGCGAGGGTCGCCGCCAGACAGCGCATCCCTCCCTCTCCCGCACCCGTGGTGGCAGAGCCAGCCGTAAGGGGAAGAGGGAGGGGGCGAGGTTGTGGACGAGGTCGAGGACGAGGTCGAGGCGCTCGGGGAAGAGGTGGACGGGGCGGCGTGCCGGCTTCGCCTCCGCCGGTGGTTCCTCTTCCCGTGGCGGTCCATATTGGGGACGACCCTTGCGAGTTCTTCGTCAGGCTGCGCCGGGCGCCTCATCGTCGCCTCCGACTCCCAGCTCCGTTTGCGAGCGCGATGGAGTTGGACCCGCCCGAGATACTAAGACTGCACATGAGGGGCTGTGGGATCATCGGCACGCGAGTCCGCGTCAAATTCCCAGCCCCTAATGTGATGTATCTTGGTCGAGGGTGGAAGACGTTCGCCCGTATCCACAGCCTGATGGAGGGGTTCACCCTCCATTTTAAGTTGATGGAGGGCGATCTCCTCTCCGTCAAGGTCTTCTGGTGCTTCGGCACTCGGGCAAGGTGCTGCGTGGACAGCTCCTCCGATAGCGAAGGCTCCTCCTCGAGCGAGAGTGACGAGGAGGAGAGCGACAGCGACGACGAGGGTAGCGGGCGGCAGGATGACGGGTCCGACTAGGTGTCGGGCGCCGCTCCGTGCGGCACCGGCGACCCCATCATCCGTGTCGCCGGCTCCTTGAACTCCCCGGGGTCGTCTCCTTGGGCGGCTGGCGTAGGGAGGCTGCGGAAGAGGAAGAGGGCTGGCGGCAAGGCCGTCAAGTCGGAGTACGAGGGCGTGGTGCCCTCGACAGCGTGCTGACGTCCTGCCGCCTCGTCTTCGAGCCCCGCTTCTGGCGCCGCCATCACCGTCCAGCCTTCGGACGACCCACGGGATGTTCTCTTGGTGTCTTCTGGCACCCGTAGCTCGCCTAGGCGCCCCTTTTGCCCTTTTCGCCTCCTTGACCTACCTCCTGAAGAGAGGGACAAGAAAGGGATTACGGGCATCTTATCTTTTTAATTTGTAAGCCTTCGGGCCTTAGTTGCATTTAAAACTTGTAATCCTCTCTTTCATGTTTTTCATCCTCTATGGACTGTACCTGAGTGGAATGCTTTTTAATGAAAAGGGGATGCTTGCCGGGTCATTTGTCTCGCGGGTAGAACCCACGTCAAGGAGCAAATCCTTGGTATCTTTCAGATAGACACTTCTTCTCCCGGCAACAGGCCCTGCCGTCTTCCCACGTCGCTCGACCTTTCTCACGCTTTTGACGGAGGCAGGGACGAGGCGGGTGCGGGCCCCTCGTTTCATCCCTTTGCTGTCGCGACTACGACCAAACTTGGCCCCAGGAACGAGCCCCAGGGCCTAGAGTTAAGGGAGCACGATAGTTTTCAAGGAGAAACGAGGTTTCGTATTCCCCAGTCCATAAGAGAATGCATGATGAGGGATGAAAGACTTATCTGAGATTGCAGCCCCCGGCAACTCTGCTTGCCGCGGGTGAATCTTGATACTTGCAGCCCCCGGCAACACTGGCTTGCCGGGGTCCAGATACCGGTACGTCCTTCTTCTCCTTTTCGTCCTCAAGCGGTCCGGCCAGGATACGCGAGCCCTGCGAACCAAGGGAAATGAAAGAAAGGCAAAGGGACGCACACCCGACCTCTAAGCTAGGGGTTAGCCGCTGTTAAGCACTATCAACCCTAACCAAGGACGAGACTCGATCTAGCATGCATGCTATAACTCAGGGCGCCAGCGCTTCATTTACTTGTGCTCAGGGTCTGCGCCTGGCTTTGTACAAAGGATTACATGCAACAGCGGCAAGACTTGTACAAAAGGGTGGTTACCGGACATGGTCCGACAACCGCGCCTTACGGGAAAAACTTACGAAGATGCTCAATATTCCAGGAGTTGCTCATCGGAATGCCATCTTCGGTCTCAAGGCGGACAGCGCCAGGCCTAGTGACTCGTTTCACCCGGTAAGGGCCTTCCCACTTCGGCGTCAACTTGTTGGAATTCTTGGCGGACTGAACGCGCCGAAGAACAAGGTCGCCTTCCTCGAAGCTTCTGGCTTTAACTTTGCGGCTATGGTAGCGGCGCAAAGCTTGCTGGTAGCAAGCAGCTCGTACAGCAGCCTGAAGACGATCTTCCTCAAGGAGCAGCGCATCATCTTCACGCAGCCGCTCTTGCTCAAACTCATCATAAGCGAGCACTCGAGGTGACCCATATACGAGTTCCGTGGGGAGAACTGCCTCTGCTCCATAGACTAGAGCGAAGGGTGTGTGGCCAGTGGCTCGATTTGGCGTCGTCCTGATCGACTAAAGAACCACCGGCAGCTCCTCGATCCAGTTTCTTCCGCACTTTGTGCAGCCTGTCAAAAGTTCTGGTCTTGAGCCCGCGCAGCACTTCAGCATTTGCCCTCTCCGCTTGACCGTTGCTTCTCGGGTGAGCAACAGAAGCGAAGCAGACCTTGGCGCCAAGATCTTGGACGTACTGCATGAAGGTGCGGCTCGTAAATTGCGTACCGTTGTCGGTGATTATCCTGTTAGGGATCCCGAAACGACAAACAATCGACCTGAAGAACTTGACTGCTGACTATGCTGTCACCTTCCTCACTGGTTCCACTTCCGGCCACTTTGTGAACTTGTCGATTGCAATGTACAAGTACTCAAACCCCCCGATAGCTCGGGGAAAGGGGCCGAGGATGTCGAGCCCCCAGACCGAAAATGGCCAGGATAAAGGGATCGTCTGGAGAGCATGAGCTGGCTGGTGTATCTGCTTGGAATGGAACTGGCACGCTTCACACTTGGTTACTTGTGCAGTTGCATCCTGGAGGGCTGTCGGCCAGAAGAAACCTTGCCGGAATGCTTTTCCGACAAGGGCTCTTGCGCCAATGTGGTGACCACATATGCCTCCATGTATCTCTGCCAACAGCTTTTGTCCATCTTCCCGGGGAATACACTTCAATTTCACACCGTTGAGTCTTCTTCTGCACAGTGTGTTGTCGACAAACTGGTACATATTAGACTGCTGGGCTACTCTTTCCGCTTCTTCTGGTTCTTTGGGAAGTTCTCCTGTCTGAAGGAAACGGACAATCTGCTGCGCCCATGTTGGAGCCTGTGGCTCGACAACAAGGACTAAAGGCAATTCTGCTGCTGCGGGAATATGTGCTTCCACGGCAAGAGCCTGCGGTTCTGCCGGAGCTCGACGTTCCCCGGCAAGCTTGCCGGAGCAAAACTTGTCGAGAGCGTCTGCTTACAAACCCTGGGGCTTGCCGGAGCAGACTGCTCCTCAGCATTCTTGGTGTTGATCTTGGGGACTTTCTTGGCGGCGGCTTCGGGAAGCTCTGCCGGAAAATAGTCGCCAAAAACCAACTTCCTCTTCTTGCTCTGTCCAATTGGTGGTGTTATGGACGGTTGAGTCAGCTTGAGCACAAAAATCCCTGGTTCCATAGGTAATTTAAGTGCAACGCACTTTGACAGGCCATCGGCAATGTCATTCTAAGCTCTTGGGACGTGCTCCATCTGCAGGCCGTCAAAGTGCTCTTCTAGCTTTCTCACTTCATCGACGTAAGCTTCCATTAAAGGACTCTGGTAATTGTTGTTCACTTGGCGGACGACAAGATGTGAGTCACCCCTGACTATGAGCTTTTTAATTCCAAGTTCTGCCGTGATCGTGAGTCCGGCAAGCAAGCCTTCATACTCTGCAGTATTGTTTGTCGCTTGCTCCTTGGGAAAGTGCATCTGGACTATGTACTTGAGGTGCTCTCCGGTGGGTGCGACAAGCAGCACGCCAGCACCGGCGCCTTGCAGCGAGAAGGCACCGTCAAAGTACATAAGCCACTCTTTGTTTGTTTCCTTGGCGGGGATGCTCGTCTCCGGAATTTCTTCATCTGGAGTTGGCGTCCACTCTGCTATGAATTCCGCCAATGCTCTGCTTTGGACCGTTGATGTGCTCTCAAATTTGAGGCCAAAGCTTGACAGTTCCAGTGCCCACTCGACAATCCTGCCTGTTGCCTCTGGATTTTGTAATATCCTCTTCAGCGGAAAGCGAGTGACAACTGTGATTTCATGTGCTTGGAAGTAATGGCGCAGCTTTCTCGAGGCCATGAGAAGGCCGAAAAGCAACTTCTGCACACCAGAGTACCTTGACCTAGCCCCCTGCAAAAGGGAACTGACAAAGTAAACTGGGCGCTGCACCATCTTCTTCTGTATCTCCTCTTGCATCTGCGCAGATCCTTGCTTGTCGGGACCAGAGCTTGTCGGGGAAGCCCCCTGCTTGTCGCTGGATGTGCTTGCCGCGGTTGCTGGCTCGTCATCTGCCTCCCTCTCCGCTACTAACGCAACACTAACCACTTGATTGGTTGTCGCTATGTACAGCAGCAACTTCTCTTGTGGTCTAGGTGCGACAAGTGTTGGAGTAGAGGACAGGTATTTCTTCAAGTCTTGCAGCGCAGCCTCCGCTTCCGGAGTCCATTTCATTGGACCTGCCTTTTTCAAAATTTTGAAAAACGGCAGGGCGTGCTCAGCAGACCGAGAGATAAACCTGCTGAGAGCAGCCACGCAACCGGCAAGCTTCCGTACATCCTTGACGCGTTTTGGTGCTTCGATCTGATCAATGGCCTTGATCTTGTCGGGATTGGCTTCGATTCCCCGCTGAGACACAAAGAACCCGAAAAGCTTGCCGGAAGGGACTCCAAACACACACTTCTCGGGGTTGAGCTTGAGGTTGATCTTGCGCAGATTTGCAAACATCTCTTCTAAATCTTGGATCAGAGTTGCCCTGTCCTTGCTCTTGACCACTATATCATCCATGTAAGCCTCTACATTTCTGTGTATCTGTGGCTTCAAAGCAACATGGACTACTCTGGCAAACGTTGAACCAGCATTCTTTAATCCGAAAGGCATCCGTACGAAATAGTACGTGCCACATGGAGTAATGAAAGTGGTTTTCTCCTCATCCTCTTCTGCAATGAAGATCTGATGGTATCCTGAATATGCGTCAAGAAATGAAAGCAAGTCACATCCGGCTGTGGAGTCAACAATCTGGTCAATGCGCGGCAAGGGAAATGGGTCTTTGGGACAAGCTTTATTAACATCAGTAAAGTCAATACAAAGCCTCCATTTTCCATTCGCCTTGCGCACGACTACAGGGTTGGCTAGCCACGTGGGATGGAGCACTCCTCTGACAAGGCCTGCTGCTTCCAACTTCTTGATCTCTTCTGCTATGAACTCTTGGCGCTCCACTGCCTGTTTTCTGACCTTCTGCTTGACGGGCCGCGCATGAGGACAAACGGCAAGATGGTGCTCAATTACTTTCCTGGGAACACCGGGGATATCAGACGGTTGCCATGCAAACACGTCGACATTCTCCCGCAAGAAAGTAACGAGCGCGCTTTCCTATTTAGGGTCAAGCGTGGCACTGATGGTGAAGGTACCACCAGTGCCGTCCTCCTTGGCGGACACCTTCTTGGTAAGTGGCGGAGCTGCCATAGCCTTCTTACACTTGCCGGTGGAGCTCGATGGTGCATCCTCGACGGCAGCGCAGCACTCCGAAGAGGTGCGCTTGCCGGAGTGGGCATCAGAGCTCTTGCCGGACTTGGTCTTCTTCTTCCCCCCGGGAGCTTCAGCGGCAAGTGTCTTGCTATCTGTCGCAGCTGCTGCTTCCTGGTAGATCTTGTCGGCGCAGATAAGGGCATCCTTCTTGTCGCTAGGGACAAAGATGACGCTTATCGGGTCTGGCATCTTGAGCATGTTATATGCATAATGAGAGGCTGCCATGAACTTGGCGAGCGCTAGACGACCAAGTATGCCATTGTAAGGCAATGGGAAATCGGCAACGTCGAAAGTGACCCTCTCAGTCCTGAAGTTCATTTCGCTGCCAGATGTCACCGGCAACGCGACTTTCCCCTTTGGCTTGCTCCTTCCCGGGTTAATTCCTTGGAATGTACCGGTCTCTTCGAGCTCGCTGTCCGGGATCTGGAGTTTCTGGAGCACAGCGGAGGAGATCAGATTTAAGCCGGCCCCGCCGTCAACTAGCATCTTAGTGACTTTGAGGTTGCGGATTATCGGCGAAACCAACAACGGCAAGCACCCAACCGCGGTTGTGCGATCAAGGTGGTCCTCGATGTCAAAGATGATAGGCGTGCTGGACCATTTCAGAAGTTTGCACGACTCGATAGGTGGCTCTGCCGCATTAACTTCCCGCAGCCACTGTTTGAGTTGGCGGTGGGAAGTATGTAGAGAAGCACCGCCGTCAACGCACAAAACTTCTGTAGCTTTCTGAAACTCCTGCTCACTGTTCTCGACATCATCCATGTCTTCATCGTCGTCTTCGTCTTCGTCCTTGTCGTGGCCACGGGGAGGTCTGTCTCCTTGCCGCTGCTTGGCCTTGCCGCGGCGTCCCCCCCGGCCAGGGCGCTTCTTGCCGGCCTCTCCACCGCCTCCTTGGGCTCTCTCCTTGTCGCGCCGCTCGTACTCAGCTTTTTGTTGCTGGACAAGCTGCTCGACCTTCTTGCAGCTCTGGAGATCATGGCCCTTGGTGCGATGGATCTTGCAGTACTGCTTGTCGGAGCCGTCCTGCTTGTCGGCGGCCGCCACAGCCTGGCAGTTGGTGCATGCGGCAACCTCCTTGCCGAAGCTGCCAACTTTGGCTTGCTTGGCGCCACCGTCGTTGCCGGACTGCTCAACGACTAGTACCTCCTTGCCTTTCTTCTTCCTGTTGCACCTCCGGTTTTTCTTTGCCGGGGTAGCATCCTCACTGTCAGATCCTCCTGCTGCAGTATTCTCTCCGGGGAGTTTCCTCCCTTCTTTAGCGCGTGCACACTTGTCGGCCAGGGCGTATAGCTCGCTGACGTGTCTGATCCTGCTCATCGCCATCTCCTCCCGCATCCTGCGATTACGCACGTTCTGATGGAATGCGCTGATAACCGCGGCAGGGTGGATGTCTGGGATGTTGCGCTGTACACGGCTGAATCTCTGGATATACTTGCGCAGGGGCTCTCCTTCCTTCTGGGCAAGCAGGTGGAGGTCACTCTCTTGGCCATGTGGTTTGTGGCCGCCCGTAAAGGCGCCGACAAACTGATGGCACAAGTCCGCCCAGGAAGATATAGAGTTGTCCGGCAAGTGCATGAGCCAGGACCTGACTTCGGGCTTGAGCACCAGCGGGAAGTAGTTGGCAAGGACCTTGTCGTCTCGTCCCCCGGCAGCTTGCACCGCGACGGTGTAGATGCTGAGGAACTCCGACGGGTGCGACTTGCCGTCGTACTTCTCTGGTACGTCTGGCTTGAAATGCTTCTGACTGGGCCACTGGACTTGCCGCAACTCACGGGTAAACGCAGGGCAACCTACCGCGTACGGCAAGTTGCCTGGTTCTCCGGGTGCATGCATGTCAACAGAAGGCCCAGCGTGCAGGTCTGATTGACGCCGCGCTTCTCTTCGGCGCTCGATGCGTGTTCGAGCATCTTCTTGCTGTCTCTCGTGGAGAACTTGGCGCTGATCGCGACGAGCTCGCGGATCTGATGATGCGGTGGAGTCGCTGTCGTGGTGGATCTGGCGAGTCGACGATCTTGGCCTTCGGGGCGGAGAGTGCACAGTGGTTGCACCCTCGCCGGTCTTGTCGCCACCGGCTCGCGCCTGGCTGACTTGCCGTGGCAGCGATGTGTTCGGCTGCTGTGGGTTGTCACCATTGACGAAGCCGATGAGGCTCTAGATAGTGGCCCTCCAGTCATCGATCTTCTCTGGTGCTGGAGGGTAATCTAGTAGCAGTTGGGCCCGTGCCAACGCTTCTGCCAGAGTGGCGGGCGGCGGCGGCGAACGGTGCGAGGAACGGGACATGCTCGGACTTCTAACTACGTTAGAAGGAGCAATATCTCGTCCGGGCGACCGTGCCATGCTCGCGCCAGCATGCTGGCATGCATGCTGGTCTCGAGCACTCCGGGATCCGCCAGTTTGATCTTGGCCCAGCAAACGTATGGTACCGTGAGTACCGTGACGCTGCTGGTCCCGCGCCTCCTGAGATGGGCGCGGTGCGTGTACGGACGCCGAGGTCTTGGAGTGCGCCCGGTCGTTGTGGGAGCCGACCGCGCCGCCGATGTGCGGCGCAGTCTTGTCCTTGGACCTGGCAGCACCATGAGCCTCCTCGTCGGCGCCCGTTCTTCCGCCGGCGCCTACTCCACCAGCCGTTTGCTCCGGCGATGGTGGGCTCGGCGCAGACGGAGCAGCTGCCTCCGAAATCTTCTTCTTCGGCGGCATGTTGATGAAGATGATGAAGATCTGGCTCGTGCGAACGCCGGATCAGGTTCGCACCACCTCGACGCACCCCTACCTGGCGCACCAAAGATGTCGGGGGTGACTGATCCCCACGGACACCTATGGGACCATGGCAGACCGAGGCCCCTTTCGGTTCGGCAGGGGGCGGAGAGTGCGCGAAGAGCAGATCGAGGCGAAGCGCATGAGCAACGCGATCGGTTTACCCAGGTTCGGGCCGCACGGATGCGTAAAACCCTACTCCTGCTTTGATTTGTATTGTGTTCTTGCTCGGGAGCGATGAATGCTACAGTACACTTGGATGGCTAGTGAGACCGAGCGTGAGAATGATCGTCCCCACCTTTCCCTGTTGCGCATGGGCCTCCTTTTATATGTCAAAGGGGTGACCGACAGGTGGCAACAGAGATGAGGGTAAAAAGGTAAAAGAGGTGGTGGTTGGCGCCACCGCTTACTACAGTTGTATCATACCTAACCCTGACGGCAGGGGACAAAGGCATTAAATGCCTGTCTGTGTCGCCTAGACGGTGTGGAAAGGGGCCGTCAGGGGTGCCACCATTTGCCACGATGGCTATCTTGTCAGCGCCTGCTTGCCACCGCATGCCCCTGGCCGCGCAGCCTCCCGCCACGTACGCCAGGAACGGTCCCAGAGCGACACATTGGTGGGTGAGCTGGAGCGCGGGCTGCGGAGTAGTAGCTTGCCGCGGCAAGCGCCTTGCCGCGGATGTTGTCTTGTCGCGTCCAGGAGCTTGTCGCTCACTGGGTCTTGTCGCGTTCGGGAGCTTGTCGCTCACTAGGTCTTGCCGGGACGCGCAGCATGTCGCAGCAAGCTTCTCGAGATGTCTTGGTTGGTCTTCCCGGCAAGCTCCTCTTGCCGGGGTCTTCGTGCTTCGAGTGGCCTTCCCGGCAAGCTCCTCTTGCCGGGGCCTTGTGCCTTGGCTCGAATACTTTGTTCTTGAATGGCTCCAAAGGAACCACGGAGGACCTTGGCGGTCACCCGGCAAGCCAAAGGGGCTGGGCTAACTAGTGGGTTGAGGTGGGCTTTCAAAGCCTGCCTCCCCACGGCTGGGTGGTTCTTTTTTTCTGTTTGCTATTTTTGTTTCTTTTTTTGTAGAAAATAGAATTAGAAGAAATGGCAGGGTTTTAGGGGTTATAAAATTATAAAAATAATTTATTGCACCGAACAACTTAATTGCCCAAGTGCAACATTGATGGTTTTCAAAATTTCAAATTATTTGTTTAATATTTGAATTTGAATTTGAAATTCAAAATAGGGTTTAATAAAAGATAATTTATTTAACCAAGCAAATTTAATTTTCAATTCAAGTTTTTAATGAAAACAAGTGGAGTTGACCACAAAGTGTCTTGCTTGAAAACTTTAAATTGGTTGAATTTTTCAAGTTTGTTTGAAAACAAATGCAATGCATATGGGACATGATGCAATGCCATGCAAAGAGGAAACAAACAATTCTAATTGGGGGGGGGGGGATCCCCCGGGTGTTACAACTGTCTTTTGTAGGAACTTTATTCAGGACATGACATGATGTCAATATAGCCTCCCCCCACCATGCCTTTGATAAACCCGATACGTCTAACATGTCATTAACCAAATCCGTTAGTGTACGGTTTTTCCGTTCGGCAACCCCATTTGACTGAGATGAATAGGGAGGCGTCCTCTCATGAATAATACCATGTTCCGCACAGAAAGAATCGAAATCATTTGATAAGTACTCTCCACCTCGATCTGACCGGATTCGTTTAATCTTCTTTTCAAGTTGATTCTCCACTTCTGCCATATAGATTTTAAAGTAGTGTAGAGCCTCATCTTTGGTGATTAACAAATATACATAGCAAAATCTAGTGGAATCATCTATCAACGTCATGAAGTATCTCTTTCCACCTTTAGTCAACACACCATTCATCTCATAAAGATCAGAATGTATGAGTTCTAACGGTGCCAAATGCACACACGAATGACATTTAGAACCTTTGGCTAAAGTGAAACTCGGGATTAAGTTTAACTTTGCTAACTGCGTCATACAACTGAAACCAATGTGACAAAGACATGAATGCCAAACTTCTGTTTCATTAACATTAGAATGAATATTGTTCATGACTTTATTACAAAAATCGGCAAGGGAAAGGCAAAACAGACCTCCGCACTCATAACCTTTTCCAACAAACAGTCCATATTTCATAAAAACTACTTTATTAGACTCGAAGACCAACTTAAATCCTTCTCTACAAAGAAGGGAACCACTAACGAGATTCTTCTTGATGTCGGGGACATGCTGCACGTTCTTCAGCTGCACGATCTTTCCCGAAGTAAACTTCAGATCAACCGTGCCAACACCATGAACAGAAGCACTCGCATCGTTCCCCATCAGTACGGACCCGTACCCTATGCCTGATAATAAGAAAACAGTGAGATGTCAGCAGACACATGAATCTTTGTACATGTGTCAATCACTGTTCCAAATATCTTTCGATATTCCGATATATCGGCCGATTTATCCCTTATCTTGGGTTGACCAATAAGATAAATCGGTCGATAAATCATTCGATATGCCGATAAAACAGCCGATTTACCCCTTATCTTGGGTCAACCGATAAGTTCCCGATAAGCGATATCCCCAACATTGGTGTCAGTTCACCAATCAGTATACTGAAAAACTGAAAATACAGTAAATAAATTACCGTACCCAGATGCACCACTTTCATCGTTGCTCACAATCATGTTGACAGTCTTGGAATCCTGTCCTGGCTTCTTGAACTTGTTCGGGGACTTGTTAGCCCAATGTTCCTCTGAACCACAAGTAAAACAACCACCTTTCTTCTTATCTTTCTTGAAGGTCTTCTTACCCTTCTTCTTGAAGTCGGTATTCCGTTGGACACCGTTCTTCCCCTTGAGCTTGTAGGAGTTGAAGTTCTTTTGTACCATATTGGCGGCAGAAGTCCCTTCGCCTTTTCCCTGCGAGTCCTTTGCTCGCGAGTTCTGCTCGACACTCAGATGACCGATGACATCCTCTGCTGAGAATTCACGCCTCTGATGTTTCAGAGTAGTAGCAAAACTCCTCCGAGAATTAGGAAGCTTAGCGATTATGCATCCCGAGACAAATTTGCCCGGTAGCTCACACTCGAGGAGCTCAAACTCCTTGGCGATGCACTGTATCTCATGAGCCTGTTCCAATACAGAACGGTTTTCCACCATTTTGTAATCGTGGAACCGCTCGATGATATACATCTCTCTCCCAGCATCGGTTGCGCCGAATTTAGATTCGAGTGCCTCCCACAAGTCGTTTGCAACACACATATGTAAATATGCATCAACCAGCTTATCTCCGATCACGCTCAGAATGGCTCCAACAAAGACGACGGTGGCCTCCCTAAACGCCTTCTCCTGTTCAGGGCAATCGTTCTCGTGGGAGTGACACCGGCGACCCAGAACACGTTCATCGCCGTGAGCCATAAGATGGTTTTTGTCTGCCAACGCTTAAAATACGTCCCCGTAAACGGAGCTGGTTTCAGTGTACCAGCAAAGCCTTGAATCAAAAAATGCCTACACAAATTAGGTTTTTGGATTGTTGAGAATATAAGCAATTTATCGATTAAATTAATCCAGGAATAAATCATGACCATGACATAAACATACTGATAGTTGACTACAATATCATGTACTAGACATATGGTAGAAGCATCTACGCAAATTACTAGTACTGCACACATAGAAATAATCAGGAGAGGGATAAGCATGTTATACCCTCCAATCGGCCAGTTGGCCGTAGCTGCAGCGGAGGTGGCGGCCTCGTCGGCTACACGCTTATCAGCAGCAGCCTTCTCGGCATCAGCTCGATCGGTGTCAGTGGACATGGTGATGACGGCGACACGGAAGTAGTCGAACGAAGGTGAGCAGTCGCGTACGAGACGCTCCCCAAAAACCTAATCGCCCCTTTCCCGTACATGATCTGGAGAGGCGGGGTTTCGGAAGCCTGCTCTCCCAATAGCCGTGTACGCGGTGACGAGATGGAATCGCCAGAGGCAGCAATAGTCGTTGGTACTATGGTGGCTAGAGCATATGAGAGATGTGTTGTTCCGCTGCGATAATGCCTCCTATTATATAGGCGTGATCAGGTAGGAGAGACGGCCATAATAAAGTGGCCCATTTAGACACAGTAAAACGCCTCAGAATTATGGCGCGTTTAACCACAATAAATGTCTCAGATTTATGACAGCGTTTATTTAGTCCGTTCACAATCTGTTGTTATAAATCCGTGTAGCGCTTAACAAGGACTCTTCGTTTCTGACCGCCAAAATAAAGGCATCGGCTCAGCTCATTTCCACAACCGGCAGCGCATCGTGACGCGAAGTGTCGTGACGAGGCGAGCGGCAGAGGAGGAGCGTGCATGTCGGACACCTCCTCTTCCTTCACACCAACTCATACTAGTGGGAGAAGAGCTCACCTTATAAGCTGGTGCTAAAATCTCCCAACTAGCAAGTGGTACTAAATTCCCACCACTTTTTTGGCAGCATGGGCCTTTAGGGATTAAATGGAAATTGCCTAATGGGCCTTTAGCCCATCCAAATTTCAGCAGGAAAGTGGTGGTAATTGTGGTGGAATTGTCCACGATCAAATAGTCAAATACCAGGTTGATATTCCTCTTTTATGTGGGAGAGGCAAAGCTAACAAGCTCTCAGTATCCAATAATTGCAAGTACTTATGATTGGAACTCTAGAAAACATATGTAACTACTAGAAGATACATTAAGGTAAATATACCCAACCATAGCATTAAGATCAAATGGTCCTCTTCATCCCATATGCTTCAATAATAGATTGAGGCTCATGTTTTTGTCACTCAAGCAGCCCTCCCTCTAGTTTTCTCCACATACTACAAACCTTATGATGTGATCTATGCGCGCATAAACATATGATGGGCACCATAGGACTGTAACAAATTCAATATATAGCTCAAACCATCCATAGAGATTTAACAATCAATCATATGACAAAAGGGAACTACACAGTCATGACATAGATGCAATAGATCATCTGCAAATAATTTATAACATCAAACACCATGTTTACATAGGGGATTGCAGAGGTTTGTGAGAGAGTGGACCGCTGTTGCTATGGAGGAGATGATGATGGAGGTGTTGGTGAAGGCGACATCATGGCGGAGAGGATGCATAACTGTTGGGAATATGCCCTAGAGGCAATCATGTATGATGTAATTTCCAATGTATTCATAAAGATTATTAAGTTATCCTTGTTTGAACATCTGATATGTATCATTGAATATGTGATTCGATTGTGGAACTATGTATTCATGTTGTTCATACTTAATTGTCCTTGGTCATTGAGGTTCTGCTGGACACACAACCTAGACTAATGTGAAAGTTGGCTGATGACTCGGTTCCACTTGTCATGGGCATGAAGATGCCATTCCAGCTTACACAGACTCGGCTAAAGAGTTTAGCGAGTCGGACTGACCCATATTGAGATGCAACCAGTAGGTCGTCATTTGCATGTCTCAATCAATGTAATCCTTAGACCTGAGGTTATCGCACAATCCGAGTTGTGGATCACCAACTTAGGTATTGTCAAACACTGTTCCGTAACTGGGCTGTTATAAAGGCAGAGTTCGGGCTGACTGAGAATCAAGCTGCGTGATGTGGATAGCCAAGATGGGATTTTGCCCCTCCAACCAGAGAGATATTCTCTGGGCCCTCTCGAGTGATATGATTCAGGAAGCATGGCCATGCGTGACTCGGTTAAGTGTTAACCGAGGCAATCGACTAAGAGTTAGTCGGATGAATCGTATATCACGGATCGAGAAGAGAGTTGAACTATTAAAGGGATGACGATTAATCGCCTATAGTTTGACAAGGTATATTGTGAGGCAAAAGGGACTAAGACGTATGTCACATTGGAAGGTATGTCGTCATGACTCTATGGTACTTGGGAGTCGGCACGTTCTGCTAGGAGCCGCTACCGATTGATCGATTGAGAGTCAGACTCTAATCGTGTCCAAGTCGCCATCAGCCTGCGGGGTCACACACTTAAGAGGGGGAGCAAGTATTTTGGTTGGGTTGGACCCGAACCGGAAATGGACTGACAAAGCGAGTTGGACTCGCAGAGTGGATGGGCCTGGAGCCCACTTCCACTCGGTATACAAGCAGGGGCGTGGGATGCCCAAGGGGCACGGTTCGCCACTTCCATGTGTTGGAAACCCTAGCCCCCTTTCAGTCCAGCCGTCGCACCAGACCTAGTAGTCCGCCGCCGGAGCTCCTCCTCGCACGTGTGGATACCAGCAGAGGTGCTGTACGTTCAGCACTTCGATGATCGTGGGATTGGATCGGCTGGATCAGATCGAGGGACTGCACTACATCCAGGCGCTGCATCGATAATCCGCAACCGCGCGTCTAGTGGTAATCCTCGTGGCCTTCTACCTCGGCTAGATCTTGGGAGTTCGCGTAGGAAAAGTTTTTGTTTATCTCTATGCGCCCCTACAAGAACGGGCAGCATGTGAGGAGCAGGGCGGCGCCGGCGGCCGTCGGCGGCGCAGGGGGCTCCTCCCGCGCCGGCAGACCATCATGGGGGAGTGCCACCCCTTTGCCCCTTCCGCCATGGCTTCTTGGTTCTGTAGATGAGCCCTCCCCCATGGAGATGAGGCAACGGAGGAGGCAAAATTCGTGGCTTTTGGTGGCTGCCCCAGAATTAGGGTTTTCCTCTCCTTATATGTGCCTAGGGACCCCTCTCAGCGCTATTGACGTCCCAAAGTCGTGTCTTGGCCGAATCCATCAAATATGGTAAGAGTTGGACTCAATCACGTCACCGATTCCCGTAATCCCGTAATCAGATATTTGCCCTCCAGTAAAACAGGTTCATAGGTCACATACGAACTCGGGTTGGGCTGAATTTTACGTCTAGATTTATTAGCATAAAATTCCCCACGCTTTCATTTGTTAATTTTTTTCCATATATAAAAACTTTATATAAAAACAAGTGTCAAAAGCATAAAATTTATATAAAAACAAGTGTCAAAAGCATAATATTAGAATAAAACCATCAAAAATTATAGATACGTTATGCACGTACCAATTCCTACTCGTCCTCGAGTAGGTAAACGATAAAAACAATATAAGTTTTGATGCTGAATGCTATGATCAGGTCTTTAACAATTGTAAAACAAATGATGTATAGGTAACAAATTTAGAAAATCATGTTACTTAATGAAAAGATATCAACGAACTAAGAGTTCATAGTATGAAATTTATAAACATCAACAAGATTGTAATGACCATAATAAAGCATGGTAGAGTGGCATCTCGCTTGCCCTTAATTGTGGAGCAAAACATAAATGCCAGGGAATATGAAGTTCAAGAGAAGACTAGAAGTAGAAATATCAAAGATAAAAGCATCAAAGTTATACCTCAGTTAACTTTGTTCTGGGACAAACACATTACACTAAGAATGAAAGTTATACTCTTGAGAAGGTGGTCAATGGAACAAATGATGACTGATCCTAAAGTAAAAGATTGGCTCTTTGCAGAGGGAAGCAGGGATTAACATGCGCTAGATCTTTTTATTTTTAAAACAACAGTAAAACAATATTGGGAGGTGGTTGTTCATGTCAACAAATGGTAATAGAGTTCTTGTTATCTTCCATACTAAACAAGTTGAGAGCAGTTCCGAATTGATATTAGGCATTTATAGCATGCACTTTTATATATAGCTTGACACTCCTCCCAACCTTTGCTTATCACAAACCATGGTGTTGACGCCGAAACGCGCCACACGAACACGTCCTCTTGTACCCGCGGCGCCGAGGGAGATGCTTCGCAACTCGCACCGCGGGAGACCTGCCGGAAGCGCGGTACGCAAGACAGTCCGGCAGACGCTTTTAGGGACCAGACGCCCCGGTTCCTCGGGAGGGACCCCGTCGGAGGACCCGACGACGATTGGCTACTCCAAGTTGTCCTGAACTCCCCTGGAGCCTCGTGGATCGCAGCCTCCAAATCTAAAGAACAATGAAGAACGAGAAGCAAGATATAAGGGAGAGAGATAGATGAATACGAAAAGTAGATAGATATGTTTGTTCGACTGGTGTTGTTCAATCGGCCGTCATCTCTCAAGTATATAATAGGCGGTTGGACTTCCCGGGCAAGGCAAAGCCTTGGATTCACGTCCAAAAGGCCTAATTTGCATCCAATTCGGATATTTGACACGAACCTTCCAAAACAGTTCGGTCTAAACACGACCTGCATCTTGCGGGTCGATTTCGAGGGGGTAAACAACCTCTAATTGAAATGACATAGAAGATAAAGTTGTTCGTCTCGACGAGACGAAGAACTTTCATTCTTTGATTTTTCCATCTGACGCCATCTAGAGGGCATAATCTTGCCCGCACTGAAACATGTTCAAATCAGATCTAGATCTGGATCTGCGAGATTTGGTCCCGGATTATCCGGCCTAAGTTGGGCCGGATAATCCGGCTACCGGATATTCCTGCCTCCCCCAGGCCAGATATTTGGGCTGGCCCCCGGATATTTTGAGCTTGTTGAATTTTCGCTAAGGAGCAAAGTGCGACACCCCTAGAATAACCGGATATTTTGGGTTTTGCTGCCGGATTATCCGCCCCCGATATTTGGGGCTGGATTTTGCGCGCAGCTGCTGACAACACTGCTTTGGCCATAACATTTGCTACTTTATTGGATCGAGATGATCCAAAAATCAAAGTTGTTTGTCTCGACGATACGCACAACTTTTGTTCATGCACTTTTTCCATTTGAAGTCACCTTGGTGCCGTCACCTTGCAAGCTGAATTTGACCGTCAACACATGCTCCCCTGTTTTTTTGGCAAAACTTGCGTGCCAAAAAATCAATTGCACCATGATTATTTTAGGAACGATGTCAACGCTCCATCGGCCATGTGTTCTCTGAATGATACTAGATTATCAACCATATGCGCTAAGGGAAAATAGCTTAAAAGCCTTTTATCCAAATACCCCAAAAGAATAACACCAACCGTTCGGCGAAGAAGGTTATCACCTGTCGCTGCGTATTTGAAAGCACCCCGCCGAACGGTCATGCTCCCCCTCTTATAGGATTTTGTATATAATCAACAATGAGCTTCTTCCGGTTATTTGCATTAGATTTTCCATTAGTTCATGGCCGGAGCGCCTTGCCTCGATCCAGCCTTACTTTTATCGGTGAAAACAAAACATCGGCTCGTGAGGAGTATGCGATGCACCATGATTAACACGGTAGCCTGATGTTTGCACGCCAACTCTCACCAAATTCCACGCCTAGGCATATGAGAATCAGTAAAGTATTTCAAGATAGAAAATCATACCCAGACATGCATGAAGACAAACAATGGGTGATTCGTCGAAATATGGGTTATTCATGAAATTGTTGTACAAGACACAACGAATCACTGGAAGTCTCAACATATGGAGCATGTATAGTAAATAAAATCTCTAGCACGAATAGACAATCTTCACATTCGGCCTAGCTATTTGCGCATCATATTCTAACGGGCATGAGACTTCAAAAATAGCACCATAAGGAGATATATAAACAATGCCAATGCATATGCCATTGTCTTAAAGCTAGATCAATAAATGCAATCTCCATGGTATTAGAGAGATAAGATCAAAATCAATAGTATGCTCATGATCAAATTGTTGCCCAACCACATATAGCCAGCGAAATTTGGCCATTCATAAATTTTGAATACTAACAAGCCAAATATCATCAAAGCATAAGTAAAAGCACAATTTTTAATGGATGCATACCTTGTCTCGGTTTGCAATACGACTAATGACGATGTTACCACATACACCGGCCATGCATCAATAATATCTTAGGACGATAAATATTATCGGCCACATATAATTGCCTCAAGTGAATGCATAAACGAACCAATAAAGAATGTATAGCCGAAATGAATTACACAATAAAGATGATAATGAACTCAAAATATTTTGGCTCTTTTTACTAGCAATAACATAGCAACTAATCAAGTGCATATTGACTTGGTATTACTGTTGGGGAATGTAGTAATTTTGAAAATTTTCCTACGCACACGCAAGATCATGGTGATGCATAGCAACGAGAGGGGAGAGTGTTGTCTACGTACCAACGCAGACCGACTGCGGAAGCGATCACACAACGTAGAGGAAGTAGTCGTACGTCTTCTTCCCGATCCGACCAATCCAAGCACCGTTACTCCGGCACCTCCGAGTTCTTAGCACACGTTCAGCTCGATGACGTTCCTCGGGCTCCGATCCAGCAAAGCGTCAAGGAAGAGTTCCGTCAGCACGACGGCGTGGTGACGATCTTGATGTACTACCGACGCAGGGCTTCGCCTAAGCACTGTAACGGTATGATCGAGGTGGAATTTGGTGGCAGGGGGCACCGCACACGGCTAAGGAACGATCTCAAGGATCAACTTGTGTGTCTTGGGGTGTCCCCTGCCCCCGTATATAAAGGTTGGAGAAGGGGGGCCGGCCGGCCAGGGAGAGGGAGGCGCAGGGGGAGTCCTACTCCCACCGGGAGTAGGACTCCCCCCTCCAATCCTAATCCAATTAGGACTCTCGGGGAAAAAGGAGAGAGAGGGGGGCCGGCCCCTTCTCCTAGTCCTACTAGGACTTGGGGAAAGGGGGGGGGGGCGCCGGCCAGCTATGGGCTGCCCCTTTTCTCTTTTTTCACTAAGGCCCAATAGGCCCATTAGTCTCCCGGGGGGTTCCGGTAACCCTCCCGGTATTCCGGTAAAATCCCGATTTCACCCGGAACACTTCCTATGTCCAAACATAGGCTTCCAATATATCAATATTTACGTCTCGACCATTTCGAGACTCCTCGTCATGTCCGTGATCTCATCCGGGACCTCGAACAACCTTCGGTACATCAAAATGCATAAACTCATAATAACTGTCATCGTAACGTTAAGCGTGCGGACCCTACGGTTCGAGAACAATGTAGACATGACTGAGACACGTCTCCGGTCAATAACCAATAGCGGGACCTGGATGCCCATATTGGCTCCTACATATTCTACGAAGATCTTTATCAGTCAGACCGCATAACAACATACATTGTTCCCTTTGTCATCGGTATGTTACTTGCCCGAGATTCGATCGTCGGTATCCAATACCTAGTTCAATCTCGTTACCGGCAAGTCTCTTTACTCGTTCCGTAATACATCATCTCACAACTAACATATTAGTTGCAGTGCTTGCAAGGCTTATGTGATGTGCATTACCGAGAGGGCCCAGAGATACCTCTCCGACAATCGGAGTGACAAACCCTAATCTCGAAATACGCCAACCCAACATCTACCATTGGAGACACCTGTAGTACTCCTTTATAATCTCCCAGTTACGTTGTGACGTTTGGTAGTACCCAAAGTGTTCCTCCGGTAAACGGGAGTTGCATAATCTCATAGTTATAGGAACATGTATAAGTCATGAAGAAAGGAATAGCAACATACTAAACGATCGGGTGCTAAGCTAATGGAATGGGTCATGTCAATCAGATCATTCTACTAATGATGTGACCTCGTTAATCAAATAACAACTCTTTGTTCATGGTTAGGAAACATAACCATCTTTGATTAACGAGCTAGTCAAGTAGAGGCATACTAGTGACACTCTGTTGGTCTATGTATTCACACATGTATTATGTTTCCGGTTAATACAATTCTACCATGAATAATAAACATTTATCATGATATAAGGAAATAAATAATAACTTTATTATTGCCTCTAGGGCATATTTCCTTCAGTCTCCCACTTGCACTAGAGTCAATAATCTAGATTACACAGTAATGATTCTAACACCCATGGAGCCTTGGTGCTGATCATATTTTGCTCGTGGAAGAGGCTTAGTCAACGGGTCTGCAACATTCAGATCCGTATGTATCTTGCAAATCTCTATGTCTCCCACCTGGACTAAATCCCGGATGGAGTTGAAGCGTCTCTTGATGTGTTTGGTTCTTTTGTGAAATCTGGATTCCTTTGCCAAGGCAATTGCACCAGTATTGTCACAGAAGATTTTCATTGGACCCGATGCACTAGGTATGACACCTAGATCGGATATGAACTCCTTCATCCAGACTCCTTCGTTCGCTACTTCCGAAGCAGCTATGTACTCCGCTTCACATGTAGATCCCGCTACGACGCTTTGTTTAGAACTGCACCAACTGACAGCTCCACCGTTTAAAGTAAACACGTATCCGGTTTGCGATTTAGAATCGTCCGGATCAGTGTCAAAGCTTGCATCAACGTAACCTCTTACGGTGAGCTCTTTGTCACCTCCATATACGAGAAACATATTCTTAGTCCTTTTCAGGTATTTCAGGATGTTCTTGACCGCTGTCCAGTGATCCATTCCTGGATTACTTTGGTACCTCCCTGCTAAACTTATAGCAAGGCACACATCAGGTCTGGTACACAGCATTGCATACATGATAGAGCCTATGGCTGAAGCATAGGGAACATCTTTCATTTTCTCTCTATCTTCTGCAGTGGTCGGGCATTGAGCCTGACTCAACTTCACACCTTGTAACACAGGCAAGAACCCTTTCTTTGCTTGATCCATTTTGAACTTCTTCAAAATCTTGTCAAGGTATGTGCTCTGTGAAAGTCCAATTAAGCGTTTTGATCTATCTCTATAGATCTTTATGCCTAATATGTAAGCAGCTTCCCCGAGGTCTTTCATCGAAAAACTTTTATTCAAGTATCCCTTTATTCTATCCAGAAATTCTATATCATTTCCAATCAGCAATATGCCATCCACATATAATATCAGAAATGCTACAGAGCTCCCACTCACTTTCTTGTAAATACAGGCTTCTCCAAAAGTCTGTATAAAGCCAAATGTTTTGATCACACTATCAAAGCGTTTATTCCAACTCCGAGATGCTTGCACCAGTCCATAAATGGATCGCTGGAGTTTGCATACTTTGTTAGCTCCCTTTGGATCGACAAAACTTTCTGGTTGTATCATATACAACTCTTCTTCCTAAAATCCATTCAGGAATGCAATTTTGACATCCATCTGCCATATTTCATAATCATAAAATGCGGCAATTGCTAACATAATTCTGACGGACTTAAGCATCGCTACGGGTGAGAAGGTCTCATCGTAGTCAATCCCTTGAACTTGTCGAAAACCTTTCGCGACAAGTCGAGCTTTATAGACAGTAACATTACCGTCAGCGTCAGTCTTTTTCTTGAAGATCCATTTATTCTCAATTGCTTGCCGATCATCGGGCAAGTCAACCAAAGTCCATACTTTGTTTTCATACATGGATCCCATCTCAGATTTCATGGCCTCAAGCCACTTTGCGGAATCTGGGCTCACCATCGCTTCTTCATAGTTCGTAGGTTCATCATGATCTAGTAGCATGACTTCCAGAACTGGATTACCGTACCACTCTGGTGCGGATCTCACTCTGGTTGATCTACGTGGTTCAGTAGTATCTTGTCCTGAAGTTTCATGATCATCATCATTAGCTTCCTCACTGATTGGTATAGGTGTCGCAGAAACAGTTTTCTGTGATGTACTATTTTCCAATAAGGGAGCAGGTACAGTTACCTCGTCAAGTTCTACTTTCCTCCCACTCACTTCTTTCGAGAGAAACTCCTTCTCTAAAAAGTTTCCGAATTTAGCAACAAAAGTCTTGCCTTCGGATCTGTGATAGAAGGTGTATCCAATAGTTTCCTTTGGATATCCTATGAAGACACATTTCTCCGATTTGGGTTCGAGCTTATCAGGTTGAAGCTTTTTCACATAAGCATCGCAGCCCCAAACTTTAAGAAACGACAACTTTGGTTTCTTGCCAAACCATAGTTCATAAGGTGTCGTCTCAATGGATTTTGATGGTGCCCTATTTAACGTGAATGCGGCCGTCTCTAAAGCATAACCCCAAAACGATAGCGGTAAATCAGTAAGAGACATCATAGATCGCACCATATCTAGTAAAGTACGATTACGACGTTCGGACACACCATTACGCTGTGGTGTTCCGGGTGGCGTGAGTTGCGTAACTATTCCACAATTTTTCAAATGTACACCAAACTCGTAACTCAAATATTCTCCTCCACGATCAGATCGTAGAAACTTTATTTTCTTGTTACGATGATTTTCAACCTCACTCTGAAATTCTTTGAACTTTTCAAATGTTTCAGACTTATGTTTCATTAAGTAGATATACCCATATCTGCTTAAATCATCTGTGAAGGTGAGAAAATAACGATATCCGCCACGAGCCTCAATATTCATCGGACCACATACATCGGTATGTATGATTTCCAATAAATCTGTTGCTCTCTCCATAGTACCGGAGAACGGTGTTTTAGTCATCTTGCCTATGAGGCACGGTTCGCAAGTACCAAGTGATTCATAATCAAGTGGTTCCAAAAGCCCATCAGTATGGAGTTTCTTCATGCGCTTTACACCGATATGACCCAAACGGCAGTGCCACAAATAAGTTGCACTATCATTATTAACTTTGCATCTTTTGGCTTCTACATTATGAATATGTGTATCACTATCATCGAGATTCAACAAGAATAGACCACTCTTCAAAGGTGCATGACCATAAAAGATATTACTCATATAAATAGAACAACCATTATTCTCTGATTTAAATGAATAACCGTCTTGCATCAAACAAGATCCAGATATAATGTTCATGCTCAACGCTGGCACCAAATAACAATTATTTAGGTCTAATATTAATCCCGAAGGTAGATGTAGAGGTAGCGTGCCGACCGCGATCACATCGACTTTGGAACCGTTTCCCACGCGCATCGTCACCTCGTCCTTTGCTAGCGTCCGCTTATTCCGTAGTCCCTGTTTCGAGTTGCAAATATTAGCAACAGAACCAGTATCAAATACCCAGGTGCTACTGCGTGCTCTAGTAAGGTACACATCAATAACATGTATATCACATATACCTTTGCTCACTTTGCCATCCTTCTTATCCGCCAAATACTTGGGGCAGTTCCGCTTCCAGTGACCAGTCTGCTTGCAGTAGAAGCACTCAGTTTCAGGCTTAGGTCCAGACTTGGGTTTCTTCTCCTGAGCAGCAACTTGCTTGCTGTTCTTCTTGAAGTTTCCCTTCTTCTTCCCTTTGCCCTTTTTCTTGAAACTAGTGGTCTTGTTGACCATCAACACTTGATGCTCCTTCTTGATTTCTACCTCCGCAGCTTTCAGCATTGCGAAGAGCTCGGGAATAGTCTTGTTCATCCCTTGCATATTATAGTTCATCACGAAGCTCTTGTAGCTTGGTGGCAGTGATTGGAGAATTCTGTCAATGACGCAGTCATCTGGAAGATTAACTCCCATCTGAATCAAGTGATTATTATACCCAGACATTTTGAGTATATGCTCACTGACAGAACTGTTCTCCTCCATCTTGCAGCTATAGAACTTATTGGAGACTTCATATCTCTCAATAAGGGCATTTGTTTGAAATATTAACTTCAACTCCTGGAACATCTCATATGCACCATGACGTTCAAAACGTCGTTGAAGTCCCGATTCTAAGCCATAAAGCATGGCACACTGAACTATCGAGTAGTCATCAGCTTTGCTCTGCCAGACGTTCATAACATCTGGCGTTGCTCCAGTAGCAGGCCTGTCACCCAGCGGTGCTTCCAGGACGTAATTCTTCTGTGCAGCAATGAGGATAATCCTCAGGTTACAGACCCAGTCCGTGTAATTGCTACCATCATCTTTCAACTTTGCTTTCTCAAGGAACGCATTAAAATTCAACGGAACAATAGCACGAGCCATCTATCTACAATCAACATAAACAAGCAAGATACTATCAGGTACTAAGTTCATGATAAGTTTAAGTTCAGTTAATCAAATTACTTAGGAACTCCCACTTAGATAGACATCCCTCTAATCTTCTAAGTGATCACGTGATCCAAATCAACTAAACCATAACCGATCATCACGTGAGATGGAGTAGTTTTCAATGGTGAACATCGTTATGTTGATCATATCTACTATATGATTCACGCTCGACCTTTCGGTCTCCGTGTTCCGAGGCCATATCTGTATATGCTTGGCTCGTCAAGTATAACCTGAGTATTCTGCGTGTGCAACTGTTTTGCACCCGTTGTATTTGGACGTAGAGCTTATCACACCCGATCATCACGTGGTGTCTGGGCACGACGAACTTTGGCAACGGTGCATACTCAGGGAGAACACTTCTTGATAATTTTAGTGAGAGATCATCTTATAATGCTAACGTCAATCAAAGCAAGATAAGATGCATAAAAGGATAAACATCACATGCAATCAATATAAGTGATATGATATGGCCATCATCATCTTGTGCTTGTGATCTCCATCTCCGAAGCACCGTCATGATCACCATCGTCACCGGCGCAACACCTTGATCTCCATCGTAGCATCGTTGTCGTCTCGCCAATCTTATGCTTCCACGACTATCACTACCGTTTAGTAATAAAGTAAAGCATTACATCGTGATTGCATTGCATACAATAAAGCGACAACCATATGGCTCCTGCCAGTTGCCGATAACTCGGTTACAAAACATGATCATCTCATACAATGAAATCAGCATCATGCCTTGACCATATCACATCACAACATACCCTGCAAAAACAAGTTAGACGTCCTCTACTTTGTTGTTGCAAGTTTTACGTGGCTACTACGGGCTTAAGTAAGAACTCATCTCACCTACGCATCAAAACCACAACGATAGTTCGTCAAATAGACTCCGTTTTAACCTTCTCAAGGACCGGGCGTAGTCACACTTGGTTCAACTAAAGTTGGAGAGACAGTCTTCCGCAAGCCATCTATGTGCAAAGCACGTCGAGGGAACCGGTCTCGTGTAAGAGTACGCGTAAGGTTGGTCCGGATCGTCTCACCCAACAATACCGCCGAACCAAAGTATGACATGCTGGTAGGCAGTATGACTTGTATCGCCCACAACTCACTTGTGTTCTACTCGTGCAAATAACATCAAACCATAAAACCTAGGCTCGGATGCCACTGTTGGGGAACGTAGTAATTTCGAAAATTTTCCTACGCACACGCAAGATCATGGTGATGCATAGCAACGAGAGGGGAGAGTGTTGTCTACGTACCAACGCAGACCGACTGCGGAAGCGATCACACAACATAGAGGAAGTAGTCGTACGTCTTCTTTCCGATCCGACCGATCCAAGCACCGTTACTCCGGCACCTCCGAGTTCTTAGCACACGTTCAGCTCGATGACGTTCCTCGGGCTCCGATCCAGCAAAGCGTCAAGGAAGAGTTCCGTCAGCACGACGGCGTGGTGACGATCTTGATGTACTACCGACGCAGGGCTTCGCCTAAGCACTGTAACGGTATGATCGAGGTGGAATTTGGTGGCAGGGGGCACCGCACACGGCTAAGGAACGATCTCAAGGATCAACTTGTGTGTCTTGGGGTGTCCCCTGCCCCCGTATATAAAGGTTGGAGAAGGGGGGGCCGGCCGGCCAGGGAGAGGGAGGCGCAGGGGGAGTCCTACTCCCACCGGGAGTAGGACTCCCCCCTCCAATCCTAATCCAATTAGGACTCTCGGGGAAAAAGGAGAGAGAGGGGGGCCGGCCCCTTCTCCTAGTCCTACTAGGACATGGGGAAAGGGGGGGGGGGGGCGCCGGCCAGCTATGGGCTGCCCCTTTTCTCTTTTTCCACTAAGGCCCAATAGGCCCATTAGTCTCCCGGGGGGTTCCGGTAACCCCCCCGGTATTCCGGTAAAATCCCGATTTCACCCGGAACACTTCCTATGTCCAAACATAGGCTTCCAATATATCAATCTTTACGTCTCGACCATTTCGAGACTCCTCGTCATGTCCATGATCTCATCCGGGACTCCGAACAACCTTCGGTACATCAAAATGCATAAACTCATAATAACTGTCATCGTAACGTTAAGCGTGCGGACCCTACGGTTCGAGAACAATGTAGACATGACTGAGACACGTCTCCGGTCAATAACCAATAGCGGGACCTGGATGCCCATATTGGCTCCTACATATTCTACGAAGATCTTTATCGGTCAGACCGCATAACAACATACGTTGTTCCCTTTGTCATCGGTATGTTACTTGCCCGAGATTCGATCGTCGGTATCCAATACCTAGTTCAATCTCGTTACCGGCAAGTCTCTTTACTCGTTCCGTAATACATCATCTCACAACTAACATATTAGTTGCAGTGCTTGCAAGGCTTATGTGATGTGCATTACCGAGAGGGCCCAGAGATACCTCTCCGACAATCGGAGTGACAAACCCTAATCTCGAAATACACCAACCCAACATCTACCATTGGAGACACCTGTAGTACTCCTTTATAATCACCCAGTTACGTTGTGACGTTTGGTAGTACCCAAAGTGTTCCTCCGGTAAACGGGAGTTGCATAATCTCATAGTTATAGGAACATGTATAAGTCATGAAGAAAGCAATAGCAACATACTAAACGATCGGGTGCTAAGCTAATGGAATGGGTCATGTCAATCAGATCATTCTACTAATGATGTGACCTCGTTAATCAAATAACAACTCTTTGTTCATGGTTAGGAAACATAACCATCTTTGATTAACGAGCTAGTCAAGTAGAGGCATACTAGTGACACTCTGTTGGTCTATGTATTCACACATGTATTATGTTTCCGGTTAATACAATTCTAGCATGAATAATAAACATTTATCATGATATAAGGAAATAAATAATAACTTTATTATTGCCTCTAGGGCATATTTCCTTCAATTACCCCTCCATGATTTAAATAATTATGATGCATCCATGGATCAAAATAAGTATATGGGGGATAACCAATCATACCTGGTGGTGAACTCCATGACAAAGGCAATGATGCCATGGTTGAAGAATATAGATGATGTGCCAACCGAAGAGTTTCCTTAACTGATGTAGACCTTTGTCTTAATTGCTTATTAGCTTCTTTCTTCTCTTTCTTTATTCCTATGGTATTTCTCGCGACAAAATATTGCATATCATTTTTGTCCTTGCGGTTCTCCTTAGGAATCCATGCCATGTTCCTCCTTTTTAACGCTTCAGAACTAAGCCTTTGCAATTTTCTATTTTGCCAACTTGATAAGCCAATTGGGCATCCCGGCTGTACTTTTTCTTTCCGCTTTGGCAATTCTTCTTTAAGCTTGGGCACTTTCAACTTCGCACACACAGATTTGGCACTTTGATCTTCAACAATTTGTTGTTGCATCTCTTTGCCTTTAGTAGCCACGGTCAACTGGACCGGCTCTTTGTTACTTGAAACTGAATGTGAAGTAGCACACTTGCGACCATCCTTTTTCACACGGTAAACTTGCTTGACCACCTCCTTCTTTTCCCTTGAGCTCCGAACCGATTCTTTTTTATTGAACCGTTTTTTTGCGCGTAATTTTTGATCGAGTGATAATCTATTTGGAGCTGCATAATGGGGGTTAGATGGTCTAGAATAATATGGATAATGTGCCCATGAATCATAACGTCCCATGATGAATATGGATAATAATTAGCATAGGGAGGTGTCCATGACCTTTGCATTGGTGGCCCAAAAGGATGGTATGAATTTGCTTCATTGAACTTTTCTTCTCGCCAATACCGGTTGTCACACTTGCGCCTTGGGGTGATCTTGATGCGTTTGCACTACTTGGCCGATGAGCACTTTTTGCTCCACTCTCCTTTTGATATTTTTCCAGTAACTCCCTGAAAGTAACTTTTGATTTCCTACCCTTGTGTTTATAGCGGCCCTCGCTCTTTTTGGCTTTGCATGCATCGATCTTCAGATTTTCTTGTTGCCCCCCAGTGCTTGATGTCATTGTTGTAGCATCAATGGAATTCCCATCTTCAAGAATATCTCGCGTGTGCTCGTGAATAATTTATTCTCTTGAAGACTTGATCGCACCATCTTCAGTGTGTAGCTGTTCATGTTGAAACAAATCGGCTTGGGGTGACTGATGTACAAGAACTTTGCCATCAAGACCAATTGAAATAGACTGGTCATTTATATGTGCCTCACCAAAATTCAATCGTCCTCTATCAACGGCCGATTGCACTATTTAATGAAACATGTTGCAATTGTTAATATTATGTACGTACGAATCATGCAACTTGCAATACATTCGTCCTTGCATTGGTGGCTCTATATAGTGATCAAGAATCATTATATAATCAATCTTAAGCAAGATATCAAAAATGCGATCACACATGCTCAAACTGAAGGTACACTATTTATTAGCTAGCCGATCATGTTGTGAGAACGGCTTTGGAGTTAAGTAACCGAATGGTTCAGATTCGAGATCACCCCATTCCGCTATGCTTTGATTCTCGCAATGTTTCTCCGATGCTTTTGAATAAACCATCATACTAGCATCGTCTTTCTCAATAGATTCCAACCTTGGCTTTATTTTTTTGAAATCAAAGTATTTAGAACAAACATGCCTCACTTGAGACCAAATGTTAGCCAAGTATGAGATAAACAAAGCCACCCATGTATATACAGATTTTAAATAAAACAACGGGGAAAACTTTTGTTGTAATAATTTCTTACTACCGGCCTCTCTAAATTGTATACAATGTTGACCGATAGTTTTTGTAGCAATTTTATCGCTAACAAATAAATTACTTTTCACGATTGGTCTTTCAATATTTCTTATGAAAATCTTGCTAATAGATGAATCAACAATATAGTTTTGAGCAAATCATAAAACAAGTAAATTATTTGATGGCTATACCTGTTCGAAAACGTTGGGAGAGCATGATGATTGCATGGCTTGAACAATACCTTGACCCGCCTCTAGATGATTTTCCAACGTCTTGTCCTCTTCATTATCTGGACCTCGTGTCCCATGACTTTGATGCTCAATGTCAACCGAACTTGGTTCGGCTGTACTTTCTTGCACTTGAAGTTCATTAATATCTTTGGCACGAAACTCGTAGGACCACATGTAAGCTCCTTTACTTCCAGAAAAATCAAGCACGGCTGTTTTGCTAAGCTTGCCACGCTCTTCATCAATGAAGCTCACTTTGTTTGATTCACTAGATTCGGCACATGTAACATTTGATTCGGATTTTTCGATAACCGAAGCAACTATACTTTCCGAATCATTATCATTTTCCTCAAGGATCGTATCAATTTGTGGAGTCTCTTCATTTTCCTTTTCTGGATCCTATGCCTCATCACTTTGATGCTCAATGTCAACCGAACTGTGTTCGGCTATATCTTTTTATACTTGATGTTCATCAATTTCTTTGGCACGAAACTTGTAGGGCAGTATGTAAACTCCCTTGCATCCAGAAAATTAAGCACAACCGTCTCACTAAGATCGCCATGCTCTTCATCAATGAATCTTGCTTCTTTTGATTCGATAGATTCAGCACATGTAAGGTTTGATTCGGCTTTTTCAACCAAGGCAAGTACAATTTCCGAATCATTTTTACTTTCTTCATGGATTGTATCAATTTGCAAAGCTTTTTCGTCTTGTCCAGAATTATGAGGAGACTCAACTTGTTTGTTGCATGGAGGAGTAGATTTGATTTCTTCAACTGAAGTAATATTTTCTTGACGTTTCTTCTTGAGATATGCAAGAAAATCCGTCCTACATTCCTCCTCACACTTCTTCATGAGTTTCTTCTCAAGCGCTTCAAATTTCTCAAGGCGCTTCCTCTTGATTATTTCATAGCCTTGACGTTGCTCGTCGGATAATTCCTCCCAAGTTGGCTTGGTGAATTCGTCAGTGCTATGCTCTTCATGGCGAGATTGCCCCCCGATACTTTTTAGTTTCTTTTGGCAATGCATTACCGAAATTTAGCAATTGTAAAGAAGGATATTTTATCTTAAGTTGTTCACGATGCTCTTCAGTTCTCCTTCTATGCGCCTCATAATCTTGTATTGCAGCGGGATCATGAGGACTTTTTGCTCATCTCAAATAAATATCATTGACCTCTTTGATTATAGCTTCAACTTCTTCCTTGAAACTATCCATTCCGCATGTGACATTAGTAGATGAAGACACGTGCGTTCCCGTTAAATTTTCACTACTTCGGCCATGGTCACTATGAAAGTGTGGGGCCGAATTATGAATCTCACCAGTTGCACATGAAGAAGAAACATTAGTAGCATAAGGTGCATGATATGATGGTTGAGGATAATTGGGCAAATAGCTAGTTGTAGCATGTCCAATTTCCTTATCCATCGGCATATTCAAAGATAAATTAGCATAGTGTGTATTACTTGCAGATGCATAAAAAGGTGAAACACTCGCTTGTATGCTATTAAAATTTCTAACATTGGGTGTCTCATATCGATTAACCGAACTCATCACGTTGTTCATCGGCATATGAATTCCTAGGATTGCCGATGCATGAGAATTCGAGTATACATGTTGCATGTTGCTAAAATTATAATGATTTGAAGCATAGAGATTATTTTGCATCGGCTCTTGCACATAGTAAGAACTAGGGCTAGCCAATACCGTACTCATATTAAAACATCTAGCAACATTAACATGACAACAATTTGCATCTACATAGATGGAGGATTCATGATACTGTTGTAGATTGCAGCTCTTGATGACGCTCTCTTCGTAGCAAGATGGGCTGGAAACCGCTCAATGCTTTGTCCCCAGCGGAGTCGCCAAAAAGTGTGTTGACGCCGGAATGCGCCACACGGACACGTCCTCGTGTACCCGCGGTGCCGAGGGAGATTCTCCGCAACTCGCACCGCGGGAGGACTGCCGGAAGCGTGGTACGCAAGAGAGTCCGGGAGGCGCTTTTAGGGATCAGACGCCCGGTTCCTCGGGAGGGACCCTGTCAGAGGACCCGGCGAAGATTGGCTGCTCCAAGTTGTCATGAACGCCCCTGGAGCCTCGTGGATCGCAGCCTCCAAATATGAAGAACAACGACGAACGAGAAGCAAGATACAAGGGAGAGGGATAGATGAACACGAAAAGTAGATAAATGTGTTTGTTCGTTTGGTGTTGTTCAACCGGCCGTCACCTCTCAAGTATATAAGAGGCGGTTGGACTTCTCGGGCAAGGCAAATGATTGGATTCACGTCCAAAAGGCCTAATTTGCATCCAATTCGGATATTTGACTCGAACCTTCCAAAACAGTTCGGTCTAAACACGACCTACATCTTGCGGGTCAATTTCGAGGGGGTGAACGACCTCTAGTTGAAATGACGTAGAAGACAAAGTTGTTCGTCTCAACGAGACAAAGAACTTTCATTGTTTGAGTTTTTCCATCTAACGCCATCTAGAGGGATTAATCTTGCACGCACTAAAACATGTTCAAATCAGATCTAGATCTGGATCTGCGAGATTTGGGCCCGGATAATCCGTTCACCGGATATTCCGGCCTCCTCCAGGCCGGATATTTTGGCTGGCCCCCAGATATTTTGAGCTTTTTGAATTTTTGCTAAGGACCAAACTGCGACACCCCATGGAAAAACCGGATATTTGGCTGGATATTTCGAATTTTTGGCCGGCTTATCCGCCCCGGATATTTGGGGCGGATAATCCCCCCCCCCCCCCCCCCGGATTTTGCGCGCCGCTGCTGACAGCACTGTTTTGGCCATAACTTTTGCATACTTTATTGGATTGAGATGATCCAAATATTAAAGTTGTTTGTCTCAACGAGACACACAACTTTTGTTCACGCACTTTTTCCATTTGAGGTCACTTTGGTGCCGTCACCTTGCAAGCCAAATTTGACCGTCAACACATGGCTAACCGAATCCTCGGGTGCCTGCCAACAATCACATACCATGGAGGAGTGTCTATTTACCTTTTGATGTTATAGTGGACTAACCAGCTCTTTGAAAAATTGAGCAGATGAAGCATGCAAGTCAGGGGGTACTTAATTTAGTATGGAAAATAACAAACCCAACCACTACTTCCTCATGAGCTTAAACGGTGTCATAAAATGAGAAATATTTTGAAGGTTTTAAATGTAGCACATGCAAATTTACTTGGAATGGTTTGATATACCATGCATAGGAATTTATAGTGGACTCTTTGAAATAACTTGGTTTTCAGGGATTTGGAAGCACGGGCAGCATTCCGGCTCAGGAGAAGTGAAGGCTAGCAATAGACTGGGAAGCGACAATCAAGAGAGCAATAACGTCATAATCAAGCTTGCGATAGAACAAAATTAACGGAGGCATAAAAGTGATACAAGAACTCTGAGGCAAAATAAATCATTAAGGCTTAATTGACTTTTTGTTTAGTCATATGCATGCGTGAGCATGTGCCAAGTCAATTCAAATGAAGCATACAAAGGAGGATACCACAATGCCATACCATCTTATGAACATGACAATGCATGTTAAGATCAAAATGACATAATATACACTATTAGCTAGTTGAAACTAACCATAAGAAAACATAAACTACTAAACAATATCATTTACACATCATTTTTAAGTTTATTAAACTTTGAACCACCTCTCCAAACAGGAGATAAATAAAAGATATGATGATCAACTTATTAATGTAACTCGTGTTTGATGCTAAGGCAAATAAATAATAAGATAAAAGCTCCAAGTTTATTCAAGCTTCTATGTTGCTCGGAAAACAAAGTTTAAATGTTTGCAAACCGAGGGGTTGTTGACGAAGAGGGGTGAGAAGACATCTTCAAGCTTATGACTTTGGCCATTCTTCAATATTTCTCTGTTTGTTGTTCCTTCATTCTCTGTGAAAAAAATTCAACACAAAAACTTTCCCATTCTTTTCTGCGGTTAGACATTAGTGCAATAGATAATATTTCTAAAGCGCTGCTATTAAACCAAATAATTTTTTTAGAGTTACATAAAGGTTTCTTAAGTGGTCAACTTCTAAATAAAAGGTAAGACCCAAAAAGAATCAAATGAAAACGCAAAGAGGTCACTCTTGCAACAAAAGTCAGAATATGTCAAGAAAAACAACAGCTGGAAAATATAATTTTTAGGTGCACTTAAACATGTTAGAAATTTTTGCCAATTTTTTGCGTGTAGAGTATTAGGTGATACGTAATCCTTCTAAATTTCGTGACTTTTTGAGTTTCCAGTAAAATATGAAAAATCGCGCAGTGGGCAGTAGATGCTGATAACAGAAAAGCCATTTTTTTACATATGCATGAACTAAGCCAAATGGATAAAACTTGGTACTTAATTTTTGATAAACTAAGATACCATATGTTAAACAAGATCTAAACATGCTAGCTACAGCAAGGAAAATTCTAAATAAAAATCAAAAGTAAAAACCAAATAAAATAAAAATAGAGAACCAAACAAAGAAGCAAAACAAAAGAAACTATTTTTGTTGTTTTCAATTTATAAGTGAAACTAAAGAAGCAATAAAAACGAAATAAAGAGTCTAATAAAACTAAAGAAGATAAATCCAAGACATATAAAAACAACTATAATAAAAGTTAACACAATACATATCATGTGGATGGGTAATATAGAGTATGAAGGAGACAACCTCATGTTAGTTGATGAATAGGGGGATGATTCAGGAATCCCCAAGCTTAGATGATTGTATCTTCTTGAATATGTTCTTGGGATGCACCTACACATCCACAATATTGATCTCTTGTGTATTCTTGTTCATCTCATATCACCATATTGATTAGAACTTATAAGCTACATCCACATAAAACTTCACATAACTCATTAGTAGGGTTAGTACTCATTAAATAAAATCCACTAATGTTCAAGCATTGACAAGTTTCATAATCTTTACTCAACATTAGCCACTTTATATACTAAGGTGTTCATGATTTCAGTTGTCCTCTGAAAAACTAATGAAACTAATAACAACAAGTACAATATTGGATAAACTAAGAAATCTGTCAAAATTGAATAGCAGTTAAAGATCGATTTTCAAAAATCTTCTGTTGCTCAAATAAAAAAGTTCTAAACTAATGAAAGTTAGATAACAACCTCGAGCATGCGTAAAAAAATTATATCAAGATCACAATCTGGTGATTTTTAAAAATTTCTACGGTGGAGCACAGAAATCTGTTTCTGGACAGCAAAGTAACAAACTTGCATCATAAACAAACTAGACGTTATGTATGCATTTTATTTTTATGGTAAAGTGGTATATACACAATATATACATATTTTTATCTGAGAAGCTTCCATGAAAAGACTTGCATTGTTTCCATAGGCATGAACACAAGTGTTCAAGGTCGACCCCTACTTCATGCTCACCTTTTTAATCACTTCTCTTTTTGAAAAAGTTTTTAGATAGCAAGTAGAACTATTTTTTTTGGTAATTCATGTTCCCTATCCATAACTAAATATAGCAAACAACTTAAAACTGAAAATAAAACTACTTATAACTGAAAGGAAAACTACTTAGAGACAAAGCAAACAAGTGCACACAAGAACATTCACCCCACGCTATTGCTCCCCGGCAACGGCGCCAGAAAAGGTCTTGATAACCCACAAGTATAGGGGATCGTGTGCAGCCTTTTCGATAAGTGACAGTGTCGAACCCAATGAGGAGCTAAAGGTAGGATAAATATTCTCCCAAGTTCTATCAACCACTGATACAACTCTACGCACACTAAACGTTTACTTTATCTAGGAAATAAAACTAGAGCAATAATACATGTATGAGAGATAGCTTTACAAGATAATAAACACGAGAAAGTAAATGTTAGTGTTGCAGCAATAAAATATACTAGGCAACCATAAACTAACAGTACCACGAGTGTGGAAATGTGGTGGTAATTGTGGTGGAATTGTCCACGATCAAATAGTCAAATACCAGGTTAATATTCCTCTTTTATGTGGGAGAGGCAAAGCTAAATGGCTCTCACTATCCAATGATTGCAAGTACTTATGATTGGAACTCTGGAAAACATCCCTAACTACTAGAAGATACATTAAGGTAAATATACCCAACCATAGCATTAAGATCAAATGGTCCTCTTTATCCCATTAACTTCAATCACTAGATTGGGGCTCATGTTTTCGTCACTCAAGCAGCTCTCCCTCTAGTTTTCTCCACATACTACAAACTCTATGATGTGATCCATGCGCGCATAAACATATGCTGGGAACCATGGGACTGTAACAAATTCAATATATGGTTCAAACCATCCACAGAGATTTAACAATCAATCATATGACAAAAGGGAACTACACAAACATGACATAGATACAATAGATCACCTGCAAATAATTTATAACATCAAACACCATGTTTACATAGGGGATTACAGAGGTTTGTGGGAGAGTGGACAGCTGTAGATATGGAAGAGATGCTGATGGAGGTGTTGGTGAAGGCGGCGTCATGGCGGAGAGGGAGAAGGGGCAGCACGTGAGGTGCAGGGCGGCGCCGGCGGCCGTCGGCGGCGCAGGGGGCTCCTCCTACACCGGCCAACCATCATGGGGGAGCGCCGCCCCTTAGCCCCCTTCCTCCGTGGCTTGTTGGTGCTGTGGATGAGCCCTCTACCATGGAGATGAGGCCACGGGGAGGCAAAATTCGTAACTTTTGGTGGCTGCCCCAAAATTAGGGTTTTCCTTTCCTTATATGTGATGGGACAATGCTTCGCGGCCCTCTGATGGATGGCCCCTTGATCCAAAGGCTCTTGGGCACCTCTAGAATCTTCCTAGGGACACCTCTCATCCCTATTGAGGTCCCAAAGTCGTGGCTTGACCAAATCCATCAAATATGGTAAGAGTTGGACTCAATCACGTCACTGATTCTCGTAATCCCGTAATCATATATTTGTCCTCCAGTAAAACGGGTCCACATGTCGCATACGAACTCGGATTGGGCTGAATTTTATGTCTAGATTTATTAGCATACAATTCTCCATGCTTGACGTCATCTTCGACCCGTAACGTGACCATCTTTGAAAAAAGTTTTGGGACAGATTTCTGGGAAGTCGCAATTCGACTCCAACAAGGTTTCCTCTTGTTTTCTTGATAATTCCTACACATCAAAGAGTAAAACAAGGACGTGGTGCACTCTTACAACTATTAATAGGTTACTCCAAATAAATCATAAACTTTATAAAAAAACAAGTGTCAAAAGCATAATATTAGCATTAAATTATCAAAAATTATAGATACGTTATGGACGTATCAGTCAACTATTTGAATTTGTCGACAAAACGCTTTCCGACAAACCAAACTTTATAGACGGTTGCTATTCTGTCAGCTTCTATTTCCCATAAAATTCCATTTTCTCAACAAAATTAAGCAGTACCAAATTCCATGCGATCAGGGACGTTTTGAGCACGGCGTTTCGATAACGTCGCATTTTTCCATAGCGGATTGCACAAAAGTGGATTTTGCTCTCGACGTTTTGGTTTGGTCTGTCACAGACTGGTTGTGTGCAACTTTTTGCTAATTTTACGTCGCGGATTTTCGTCTCCGGCCTATTACCCACTAAGAGCCCAATTGCCTTTCATGAAACTGGCTTGGTTACGTAGAACGTCGCGAATTTTCATCGGACTACACATCCTGTCCTGTTTGACTGCTTTGACCGGCAACAACCGCGCTCTCTCACGGTTGTTCCTAACGCTTTTTGCTCGGACCTAGCTGTCAGTCTAGTGTGACCTTTTTGTTGGATAATACGCCACTTCCTCCAAATATAAGCATGCACATAATCTTCCAAATCATCACAAAAAATAACAAGCCATTTTCTAAAACAAATTACAAGTCACCACAATCAATGATTAACAATCGTACTTAGAAGAGAGACAACGAGGGATTTGTAATAACTAGAATTAACATCAGCATCACAAAAGGTTGCACGCCATCATCACAACAGGCTCACATCAGCTTCACAACAGGTGCACCTCAACATCTAAGCAGGTGCATACCATCAACTAAATAGTTTCATGTCATCGATAGGGTCCACGTCACTTTTCCTACTGATCCATCCACTCCGAAGCCACATCCACATGTTCGCAAACCCTACAAGAAAGGCATCATACATGTTTAGCACATCATCAACTACAAGGCCAACCATCGGCACCGTTTAACCATCGGCACATGCAACAAAACAGATAAAACGGTAATAGTGAGCCTCATTGCCAATCATGGTACATACAAATGGCACGCAATAATTCCAACAGATGTTCCTACCGTAGTAAAATGAGGCACAACTGAACTTGTTCTGCATTCTATTTGCTATGGTAGCCAAACTGATGGACACATTGATGCATATTGATCATCAAATGTTTAGCGATGGAAAACAAGAAAAGTAGCCTCATACTAATAGGCACAAAACAAAATCAACGAGATTATCGACCACTTACCAAGGAAGATGCAAAACCAATGTGGTTGTAGACAACACTAGGTAAATGGTAATAATCTTATCAAGATCGAGTGCAGAGTTTAATCATTGGCACATGTATCAAGCACGTACAGATAAAACAATAACAATGAGCCTCATTGGCAAGCATAGCAGGTTGACATCATCTAATTAAAGAGCAAAGTTACTTACCTCAGTAGAGGCAAACAACAGAACAAATAAAGCCATCTCTTCTGTTGTAGAAGGTGAAGACACACATAGCACCCTCTTTGATTCCAGCTAAATTGACGACCTTTGACCAGTTGGTTGTCATCTTGACATCTTCTTTCTTGCCCTTGATGAAGATACCATCTTGAGCATCGGAATTGTTGGTGCATATGATAGGAAGTCGATCCATTGGCGTAAACCCGTTGAGGTAGGCCTGGCTGAACTTAATTGAGAAGTACTGGACAAGAAGTATAAAGTTAGCTGTTGACTAAGATTAATATGCATAGGAAGAGTAAAAGAATCAGATATTTACCATCTTGGCCTTCCCAGGGAAGACATTAGACTTTGTCATCCTACATACATAGTGCGGTATAGATGGCCGTGCTCCATCAACTTGGCTTCGGAGATGCACGACTTGGTCTTCAGTCACTTCCACCTCGTTTGAAAAAAAATAGTGCTCGTCATAGTCTTGAGTCCCTTGGATTTGGGACCTAGAATACAAGAAATAAATTAATCCTGGCTAATCTGCAGGTGCATGAGAGAGTAATAAAACATTTTGTCAGACCTGTCACCTCTACGACTGATCTTTCCTTCACTGACGAGATCCTTCCGAGTTGGTCTTTTACCAACTTCATCAACCAGAATACCACAGGATTCGAGAAAGAGACGATAGTCTGTATCTATTTCAACTGGCACCTCCATCCAGTTACGAATTTCATAAGGCGACATGGTGCACAAGTTACAGCCTCGAATGGAGTGCTACAACCAAATATGAAAAGAAGAAAAATCAAACAAGTATCTACGAAGGTGAAATGAGATACTAATTTGTATGCTAGTATTTACCTTGGTTGTCTGAAGAACAGGGGACCTTGCGAGCTCCAAGGCCTTGTTCAGGTGGATCTCCATCTGGCTGGGGGAAGCGTTCTTCGAGATACCTGCGACGGTAGCATGAGCTAAATCCATGGCTGGTGGTGACCTAAAAACATCAACGACGGTGGCCGCTGGCATCTAACCTACATCTGCCTCCATCTAACCTAGATCGAATCATTTGGTTGAGGATGGGGAAGGGAGGCAACCAACACTTACCGGTCATTCGTTGAGGACGTCGCTGAGGACAGGGAAACTAGGGAGGGCGCTGCCGTGATAGCCGCCGTGCGGGGAGTAGCGGAGTGGGCGAAGTGGAGGCACTAGGGTTTTTTGGGAGGCAGAGTGGTCCCTTTCAGTGGGGATGTAGCCGAGTGGGCGAGGGAGCACGGCGGCATGTGACCCTGACGAGTGGGACCCCGTGTGAGGCTGTTTCGGTGGACATTTAGCGCGCGGCTGTTAGCGGTTATAATTTAGGCGCGCAGATGTTAGGTTTAGATGTGAATTTTTTAAAATTGAGGGTCTATGTGTTAATTATGGTACAAATGGCTATAGCTGCCAATTGTGGCATGTTGTCCTAGATATGGATCGGCTGGCTAATAAAATGGAAGGTTTTTTAAAGGTAAATCTTTGCTAATACGAAAAAGATTGCATTCTTAAAATTAGTTCTTTATTTTCGACTAATCAATTGAAGAATTAAAAACCATTGATCGATCAGATCAATGAGTTTTTGACAAGGATTGGCTTATTGGGCATGATTCAGTACTAAATGGAACATCCACTCATTACTAAGTTATACCAAATAAGTATTTAGACATCCTGAAAACATGATTGGCTGAAGCAACATAATATAGAAGTACTACATATATAGTATTTAAATTCTTACACACACGAGGAATTCTTCGACAATACTAATAAAGTTCTTACATATACTACTTGTCCAAACCAGAACATTAGCTAGCAGCACAACTATTCTAATTAAGTTCATCAGGACATCATTGTAGCATTCGGCACAAGCGACAGCATTATTGCATCCTCCAAGGATTCATGTCCTGGTGATTGGGGTTCAGAGGAGGATGCCCGAGCCCTAAGCGGATATCGCTCGCGAGCAACTTCTTCAGGAACACACTCTAGGCAGTGTGCTTGGCCATAAGAGCGGCCCCGCGGCTTTCTGTGCCACGTCCAACGCCGGTGGCATGTAGGATCTTGCTGACGATGTTCTTGTGAATGTTCCTGCCACAAGGGGGGCAGAACAATACGCCGCCACGACGATGGTACCTAATCTACCCATTCTACAACTGCTTAAGAACATGTCTGCTCTTGGCATCCCTGGACTCCTGGTCAGATGATACACCGTCATCAGATTCCTTCAAATTAGCAATGAAACAAAAGTTAGCACCACACTCTAAATATAAGTCATTTTTAAAATGCATGTACTAACACTAGTTTAAATCAAATAACCATGCCATTTATAAACTAATGACATCAATCTTTGATTAAATAGCATAACAAATTTTAAGCAGAACATAATTGGTACCATATATATGTAGTTAGTTAATGGACCGAATATGTAACAAGCCTAGAATTTAAGCACACATTCGAATGTGACAATAGAACTTGCAGATAGACAAAATTCCATCAAAATCATGTACAACTAATTCCTAACTTGCATATACCAATCGCTCTCTTCTACAAGCTCTAGAATCCTACCCCCAACTACAGGTGCAACTACAAGCACTATAATCCCTTAACTTGAATGTACATGACCTAAAATCATTAGCAGAACCAGGAATAAATTCAAGCCCGGGCAAACAGTAAGTTAACAGGCTTAATGTGTATTTTTTTCTATTAAATAAACTTCAAACTACGCTGTTCCGGAGGCTGGAAGCCCGGGCAACCGCTGGGTAATAGGGGGCGCTGGGTTCGTAGTTGCATCTGTAGAATCCCCATCAACAGATCCAACTACAAACCCGATAAGCCCTAACTTGCATGCACGTCTCTACAAACCATTGAATCTTCAATACTAAACTAGGGCTAGATATATCTGTTTAGGGAAGCACCTTAGAGTACTCGTCGGAGAAGACCTCCTCGAACGCCGGTATCTCTTCCATGGGTCCCCCAGATCGAACAGAAGAGGGAGTCCCGGCGCGTCCACCGCCGGAGGAGGCTTGATGGCGAACCGCCATGGCCGGCCGCACTTGCGGCGACGACAACACATGCCGCGACGCCGTTATTCTCCTGCATCGGATTTGGCGATGGGGTCCAACCGACATGGTGGGCCGCACATTTGGCGCCGGCAGCAGATGCTGCGACGCCGTCCTTCTTATGCATCCAATCTTCCATTCCTCACGGAACCGCCTCATGGTTGTGTGCTTGACAGTTGGGAGAGAAGGAGGGAGGCGTTGCGGCCGGAGCAGTGTGGTTTTTTTTTTCTAGATTTAGGGCATAATGGTCGGGGAGGGAGGCGATGCAAGCAAGAGGGGGCATTTATACTGAGTCTCATATCGAAGTAGGTTGGGCCTGCTGACGTGTGCACATGCATGTCTCTGCATGGCTCTCTTGTGGTCACCCATGGGCTGACTTTGTCAAACACAGAGTGATGTGACATTTCGTCACTGTCAAATGGGGCCACATCGAGTCAGGGCCACCTATCAGTGGATCAAATTCATCCAAACCGAGCCAACAAAGTGCTCTCTTCATGTGTACGTGAGCGGTGTACGTAGCCATGTGTGTACGTCCTGCCAACACAACTATCATGTGTGTACGCAGCCACGGTGTGAGTGCAGTTGCAGTTTAATTACGGTCATTTGCAAGGGAGGAAAAGCGGCCACGGTGACGAACATGCGTGCACTCTGCCTTGTTTTCAGTTGCCATTTAGTTTCATGCTCGTTCATCTACTCGCCTAGGTTCACACGCCTTCGTTCCACCCGCGCCTTCGATTTGTGTATATTTAGGCAGTTGCCATTTGCGCTCCTTCCACACCCATCGATCCCACTCCTTCAGTTCATCATCTTCCGCGACTCTTCTTCCAAACCCATCTAGTCCATGGCGAAGACTTGCCATGGGTGATTGTGTCGTGGTGTTGTCACGGCAAGTGTTCTCTTTGGAGAACCGGTTTGTGAGGCCATGTCGTCTGAGCGAAGTAACCAAAGGGTTATGTCGGAAACGAGAGACGCGAGTTTACCCAGGTTCGGCCCCTCTATGGAGGGTACAACCTACTCCTGCTTATTGACTATTGATGATTCGAGGTCTTGATTACAAGAGCGAGTTTATCTCTCAATCTCCCGAGCTCTCGAGCTATCAACTAGAACCTGATTTCTACAACCCGGGGACTCGCCTTATATAGTGGCCGAGCCCTCCGGTTTACAAGGTTTACCCGAAGTCAGAGTCCTGGCATAAACCGGCCTAACTCCATATCCGGTTTATGGTCAGCTTGACCCGGAGTCTTCTTTAGCCGCAAGTCTTCAAGCCCTCTCCCGCTCTACCGTCCATGGGCCGGATCTTGAATCTTCCATAACCCGGAATCTCCCTGGGCCTTAGCTTCTGGCTCATAGACAAGCGTGTTACGAATAAGCTGGTTTATAAGATAAACCGGCCCATGATATATAAACCGGATTTTACCATAACCGGTTTATAATTCACCATGCCGAGGGATCCCCTCATCTATTCCCCCAACATTAGCCCCCAGGTTAACATGAACTTTTTGAAACCAAAGTTTTATCAGTTCACGTTAATCTCCTGGCAACGAAATAAATCCATATCTCATTCCAATTCTCGGTCTAACCTCCTTTTAAGAAGATCCGGTTTTTTTATGGAATGGAGATAGGAACAATAACTGCTGTAGATCTTATCTCTCGAGTCTTCCCATCTTCGAGGTTATCCTTCTGCTCGAAACAAACTCATCGTGATCTTCTTCCGCGAAATTTGTGGAGACGAATCTTTTCTGGTTCATCCTTGATCTTGTACCTTTTTTCTTTTAATCCATATATAACCAAGGACATTTAATTTTATCCTTCCTATTTTGTCATAAGCCAAAATGTGAAATCCTCATCTTCCAAGGTCCTTTTTGTGAAAATGCCTCAAACCCTAGGGTTTTTACCCCAGGCTATAAATATCGGGGTAGGGGTGACCCCCTGGGTCATTCCGTATCGTCACAATCCACTTCGTCTTCTTCTTCCAGCGCCGCTCGGGAGCTCAAACGAGAACTTACTCCGCCGCCGCCGGAGTTTTTTTCCGTCCAGCCGCCGGCGACTTCCTTGTCCGGCTTATGAGGGAAAAGGCAATGACGTCGAAAGGAGCAAGAACCGGAAAAAAGACGAAGCCCAGCGATGCTTCCGGCTCTGTCGCCAAAAGCCGGAAAGAAATGGTGGTCAACTGGTGCAAGTCCGAAATCACCCACGAGCATCTCAAGGAGATGGAGAGAACCAGTTTATTACCGAGTAATATTTCGTGGCGTGCCCCAGGATCTGAGACCCGGCCAACTCCTGGGCCGGGTGAGGTAATTGTCTTCGTTGACCATATAATCCAGGGATTTCGTCCACCCGATTCTCCTTTTTTCCGCAAGGTCTTAGATCATTATGGCTTACACCCTCAAGACATCCTCCCAAACTCTGTCCTTAATGTAGCCAATTTTCAAGTTCTGTGTGAAAACTACCTCCAGATTGAGCCGAGTCTAGATTTATTACTTGAGTACTTTTACTGTAATAAACACCCGGAAGTTGCTGGAGGTCCTTTAGTCATGTGTGGCACTGTTTCCTTTCAGCGTCGCAAAAATATTGTCTATCCCGCTGCGCCTTTAGCTAGCCACCCCAAGATGTGGCAAAAAACTTTCTTTTACTGTAAGGACACTTCTCCTTCTGGTGAAAAACCACTCCCGGGTTATCGTTCTGAGCGCCTCGTCTTTGACGAAAAGATGAGGTCCTTTGCCGACTCTGCAGCCCGGGAAAATCTGGTTCCTCTTATCAAGCGCGTAAACGCCCTCATAGTCCATGGTCTTACGGGTATAGATCTCACTAAATGCTGGGTTAGATGGCATATCCAACCCCTGAGTATTAGGAACCGGCTCATGTGCGCATATTCCGGTTCATCCACGGACTCCATGCGCTACTCAGCCAAAGTCCCAACTGATACTGAGCTGGTTAAGATGATCCGGGTTTTGTTGAACTCTTCCAAGAACTCAATCCTTGAGGTTGGCTTGGAACCATTCTCCATCCAGAATCCGGCTCCTGCTGTAAGTAGCTCCTCTTCTTTGTAATTGCTTTTATAAACCGGTTTTTATTGCCTCTAATTATTTTCGCTTCTTCTGCTTGATGATGGATTCTGGATCACCTCAGAAGAAGCTGCTACTTCTTCTGAAGATGATGATGATGATGAGGACGAGGAAGACGAGGATGAGGTTGGGAAAAATCCGGCTTATTTCTTCAATAGTTTCCTTTAACATTATCCTTATCATGCAATCTTCAGGAGGAGGAGGATGAAGGTGGAAATGACCCGGTTCAAGCTGAACAGACTGATCATCATGAGGATAACCCGGCAGAGCCACTTCAGGATGAACCGACTGCTGTACAGTCTCCTCCTAGGACCCAGGCAGCCACCGAAACTGTTGAAACTCCAGTGACTAAGAAGAGAGAGCGGCATGCAGTATCAAAGGTGCCTCGATCTCGCCTTTCCAACTCATCTTTGAATCCTTCCTCACCCTTCAAGGATATACAGGACAACGAGGATAACACCAGCAAGAAGAGGAGGACCCGGAGTTCAGGGTCTACTGATCTTGAAGCAGGTTTGCCTTATAAACCTTCCCCTCGCCGGGTTATGAGACCTCCAACATCACCTACTGCCTCTCATCCCTTAGCCGTCCAAATGCGTCAGGAGTTAAGTAATTCCTATCGTACAGATTCTCCTGGTTCCGGCTCATCTGATTATAGTATCTCCAGTGATCTGTCCATCAACTCTGGGTAAGCATAGCTAATTCCGGTTTATAATTTTATAACATGTTCCTTTCCTTCATAGTATTGTTGAATAACCTATTGTCGAGGGGTGAGCAAGACAGATGCCATGGGTATGGCTAACTTTGGGGCCGATGGACGCCGGAGGCTCCGGGGAGGGATTGTGGGCGTTGCTGCACACACGAAGAATCAAGCACACCAAGATCTACCCAGGTTCAGGGCCCTCGCGAGGAGGTAAAATCCCTACTCCTGCCTTTCTCTGTGTATTATCAAGTGTATCCGGGTCTACAAAGCACCAAACCGAGTCTGGTCTGGGTCTAGTTCGCAGTGGAGATACAAGTCATCTCCCTGCGCTCTTCTCTCTCAGTGTGTAATAAATGCTGTGAGGTTCGTCGTCCCTCGCGCAGGAGGGGGTGGTGCTCTATTTATACTACCAGGGACTGAGCCCAGCCACTGTAGCCGCGTCAGCCTCTGCCAACTCTGTCTGGGTCGTACTGCCACTGTTGCCATGCTTCCTCTGCGTCAACGCCACCGTCATCATGTCTCTGTAGCCACGCTTCTTCTCATGTCTCCTCAGATGGGACATGGCATAGGCCATGCCTCTGAGCGCTGACCGCTGTAGCCATGCATCGAGCTCCTAGACCCATACCGGGTAGGCAACGGCAGGATCGTCTGGTCACGTCTCACCTGCTCCCTGACGCCTGACACCTTTCCCGTGTCAGTCGCCCTTACTTCAATGCGCTGACCCTGGGACCGGGTCAGTGATACCTCCGAGTCCTCTCTGGCACCGAGTCCAGCCTAACTCGGCCGTACTCGGATCTGTAGAACTATTCGGTCGCCCTCTTTCCTGCACACAGGTAAACTCGGTTAACCTTACTCCGAGTCCACATTCGGTAATCCGAGCTCATCCTCGGAATACACTTCTGTAACCCGGATCAGTGTGGTCTGCCACGTCATTCCTCCGTCCTGACCCTATCTGGGGGTCATCCCCCCAACATTAGTCCCCGAAGCTGGTGCGGTCCAGTAGACTCGGCTGCCGGGCCACACTAGTTTCAAAGAGATAACATCAGGATCCTTTCCGAGTCGGCTTGCAGCGTCGAGTCGAGCCCATATATCCGGGTTACACCCGAGTCTAGGGACTTGGCATATTTCTTTCCCTCTTGCTTCACGAATCTTCTTCGGGTTTCCCTCCTGAGTCAGTGTTTTCCGGGTTTCCGGAGTTAACGAGAACGGCCTGGCCGCTCGGTCTTCCATGCGCCACGTGGCACGAGATTCCTGCGCCGACCGAATCCGGCACAGAGCACTCAAGTGCTTTCTGGACACGCCGGCGCACGTCGCTTCGGGTCTCGTGCGGTAACTGCCACTTTGATGACACACGTTGCCACGATTAGATCGTGGGGCCTATCGTGCGGCCGTTTCCACCACGCCGCGCGGAAACCACGGCACGATTAATCCCGGCAACTGCCGCATTCCCCAACCCCCCCCCCCCCCCCCGCTATAAATAGGGGTGGCTCGCCCACATTTATCTCTTCCTCGCCTTCGCTCCCTCTGCGCCACCGCCTGCATGCCGGAACATCCGCCGGAGCGCAGTGCACGCCAACAGCCACTCGAGCCCCGACGCCGCCGCGGAGAACAGCGCGTCGCCGGAGCGCCGCCGCCGCGACATCGCCAGGAACCACGGGTCTTCGCCTTAGCACGCCATTCCGCCCGTAAGCTCTTCTCTTTTCCTCTGTTCTTCGCCATTGGCGGCCTAGGAGCTTCTCTGCGATTTGCGACTTTCTAGCAGTTCTTTGTCTTGGCAATTCTTGCCCGTGGCCGCACTTGCGAGTTCATCGCTTGCGGACACTCTCTTCACATGGTTGCTTTTTTTTTCACAGATGCCATCTCTTCCTTTTTAACTATTTCTTCTACGTGTTCTCATTTGTTTCTCGCATCCGAGTGTTGGATCAACACAGTTGCGCTCTGGATCTCAGCCTTATTCGATTCTTCTCTGCTTCTCAGGCCATCCGCCATGTCGTCCTCCAACGCCGCCCGCGACACCGAGACGACCCACTCCGACGAGGAGATGGAAGATAGGAGGCGGGCTCGGGACTCGGAAGCCGAGTCGGTTGAGGAGCAAGATCCCGCCCCCGATGCCGACTCGGAGGACGAAGGAATTGAGGAAGCGGATGATGATAGCGCACCCGGGCGCTGGGAGGGATCTTCCGTCACCGCAAAAGCCATCAATTGGCTTTATACTAGCCACCGGGTCCCGCCCGAGGTCGCCTGCCGGATCACTGGAGGCGAGCTGGAGCCTGTGCCTCAAGAAGGAGAGCGCGTGGTCTTCATGTCTCATTTTCAGCGGGGATTCGGACTCCCGGCGAGCGACTTCCTTGTCAACTTCCTTGAGACCTACCACCTCCAGATGCATCACCTCCCGGCCAACGCCATTCTGCATCTGGCGTGCTTCGCCACCTTAATGGAGGGCTATCTCGGACTGTGGCCCACCATCGAGGCGTGGCGCAAATTCTTTAGCTTCCGGGGGATGACCATCCCGGATAAGACCAAGAAAAACAAGGATCTGGTGCAATGCGGCGCCGCGTCGATCCAGCCCAAGTCCGGGTCCGCTCTTCCCCGACTCAAGTGACTTGACACGGTCAAGAAATGGCAGAAGTCGTTCTTCTACGTGAAGAACAGGAGCAAGACTGAGGACCTGATCCGGCTCCCTGCGTTCCGAATTGGCGTCCCATCCCGGTCACACTGGTGCGGCGCCGTCAGCAATAATGCCGAATCCAAGATGATCGACACGCAAGTCGAGATCCTCTCGGACAGGGAATTCCGCGGCGCGGACATGGTGGGGACATTCGTCCTACTCCGAGTCGTGCCTCTGCAGCTCCGGGATCGCAAGATGTGCTATCTGTCGGGTCGGAGGGACCCGACCCGGACCAACACCCATCCCCTGACCTACGACGAGGTCTATCGCCGGTGCAAGGCCATTGCCACGATCCCCAAGATGCCGACCTGGAAGTGGGGACTCCAGTGCCACACCCTGGAAAATCCTCCTCCCAAGGTAAGCTTCTGATTCGGCTTTCTGCCAAGACTCGGCATGCTATAGCCCTTCATCCGCCTAACTCATCTCTTGCTGCACAGAATTTCGGGAGGCAGCGCGTTGAAGACGGGGAAGACCCGGTTGCCAACTGTGCTCCAGACCAAGAACAAGATGACCCGGTGGAGCCGGACACGGACGACCTTATGGCGATTCCCCCATTCGGCTCGATCGGCTCCCTGGGTAAGCCCTATATCAGCGTAGATTCTGAAGAGAAGTCTAGTGGCGACAGTGATGACTGCCGGATCATTGACGTCTTGAATGTGGAGCCAGTTTTCCATGCTTATCCTTTGCCATCACATTCTGCTACCTCAGAGGCTCCAAACCAAAACACGGCGCCGGATCATGCCGGAGACTCGGAAGCGGAAGTCTCGGCCAGGGAAACCTCGACTGGGAAGGGCACCGGGTCCTCTATCTTGGAAACGGGAGTCTTAGACCCGGCCCCCAAACGGACCAAGATTGTCAAGAAACCCGGCAAGAAGCTGACTATGAAGAAACGCCCCGTCAACCTAACCGCGTAAGTCACCTTCTCTTGCCTTTGCTATTTTTTGCTCTGGTTTGCCTTTTCTTCCCTTCTTTTCCTTTTCTCTTTTCTAATTCTCTTGCCTCACACGCTGCAGGCAAGCCTTGGAGGCTAACACAGTTGGTTCTCCTCCAGCGCGCACCTCTGCGCCCACTGCGCCCATAGCTCCCGCATCGGATGCTGGGGTCGATTCAGCCTCATTAGCAGCAGACACCCGAGTCCCCGTGGACTCGGCGACTACCCAGGCGGACGCCCAAGTCTCGGTTGGGGCAGGCCCACAGCCGGGTCAAGGCCAAGACCCGGTTATTACCGAGGTGGCTACCTCTGCCACGCAAGATGCGGCTCCAACCGTGCCAATAACGGTTACATCAACAGCACCAACGCCTCCAGCCTCGGCAGCACTCTCACCACAGGCCATGACCCGGAAGCAGCCTCCTCCAGCATCATCTCGGCCGCAACCTCCTCCGCCAGCACAGCAGCAAGGGTACCAGCCGCGGACGCAGCAGCGCGCAACCGCAAGCGCCCCTAACTCGGATGGGTGCAGGAACCCGGGCCACTACGGCTCAGAAGCAGAAGCAGGTCATTGAACCTGTCCGCACAGAGGGCAAGCCCCGGAAGAACACGTCCCTGGTTATACGCGACTCAAGCCAGGCCGCAAGCACCAAGCTCCAAATCCAACCAGCAGCTAAGAAGCCTGAGGGAGCACCAGGCGGTTATGCCAAGTCCATGCAAGCGGACAAGGCCCTGTTCCAAGCCATTAAGTCGGGCGTCACCGCGGGCAGCTCCTCTCAAGTGCCACTGATGACGAGGAAAGGCGCCCCCCTTGGCATTCTTGAGCATTATGCCCAAGAATGGAATGACACGGAGATGTGCATGACGGAGGGCAAATCCATCATCCCAGAGTCGTGTCTCTCCCTCATTGCGGCGCCTCCGAGCGACCTCCTGGACGCGCCTATATCAACTGGAGATTGGCTTATTGCGCTGAAGGCCATGATGCTCGAAGTCAACTCGGCAATCGAGGTATGACCTTATTTTTCTTCTCTTTGTCTTCTTCTCTTTCAGCCGAGAGTCTCTATCTCTTCCCCTAGTCCCCGAGACTCGGATGGAGTGCCGTGGCACTCGGTTCGAGTCTCAAGAAAAAAGAGACTCGGCCATCGAGTCCCCGGGTTAAGTCAAGGGACTTGGCGGACCGGATCGGTTTTAATCTGTTTCTATTTCTTTTGTAGTACCGCGCCAACACCCGGGCCCAGATTTTTCATAGGCTGCTTTCTGAGCACAAGGCCCTTATTGATGAAGATGAGAAGACTCGGGCGGACCTGAGGAAAGTGAGTAAGTGATTCCGCAACCTTCCTCTTATCCTCCTTTTATGCATTTGAACTTTACTGATCTTCCTCTTTTCTCGTGTTTCAAGCAGCGGCTGCAGAGGCCGAGGTCAGAAAGTTGCTGGAGAATCTTCTCCCTGCTGAAGGTACATTCATTTCTGAGTCATCCTTTTCCTTCCTTGCTCACGTTTTCTCATTATCACCCTTTCTTCTGATGCAGAGGCACTGAAAGCCCTGAAAGTTACGCATGCGTCATGCGTGACCTCCGAGGTGTTGGAGACTCGGCTGAAGCAGCGCGAGGATGCACACCAAGCCGCTCTTCAGCAGGAGCGGGAAGAAGTCAGCCGGGTCAAGCGGGAGCTGGCCCGAGTCACCAAGGATAAAGCCGACGCCGACGCGACGCTTAAGGAGAAAACGCTGGCTCTGGAAGAGAGCGAAGCTCAAGCCCAGCTTGCGGAGACTCGGCTGTCCGAATTGAGGGTCAAACCAGCCGAGTGGTTGGCTGAACTCCGCGGCATAAACGACGACATGTCCAGTAAGTTCCTCTCTTAACTTGAATCCGGTTGTTGCTGAAACTCATCCAAATTTGAGGAAGCCGAGTCTCATTGTTCCATAAATATACTTTATGCAGGACACTTGCCCGAATCTGATGTTCCTGCCAAGAGCGCCGTGAGAATCTCTCGACGTCGCCGAATCCAGGGAGGCGACGCAATCTCCGCTGAGTGGGATCTTGATGATCACATTCTGGCCTTGCGCTCACGCCTTGGCCCCGTCCAAGCACTCCGCAAAGATCTCTTCTCCGCTACGACTCGGACAGCCTAACTCGGCCGTACTGGAATCTGTAGAACTATTCGTTCGCCCTCTTTCCTGCACACAGGTAAACTCGGTTAACCTTGCTCCGAGACCACATTCAGTAATCCGAGCTCATCCTCGGAATACACTTCTGTAACCCGGATCAATGTGGTCTGCCACGTCATTCCTCCGTCCTGACCCTATCTGGGGGTCATCCCCCCAACACCTATCTTTGTTTTTATCCAGAGCTCATGCTGTTCTCAGAGCCGTTCCAGTCAATGTTGCTTCCTCTTCACTAAGTACTTTGCAAAAGACTGTGATTGAAGAAGAGAAGGAAGACCTAGTTTTGCCCAATCCGGTTCAAGCTGCAAAAGATGTCCCAATGACGGATGTGCCTCATGAGAATGAACCGGCATCTTCGCCGGTTCATATTCCTGCAGAAGAGGAAGTGCAAGTCGTGGGATCACAGTTTGTGAAACCATCAGACTCTTCCCATGTCCCGGCCAAGGTTGTGCCAGATATAAAACCGGTCGATAAAAACAAGGTCTCCGACTCTAGCAGTGGATCTTTGGAGAACCTGGATTTTTCAGTCTTTCTTCAAGAATTTGCTCAAACCCGACACCGTGAGGATAGCATTGTTGACATCCTCAAGAGAAAATATGAGGTAAACTTGTTTATGTATACTTAGCCTGTAGCCCCCAAGTGTCGGTTTATAAACTTGATATAACCCGGTACTTTGTTTACTTTTGGTACTATAATCAAATAAAAACTTTCAATATGTGTAGCCCCCAAGTGCCGGATTATATGCTTGCAATGATCTGTGACTTGATAATAATGTACTTTTGAAAAAACTTTAACCTGTGTAGCCCCCAAGGGCCGGATTATATGCTTGCAATGATCTGGGACTTGATAATAATTTCCTTCCCAGCTCTTGTTTTGAAACATTGTAGCCCCAAGTGCCAATTTGTTCAGTTTTGGACAACTTGGGACTTTTGCCGGGTCATTATACTTCCAGAAAAATGACCTAGTTCCAGAAATCATCACATAACCCGGTTTTTCTTGTGCATGCTCTTGAATCCGGCTCTCAAAGGGAGATTGCCAATTTGAAGAACTTGTTAGCTCATGAAGTTGAAAAAGCTGAATAGGCTAAAAAACAACAACTTGAGTCTGAACAAATTGTTGCTGACACTATAGCTCATATCTCCAAGCTAGAGCAAGATTTCGTTGAGAAAGAGAAAGTTCTTATTGCTCGTGCTGAAGAAGCAGAAAATGAACTAGCCAGCCTTAAGACCACGTATGACAACTGCATGAAGATCCTGAACCAGATGGTTAGTTGTTTCTTTGGTAAGTGTAATTCAAATACAAACTCATCATCATGATAAACCGGATTTGTGATTAATTTCCGGTTTATTTTTATGCAGGGGCAAGACATGGCAATAATCTGAAGCTTCCTGAGGACAAGCTGAAAGCCCTCTTCACTTTTGTGAAGCAATTATATATTGGTGGTGGAGAGTGCATCAAGCTGGTGAGAGGCCGGGAACTTGTTCCTAGGAAACTCCATGAGTTTCTTGTTCAACTCGCGAATGTTCCCCAATGGATTGAAGAACACAAGTTGTCATCATGTCGCCGAGGAGCTATGAGGGTGATGGCATTGGCCAAGGCTTATTTCCCTGAACTTAAACCGGATTTACTGGAGCGTGGGTTCCCTCAGTATAAGGCTGATGGCACTCAATATACCAGCAAGGATATTAGGAGGATTGACAAGGAGGCCCGGCTGCCAGCTTGTATGGTTGCAGAGAAATTGAAGATCAAAGAGTTGCACTTCGGTTTTAAACCGGATGGCGAGCGCAGGGGAAACTTTAACCCGGGTAATGTGGTTGCTGTTCGTGCACAACCACAAAACCGGGTTACCCAGTCTGCCTCTGCTGCTGGTGCTCCTTCCTCTGCGACTCCGGCTGTACCAGCTCCTCCACGTCCTTTATTTGAAGCAGAAGGTGACATGGATTTTCAGCCCTTGTCACATCTGGAGTGGAATTATGTGGTGGCCCCAGCAGAAGGTGATCCAGCAGGTGCAAGTGGTGCCACCGCGGCGTCAAGGGCTGAAGACATCGAAGAGCCGGCAACAGATGCTGCCGCCGGTTCATCTGCAAAGAGCAAAGACATTGCCAGTTCTTAAATGCCCTGCAAAGAGACAAGTGATTTTTGAACAATAATAATGGCCCCATGGGCTTGTAATAGGCTAGAAAAACTCTTTTATCGATGCCTATTATTTTTAAAAAGTGTGTGTGTGCACTTTGGTTTGCAACAATTTGGGATGTAATAATCGCCTTTCTGTTGATACAGAAAGTAAACTCTATTTGCTTTTGCTAGTCATTTTGCTAGTGTTGCAAAACATATGGATTTGATAGCCCTTTTGGTTGATCTTTGCATTTCTTGCATAGCCGGTTTATCGCATGACATATTCTAGTGTGACAAGTTCTGTTAAAGTTCAGGGTCGGTTTATAACCAAATCCGGTTCACGATATAATCCGGTTTATAACATAAACCGGTCATGACCGTGCCGGCTTATAACTCGATTGACTTTACAGGTGCACTTCTAGGTCATATAATTACGTGTAACCACTGACTTGCAGGCAAGTTTAACCAAGAAATATATTGTTGGCATATGCCAGGGTAAATGGATAAGAACTGTGCTTTGGCATCAGCCCCCAAGTAACCCCATAATCAATGATAAAAAATAAAGGCTCTTCCATGCTATGATAAGCTTGGTGAAATGACAATAACCTTAATTTTTCGAATATTGCCAACTTTATTCCATTGATCATGATAAGAACATAGTGATTACAATGATCCTATGTATAATATGGACGTAAATGAGCTATGTTCCATGGCCTGGAAGATTCTTCCTCGGAAGTACGTGATTTATCTGGATCACGCATATCGACGAGGTAATAGGATCCATTCTGTAGATTCTTGCTGACAACAAATGGCCCCTCCCAAGGTGGACTTAGCTTGTGCATCCCATCTTTCTTCTGAATAAGTCGAAGGACTAAATCTCCTTCCTGGAAGTTGCGAGTTCTGATTCTACGACTATGATAACGTCGTAAATCCTGCTGGTAGATGGCTGATCTTGATTCTGCCAGTTCACGTGCTTCTTCCAAAGCATCTAATGAGTTTTGTCGGGCTAACTCATTATCAGTTTCCACATATGCCGCCACTCTTGGTGAATCATGATAAATATCACTTGGCAGAACGGCTTCAGCTCCATAAACCAGAAAAAATGGAGTATATCCAGTTGATCTGTTAGGAGTCGTCCGTATACTCCAGAACACAGCAGGAAGTTCTTCTTCCCAGCATCCTGGAGTTCTCTCTAGAGGAACTTGTAACCTGGGTTTTATTCCCTTTAACAACTCTTGATTAACCCTTTCTGCCTGTCCATTGGACTGTGGGTGTGCGACTGAAGCTAAATCGAGTCTGATATGATTCAGTTCACAAAATTCTGCATCTCTCCTTCAGACAAGTTAGTCCCATTGTCTGTGATAATGCTGTGGGGATAAACAAATCTGAAGATGAGCTTTTTCAAGAATTTAACAGCTGTTGCTGCGTCACACTTACTGACAGGTTCTGCCTCCACCCACTTTGTGAATTTATCTACTGCAACTAAAAGATGAGTCTTTTTCCCTAAAGACCGTTTGAAAGGACCTACCATGTCAAGCCCCCAAACTGCAAAGGGCCACGTTATCGGGATCATCCTTAGTTCCTGAGCCGGCATATGTTCCTTCCTAGCATACTTCTGGCAACCCTCACAAATTCTTACTATCTGTTCGGCGTCAGCCATAGCCGTAAGCCAGAAAAATCCATGTCTGAAAGCTTTAGCCACTAATGACCTGGAACTTGCATGATGTCCACAATCTCCTGAGTGGATCTCATTAAGAATCTTACACCCTTCTTCCGGAGAAACGCATCTTTGGAATATCCCAGTCGTGCTTCGTTTGTACAATTCACCATTGATGATTGTATAAGCTTTAGATCGCCGGATAACCTGACGTGCAACGATCTCTTCCTGTGGAAGTTCGCCTCTTGTGAGATAAGCCAGATATGGTTCTGTCCATTCTGGTATTGCATGAAGAGTTGCTATAAGTTCTGACTCAGGATCTGGATTTGCTATGTCTTCCTCAGTTGGAATCTTGACCGATGGACTGTGAATTTCATCTAAGAATACATTAGGTGGAACCTATTTTTTCTGGGAGCCAAGACGAGCCAGTGCATCAGCTGCCTCATTATGTCGTCTATCAATATGATCAACTTGATAACCTTGAAAATGTCCCGCCAGCTGGGTAACTGCCCGTCTATAAGCTGCCATAATTGGATCCTTAGAATCCCATGTGCCAGATACTTGCTGGGAAACTAAATCTGAGTCACCCAGGCATCTAATCCGGTTTATGTTCATCTCCTTCACTATTCGCAACCCGTGTAGTAAGGCTTCATACTCAGCAGCATTATTAGTGCATGTAAACGAAATCTGGAGAACATACCGGAATTTATCACCTCGTGGAGATGTGAGAACAACTCCTGCTCCAGACCCTTCCAATTGTCGTGACCCGTCAAAATGCATGGTCCAATATTTGGTATCGGGCTTTTTTGGAGGGACCTGTAGCTGAGTCCAATCGTTGATAAATTCAATCAAAGCTTGGGACTTGATGGCAGTTCTCGGCTCATACTTGATATGATATGGACCCAATTCTATTGCCCATTTGGCCACTCGTCATGTTGCCTCCTTATTCTGGATTATATCTGACAACGGAGCAGAATTGACAACAGTGATAGGGGTCCATATCACGCCAAAAACCAATTTTTTCCAATGTGGGTAGCGCTGTTTTGACTCAGTTAAAACTTCACTAACGTAATAAACTGGCCTTTGCACTAATCCATCCTTTCCTTCCTGTGGTCTTTCCACAACAGCAACTGCACTAAGAACTCTGTTATTTGCTGCGATGTATAATAGCATGGGTTCTTTCTCCTATGGTGCGGCAAGGACGGGTGCATTAGATAACTATTTTTAAGGGCTTCTAATGCCTTGTCAGCTTCCTGATTCCAAACAAACTAGTCTGTCTTCTTTAAGAGTCGATACAAAGGAATGGCTTTTTCTCCCAGTCGACTTATAAACCGGCTGAGAGCTGCAACACACCCTGTAAATTTCTGGACATCTTTGAGACAAACCGGTTTTTTCAGGTTATTGATGGCCTGGATTTTTTCCGGATTTGCTTCAATTCCTCTTTCAGAAATTATGAACCCGAGTAACTTTCCAGCTGGAACTGCAAACACACATTTTGTCGGGTTCAACTTCATCTGATATTTGCGTAGATTCTCAAAAGTTTCTGCCAAGTCTCCAATCAAATTATCTCCCTTCTGAGATTTAACAACGATGTCATCCACATAAGCGTGCACATTTCTTCCAATCTGGCTCTTGAGACAATTTTGGATGCATCTTTGATAAGTAGCTCCAGCGTTCTTTAATCCAAAGGGCATGGAGGTGTAAAAAAAGCTCCGAGGTTTTTTCCTGGTCTTACTCTTTCATTTTGATCTGATGATATCCTGAATAAGCGTCAAGAAAACACAATAACTCACAGCCAGCCGTTGAGTCTATAATCTGGTCTATACGTGGTAATGCGAATGGGTCTTTTGGACATGCTTTGTTTAAGTTAGTATAATCAATGCACATCCTCCAGGTCCCGTTTTTCTTCAACACCAAAACCGGGTTTGCCAACCACTTAGGATGGAAAACTTCCACTATGAATCCAGCAGCCAAAAGCCGGGCTATTTCTTCCCCAATGGCCTTTCTCCTCTCATCATCGAAACATCGAAAAAACGGACTTATGGGCTTCAGTTTAGGATCCACATTTAAACTGTGCTCGACAAGTTCCCTCGGAACACCAGGCATGTCAGCAGGCTTCCATGCAAAGATATCCCGATTCTCACGGAGGAACTTGACGAGCGCCCTTTCCTATTCATCAGTCATGTGAGCCCCCACGCTGAACTGCTTGGAGGAGTCACCTGGAACAAAATCAATTAACTTGGTATCCTGAGCTGACTTAAATTTCAACTCTGACTCGGTGACTGGCTTTTTTAATGAGGTCATGTCTTCCGGATCAACCTGAAGTTTGTATAATTTCAACTCTTCTTCTGCACATGCAGTTTCTGGGTATGTTGTGTCTCCTTCTTCGCACTCCAAGGCTATGTCTAAATCCACATGAACTGTAATATTTCCCTTAGGACCAGGTATTTTCAACTTGAGATAGATATAACATGATCTGGTCATGAATTTTGCATTAGCTGGCCATCCAAATAATGCATGATAAGGACTTTTGAATTTGACGACTTCAAAGGCTAGAATTTCAGTCCTGTAATTATCCATAGTCCCAAAGGCTACTTTGAGATAAATCCTTCCAATTGGCTGAGCAGATTTACCTGGAACAATCCCGTGAAAGACAGTTGAGGATGGTTGTAGCTGTTTTTCACTCAGATTCATCCTTTGAAAGGTATCGTAATACAAAATATTGATGCTGCTTCCTCCATCCATCAACACTTTATCTAGCTTATATCCTCCAACCTGGGGTGCTATGACCAAAGCTGCGCCTCCTGGGTTATCTATCCTGGGAGGATGGTCGGCACGACTCCAGGTTATCGGGTTCTCAGACCAATTCAACCATCGTGGTACGGCCGGGGTAACGGCATTGACTGCTCGTTTTTGTAGTTTTCTATCCCTTCGACACGAACTGGTGATGAATACGTTGTACTGCCCTTGGCTAAGTTGTTTCGGATTGCTTTGAAATCCCGATGCTCCACCCTGATGTGATCCCTCCTGGTTTGTTCTGTGATGATCTGGTTCATGATGACCTGTATTATTTGGGTGACCCGGATTTCCGGCTCCTGGATGACCACCTTGATTGCCGCGTCCATTATTTCCGGGTCCTTGATTATGACCTCCGCCGTTCCTGAGTGCATCCATTACAAAACAGTTTTCCCAAGAGTGATTGGCTATTCTGCCATTTTTGCTATGTTGTGGGCACGACCCTTTCAAAGCTTGCTGGGCTTGGGCGAAACTGCTTGGACGGAAGTTTCGATTATTTCCCCGATAACCCGAATTTTGACGCTGATTCTTGTAACCAGTGTTGGTATTGGCCACCAAATCTGAGTTACCATCACCATTCTTCCATTTGTTGTTATTCTGACCTTGCCGATTCCCATTGGACTGAGCCGGATGCTGAACCATCTTAGACCCGGTTTTCTTCCCCTTGCCAGATTTTTCATCATCTGACTCCACGTCCTTGGTCTTGTCAGATTCTGCATATTTGGTCATGGCGTCCATCAGCTCACTCATATCCGTGATGTATCTCTTGATTCGTCCTAGTTTATGCCTTAGTGGGTCAAACTTGCAGTTCCTTTCTAGGGCAATGACTGCTTGTTGAGCTGTGAGCCCAACAGATGTATGAATAATTTCTGCCACCCGTCTTGACCAATGTTGTGCTGATTCTCCCTCCTTCTGAACACAATTTTCCGAATCTGTGATCGTAGTAGGGCGCTTGCAAGTTCCTTAGAAGTTTTTGATGAACTGATTCTTCAACTCTTGCCAACTGTTGATCGAGTTTGCAGGTAGGTTTTTAACCATGATTTTGCAGGTCCATCCAACATCATGCTTAAATACCTTGCACAAACAGCGTCGCTGACCTCCAAAATTTCCATTGCCATCTCATAACTCTCGATCCAATCAGCAGGCTCCATGTCAGGGGTATAATTTGGGACCTTCCTAGGTCCTTTGAAATCCGCTGGAATTCTCTCGTTCCTGATTGCTGGCCCTAGACATTGGATTCCTATTCTGCGAGACCCAATTGTCGCCGTGGTGTCATGAACCGGATTTTGAGGTGGTAGTGGCGCTGGTGTTGGATTATGAACCGGATTTTGTACTACTGACGCCCTGTGACCAGTGGGAATGATAACAGGGACGCGGGGACTTACTGGCCTGGGCTGTGCTTGTCCTGCTTGCCGGTTCGCATTGCTAGAACCGGCTGGTACAGGTGAATTTCCATGATGGCTCCGCGCAGCTGAATCCCGGCTATTGTAGGGGGTTGAATGGATGCTTGCTTGATTACTGTAATTAAGCTGTTGAACCACCGCTATTTTTAACATCTCAATAGCCTTTCTTGTCTCAACCCCAAAAGGATTGTTTTGATCTACTGGGATCTGATCTAGATTATTGGTGGCAGCCCATATGTTATCCAATGGGTTATTGAAATGTCCTGGTGGTGTGTGGAATCGTTCTACCTGTTGATGACCCGTCTGCGAAAGCTGTTGATGAACCAGATTTTGGGTCGGAGCCGCTTGAAGGACTGGCTGGTATTGAGCCGATGGCGGATTTGCAGTTTCATCGGCTTCAGGCGGGGGTGCTCCTGCAGGCTCAACAGGTGCTGCAATTGGGGTGTGAAAAAGATTTATCGGTGCAATGTTAAGGGGTAACCTGGTTTGATGACGTCGATGCTGAATCGTTGAGAGTTCCCTTTGCCTGAAGCCTAGATGGATTTCCTCTGTTTCCAAACGCGCTGCTTCTTGCTGGATCGCAGTACGTGCCTCGTTTATGTGCGAGGCCTCCCTCTGCACCTCCTGTGTCACACCCTAGCTAGTTCAAGCATTAGAATGTGCATCATGTTTAAATTCTTCTTAAATTTGAATTGGGGAAGAGAGAACCCCCAACATCCCCCCTAGAAACAACTAGGGTTTACTAAAATTATTTTCAATGAACCTGAAATGCCCTTCTAAAAAGTTCACCCTCTTTGTCTTGGGTTAGAACCTCTGGCAAAATTGGTGCACAATTTTCTAGGTCAACAGAAGGTCATTGAATTAAATCATAAGTATTTGAATTTGGGCATTTAAATGCTATAAAATAATTTAAATGCTCAAATAATTCTGGGACTAAATGTTTCCTGTTGGAAATAGTCTAAACAGAGGCCACATTTATTTTCAGGATTTTTGGAAACGTTTTAGTATTTTTAATAAAGCTAAACAGTTGCAGTTTATTAGAAAAACAGAAACAAATTAAAAGAAAGAGAGGGAGAAGCCCACCTGGGCCTTACCTGTGCTGGCCCAGCCACCTGGCCCGGCCCAGGTCGACTGGCTCTGCCAGTCGTCGTCCTCCTCACGCCAGGAGGTAGGGGCGCGCGCCGGCCACGCGCCGGCCACCTCCTGCTTCTGCCGGCGCCCGGGAGACGCCTAAGGACGCCACGCGACCCCCACGTCCCCCTCTCATCCTCTCTCACTCTCCCCCTCATCTCCCTCTCCCTCTCCCGTGATGGCCGAGCGCGTCCCTCGTCGCCGTTCGCCTTAGACGCCACCAGAGCCACCCCCTCGCCCCTCCGACGAGCCCAACAGCTCCGCCTCGTCGCCCTGGACCTCTCCGCCGACCCACGCGACTCCAAACGCCGCCGAACGCCGTCTTTGCCCTCGTCTTCAACCTCGGGCACCCGAGCCATCTCTGGTCGATTCGCCGCCGTCGGGGCCTCCCCGAGCTCGCTGACCCCCTCTCCGACCCCGCTGTGAGCTCCTCTTCCTTTTCCCCTAGCTCCCGTGCTCGTTTGGCCTCTGTAGCCGCCATTTCCACCACGAATGAAGCTCGCCGGTGCCGTGCCTTGTCGCCGTCGTGGCCAGAGCCACAGTGGCTTGAAGCCGGGCACACCATCGTGCTCCACACCTCACCAGGAGCACGTAGCACACACCAGCGCCTCCCCTAGCGCCCTGCATCGCCAAACCCGCCGTTGGCCGAACTCCGGCCGCCGCTGTCGAGCTCGTCGGCGACGTTTCCGGCCACCCCGAGCCCAACCACCACCACCAAACGCTGCGGCTTGTTCCCAGCTACGCGTAGCACATCTCCACCGTCGATTTGGTCACTGGAGGACCAAATCCGAAGACCTCCGTCGTCTCGGGCCTCGCCGGCGTCGAGTCGCCGGCGAGTTGACCCAGTTTGACCCCTGGGTGGGCCCAGATAGACCCCCCCTGAGTCTATGACAGGTGGGGCCGGTCTGCTAACTAATCTAGGATTAGTTTTAACTAATTTTAAGTTAATCAGTCACTGACATGTGGGCCCAGGCACCACTAACAGCTAATTAGTGTTATTCTAATCTTGTTAATTAGCTGAGAGGCTGACAGAAGGGGCCCACCAGTCAGGTTTGACCTGGGCTGGCGCCTTTGACCTGCTAAGGTCAGCATGATGCAATGTGATGTAGTAATGCATTTTCTAGATTTGTTTTTATTCAGGAAATTCCAGAAAATGTTTAAAACTTCTAAAAATCATAGAAATTCAAACGTAACTCCAAATGAAATAATTTATATATGAAAAATTATCAGAAAAATTCAATCTATCCATCTTTAATGGTTTCATGCATGACAAAACAAGTTTACCTTGCTGTTTAAGCAGAATAAGGAAATGCACTATTAAAGCCATGTTTAATAAGCTAATAATTGAATCTTTGATTCAAATAAGTACATTCCTTTTTGTTATAGCTTGCATTAGGCCAAGACACATTCATATTGCCATGTCATAGCATGCATCATATTGTTGCATATCGTCATGTGTTGATTGTGTTTCGATGAGTTCTTTGTGGTAGGTTCTGCCTCCGAGGATATTCACGAGTATCCAACTGAAGGGCAGTATCCCACTACCACTCCATCAGGCAAGCAACCCATTAATCATTCCGATACAACCCATGTTCTCGCCTCTGCTCTTGTTTACTGCATTAAGACAACGCGATTCAAAATGCTGTGTGCTACGGTAGTTGAACCCTTATCCTCTGCATGACCTGTCATTGCCACAGTAACTAGATGAAACCCACTAGCATGTGTAGGAGTTGATTCAGCCATGTATGTAATTCCTACCTTGCTATGCCTGCTATGCTTAGACTTGTGTCAGGTCTGGTTCATCTGGGTGATGGGCCAGAGTGATACGATTATGTCGGTAATATGAGGAATGTGTTGAACATGTTTTGGTAAAGGTATCGATGAGAGGCCATGTAGGAGTACATGGTGGGTTGTTTCATTGAGGCTGTCCATAAGAACTGAGATCTATATGTGTGATTTAAGATGCAGTTACTACTGTACATTGGGCCCGAAACCAATGGACCCTCTCGGCTTCTTAATCACCCTAGTACTCTGTCCAGGAGTTGCAAATAGTCTCTGGTGTTTGTAGGTTATGTGTTGGCGGCCGTGCGTAGCGCTGACCCTAGGGGTGGGCTATGTTGCTGTAGATACACCGTGGCCGGGTATGCCGGGCGCCCGTTTGGCGTTTCGGGACCCTGTTCATATCGTTCGGGGCCGTATGTGGAAACCTCGGCCGGACTCCCTGCGGATGGAACCTGGATAGGCGATAAACCTGGACTAGAGACTTAGGTGTTTAGGTAGGCCATGGCCGACACCCTCGCTGGGCTTCCGCTTGAAGGTTGCCGAGTACATGTCGTGTAAACATCGGTAAGTGGTGAAAGCGTGTATGTCGAAGTACACCCCTGCAGGGTATAAAACTATTCAAATAGCCGCGTCCGCGGTAAAGGACTACTTGGTTCCCTATACAGTTCATAGACAAGTTAATGGATACTACTAAAAGACTCAAGATAAGTGTGAGTACCGAGGATGGCCCTCTCGTAGGATGACGAGGGAGGATCCCCGGTGGAGTATTGTGTTGGTGAGTAGTGGACTCGTGTGCGAAAATTATTTTACTAGAGAAGTTCCGTAGGATAGTTTAGCCAAGAGTCAAAGCTGGCTTGCTGCAATAGCCCCACCACCTTCTTGAGAATGAGCATGTATAGTAGGTTCTGATGTAAGACTTGCCGAGTACCTTTGTACTCATGTTTGCTTATTACTGTTTTCAGATGACAACACCGCCCCCTCCGATGGGTTCTACATAGACCTTGACGTCGACGAGTGACTAGCCACCCAGGTGGTGATCCTGGCCATGGAGGGCCCTATGTAGATAGACAGGCTTCGAGAAGCCTTCTTTCTTTCTAGTGTCTGTACTCAGACTGGTTGCTTCCGCATGTGCTTGTATGATTGTATGACTTGAGTGTCGGGTCATGTGACCCCTATCTGTATGAACATGTTATGTATGGCTCTCTGGAGCCTTTAAATAAAGTACTTGAGTTGTAGAGTTTTGTTGTGATGCCATGTTGTATGTACTCATATCAGGCATATTGTGTGTATGATTGAAATGCTTGGTATGAGTGGGATCCGACAATCTAGTTGTTTATCCTTGGCAGCCTTTCTTATGGGAAAATGTAGTCTAGTGTTCCTCGAGCCATAGTAGTCCGCTACAGCCCGGTTCACCGGAGCCCTGCTAGCCCAGCACTACTGCTCAGGACACTTGACTGGCCGGCATGTGATTCACTTCTTTCCTATGTCTGTCCCTTCGGGGAAATGTCACGCGGTGACTTCTGGAGTCCTGCCTAGCCCGCTACAGCCCGGGTTCCTCGGAGTCCTGTTAGCCCAGTGCTACAGCCCGGAATCACTCGCTGATGACTGACATGCTCGATGTGATTCATGTATGCCTGTCTCTATAGGTCTGTGCCGCTTTGGGTTCACGACTAGCCATGTCGGCCCGGGTTCTCTGTCATATGGATGCTAGCGACACTATCATATACATGAGCCAAAAGGCGCAAACGGTCCCGGGCCATGGTAAGGCGACACCCGTGGGATACCGTGCGTGAGGCCGCAAAGTGATATGAGGTGTTACCGGCTAGATCGATGTGGCTTGGAATCGGGGTCCTGACAGCGTTGGCATCAGAGCCGGACTGCCTGTAGGTTCATTGAGCCAAACTGGTCGATGTCGAGTTTAGAAGTGCTTTAGTTATATGTAGGGGAATTGATTGTGGGAGGGAACATAAGGCTCTTTTACTCCTTTACCTTATGCCCTCTGATCTGAGTCATTCTCTTCTCATTCAACGTGGGTTAAGGACTAGGCTCTCTTCTTCTATCAGGTCCACGTGTTACTAATCCTTAGTAGCTTATAGGATTATTGTTACAAGTCCCAGTTCAGTTTCTACTATTCCTAGTATGTTGCTAATTGAATCAGAACCTTGATATGATGTTGTTGAGCGGTATTGTGAACTGTTGTGGATGTCTCAAATCTTTTTCTGAGCATTTACAGCCGTTATGCTGTCCAATTTTCCTTAGAAATTCTAATGTCTTTGCATTGTGGTTGTGCTTTCAGATGGCCAACCGTGGTCAAAACCAAGTGGTTCGCCTGACCAGGTGCCTCGACGTGCCCGGTCATACTGCTATGTTAGTCCGGGTCATGATCGAGACGGGTTACCGTTGGTATCCCGAATACACCGTCGAAGAGCAGTTCCGCGACTTTAATCAAAGCCAGTATTTCTGCACCGTCAGGATATTTCCTTCTTATCCTGGATCTACCGAGCCCCTTCACTGTTCCTATGGACTCGGGGTTACCGTTGAGATGGCTGTGCAGGATGCTGCCTATTCCATGATGACCATCATGCGAGTCCGGACTGGCCTGCTTTGGAACACTGCTTTCCGTTACATGCCAGCTTCACTTCCAGGAGTGCAAGGGTATCTTCAGGCTATCTATGCTGACTCCACTCAGGAGGATTCATTAACTCGTACCACTGCTGAGATGCTCGAAGATAAGGACCGAGAGAATCGGGCCTTGAGGCTGGAGCTTTTTAATACCCGTGCTGATCATTGGGCCACATTGACTCGGTTTGCACCTGCGGTGCAAGCTGGATGTATGGATACAAGGGATTTGTATCCTGTGAGGTCTGCTTTGCCAGACGTGGTGGATTGGCGTGATGTGGGAGGCATCACCCCACCCCATGGTCCCCGCAGGCCACCGTTTGTTGGTCCAAGACCCCATCCTAGCCCCTATGGTCCACAGGCTCCTCAGGGCCGTCTGTTCCCGGATGGTCATGTTGAACTTCCAGGCTATGGAGGTGACTTCTATGAGGACTACTACGGAGCTGTCTGAGTTAGTAGTAGTACCACTAGTATTGTAGTAGTTGTATCTCCACTGTCCTGCGTGACTTGTGGAATATGACTTTGCGTGTAATCGATTCCGGAGGTGTAGACAATAATGTATAGGAGCTTGGAATGCCTCCGATGATATGTAACGTCTTTCATCATAGTTGTACTGTAGCCTGGGCTTGTACTAAACTATGTATGATGTGTATGACCGTTGGTATATATATGGCAGTTTTATATTACCATGACATACGGATGAACATCTCTGCATTCCGTGTTATCCATTACATTCTGCACTTCCTTGCTAAGTTTGAGCCATCCTTGTCTAAACCGTTGTCTTGTTTTCTCCTAGGATGGTCAACACCCGCAGCAACCCTGCTGCCCCGGAGCAGGGGGAAGCCAGTGCTGCTAGAGGTGAAAATGTGCCTCACCCACCTTCTTTGGCCGAAGTAATGCTGGAGGCGGAAAGAAACAAGCGTGAGACTAACCGCCTGCTGGAGCGGATTGAGCAGAACACTGCACGCCACCCACGAAATGACTTGGTGTCAATCAATGACTTTATCAAGCTGTACCCACCAAAGTTTAACCATTCCGTCGAGCCCCTCGACGCGGATGACTGGCTTCGCAGCATCACCCACAAGCTACGTTCTGCCAACGTAGCCGAAGCCGACAAGTTTACCTATGCTGCCTATCACCTCGAAGGCCCTGCTAGCCTTTGGTGGGAAAAATTCGAAGCTATGCGCCCCATCGGCCAAATCACTACTTAGGCTGAATTCAGGAGGCTTTCCGTGAGCATCACATTCCGGAAGGTCTCATGGATTGCAAGAGGGAGGAGTTCTGCAACTTCACCCAAGGAAGACTGACTGTGGATGCTTATAGTCATGAATTGGGAACCTGGCATGTTATGCCCCGAAAGAGGTATCTACTGACGCTAAGAAGCAGGCAAGGTTCTGCAAGGGACTTAGCCCTGAGCTTCGCCGCGACCTTCGTCTGCACGAGTGTAACTCCTTTCAGAAGTTGGTCAATAAAGCCATCAGTGCTGAGACAGGCCAGACTGATCATGACGCTTCACGCAAGCACTCCCGTGATTTTGGCTCTTCATCCGGCTCTGGAGCTCAGAAGCGCCGGGTGTGGATTCCAAGCACGGCACTGCCACCCAGGTTCATCCCGAGGCCATCCTTTGAGGCGCCTCGGCCCAACCAGCAATTTGCACCACCGAAGCCCTATGGTGGCCCCGTTGCTAATGCTGCTCCACGCCCCAATGTGGTGACATGCTTTAAGTGTGGAGAGCCGGGTCACTATAGCCGAAAGTGTCCCCAGAACAACAACCCCAATCAAACTAGAAAGTCCGTTGGCCGTGGTAAGCCCGCGGGAAAAACATTCTACGCCAAGCCGGCCACCACTGCACGTGGCCATGTCAACTATGTTTCAGCCGAGGAGGCTCATGAGGATCCCAACGTCGTCCTTGTTACGCTCCTTGTTAATTGCCATCCAGCATCTGTTCTTTTCGATACTGGAGCATCTCATTCATTCATATCCGAGAACTATGCTCGATTGCACAACACGACATTCTGTGACATGCCCTCTACCATGGAAATTCAAACCCCTGGCTCTAGATGGCAAACTTCTAGAGTAAGCCATGGGAACGAAATTCTTGTCGATAGACTTGTCTTCCTTGCATCCTTAATAGCTCTCAAGTCCTCAGACATAAACATCATCTTGGGTATGGACTGGATGTCAGCTCATTATGCTAAGATTGATTGTGCCACTAGAACCGTTCAACTTACTCACCCGTCGGGCAAGACAGTTAATGTCTTAACTCGAGTGGCCAAGCGCCAGCTGTTGGGAACGTAGTAATTTCAAAAAAATTCCTACGCACACGCAAGATCATGGTGATGTATAGCAACGAGAGGGGAGAGTGTTGTCTACGTACCCTCATAGACCGAAGCGGAAGCGTTGACGCAACATAGAGGAAGTAGTCGTACGTCTTCCCGATCCGACCGATCCAAGCACCGTTACTCCGGCACCTCCGAGTTCTTAGCACACGTACAGCTAGATGACGCTCCCCAGGCTCCGATCCAGCAAAGCTTCGGGGATGAGTTCCGTCAGCACAACGGCGTGGTGACGATCTTGATGTTCTACTGTCGCAGGGCTTCGCCTAAGCACTACAACAATATGACCGAGGTGGAATATGGTGGAGGGGGGCACCGCACACGGCTAAGGAACGATCACGATGATCAACTTGTGTGTTCTAGGGTGCCCCCTGCCCCCGTATATAAAGGAGGGAGGGAGAGGTGCGGCCGGCCCCAAGGGGTGCCCCTAGAGGAGTCCTACTCCCACTGGGAGTAGGACTCCCCCCTCTGTTGCCTTGTTGGAGAAGGAAAGGGGGAAGGAGAAGAGGAAAGGGGGGCGCTGCCCCCCTTCCTTGTCCTATTCAGACTAGGGGGGGAGGGGCGCCCGGCCTGCCCTAGCCGGCCCCTCTCTTCTCCCTTATGGCCCATGAAGGCCCATTAACCCCGCGGGGGGTTCCGGTAACCCCTCGGTACTCGTGTAAAATGCCGATTTCACCCGGAACGATTCCGATGTCCAAATATAGGCTTCCAATATATCGATCTTTATGTCTCAACCATTTCAAGACTCCTCGTCATGTCCGTGATCACATCTGGGACTCCGAACTACCTTCGGTACATCAAAATTTATAAACTCATAATAACTGTCATCGTAACTTTAAGCGTGCGGACCCTACGGTTCGAGAACAATGTAGACCTGACCGAGACACGTCTCCGGTCAATAACCAATAGCGGGACCTGGATGCCCATATTGGCTCCTACATATTCTACGAAGATCTTTATCGGTCAGACCGCATAACAACATACGTTGTTCCCTTTGTCATCGGCATGTTACTTGCCCGAGATTCGATCGTCGGTATCCAATACCTAGTTCAATCTCGTTACCGGCAAGTCTCTTTACTCGTTCTGTAATACATCATCCCGCAACTAACTCATTAGTTGCAATGCTTGCAAGGCTTAAGTGATGTGCATTACCGAGAGGGCCCAGAGATACCTCTCCAACGATCTGAGTGACAAATCCTAATCTCGAAATACGTCAACCCAACATGTACCTTTGGAGACACCTATAGAGCACCTTTATAATCACCCAGTTACGTTGTGACATTTGGTAGCACACAAAGTGTTCCTCCGGCACACGGAAGTTACATAATCTCATAGTCATAGGAACATGTATAAGTCATGAAGAAAGCAATAGCAACATACTAAACGATCGGGTGCTAAGCTAGTGGAATGGGTCATGTCAATCAGATCATTCAACTAATGATGTGATCCCGTTAATCAAATGACAACTCTTTGTCCATGGTTAGGAAACATAACCATCTTTGATTAACGAGCTAGTCAAGTAGAGGCATACTAGTGACACTTTGTTTGTCTATGTATTCACACATGTATTATGTTTCCGTTTAATACAATTCTAGCATGAATAATAAACATTTATCATGATATAAGGAAACAAATAATATCTTTATTATTGCCTCTAGGGCATATTTCCTTTAGTCTCCCACTTGCACTAGAGCCAATAATCTAGATTACACAGTAATGATTCTAACACCCATGGAGCCTTGGTGCTGATCATGTTTTGCTCGTGGAAGAGGCTTAGTCAACGGGTCTGCCACATTCAGATCCGTATGTATCTTGCAAATTTCTATGTCTCCCACCTGGACTAGATCCCGGATGGAATTGAAGCGTCTCTTGATGTGCTTGGTTCTTTTGTGAAATCTGGATTCCTTTGCCAAGGCAATTGCACCAGTATTGTCACAAAAGATTTTCATTGGACCCGATGCACTAGGTATGACACCTAGATCGGATATGAACTCCTTCATCCAGACACCTTCGTTTGCTGCTTCCGAAGCAGCTATGTACTCCGCTTCACATGTAGATCCCGCCACGACGCTTTGTTTAGAACTACACCAACTGACAGCTCCACCGTTTAATATAAACACGTATCCCGTTTGCGATTTACAATCGTCCGGATCAGTGTCAAAGCTTGCATCAACGTAACCGTTTAAGATGAGCTCTTTGTCACCTCCATATACGAGAAACATATCCTTAGTCCTTTTCAGGTATTTCAGGATGTTCTTGACCGCTGTCCAGTGATCCACTCCTGGATTACTTTGGTACCTCCCTGCTAAACTTATAGCAAGGCACACATCAGGTCTGGTACACAGCATTGCATACATGATAGAGCATATGGCTGAAGCATAGGGAACATCTTTCATTTTCTCTCTATCTTCTGCAGTGGTCGGGCATTGAGTCTGACTCAACTTCACACCTTGCAACACAGGCAAGAACCCTTTCTTTGCTTGATCCATTTTGAACTTCTTCAAAATCTTGTCAAGGTATGTGCTTTGTGAAAGTCCAATTAAGCGTCTTGATCTATCTCTATAGATCTTTATTCCTAATATGTAAGCAGCTTCACCGAGGTCTTTCATTGAAAAACTTTTATTCAAGTATCCCTTTATGCTACCCAGAAATTCTATATCATTTCCAATCAATAATATGTCATCCACATATAATATCAGAAATGCTACAGAGCTCCCGCTCACTTTCTTGTAAATATAGGCTTCTCCGAAAGTCTGTATAAAACCAAATGCTTTGATCACACTATCAAAGCGTTTATTCCAACTCCGAGAGGCTTGCACCAGTCCATAAATGGATCGCTGGAGCTTGCACACTTTGTTAGCACCCTTTGGATCGGCAAAACCTTCCGGTTGCATCATATACAACTTCTTCCAGAAATCCATTCAGGAATGCAGTTTTGACATCCATCTGCCAAATTTCATAATCATAAAATGCGACAATTGCTAACATGATTCGGACAGACTTAAGCATCGCTACGGGTGAGAAGGTCTCATCGTAGTCAACCCCTTGAACTTGTCGAAAACCTTTTGCGACAAGTCGAGCTTTGTAGACAGTAATATTACCATCAGCATCAGTCTTCTTCTTGAAGATCCATTTATTCTCAATTGCTTGCCGATCATCGGGCAAGTCAACCAAAGTCCATACTTTGTTTTCATACATGGATCTCATCTCAGATTTCATGGCTTCAAGCCATTTCGCGGAATCTGGGCTCACCATCGCTTCTTCATAGTTCATAGGTTCATCATGATCTAGTAACCTGATTTCCAGAACAGGATTATCGTACCACTCTGGTGCGGATCTTACTCTGGTTGACCTACGAGGCTCAGTAGTAACTTGATCTGAAATTTCATGATCATCATCATTAAATTCCTCATAAATTGGTGTAGGTGTCACAGAAACCGATTTCTGTGATGAAGTACTTTCCAATAAGGGAGCAGGTACAGTTACCTCATCAAGTTCTACTTTCCTCCCACTCACTTCTTTCGAGAGAAACTCCTTCTCTAGAAAGGATCCATTCTTAGCAACGAATGTCTTGCCTTCGGATCTATGATAGAAGGTTTACCCAACAGTCTCCTTTGGGTATCCTATGAAGACACATTTCTCCGATTTGGGCTCGAGCTTATCAGGTTGAAGCTTTTTCACATAAGCATCGCAGCCCCAAACTTTAAGAAACGACAACTTTGGTTTCTTGCCAAACCATAGTTCATAAGGCGTCGTCTCAACGGATTTTGATGGTGCCCTATTTAACGTGAATGCGGCCGTCTCTAAAGCATAACCCCAAAACGATAGCGGTAAATCAGTAAGAGACATCATAGATCGCACCATATCTAGTAAAGTACGATTACGACGTTCGGACACACCATTACGCTGTGGTGTTCCGGGTGGCATGAGTTGCGAAACTATTCCGCATTGTTTCAAATGTACACCAAACTCGTAACTCAAATATTCTCCTCCACGATCAGATCATAGAAACTTTATTTTCTTGTTACGATGATTTTGAACTTCACTCTGAAATTCTTTGAACTTTTCAAATGTTTCAGACTTATGTTTCATTAAGTAGATATACCCATATCTGCTTAAGTCATCTGTGAAGGTGAGAAAATAACGATATCCGCCACGAGCCTCAATATTCATCGGATCACATACATCTGTATGTATGATTTCCAACAAATCTGTTGCTCTCTCCATTGTACCGGAGAACGGTGTTTTAGTCATCTTGCCCATGAGGCACGGTTCGCAAGTAACAAGCGATTCATAATCAAGTGGTTCCAAAAGTCCATCACTATGGAGTTTCTTCATGCGCTTTACACCGATATGACCTAAACAGCAGTGCCATAAATAAGTTGCACTATCATTATCAACTCTGCATCTTTTGGTTTCAACATTATGAATATGTGTATTACTACTATCGAGATTCATCAGAAATAGACCACTCTTCAAGGGTGCATGACCATAAAAGATATTACTCATATAAATAGAACAACCATTATTCTCTGATTTAAATGAATAACCGTCTCGCATCAAACAAGATCCAGATATAATGTTCATGCTCAACGCTGCCACCAAATAACAATTATTTAGGTCTAATACTAATCCCGATGGTAGATGTAGAGGTAGTGTGCCGACCGCGATCACATCGACTTTGGAACCATTTCCCACGTGCATCGTCACCTCGTCCTTTGCTTGTGTTCGCTTAATCCGTAGTCCCTGTTTCGAGTTGCAAATATTAGCAACAGAACCAGTATCAAATACCCAGGTGCTACTGCAAGCTCTAGTAAGGTACACATGAATAACATGTATATCACATATACCTTTGTTCACCTTCCCATCCTTCTTATCCGCCAAATACTTGGGGCAGTTCCGCTTCCAGTGACCAGTCTGCTTGCAGTAGAAGCACTCAGTTTCAGGCTTAGGTCCAGACTTGGGTTTCTTCTCTTGAGTAGCAACTTGCTTGCTGTTCTTCTTGAAGTTCCCCTTCTTCTTCCCTTTGCCCTTTTTCTTGAAACTAGTGGTCTTGTTGACCATCAACACTTGATGCTCCTTTTTGATTTCTACCTCCGCAGCTTTCAACATTGCGAAGAGCTCAGGAATAGTCTTATTCATCCCTTGCATATTATAGTTCATCATGAAGCTCTTGTAGCTTGGTGGCAGTGATTGGAGAATTCTGTCAATGACGCAATCATCTGGAAGATTGACTCCCATCTGAATCAAGTCATTATTATACCCAGACATTCTGAGTATATGCTCACTGACAGAACTGTTCTCCTCCATCTTGCAGCTATAGAACTTATTGGAGACTTCATATCTCTCAATCCGGGCATTTGCTTGAAATATTAACTTCAACTCCTGGAACATCTCATATGCTTCATGACGTTCAAAACGTCGTTGAAGTCCCGATTCTAAGCCGTAAAGCATGGCACACTGAACTATCGAGTAGTCATCAACTTTGCTCTGCCAGACGTTCATAACATATGGTGTTGCTCCAGCAGCAGGCCTGGCACCCAGCGGTGCTTCCAGGACGTAATTCTTCTATGCAGCAATGAGGATAATCCTCAAGTTACGGACCCAGTCCATGTAATTGCTACCATCATCTTTCAACTTTGCTTTCTCAAGGAACGCATTAAAATTCAACGGAACAATAGCACGGGCCATCTATCTACAATCAAACATACATAAGCAAGATACTATCAGGTACTAAGTTCTTGATAAATTCAAGTTCAATTAATCATATTACTTAAGAACTCCCACTTAGATAGACATCCCTCTAATCCTCTAAGTGATCACGTGATCCAAATCAACTAAACCATAACCGATCATCACGTGAAATGGATTAGTTTTCAATGGTGAACATCATTATGTTGATCATATCTACTATATGATTGACGCTCGACCTTTCGGTCTCCGTGTTCCGAGGCCATATCTGCATATGCTAGGCTCGTCAAGTTTAACCTGAGTATTCTGCGTGTGCAAAACTGGCTTGCACCCGTTGTAGATGGACGTAGAGCTTATCACACCCGATCATCACGTGGTGTCTGGGCACGACGAACTTTGGCAACGGTGCATACTCAGGGAGAACACTTCTTGATAATTTAGTGAGAGATCATCTTATAATGCTACCGTCAATCAAAGCAAGATAAGATGCATAAAAGATAAACATCACATGCAATCAATATAAGTGATATGATATGGCCATCATCATCTTGTGCTTGTGATCTCCATCTCCGAAGCACCGTCATGATCACCATCGTCACCGGCGCGACCCCTTGATCTCCATCGTAGCATCGTTGTCGTCTCGCCAATCTTATGCTTCTACGACTATCGCCACCGCTTAGTGATAAAGTAAAGCATTACAGGGCGATTGCATTGCATACAATAAAGCGACAACCATATAGCTCCTGCCAGTTGCCGATAACTCAGTTACAAAACATTATCATCTCATACAATAAAATTTAGCATCATGTCTTGACCATATCACATCACAACATGCCCTGCAAAAACAAGTTAGACGTCCTCTACTTTGTTTGTTGCAAGTTTTACGTGGCTGCTACGGGCTTAAGCAAAAACCAATCTTACCTACGCATCAAAACCACAACAATAGTTTGTCAAGTTGATGCTCGGTTCAACTAAAGTTGGAGAAACAGTCACCCGCAAGCCACCTATGTGCAAAGCACGTCGGGAGAACCGGTCTCGCGTAAGCGTACGCGTAATGTCGGTCCGGGCCGCTTCATCCAACAATACCGCCGAACCAAAGTATGACATGCTGGTAGGCAGTATGACTTATATCGCCCACAACTCACTCGTGTTCTACTCGTGCATATAACATCAAACCGTAAAACCTAGGCTCGGATGCCACTGTTGGGAACGTAGTAATTTCAAAAAAATTCCTACGCACACAAGATCATGGTGATGCATAGCAACGAGAGGGGAGAGTGTTGTCTACGTACCCTCGTAGACCGAAGCCGAAGCGTTGGCGCAACGTAGAGGAAGTAGTCGTACGTCTTCCCGATCCGACCGATCCAAGCACCGTTACTCCGGCACCTCCGAGTTCTTAGCACACGTACAGCTCGATGACGCTCCCCGGGCTCCAATCCAGCAAAGCTTCGGGGATGAGTTCCGTCAGCACAACAGCGTGGTGACGATCTTGATTTTCTACTGTCGCAGGGCTTCGCCTAAGCACTACAACAATATGACCGAGGTGGAATATGGTGGAGGGGGGCATCGCACACGGCTAAGGAACGATCACGATGATCAACTTGTGTGTTCTAGGGTGCCCCCTGCCCCCGTATATAAAGGAGGGAGGGGGAGGTGCGGCCGGCCCCAAGGGGTGCGCCTGGAGGAGTCCTACTCCCACTGGGAGTAGGACTCCCCCCTCTCTTGCCTTGTTGGAGAAGGAAAGGGGGAAGGAGAAGAGGAAAGGGGGGCGCCGCCCCCCCTTGCTTGTCCTATTCGGACTAGGAGGGGAGGGGGCACGCGGCCTGCCCTGGCCAGCCCCTCTCTTCTCCCTTATGGCCCATGAAGGCCCATTAACCCCGCGGGGGGTTCCGGTAACCCCTCGGTACTCCTGTAAAATGCCGATTTCACCCGGAACGATTCCGATGTCCAAATATAGGCTTCCAATATATCGATCTTTATGTCTCGACCATTTCGAGACTCCTCGTCATGTCCGTGATCACATCCGGGACTCCGAACTACCTTCGGTACATCAAAATGTATAAACTCATAATAACTGTCATCGTAACTTTAAGCGTGCGGACCCTACGGTTCAAGAACAATGTAGACATGACCGAGACACGTCTCCGGTCAATAACCAATAGCGGGACCTGGATGCCCATATTGGCTCCTACATATTCTACGAAGATCTTTATCGGTCAGACCGCATAACAACATACGTTGTTCCCTTTGTCATCGGCATGTTACTTGCCCGAGATTCGATCGTCGGTATCCAATACCTAGTTCAATCTCGTTACCGGCAAGTCTCTTTACTCGTTCCGTAATACATCATCCCGCAACTAATTCATTAGTTGCAATGCTTGCAAGGCTTAAGTGATGTGCATTACCGAGAGGGCCCAGAGATACCTCTCCGACGATCGGAGTGACAAATCGTAATCTTGAAATACGTCAACCCAACATGTACCTTTGGAGACACCTGTAGAGCACCTTTATAATCACCCAGTTACGTTGTGACGTTTGGTAGCACACAAAGTGTTCCTCCGGCACACGGGAGTTACTTAATCTCATAGTCATAGGAACATGTATAAGTCATGAAGAAAGCAATAGCAATATACTAAACGATCGGGTGCTAAGCTAGTGGAATGGGTCATGTCAATCAGATCATTCAACTAATGATGTGATCCCGTTAATCAAATGACAACTCTTTGTCCATGGTTAGGAAACATAACCATCTTTGATTAACGAGCCAGTCAAGTAGAGGCATACTAGTGACACTTTGTTTGTCTATGTATTCACACATGTATTATGTTTCCGGTTAATACAATTCTAGCATGAATAATAAACATTTATCATGATATAAGGAAATAAATAATATCTTTATAATTGCCTTTAGGGCATATTTCCTTCACCAGCCTTACTCCTTAAATGCCAACCCTCTTCCAGACCTTGAGGACGTTCTGGTAGTCCGAGACTTTCCGGATGTCTTTCCAGAAGAACTGCTAGGTGTTCCACCTGACAGGGATGTTGAGTTTGTGATAGACCTTGTTCCAGGAACCGTTCCAATTTCTAGAAGACCCTACAAGATGGCACCCATAGAACTAGCCGAGCTTAAGAACCAACTCGATGAGTCCTTGAAAAATGGTTTCATCCGTCCTAGTTCCTCTCCTTGGGCTTGCCCCGTCCTCTTCGTCAAGAAGAAGGATGGAATAGATCGAATGGTTGTGGATTACTGACCTGTCAATTTGGTCACCATCAAGAACAAATACCCGCTTCCCAGGATCAACGATCTGTATGATCAGCTCGCTGGATCCTCAGTCTTCTCCAAGATGGATTTGAGGTTGGGCTACCATCAAATCAAAATCAGAAACGGGGACATTCCCAAAACGGCCTTTGTTACTCGTTATGGCCAATACGAGTACACTGTTATGTCCTTCGGTTTAACCAATTCCCTGGCTACCTTATCCCGGTTAATGAACTCGGTTTTCATGGAGTACTTGGACAAATTCGTCGTAGTATACCTCGATGACATACTCATCTACTCCAAGAATGAAGAGGAACATGCCGAACATCTAACGCTGGTATTGATGAAACTTTGAGAGAATCGTCTTTATGCCAAATTCTCCAAGTGTGAATTTTGGTTGCCAGAGGTGACCTATCTAGGCCATGTAATCTCTGGTAAGGGTATTGCTGTCAATCCCGAGCGAGTTCAAGCCGTCCTTGATTGGACTCCACCTGAGACGGTCAAGCAAGTTCGGAGCTTCCTGGGCTTAGCGAGCTATTGTCGCCGCTTCGTCGAGAATTTCTCCAAGGTTGCTAAACCTCTAACTGAACTCCTCAAGAAAGATAAAAAGTTCGAGTGGACTCCACAATGCGAGTTCAGCTTTCAGGAACTGAAAAGACGCCTGACATCTGCTCCCGTACTGGTACCACCAGATTTCTCCAAGGACTTTATTATCTATTGCGACGCCTCGCGACAAGGACTAGGTTGCATACTCATGCAAGATCGTCAGGTAATTGCCTATGCTTCACGGCAATTACACCCACATGAGGAAAATTATCCCACACATGACCTAGAGCTGGCAGCTGTAGTCCATGCACTTAAAACTTGGTGACATTATCTCCTCGGTAATCGTTGCAAGATCTTCACCGATCACCAAAGTTTGAAATATATATTCACCCAACCAGATTTGAATCTCAGGCAAAGACGTTGGGTTGAGTTGATCTCGGATTACGACTTAGGAATAACCTACACCCCGGGCAAAGACAATGTCATGGCTGATGCGCTAAGCCGTAAGTCCTATTGTAACAACCTGATGTTACAACAGAGTCAACCATTTCTCCATGAGGAATTTTGTAAGCTTAATCTTCACATTGTTCCTCGAGGATTCCTATCCACCCTGGTTGCGAAACCTACCCTTACGAATCAGATCATCAAGGCACAGAAGGTAGATCCGGGAATCTCCCGTATTAAGAGAAACATTAAGAAAGGAGTCGCGAATTGTTTCTCCATTGATGATCAAGGTGTCGTATACTTTGGGAATCGCCTAGTGGTTCCAAAGGCACGAAACCTGAGGCGGCTGATCCTTAAGGAAGCTCATGAATCCCCTCTCACCATTCATCCCGGTAGCACTAAAATGTATCAAGACCTACGCCAGAGGTTTTGGTGAACTAGGATGAAGAGAGAAATCGCTCAATACATTGCTAATTGCGATGTTTGTCGTCGTGTTAAAGCAGAGCATCAACGGCCTGCTGGCACCCTTCAACCTTTGGCTATTCCCGAGTGGAAATGGGATAAAATCAGTATGGATTTCATTACTAGGTTTCCCAGGACCAAGAGAGGGAATAATGCCATCTTCGTCGTGATCGACCGTCTTTCCAAAGTAGCCCATTTCCTACCTGTTCGTGAGAGTATCACTGCTAGCCAGCTAGCCGATTTATACATCTCCCGAATAGTGTCTCTCCATGGTGTCCCATTGGAAATTAACTCAGATCGTGGGAGTGTCTTCAACTCTCGATTTTGGGAAAGTTTCCAAAATGCTATGGGAAGTCGTCTCTCTTTTAGCACCGCCTTCCATCCTCAATCAAGTGGTCAAGTAGAGCGAGTCAATCAAATTCTGGAAGATATGCTTCGAGCTTCTGTTATCTCGTTCGGAATGAGTTGCGAGAAATGCCTTCCATTCACGGAGTTTTCTTATAACAATAGTTATCAAGCCAGCTTGGGCAAGGCTCCTTTCGAAGTTCTCTATGGACGAAAATGTCGAACGCCTCTTAACTGGTCAGAAACCGGGGAAAGACAACTCTTGGGCCCGGATATGATTCAGGAAGCAGAAGAGCAGGTTCGCATTATTTGTGAGAAATTGAAAACAGCCCAATCTCGTCAAAAGAGTCAATATGATCGTAAACATAAGCCTATGACTTATGAGGTCGACAAGAAGTCTTACCTTCGGGTTACTCCGCTAAAGGGAACCCATCGTTTCGGTATCAAAGGCAAATTGGCTCCTCGTTACATTGGACCCTTTCGCATTCTTGCCAAACAAGGAGAAGTTGCCTACCAATTGGAACTTCCTCCGCATCTTTCCAGAGTTCATGATGTCTTCCACGTTTCACAACTCAGGCGTTGCTTCGCGGATCCTATCCGTGAAGTGGACCACGAAACGCTTGATCTACAAGATAACCTCTCTTATCGGGAATATCCCGTTCGTATCCTTGATCAAGCCGAGCGTACCACTCGACGTCATAATATCAAGTTTCTCAAGGTTCAATGGTCACACCATTCCGAGAAAGAAGCCACTTGGGAAAGGGAGGATCGTCTTCGACTCGAGTACCCCGCCTTCTTTCTAGAGGATCCTAAATCTCGGGACGAGATTCTTTTCAGTGGGGGTGAGTTGTCACACCCTAGCTAGTTCAAGCATTAGAATGTGCATCATGTTTAAATTCTTCTTAAATTTGAATTGGGGAAGAGAGAACCCCCAACACCCCCCTGGAAACAACTAGGGTTTACTAAAATTATTTTCAATGAACCTGAAATGCCCTTCTAAAAAGTTCACCCTCTTTGTCTTGGGTTAGAACCTCTGGCAAAATTGGTGCACAATTTTCTAGGTCAACAGAAGGTCATTGAATTAAATCATAACTATTTGAATTTGGGCATTTAAATGCTATAAAATAATTTAAATGCTCAAATAATTCTGGGAATAAATGTTTCCTATTGGAAATAGTCGAAACAGAGGCCACATTTATTTTCAGGATTTTTGGAAACGTTTTAGTATTTTTAATAAAGCTAAACAGTTGCAGTTTATTAGAAAACAGAAACAAATTAAAAGAAAGAGAGGGAGAAGCCCACCTGGGCCTTACCTGTGCTGGCCCAGCCACCTGGCCCGGCCCAGGTCGACTGGCTCTGCCAGTCGTCGTCCTCCTCACGCAGGAGGCAGGGGCGCGCGCCGGCCACGCGCCGGCCACCTCCTGCTTCTGCCGGCGCCCGGGAGACGCCTAAGGACGCCACGCGACCCCCACGTCCCCCTCTCATCCTATCTCACTCTCCCCCTCATCTCCCTCTCCCTCTCTCGTGATGGCCGAGCGCGTCCCTCGTTGCCGTTCTCCTTAGACGCCACCAGAGCCACCCCCTCGCCCCTCCGACGAGCCCAACAGCTCCGCCTCGTCGCCCTGGACCTCTCCGCCGACCCACGCGACTCCAAACGCCGTCGAATGCCGTCTTCGCCCTCGTCTTCAACCTCGGGCACCCGAGCCATCTCCGGTCGATTCGCCGCCGTCAGGGCCTCCCCGAGCTCGCTGACCCCCTCTCCGACCCCGCTGTGAGCTCCTCTTCCTTTTCCCCTAGCTCCCGTGCTCGTTTGGCCTCTGTAGCCGCCATTTCCACCACGGCCGAAACTCGCCGGCGCCGTGCCTTGTCACCGTCGTGGCCAGAGCCACAGTGGCTTGAAGCCGGGCACACAACCGTGCTCCACACCTCACCAGGAGCACATAGCACACACCAGCGCCTCCCCTAGCGCCCTGCATCGCCTAACCCGCCGTTGGCCGAACTCCGGCCGCCGCTGTCGAGCTCGCCGGCGACGTTTCCGGCCACCCCGAGCCCAACCACCACCACCAAACGCTGCGGCTTGTTCCCAGCTACGCGTAGCACGTCTCCGCCGTCGATTTGGTCAACGAAGGACCCAATCCGAAGACCTCCGTCGTCTCGGGCCTCGCCGGCGAGTTGACCCAGTTTGACCCCTGGGTGGGCCCAGGTAGACCCCCCTGAGTCTATGACAGGTGGGGCCGGTCTGCTAACTAATCTAGGATTAGTTTTAACTAATTTTAAGTTAATCAGTCACTCACATGTGGGCCCAGGCACCACTAATAGCTAATTAGTGTTAATCTAATCCTGTTAATTAGCTGAGAGGCTGACAGAAGGGGCCCACCAGTCAGGTTTGACCTGGGCTGGCGCCTTTGACCTGCTGAGGTCAGCATGACACAATGCTGACGCAGCAATGCATTTTCTGGATTTATTTTTATTCAGGAAATTCCAGAAAATGTTTAAAACTTCTAAAAATCATAGAAATTCAACCGTAACTCCAAATGAAATAATTTATATATGAAAAATTATCAGAAAAATTCAATCTATCCATCTGTAATGGTTTCATGCATGACAAAACAAGTTTACCTTGCTGTTTAAGAAGAATAAGGAAATGCACTATTAAAGCCATGTTTAATAAGCTAATAATTGAAGCTTTGATTCAAATAAGCACATTCCATTCTGTTATAGCTTGCATTAGGCCAAGACACATTCATATTGCCATGTCATAGCATGCATCATATTGTTGCATATCATCATGTGTTGATTGTGTTCCGATGTGTTCTTTGTGGTAGGTTCTGCCTCCGAGGATATTCACGAGTATCCAACTGAAGGGCAGTATCCCACTACCACTCCATCAGGCAAGCAACCCATTGATCATTCCGATACAACCCATGTTCTCGCCTCTGCTCTTGTTTACTGCATTAAGACAATGTGATTCAAAATGCTGTGTGCTACAGTAGTTGAACCCTTATCCTCTGCATGACCTGTCATTGCCACAGTAACTAGATGAAACCCACTAGCATGTGTAGGAGTTGATTCAGCCATGTATGTGATTCCTACCTTGCTATGCCTGCTATGCTTAGAGTTGTGTCAGGTCTGGTTCATCTGGGTGATGGGCTAGAGTGATATGATTATGTCGGTAATATGAGGAATGTGTTGAACATGTTTTGGTAAAGGTATCGATGAGAGGCCATGTAGGAGTACATGGTGGGTTGTTTCATTGAGGCCGTCCATAAGAACTGAGATCTGTATGTGTGATTTAAGATGCAGTTACTACCGTACATTGGGCCCGCAACCAATGGACCCTCTCGGCTTCTTAATCACCCTAGTACTCTGTCCAGGAGTTGCAAATAGTCTCTGGTGTTTGTAGGTTATGTGTTGGCGGCCGTACGTAGCGCTGACCCTAGGGGTGGGCTATGTTGCGGTAGATACACCATGGCCGGGTATGCCGGGCGCCCGTTTGGCGTCTTAGGACCCTGTTCACATCGTTCGGGGCCGTATTTGGAAACCTCGGCCGGACTCCCTGCGGATGGAACCTGGATAGGCGATAAACCTGGACTAGAGACTTAGGTGTTTAGGTAGGCCGTGGCCGACACCCTCGCTGGGCTTCCGCTTGAAGGTTGCCGAGTACATGTCGTGTAAACGGCGGTAAGTGGTGAAAGCGTGTATGACGAAGTACATCCCTGCAGGGTATAAAACTATTCGAATAGCCGCGTCCGCGGTAAAAGACTACTTGGTTGCCTATACAGTTCATAGACAAGTTAATGGATACTACTAAAAGACTCAAGATAAGTGTGAGTACCGAGGATGGCCCTCTCGTAGGATGACGAGGGAGGATCCCCGGTGGAGTATTGTGTTGGTGAGTAGTGGACTCGTGTGCGAAAATTATTTTACTAGAGAAGTTCCGTAGGATAGTTTAGCCAAGAGTCAAAGCTGGCTTGCTGCAATAGCCCCACCACCTTCTTGAGAATGAGCATGTATAGTAGGTTCTGATGTAAGACTTGCTGAGTACCTTTGTACTCATGTTTGCTTATTACTGTTTTCAGACGACAACACCGCCCCCTCCGATGGGTTCTACGTAGACCTTGACGTCGACGAGTGACTAGCCACCCAGGTGGTGATCCTGGCCATGGAGGGCCCTATGTAGATAGACAGGCTTCGAGAAGCCTTCTTTCTTTCTAGTGTCTGTACTCAGACCGGTTGCTTCCGCATGTGCTTGTATGATTGTATGACTTGAGTGTCGGGTCATGTGACCCCTATCTGTATGAACATGTTATGTATGGCTCTCTGGAGCCTTTAAATAAAGTACTTGAGTTGTAGAGTTTTGTTGTGATGCCATGTTGTATGTACTCATATCGGGCATATTGTGTGTATGATTGAAATGCTTGGTATGAGTGGGATCCGAAAATCTAGTTGTTTATCCTTGGCAGCCTTTCTTATGGGGAAATGTAGTCTAGTGTTCCTCGAGCCATAGTAGTCCGCTACAGCCTGGTTCACCGGAGTCCTGCTAGCCCGGCACTACTGCTCAGGACACTTGACTGGCCAGCATGTGATTCACTTCGTTCCTATGTCTGTCCCTTCAGGGAAATGTCACGTGGTGACTTCCGGAGTCCTGCCTAGCCTGCTACAGCCCGGGTTCCCCGGAGTCCTGTTAGCCCAGTGCTACAGCCCGGAATCACTCGCTGATGACTGACATGCTCGATGTGATTCATGTATGCCTGTCTCCATAGGTCTGTGCCGCTTTGGGTTCACGACTAGCCATGTCGGCCCGGGTTCTCTGTCATATGGATGCTAGCGACACTATCATATACGTGAGCCAAAAGGCGCAAACGGTCCCGGGCCATGGTAAGGCGACACCCGTGGGATACCGTGCGTGAGGCCGTAAAGTGATATGAGGTGTTACCGGCTAGATCGATGTGGCTTGGAATCGGGGTCCTGACATCCTGACGAAGACGGGTTAACTCCTGTTTAAGCCTTACGACCTCCGCATTATGCTGCGCCATATTTTCAGCTGTGATTGGAGTGGCCAACAAGGCGTTGAGGGATTCCAAGGTTGTCAATAACGTAGCGCTTGGTCCAAACTGTTGCGGAACCGCCGCTCCAGGTCCTGACCCGGATGTTCCCGGAGTCGTCTGCACATTTGTCCCTTGGTTTGGGCCAACCACTACTTGAACCAGATTTCCGTTGGTGTCGTACATTGGCTGGCTGGTTCTCTCCACTCCTGCCATTTAGATAGCCGCGTGTTGAGCCGGATTTTGAAATTCCTCTACCTCCTGTTCCAGGCCTCCTCCTAGCCTGTCTTCAAAGAGCTGGTGAATTGAACCGGTTTCGTCTTGGTCATCGTTCCCTACGGACAAATCTCCGTCCGAGTGGACAAGTGTAGCATCACCAGAAACTGAATCTGACAGCTGAACCGGTTCTGAACTTGAAGTTCCCACGAAGCCGATGAAGACTTGAATTTCGCCGAAGGGGACCCGGAAAACGGACTCGACGAAAGCGAACTCCGGTCCCCAAGTATCATAATTGTAGTAGTTCCCGCGCCGGCTTCTCCTGAGCCGGCCTATCGCGAGCTTCTCGATCCCTGGTAGGGCTCCTTCCGAAAAAACGACGCTTCCGCGATCAGGCCCCACGGTGGGCGCCAACTGTCGTGGTGTTGTCACGGAAATTGTTCTCTTTGGAGAACTGGTTTGTGAGGCCATGTCGTCTGAGCGAAGTAACCAAAGGGTTATGTCGGAAACGAGAGACGCGAGTTTACCCAGGTTCGGCCCCTCTATGGAGGGTACAACCTACTCCTGTTTATTGACTATTGGTGATTCGAGGTCTTGATTACAAGAGCGAGTTTATCTCTCAATCTCCCGAGCTCTCTAGCTATCAACTAGAACCTGCTTTCTACAACCCGGGGACTCGCCTTATATAGTGGTCGAGCCATCCGGTTTACAAGGTTTCCGGGTTATAGCCGAAGTCGGAGTCCTGGCATAAACCGGCCTAACTCCATATCCGGTTTATGGTCACCGTGACCCGGAGTCTTCTTTAGACGCAAGTCTTCAAGCCCTCTCCCCGCTCTACCGTCCATGGGCCGGATCTTGAATCTTCCATAACCCGGAATCTCCCTGGGCCTTAGCTTCTGGCTCATAGACAAGCGTGTTACGAATAAGCCGGTTTATAAGATAAACCGGCCCATGATATATAAACCGGATTTTACCATAACCGGTTTATAATTCACCATGTTGAGGGATCCCCTTATCTATTCCCCCAACAGATTGCCTACCAACCACGGAGGTTTTCAGCCTCCCTGTCGGCGGCGGCACTGTGCTGCGGGTGATCTACACCAACGAGGAACGTCCATTGGAGAGTGCTTGTTGCTTGCGTGTTGGGAGACCCCAAGTGGAAGGTATGATGAGCACAACATCAAGTTTTCCCTCAATAAGAAACCAAGGTTGAAACAACTAGTAGGAGGAAGAGAGTCTTCTGAAGGTTGATGCCACTGATGTTGGCAAGGCGCACTACCGGTGTCAACAACAACTTGGAACCTACACAAAACACAACCAAAATAATTTGCCCCAACGGTACACCGAGGTTGTCAATCTCACTAGTCTTGCTAAAAACAAGGGATGAAATGTATAGTGTGGAAAACGATGATTGTTTGTAGTAAAGTAAATGAGAACATTGTTTGAAGTGGATTGCATTATCAATGTAAAAGAATGGACCGGCGTTCATAGGTTCACTAGTGGTGTCTCTCCATAAAGATAAATAACATGCTGGGTGAACAAATTACAGCCGGGCAATTGACAAATAAAGGTTGCACCGTAGTGCACATACATGACATGTTGACTACTATGATATTTAGTGCGGGCATCACAACAAGAAACATAGACCGGCTATCCAACTATATCTATCACTAATAATCCACCCTCGGGATATCATCGGAACACCTCTGGGTATTAAGTTGCAAGCAACATATAATCACATTAAGCAAAGTGTGTAATGTAAGCAAATAAAAGTGCCCTTAGACATAACACCGATGTTTTCTTCCTAGTGGCAACAACACATCCTCCCCCGCACATTTCTATCACTCGAGCGCAGGCGCAAAGGAGGCATGAACCCAACTATCTAGCATAAATACTCCCTCTTAGAGTCATAAGCAACTACTTGGCCAGAGCAACTACTAGTAACAGAGAGCATGCAAGATCACAAATAACATATGTAAACAGAGCTATAATCAACTTGGCATAGTGTTCAATATTCATCGGATCCCATCAAACACAACATGAACCATTACATAAAGATGATCTTGATCATGTTAGGCAGCTCACAAGATCTAAACATGAGGCACAAAGGAGGAGAAGACAACCATCTAGCTACTGCTATGGACCCGTAGTCCAAGGATAAACTACTCACGCATCACTCCGGAGGAAGGCATGGTGATGAAGAGGCCTCCAGTGATGATTTCCCTCTCAGGCAGGGTCTCGGGAAGAGCTTCAGAACCCTCCCGAACTAGGGTTGACGATGACGGCGGTTGCAAAACTTTTCGTGGATTTTGGCTCAGGTACTTAGGGTTTTCCCATGGAACAGAATAAATAGGCGAAAGGGCAGCGTCGATGGGCGGCGAGCGTGGCCTCACTACACCTAGGCGTGACCAGGGTGGGCCCGTGCCTAGGGGTCTCCTTCGGACTCCGGGTACTTGTTGGAAAAATAGGGACTTTTGTCTTCGCGGTGTCCAATTCCAATAACATTTCTAGAACAACTTGTATGAAACCAAAAACAGCGGAAAACAGGGAACTGGCACTGGGGCGTCTTGTCAATAGGTTAGTCCTGGAAAACGTATAAAAATGCTATAAATTAACGGGAAAACATTTAGCAATTGGCATAATATCATCATGGAACATCAGAAATTATAGATAGTTGGAGACGTATGAAGCATCCCCAAGCTTAGTTCCTACTCGTCCTCGAGTGGGTAAACGATAAAACAAAATAATTTCTTAGGTGACATGCTACCACACAATCTTGATCATATAGTAATGTAAAGCATGTAAACTAGGATCAAATGAATAAAGGTTTTAGTTTATATTTGATATTAAAAGAGTAATGTATAAACTATTAGGAATAACAAAGCAAAAACTTTCAATGAATTAATACTAAAAGACTATCAACTATGCAAAGTATATATTAAAGAGGATTTTAGCTTCAAGAATAACAATATAATCATCGTAGGCATCAAACATTCACAACAAATCCTGTTAGGATCAAGTCAAGTAACAACAATATGCACATAGGAAAATCAATAAACTATTTGTGCACTCAAAACAAGAAAGTGTTCTGTATTGGTCCCTGACACCAGGACGTTATGGCTAAGAGAACATTTGGGGGGGGGGTGGAAGGTCAATGTAAGAAAGTCTCACACGGCTGAAAGTGATCATTAGACAAGAGGAAGTCTTATAATTGAAGTTATGCAATGAGGAGGGATTGCCACACAACGGATGCTCATGCAGATATAAGTGTATGAAAGCTCTACAATGGAACTAGTGGGGTGCATCCAACTTGCTTTCTCACGAAGACCTAGAGCACTTTTGACGAGGCTCATCATTGGAATATACAAGCAAAGTTCTATAATTTAAAGTTCCCTACATAGTTATATGAATCATAATATTAAAACTCTCTCGAAACCAAAGTATTGGTGCTAAACAGAAGAACAAGTGTGGTGTAAAGAATAGTAATGCTGCCCCTCTCTCTTTATTCTCTCTTCGGCCCTCTTTTTTTGGGAGGGGGGCTTTTTTATATTTATAACCTCACCGGTAGGGGCAACACTCTATTTTACAATGAATCATCACACTTTTAGTACTCATAACTCAAACTGAAATATCGCTGATGTATAAAACTGAATGCTCCTGCCAGTGTAGCATTATGCAAAATATCAATGAAGCATGTCATCAAGTCACATAATAAAGGTGGATGTTGTATGGCAATGTTCTCGGGATGGCTATGGAAATGCCATGATAGGTAGGTATGGTGGCTGTATTGAGGAACATATCTGGGCTTATGTGTAGGAGAACAAAGTCCTCCCACGGGATTTGGATGCTAGCAAATATGGATGGTGGAAGTGCCAGGAAACCGCAACATAGAACTCACAAGTTAAAAGATTACAACTAGGCATATGATCTTCCAAGGCATAATGAAAATTACTCCAAGAGGGTCTGTGGCAGTGACAAGTCACAGTTGGCTACCCCGACCGTAGCGCGTAACAAAAATCCATTTAGATTGCTATCAACAAATGAAGTCATATACCATTAGACTATGGCACATCTTCAAGCTTTTAGACCAACCATTAATTATTTTTACTTTACTAGACCTTCAGGTTTACCATTAAGCATATTAATATCTCAAAACAACAGCAATGATTCAAGTGAAGCAGTTTAGTGATCTACAAGACCATGCAATCTTTTCCACTATACCAACTACCACGCGTAGAATTTCTATTTCCAACCAACACTGGTAGAAAATGGGCCTTTATTCCCGGTTCGCAACGGCCATTAATCCCGGTTGCGCAATCGGGACTAAGTGAGCGCAACTAAAGCCCCCCCCCTTTAGTCGCGGCATCATACGAACCGCGACCAAAGGCACGTCCACGTGGGCGCGAGGCGACCATCGGGGCGGAGGACCTTTAGTCCTGGTTTGTAACACGAACCGGGACTAAAGGAAGAACAATTCTTTTTTCATTTTTTTAAATTTTTTTATCGATTTTTTATTTGAACTTTTTAACCGGTTAATCCCATACAAACACATTTATCTCTAACTATTCTTAACTACAATCCAAATTACTCTACCCTAACACTACTTCTTCCCAACAGGTCACCCATCCTAACACTACTCTACCCCTAGCACGCTTAACTTCTTAGTTCCTTACCTATGAGCTACCAAGAAAGAAGAGATACTTACATGACAATTGTATCCTCTCAATCCTATTAACCCATGAAATATGATGTCACACACTTTTATTTTATGAATTGAAACAATTATTAAAATAAAAACAAATTAATCATTAATAATAATCTTGAATTAAAATATTCTTGAATGCAAATAATAATTAACTTATTTGCCGTTTTTATTTAATATTAAATAATTCGTATCTGCAAATCCGTATATCAAAATTTGACAAATAATATGTCTAAACCGATTAGAAAAACGAGAGAAATCTAAATTTGACATCCATATAATCTATAACCCAACTCTTGACAAGTTTCTAAATATTCAACCCCTAGCTATGACACTTTCAGCCTATAAGTACTTAGACTCGGAGTGAGGAATCGATGTCGGTGAAGACCCTACACAAGGAGTGAGTGAATATTTGGCATGTACAACCCTAAGAGCACTTTTAAACACATGGTATGCCAACTCCTAGCTTTTGGTGCCATCTCGATGCTCCGGAGCCCCTCTATGGTGAAACCCTAGCCCCGCTGGAGAAAAGTCCAGCTTACCGGTCTACAACTTTCACCGAAGCCCGGAGTGGGTACTAATGTGCAAATCTTTGCTTGGTTTTGTTAGGGTGGACCCTAGGAAGTCCCAAAATAATGGCATGAACCACCTCTATACAAGATTCCCTCATGTTCGTCGGTTATGGCACTTTCAGCCTATAAGTACTTAGACTCGGAGTGAGGAATCGATGCCGGTGAAGACCCTACACAAGGAGTGAGTGAATATTTGGCATGTACCACCCTAAGAGCACTTTTTTAAACACATGGTATGCCAACTCCTAGCTTTTCGTGCCATCCCGATGCTCCGGAGCCCCTCTATGCCGAAACCCTAGCCCCTCTACAACTTTCACCGAAGCCCAGAGTGGGTACTAATGTGCATCCCACCAATCAGGAAGAATCACACGGATCATGTGTTTCTTTCTAGCTCTTGCGAGTCGTTGGATCAAGGGTGTGTTTCTTCCTAGATCATGTGAGTCGTTGGATCAAAACTAGCACAATCACTTTGTGAGCCAGACGACCCTATATATAGCCCACCTCTCGCCTTCCCTGCATAAGTCTTTCAGTTCATCGACTACATACATCTACCAGTTCATCGACTGAATACAAATCATTCGGATTCGCCATCATACGTCCAACCCTGCATTTGATATGCATATATATGCATCATGAGCCACGGTTGGGCTGTATGATGGCGATACCGATTGGTTTGTTCTAGATCCGACATAAAAGGTTTGATACAACTTCTTTTTTGTGACATAAGAGCTATCTCTCCTCCTACCTATTTTAGTTACACAACTACCTATTTGTGCCAAATTTTCACTTTTGCTGTTGCTCTTGCATCATAAGCATCCATGTTAACTGGACTTACAAGTAATGCAATTTAACCAAACTATCTTGTGATCTTCCAAATTGTTGAGGAATTTCCAAGATTGATTTAATGAAGGTTATGAAAACATAAGAAATATTTTCCAAATGTTTATAAAAGAAAATGCATGCTTTATTGCTTAGCCAAATTATTTTCAAATGTTTTTCTAAGCCTTACAAGCTTTTAAACAGAAGTGGTGGGATTTGTTAACTTGTTATTACAAGCCTCCACTTACAATATTTTGACAAACCTTGGTTAAAGAAAACAAATACCACATCAAGAGGGAATCACAAATTGAAATGGTTAAGGTCCTGAAAACATCTGTTTTCTACACTGACCAGATTCAAAATTGAAACAACTTTATTCTATGAAGTTGCTCCAAATGACTTCAAAATTCTTGCCAAAGTTTGAATGAAGTCTCGAATAATGCAAACACATCGGTACTTAAACACATACACAATTAATAGAAATAATATAGGACATATATCCATTACATAATAGTAGTACTACACACAAACAACCATCTACTCGAGCGGGGGAGCCGGCGGAGAGATACAGTAGATGCGGTACAACTCGAACGCAACATATGCGTCTATTGCTGCATACCGGAGGTTGATCATGTCAAGTGGGTTCTTCCCCCAATAGTTGTGATTTTCCGAGGGGAAACTACTCTCCATCATGCTGTAGTTGTCGTGGATTATGACAGTTGCCATCGAAGCCATCTCGGTCTTCTCCCCTTTCAGCCAATCAAAATGGATCAAGTCCTGAAGATCAATGTGATGGTATTTAGGTATCTTAATATTCCAGGTGTGCATCATCTTCTTCTGGTCATTTGTGATATCAATGCTACAAAAGTTGAAACCTTTGTTGACAAGAAAATCCATGAGTTCTGGACTATTCTTTGCACTATTGCAACAACAAAAATGGAACATATGTTAGACATTGTTGCAACAAGTGTTAGACATTGTTGCAACAACAAATCGAAAATGCAACAACAAATCGAAAATGCCTACAAGAGAGATCATGTGCGTACCCTGCCCATTGGAAGACCAAAACGGTTTCCTTGAAAGCGATCTGGATGACGGCCACATCCTTTTGATTGGCTGTGTACTCGAAATCAGGTCCAAAGAACTTGTGTTCTTCATCTGCTAATTCATAGAGGTTGCTCAAGCGGTTAAGAGCTTCAGGGAGAATCTCGCATCTGTTGGTGTAGACGACGTCGAGAGTCTTGCCGCATGGTGTGTCCACCGGGAGATGCTCAAAAACTGGAGCCATGGTGGAGGGGATTGGGAAGGGAGATGAGGAAGAAGAAGAGAGGCGCGGTTACTGTAGCAGAATGAGGGCTCTGTCTCTCGCTCGCGAATTAGAACTACGTGGGAGGGGAGCAGTTCGGTCCTTTAGTCCCGGTTGGCCAGGCCAACCGGGACTAAAGGTCCCCGCGCGCGTTCCGAACAGCCAGCAACGACCTTTAGTCGCGGGTGGCCAGGCCAACCGGGACTAAAGGTCCCCGCGCGCTTCTCGAACCGCCACTCAAGACATTCAGTCGCGGGTCGCCTCCCGAATCGCGACTAAAGACCCCTTTGGTCGCGGTTCAAACATTTTGGGGACTAAAGGGGGCGTATGGAAGGCCCTTTTTCCACTAGTGTAAGAACCAATATAAGTATCAACACAAAACTCTCTCTCAACAATCTAGCAACAAAAACAAGAGAGTACTACTCTAACAGCTCTGAATAAGAGATGCACGCAAAACAGGAGCTAAAAGAGATGCAGCAGCTAGACCAAAATGAAGAATACTAGTATACACATGAAAAAGCGGAGCGTGTCTCTCTCCAATAAAAGAATGCTGGGGTACAACCAAGCTTATTACAGAAAATAAAAGCAAATAAAAACAAACATACGCTCCAAGTAAAGTGCATAAGATGTGACTGAATAAAAATATAGTTTCACTAGAAATGACCTAAAAAATTGTTGATGAAGAAGGGGATGCCTTCGGCACCCCCAAGCTTAGACGCTTGAGTCTTCTTGAAATTTTCTAGGATGAACCACCGGGGCATCCCCAAGCTTAGGATTTTCACTCTTCTTGATCACATTATATCATCCTCTTCTCTTGACCCTTGAAAACTTCCTTCACACCAAACTCCAGGTAATCTTATTAGCGGGTTAGTACATTCAAAATAATAAATCCACTTGGTTCAGTTTCAACACAATCTTGACACTCATAAACACATTAGCTACTGTCACAACTTTTTTAACAACTCTTTTTCTCAAAAGAATATCAAAAGAAAGAGATTAAGAGACAAATGCAAATATTGCCAGAAATATGTCAAAACATAACAGGTCCTAAAGATCTATTTTTTCAAAAATCTTACGCTGCTCAGATCAGAAAACCCAGAACTACAAAAACTTGGGTACATACCCCGGGATTACGCACAAAAAGTTTCAAGGCATTTAGATTTTTCTGTGATTTATAGCGAATTAAATGGTGGACAGCATAATTTGTTTCCTGCGCAGAAATCCGAATCTATAGCATCAACTTTACACTAGAGACTTTACTTGGCTCAACAAATTGCAAAAGAAAAGATAAAGTGGTGTTGCCAGAAAATAAAAGAAAAATTGTAGAAAAAAACATGGGTTGTTTCCCACAAGCGCTTTTCTTTAACGCCTTTCAGCTAGGCACAAAAAGCAAGTATCAAGTATTTTCAAGTGAATAAGCATCAATATCAATAATTTCCTCTAAAACACAACTTGAAACGGTAGGCACTTTAGGTTCCCCAGAAGATGATTCAACATGTAAATCACTCTTAGTTTCACTAATGTTTTTATCAATTTTAAGCACATTTTGGGGTCTTGGTTTAGACACCTTAGGAATATACATAAATTTTTGCTCTTTTCCCACAAAAGCTTTCCCCTCTTAAATTTAAGAGAAGAAAAAGTTGAACTGAAAGTTTCCATAGCTTCTTCTAATTTACCAATCCTAAGATTTTGATTATCATGGGTAGTACCAGCCTCTAAAAGAGCATTATCAAGGAAATTTGGCAAATTGTGTTCGGCTTCTTAATGACATCTTCTAAAGTGATCTCAGTTTTAACACTGTAATGAGTGGCATTCCTACTAAACTTTCGATTAAATTACAATCTTCTGAAGTAGGGGTTCCCAGGAAATATCCCCTGTAAGAGTATAAAGAACATATCTATACCAGCTAGTAATACTAACATTAAATTTTTTAAGAAGGATCATGGTAGAATATTTTTTGTACATCTATGATGAGCATCATTTATTCTATACCATGAATCTTTCAAACTCTCTCCCCTTGTTGCCTAAAAGAACGAACCTCAACCTCAAGAATACTCATTTTAATGAGATAAAAACAGAGAAACAAAAATAACAGCTATAAAGGAAACTAAGTTTTTTGTGTTTTTGATATAAAGAAACAAACAAGACAAAATAAAATAGACTAAGCAAAACAAAGACAAAGTAAATAGATTGAGAGTGAGAGACTCCACTTGCAGAAAGATTCTTCCTCCCCGACAACGGCGCCAGAAATTCTTGCTGATGATGACCATGGCGGGAGGAAGTCTTCTTATGTATGTTTGTGTCGTCCCCGGCAATGACACCAGAAATTACTTGTTGCTTGCGTGTTGGGAGACCCAAAGTGGAAGGTATGATGAGCACAACAACAAGTTTTCCCTCAGTAAGAAACCAAGGTTGAATAAACCAGTAGGAGGAAGAGAGTCTTCTGAAGGTTGATGCCACTGACGTTGGCAGGGCGCACTACCGGTGTCAGCTACAACGTGGAACCTGCACACAACACAACCAAAATACTTTGCCCCAACGGTACAGTGAGGTTGTCAATCTCACCGGTCTTGCTGAAAACAAAGGATTAAACGTATAGTGTGGAAAACGATGATTGTTTGCAGTAAAGTAAATGAGAACAATGTTGGCAGTGGATTGTATTATCAGTGTAAAAGAATGGACCGAGGTTCATAGGTTCACTAGTGGTGTCTCTCCATAAAGATAAATAACATGCTGGGTGAACAAATTACAGCTGGGCAATTGACAAATAAAGGTTGCACCGTAGTGCACATACATGACATGTTGACTACTATGATATTTAGTACGGGCATTACAACAAGATACATAGAGCGGTTATCCAACTGTATCTATGACTAATAATCCACCCTCAGGATATCATCTGGACACCTCTGGCTATTAAGTTGCAAGCAACAGATAATCGCATTAAGCAAAGTGTGTAATGTAAGCAAATATAAGTGCCCTTAGACACAACACCGTTGCTTTCTCCCTAGTGGAAACAACACATCCTTCCCTCGCATGTTTCTGTCACTCGAGCGCAGGCGCAAAGGAGACATGAACCCAATTATCTAGCATACTCCCTCTTGGAGTCACAAACAACTACTTGGCCAGAGCAACTACTAGCAACGGAGAGCATGCAAGATCAAAAATAACATATGTAAACAGATCTATAATCAACTTGGCATAGTGTTCAATATTCATTGGATCTCAGCAAACACAACATGTAGCATTACATAAAGATGATCTTGATCATGATAGGAAGCTCACAAGATCTAAACATGAGGCACAAAGGAGGAGGAGATAACCATCTAGCTACTGCTATGGACCCATAGTCCAAGGATGAACTACTCACGAATCACTCCAGAGGCAGGCATGGTGATGAAGAGGCCTTCGGTGATGATTTCCTTCTCCGGCAGGGTGCCGGGAAGAGTTTCAAAACCCTCCCGGACTAGGATTGACGATGACGGCGGCTGCAGAACTTTTTGTGGATTTTGGCTCGGGTACTTAAGGTTTTCTCGTGGAATGGAATAAATAGGCGGAAGGGCAGCGTTGGTTGGCGGCCAGGGTGGCCTCACCACACCTAGGCGTGGCCAAGGGTGGGCCCGCACCTAGGCATGGTGAGATCAGCCCACTGGCCCCCTTCGGGTCTCCTTCGGACTCCGCGTACTTGTTGGAAAAATAGGGACTTCTGTCTTCGCGGTTTTCAATTCTGATAATATTTCCAGAACAACTTTTCTGAAACAAAAAACAGCAGAAAATAGGGAACTGGCACTAGGGCATCTTGTCAATAGGTTAGTCCCGGAAAACGTATAAAATGCTATAAAGTAAGGGGAAACATGTAGCAATTGGCATAATATCAGCATGGAACATTAGAAATTATAGATACGTCGGAGACGTATCAGTTCCCTGGCCAGTTTCGTGCAATGGCTTGTGCCTGAAAAGCACAAGTTCTTGGGCCTCGACTTGGAGTGCACACGTAGCCACACAAACCACATGTCGTCGTCGTCGTGCAAATTGCCATGCACAAACACGTCCTCGTGTACCACTAGTGCAGGTCGCCCAGACAAAATGATGGACCCAAATTGCTGCAAGATTTATTTTCAACAAAGAAGATCACGATCGCAAGCATGGACATGAGGAGTGAAAAGAAGGCTCTTGTCCAATCAAGCTTCTTTCTGCCACCATAGTACCTCCATGACATCCAGATGGAATTCGGGCATCCATAATTGGAATGGATACTTTAGCGGGAAATGTCATCGACAGTTCCTACCTCGAGATGAAGTCTGGATTCCCATCATACCTGCACAATTATTGGGAATGGAAGTTGATGGATCAAGCAAGCCTTAACTATGCAGCGGTGGAACGAGCTGTACAGAAGGATCCGAGACATGAAAAACAGTTTAGGTCCAACATGGCCGGATATGATCTGCCCCTGGTGCAAGAGCAAAGATAGAATTTCACGCCACCACCGCGGCAAGAAGAAAAAAAAGGATATGCTGGAACTAGTTGCTTAAGTGTTTTTAGTGCTTGATAATATTCTTATTTGTACTCTGGTTTGTGTGCGCGAATAATATGTTTGTTTTACATATTAATGGAACTTTCTGCAATATGTAGCACCTGGAATTTGTTTCCATGATTTATAGATGAATACAAGCTGTTGTATTTTTTTCTTTTTTGGCATGAATTAACATTTATCAAACATTAGCAGCCCTAGATTCAACTCAAATTCAACAATAGACTCGAACATTTTCAAAGTGACTAGAGATCAAACTGACATATTACAACAGATAACAGCTGCAACATAAGTCAAACATTTTCAAACTGACTAGAGATGCACAATACAACACACAATTCAGACTCCCAACAGACAACAGCTGCAACGTAAGCCAAATGATATCTTCAAATAGCAGTTCAAACAACAGCTCTATCTTCTTTAGTAGGCAAATCATTCTCCTCCGGCAGATCTATTGCAGTTGTGCCCACCGAAACAGTGGCCTCCATTCCTCACCTGAGGAGAGCCACTGATATCGACACACCCGCCGAAGAATGGGAACTGGTGGGTGCGTGTTGTGTCGACCTCTTCATCGTCGTTGTCCAATAGTGGAGTGTCCGAGACGACAGGGCCATGGTGCACGACCTCCGAGGCATGGATGCAGACAGTGTGCTCCAATTTCCTCTTCGAGGTTGGGTGCGCACTCTGGCCGACACGTACGACTCTGGCACCTCCACAATGTAGGTCTTGAGGACTGCGCTCGGCTGCTTCATCCAGGCCTCCACCGACAGGAACCAGCTGTCCACCGGGACATGCATGTGCACCAGATCACCACCAAGATGGTTGACGAACTTCCCCACCGCAACGGACTCCCATGCCTCCCGTGGGAACCGCTCGAAGGTGAGCTTCGTCAGGTACGGTAGCTCAGATCGCTTCGCGCCGCTACCACGACACCAACAATTGAATATGAGCGGCGCTCTACCGGTGACGCAGTGCCGGGACAGATATAACACGTCGGTGTAGTCCTCCTCCAAACGGAATCGAATGAGAAAGTCCAATGGCGGCGCGCTAACATCCACCTTCACCTACCTACGGGTGACTGCGCATTGCGCGACCAACGCATCCAGGACTTCCTCAGGCGACAAAGGAGGGCGACGCCCTCCCAGGGTGGCCTCAAATGCACGACCGTGCCACTTCGCCTTGATCTTCTTCATTGTACACGTGTGGGCGAGCACGCAACGGCCTTGCATCGGCCGCAGTGCGGGCTTGCCAGTACGGAACAACACCTCCGGGAACTTGCGGCGGGCAGCCATCAACGACGGAGACAGCGAATAGCCGCGCGCGATCTATGGATTCGGTGGGGAAGAATGGGAAATTGTTTTATCCTGTTTCAGTCTACGAGCTGGGGAGATGTGGAATTGGGGAATTCGTTATCATTGGAGATCTCTTATATTTGGTCTTAGTTTGACCCTTTCAACACAAAATATGTACTAAGGGCTCGAATTCTTGTTATACCATGTGCTAGATTTTTTTTCAATGTGCGTACGACATGCGCCAAAAAAGTGAGGAAACAAATCCATTGGTCTAACCCCTTCCGACGCCGGTGGAAGGGGTAAATGGAAAAGTTGACTTTTCGATCAACATGCCAGGGTTTCGCTGAAGCGGGGTCCGGAGCATAGGAATACCTCCTAAACCTAGATGGAATCCAATTATGTCTATACAAGTGTGTTTGGAGGTGGATATAGATCCAAGATCCTAATAAGAGGTGTGACCGGTTTCACCGGCATCACTTCTAAGGTTCTTCAACTACAGTTCTAAACTCCCCCTTCGGACGAATCCGAGGAAATACTATGACAACTACATGTGGTAGATATCGGTTCCCCATGTACCAATGGCCTACCCTAACACAAAAAAAAAAATATTCCACTGCGACACCCCCTTCCGACGCTGGTGGAAGGGGTAGACGGAAAATTGTTTTTCGGTCAATATGTCATGGTTTCGCTGAAGCGGGGGCTCTAGAGCATAGGAATCCCTCCTAAGCCCAGATTGAGTCAAATAATGTCCATAAAGTGTATTGGGAGGTTAAGAGAGCCTAGTTTCCAACCCGAGGTGTGACCGGTTTCACCGGCATCACTAGCTTGTATAGAGGAATGTTCTTCAACTACAGCTCGAAACTCCCTATACGGATGAACCGGAGGGAATACTATGAGAACATGTGGTACATATTGTTGCTCGTGATGGCGACAGTTGCGGGAGGAAGTCTTCTTATGTATGTTTGTTTCGTTCCCCGGCAACGGCGCCAGAAATTCTTGTTGGCTAGCACAAAGAGTTGGTGGGAGGCTCGATGATGATGATGAGTTGGGAAACCCCAAGAGGAAGGTGTGGTGAGCACAGCGGCAAGAATTCCCCTTCATTAAGAACCAAGGTTATCAAACCCGTAGGAGAAAGCTAACCTTCAGAAGGTTGCTGCCACTGACGGTGGTGACTGGCGCTTCACCTGTGTTAGCAATGACGCGGAACCTGCACACAACACAACCAAAATACTTTGCCCCGACGGTACAGTGAGGTTGTCAATCTCACCGGTCTTACTAAAAACAAAAGGTTAAATGTATCGTGTGGAAAATGATGTTTGCTTGGAGAAAGTAAAAGAAAGCAGGAAATTGTTGTGGATTGTTTATCAGTGTGGAAAATGGACCGGGGTACATTGGTTCACTAGTGGTGTCTCTCCATAAAAGATAGGATGCTGGGTGAACAAATTACAGCTGGGCAATTGACAAACAATGGTTGAACCGTAGTGCACAATATGGCATGATGACTACTATGATATTTAGTGCGGGCATTACAACAATTTACATAGACCGGCTATCCAACTGCATCTATGACTAATAATCCACCCTCAGGTTATCATCCGAACCCCCTTAGGTATTAAGTTGAAAGCAACAGATAATCGCATTAAGCAATGTGTGTAATGTAAGCAATGCTTGTGCACGCGGGCACTCACACCGCTGTTTTCTCCCTAGTGGCAACATCACATCCTCCCCCGTCACGTTTCTGTCACTCGAGCATAGGCGAAAATGAGGCATGAACCCATCTATCGAGCATAAATACTCCCTCTTGGAGTCACTAGCAACTACTTGGCCAAGATAACCACTAGCAACAGAGAGCATGCAAGATCACAAATAACATATGCAATAAAGACTATAATCAACTTGGCAAAAGGTCAATATTCATAGGATCCCAGCAAACACATCACATAGAATTACATAAGAACGATCTCGATCATGGTAGGCAGCTCACGAGATCTAAACATGGAGGCACATGAGGAGAAGACAACCATCTAGCTACTGCTATGGACCCGTAGTCCAGGGATGAACTACTCACGCATCACTCCGGAGGCACGCATGGTGATGAAGAGGCCTCCGGTGATGATCTCCTCTCCGGCAGGGTGCCGGAGACAGCTTCAGAACCCCCTGATCTAGGGTTGACAATGACGGCGGCTGCGGAACTTTTCGTGGATTTTTTATCAGGTATCTAGGGTTTTCCGTCAGAGGAGTATAAATAGGCGAAAGGGCGATGTCAGGGGGCTCTGGGGCCACCTCACCACCCCCAGTCGCGGGCAAGGGGGGCCGCGCCTGGGCATGGTGAGGCCCCTGGGGCCCGTCTTCGACTCTCCATCGGAGTTATGGATGCTTCGGGAGAAAATAGGAACTTCAGGATTCGTGGGGTCTAATTCCGAGAATATTTCCAGAACAACTTTTCTGAAATAAAAAAACAGCAGAAAACAGGGAACTGACACTTGGCATCTTGTTAATAGGTTCGTCCCGGAAAACATATAAAAATACTATAATTAAGGGAGAAAACATGTAGCAACAGGCATAATATCAACATGGAACATCAGAAATTATGGATATGTTGGAGATGTATCAAGCATCCCCAAGCTTAGTTCCTACTCGTCCTCAAGTAGGTAAACGATAAAACAAAATAATTTCTGAGGTGAGACGCTACCACACAATCTTGATCATAATATGTAAGGCAGAGCATGTAAACTAGGATCAGATGAACTAAAGTTGTGATCTATAATTGATAACAATATGTAATGCATAAACATAGAAGAAAGAAGCCAAACTCTTAATGAATCAATACCAAAATACTATCAACCATGCAAAGTATATTAAAGATGATTTAAGCTTTCAAGAACAACAATATCATGCACGTCAAACGATCTTCACAACCCCTATCAGGATCAAGTCAAGCTTTTCAGAAGTTGCAAAGTTTGAGTCTTACACTATTTGCGCGCTAAAAACGTGGAAGTGTTCTGCGTTGGTCCTTGGCACCGGGATGTTATGGCGAAGAGAACATTATGGGGGGTTTGGAAGGTCAATGGAAGAAAGGCTCACGCAGATGAAAGTGGTCATTAGACAAGAGAAAGTCTTATAACCGAAGCTATGCAAGGAGTAGGGATTGCCACACAAAGGAAGCACATAGAGCTATAAGTGTATGAAAGCTCTCCAATGGAACTAGTGGGGGTGCATCCAACTTGCTTGCTCACGAAGACCTAGAGCTCATTTGAGGAGGCTCATCATTGGAATATATAAGCCAAGTTCTATAATGTAAGTTCCCCACATAGTTATGAATGATGATAATATGAAAACTCTCTCCAAACTGAAGTATTGGTGCTATACATGAAGCACAAGTGTGGTATAAAGCATAGTAATGCTGCCCTCTCTCTCTCTCTTTATTCTCTCTTTGGCCCTTTTTTTCTTGTTAGGCTTTTTATTTTTTTATTTTTTTATATCCTCACCGGTAGGGGCAACATCCTATATTACAATGAATCATCACACTTTTGGTACTCATAACTCATAATAAATATCTCTGATGTATCCAATTGCATGCTCCTGCCACTGTAGCAGTATGCATAAATAACCATGAAGCTCATCATCAAGTAACAAATGGAGGTGGATGTTGTGCAGCAATATATCTCGGAATGGCTATGGAAATGCCATGATAGGTAGGTATGGTGGCTGTTTTGAGGAAGAATATATGGGCTTATGTGTAGAAGAACAAAGTCCTCCCACGGGGTTTGGATGCACTGGCGAAGTATGCACCAACTCTCAATGTGAGAAAGGGCAATGCATAGTACCAAAGAGGCTAGCAAACATGGATGGTGGAAGTGCCAGGAACCGCAACATAGGCCCACAAGTTAAAAGGTTGCAGCAAGCAAATTATCGCACAAGGCATAATGCAAATCACTCCAAGAGGATCCATGGCAGTAACAAGTCACTGTTGGCTACCCCAACCGTAGCGCGTAACAAAAGGCCGATCCGAAATGTATCACTCATAGCAATCATATACCATTGTTTCTATCAGCTGGTAATTTAAGTGTGGCACAGTTTCAAGTTTCTTAGCTCAACCATTAAAATTTTATACTTACTAGTCCTTCCCGTTCATCCATTAAGCAAATTATAATCTCAAAACAACAACAATGATTCAAGTGAAGCAGTTTAGTGATCTACAAGATCATGCAAAATTTTCCACTATACCAATTACCACATATGCATTTCTATTCCCAACCAAGCATATAAATATCACAACAAAAACTCTCTCTAAGCATATAGCAAGGAAAACTAGAGAGTGCTAACAACTCCAAGTAATGGAGGAATGAAAAACATGAGCTAAATAAATGCAGCAGCCAGACAGAGATTAAGAATACAAAGTATTCCCATGAAAAAGCGGAGCGTGTCACTCTCCAAATAAAAGAATGCTGGGGTACAAACAATCTTATTGCAAAAATAAAAACAAACTGAAAGCAAAAATAAAATACGCTCCAAGTAAAGCACATAAGATGTGACCGAATAAAAATATAGTTTCACTAGAAGTGACCTGATAATTTGTCGGTGAAGAAGGGGATGCCTTGGGCATCCCCAAGCTTAGATGCTTGAGTCTTCTTGGAATTTGCTGGGATGTACCACCGGGGCATCCCCAAGCTTAGGCTCTTCACTCTTCTTGATCACGTAATATCATCCTCTTCTCTTGACCCTTGAAAACTTCCTTCACACCAAACTTCTCACAATCTTCAGTAGCAACGTTAGTGCAATCAAAATAATAAATTCATATGGTTCAGTTTCAACACAAGCCTAACACTCATAAACACATTAGCTACTATTTCAACTTCTTTTAAAACTCTTTTTCTCAAAAGAACACTAAAAGAAAGAGATCGAGACGCGAATGCAATTATTGGCAGAAATCTGTCAAAACACAACAGCGGGTAAATATGATTTTTTTCGAAAATCTTCTGTTGCTCAAATCAAAAAGTGGTCAACTAAGAAAAGTTGCGTATATAGCCCAGGATTATTCACAAAAAAAGCAGGTCATTTTGATTTTTCTGTGACTTTATACGAATTTAACAGTGGACAGCAGAAATCTGTTTCCTGCGCAGAAATCCGAAATAGTCTCAACTTTCCACTAGAGGCTTTACTTGGATAAAAAAACACAAAAGAAAATATACAGCGGGGTTGCTAAGGAAATAGACAACACCTAGGTGTAAAGACACCAAAATAAAATAAAATAAAGCGGTGCAAAAACAGGAAAATAAAACGGGTTGTCTCCCGGTAGCGCTTTTCTTTAACGCCTTTCAGCTAGGCATAGAAAGCAAAATCAAGTATTATCAAGTGAAGAAGCATCAACATCATAACTTGCTCTTATAATAGAGTCAAAAGGTAGCTTCATTCTTTTTCTAGGAAAGTGTTCCATTCCCTTCTTGAGTGGGAACTGATATCTAATACTCCCCTCTTTCATATTAATAATAGCACCAACAGTTCTAAGAAAAGGTCATCCCAAAAGAATAGGACAAGATGCATTGCATTCAACGTTCATAACAACAAAATCAACAGGGACAAGGTTATTGTTAACCATAATAAGAACATCATTAATTCTACCACAAGGTTTCTTCTTAGCATTATCAGCAAGATGAACATCCAAATAATAGTATTCCAACGGTAGGAGATCAAGCATATCATAAAGCTTTTGAGGCATAACAGAGATACTAGCAGCAAGATCACTGTAGAGACCCCAGACCGGCAGTTTGAGACCTCTAGCATGCATACATTCACGATCCCATGATCAGTTAGTCATGAACAACATACTCGAGTTGGCATTACAGAAACATCATCCAACACATAACGCATACACGAAATACACGACTGGTCACATGACTCGGTCTAAAATAACTGCCACGCAGGGCAGGTAACACATTACACAGCGGAAGTCTTCAAGAAACAATCATGGTAGAACCCAAGTCACGCCTTGACGACCTATAGGCTACTGACTGGGAGACGTTCCTAGTTCGCAAAGCCGTCAGCGTACTCCTTTCCGTAGAACTCCTCTTGACACAGCTCCTCAAAGTCTGGCCAATAAAATAACCAGGGGCGAAACCAAAGTGAGTACGTTTGAATGTACTCCGCAAGACACCTTGAAGGATGCTTATATAATGCAGTATGCTTATATCAGTGGAATGGGTAGGCTATACATAGTGGTTCACTACCCATGACGGATGAAAGATTCATCATGGTTGATTAACATATTTATATCTCTGTTGAAAAAGATACTTCAAAATAATATAGTTTTCTCTCGTAGATATCATGCATCAGCGAGGTTCTGGCAATGAGTTATTTGAAGAAAGAATATTTTTCTTTGCAAAACTTCTTTGAAAGAAAAGAATGATTTTCTTTGCGACATCTCTTGTAATCAACATCTGGCTGTTCCATCATCCATACCTCACAGGTATAAGTTTTCCTCATTCCAGTATTTCACAAATACAATCCCTTTTCAAAACTCCTCTTTTGAAAACATTGACACAATGCTATCTACATGGCCATTCAACCGTCCATATCCGAGGACGCGGCTACTTCGAAATAGTTTTACTCTGTAGAGGTGTACACAATCCACAAGATCCAGACATCTGCCGGGAATCATCCACGGACTGTTCCACACAGTATGCGAACATCAGATAACTGGTCCTGACCTTCCTCCTTGGTCAAGCTAGTATATGACTTTCCCCTCAATTGGGTTTGTTCTCCCCGGCCCTGTGTGTGTCCCGGACATCCATCACCGCCTAGCCAGGAGATCCAATTGCCGCAACCGGAGGGAAAATTAATCCCACACTTGGCATGTCCCGCATCCCCTCTCCCGGCGACATTTCGGTTTCGGAGGATCCAATCCTCTATAGCATATTGAGATAGAACACACACTAACAAGAACAAGTTTCTGGCCAAGCCCCGTGCCCATTTTGAGGTAGAGTGGCACTACGTCTTGGTTGTCCAGCGAAGAGTAGGTTATGTGTCATTTTTGAAACAAACATTTTTCCAAAAATGACTCCTTCACAATCCTCCCATGGACAAGGCTCCGCCTTTCCACCGGGGTTTTCCTTAAAGCCTTTGTTTTGTAAAAACACCATTTTAGGTTGTCCCCTTGGGGACTCCCTGGTTTTTATCTTTGGGCGGTAAATACCCATATGGTGGCTATGGGCTTGGTATTACCAAGTTTTAACTACTGGCATAATAATAACTTATATAGTAGTATAGTAATAATAGCCACATCAAAAATAGTTTTGATAATCAAGTTTTTTGTAAAACTTCAGAGGTAAAAACATGCATGATAGATAATGATAAGTAGTGTATCAGCAAGCATTAGGATGGCTTACCTTTGTCCTGTCTTGTCCCCGGTCTTGAGCAATGTTAGATAATGCAGATCTTCTCCGATAAAAATCCCGCACTCGAAATCTCATCCTCGTCGTTATCTAATGTCGCAACAAGGATAAAAGTAAACACTCAATCAGAACCAATCAAAGACAAACACTAGCATATAAGGACATACGACTTTCTATTTACAAACCACAATAGTGCTATCACTTTATTTAGTGAGAAACTACTCAATCAAGCAAAAGTGGCAAATAGGACTATTGCAATAATTGCCTATAGTGGAGGAAAAATGTTCTAGAACCATAATGACATATAATCAGTGGGTGTGCCACTCTCATACCATGTCATTCAACTTGTTAAGGGGCCCAAGGGAACACACAAGGAATACAACAAAACAAGATTTAAATAGCAAGACAACTGCTCATACTAGTAGACCTAGTAAACAACACAGATATGCATACTAGTCATGTTTTTCTAATAAATTCCTTAATGGTCAAAGCAATAAAACATGACACAACAAGCAAATACAGCAAGCATCACACCATAATTATATATCACTCAAAAATAGCAAGGCAACATACAATAAACACACATAAAGTAGTGCATCTACTTAACACACATGGATATGAAAGATATAGTAATTCTACACTCAAAGTGCAATGATACCAGTGGGTGTACCACTAGTTTAACTCATTCACAAAGAGGTTACAAGCCTCTGGTCACACTTTGGAAAAATTAAACTAACACTAAACAAATAACTAGAGCAATATCCATACTAGAAATATTACTAGGAATTAAATAAACAAGCCATAGCTAAACAAGCTATGCTATAAATACTATGCATCCTAACAGAGGTAAAGCCTAACTAAATATCAGTACCAAGGTGGTACTGATCCTAAGAAAAACAATAAAAAAAGTAAAGCTACCAAACCTATAATTACCATGCCAAACTACTACACAAGGTAGAAAAATATTAGGAGCAAACTAGACAAGAAAAAGCTACTCATGCTTCTCTAAGAATTTAAGTGCAAGCTATCAGAGGTAAAACATGACTAATATCAGTACTTAAATGGTACTTATGTCAAGAAAACAAAAGTAGAAAACTAGCTACCACTCCTATAATTATTTCCCGAACACTACACATGATAGAAATAATTATGAGTGCAACTAGGCATGGCAAGGGCTACACATGCCATCTACAAATGTAGATACAAACTGCAGAGATGAAAGTACTACAATAACAGTACCAAAGTGGTACTGGTTCTACCAAAATAAAATCACTAACACACTTGCTATGCACACTAAATTCTACTCAAAAATCTATACATTTAAATACTAGGGATAAAGTCTATGCATGCAATATCACTTCTAAAATTCTACCAATCAAGCCATCAACTCTAGCATGAATATACTTCATGGAAACATCATGAGAACAATGGAAACAACATTTGCATGCATGGAAAAAAGATCTATCACAAGGAAACTATCATACAAAAATAATTAACTAGGAACAATATTTGACAGAAAAGTGGTAAAACTAGATCTGTCCCTCAACTCAAAACTATAGCTCAGAAAAATTAACCAAGATAGATCTAGGTAGTCCTAATCATACACAAGCATTTGCAATTGGATCCACTCAAAAAAACATCATAGAATTAATTTTAAAAATCACCAAAGTGCTCTCTGGTCATTTACCAAAATGGATGCCATTTTATTTAGGAAGCTCACCTTGATGCAAGGTAAATTCCTACTGATATATATTGCCAAGGGCTACTCAGAACAGTTGAGTTTGCTTCATTTGGATACATATTTTCAAAGTTGTGCCCACTTCAAGTTTTCAGGTACTTGTTGCCAAAAGATTTACCATTTTAAATCTATAAATACAAAAGTGGATTTTCCAGTGGGATATGGTTAAGCAAATGTTTAGCTTCATGTGGTTAAAAGGGTTTGGGCAGATTCAATTTATTTCCCACATTTTAAGGGTTAAAGCAAAGAGCTAGAAACAGATACTTCTGGAAATGAATCAAACCTTGGAAAAAAACAGCACGGGCTGGAACTGTCGCTGACGGGCCGGGAGAAGGCAGGCCGACCCACTGGCTCTCCCGCGCACACACGTTCAACCCCGACAGGGGCGGCCCACGCGTCAGCGAGAGGGAGCCGGTCAAACCGTGCACCTCGCCGATGGATGCAGATCCAAGGGCGCAGAGGCGGCCACGTCGTCCTGCGCCGGCGACGACCATCGCGCACGGCGGTGTCCGCGCCCGAGCCGCCGGAGAAGCTGCGAGCTCGCCGTCGGGCGCTACAGGGAACGCCGGGAAGCGTCGCAAGCACGAGGAGGTTCAGCGCGATGCCGCGCATTCGAAACCCCCAGTTGCGGATGGAGGAGAGGCGGGACGCTAGGGATTCGCACGGAGTTCCACCGCGGCACTCCTCCGGTCGATTCCGGCGATTGGAGGAGAGATTGAAGGGGCTTTTTCCACAGAAACGAAATTGGGAGGGAGGTGAAGCTGGGAGACAAGGTTGGGGTGCAAGGAGATGGCTCGGGCAGGCCGGCCATCGAAGCACCGAGAAGGGCGGCCATGGTGAGCATGGCGGCAAGGCTGGTGGGAGAGAGGGAGGGAAAAGGCATGTCTGTCGAGTTCATTTGGTCGAGGGGAAACTCCCTAAGGAGTATAGAGCAAGGAGGAGCTCGAGGAGAGGGTGGACCATTGCCTCCACCCGCAGGTGTTCGACGGGTGGGAGAAGAGGAAGGAGGGGGTCCCGCATAGAGCACGCCGGGGCTAGGGGTAGAGGGAGGGCTAGGGGAGCGGAGGCACGAGAAGAAATGGACGGCGGGGGGCCCCGGGCGGTGAGGAGCAGCGCGGCGACCTCAGGCGACCAGCACAGGGATTCTCCTGTGGAAGAAGCTGATTTTGCAGCTCTCCCCCTGCCCAAGATTTAGAAATTAGAAAGAGGCCCTTTTCTCTGATTTCCACCTCCTGTTTTTAGTTGTTTTCCACCACTTAACTAACTCCATTTAAGTTGTGCTTTTGCACAAAATTCTTATTTGCCAAGATGCATAACAAACATAAATTTCAGCCCATTTGGATAAAGTTGGTAATAGTAACTTGTTTCAATTTTCATTTCTGACAGATTTGGACATTGAATTAATTACCCCACTTAAGCATCTCAAAAAATGATAATTTTTGGCATACAAACCTTATTTGATAAGGTGCTTGTGTGGTAAAATTTTCAAGTCAATTGGAGTTACTTCACAGAACAAACTTGTTGAAATATTCAAAAGTGGCAGTGGAGAAAACCATGCTTTTCGGCAACTTAACTTATCCAAAATCTTGTGCCCTTTCTTGTGTCTTCCTTATTTGATATAAAGATCATCTGGTATTAATTTCATAGTATTTGGAACAAGTTGCAGAACAAACTTGCTCAAATTTCCAATAGATGCTTTGAAGAAAACTCATGTTTTTGGGGCTTTAATGGATTCAATTTTTGGTGCCCTCTTGTGTGTGTTCCTTATTTATGATATAGATCCTTTGGTAATGATTTGAACTCAAGAGGACAAAGTTTTTAGAACAAACTTGTTTCAAGTTGGAATTGTTGCTGTGAAGGAATTTTATGTTCTCAGGGGTTTAATCAAGTCCAAACTTGATGTCCACTTTTATGTGATCTTTATTTAACATAAGGAAGCCTTGTATAAGTTTTTAGCTCAATTAGACAAAGTTTCCAGAAGTAACTTGGTTGAGTTTTCTGTTTCTGGAATTAATGGATAATTCAATTTAATAAGCATTTGATGTTTCCTTAACCTAGCTTTGCCAAAGTATTTATGTGGCTTGTAGTAACAAGTTAAAACACTCCACCACTTTGGTTTTTTAAGCAAGGCTGGAAAAACATTTGGAAAGATTTTTGGTTAAGCATTTAAAGAATGCCTCTTTTTCCTTTTAATACTTTTGGGAATTTTTATTAGGTGTTTCCCATTTTCCTTAATTTAGATCTTGGAATATTCTCAACAAGTGGGAAGCTCCCAAGATAGATATGGGATGCCACTTGAGCAATATTTACTTTAGAAAATATTGTCAAGTGTTGTTGGAACAATATGTTGAATATTTTTATTTTAATATATTTTGTTTTTTATCCAGATACTAAGTTGCTGGAATGATCTTTAAGATAGATAGAGATGACCATTGATTTTATGGAAGGTACCTTTCATAAAGGCTTGATAAGATTGAGCAAGAGTTTTCAAATAACAATATCACATATGAGATGGGAAGAATATATATAGGATAAGATCTCAGATGTTTCCCTGATGAAAATATTAGGAACACACATTGTGGCATGAGGCCACAATGAAAGACTTGGCATAAACCATAGATGAGATTGAGATGGAAAAGAAATCATATTCTGATGCTTGGCCTTGTCACTTAGATAAACATTTTATTTAGTTGCACTCAAGCAAACACAAGCAAGGTCAAATAGAGCAATGGGAAGTGAAGATTAATTGTCAAGTATTTAAAAAGAAATTGTTGTTTTTCAGGCATCCCAAAATTGGGGTGTGACAATCACACAAAGCATTGCAATCAAAATCATTTAATTTCATCTTAATAATGGGCTCCCAACCATCATCTAATTTCCTAGGGATAGATGTTTCAAGTTTCAGCTTTTCCTCTCTAACTTTCATGAGAGCATTGGTAATATGTTTAGTAAAGGCCATATTAATGGCACTAGCCTTGGGACTTGCAGCAAGCTTTTGTAGATACTTAATAACTTCAGAGATATTGCAATTATCATAATCAAAACTATTATCATCAAAAGTAATGGGACCATTATCTCCTACTTCTCTAAAAAAATAGGAGCTTCAGTTTTACTAGTGGTGGTGATAGTGCAAACTCTAGTAATATTATTCTTTTTAGCTACTTCTTCTTCTCTTTCCCACCTAGCACGTAATTCAGCCATCAACCTCACATTGTTCTCAATTAGAATTTGGATGGCATTCAAAGTTTTATTTTCTTTATCATCTTGCGGCAACACTTTCAGTTTTAGAAAATCAACATCAATAGCTAGGCTATCCACTTTAGAGGCAAGAATATCTATTTTACCGAGCTTTTCCTCAACAGTTTATTAAAAGCAGTTTGTGTGATAATAAATTCTCTAAGCATGTTTTCAAGATCAGAGGTAGAGCTTTTATTATTATTGTAATGATTGCCATAAGAATTACCATAACCATTATTAGGAGGATAGGGCTTATAATTGTTTCCACCAAAATTATTTCCATAAGCATTGTTGTTAAAATTATTATTTCTAATAAAGTTCACATCAAAATGCTCTTCTTGAGCAACCAAAGAGGCTAAAGGGACATTATTAGGATCAACTTGAGCTTTACCATTAACAAGCATATACATAATAGCATCAAGTCTTTCACTCAAAGAGGAGGTTTCCTCAACAGAATTTACCTTCTTACCTTGTGGAGCTCTCTCCGTGTGCCACTCTGAATAATTTATCATCATATCATCAAGAAGCTTTGTTGCATTTCCCAAAGTGATGGACATAAAAGTACCTCCAGCAGCTGAATCCAATAAGTTCCTTGAGGAGAAATTCAGTCCTGCATAAAAGGTTTGTATAATCATCCAAGTAGTCAGTCCATGAGTGGGACAATTCTTCACCATAGTTTTCATTCTTTCCCAAGCTTTAGCAACATGTTCATTATCTAATTGTTTAAAATTTATTATGTCACTTCTTAGGGATATAATCTTAGCAGGAGGATAATATTTTCCAATGAAAGCATCTTTACACTTAGTCCATGAATCAATACTATTTCTAGGCAAAGATAGCAACCATTCTTTAGCTCTTCCTCTCAAAGAGAAAGGAAACAATTTTAGTTTAATAATATCTCCATCCATATCTTTATATTTTTGCATCTCACATAATTCAACAAAATTATTAAGATGAGCAGCAGCATCATCAGTACTAATACCAGAAAATTGCTCTTTCGTAACAAGATTCAATAAAGCGGGTTTAATTTCATAGAAAGCAGCAGTAGGAGCAGGTGGAGCAATAGGTGTGCAAATAAAATCATTATTGTTTGTGCTAGTGAAGTCACATAACTTAGTATTCTAAGAAGAACTCATTTTAGCAAAGTAAAAGCAAGCAAATAAATAACAGCTATAAAGTAAACTATTTTTTTGTTTTTTAATATAAAGTAAACTAATTTTTTTTGTGTTTTTAATATAGAGAAAAACAAGACAATAAATAAAAGAAAGACAATAAACAAAATACAGAGGTTGAGAGTGAGAGACTCCCCTTGCAGAAGACTTCTTTCTCCCCGACAACGGCGCCAGAAATTCTTGTTGCTCGTGATGGCGATGGTTGCGGGAGGAAGTCTTCTTATGTATGTTTGTTTCGTTCCCTGGCAACGGCGCCAGAAATTCTTGTTGGCTGGCACAAAGAGTTGGTGGGAGGCTCGATGATGATGATGAGTTGGGAAACCCCAAGAGGAAGGTGTGATGAGCACAGCGGCAAGAATTCCCCTAAGTTAAGAAACAAGGTTATTAAACCCGTAGGGGAAAGCTAATCTTCAGAAGGTTGCTGCCACTGACAGTGGTGACTAGCGCTTCACCGATGTCAGCAACAACGCGGAACCTGCACACAACACAACCAAAATACTTTGCCCCAACGGTACAGTGAGGTTGTAAATCTCATCGGTCTTGCTGAAAACAATGGTTAAATGTATCGTGTGGAAAATGATGTTTGCTTGCAGAAAGTAAAAGAAAGCAAGAAATTGTTGTGGATTGTTTATCACTGTGGAAAATGGACCGGGGTACATAGGTTCACTAGTGCATGCTGGGTGAACAAATTACAGCTGGGCAATTGACAAATAATGGTTGCACCACAGTGCACAATATGGCATGATGACTACTATGATATTTAGTGCGGGCATTACAAAAATTTACATAGACCGGCTATCCAACTGCATCTATGACTAATAATCCACCCTCAGGTTATAATCCGACCCCCCTTAGCTATTAAGTTGCAAACTACAGATAATCGCATTAAGCAATGTGTGTAATGTAAGCAATGCTTGTGCACGCGGGCACTCACACCGCTGTTTTCTCCCTAGTGGCAACATCACATCCTCCCCCGTCACATTTCTGTCACTCGAGCATAGGCGAAAAGGAGGCATGAACCCATCTATCGAGCATAAATACTCCCTCTTGGAGTCACTAGCAACTACTTGGCCAAGATAACCACTAGCAACAGAGAGCATGCAAGATCACAAATAACATAGGCAATAAAGACTATAATCAACTTGGCATAAGGTCAATATTCATCGGATCCCAGCAAACACAGCACATAGAATTACATAAGAACGATCTCGATCATGTTAGGCAGCTCATGAGATCTAAACATGGAGGCACATGAGGAGAAGACAACCATCTAGCTACTGCTATGGACCCGTAGTCCAGGGATGAACTACTCACGCATCACTCTGGAGGCAGGCATGGTGATGAAGAGGCCTCCGGTGATGATCTCCTCTCCGGCAGGGTACCGGAGACAGCTTCAGAACCCCTTGATCTAGGGTTGACGACGACAGCGGATGTGGAACTTTTCATGAATTTTTGATCAAGTATCTAGGGTTTTCCGTCGAAGGGGTATAAATAGGCAAAAGGGCGATGTCAGGGGGGCTCTGGGACCACCTCACCACCCCCAGGCGCGGGCAAGGGGGGCCGCACCTGGGCATGGTGGGGGGCCCCCGAGGCCGTCTTCGACTCTCCTTCGGACTTCTGGATGCTTCTGGGGAAATAGGAACTTCGGGATTCATGGGGTCCAATTCCTAGAATATTTCCAGAACAACTTTTCTGAAATAAAAAACAGCAGAAAACAGGGAACTGGCACTTGGCATCTTGTTAATAGGTTAGTCCCGGGAAACGTATAAAAACGCTATAATTAAGGGAGAAACATGTAGCAACAAGCATAATATCAACATGGAACATCAGAAATTATGGATACGTTGGAGTCGTATCACATATTACTTCTCCATGTACGTATAGCCTACCCTAACACAACCAAACAAAATATTCCATTGGGACACCCCTTCCGACGCCGGGGAAGGGTTAGAGAAAGAGTTTCACTGAAGAGGGGGCTCCGGATCACAGGAATCCTTCCTAAGACTATATGGAGTAAAGTAATGTCCATACAAGTGTGTTGGGAGGTGATGAGAGACAATATCATAACCCAGAGGTGTGACCGGTTTCACCAACATTGCTTGCTATATATGTAGGACAGATCTCACGTACACCTGAAACCCCCCTTCAAACCATCTCGAGGGAATACTATGACGACTACAAGTCATAGATATTGGTTCTCGATGTTCCTATGGCCTACCTGTCACAACCAAACAAAATATTCCACTGGGACACTCACTTCCGATGTCGGTGGAAGGGGTAAATGAAAAAGTTGACTTTTCGGTCAACATGCCAGGGTTTCGCTCAAGCGGGGCTTCCGGAGCATAGGTATCCCTACTAAACCTAGATAGGGTCCAATTATGTCTATACAAGTGTGTTTGGAGGTGGAGAGAGATCCAAGATCCTAATAAAAGGTGTGACCCGTTACACCAGCACCACTTGTATAGAGGAAGGTTCTTCCCCTACATCTCAAAAATCCCCCTTTGGAAGAACCTGAGTGAATCTTATGAGAACAAGTGGTAGATAATATTTCTCCATGTACCAATGGCATGCCCTAACACAACCACAAAATATTCCACTAGGACACCCCCTTCCGACGCTGGTGGAAGGGGTAGACGGAAAAGTTGACTTTTCGGTCAACATGCCAGGGGTTCGCTAAACCGGGGGCTCCGGAGCATAGGAATCCCTTCTAAGACCATATGGAGTCAAATAATGTCCATACAAGTGTGTTGGGAGGTGAAGAGAGCCTAGATTCCAACCTGAGGTGTGTCCGGTTTCACCGGCATCACTAGCTTGTATAGGGGAATGTTCTTCACCTATAGCTTGAAACTCCCCCTTCGGACGAACCCGAGGGAATACTATGAGAACATGTGATAGATATTAGTTCTCCATGTACCTATATCCTACCCTAACACAACCAAACAAAATATTCCATTGAGACACCCCTTCCGACGCTGGTGGAAGGGCTAGATGAAAAAGTTGCTTTTTCGTCAACATGCCAGAGTTTCGCTGAAGCAGGGGCTCCGGAGCATAGGAATCCCTCCTAAACCTATATGGAATCCAATCATGTCTATACAAGTGTGTTTGGAGGTGGAGATAGATCCAAGATCTTAATAAGGGGTGTGACTGGTTTCACCGGAGTCACTTCTAAGGTTCTTCAGTTCAAAACTCCCCCTTCGGACGAACCCGAGGGAATACTATGACAACAACATGACGTAGATATTGGTTCTCCATGTACCTATGGACTACCCTAACATAACCAAACAAAATATTCCACTAGGACACCCCGTTCCGATGCTGGTGGAAGGGGTAGACCGAAAAGTTGAATTTTCGGACAACCGTCCAGGGTTTCGCTGAAGCGGGGGCTCTAGAGCATAGGAATCCCTCCTAAGCCTAGATGGAGTCAAATAATGTCCATAAAAGTGTGTGGGGGAGGTGAAGAGAGCCTTGATTCCAACCTTAGGAGTGACCGGTTTCACCGGCAGCACTAGCTTGTATAGAGGAATGTTCTTCAACTACAGCTCGAAACTCCCCCTTCGGACAAACCCGAGGGAATATTATGAGAATAATCTGGTAGATATTACTTCTCCATGTACCTATATCCGACCCTAACACAACCAAACAAAATTTTCCATTGGGACACCCCCTTCTGACGCCGGGGAAGGGGTAGACGAAAAAGTTGACTTTTCAGTCAACATGCGAGAGTTTCGCTGAAGAGGGGCTCCGGAGCATCGGAATCGTTCCTAAAACAATATGGAGTAAAATCATGTCCATACAAGTATGCTGGGAGGTGATGAGAACCAAGATCCCAATCCGAGGGGTGACCGGTTTCACCGGCATCGCTTGCTATATATGCAGGAAGGATCTACACGTACACCTCAAAACCCCCTTTTGGACGATCCCGTGGGAATACTATGACAACTACAAGTGTTAGATATTGGTTCTCCATGTTCTATGGCCTACCCCGTCACAACCAAACAAAATTTTCCACTGGGACACTCACTTCTGACACCGGTGGAAGGGGTAGACGGAAAAGTTGATTTTTCGGCCAACATGCGAGGGTTTCGCTCAAGCGGGGGCTCCTGAGCATAGGAATCCCTACTAAACCTAGATGGGGTCCAATCATGTCTATACAAGTGTGTTTGGAGGTGGAGAGAGATCCAAGATCTTAATAAGAGGTATGACCGGTTTCACGGGCATCACTTGTACACAGGATGGTTCTTCCCCTACATCTAGAAACTCCCCCTTCGGACGAACCTGAGCGAATATTATGTGAACAAGGGGTAGATATTTGTTCTCTATGTACCTATGGCCTACCATAAAACAACCATAAAATATTCCACTGGGACACCCCCCTTCCGACCGGTGGAAGGGGTAGACGAAAAAGTTGACTTTTCGGTCAATATGCCAGGGGTTCGCTGGAGCGGAGGCTCCGGAGCATAGTAATCCCTCCTAAGACCATATGGAGTCAAATAATGTCCATACAAGTGTGTTGGGAGGTGAAGAGAGCCTAGATTCCAACCCGAGGTGTGACCAGTTTCACCGGCATCACTAGCTTGTATAGAGGAATGTTCTTCCGCTACAGCTCGAAACTCCCCCTTTGGACGAACCCGAGGGAATAATATGAGAACATGTGTTAGATAGTAGTTCTCCATGGACCTATAGCATACCCTAACACAACCAAAGAAAATATTCCATTGGGACACCCCTTCCGACGCTGGTGGAAGGGGTAGACGAAAACTTGACTTTTCGGGTAACATGCTAGGGTTTCACTGAAGAGGGGGCTCCGGAGCATAGGAATCCCTACTAAACGTAGATGGAGTCCAATCATGTCTACAGAAGTGTGTTTGGAGGTGGATATAGAACAAAAATCTTAATAAGAGGTGTGACCGAATTCACCGGCATCACTTCTAAGGTTCTTCAACTACAGTTCGAAACTCCTCCTTCGGACGAACCCGAGGGAATACTATGAAAACTACATGTGGTAGATATTGGTTCTCCATGTACCTATGGTTTACCCTAACACAACCAAACAAAATATTCCACTGGGACACCCCCTTCCGGCACCGGTGGAAGGGGTAGACCAAAAAGTTGATTTTTTGGTCAACGTGCCAGGGTTTCGCTGAAGCGGATGCTCTGGATCATAGGAATCCCTCCTAAGCCTAGATGGAGTCAAATAATGTCCATACAAGTGTGTTGGGAGGTGAAGAGAGCCTAGATTCCAACCCGAGGTGTGACCGGTTTCACCAGCATCACTAGCTTGTATAGAGGAATGTTCTTCAGCTACAACTCAAAACTCCCCCGTCGAACGAACCCGAGGGAATACTATGAGAACATGTGATAGATATTAGTTCTCCATGTAACTATAGCCTACCCTATCAGAACCAAACAAAATATTCCATTGGGACACCCCCTTCTGATGCCGAGGAAGGGGTTGACTTTTCAATCAACATGCTAGAGTTTCGCTGAAGAGGGGGCTCCAGAGCATAGGACTCGGTCCCAAGCCTATATGGAGTAAAATCATGTCCATCCAAGTGTGCTCGGAGGTGATGAGAGCCAATATCCCAACCCGAGGTGTGACCGGTTTCACCGGCATCGCTTGCTATATATGTAGGAAGGATCTATAGGTACACCTCTAACCCCCCCTTCGGACGATCCCGTTGGAATACTATGACAACTGCATGTGGTAGATATTGGTTCTCCATGTTCCTATGGCCTACCCTGTCACAACCAAACAAAATATTCCACTGGGACACCCACTTCCGACGCCGGTGGAAGGGGTAGACGGAAAAGTTGACTTTGCGGTAAACATGTGAGGATTTCGCTCAAGCGGGGGCTTTCGAGCATAGGCTACTAAACCTAGATGGGGTACAATCATGTCTATACAAGTTTGTTTGGAGGTGGAGAGTGATGTCTACGCACACTTCTATTTTTATAGACAGTGTTGGGCCTCCAAGTGCAGAGGTTTGTAGAATAGCACCAAGTTACCCTTAAGTGGATCACCCAAGGTTTATCGAACTCAGGGAGGTAGAGGTCAAAGATATCCCACTCAAGCAACCCTGATTAAGATACAAGAAGTCTCTTGTGTCCCCAACACACCCAATACGCTTGTCAGGTGTATAGGTGCACTAGTTCGGCAAAGAGATAGTAAACGAATAATATGGATGCTTATAAGTACTAATTGCAATCTGAAATAAAAATGGTAGTAGGCAAACATGTAGCAGAACTTGTTGTAAACGATGTTTCAATGCATGGAAACAAGGCCTAGGGATCATACTTTCACTAGTGGACACTCTCAACAATGATATAATAACTGAATATATAAATGTCTTCTCTTCACTATGCTACCCCGAATTAGTCTCCGCTTGGATAACGAACACCAATCCATGCGTAGGGCTGTAACAATACTCCTCAAGTCTGTATTCCCTCTCTAGGGCACCCCACGCTGTCACTATGAGCACCCCAAATTAGTGCTAAACAAACTCCACAATTTCATAGAGACATCCAACTCAAATTATAACTCATGATAAGTATTTTTGTAGACTTTAGCCTAAGAGACACACATGGTGCGCACACTGTCACCTTCACACCATGGGACAAGGTGTCTCCGGAGTTCACATAATAAAACCACTTGAGTAGCACAATAGATGAAGAGTAACATCTACATATTCAACTAGATTACAAAGCTCATGATCACATAAAGATCACACCATGGAGAGAGAGAGATAAACCACATAGCTACCGGTAGAGCCCTCAGCCTTGGGGGAGAACTACTCCCTCCTCATCATGGGAGTCAGCAACGGCGATGAAGATGGTGATGGAGTCGATGGAGATGGCTTCCGGGGGCGATTCCCCGTCCTGGCAGGGTGCGGAACAGAGATTTCTGTCCCCCAAACTAGGGTTGACGACGGCGGCAGCTACGGAACTTTTCATGGATAGAGGCTTCTGTCTTTAGGGTTTTCCCGAGGATAGCTTTAAATAGGCGGAAGGGCAACGTCGGTGGGTGTCCGGAGGACCCACACCACCCCTAGGCGCGGCCAAGGGGGGGCCGCACCTAGGAATGGTATGGCGCCCCTAGTGCCCATCTTTGACTCCCCTCTGTACTCCGGGTACTTGTTAGAAAAATAGGGACTTCTGTCTTCGCGGTGTCCAATTCCGAGAATATTTCCAGAACAACTATTCTAAAACAAAGAACGGCAGACAACAGGGAACTGGCACTGGGGCATCTTGTCAATAGGTTAGTCCCAGAAAACGTATAAAAATGCTATAAAGTAGGGGGGAAATATGTAGCAATTGGCATAATATCAACATGGAACATCATAAATTATAGATACGTTGGAGACGTTTCAAGCATCCCGATGCTTATTTCCTACTCTTCCTCGAGTAGGTAAACGATAAAACAAAATAATTTCTGAAGCGACATGCTACCACACAATCTTGATCATATAGTAATGTAAAGCATGTAAACTAGGATCAATAGAATAAAGGACGTGGTTTATATTTGATATCAGAAAGTAATGCATAGACCATAAGAAGGACAATGTAAAAACTTTTAGTGAATTAATACTAAAAGACTATCAACTATGCAAAGTATATTAAAGATGATTTAAGCTTCAACAACAACAATATAGTCATCATGCGCATCAAACTTTCATCACAAATCATGTTAGGATCAAGTCAAGTAATCAACAATATGCACATGCAGGAATCATTAAACTATTTGCGCACTCAAACAAGCAAGTGTTCTGCTTTGGTCCCAGACACCAGGATGTTATGGCTAAGAGAACATTATGGGGGGGGGGGGGTTTGGAAGGTCAATGGAGAAAGTCTCACACAGCTGAAAGTGCTCATTAGACAAGAGGAAGTATTATAACCGAAGCTATGCAAGGAGTAGGGATTGCCATACAACGGATGAACATAGAGCTATAAGTGTATGCAAGCTCTCCAATGGAACTAGTGGGGGTGCATCTAGCTTGCTTGCTCACGAAGACCTTTAGCACTTCTGAGGAGGCTCATCATTGGAATATACAAGCCAAGTTCTATAGTGTAAAGTTGCCCACATAGTTATATGAATGATAATATGGAAACTCTCTCCAAACTAAAGTATTGGTGCTAAACATAAGCACAAGTGTGGTATAAAGGATAGTAATGCTGCCCCCTCTCTCTTTATTCTCTCTTTGGCACTTTTTTTTCTTTTTCTGGGATTTTTTTTATATAACCTCACCGGTAGGGGCAACACATTTATTTTACAATGAATCATCACACTTTTAGTACTCACAACCCATAATGAAATATATCTGATATATAAAACTAAATGCTCCTACAAGTGTAGTAGTATGCAAAATAACCATGAAGCATGTCATCAAGTAACATAATGAAGGTGGATGTTGTATGGCAATATATCTCGGAATGGCTATGGAAATGCCATGATAGGTAGGTATGGTGGCTGTCTTGAAGAAAAATATTTGGGCTTATGTGTAGGAGAACAAAATCCTCCCACTGGGTTTGGATGCACTGGCAAAGTTTGCACCAAGTCTCAATGTGAGAAAGGGCAATGCATAGTACCGAAGAGGCTAGCAAATATGGATGGTGGAAGTGCCAGAAAACCGCAACATAGAAATCACAAGTTAAAAGATTACAACAAGAAATATTACCTTACAAGGCATAATAAAAGTTGCTCCAAGAGGGTCTGTGGCAATGAAAAGTCACTATTGGCTACCCCAACCGTAGCGCGTAACCAAAATCCATTCAGATTGCTATCAGCTAGGGAAGTAATGTACCATTATTTCTATCAGCTGGTTATATAAGTGTGGAAGAGCTTCAAGCTTTTAGACCAACCATTAAATATTTTTACTTTATGACCTTCCCGCTTACCCATTAAGCAGATTAATATCTCAAAACAACAACAATGGTTCAAGTGAAGCAGTTTAGTGATCTACAAGACCATGCAATCTTTTCCACTATACCAACTATCACATGTAGCAATTCTATTTCCAACCAAGCACACATATAAGTAGCAACACAAAACTCTCTATAAAATAATATAGCAATGAAATCAAGAGAGTACTACTCTAACAGCTCTAAATAAGAGATGAATGCAAAACAGGAGCTAAAAGGGATGCAACAGCTAGACAAAGATGAAGAATACTAGTATTCACATGAAAAGGAGGAGAGTGTCTCTCTCCAATAAAAGAATGCTGGCGACCAACCAAGATTATTGCAGAAAATAAAAGAAACAGATGCTCCAAATAAAGTACATAAGATGTGACCGAATAAAAAATATAATTTCACTAGAAGTGACATGATAAATTGTTGATGAAGAAGGAGATGCCTTGGGCATCCCCAAGCTTAGATGCCTGAGTCTTCTTGAAATTTGCTGGGATGTATCACCGGGGCATCCTGATGCTTAGGATTTTCATCCTTCTTGATCACATCATATCATCCTCTTCTCTTGACCCTTGAAAACTTCCTTCACACCAATCTCTAGGTAATATTATTAGCGGGTTAGTGCATTAAAAATAATAAATCCACTTGGTTTAGTTTCAACACAATCCTAACACTCATAAACACATTACTACTATCACAACTTCTTTTAAAACTCTCTTTCTCAAAATAACGCCAAAAGAAAGAGATTACGAGGCAAATGCAAATATTGGCAGAAATCTGTCAAAACAGAACATCTCGTAAAGTTCGATTTTTTTCGAAAATCTTACGGTTCTCAGATAAGAAAATCCAAAACTAGAAAAAGTTGCATACGTAGCCCAGGATTACGCACAAACAATTTTAAGGCATTTCAATTTTTCTGTGATTTATGGCGGAATAAACGGTGGACAACAGAATATGTTTCCTGCTCAGAAATCCGGATCTATAGCATCAACTTTCCACTAGAGACATTACTTGGCTCAACAAAAACTAAAAAGAAAAGATATAACGGTGTTAATACATGAGTATACAACACCAAGATGCAAAGAAAAGAAAAGAAAAATTGCAGAAATAAAACATGGGTTGTCTCCCACAAGCGCTTTTCTTTAACGCCTTTCAGCTAGGCATAATGATTCCCGAAAGATGCTCACATAAGAATAAGAGTTGAAGCACAATAAGATAGCATCAAGAAGCAAATATAAAACATATTTAAGTCTGACCGACTTCCTATGTAAAATAATCTTGTAGAAAAACAAGTCAACAAAGCACAAAGTGACTAGCATAGGAAGACAAAATAAGTGCAACTTCAAAAATTTCAACATAAAGAGGGGAAACTTAATATTTTTGAAATGCATAAAACCATGTTACCCTCTCTAATAAAAACTTGCAGTAGCATCATGAATAAAATTAACAATATAACTATCACATAAAACATTCTTATCATGAGCCACATGCATAAAAGAATTAATACTCTCCACATAAGCATAGTCATTCTCATTAATAGTAGTGGGAGCAAATTCAACAAAATAGCTATCATTATTATTCTCATCACCATAATCATGAAATATAGGAGGTATATTGTAATCATAATTAATTTTCTCCTCAATAGTAGGTGGACCGAAAATATCATATTCACCATTGTAATTATCATATATTGGAGGCATAGTATCATCAAAGTAAATTTTCTCCTCCGTGCTTGAGGGACTAAAAATATCATTTTCATAAAAACTAGCTTCCCAAGCTTAAAGTTTTCCATAGCTTTACCAATAATAGTGTTCAAAGAATTTATACTAATAACATTTCTACTAGCATGCAAATAAAGCTCCATAGGTTTTTAAATTTTCTCTTCAAACACTTCATGTCCTAACTCAAGATAAATCTCATAAAGATCTCTAATTTTGTTGTTGTTTTCCATTAAGCCTAACTAGTGAAAATAAAAACAAGAAACAAAAAGTCAAAATTGCAAGATCTAAAGGAAATAACTTAGAGCACCCACACACGAGGATATGAGTACCTTTTACCTTACCTCCCCGGCAACGGCGCCAGAAAAGAGTTTGATGTCTACGCATGCTTCTATTTTTGTAGATAGTGTTGGGTCTTCAAGTGCAGAGGTTTGTAGAACAGCACCAAGTTTCCCTTAAGTGGATCACCCAAGGTTTATTGAACCCAGGGAGGTAGAGGTCAAAGATATCCCTCTCAAGCAACCCTCCAATTAAGATACAAGAAGTATCTTGTGTCCTCAACACGCCCAATACATTTGTCAGGTGTATAGGTGCACTAGTTCGGCAAAGAGATAGTAAAATACGAGTAATATGGATGCTTATAAGTAGTAATTGGAATCTGAAATAAAAATGGCAGCAGGCAAACATGTAGCAGAACTTGTTGTAATTGGTGTTTCAATGCTTAGAAACAAGGCCTAGGGATCATACTTTCACTTGTGGACACTCTCAACAATGATATCATAACTGAATACATAAATATCTTCTCCTGAGTATGCTACCCCGAATTACTCTCCGATTGGATAACGAACACCAATCTATGCGTAGGGATGTAACAACACTCCTCAAGTCTGTATTCCCTCTCTAGAGCACCCCACACTGTCACTATGAGCGCCCAAATTAGTACTAAACAAACTCCACAATTTCATAGAGATATCCAACTCGAATTATAACTAATTCAAATTCAAATAATTCAAAATTTTGAACTTCACCAAATATGATTGAAAGTAATATATTCAGTTAGTCTATAATTTTCTAAATGTTTTTGTATATTCTTCATATTTTTCTGATTATTAAACTAGCACATATATAGATTCAAAACTAGCAGGAACGTTTGAAAATATGAAACTTTTTTGAAAAACAGGTCATTCATCCCGGTTATTGCAAACAACTGGGACGAATGCCCCTCTTCGCGCCATTCCAGTGGCCAGGGCATCCGTCCCAGTTGTTGGCAATAACCGGGATGAATGGGTGGGGGCATTCATCCCGGTTATTGTCTACAACCGGGACGAATGGGGCATTCATACCGGTTGTTGCCAACAATCGGGACGGATGCCCCTCCCCACGTACTTAAGTGCATCGCCTTCCTCCCCAAACTCAGATCGGGAAAACTGCTAAGGACCGGAGGCGCGAATAACCGGAGGAACGCCGGCAGGCTGCCCGTCTCCGTCGTGTCCACCTCGTCGTCGCCCACCTCGCGCACTCCGCGGCCACCCCCCTTCGCGCGCGACACCTGCGCGTCTGCCTCGCGCGCCCTGCCTGCGCCCTGCAGCCTCTGCCCGACCGCACACACCTCGGCGCCGTCCTGCCTCGCCGTCGCCAATGGCGCCTCTGCCTCGCCGGCGACCACTCGCCTCGCAGGTACGTTCTCCCCTGCCCCTCCCTCCTTTCCCCCTCTGTTCCCGGCCCGGCCTCCTACGTCGTACGACGTTGGAGGGTAGATAGACAGAGAGAGTCTAGAAAAACAAAGGAAAAAAGGAAAAATGGAAAATGTGAATTTTCCAAAAAAACAATAGAAATCTGGAAAAAAACTTAGGCTATTTAGAGGGTATTTCTTAGGATATTCTAAGTAGAAAAATAATTATTTAGAGGGTTTTTAAATAATTATTCTTAGGATATTTAAATAATTATTCTTAAGGTATTTGAAAATTGAAAATTAGTCCAAATTGAGCAAACTAAATTTCTAAATGTTCACAAGACAAACACAATCTATTTGTGTCATTCATTTGTCAAATTGGTTTAAAATTGTTCATGATATTCTAAATATTCTAAAAAGGCAAAAATTAAATTAAACATTCGAAAATCATAATTAACTAAAAATGATCCAAATATTGTGTTCTAGGTCTTAAATGTTCAGGAACAAAAACTTAAATTGTTTAAGTCATTTTCATACATGTTCTTATTTTCATGTCTTAGTTTTTTTAGAACAATTGCTTTATTTCATGTCTTATATTTTATTTCATGTCTTATGTTTTATTTCATGTCTTATGTTTTATCTCATGTCTTAGGTCTTTTATTTTTGTTAACAAAGAAAATAATGTCATCATATTAAGAGAAACAAATGGTTTCGGATACTTGTTTTGAAACTAAACAACTTCACATATGGGTTAGTCCGATCCGAACGAATTAGCACCCTTTGGTGCATATTCGTGATGGTGATATTCGTCATAAATCCCTTCCGGAACCTTGGAAGAGATTTATGAAGAATGTCCCCATTGTGGATATGCACGAAAGGTTCCAGCTTTGTTTGGATCCCACAAACACCGACATATATGATTTTGTTTAGTTTCGGGAAAAAGACGTAGCCAAGGGTTTTAGATACTTTTTTTTTAAACTAAACAACTTCACATATGGGTTAGTGATATCCGAACGAACTTGCACCCTTTGGTGCACATTTGTGATGGTGATATTCTTCATAAATACCTTCCGGAACCCTGGAAGAGATTTATGAAGAATGTCACCATTGTGGATATGAACAAAAGATTCCAGCTTTGTTCGGATCTCACAAACACCGACATATATGATTTTGTTTAGTTTCAGAAAAAAGACGTGGACAAGGGTTTTGAATACTTTTTTTGAACTAAACAACTTGACATATGGGTTAGTGAGATCCGAACGAAGTTGCACCCTTTGGTGCATATTCGTGATGGTGATATTCTTCATAAATCCCTTCCAGAACCCTGGAAGATATTTATGAAGAATGTCACCATTGTGGATATGCATGAAAGGTTCCAGCTTTGTTCGGATCTCACAAATACCGACATATATGATTTTGTTTAGTTTCGGAAAAAGACGTGGACAAGGGTTTTAGATACTTTTTTGAAACTAAACAACTTCACATATGGGTTAGTGCAATCCGAACGAAGTTGCACACTTTGGTGCATATTCGTGATGGTGATATTATTCATAAATCCCTTCCGGAACCCTGGAAGAGATTTATGAAGAATGTCCCCATTGTGGATATGCACAAAGATTCCAGCTTTGTTCGGATCCCACATAATTTTGTCTATTTTCAGGAAAAGGGCGTAGCCAAGGGTTTCAGATACTTTTTTTGAAACTAAACAACTTCACATATGGGTTAGTGTGATCCGAACGAAGTTGCACCCTTTGGTGCATATTCGTGATGGTGATATTCTTCATAAATCCCTTCTGGAACCCTCGAAGAGATTTATGAAAAATGTCCCCATTGTGGATATGCACGAAAGGTTCCAGCTTTGTTTGGATCCCACAAACACTGACATATATGATTTTGTTTAGTTTTGGGAAAAAGATGTAGCCAAGGGTTTCAAATACTTTTTTTGAAACTAAACAACTTCACATATGGGTTAGTGCGATCTGAACGAAGTTGCACCCTTTGGTACATATTTGTGATGGTGATATTCTTCATAAATCCCTTCCGAAACCCTGGAAGAGATTTATGAAGAATGTCCCGGTGTGGATATGCACGAAAGGTTCCAGCTTTGTTCGGATCCCACAAACACCGACATATATGATTTTGTTTAGTTTCAGGAAAAAGACGTAGCCAAGGGTTAGTGAGATCAGAACGAAGTTGCAATTACTTAGCAATATTTTTGAAACAAATGGTTTAGGCATTGAAAACATGTTGGTTAGAATGGATGATGAAAACTGCTAAGTCATTTTGTTTAAGTTTTGTGCGTTGAAACTAACTTGCAATTTTTAATTTGCAGAAAGTAAGGACCCAAACATCAGAGACGAAGATACCGAAGACATTCTCGCTGGTTTTATCCACGGGCCCGGGGGAGCCCCCGATGTCTCGGAGTGGATGAACAACTCCGGTGAGGGAGATCCGGAGCTCGCCGGAAGAGACGGATCCGGTGAGGGAGAAGCCTACGACATCGTCGGGGGAGAAGCCGACGACTCCAATGAGAGAGAAGCCGATGGCTCCGGTGAGGGAGAAGCCTACGACATCGTCGGGGGAGAAGCCGACGGCTCCCATGAGAGAGAATACGATGGTTCCGATTGAAACTTACAAATTACAAACTCCGGCGGGCTGCATATATATGTTAATTAAATGAAGCATCTGTTCTCTATATACATGTATTAACACTCTTTCTTATTTTAGCCATCTGGATCTAGCAAATCCACCGGAAAGAAGACTAAACAAGGTGGAGCCCAGAAGTTGAAAGAGCATGAAAGGTACATGATCGAAGTTGTTGCTGCAGACGGCACGCTAGAGCTTCCCGAAGTTGTTACCCAAAAATATGTGAAGCAATGTGGACTGATTGTTAGGGACCACATCGCGATCACCGTTCGGGAGTGGCATAAGCCACTGGAAGCCGGAATTTCATATGTCGGAGACAAAGCCAAAGAATCTCTTTTTAAAAAGATGATGGTTAATTTCACCCTACCGACGCCGGAGGTTACTCAAGATGAGTTGGATGAGAATGAGGAGAATCCTGAATTGATCTTAGAGCGAAAGACCAAAGCCTTAGAGAAACTGGTCAAGGCATTCACTTTTAGGAAGATGGCTATGCAATTCAACAGCTGGAAGAAAAGATTGAATCTTGACTTTATCCAGAAAGACAAGACTCCGAATTTCACCGGAATGTATGAGAAGATAAAACCTCACTGGGAAGAATTTGTTGAGTACAAGAAGTCAGAGAAAGCTATGGAAAGGTCTGCAAAAAATAAGAAAAACACCGCTAAAAAGATCTATCACCATACTATGGGGCAAGCTGGCTACAAGCGTAGCATGCCTAAGTGGAATAAACTTGAGGACGACCTGATTTCTAAGGACATCATTCCAGAGACGTTCTACTGGGACCAACAGACAAGGTCTTGGTTTTTCGGGCATGGGGGCACATTGGACTCAGAAGGGAAGTGCATCTATAATGTAAGACGTGAAGAATATCCTCTACCCATCGATGCTCTTAGAGACGCAATAAAGGCTGCTAAAGAGGGGAAGTTCCGTCCAGATAGAGAGAACGACGAGCTCATACGCACCCTTGGGAATAAGGAACACTACGGACGGACACGAATCGCACCAGGCTCTGTTCCGTGGAAACATGGGTTTCCCGAGGAGAAGAAGAGATATCCGGATAGAAGCCATCAGAGGAGAAAGGATTTGCTGGCAGCTGAAGCACAAAGTCAGGTAGACCGGTGGCGTAGCATTGAAGAGGAATTAAAGCGACAGCGGGAGCAAACACAGCGGCAGCAGGAGCAAATTGACAAACTTAGCCAGCAGCAAGGTACCTGCCAATCTCAGCCGCAAATGGAAGCTGCATCCGATGGTACCAGGCCGCACCATCTAATCGAAAGAGTAGCATTGCTTCCACAAAGCTCCAGGGTGATGATGGTGATGATGCACAGCCGATGATGCACCCGGTGGATCATATAACGGAGATGACACCATGTGAGCTGCATGTGAAAGTGCTCAACAATATAGCCATTAAGGCGGCGGTCGGCTATGTGAAACCAGCTGGCCCTGAACCAACACACCATTGTCGGCCAGTTCCACCGTGCTACGCTGTTGCCGGGGTGGATGAAGTTATGACCGGATTCGAGCGGGTGAAGCTTGACTATCCTGAAGGTGAAGACGGGGAGGTGACTGAACTTGGAGACGCCAATAACTTGAGCATTGTATGGCTAAAGGAACACATCGTGTTCCCTAATTGGACGCCAAGACCAACGACTCCTCGGAGTAGCCATCCTCCTTCGCCGCCGCCTCAAGACCAGTCTCTAGCGGAACGGTCGTCTTCGTACTCTTCGCCGCGCTCGCCGTCTCCAGCGCGTGCGTCTACGCCGCCGCGTCAGCCGTCTCCAGCGCATGCGTCTACGCCGCCACGTTAGCGGTCTCCACCCACGAAGTCTGATCAGGGCAGCTCCAAGCGGAGGAGAACCACTGCATCACCGAAGCGTCAACTGTCGCCCCTCCCAAAAGTACCACATTCGAATCTACCCAAGTTACCTTACCACTGTACTCCAGAGGAAACCAAGGAGATCGCAGAGGGTGAATATGACGCGTGGAAATCTAAGGAGAAGGCACCAAAAGAGCCAGATTTCCCCAACACCGAAGAAGACAAAGCCCGAGAGTTGAAAATGGTGAAGACACTTTATCAACCCGAGCCGAGGCTCATTCCTGACTATTACCTCTCTATTCTTAAGGCACATGATGAAAAGGCGCGGTCGAAGAAGAGTACTAGCGGAACCGAGAAATGCGGGAAATTAGTTGACCAGCTCGGACAACGGAAAAATTAATCCATCCCCTCGCTCATAGTGCATTCCAATCCCAAGGTGGGGCCGAGCACAGGCGCATGCGAGGAAATTGACCCGGACTTTATTGCATTGTTCGGACAAGCGGCCGCTGCTACGGATATGTCCATTGTGCAATATCTCGATGCCTTAGATGTCTTCCCCTCTTCTGATATCGCGCACCCATACCGGCACACGCATCCTCTCGTCAGACCTGGGGAGGAAAATGATCTACCAACAAAAATGTGAAGAGTGCATAATTAGTACATGGAAGCCTCGAAGCAATCTGAGGGATGGATAACGATGGAAGTTAGAAACGAGCATCACGGTTATGGAGAAAGGATAATCTGATTGAGCTTGTAGAACTATATCAGTTATTCCAGCTAAAGGCCCTCGACAAATCTATCCTCCGTGCCTATTGTTTGTATGTATTTATTTCTGTAATTAAGTCTCTAGCTAGCTCACCTCGTTCATTGCATTTATAATAATACTCACTATATTATAATTGCAGAATGAAGATTCTCCAATGCAAAAGAGGACACATCTATGACATTGGGTTCATTGACCCATATTGGGTTAATCAAAATACTCTTCTCACAAAAGCCAAGGAGACAGAAGATTCAATTGTGAAGGTGTTAAGGTTTCACGAAACCAAGAGGGAAATAATATTTCCTTACAACTTCGAGTGAGTGTTATTGTCTTGTAAACATTCTGTTTTCCTTACTCGATGATAAGTGTATAACTGATGAGTTATGTTTGCGCAGCTTCCACTTTATTCTGCTAATATTTGAAACTGACAAAGGAAAAGTACTGGTAATGGACTCGAAACATAAACCCCTTGAGCAGTGGGATGACATGCAGCAACTGATCCAGCGGTAATTTCAATCTTTATGACACTATATCGACAACTTTCATTTATTTTCTGATCCCTTTATTCATTTTCTTTGCCGGGCAGCGCTTGGAAACGGTTCACAGCAAAGGCTAGGGGTGAATGGAAGGAGAAGCTTACATTTGAACATCTGAAAGTAAGTAGTACTAGCTAAATCCGCGCATCTCCTTGATTGTAGTTTCGATACCATTATAATGCTGTATTATTATTTTGATTGAAACCATGTTCTTGTAAAGTGCTTGAACCAGGGAGACGGGAATAACTTATGTGGATACTATGTCTGCGAGTTCATTCGTCAGACGACATGCGCCAAGGGCAGAGATTTCGAAAAACTTCGCGTACGTCAACCATCACTTTTATCTTATTACCATCTATTGTCTTTACTTAGATATTGACCACTCTTCTTTATATTAGATCGAACGGCTGCGGGACGGTCTTCTACCAAGGGATCGCCTACGAGCAATTCAAGAGGAAGTTTGCGGATTCTTAGACACAGAGGTCCTAAAACCAGGAGGAGAATACTATGTGTAACTCCCCGACCCGACGACTATACACAAGTGCTAAGCCACACCGGTTACCCACCACAAATGCATAATCATAAGATCAAGACTTGGAACAACTGGCACATAACATAACTCAATGACACAAAGCATATATAATAAACTCTTATTAGAGAAAATAAGGCAACTTACAATCAGAGGTCACGGACCCAACAATTCATCAAGCGGAAGCGGATATAGTTGTTCTAAGCAACAAGAACAGAATATGGCCTAAGAGGCCTGCGGATAAACAAGTCAGCGCCAGCTTGCTCCTAACCCACCCCAAGCTGCCACCTGGAAAACCCGGACCACCAGTCGATGCCACCGAAGAACACACAACTCCATCTCTGAAAGGACCTCTGCTAAGAGAATAAAAATTCAACAAAGCAACGGTGAGTACAGGAGGTACTCGCAAGGTTACTAGAGCTACTAGCTCAGCATGTGGCTTTAGCAAGGCTTTTGGTAGTTATTTTGCAGAAAGCCAATTTTCCTTTTAGAACACCAATATGGCAACGTCTAATCAGAAGTTTTAAAAACAAGGCAGGAGAAGAATCAATTCAACTCCTCTTCTGCGGTTTCAGCCACAGGCTCCACCATTTCCCACCATGAACCACCATCTTCAACATCTGTCCACGAAGACATCATTCCCAATCGCACATGGGAAATCAACTCTTCCAATCGTGAGTCAATTTTAGTTAAGGTTCACTTTCTCTATGATCTCAACGGAAATTCTCAAGGTTGTCCATAACCGTGGACACGGCTTTTCAAAAAGATTATACCCTGCAGGGGTGTACTATTTTAACAACCAGTATTGTCCGGCTCCTTGCCTGTACATTAGTCCTCGTCCTGGGAGGGTGGCAGAGCGGGCGCAGCTACAACCTTTACCTTGCATGAAATCTCACCCCAGGGTCATTGGTGCGCGGAAGATCCAGTCGGCCCCGCCAGATCCAGACCCGCGGCCACCTCCTACACACACCGTCCTCGTTCATCTTTTTCCATCGTCATGCACACGCAAATGAAAAGCTCAAACTAAAGGACCCTAGGCGACACCCTCACAAGTTAGTTAGTCGATAGGGAGTCCATATGTCCCACCGATGGAAGCACGCTCGGTCTTGGTTCAAAACGAAGAAAACTCACTCCTAGGGGCAGGAATGAGGCAACCCACCATCATGCCACGATGGCAACTCATCCAAGCCTTTTAGCAAATTAAAGTATCATGGCATTACTCCTCATCACCATCATCCATCACCATCATCATCATTATCATAATCACTATCCATCGGACACAACACAAAGCTAAGAAGGTCTAAGCATACGTTTATAGCATGTATATTTACTCAGGCCAACACATCAATCCTATGGATATTAGGAAGGAAACAGGTAATGGTATAGGAATTTATGCAACTGGTAGGATACTCTAATACTGCCCAAAAGAATTTGGAATCGAATGCAATATTATGGTGGTAAAATATTTGGGGGAAAAATATAGGTCAAGAGAGATGCACAAAGAAGGGGAAATACGTTTTGCCTTGTTGCTGCAAAGGTAGTAGAGATACGTCGAAGAACTTTGCTGCACATCAACTCCTCGATCTACTGAAACATAACAACAACGGAGGAACACAATAAATAACAAGAATACAACAGTGCAATGCACACTCATGATGGTATGTCACTTTAATGTAGTTACCAAGATCAAAACATGATCTTCAATTTAAATGAGGTTTTCCCCAAATAACAGAATTATTTGGCATACCCTCATACATTAACTTAGTGAATTATTCACCCTACTTAAGAGGACCAATAGCTAATTAATGTGCCATCATGCATGCAATGAATGTATTTCTGGTATTCTTTCATGTGTTCAACATTGGGATGTCTCCCATAATGTTTGGATAAGAATTTCAATACTTAAAATTTATTCTTTGTGGTATTTGTTTCTGCCATTTTGATAACAACACAAACAAAAATGTTTTAAAGTGCCAAAGGCATGAGTATTACTTGAAAACAAGTGAGCAATGTTTATAAAAACAATGTGAGATGTTGTTGCAATATTCAGAGCAAGTCTGAATATTTGGTGAACATTTCAATGCATCAATTTTTATGAATTTTCTTATTTTGACTCCATTCATTTTGCAAGGCAAAGTAATCCACATGGATCACAAAGGTTCTGTTATTTTAGAACATGAGTTTTATTAAACAATTTTTCAAGCCACCAATTCTTTTGGGTGCGTTTTAATATTTCTATTAACTTGTCCCAAAAACAACCATTGACTAGGCATAGCATTTTTAAAACAAACAATACCAGAATTATGTGACCATGCATGGAAAATGACATGACCAGAGAGGTTACAACATTCCAAGCATTTTGGCATTTGAAACATAATTTTTGGACCATTACTTAATTAGTAATGCATTTTTCTTTAGTCATTTTTATTCTGACCAGAACAAAAAATGTAGTTTTTCTTAGTCAAAACTTATCCAATTCTGCCCAAATAAAATACTAGGGTGTAGATTTTGTTAAGACCAACATTTCTAGACCAAGTTTTATCCATTTGGATTAACAGAGCAAAAGTTATGAACTTTGCAAGATTTCAACTATTATAGAAATCTCTGTATTTAATTATTTTAGGAAACATATTTCACAGAAACATGTTCCACAACTTTTATATTCATGTAGAACTCACTGCCCTCTACATGTGAGTTTTTGAATCATCCAAATTGGACAACCCAATAGGAAGTTATGCCCTTCCCAAATTTTGAAAAGAGCATATAACTTTTAGAGGCCATTTTTCCAAATATTTCATTATTTGCTCCTTTTAGTAAACAGAAGGTAACATGTTCTTTTATGTTCCAAACATAACCAAATAAAGTACCACTGTGTAGATCTTGGTAAGACAAACATTTTGATACTAAGTTTGCAAGATTTGGAATTTCCTAGCTCAAGATATGCAATTTCTAATTTTTCACTTTTTATTGGAATTCATGTATTTAGTGAATAGATCAAATATTTTTCACACAAACATGTTTGGCAAAATTTATTTTTGGATAGATCAAGGCTTGCTGAACAGATGGGCTTTTGAATCACTTCATTTGGATAATCTACCAGAAAGCTATGGTTGTTCAAAGTTTCAAATTTTGGTTGTATAGCATAATGGCAAACTTGTAATTACAGGGCAACGCTCGAAAACCTTTCTGCACCGAGGCGGTTCCTAGCCACGCCCACTGACCAGCGGGCCCAGGCTGAGTCAGTGGACACGCAGGCACGCGAGGCCCACTGCCCAGGTTTGACTGGGGTGAGCGCCCACGCGTCCTACGTCAGGCTAGCGTCACGGCGACGTCATCGCCTTTGAGAAATGTCATCGGCGAGGCACAATCGAGCGATCCCGACCGCGCCAAGCCCTACCAAAACCACCTACGGGAAATAGACGACACGGCGGACACATCTGTGGCGGCGCCGCCTCCCTACCGTCGCTGGAACGACGGCGTGCTTCGCCGGAGTGGCCGCGGAGAAGCAGCAGTGACGCAGCGGCGTCCTAGCCAGCAAACGAGGGGGAAATGGAGGCGGGGAGAAGCAGAGCCTCACCCTTGACGCGTGTGCATCCACCACATGGACGTAGGAGCTTGGGAACGCCGGTGAGCTTCCACGACGAGCTCGGCCGGCCGCGGGGAAGAAGGTGACATCGCCAGTGGTGCAGTTCCTCCTGGCTCGATTGCTTGTACCCAGACGAAGAGGGGACTAAGGCGGAGCTAATGAGCCCAACAGTGGCTCGAGCCATGGACCAGAGCGCCGGAATCGACGAGCTTCCTCCACGGCTAGGGTTTGGTTGCGGTTTGGGGATTTTACAGAGGGAGAGAGAGCTGGCTGGGGAGAGAGAGGGAGCAGGTGAGCTCGTGGGCGACAGAGCCTTCTTATCCACGCCAAAGCTCGTCATGGTCGTCATGGAGGAGTGCCAAGCATGGCCAGCACCCATGCCGTGCCCTGTGCTCTACAGGGAAGAAGCAGGATATTTACCAAACTGCCCCTCTAACTTATCCTTCTCTGTATTTTTTTCCTCACAGAAAACTGCTGTTTTTTCCATACTTAACTAGTTCCAAATTTGATAAATTTTTGTCGAAAATTATCATTAGCCACTCTGCACCACTGGTAAAATTTGTAGCTCAATTGGACAAGTTTGGTGGAACAAACTTGTTCAAATTTGAATTCTGCCAAAATTTGGAATTAATTGATTTTAGGCATTTTTCCAACTCCAAAAATTATTTCCTTTTGCAAACGTTCCTTAATTGGCATAAGGAACATGTGGTAGAATTTTTAAGTCATTTGGAGAAACTTGATTTAACAAAGTTGAATAAATTTCATTTCTGCCAGAAATGAATTTGAATTTCTAAAATTAGTTAACCACTTCCAAATTCAATAATTTTTGGCATTCCTTCCTTATTTGACATGATGGTCACGTGGTACAATTTTCAAGGCATTTGGATTAACTTCATAGAACAAAGTTGTTGAAATTTGGATTTAGGTCAGTGCAGAAAACAGTGATTTTTGGGGCCTTAACCAATTCAATTTTGAGTGCCACTTCTTGTGTTAGCCTTATTTGATGCCAAGACCATGTGGTAATTTTTGCAAAGCATTTGGAGAAAGTTTGTAGAACAAACATGTTCAATTTTCCAAATGTTGCTGTGGAGAAAACAGGGGTTTTTGTAGACTTAAACAATTCAAAATATGAGGCCCTCTTGTGTGTGTTCCTTATTTATCATATATAACCACTGGTATTAATTTTAGCTCATTTGGAGAAATTTTCCGGAAGTAACTTGTTTGAGTTTTTAGTTTCTTGCAAAAATTGTCAATTTCCAAAATAATAGGAAAACATGTGGCATTTGTTTTTCTTTAAACAAGGCTTGCCAAAACACTGAGTGGAGGCTTGTAATAACAAGTTAACAATTCCCACCACTTTTGCTTTGAAGCTTATAAGGCTGGAAAGCATTTGAAAATAATTTGGTTAAACAATAATGAAGCATTTTCTTTTAAAGCTTATTGGAAAACTTTCTAAGTTTTTCTCAACTTCCTTAAATCAATCTTGGAGTTTCCTCAACAGTTTGGAAGCTCACAGGATAGTTTTGTTTTGCCAATTGAGCAATATTAACTTTAGAAAATATTGTCAAATGTTATTGGAACAATATGTTGAATATTTTTATTCTATTGTTCTGCCCTCTCATTAAATTGTTTTCAACATTTGTTTTAGTTTCCTTAGCAAGGTAATAATAAATTTGGTTTTGAACCCACCACTTTAAGTGTTTTCTTAATTTACATTACTTGTAAGGTCCAGTTAATATGGATGCTTATGATGCATGAGCAAATGCAAAAGTGAAAATTTGGCACAAATTTTGGGTGTTAGTTTTGGGCTGTTACACAATGCCCCTACCAACTTTATTGGATGAACTTGATGTTCGGTTTCTTAGATGCATAGTACTTACCTGTATATTCGAGTCATGGTGCATGGTGGTGTATTAGAGTAATTATGGGAAAGAGTACCTACTTGTATATTCTTCACTCCTTACTTGTATATTCGATTCATGGTGCGTACTTACTTGTATATTCTTCAACTATATTCTAATGCGATCACTATACTTGTGTATTCTAATAAAATGGAATACAATAAAAAAAACATGGTGGTGTATAAGATGGAGAGTACTTATGGGAAAGAAATAGAAAAAAATGAATACAGCAAACCAAACCCTAAAAGGAAAACAAGAAAAAGAAAAAAACAAATTTTCTGCCGCGGCAAAGAATTGGCAAAAACCCTACCGCGGTAGAGGGGGCATTCATCCCGGTTCGTGTTACGAACTGGGACGAATGGTCCTGGCCAGGGACCAGCCTAAACTGGCCACGTGGACGCCCCATCCATCCCGGGTCGTAATACAACCGGGACGAATGGTTCTGGCCAGGGGGGCATTCGTCCCGGCTGCCCCATCCCGGTTGTGCAATCGGGACAAAAACCTCTTAAAAACCGGGATGAAAAAGAGGGGAGGGGGGGGGGGGGGGGGGGGGGTTCTACCAGTGTCATTTCTGGAGCATCGACTAATTACATACACTCAACAACAAAATTCTTGCAGTAGAATATAGCTGAAGTGTTTGTATTCCCCCTCTGGATCGACCGAACCATATAAATCAAAATATTCTTTGTTTACTAACCGTTTAATGTAGAAAGAATATTTCGGAGGGACAAAATAAATTGAAGCTTTGGCAGGGGCGGCTTTGCACATCTCATAGGCTAAGTTGTCACAGGTTATGGCGTACTGTTTGTCGGAAGGGGATGGGCGTGGTCATCTACTCATATTCATCTGCACCGAGGATGTCTGCTGCTGCCCCGCCAACGTCCCCTCATCGACTTCAGCACCGTCATCTTCATCCTAAAAAGACGACGTGTCCGAGCTCAAGCTCGACCCAGAGCTGTAGAAAGAGAAAGGAGAAGCTAGATTAAGAACTTGATCTGGGTCTAGAACCTGAAATTTTTGCGTAATTTCTTACCTCGGACTTGACCCATCAACGTGTTAGAATAGGTTTACACGTACAGTTGGAATGGCCATGGCGGTGGCACACGGCGCGACCCGCAGCACACACATCTCGAGGGGCAGCGGCCACAAGCACGATGTGCGCCACGGCGTGATTGCGCAGGAGAAAGCACCCACGTTAGGGGTGGACTAACGAGCAGTTCAGCTCATTAAGCTCGTACTCGTTAAGCTCGTGCTCATTAAGGCTTGGCTCGTTAAGATTAACGAACAGAAAACCCTGCTCGGCTCGGCTCGTTTGAAGCTCGTTAAGTTCGTGAGCGCTCGCGAGCACTCATTAATAGATTATATGTGTTATGATATACATGATGAATGTGTAGGTGTGGTTTTCAAGATGAAATATGGTGACTATAAAAAAATGTAGTAGTTTGTTGCCTCATATGTCGATTAGATTAAATAGATGGGCTAAGGTACTACAAAAATTTGTCACGTAAGATAAAAATATGTGTTGTGTTGTTACTAACGAGCTTAACGAGCTACTCATGAAACTCATTAGCTCGCTCGTTAAGCTCGTTAAGCTTAACAAGTTAAAATCAATGATTGGCTCTGTTCATTAAGAAGTGAGCTACGAGCTTAACGAGCCAAACTATTGAACGCTCATTAAGCTCGCGAGTTACAAGCTTTTGGTCCAGCCCTAACCCGCGCGATCTGGTCGCGCCCGCAAGAGCACACGTCCAGGCTGCAAGCGCACGCGCGGCGGCAGGAATCCAGTCCGACACTCCGACCATGGCTGGTTCCGCGCGCAGAGGAGGGGATCGACAGATTCTGCAACCCGTCAGCACGGCACTCCATGCCATACATGAGGCCCTTTGCGCAGGAACACCCGTCTATGCGAATCCAGGGCTAAACATGGCTAGGTGGGCCCTTCACAAGCAGAGGTTACGTACCTCAAGCAACGACCCATGGAAGTAAAAGAAAAAAGTTGCTTTTATTACGTGCAGACATATGCACGTGTGCATAGGAAGCTAGGCTGGTGCACTTCCTCGAATACAGGTAGCAGCATCGACCACGGGGAGACGACCTCCCGGCTCCCGCGCCCCGGCCTGATCGCCACCAGCGCCCCATCGCCGATCTACACTCATTCAAACCCATCGCCGATCTACACTGATTCAAAGTCAAACTACATCAAGCCGAACATCGACATCCAGCTGGGTGTCTACACCAGGCTACGAGCCAAGTTCATCGTCGAGCACACCCGTAAGAAGCGACGTCGACATGCACCATCCACACACCAGGCCGGTGTGGAAGAAGCTAAATGTTCTCCATCAACTTCTCTGATTGAAATACATCGACAACCACCGTCGCCGCGAGAGACACCTCCAAGCGACGTACTACGTCACGCCTGCTGCTTTATCGCCGACATCACATCGCTAAGGTCTACATCAACGTGATCTTTAATGACAACCTCGTCAACACACTGCCGCCGCTGCTACAACTACAACGTCCACCAAGATGGACATGCGTCCTCTGACAGTACTACTACAAGACGCCACAACACCGACAACGACATTGACCGTGTTCTACGGCTAAGACTGCATACAAAAAATCTGGCATCACTATTTGTGAAAGCCCCTACAACCGCGTACATAGTTCTGGAAAAAACGTATGTGCTTGGTGAGTTTCCTCCGGTCTTGGCAAAACTGGTGGACTCACCTATGACCCACGTCCTCTGACCGCAAGACGCCTACAACGGTACCTCTCAAGTTGCAAAACGTCGCCCCGATAGTACCTCTCAAGGTGCAAAACATCGGCTACACAACTGCAGCTCTGTCACAACACATCGCGCAATTTTTTGCGCCCCAGCATTGCGGCTTCAACGACTATGACGAGTACTACATCGACCACTACTACCACGACCGCGGCTACATCACGATCGGCAACCTCGACATCTACATCAAGGGCTATGTCTACAACAACTCATCGGCAATAACAACAGTCACCGGCCTCCGCGTCGTCACTTGCGTCCACACCACTCCCACTGTGACTGCGGGAGGGAAGAGAGGAGAGGCCATCAGAGACACAGTTGATGATTGAAGGATAGGAGGAAGCGACAGAAGCGCAAGACTTTAAATCCAGTCGCAAGCGTCCGCTTCACTCCCGCTATGACTGAGGGGAAATGTTAGAATAGGTTTACATGTACGAGTTGGAAATAGATTATGACTCCTCTACCTACTTGTAGCACAAGTCTCCCCCCCCCCCCCCCCCCCCCCCCTTACCACTACATATACCCCATGGGGGCTAGAGCAATACACAACGAAATATTAGGGATCAATATTTTCCACACAATGGAACCATAGTCAGTTTCGGCAGATTCAACCGTGCTGTCGCCGCCGCCCTCGCCGCTTTCACGGTGGATTTCAGCGAACCTGTCTTGCAAGATCGAAGGGACTGGAAAATGTGAATGGCGAATGACACAGAATTGAGGACAAGATAATAAGGACTGGCAAATGGCAATGGAGGGATCGCTCACCGGGCGGATCCAGGAGCGCCAACGCTAGCAGAGAGCTCGGTGTAGGACTCCAACCATTCCATGGCGGCACGGACGACGGCGACGAGGGAGGAGCAGTTTGGGATAAGTAAGAGAGATTGAAATGATTCTGGTCGAGTCAACTATGGGAGCCGGACATGTACATATCCGTTCCAAAAGACAAGTACAGCCTAGTCTAGACTGCTAACCACAGAAAAACTGCATTGGCTTGGGCTCGAGTGTTGGTCTTTCACATCCTTTGTCGTGTCACCCACCACACGACACATGGAGAAAGAGGTTCCTTAAGGCGTGTTTGGTGCCCGGGCTATTTTTAGCCCTTTTGCATCCTTGGCCCTGGCTGGCCTGGTTGTGGTGAAACGAAGCCCCAGCCAAAATCTGCAGCCTGTTTGGCTGCCTGAGTCTGATTTTTCTTTTTCCCCGATTTAATTCGTATTTTTGTGTTTGGTTTGCTTCAAAAGTTGGTTTTGGGGTGTTTCTCTACAACACACAATGTTTGGTTGTGTGCTGGGTGCTTGTTGTGGTCACCACATTTGAGACTAGTGACCTTACCACCTATGCACACCACACTAGCTAAGCATAGTTCATTAACAACTAAGCACAAGTAGTAATTATGCATAGCAGGTTCGTTACCATAGTACTTACTTACATAGCGTGAGGGGGATTGACACCCCTGAACAAAAGAATGCACTTGCTCATACTGAAGCAGAGTGCAGTTAGATAATCATGGGCATTCGTAAGCCCTGGTTAACATCTAATAGGGGCATCACATGCCCCTGATCAAAATGCATCAGTTTCATACTTACACTAGCAAACCACGCTGGTCTTAGCCGTGGTCAGGGCAAGAGTACCCTCTGGCGGTAGAGAGCCCATCTTTCAAGATGGTGATCTTGAAGCCAGTCGCCGTGAGCGTGAAGACAACGACGTCTTGCACCACTTCAGGCCAGTTTTTCCCCAGCACAAGCTCGCCGCCAAAGGGCTGGACCTGCACGTGCTCGTCGAAATTCTTGCACGCGCTAAACTGAATGCAGTGCGGCAGAGGGGTCTGCAGCCAGTCCTTGAGGGCATGGTGGAAAGACCTTGGGATGAAGATCATGTACAAGTCATCCCGGTCAAGCTGCACATAGAACTGTCGAGGCACCGGGGACCTAGGGATGTGGCCGACCTTCGGTTCTTGCCACGAACCGTCATCTCCACCTTCAACGCCTCCTCTCGCCTATCAGGAACCACTGGTTTCAATGCCCAGCGGTTCATCGGGATCACACCCTCTAATCCAGGAGGCGGATGGGGCATCCAAGTCCTGCTTCAGTACCTTGTCATTCATAGTGACATGTGTTAGTGTTCAGGTAAAATGACATGCCAAGCCAGCGAGGTAGAAACTAGAAAGCAATGCAGCAGGAGCCGAGCAACGTGAACAATGCAAGCATGCATGCCAGTGCAGTAGCTACCAATGACATGCATTGCATGCCAACTAAAAATGCATTGGTTGCTATGACAATCCGAAACAACGCAGTTGCATCACCTAGATCGGATGCATACAAACCCAAATCAAGCACCAAACCGGATGCTTAGAACCCCAAATCAACCAGAATGCACAATAAGAAAAAAAAAAACAAATCAAGCTCCATGTGAATCGGTTGCACAAAGGCCCTACAAATATATAAATTTGACCTACAAATCTACCATTGGGCAACCAACAGCATCATATCTACATCACGAACGAACGGCCGTACAAGATTCTTGGCCGTTGGTGCGGTGACCCACGTACACCACTACATGTGTGGCATACAAGTCGATGATATAACACTTACCGAAGGACTTATCCGCAAATACTAGATCCCTCAGAGTGGTACAACAGAAACATAGCAGGTCCAGGTAACACTATAGGATTACAATTAGGCATTACAAAATCTCGAGACCTCTTCTACAAACAGAAGCAATTCTCTTACAAATGAAACATCAGAAGATCCAAGTCAAAACTCAAAGCTGGTAAAGCTCAAGCTCTAACCTCAAATCCACTACTGCTGTTGTCACAGCCCTATATAAAACTCCAAGGTATCCAGCTCTAGGAGTGGACTCCTCCTTTGTCGATGTAACAGCTGAATCCTTCAGACTCCATCTGAGTAATTGATTCCTCAATGAGACCTCAACTCCAGGTCAACTGGCATCCTCCATGGTGGCTCCGAAGTCTAAGCAGGGGGTTCAAAAGGGAGGAATGAGCACAACGTACTCAGCAGGTTCATACAAACAAATATAAGGTGTTCTATGCACTAGCTACTCCCACGACCGCAGGTCATAGGCAAAGATGCAAGTTTTGGAAAACGTTTCTTCAAAAGGTTGCTTTTATTCAGAAGACTATGCCCGCCATTGCCCACCGGTGACTAGAACCTTGTGGGTTCCTTTCCGGCAGCGTTCGCAGCTCCTTCCCGGAACAAGGGGTAACATGTCACATCCTTTTACACTCTGCAGAGGTGCGTTATTTTCCCATAAGGGTTCCCCAGCCTACTGTCCAAGTGGTATTCTCACCCCACACTTCCAGGGTGTGAAGCCAGGTCTGAGGTTCCAAACCATTCGACGTGCTTCTCCGCACACCACGTGCCCACCCATTTGCCGCAAGTAGGTAGAACCCCTGATATTCACACCCCGCAAGGTAGACATACCTAGGTGCCTCTTGCAGCGCTGCATAGCAGGTTATGCCCCTGATATTCTCACCCCGCAAGGCGGACATACCTAGGCGCCTCTTGCAGCCCATCATAGACACCAGTAACCTTGGGGAATTAAGGGATCCCACCCATGTGCATGTAGTCCCGCAAGACCTACAGCTTCAGGCTACTGGCTGCCCGTTGACACGCGTCCGAGAGAAGATCACAGATGATCTCCACGTCCCATTCCAAGCCTTATGGTATCATGTTGTTTACGGCGCAAGAACTCTACAGCATTGGTGATTAAGTCCTAGGTTATTACTTTCCCATGCAGATGGAACCTTCCAGTGTCCAATTCATCTTACCATTGTTCCATCTGCCAACCATAGTATGGTAACACCACTCATGTGTGGTTAACCAGATAGTCATATTATTCAAAAAATAGATTTTATGCATTTTCATCAGGATAAGTGATAGAGTAATATTATTTTTGAAAATAGTTTCTTTAACACATAGTTCCAGAGACATGAGCAAGTGATAAACTTGCTTGAGATAGAGATGACAGTTCATGTCCTTCAGGTTCTAGAGGTTGCGGTAGAATCCCAAGATCTGAAAATAGCAAAGTAATCCCGATAAGGATTACAGAAAACAATGGTAAGATGAAAATATGCGTAGTAATGAGATGCATCGTGAGATACCCCGAAAATACCCCAAGCTTAAGTGGTCAAGCTTCGCCCTATACGATACTACGATTTCATTAGGTTTGGTTGATTTAGAGTTGATATACTACTCTTGTTGTGATGGCTTTCATCACAAAGGAAAATGGTGATAAGTTGGTTGATTAACTTCAAAGGGTTTTAGGGCTTAACATGATTTGCATAATGTTTAACCATTTCTCGATGTTATGTATTGTTGACTTAAGTATGTTTCACTTTTATTTAGCAAAACAAGAATCAACATAGTGAAATTTAAGTGTTGTATGGTTGTTTTCAAATAGTAGGAAATGGAATTGTTTGCATAACACAAACAAACGGAAAACTAAACCAATTAACATGATAACATTGTAATTGAGAGAAGTAATAATATCAGCAATCATACAGATAACAACATGCATTCAAGACAATTCTAATGTACTAAAGTAAGACTCTATACATGATTGATATATTGCTAAGGTTCATAGAACAAATGTGGAGTTTTATTTGGAATTACACCCAAATTGATTTTAGAAGACATTTTGATAATTTCAAAAGTTTTGTCAAAGTTAAATTGCTCAAATGAGTTTGAAAACATCATAGGTGAGTTGCATTTGTCTTTCTGATGAATTTGGTATATAACTTGTCAGTTTTTAAAATTATTGAATAAAATAATATTTTTCTTATTTTTAAATGTATTAAATGACAATTCAAAACATCGTTCATTTAAAACTTGTTCAACTGTCATTGAAATTATCGTAGATGGTTTCCATTTGTAATTTGGAGCAATCTGGTATATAACTTTTAATTTTCTCAATTTTTGGAATAAAAACTTATTTTAAATGATTTAAATTGAAATTCAAATAATGTTCAAATTTGAACTTTGTCAAACATGTTTGAAAATGTTATAAACATTTAGAGTTTATTTTTCTGATTAGTTTGGTATATTATTTGTATTTTTCTGAATTATAACTATTAAGTTATTGATTTAACAAGTTTTTATTATTTTCTGGAATTTTAAATATGACAAGTGGGGTCAGAGTTTTTTTCTTTTTCATTTCCTTTTCGAATAAACTGACAAGTGGGGTCGGATGACGTCATAAGATGACATCACGGGATCTCCAATCCTTCTCTGTTGATGTCAAATTCGCGGATGGAAGGATAATTGATCGAATTAAACTTCAGAGGAGCGTGGACGAGTAAGAGGGGAATCTAGGGGTGGTGGCGTTTCGACTAAACGGGCACGGACTACCGGCGGCGAGCAGTTATGCGGTGGCGGCGGAGCAACATGACCGGCATGTTTCCGGAAGAGAGGGAGGAAGATAAGTGGTGCATTAGCACCGTGGGCTCACCAGGAGTACGCAGGGACGGTCGGCGAAGCCGGAGGTGCTCGACGACGCCAGAATCGGTCATGAAGCATGGCGGCCGTGCTCGGGAACGGCGGCGTAATTTCGTCGACTACGGCTGTCCCGGGAAGCTGGACTCCAGGAGGAGGAAGAGGAGGACATGGAGGTGACGAAGGTGACTCCAATTTTCCCCGGCGAGGTCGGGAACGGCGGTACGGAACGGCGGCGGTGAGTTAGGGTTAGGGTTAGGTTTCTATGCGTGGAAGGAATTGGAGAGAGAGCTTGCTTGGGAGAGGAAGAAGTGAGAGAGAGGAACACGACCTCTCCCGGTCTTATCCCCGCGAGAATAGCGGGAACGGCGCAGAGGAAGCAGCGGCCAGTCGCCGGTGGATACGCAGGTCCTTCTGCCGGCGGGAAACAACTGATTTTCCACCAAACCCCCCACAGGTTTCCGGAAAATTACAGAGAGGTCCCTCAGCTATAGAAAACAGAAATAAAATCATGTTTTTCAGGGTCTTTCTGTCAATAGAAAAATTAATAAAAGTATGATTTGAAAACCTTATCGAATTTGCAACCTCACCACATTTTGTTTTGGTGAAATTGAAATAACTTTTAGTTCAAATTCTTGAGTGCCATTTTAAGTGATTTTTATCCATGTTTAAATTTCTTCATCATTTAAATTGAATTTGAACTTATTGGTTTTATTTTACCTTTGGAAATGTGAGACTTAACCCTTATATTTATGTGGCATAAAAGTTTTTGGCAACATGAAATTATATGGCCCTATTATTTATTTGGGACAATTTGATATATCTCTAAATTTAGATTTCAAATGAATTACACTATTCCTTCTTACATACTTTGATATTAGCATAACACAACCATCATGTTATTGTCAATATGGTATGTTGAACATTTTTATTTGGACATTTAGAATATATTTTCCTTAGGGAACAACTTGTAAAACTTCATAGTAAAGGTGTAGATGTAGAAAACACGCTTATCTACTATTGAGTTTTGTAATTTTCATAGTTGTAAACACTTTAGTTTACTTGGTGCCAAATAGTATCTTTGAACTATTTAAGAGGTTTTCTTACTTAACTTCATAGTTGAAAATGTATAATGATATTCCATTGTTTATTGAGTGTTTTATTAACTCCTAGGAAACACCATGTTGTTATGCACTCTTATTTCCCAGATCTTGCTTAATGTGATGACAATGGAGATTATAACCCATGGGTTACTTTATTTCCTTGCCAACATGAGATGTTATCTCCTCGCAATAACCAGTTGTTGTCCAATAAGTTTTACATGTTTTGTCCATTGTGATGAATACAGAGGTATTCAATTTGTTTTAATAACTATGTGCCAAGCATGGTATTCAATTTGTGTTAGTAAAGTATATGCCAAGAATATTACATTGGCACAAGGGTTTTGAAGGATGGGACCTAACAACTAAATCATGTGATGACATGATCAGATGTCAGTGGTTGCATACATAACAATGGTCATGCCTCAGATCAGGTCTTATGGCCAGGTAGATAATTAGAAAGATGAGGAAAGAATATTTCTCAGTTCCCTGACTCATTCTGATGATGAACAAGAGGTACACTCCTCTTTAAAAGGAATTGTTTCTTGAGTTTATGGAAGCAGGTTGTTAAAATAACTACTGACTAAGTTGTCCATGTAGTTCAATTAACCACATGTCCAATTTTATCACTTCTGGTTAAAGAACTCAGGAGCAAACAAATGGCTTTTGTCACAAGATAATCTTGTGATATGCTCTCTTATGAGTCCTGCCCACTCACAAAAGGTGAGGGTTGAATCATGTAATTAAATTTATGGTAGTAATTATGTGGCTTTAAGATTTGGCTTTACTCACTCCTTGGGATTCATGTCCTTGGAGTAATACCATAATTGTCCACATAACTTCATACTTAGATACTTGAATATGTTACCTAAGTTATAATGTATATCATTAATTTCTCATTGTTATTCTTTTCTTATATTGATCATGGTTGTGATTTTTCATAGTGTCATACTTGCATCAAAATGATCGATGGTCCATTGTGGCCTTTACTTTGGTATGGAGTCCTCAACTCAATACCAGGACAGAAGATACATTCTCAATGTCCCTTTTTTGGGATTCCAACTTCCATTGTTCCACCCTTGTGGTGAAAACAATTCATTACTTCAAGTTACCCTTTCTTTTATAAGGTTATAAGAGAATGTACGTGTATCTGAGGACATCCAATTGCCCTATGCATATAAGAAGAATTTGTTAACAAGATGGTCAGTCTTGTCCCCAAATTACCTTTCATATATAGATGGCTTGAGATGTACTAGGTATCTGACTTTCTGTATATTTGTATATGACACTCAATTGTTAGAGTATACAAAAGTGGTCTGTTAACAAGGTGTACAAGCTTGTTACCAAACTACTTCTATATAACACTAACATAAGAATATTACACTATTTCAAGATGGATTAATAAGATTAGATTTGGATATAAGAGTTTCCAAATACTCAATGATAGTTTGGAATAGTACTCCAGAGCAACCTAAAGAATCCTTCTGCAGATCTTCTTGTTGTAGCTCTGATGCTCGTGATGGTAGGCGTGTTGGGAACCCCAAGAGGAAGGTGTGATGAGCATAGTGGGAAGTTTCCCTCGATTATGAAACCGAGGTTATCGAACCAGTAGGAGAAAACTAATCTTCAGAAGGTTGCTGCCACTGACGGTGGTGCCTGGCGCTTCACCGGTTTCAGCAACAACGCGGAACTTGCACACAACACAACCAAAATACTTTGCCCCAACGGTACAGTGAGGTTTTCAATCTCACCGGTCTTGCTGAAAACAAAGATTAAACGTATTGTGTGGAAAGTAATAAATGCTTGCAGTAAAGTAAAGAGAACAATGATTGCAGTAAATGAGAGCAGGAATTGTAGTGGATTGTTTAACAGTATGGGAAAATGGACCGGGGTACATAGGTTCACTAGTGGTGTCTCTCCATAAAAGATAGCATGCTGGGTGAACAAATTACAGCTGGGCAATTGACAAATAATGGTTGCACCGTAGTGCACAATATGGCATGATGACTACTATGATATTTAGTGCGGGCATTACAACAATATACATAGACCGGCTATCCAACTGTATCTATGACTAATAATCCACCCTCAGGTTATCATCCAAACCCCCTTAGGTATTAAGTTGCAAGCAACAGATAATCGCATTAAGCAATGTGTGTAATGTAAGCAGTGCTTGTGCACGCGGGCACTCACACCGCTGTTTTCTCCCTAGTGGCAACAACACATCCTCCCCCGTCACGTTTCTGTCACTCGAGCACAGGCGAAAAGGAGGCATGAACCCATCTATCGAGCATAAATACTCCCTCTTGGAGTCACTAGCAACTACTTGGCCAAGATAACCACTAGCAACGGAGAGCATGCAAGACCACAAATAACATATGCAATAAAGACTATAATCAACTTGGTATAAAGTCAATATTCATCGGATCCCAGCAAACACGGCACATAGAATTACATAAGAACAATCTCGATCATGTTAGGCAGCTCATGAGATCTAAACATTGAGGCATATGAGGAGAAGACAACCATCTAGCTACTGCTATGGACCCGTCGTCCAGGGATGAACTACTCACGCATCACTCCGGCGGCAGGCATGGTGATGAAGAAGCCTCCGGTGATGATCTCCTCTCCGGCAGGGTGCCGGAGACAGCTTCAGAACCCCCTGATCTAGGGTTGACGACAACGGCGGCTGCGGAACTTTTCGTGGATTTCTGATCAGGTATCTAGGGTTTTCTGTCGGAGGGGTATAAATAGGCGGAAGGGCGATGTGAGGGGGGCTCCAGGGCCACCTCACCACCCCCAGGCGCGGCCAAGGGGCGCCGCGCCTGGCCATGGTAAAGGCCCCCTAGGGCCCGTCTTCGACTATCCTTCAGACTTTTAGATGCTTCCGGGAAAAATAGGGACTTCGGGAAAACATGTAGCAACAGGCATAATATCAACATGGAACATCAGAAATTATGGATACGTTGGAGACGTATCAAGCATCCCCAAGCTTAGTTCCTACTCGTCCTCGAGTAGGTAAACGATAAAACAAAATAATTTCTGAGGTGACATGCTACCACACAATCTTGATCATAATATGTAAAGCAAAGCATGTAAACTAGGATTAAATGAACTAAAGCTGTGATTTGTAATTGATAACAATATGTAATGCATAAACAAAGAAGAAAGAAGTCAAACTCTTAATGAATCAATACTAAAAGACTATCAACTGTGCAAATTGTATTAAACATGATTTAAGCTTTCAAGAACAACAATATCATGCACGTCAAACGATCTTCACAACCCCTATCAGGATCAAGTGAAGCTTTCCACAAGTTGCAAAGTTTGAGTCTTATACTATTTGCGTGCTAAAAACAAGGAAGTGTTCTGCGTTGGTCCCTGGCACCGGGATGTTATGGCAAAGAGAACATTATGGGGGGTTTGGAAGGTCAATGGAAGAAAGGCTCACAAAGCTGAAAGTGGTCATTAGACAAGAGAAAGTCTTACAACCGAAGCTATGCAAGGAGTAGGTATTGCCACACAACGGATGCACACAGAGCTATAAGTGTATGAAAGCTCTCAATGGAACTAGTGGGGGTGCATCCAACTTGCTTGCTCACGAAGACCTAGAGCTCATTTGAGGAGGCTTATCATTGGAATATACAAGCCAAGTTCTATAATGTAAAGTTCCCCACATAGTTATGAATGATGATAATATGAAAACTCTCTCCAAACTGAAGTAATGGTGCTAAACATGAAGCACAAGTGAAGTATAAAGGATAGTAATGTTGCCCCCTCTCTCTTTATTCTCTCTTTGGTTTTTTTTCTTTTTTGGTTTTTTCATTTTTTTATTTTTTATATATCCTCACCGGTAGGGGCAACATCCTATATTACAATGAATCATCACACTTTTAGTACTCATAACTCATATAAAATATCTCTGATGTATCCAACTGCATGCTCCTGCCAGTGTATCAGTATGCATATATAACCATGAAGCTCATCATCAAGTAACAAATGGAGGTGGATGTTGTGCAGCAATATATCTCGGAATGGCTATGGAAATGCCATGATAGGTAGGTATGGTGGCATATTTGAGGAAGAATATATGGGCTTATGTGTAGGAGAACAAAGTCCTCCCACGGGGTTTGGATGTACTGGCGAAGTATGCAAGAACTCTCAATGTGAGAAAGGGCAATGCACAGTACCGAAGAGGCTAGCAAATATGAATGGTGGAAGTGCCAGGAACCACAACATAGACTCACAAGTTAAAAGGTTGCAGCAAGCGAATCATCTCACAAGGGAAAATGCAAATCACTCCAAGAGGGTCCGTGGTAGTGACAAGTCACTGTTGGCTACCCCGACCGTAGCGCGTAACAAAAGGCCGATCAGAAATGTATCACTCGTAGCAATCATATACCATTGTTTCTATCAGCTAGTAATTTGAGTGTGGCACAGTTTCAAGTTTCTTAGCCCAACCATTAAAATTTTATACTTACTAGTCCTTCCCGTTCATCCATTAAGCAAATTATTATCTCAAAACAACAGCAATGATTCAAGTGAAGCAGTTTAGTGATCTACAAGATCATGCAAAATTTTCCACTATACCAATTACCACATATGCATTTCTATTCCCAACCAAGCATATATATATATATATATATATATATATATCACAACAAAAAATTTCACTAAGCATATAGCAACGAAAACTAGAGAGTGCTAATAGCTCTAAATAATAGATGCTTGAAAAAAAGGAGCTAAATAAATGCAGCAGCTAGACAGAGATTAGGAATACAAAGTATTCCCATGAAAACGCGGAGCGTGTCACTCTCCACATAAAAGAATGCTGGGTTCCAACAAAGCTTATTGCAAAAATAAAAACGAACTGAAAAAAAATAAAAGACACTCCAAGTAAGGCACATAAGGTGTGGCCGAATAAAAATATAGTTTCACTAGAAGTGACCTGATAATTTGTCGATGAAGAAGGGGATGCCTTGGGCATCCCCAAGCTTAGACGCTTGAGTCTTCTTGGAATTTGCTGGGATGTACCACGGGCATCCCCAAGCTTAGGCTCTTCACTCTTCTTGATCATGTCATATCATCTTCTTCTCTTGACCCTTGAAAACTTCCTTCACACCAAACTTCTCACAATCTTCATTAGCAACGTTAGTGCAATCAAAATAATAAATTCACAAGGTTCAGTTTCAACACAAGCCTAACAGTCATAAACACATTAGCTACTGTTTCAACTTCTTTTAAAATTCTTTTTCTCAAAAGAACACCAAAAGAAAGAGATCGAGACGCGAATGCAATTATTGGCAGAAATCTGTCAAAACAGAACAGCAGGTAAGATGATTTTTTTCGAAAATCTGCTTTTGCTCAAATCAAAAAGTGGTAAACTAAGAAAAGTTGCATATATAGCCCAGGATTACGCACAAAAACACGCAGTTCATTTTGATTTTTCTATGATTTTATAAGAATTTAACAGTGGACAGCCCAAATCTGTTTCCTGCGCAGAAATCCAAAATATAGTCTCAACTTTCCACTAAAGGCTTTACTTGGCTCAACAAAAACACAAAGAAAAGATACAGAGGGGTTGCTAAGGAAATAGACAACACCCAGGTGCAAAGAAACCAAAATATAATAAAAGAAAATGGTGCAAAAACAGAAAAATAAAACAGGTTGTCTCCTGGTAGCGCTTTTCATTAACGCCTTTCAGCTAGGCATAGAAAGGAAAATCAAGTATTATCAAGTGAAGAAGCATCAACATCATAACTTGCTCTTATAATCGAGTCAAAAGGTAGCTTCATTCTTTTTCTTGGAAAGTGTTCCATTCCCTTGAGTGGGAACTGATATTTAATATTCCCCTCTTTCATATTAATAATAGCACCAACAGTTCTAAGAAAAGGTCTTCCCAAAACAATAGGACAAGATGCATTGGATTCAACGTTCATAACAACAAAATCGACAGGGACAAGGTTATTGTTAACCATAATAAGAACATCATTAATTCTACCACAAGGTTTCTTCTTAGCATTATCAGCAAGATGAACATCCAAATAACAGTATTCCAACGGTGGTAGATCAAGCATATCATAAAGCTTTTGAGGCATAACAGAGATACTAGCACCAAGATCACACAAAGCATTGCAATCAAAATAATTTACTTTCATATTAATAGTGGGCTCCCGACCATCATCTAATTTCCTAGGGATAGATGTTTCAAGTTTCAACTTTTCCTCTCTAACTTTCATGAGAGCATTGGTAATATGTTTAGTAAAGGCCATATTAATGGCACTAGCATTGGGACTTGCAGCAAGCTTTTGTAGATACTTAATAACTTCAGAGATATTGCAATTATCATAATCAAAACTATTATCATCAAAAGTAATGGGACCATTATCTCCTACATATCTAAAAAATTCAGCACTTTTATTAGGAGCAATTTCAGGCAATTTAGCACGTTTCACCAAAGGAGTGGAGACTTTGTTAACATCATTTACTTTACCATTAATAGTAGGAGGTTTATTAACAATTGGAGCTTCAGTTTTACTAGTGGTGGTGATAGTGCAAACTCTAGTAATATTATTCTTTTTAGCTAGTTTTTCTTCTCTTTCCCACCTAGCACGTAATTCAGCCATCAACCTCACATTGTTATCAATTCGAATTTGGATGGCATGCAAAGTTTTATATTCTTTAACATCTTGTGGCAACACTTTCAGTTTTAGAAAATCAACATCAATAGCTAGGCTATCCACTTTAGAGGCAAGAATATCTATTTTACTGAGCTTTTCCTCAACAGTTTTATTAAAAGTAGTTTGTGTGCTAATATATTCTCTAAGCATGTTTTCAAGATCAGAGGTAGGGCTTTTATTATTATTGTAAGGATTGACATAAGAATTGCCATAACCATTATTAGGAGGATAGGGCATATAATTGTTTCCACGAAAATTATTTCTATAAGCATTGTTGTTAAAATTATTATTTCTAATAAAGTTCACATCAACATGCTCTTCTTGAGCAACCAAAGAGGCTAAAGGGACATTATTAGGATAAACTTGAGCTTTACCATTAACAAGCATAGACATAAAATCATCAAGTCTTTCACTCAAAGAGGAGGTTTCCTCAACAGAATTTACCTTCTTACATTGTGGAGCTTGCTCAGTGTGCCACTCTAAATAATTTATCATCATATCATCAAGAAGCTTTGTTGCATTGCCCAAAGTGATGGACATGAAGGTACCTCCAGCAGCTGAATCGAATAGGTTCCTTGAAGAGAAATTCAGTCATGCATAAAAGGTTTGTATAATCATCCAAGTAGTCAGTCCATGAGTGGGACAATTCTCCACCATAGTTTTCATTCTTTCCCAAGCTTTAGCAACATGTTCATTATCTAATTGTCTAAAATTCATCATGTCACTTCTTAGGGATATAATCTTAGAAGGAGGATAATATTTTCCAATGAAAGCATCTTTACACTTAGTCCATGAATCAATACTATTTCTAGGCAAAGATAGCGACCATTCTTTAGCTCTTCCTCTCAGAGAGAAAAGGAACAATTTCAGTTTAATAATATCTCCACCCACATCTTTATATTTTTGCATCTCACATAATTCAACAAAATTATTAAGGTGAGCAGCAGCATCATCAGTACTAATACCAGAAAATTGCTCTTTCATAACAAGATTCAATAAAGCAGGTTTAATTTCATAGAAAGCAGCAGTAGGAGCAGGTGGAGCAATAGGTGTGCAAACAAAATCATTATTGTTTGTGCTAGTGAAGTCACACAACTTAGTATTCTCAGAGGAACTCATTTTAGCAAAGTAAAAGCAAGCAAATAAATAACAGCTATAAAGTAAACTAATTTTTTTGTTTTTGATATAGAGAAAAACAAGACAATAAATAAAAGCAAGACAATAAACAAAATAAAGAGGTTGAGAGTGAGAGAATCCCCTTGCAGAAGACTTCTTCCTCCCCGGCAACGGCGCCAGAAAAATCCTTGATGCTCGCGATGGTAGGCGTGTTGGGAACCCCAAGAGGAAGGTGTGATGAGCACAGTGGGAAGTTTCCCTCGATTATGAAACCGAGGTTATCGAACCAGTAGGAGAAAGCTAATCTTCAGAAGGTTGCTGCCACTGACGGTGGTGACTGGCGCTTCACCGGTGTCAGCAACAACGTGGAACCTGCACACAACACAACCAAAATACTTTGCCCCAACAGTACAGTGAGGTTGTCAATCTCACCGGTCTTGCTGAAAACAAAGATTAAACGTATCGTGTGGAAAGTAATAAATGCTTGCAGTAAAGTAAAGAGAACAATGATCGCAGTAAATGAGAGCAGGAATTATGGTGGATTGTTTAACAGTATGGGAAAATGGACCGGGGTACATAGGTTCACTAGTGGTGTCTCTCCATAAAAGATAGCATGTTGGGTGAACAAATTACAGTTGGGCAATGGACAAATAATGGTTGCACCGTAGTGCAAAATATGGCATGATGACTACTATGATATTTAGTGGGGGCATTACAACAATATACATAGACCGGCTATCCAACTGTATCTATGACTAATAATCCACCCTCAGGTTATCATCCGAACCCACTTAGGTATTAAGTTGCAAGCAACAGATAATCGCATTAAGCAATGTGTGTAATGTAAGCAATGCTTGTGCTTGCCGGCACTCACACCACTGTTTTCTCCCTAGTGGCAACAGCACATCCTCCCCGTCACGTTTCTGTCACTCGAGCACAGGCGAAAAGGAGGCATGAACCCATCTATCGAGCATAAATACTCCCTCTTGGAGTCACTAGCAACTACTTGGCCAAGATAGCCACTAGCAACGGAGAGCATGCAAGATCACAAATAACATATGCAATAAAGACTATAATCAACTTGGCATCATGTCAATATTCATCGGATCCCAGCAAACACAGCACATAGAATTACATAAGAACAATCTCGATCATGTTAAGCAGCTCACGAAATCTAAACATTGAGGCATATGAGGAGAAGACAACCATCTAGCTACTCCTATGAACTCGTAGTCCAGGGATGAACTACTCACGCATCACTCTGGAGGCACGCATGGTGATGAAGAAGCCTCCGGTGATGATCTCCTCTTCGACAGGGTGCCGGAGATAGCTTCAGAACCCCCCTGATCTAGGGTTGACTACGACGGCCGCTACGGAACTTTTCATGGATTTCTGATCAGGTATCTAGGGTTTTCTGTCAGAGGGGTATAAATAGGCGAAAGGGCGATGTCAGGGGGGCTCTGGGGCCACCTCACCACCCCCAGGCGGGGCCAAGGGGGGCCGCGCCTGGCCAAGGTGAGGGCCCAGCGCGGCCCGTCTTCGACTCTCCTTCAGACTTCTAGATGCTTCCGGGAAAATAGGGACTTCGGGATTCGTGGGGTCCAATTCCGAGAATATTTCCAGAACAACTTTTCTGAAATAAAAAACAGCAGAAAACAGGGAACTGGCACTTGGCATCTTGTTAATAGGTTAGTCCCGGAAAACATATAAAAATACTATAATTAAGGAAGAAAACATGTAGGAACATACATAATATCAACATGGAACATAAGAAATTATGGATACGTTGGAGACGTATCAAGCATCCCCAAGCTAAGTTCCTACTCGTCCTCGAGCAGGTAAATGATAAAACAAAATAATTTCTGAGGTGACATGCTACCACACAATCTTGATCATAATATGTAAAGCAGAGCATGTAAACTAGGATCAAATGAACTAAAGCTGTGATCTATAATTGATAACAATATGTAATGCATAAACAAAGAAGAAAGAACTCAAACTCATAATGAATCAATGCTAAAAGACTATCAACTGTGCAAAGTATATTAAAGATGATTTAAGCTTTCAAGAACAACAATATTATGCACGTCAAACTATCTTCACAACCCCTGCTAAGGATCAAGTCAAGCTTTCCACAAGTTGCAAAGTTTGAGTCTTATACTATTTGCGTGCTAAAAACAAGGAAGTGTTCTGCGTTGGTCCCTGGCACCGGGATGTTGTGGCAAAGAGAACATTATGGGGGGTTTGGAAGGTTAATGGAAGAAAGGCTCACAAAGCTGAAAGTGGTCATTAGACAAGAGAAAGTCTTACAACCGAAGCTATGCAAGGAGTAGGGATTGCCACACAACGGATGCACATAGAGCTATAAGTGTATGAAAGCTCTCCAATGGAACTAGTGGGGGTGCATCCAACTTGCTTGCTCACGAAGACCTAGAGCTCATTTGAGGAGGCTCATCATTGGAATATACAAGCCAAGTTCTATAAAGTAAAGTTCCCCACATAGTTATGAATGATGATAATATGAAAACTCTCTCCAAACTATAGTAATGGTGCAAAACATGAAGCACAAGTGTGGTATAAAGGATAGTAATGCTGCCCCCTCTCTCTTTGGCATTTTTTTCTTCTTTTTTGGCTTTTTCATTTTTTTTATTTTTTTTATTTATATATCCTCACCGGTAGGGGCAACATCCTATATTACAATGAATCATCACACTTTTAGTACTCATAACTCATATAAAATATCTCTGATGTATCCAACTACATGCTCCTGCCAGTGTTGTTATTACTTAATACTCTTGTTTATGAGTTTGAGATATGTACATATTCCAGAAAATATTATAAGATGATTTGTTTTATTAATAACATCTTGTTGTTTCAATCTTATGTCCCATCCCATTTGTGTTTTACTAGAAAGATGTAGCAAATGGAATTTGGTTAATGTGTTGTATTCCACTTGAAAGGTTCTTATAAGATCAACAACTTAATTTGTGGAAATAGGATCTTATGTATGAATAGAGGATATGTGTGTCGGATACCTGGATACAGGGGTATCCCGATCCTTCTACTGCGGCCCAGCCCAATCAAGGCCCAACGACAAGGACGAAGAGACCTCAGGAAAGACGACCCTTCCAGAGGAGGCAAGCCCTCGAAGAAGTCCTCGCCAAGGGATCTTGTCTCGAGAGGGGCCGACCCATGGAGATGACTCCCCCACAGAAGGCTTCTCGAGGCCGAGACAGCCCATGTGCGGATGACGCACGTACATCCACCCGCGCTAGCGGAGAGCCGTCAGCACAGCAGTAAGACAGAATAAGGACAACCCGACCTGGTGTATAAAGCAGGGACGGTCGCTGCCACCGCCAAAGCAACTCCCAAAGCTCCCCTCTTTGGTGAAAGGGGACTTGGGCGGCACTATCCGACGAAGGAGACGTCACCGAAGACCCCACCTCTCTGCCGCAGTGCCAGCTTTGTCCCCCCAGGACCGAAGACCGTCGTTTGAACGCCAATTGTGGTGTCCTTTCCCGCCCGTTGGGCGGGAAAGAGAACCGGGCGACTATATAAGGAGAGCCCTCCCCCTGTGAAACGGGACGAGCTCTCATCTCCCCCGCACAGTAGAGGAGAACGAGCATAAGCTCTTTGTATTGCGACCAACCACCAGTATAATCCACCAAACAAGCAGGAGTAGGGTTTTACACCGCAAGGTGGCCTGAACCTGGGTAAACTCGCTGTGTCCCCATTGTTGAGCTTCAAGAGGTGTCCGTCCATACCTCTCGAGAGGAACTGCGAGTTGCCGTTTAGCCCCCAGTGTTCGAACCTTTCTGAGGGTACCCTGTCTTAGACAGACCACTCTCCAACATTTGGCGCGCCAGGTAGGGGGCTAAGGCGCTCCTTTACCTCTCTCCTGCTATGGAGCCACCACGGGACGGCTGCGTCAACTCCACCGGCGGCGAGCCCCTTGCTCTCAGCCGGTCACCATGGGTGGACCAGGACACGTGCGGCCTTGACTCCCCGGACCCGTCTTGGTTCCTCGCGGCCACAACCCAGGAAACACCAGTCCTGTCACCACCACCGACCGCGGGGCCTATTGGAGTCTCCGACCAGGCCACACTCGTGGTAGGCACCGCGGAAACCCTTCGGCGTGGAGCTTCAGCGGCACAGTCCTCGCCGCTCGACACAGCACACGACCCGGCCATCGACGCCCGGAAGACTCTCGACGCTGGCCTAGAGTGCCCAAGCTACCGCGAGCGGCGCGCCAGCGCCAGAGCGGGGTGCTGCTACGCGTTCTCCAGGAGCCTCTGGGTATCGCGACCTCCCTCTGCCTTCCGGCCGCGTCTACCACCCCGTTTTGACGAAGGGACTCCCCCCCTTGGTTTCCTCCAAGAATACGAGCAAAGCATGTTGGACGCCGGGGGGGTGTGACCGGTGCCTGATGAGGTACCTCCCTCTGACGCTCAAAGGGCCCGCACTCGCGTGGTTGATGGGCCTGGAGGATGGATCCGTCGGCACGTGGGACGAGCTACGGCGGTGCTTCCTCCGCCGCTTTAGACACCGCGACGACCCGCGCTGCATCCAGTGGGTGCTGTGCATCCTGGGAGGAGCCCGCGCTTCGTCCCTCGACATCCTCGGCAAGCGCCCTTTCCGATAGGTGAACGCGGTCCGCGCCAGCGTTGGGGCCCCCAAGCAACCAGGTTGGTCCCCGCACAAGATCGATTTTGACATCAGCGACCACCCCAAGTCCACCAGCATCGTCGGCGCCATCCCCCTCGTCTGCACCCCCACCATCGGCGGCGTCGCCGTCTCCAAGACCCTCATTGACGGAGCCGCCGGACTCAACGTCATCTCCCTCGAAACCTTCGAGAAGCTGGGGGTGCCTTGGGAGCGCCTCATGGCGACGAGGCCATTCGTCGGCGCTACCAGCGGAACTACCATCCCGCCGGGCAGGGTGCGCCTCCCTGTCACGTTCGGCACGCGACGAAACTACCGCACCGAAACCCTCGACTTCGAGGTGGGACGCATTAGCTTGCCCTACAATGTCATCCTCGGCTACCCGGCGCTGGCCCAACTCATGGCGGCTACTCACTACGTCTACAACCTCATCAAGATGCCGGGAAGCTCGGGGACCCTTACCATCCACAGCGATGTTAGGGGTGCCGTCTGCTCCCTCGAGCACGCCTACAAGGAAGCCGCGGTGTCGCACCCCGTTGACAATGACAACCTCTACCATCCAGCGACGCCGCCAAGGAAGAAGCAGCTCTTCTCTCAGGAGAGGGCGGCAACCAAAAAGATCTTCATCAACCCTGACGGCACGGGGGCTACCCTCACCATCGGCGCCAAGCTACCCCCCAAATAGGAAAGCGCGCTCGTCACCTTCCTTCGGGCCAACTCTGACATGTTCGCAAGAACATCGTCGGATATGCCCGGCGTTCCAAGGGAGGTGATCGAGCACCACCTAGCAGTCTGCCCGGGGGCGAAACCGGTGAAACAGAAGGTGAGGCGTCAAGCGCCTGAGAAGCAGGAGTTCATCGTCAGCGAGGTGGAAAAGCTCCTGGAAGCAAGAATCATCTGCAAAGTCATCCACACCGAATGGCTCTCCAACCCCGTTGTCGTGCCAAAGTACACAGGCGGGAAGCGTTGCTGCATTGACTTCACCGACCTCAACAAGACCTACCCCAAAGATCCATACCCACTCCCAAGGATCGACCAGATTGTGGACTCCACCGCCGGGTGCGACCTCCTCTACTTCCTGGACGCCTTCTCAGGGTACCACCAGATCAAGATGGCCAAGGAAGATGAGGAGAAAATGGCGTTCATGACCCCATGCGGAATCTTCTGCTACGTCTGCATGCCCTTCGGTTTGAAGAACGCGGGCGCAACCTTCCAGCGGCTGATGCGCATCGCCCTGGGCGGACAAATGGGGAGAAACGCCGACGCTTACGTCGACGACATCGTCGTCAAGACTCGAGAAGAGCGTACGCTCATCGACGACCTTGGAGAGACCTTCGGAAACCTCCGGAAGGTCAACATCATGCTCAACCTCGACAAGTGCGTCTTCGGCGTCGCATCAGGGAAGCTCCTTGGTTTCTTGGTGTCGCACCGAGGGATCGAGGCCAACCCCGACAAAGTGCGGGAAATCGAGGAGATGCAGCCGCCTCGCCGCCTCAAGGATGTGCAGCGCCTCATCGGGTGCATGGCGGCACTCGGGCGTTTCATATCTCGGTTCGGCGACAAGGCTCTCCCTTTCTTCAAGATCATGAAGCGGTAGGGCCCCTTCAAGTGGACTCCCGAGGCGGCCGTTGCCCTTGAGGAGCTGAAAAGGTACCTGGTCAGTCCGCCCATCTTGGTCGCCCCGCGACCTCGTGAGCCTCTGCACCTGTACCTGGCAGCTACACCTCGGACAGCAAGTGCTGCTCTCGTGGCGGAACGAGAAGGGCCGACCCCAGGCAAGAAGTGGACGTCACGTGAGGGGGGTGCTCCACTACCGAAAAAGGCCAGGCTCGAGTCGACTCAGGGAGGCTCCGGCCCTCCCGAGAACCACGTGAGACTTCCGGAGGACTCTTCGGAGCCTCATGAGGACTCCGTGGCTTCCCGAGAGGACCTCGTCGAGCACCCTGACGACCCTGGCAGGCCTTGGGAGAACCTCAAGAGCACCACCCTCGTCGAGCATCCGGTGTACTTCGTCAGCACAGTTCTTTGGGACGCACTCGAGAAGTACCCCGTGCAACAGAAGCTGCTCTACGCGCTCCTCATTGCCTCTCGGAAGTTGTGCCACTACTTCCAAGGCCATCCCATCAAGGTAGTGTCTGCCTTCCCCTTGGAGCAAATCTTGCGCAATTCTAATGCCACAGGGCGCGTCGCCGAATGGGCTATCGAGTTGCAACCTTTCGAGCTGGAGTTCCTCACTACGGAGACGATCAAAGGGGGCGCGCTAGCGGAGTTTAATGCCGAGTGGACCAACCCTCCTGAAGAGGATGAGTCCGACGAAGAAGGTTTGGCCCTCGGGACGTCAAGTTCGGACCGACGGACCATGCACTTCGACGGACGATTCTCCTCTGATGGCTCGGGGGCTGGCGTCGTGCTAACTTCGCCAACAGGCGACAAGCTCTACTACGCCGTCGAATTACGCTTCGACGGGCGGGCCAAGGTATCCAACAACATCGGTGAGTATGAGGGCCTCCTCGCGGGGATCCGAGCCGCAGCCGGGCTCGGGATCAAGTGCCTCATCATCAAAGGAGATTCTCAGATGTTGGTCAACTTCTCCAACAAGACCTACCAGCCCAAGGACGCCCACATGGCTCTCTACCTGGAGGAAGTGCGCAAGCTCGAGAAACGCTTCCTTGGTCTCGAGCTGCAGCACATCAGGCGCTGCGACAACTCCGAAGCAGACGACATCGCCAAGCGAGCATCCAAGCGGCTGCCCCAACGGCCGGGGTGTTCGAAGAGGGGCTATACAAGCCTTCTGTAACGCCCCATATGTAACATTCCCGAATTGTACTCCAACTCTTGCCGTTTCCGGCATTAAGTTATATTTAATCCTCGGGTTCGGGTCTTTGTCTCCGTGTGTTGTTTTTTTTCGTGCATCTCATATCATGTCATCACGTGCATTGCATTTGCATACATGTTCATCTCATGCATTCGAGCATTTTCCCCGTTGTCCGTTTTGCATTCCGGCGCTTCGTTCTCCTCCGGTGGCCATTTATAGCTTTCTTTCGTGTGTGGGGATTAAACATTTCCGGATTGGACCGAGACTTGCCATGTGGACTTGGTTTACTACCGGTAGACCGCCTGTCAAGTTTCGGGTCATTTGGACTTCGTTTGATACTCCAACGGTTAACCGAGGGACCGAAAAGGCCTCGTGTGTGTTGCAGCCCAACAACCCTCGAAGTTGGCCCAAAACCCACCAAACTCTGCTCCAAAATCTCGGCCGTTCGATCATGATCGTGTGGGCGAAAACCGCACCTCATTTGGACTCCCCTAGCTCCACTTATGCCTATTTAAACACCCCCTCCTTTCGGATCTCGTCTTCCCCCCCGTCCCCCTCGTTTTAAAAAAAACAGATTCAACCCCGCCCAGCACCGCCGCCCGCCGCACCGTCTTCGCCGGCCGGCGCCGCCACACCGCCGCCGCACCGCTGCGGGCCGCCTCCCCGCCACCGCGCCGCCACTCCGGCGGGCCACCGCCTCGCGCCGCCGCCGCCTCGGGTCCGCACCGCCCGGCCGGATCCGGCTACCCCGGCCGACGTCCCCGCCATCTCCGGCGAGAGCTCCGGTGAACAGTGCTTCCCCGGCATTCCTCGTTTTCCGTGCAGCCCGATCTGGATCTCAGATCCAAATTCTCGGTTGACTTTTGACCTAATTTTTCCAGATTTTATGCCTACTTTGACCTGCCATATCTTTGCGTCCGTAGCTCCGATTTGGGCATATAATATGTCAAAATCTTTGTCTCGATGAGTACATCATTTCATTCCATTGCATCATTTGCATTTGAGGTCATCTTCGTGCCCACAATGCTGTTGGAAGGAGGCATCATGAGTTAAATTGCAGATCCATTAGTTCATCATGCACTTTTGTCATTTTTGCCATGTTCAATCCGTGCATGATATGCCTGTGCCCCTTTGAGATGAATTGTTAAGCATGTTGTCTTCTTTCCAGGGGTGCCTCCCATGCATTTTTAGGATATGTGTGTTGTCTTGTGCAAGCTTGCGAAGTAGGGTACCTGAGTTTACTGATTTCAGGGACTTAGTGAAAATCACCAAGTCTGGGATGTTTTAGTTCACGATGCTATATGTCCAGCTTGTTTCCTAGTGATCCATGCCTCTCTTGAAGATCATCAGTAAGAGTGATTTGTTATGCTTGTTGTGCTTAATCCATCCATGTCTTTACTTGTTATGTTGCAGCAGCCTAGGTTGACTCAATCGAGCTCAACTTTTGCATAGTTGCTGTTTTGGGCAGATCGTGAACTCTTTTGCGATTTTGCCAGAGTTATTGCTAGTGATCCATGCATGCTATGCCTTTGTTCTTGCCATGTCTAGCTAGCATTTTGTGCCTTCTTAATGGATATATGCTTGCCTTGCCATGCCTTCCACCGTAGTGAGAGCATCGAGCTCGTTTACATGCCTCCGTGAGTTATTATTTCAGCATGTCCCAGTTTTCACTAAGTCTGAAAACTGATTGTGTTTTATCGATGTTCGTGTGCTCGGTAGAGTATTTTGTGAACCCTTTTGGCCCCAGGTCATTTTGGGTGTTTTGCTAAGCTTGTTGAGTAGCTCCATGCCATGCTCTTACTTGCCATGTTCAGGTTTTGCATCATGTTGTTTTGCTGCTCCGAAGAGAGCATCGTGGTCTGAAATTTCAGACTAGCGTTAATTTCGCTAAGTCTGAAATCTGTTTTGCTTATTCAGTTTTGCCATGCTTGTTTGAAGCCCTTAATGGATGAATTTGCCTATGCCTCAGTCCTGGTGATTTGTTAAGCTTCTTGAGTACATCACTTCCATGCAATTTGTTTTCATGTTTGGTGGCTGTAGCATGTTTATTTTGTTGCATTTAGGAGCCTACTTGCTGTAAATCGCAGATCGGTTCGTTTAGTTAATCACTTGCCATTTCTAAACCGTAGCTCCGATTGCCATGATCTTTATATCATTTTCAGGGGATTTCTTCCCCTCTATCCAGTGGCACACTTGGGTTTCCAAGTTGAGGCCAGGTTCATGCATTTCCTATCACATCTTGCATTTTGCATCCCGCATCGCATCCCGCATAGCATATCATCTTTGCATATTATTGGTTGCCCTTGCACGTGGTTGATTGTATCCTTGTTGCTTTTTGTGTTGTTGGGTAGAGCCGGGAGACGAGTTCGCTAACGAGGAGCCCGTTGAGTTTGCTTTTGAGGATCCAGTCAATTCTGACAACTGTGCAGGCAAGATGATCACACCCTTGAAATCACTACTATCTTTGCTATGCTAGTTTGCTCGCTCTTTTTCTTTGCCAATGCTACGATGCCTACCACTTACTTGTCAGCCTCCCAATTGCCATGCTTGAGCCTCTAACCCACCTTTGTCCTAGCAAATCATTGATTGGCTATGTTACCGCTTTGCTCAAGCCCCTTTTTATAGCGTTACTAGTTGCAGGTGAAGATTGGAGCCGTTCCTTGTTGGAACCTTTATTTACTTGTTGGGATATCACTATAGTGCTATGTTATCTTTACTCATCTATATACTTGGTAAATGGTGGAAGGCTCGGCCTCTCGCCTAGTGTTTTGTTCCACTCTTGCCGCCCTAGTTTCCGTCATATCGGTGTTATGTTCCCGGATTATTGCGTCCCTTACGCGGTTGGGCTATAATGGGAACCCCTTGATAGTTCGCCTTGATTAAAGCTTTTCCAGCAATGCCCAACATTGGTTTTACCATTTGCCACCTACCCCTTTTTCCCTTGGGTTTCCGGAGCCCGAGGGTCATCTTTATTTTAGCCCCCCCACGGGCCAGTGCTCCTCTGAGTGTTGGTCCAGAACGTCAGCCGCCGTTGGCCACTAGGGGCAACTCTGGGCTGGCCTACCGGAAGTTTGGACAATCTGAGTGTGCCCTGAGAAAGAGATATGTGCAGCTCCTATCGGGATTTGTCGGCGCATTCGGGCGGTGTTGCTGGACTAGTTTTGACCTATCGAATCATCTTGTTGTACCGGGATACCGAGTCTGATCGGTGGGTCCTGGGTGGAGGTCTATTCCTTCGTTGACCGTGAGAGCTTGTTATGGGCTAAGTTGGGACCCCCCTGCAGGGATTGATCTTTCGAAATCCGTGCCCGCGGTTATGGGCAGATGGGAATTTGTTAATGTCCGGTTGTAGATAACTTGAACCTTAAATAATTAAAATGAATCAACTGCGTGTGTTGCCGTGATGGCCTCTTCTCGGGGGAGTCCAGGAAATGGACACGGCGTTGGAGTTATGTTTGTGTAGGCTGCTCTATATAGTTTTCCGCACGTGCTTTGCCTCCTCTTCTCGCTCTTCTTTTGCGAATAAGTTAGCCACCATATATGCTAGTCGCTTGCTGCAGCTCCACTTACATTAACCCTTTCCTACCTATTAAGCTTAAATAGTCTTGATCGCGAGGGTGCGAGATTGCTGAGTCCTTTGTGGCTCACAGATTACTATTACACCAGATGCAGGGACCGATGATACCTCTCCAGATGGCGCGCTCGAGCTGAAGTGGGAGTACGACGAGGACTCTCAGCGTTACTATGTGTCGTTTCCTGATGATCAGTAGGGATGCCTATTCGGGGTTCGATTCAGGGTTTAGTCGCTTGTTGGGGGTCTTTTCTATTTTGGCGCCGTAGTCGGGCCATGAGTGATTGTATGATGGATGTTATTTATGTACTTTCATGTGACGTGGCGAGTGTAAGCCAACTATGATATTATTCCCCTTTATATTATATATGTACATGGGTTGTGTAATGATTGCCGACTTGCGACATTGCTTTCAATGCGCCTATGTCTCTAAGTCGTGCCTCGACACGTGGGAGACATAGCCGCATCGAGGGCGTTACAAGTTGGTAATCAGAGCCTTCCCCGACCTTAGGAGCCCCATTGCTTGATCGTTTTTAGCAGCCGAGTTGTGTCTAGAAAAATGTTTTGAGTCCTTAGGAATTATATATCGGAGAGCTTAGGAATTCTTTTTACTTCCCAGTCTCCTCATCGCTCTGGTAAGGCATCCTGACGTAGAGTTTGACTCTTCTCTTCTCAAATTTCACTAAAAAAAATTTTAGGATCACGCGAGTATCTTAGTTTTGTTCCGATGGCATATGATGAGAATACTGTCTTGGTGCCTCCTGTCAGGGGTTTAGTGGAAGTGTCCCGGGGAGTTGAGCTCTGAGGTGTTGTCATCATAATTCTATCCTTGCAATTCTGGCATACTTGAGATATGTGCGCGACATCGAAAATCTCCTTTATGCAGTTCGTTGGTGAGATAACCTCGACGCCATCCAGTACTGGGGCGGGAGTTCGGGAGTATCGCCATAACTCGTATAACGGATGCTTTTCGAAGGTTGAGATAGATGGTTTCCGAAGGTTTCTTGGTTATGTGTTGAAGGATGGATGCAGCTGGATGTAGGATTTGCTAGCTTGGGTGAGATATTATGCTTCCCCTGTATCCCCAACACCTGATTGCATAACCGGAAAGTTTCGGGAATTTCATAGGTGGGAATTCAAGTAGCCTTAGGATATCTTTCCAACAGATGTGTGATATGAAATTGGGGTTCGACGTCTAGTGGTTCGCCTATTCACGGTCGATTTTACAGTGGTCTCGTTGTGTCTTAAAGAGTCCTTGGCTATGTTGACTCGGGGACGCTTCGTATGTCATGTGCACTGCCTTGTACATGATGGTGCTGTACAGTCGAGCCCGTGTAGGTCCTACCACGAACACTTCGGACGAAATTTCTATCATGTGTTTGTTCTGGCTTATTTTGCAAGCCAACCCTTGGTTTTATTTTGAGTTGTGGTATTCGTTCTTCTTTGACGTCATATGTTGATTCCATCCCTCGTTGATGTACCTCTTCTACCTGATTCTTCGTGGCTTCGCAATTTAGGAATATGTGACCACTTCAAGAGAAGTGCATTCGTTCATTTTGTTCGGATGTGAAGACTTTATGTTGCAATTTTCATTCCGTTGGATTCACCTTCAATATTTTTCTCTATTTGTGTGCTAACGGTGGTCAACCTCTTCAGGATGGCTCCCGCTAAGAGCACCAGTCAGAACCAGAATCAAGATCCTCCGCCACCTCCGCCTCCTCCGGAAGCATGGCAGGCTGTGATGGCTGCTACTAATGCAAATACCCAGCTGATCATGCAAATCATCCAAGAGCGGAATCAAAGCAGTCAAGGAAATCAAGGCAACAACCAGAACCATTTTGCAACTCTGAATCAGTTCCTCGCAAATGGTCCAAAGACGTTCAGCAACTGCGTTGAGGCTACCAATGCTGATGATTGGTTAGTCGATCTGGGCAAGCATTTTGAATGCAGCAACGTCAGACCTGAAGATTTCGTCAAGTTCGCGTCTTTCCAGCTCAAGGATCAGGCTGCAGAGTGGTTTCAGCAGTACCGGGATTCCAGAGGTGGACGTTTGATCACTTGGGATGATTTCCGTCGTGATTTCCGCGCTCATCACATCCCTCAAAGTGTGACTGAAAGCAAACGTGAAGAATTCCGCAATCTGAAGCAAGGCTCTTTGTCTGTCTATGACTACAACAAGTTGTTCCAGAAGCTCGCCTGTTTTGCCAAGCAGGATGTTCCTGATGAGAAGAGCATGATCTATCAGTTCAGGGGTGGTCTTCGTGAAGAAATTCAGCTCGCTCTTGTCCTCTTCGAGCCGCTGAGATACGATGAGTTCTACAACATGGCACTGAAGCAAGAGGCTGCTCAGCTAAGGTGTGATGCTTCCAGGAAGCGAGTCAGAGACAGTACGTCTTCTTCCTCTACTCAAGTGGCCAAGCAGCAGAAGTATTGGCTTCCTCCTCCTCCGTTCTGTCAGCCGTATCAGCAGAAGAGCAAAGGTGGCAGTGGTTCATCCCACCCACCCAACCCAGGCTTTCAGAACAAGACTTCGTCTCAAGCTTCAAGATCGAGTGCTCCGTACCACCGTCCGCTCTCAGAGGTCACGTGCAACAAGTGCCAACAGAAGGGTCACTATGCCAACAAGTGTTTCAACCAGAGGCGTCTTCCTCCTCCTCCTCCTGTCAGATCGGCAAGTACAGCTGTGGTCAAGCATAATCCCAAGCACGCCAAGGTCAATATGGTGAATGCAGCTCAGGCAGAGGATTCGTCAGATGTGATCATGGGTAACTTTCCAGTTAATTCTATTCCTGCAAGAGTTCTTTTTGACACGGGTGCATCGCATTGTTTCATGTCAAGATCTTTTGTTTCCAAGCATGACTTCGTTTCAAAGATGTTGGGTAAACCTATGGGAGTGGTATCTCCGGCCAAGTCTATGAGGGCTACGTCAATAGTCCCGGATGTTTCTATCATGTTGGGTGATTTTAAGTTCTTGGCTTCTCCTATGGTTCTTGGTGATTCTGATATCGATCTCATTCTTGGGATGGACTGGCTCTCTAAACATAAAGCTCACCTCGATTGCGCAGCCAAGCAGATTCAACTGACTCATTCGTCTGAGGAAGTAATTGTCTTTGCTGCTCGGGATAATACCATCCAGTTGTTCTCTCTCAATGAAAAGGGTGAATTGGATGCTATTTCGCAGATTCCGGTTGTTTGTGAGTATCAAGATGTCTTCCCTGAAGAACTCCCAGGCATGCCTCCAAACCGGCCGGTTGAATTTGTTATTGAACTTGAGCCCGGTACGGAACCTGTGTGCAAACGTCCCTACAAGCTCGGCCCCGAGGAGTTGAAGGAGTTGAAAAAACAACTCGATGTTCAAGAAAGAATGGGTCTCATTCGGCCTAGTACTTCTCCGTGGGGTTGTGGTGTTCTTTTTGTGAAGAAGAAGGATGGAACGGACCGACTTTGTGTTGATTACCGTCCATTGAACAAGAAGATCATCAAGAACAAATACCCACTTCCCAACATCAATGAGCTGTTCGAACAACTCAAGGGTGCCCAAGTATTCTCCAAGCTTGATCTCCATATGGGTTATCACCAAATTCGCATTCGTGAGCAAGATATTCCAAAGACGGTGTTCAGAACAAGCTATGGGTCATATGAATACACTGTTATGTCTTTTGGCCTCGCCAACGCTCCTCCGACGTTCTCTCGCATGATGAACTTCATCTTCAACCCCTACACCAACGACTTCGTTTTGGTCTATCTCGACGATATCCTGGTTTTCTCGAAGAACAAGGAAGATCATGCCAAACACTTGCGTTTGGTTCTTGACAAGCTAAGGGAACATCAATTCTATGCCAAGTTCTCCAAGTGTGAGTTTTGGCTCGATGAGGTTCTTTATCTTGGTCATATTATCTCTGCCAAGGGCATTTCCGTGGATCCTGAGAAGGTGTCTGCAATCGTTAATTGGGAACCTCCTCAGAATGTGAAGCAACTCCGTAGCTTCCTCGGTCTTGCAAGTTACTGCCGAAGATTCGTTGAAAACTTTTCCAAGATCGCGAAGCCTCTCTCAAATCTTCTTCAGAAGCACGTCAAGTACGTTTGGTCTCCGGAGTGTGATGTTGCTTTCAACGCTTTGAAAGAGAAATTGATCACTGCTCCAGTTCTAACTCCGCCTGATGAAACCAAGCCGTACGAGGTCTTTTGTGATGCCTCTCTCCAAGGTCTCGGTGCAGTACTGATGCAAGAGAAGAAAGTTGTTGCTTATACCTCTCGCCAGTTGAAGCCTAATGAGAAGAACTACCCCACTCATGATCTCGAGTTGGCGGCAGTTGTGCACGCATTGTTGACTTGGAGACATCTTCTCTTGGGAAGGAAAGTGGACATTTTCGCTCATCACAAGAGTCTCAAGTACATATTCACTCAGCCTAATCTCAACCTCAGGCAGACTCGATGGGTCGAAATGATTCAAGAGTACAATCCGAGTATCGAGTATACTCCAGGCAAGGCTAATGTGATTGCTTACGCTTTGAGCAGAAAAGCATATTGCAACAGTCTGATTCTCAAGCCTTATCAACCCGAGCTTTGTGAAGCTTTCCGCAAACTTAATCTGCAAGTTATTCCTCAAGGTTTCCTCGCCAACCTTCAAGTTTCTCCTACCTTGGAAGACCAGATTCGCCAAGCCCAGCTTCTTGATGCTATGATGAAAAAGGTGAAGATTGGTATTGCAAAGAGTCAGTCCAAGTACAAGTGCTACCGACTTGATGACAAGGACACTCTCTTCTTCGAGGATCGAATTGTTGTGCCCAAAGGTGAACTTCGTAAAGTGATCATGAATGAGGCTCACAACTCTCTCCTCTCCATCCACCCTGGGAGCACGAAGATGTATCAAGATCTCAAGCAAACTTATTGGTGGACTCAAATGAAGCGCGAGATCGCTCAATTCGTGAATGAATGTGATGTCTGCAGAAGAGTGAAGGCAGAACACCAAAGGCCAGCAGGTCTCCTCCAACCTCTCGCCATTCCAGAATGGAAGTTTGACCACATTGAAATGGACTTCGTGACTGGGTTTCCTAAGTCCAAGCGTGGCAATGTTGCTATAATCGTTGTCATCGACAAGCTCACCAAAGTGGCTCATTTCCTGCCTATCAAAGAGTCAATCACTGCAGCTCAATTGGCGGAGCTCTACACCTCTCGAATTGTCTCTCTGCACGGTATTCCTCAAGTGATATCTTCAGACCGTGGCAGCATCTTTACCTCCAAGTTTTGGGATTCTTTTCAGAAGGCCATGGGCACCAACATTCGCTTCAGCACTGCTTTCCACCCTCAAACAAGCAGTCAAGTCGAGCGTGTCAACTAGATTCTTGAAGATATGCTCAGGGCTTGTGTTATCTCCTTCGGCATGAAGTGGGAGGATTGTCTTCCTTATGCTGAATTCTCGTACAACAACAGCTTTCAAGCAAGTTCCGGCAAGGCCCCATTTGAAATTCTGTATGGTAGGAAGTGCCGTACACCTCTCAACTGGTCTGAAACCGGTGAACGTCAGCTGCTGGGTAATGACCTAATCACAGAGGCAGAAGAAATGTGCAAGGTCATTCATAATAACCTCAAAGCAGCCCAATCTCGTCAGAAGAGCTACTATGACAGCAAGCACCGTGATTTGGCCTTCGAGATCCGAGATCATGTCTACCTCCGCGTCTCTCCTATGAAAGGGACTCGTCGCTTCGGTATCAAAGGGAAGCTTGCCCCCAGATACGTCAGGCCTTTCAAGATTGTCAGCAAGAGAGGCGACCTCGCCTATCAACTCGAGCTTCCTGCAACCTTTGCCAATGTTCATGATGTGTTCCACGTCTCGCAACTCCGTAAGTGCTTCAAGACTCCTGAGCGACCTGTCAACTTCAAGGACATTGAGCTCCAAGAAGATCTCTCCTACCGTGAGCACCCAGTTGCAATCCTTGAAGAGACTGAACGCAAAACTCGCAACAAGTCAATCAAGTTTCTCAAAATCAAGTGGTCACACCATTCCGACCGTGAAGCTACCTAGGAACGCGAGGATCACCTCCGTTCTGAGTACCCGGAGTTCTTTCAGTCCTAGATCTCGGGACGAGATCTTTTCATAGTGGTGGAGTGTTGTAACGCCCCATATGTAACCTTCCCGAATTGTACTCCAACTCTTGCCGTTTCCGGCATTAAGTTATATTTAATCCTCGGGTTTGGGTCTTTGTCTCCGTGTGTTGTTTTTGTTTTCGTGCATCTTATATCATGTCATCACGTGCATTGCATTTGCATACATGTTCATCTCATGCATTCGAGCATTTTCCCCGTTGTCCGTTTTGCATTCCGGCGCTTCGTTCTCCTCCGGTGGCCATTTCTAGCTTTCTTTCGTGTGTGGAGATTAAACATTTCCGGATTGGACCGAGACTTGCCATGCGGCCTTGGTTTACTACCGGTAGATCGCCTGTCAAGTTTCGGGTCATTTGGACTTCGTTTGATACTCCAACGGTTAACCGAGGGACCGAAAAGGCCTCGTGTGTGTTGCAGCCCAACACCCCTCCAAGTTGGCCCAAAACCCACCAAACTCTGCTCCAACGTCTCGGTCGTTCGATCACGATCGTGTGGGCAAAACCCGCACCTCATTTGGACTCTCCTAGCTCCACTTATGCCTATTTAAACACCCCCTCCTTTCGGATCTCGTCTTCCTCCCCGTCTCCCTCGTTTAAAAAAAAATAGATTCAACCCCGCCCAGCACCGCCGCCCGCCGCGCCGTCTTCGCCGACCGGCGCCGCCACACCGCCGCCGCACCGCCGCGGGCCGCCTCCCCGCCACCGCGCCGCCTCTCCGGCGGGCCACCGCCTCGCGCCGCCGCCGCCTCGGGTCCGCGCCGCCCGGCCGGATCCGGCTACCCCGGCCGCCGTCCCCGCCATGTCCGACGAGAGCTCCGGTGAACAGTGCTTCCCCGGTGTTCCTCGTTTTTCGTGCAGCCCGATCTGGATCTCAGATCCAAATTCTCGGTTGACTTTTGACCTAATTTTTCCAGATTTTATGCCTAATTTGACCTGCCATATCTTTGCATCCGTAGCTCCGATTTGGGCATGTGATATGTCAAAATCTTCGTCTCGACGAGTACATCATTTAATTCCATTGCGTCATTTGCATTTGAGGTCATCTTGGTGCCCACAATGCTGTTGGAAGGAGGCATCATGAGTTAAATTGCAGATCCGTTAGTTCATCATGCACTTTTGTCATTTTTGCCATGTTTAATCCGTGCATGATATGCCTGTGCCCCTTTGGGATGAATTGTTAAGCATGTTGTCTTCTTTCCAGGGGTGCCTCCCATGTATTTTTAGGATGTGTGTGTTGTCTTGTGCAAGCTTGCGAAGTAGGGTACCTGAGTTTACTGATTTCAGGGACTTAGTGAAAATCACCAAGTCTGGGATGTTTTAGTTCACGATGCTATATGTCCAGCTTGTTTCCTAGTGATCCGTGCCTCTCTTGAAGATGATCACTAAGAGTGATTTGTTATGCTTGTTGTGCTTAATCCATCCATGTCTTTACTTGTTATGTTGGAGCAAGCTAGGTTGACTCAATCGAGCTCAACTTTTGCATAGTTGTTGTTTTGGGCAGATCGTGAACTCTTTTGCGATTTTGCCAGAGTTATTGCTAGTGATCCATGCATGCTATGCCTTTGTTCTTGCTATGTCTAGCTAGCATTTTGTGCCTTCTTAATGTATATATGCTTGCCTTGCCATGACTTCCACCGTAGTGAGAGCATCGAGCTCGTTTACATGCCTCCGTGAGTTATTATTTCAGCATGTCCCAGTTTTCATTAAGTCTGAAAACTGATTGTGTTTCATCGATGTTCGTGTGCTCGGTAGAGTATTTTGTGAACCCTTTTGGCCCCAGGTCATTTTGGGTGTTTTGTTAAGCTTGTTGAGTAGCTCCATGCCATGCTCTTACTTTCCATGTTCAGGTTTTTCATCATGTTGTTTTGCTGCTCCGAAGAGAGCATCGTGGTCTGAAATTTCAGACCAGCGTTAATTTCGCTAAGTCTGAAATCTGTTTTGCTTATTCAGTTTTGCCATGCTTGTTTGAAGCCCATAATGGATGAATTTGCCTATGCCTCAGTCCTGGTGATTTGTTAAGCTTCTTGAGTACATCACTGCCATGCAATTTGTTTTCATGTTTTGTGGCTGTAGCATGTTCAGTTTGTTGCATTTAGGAGCCTACTTGTTGTAAATCGCAGATCGGTTCGTTTAGTTAATCGCTTGCCATTTCTAAACCGTAGCTCCGATTGCCATGATCTTTATATCGTTTTCAGGGGATTTCTTCCCCTCTATCCAGTGGCACACTTGGGTTTCCATGTTGAGGCCAGGTTCATGCATTTCCTGTCACATCTTGCATTTTGCATCCCGCATCGCATCCCGCATAGCATATCATCTTTGCATATTATTGGTTGCCCTTGCACGTGGTTGATTGTATCCTTGTTGCTTGTTTGTGTTGTTGGGTAGAGACGGGAGACGAGTTCGCTAACGAGGAGCCCGTTGAGTTTGCTTTTGAGGATCCAGTCAATTCTGACAACTGTGCAGGCAAGATGATCACACCCTTAAAATCACTATTATCTTTGCTATGCTAGTTTGCTCGCTCTTTTGCTTTGCCAATGCTACGATGCCTAACACTTGCTTGTCAGCCTCCCAATTGCCATGCTTGAGCCTCTAACCCACCTTTGTCCTAGCAAACCATTGATTGGCTATGTTACCGCTTTGCTCAAGCCCCTTCTTATAGCGTTGCTAGTTGCAGGTGAAGATTGGAGCCGTTCCTTGTTGGAACCTTTATTTACTTGTTGGGATATCACTATATTGCTATGTTATCTTTACTCATATATATACTTGGTAAAGGGTGGAAGGCTCGGCCTCTCGCCTAGCGTTTTGTTCCACTCTTGCCGCCCTAGTTTCCGTCATATCGGTGTTATGTTTCCGGATTATTGCGTACCTTACGCGGTTGGGCTATAATGGGAACCCCTTGATAGTTCGCCTTGATTAAAGCTTTTCCAGCAATGCCCAACATTGGTTTTACCATTTGCCACCTACCCCTTTTTCCCTTGTGTTTCCGGAGCCCGAGGGTCATCTTTATTTTAGCCCCCCCACGGGCCAGTGCTCCTCTGAGTATTGGTCCGGAACGTCAGCCGTCGGTGGCCACCAGGGGCAACTCTGGGCTGGCCTACCAAAAGTTTGGACAATATGAGTGTGCCCTGAGAAAGAGATATGTGCAGCTCCTATCGGGATTTGTCGGCGCATTCGGGCGGTGTTGCTGGACTAGTTTTGACCTGTCGAATCATCTTGTTGTACCGGGATACCGAGTCTGATCGGTGGGTCCTGGGTGGAGGTCTATTCCTTCGTTGACCGTGAGAGCTTGTTATGGGCTAAGTTGGGACCCCCCTGCAGGGATTGATCTTTCGAAAACCGTGCCCGCGGTTATTGGCAGATGGGAATTTGTTAATGTCCGGTTGTAGATAACTTGAACCATAAATAATTAAAATGAATCAACTACGTGTGTTGCCGTGATGGCCTCTTCTCGGCGGAGTCTGGGAAGTGGACACGGCGTTGGAGTTATGTTTGCGTAGGCTGCTCTATATAGTTTTTCGCACGTGCTTTGCCTCCTCTTCTCACTCTTCTTTTGCGAATAAGTTAGCCACCATATATGCTAGTCGCTTGCTGCAGCTCCACTTACATTAACCCTTTCCTACCTATTAAGCTTAAATAGTCTTGATCGCGAGGGTGCAAGATTGCTGAGTCCTTTGTGGCTCACAGATTACTATTACACCAGATGCAGGGACCGATGATACCTCTCCGGATGGCGCGCTCGAGCTGAAGTGGGAGTACGACGAGGACTCTCAGCGTTACTATGTGTATTTCCTGATGATCAGTAGGGATGCCTATTCGAGGTTCGATTCAGGGTTTAGTCGCTTGTTGGGGGTCTTTTCTATTTTGGCGCCGTAGTCGGGCCATGAGTGATTGTATGATGGATGTTATTTATGTACTTTGATGTGACGTGGCGAGTGTAAGCCAACTATGATATTATTCCCCTTTATATTATATATGTACATGGGTTGTGTAATGATTCCCGACTTGCGACATTGCTTTCAATGCGCCTATGTCTCTAAGTCGTGCCTCGACACGTGGGAGACATAGCCGCATCGAGGGTGTTACACCTTCGATCACACCAGCCCCGGACGAGGAGGCGGCCTCAGGACCACAAGGCCGCGAAGAGACCCTTCCCCAAGCACCTCTGGAAGGGGCGCCGGACTGCGGCGGCCCCTCGGGAGGTCGCCTCATATTGGCATTCACGCATGAAGAAGCATGTTGGGTGAAGACACTAATCGACTACCTCGACAAAGGTGACCTCCCTGAAGACAAAGCCGAGGCAGAGCGCATCTCTCGCCAAGCCAAGATGTACTACGTCGTCGAGGGCAAGTTATTCCGACGACGTCCAAATGGAGTGGGGCTGTGGTGTGTGCCCCCAAGTGATGGCAAGGAGCTCCTCAAGGATATTCATCAGGGCGACTGCGGGCACCACTCGTCGTCGCGAACACTCGTCGGCAAGGCTTTCCGCTATGGTTACTACTGGCCCTCTGCACTCAAGGACGCCACCGAGCTCGTCAAGTCCTGCGAAGCGTGCCAATTCCACGCGAAGCAGGTGCACCAGCCTGCTCAAGGACTCCAGACCATTCCCCTCTCCTGGCCCTTTGCGGTATGGGGCCTCGACATCCTGGGACCCTTCCCCCGGGCTGTCGGGGGCTACAAGTACCTCTACGTCACCATCGATAAATTCACGAAGTGGGCGGAGGTGGAACCCGTCCGGGACATCCCGGCAAGATCGGCGGTGAAGTTCATCAAGGGTTTGGTTTGCCGCTTTGGCGTCCCAAACCGCATCATCACCGACAATGGCCCGCAGTTCACCAGGGGCTTTTTCAAGTCTTACTGCGCCAACCTCGGAACCAAGATCTGCTACGCCTCGGTCGCCCACCCACGCAGCAACGGCCAGGCAGAGAGGGCGAACGCCGAGGTCCTTAAGGGCCTCAAGACAAGAAGCTTCAACAAACTCAAGAAGCATGGCAAGAAGTGGATAGACGAGCTCCCAACAGTGCTGTGGTCTATCCGCACGACTGCGACCAAGCCCACTAGCGAAACGCCGTTCTCTCTCGTATACGGAGCGGAAGCGGTCCTCCCGTCCGAGCTAAGACTTGGGTCTCCTAGAACCCTTGCATACAACGAGGAAGGGCAAGGGCTCGCAGAAAATATGCTCCTGCTCGAAGAGGCGCGCAACTGGGCTGTAGTTCGTGCGGCACGCTACCAGCAAGAGCTACATCGCTACCACGCTAGCAACATCAGATCACGCACGCTGGAGGCCGGCGACCTGGTGTTGCGAAGAATCCTCTCCAGAGAGGGGCTACACAAACTCTCACCGACGTGGGAAGGGCCCTTCAGGGTCGTGCACATCGCACGCCCTAGGGCAGCACGCCTGGAGAAGGAGGACGGCACGCCTGTGCCAAACCCGTGGAACATCCAGCATCTGAGGAGGTTCTACCCGTGACGCCAAGGTAAAAACGACGCCAGGACCTCTCTTCGTGAGGGTCCATGGGGCTTCCTATCCTTTGCTTTTTCGGGGATCGGGGAAGTGCCCGCCCAACCGTGATGGGCGCCTTGCTCCGGTAGGGCAAACGTTGAATCTTCGGGGCGCCAGGAGGGCCACAACAGCCTCAAGCACAAGCACCTGAGCTCGCGCGAGTATCAGCCTCATGACGATGGGGAGTTCCCTTGATCCCACGGGGACAACGAGTGCAATCTTGGGGGACCATGAGGGTCATGACAGCCTCAAGCGTATGTATTTTTGCAACACCCGTATCAAAGCTAACCCCTTTTTCGAGTACTGAGTGCCTGAAGAGTTCTCCTAAGGACACCTTGTGAGCGGGGGCTGGGGATCGGTACCCATGCACGGGGACCCTACCCATCAGAGTAAAACCAAAGTGACTGAGCTCTGTCTGAAGCGGCTAGCTACCATGCACGACACCTCGCCAAAGTACTTGGTACTGACTTCCCTCTCGAGATGTCCCCATCAGAACCAACGGGCGCACGAATTCGACAAAGAAATTTTATTGCAGAGGATTATCTCTTCTAGGGCATCTCCTCCTCAGCGGACATGCCCTTCTCAAAGGATTATCTCTTCTAGGGCATCTCCTCCTCAGCGGACATGCCCTCCTCAAAGGATTATCTCTTCTAGGGCATCTCCTCCTCAGCGAACATGCCCTCCTTAAAGGATTATCTCTTCTAGGGCATCTCCTCCTCAGCGAACATGCCCTCCTCAAAGGATTATCTCTTCTAGGGCATCTCCTCCTCAGCGGACATGCCCTCCTCAAAGGATCACGTCTTCTAGGGCATCTCCTCAACGAACATGCCCTCCTCAAAGGATATTATCTCCCCAAGAGCGTCTTCTCCCCAAGGATATTATCTCCCCAAGGATTTCCATCCTGCCAAGGCCTTCGCCTCCTCAAGCCCAAAGATCGACAAAAAGCTAAGTATATTACAGAACGTACACTCCCAGTCCATTCCATCGCAAACATAAGAACAAAGAGGAGTTTTTTCATTAATAGGTGCATCTCCCTAGCACACAAAACGCTTGCTACATATTTTGTTTACAGGGATAGGAAGAGGGCTATTCCCTTTTTCTAGGACACTGAAGACGGTGTTGAAGGAGGAGGCCCGCTCGCCGGCGGAGACGGCCGCGCCAAGACCTCCGACGTCACCGCGCCAGGAGGCGGCCAAGCTCCAGGACAAGGCCTGGGAGCTACCCAGCGAAGGAGTCACGGTCCTCATCCTTGACGACGGGGAGGTCTTCCTCGTCGCTCTCCTGGCAGCACTCCACCCGTCCGCCATAGTAACCGAAGGCCGACACGGAGAGGGAGCTCGCTCCATTGTAGCGGAAGTGGAGGACCTGATTAGTCGCGAACCTCTGGGCATGGGCGAAGGTTTTCCACCCGCTCGCCAGCATCAAGCGGCCGGCGCTGTTGAGCGTCAGCCGCACCCAACTCGGCCCGTTGGGGCAATCGTCCCTCTGAAGCCAGATGCCAGGAGGATACTGCCCTCCGTAGATCGCCGCGAAGCTATCCGGAAGGCGAACTCGACTGCGGAGTGGCCCGTGAAGCCCCACCAGGAACTCATGCGCCGTCTCCACAGTATGGCCGTGAGGGACGGACAGCGCCGCCCCTCCACGACCATTGGCATGACCACCACGACCCCGACGAGCTCGAGACACCGACCCTCCACGACCGCCAGAGCCAGTCGCCGCGCCGCCACCTCGCCCTCGCCGAGATGACAAGCCGCCGCGGGCGGCAGAGCTCTCGGGAACGTCGCCTCTCTCCAAGACTAGGCGGCTGCTGCGCCGCGGGGTAAACGCTCCTGCCACTGCCTTGTCTTTGCCGCGGCCCGTCCTCGCCATCGTTCTCCTATGGGGGGACGGAAGAAGAAGAAGAAAGAGAAGACTGAAGACGAAGGAACTGTGGGATAGACGAGCCTCTGCGCCAGTATTTATACACGGCCCGGGGGCTCTGCCTCTCCGCAACCGCTGCGCCTCCCACTATGCGAAGACCAAGGGGCCATTCAACGGACGCCGCCCGAGGCAGTTGTGACGACAAGACGGCACGGCGCGGCAAAGAGATCGTGGGAGCCAGGCGCAGAACCATCGCTCCATGTGTCCTCTATGGGCCCGCAGCTCAAAAGGCCTACGCCGACCTGCCTCCCCGCCCGGCTCGCGTTCAAGGCAGGCCCGTGGCTACTGTCGGATACCTGGATACAGGGGTATCCTGATCCTTCTGCTGCGGCCCAGCCCAATCAAGGCCCAACGACAAAGACGAAGAGACCTCAGGAAAGACGACCCTTCCAGAGGAGGCAAGCCCTCAAAGAAGTCCTCGCCAAGGGATCTTGTCTCGAGAGGGGACGACCCGTGGAGATGACTCCCCCACAGGAGGCTTCTCGAGGCCGAGACAGCTCATGTGCGGATGACGCACGTACATCCACCCGCGCTGGTGGAGAGCCGTCAGCACAGCAGTAGGACAGAAGAAGGACAGCCCGACCGGGTGTATAAAGCAGGGACGGTCGCTGCCACCGCCAAAGCAACTCCCAAAGCTCCCCCCTTTGGTGAAAGGGGACTTGGGCGAGACTATCCGATGAAGGAGACGTCACCGAAGACCCCACCTCTCTGCCGTAGTGCCAGCTTTGTCCCCCTAGGACCGAAGACCGTCGTTTGAACGCCAATTATGGTGTCCTTTCCCGCCCGTTGGGCGGGAAAGAGAACCGGGCGACTATATAAGGAGATCCCTCCCCCTGCGAAACGGGACGAGCTCTCATCTCCCCCGCACAATAGAGGAGAATGAGAATAAGCTCTTTGTATTGCGACCAACCACCAGTATAATCCACCAAACAAGCAGGAGTAGGATTTTACACCGCAAGGTGGCCTGAACCTAGGTAAACTCGCTGTGTCCCCATTGTTGAGCTTCAAGAGGTGTCCGTCCATACCTCTCGAGAGGAACTGCGAGTTGCCGTTTAGCCCCCAGTGTTCGAACCTTTCTGAGGGTACCCTATCTTAGACAGAGCACTCTCCGACAATGTGTGTGTTAGGTTCTATTAGAACAATATATTGATCTTTTAATTGGATTGTGCTTAAGTGTAGAGAACAAAGATAGGTTATTGATAAGTTTTCCAATGACTCCACGATTGATTCAACTAAACTGGTTATTTGTTTTCAAAGATCATATCTTGGTTTGACACTCTTGTTGATGACCTTGCTCTAACCCATCAATCAAAGAGGAACCTGAATCACTTTGCACTGCTTAAGTTAACGCGCGAAATTTACCTGCATTTTTGGATGCTTGCTATGTAAATGCACATATTATGTTTAACTCCTTTCTACTCTCAAAACCCTGGGACGTTACAGTTGGCAACCGCAGCTTCGAGGGTAAGTACTACCCAATTTATTGATTCGACACAAGGGGAGCCAGAGAATATCTATAAGTCTTAGCAGCTGAGTTGTCAATTCGGCCGCACCTGAGAAGTACTTAGCAAAGTATATTAGAAAACAAAAGGTGCAATAGAACAAGGTAACAAATAGCAAACAGAGAGAAAACGATATAGCAGTTGGAAACAAGGCCTAGGGATCATATTTTCACTAGTGGCAACTTTCAACAACATCTATTATATAATAAAAGTACATGACGGACTACCAGAAATAAGAGAAATAGTCTAGAAAATCCCACAATAATTAGAGACATCTGGCCATCAATTTAACTATTTAGCTAATTTCAGCCGGTAGATCTTTTAAAGGTTCAAGCAATTACCCACCAATGTCCTCCATAAGTTTTTCGTACCCTTTTGATATTGCAACTAACTAATAGCCTACAGTCTCCTCCATTAAAAGAAGAACAAATCTATATTTTCCTCACGCCGGCCGCCACCGCAAAACAAATCTATAAGTTCCTCACGCAGGCATCCACGACCACCGTATTTGCAACAATGACATCGGCCGGCGAAACTACACCAAGTCCGCGCACACCTATACGATCCCACGCAGGCCGCGTACACCACCATAGTTGCAGCCGTGTCGTCGGCCGGGCGAACTCCCCCAAGTCCACGCATCAGCCGCTCATGTTTCTGTCTAGCTTGCGCTCATAAGACTGCGCTTACCTCGCCGTTGCTAAAGTCATTAATTCATCCCATTGATCGGCTACGCTCGCGGTTGGCAAAATCATCAATTCATCATGTCAACCGGCAGTATAGAACGGCGCTTGACTCCGGTTAATCCCCCATGAACATCGGCATGATTAGGCAACAAGACATGCCTCTTGCCAGGCTGAGCTACGCAAGGATCAGACAACAAGACCTGCCTGCATCGGGGCCCATATGAGCTATACGGTGGTACGTATCTTTGTTTCCAACTTTCCATCATTCCAACCTTAATCACTGCAAATCAGTCAATTAATCACTTGGAACCGGATAACTGTATATAAAGATTAGTTTGGAGCTGCTACCCAATTTTTTTTTTAAAATAGAGGTATACACACTTAGTGAAGGAAATATGCCCAAGAGGCAATAATAAAGTGGTTATTATGTTATTCCTTATTTATGGTAAAAGTTTATTTCTCATGCTAGAATTGTATTAACCGGAAACGTTGATACATGTGTGTTTAATAAACAAACAATGGTTCCTAGTAAAGCCTCTCTTTTAACTAGCTCGTTGATTAACAGATGATCAAGGTTTCCTGATCATGCACATTGGATGTTGTTAATAACGGGGTCATGTCATTAGGAGAATGATGTGATAAACATAGACCCTAACTAAGTATAACAATACGATCAAGTAATTTAGTTTATGTTGTTATATCTTTCACACGTAGTAATCTTATTCCTTAGACCATGAGATCATGTCAATCACTAACACCGGAAGAATGCTTTGATGTCATCAAATGTCACACTGTAAAAGGGTGACTATAAAGGTGCCGTTGGGTATTTGGAAAGTGTTAGTTGAGGCTCATGGATCAAGAGTGGGATTTGTCCATCCATATGACGGAGAGATATACTCTGGGCCCTCTCGGTGATATCACATTGACACCGCTTGCAAGCATGTGACTAGGTCACAAGAATGTCATGTCAGAGAACGAGTAAAAGAGTACTTGTAGGTAATGAGATCAAAACAAGGTATGGTTGATACCAATGATCGGATCTCGGACAAGTAAAATATCGTGAGACAAAGGGAATTAGTTACGACGTTGATGGTTCACACGATCACAAGATTCATCGTTGAATATATAGGAGTCATCACGGATCTCCAGATCCCGCTGTTGATTATTGATCGGAGAGGTGTCTCGATCAAGTCTGTATTATTCACGAACCGTAGGATGACACACTTAAGGTTCGATGATGCATTTGAGAGGATACGGAATATCGAGGAATATTTTGGACAACACCGAAATTATTTCGGGGAAAATTGAAATAGTTCAAGGGTTTTTTTTGTCGAATGGTTGTTAATAGAATTAACAAATGATTCGAGGTGCTACATGCAAATGTTTGTTAATGGAATTAACAAATATTGAAATAAAGAAATAAAAATGTTTTATTTATTTATTAAAGAAAAACCTTTGGAATTTCCAAGTGGGAAATTACGGGAGCATGAGTGGGTGTGAGTGGAGCTTCCACTCACATGATGAGGGGAGAGGTGGGGCACCACCATGCCTAGCCGCATGGGGGTTCTTGGCTGCCCCCTCCTCTTATAAATAGAGGGCATGAGCTCCCTCTCTCACACACACTTGTCCCAACTCCCTTCTCTCCACCGGCTGCTACATTCCATGGTCGTTCGCTAGGCGAAACGCTGACTTGGGATTCTTTGCTGCACCACGCCGTCGTGCTGCTAAATTTCCGGAGGATCCTCTACTTCCGCTACCCCGCTGGATCGAGGGAACGGAGGTCTTCATCGAGCTGAACGTGTGACCGATCACGGAGGCACCGCCAGATTGCGGTGCACATCTTCTTCGTCTTGTGATCGGCGTGAGTACGACTACGCCAACATGAGTACGACTACACCAACAACGAGATTTGTTCTCGTAACGCTTAGAGTCTTCGAGGGTATGCTTTCCTAAAGACTCTTTCTCCCCGTTGCCTTTCATCTTCTAGATTAGATCTTGGCCCTTCGGGTTTATCTCGCGTAGGAAATTTTTTGTTTTCTATGCAACGAACCCATCAGTGGTATCAGAGCCGGATATATGCGTAGATGTTTTGTACGGGTAGAACACATAGATGTATATAGGCGTTGATGATCATATTTTTGCCATCTTGAGTATTTTATGATCTTAGTGGCATACTAGGATGAATCTGCCCCAGACTAATTTTACGTGTACTTTTGTACGCGAGACCTGTCCCATGTGGCTTAGGGGGTGTCCGTTTCTCCTACCATTGTTAATATCTAATCTACAAAGGATGGTCAAGAATATGTTTATCAACGTTGTGGTTCATGTTCGTAGGTATGAACGGTTCTATCCTCGAAAGCCCTAAGCCACGTAAAATATGCAAAAATTAATTAGAGACGTCTAACTTGTTTTTGCAGGGTATGTGATGTGATATGGTCAATATATTACAAATTTGATGTATGAAATGGTCTGTTTTGTAAGTTATAGACATACCGGCAGGAGCCATATGGTTGTCTTATTTTTATGGCCTGCGTGTTGTATATCATATCCACGTGATATGTTGTAATTTTGGTGGACAACCAAGATGGAGGCGCCACGGACCTTGGTGCCACGCCGGTGGAATGATGGAGATCATGCCATGATGCACAAGATGGAGATCAAGTGCAAGAAGGACCATATCATATCACATTATCCATGCATGTGATGTTAATCCTTTTTATGCATCTTATTTTGCTTAGATCGCGATGGTAGCATTATAAGATGATCCCTCTCACTTAATATCAACATAATAATGTGTTCTTCCTTAGTATGCACCGTTAAGAAAGTTCGTTGTTTCGAGACACCACGTGATGATCGGGTGTGACAGTCTTAACGTTCGCATACAATGGGTGCTGACGAGCCTAGCATGTACAGGCATGGCCTCTGATCACACGCAAATACTATGGTTCTACTTGGCGAGCCTAGCATGTACAGACATGGCCTCGGAACACGTAACCGAAAGGTAGAGCATGAGTCATATGGATGATATGATGAACATGTCAATGTTCGCCTTTGCAGCTACATCAACTCACATGATGATCGGTTTTGGTGTAGTGAATTTGGTTCGTGTAATCACTAAAACGACTAAGAGGGATGTTGTTTTTGAGTGGGAGTTCATGGGTTAATTTTAGAATTAACTTGAACTTAATTTATCATAAACTTAGTCTAAATAGTCTTTGCAAACATGTTGTAGATCATGGCACCACCTACCTTGAATTTCAATATGTTCATGGAGAAAGAAAAATTAGCGAACAATGGAAGCAACTTTACCAACTGGGCACTTAACCTGAGGATTCTCCTCACCGCTTGCAAGAAGCTCTATGTGCTTGATGCACCGCTAGGTGACCAGCCCGCTGATGATGCTTTTGAGGAAGATAAAAATGTTTATCTGACTCAACAAGAAGACCACAATATAGTTCATTGCAGCATCCTTTATGGATTAGAACCAGAGCTGCAAAAGCGTTTCCAGAACAGTACTGTTTATGCTACAATTGGAGAATTGAAAATGATTTTCGATACCCATGTCGCAGTTGAGAGTTATGATGCTTCAGAAAAGTTCTTTAGCTGCATGATGGAAGAGAACAGCTCCGTTAGTGAGCACGTACTCAGAATGTCTGCGTAGTAAGCTCATAGCCTTGGGAATAACGATCCCCAATGAGCTAGGGATACATCGTGTTCTTCAATCTCTGCCACCTAGTTACAAGAACTTTGTGATGAACTATAATATGCAAGGCATGAAGAAGACTCTTCCTGAGCTTCTCTCGATGCTTAAAACTGCTGAAGTGGAGATCAAGAAAGAGCATCAAGTGTTGATGATCAATAAGACGACTAGTTTCAAGAAAGGCAAGAAAGGAAAACCAAAGGTCAACTTCAAGAAGGGAAGCAAGTCTGTTGCTGCACCTGAGAAGAAAACCAGGAATGGCCCTAAGCCTGAGACTAAGTGCTTCTATTACAAGGGCACTGGCCACTCGAAGCGCAACTGCCCCAAGTATCTGGCAGATAAGAAGGCCGGCAAAGTGAACAAAGGTATATGTGATATACATGTTATTGATGTGTACCTTACTAGTACTCGCAGTAGCGCCTGGGTATTTGATACTGGTTCGGTTGCTCATATATGTAACTCGAAACATGAACTGCAGAATAAGCGATCACTAGCATGGGATGAGGTGACGATGTGCGTCGGCAATGGATCAAGAGTTGATGTGATCGCCGTTGGGATGCTACCTCTTCATTTACCATCTGGGTTAGTCATAAACCTGAATAATTGTTATCTGGTGCCTGCGTTAAGCATGAATTTCATTTTTGGATCTTGTTTAATGCAAAGTGGTTATTCGTTTAAGTCTGAGAACAATGGTTGTTTGATTTATATGAATAATATTTTTTATGGTTAGACACCTGTGAAGAATGGATTATTTCTTTTAAATCTTGATAGTATTAATACACATATTCATAATGTGAATGCCAAAAGAATTAAGTTAAATGATGATATGGCTAGTTACATGTGGCATTGCCGCTTAGGTCATATTGATGTTAAACGCATGAAGAAGCTCAATTCTGATGGACTCTTAGAATCACTTGATTATGAATCATTTGAGACATGTGAACCATGCCTTATGGGCAAGATGACTAGAACCCCGTTTTTCGAATCTATGGAACGGGCAACGGACTTACTGGAAATCATACATACTGATGTGTGTGGACCAATGAGTGTATCGGCGCGCGGTGGATATCGTTATTTCGTCACTTTCACACATGATTTGAGTAGATATGGATATATTTACTTAATGAAACACAAATCTGAGACATTTGAAAGGTTCAAAGAATTTCAGTGTGAAGTTGAAAATCATCGTAACAGAAAGATTAAATTTCTACGATCTGATCGTGGGGGTGAATATTTAAGTTACGAGTTTGGCATGCATATGAAACAATGTGGAATAGTTTCACAACTCACACCTGCCGAAATAACACAGCGTAATGGTGTTTCCGAACGTCGTAATCGTACTTTATTGGATATGGTTCGATCTATGATGTCTCTTACAGACTTGCCACTGTCATTTTGGAGCTATGCACTAGAGACAGCTGCATTCACTTTAAATAGGGCACCATCTAAATCCGTGGAAGCGACACTGTATGAATTATGGTTTGGAAGCAAACCTAAGCTGTCATTTCTAAAAGTTTTGGGATGCGATGTTTATGTGAAAAAGCTTCAACCTGATAAACTCGAACCCAAAGTGGAAAAATGCGTCTTCATAGGATACCCTAAAGAAACAATAGGGTACACCTTCTATCACAGATCCGAAGGCAAGATTTTCGTTGCTAAGAATGGATCCTTTTTAGAGTAGGAGTTTCTCTCGAAAGGTGTGAATAGTAGGAAGGTAGAACTCGATGAGGTTATTGAACCTTATCTTCTTGGAATGGCGAGTAGCGCAGCGCCGGAAGTTGTTCCAGTGCCAAATTCGCCAGTTGAAGAGGGAACTAATGATCAAGATCATGAAACTCTGGAAGAGGAAACTACCGTACCTCGCAGGTCAACTAGGGAACGTATAGCTCCTGAACTGTATGGGAATCCCGTCTTAAACTTCATGGTAGATGGAAGTGATGACCCTGCGACGTTTGATGAAGCGATGATGAGCCTAGATTCCAACAAATGGCTAGAAGCCATGAAATCCAAAATAGGATCCATGTATGAAAACCAAGTTTGGACCTTGGTGGACTTACCCGATGACCGCATGGCCGTTAAGAACAAATGGATATTTAAAAGGAAAACTGATGCTGATGGTAATGTGACCGTCTATAAAGCTCGACTTGTCGCAAAAGGTTTCCGACAAGTTCAAGGAGTTGATTACGATGAGACTTTCTCACCAGTAGCGATGCTAAAGTCAATTAGGATAATGTTAGCAGTTGCTACATTTTTCAATTATGAAATCTGGCAGATGGATGTCAAAACGGCGTTCCTTAATGGTGAAATTGAGGAAGAGTTGTATATGATGCAACCCAAAGGTTTTGTTGATCCTAAGGATGCTAACAAGGTGTTCAAACTTCAACGCTCCATTTATTGACTGAAGCAAGCATCCCGGAGTTGGAACCTCCGTTTTGATAATGTGATCAAAGGCTTTGGATTTGTCCAAACATACGGAGAAGCTTGTATCCACAAGAAAGTGAGTGGGAGCTCTGTAGCATTTCTGATACTATATGTGAATGACATATTGTTGATTGGAAATGATATAGAACTTTTGAAAAGTGTAAAAGGTTATTTGAACAGTAGTTTTTCGATGAAAGACCTGGGTGAAGCAGCTGATATATTAGGCATCAAAATCTACAGGGATAGATCAAGACGCTTGATTGGAGTTTCACAAAGTACATACCTTGACAAGATTTTGAAGAAGTTCAGAATGGACGAAAGTAAGAAGGGGTTCTTACCAATGTTGCAAGGCAAGACATTGAGTAAGACTCAAAGTCCAGCTACAACACAAGATAGAGAGATAATGAATAAGATTCCCTATGCTTCAGCAATAGGTTCTATCATTTATGCTATGCTATGTACTAAAGGAAATATGTCCTAGAGGCAATAATAAAGTTATTATTTATTTCCTTATATCATGATAAATGTTTATTATTCATGCTAGAATTGTATTAACCGGAAACATAATACATGTGTGAATACATAGACCAACAGAGTGTCACTAGTATGCCTCTACTTGACTAGCTCGTTAATCAAAGATGGTTATGTTTCCTAACCATGAACAAGGAGTTGTTATTTGATTAACGAGGTCACATCATTAGTAGAATGATCTGATTGACATGACCCATTCCATTAGCTTAGCACCCGATCGTTTAGTATGTTGCTATTGCTTTCTTCATGACTTATACATGTTCCTATAACTATGAGATTATGCAACTCCCGTTTACCGGAGGAACACTTTGGGTACTACCAAACGTCACAACGTAACTGGGTGATTATAAAGGAGTACTACAGGTGTCTCCAATGGTAGATGTTGGGTTGGCATATTTCGAGATTAGGGTTTGTCACTCCGATTGTCGGAGAGGTATCTCTGGGCCCTCTCGGTAATGCACATCACATAAGCCTTGCAAGCACTGCAACTAATAAGTTAGTTGTGAGATGATGTATTACGGAACGAGTAAAGAGACTTGCCGGTAACGAGATTGAACTAGGTATTGGATACCGACGATCGAATCTCGGGCAAGTAACATACCGATGACAAAGGGAACAACGTATGTTGTTATGCGGTCTGACCGATAAAGATCTTCGTAGAATATTTAGGAGCCAATATGGGCATCCAGGTCCCGCTATTGGTTATTGACCGGAGACGTGTCTCGGTCATGTCTACATTGTTCTCGAACCGTAGGGTCCGCACGCTTAACGTTACGATGACAGTTATTATGAGTTTATGCATTTTGATGTACCGAAGGTTGTTCGGAGTCCCGGATGAGATCACGGACATGACGAGGAGTCTCGAAATGGTCGAGACGTAAAGATTGATATATTGGAAGCCTATGTTTGGACATCGGAAGTGTTCCGGGTGAAATCGGGATTTTACCGGAATACCGGGAGGGTTACCGGAACCCCCCGGGAGACTAATGGGCCTATTGGGCCTTAGTGGAAAAGAGAAAAGGGAAGCCCACTAGCTGGCCGGCGCCCCCCCCCCCCCAAGTCCTATTAGGAATAGGATAAGGGGCCGGCCCCCTTTCTCTCTCTTTTCCCCCCGGGAGTCCTAATTGGATTAGGATTGGGGGGAGGAGTCCTACTCCCGGTGGGAGTAGGACTCCCCTGCGCCTCCCCTCCCTTGGCCGGCCGGCCCCCCTCCTCCAACCTTTATATACGGGGGCAGGGGGCACCCCAAGACACACAACTTGATCCTTGAGATCGCTCCTTAGCCGTGTGCGGTGCCCCCTGCCACCAAATTCCACCTCGATCGTACCGTTGTAGTGCTTAGGCGAAGCCCTGCGTCGGTAGTACATCAAGATCGTCACCACGCCGTCGTGCTGACGGAACTCCTCCCCGAAGCTTTGCTGGATCGGAGCCCGGGGATCGTCATCGAGCTGAACGTGTGCTAAGAACTCGGAGGTGCCGGAGTAACGGTGCTTGGATGGTCGGATCGGGAAGAAGATGTACGACTACTTCCTCTACGTTGTGTGATCGCTTCCGCAGTCGGTCTGCGTTGGTACGTAGACAACACTCTCCCCTCTCGTTGCTGTGCATCACCATGATCTTGCATGTGCGTAGGAAAATTTTCGAAATTACTACGTTCCCCAACAGTGGTATCAGAGCCTAGGTTTTATGGTTTGATGTTATATGCACGAGTAGAACACAAGTGAGTTGTGGGCGATACAAGTCATACTGCCTACCAGCATGTCATACTTTGGTTCGGCGGTATTGTTGGTTGAGACGATCCGGACCAACCTTACGCGTACTCTTACGCGAGACCGGTTCCCTCGACGTGCTTTGCACATAGATGGCTTGCGGAAGACTGTCTCTCCAACTTTAGTTGAACCAAGTGTGACTACGCCCGGTCCTTGAGAAGGTTAAACGGAGTCTATTTGACGAACTATCGTTGTGGTTTTGATGCGTAGGTGAGATGAGTTCTTACTTAAGCCCGTAGCAGCCACGTAAAACTTGCAACAACAAAGTAGAGGACGTCTAACTTGTTTTTGCAGGGTATGTTGTGATGTGATATGGTCAAGGCATGATGCTGATTTTATTGTATGAGATGATCATGTTTTGTAACTAAGTTATCGGCAAGTGGCAGGAGCCATATGGTTGTCGCTTTATTGTATGCAATGCAATCGCGAAGTAATGCTTTACTAGATTACTAAACGGTAGTAATAGTCGTGGAAGCATAAGATTGGCGAGACGACAACGATGCTACGATGGAGATCAAGGTGTCGCGCCGGTGACGATGGTGGTCATGACGGTGCTTCGGAGATGGAGATCACAAGCACAAGATGATGATGGCCATATCATATCACTTATATTGATTGCATGTGATGTTTATCCTTTTATGCATCTTATCTTGCTTTGATTGACGTTAGCATTATAAGATGATCTCTCACTAAATTATCAAGAAGTGTTCTCCCTGAGTATGCACCGTTGCCAAAGTTCGTCGTGCCCAGACACCACGTGATGATCGGGTGTGATAAGCTCTACGTCCATCTACAACGGGTGCAAGCCAGTTTTGCACACGCAGAATACTCAGGTTAAACTTGACGAGCCTAGCATATGCAGATATGGCCTCGGAACACAGAGACCGAAAGGTCGAGCGTGAATCATATAGTAGATATGATCAACATGACGATGTTCACCATTGAAAACTACTCCATCTCACGTGATGATCGGTTATGGTTTAGTTGATTTGGATCACGTGATCACTTAGAGGATTAGAGGGATGTCTATCTAAGTGGGAGTTCCTAAGTAATTTGATTAACTGAACTTAAACTTATCATGAACTTAGTACCTGATAGTATCTTGCTTGTTTATGTTGATTGTAGATAGATGGCTCGTGCTGTTGTTCCGTTGAATTTTAATGTGTTCCTTGAGAAAGCAAAGTTGAAAGATGATGGTAGCAATTACACGGACTGGGTCCGTAACCTGAGGATTATCCTCATTGCTGCACAGAAGAATTACGTCCTGGAAGCACCACTGGGTGCCAGGCCTGCTGCTGGAGCAACGCCAGATGTTATGAACGTCTGGCAGAGCAAAGCTGATGACTACTCGATAGTTCAGTGTGCCATGCTTTACGGCTTAGAATCGGGACTTCAACGACGTTTTGAACGTCATGGAGCATATGAGATGTTCCAGGAGTTGAAGTTAATATTTCAAGCAAATGCCCGAATTGAGAGATATGAAGTCTCCAATAAGTTCTATAGCTGCAAGATGGAGGAGAACAGTTCTGTCAATGAGCATATACTCAAAATGTCTGGGTATAATAATCACTTGATTCAGATGGGAGTTAATCTTCCAGATGATTGCGTCATTGACAGAATTCTCCAATCACTGCCACCAAGCTACAAGAGCTTCGTGATGAACTATAATATGCAAGGGATGAACAAGACTATTCCCGAGCTCTTCGCAATGCTGAAAGCTGCGGAGGTAGAAATCAAGAAGGAACATCAAGTGTTGATGGTTAGCAAAACCACTAGTTTCAAGAAAAAAGGGCAAAGGGAAGAAGAAGGGAAACTTCAAGAAGAACAGCAAGCAAGTTGCTGCTCAGGAGAAGAAACCCAAGTCTGGACCTAAGCCTGAAACTGAGTGCTTCTACTGCAAGCAGACTGGTCACTGGAAGCGGAACTGCCCCAAGTATTTGGCGGATAAGAAGGATGGCAAAGTGAGCAAAGGTATATGTGATATACATGTTATTGATGTGTACCTTACTAGAGCTCGCAGTAGCACCTGGGTATTTGATACTGGTTCTGTTGCTAATATTTGCAACTCGAAACAGGGACTACGGAATAAGCGGACACTAGCAAAGGACGAGGTGACGATGCGCGTGGGAAACGGTTCCAAAGTCGATGTGATCGCGGTCGGCACGCTACCTCTACATCTACCTTCGGGATTAATATTAGACCTAAATAATTGTTATTTGGTGCCAGCATTGAGCATGAACATTATATCTGGATCTTGTTTAATGCGAGACGGTTATTCATTTAAATCAGAGAATAATGGTTGTTCTATTTATATGAATAATATCTTTTATGGTCATGCACCTTTGAAGAGTGGTCTATTCTTGTTGAATCTCGAAGATAGTGATACACATATTCATAATGTAGAAGCCAAAAGATGCAAAGTTAATAATGATAGTGCAACTTATTTGTGGCACTGCCGTTTAGGTCATATCGGTGTAAAGCGCATGAAGAAACTCCATACTGATGGGCTTTTGGAATCACTTGATTATGAATCACTTGGTACTTGCGAACCGTGCCTCATAGGCAAGATGACAAAAACACCGTTCTCCGGTACTATGGAGAGAGCAACAGATTTGTTGGAAATCATACATACCGATGTATGTGGTCCGATGAATATTGAGGCTCGTGGCGGATATCGATATTTTCTCATCTTCACAGATGATTTAAGCAGATATGGGTATATCTACTTAATGAAACATAAGTCTGAAACATTTGAAAAGTTCAAGGAATTTCAGAGTGAAGTTGAAAATCATCGTAACAAGAAAATAAAATTTCTACGATCTGGTCGTGGAGGAGAATATTTGAGTTACGAGTTTGGTGTACATTTGAAAAATTGTGGAATAGTTTCGCAACTCACGCCACCCAAAACACCACAGCGTAATGGTGTGTCCGAACGTCGTAATCGTACTTTACTAGATATGGTGCGATCTATGATGTCTCTTACTGATTTACCGCTATCGTTTTGGGGTTATGCTTTAGAGACGGCCGCATTCACGTTAAATAGGGCACCATCAAAATCCGTTGAGACGACGCCTTATGAACTATGGTTTGGCAAGAAACCAAAGTTGTCGTTTCTTAAAGTTTGGGGCTGCGATGCTTATGTGAAAAAGCTTCAACCTGATAAGCTCGAACCCAAAGCGGAGAAATGTGTCTTCATAGGATACCCAAAAGAAACTGTTGGGTATACCTTCTATCACAGATCCGAAGGCAAGACATTCGTTGCTAAGAATGGATCATTTCTAGAGAAGGAGTTTCTCTCGAAAGAAGTGAGTGGGAGGAAAGTAGAACTTGACGAGGTAACTGTACCTGCTCCCTTATTGGAAAATAGTACATCACAAAAAACTGTTTCTGCGACACCTATACCAATCAGTGAGGAAGCTAATGATGATCATGAAACTTCAGGGCAAGATTCTACTGAACCACGTAGATCAACCAGAGTGAGATCCGCACCAGAGTGGTACGGTAATCCAGTTCTGGAAGTCATGCTACTAGATCATGATGAACCTACGAACTATGAAGAAGCGATGGTGAGCCCAGATTCCGCAAAGTGGCTTGAGGCCATGAAATCTGAGATGGGATCCATGTATGAGAACAAAGTATGGACTTTGGTTGACTTGCCCGATGATCGGCAAGCAATTGAGAATAAATGGATCTTCAAGAAAAAGACTGACGCTGACGGTAATGTTACTGTCTATAAAGCTCGACTTGTCGCAAAAGGTTTTCGACAAGTTCAAGGGTTTGACTACAATGAGACTTTCTCACCCGTAGCGATGCTTAAGTCCGTCAGAATTATGTTAGCAATTGCCGCATTTTATGATTATGAAATATGGCAAATGGATGTCAAAACTGCATTCCTGAATGGATTTCTGGAAGAAGAGTTGTATATGATACAACCAGAAGGTTTTGTCGATCCAAAAGGAGCTAACAAAGTATGCAAACTCCAGCGATCCATTTATGGACTGGTGCAAGCATCTCGGAGTTGGAATAAACGCTTTGATAGTGTGATCAAAGCATTTGGCTTTATACAGACTTTTGGAGAAGCCTGTATTTACAAGAAAGTGAGTGGGAGCTCTGTAGCATTTCTGATATTATATGTGGATGACATATTGCTGATTGGAAATGATATAGAATTTCTGGATAGCATAAAGGGATACTTGAATAAAAGTTTTTCGATGAAAGACCTTGGGGAAGCTGCTTACATATTAGGCATAAAGATCTATAGAGATAGATCAAAACGCTTAATTGGACTTTCACAGAGCACATACCTTGACAAGATTTTGAAGAAGTTCAAAATGGATCAAGCAAAGAAAGGGTTCTTGCCTGTGTTACAAGGTGTGAAGTTGAGTCAAACTCAATGCCCGACCACTGCAGAAGATAGAGAGAAAATGAAAGATGTTCCCTATGCTTCAGCCATAGGCTCTATCATGTATGCAATGCTGTGTACCAGACCTGATGTGTGCCTTGCTATAAGTTTAGCAGGGAGGTACCAAAGTAATCCAGGAGTGGATCACTGGACAGCGGTCAAGAACATCCTGAAATACCTGAAAAGGACTAAGGATATGTTTCTCGTATATGGAGGTGACAAAGAGCTCACCGTAAGAGGTTACGTTGATGCAAGCTTTGACACTGATCCGGACGATTCTAAATCGCAAACCGGATACGTGTTTACTTTAAACGGTGGAGCTGTCAGTTGGTGCAGTTCTAAACAAAGCGTCGTAGCGGGATCTACATGTGAAGCGGAGTACATAGCTGCTTCTGAAGCGGCGAACGAAGGAGTCTGGATGAAGGAGTTCATATCCGATCTAGGTGTCATACCTAGTGCATCGGGTCCAATGAAAATCTTCTGTGACAATACTGGTGCAATTGCCTTGGCAAAGGAATCCAGATTTCACAAAAGAACCAAACACATCAAGAGACGCTTCAACTCCATCCGGGATCTAGTCCAGGTGGGAGACATAGAGATTTGCAAGATACATACGGATCTGAATGTTGCAGACCCGTTGACTAAGCCTCTTCCACGAGCAAAACATGATCAGCACCAAGGCTCCATGGGTGTTAGAATCATTACTGTGTAATCTAGATTATTGACTCTAGTGCAAGTGGGAGACTGAAGGAAATATGCCCTAGAGGCAATAATAAAGTTATTATTTATTTCCTTATATCATGATAAATGATTATTATTCATGCTAGAATTGTATTAACCGGAAACATAATACATGTGTGAATACATAGACCAACAGAGTGTCACTAGTATGCCTCTACTTGACTAACTCGTTAATCAAAGATGGTTATGTTTCCTAACCATGAACAAGGAGTTGTTATTTGATTAACGAGGTCACATCATTAGTAGAATGATCTGATTGACATGACCCATTCCATTAGCTTAGCACCCGATCGTTTAGTATGTTGCTATTGCTTTCTTCATGACTTATACATGTTCCTATAACTATGAGATTATGCAACTCCCGTTTACCGGAGGAACACTTTGGGTACTACCAAACGTCACAACGTAACTGGGTGATTATAAAGGAGTACTACAGGTGTCTCCAATGGTAGATGTTGGGTTGGCGTATTTCGAGATTAGGGTTTGTCACTCCGATTGTCGGAGAGGTATCTCTGGGCCCTCTCGGTAATGCACATCACATAAGCCTTGCAAGCACTGCAACTAATAAGTTAGTTGTGAGATGATGTATTACGGAACGAGTAAAGAGACTTGCCGGTAACGAGATTGAACTAGGTATTGGATACCGACGATCGAATCTCGGGCAAGTAACATACCGATGACAAAGGGAACAACGTATGTTGTTATGCGGTCTGACCGATAAAGATCTTCGTAGAATATGTAGGAGCCAATATGGGCATCCAGGTCCTGCTATTGGTTATTGACCGGAGACGTGTCTCGGTCATGTCTACATTGTTCTCGAACCGTAGGGTCCGCACGCTTAACGTTACGATGACAGTTATTATGAGTTTATGCATTTTGATGTACCGAAGGTTGTTCGGAGTCCCGGATGAGATCACGGACATGACGAGGAGTCTCGAAATGGTCGAGACGTAAAGATTGATATATTGGAAGCCTATGTTTGGACATCGGAAGTGTTCCGGGTGAAATCGGGATTTTACCGGAATACCGGGAGGGTTACCGGAACCCCCCGGGAGACTAATGGGCCTATTGGGCCTTAGTGGAAAAGAGAAAAGGGAAGCCCACTAGCTGGCCGGCGCCCCCCCAAGTCCTATTAGGAATAGGATAAGGGGCCGGCCCCCCTTCTCTCTCTTTTCCCCCCGGGAGTCCTAATTGGATTAGGATTGGGGGGAGGAGTCCTACTCCCGGTGGGAGTAGGACTCCCCTGCGCCTCCCCTCCCTTGGCCGGCCGGCCCCCCTCCTCCAACCTTTATATACGGGGGCAGGGGGCACCCCAAGACACACAACTTGATCCTTGAGATCGCTCCTTAGCCGTGTGCGGTGCCCCCTGCCACCAAATTCCACCTCGATCGTACCGTTGTAGTGCTTAGGCGAAGCCCTGCGTCGGTAGTACATCAAGATCGTCACCACGCCGTCGTGCTGACGGAACTCCTCCCCGAAGCTTTGCTGGATCGGAGCCCGGGGATCGTCATCGAGCTGAACGTGTGCTAAGAACTCGGAGGTGCCGGAGTAACGGTGCTTGGATCGGTTGGATCGGGAAGAAGACGTACGACTACTTCCTCTACGTTGTGTGATCGCTTCCGCAGTCGGTCTGCGTTGGTACGTAGACAACACTCTCCCCTCTCGTTGCTGTGCATCACCATGATCTTTCGTGTGCGTAGGAAAATTTTCGAAATTACTACGTTCCCCAACATGTACAAGACCAGATGTGGCACATGCTATTAGCTTGACTAGCAGGTACCAATCCGATCCAGGTTTGGAACACTGGACAGCGGTGAAGAATATCTTTAAGTACTTGAGAAGAACTAAGGATATGTTTCTCGTGTATGGCGGTGAAGAAGAGCTCTAAGTCACAATCCGGGTACGTATTTGTTATGAATGGAGGAGCAGTAAGCTGGAGGAGTTCCAAGCAGTCCGTGGTAGCGGGATCATCAACAAAAGCGAAATATGTTGCTGCCTCGGAGGCAGCGCAGGAAGCAGTTTGGATGAAGGAGTTCATATCCGAATTAGGTGTGGTTCCAAGTGCGTTGGATCCGATGGTTATCTATTGTGACAACAATGGTGCCATTGCCAATGCTAAAGAACCAAGGTCTCACAAGAATTCCAAGCATATCAAGCGTCGTTTTCACTCCATCCGTGAGCATGTCAAGGATCGAGATGTAAAGATTTGCAAAGTACACACGGATCTGAATGTGGCAGATCCATTGACTAAACCTCTCTCAAGGGCAAAACATGATCAACACCAGAACTCCATGGGTGTTAGGTTCATTACAATGTAATATAGATTATTGCCCCTAGTGCAAGTGGGAGACTGAAGGGAATATGCCCGAGAGGCAATAATGAAGTGGTTATTATGTTATTCCTTGTTTATGGTAAAAGTTTATTTCTCACGCTAGAATTGTATTAACCGGAAACGTTGATACATGTGTGTTTAATAAACAAACAATGGTTCCTAGTAAAGCCTCTCTTTTAACTAGCTCGTTGATTAACAGATGATCAAGGTTTCCTGATCATGAACATTGGATGTTGTTAATAACAGGGTCATGTCATTAGGAGAATGATGTGATGAACATAGACCCTAACTAAGTATAACAATATGATCAAGTCATTTAGTTTATGTTGTTATATCTTTCACACGTAGTAATCTTATTCCTTAGACCATGAGATCATGTCAATCACTAACACCGGAAGAATGCTTTGATGTCATCAAACGTCACACCGTAAAAGGGTGACTATAAAGGTGCCGTTGGGTATTTGGAAAGTGTTAGTTGAGGCTCATGGATCAAGAGTGGGATTTGTCCATCCATATGACGGAGAGATATACTCTGGGCCCTCTCGGTGATATCACATTGACACCGCTTGCAAGCATGTGACTAGGTCACAAGAATGTCATATCACAGAACGAGTAAAAGAGTACTTGTCGGTAACGAGATCAAAACAAGGCATGGTTGATACCGATGATTGGATCTCGGACAAGTAAAATATCGCGAGACAAAGGGAATTAGTTACGACGTTGATGGTTCACACGATCACAAGATTCATCGTTGAATATATAGGAGTCATCACACGGATCTCCAGATCCCGCTGTTGATTATTGACCGGAGAGGTGTCTTGATCATGTCTGTATTCACGAACCGTAGGGTGACACACTTAAGGTTCGATGATGCATTTGAGAGGATACGGAATATCGAGGAATATTTTGGACAGCACCGAAATTGTTTCGGGGAAAATTGAAATAGTTCAAGGGGTTTTTTGTCGAATGGTTGTTAATAGAATTAACAAATGATTCGAGGTGCTACATGCAAATGTTTGTTAGTGGAATTAACAAATATTAAAATAAAGAAATAAAAATGTTTTGTTTATTTATTAAAGAAAAACCTTTGGAATTTCCAAGTGGGAAATTATGGGAGCATGAGTGGGTGTGAGTGGAGCTTCCACTCACATGATGAGGGGAGAGGTGGGGGCGCCACCATGCCTAGCCGCATGGGGTTTCTTGGCTGCCCCCCTCCTCTTATAAATAGAGGGCATGAGCTCCCTCTCTCAGACACACTTGTCCCACCTCCCTTCTCTCCACCCGCTGCTCCACCACGCCGTCGTGCTGCTGGATTTCCGAAGGATCCTCTACATCCGCTGCCCCGCTGGATCGAAGGGACGGAGGTCTTCATCGAGCTGAACGTGCGACCGATCACGGAGGCACCGCCAGATTGCGGTGCACATCTTCTTCTTGTGATCGACGCGAGTACGACTACGCCAACGTGAGTACGACTACGCCAACAACGAGATTTGCTCTCGTAACGCTTAGTCTTCGAGGGTATGTTTTCCTAAAGACTCTTTCTCCCCGTTGCCTTTCATCTTCTAGATTAGATCTGGCCCTTCGGGTTTATCTCGCGTAGGAAAATTTTTGTTTTCTATGTAACGAACCCATAACTTAGAAGTTGTGCAATGATTAATTACTTTATACATGAAGATCTTGCAAGAAAAAGATAGAAGTATTAGTTTATAGTTGCAGGAGTGCGGCTAATTACTTAGTACTTTGTATATATCAAATATATTAAAAGTATACGATGGGCCAGCAATAGAAAAGATAGGCATGCTAGAAAATCTTAAGGAAAATAAGAACATGTCAAGGTTAATTAATTACGTCTTTTCTGCCTTGAAGAATAACACACCGATAGATCTGTGGTGCATAGTGCACATATAATATAATTGTTCTAATTGAGCGTGTCTGATTTACGAAGCGCAAATGAAGGCAGAGGAGCATGCTTATAGAAGGGAAGACAACTCGAAATTGTTCTATGATACCGAGGATTGCGCACACTTGTGACAAGTGTCATTTTTTTTATCGATTATGAATTAAAGTGTGCGTATAATTATATCCATTTATCCATGACGGTTGATAAATGCTGATATTGAGCATTAGCATGAACCCTCCATGTTCAGTTTTGCCCTCCACTAAGTACGTCAAGTCAAGAGAAGGTACCTGGTGTTCTTACTACTCTTCATGGGTATGATTTGCAACTTAGTCATCAAATATTTAGTTCCCGAAGCAGACTGTATAGTAGTATATATGTTTGATTGAAATATTCTTTATCTGCGATCATAACGTATTATTGAGTAAAAATAGGACCACGCAAATGGGTTAACAGGATGGACCCACATTTATTGAATGGCCAAACACTGATCATATTATTTAGTGGGTTTGTTCATTATTATATTGTTAACAATATTAAAAGATTCCAGGCCTCAACATACTAAAAATTTATATGGTACTTGGTGTTCGTACAAATTATAATCTATACAGATATAGGGGTAGAAATCTTTCAAATCACATAAAGAAATATGGGCCTAAATTGTTTAGTTTTTTTAGGCCAATGTTTGTCATTAACTTTCTTATACAGATTGGTTACTATTGTCTTTACATATTAACGTTTATTTGGGGCCAGAAGATTCACTCAAATAAGATTAAAAACTCAGTTTTGTGTGATGGCGGAACTAAGAGAAGTGATTGGCTAATCTAGGCCGCCATTATGATGTATATTTTTGTATAAAATTCCCTAATTATGGTTAGGAAGATCCCGCTGTTGAATTATTCTTCCTGGAGCCTAGCAATACTTCGTGATCTCAAATATTGTTCTATTTAGTTCATCTCTTGGTAGTATTCATTTCTGTATATACAGAATAGGTAGTATGTCTAACCTATATTTTTCTCTAAATGAAGAAAGCATATGCTGCATTTAGTCCAAACTTGAAGTGACACATCAGCTTCTCCTCATGGTGTTAATCCCTATTAGAGTACCTCCAATAATCACTTGGTTATCCTAAACAAACTGAAATCACTTGGTGCGTTGAATTATTCTTTGACCAGTTGATTCACTGAAGAAAATACACCGCTTCTTCATATTACATAAAACATATGTTCTATCATTGGATGTTATGCCATAGATTTATAACTAAGTCTCTGCATGTTTTGCAGGATCGTAAAGAATTATGTTTCCATAAACATAGGTGCCATCCTCTGTATGTCAAAAAAAAATTGAGTAAAATTTATAACTGGTCATTCGCCAACACTACATAGGTATATTCAGTACTATTGGGATCACACAATCTCTCATGTACCGTAGAATGCTCATTATTCAATATAAGCTTACCCTTACATATCTCAATGAACCGTTGTAAGAGTGAAATAATGTTTTCTATGATACACCACTCATTTTATGGAAATAAAGCCTATGATTGATCTGACCTCACTGGTAACTAAAGATTTGTCTAAATTTGTAGTCTCAACCGTGCAGCTAATATATATGGAAAAATGTTTTGCCTTGCAATATACACCATATGAAGTACATTGGTTGGGATCTATGGAGTACTTTGGTATGTTTCCTTTTTTCAATATACACCAAATATAAAAAAGAACACGGTAGTCCAACTGTTTACGTAACCCGACCCAAATATAGTTAACGTAGTCTTATAATTAGTACAAGTGTTGACCATTGTTGTTTCAATTCTGCGGTTATAGTGTTGCGGAAAGATGGTCGAAAACAGGAAATAGTTTAATTACCCAAGATGATGAATATTCGGTGCTTGGATCACACAGGGGATCAGAGGCGGGTATTTAATGCGCTGAACCATAATTGAACGTGGCAATGACTGTCAGACCCCGGACCCGGAGGTATACATAAATGTTATGCACTACTAGTCATGAAGGCAGAATGAGGGATTCAAGGTTACCAGCCCTGGCCGTCACAATCAACGGCAGGCGGAACGGGCCAATAGCTCCTGTGCGACGTTTTTGAGGTGAATTGGAAGGAGTGCGACGTTGTTCGAGCAAATGGCTGTGGTGCGACAATTTTGAGCAGGCAAATAGCCCACTCACGACATGGCTGTTAAATGTGGTTAAATTGGTCGTCAACCAAGCCTGCATGTTTATGTTAGGACATGTGGGTCCAACTTAATTGTTCCTCAAAACAGCTGACCGTGCCCTGCCGCCCGACCGTGCCGGGCCCGCCACTCTGCCCCCCTTCTTCTCCGGTGGCGGCGGATCTTGCGTTCTCGGTGGCGGCGGCGGAGCCCTCGTTCTCAACGGCGGCGGAGCCTTCGTCCTCATAAAATGGTGAGTGAATTCAAACCCTAGTCGCCCTCCCGTTCCTCTCTCCGGCCCGTAGATCTCAGCTCGTTTTCTCTGTTTTCGCTTGCGGAATCGATAGGTTGTGAGGGGAGCCCGTGGGCATACTGAGATGGAGCCGCCAGATTCAACTTCGAATAGGTAATGCGCCTCTCTCCGACCCAATTTTGCATGCAATTAGGGGGTGGCCTCGTCTGCTTTTTCTCACGGGCTCACACTGTCCTCCACTGACAGAGGGGATGCTGCCGCTCGGACCTTCGAATTGACAGTCAATTTCTTTCCATCAAAGGAAAAATTAGTTGATGGTAGCATACAGAACATAGAGAGAGACACTATTGTTAAATGGGAGGTTGAGTTTGCAGAGATTAATCCACAAGTTCTACAGAACATGGGAGAGACGACAGTGAAGAAATGGGTGGAAAAAATTGGCGAGAATATTGTTTGGGGTCCAGAGCAAGAAGTATCACTGTTGCGGTTTGATGATTGGAAAGGAGAGTATGTGAGAATAGAAGATGGTGAACAGATTGTTGAAGAAATCGACCGGCAAAACGGCTGAACAAGCAAACGGGCTAATTTTTTTGCTGAGCTCGTTGATCTGAATATTTTTTCGAAGGTTGGATATGTGCCATCATAATTGGCTGCGCAGATGGTAGATGATGATTGGGCTACACAGAGGCCATTGATTCCCATGTGTACTGAACTTACAATAATAACCGAAGAGGGACAGGTGACTGGAACTGAAACTGAAACTGAAACTGCAGCAACTATTGATTGGAATGTAGTTGAATTAGATTAGCCTACTGATTTGGTCATTGCACCAATGCCTGACATTGAGATGGCCAAACTTTTTGGCATTCCAGTCGATGATAGAGATAAGCAGGAGAGGGGTGAATCTAGTTTGCCTGCTAATGCTGATGAAGAAGTAGATGGACAGTTGATGGAACAAGCTGCAGATGAGGTAGATGATGCACATGATGATGAGCGGGTGCATGTGTATGACAAAGAAAACCCTGTCATTGAAGTAAGCAAGTTGTTCCCAAGCATGAAGGAGGTTAGGATGTGTTTCAAGACTTATGCAGTGAAACATGAGTTTGATGCCAAGACTGTTTGGACTGATAGAAAGAAGTTTTATGCGAGGTGCAGAGGATTTGATGGTAGTGTGAAGCCTTGCAAGTGGTACATATCTACTAGACTGCAACCTGATGGAAGTACTGTCAGGGTTAACCAAATCCCCAATCAACATACTTGTATTACAAGTTCACAGAGAGTATCAACCATGACATCACAACTTTGGGTTGCAGAAAAGATCACCCCAATTTTAGCCAAAACACCAAACACTACTGCGAAGAAACTCAAAGTAGACTTGGAATAGATGTACCCCATTAAACTGAAATATACCACAGTGTGGAAGGCAAAACAAAGGGCAATGAAAAATTTATATGGTGATTGGGCAAATACATTTAGGATGCTTTACAACTTCAAAGTAGAGGTGGAAAAGAGGTCACCTGGCAGTGTTGTGGAGATAGATACAGAGGTATCAGCCAAAGGTGAAGTCAAGTTCTCCAAGTTTTTTATGGCTTTGAAGCCTTGCATTGATGGGTTCAAAGCAGGGTGCCGTCCATATTTGAGCATAGACTCGTCATTTTTGACAGGCAAGTGGAATGGTCAGTTGGCAGCATGCAATGCTCTAGATGGACACAACTGGATGTTTCCTATTGCTGTTGGCTTGTTTCAGTCAGAAACAGAGGCTTCATGGACATGGTTCATGATCCAGTTGAAAAGATGCCTAGGGCCAGTGTCACCTTTGGCTATACACACAGATGCATGCAAGGGGCTTGAAAATTCAGTGAAAAATGTTTTCCCACATGCTGAGCAGAGGGAGTGCTTCGGTCATTTGTGTATGAATTTGATCAAAAAATTTAGAGGAGAAGAATTTGGGCGCATGTGGCCAGCAGCAAGATCTTACACTAGACAGACACACAAATATCATCTTGATAAGATAATGGCAGCATGTGATGAGTTTGGTCCATGGCTAAACACATACCATTCTTTGTTATGCTACAGGTCAGCATTCAACACTGCCATCAAGTGTGACCACATCAACAACAATTTGGCAGAGAGTTTCAACAACAAGGTGAAGGAGTTAAAAGATTTGCCTATGCATGACATGGTTGACCAAATCAGGATCATGCTCATGCGGTTGTGGGAATTGAGAAGAATGATAGGTGATTGTCTGCAAGGTGATAAGCTTACAACAGTGGTACAACAGGTGGTCAATAGGAGCAGATGTCTTTCACATTTGTTTGTTGAAAAATCTTCACCTTGGGGTGCTGAAGTTAGAGATAACAAAACTGGAAGGAGACATGTTGTTAACACTGAATTGCATGATTGCACTTGCCTCGAGTGGCAACACACTGGTAAACCATGTGAGCATGCCATTCTCTTCTTAGCATCCCAACCGAAGATAAACATGCACCCATATTTGCATGAATATTATTCGGTAGCAAAATTCAAAGCTGCATATGCTACTCCAATTCCAGCACTAACAGATCAGTCTCAGTGGCCTGAAGTGGACATTGAATTTTCCATGTGTCCTCCCTTGACGAAAAGAAAGGCTGGCAGGCCTAAACAGAGTAGATTCAAGGCATGGTCTGAGAAAGGTGGGAGTAGTAAGAAGGGAAATAAAGATGGAAAGCCAAAAAGGGCCCAAAAAGGTAACAAAAATAGATGCAAGTTGTGCCAGGAACTTGGGCACAGAGTGGGATCTGTCAAATGCCGTTACACTCCAGATAAGCCAAAGTATGTTCTTGTTTATTTGTCTGTGTTTTGATTTGGTGCTTTTTTCCAATTACTATATCTATAACATTTTCCCAATGGCCAGGAGGAAGCGAGCAAGTTAGCCCCTTGTTGTTGAACAGTGTTGGCCAACAAAAAAAGAAAGAGTCAATGGCGGTAGAAAGAAGAGAAGTGTGCCTCAGCATGAGCAGAGTGAAGAAAATCCTGCTGCAGTCAACATTCAGACTAAAGAAACTGCTCTTGAGGTTGAAACTGAACCTGAGCGTGTCGAGGTTCAGACTGAAGAAACTTCTCTCGAGGTTGAAACTGAACCTGAGCGTGTCGAGGTTCAGACTGAAGAAACCCATGTTGAGGTACACACCGAAGAAACTGAAACTGCTGTCAACATTGAGACTGAAGACACTGATCACGAGGGTGTTGGCGAGGTGTTGAAAAGACCAGTGAGAAAAACCAAGATGATCAGTGAACTTGTGTGTGTAGTTGAACCAAAAACAAGAAGTGGTAAGGCGAAGAAGGGCACGCGACGTGGTAGGAAGAGGTAGAACAGAGAACAGTTTTGAAATTTGGGGCATGTAATAATATTTGTAACTTGGTGCGTACTGGTAGTCACTATGTATCCCGTATTTCTATTCGAACTTGTTTGTTGGTACCTTGTCTAAACCAGCCAAATAAAATTCAAATTTAAAATCAAATTTGGGCTCAAATTTGAATTAGGGATGGGGTATTGATGTTTTAATGCTATCTAAAGTGCCTCAACTGAAATATGTTTGTTTTCTTATCATTCCCAACCATTTTGGTAAGTTGAACTCATAGTCATGAAAAGTGTGTCTCAAATGACCTTCAAAGGTAGGGTAAACGGCCTCATATTTAAGCAAGTTTTTTTGCACCTTGTCTAAACCAGACAAATAATTTTTCTACACATCTATTCTACCTATATAGTGTAAATCTAAAGTCTCACTATTTATTGAATTAATTTTCTATTATTTTCTTTTTTTGGAAAAACAAGGTTTAATAGAAAATTATATATAAAACAAGTTTAAAAACATGAAAATGAGAAAAGTAAGTTAAGATCTTTCTTAGTCAATCCAAAATGAAGTTTTGGTGAGGTTTTCACACTTTTCATTTTCAAAACCCCACCTATACTCTCGGGTGCCCACTACTCTCTCCCTTGAACTCCATACTACATTGTTCGAGGAATGACAATTTTGTGAAGGATTTTTCGTAAAAATGTATGTAAATCATATTTATATTTTTTTCTCGTTACTATACGACATAATAAGACTATGTGCGCAAGTTTTATATTTTTTTTGATTTTTTTTGAATTAGTTATGCTCAACCCTAATCAGCCAAAACCCCTCAAAACCCCACACACTACTGGGTCGTCGATCGTTGTGCGTGGACGGTTGAGATCAGGCGCTAGGGTTAGCTACAGTGTATATCGATCCGCATGAGACGCCCTGATTGGTTGAATCGGTGGGGTTTGGATCAGCCTCTCTCGTTGGGGCATCAGGATCGTTCATTTGAATCCAACGACAAGAGTTGACGCGGTGCATGGACCAAGCCTACGCAGTGCCCATTCCCATCGTTGCATGCGTGCCCGTGCCCACCCGCAGCATGCATGCTCACCCGCAGAACTGCGCCCGTGCTTGCATGCGTGCCCGTGCTCACCCGCAGAACTACGCCCGTGCTTACATGCGGGCCCGCTTGCATGCATGGCCTCGTCGTAGCCCTGCTCCGCCACCCCTACGCAGTAAGCTGTCGCATGCCTACCATTACAACCAATGCACCGTCGCATCAAAGCATGCACCTGGCCACAATGCAGCAACCCCATGAAGACAACCAAAAAGCCAACGCTGCATGGCGTGCTGTACATGGCGTGCTCCTCTTTGAGGACGCAAAACTGCATAACCAAGACTCGGACCAACAATCGATCAAAGCAGCACTCTAGACATGAAATTTGTATTATACAAGACATACTAGAGTAGGTATTACAAGCAGGAGTTATATGACCAACACATGTCACACAACCTAACAGTACATCAAATAGCGGAAAGCAAAGTGTTGCTATACAACAAAAACCAAAAGGACTAAGAGTCCAAACATAAGCAACGTAGTCCATCCCGTACTACAGATTCCAGGCTGCCACCTGGGAACCCCGAACTACTCGTCAACGTCGAGGTAGAAACCATCAGCGTCTGAGGTACCTGCATCTGTATCAAAAAGACAACGAGGCAAGGCTGAGTACAAAAGGTACTCCGCAAGACTTAGCTGTTAAGGTTGTTTTGCATAAAGCCAACTTTCAATTTTCTAAATTGAGGGAGAAGAAAGCACGTCTCATAGAATGTTTTCAAATGAGATGAGAAGACTAAACAACTACTAAAGATCATCATCTTTCATCCACCAATTCATTCTTATAACTCATGCTACAAAGGTCACCTGGATCGACGACCCCGATGAGGCACCCTTCAATCATTATCAACAAGTTTTAATCATTTCGTTCAAGTTGTCTATGATCACACTACTTTCACCAAGTCGTCCTTTACCGTGGACACGGCTTCTTGAAAAGTTTATCCCTGTAGGGGGTACACTATACCACACGTACCAACCGACTCTTAATGCCACGCGGTAACGCTCTTCCGAAGAGCGCGGCAGAGGGTGGTCGGCCACGACCTTTACCTTGCGCAACCCTATCCACAAGTCATCCCAAACAGGGCCACCCCGTCAACAGGGAGTTGGCCACCTCCTGACGGCACCTGTTTCTGTGAGCGGGCCAAGATCCGTGTACGTCCATCACTTGACCCGGGTCACGACCTATCTTTTCTCCAAAACATTTTCCGACTCACACGCAGATGGAAAGCTCAAACTATGTGACTCATGGATGTGGCTAAACAAGTTAGTTGATCGAGCGGGGTTCATCGGCCCGCGTGTGGCGGTACGTTCAATCTTGGTTTCCGCGGCAAGACCTTACTTCCTAGGGCCGGCAAGTACGGAACAAACAACCACTTCCCAAGTGGCCTCCCGTCCAAGCCTTTAGCATGTTAGTCCTGACCACCTCTCATCAAAGCAAAATATTAAACCATGTTCTCGCATTGATCCAAATCATCAACCGGATGACATAGATCACAAATCTAAGCAGGGCTAAGCAAGACATAGATGGCCCGATCGATACACAAACAATCTACTCTGGTTTTGCTAGGTACTGTGGAACAGGAGTATGGGCTACAAAAATGGGAGCATGCAAAGGATATGTTCTTTACTTAGCGACCCAAAACTTAGTTGAATCGAATGTAATGCAAAGGAGCATAAAACATTTGTAAACATAGGTGCTGGCATGAGGTTGTGCTTGCCTTGCTCGTCAGAGGCGGAGTTCACACTGTCATAGAAGGCAGGGTCACGATCTATCGACGGAGGCAAACACCGGAAAGAAAGCAACAATTCAATACATTGTATCTGTGCAATGCACAACATGTATGCATGATCAAGTAATGCAATTTAATAAAGCCATAAGCATGAAAGAGGGTTGCTAGGGTTCATCGGCATTATTATCGAAAAGGGAGAAAACAACCCCCTCTTATTCGGAGAGGTCGTTTTATGCAATTCCGAGAATGTGTCAATGAAATATTGATCAAATGACTTTGAAAACATCATGAATGGACTAGATTTGTTCTCCTGATCATTTTGGCATATAACTTGAATTATTCTAATTTTATTGAATTATTTCATTTTTCTTCATTTTTAATGATTTAAATAATGCAATAATAATTATTTTCCAACTTTTTCAATTGTGCTTGGAAATCATATTTTTGGGTAGAGAATGTTTTTCTGAACAATTCCATGTATTATAAGCATTTTTCTGAATTACGGATTAAAAGATATTAGCATTTCAATTTTAATCAATTTATGGAAGAAAAATGACAATAAGCAGGGCCCACGTGTCAGGGTTTTAATATTTTCCGAAATGTTTAAATTTCTGACATGTGGGGGCCAGGCCACATCAGCACCACGTAAGCAACACGTCAGTGCCACGCGGGCTCCATGTCAATGCCACCTCGGCGCGGCCGGCAGAGGGTTTCCGACGGTCGCCGGCGGCGATTTCGGGAACCCCGGGATGCGCGGCCTAGTGCGTTGGAAAGAGGAGAATGAGGGGAGTCTAAGGGTGGCGGCGCCGCCCGGATTTGGTCAGCGGAGCAGGCTCCACGGCGAGCTCGAGCGGCGGCGGAGCTCGGGTAGACGGCGCGGGCGCGCTACGGGGCAAAAGGAAGAGGGCCAGACGGCCAGGAAAGCTCACCGGGACACGGGGATGGTGAGGGAGTGGACGGAGAAGCAGGGCAAGGTCGGGGAGGCCGGTAATGGCGCGGCGGCGAGCCACGGCCGGAGAAGAGGAACGGCCGAAATTCCGGCGCTCTAAGCCATTCCGGCTTGCTTGAATGGTTGTGGAGGAAGAGGAGACGATAGCGGAGCTCCTCAGCGGCTCAGAACCGCAAGGGACGGCCGCGTTCGTCGGCGGCGACATATCACGGCGGCGCTAGGGTTTCGGGTTCCTGCGAGTTTTAGCGAGCGGGGAAGGAAAAGAGTGTGGGGAGGGGATAGAGCAGAGCGAGGGCGACATCGTGGTGGTCTTATCCACGCCTGGGGCCAAGCAGGACGTGGCGAGGAAGCGCCGAGGCGCAGCTCGCCTTCTGGCCGGAGGAAGAAGAAAACAAAAACAATTTTCCCAAAACCCCCCTGAAGTTTCTGAAAACCTCACAACTGAGTCCTTTTCCATAGAAAACTGAGAAGAGAACAGAAAATTGAGGGCCTTTTGTGGGAAATAATTTTGGCAAAAATTATATTTGGAATCCTTATCAAATTTCCCACACTGCCATGTTTTGGTTTTCCAAAATTGAGCAAGTTTTGGATTTTTAAATTTTGGTTCCACATTAAGTGATTTTGTGGTTTATTCTTCCAAATTCAAATTCAATTGATGCAAAAATATTTTCATGCATGAAATGCAATGAGCACAACACCACAAACCACTTTATTGCAAAACAGGGATGTTACAATGACAGTACCCCATTCAAGGGTGCAAGATAAATAATGGAGTTTAGCCTAAACACCACCGAATGAACAGTCCACAACGCTTATTTCAGTTTAGTGGCACTTTAGGAAGTACGCAAAAAAGGATTCGACATATATATTGTGACACCAGAAATAGAAAAAGTGCAGCTCAAAGTGTGAGTACAAGTGCATAATCAGCTGAAATTTTTCTCTTTGTAGATGATCATATGTTTTTGAAGTATATGGGTTGTAACTTTACTTGCTACAAAATAAACATCATTCGTATGTGGGTGATCAAAAATCCTTGTCAGATAAATAGTTAATTAACCAAACATTCCATTTTTCTCCGAACCCGAAAATTCCATGGTGGGTACCAATATTTTCTTAAATCAGGTTTGCTTGATAACACTTTCAACAATTTCTAAGATGCCACAGGTCCTACAAAAGGACCTTTTCCTGGTAGTACAAATCGGTTAACAAAGCATAAATCGTTCAATCTATTCAGGCACATGGGTGTAATTGGTTAAAATCAACACTGCGGCAGGAATTGGTGTCACGGAAAGAAGTTGACACACACAACATGTACTTTCCTCATGAAAGTATATACTATTGTTCAGCTACTCAGGAACAACCGTAGATAGTCGCATGTAAAATTTGACTAATAATGGAACACGCTTATGGTAAGACCATTCATTGTGGGCACACATTATTCATTAACTCATTTCTGCAAGAGTTTTATGCTAGATCTATACAAGTGTTCTTCACCAAGTAGTTAAATGAAATAGGATGGACATGATCACGGAAGGCAAGAAAATTGTGTGGCTTACCAGTAGGTTCAACATGGCAGACCATATCCAGTTGTTCTTATTAGATTCTTTCATTGTAAAAGTATTTTTTTAGAATTATTAATGAAGCAACAATGTAGTTACATAAGTTCTTATGCTACTAAGAGTTGCATTCTAGAACATAGTATCAATTAAATTACACAACTAAATTCACATTGACCAACATAATATTATGTATTACTATACACCTTAACTTATTTTTATGAATATAATGCTTTTAGTCACCTAATGAATATCTACATAACCATTAAATTATTTTCCAAACTCTTTTATAGTTCGCGCCCTCGCATTTGCGAGGGCCACTTTGCTAGTTAATATAATAAAACATATGAAACTTCCTCTAGCAACCTGCATGAAAGACGTAACCAGGAAAATGGGCCTAGTAGATCAAGTAGGATGAGAATCGCGTAGGGCTACAAAAGCACTCCTTAAAGTTCACGTTCCCGTCTATAGACACCCCAACCCTGTCATTGTGATCATCTAAAGATAGTACCAGTAAACACTACAACATATCTCCTGAATAGTCCCTTTCTAATACATACACAGCACCCGCATTGTCACTGTGGCACTATGAAGATTATACTAAGAACAAGCATCAAGAAACCACATGATTCCATAATCAATCCAACAATGTAAGAACAAGATCATGATAAATATCCCTCTAATCCAAGATCCATAGTCACACACGCACACGCACTGTCTGTGTGGAACCGTGGGATAAAGGTGACTCCGGAGAATTATACTAGATAAAATCAATTGGGAAACATCGTATCCATTACATAATGAAGGGGAAACAACATAGATTCAACTATAATAACATAGCTCACAATCACAACAAGGATCACATCACGGGAGAGAGAGATAACCACATAGCTACTAGCACGAGCCCTCAGCCCCGCGGAGGGACTACTCCCGCATCATCTTGGGATGCAGCAACGTCGATGAAGATGGCTCCGGGGGCACTTCCCCGTCCCGGCAGAGTGCCAGAACAGAGAATTTTGTCCCCCGAATTAGGGTTTTTGATGCCGACGACGCTCAGATGCGGTTCTAGAAAAATCCTCCGGGGTTTTCCGTTTTAGGTCAAGAGTGAATTTATAAGTGAAGGGGCGACGGGAGGCGGCGGCCAGGGCACCTAGATGACCTCCAGGCGCGCCCATGGGGGTGCATGCACTGTGATACGTTGGACCAGTGCGTGAATGACTTACCGGAGGTGGCGCATGCGCTGTGATACGTTGTAAACGTATCTATTATTTTTTATGCTCCATGCTTGTTTTGTACCCTATGCCTATATGTTTCCTTCATGTTTTTACATGTTTACCTTCGTTTTCTAGATTTTTTTTAATACAATAACATATTGACAAGATGCCCCAGGCCAGTTGATGTTTTCTGCATGTTTTTGGTTTCAGAAATCCACTTAAGGAAATATTCTCGGAATGGGCTGAAAATCCAAGGAGATCAGTTTTTACCCGGAACAAAGACGGAGACCGAAGGAGACCTAGAGGGGAGCCAGGACGCCACTAGGGGGCACCAGGCACGGCCCCGTAGGCCACGCCTAGTGGGCCCCTGTGGGGCCTGGCCACCGCCTCTCGTTGCCCCTTCGCCTATTTAATCCCCTTAACCCTAAAAAGTTATTTTCTATGAAAACCACAGAGAGGCACCATCACCTTGAAAGTCCAATCTAGGGCTTCTTCTGCCCTTTTCCGGCACCCTACCATAGAGGAGATCATCGCCGGAGGCCTCTTCATTGCCATGACTGCCTCCACGACAATGCGTGAGTAGTTCATCTCGGGACTATGGGTCCACGACAGAAGCTAGTTGGTTCTCTCTCTCTTTTGCCTCCATATTTAGAGTCTCGTGAGCTGCCTCACATGATCGAGACCACCGTTATGTAATTGTGCATGTTGTGTTTGCTGGGATCAAATGAACCATGAGGTTATGATATGTTGTTCATATCATTACTGAAATACTTCACTTATATTTATAGAGAGTTTTAATGTTGCCTTGCAATCCTCTCCGGTGTTTATGATTACCTTGGCCACGTAGTTGTTTTCACCTCCAAGAGAGTGTTTATCTGCTAGATAGTGGGTTCATGCCTCCTTGTTGCCTGCGCTCGAGTGATAGAAACATGCAGGGGAAAGATGTGTTGTTGCCACTAGGGAGAAAATAGCGGTTCTCTTGTATATGGATGAGAACCATTGCTTACATTACGTACTTACTTAATGCAATTGTCTGTTGCACACAAGCAATCACTTTGTTGCTGCAACTTAATACCAAGGGATTTGCTGGATAGCTTTCTTGCGGTGGACTATTAGATATGGATGCATGCTGGATAGCGGTCCATATGCTTTGACGTAATTCCTACAATGTTAGGACCCATGAACTGCATCTCATCATAATAGTATTGTTATACCTTCATGATTTTTCAATTGCCCAGCTGTAATGTGTTCACCCTTCATTGATACAACAATCTTCTTAATCTTCTTTGGAGAGACACCACTAGTGAAACCATGGCCCATATAATTCCTTCCTTGTTTTAAAACTTTCAAATACTAGATAGATTTAATTCTCAAGTTTCACTAAGATCGGAAGATTGACAACCTTTCGGGAAAGTTGGGGAAAGAGAGAGTTTGTGTGTTGTGTGCAGGTTCCACGTTCGTTGAAAGCTCTAGTCAACAAGCAACCTTCTTCAAGATTCTGAAATCCTACTGGTTTGATAACCCTGGTTCTGTACTCAGGGGAAATCTCCACTATACTGCATCATACCTTCCTCTTGGGGTTCCCAACGGGGTGTGACATAATCTACACCATCAAGGAGATTCCTGGCGCCGTTGCCGAGGATTTCAAGATTGTTGCAAGGGGAGTCTCACCTTCCACTCTTATTCTTTTGTTTTGTTCTTGCTTAGTTTACTTTATTTTAGTCTTGTTTTCTGTATATCAAAAATCCAAAAAAAGTTAGCTATCTAGTTTGTAGTCTTTTATTTTGTGTTGTTAGTTTATCCTAATTTATCCTGCAAGCATGGCTAAAAGTGATACCATTGATACGTCTCCAACATATCTATAATTTCTGATGTTCCATGTTGATATTATGCCAATTATTACATGTTTTATTTACACTTCATAACTTTTTTATGCGTTTTCTGGGACTAACCTATTAAGAAGATGTCACAGTGTCAGTTCCTGTAATCTGCTGTTTTTATATTTCAGAAAAGTTGTTCTAGAAATATTCTCGGAATTGGACGAAATAAAAGCCGCAGTCCTTGTTATTCTTTCATGTAGCCGGAGTGTGAAGGAGACTCGAAGAGGGCCGAGGAGGCTGCCACACCATGTGGCGGCGCCCCCTGGCCGCGCCACCACATGGTGTGGGCCCCTCGGGCGTCCACAGACATCGCCCTTCCGCATATATATATATATATATATATTGATTTCCTTAGGAAAAACCCTAAGTACCCGACCCTCCATCCACAAAAAGTTTCGTAGACGCCGCCGTCGTCAACCCTAGTTCGGGAGGGTTCTGAAGCTCTTCTCGGTGCCCTGCCGGAGAGAGGGATCATCACCGGAGGGCTCTTCATCACCATGCCTGCCTCCGGAGTGATGCGTGAGTAGTTCATCCTTTGACTACGGGTCCATAGCAGTAGCTAGATGGATGTCTTCTCCTATTTTGTGCCATCATGTTTAGATCCTGTGAGCTGCCTAACATGATCAAGATCATCTTATTGTAATGCTACATGTTGTGTTTGCTAGGATCCGATGAATATTGAATACTATGTCAAGTTGATTATAGATCTATCTTATGTGTTATTTGTGATCTTGCATGCTGTCCATTACTAGTAGATGCTCTCGCCAAGTAGATGCTTGTAACTCCAAGAGAGAGTATTTATACTAGATAGTGGGTTCATGCCTCCTGTAATCTGGGAGAGTGACATCAACTTCTAAGATTGTGGATGTGCTGTTGCCACTACGGGTAAAACATCAATGCTTTGTCTAAGGATAATTCTGTTGTTTACATTATCCTCTTTACTTAATGCAATGATCTGTTGCTTGCAACTTAATACCCAAGGTTTGATCGGATGACATACTTAGGGTGGATTATTAGTCATAGATGCAGCTGGATAACGGTCTTTGTATCACGTTGTAATGCCCAGATGAATCTCATAGTAGTCATCATGTCATGTATATGCATTGCTATGCATTCTCTATTTGTTAATTGCCTAGTTGTAATTTGTTCATCCAGGATGTTATTTATCTGTTATGGAGAGACACCACTAGTGGATTGTGGACCATGGTCCATTCTTTTACACTGATGATACAACCTACTGCAAACACTGTTCTCTTTTATTCTCTACAAACAAACATCATTTTCCACACTATACGTCTAATCCTTTGTTTTCAGCAAGATCGGTGAGATTGACAACCTCACTGTTCCGTTGGGGCAAAGTAGCTTGGTTGTGTTGTGTGCAGATTCCACGTTGCTGCTGAACCCGGTAGTGCGCCCTGCCAACATCATCCATCAATAACCTTCAGAGGTGATTTCTTTCTCCTACTGGTCCGATTAAACCTGCTGAGGGAAAACTTGTTGTTGTACTCATCATACCTTCCTCTTGGGGTCTCCCAACGAGCGTGTGTTTTCACGTCATCAAGCATATTTTCTGGTGCCGTTGCCGGGGAGGAACATGATTTCTGCAAGGGGAGTCTCTCACTTCCAATCTCTTTACTTTTTTATTATTTTGCTTAGTTTATTTTTACTTTGTCTTGTTTGCTTCTTTATATAAAAAACACACAAAAATTAGTTCCTAATTCTAGTAGTTATTTTTTATGTACTCTTTTTTAGTTTTTTTCATCATGTTACTCCCTAAGTACACCCTGAAAGACTTATCAATAGGTAGTGGTTCTATAATTGGAAAATATAACATTGAAGAATTCTTTAATCATGTTAGTAAACATAAAGATTTTGAGGATAGATCCTTAGCCGAACTTGCTCCGAATTATGAAATTGATGCAGCCTCTTTAGTTCACATGTTGGAGGCTATGTTTGTTAGCCTTAACCCCATGATTCAGCAAATGTTTCTTAACCTTCATGATGTTGAGGATATTGAAAAGAGAGATTTTATTCTGGAAACTTTGCTTAAAGAATTTGGTGACGTTGTTGTAGAGGATAGGAAAGTCTTTGATCGTTTTAAGATGCTAGGCTTGTGTGTAGATGTTATTAGTACACTATAAAAGTTGGACAAAACCAAGTCTAAAAATCGGGAGGAAATCAAAATACCAATACCTTTTAAACTCATAGGAATGCATGAAGCTTTGGAAAAGAATTTTGATTGGATTGTTCCTGAAAACCCATTTGATGAAAGCAGTGAACCAAAGAGTGTTGAGAGAGGGTCTTCTGAAACTTATATAGATAAAATATAGTGCATTGTTGATAAGATTTCTGGTATTGATTTGGATGCTTCTTCACTCAAAAATACTTGATTCCTGCTTTCTGTGCCTAGCTGAAAGGCGTCGAAGAAAAACACTCTTGGGAGATAACCCGTGTTTTCTTTCTGAAACATTTCTTTTCTTTTCGAGTCAAGGTGTTGCTTACTTATGTAAAAAACTCCTTTGTATATTTACTTTTTCGAATTGTTGTGCCAAGTAGAGTCTTTAGCAGAAAGTTGATGCTAGATTTGGATTTCTGCACAGGAACATATTTTTGTTGTCCACCGTTTAATTCATAATAAATTCCAGAAAAATCGAAACATCCTGAATAAAATTGTACGTGATCCTTAGATATGTACGCAACTTTTGTTAGTTCTGGGTTTTTTTATGTGAGCAATGTTTTTTTAAGGTTTTATACAGTGGGAAAGGCTCCAATGCAATTTTTATAAATATAAAAGCAGTCTGTACTGGATATTTACAAGTATAGAACTACAAGTCTAAAAACTCAGAAAAAATATTCAATGTTGGTTTGCAGCCAAATTTTGAATTCTTGCCCATGCTTCTTCCTTATTCTGAAACTAACTAATCTTAACTCTTGCGGGTAGATGGCTTTCCAGCTCTCAAAGGTTGGTAACTAATTATTGAAGATTTTATTGTTTCTAACTATCCAGATGCTCCAGGCAGCAAGAATAATGATTTCTGTACAAAAAGGAAAATTCAATTTGTTCCTGAAATCCACAAATGTCTCATGGACTGCAAGATTCCTAGTTCTTTGAGGACAGATTTAATCCCAACATGTGCTGGCAAACGGACAAGAGCAGAACAAGTGCATCAACGTTTCTTTCTGGTTGCACTGAAGAGTAGCATAGGAATATGATGGGAGGTGAAAGTTCTTCCTACCCAAAAGATTTCTTGTGTTCAGTCTGGCATGAAGCAGTAGCCAAAAGAAAATTTTGTGTTTGTCCTGACAGGAGGATTGCCAAAGACATTTGAAGTGTGGAATAGTAGGTTGTTGACCAATCAATACCTTCTATGCTTTCTTAGATGAAAAATTGCTATTTCCCCAAATGTAGGTCCAGGAATCCAATTTCCAAGTTGTGTTGTTACAATAGCTTGGTCACAAATACTCTCCATTTGTCAAAATTCATCATATGCCTGCTAAGACAGAGGCAGGTGGAACAGGTCCTCCAAGAATTCAGTTTGAACAACCTCATGAACTGTCATGTTTTTTTTGCAAAAGACACTAAGTGGGGGAACTTCTGAAACAAGCAAAGAAGGTTGCCAAAGATTAGTCCAAAAGAATACAGATTAACCATGCCCCAATTTACAAACTGTTCTTGTTTTGACAGATTATGCCTTTTCTGTTGCATTCTCTCTTTTACTATATTGAGTGGATTTCTTTGCTCTACAAAACATCAGTGGCTGTAGCTAATGTTTAGAAAGTATTGGTAATGCTTGTGTCCTTGCAGAATATGTTAGGTTTTGATTATGCGCTAACCCTCTAATGAGAATAACTTTGAGTTTGGTGCATAGATTAAAATAGCCCGCGAAATAGCCGCGATAGCTGCGCTATAGCTTTCCGGGAGCCTCGCCGCTAAGCTATGGCTGCTGCCACGAAATCCTCTACATATACCTCTAAATAGCTCAAAAATCAGCAAAACACTCCAAAATCATCTCTCCCACCAGAAAAATTTCCGCTATTTGCCGCGATTGCCTGCTATGACGGCCGCAATAGCTGCTGGGAGAGGCCGCCGCGAAATCGTTTCTCCCGCGATCTTAATCTTTGGTTCGGTGTGAAGGAAGTTTTCAAGGATCGACGAGAATGATATAATGTGATCAAGAAGAGTGAAAAGCTTAAGCTTGGCGATGCTCCCGTGGATCACCCCAGCAAATTTCAAGAAGACCCAAGCGTCTAAGCTTGGGATGCCCAATGCATCCCCTTCTTTAACTTATCAGGTCATCGCTAGTGAAACTATATTTTTATTCTTTCACATCTTATGTACTTTACTTGGAGCGTCTATTTGCTTTTATTTTCTGTAATCAACTTGGTTGGATCCTAGCATTCTTCTGTGGGAGAGGGACGCGCTCCGATTTTTCATATGAATACTCGTATTCTTCACTTATTGTCTAGCTGCTGCAATGCTTTTAGCTCCTGTTTTTCATGCATCTCTTGTTCAGAGTTGTTAGTTCTTGTAGAGTAGTACTCTCTTGTTTCATTGATAAATTATTTGGAGAGTTTGTGTTGAAATAAATTAATTGGTGCTGGAGAAGAGTAAAATATTTCATGCTTATAGTGGTGCAATAGGAAGCTTGTTTAGACTGTGGCTTAGACTTTAACATGTCATGTTAGATATTATTTTAATTATATGATTAGTAGTTATTGATGTAGCGTGACTTGTCTCAAATATCTGAGAGTGCTTAATGTGCTATTGAAAGAAATCATGAGTTGTTTTACAATATCGAAGCATAATAGTGTGGTATTCTCCTTTGATGCTTTATTTGGGTTGACTTGGTGCATGCTCACACCATGTTATGACTACAAACCAGTCAACTCTAGCCTCTATGATCATTTAGTTTTAGGCTTGTAATATCACTTTATGCTTTGATTAATAATGTTTTGTCGGTATGCATGATTATGAACGTTATTGCTCTCTTAGTTGGTCGCTCCCAGTCTCTTCCTAGCCTTCACCTGTATTGAGTATGAGCTCTACTCGTGCATTGATGCATGCAAAATGCATAGATGAACTTTGCACTATAATCCTTGTTTTCCAATCATATTTGCATCATATAAATGTTATATTAACTGTTATTTAATGATATTTGGCAAGTAATAATGATTATCCCTATTTTTGGAACTAACTCTGCGCAGTCAGTGTCGGAACATTGCTTCTGCAGATCCCTCGAACGACATGCTAGGGTTTCGAGATAAAGGGACGGATGCACGCTGGTGATTTCGTCGGCTGATAGGGGGACAAGATTTACCCAGGTTCGGGGCCCTCGTAGAGGTAAAACCCTTACTCCCGCCTTGTCTGGTTTTATTTCGGGTGATATTACAATGGAATCGGCGACTCGAGTCTTGCGGCGTAGAACAGATCTCGTGCTAGAGCTCAAGTGCTTTTTGGTGGATTATGGCTTGGTTCTACCCAGGGTCCTCCCAGCCTTATATAGGTGGCTGGGTGTCGGTACCGAGTCCAGGTAGAATACAATTTCACGACCTAGGCTAAAGGCGGTACCTATCCTAACTTGTATGGTAAGTTGAATCGCCTTGAGAGTCCTTCACCCGGTCTTCTTTCCTTCGCATGATAGACTCCGTATTGGGCATGTAATCACAATAAGACCCGGTAGGCCCACGCGGGTGATCCGTTAGCCATCCCCACGTCAGTAACCCCCGAGTGTCTAGTTGACTCGAAGAGTTGAGTGGAGACTCACTGGTAGAAAAAAGCCCTTTAGTCCCGGTTCGCAACAGCCTTTAGTCCCGGCTGTGCAACCGGGACTAAATAAGCGCGACTAAAGACCCCCCCCTTTAGCCGCGGCTCTTACGGACCGCGACAAAAGCCTTTAGTCCCGGTTCTTGTGGCTGACCGGGACCAAAGGCCCGCCACGTGGGCGCCCGTGGTCCGTCGGGGCCGAGGACCTTTAGTCCCGGCTCTCGTGGCCAACCGGGACTAAAGGCCTCCTCCGCAGGTTTAGGGTTTTAGCCCCCCTAAACCTGGTTTCTTTTTAATTTGTAGTGTTTTATTTGTTTTATATTTTATCTTGTGTTTTATTTTATTTTGGATGAAGTTTCAGTACACATATTCTACGCTTCTATATACATGCATATGAAATTTCAAACAAGAAGAATTCAAGAGGAATATATAATATATATTCAATCTCGGGTGACCATATACAACTTCGAACAAGTTTCCATACACAATTAGGATGGATGACCATATACAACTTCGAACAAGTTTCAACCTCGGGTATGCATATAAATTTCTTCGTCCTCGGTATAGTGTTGTCCTTTAGGATTGATGACTTCCCTCATGAAAAATCCTGCTAATTCTTCTTGAATTGGTCGGAAGCGAGCTTCTGGACTAAGCCTCCTCCGCAAGTTATCCGTCGCGTTCCGCACGCTAGCTGATGCCTTCCGCTCAGTGGTTTGTCTCCGGATGTTCTCACAAACATAGTATCCACATAGATCGGTCCCCGATGGCTGCTGATCCACATTAACTAACTTTCTGAAATCTAGCTCATGTTTGAATTCACCGACAGTTTCTTCTGAGAACCGTCTCCAAACCCTACAGGGCAAAGAAAATTAAATGAATAAGGGATTTATTAGTTAGTTGATATTAGGAAATGAAGAGACCGATCGATATAGAGCTCAAATGATTGAAAATAATTACTTTTGCAGCATTTTTCTCATGTCGGCCCAACGCTTTGGATCCGAATCCTTAGAGTCCATGATTAGAACTGTGGAGGTGTGAAGTTCAATATTTAGCAGAATCCAGTGGAACCTGCGGACACGTTACATGCACAGTCATGCATAACTCATCGATTAGACATACCATGCATGGAGTAAACAAAATAGAATGGGCACAAGAGAGAAACACTCACCCAAAATGGTAAGGAAATAGAATATGACTTTTGAGTTGATGCTTTTTAAGAAACTTGTACAGGTCTTTCTCCATGTCTTTGGGGTGATGTTCTAACACATGTCCATTAACGATATGTGGGTCAATGAACCCAACATCATGGATGTTTCTTATTTTGCATTCCCAAATCTTCAATCTGCATAATAGCGTACGCAACAATATAGTTAGGACAATATATATATATAGTGCAGGCAATGAAGAACGAGATGAGGTAGAAATAAATCACTTACAGAACGTAGCAACTCAGCATAGATTTGTCGAGGGCGCGCAGATTGAACAGCTGGAATAATTCACTCATATGAACTTCTACAGAGTACCGTTTTATGTGATGCTCATGTGTAACATCCGCATAAACATATTCTTTGTCGGCCCATGTTATGAATTGCTTGTACCAACGTAGCAGATTTCGCATTTGTGTTGGTAGACTATTTTCCTTCTCAGGCTCGACGAGAGGCCCCTTCCGCACATATTGTAATGTTATCTCACCTGCAGGCGCATCCTCAAGGTCTAAGAAGGCACGAACAGTCAAACCCATCTCGGACGCTTGTTTCATGGCAGCCGCTACAGTCAATCCAAGTGCTGCCGCAGCTGCTATGATCTCGGGGTCCTCTTCCGGACCGGCTTTCACTATGAGCGGGGGGATCGATTGTTTCTTCTGCATCCCGAGCTGGTCAACTTGTTTCCCGTTTTTTTACTTTCTTCCTCCTTCAATATTTTTGCTTGCCTACGAAGTTCATGTCCATAGTCGTCAGGCATATTCAGCTCGGCTTGGGACGGTGTCGTCAAAAAATCCTTAGCCCACTTCTTTTGCTTCTCAGTGAATACTTGCTTGGGCTCAGGCACTTTTTTCGCCTTCATATCCGCCTTCCATTTCTCATAATCAGTAGACGCGGCCAATGTGAGGTCAGCTTCACTAAGTTCCCCAGGCCTTGGGAGGAGAGGCTTCAGCGATGGCTCCGGTACCCTTGTGGTCTTAGGTACATAAGGGTCCGGGTTAATAGTCCAGGAGCAGGTTTCCTTGCTGTCCGCCTGCTTCTGCTTCTTTGCCGGAGGTGGATTGGGGGGCGTCGTACCCGCCGAAGGAGGATTGGGGGGCGTCGTACCCGCCGGAGGTTGTGGATCGGGGGACGGCGTCGAATGGCGTGAAGGAGGTGTAGGTGAACCACCACGACCACCACCACCGCCACCACCGCCACCACCACCACCACCATCGGAGGGGGGTGGACTTGCTAGCCTTGGCGCCTCGTCTGGAAACACTATGTACTTCTTTTTCCATAGAATGAACTGGCGCTTGACATCTCCAAGTCTGCTATCCCCTTCGGGTGTAGGTTTGTCAATCTCCAGGTCCTCAAACCCTTGGACTATGTCTTCCACCGTGACACAAGCATAGCCATATGGAATGGGGTTGTTGTGGTGGAGTGCTCCAGGTTTACAGGGTAAAGCACTGCCGCTAGCTACCTTCGTGGAAACGTTCCCCACGGGATAATGCAGATCACAGTCTTTCATCTTCTTTACATCATCCACGGGGTAGTGAGGCTCCGGTGCACGAATCTCGATCATCGGTGCACTAGCACCAGGCGGGGCATCCGTGGAAGCCACGCTGCTTCTCCGCTGCTGGCTTCCGCAATCCGCTTCATGATCTTCATGCGGCCCTGCAGCCGATTTTTCTTTCAATAGTTCATGCACGCTCTGCTTCAACTCATGGAGTTCCGATGCAAACTTCGTCATAAGATCTGCATCCCGGTCCGTCTTTCTCTTACGGCTTCTGTAACCGTACGGGTCATTGTCTTGGGAAAACCCTACTTTCCACGAAACTTTGCCTTTGCCTCGTACACGTCCTCCGTGTTCATCATTCCCGAGGGCTAAAGTCAGTGCATCTTTCTCTCTGTTGAACTTGATCAAGCCCGCTTGAGCTTGGGTCATTGCGTCAATAAGGGCTTGGGTCGGAGCAAAGCGTCGATGCCGGTGAACACACACCCCTGTCTCCGGGTCTAGCGATCCCCCATGCCCGTACCACCAGCTTTTGGCCCTTGGGTCCCATCCCTCTGTACCTAGAGGGATTCCTCGCACCCTCAGGTCCTCCTCCATCTTCTGCCACCTAGGGTCCGCAAGGCGGTATCCTCCTGGCCCCATAATATGATGGTACTTTTTCTTAGCCGCATTATCCTTATTTTTTTCGATATTTCCTTGAAATGGTCCGATTGCTTTTGCCTCACAAATTTTGGCCAATCATCTTTCAGTTTCTCATATTGTCCATTGAAATCCGGAGTCTTGCCCTTGTTGACATAGTCACGGGTTAAATTTTTCTTGAAGTTCCGGAATGCATCGGCCATCTTCTGAAGAGCGAACTCTTTAACTAGCCTCCTCCTCTGATGTCCACCCGGAACCTCGTTACCGAATTCATCGACTTTGTTGTATTCCGGAGGTAGAATGAAATGTTCCATAAGCTTTCTCCAGCAATCCTTTTTCGTTCTCTTGTCGACAAAACTGAAACCAAGACGTGCCTTCTTTGGCTCTTTCCATTCCTGGACGGTGATCGGGACGTTGTCTCTAACAACGACTCCGCATTGGTTGACAAACTTTGAGGTGTGCTGTAGGGGCTTGCCGGTTTCACTGACAGACTCAATGGCATATGTTTCTCCTGTTTTCATCGCCTTGGATTTGCCACGCTGCTTTGTCGTACTCGATCCGGAGGGCTAAAAAAAGAAAGAGAGTCGCGCGCGTTAATACATATGTATTCACATTTCAGTAAGTTTGTATCACGAGAGGCTCTCAATGTATATATATACCTCGCCGGAGGTGGTTGCTTCTTGCAATTGGAGATCGTCGGTTGTTGACGGTTGACCTCCGTCGACAATGTCCGTTCCTTCACCTTCTCGATCATCGTCACCGTCAAGGTTCATATAAGAAGAGACTACATCCTCTTGTTGCTCATATTCTGAGCCCGGCACATAAGGAATCTCGTTGTTGATGATGTCCATTAAATAACGTTCAGCCTCCGGATCCCTAAGCGGCTCGGTTCTGTCGTCCGCCATATGTCACTCCTGCATGTAGTAAAAATTCTTTAAGTATAAAGGAATTAAAAAATAAGATTAAGGGGACATAGAGGAGGAGGAATTAAAAAATAAGATTCTTTAAGTAAAAATTCTTTTTTTCTTCTTCTTCCTTTCTTCTTCCTCTTTCTTCTTCTTCCTTTCTTCTTCTTCCTTTTTCCTTTCTTCTTATTTCTTTCGTCTTCTTCCTTTCTTCTTCTTCCTTTCTTCTTTCTTTCTTCTTCTTCCTTTCTTCTTTTTTCTTTCTTTCTTCTTCTTTCTTTCTTCTTCTTCCTTTCTTCTTCTTCCTTTCTTCTTCTTCCTTTTTCCTTTCTTCTTCTTTCTTTCTTCTTCTTCCTTTCTTCTTCTTCCTTTCTTCTTTCTTTCTTCTTCTTCCTTTCTTCTTCTTCCTTTCTTCTTTCTTTCTTCTTCTTCCTTTTTCTTTTTTCTTTCTTTCTTCTTCTTTCTTTCTTCTTCTTTCTTTCTTCTTCTTCCTTTCTTCTTCTTCCTTTCTTCTTCTTTCTTTCTTCTTCTTTCCTTTTCCTTTTTACTTTCTTTCTTCTTCTTCCTTTCTTCTTCCTTTCTTCTTCTTTTTTTCTTCTTCCTTTTTCTTTCTTCTTTCTTTTGGTTTTCATTTGGTTTTTATTTGGTTTTCATTTTTGTCTTCTTCCTTTTTCTTTCTTGTTTTTTCTTCTTCCTTTTTTTCTTCTTTCTTTTCTTCTTCCTCCTTTTTATTGTTTTTTTCTTCTGTTTGTTTTTTTGTTTTCTTTTGTTTTTTTCTTCTTCCTTTGTTTTTCTTCTGTTTTTTGTTTTCTTCTGTTTTTTGTTTTCTTTTGTTTTCTTCTTCTTCCTTTTTCTTTTTTCTTTCTTTCTTCTTCTTCCTTTCTTCTCTTCTTCCTTTCTTCCTTCCTGCGGAGGACGGCAGGCAGGGCGGCGGGCGGCGGGCGGCGGGCGGAGGGCGGCAGGGCGGCGGGCGGAGGGCGTCGGGCGGCGGGCGGCAGGGCGTCGGGCAAGGGCGGCAGGGCGGCGGGCAAGGGCGGCGAGCAAGGGCGGCGCTCACTGGGGACGGGGGCGGCGGCGCGCAGGGCTTCGGCGTCGGCGTCGGGGCAGAGCTTCGGCGTCGGCGTCGGGGCAGGGCTTCGGCGTCGGCGTCGGCGTCGGGGCAGGGCTTCGGCGTCGGCGTCGATCGGCGTTTGGGGAGACAGAGGAGATCGATCGGCGTATATATAGACGCACCTTTAGTCGCGGTTGGGGAGGAGGACCGCGACTAAAGGTACCCTTTAGTCGCGGCTGGGGAGGCGGACCGCGACTAAAGGTACCCTTTAGTCGCAGTCCCCCTCCCCAACCGCGACTAAAGGGTTTTGGCGCCGCTTCCTTTCCCGCGCAGAAAGACCCTTTAGTCGCGGTTGGGGACAACAACCGCGACTAAAGGGTACCCTTTAGTCGCGGTCCGCCTCCCCAGCCGCGACTAAAGGGTCTGTGCTGAACTGGCGCGGTGCGGTGGGATATTTAGTCCCACCTCGCTAGCCGAGAGGCTTCGACAGTGGTTTATAAGCGCGGCTGCGCTCACCACTTCGAGCTCCTCTCGAATGCAGGCTTACGGGCCTATTCTGTTACTATGTGCCTGTGGGCCTGCTGGGCCTTCTGCGGGCCTGAATCCTGGCCCATTAATGGGTTTCTAGTCGTATTCAGGCCGTGGTGGCCCAGTAGGTGGCATATTCTTTTTTTTGCCTGTTTTTTGTTTTAATTTTTGCTTTATTTATTTTGTTTTCTCTACTTACAACAAAAAAATTATTTATTTTATTTTATTTTGTTTCTAATTACTTATTTATTTTTACTTTATGATAATTACTTATTTATTTTACTTTATGATAATTATTTTATTTTATTAAAGTTTATATTATTTTGTTTCTAATTCATTTTAAAATCTTAAAAATACAATTATATATCAAAAAAATCAGAAAATAAAACTAATTCATTTTAAATTCTTGTTTTATTAAAGTTTATATCTTTCTTCTTCTTCCTTTTTCCTTTTTCTTGGTTTTCATTTGATTTTTATTTGGTTTTCATTTTTTTCTTCTTCCTTTTTCTTTCTTGTTTTTTCTTCTTCCTTTTTCCTTTTTTCTTCCTTTCTTCCTTTTTCCTTTTTTAAAATCTTCTGACATTTTAAAATCTTAAAAATACAATTATATATCAAAAAAATCAGAAAAATAAAACTAATTCATTTTAAAATCCCTTGAAGGTTCGACCAAATACAAAGTTTGGTACAATAAATTATTACACATCAATTCTTCCCTTGTACGTCCCTGCTTGCTTACGATTGTGCCGTATCCATGGAGCATCCTCATCATTTAACTTAATGCTTGGGTCAGTGTTCACTTTGAAGGGCGGAATTTCACCAAACATATTATAATCTTCTGACATGTCTGTCTTGTCCTCCACTCCCACGATGTTTCTTTTCCCTGAAAGAACAATGTGGCGCTTTGGATCATCGCATGATGTACTGATCGTTTTCTTATCTTTCCGTTTCCTCGGTTTGCTACTCATGTCCTTCAAATAAAAAACCTGAGCGACATCTTTGGCAAGGACGAATGGTTCGTCAAGGTAACCAAGATTGTTGAAATCCACCATTGTCATTCCGTATTGCTCGTCCACCTTTACCCCACCTCCTGTTAGCTTGAACCATTTGCACCGGAACAAAGGGACCTTAAAGGAGGGTCCATAGTCAAGTTCCCATATCTCCTCTATGTAACCATAATATGTGACCTTTTGCCCATTCTCGGTTGCTGCATCAAAGCGGACACCACTGTTTTGGTTGGTGCTCTTTTTATCTTGGGCGATGGTGTAAAATGTATTCCCATTTATCTCGTACCCTTGGAAAGTCGTTATAGTCGAAGATGGTTTCTTGGCCAACATGTACAGCTGATCTCCAACATCATTGTCATTCATTAAATGTTTTCGCAACCAACTGCCGAAAGTCTCCATGTGGGCCTTTCTAATCCAGGATTCAGGCTTCCCCGGGTTGTCCGAGCGTAAAATATTCTTGTATTGCTCGAAGTACGGAGCCACCAAGCTGGAATTTTGCAGAACTGTGTGGTGTGCTTCAGTCATAGAATGACCGTCCATACATATCGTGGTATCCCTTCCGATCTTGCCTTTTCCACTTAGTCTCCCCTCGTGCCGCGATTGAGGAATACCAATCGGCTTAAGGTCAGGAACATAGTCAATACAGAACTCAATTACCTCCTCATTTTGATGGCCCTTGGAGATGCTTCCTTCTGGCCTAGCACGGTTACGAACATATTTCTTTAATACTCCCATGAACCTCTCAAAGGGGAACATATTGTGTAGAAATACAGGACCGAGAATGGAAATCTCTTCGACTAGGTGGACCAGGAGGTGCGTCATAATATTGAAGAAGGATGGTGGGAACACCAACTCGAAACTGACAAGGCATTGGACCACATCGTTCTGTAACCGTGGTAGATCTTCTGGATTGATTACCTTCTGAGAGATTGCATTGAGGAATGCACATAGCTTCACAATGGCTACTCGAACATTTTCTGGTAGGAGCCCCCCCAAAGCAATCGGAAGCAATTGCGTCATAATCACGTGGCAGTCGTGAGACTTCAGGTTTTGGAACTTTTTCTCCGGCATGTTTATTATTCCCTTTATATTCGACGAGAAGCCAGACGGGACCTTCATACTGCTCAGGCATTCAAAAAAAATGACCTTCTCTTCTTTGGTAAGAGCGTAGCTGGCACGACCTTGAAACCATTCCGGATGCCGGTCATCTGGGTCTTTCAAAAGTTGCTGGTCCTGCCGTGCTTCCTTTGTATCATTTGTCTTCCCATACACGCCCAAGAAGCTTAGCAGGTTCACGCAAATATTCTTCGTAACATGCATCACGTCGATTGCAGAGCGGACATCTAGGACTTTCCAATATTCTAGCTCCCAAAATATAGATTTCTTCTTCCACATGGGTGCGTGCCCGTCAACTCCCCGCGGAACTGATTGTCCGGCAGGACCCTTTCCAAAGATGACTTTCAAATCCTTGACCATATCAAATATCTCAGCACCAGTACGTTCCGCAGGCTTCTGCCGGTGATCTGCCTTCCCGTTGAAATGCTTGCCTTTCTTTCTTACGTTATGATTTCGGGGAAGAAATCGACGATGACCCAGGTACACGTTCTTCTTACAATTAACCAAACGTACACTTTCAGTCTCATGTAAGCAGTGCGTGCATGCATTGTATCCCTTATTTTTCTGTCCCGAAAGGTTACTGAGAGCAGGCCAATCGTTGATGGTTACAAAAAGCAACGCTCGTAGGTCAAATTCCTCTCCTTTGTGCTCATCCCAGACACGTACACCAGGTTTCGCCCAAAACTGTAAAAGTTCTTCAACTAATGGCCTTAGGTACACATCGATGTCGTTACCGGGTTGCTTAGGGCCTTGGATGAGAATTGGCATCATAATGAACTTCCGCTTCATGCACAACCAAGGAGGAAGGTTGTAGATGCATAGAGTCACGGGCCAGGTGCTATGGTTGGAGCTCTGCTCGCCAAAAGGATTAATGCCATCAGTATTTAGACCAAATCTTAAGTTCCTTGCGTCAGCTGCAAAATCTTTGAAAACTCTGTCGATCTTTCTCCATTGCGTTCCATCAGCGGTGTGTCTCGACTGCCCGTCGGACAAACGGTCCTCTTTGTGCCATCGCAACAACTTGGCATGCTTTTCGTTCATGAACAGACGTTTCACCCGTGGTATTATAGGAGCATACCACATCACCTTGGCGGGAACCCTCTTCCTGGGTTTCTCGCCCTCAACATCGTCACCAGGGTCATCGCCTCTGATCTTATAACGCAATGCAGTGCATACAGGGCATTCATTCAAATTCTCGTATTCACCGCGGTAGAGGATGCAGTCATTAATGCATGCATGTATCTTCTGAACCTCTAAACCTAGAGGGCAGACAACCTTCTTTGCTTCGTACGTACTGGCGGGCAACTCATTATTCTTCGGCAACATATTCTTCAATATTTTCAGCAAATTTTCAAATGATGAGTCACCTACACCTTCCTGTGCCTTCCATTTTAGCAAATCCAGTGTGCAGCCCAGCTTTTTCAGACTATTATCGCATCCTGGATACAACGACTTTTTGTGATCCTCTAACATGCGATCCAAATTCTCCCTCTCCTTGTCAGTTTCGCAGCGACTCCGTGCATCAGCAATGGTCCGACCAAGATCATCAGCGGGCTCATCATGTGCCTCTTCTTCACCTTCACCTAACCCTTCCACACCTTCAGCATCATCCTCCATGAAAGTATCACCGAAAAGATCACGATAGTTGTCATCGATATCATCCCCTTCTTCATCTTCTTCCATTCTAACCCCTCTTTCTCCATGCTTGGTCCAACAATAATAGCTTGGCATGAAACCATGCTTAAGCAGGTCCATGTGAACTCTTCTTGAGGAGGAGTAACCCTTCTCATTCTTACAGACAGCACATGGACAGATAATAAAACCTTGCTGCTTGTTCGCATTTGCCACTACGAGGAAATCTTTCAAACCCGTAGTGAACTCGCCGGAGAGTTGGGAACCGTACATCCATTGCCGATTCATCTGCATTATTATTATATAAAGTATATAATTAACCATCATGCATTTGTTAAACTAACTAGCTAGAAATAATACAAATTAAACAATGAACTACACACATGCGTATTTTATCAATGACACATGAAAGGTTCGAGTTGCTAACCGCGATCGCGGAGGAAAAATAAATGAGAAAGCTCAAATGTGGCTTGTTTCAGGCTCTCGGGCATTTCATCAAACACCTTGTGTGCATAGGAGAAACCAAAAGCAAACCCACCACCACCCCACCACCACCTTCTGAAAATTGTGAAGTGAGCCGAGTGAAGTGAAGTGAGCTGAGTATATATAGGGCCTTTAGTCGCGGTTGGCCAGGCCAACCGGGACTAAAGCCCCTCCCGTCCGCCAGCTGGATGGGCTTTAGTCCCGGTTGGCCTGGCCAACCGCGACTAAAGGCCTTCTGGGACCTTTAGTCCCGGTTGGCCACGCCAACCGGGACTAAAGCCCCTCCCGTCCGTAGTTGGTCGCGGGTCTTCTCCCGAACCGCGACTAAAGACCCCTTTGGTCGCGGTTCGGTTGTTTTGGGGACTAATGGGGGCGTATGGAAGCCTCGTTTTCTACCAGTGACTCAAGAATTATCTTCGAGTGGAATGATGCATGTTGTAGACGTTATGACTTTTAGCAAGGGATTTGGATCAGCAGCTTGGTTCTCTCGACGGATCGGAACTCAATTAATTGCTCTAGGGCAAAGACAATACTGTTCCTCTCCAACCCGAGTCCCCCGGCTTGAATCAGGGATGGTTGAAAACTATAGACTCGTCGAGTCAAGTTTAACCAAGTGAAATTGTACCTAGTGCGTCCGCCATGGTTTTTCATCATGTTGTCATCACGGAATTACTGAGAGAAATAGTGTTTGGAATATGCCCTTGAGACAATCATGTATGATGTAATTCCCATTGTATTCATAAAGATTATTAAGTTGTCCTTGTTTGAACATATGATATGTATCATTGAATATGTGATTCGATTGTGGAACTACGTATTGATGTTGTTCATACTAAATTGTCCTTGGTCATTGAGGTTGTGCTGGACATATAACCTAGACTAATGTGAAAGTTGGCTGATGACTCGGTTCCACTTGTCATGGGCATGGTGATGCCATTCCATCTTACACGGACTCGGCTAAAGAGTTTAGCGAGTTGGACTGACCCATATTGAGATGCAACGGGTAGGTCGTCATTTGCATGTCTCAATCAATGTAATCCTTAGACCTGAGGTTATCGCGCAATTCCAGTTGTGGATCACCAACTTAGATTCTGTCAAATGTTGTTCCGTAACACAGCAGTTATAAAGGCAGAATTCGGGTTGATTGAGAATCAAGCTGCGTGATATCGATAACCAAGATGGGATTTTGCCCCTCCGACCAGAGAGATATTCTCTAGGCTCTCTCGAGTGATATAATTTTGAAAGCATGGCCATGCATGACTCGGTTAAGTGTTAACCGAGGCAATCGACTAAGAGTTAGTCGGATGAATCATATATCATGGATCGAGAAGAGAGTTGAACTATTAAAGGGATGACGATTAATCGCCTATAGTTTGACAAGGTATATCGGGAGGCAAAAGGGACTAAGACATATGTCACATTGGAAGGTATGTCGTCATGACTTGATGGTACTTGGGACTCGGCACGTTCTACTAGGAGCGACTACCGATTGATCGATTGAGAGTCGGACTACAATCGTGTCCAAGTCGCCATGAGCCTGCGGGGTCACACACTTAAGAGCGGGAGCAAGCATTTTGGTCGGGTTGGACCCGAACCGAAAATGGACTGACAAAGCGAGTTGGACTCGCAGAGTGGATGGCCGCAAGTGTTGGAGCCCACTTCCACTCGATATATAAGCTGGGGCGTGGGATGCCCATGGGGCACGGTTCGCCACTCTCATGCGTTGAGAACCCTAGCCCCCATTCAGTCCAGCCGTCGCACCGGACTTAGCAGTCCTCCGCCGGAGCTCCTCCTCACACGTGTGGATACCGGCAGAGGTGTTGTACGTTCAGCACTTCGACGATCGTGGGATTGGATCGGCTGGATCGATCGAGGGACTGCACTGCATCCAGGCGCTGCATCGATAATCCGCAACCGCGCGTCTAGTGGTAATCCTCGTGGCCTTCTACCTCAGCTAGATCTTGGGAATTCGCGTAGGAAAAGTTTTTGTTTATCTCTAAGCGCCCCTACAAATAGCTCAAGTATTAATCCCAGACCCACAAGAAAGATCTTTGGGTCTTTCGTTCGTATCAAAGATATGGCATCTGGGTGAGCCATTCGCGACATCACATCCAGGAGTAGAATGATGTTTTAGTCGAAGACTAAATTTGTGCTTTGGAAAAAAGCTTCGAGTGATTATTCCTCTTCAAAGAGAGTCCAATCGTCTGATGACGTTAGCCATGACGTCAGGCTCCACCCACGTTGCTTCCTATGTGAGCCATGTCAATGACTTGACTAGTCACTGCAGGTCCGCAGTCAGCCTGGACCGTGGTCATTCAGTCGTGGCGCGATATTTTCGCGTATCGTGGCGGTTTTTTGGCACCTCCGTTCCTCTGAGATCGTGCGTTTTGGTAACGGACGTTAGGTCGTTCGTATCCATGCGCCACGTGGTGGCTAGGATGTTTGACACTTGGTTGCGTCGCTTCAGTCTACAGCCAGGATCGACCGAGTCCCCTTATATATAGAAAATGGAGGCTAAGGGTGAAAAGATTCCCCGTCTCATCGCGAGTTCTATCTTCTCCCCTGCGCTTGCCTTCTCCTTTCCTCTCACCTGAGCAACCATGGCTGGCAGGAAGCGTGGAGGCGCCGCAAGCAAAGCAGCATCCGCAAGCACGGCTAGCTAGAGGGAGAAAGGAGAATGGGGGGCGTCAAACGTGCCGATGAAGACTTTCAAGACGCTTCAAAAAGAAGGCCGTATTCCCCAATCTCTAGGGGACTGGCGCAAGCCCGGGACGAAGGAGATTCCATGCCCATAGAAGAACGAGCGTGTGGTCTTCGCAGACCACTTCCCTCGAGGTTTTTCACTTCATATCCATCCATTCTTCCGTGCACTTCTCTATGTGTACGAGATCCAGCTTCATGATCTTCCCCCCAACGCAATTCAGCACATATCGTGCTTTATTGTACTCTGCGAGTGTTTCTTGGGGATTCACCCACATTGGGCGTTGTGGAAGCGTATCTTTTCTATAAAGATTCATATCGATTCTCCAGTCGAAGGCGAGAAGCACGGGCCTCCAGTCCCTGCACTACGGGTGGTTTCGGCATTCAAGTGACAAATTATGCCACTTATTTTGATATAAAATTCGTGGCTTCTGTCCAGAACTGGAGGAGAAGGTGGTTCTACTTGAAGAGCACAGAGCCAGAGGATCATCCCCCTTCAATCCACACGCAACATTGATCTGAAGGAAGTCATGGAGTCACCCAATGTCAGCCAAAGAAATGCAATTAACAGAGCCCTTGGTGGAGCAAATCGCGAGTCTTCGGAAGGTACACACTGGCCCATGGGTGAGTGGTCTTCATCTATCATATATCTTCGTGAAGCTTCGGATCCAGCCCCTTCAGAACCGTGCTCACCCGATGTGGGAGTACTCGGGTTCAACCGATGTTACACGGACCAAGGCGGATGAGTTATCTCGAGATGAGTTTGATACTGGGATTCGAGTCATCACCAACATAGTTGGTGAAGAGGTTCCAACTCTGGCTGCCACTCCCTTCTCGAGTTCTAATCCCCCAAAAATAGTAAGTGCTTGAACCTTGCTTATCGACTGTTTCATACTTTTCCTACGTGTTATGATTGCTTATCTTCCCGTGAATTTTCTTCGCTATACAACGAGTTGGAAGTCTGCTATCCTCCTTATACTGATGGTAGACTGACTGCGGCTGATCCTGTCGCGCATTCTGAAACTTCAGAGAGGGACGAGGAGGAGCTGCCTGAGGAAATCGAACAGAGTACTTCAAAGCACTCCAAGCGTAGCCAAAGTGAAGAAGACGAAGTGACCTCCAAGCACACTTCCTCGACTGATCTGAGGACCGATGATATTGATCCAGAGACGGCTTTGAACGTTCCTCCTATTAGCTTCCGTGCTCACAAGAAAGCTCGCAAGAATGCATGGGATTTATCCAACATGCTTGACGATGATGACTCTGAGTAAGTTATCCTTTTCTCGACAGATTTCTCTGTTTCTTTTTCTTTTACTTAAGTGCCCCTTCATCTTCATTCAGTCTTCAAGTAATCACCCATGACGTCGCTCTCGCCTCTGGCTTCTCAACTAAGGACAAGGACGTTGATCCTGTGAGGAAAGCCATTGATCCGAAGGCCAAGGACAAGAACGTCCCTAGTTCTAGCCAGCTAGGAGGAAAATGAGCCGAGATTTCTTACCCCCTACCAGCAATGGAAGGTTCGGGTAGTTCTCAGGACCCTTTGTCGACTCCCAGCGGCCAGGTTAGTTGTGGTGTGTTTTTGTTTTTATTCGCGAGTTGTCAACCCTTTTTCTTATTGGGTGAACGACAGTGTTCCCGATGGGAGTAGCCCCCGAGGCTATGTTTGACTCGAAGAGTCGAGCATAGGCTGAAGTTTTCCTTTGTTTTTTCCCGAAGTTTTGTCTCGAAGTATTCTTTATGGGGTGCACGACAGTCCTCCCGATGGGAGTAGCCCCCGAGGCTATGTGTGACTCGAAGAGTCGGGCATAGGCTCAAGAAGCAATCTCCCTCACTATTATTTCGTTTCTTTCTTCAGGATGTGATGATAACTTTTTTCGATTATGGACGTCGCTTGGTCGTGGCCAAGGCTGAAGTTGAGAAACTTCGTCACGATCTCGCTTCTTCCCGAGGTATGTCTTTTTTTACTTGTCGAGTCATTTACTCCTTATATTCTTCGACTGAAATTCTTGTTTTGCTATAGATGCTGCAAGTGTGGCAGAAAATGAGAGGAACAGCGCCATCAGTCGCATCTCTGATTTGGAGAAAGAGCTCAATTTTGTCAAGGGCTCGAACAAGAAGCTCGAGAAAAAATACAAGGACCTAGAGGATGCGGGTCGCTTGCATGATAAGGAGATGGAGTCTTTGCTTGGACCGATAGCCAAAGGCCTATCAGGTAAATGATTTGGCAGTCTTTCTCATTTCTTCCATCTCTCGAAATTTATCTTGGAGAGGTGTTCTTGACTAATTTGTCCTTTCTCTTCGAAGGAGCGCTCGGGGTGGATGAAGTGCTACCCAACCAACTCCGAATCGACGCCCTGATGGACACTGCCACTTGCGTTCACGCGCATGGGAAGAAGGCCGAAGAAGTGCGTGGTCGGGCTGCATCGATACTCACAGAGGTCTTCAAGCAATTGTTTCCGGATGAGCAAGTCCCTCCGTCTCTTCCAGATCTCGTGAAAAATTTGCTGGCCAAAGAAGATATGTTTGGCGATTTTCTGATAGAAAAGACCAAAGCTGGAGCTAAGACTGCTTTCACGTTTGCTTTGGCGAGTGGAATCGAAGCAGATTTCGAGAAGGCTCTTGAAGATGTTCCTAGGCGTCCAGATGGCAAGAAGGTACCGCTGAAACCTTACGCCCATCGTGCCGGGAAGTTGGCGGATCTTGTAGCCATGCTTGTAGACAAGATCACCGCCAGCAGGGCTTCCACTAGTGCCTCCGCGTCTGCCGCTCCTTAAGACTTTAGATTATCTTTTATTTGTCGTGTGAAAACATGCTATTGTAATGAACCAGCTCTTCTGGCCTTAATCGTGTGATGTGAACCACTTTATGCTTTTGAAGCTTTGATTGAATCCTTTGCTTGTATTATCTCCCGATGGGAGTAAGATCTATCGAGTTTTTACTCGATTATTTATTCTTCGTCTTGTCCGCAGAACGCTTCGACAGTTGCGGGATCTTCGAATACTCCTTCAGTCATAGATATGTCCCTGTTTGCAAAAGTGAACGAAGATGGGGCTAGGACCATCAACTGTCTTTGTTCGCAACTTGCAAATCTTGAGAAAAAGTTGAAGCAAGTGCAAGGCTTGACCGCTGTAGCTGAGTCTAAGTGGAAACCTGCTGCTGAACGAGAGGACTATCTTCTAGAAGAATTGGAAAAAACAGCGGGTGATCTCATCTGTAAGTGGAAAGTCCCCGAGTGATTCTCCAAATTTTCCTTGAGTCATGGAGTAATCTTCTCGTCTTCGTTCGTTCTTGTAGGTATTGAGCCACATGCAAATACCGAAAGAGAATGGGTTGAAGGAAAGATTGTTGCTGGCTCTGGAAGCTCCAACTCTCAGATTTGTAATTTTTGGTTCGAAAGACGTAGAGGTTTCATTTTGGCTTCGCTTCAGGCTCGAGTGCACCAAGTTGGAGCTTTTGTTGAATCATGCAGGGGAGCTTTGTCGTCTGTTTATAAGGCCATGTATCCCCTGAATGCTCAACCGGCGCGATTGAATCTGCTCCTGAAGGCTTTTCCTTCACCCCGAAGTTTGGAAGAGGTGTGTGCGCAAACAGATGATAGCGAGTGCCAAGGTTGCTCTCGCGTTTGCGCGAGTTCGGCATCCTACGCTTAGCTTCCGAGATCTGCACATATTGCCACCATCTTCTGATGACATTGTCAATTTTGAGCCTCACTATGCGGCGGTAATAGAATCAGCCGAAAAATAGTGGACCGAGCAAATGCTGAGATAGAGAGGGTTCTTTGTGAACCAAGGAAAAACCTTAGTTGAAGATGTGTTGTTTTGTGTTAAAAAAGTTAGCTCCTAGAGCCATGTTTTGTTTTTATAGTGCTCGAGGAGCACGTTGTTTCTGTTTTCTTCGAGTGAATTTTCTAAGGTATTTGTAAGTAAATATGCTATTTTGGAGTAACCCTCAAGTTCTCGAGAGTTTTTCCTTTAGCATGTGTGACATAAGTAATGTGATCAAATATTGCGAGAATATTTTCTTTATTGATGATTGGCCGAAGGCCTTATTGCATGAAGTGTGAGTACACTCGTTTGGTTGTAAGCCTTATTGCATGATAGAAAATCTCCTAGGCATAGAACTTGCGTAGATGCTCAATGTTCCAAGGGTTCTTGTAAATTCCTCCTGTGTCAGGATGTCGAAGATGATATGATCCGCCTCTGATTACTTTGTGGATTATGTATGGTCCCTCCCAAGGTGACTCGAGCTTGCGATGACCCTTCTGCTTTAGTCGAAGAACCAGGTCTCCTTGTACGAAAGATCTGCTACGAACTCATTGACTGTGGTAGTTGCGGAGATTCTGCTGATACACAGCAGACCTGGCGAGTGCGACGTCGCGAGCTTCATCGAGTGCATCTATCGGAACAGTGGATACCAGGGTACCATGATCCGTCTCTCGTTGGTCAGCCTCGGGCCAATGGGCGGAAGCACGGCATCGGGGAGTGTCTTCTCTCCTACAATCGACGTTTCGCCTCCGGAGGTCCTCTAGAAGGGGACCCTCTCTGCAAGGGTGGAGACCATGATCCCAGTAGAGTCTCTGGAGAGGGGTCCTCTAAAACGGCTCTGTCTCCTCTCTCCAGGGGCTCCGAATCCCGCGAAGAAGACATCCCATGTGCTCCTGACGTCCGCATCTCTGCGTATGCTGACGAAGGATCCGCAGCGTGCAGGGCGCCTTTGCCAAAGGTTTCCCTTTCCACGTACAAAGGGCGGCCGACCACTGCACCCGTGAAAGCATCCCCCAAGGCTTTCCTCTTTGGTGAAAGAGGACCGGGGCGGCACATCCCGATGAAGAAGACGTCACCAATGACCTCCCCCACACTGCGCCGGCAGTGCCTTTGTCCCCTGCTGAAGACCAAGACTTCAAAGACTAGCCGCGCGTTCGGGCGGGAAACCTACCGCCAATGTGGTGCCTCTTCCCACCCAATGAGCAGGGAAGAAGGACCAGGCGCCTATAAATAGGGGGCCTCCATCATCGTAGAAGGCACGGCCAGATAGCTAGGGCAAGAGCTCTACACTTGTACTATGAACTCCACCACATAATCCACCAAACAAGCAGGAGTAGGGTGTTACACCGCAAGGTGGCCTGAACCTGGGTAAACCGCCGTGTCACCATTGTCTGAGCTTCAGGAGGGGTCTCTTCAAGCCCCTGGAGAGGTGATGCGAGTTGCCCAGTAGCCCCCAGTGTTTGAACCTTTTCCGAGGGTACCTTGTCTCTGACAAACCACTCTCCGACATTTGGCACGCCAGGTAGGGGGCTAAGGCGCTCCTTCACTTCTCCCAGCCACCATGGAGACCACCCGCGCGGCCGACGAGGCCGACATCGACGAAGACAACGTCAGGACCCTCCGGGCTCTCGCCGCCTTGGGAGCCCGGACACCGCCGGAGGACAGGTCCCCCCCACGCTCTCACCGGGAGGACACGACGCCAACTCCCCCCACATCGCCGGCACTCGCCCCGCGCGGCGGGACTCCTGAGCTCCCTACACCCCGCGGGCACCCTACCCGCTCCTCCACGCTGCAGAAGATCAAGGAGCTGCTCGAGCACCCTCCCTCGTCGGGGGGCCACGCCGCCTGGGTCGCGCGCATCCGGGAACTGACGGATGTCGCAGACGGCCTCTCGCAGAAGGAGGCGGCAGCCGACGGCGCACCCCGGCGAGCAAAGATGTACTACGTCCTCGAGGATGAACCAACTCGCCGATACCCCAACGGAGTGGGGGTGAAGTGCGCATCGCCAAGGAAAGGATCCACAGGTGACGGTCGCCACGGCGGTAGCGACCGCCACCTGTCAGCACGGGCGAGCACAGGCAAGGCCCCTCGACCCATCTCGCGCCGACCCACCGGAGGCGCGCCGAAGCTCACCGGAGCTCAAGGAGACCCGCGTCCTTTCTGCATCTTCCACCAAATGCACTCCCACGCCACGAAGGATTGCCTCCAGCTAGAAAGGCTGTGAGGTGAACGACTTGCGAAGGGCTGCCAGGCGGGTCCCTCGCGGAGCGACAGTTGACGCGGCTCCAAGTACGACTACAACAAGCACGACGAAGGGCGCCGATACGAGCCCTTCCTGTACGCGTACAACAGCGGCTACAACGATTTCTACTACAACGGTGGTTACGGAGGCTACTACCAGCTGCAGCCCCAAAGGTGGCAGCAGCCGTACTTCTCGACCACGCCTCAGCAGCAGCCGCCCTTCAAGTGGCGCACCCCCACGCAAGCACTTTCGTGCCCCAGGCGGGCAGCGCGAACCAGAGGAAGGCCTGAGGAAGCGGCGAGGCCTATCAAGAACCTCAGGGCTACGTCGCCTGCATCCTCGGGAAGGAGCGGGTCTCACCCCCCGAGCACCACTCCAGGCGAACCTCTCCAGAAGCCAGCGACACCCCCGCTGGCAAGGCGAACTCTCGACTCCACAACCAGGAAAGTGCGCGGGATGCTGCACCTTCCGATGCACGCCCCACCAAAGGAGCGGCCTCAACAACCTTCGCCGATCGGATTGGAAGCGGGGACCTCGTGGAGGTCCCAAAGGAAAAATCTCTGCCCTCTTTGAGGATGGTGTTGGAAATATGGCCTAGAGGCAATAATAAATTGATTATTATTATATTTCCTTATTCATGATAATCATTTATTATCCATGCTAGAATTGTATTAATAGGAAACTCAGATACATGTGTGGATACATAGACAACACCATGTCCCTAGTAAGCCTCTAGTTGACTAGCTCGTTGATCAATAGATGGTTACGGTTTCCTGACCATGGACATTGGATGTCATTGATAACGGGATCACATCATTAGGAGAATGATGTGATGGACAAGACCCAATCCTAAGCCTAGCACAAGATCATGTAGTTCGTATGCTAAAGCTTTGCTAATGTCAAGTATCATTTCCTTAGACCATGAGATTGTGCAACTCCCGGATATCGTAGGAGTGCTTTGGCTGTGCCAAACGTCACAACGTAACTGGGTGGCTATAAAGGTGCACTACGGGTATCTCCGAAAGTGTCTGTTGGGTTGGCACGAATCGAGACTGGGATTTGTCACTCCGTGTAAACGGAGAGGTATCTCTGGGCCCACTCGGTAGGACATCATCACAATGTGCACAATGTGATGAAGGAGTTGACCACAGGATGATGTGTTACAGAACGAGTAAAGAGACTTGCCGGTAACGAGATTGAACAAGGTATCGGGATACCGATGATCGAATCTCGGGCAAGTATCGTACCGATAGACAAAGGGAATTGCATACGGGATTGATTAAGTCCTTGACATCATGGTTCATCCGATGAGATCATCGTGGAGCATGTGGGAGCCAACATGGGTATCCAGATCCTGCTGTTGGTTATTGACCGGAGAACATCTCGGTCATGTCTACATGTCTCCCGAACCCGTAGGGTCTACACACTTAAGGTTCGATGACGCTAGGGTTATAAAGGAAGTTTGTATGTGGTTACCGAATGTTGTTCGAAGTCCCGGATGAGATCCCGGACGTCACGAGGAGTTCCGGAATGGTTCGGAGGTAAAGATTTATATATGGGAAGTCCTATTTTGGTCACCGAAAAAGTTTCGGGTTTTATCGGTAACGTACCGGGACCACCGGGAGGGTCCTGGGGTCCACCAAGTGGGGCCACCAGCCCCGGAGGCTTGCATGGGCCAAGAGTGGTAAGGGACCAGCCCTTGAGTGGGCTGGTGCGCCTCCCACAAGGCCCAAGGCGCAGCAAAGGAGGAGAAGGGGAAACCCTAGGCTTAGATGGGCCCTAAGGCCCACCCTAGGGGGCGCCCCCCTCTCCCCTCTTGCCCCCCCCCCCTTTTCCCATCTAGGGCTGCCGCCCCCCTAGGGGTGGGAACCCTAGAGGGGGCGCACCCTCCTCCCCTCCTCCTATAAATAGGGAGGCCTAGGGGCTGCCCAATATGCGATTTGATCTCTCCATGGCGCAGCCCTGCATCTCTCCTTCCTCCTCTCCCCCGGTGCTTGGCGAAGCCCTGCAGGATTGCCACGCTCCTCCACCATCACCACGCCATTGTGCTGCTGCTGGATGGAGTCTTCCTCAACCTCTCCTTCTCCCCTTGCTGGATCAAGGCGTAGGAGACGTCACTGGGCTGTACGTGTGTTGAATACGGAGGTGCCGTCCGTTCGGCACTAGGATCATCGGTGATTTGGATCACGACGAGTATGACTTCATCAACCCCGTTCACTTGAACGCTTCCGCTTAGCGATCTACATGGGTATGTAGATGCACTCTCCTTCCCCTCGTTGCTGGTCTCTCCATAGATAGATCTTGGTGACACGTAGGAAAATTTTGAATTTCTGCTACGTTCCCCAACAGTGGCATCATGAGCTAGGTCTATTGCGTAGATTCTATGCATGAGTAGAACACAAAGTAGTTGTGGGCATTGATTTTGTTCAATATGCTTACGTTACTAGTCCAATCTTGATTCGGCGGCATTGTGGGATGAAGCGGCCCGGACCAACCTTACACGTACGCTTACGTGAGACCGGTTCCACCGACTGACATGCACTAGTTGCATAAGGTGGCTGGTGGGTGTCTGTCTCTCCCACTTTAGTCGGATCGGATTCGATGAAAAGGTTCCTTATGAAGGGTAAATAGCAATTGGCATATCACGTTGTGGTCTTTGCGTAGGTAAGAAACGTTCTTGCTAGAAACCCATAGCAGCCACGTAAAACATGCAAACAACAATTAGAGGACGTCTAACTCGTTTTTGCAGGGTATGCTATGTGATGTGATATGGCCAAAAGGATGTGATGAATGATATGTGTGATGTATGAGATTGATCATGTTCTTGTAATAGGAATCACGACTTGCATGTTGATGAGTATGACAACCGGCAGGAGCCATAGGAGTTGTCTTAATTTATTTATGACCTGCGTGTCAACATAAACGTCATGTAATTACTTTACTTTATTGCTAACCGTTAGCTGTAGTAGTAGAAGTAATAGTTGGCGAGACAACTTCATGAAGACACGATGATGGAGATCATGGTGTCATGCCGGTGACAAGATGATCATGGAGCCCCAAGATGGAGAACAAAGGAGGTACATGATATTGGCCATATCATGTCACTATTATTTGATTGCAAGTGATGTTTATCATGTTTATACATCTTATTTGCTTAGAACGACGGTAGTAAATAAGATGATCCCTCATTAAAATTTCAAGAAAGTGTTCCCCCTAACTGTGCACCGTTGCGAAAGTTCGTCGTTTCGAAGCACCACGTGATGATCGGATGTGATAGATTCTTACGTTCACATACAACGGGTGTAAGCCAGATATACACACGCGAAACACTTATGTTGACTTGACGAGCCTAGCATGTACAGACATGGCCTCGGAACACAAGAGACCGAAAGGTCGAGCATGAGTCGTATAGAAGATACGATCAACATGAAGATGTTCACCGATGTTGACTAGTCCGTCTCACGTGATGATCGGACACGGCCTAGTTGACTCGGATCATGTAATCACTTGGATGACTAGAGGGATGTCTATCTGAGTGGGAGCTCATAAGAGGAACTTGTTTATCCTGAACATAGTCAAAAGGACTTTGCAAATTATGTCGTAGCTCGTGCTTTAGTTCTACTGTTTAGATATGTTCCTAGAGAAAAATTAGTTGAAGGTTGATAGTAGCAATTATGCAGACAGTAAAAGGCTTATGTCCTTAATGCACCGCTCAGTGTGCTGAACCTCGAACGTTGTCTGTGGATGTTGTGAACATCTGACATACACATTTTGATAACTACGTGATAGTTCAGTTAAACGGTTTAGAGTTGAGGCACCGAAGACGTTTTGAAACGTCGCAAAACATATGAAATGTTTCGAGGGCTGAAATTGGGATTTCAGGCTCGTGCCCACGTCAAGAGGTATAAGACCTCCGACGAGTTTCTTAGCCTGCAAACTAAGGGAGGAAAGCTCAATTGTTGAGCTTCTGCTCAGATTGTCTGAGTACAACAATCATTTGAATCGAATGGGAGTTGATCTTCCAGATGAGATAGTGATGTTTCTCCGAAGTCATTACCACCAAGCTACTAGAGCTTCGTGATGAACTATAATATATCAGGGACATATATGATGATCCTTGAGATATTCGCGATGTTTGACACCGAAAAAGTAGAAATCAAGAAGGAGCATCAATTGTTGATGGTTGGTGACACCACTAGTTTCAAGAAGGGCAAGGGCAAGAAGGGATACTTCATGAAATGGCAAATCAGCTGCTGCTCTAGTGAAGAAACCCAAGGTTGAACCCAAACCCGAGACTAAGTGGTTCTGTAATAAGGGGAACAGCCACTGGAGCAAAATTACCCTAGATACTTGGTAGATGAGAAGGCTGGCAAGGTCGATAGAAGTATATTGGATATACATTGTGTTGATGTGTACTTTACTAGTACTCCTAGTAGCACCAGGGTATTAGATACCGGTTCGGTTGCTAAGTGTTAGTAACTCGAAATAAAAGCTACGGAATAAACGGAGACTGGCTAAAGGTGAGCTGACGATATGTGTTGGAAGTGTTTCCAATGTTGATATGATCAAGCATCGCACGCTCCCTCTACCATCGAGATTGGTGTTAAACCTAAATAATTGTTATTTGGTGTTTGCGTTGAGCATAGACAGGATTGGATTATGACTATCGCAATACGGTTATTCATTTAAAGAGAATAATAGTTACTCTGTTTATTTGAATAATACCTTCAATGGTCTTGCACCTAAAATAAATGGTTTATTGAATCTTGATCGTAGTGATACACATGTTCATGCCAAAAGATATAAGATAGTAATGATAGTACCATCTACTTGTGGCACCACCACGTAAGTCATATCGGTATAAAACGCATGAAGAAGCTCCATGTTGATGGATCTTTGGGCTCACTCATTTTTGAAAAGTTTGAGACATGCGAACCATGTCTATTGGTGTATATGAAGCTCCATGCAAATGGACCGTTTGGACTCACTTGATTTTGAATCACTTGAGACATGCAAATCATACCACATGGGCAAGATGACTGAAAGCCTTGTTTTCAGTAAAATGGAACTAGAAAGCAACTTGTTGGAAGTAATACATTTTGATGTGTGCAGTCCAATGAGTGATGAGGCATGTAGTGGATATCGTTATGTTCTTACTTCACAGATGATTTGAGTAGATGTTGAGTATATTTACTTGATGAAACATAAGTCTGAATTATTGAAAGGTTCAAGTAATTTCAGAGTGAAGTTGAACATCGTCGTGACAAGAGGATAAAATGTCTATGATATGATCGTAGAGATGAATATCTGAATTACGAGTTTGGCACAGAATTAAGACATTGTGGAAATTGTTTCACAACTAATACAGCCTGGCACACCATAGTGTGATGGTGTGTCCGAACATCATAACTGCACCCTATTGGATATGATGCATACCATGATGTCTCTTATCGAATTACCACGATAGTTTATGGGTTAGGCATTAGAGACAACCACATTCATTTTAAATAGGGCACCACGTAATTCCGATGAGATGACACCGTATGGTTTAGAGAAACCTAAGCTGTCATTTCTTAAAAGTTTGGGGCTGCGACGCTTATGTGAAAAAGTTTCAGCCTGATAAGCTCGAACCCAAAGCGGATAAATGCATCTTCATAGGACACCCAAAACAGTTGGGTATACCTCCTGTCTCAGATCCGAAAGCTATAAGAGATTGTTTCTAGAATCGGGTCCTTTCTCGAGGAAAAGTTTCTCTCGAAAGAATTGAGTGGTAGAATGGTGGAGACTTGATGAGGTTATTGAACCGTCTCTTCAACTAGTGTGTGGCAGGGCACAGGGAGTTGTTCCTGTGGCACCTACACCAATTGAAGTGGAAGCTTATGATAGTGATCATGAAACTTCAGATCAAGTCACTACCAAACATCGTAGGATGACAAGGATGCGTACTACTTCAGAGTGGTACATAATCCTGTCTTGGAAGTCATGTTGCTAGACAACAATGAACCTACGAGCTATGGAGAAGCGATGATGGGCCTGGATTCCAAAATGGCTCGAGGCCATATAATCCGAGAGAGGATCCATATATGAAAACAAAGTGTAGACTTTGGGAGAACTACTTGATGGTCGTAAGGCTGTTAGGTACATATGGATTTTAAAAGGAAGACGGACATTGATGGTAAGTATCACCATTAAGAAAGCTCGACTTGTCGTTAAGATGTTTTTCGACAAGTTCAAGGAGTTGACTACGATGAGACTTTCTCACCCGTAGCGATGCTAAGAGTCTGTTGGAATTATATTAGCGATTACTGCATTATTTATGAAATCTTGCAGATAGGATGTCAAAACATTGTTTCCTCGACGATTTTCTTGAGGAAAGGTTGTATGTGATACAACCGGAAGGTTTTGTCAATCCTCAAAAATGCTAATAAGTATGCAAAGCTCCAGCAATCCTTCTGAGGACTGGAGTAAGCATCTCGGAGTTGGAACGTATGCTTTGATGAGATGATCAAAGATTTTGGGTGTATACAAAGTTTATGAGAAACTTGTATTTCCAAAGAAGTGAGTGGGAGCACTATAGAATTTCTGATGAGTATATGTTGTTAACATATTGTTGATCGGAAATGATGTAGAATTTCTGGAAAGCATGCAGAGTTATTTGAAAAGTGTTTTTCAATGGAAAGCCTGGATTAAGCTACTTGAACATTGAGCATCAAGATCAATAAGGATAGATCAAAATGCTTAATAGTACTTTCAAATGAGCACATACCTTAACATGATCTTGAAGGTGTTCAAGATGGATCAGTCAAAGAAGGATTTCTTGCCTGAGTTGTAAGGTATGAAGTTAAGACTTAAAGCTCGACCACGGCAGAATAGAGAGAAAGGACGAAGGTCGTCTCCTATGCTTAAGACATAGGCTCTACAGTATGCTATGCTGTGTACCGCACCTGAAGTGTGCCTTGCCATGAGTCAGTCAAGGGGTACAAGAGTAATCCAAGAATGGATCACAGGACAGCGGTCAAAGTTATCCTTAGTAACTAGTGGACTAAGGAATTTTCTCGATTATGGAGGTGGTAAAAGAGTTCGCCGTAAAGGGTTACGCCGATGCAAACTTTGACACTAATCCAGATTATTCTAAGTAGTAGACTGGATTCATATAGTAGAACAGTTATTTGGAATAGCTCCAAATAGAACGTGGTAGCTGCATCTAAAAGATGACATAGAAATTTGCAAAGTACATACGGATCTGAATGTTACAGACCCGTTGACTGAAACCTCTCTCACAAGCATAACATGATCAAACCTAGAACTCTTTGGGTGTTAGTCACATGGGGATGTGACCTTGAGTGTTAATCACATATCGATGTGAACTGGATTATTGACTCTAGTGCAAGTGGGAGACTGTTGGAAATATGCCCTAGAGGCAATAATAAATTGATTATTATTATATTTCCTTGTTCATGATAATCGTTTATTATCCATGCTAGAATTGTATTGATAGGAAACTCAGATACATGTGTGGATACATAGACAACACCATGTCCCTAGTAAGCCTCTAGTTGACTAGCTCATTGATCAATAAATGGTTACGGTTTCCTGACCATGGACATTGGATGCCATTGATAACGGGATCACATCATTAGGAGAATGATGTGATGGACAAGACCCAATCCTAAGCCTAGCACAAGATCGTGTAGTTCATATGCTAAAGCTTTTCTAATGTCAAGTATCATTTCTTTAGACCATGAGATTGTGCAACTCCCGGATACCGTAGGAGTGCTTTGGCTGTGCCAAACGTCACAACGTAACTGGGTGGCTATAAAGGTGCACTACGAGTATCTCCGAAAGTGTCTGTTGGGTTGGGACGAATCGACACTGGGATTTGTCACTCTGTGTAAACGGAGAGGTATCTCTAGGCCCACTCGATAGGACATCATCATAATGTGCACAATGTGATCAAGGAGTTGACCACGGGATGATGTGTTACGGAACGAGTAAAGAGACTTGCCGGTAACGAGATTGAACAAGGTATCGGGATACCGATGATCGAATCTCGGGCAAGTATCGTACCGATAGACAAAGGGAATTGCATACGGGATTGATTAAGTCCTTGACATCGTGGTTCATCCGATGAGATCATCGTGGAGCATGTGGAAGCCCACATGGGTATCCAGATCCCGCTGTTGGTTATTGACCGGAGAACGTCTCGGTCATGTCTACATGTCTCCCGAACCCGTAGGGTCTACACACTTAAGGTTCGATGACGCTAGGGTTATAAAGGAAGTTTGTATGTGGTTACTGAATTTTGTTCGGAGTCCCGGATGAGATCCCGAACGTCACGAGGAGTTACGGAATGGTCCGGAGGTAAAGATTTATATATGGGAAGTCCTGTTTTGGTCACCGGAAAAGTTTCGGGTTTTATCGGTAAACACACGGGACCACCGGGAGGGTCCCGGGGGTCCACCAAGTGGGGCCACCAGCCCCGGAGGCTTGCATGGGCCAAGAGTGGTAAGGGACCAGCCCTTGAGTGGGCTGGTGCGCCTCCCACAAGGCCCAAGGCGCAGCAAAGGAGGAGAAGGGGAAACCCTAGGCTTAGATGGGCCATAAGGCCCACCCTAGGGGGCGCCCCCCTCTCCCCTCTTGGCCGCTCCCCCCCCCTTTTCCCATCTAGGGCTACCGCCCCCCCTAGGGGTGGGAACCCTAGAGGGGGCGCACCCTCCTCCCCTCCTCCTATAAATAGGGAGGCCTAGGGGCTGCCCAATATGCGATTTGATCTCTCCATGGCGCAGCCCTACATCTCTCCTTCCTCCTCTCCCGCGGTGCTTGGCGAAGCCCTGCAGGATTGCCACGCTCCTCCACCACCACCACGCTGTTGTGCTGCTGCTGGATGGAGTCTTCCTCAACCTCTCCTTCTCCCCTTGCTGGATCAAGGCGTAGGAGACGTCACCGGGTTGTACGTGTGTTGAACACGGAGGTGCCGTCCGTTCGGCACTAGGATCATCGGTGATTTGGATCACGACGAGTACGACTCCATCAACCCCGTTCACTTGAACGCTTCCGCTTAGCGATCTACAAGGGTATGTAGATGCACTCTCCTTCCCCTCGTTGCTGGTCTCTCCATAGATAGATCTTGGTGACACGTAGGAAAATTTTGAATTTTTGCTACGTTCCCCAACAGGTGGCTACCCTGAAAAAACCTCCAATGAGCAATGGCGGCTCGGGGGCTGGCTCCACCTATCGCGCAGCTGCTCTTTCCTCCTAGGAGGGGGGAGTATATTGTTGCCTGCTCAAAACAAACCGTGTGCCCCCGAAAGGCCATGGTGAGCCCCAACCCAAGCGGGTGGGTAAGGATGCCATTGTAGGGTCAAATTGGCCTGAAGGGCCCGTGACGCCACGGTAAAAACGACGCCAGGACTCCTCTTCATGAGGGTCCACGGGGGCTTCTCACCTTGCCCCTCGAGGTTCGGGGAAGCCCCGCCCAACCGAGATGGGCGCCCCGCTCCGGCGGGGAAACGTTGAAATCCTGAGGATGCCAGGAGGGCATGACAGCCCAAACAAAATGCACGAGAGCTCGCGCGAGTATCAGCCCCATGACGATGGGAGTCTCTATGTTCGCACGGTGATGACAAGTGCTTATTGGGGGACAACGAAGTCATGATAGCCCCAAGCGTGTAACGGACATACCTTTTTTCGGCAGTAAAAATCATCCATTTTTGGCGAAAACTTGCATAAAAACCTACATAGATCAGCATTATTCCTCTCACCTCCTGAAGGAAGCATGGTTTTTTCCCTCCTGAAGCCCCTTGCGAGCGGGGGCTAGGAGAGGTGCTTACGTACGTGTAACGCCCCGAGACCGATGTGCCAGGTGTCCTCCGCTTATTCGCCGTCGTTGCCATGTCATTCGCTTGCGTGTTGCATTTCATCATGTCATCATGTGCATTGCATCATCATGTTTTCAAAACTTGCATTAGCCCGGGTTCTCCCAGTTCCGTCCGTTGCCCGTTCTGAGCCCACAAACACATATGCACCGTTCTTCAAATTTCCTTTTATCCTTCTCGACTTCCCCTTCTTCCTTGGGGCCTTTTAGTAAAATTGAGTGGCAATTTTACTTTACCCATAAATGTTCCAAATCTGCCCATATATCACATATATTGTGTAGGGTCACCTCCTGTAATTTCAACCCATTTGGAGTTCATTTGAATGGGTTTCGAAATTCGAACTTGTCGAGTTAAATCCAACGCGTGTGGATTTTACTTCCTCTAAAAATCGTCAGGCCTTTTTGTCAAATTCCTTGTATTTTTTTTGCGAGTCCGGAATATTATCCATGTGTCCAAGCCCTATCCCTAACCCTTCCTTTCTTCTCTTTTCTTCTTTGTTTTTTTCCTGTTTATAGAAATAAGATTAGGAGGAGCCCAACCAGCCATCGGGCCATCTGGGCCTCCCATCCTCCCCGTAGTCCTCAGGCCGGCCCAGTTTTCCTTGCCCTCTAAGGCCAGCCCGCACCGGCTCTAACCCTATCGATTCCCTTGCTCCATCCCTTTCTCTCCCTCATTTTCCTCCTCCTCGCGCCGCCAGGAGAACCCGCAGCCCGATCCCATCTCTCGCTCTCTCCCTCTCCCCTCTATCCCCATCGTGCAACCCTCCACCGCCACCACCATTCACGCACACACAGCGCCCGCAGCGGCCCTGCTTCCCTGGAGGCCGCGCCCCAGCAAACTCCTCCGTCGCCGCTCCTCTCGCCCGATGTCGCCCCATCTCCTAGCGTCGGCCCCGCTGCCAAGCTATGCCCCGCGCCCGAGTGCCTCCTGCCGCGAGCTCGCCTGACCCGCACGGCCATGGCACCGTCGACCTCCATGGTTCGCCTGCGCCCTGCCCTTCTCAACGTCCTACTCGTCCTCGCTGTAGCGCCATCTTGCCTCCTGCTCCGCGCCCTGCTTCGTCTGAAGCTCCAGCGCCAAGTCTCTCGCCAAGCCGCCACCGTTTGCCCTGCCGCCAGCCTGCCTCCTTGTTCGGATTCGGCAGAGCTCTCCCTGTCGCCGGTTGCCTCGCCGACCCGTCGCTTCTCGCGCCTGCCATCCCGTTCGTTGCCTTGCTGCTGCAGCCGCCTCCTTGCCATGGCCATCGCCGAGTTTCCCCAGGACCCGTGGAGCATGTGCGGGAGAACCAAGTCCGAAGACTACCGTGGCTGCGATCTCGCCCAATAACACTACGGTTCGTCAAGACCGTCTCGGATTTTCGCCAAGTTCCACTACCGTCGCCCCTCAAAACGCAAAGTACCCCCAACGGACTCGACAAGACTCACATGCACGATTACGCCCGGCGATGCGACAAGTACATCTACCGACGACCCCGGACATCTTCGAAAACGTGTACCACTACCGTCGTCGTGTACCACTACGCCCAAGTTCCACTACAAGATGTACCACTATCGTCGCCGAAGATCGTCAAGTGTACGACTACCGTCGACCCTCGAGGACTCCGTGGACGTCAAGTTCCTCGCCGTGACCTCGAACATCTACGGAATGTGTACGACTACCGTCGCGAGAACCTCTACCGTCGACCCTAGAGCGTGCGAGAACAACTACTTCCACAAGGTCCGAGTACCACTATCGTCGCGTGAACCACTACTTCCCTCGATGCCCGAGAACGACTACTTCCTCTACTCCCCTCGACGAACCCGAACCGTCCCATTGACACGCTTCGAAGGTATAACCCCGAGACGACCGCCGTGAACGAATGCATGTGTGATGTATGAAATGCTCGTGTTTGCTCCGTGTCGGAGTTGTTCGGTGCACGTTGCCCCTCTTTTGCCTTGACACCATCTTGTGGGAACCCGGTATCCGGGATCACCCCACCTCCTATCGCGTGTTACGCTCCCGTCACTTTTCCTTTTGCGCCGGTATCTCCGCGAGTTACCGGAACCGATATGTTGCCGTGGCATCATTTTCGGATTCGTTGCTGTGGCACCCCCTTTTTCCTTCCACCACGGTGACAAATGCTTCACATTCTCATATCAACATTTTTTCATAAAATTTCTTTAAACTTGTTCATGTCATCCGCATCATGATAACAACAATTAAAATTGTTTAAAATGTTGTTTGCATTAAATTTGCTCTATGACATGCTAAAATGATTTAATTCATAACTAAATAACCGTAACTCCGATTTTAATAAACTTTATACGTAAATGGGGTAGAATTTTGCCTAGGTTGTCATGGTGGCATCACTTTGCATGTTAAAAAACTCTAAAATTGTGTTTAGGACAGATCAGGACCAAACCTAATATTTGCACATGGGGATTTTCCGGACTTGTTGTTTTGTTGTTCCGGCCTCATTTAAACATGCCTAGATTAGATAGTTTCATCATGTTTCACCTCTTGCCATGTTAATCAACATTTAATTTTGTTGGGGTACATAAACGAGAGAGAACTAAATAATTGATGTGGTGTTTCGTCAATATGCAACTCGTTGTATATTGAGCTCCACTTAATTTGTAGGATTGTTTGTGCTCTTTGCCATGCCATGCCATGCCTCTTTAAACCGGACATGCATCATACTCGATTGTGCATCATGCCATGTTGATGTGTTGGTTGTTTACTATGTTGTTTGCTCTTTTCCGGTGTTTGCTTCTTCGGGTTGGTTCCGATAACGTCGAGTTTGTGAGGATCCGTTCGACTACGCCCGTTTGTCTTCTTCATGGACTCGTTCTTCCTCCTTGCGGGATTTCAGGCAAGATGATCATACCCTTGAAATCACTACTATCTTTGCTATGCTAGATGCTCGCTCTTTTGCTATGCCAATGCTACGATGCCTACCACTTGCTTGTCAGCCTCCCAAATTGCCATGTTCAGCCTCTAACCCACCATTGTCCTAGCAACCGTTGTTTGGCTATGTTACCGCTTTGCTCAGCCCCTCTTATAGCGTTGTTAGTTGCAGGTGAAGATTGGAGACCGTTCCTTGTCGGAACATTTATTTACTTGTTGGGATATCACTATATATCTTATTTAATTAATGCATCTATATACTTGGTAAAGGGTGGAAGGCTCGGCCTTATGCCTGGTGTTTTGTTCCACTCTTGCCGCCCTAGTTTCCGTTATATCGGTGTTATGTTCCCGGATTTTGCGTCCCTTACGCGGTTGGGTATATGGGAACCCCTTGACAGTTCGCTTTGAATAAAACTCCTCCAGCAAGGCCCAATCTTGGTTTTACCATTCGCCACCTAGCCTTTTTTTCCCTTGGGTTAGGCCAGCCCAAGGGTCATCTTTATTTTAAACCCCCCGGGCCAGTGCTTGTCTAAGTGTTGGTCCGAGACAGAGCCACTTGCGGCGCCACCTCGGGGAAACTTGAGGGCTGGTTTTAGCTGTACGTAGTGTTCATCCGGTGTTGCCCTGAGAACGAGATATGTGTAGCTCCTATCAGGATGTCGGCGCATCGGGCGGTCTTGCTGGACTTGTTTTACCATTGTCGAGGATGTCTTGGAGTACTGGGATACCGAGTCTGATCGGAATGTCTCGGGAGAAGGTCTATTCCTTCATTGACCGTGAGAGCTTGTGATGGGCTAAGTTGGGACACCCCTGCAGGGATTTGAACTTTCGAAAGCCGTGCCCGCGGTTATGGGCAGATGGGAATTTGTTAATGTCCGGTTGTAAAAAACCTGAAGTTGACCTTAATTAAAATGAATCAACCGCGTGTGTAATCGTGCTGGTCTCTTTCCGGCGGAGTTCGGGAAGTGAACACGGTTGTTGGAATTATGCTTGACGTAGGTAGTACAGGATCACTTCTTGATCATACTTTTATCGACCGTGCTTTGCCTTCTCTTCTCGCTCTCTTTTGCGAATAGGTTAGCCACCATATATGCTACTCGCTTGCTGCAGCTCCACCTCACACCTTTACCTTACCCATAAGCTTAAATAGTCTTGATCGCGAGGGTGCGAGATTGCTGAGTCCCTGTGGCTCACAGATACTTCCAAAACCAGCTTGCAGGTGCCGTTGAGTCCGTGCAAATGACGCAACCAAGCTCAGGAGGAGCTCGATGAAGACCTTGTACATTTGTGTTGTTTCGTTCTAGTTGATCAGTAGTGGAGCCCAGTTGGGGTCGATCGGGGACCTTTGTCGCATTTGGGGTTCTTCTTTTATTTTGCTTCCGTAGTCGGACCATGAGTGTATTTGGTAGATGTAATGCTTTATTAATGTAATTGTGTGAAGTGGCGATTGTAAGCCAACTATGTATCCTTCTCCCTTATTGTATTACATGGGTTGTGTGAAGATTACCTCACTTGCGACATTGCCTTCAATGCGATTATGCCTCTAAGTCGTGCCTCGACACGTGGGAGATATAGTCGCATCGAGGGTGTTACAGTACGGGTCGCTACCGCACGTACCACCTCGCCGAACTCCTCGGCCCTTCCTCACAAGGTGATCACAGAAGGGCATCAGTCGTGCCCCACAACAAGGGTTTTTTGCAGGAAGGACATCACCCCTTAGGAAGAAAACACGAAGGAGCAAGAAAACAATCTCTCAAGAGAGCAACCGAAATCCCCCGCGGATCCACAGCTAAGTACCACGACTCTCAATTATACAGCAAAACTGCAAGGAGCATTTCTTTTAACTAGTTAAAAGCCACATAGTACCAAAAGAAGGAGCCCGCGGGCACCCTCCAAACAGTTTCTACTGTCTATTATAGGGATAAAGAAGAAGCAGCTAGACATCCTCGCCAAGGGCGTCATCGGAGCCGTCACCATTACTAGGGTCGGCCTCGTCGTCTCCCGCCTTCTCCGGACCAAACCGCTCCACGAAAGCGTCCACGTCCTTCCGGACGGAGCTCCCCAAAAGCAGCTCCTTGTCGGGGGGAAGCGGCTCCAGAAAGCACTCCAAGGGGAAGGCTGGCTGAAGATGAGCAAGCGTAGCGAAGATCTGCTCCACCGCCACCCCCAGGAGCTGACCGCATTCCACGTCGACCACAACGTGCAGGCCGTCGACCCTCGCGCTCAGCTCACTCAGGAACTGGTCGAAAAAATGAAGGCAGTGCGCGGCGGTGTAGGCGATCGGGGGAGGCGGCCCCCGGATGCGGAAGCGGTCGCACAGGTCCTCGACAACCCCGCTCGCCCTTTCGAACTGGAGCTGGAAGGCTTGGGCGGCGGTCGCCTGTCGCTCTTCCGCCTTTTTGACCACCAGGGCGACCTGGGCTTGCAGGGAGTCCAACTCCTCTTGAAGGCGCGCTGCACATTCTACAGCGTTCCGCCGCGCCCGCTTTTCGTCGCTTCGCTCCCGGCGGACCCTATCCAGGTTCTTCTTCAGGTCCCTGATCTCCAAGTTCAGCTCTCCCTTCCTCCTGTCGAACTTGGCCTCCAGCGCCACAAACTTCTCCCTATACTCCTTGCGGATTTCCTCCCGATAGTTGTTGCGGCCGGTTTGGAGGTCCGCCACCATCTTAGCCTCCTGCTCCTCCCTCCGCTGAGCCAGCCGGGAGTTGAAGGAATCTACCTCTCTGCGGTAGCGGTCTTCCAGGCGAGCCGCGGCCTCCTCTCTTTTATCAAGGCACTCGCGACTGCGGTCAAGCTCGAAGCGCTCCACCGCTAATCTCTCCTCTCGAGAAAGGAGCCCCTTCTCGGCGGCCTTCGCCTCCTTCTCTCGAGAGGCCAGTTGCAGCTCCAAAGCATGAAGCCTCTCCTCGCGAGCCTCCAGCACTGACGCCTCGCGAGCCAGAGCGGCCACCTGCTCTCCATGCTCACGAAACCAGACCTCCACCTCCAACTCGTGCTGGCGCTTCTCGAGCACCAGGTCGTCCCAGCTCCCCTGAAGAAGGCCAAGGTCGTCGCGGAGCACTCCGGGGACGGCCGAGGTTTCCGGAGTCGCCGCGGCCTCAAGAAGAAAGACACCCGAAGTAGGAGAAGAGGGTGGCGCCCCACCCTCGATCAAGGCCCCGTGATCAATGCTCAGGAGAGGAGCGCCATCGGGATTGACATCCGCATCAACCGCTCCAGCAGCGTCTCTGGAAGGGGATGAAACCCCCGCGGGCTCGCCCAGGCCCGCGCCTTCCAACGACGCGGAAGAGGGCACCGCGGGGAGGACGGGACAGCTGGCCGGAGGACTCGACGTACGAGCCCTCTTCGTGAATTCCCTGTGCAAACCAGAAGGAGCGTTATGACGAGGACGACGCAGACGTGAAGCAGACCGACAAGCAAGGGACCGCTTACCTCCCGCGGAAGCCCATACCCTGACCGGAAGGTCCCGCTCATGGGACGCCGCCTCCAACAACGGTCCTTTCCCACCGTCGACGGAACCGCTCCCAGCGCCTGCATCATCCAACGGATCGCCTGAAGATTGCCCCCTCGCCTCGACAGCAACCACGGCGAGCTACGGACACGACAAAGGGGAATCAGAGGGCCCGGCGTCGGACTTCTCCGAATCGCCGTCGAGAGACTCCTCTCTGGCCCGGCGTCGCTTGCGCCGTGGACTCATGGTCGGGCTCGGGGGCTCCACTCCAACATCGCCCCCGACCTCGGTGAAGTCCAAGGCATAGGGGTTCTCTGCCCTCGACTCGGACCCCTCCGCCAGAGGACCCCACCGGTCAAACGAAGGCATCTGACCGATGATGGCGTCCCTCTCCTCAGAGGACCAACGGTAGAGGGGTCGGGCCTCGCCGCAGGCGCGTGCGGGCGACGAAATCTTCCTAAGGAAGGAGCACAGCTTCCTCAGTGTCGAACCACCGAGGGGCGTGGCGCTGAGTCTCATCTGATCAGAAGGACCGGAGAACAGCCACATAGGCCACTGATGCCTCTGGAGAGGGGCCAACCGCTGCTCCAGGAACTCCCGGACGATCGAAGAGGACTCAAGGCCGGCATTGTGGAGCGCCGTCACCCGATCGAAGAGGGGCGCCATGCCTACCCCAGCAAGGGTGTCCTGGTCCCAGCCGGAGTGCCGGGCCGGGAACTCGGTAGAAGCTTTGAAGAGATCATCGGCCTCCTCCACTTTGAGGTAGGCCCAATGCTTCCAAAAGTCCCCATTCCTCAGCTTGAAGTCCAAGAGGGGGAACTTGCTGCCCCACCCCTCGCCAAGAACGAGAGTGACGCAGCCGGCGGGGCGCCTTTTTCCAACTCCTCCAAGCAGAAGAAGCACCGGAGAAAGGCAACGGAAGGACGCACGCCCAGAAAGGCCTCGCAGTAGAAGGCGAAGATGGACATGATAAGGTGAGATTCAGGACGAAGATGGAGCGGCTGGATCCCATAGTGATCCAAGACCGCCATGAAGAACGACAAGAAGGGGGGCACCAGCCCCGCCACAACCGAGCGACAGAAGAATGGATACGCTCGGTCGGAGATAGTCGAGGGGAGAGCTGTCCCCGGGAAACATCAGTCCCCGGGTGCTCGGAGGAAGGTTTCGCCACCATGAGCTCCAAGGTGGCAAAAGCATTGTCGAAGCCCACATCCGAGGTGTCCAGCGCGGGCATGTCCATGGCAAGGAAGGAAGACACACGAGCGGAGCGGCAAAGGTAGATCTCAAGGGAGGAAGGAAGAAGACGACTGAAGCGGAAGGAGTCTTGCGGCGGTCGTGGCGAGTCTTTATGAGCACTACAACCGAGAAGAAACAAGGAGCCGTTATGCCAAGAAGCCGAGGCGATCGTGGGTTCCTATTGTGGAACTGTCGCAACACGTGGCCGAGGGCTGACCCATGATGTTTGGCCCCACGAGCGCCCGCCCCTCCGACGCTGGCTTCCCGTGGGCCCGGGGGCTACTGTCGGAACAGTGGATACCAGGGTACCACGATCCGTCTCTCGTTGGTCAGCCTCGAGCCAATGGGCGGAAGCACGGCATCGGGGAGTGTCTTCTCTCCTACAATCGACGTTTCGCCTTCGGAGGTCCTCTAGAAGGGGACCCTCTCTGCAAGGGTGGAGACTACGATCCCAGTAGAGTCTCTGGAGAGGGGTCCTCTACAACGGCTCTGTCTCCTCTCTCCAGGGGCTCCGAATCCCGCGAAGAAGACATCCCATGTGGTCCTGACGTCCGCATCTCTGCGTATGCTGATGAAGGATCCGCAACGTGCAGGGCGCCTTTGCCAAAGGTTTCCCTTTCCACGTACAAAGGGCGGCCGACCACTGCACCCGTGAAAGCATCCCCCAAGGCTTTCCTCTTTGGTGAAAGAGGACCGGGCGGCACATCCCGACGAAGAAGACGTCACCGATGACCTCCCCCACACTGCGCCGGCAGTGCCTTTGTCCCCTGTTGAAGACCAAGACTTCAAAGACTAGCCGCGCGTTCGGGCGGGAAACCTACCGCTAATGTGGTGCCTCTTCCCGCCCAATGAGCAGGGAAGAAGGACCAGGTGCCTATAAATAGGGGGCCTCCGCCATCGTAGAAGGCACGGCCAGATAGCTAGGGCAAGAGCTCTACACTTGTACTATGAACTCCACCACATAATCCACCAAACAAGCAGGAGTAGGGTGTTACACCGCAAGGTGACCTGAACCTGGGTAAACCGCCGTGTCACCATTGTTTGAGCTTCAGGAGGGGTCTCTTCAAGCCCCTGGAGAGGTGTTGCGAGTTGCCCATTAGCCCCCAGTGTTCGAACCTTTTCTGAGGGTACCTTGTCTCTGACAAACCACTCTCCGACAACATCCATATCCTGTTCGAGTGCGGCGTTTGACGTTTCTTCTGTGTATGCGATGACTCGGGGTGCACTGAAGCAAACATTAGAGGGTAAAACTGCTTCAGCTCCATATACCATGAAGAATGGTGTGTATTCTGTCGATCAATTTGGCGTTGTTCTTAAGCTACAAAGGACTTAGGGAAGTTCTTCGGCCCAATGTCCTTCGGCGCTTTCGTGTCGAGCTTGTAGGCTTTTTTTAACTCCACCCATGACTAGGCCGTTCGCTCGTTCTACCTGCCCGTTAATCTGTGGATGTGTGACTGATGTGAAGCTGATGTTGATCCCTTGATCTCGACAGAACTTTTGTGTTTCCGCAGCAATGAAGTTTGACCCATTGTCTGTAATTATGCTGTGGGGTACTCCAAATCTGGTGATAATGCTCTTGATGAAATTTGTAGCTGTTTTGGCGGCTTGGGATTTGATAGGTACTGCTTCTATCCACTTTGTAAATTTGTCGACTACGACCAAAAGGTGAGTATGGCCTCCTGGTGTCGATTTCTTGACAGGTCCCACCATATCGAGGCCCCATTGAGCAAAGCGCCAAGACAGAGGAATCCTATTGAGTGAGGTGGCTGGCATGTGAGTTTTGTTCACAAAGCGCTGACGAACTTCCCATCTCTTGACTATTACTTTTGCGTCAGCTGATGCCGTTAGCCAATAAAAACCCGCTCTATATGCTTTTCCAACTATGGCCCGACTGCTCGCGTGATGTCTGTAGTCGCCTTGGTGTATGTCTCGCAAGATTTCCGTTCCGTTTTCCGGTGCGACACACCGTTGGAAGATTCCATAGATGCTTCTTTTGTATAACTCTCCATTAATGACCGTGAAGGATCATTAGGTAGTTGATTCCGCAGAAGATAGTCGAGAAATTTCCTTATCCAAACTGGCTCGATGAAGAAAACTTGCTCCATCTCTGACTCGACGTCTTCTGGAGTTGGGTTGTTGACTGGAGTCGACACTATTGTGGACTCGACGGGTTTCTTGACTTTGACTGATCTTTTATTGATTCTCTCGAGAAACACACCTGGCAGGATTGGTGCCATTATGGAACCAATGTTGGCTAGTCTTTTTGCTTCATCATTGCTTGATCAGGCGATGTGGCTCAACTCGCATCCGTCGAAACTTCCTTCCAGCAAATTATACATGTTGCGATATGCAATCATGTTTTCAGATTTCGTGTCGCACTCTTTCATTGTTTGTTGGACAATAATTTGAGTCTCCATAGATCATCAGTCTCGTTGCACCACACGCTAGAGCCATCTTCATCCCGTGGAGAAGTGCCTCATATTCAGCATCATTATTTGAGGCTTTGTCTGTTTCTGGGAATTTGAGTTGTAGCACATAGCGAAGCTTATCTCCTTTGGGTGATATAAGTACCACTCCTGCGCTTGCTCCTTCGTTACGTTTGGACCCGTCGAAGTACATAATCCAAGAGCTCGATCTATCGGGTGGACTTGGCATCTGTAGTTCCGTCCAGTCCACGAAGAAATCTGCTACAACCTGCGACTTGAGGGAATCACGCCCTTTGTAAATAATGTCCCAGGCTCCTAACTCGAAGCCCCATTTTGGGACTCGACCAGTTGCCACAGGATTGTGTATGATTGTTCCGAGTGACGAGTCCGTGAGCACTGTTATCGTGTGCTCTTGGACGTAGTGCTTTAGTTTCGTTGCTGTAAAGACCACTCCGTAGGTCAACTTTTGGTAATGCGGGTACCGTTGTTTGCAAGGCGATAGTACCTCGCTAAGATAATATATAGGCCTTTGAAATCCATGAATTTTGCCCTCCTCATGTCTCTCGACTACCAATACTATGCTCACAACTTGATTGGTCGCAGCGAGATAGAGAAATAGCGGCTCCTTTTCTTCGGGCGTAGCCAGGATCTGTTTACTCGAGAGTGTTTTCTTTAGATGAGAAAACGCTTTCCTTGCATCTTCTGTCCACTCGAATTTGTCTGTCTTCTTGAGAAGTTTGTAGAAAGGGAGTGCTTTCTCGCCAAGTCTCGCGATAAATCTACTCAGTGCTGCCAGTCGCCCAGCTAGCTGTTGTACTCCTCGAAGATTTGTTGGTTCCTTCATTTTTAAGATGGCTTGAATTTTATCTACGTTGGCTTCAATTCCTTGTGCTGAGACGAGATATTCCAATAGCTAACCCGAAGGTACGCCAAAGACGCATTTGCTCGGGTTAAGCTTGATTCTATATCGATTGAGGGAGTCAAACGTTTTTCGTATGTCCGCGAGGAGTGTTTCCTCGACTCGCGTCTTGATGACGATGTCATCAACGTATACTTGCACGTTTTTCCCGATTTGTTTCGCTAAGCAAGCTTGCATACAACGTTGGTAAGTGGCGCCAGCATTTTTTTAGCCCGAAAGGCGTTGTTGTGTAGCAATAGACACTGTAAGGCGTGATAAATGACGTCTTCTCTTCATCTTCTTTCTTCATTCGGATCTGTTGATAACCCGAGTAAGCATCAAGGAAGGAGAGACGTTCGCATCCGGCGGTCGAGTCGATAATTTGGTCAATCCGCGGGAGCGGGAAGTTATCCTCGGGGTAGTGCTTATTGAGAGACGTATAGTCAATGCACATGCGAAGGATGTCAGTGTTCTTCTTCGGGACGAGTACCGGGTTTACAATCCAAGTGGAAATCTTGATTTCTCGGATGAATTTTGCTTTGAGCAGTCGATCGGTCTCTGTTCCAACTGCTAATCGTTTGGGCTTAGAAAGGCGTCGAGTAATTTGCTTGACTGCTTTTGTCCCTGGATAAGTTTTTAATTCGTGCTCGGCGAACTCCCTGGGGATTCCTGACATGTCGGATGGCTCCCATGCAAAGATTTCCCAGTAGTCACAGAGGAGTTCGACGAGCGCGCTTTTCTATACAGGGGAAAGACTCGAAGACACCATCACCGTCTTCGATTTATCTGTCAGGTGGATTAGATGCTTGATTGTGTCGTTTGTTGAGTCAAAAGTTCCGTCTGGAGTGGGCTTCTTCGCCAGCGGAGGTATATCGTGATTGTTGGTTTTTGATATCTCCTCGAGTTCTTCCTGCATTCCAAACGATTGTGAAATTTTATTGAACTCTGAGTTACACTAATCTGATTTTTGAATGTCGTCATGGACTGTGATGGCTCCCTTGGGTCATGGAATCTCCAGCTTGAGATAGGCATAATGAAGTACTGCGAGAAATCTTGCGTATGCCGGTCGGCCGAGTATCGCGTGATACTGTGATGGCCAGTCGACTACTTCAAAGTGCAGTGTCTCCTTCCTGTAATTGTCGATCCTGCCGAAGATTACCTCTAGTTTTATGGAGCCGAACGGATAGACTGATTTCCCACGCACAATCCCGTGAGAGGTTGTGTCTGATTTTTCCAGTCCTTCCAAGTTTTTGTTCATCCGGCGAAGGGTATCTGCGTAGATGATGTTGATGCCGCTTCCTCTGTCCATTAAGACTCGCGCCATGTTGTAGCCACTGATTTGCGCTTGAACCACAAGTGCTGAGTGGCCTGGGTGTGGGACTCGTGGCGGGTGGTCTTCTTTGTCGAAGGTGATGGGTTGCTCATACCCTTTGAGGTACTCTGGCTTCATTGGTGGTGCTTGCACTGCCATGTTAACCTGTCGGGTGTTTGTTTTCTACACCCTCTTGGAAGGGCATCCCTTCTGTATCATGACAAGCGTTCCCTTTGCTGCCGGATATCCAGTGTCGTGTGATTGCGTGGGAGCGTCCTGCGTTTGGGCCGGCTGATGTTGCTGAGTCGCCATAATTTTCATCGGTTGGCTTGGGGCAGGGCGGGTGCTCCGTACGCTATTGCGCCGCCTCCTGGTGTTACCGGATACCCTTGACTGATGGCTTGCTTTTGATTGTAAGCGAGCGCTTGAGTGATCTCACGGATATTTCGACAGTTTCGAATGGTGTGATTTGCCTTGAGCTGGTCGGTCTCTTTGTCTCGATAGGCATGCATCGAGCAAAAGTCATCCAGCTGCTGGCCGATGGGCTTCTCCTCGGGCTTTGGTTTCCAGTCGCGATTTCCACAATATCCTCCATCACGGTTCTTGGAAAATTCAGCCGCGACGAACTCTGAATCTCCGGCTTCGAGTGTCCTCAACCGCTTGCGGCGATCACTGCGGTTACCATCGTCTCTTAATGGTGAACGTGCTCGTTCATTTCGCAGGGATTCTTCTCCGTTTGCCCACGTGTTGGCGATTTCCATCATCTCACCAATAGTTTTTGCCTTCTGTCATCTGATTTCTTCTTTGAATTCCTTCCTCCTAGCTCCTTTCTTGAAGGATCGAATCGCAGATTCATCGGATACGTCGACTGCAGAGTTTTTGAGTGAAGTCTAGTGCTGGATGTAGCTGCGCAGAGTCTCACCCTTATCTTGTTTGCACGACTGAAGTTCTTCACTCGTTGCTGGTCTCTTTCATGCTACGCTAAAAAATTTCTTGAAATCGTACTCGAGGTCTTCCCAAGATCGATAGCACCCGCGAGGCCATGTGGGCGCAGATCCTTCGCAACAAGTACCTCCAAACTAAAACATTGTCCCAGGTTGCAGTCAGGCCGACTGATTCGCCTTTCTGGAAAGGATTAATGAAAATCAAACAATTTATGTTCAATAGGACGAGATTTGTTATTGGAAACGGTACAAGTATACGTTTCTGGGAGGATACTTGGCTTGGTGAATCACCTTTAGCCATTCAATATCCGTCTTTATATCGGATTGCTCAACGACGTGAGGTGTTTGTGGCAACGGTATTCCAATCTGTCCCCCTTAATATTCAGTTTCGACGGTCGCTAGCGGGCAATCGTTGGGAAGAATGGCTCCATCTAGTTAGGAGACTGATGGAGGTTCAACTTTCTCACCAACCCGATATATTGCGTTGGAAGTTGACTAGCTCTAGAGTATTTACAGTTAAATCAATGTATATTGATGATATTAATTCGACTGCTATTCTAACTTCTAAATATGTTTGGGCTGTCAAAGTGCCTTTAAAAATTAAAGTGTTTATGTGGTTTGTCCATAAGCAAGTTATTTTAACAAAGGACAATTTGATTAAACGCAATTGGACAGGACCTACTAGGTGTAGTTTCTGTGATCGGGATGTGACGATTAAGTATTTATTCTTTGATTGCCCACTGGCCAAAGCTCTTTGGCGGACGGTCCATATTGCTTTTAATATAACTCCGCCGAATTCGGTCAATGCTTTATTTGGGACATGGCTTAATGGGGTTGCCTCTGAATTAGCAAGACATGTTCGGGTTGGAGTTTGCGCCTTGTTATGGACTATCTGGAATTGCAGAAATGATTTGGTTTTTAACAGAACATCACGGATTCATTTTTTGCAGGTTATTTTCCGAGCTACGGCACTGATCCGTTCGTGGTCGTTACTCACTCCGATGGAGGCCAGGGAGCGTTTGGCTACTGGATCTATCCATTGGGAGATGGTAGCTCGGGATATCTTCAACCGGTTTGGATGGCGGTCATGTAATATGATAGACAATTAGTTTCCCTATCTATTGTTAGCCAGTCGGTTGTGGCATCTTTTTCGGGCTAGTTTGTGTATCTAGCCGTCCGTCGCTCTGTGTGAGCTGCATTTGTCTTTTCTTTTTGTTTAGCTTGGAGACTATGGAACCTTGTTGCCACTTTTTGTTATTTAATTAATAACATGGCCATATGCATCGTTCTGATGCAGAGGCCGGGGAGATCCCCTTTTCTAAAAAAAAGTACATGCTGACCCTTCGAGTGAGAGGTTCAGGTACTGCATGGCTGTAGTTTTTGTTCCTTTCTGGCCTTTGACCGTCGTTAGATAATCGTTGAGCCATGTCTTAGGGTCCTGCATGCTATCAAACGTCTTTATCAGGCTTGTAAGCCTGAATTTCCTGGGCATATGTGTCTGGCGAATTTCGCAATTGAAGCACTTTGGCCCATAGGCAGCGTCGTCGTCTGATGAAGAAGAAGATATTGAGTGATCACGGCGGGTGGCTCGCGCCTTGTCCACCCTGCTTTGAGTGATGTGGTTTCGCGCGTCGAAAGTGCGGTCGTTGGATCGTCATTTTTCGCGGCTGCGATGTTCCCGAGGGGACGCCTCGCGATGTCGTGGTTCGCGGTGCCTTCGCGGTGATTCATTATGTCGCCTGCGTGGCTCGATCACGGTGGCGTGGCGAGGTGACGGTTCCCTACACGCTATGGGAGCTGCTTCAGGTTGTCGAGTCTCCTTAGGTCCCAGGTTCGCTCCGATCATACCCATACCGCAAATTGCTTGTCGATGGTGTTCCGCGCGTGGGTCGCCCTCCGGGGGTTGTGTTAGTCGCAGGTATGTGGCTACCGCGAGTACCGCTGCTTCCGGGGTTTTGGCTACCACATTGCCGTTCTGGTCGAACGTCGTGAAGGATGACTCGAGATTCCTGGTCATGCCTAATCTGTCTTCGTCGTTCACACGATACAGTCGAGAAGCAGCTCTTGGGATCGCTCGATGGGGCGTGCGGCATGTCGAGTTTCCCTGCGTAGTCGAGAGTGCGGCCCTCCGCAAGCTTGAAGCATCGGCTAGGCTCTTGCGCACGTCGAGTCGCTCCTTTTCGATCTCCATCTCCCGTAGTCTTCGGTTTACCTTGGCGTTTTTTGCCGACAGAAGGTAGTCATACTCGTGGAGTTCTTCTTGAGTCGCGCCCTGAGGCAGGACTCGTGAATTTTCGATGGCCTCCTTCGCTCTGTCCCAGGCTTGCTGTGACACGTCGATCGTTATCCTTTCCGCTTGGCTGCCGGTTGGCCTTGAGCTTCCTGATCTGGCCATGCAAACATGGGTGGGATAGGTCGCACCGCGAGTGGTGTCGATGTAGACGTAGTCAGCTGGTTCTTCTGATTCGATCGAGTGATAATCATCATCTTCTGAGTAGATCGATGATTCACTCAAATCAGAATCAGAGTCGCTACTCGATGAAGGTGTGGTTGATGCAGGTCTTGGCGCGGACGGCGAGTTGGGGAAGCGTAGTACGCCTTCTCGACTAGCGTGGAAGCAGAAATCGCCGAACGGCAGATCAATGCCCTTGTCAAGAGCGCTGAAGACCGGGATGGAAACCGATGAGTGAGGCGTGAATGCGGCAGATCCAAAGCGAATCGATCTCGTTAGAGTCGTAGATTCGTGGATTGTCGAGTCAACAGGGGTCGATGACCCATGGCTTGATGAAGATGATGCCGGCGAGATCGCAAGTCCAGCGCATGCCGTTCCTACGGACGGCGCCAACTGTCGGAACATTGCTTCCGCGGATCCCTTATACGACATACTAGGGTTTCGAGATAAAGGAACGGATGCACACTGGTGATTTCGTCGGTTGACAGGGGGACAAGATTTCCCCAGGTTCGGGGCCCTCGTAGAGGTAAAACCCTTACTCCTGCCTGTTTGGTTTTATTTTGCGTGATATTACAATGGAATCGGCGACTCGAGTCTTGCGGCGTAGAACGGATCTCGCGCTAGAGCTCAAGTGCTTGTCAGTGGATTGTGGCTTGGTCCTACCCGGGGGTCCTCCCAGCCTTATATAGGTGGCTGGGTGTCGGTACCGAGTCCTGGTAGATTACAATTTCACGACCTAGGCTAAAGGCGGTAGCTATCCTAACTTGTATCGTAAGTTGAAGCGCCTTGAGAGTCCTTCACCCGGTCTTCTTTCCTTCGTGTGACAGACTCTATATTGGGCCTATAATCACAATAAGACCGGTAGGCCCACGCGGGTGATCCGTTAGGCATCCCCATGTCAGTCAGATTACCCTATATTTTCCTTTCGTATTTCCGGGGCCTTAATGATGTCATAATGAGCTGAAAAGTTATGAGACTCATTTTTTTGGAAGGAGGAAGACTTCGCAGCGAAGGATGCAAGCAAACGGAGGCCGGAGGCCGCAAAGAGGTGGGCCCACGCGGCCCCTGTACCTGGCCGCGTGGGACCTACCAAGTTGGTCCTTGGGGCTCCACTACCGTCGATATTTTTCTCCACGACTCCGTATTGACCTAAAACCCCCTCTATAAAGGAACCCCGACGTTCTTCAGAGACAGGCGCCGCACACGAGAGAAACCAGAAACAGAGGCGAGGAGGCAGCAGATTGGAGGGGGAAACTCCGGCGAAGCCCTGCCGGAGTTGTCTCCTTCTTCTCCAACACCATCTCCACCGTCTCCATGATGAAGAAGGAGTACCCTACCTCTGTACTACGGGTTTGTGGAAGTAGGACTATGTATCTCTCTGTTGTTCTTCACTATGGAGCACCGTATGAGCTGCTGAACATGATTACGGTGAGCGTTGTATTGCCTTTGTGGTGGATCTTTCTATGAGTTAATATATGTTTATGATTGCAATGTTATTTTTGTTATGAAAGTAGATGCATATTATGTACCCCGTTCTTGTATTACTTATATTGATCATGCATATTTTGAGGGCGTGTGAGGGGGAACGTGTGCATTAGATGGAGTAACGAGGGTGGTGATTCCATAAGCTGACAACTTATTATCGTGATCCATTGGGTTTTTACCTTACTTTGTTGCCTCACTAGGGATAAAGAGAATTCCATGTTGCAAGGGTATGAGAGTGATAAATCTCTACCTCTGACTAGATCCAGCATGTTCTTATTCTAACTTTATGTCATTGAACTTAATGCTATACTCTGATTTATCTTAATTACTAGGGTGTTAGATTTAATTTGCATCTTGGTGGAGTATGAGTGAGATTAATAACCAAAAGATCTCTATGTTAGGACGTGATGCCCATATGATTAGTAACTTGATGTTTAACCTGATTGCAATCTCATATGTTAAATCTATATCTACCTGTTTGCCACACCATATTTTAGAGAGAGTGCATGTGTGAAACCATGACCCCCGGTCCACTTTTAATCATAAGAAACACCTTTCCATTCACTTTTATTACTTAGTTACTTTCTGAAATTATTAGTTGTTCATCTCTCATTCACATACTTGTTACAATCACCATTGCATTACCATCCAAAAACCCAAAAATATATCCTATATCATCACCATCGTCATTAGTATTTTCCTTGCATCTTTATTATTCATCATTGCATATTTACCTACTGTTTTGCATTACAATTATCTTTATATCATTCTCACACCTTGTGCTTGACAACCACTTGGTGAGGTTGTGGGCACAAAGAAATTTATTTTGTTTACAGGAAATCTAGAGAAGAGCAAGAAGATAAAATCAAATCTACTGATTCCCCGAGAGTTCGATATAAACCCTCGAGTCACCTTCGTGGGGAAAACAAGTCTTCCACTACTACAAACTCTGCACTTGGATGTCAACCTACACCGTATACATCTACAGCTATCAAGACTGTTTTCTGGCGCCGTTGCCGGGGAATCATAGTTGGAGGTTTCATCTATGAGTGCCACTATAAAGTCATCATCACCAACTTGTGCTAACACCTAAGCTTGGGGAGGTTGCACCTACGTGAGCATTCTCTTGACTATCTCTACCTTCAAATTATTTACTTTGTTTTGTTTCTTGTCTTGCATATTTAAATTTCAGCTTTTTGTTATTGTTTTAGATTTTGGTTTGCTATTTTATTTTCTGTTCTGTGTTTTGTTTTGCATTAGTTTTTTCAGTTTGCATTAGTTAGTGTCCTTTTACTTTTAGTTTTGCATAAAAAATTAAAACATATAAAAATTTGTTGGAATGTGTGCACCATAATTGATCTTGCTTTATATCTTGCAAACACCTAAGCTTGGGGAGGTTGCACCTATTTATTCATCTTGATACTTATGAATCATGCTTTTAGGAAACGTAGATCGTTGCAGCTTGCTTTATATGAAAGTGCTTATGCCACACTACTCCTAAAGTGGTTGAAGCTCCTGTGTCTGAGATACCTGAAGTGCGATTTAAAATTCCCACTAGTCATGTTAATAGATCTTCTGAGAACCCATGTTATGATGAGTGTGAAACTAAAAATTCTATGGTCCTATATGATAATCCATGCATTTCTTGTGAGGGAACTGAAACACAAATGACTATTTATGAGAACCCTTCTTATTATGATGAAACTAATGATGCACCTATGCTTACTAGTGATGACACTAGTAAAACTATTGATGATAATGCGTTAGATGATGGTCCTATATTTATTGATAATCCTCCATGTTTAGAACTTCTCACTACTTTATGTGAGGATAAAGATGATATTATTGTTGTTTATGATGATGCTCTTACTCATGAGAGTCCTACCTTGTTCCTGAATTCTCCTAATAACACCATAGAGGAGAAGTTTCCTTATGTTGAGAAATACTTATGTGGTTTGCAATTATCTTTAGTTCCAAATCTTTGTTGCAACCATGATATTAAGCTTGATAGTGAAAACTATTTTGAAAGAGGAAAGCATGCTAATGAATGCCTTGGTAGTTATAATGATCCTCTTTATATGAAAAACATGCATGCTTTAAATGGTTACAATAATATATTTGCTTCTAGTAAGTGCAACTATTATGAAAGAGGAGGTGATAAGATCCATCTATATGTTACTAATAATCATATGCTGCAAGTAAATGTTGTTAATATGAATTGGGAAACTTATATTTATGGTGATTCATTTATATACAAAATGCCAATGCATAGAAAGAAAATAAGACTTCATTGTTATTACTTATGTGTTTTGTTTTTATCTCTACTAAGTTTCAACATGATTATTATCTTCATGGGCGTGAGAACACTATGGGATCCTGGTATTATTCTTGGAAGACCTTTTTTCGTACAATAGGGGCTTGTATGGAACACTTCCCTAGGATGAAAGGCACAACTTTTAAGCTCCCTCATGAGCTTCACCTTCGATGAATATCAAGTAAGTAAAAGCCTAGCTATATGGCTATAAAGAAAGCGCTTTACAGGAGGCAACCCGGTTATTTTGTTTTGGATTTTTTTTGTGTCCTCTTGGTGTAACAAGAGATTGTTTTCTTAGTTTACTTTCTGGATTTTTCAATAAAGTGCCAAGTTTACCCATTTTGGATTGAAATAGTTGCTTATCATAATAGAAAATTTTATTCCTGCACGAAGTCTTTGTACTATTCGATTTTTCATAATTATTCTGTAACTCCGATGGAGTCGAGATTTTAAGGAAGCTGCAACTTTTCATCCTCTATATGCCTAATTTTTTACGAATTTTTCTGACGAGTCTAAGTTGGGTAGAAAAATACGTTTTGTTGCTGCTGTTTTTCTGGACAGATTCTGTCCCATATTGTTTTATGCATAGTTTGAACTTTTGAATTGAATCTTTTTGATCCAATTGAGTTTATGAATAGGCATATGACATTATACAATCTCTGGACATTTATATATGCTTTGGTCCATGGTTAATATGCAGCAAGAAATTTGTTTCTTTATCTCTACTAATGTCACCCCATAGAAAAGAAATGGCAGAAACAGTGTTTTGAAGTTTTTTCAGACGGATTGGAGGAGATGCACCATGAGTTATCCAAGTATGGTGAAAACCATAAGCTTGGGGATGTGGAGATGTCGGTGTATTCTAGATTGAGGCATGCCGTCTAGTGCCATGATCCGACTAAGAGCGTGGGGGAGGAACGTGGCGGAGTTTGCCGGAGGCGGGGGAGACGATGTTTTACCCAGGTTCAGGTTAGCCGGAGAGGCTCCCTACTTCCTGCCAATCCACTATAAGGAGGGAATAATCTCGAGTACAAGTTACAATGGATCTGTTGTTCTCTTCCCTTAGGCTTCACCTGTTCGGCCTTATATAGGCAACTGAACCAGGTCTTACAAGGAAGTTTCTACCCTAGATTCGGCTATACCTAAACGGGACAGACACGATCATCCGGCTCCTTCTCCAAGTCAGAAGCTTCCGTCTTCCTTATCCGTCACATCCAGATACCGTCTTGCACTTCGGACCACTGGGCCGCCCGACTAAGCCCAAGCTTTAGCCACCTCTCGGGCCACCCTGGTGCTTCAGCTTAATGGACCCGGCAAAGGTTACCCCATTTTCCATTCCCTCAACAGTAGCCCCTGGGAAGAGTTGAAATTCCTTTTGTCTTCTGCTCTTCGACTTAAAAAAGGGCGAAACGGTAATCTCGAATCTTTCCTTATACTCGCAAACCTCCAAGATTTGCTTCTCATCCTTAAGCCAGAAACTTCGTCTTCAACCATTCAGCCAAAGAGTTGCCATCTTCGAATTAACGATTAAGATCGTCTCACTTAGTCAGAAATCTCGTCTTTCCACTTAAGACGGAAAGTTATTTCTTTCTCCGGTCAAACTGAGAAGATTCTCCGCCCTGACACGATGTGACGACTCAAAACCTGCACGCCTCACACTCGTACCGAGGACAGGCTGTCAGAGAGCGGGGACGTGAACCGTCTGGCCACTCCGCCCACTTTCCACGTGCGTAAACCGAGGAAACAGAGATCATGCATATCCCCCCGGTGCAGTAACTCCGCAACGCGTGGCGGAATACCGGACGATTCGCAACGGGCAGCTCGATGCGTCGCGTGGCTATAAATGGGTGTTTACCGCACCATTATCACCACACCACTCGAGCTTTCATCCTCCTCCACATCTCCCGCGAGCCCCTGCGTGCTGCACTCTCCAAGCTCCGGCGGAAGCGAAACTCCGTCCTTCCACTCCGACGAGATGGACTTTGCCCGCAACACCGCGGAAGTGCCGGTTCAAGACCCAACACTGGCCGTCAACGTCACGGACTCATCCTCCGCCGCTCCTACTTCCCTGACGGCCTCTGGCCCTCAAGGGGTGTAACATCCCTGTTTTGGAGTAAAGTGGTTTGTTGTGTTGTGATCATATCATTGCATGCATGAAATTATTTTTGCATCAATTTAATTTGAATTTGGAGTGAAAACCACGAAATCACTTAATGTGGAACCAAAATTGAAAAATACAAAACTTGGTCAATTTTGGGAAAGTAAAATATGGACAAATAGAGTTTTCCATAACCTTTCCAAATATATTTTTCCCAAACTTTCTGTTTCCAAAAAGGTCCTGAAAACAACCTTTTCCTGTCTGTTTTCCATTGAAAAGGACTTGCTTGCAGATATTTCTGGAAAACCAGGGGGTTCTTTGCAAGAGCTTTTGCAATCGGCAATGGTGGTGAAGCAGACACCTCTCCCGTGTCGCGTTGTCGCCACAGGCGAGCTCGAGCTCGGATAACCTCCCAGGAGGCGTCTGCATCGCTCTCTCCTCACCCCCTCACTTTCCCTTGCCCTCTTCCTCTCTCTGAGCTCCCCGCACGGAAACCCTAGCCCGACGCCGTCCGCCGCTCGCCGCTGCATCACCGGCCATCCCCGAGCTTAGGCGAGCACGCCATCGGTTCCCCCATCCTCTTATGCCCCTTCTCCTCTGAAGAATCGAGCCGGGACGCCCGGATTGCGCTACCCCAACCCCTCCTTCCCCGTCTCCGGCCGAACGCCGCCGCGGTCGATTCCCCGCCGTCGCCGTCTCCCCGGCCTCGCCGTCCACCTCTCAAGCATCATGGTGAGCAGGGGCTCCTCCCCGACCCTTTCTCCTACCTCCTCCCTCCCCGCGCCGTGCTGTCCGCGTTGCGCCGCCTGGTCCTTCTTCTCGGAGCACGCCGCCGGCGACTCCGGCGACCAAATGGTCAGCCGCGCCGCCTTGCCGGTTCCCCTTGCTCCCCTGTTACCTGCTGAAGCCCCCAATCGCTCCAATTCCGCATAATTTTGACAATTGCATATCCACAGAAGAATTCGATCCATCTGTGACGTCCCCATGACATCACAGTGACGTAACATTCTTATTTTTTGGAAATTACAGAAAATGGATAATTTTGAATAATTAATATCTCACATTCTGGATATCAGAAAAATATGAACTTTATATGGATTTGTTCAGAAAAATGTATGCTGTCCAAATATGTCATTTTCAAACATAGTGGAAAAAGTTGAAAAATATTTATTATTTGCACTTACTTTAATTCATTAAAATGGAGAAAGTGAGTAATAATTCACTAAAATCAGAATATTGCAAGTTTTATGCCAAAATGATCAGGAGAACTAGTACAGCTCATTCATGGTGTTTACAACGTGTTTTAATCAACCTTTCATCGACATGCCCTGGGGAATGCACAAAATGGCCTCTTCGATAAGCGGGGTTGTTTTCTCTCTTTCCGGAATTCATGCCGATGAACCCTAGCAACCTTCTTTCATGCGTAGGGCTTTGTTAAATTGCATTACTTGATCATGCATACATGTTGTGCATTGCACAGATACAATGTATTGAATTGTTGCTTTCTTTCCGGTGTTTGCCTCCGTCGATAGATCGTGACCCTGAGGTTGACCCTGCCTTCTACGACAGTGTGAACTTCGCCTTTGACGAGCAAGGAAAGCACAACCTCATGCCAGCACCTATGTTTACAAATGTTTTATGCTCCTTTGCATTACATTCGATTCAACTAAGTTTTGGGTCGCTAAGTAAAGAACCTATCCTTTGCATGCTCCCGGTTTTGTAGCCCATACTCCTGTTCCACAGTACCTAGCAAAACCAGAGTAGATTGTTTGTGTATCGATAGAGTCATGTATGTCTTGCTTAGCCATGCTTAGATTTGTGATCTATGTCATCCGGTTGATGATTTGGATCAATGCGAGAACATGGTTTATTATTTTGCTTTGATGAGAGGTGGTCAGGACTAACATGCTAATGGCTAGGACGGGAGGCCGCTTGGGAAGTGGTTGTTTGTTCTGTAGTTGCCGACCCTAGGAAGTAAGGTCTCGCCGCGGAAACCAAGATTGAACGTACCGCCACACGCGGGCCGATGAACCCCGCTCGACCAACTAACTTGTTTAGCCACATCCATGAGTCATATAGTTTGAGATTTCCATCTGCGTGTGAGTTAGAAAATGTTTTGGAGAAAAGATAGGTCGTGACCTAGGCCCAGTGATGGACGTACTCGGATCTTGGCCCGCTCACAGAAACAGGTGCCGTCAGGAGGTGGCCAACTCCCTGTTGACGGGGTGGCCCTGTGTTGGGATGACTCGTGGATAGGGTTACACAAGGTAAAGGTCGTGGCCGACCACCCTCTGCCGCACTATTCGGAAGAGTGTTACCGCGTGGCATTAAGAGTCGGTTGGTACGTGTGGTATAGTGTACCCCCTGCAGGGATAAACTTTTCGAGAAGCCGTGTCCACCGTAAAGGACGACTTGGTGAAAGTAGTGTGATCATAGACAACTTGAATGGAATGATTAAAACTTGTTGATAATGATTGAAGGGTGCCTCATCGGGGTCGTCGATCGAGGTGATCCTTGTAGCATGAGTTATGAGAATGTTTTGGTGTAATGAAAGATGATGATCTTCAGTAACTGTTTAGTCTTCTCATCTCATTTTAAAACAATCTATGAGACGTGCTTTCTTCTCCCTCAATTTGGAAAATGAAAGTTGGCTTTATGCAAAACAACCTTAACAGCTATGTCTTGCGGAGTACCTTTTGTACTCAGCTTTGTCTCGTTGTCTTTTTGATACAGATGCAGGTACCTCCGACGCTGATGGTTTCTACCTCGACGTTGACGAGTAGTTCGGGGTTCCCAGGTGGCAGCCTGGAATCTGTAGTACGGGCTGGACTACGTTGCTTATGTTTGCACTCTTAGTCCTTTTGGTTCTTGTTGTATAGCAACACTTTGCTTTCCGCTGTTTGATGTACTATTAGGTTATGTGACCGTGTTGGTCATATAACCCCTGCTTGTAATACCAACTCTAGTATGTCTTGTATAATACAAATTTCATGTCTAGAGTGCTGCTTTGATCGATTGTTGGTCCGAGTCTTGGTTATGCAGTTTTGGCTATGCCTGAGAATGGTGTCTCAGTCGAGGGGTTGTGTGAGCCGATAGGCCTGGGATTGGTACCCCAGCCCCATGGATTGTTGGATACACCTCAAGTGACACATAGCAGCTCTGTATAGCTTAGTCCCATTCCTTCAATTTCATAGGACTCATGGATTCGTTGGTATGCTTATTTGGTTATGACTAGCATGGACATGAGGAGGTGTGGAATAGTTATGGCCTGCGTGCCGTGTTCCGCCTGCCGTTGATTATGACGGCCAGGGCTGGTAACCCTGAATCCCTCATTCTGCCTTCATGACTAGTAGCGCATAACATTTATGTATACCTCCGGGTCCGGGGTCTGACAGGTCTTGGTATCAGAGCAGGATTGCCTGTAGGAAACCCTTGCTATTGGTCGATGTTGAGTCTAGAATTTGTGAAAACTATTTTGAGATACAAGGTAGTTGTGAAAACATGCTTAGGATTCTTTTTACTCCTTACTTGGTATCATTCTATCTCTAAGTCATCTTACCTGATTTGATTTGAAAGGTTTTACTTCTCATCTGTTAACCTTCAAAAATTAGGATTAAAACGCTGGGTGTTTTTCCTCCTAAGTACTACATGTCAGGTTGCGAAATGTCTCGGAACTTTAGAGTTAACTCAACTGATCTAAATCATTGGACTCATCATTATTCAGATGAATCAAGTTTCATGATCCTCCAGTCAACCTTTGTCAAGTATTTTGTCAGACATGACTTGTGATCTTGTGTCATCTCTACTTTCCATTTCAATGGTTAGAAAGTCAGCTGGTTAGTGTATACGTGTTGTATGCTCTCTTCGTACCATGCTTGATGAGATGATATGTCTTGAACCACATGTCTTGTTCTATTACATCTTGCCATGTATCTTCAATCTGTTGATCTATCATGTATCATTCCATCATTCCTTTTTCCCATGGATGTGTTAATCATGACAATTGTTCCTTTTATTCAGGATGACTACTAGTGCCCGTGGTCGTGGTCAGAACCCTCCTGAGACAGAACTTCCACCGCCTCCCACAATGGCGGAGGTTATGCAGAGTATCGAGAACAATCGCCTGAGGAATGAGCGCCTTCTTGAACGTTTGGTCTAGAATACCGAACGCCGTGCGGAAGGTGTCACTCTTGGGGATTTCATGAAGGCACAACCTCCATACTTCGCTGATTCCAAGGAGCCACTGGATGCTGATGATTGGCTCCGTACTATCGAGCGCAAGCTCATCACTCTCCGCGTCCATGAACGTGACTGTGTCAACTTAGCCACCTACAAGCTTGAAGGTGCTGCTGGTGCTTGGTGGGAAGGGTTCTTGGCGTTGCAGGCGCCAGGACATGAGGTCACATGGGCTGAGTTTTGTGCTGCATTCCGTGCTGCTTATATCCCAAAGGCAGTTATGGATGATAAAAGGAAGGAATTCCTCGAGCTCACCCAAGGGAAGATGCACATTGAGCCTTATTGGCGTGCTTTCACCCGTCTGGCTTGCTATGCTCCTCGTGATGTCACTAATGATGCGGACAAGCAGGAATTGTTCCGCAAGGGCATGAATTCAACACTTCGTTATGAGATGTTGCCCTTCACATTTCGAGTTTCCAGGATCTGTACAATTAGGCTTTCACTCTTGAGCGTGGTCGTAAGGAGATGGAAGCGGCAGTGAAGAAGGATTCTGGTGATTCTCGTGCATCATCTTCTGGCATGAAGAGGAAGCGCCGTGTGTTCATTCCATATAGCGCTGTCCCCAAGTCATTGCCTCGTCCACCTGCTCCACCTGCTACATCAACCTATGGTGGTGGACAAGGTTACCGTCCTCCAAGTGGTAATCCACCCAGTTACACATGCTTCAAGTGTGGCCAGCCTAGTCACTTGTCGAGGGAGTGCCCTCAAAATGCTGCTGGACATGGAGCTCCTCCAGCCAAGAAGGTTGTGAAGTCTGTTGGTGCTGGGCGTGGTCGTGTGACCCATGTTACACTTGAGGAAGCTCAGGATGATCCCAATGTCCTTCTGGGTACGCTTCACATCAACTCAACCCCAGTTACAGCTTTGTTTGATTCTGGAGCATCACATGCATTTATGTCAGAAAAGTTTGCTCAATTGCATGGGATACCTTTTGAAAAGATGGAAAACCCTATGGTGGTCAAATCCCCAGGTTCCAACTGGCAAACCTTTATGGTTACGCCTGAAATCTTAGTCAATGTGGGGTACTTGTTGGGGAACGTAGTAATTTCGAAAATTTTCCTACGCACACGCAAGATCATGGTGATGCATAGCAACGAGGGGGAGAGTATTGTCTACGTACCAACGCAGACCGACTGCGGAAGCGATCTCACAACGTAGAGGAAGTAGTCGTACGTCTTCTTCCCGATCCGACCGATCCAAGCACCGTTACTCCGGCACCTCCGAGTTCTTAGCACACGTTCAGCTCGATGACGATCCTCGGGCTCCGATCCAGCAAAGCGTCGAGGAAGAGTTCCGTCAGCACAACGGCGTGGTGACGATCTTGATGTACTACCGACGCAGGGCTTCGCCTAAGCTCTACAACGATATGACCGAGGTGGAATTTGGTGGCAGGGGGCACCGCACACGGCTAAGGAACGATCAACAATGATCAACTTGTGTGTCTATGGGGTGCCCCCTGCCCCCGTATATAAAGGAGCAGGGGGAGGGGTTCGGCCGGCTTGGGAGAGAGGCGCAGGGGGAGTCCCACTCCTACCGGGAGTAGGACTCCCCCCCAATCCTATTCCTAATAGGACTCTTCAAAGAGAAGAGAGAAGAGAGGGGGGCCGGCCCCTTCTCCTAGTCCTAATAGGACTAGGGAAGGGGGAAGGCGCGCAGCCCTTGTGGGCAGCCCCTTTTCACTTTTCCACTAAGGCCCAATAGGCCCATTTGCCTCCCGGGGGGTTCCGGTAACCCTCCCGGTATTCCGGTAAAATCCCGATTTCACCCGGAACACTTCCGGTGTCCAAACATAGGCTTCCAATATATCAATCTTTACGTCTCGGCCATTTCGAGACTCCTCGTCATGTCCGTGATCACATCCGGGACTCCGAACAACCTTCGGTACATCAAAATGCATAAACTCATAATAACTGTCATCGTAACGTTAAGCTTGCAGACCCTACGGTTCGAGAACAATGTAGACATGACCGAGACACGTCTCTGGTCAATAACCAATAGCGGGACCTGGATGCCCACATTGGCTCCTACATATTCTACGAAGATCTTTATCGGTCAGACCGCATAACAACATACGTTGTTCCCTTTGTCATCGGTATGTTACTTGCCCGAGATTCGATCGTTGGTATCCAATACCTAGTTCAATCTCGTTACTGGCAAGTCTCTTTACTCGTTCCGTAATACATCATCTCACAACTAACATATTAGTTGCAGTGCTTGCAAGGCTTATGTGATGTGCATTACCGAGAGGGCCCAGAGATACCTCTCCGACACTCGGAGTGACAAACCCTAATCTCGAAATACGCCAACCCAACATCTACCATTGGAGACACCCGTAGTACTCCTTTATAATCACCCAGTTACGTTGTGACGTTTGGTAGTACCCAAAGTATTCCTCCGGTAAAAGGGAGTTGCATAATCTCATAGTTATAGGAACATGTATAAGTCATGAAGTAAGCAATAGAAACATACTAAACGATCGGGTGCTAAGCTAATGGAATGGGTCATGTCAATCAGATCATTCAACTAATGATGTGACCTCGTTAATCAAATAACAACTCTTTGTTCATGGTTAGGAAACATAACCATCTTTGATTAACGAGCTAGTCAAGTAGAGGCATACTAGTGACACTCTGTTGGTCTATGTATTCACACATGTATTATGTTTCCGGTTAATACAATTCTAGCATGAATAATAAACATTTATCATGATATAAGGAAATAAATAATAACTTTATTATTGCCTCTACGGCATATTTCCTTCAGTCTCCCACTTGCACTAGAGTCAATAATCTAGATTACACAGTAATGATTCTAACACCCATGGAGCCTTGGTGCTGATCATGTTTTGCTCGTGGAAGAGGCTTAGTCAACGGGTCTGCAACATTCAGATCCGTATGTATCTTGCAAATCTCTATGTCTCCCACCTGGACTAAATCCCGGATGGAGTTGAAGCGTCTCTTGATGTGTTTGGTCCTCTTGTGAAATCTGGATTCCTTTGCCAAAGCAATTGCACCAGTATTGTCACAAAAGATTTTCATTGGACCCGATGCACTAGGTATGACACCTAGATCGGATATGAACTCCTTCATCCAGACTCCTTCGTTTGCTGCTTCCGAAGCAGCTATGTACTCCGCTTCACATGTAGATCCCGCTACGACGCTTTGTTTAGAACTGCACCAACTTACAGCTCCACCGTTTAAAGTAAACACGTATCCGGTTTGCGATTTAGAATCGTCCGGATCAGTGTCAAAGCTTGCATCAACGTAACCTCTTACGGTGAGCTCTTTGTCACCTCCATATACGAGAAACATATCCTTAGTCCTTTTCAGGTATTTCAGGATGTTCTTGACCGCTGTCCAGTGATCCACTCCTGGATTACTTTGGTACCTCCCTGCTAAACTTATAGCAAGGCACACATCAGGTCTGGTACACAGCATTGCATACATGATAGAGCCTATGGCTGAAGCATAGGGAACATCTTTCATTTTCTCTCTATCTTCTGCAGTGGTCGGGCATTGAGTCTGACTCAACTTCACACCTTGTAACACAGGCAAGAACCCTTTCTTTGCTTGATCCATTTTGAACTTCTTCAAAATCTTGTCAAGGTATGTGCTTTGTGAAAGTCCAATTAAGCGCTTTGATCTATCTCTATAGATCTTTATGCCTAATATGTAAGCAGCTTCCCCGAGGTCTTTCATCGAAAAACTTTTATTCAAGTATCCCTTTATGCTATCCAGAAATTCTATATCATTTCCAATCAGCAATATGTCATCCACATATAATATCAGAAATGCTACAGAGCTCCCACTCACTTTCTTGTAAATATAGGCTTCTCCGAAAGTCTGTATAAAGCCAAATGCTTTGATCACACTATAAAAGCGTTTATTCCAACTCCGAGATGCTTGCACCAGTCCATAAATGGATCGCTGGAGTTTGCACACTTTGTTAGCTCCCTTTGGATCGACTAAACCTTCTGGTTGCATCATATACAACTCTTCTTCCAGAAATCCATTCAGGAATGCAGTTTTGACATCCATTTGCCATATTTCATAATCATAAAATGCGGCAATTGCTAACATGATTCTGACGGATTTAAGCATCGCTACGGGTGAGAAGGTCTCATCGTAGTCAACCCCTTGAACTTGTCGAAAACCTTTTGCGACAAGTCGAGCTTTATAGACAGTAATATTACCGTCAGCGTCAGTCTTTTTCTTGAAGATCCATTTATTCTCAATTGCTTGCCGATCACTGGGCAAGTCAACCAAAGTCCATACTTTGTTCTCATACATGGATCCCATCTCAGATTTCATGGCCTCAAGCCACTTTGCGGAATCTGGGCTCACCATCGCTTCTTCATAGTTCGTAGGTTCATCATGATCTAGTAGCATGACTTCCAGAACTGGATTACCGTACCACTCTGGTGTGGATCTCACTCTGGTTGATCTACGTGGTTCAGTAGTATCTTGCCCTGAAGTTTCATGATCATCATCATTAGCTTCCTCACTAATTGGTATAGGTGTCGCAGAAACAGTTTTCTGTGATGTACTATTTTCCAATAAAGGAGCAGGTATAGTTACCTCGTCAAGTTCTACTTTCCTCCCACTCACTTCTTTCGAGAGAAACTCCTTCTCTAGAAATGATCCATTCTTAGCAACGAATGTCTTGCCTTCGGATCTGTGATAGAAGGTATACCCAACAGTTTCCTTTGGGTATCCTATGAAGACACATTTGTCCGCTTTGGGTTCGAGCTTATCAGGTTGAAGTTTTTTCACATAAGCATCGCAGCCCCAAACTTTAAGAAACGACTACTTTGGTTTCTTGCCAAACCATAGTTCATAAGGCGTCGTCTCAACGGATTTTGATGGTGCCCTATTTAACGTGAATGCGGCCGTCTCTAAAGCATAACCCTAAAACGATAGCGGTAAATCAGTAAGAGACATCATAGATCGCACCATATCTAGTAAAGTACGATTACGACGTTCGGACACACCATTACGCTGTGGTGTTCCGGGTGGCGTGAGTTGCGAAACTATTCCACAATTTTTCAAATGTATACCAATCTCGTAACTCAAATATTCTCCTCCACGATCAGATCGTAGAAACTTTATTTTCTTGTTACGATGATTTTCAACTTCACTCTGAAATTCCTTGAACTTTTCAAATGTTTCAGACTTATGTTTCATTAAGTAGATATACCCATATCTGCTTAAATCATCTGTGAAGGTGAGAAAATAACGATATCGCCACGAGCCTCAATATTCATCGGACCACATACATCGGTATGTATGATTTCCAATAAATCTGTTGCTCTCTCCATAGTACCGGAGAACGGTGTTTTAGTCATCTTGCCTATGAGGCACGGTTCGCAAGTACCAAGTGATTCATAATCAAGTGATTCCAAAAGCCCCTCAGTATGGAGTTTCTTCATGCGCTTTACACCGATATGACCTAAACGGCAGTGCCACAAATAAGTTGCACTATCATTATCAACTCTGCATCTTTTGGCTTCTACATTATGAATATGTGTATCACTACTATCGAGATTCAATAAGAATAGACCACTCTTCAAGGGTGCATGACCATAAAAGATATTACTCATATAAATAGAACAACCATTATTCTCTGATTTAAATGAATAACCATCTCGCATCAAACAAGATCCAGATATAATGTTCATGCTCAACGCTGGCACCAAATAACAATTATTTAGGTCTAATATTAATCCCGAAGGTAGATGTAGAGGTAGCGTGCCGACCGCGATCACATCGACTTTGGAACCGTTTCCCACGCGCATCGTCACCTCGTCCTTTGCTAGCGTCCGCTTATTCCGTAGTCCCTGTTTCGAGTTGCAAATATTAGCAACAGAACCAGTATCAAATACCCAGGTGCTACTGCGAGCTCTAGTAAGGTACACATCAATAACATGTATATCACATATACCTTTGTTCACCTTGCCATCCTTCTTATCCGCCAAATACTTGGGGCAGTTCCGCTTCCAGTGACCAGTCTGCTTGCAGTAGAAGCACTCAGTTTCAGGCTTAGGTCCAGACTTGGGTTTCTTCTCCTGAGCAGCAACTTGCTTGTTGTTCTTCTTGAAGTTCCCCTTCTTCTTCCCTTTGCTCTTTTTCTTGAAACCAGTGGTTTTGTTAACCATCAACACTTGATGCTCCTTGTTGATTTCTACCTCCGCAGCTTTCAGCATTGCGAAGAGCTCGGGAATAGTCTTGTTCATCCCTTGCATATTATAGTTCATCACGAAGCTCTTGTAGCTTGGTGGCAGTGATTGGAGAATTCTGTCAATGACGCAATCATCTGGAAGATTAACTCCCATCTGAATCAAGTGATTATTATACCCAGACATTTTGAGTATATGCTCACTGACAGAACTGTTCTCCTCCATCTTGCAGCTATAGAACTTATTGGAGACTTCATATCTCTCAATTCGGGCATTTGCTTGAAATATTAACTTCAACTCCTGGAACATCTCATATGTTCCATGATGTTCAAAACGTCGTTGAAGTCCCGATTCTAAGCCGTAAAGCATGGCACACTGAACTATCGAGTAGTCATCAGCTTTGCTCTGCCAGACGTTCATAACATCTGGCGTTGCTCCAGCAGCAGGCCTGGCACCCAGCGGTGCTTCCAGGACGTAATTCTTCTATGCAGCAATGAGGATAATCCTCAGGTTACGGACCCAGTCCGTGTAATTGCTACCATCATCTTTCAACTTTGCTTTCTCAAGGAACGCATTAAAATTCAACGGAACAACAACACGAGCCATCTATCTACAATCAACATAAACAAGCAAGATACTATCAGGTACTAAGTTCATGATAAGTTTAAGTTCAGTTAATCAAATTACTTAGGAACTCCCACTTAGATAGACATCCCTCTAATCCTCTAAGTGATCACGTGATCCAAATCAACTAAACCATAACCGATCATCACGTGAGACGGAGTAGTTTTCAATGGTGAACATCGTCATGTTGATCATATCTACTATATGATTCACGCTCGACCTTTCGGTCTCTGTGTTCCGAGGCCATATCTGCATATGCTAGGCTCGTCAAGTTTAACCTGCGTATTCTGCGTGTGCAAAACTGGCTTGCACCCGTTGTAGATGGACGTAGAGCTTATCACACCCGATCATCACGTGGTGTCTGGGCACGACGAACTTTGGCAACGGTGCATACTCAGGGAGAACACTTCTTGATAATTTAGTGAGAGATCATCTTATAATGCTACCGTCAATCAAAGCAAGATAAGATGCATAAAAGGATAAACATCACATGCAATCAATATAAGTGATATGATATGGCCATCATCATCTTGTGCTTGTGATCTCCATCTCCGAAGCACCGTCATGATCACCATCGTCACCGGCGCGACACCTTGATCTCCATCGTAGCATCGTTGTCGTCTCGCCAATGTTATGCTTCCATGACTATCACTACCGTTTAGTAATAAAGTAAAGCATTACATCGCGATTTCATTGCATACAATAAAGCGACAACCATATGGCTCCTGCCAGTTGCCGATAACTCGGTTACAAAACATGATCATCTCATACAATAAAATCAGCATCATGCCTTGACCATATCACATCACAACATGCCCTGCAAAAACAAGTTAGACGTCCTCTACTTTGTTGTTGCAAGTTTTACGTGGCTGCTACGGGCTTATGTAAGAACTCATCTCACCTACGCATCAAAACCACAACGATAGTTCGTCAAATAGACTCCGTTTTAACCTTCTCAAGGACCGGGCGTAGTCACACTTGGTTCAACTAAAGTTGGAGAGACAGTCTTCCGCAAGCCATCTATGTGCAAAGCACGTCGAGGGAACTGGTCTCGCGTAAGAGTACGCGTAAGGTTGGTCCGGATCGTCTCGTCCAACAATACCGCCGAACCAAAGTATGACATGCTGGTAGGCAGTATGACTTGTATCGCCCACAACTCACTTGTGTTCTACTCGTGCAAATAACATCAAACCATAAAACCTAGGCTCGGATGCCACTATTGGGGAACGTAGTAATTTCGAAAATTTTCCTACGCACACGCAAGATCATGGTGATGCATAGCAACGAGGGGGAGAGTATTGTCTACGTACCAACGCAGACCGACTGCGGAAGCGATCTCACAACGTAGAGGAAGTAGTCGTACGTCTTCTTCCCGATCCGACCGATCCAAGCACCGTTACTCCGGCACCTCCGAGTTCTTAGCACACGTTCAACTCGATGATGATCCTCGGGCTCCGATCCAGCAAAGCGTCGAGGAAGAGTTCCGTCAGCACAACGGCGTGGTGACGATCTTGATGTACTACCGACGCAGGGCTTCGCCTAAGCTCTACAACGATATGACCGAGGTGGAATTTGGTGGCAGGGGGCACCGCACACGGCTAAGGAACGATCAACAATGATCAACTTGTGTGTCTATGGGGTGCCCCCTGCCCCGTATATAAAGGAGCAGGGGGAGGGGTTCGGCCGGCTTGGGAGAGAGGCGCAGGGGGAGTCCCACTCCTACCGGGAGTAGGACTCCCCCCCAATCCTATTCCTAATAGGACTCTTCAAAGAGAAGAGAGAAGAGAGGGGGGCCGGCCCCTTCTCCTAGTCCTAATAGGACTAGGGATGGGGGGAGGCGCGCAGCCCTTGTGGGAAGCCCCTTTTCACTTTTCCACTAAGGCCCAATAGGCCCATTTGCCTCCCGGGGTGTTCCGGTAATCCTCCCGGTATTCCGGTAAAATCCCGATTTCACCCGGAACACTTCCGGTGTCCAAACATAGGCTTCCAATATATCAATCTTTACGTCTCGACCATTTCGAGACTCCTCGTCATATCCGTGATCACTTCCGGGACTCCGAACAACCTTCGGTACATCAAAATGCATAAACTCATAATAACTGTCATCGTAACGTTAAGCGTGCGGACCCTACAGTTCGAGAACAATGTAGACATGACCGAGACACGTCTCCGGTCAATAACCAATAGCGGGACCTGGATGCCCATATTGGCTCCTACATATTCTACGAAGATCTTTATCGGTCAGACCGCATAACAACATACGTTGTTCCCTTTGTCATCGGTATGTTACTTGCCCGAGATTCGATCGTCGGTATCCAATACCTAGTTCAATCTCGTTACCGGCAAGTCTCTTTACTCGTTCCGTAATACATCATCTCACAACTAACATATTAGTTGCAGTGCTTGCAAGGCTTATGTGATGTGCATTACCGAGAGGGCCCAGAGATACCTCTCCGACACTCAGAGTGACAAACCCTAATCTCGAAATACGCCAACCCAACATCTACCATTGGAGACACCCGTAGTACTCCTTTATAATCACCCAGTTACATTGTGACGTTTGGTAGTACCCAAAGTATTCCTCCGGTAAACGGGAGTTGCATAATCTCATAGTTATAGGAACATGTATAAGTCATGAAGTAAGCAATAGCAACATACTAAACGATCGGGTGCTAAGCTAATGGAATGGGTCATGTCAATCAGATCATTCAACTAATGATGTGACCTCGTTAATCAAATAACAACTCTTTGTTCATGGTTAGGAAACATAACCATCTTTGATTAACGAGCTAGTCAAGTAGAGGCATACTAGTGACACTCTGTTGGTCTATGTATTCACACATGTATTATGTTTCCGGTTAATACAATTCTAGCATGAATAATAAACATTTATCATGATATAAGGAAAAAAATAATAACTTTATTATTGCCTCTAGGGCATATTTCCTTCAGTACTCACAATTCCCTACAACCTTCTATGCCCTGAAGTCTACGGACATTGATGTCATTTTGGGCATGTCATGGCTCAAACAATATGGAGCTGTACTTGATTGTGCTAAAAGGTCCATCACTCTGACACATCCTACTCGCGGAGTTGTGACATTTTGGACTGTCTCATCTCTAGCTCCATCAGCATGTCATCATTCTTCACCTGAGCTACAGTTGTTCTTCTCACAAGGTGACTATCCTCCTGAAATTCATGAGTTACATGTAGTGAGTGACTTTCCTGATGTGTTTCCCGAGGAGCTACCTGGCATGCCACCTGATCGAAGTGTGGAGTTTGTCATTGAACTAGTCCCTGGTACCGCCCCTATTTCTAAAAGACCTTACCGTATGGCCCCAGAAGAATTGGTTGAATTGAAATGCCAAATTGAGGAGTTAGAAGAGAAAGGTTTCATCCAACCTAGTACCTCCTCTTGGGGTTGCCCAACCATCTTCGTCAAGAAGCGGGATACAAATGTTCCGCGTCTAGTTGTTGATTATCGGCCGCTGAATGCAGTGACCATCAAAAACAAGTACCCTCTTCCAAAAATCAATGACTTGTTTGATCAGTTAGCTGGTGCAACTGTCTTCTCTAAGATGGACCTGCGATCAGGTTACCATCAAATAAAGATCAGAAAAGAGGATATTCCAAAAACGGCTTTCACTACTCGTTATGGTCTTTACGAGTACACCGTTATGTCCTTTGGTCTTACTAACGCTCCAGCTAATTTCATGGGACTTATGAACTCGGTTTTCATGGAGTATCTCGACAAGTTCGTCGTGGTCTACATCGACGATATCCTAGTCTACTCCAAAAGCGAAGATGAACATGTCGAGCACTTGCGTTTGGTGTTGTGTGACGCCCGGATAATTAAGCTACAGTGATCCCCTACTAATGATGCCACGTCATCACATTACTGTTGCTAATCCTCATGTTATCCAGATCACAATTCTAATTCTAATTCAAATTAAAGTCCAATTTTCAAATTTCTCAAACATGCAAAATAAAATGCTCAAAGGATGGAAAATAATTCCTGGATATTTTTCATGTTGGAACCAACCTCATTTGAATTCCCAAAATGCCCTTGGAAATTTATTCAGTGGATCATCATCCAATTATCTCATCTTTTCAATTTCTAAAAATAGTTGAACACTCCCAAATGCTTTGAAACTTTTGTACCAGCACAGAATATTGCAATGTATTTTTGTGCCAAGTTTTGTATTAAACAAAACTAATTTAGTAGCTCAAGTAAAATGCAAAGTAGTAAAGAGATAAATAAAACATAAAAATAAAAAGGGTAAAAGGCCTATTCTACTAGGCACTAAGGCCCATCTAGCAAACAGGCCGGCCCAGCCACCTCACCCATCCCCTCGTCACGCTACAGAGGACAGGGGAGGGCGTGGCGGCCATCCGCCGGCCATGGCCACCCCAGGCCGTGCGTGGCGGCCATCGGTCGCGCCCCTCCCCCTACAAAACCCCCGGGTCAAACCCTAGCCCTCCCCCACTCCCTCTCCCTCTCGTTCCTCCCTCCAGATCCGCCACACCCGAGCTGGGAGCTCGCCGCGCCACCACCGTCAGCATGCTCTGGCGCCACCCCGGGCTGCAGCAGGGCATCCAGGAGCTCCCTCTCCCTCGCCTACGTCGTCTACCCCTCCCCGTCGAGCCACACGACGCCGAACGGCCCCGTGACGCCACCCCCAACCTCGACTTCCTCGTCGGGCTCCGGCAGCCAGTGTCGAACCGCGCCACCTCGAGCTCCTCCGGCGTCCCCGGGCCTTCTCGTCAACGCTGTGAGCACCTGCGCGAATCCCCTTACCTGCTGCTTTACCCGTTGCTCCTAGCTACTGCCACCATTGATGTCGAGCTATGCCGCCACCGCTACGCCTTGCGCCATAGCTATAGCACCGCTCGAGCTCAACCAAGCACGCCCACGTGGTCGTGGTCTTCTGCTGGTGCTGACCATACCGTTGCCTTGCTCATTTTTGTCGTGAAACGACAAACCCGAGAACCCCGTGCTCCGTCCATGGCCTGCCGTCGCTACAGCCCTCACCTCTGCCCCCCCCCCCACTTTTGTCGGCGCGTCCATGTACGCCCGTGATCACCCGGCGCTGCGTGGTGCTTGCTGTCATAGCCGCGCGCCCACGCCCTGACTCGTCGAGGCCGCGCCCTGCGTGCCACTCCAGCCGCGCCCGTCGGGGGCCTGGCCGCGCCCACCAGGGCCGCTGCTGCCCGGGGCCGCGCCCCTACTCGTCCGGGCAACTGCCTCTCCGAAGTCGCCCGCGCCCGCGAGCGCCAGGGCTCGCTCATGCCCGCCTGCTGCCGCGTACTTTGTTGCTGATGTACTTCTGCTAGTTACTGTAGTTGGTACTAGTTAGCTTTTCTAATTCTACACTAAATAGCCCTCTAAACAGCCTCTAAACTGCGGTTAAACAACTGTTAACAAGGATAAGAAAAATATGAGTAGTCAGTATACTTGAGAAACTCCATTTTATCCCACTGGGCCAAATCCTTTCGGTGTGTGGTTTAATTCCTATGAAAATCACAAAGTTCTATGTTCTGTTAATAGAAAAGCCGAAAACAGCTTTAATTTCATAGCTAGTTTAGAGTTGTTGATGATCAAGCAAATGCACTCTAACATAGATGAAAGTGCTACTATCTTGTAGATCACAGAAAAATGCTCAAAATTGATATAAGGTACAAAATCATAGGATGTACAGAACAATAGTTGTAGCATTTTGAAAACAGCCAAGTAATGTTTAAAACTGGCGAATTCTCAGACTTAGGAAAATTTCAAGGATTTTTCTCGAGTATTGTTAAATCTTTAATAAATTCGTATAAAATAATCCGTAACCCGGATGAAAAAGTTTTCTACATGAAAGTTGCTTAGAACGACGAGACGAATTCGGATACACAGCCCGTTCGTCCGTCACGCATCCCTAGCATAGCAAACTCGCAACTTTCCCCCTCCGGCTACTCTGCCCGAAAACGCGAAACACCGGGGATACTTTCCCGGGGGTTTTCCCCCTTCACCGATACCACCACGTACTGCGTTAGGGCACCCCTAGCACCGTGTATTGTCATGTTATGCCTTGTGATGCTTTGATTGCATTGTTATTTATTGTGTTCCCCCTCCGTTACTTCTTTCCGGTAGACCCCGGGACTGCCGGCGAACCCCCAGTTCAACTACGGTGTCGACGACCCTTCCTTCTTGTCTGAGCAACCAGGCAAGCCCCCCCTTTGATCACCAGATATCGCCTACTCTTCTCTATACTGCTTGCATTAGAGTAGTGTAGCATGTTACTGCTTTCCGTTATTCCTATCCTGATGCATAGCCTGTCCTTGCTACTACTGTTGTTACCATTACCTGCTATCCTACTGCTTAGTATAGGATGCTAGTGTTCCATCAGTGGCCCTACACTCTTGTCCGTCCGCCATGCTATACTACTGGGCCGTGATCACTTCGGGAGGTGATCACGGGCATATACTATATACATTACACTGCTACATTACCTGTGATACTGTTCGGAGATGGGGGCTGAAGGGGCAGGTGGTTCCATCTAGGTAGAGGTGGGCCTGGGTTCCCGACGGCCCCCGACTGTTACTTTGTGGCGGAGCGACAGGGCAGGTTCAGACCACCTAGGAGAGAGGTGGGCCTAGCCCTGGTCGGCGTTCACGGATACTTAACACGCTTAACGAGATCTGGGTATTTGATCTGAGTCTGGCCATTTGGTCTATACGCACTAACCATCTACGCGGGAGTAGTTATGGGTATCCCGGCGTCGTGGTATCAGCCGAAGCCTTTGTGACGTCAGCGACTAAGTGGCGCGCGCCGGATTGGACCGTAAGCCTGCTCTTGTATTAAGGGGGCTAGTTCTGCTTCCGGCCGCGTTCGCAACATGCAGGTGTGCAAAGGGCGATGGGCCCAGACCCCTACGCCATTGGATTTAGACCGGCGTGCTGACCTCTCTGTTGGGCCTAGGTAGGGCTACGACGTGTTGATCTTCCGAGGCCGGGCATGACCCAGAAAAGTGTGTCCGGCCAAATGGGATCGAGCGTGTTGGGGTATGTGGTGCACCCCTGCAGGGAAGTTTATCTATTCGAATAGCCGTGTCCCTCGGTAAAAGGACGACCCGGAGTTGTACCTTGACCTTATGACAACTAGAACCGGATACTTAATAAAACACACCCTTCCAAGTGCCAGATATAACCCGGTGATCGCTCTCTAACAGGGCGACGAGGAGAGGATCATCGGGTAGGATTATGCTATACGATGCTACTTGGAGGACTTCAGTCTACTCTCTTCTACATGCTGCAAGACGAAGGCTTCCAGAAGCGTAGTCTTTGACAGGATTAGTTATCCCCCTCTTATTCTGGCATTCTGCAGTTCAGTCCATATATGATACCCTTATTCCATTTGACACCATTGCATACATATGTAGTGTAGCTCCTTGCTTGCGAGTACTTTGGATGAGTACTTACGGTTGCTTCTCCCTCTTTTCCCTCTATCCCTTCTACCTGGTTGTCGCAACCAGATGTTGGAGCCCAGGATCCAGACGCCACCGTTGACGACGACTCCTACTACACCGGAGGTGCCTACTACTATGTGCTGCCCGCTGATGACGACCAGGAGTAGTTTAGGAGGATCCCAGGCAGGAGGCATGCACCTCTTTCGATCTGTATCCCTGTTTGTGCTAGCCTTCTTAAGGCAAACTTGTTTAACTTATGTCTGTACTCAGATATTGTTGCTTCCACTGACTCGTCTATGATCGAGCTCTTGTATTCGAGCCTTCGAGGCCCCTGGCTTGTAATATGATGCTTGTATGACTTATTTTATTTGTAGAGTTGTGTTGTGATATCTTCCCGTGAGTCCCTGATCTTGATCGTACACGTTTGCGTGTATGATTAGTGTACGATTAAATCAGGGGCGTCACAAGTTGGTATCAGAGCTGACTGCCTGTAGGAATCCCCTTCCACACTCCTTGGCCGAAGTTGAGTCTAGTCAATGAAAATTGTTTTACTAACTTGGCTGTGCGGCCCCTGGGCCCACGTCGCCATCGGGTGTTATTAGGATCCTTTATTCCTCGATCTATACTCTGGGACTCTGATCTCTCTTCTATTCGGGTTAAATGATTTTGCTAAAATCTAACTCTAGGTTCTCGTTACCACTTCCTACCGAAGAACCCTTTCATTACGGATGATCGACTGCTTCAACAGGAGATTCTGACAATACTCTCCGATAATTTTTCGAGACTTTGTGCCATCCCTCTTGCAATTCCCCTTCCACCGTAAACCCTTAAGGATAACTACTTACAGTTGTTATTCTTACATTCATCCCCAGTTGGTCTTGTTATTACAAGAAGCATCGAAATTCGTTCTATTGTTACAAGAATACTTTGTGCCTACTGCCTTGCAGTTCATTTTCCACATATACACCCCCTACGGATAATTCTCGCACTTATCGGGTATCCGCTCATTCCCAGTTGTTCAGATGTTTCGCCAAAGACTTCAGAATATCATTCGATCTTCCGAAAATCCCGAGCAGCCTATTGCTCTTGAAATTCTCGCTTGCTTGCATTATGGTTAATCCCATAAGTTTCGTAATCTTATTGGCCTCCCTTGTCTCTATCATTTTAAGTCTGTTGATTCAATATGTTGAGGATGCTCGCATTTCTCAGTCGAATCCTAGGATTCATCCTTCCGGCTCAGACGTCATTTGGATATGAGCTGGTTCTTGACCAATCAATGCCTTGATCGTTTGTCCTTCCAAGTCTGTTGAACTTATTCATTTTCGATCAAAACGATTGCTTCTGATCCCTTGATTTGGAGATCATAAAGTTTCTTTGCACTAAGCTTTGAATTAGTCAGTTGTTTCTATAACCCGATGCCATGGCATTCCTTCTTCCTTTGATTGAGTACCGATACTCACATCAGCCCCGCTGTGGATCGCCATACCCATTGCCGGGTTATTATCCGACAATGTCCTTCACAACCAAAATTCTTGTGAGTTCTTTCTCCGATACGTAATGCCTTTGGTAAATTGTACCCTCTCCTTTTTGTCAACCATGCTCTACTTTCGAGCTTGTATTATTTACTCCGAAGTTTGTGGTATATGTTCCTAAGATGCCCTGATGGGTTGAACTTACGCCTTCCCTAATCCGTGTGAACCCGAAAGATTTCACGGGTCATACATATCTGGTATTGCACCAGGTAAAAACTTTCAAGAACTAATGTCATTTTTGAAATACGAGAGGTTCGTGAAAGGTTATGTGTTGAACAAGTGGGAGTCGACCTTGAACCCTGTGTTCATGCCCATGGACACGATGTACACCTTATCATGGAAGCTTCTCTTAAAATAATTATCCCCTTGTTATAAGTTCATCTTGTATCTGTGGACGTGGTTTCGACCATGTTTCTCCTTGATTCCATTTCTCGTGCAAGTATGAGCACTTGTCTTCTACAGAGCAATACCCTAGTCCAACCTCTACTTTGATCTGTCGTCGAGTATTACCCCCCTCTGGTATCTCGAGATTATCACGGAACTGCATAACTTCTTATGAGTTCTTCTTCAGGTATTATTTGACTTTCGCTGCATCATCATTTGACTTGATGTCGTCGCCAACCGATTACATCTTCATGAAATTTCTCGACAAATGTGTCGTGGTCATCATCAACATCCTGAGCTCTTCCAAGATATATATCGAATTCTTGATGAGAAATACCATCCTCGCCCCTCAATGGTTTGTATTATCACCGACCACTTTATTGCCTTCCGTTCAACACAAACTTATTCGTGTTTTGTGTTATACCTTGAGATCCTTGCTATCCAGCATTTGTTCTTCTTTACCTTGGAATGTTACCACCTTTTATGTCAAGAATGTCGTGGTAATTTTACCACCTCTTGAGAATTCTTGATATAGTAATATCTCTCACCTTTTGCGTTCATTTCTTGGTCTCCGTGTTGTTTCTAACCGGAATACCGATAAATGGTCTGTGATGTGTAAATTCTAAACTTCTAGCAACCCTATTGCTTGAAGTTATTGGTCTACAGTTTCATTCTAAGTCTATTGATTATTGAATCATCATTCAAACATTGATCGTACTACCTAGTCCAGATTCCTGGGTGCACCCTTCTATCATTGTTCAGTAGTGTATGTTTCCCTCGAGCATACATCATTATGACATTTGATCCGACAAAGGATATTTCCTTGTTCACATAATTGTGGAAATCAATCCTTTGGAAATCTCGATGATGTGTTGCTGAGCCTATCAGCCACCTCCTCATCCTCTCCTTGGTTTACTGATGGCCTCTTGTTTCAGAGCTCACTTACATAGATCACTTCTGAGAATCTCACAATGTCATCTCGTCAAATTGTGTTGCACCTTTTCTTCTCAGGCATCCCGAGTCTGAGGTATCCTGACACCAATCAAATCTGAATCTCGGTCAGATATGATGGTTGGAACATATTTCCAAGAGCTATAACGTTGGTCTTTATATGACCCGGTAAGGTGGTATCATACCTATCCCACCTGGCCGGAGGCCCTATTGTTATAGTTTCCATTTTAGTAAGGTTACCCATTCTTCCATGAGGAAATTGTAAGACTTATTCTATAAGTTGTTCCTGATGGATCCTTTGTGTATCCATAGCCTAATCTTTACCTGATGACCATGTCAAGGCTATCTCGAAGCATGTCTGTGGTACTTCGATTTTCAATAAGAGCATTGAAAGCGCAATGCTAAGTTTTCTTTAACCATTATCCAAACACCGTTGTATGGGTAATGTCATGAAATTTCTCTCCCCTTACCTAAAGGGTTTTCTACATGATATCCTGCCGCGGATATCATGCTCTGCTTGTCCTTGGGAAGGATATATCCCTGAATTATGTGTTTAAAACACATTTTCCTTTCCATTCTTCTGTTAAACCTGATAATCACATTTTCCTTTCCATTGTCTTGTTAAGCTTTCTTGTAATCTGATTTAACTGAGCAGTGATAAATCCCTGCTTAGTAAGCACCTCGTTGTACCACTCTGTCAGTAAGACCCTGTTACCATTGTTGATAGCATTCCGGTAACCACCGGTGGACGAGAACTTTGCCTATTGGTCCGCCTCGTTCAATGAGCGGGAAAATGGTTTTCTTCGTCCCTCGCCCTTGGTACCAACGTTGTTGCCGACAAAACTGACATGGTACTCTCTGACATGCCTTGCTATCATGACCGGGCAAGATGTCACTGTTCCAAAAAAAAAACCCCACCTGGTGGGCCCATAACCCACAGGTCCCAGGATCGAAACCTGACTGTCCTGTACACCCCCTATTTCCAAAGTTATTTACTCGCACGTGGCCTCGTATGTAATTCCCGGGCCACCGTCCTAGCGATCTATTCTGTTATCAGACGCAATACTTACTCTCGCTACTCTGAACCCTTTCCCACTCTGGTTCAGACTTCGAGCAACTATCTGTCTGCTTGGAACCTCTTATTGTACCTTCGTACCTTACTCTTGATGTATTTCTTATGTTCAACTCGAGAGGTAATCTTGTACTCATTCATGGGTTAACCCCAGATTGTTCCCCTCAAGCATTCTGTCGTAGCTGAGCTGCCCCTTATAATTTCGTAAGTACGATGGAGTTCCCGAAGAAATGATGACAAGTCTATCATGATGCATTGGAATAAGGAATTGAAGACATCAACGAAAGGGATTAACTTCTTCGAGAAGATCCGTTAGAATATCGTAACCAGAATTTTCCCCCTTACTCCCCTCCTAAATCTCGGGACGAGATTTCTTGTAGTGGAGGAGAATTGTGACGCCCGGATAATTAAGCTACAGTGATCCCCTACTAATGATGCCACGTCATCACATTACTGTTGCTAATCCTCACGTTATCCAGATCACAATTCTAATTCTAATTCAAATTAAAGTCCAATTTTCAAATTTCTCAAACATGCAAAATAAAATGCTCAAAGGATGGAAAATAATTCCGGGATATTTTTCATGTTGGAACCAACCTCATTTGAATTCCCAAAATGCCCTTGGAAATTTATTCAGTGGATCATCATCCAATTATCTCATCTTTTCAATTTCTAAAAATAGTTGAACACTCCCAAATGCTTTGAAACTTTTGTACCAGCACAGAATATTGCGATGTATTTTTGTGCCAAGTTTTGTATTAAACAAAACTAATTTAGTAGCTCAAGTAAAATGCAAAGTAGTAAAGAGATAAATAAAACATAAAAATAAAAAGGGTAAAAGGCCTATTCTACTAGGCACTAAGGCCCATCTAGCAAACAGGCCGGCCCAGCCACCTCACCCATCCCCTCCTCATGCTACAGAGGACAGGGGAGGGCGTGGCGGCCATCCGCCGGCCATGGCCACCCCAGGCCGTGCGTGGCGGCCATCGGTCGCGCCCCTCCCCCTACAAAACCCCCGGGTCGAACCCTAGCCCTCCCCCACTCCCTCTCCCTCTCGTTCCTCCCTCCAGATCCGCCACACCCGAGCTGGGAGCTCGCCGCGCCACCACCGTCAGCATGCTCTGGCACCACCCCGGGCTGCAGCAGGGCATCCAGGAGCTCCCTCTCCCTCGCCTACGTCGTCTACCCCTCCCCGTCGAGCCACACGACGCCGAACGGCCCCGTGATGCCGCCCCCAACCTCGACTTCCTCGTCGGGCTCCGACAGCCAGTGTCGAACCGCGCCACCTCGAGCTCCTCCGGCGTCCCCGGGCCTTCTCGTCAACGCCGTGAGCACCTGCGCGAATCCCCTTACCTGCTGCTTGACCCGTTGCTCCTAGCTACTGCCACCATTGATGTCGAGCTATGCCGCCACCGCTACGCCTTGCGCCATAGCTATAGCACCGCTCCAGCTCAACCAAGCAAGCCCACGTGGTCGTGGTCTTCTTCTGGTGCTGACCATACCGTTGCCTTGCTCATTTTGTCGTGAAACGACAAACCCGAGAACCCCGTGCTCCGTCCATGGCCTGCCGTCGCTATAGCCCTCACCTCTGCCCCCCCCCCACTTTTGCCGGCGCGTCCATGTACGCCCGCGATCACCCAGCGCTGCGTGCTGCTTGCTGTCATAGCCGCGCGCCCACGCCCTGACTCGTCGAGGCCGCGCCCTGCGCGCCACTCCAGCCGCGCCCGTCGGGGGCCTGGCCGCGCCCACCAGGGCCGCTGCTGCCCGGGGCCGCGCCCCTACTCGTCCGGGCAACTGCCGCTCCGAAGTCGCCCGCGCCCGCGAGCGCCAGGGCTCGCTCATGCCCGCCTGCTGCCGCGTACTTTGTTGCTGATGTACTTCTGCTAGTTACTGTAGTTGGTACTAGTTAGCTTTTCTAATTCTACACTAAATAGCCCTCTAAACAGCCTCTAAACTGCGGTTAAACAACTGTTAACAAGGATAAGAAAAATATAAGTAGTCAGTATACTTGACAAACTCCATTTTATCCCACTGGGCCAAATCCTTTCGGTGTGTGGTTTAATTCCTATGAAAATCACAAAGTTCTATGTTCTGTTAATAGAAAAGCCGAAAACAGCTTTAATTTCATAGCTACTTTAGAGTTGTTGATGATCAAGCAAATGCACTCTAACAGAGATGAAAGTGCTACTATCTTGTAGATCACAGAAAAATGCTCAAAATTGATATAAGGTACAAAATCATAGGATGTACAGAACAATAGTTGTAGCATTTTGAAAACAGCCAAGTAATGTTTAAAACTGGCGAATTCTCAGACTTAGGAAAATTTCAAGGATTATTTTTCGAGTATTGTTAAATCTTTAATAAATTCGTATAAAATAATCCGTAACCCGGATGAAAAAGTTTTCTACATGAAAGTTGCTCAGAACGACGAGACGAATTCGGATACGCAACCCGTTCGCCCGTCACGCATCCCTAGCATAGCAAACTCACAACTTTCCCCCTCCGGCTACTCTGCCCGAAAACGCGAAACACCGGGGATACTTTCCCGGAGGTTTTCCCCCTTCACCGATACCACCACGTACCGCGTTAGGTCACCCCTAGCACCGTGTATTGTCATGTTATGCATTGTGATGCTTTGATTGCACTGTTATTTATTGTGTTCCCCCTCCGTTACTTCTTTCCGGTAGACCCCGGGACTGCCGGCGAACCCCCAGTTCAACTACGGTGTCGACGACCCCTCCTTCTTGTCTGAGCAACCAGGCAAGCCCCCCCTTTGATCACCAGATATCACCTACTCTTCTCTATACTGCTTGCATTAGAGTAGTGTAGCATGTTACTGCTTTCCGTTATTCCTATCCTGATGCATAGCATGTCCTTGCTACTACTGTTGTTACCATTACCTGCTATCCTACTGCTTAGTATAGGATGCTAGTGTTCCATCAGTGGCCCTACACTCTTGTCCGTCCGCCATGCTATACTACTGGGCCGTGATCACTTCGGGAGGTGATCACGGGCATATACTATATACATTACAATGCTACATTACCTGTGATACTATTCGGAGATGGGGGCTGAAGGGGCAGGTGGTTCCATCCAGGTAGAGGTGGGCCTGGGTTCCCGATGGCCCCCGACTATTACTTTGTGGCGGAGCGACAGGGCAGGTTCAGACCACCTAGGAGAGAGGTGGGCCTAGCCCTGGTCGGCGTTCACGGATACTTAACACGCTTAACGAGATCTGGGTATTTGATCTGAGTCTGGCCATTTGGTCTATACGCACTAACCATCTACGCGGGAGTAGTTATGGGTATCCCGGCGTCGTGGTATCAGCCGAAGCCTTCGTGATGTCAGCGACTGAGTGGCGCGCGCCGGATTGGACCGTAAGCCTGCTCTTGTATTAAGGGGGCTAGTTCTTCTTCCGGCCGCGTTCGCAACATGCAGGTGTGCAAAGGGCGATGGGCCCAGACCCCTGCGCCATTGGATTTAGACCGGCGTGCTGACCTCTCTGTTGGGCCTAGGTAGGGCTACGACGTGTTGATCTTCCGAGGCCGGGCATGACCCAGAAAAGTGTGTCCGGCCAAATGGGATCGAGCGTGTTGGGGTATGTGGTGCACCCCTGCAGGGAAGTTTATCTATTCGAATAGCCGTGTCCCTCGGTAAAAGGACGACCCGGAGTTGTACCTTGACCTTATGACAACTAGAACCGGATACTTAATAAAACACACCCTTCCAAGTGCCAGATATAACCCGGTGATCACTCTCTAACAGGGCGACGAGGAGAGGATCATCGGGTAGGATTATGCTATACGATGCTACTTGGAAGACTTCAGTCTACTCTCTTCTACATGCTGCAAGACGAAGGCTTCCAGAAGCGTAGTCTTTGACAGGATTAGTTATCCCCCTCTTATTCTGGCATTCTGCAGTTCAGTCCACATATGATACCCTTATTCCATTTGACACCATTGCATACATATGTAGTGTAGCTCCTTGCTTGCGAGTACTTTGGATGAGTACTCACGGTTGCTTCTCCCTCTTTTCCCTCTATCCCTTCTACCTGGTTGTCGCAACCAGATGTTGGAGCCCAGGATCTAGACGCCACCGTCGACGACGACTCCTACTACACCGGAGGTGCCTACTACTATGTGCTGCCCGCTGATGACGACCAGGAGTAGTTTAGGAGGATCCCATGCAGGAGGCATGCGCCTCTTTCGATCTGTATCCCTGTTTGTGCTAGCCTTCTTAAGGCAAACTTGTTTAACTTATGTCTGTACTCAGATATTGTTGCTTCCACTGACTCGTCTATGATCGAGCTCTTGTATTCGAGCCTTCGAGGCCCCTGGCTTATAATATGATGCTTGTATGACTTATTTTATTTGTAGAGTTGTGTTGTGATATCTTCCCGTGAGTCCTTGATCTTGATCGTACACGTTTGCGTGTATGATTAGTGTACGATTAAATCGGGGGCGTCACATGTTGTCAAAACTTCGTGAACATAAGTTGTATGCAAAGTTCTCCAAATGTGAGTTCTGGTTGAAAGATCTCATATATCTCGGACACGTGGTGTCTGTTGAAGGTGTTTCTGTTATTCCGGACAAGGTTCAAGCCATTCTTGATTGGGAAGCACCTAAATCAGTCAAGGATGTTCGAAGTTTTCTTGGAATGGCTGGTTACTACCATCGTTTCATTGAGAACTTCTCTAAGATTGCTAAACCTATGACTGAACTTCTGAAGAAAGGCAAAAAGTTTGAGTGGTCAGAAAAGGCAGAGGAAAGCTTCCAAACTCTGAAAACCAAACTGACTACTACTCCTGTGCTTGCTCTTCCTGATACGAGCAGGGACTTTGTTATCTTCTGTGATGCCTCACTTCAAGGACTCGGTTGTGTTTTAATGCAAGAAGGTCATGTGGTAGCTTATGCTTCTCGTCAGTTGAAGCCACATGAGCGCAATTATCCAACCCATGATCTCGAGCTAGCAGCCGTGGTCCATGCTCTCAAACAATGGCGTCATTATCTTCTTGGTAACCATTGTGAGCTATACTCAGATCATCAGAGTCTGAAGTACATTTTCACCCAACCGGATATGAATCTCAGACAGAGACGATGGTTGGAAGTAATCAAGGACTTTGTTTTGGGTCTCGACTACCAACCTGGCAAAGCCAACGTCGTGGCTGACGCGCTACGTCGGAAGTTTTACTGTAACAACTTGATGCTACAGCAAGAACAACCTTCTCTTCATGAGGAGTTCTCCAAGCTCAACCTTGAGCTCATACCTTCTGGTTATCTAGCTAATCTGGAAGTGAAACCTTCTCTTGAAGATCTAGATAGAAATCCCAGAAATGTGATCTAGGCATTGCCAACATCAAGAAGAACATAGCTAATAGAGTTGCTAAATGTTTCTCTGTCGATTATGAAGGCACTATTTATTTCGGTAACCGTTTGGTTGTGCCGAAGATGCGGAATCTGAGAAAACTCATCCTCCAAGAGGCTCATGATAACCTTTATCCATCCACCCTGGTAGCAGAAAGATGTATCAGGAACTACGTCCAAGGTTCTGGTGGACCCGGATGAAGCGAGAAATCGCAAAATATGTTGCTGAATGTGATGTCTGTCGTCGTGTTAAAGCTGAACATCAAAGACCAGCTGGTGTTCTCCAACCTCTGCCTGTTCCTGAGTGGAAATGGGATGAGATTGGTATGGACTTTATTACCGGTCTTCCCAAAACCAAAAGAGGGCACAATGCTATTTGGTTAGTGGTTGATCGCTTATCCAAAGTTGCTCATTTCCTTCCTATTCGAGAAACCATCACCACCGGTCAGCTGGCAGATCTGTATGTCTCTCGAATTGTCAGTCTCCATGGAGTTCCTAAAAAGATTGTCTTAGATCGTGGAAGTTTGTTTGTTTCCAGATTCTGGGGTAGTCTGCAAGAAGCAATGGGAACTCGTCTCTCTTTCAGCACCACTTATCATCCTCAAACCGGTGGTTAGACCGAAAGAGTGAATCAAATTCTTGAGGACATGCTCCGAGCTTGTGTTATCTCACTTGGTAAGGATTGGGAGAGGTTCCTTCCCTTTGCTGAGTTCACCTACAACAACAGTTATCAAGCCAGCTTGGGCAAAGCTCCTTTTGAAGTCCTTTACAGACAAAGATATCGAACTCCGTTAAATTGGTCAGAAACTAGTGAAAGATCATTCTTTAGACCAGATATGATGAAGGTTGCTGAAGAGCAAGTTCGCGTGATTCGTGAACGTCTGAAAACAGCCCAGTCTCACCAGAAGAGCTACTATGATCGTCATCACCAGGACGTTCAGTATGAAATTGGCGAGAAGGCTTATCTTCGAGTCACACCTCTGAAAGGTGGAAAACGTTTCGGAATCAAGGGCAAACTAGCGCCTCGTTACATTGGTCCTTTCCCCATCATTGCCAAACGAGGTAAAGTCTCCTATCAGCTGCAGTTGCCCGAAGGATTTCCGGATGTCCATGATGTTTTCCATGTCTCCCAACTCAAACGTTGCTTCAAAGATCCAATCCGTGGTGTTGATCACGAAACTCTTAAGCTCAAGAAAGATTTGACTTATCGAGAGGTTCCGGTTCGTACCCTTGACGAAGCCGAACGAAGAACTCGAAGTCAGACCATCAAGTTCCTCAAAGTCCAGTGGTCTCATCATTCCGAGGACGAAGCAACCTGGGAACGAGATGATCGTTTTCGATCTAAGTACCCCGCCTTCTTTTCTAAAACCTAGGAATCTCGGGACGAGATTCTTGTAAGGGGGGTAGACTTGTAACATCCCTGTTTTGCAGTAAAGTGGTTTGTTGTGTTGTGATCATATCATTGCATCCATGAAATTATTTTTGCATCAATTTAATTTGAATTTGGAGTGAAAATCACGAAATCACTTAATGTGGAACCAAAATTGAAAAATACAAAACTTGGTCAATTTTGGGAAAGTAAAATATGGACAAATAGAGTTTTTCATAACCTTTCCAAATATATTTTTTCCCAAACTTTCTGTTTCCAAAAAGGCCCTGAAAACAACATTTTCCTGTTTGTTTTCCATTGAAAAGGACTTGCTTGCAGATATTTCTGGGAAACCAGGGGGTTCTTTGCAAGAGCTTTTGCCAATCGGCAATGGTGGCGAAGCAGACACCTCTTCCGCGTCGCGCTGTCGCCACAGGCGAGCTCGAGCTCGGATAACCTCCCAGGAGGCGTCCGCATTGCTCTCTCCTCACCCCCTCACTTTCCCTTGCCCTCTTCCTCTCTCTGAGCTGCCCGCACGGAAACCCTAGCCTGACGCCGTCCGCCGCTTGCCGCTGCATCACCGGCCATCCCCGAGCTCAGGCGAGCACGCCATCGGCTCCACCATCCTCTTCTACCCCTTCTCCTCCGAAGAATCGAGCCGGGACGCCCGGATTGCGCTACCCCGACCGCTCCTTCCCCGTCTCCGGCCGAACGCCGCCGCGATCGATTCCCCGCCGTCGCCGTCTCCCCGGCCTCACCGTCCACCTCTCAAGCATCAGGGTAAGCAGGGGCTCCTCCCCGACCCTTTCTCCTACCTCCTCCCTCCCCGCGCCGTGCTGTCCGTGTTGCGCCGCCGCCGGCCACCGCGAGGAGCACGCCTCCGGCGACTCCGGCGACCAAATGGTCAGCCGCGCCGCCCTGCCGGTTCCCCTTGCTCCCCTGTTACCTGCTGAAGCCCCCAATCGCTCCAATTCTGCATAATTTCGTCAATTGCATATCTACAGAAGAATTTGATCCATCTGTGACGTCCCCATGACATCACAGTGACGTAACATTCTTATTTTTTGGAAATTACAGAAAATGGATAATTTTGAATAATTAATATCTCACATTCTGGATATCAGAAAAATATGAACTTTATATGGATTTGTTTAGAAAAATGTATGCTGTCCAAATATGTCATTTTCAAACATAGTGGAAAAAGTTGAAAAATATTTATTATTTGCACTTACTTTAATTCATTAAAATGGAGAAAATGAGTAATAATTCACTAAAGTCAGAATATTGCAAGTTTTATGCCAAAATGATCAGGAGAACTAGTACAACTCATTCATGGTGTTTACAAAGTGTTTTAATCAACCTTTCATCGACATGCCCTCGGGAATGCACAAAATGGCCTCTCCGATAAGAGGGGGTTGTTTTCTCTCTTTCCGGGATTCATGCCGATGAACCCTAGCAACCTTCTTTCATGCTTAGGGCTTTGTTAAATTGCACTACTTGTCATGCATACATGTTGTGCATTGCACAGATACAATGTATTAAATTGTTGCTTTCTTTCCGGTGTTTGCCTCCGTCGATAGATCATGACCCTGAGGTTGACCCTGCCGTCTACGACAGTGGGAACTCCACCTTCGACGAGCAAGGCAAGCACAACCTCATGCTAGCATCTATGTTTACAAATGTTTTGTGCTCCTTTGCATTACATTCGATTCAACTAAGTTTTGGGTCGCTAAGTATAGAACCCATCCTTTGCATGCTCCCGTTTTTGTAGCCCATACTCCTGTTCCGCGGTACCTAGCAAAACCAGAGTAGATTGTTTATGTATCGATAGAGCCATGTATGTCTTGCTTAGCCATGCTTAGATTTGTGATCTATGTCATCCGGTTGATGATTTGGATCAATGCGAGAACATGGTTTAATATTTTGCTTTGATGAGAGGTGGTCAGGACTACCATGCTAAAGGCTTGGACGGGAGGTCGCTTGGGAAGTGGTTGTTTGTTCCGTACTTGCCGACCCTAGGAAGTAAGGTCTCGCCGCGGAAACCAAGATTGAATGTACCGCCACACGCGGGCCGATGAACCCCGCTTGACCAACTAACTTGTTTAGCCACACCCATGAGTCACATAGTTTGAGATTTCCATCTGCGTGTGAGTCAGAAAATGTTTTGGAGAAAAGATAGGTCGTGACCTGGGCCCAGTGATGGACGTACTCGGATCTTCGCCCGCTCACAGAAAAAGGTGCCGTTAGGAGGTGGCCAACTCCCTGTTGACGGGGTGGCACTGTTTTGGGATGACTCGTGGATAGGGTTACACAAGGTAAAGGTCGTGGCCGACCACCCTCTGCCGCGCTCTTCGGAAGAGCGTTACCGCGTGGCATTAAGAGTCGGTTGGTACGTGTGGTATAGTGTACCCCCTGTAGGGATAAACTTTTCGAGAAGTCGTGTCCACGGTAAAGGACGACTTGGTGAAAGTAGTGTGATCATAGACAACTTGAATGGAATGATTAAAACTTGTTGATAATGATTGAAGGGTGCCTCATCGGGGTCGTCGATCGAGGTGATCCTTGTAGCATGAGTTATGAGAATGTTTTGGTGGAATGAAAGATGATGATCTTCAGTAACTGTTTAGTCTTCTCATCTCATTTTAAAACAATCTATGAGACGTGCTTTCTTCTCCCTCAATTTGGAAAATGAAAGTTGGCTTTATGCAAAACAACCTTAACAGCTAAGTCTTGCGGAGTACCTATTGTACTCAGCTTTGCCTCGGTGTCTTTTTGATATAGATGGAGGTACCTCCGACGCTGATGGTTTCTACCTCGACGTTGACGAGTTGTTCGGGGTTCCCAGGTGGCAGCCTGGAATCTGTAGTACGGGCTGGACTACGTTGCTTATGTTTGGACTCTTAGTCCTTTTGGTTCTTGTTGTATAGCAACACTTTGCTTTCCGCTGTTTGATGTACTGTTAGCTTATGTGACCGTGTTGGTCATATAACCCCTGCTTGTAATACCAACTCTAGTATGTCTTGTATAATACAAATTTCATGTCTAGAGTGCTGCTTTGATCGATTGTTGGTCCGAGTCTTGGTTATGCAGTTTTGGCTATGCCTGAGAATGGTGTCTCAGTCGAGGGGTTGTGTGAGCCGATAGGCCTGGGATTGGTACCCCAGCCCCCTGGATTGTTGGATACACCTCAAGTGACACATAGCAGCTCTGTATAGCTTAGTCCCGTTCCTTCAGTTTCATAGGACTCGTGGATTCGTTGGTATGCTTATTTGGTTATGACTAGCATGGACATGAGGAGATGTGGAATAGTTATGGCCTACGTGCCGTGTTCCGCCTGCCGTTGATTGTGACGACTAGGGCTGGTAACCCTGAATCCCTCATTCGGCCTTCATGACTAGTAGCGCATAACATTTATGTACACCGCCGGGTCCGGGGTCTGACAAGTGGCGGCGCAGTCCGCGCTCGTCTCCGGCGGCCAGGCTACTACGGCGACTGACACCGAGCCTGCCAACACCACGCCAAGGATGTTCTCCCCAACCTCCGGGGAGAACACCATCGGAGAGGCGCTTGCATCCTCCATCGCCGCCACCGGCGACCCGGCAGCCTCATCTCGCGCCGCCACTCCTGTGCTTGACACAGTGGCGATGCAAGGCGATATGGACGCTCCCATCAACATCCTCACCTCGAGCCATTCTGCGGCGGAGGAAGACACCGGAGACGCCCGCGACGACGCTACTTCGGCGGCAGAACGGTACTGGATCGAGTGCCACGTCACTGAGGAGTAGCTCGAGACCATGTCGAAGGAAGGGATGATTCCGTCTAAGGAGAAGGGCGGCTGGCGTTCCGCCTTTGGCGACAGCGAGCCGAAGCAGCATCCGGATGAACGGGTAATGCTCACATCCCACATCCACTGTGGTTTAGGTTTTCCGCCTTCCATCTTTTTTCTGGAGGTTTGTGTGAAGGGAATATGCCCGAGAGGCAATAATAAAGTGGTCATTATCTTATTTCATGTTTATGATAAATGTTTATTTATCATGCTAGAATTGTATTAACCAGAAACGTTGATACATGTGTGTTTAATAAACAAACAATGGTTCCTAGTAACGCCTCCCATTTAACTAGCTCGTTGATTAACTGATGATCAAGGTTTCCTGATCACGAACATTGGATGTTGTTAATAACGGGGTCATGTCATTAGGAGAATGATGTGACGAACATACACCCAAATTAAGTATAACAATACGATCAAGTAATTTAGTTTATATTGTTATATCTTTCATACAAAGTAATCTTATTCCTTAGACCATGAGATCATGTCAATCACTAACACCGGAAGAGTGCTTGATGTCATCAAACGTCACACCGTAACAGGGTGACTATAAAGGTGCCGTTGGGTATTTGGAAAGTATTAGTTGAGGCTCATGGATCAAGAGTGGCATTAGTCCATCCAAAATGACGGAGAGATATACTCTGGGCCCTCTCGGTGATATCACATTGACACCGCTTGCAAGCATGTGACTAGGTCACAAGAATGTCATATCACGGAACGAGGAAAAGAGTACTTGTTGGTAACGAGATCGAACAAGGTATGGTTGATACCGATGATCGGATCTCGGACAAGTAAAATATCGTGAGACAAAGAGAATTAGTTACAACGTTTATGGTTCACACGATCACAAGATTCGTCGTTGAATATATAGGAGTCATCACGGATCTCCAGATCCCGCTGTTGATTATTGATCGGAGAGGTGTCTCGATCATGTCTGTATTATTCATGAACCGTAGGGTGACACACTTAAGGTTCGATGACGCATTTGAGAGGATACGGAATATCGAGGAATATTTTGGACAACACTGAAATTGTTTTGGGGAAAATTGAAATTGTTCAAGGATTTTTTTGTCGAATGGTTGTTAATAGAATTAACAAATGATTCGAGGTGCTACATGCAAATGTTTGTTAATGGAATTAACAAATATTAAAATAAATAAATAAAAATGTTTGATTTATTTAATAAAGAAAAACCTTTGGAATTTCCAAGTGGGAAATTATGGGAGCATGAGTGGGTGTGAGTGGAGCTTCCACTCACATAATGAGGGGAGAGGTGGGGGCACCACCATGGTTAGCCGCATGGGGCTTCTTGGCTGCCCCCCTCCTCTTATAAATAGAGGGCATGAGCTCCCTCTCCCTCACACACTTGTCCCACCTCCCTTCTCTCCACCCGCTGCTCCATTCCATGGTCGTTCGCTAGGCGAAACGCTGGCCGTGGGATTCTTCGCTGCACCACGCCATCGTGCTGCTGGATTTCCAGAGGATCCTCTACTTTCGCTGCCCTGCTGGATCGAGGGAATGGGGGTCTTCATCGAGCTGAACGTGTAACCGATCACGGAGGCACCGCCGGATTGCGGTGCACATCTTCTTCGTCTTGAGATCGGCGCGAGTACGACTACGCCAACGTGAGTACGACTACGCCAACAACGAGATTCGATCTCGTAACGCTTTGTGTCTTCGAGGGTATGTCCTTCTAAGACTCATGCTACCCGTTGTCTTTCATCTTCTTGATTAGATCTTGGCCCTTTGGGTTTTTCTCGCGTAGGAAATTTTTTGTTTTCTATGCAGCGAACCCTTCATTGTGACCATTATGGCCTCCAGCCTCATAACTTGACTCCCAATAGCGTCCTATACATAGATGGATACCAAGCTCAATTTGAGGGCTGGTTAAACTTACACCTCGCCTAGATTTTTTTAGATATGTTTTCCAGCCTAGATGCCAAACAATTGGGGGGTAAAGGGCGGAAAGAACTCGCCATTTGTGGGATGGTGAGCATTAACATTCGTAGAAATAGAGACTGGTATCCAAAGGTGCCGAAAATAGATTCATTGAAGGACTGGACCGACACCTTTTTCTATTGTAAGGACGTTCCCGTCCCGAACCAGTCCACCGGCATTTCGCCTTTTCGGAATGTAGCCGGAGGGGAAAAGCCAAGCTGGGACGAGAAGCCGGTGAAGCCTGTGCCCGGGGGAATTTGCCTTCTTCAACGCCGAATCGAAGCTTTGACGTGTCGAGAGCCGGAGCTTACCGGCACCGACACCGTTATTTGCTGGTTGAAGCACCGGATTCAGCCCTGCTCCTTCCACGTACTCGTATTTTAAACGAGTACACAGACGAGAAGGACGTGCTTTGCTTCAGCGAAGCAGATTTATCAGACAAGGAGTACCGCTAGAGGGTGAACCAAGTCATCGCCGAGCGGATTAACTACTCGAAATCATGTCCGATGTACACCGCAGCTACGCATGCACCAAAGGTACGAAACTGTTTGACCTTTAACTTATTTTCGATTTACTTTTCGACTTTTGTAGTGGTAACAAGATTTTCGTCTCTTCAGTTCGGCAAATTGGTCGAAGCTGATCTCGTCCAGCCAGGCGAAGCGGAGGCCAAGAAGAACGTGTTGAGGAGAAGAAACGCCTGGCTGAAGAGGCAAAGATCTCCAAGAAATGCAAGAAGGGCACCTCCACTGCCGCCATGATAGACGACGAAAATCTTGGGGTGAAGATTGCCAGAACGATGTAACTATCTTTCTTTGCATTCTGCCTAGATTTTATCTTTTAGTCGATTAATTTGTCGACCTTTTCTTCTCTCAGCAACAAGCCGGGGAAATTGAGAAAGCAGAAGAAGGAGAAGCTGATCGATTTGGCCCAGAAAGTGAAGACAGGGACATATACTGCTCCCGAGCCTTCCGCTCCCATTTCGCCGAAGGAGCGGGTCGACATGTATCGGATTGAAGATCTCCCGATCTTGTCTCCGATAAAGACCGGGCCTTCCACTCGTGCGATCTCTTTCGCCGAACCGTCTTCGTCGGCTGCCGCCGCCTCGTTGATCCCTCGTGATCTGCTAGCCCCTCTGACGGAGGCTGACGCTGCTCCCATGGACAAGATAAACGAGGAGGCCTTCGCCGAAGAAGGTTACTTCAACCCTGGGTGGAAAGAGCAATTTGTTGGTGCTCCCACTCCTGCGCCGAAGATGATGCCGGTGGATCAGTACCTATTCTGTGACGGATCGGTACTGTTTCCTCCTGCCGTGCTTCAGCACGGCTTTGAAGTGATGTAGGACAAGTTTCTGAACTTCAGCAGCGAGTTCAGCCAGCTCATGAATAGCATGAGCAACATGAGTCAGGTATAGTGTAGCCCCCTAGCTCTTAGGCGAAAAAGTTTCCTCTCCCGAATATTTTGCTTTAGAGCTACACTCTTTACTGAAAAATCCTTATCTCATGTTTAGCATACGGGCGAGGTGATGAATGCCGAAATTTTTTGGCGCGATCTCGCAACGTCGGAAAACTTCGTGAGATGAAGAAGACTCATAAAGAAATGGCGACGGAACTCGCCATTTTGAAGCTTGAAAATACCGAAGTTCGCCGTAAGTTTTTTATCCGTCATTCGCCTGATAAGCCATTTTATTCCTTTTTGCTTATTTCTTCGCCTTTCCTACAGATGCTCTTGCAGAGGCAAAGAAGGCTCTCGAAGATTTTGGTAACGCTCAGAATCTTCGTAACGAGAATGTCGAGCTCTTCAAAGAGAATGAGCGGCTAAAGGATGAGCTGAAGGCGACCCAGAAGCTCCTGACCGATGCTCGAGAGTCGAGCATGGAACAAGATGAAAGGGACGCCGAAAGCATCCGCCTTCTCCAAGACACCCTTGGGGCTCGTTTCGACGAGATAAAGGTTGTGGATAAAGAACTCCTGAGTAAGTAGGATTTTGGCATCTACTTTCTCGATTTACTTGAAGTTTAGTCGCCTTATCCCTCTGTTTTTGTTAGCAGGCCACATCATCTGCGATGCTCCCACGGATGAAAACAGGAAGACTTTGATCACAAACTTAGGCGAGATGATTCGCGACTTCCGCACAGCTAGCCGCCGTTTCGTGAGGAAGCTACTTCCCTCCAAGGATCCAGACAAGATTATCGTCGAGGAAAATCCCGGGCTTATGCGCGAGGTGGCGAATAGGCAGATTGGGTGATTCTAGTCGGCCGTGCGAGGAGGAGAACACACAGCCTTGGCACTTATGCTTGCTCATTATAGAACTGCTAAGCCGGTTCGCCTAGCTTCCAGGTTTCTGTTGACTGTGACCGAAAAGGAGACCGCGGGCCTCTTCACCAAAGTTTCCGGCTATGCAACTCGCATTGCCGAGATGGTGAAAGCAGAAACTCGCTTCGAAGCGGTCCCATGTCCGGAGATCCCGGAAACCTTCTCCGACAAAGAGAGCACCAACAAGGAGTAGGGTTAGGTCCTGAAAAATAGAGCAAAGGAAGCAATGCATTATTCTGTAATCAAATTCTTCTCTATGACTAGGAGTCTAATATAAGCTTTTGCGTTAATCATTTGCAAGTTTTATTTTATCAATCCGTCTTTATGAATCCTTTCGAGCATATTGCTTTAGCATTCCGTCAATTAGCTGTCGTATAGGTGTGGAATCGTCAAAGTAAGCAATTGGGTAACTTTCGACCAATCAATTGAACTTAGACTATGCGCCGACCATCAGAAGCCGAAATAGGCGAAACTTGCGACCTAGCAAAGAGTAGATCCAGGAAGATTCATGTTTCGAGAAAGAAAAGGGGTATTAGAGATTTTAACCTTTGGTTATCATTCGTCTTAATAGACGGCGAATATCAGAAATTTTTAAACCCGAGTAATAAATTTGAACAATTTCGGGTAACATTGATATGAATTGAAAGATCATAAGGAAATAAAGGAGAAATGAACAGGAAAATCATATCTGAACAAAACTCGGCTTTTTATTTCATGATCTCAATAATGTGTACAATAGAATTTGTTCTAAGTATAAAAGGGACGTAACTAATCTATACTCCACGGACGTTTCGTCTCTTTGAAGTCGTCGTCTACCCTTTTTATTTAGCGGCCCTTCACTAAGTCGTGGATATCCCCAAGGTAGTATGATCCGTTCCATAGCGATTTGCTGATGACGAACGGCCCTTCCCAAATTGGAGCAAGTTTGTGAGCTTTTTGCTGGACTAGACGCAGCACTAAGTCTCCTTCCCGAAATTCACGGGGTTTAACTTTTCGGCTATGATATAGTCGAAGTTTTTGCTGATAGATGGTGCATCGCTGTAAGGCAATTTACCTTTCCTCTTCTGTCGTACCCAGCCTTCTAGAGGATCAATACATACCACTAAGGAAAACAGGAATTGGCTTCCGGGGCTTATCTGCACCCGTTCTCAATATGAGTAGGCAACACGAATCCGTGTCACAACCTCCTCAATTCCCCATGGTCTCGTATGTATAACCATCCTAGACAAACCAAGATAGTATCGGTTTGTGTACTTCATTCATACACGCACTGGACACGAACCGATTGGAAACAATTGATAACACAACAGAATCTCTAAGACACAAAAGATTGAAATAAGAGATATAGGCAAAAGCTCTCACTAGAGCAAAGATAGCAACTGCAATCATTCAGAGGACACATGTCCCAACATTACATCAGTTCAATATAGCGGAAGCACATAAATAATTCTAAGCGCAGACAGGATCCAAATAGGCTTAAGTAGCCAGAAACGATAAATCGGAGCCCATTCCATGAAGTCTAAGATCCCTCCTGGGTCCGCTATCTACTCGTCAGCAGCGTCGTCAAACTCCACAAAGTAACCACCCTAAAGATCCTCGGAACCGAAGTCTGCAGAACCAGGCAGCCCCACATTTGGGTCAGTACAGACAAGTACTAGCAAGCAAGACGCACGATGATACCAAAGTAACCATTTCAACACGAGATACAAATACTTTCGGTTCAAAGGAAGATAAGGTTGTTGCAAAGATAGTGGCAGCACTAACAAACTACAGAGACACGCTACAACATCCGTCTCAAGGAAATAGATTAGAGAGCGTACCGGAACCAATTACCACTACTCACCAAACAAAATCCATCAGGGATTCATTCACCCCTTAGCCAAGAGGCAACCCAAGGATAACTCACACAAGTTGATTATTCAGATTATGGTGACAATAGTTCTATTTACTAGTCAAGTTATTAGCATTAGGTGTAAGTTGCCTAATCCTTGATAGCCGGCACTATCACCAAGGCATCCATAACCGCGGACAACACGGCTCCTCGAGAAGATTTACCCTGTAGGGGTGCACCAATTTAGCCGAACACGTACAAGCAACCCACAGCCACACAGGCAAGACTACTTGACTCAACCCAACTATTCTCCGCATCAAGCCCAAAGAACCACGTGCAATTGAGCGCACGGCTAATCAAGCCCCCACGAAGAAAAGGGGGGCCCTCTGAAGGAAATATGCCCTAGAGGCAATAATAAAGTTATTATTTATTTTCTTATATCATGATAAATGCTTATTATTCATGCTAGAATTGTATTAACCGGAAACATAATACATGTGTGAATACATAGACAAACTTATTGTCACTAGTATGCCTCTACTTGACTAGCTCGTTAATCAAAGATGGTTATGTTTCCTAACCATGAACAAAGTGTTGTTATTTGATCAACGAGGTCACATCATTAGTAGAATGATCTGATTGACATGACCCATCTATTTAGCTTAGCACCCAATCGTTTAGTATATTGCTATTGCTTTCTTCATGACTTATACATGTTCCTATGACTATGAGATTATGCAACTCCCGTTTACCGGAGGAACACTTTGTGTGCTACCAAACGTCACAACGTAACTGGGTGATTATAAAGGAGCTCTACAGGTGTCTCCAAAGTTAGATGTTGGGTTGGTGTATTTCGAGATTAGGATTTGTTACTCCGATTGTCGGAGAGGTATCTCTGGGCCCTCTCGGTAATGCACATCACATAAGCCTTGCAAGCATTGCAACTAATGAATTAGTTGCGGAATGATGTATTACAGAACGAGTAAAGAGACTTGCCGGTAACGAGATTGAACTAGGTATTGGATACCGACGATCGAATCTCGAGCAAGTAACATACCGATGACAAAGGGAACAACGTATGTTGTTATGCGGTCTGACCGATAAAGATCTTCGTAGAATATGTAGGAGCCAATATGGGCATCCAGGTCCCGCTATTGGTTATTGACCGGAGATCTGTCTCAGTCATGTCTACATTGTTCTCGAACCGTAGGGTCCGCACGCTTAACGTTACGATGACAGTTATTATGAGTTTATGCATTTTGATGTGCCGAAGTTAGTTCGGAGTCCCGGATGTGATCACGGACATGACGAGGAGTCTCGAAATGGTCGAGACATAAAGATTGATATATTGGACGGCTACATTCAGACACCGGAAGTGTTCCAGATGATTTCGGAGAAAACCGGAGTGCTGGAGGGGTTACCGGAACCCCCCGGGGAAGTAATGGGCCTTATTGGGCCTTAGGGGAGAGAGAGGGCTGCGGCCTAGGAGGTGGCGCCCCCCCCCAGGGGAGTCCGAATTGGACTAGGGAGGGGGGGCGCGGCCCCTCTTTCCCTCTCCCTCTCCCTCTCTTTCCTTCCCCCTTAGGTTTCCTAATTGGATTAGGAAAGGGGAGTCCTACTCCCACTAGGAGGAGGACTCCCCCTCCCCTTGGCGTGCCACATAGGGCCGGCCGGCCTCCCCCTTGCTCCTTTATATACGGGGGCAGGGGGGCACCCTAGAACACACAAGTTGATCCACGTGATCGTTCCTTAGCCGTGTGCGGTGCCCCCTGCAACCATATTCCACCTCGATCATATCATTGTAGTTCTTAGGCGAAGCCCTGCGTCGGTAGAACATCATCATCGTCACCACGCCGTTGTCCTGACGGAACTCATCCCCGAATCTTTGCTGGATCGGAGCCCGGGGAGCGTCATCGAGCTGTACGTGTGCTAAGAACTCGGAGGTGCCGGAGTAACGGTGCTTGGATCAGTCGAATCGGGAAGACGTATGACTACTTCCTCTACGTTGTGTCAACGCTTCCGCAGTCGGTCTGCGTGGGTACGTAGACTACACTCTCCCCTCTCATTGCTGTGCATCACCATGATCTTGCGTGTGCGTAGGAAAACTTTGAAATTACTACGTTCTCCAACAGTGGCATCTGAGCCTAGGTTTTATGGTTTGATGTTATATGCACGAGTAGAACACAAGTGAGTTGTGGGCGATATAAGTCATACTGCCTACCAGCATGTCATACTTTGGTTCGGCGGTATTGTTGGATGAAGCGGCCCGGACCGACATTACGCGTACGCTTACGCGAGACCGGTTCTCCCGACATGCTTTGCACAAAGGTGGCTTGCGGGTGACTGTTTCTCCAACTTTAGTTGAACCAAGTGTGGCTACGCCCGGTCCTTGCGAAGGTTAAAACGGAGTCTATTTCACAAACTATCATTGTGGTTTTGATGCGTAGGTGAGATTGGTTCTTACTTAAGCCCGTAGCAGCCACGTAAAACTTGCAACAACAAAGTAGAGGACGTCTAACTTGTTTTTGCAGGGCATGTTGTGATATGATATGGCCAAGACATGATGCTAAATTTTATTGTATGATATGATCATGTTTTGTAACCGAGTTATCGGCAACTGGCAGGAGCCATATGGTTGTCGCTTTATTGTATGCAATGCAATCGCGATGTAATGCTTTACTTTATCACTAAGCGGTAGCGATAGTCGTGGAAGCATAAGATTGGCGAGACGACAAAAATGCTACAATGGAGATCAAGGTGTCGCGCCGGTGACGATGGTGATCATGACGGTGCTTCGGAGATGGAGATCACAAGCACAAGATGATGATGGCCATATCATATCACTTATATTGATTGCATGTGATGTTTATCTTTTTATGCATCTTATCTTGCTTTGATTGACGGTAGCATTATAAGATGGTCTCTCACTAAATTATCAAGAAGTGTTCTCCCTGAGTATGCACCGTTGCCAAAGTTTGTCGTGCCCAGACACCACGTGATGATTGGGTGTGATAAGCTCTACGTCCATCTACAACGGGTGCAAGCTAGTTTTTGCACACGCAGAATACTCAGGTTAAACTTGACGAGCCTAGCATATGCAAATATGGCCTCGGAACACGGAGACCGAAAGGTTGAGCGTGAATCATATAGTAGATATGATCAACATAGTGATATTCACCATTGAAAACTACTCCATCTCACGTGATGATCGGTCATGGTTTAGTTGATTTGGATCACGTGATCACTTGGAGGATTAGAGAGATGTCTATCTAAGTGGGAGTTCTTAGGTAATTTGATTAATTGAACTTAAACTTATCATGAACTTAGTACCTGATAGTATCTTGCTTGTTTATGTTGATTGTAGATAGATGGCTCGTGCGGTTGTTCCATTGAATTTTAATGCGTTCCTTGAGATAGCGAAGTTGAAAGATGATGGTAGCAATTACACGGACTGGGTCCGTAACTTGAGGATTATCCTCATTGCTGCACAGAAGAATTACGTCCTGGAAGCACCGCTGGGTGCCAGGCCTGCTGCTGGAGCAACACCAGATGTTATGAACGTCTGGCAGAGCAAAGCTGATGACTACTCGATAGTTCAGTGTGCCATGCTTTACGGCTTAGAATCGGGACTTCAACGACGTTTTGAACGTCATGGAGCATATGAGATGTTTCAGGAGTTGAAGTTAACATTTCAAGCAAATGCCCGGATTGAGAGATATGAAGTCTCCAATAAGTTCTATAGCTGCAAGATGGAGGAGAACAGTTCTGTCAGTGAGCATATACTCAAAATGTCTGGGTATAATAATCACTTGATTCAGATGGGAGTTAATCTTCCAGATGATTGCGTCATTGACAGAATTCTCCAATCACTGCCACCAAGCTACAAGAACTTCGTGATGAACTATAATATGCAAGGGATGAACAAGACTATTCCCGAGCTCTTCGCAATGCTGAAAGCTGCGGAGGTAGAAATCAAAAAGGAGCATCAAGTGTTGATGGTCAATAAGACCACTAGTTTCAAGAAAAAGGGCAAAGGGAAGAAGAAGGGGAACTTCAAGAAGAACGGCAAGCAAGTTGCTACTCAAAAGAAGAAACCCAAGTCTGGACCTAAGCCTGAAATTGAGTGCTTCTACTGCAAGTAGACTGGTCACTGGAAGCGGAACTGCCCCAAGTATTTGGCGGATAAGAAGGATGGCAAGGTGAACAAAGGTATATGTGATATACATGTTATTGATGTGTACCTTACTAGAGCTCGCAGTAGCACCTGGGTATTTGATACTGGTTCTGTTGCTAATATTTGCAACTCGAAATAGGGACTACGGATTAAGCGAACACTGGCAAAGGACGAGGTGACGATGCACGTGGGAAACGGTTCCAAAGTCGATGTGATCGCGGTCGGCACACTACCTCTACATCTACCTTCGGGATTAATATTAGACCTAAGTAATTGTTATTTGGTGCCAGCGTTGAGCATGAACATTATATCTGGATCTTGTTTGATGCGAGACGGTTATTCATTTAAATCAGAGAATAATGGTTGTTCTATTTATATGAATAATATCTCTTATGGTCATGCACCTTTGAGGAGTGGTCTATTTTTGATGAATCTCGATAGTAGTAACACACATATTCATAATGTTGAAGCCAAAAGATGCAGCGTTGATAATGACAGTGCAACTTATTTGTGGCACTGTCGTTTAGGTCATATCGGTATAAAGCGCATGAAGAAACTCCATACTGATGTACTTTTGGAACCACTTGATTATGAATCACTTGGTACTTGCGAACCGTGCCTCATGGGCAAGATGACTAAAACACCGTTCTCCGGTACTATGGAGAGAGCAACAGATTTGTTGGAAATCATACATACCGATGTATGTGGTCCGATGAATATTGAGGCTCGTGGCGGATATCGTTATTTTCTCACCTTCACAGATGACTTGAGCAGATATGGGTATATCTACTTAATGAAACATAAGTCTGAAACATTTGAAAAGTTCAAAGAATTTCAGAGTGAAGTTGAAAATCATCGTAACAAGAAAATAAAGTTTCTATGATCTGATCGTGGAGGAGAATATTTGAGTTACGAGTTTGGTGTACATTTGAAAAATTGTGGAATAGTTTCGCAACTCACACCACCCGAAACACCACAGCGTAATGGTGTGTCCAAATGTCGTAATCGTACTTTACTAGATATGGTGCGATCTATGATGTCTCTTACTGATTTACCGCTATCATTTTGGGGTTATGCTTTAGAGACGGCCGCATTCACGTTAAATAGGGCACCATCAAAATCCGTTGAGACGACGCCTTATGAACTATGGTTTGGCAAGAAACCAAAGTTGTCGTTTCTTAAAGTTTGGGGCTGTGATGCTTATGTGAAAAAGCTTCAACCTGATAAGCTCGAACCGAAATCGAAGAAATGTGTCTTCATAGGATACCCAAAGGAGACTGTTGGGTACACCTTCTATCACAGATCCGAAGGCAAGACATTCCTTACTAAGAATGGATCCTTTCTAGAGAAAGAGTTTCTCTCGAAAGAAGTGAGTGGGAGGAAAGTAAAACTTGATGAGGTAACTGTACCTGCTCCCTTATTGGAAAGTAGTACATCACAGAAAACTGTTTCTGCGACACCTATACCAATTAGTGAGGAAGCTAATGATGATGATCATGAAACTTCAGGACAAGATACTACTGAACCTCATAGATCAACCAAAATGAGATCCGCACCAGAGTGGTACGGTAATTCTGTTCTGGAAATCATGCTGCTAGATCATGATGAACCTACGAACTATGAAGAAGCGATGGTGAGCCCAGATTCCACAAAGTGGCTTGAAGCCATGAAATCTGAGATGGGATCCATGTATGAGAACAAAGTATGGACTTTGGTTGACTTTCCCGATGATCGGCAAGCAATTGAGAATAAATGGATCTTCAAGAAGAAGACTGACGCTGATGGTAATGTTACTGTCTACAAAGCTCGACTTGTCGCAAAAGGTTTTCGACAAGTTCAAGGGGTTGACTACGATGAGACCTTCTCACCCGTAGCGAGTCTGTCCAAATCATGTTAGCAATTGCCGCATTTTATGATTATGAAATTTGGCAGATGGATGTCAAAACTGCATTCCTGAATGGATTTCTGGAAGAAGAGTTGTATATGATGCAACCAGAAGGTTTTGTCGATCCAAAGGGAGCTAACAAAGTGTGCAAGCTGCAGCGATCCATTTATGGACTGGTGCAAGCCTCTAGGAGTTGGAATAAACGCTTTGATAGTGTGATCAAAGCATTTGGTTTTATACAGACTTTCGGAGAAGTCTGTATTTACAAGAAAGTGAGTGGGAGCTCTGTAGCATTTCTGATATTATATGTGGATGACATATGCTGATTGGAAATGATATAGAATTTCTGGATAGCATAAAGGGATACTTGAATAAGAGTTTTTCAATGAAAGACCTCGGTGAAGCTGCTTGCATATTAGGCATAAAGATCTATAAAGATAGATCAAGACGCTTAATTGGACTTTCACAAAGCACATACCTTGACAAGATTTTAAAGAAGTTCAAAATGGATCAAGCAAAGAAAGGGTTCTTGCCTATGTTGCAAGGTGTGAAGTTGAGTCAGACTCAATGCCCGACCACTGCAGAAGATAGAGAGAAAATGAAAGATGTTCCCTATACTTCAGCCATAGGCTCCATCATGTATGCAATGCTGTGTACTAGACCTGATGTGAGCCTTGCTATAAGTTTAGCAGGGAGGTACCAAAGTAATCCAGGAGTGGATCACTGGACAGCGGTCAAGAACATCCTGAAATACCTGAAAAGGAATAAGGATATGTTTCTCGTATATGGAGGTGACAAAGAGCTCACCATAAACGGTTACGTTGATGCAAGCTTTGACACTGATCCGGACGATTCTAAATCGCAAACCGGATACATGTTTACATTAAACGGTGGAGCTGTCAGTTGGTGCAGTTCTAAACAAAGCGTCGTAGCGGGATCTACATGTGAAGCGGAGTACATAGCTGCTTCGGAAGCAGCGAACGAAGGAGTCTAGATGAAGGAGTTCATATCTGATCTAGGTGTCATACCTAGTGCATCGGGTCTAATGAAAATCTTTTGTGACAATACTGGTGCAATTGCCTTGGCAAAGGAATCCAGATTTCACAAGAGGACCAAGCACATCAAGAGACGCTTCAATTCCATCCGGGATCTAGTCCAGGTGGGAGACATAGAGATTTGCAAGATACATACGGATCTGAATGTTGCAGACCCGTTGACTAAACCTCTTCCATGAGCAAAACATGATCAGCACCAAGGCTCCATGGGTGTTAGAATCATTACTGTGTAATCTAGATTATTGACTCTAGTGCAAGTGGGAGACTGAAGGAAATATGCCCTAGAGGCAATAATAAAGTTATTATTTATTTCCTTATATCATGATAAATGTTTATTATTCATGCTAGAATTGTATTAACCGCAAACATAATACATGGGTGAATACATAGACAGACTTATTGTCACTAGTATGCCTCTACTTGACTAGCTCGTTAATCAAAGATGGTTATGTTTCCTAACCATGAACAAAGTGTTGTTATTTGATCAACGAGGTCACATCATTAGTAGAATGATCTGATTGACATGACCCATCCATTTAGCTTAGCACCCGATCGTTTAGTATGTTGCTATTGCTTTCTTCATGACTTATACATGTTCCTGTGACTATGAGATTATGCAACTCCCGTTTACCGGAGGAACACTTTGTGTGCTACCAAATGTCACAACGTAACTAGGTGATTATAAAGGAGCTCTACAGGTGTCTCCAAAGGTAGATGTTGGGTTGGTGTATTTCGAGATTAGGATTTGTCACTCCGATTGTCGAAGAGGTATCTCTAGGCCCTCTCGGTAATGCACATCACATAAGCCTTGCAAGCATTGCAACTAATGAGTTAGTTGCGGAATGATGTATTACAGAACGAGTAAAGAGACTTGCCGGTAACGAGATTGAACTAGGTATTGGATACCGACGGTCGAATCTCGAGCAAGTAACATACCGATGACAAAGGGAACAACGTATGTTGTTATGTGGTATGACCGATAAAGATCTTCGTAGAATATGTAGGAGCCAATATGGGCATCCAGGTCCCGCTATTGGTTATTGACCGGAGATCTGTCTCAGTCATGTCTACATTGTTCTCGAACCGTAGGGTCCGCATGCTTAACGTTACGATGACAGTTATTATGAGTTTATGCATTTTGATGTACCGAAGTTATTTCGGAGTCCCGGATGTGATCACGGACATGACGAGGAGTCTCGAAATGGTCGAGACATAAAGATTGATATATTGGACGGCTACATTCGGACACCGGAAGTGTTCCGGATGATTTCGGAGAAAACCGGAGTGTTGGAGGGGTTACCGGAACCCCCCGGGGAAGTAATGGGCCTTATTAGGCCTTAGGGGAGAGAGAGGGCTGCGGCCTAGGAGGTGCCCCCCCCAAGGGGAGTCCGAATTGGACTAGGGAGGGGGGGCGGCCCCTCTTTCCCTCTCCCTCTCCCTCTCTTTCCTTCCCCCTTAGGTTTCCTAATCGGATTAGGAAAGGGGAGTCCTACTCCCACTAGGAGGAGGACTCCCCCTCCCCTTGGCGCGCCACATAGGGCCGGCCGGCCTCCCCCTTGCTCCTTTATATACGGGGGCAGGGGGCACCCTAGAACACACAAGTTGATCCACGTGATCGTTCCTTAGCCGTGTGCGGTGCCCCCTGCCACCATATTCCACCTCGATCATATCGTTGTAGTGCTTAGGCGAAGCCCTGCGTCGGTAGAACATCATCATCGTCACCACGCCATTGTGCTGATGGAACTCATCCCCGAAGCTTTGCTGGATCGGAGCCCGGGGAGCGTCATCGAGCTGTACGTGTGCTAAGAACTCAGAGGTGCCGGAGTAATGTTGCTTGGATCGGTCGGATCGGGAAGACGTACGACTAGTTCCTCTATGTTGTGTCAACGCTTCCGCAGTCGGTTTGCGTGGGTACGTAGACTACACTCTCCCCTCTCATTGCTGTGCATCACCATGATCTTGCGTGTGCGTAGGAAAATTTTGAAATTACTACGTTCCCCAACACCCTCATAGCACTCTAAGAACGTGTCTCCCTAAATGCCGACTACAAAAATTCCACCTTGGCGCCAGGGGACGCATCTGCATATGCATGCATCAAATGGAAAGCCCGAACTAAGTGTGGAGATTTGGACCAGATGCGAATCGAGTCAAGATTGAGGCGGCGCCCATACCCGCTTCCCACATGCGGTTAGCACTCTCATCATGGATCTAGCGGACAAGAACTTTTCCTGATTTCAGCACTAGCAGGCCTCAAAACCACGCCCGTCCTTCCTGTCGGTGCCTTATCATCAAAATTAACATTACCCCAAATATTAACATGATGTTGATTAAAGTCGAGCCCAAAATATCATACTAAACAGATTAACAGATAACGAACAACAGACTCGAGATCAAACAACTCTAAGCATGCTACTAAAACACATGCCAACAAGCAACAGGGTTATAGTTGTGGAGATTAGGCTATATCAGGGTTTCAGGATAACATGTGACGGGATCGAGACACAAGCAACGAATCCAAAGGCTAGCAGGTAGACAACAGAAAGAATTGGTAACAAGGGCGGAAACGGGAACAATGGTTCATGTGAGTGAATACTTGCCTGCGAACTCAGTAGCCTGGTACTGGGCTAGCTCCTCTGAAGGGTACTCATAAGCCTCATCTGTCTCAACGTCGTCGGCTAACGAGAGAAGCAAATCACACAAGGAGAAGAAAGAACAGTCAATCATCATGGCATGATGCTCAAACATGGGATGATGCATGACAAGTTAAAGTTGCATCAAAATAAACTACATGACATAAGTAACAATTTTAAATGGACCCATATGCAATTTAAATTGCATTTGGAAAAGCCCATGTGCATTAATAGTGAATTAAATGAACTACAAGTAACCAGCAAGTTAAAGTGGATTAAAATGCATGATAATGCTAAAAACAGGAAGTATGCAACATTAGCTTTAGTTTGGTACCTCATTTGTCAAATTTGGAGTTATGATGATTAAGTTATGAATTTTGTAAGTTAAATGAATTAAATAATGCATTGAATTATGGCACCAATTTTAATTGTCCAAAATAGTAAACAAAGTTTATATTTGGAAAGTTTAGGAAATTTGGAATGGAATGCATATTTTACTTTTCAAATTTGGAGTTTAAATGAAATAGTTATATGCATTTGAATTTTAAGGACCAAATTGTGAAGATTTTAAAAGTATAGGGGCCTCTCTATGATTTTTGGTGCAAATATGGATCTGGCAACAGGGTTGACCCTCTGTACTGTGACCCAAAGTCACTGACCAGTGGGGTCAGGGCCACACTGGCTGTTGGGGGATGACCCCCAGATAGGGCCAAGACGGAGGAATGACGTGGCTAATTACGTTGTCCTGGGTTACGGAAGTGTGATCCGAGTGTGAACTCAGATTACCAAGTTTACCCTTGTGCAGGAATGAAGTCGACCGAGTCATCAAGCCGAGTCGAGCAAGGCTGAGCTAGGCTGGACCCGGCATAGGAGGAGACTCGGAGGTGATCCAGATGCGGTTCAAGGTCAGCGCATTGGAGTAAGGACCAGCCTGACACGGGAAAGGTGTCAGGCGTCAAGGAGCAGGTACGATGGGACTTGTCGTTCCTGCCGTTGCCTACTCGGTAAGGGGCTACAACGGTCAGAGGCATGGCGGGAGACATGTCTTGTCGGTGGAGACATGATGACCGATGCATTGACACAGAGGAAGCATGGCTACAGTGCACGTACGACCCGGCAGAGACGTCAGTGCACGCCTGTACAAATCTGATGCAGTAACAGTGGCTCGGCTCAAAGCCTGATAGTATAAATAGAGCACCCCTCCCTCCTGCGTGGGGGACGACGACATCCATAGCATTTATGACACTAAGAGAGAAGAGAGCAGAGAGATTTCTTGTATCTCTCCTGCGAACTAGACCCGGATCAGACCCGAATTGAGCTTTGTAGACCCGGAAATACCACTTTATACACAGAGAAAGGCAGGAGTAGGGGTCTTACCTCCACACGAGGGCCCTGAACCTGGGTAGATCTTGGTGTGCTTGATTCTTCGTGTGTGCAGCAACGCGCACAATCCCTCCCCGGAGCCTCCAGCGTCCATTGGCCCCAAAGTTAGCCATACCCATGGCATCTGTCTTGCTCACCCCTCAACAGTTGGTGCCCACCGTGGGGCCAGCAGCGGCGCTGGCTGGAGTTCACTTCCGGACGGGATCCCTCATCACCAAGGGCAAGGGTGTCCTCAGTGGCCTCGTTCATCGCTTCGGCACACTCAATGTCATCGACGACAACGCCGGGTGCTTCGGCAGCAAACCCGCGTGCCGAGACGCCTGTCTCATGATGTTCGGCAGCTTCATGGTCTACGTGGCCACGGAGATCGAGTGCAGCTACCCCGAGTTGGTGGTTGTGACGGAGGATCCTCCCTCCGTCTGCGCAATTCGCGGGCAGTGTATCGATCACTCTGCGAGTTGCGCGGAGGTCATGGTCACCATGATTCCCACTGACCAGGCCGTCATCGAGGATCCGGAGGATCCGGATTCGAGTCCCCCTCGCACTCGCTCGGTGCGCTTCCCTTTGGAGCGGCCCCAAAACCTGACGAATGAGGCAGGGCCATCCGGCGCTGCGCTGCAGGACACAATCAAGAGACTCGGCATGCCAATCCTGGCAGAGGATGACCCGGAGCGAGTGCGGGAGCAGCTTGAGGAGCGGCGCAAGGCAATGTTCGCGGAGGCACAAGAGGTGGCGAATGCCAGGCTCGAGTACGAGCTAATCATACGAGAGCTTAATGCGGCTCAGCAAATTACACCAGTGAATCATGGTCCGAGTCGCATGAAAGAGGTGCGTGCAAGGGGCAAGGGCCTCAATGGTGAGATTGCCCGAGATGGCAGACCCCAAGTTAGTAGGACTCCGAGTCTGATCTCTGCGAGCAAACCGAGATATAGCACTCCTGCTAAGACTCTTAGAGCCGCGGACGCGGTGATAGCTGGGCTGGCCAAATTGACCGGAGAGGCTTTGAGAAAGCAACAAGCCCGGGCAAATGAGTTGGTAGCAACAACTAACCGGCAGGACATGGAGTACCAGAAGGCAAAGGCTGCAGCTGACTCAAAGGCCATTTATTCGGCTAGAGGAGGCGCCGCGGCATCTGGCGTGTCCTCGCCGCATATTGGTGGAGACAGAGGCAAGAGTGTTAACTCGGCAAGAAAGAAGCAGATGCAGGCCTACGACCCGGAGTATGCCGGAAAGCAAGTGGCGGCACAAGGGCGGGCAAAGCAAGCAGGGGTTGGGCAAAACCCGGCACCGCCGGGTCAGGGTCAGAGACACCCAGAGCAAGTGCAGACTCGGCAGCAGCAGCAATGCCAACAGCAGCAGCAGTATCAGCGGCAGTATGTCACCGAACACTCGCACCTCGATGAGGTCGGATTCAATGATGGTGATACAGCAATGGAGGCGGCCGGGTACCAGCCAAGGCGCGCACACCGAGCACCCGAAGGTGCGCTCGCGGACAGACTCGGACCAAGGCAGCTAGTAGAGAGCGATGCGCGCTACAAGCTGGACAAGATATACCAATCCGAGCTGATCGAAGAAGAGGCACCACAAGGCCCTACCTGCTTTGCAGCCCGAATCAGGTGAGAACCTCCAGTGCCAAACTTCCAGCTCCCGAGAGGCTCCAAGACCTATAATGGCAGCACCCGGCCAGAAGACTGGCTCAATGACTATGTTAGCGCCGTTCATATTGCCGGTGGAAATCGCAGGTGGGCGATGAGGTACATCCCTCGTATGCTGGAGGGACCAGCCCGAATCTGGTTGAACAACTTGAAGAAGGATAGCATCCTCGGATGGCTGGACTTCGAAGAGGCGTTCAACTCTAACTTCTCAAGCACTTACCAGAGGCTGAATTGGCCGCAGCAGCTGTCCCTATGTAAGCAGAGGGACGACGAGACCGATCATGAGTATCTGACTCGGTGGAGCACACTCCGGAATACCTGCGAAGGTGTGATCGAGTCGCAAGCCATATCATGGTTTGTGCAAGGGTGTAAGCATGGCAGCATGTTGTGGCAGAGGCTGCAGAGAGAGATGCCGAGTATACTCAGAGAAATGATCCGAGTCGCGGATAGCTATGCACTTGGGGATCCGAGTCAGCCTCTGTATCACTCGGCCGAGCCGAGTAGGAAGTACCAGAACAATAACGGTGTAGGACCATCCCGGCGGAATGATCGCCAGGATTTTGGCAACAAGAGAAGAGAGGACCAGCGGGATCACCGGTATGGTTCGAATCAAGTGGCAACAGTTGAGCACGAGCAGCAGGATGCTGGTTACACCCAGAGACCCAAAAATGATGGCCCAGCATGGGGCCAAAGCAGACCGTCAGACGACAAGTACAGTTATGAGAGTATGTTGGAGGGGCCATGTCGGTTCCACACGTCAAACCCCCGCAAACCCATGAATCACAAGACAAGGGAATGCAGTTGGTATCAGCGAACCGTCCGGGACGCGCAAGGTGGTGCGTCCCAGACTCGGAGCAGGTATCCACCTAGGGCACCACCTCTCCCAGCGCAAGCACGGCTCACCGGACCAAATGCAGAGGCAATGCAGGTACAGCAGAATATGAGGCCAGCCGGATCATGGCAGGACAATGCAAACCGAGTGGTGGGACCAGCACCAGCTGTGGAGAGAAGAGACACAAGCTACATCAACCAGCAGGCGAATCTGAACTCGGCCAACAATCAGCAGCAAGCAGGCCCGAGTACCGAGAGCATCATCAAGCATATGTGGCGTTTGTGACCGAGCCGGATGACAAGCAGAGTCAGCAGCGACGCTGCATGAAGGTCAATTCCGTGATGCCAGCAGTGCCAGAGTGGATGAACTGGTTAGAACAGCCCATCAGCTGGAGCAGCAAAGATCACCCAGATATCATGCCTAGCCCGGGAGGATATGCACTCGTGGTGGACCCAACCTTTGTGGGTCCAAAGATAAATGTCAAGTTCAGCTGAGTCTTGATCGACAATGGAAGGAGCATCAATATCCTGTATCAGGATACGATGAACAAACTCGGGATCACAAAGAATATGCTGAAGACCACTCATACCACCTTCCATGGTGTTGTGCCAGGTCTGTCTCATGCCCCTATGGGCAAGATATGGATTGATGTCCTATTCAGAACCAAGGAGAACTGCAGATCCGAGTGTCTGCTGTTTGAGGTAGTGGACCTTGAGAGCCCTTACCATGCCTTGCTTGGCAGAACAGCTCTGGCTAAGTTCGTGGCCTCGACCCACATGCCGTACCTGAAGATGAAGCTGCCGGGTCCCAATGGTGTGATCACCATCGTTGGTGATTACAAGAAGTCGCTCGATTGTGCCTCAGCCGGGTCCAAGCTGGCGAAGTCTATGGTCATTGCAGCAAAGAAGATGAGAATCATGCAGGCTGTGGCTATGGCACAGTCAGCTCAACTCAGCAGCCCACCCTTGACCCACCCTCAACCAAGTATGGCGTTCCAGGCCTCCATGGAAACCAAGAAGATCAGCATCGATGAGGCCAACCCGGAGCGCACCGTCATCATTGGTGCCGGGTTGGGCAGCAAATAGGAAGGCGCGCTCGTCCCATTTCTTCGTGAGAACCGGGATATCTTCGCATGATCCAATCAGGATCTGCCGGGTGTCCCGAGAGAATTGGCCGAGCACTCTCTTCATGTGCGATCCGATGCAAGAACCGTCAAGCAGACCCTCCGTCGAGTCGGAGATGAACGAAGAAAAGTGATCGGCGATGAGATCGCGAAACTGCTCACTGCCGGCAATATTATGGAGGTGCTACACCCGGACTGGCTGGCAAACCCGGTCCTGGTGGAGAAGAAGAAAGATGACCCATTGCTCGCTGTGGTGTGGCGAATGTGTATCGACTACACCAATCTGAACAACGCGTGCCCAAAGGATCCGTTTCCTTTGCCCCGAATCGACCAAGTCATTGACTCGACCGCTGGTTGTGAACTGTTATCGTTTGTAGATGCGGACTCTGGTTTTCACCAGATACCACTGAACCCGGCTGATCAAATAAAAACTGCCTTCATTACCCCATACGGGGCTTATTGCTATCGTGTCATGTGCTTTGGATTGAGAAATGCAGGGGCCACATACCAGAGGTGCATGCAAAAATGCTTGCATAGCCAGATTGGCAAAAATGTTCAAGTATATGTTGATGATATTGTCATCAAGACAAAAGAGAAAAATACCCTGCTGGATGATCTCACGGAGACATTCCTAAACCTGAGAAGATTTCGGCTCAAACTCAACCCGGGGAAGTGCACATTCGGAGTCCCGGCTGGGAAGCTACTCGGGTTCCTCGTATCCAGCCGGGGCATAGAAGCAAATCCATCCAAGATTCGGGCAATCGATAGCATGAGATTGCCGAGATGCCTCAAAGATGTGCAGAAATTCACCGGGTGTTTGGCCTCTTTGAGTCGGTTTGTGAGTCGGTTGGGAGAAAAGGCGCTGCCTTTATACCAGCTGATGAAGAAAACAGACAGATTTGTCTGGACCGAGCAAGCTGAGGAGTCATTCGCCGAGTTGAAGAGCTTGCTGGCAACGGCACCAATTCTGGCCTCACCTCTGCGTAAGGAGCCAATGCTACTCTATGTTGTGGCAAACAACCGAGTTGTCAGTGTGGTGATAGTGGTTGAAAGAGAAGAAGAGGGTAAACCTATGCAAAGACCAGTGTATTACCTCAGCGAGGTGCTGTCACTATCCAAGCAGAATTATCCTCATTACCAGAAAATGACTTATGGTGTCTATATGGCAGCCAAGAAGCTCAAGCATTACTTCCAAGAGCATCCAATCATAGTGGTGTGTTCGGCTCCTATCTCGGAGATCATTGACAATAAAGATGCAAGTGGCCGAGTCGCCAAGTGGGCGATCGAGTTAGCAACCTACACACCACAGTATGCTAGAAGAGATGCAATCAAGTCGCAGGCTTTAGTGGATTTCCTGGTTGACTGGGCCGAGTTGCAGTATGAACCTCCACTGCCGGATGCAAATTACTGGAGGATGCATTTTGATGGCTCCAAGGTAAAAGAAGGACTCGGTGCAGGTGTGGTCTTAACCTCACCCAAGAGAGAGAAACTGAAGTATGTGTTGCAGATTCACTTTGTAGCATCAAACAATGTAGCCGAGTATGAGGCCCTGATCCACGGAATCAATGTGGCAAAAAACATTGGAGTCCGCTGAATAGCATGTTTTGGCGACTCGGATTTGGTGGTGCAGCAATCATCCGGCACTTGGGATGCTCTGGATGCCAATATGGCGTCCTACCGATTCCATGTGCAGCAAATTTCTGGATTGTTTGACGGATGTGAGTTTCATCATGTGCGCAGAGAAAACAATGAAGAAGCCTATGTGCTATCCAAACTCGGTTCGTACAGGCAAGCAATTACACCCGGAGTTTCATTGGAGCATCTTCGCAAGCCTTCTATCAAGCCGTCTCCTGAGTCCGAGTCAATATTCATCCCGGCCAAGCCTGACCCGGATGTGACTCCTATGGAGGTTGATGTGCAGTTTGTCACTGAGGACTCGGGGACTCACGCCCAGGACTCGGGGACTGAGTCTCACGACTCGGGTACTCGGGAGCCGATGCAAGCAGACCCGGATTCAGAAGATCCAATGGACATTGACGAGCCTATGCCTCTGAGAATGATTCGGCCAGCACCAAAATGGGCTCAGGGCATCATGTCTTACATGGAGGATGGAGAGTTGCCGAATGATGAGGTACTGGCCAGGCAGATTCAGAGAAAATCCAAGGCATATGTCATTTATCAAGGCGAGTTGCACAGGAAGAGTCCACCAACCATACTCCATGAGATTCATGCGGGAGATTGCGGTCATCACGCATCTTCGAGGTACCTGGTGGGCAAACTGTTTCGGTATGGGTTCTACTGGCCCACCGCCTTGCAACAAGCAGAAGAGGTGGTCAGAAAATGTGAAGGATGCCAGAGATTCACAAACAAGACTCACATGCCGGCATCAGCACTAAAAACCATTCCTATAACTTGGCCATTTTCTGTTTGGTGCCTGGACATGGTGGGACCATTCAAACCCGCAAGAGGCAACATGACTCACATGCTGGTGATAGTGGACAAGTTCACCAAGTCGATTGAGGTGAAACCAATCCGGAAGCTGGATGGCAAAACTGCTGTGAAATTCATGAAAGAAATCATTCTGAGATATGGCTATCCTCATAGCATCATCTCGGATAATGGTACAAACTTTGTAGAGGGGCCACTCCCTAGATTCTGTCAACAGAAGAACATCAGACTTGACCTAGCATCGGTCGCGCACCCATAGTCCAATGGACAGGTGGAGAGAGCCAATGGCAAGATATTATCCGGCATAAAGCCCAGACTGGTTACACCGTTGTTGAAAATGCCGGGTTGTTGGCTGGATGAGCTACCAGCAGTGCTATGGAGTCTAAGGACTACACCGAATCGGTCCACCGGGTATACACCATTTTTCATGGTTTACGGTGCAGAGGCAATACTGCCAACCGACATGATGCACGATTCACCGAGATTGGCTTGGTTCACCGAGTCTGATGCTAAAGAAGCACGAGAGGATGTAGTTGATTTGCTCGAAGAAGCAAGAGACATGGCCCTGACTCGGTCAACCATATATCAGCAGAATCTGCGTCGCTATCACGCACGAAAGATGAAACTGCGTGTATTTCGCGAGGGAGACTTGTTGCTCAGACTCGTGCAACGCACGGCCGACATGCATAAGTTATCTCCTCCATGGGAAGGACCATTCATTGTGAGCAAGGCTCTAAAGAACGATGCATATTATCTTATTGATGCGCAGGAACCGGATCAATACGGAGTGGATAGAGCTGGTGACAAGACCAAGCGACCCTGGAATGTATCCCTACTTCGTCCCTTTTACTCTTGAAAGGTGCAATGTATGTATTTCCGAGTTTATATTCAATGAAATGCTGGGACCCCGAATCAGTAACTCGGGGACTGCCATTGGCTGGACTCTGTTGTTTTCCCTATCTGATTTCTCTTTCGTGACCGAATGACTTTGTACCAAGTACCAGAATCCCTGTATTATATGCTAAGTATTTTGATCTTGTGACTCGACTGCCAAACACCCAACGGGTAGGCAAGAGCAAAGATTCGAACACTAAGTACATAAAAACGGACTCGGGGACTCGGTCCAAAGTGATTTGCCACTCTCTGTTTGTATTAGCTTGCGAGTTTCGCCGGGTTTGAATTGTTTCGAATCAACACTGCTAAGTTTTCTAAGTATTGTAAACCGAATTGCGGAACTTGGTGACTCGAGTGTCAAAACACCCAACGGGTAGGCAAGAGCAAAGGTTGCATAAAACGGTATACAAGAAATTTAAACATGGTGACTTGATTCGAATCAATCCAACTCAAGGACGGGCTTAATTTAGATAAAAACCGAGTTCACAAACTTAATTGTTCACAGAAACAAACTTGAAAGTACTTCAAACCAAATTAAAATGTATGCATTACAGCTGCACCCGGCATCCCGGGGATTTGACGACCTTTCAATGTAAAGTTTTACGCAGCAGCTTCAGGGTCCATACCGGCAGCAGCGGTGGCGGCCTCTGAGGCGATGTCGGCAGCGAGCTTCAGAGCTTCATCAACAGACCCGGTGTTCCCAGACTCGGCAGTGCTTGTCTGAGCTTCGGGTGCGGCGGTTTCCACTGCGGCTTGGGGCTCGACGATGGGGGCATCAGCTTCTGCTCCAGACTCGGGCGCGCCAGCCTGAGTCTCGGCCAGAGTCTCGACCTGAGTCTCCGACTCGGGGACTGTGCGTTGCGGCGGCGCCTCCATCTGGATCTCTTCGTCCACGCGCTCTTCGCCGTCTCCCGCCGCGTCCGAGTCGACGTACTCGGCATCAGAGCCTGCAGGCGGGACCTCCTCCCCCTTCTTCTTCTTCATCATCCGACTTATCATCACCGCCTATGTATGCCCGAGTGTCTGCGTACTTGGCGATGGCATGAGCTCGCTCCATCCTTCGAGCGATCAGGGCCTCGTCGCTGAGCCACGCAGACGCTCCTCTAGCTTCGACAAGCACATCGAGATTGATGTTCTCGTACCAGGAGAGGACTCAGGCCAGGGCTTCGTCAGCTCCGGCTCGGGCAGACGAATGCCGCCACTCGCGGAGTCACTGTTCGCTTCCTTGAAGAGTCAGGGCGAGCTCCCGAATGCTTCTGCACGCACCATCTTCAGGCCACAAAACCGCATGGGTCCGAATCGCCGCCGAGAAGAGATCCACGCCGAGTGCGCGAAGGGGTCAAATGCGCGAGCGCAGGGCCAGAAGGTGATCAGCATGGCCCCATTCGGCGGAGATAACTTCGCCTCCCTGGACTCGGCGACGCCGAGACTGATTCACGGCAGTCTTAGCAGTAACGTCAGACTGCGGGAAGTGTTCTGCATCAAATATAGCTATGGTAAAGTTAGATTCGTCTTGCTCATACACTCGGTGAAATTCAGCAGCATCCGAATTCAAGTCAAAAAGGGTACTTACTGGACATTTCTTGGTTGATGGAGCGGAGTTCAGCTAGCCATTCTGCCGGCTTTACCCTTAGTTCCTCCAGCCGAGTCTCCGCTAGTTGAGCTTGGTTTTCAGATTCTGCCAAGGCCAGGGCTTTCTCCTTCAGCGCCGCTTCAGCGTCAGCCTTTTCTTGGGTGACTCGGGCCAACATCTGCTTGACCCGGTCGAGCTCTTCTCGCTATTTCTGAAGGGCGGCCTGATGCGCCTCTTCGCGCTCTTTCAGCGGAGTTTCGAGTACAGCGGGGGTCACACATGGCTCGTGTGTGATCTTCAGGGCCTTCAGCGCCTCTGTGGACAGAAAACAAAGTAAATAACTAAGAACAAAGGAAAAGAAGGGTGGCTACAAAGTGTGTGTACCATCAGCCGGGATTAGCTTCTGCAGGAGCTTGTTGAGCTCAGCCTTTGCCTTCGCTGCTTGAGGTACAGGAAATAAGAAAGGTCAGTCCAATGTAAATGCAAGAAAGGGCAAAAGCAAAGGTTCCGGGTGACGTACCTTCATCCCTCAGCTCCACCCGGGTCTTCTCATGCTCGTCAACAAGAGCCTTGTGCTCCGAGAGCAACCGGTGGAAGAGCTGGGCCCGGGAGGTATCGCGATACTGCAAAAGAGAGAGAAAGGACAGTTATAGCCAGCCCGGTTTACTGAGTCCCTCGCCCTAACTCGGGGACTCGGTGGCCGAGACTCTTTTTTCCTTGAGACTCGAATCGAATGCCACGACACTCCATCCGAGTCTCGGGGACTAGGAGGAGGTATAAAGAGGATCGATTAAAAAGACAGAGAAATGAAGTCATACCTCCACGGCCGAGTCGGCCTCAAGCATCATGGCCTTGAGAGCGATGAGTCGGTCTCCGGTGGATATGGGCGCATCCGGGCAGTCACTCGAAGGCGCCGCGAGAAGGGAGAGACTCGGTTCTGGGATAATGGATTTGCCCTCCATCATGCACATCTCGGCTTCGTTCCACTCATGGGCGTAGTGTTCGTGGATGCCAAGGGGCACGCCGCCCATTGTCACCATAGGCATTTGGGAGGTGCTACCTCGGGTAGCACCTGTCTTGATCGCCTGGAACAAGGCTTCATCCATTTTTATGGACTTCTCATAGCCACCTTTCACCCCGTCGGTTTTCTTCAGTACCGGCTGGATTTGAAGCTTGTTGATGACGGGCTTGGTCGTGTCCCTTATGGTCAGCATTGTGCTTTTCCGGGTCTTGCTCTCTGCCCGGCTGGGTTGTACCTGTTTCTGCTTCTGCTCCGCCATGGGCCGGGTCGCCGCACCCTGCCGGGTAGCGGGCGCCTTTTGTTGCGCTTGTTGCTGCAAGCGTAGCTGGCTTCCTTGCTGCTGACTCGGTGGAGGAGGTGAAGCAGCTGGTGGTGTTGGAGCCGGTGGAGTTGGCGTTGTGGGAGCTGATGCTGGCGCAATAGGCGTTGTAGCTTGAGGTGCAGAGGTGGCCACCTCGGTGGTGACCGGGTCTTGGCCTTCACCCGACTGTGGGCCTGTCCCGATGGCGACCCGGGCTTCTTCAGTGTTGATCACCGAGTCATCAGCGACTCGGGTCTCTTCTGCCCTGGCCTCTGTGTTGCCATGAGACCGGGTCTTGCGTGCGGTCCTCAGGCGCAGGATTCGGAGGCGCGAGAGGAGTAGAGGTGCGAGTCGGGGGAGGCATGGCGGTATCGACCTCCAGTGCTTGCCTGTAGAACAAGGTGCAAGAGGGTTAACTAAAAAAGAAAAGGAGAAAGCAAAGTGAAGGAGCAAAATGAGAAAAAAGAGCAAAGCAAGTGGTGATATAGAGAAAGACTCACGCATGGAGGTTCAGGGGTCTCTTCTTCCCCTTCGGCTTGCCGCCGGGTTTCTTGAGGATCTTGCTCCTCTTGGCAGGCGGGGCTGAGCTTCCTGCTTCAGGGTTGGCTGACCTGGTGCGCTTCCGAGTCTGGGCTTCTCCGCCCGAAACTTCAGTCTCCGAGTCTTCGACCCGACCCGGTGCTGTGGCCCGATTCGGAGCTTCGGAGGTAGCTGAATGGGATGGTAGAGGATAAGCAAATGAGACTGGCGCCACGTCCAGGACGTCCACGATCCGGTAGTCATCACTGTCGCCGGTGGATTCATCTTGAGATTCAATGCTGACATATGGCTTACCCAGGCAGCCGGTTGAGCCGAATACAGGGATTGCCGCAAGGTCATCGGTATCCGGCTCCACCGGGTCTTCTTCCACTCGGTCTGGAGCACAGCCAACTATTGGGTCTTCCCCATCTTCAATACGCTGCCTCCCGAATCTCTGTACATAAAGGAAAGAAAATTATGTAAGCGAAGAGCTGAAAAAGCTAAGTCTTGGGAAAGAAGCTGGAGATATACCTTGGGAGGAGGATTCTTCCGGGTGTAGGCCCTGAGCCCCCATCTCCAGGTCGGCATCTTTGGGATCGAGGCAATGGCCCGGCACTGGCAATAGAGCTCGTCGTTGTTAAGGCCGAATGTGCTTGTCCGGGTCGGATCCATGAGACCCGACATACAGCAGATCTTGCGATCTCGGCGCTGCAGCGGCAGAACTCGGTGATGGACGAACGTCCCCACCATATCAGCGCCGCGGAATCCGTCCCCGGTGAGGACTTCGACCCGTTCGTCGATCATCTTGGACTCAGAATTGTGATTGACGGCTGCGCGCCAGCTCGGCCGAGAAGGGACGCCCATTCGAAACCGAGGTAGCCGAATGAAGTCCTCAGTGCGGCTCTTATTCTTCACGTAGAAGAATGTCTTCTGCCATTTCCGGACAGACTCGAGCCCTCAGATTCGAGGAAGCTGGGAGCTGGTCTTGGGCTGGATCGAGGCGGCTCCGCACTGCATGAGATCCTTGTGCTTCTTGCCCTTGTCCGGGATAGTTATTCCCTGAAAACTATAGAACTTGCGCCAGGTCTCCACCGTGGGCCACAGGCCGAGATAGCCTTCCGAGAAGGAGACAAAGCAGGCGAGATGGAAGATAGCGTTAGCAGGGAGGTGATGTGGCTGAAGGCCATACACAGTGAGGAACCTGCCGAAGAAATCGCTTGCGGAACGCCCAAATCCCCGCTGGAAATGGGCTAGGAAGACGACGTGTTCTCCCTCCTGAGGCCTGAGCTCATGTTCATTCCCGGGTATCCTGCAGGCCACTTCCGGTGGGACTCGGCGGCTGGTGTACAGCCAATTGATGGCCTCAGGGGTCACGGAGGATCCCTCCCAGCGTCCGGGTGCGCTGTCGTCGCCCTGCGCCGAGTCAGCTTCATGTTCCGGGTCTTCTTCTTCCTGCTCCGGGTCTTGCTCTCCCCCGGATTCTTCTTCCGAGTCGTGTTGCTGTTCCCTGTCGTCTTCTTCCTCCTCGGAGTGGAGGATCTCGACGTCATGGGAAGCGTCAGAGGAAGACATGGGGATGTTCCTGAGATGCGACAAGCAACAAAGTAAGGTGGGAATCCAGAAAAGCAGCAAGTGAGTAGATAGATACTCGGATATCAATGGCAAGCGAGAGAAACAGTCGCAGAAGAAGGACATAGATGCAGGGTGAAGAGGAAGATGGCATCGGAGAAGATGTAAAAAATATGTGCCCGAGTGGGGAGCCGCAAGTTCTATCCCTACAGAGCGGACGCAGCTTATACCTAAGATGGGAAGATCTACGGAGGAACTATCGAAGAACTTCCGCAAAGCTCGAAGAACATCAATGGCGGAAAATAGAAGCGGAGGAAGAAACTTACAGGCGTGAGGGTGCGCTGAGGCGGAGACCCATTGTCTCAGGCGGTGGCGCAGCGGCGGTGTTCCGGCGGCGAGCTGCGTGGCGTCGAGGTACGGTGGCCGGCGATGTGCACAGGGCTCCGGCGTGCGCTCTCTGGGCAAGTAGTGGCGCAGATCAAAGGAAGTGTGGGGAAGAAGATGAGGGAGGAAGGCACCCCTATTTATAGCGAGGGCACGCGCGGCGGTTTCCAGGATCGATCGTGGCGCATTTTCCGCGCGACGTGGTGGTAACGGCCACAATAAGGGCCACACGATCTAATCGTGCCGGTTTAATGCCATCAAAGCCGGGGTAACCGCACGGTACCCCAAGCGACGCGCGCCTGCGTGTCCAAAATGCACTCAAGTGCTCTATGTCGGATGCGACCGGTGCAGAGACCTCACGGCACGTGGAGCGTGGGAGGCAGAGCGCCTGGTCCGTTCTCGTTAAGTCCGGAGACTCGGAAAAACACCGACTCGGGGTGAAAACCCGAAGATGACTTAGGAAAACGAGAGTAAAAGAAATACGCCAAGTCCACAGACTCGGGTATAACCCGGAAAATATGGGCTCGACTCGGTGCTGCAAGCCGATTCGGAAAGAACCCTGATATTATTTCTGTTGGGGAACGTAGCAGAAATTCAAAATTTTCCTACGTGTCACCAAGATCTATCTATGGAGAGACTAGCAACGAGGGGAAGGAGAGTGCATCTACATACCCTTGTAGATCGCTAAGCGGAAGCGTTCAAGTGAACGGGGTTGATGGAGTCATACTCGTCGTGATTCAAATCACCGATGACCAAGTGCCGAACGGACGGCACCTCCGCGTTCAACACACGTACAGCCCGGTGACGTCTCCCACGCCTTGATCCAGCAAGGAGAGAGGGAGAGGTTGAGGAAGACTTCATCCAACAGCAGCACAATGGCGTGGTGGTGGTGGAGGAGCGTGGCTATCCTGCAGGGCTTCGCCAAGCACCACAGAAGAGGAGGAAGAAGAGACGCAGGGCTGCACCAAGAGAGATCGAATCGCGTGTGTGGGCAGCCCCTTAGGCCTCATATATATAGGGGAAGGGGAGGGCTGCGCCCCCTCTAGGGTTCCCACCCCTAGGGGGGGCGGCAGCCCTAGATGGGGAGCAAGGGGGCGGCCAAGAGGGGAGAGAGGGAGGCGCCCCCTAGGGTGGGCCTCAAGGCCCATCTAAGCCTAGGGTTTCCCCTTTTTTTCCTCCTAGCTGCCCTTGGGCCTTGTGGGAGGTGCACCAGCCCACTTAGGGGCTGGTCCCTCACCACCCTTGGCCCATGCAAGCCTCCGGGGCAGGTGGCCCCACTTGGTGGACCCCCGGGACCCTCCCGGTGGTCCCGGTACATTACCAATAAACCCCGAAACTCTTCCGATGACCAAAACAGGACTTCCCATATATAAATCTTTACCTCCGGACCATTCCGGAACTCCTCGTGACGTCCGGGATCTCATCCGGGACTCCGAACAACATTCGGTAACCACATACAAACTTCCTTTATAACCCTAGCGTCATCGAGCCTTAAGTGTGTAGACCCTACGGGTTCGGAAGACATGCAGACATGACCGAGACGTTCTTCGGTCAATAACCAACAGCGGGATCTGGATACCCATGTTGGCTCCCACATGTTCCACGATGATCTCATCGGATGAACCACGATGTCAAGGACTTAATCAACCCCGTATACAATTCCCTTTGTCTATCGGTACGATACTTGCCCGAGATTCGATCGTCGGTATCCCGATACCTTGTTCAATCTCGTTACTGGCAAGTCTCTTTACTCGTTCTGTAACACATCATCCCGTGATCAACTCCTTGATTACATTGTGCACATTATGATGATGTCCTACCGAGTGGGCCCAGAGATACCTCTCCGTCTACACGGAGTGACAAATCCCAGTCTCGATTCGTGCCAACCCAACAGACACTTTCGGAGATACCCGTAGTGTACCTTTATACCCACTCAGTTACGTTGTGACGTTTGGTACACCCAAAGCACTCCTACGGCATCCGGGAGTTGCACAATCTCATGGTCTAAGGAAATGATACTTGACATTAGCAAAGCTTTAGCATACGAACTACACGATCTAGTGCTATGCTTAGGGTTGGGTCTTGTCCATCATATCATTCTCCTAATGATGTGATCCCGTTATCAACGATATCCAATGTCCATGGTCAGGAAACCATAACCATCTATTGATCAACGAGCTAGTCAACTAGAGGCTTACTAGGGACATGGTGTTGTCTATGTATCCACACATGTATTTGAGTTTCCTATCAATACAATTATAGCATGGATAATAAACGATTATCATGAACAAGGAAATATAATAATAACTTATTTATTATTGCCTCTAGGGAATATTTCCAACAGTCTCCCACTTGCACTAGAGTCAATAATCTAGTTCACATCGCCATGTGATTAACACTCACAGGTCACATCGCCATGTGACTAACACCCAAGAGTTTACTAGAGTCAGTAATCTAGTTCACATCACTATGTGATTAGCACTCAATGAGTTCTGGGTTTGATCATGTTGCTTGTGAAAGAGGTTTTAGTCAACGGGTCTGAACCTTTCAGATCCGTGTGTGCTTTACAAATCTCTATGTCATCTCCTAGATGCAGCTACCACGCTCTATTTGGAGCTCTTCCAAATAACTGCTCTACTATACAAATCCAGTTTACTACTCAGTATAATCTGGATTAGTGTCAAAGTTTGCATCGGCGTAACCCTTTACAACGAACTCTTTTACGACCTCCATAATCGAGAAAATTCCTTAGTCCACTAGTTACTAAGGATAACTTTGACCGCTGTCCTGTGATCCATTCTTGGATCACTCTTGTACCCCTTGACTGACTCATGGCAAGGCACACTTCAGGTGCGGTACACAGCATAGCATACTGTAGAGCCTATGTCTTAAGCATAAGGGACGACCTTCGTCCTTTCTCTCTATTCTGTCGTGGTCGAGCTTTAAGTCTTAACTTCATACCTTACAACTCAGGCAAGAACTTCTTCTTTGACTGATCCATCTTGAACACCTTCAAGAGAATGTCAAGGTATGTGCTCATTTGAAAGTACCATTAAGCGTTTTTGATCTATCCTTATGGATCTTGATGCTCAATGTTCAAGTAGATTAATCCAGGCTTTCAATTGATAAACACTTTTCAAATAACCCTATATGCTTTCTTAGAAATTCTACATCATTTCTGATCAACAATATGTCAACAACATATACTCATCAGAAATTCTATTGTGCTCCCACTCACTTCTTTGGAAATACAAGTTTCTCATAAACTTTGTATACACCCAAAATCTTTGATCATCTCATCAAAGCATACATTCCAACTCCGAGATGCTCACTCCAGTCCTTAGAAGGATTGCTGGAGCTTTGCATACTTATTAGCATCTTTCAGGATTGACAAAAACTTCCGGTTGTATCACATACAACCTTTCCTCAAGAAAATCGTCGAGGAAACAATGTTTTGACATCCTATCTGCAAGATTTCATAAATAATGCAGTAATCGCTAATATAATTCCAACAGACTCTTAGCATCGCTACGAGTGAGAAAATTTCATCGTACTCAACTCCTTAAACTTGTCGAAAAACATCTTAACGACAAGTCGAGCTTTCTTAATGGTGATACTTACCATCATTGTCCGTCTTCCTTTTAAAATCCATCTGTACTCAACAGTCTCACGACCATCGAGCAGTTCTTCCAAAGTCTACACTTTGTTTTCATATATGGATCCTCTCTCGGATTATATGGCCTCGAGCCATTTATCGGAATCCAGGCCCACCACCGCTTCTCCATAGCTCGTAGGTTCATTGTATTCTAGCAACATGACTTCCATGACAGGATTACGTACCAATCAGAAGTAGTACGCATCCTTGTCATCCTACGAGGTTTGGTAGTGACTTGATCTGAAGTTTCATGATCACTATCATAAGCTTCCACTTCAATTGGTGTAGGTGCCACGGGAACAACTCTTTGTGCCCTGCTATACACTAGTTGAAGTGACGGTTCAATAACCTCATCAAATCTCCCCCATCCTCCCACTCAATTCTTTCGAGAGAAACTTTTCCTCGAGAAAGGACCCGATTCTAGAAACAATCCCTTATTGCTTTCGGATCTGAGACAGGAGGTATACCCAACTGTTTTGGGTGTCCTATGAAGATGCATTTATCCGCTTTGGGTTCGAGCTTATCAGCCTGAAACTTTTTCACATAAGCGTTGCAGCCCCAAACCTTTCAAGAAATGACAGCTTAGGTTTCTCTAAACCATAGTTCATACGGTGTCACCTCATCGGAATTACGTGGTGCCCTATTTAAAGTGAATGTGGTTGTCTCCAATGCCTAACCCATAAACTATTGTGGTAATTCGATAAGAGACATCATGGTATGCATCATATCCAATAGGGTGCAGTTATGATGTTCGGACACACCATCACACTATGGTGTTCCAGGCTGTATCGGTTGTGAAACAATTTCCACAATGTCTTAATTCTGTGCCAAATTCGTAATTTAGATATTCATCTCTATGATCATATCATAGATCCTCTTGCCATGACGATCTTTCAACTTCACCCTGAAATTACTTAAACCTTTCAATAATTCAGACTCGTGATTCATCAAGTAAATATACTCAACATCTACTCAAATCATCTGTGAAGTAAGAACATAACGATATCCACTACATGCCTCAGCACTCATTGGACTGCACACATCAAAATGTATTACTTCCAACAAGTTGCTTTCTAGTTCCATTTTACTGAAACCGAGGCTTTCAGTCATCTTGCCCATGTGGTATTATTTGCATGTCTCAAATGATTCAAAATCAAGTGAGTACAAAACGGTCCATTTGCATGGAGTTTCTTCATGCATATATACCAACAGACATGGTTCGCATGTCTCAAACTTTTCAAAAACGAGTAAGCCCAAAGATCCATCAACATGGAGCTTCTTCATGCGTTTTATACCGATATGACTTACGTGGCAGTGCCACAAGTGGGTGGTACTATCATTACTATCTTATATCTTTTGGCATGAACATGTGTATCACTACGATCGAGATTCAATAAACCATTCATTTTAGGTGTAAGACCATCGAAGGCATTATTCAAATAAACAGAGTAACCATTATTCTCCTTAAATGAATAACCGTATTGCGATGGACATAATCCAATCATGTCTATGCTCAACGCAAACACCAATCTCGATGGTAGAGGGAGCGTGCGATGCTTGATCATATCAACATTGGAAACACTTCCAACACATATCGTCAGCTCACCTTTAGCTAGTCTCCGTTTATTCCGTAGCTTTTATTTCGAGTTACTAACACTTAGCAACCGAACCGGTATCTAATACCCTGGTGCTACTAGGAGTACTAGTAAAGTACACATCAACACAATGTATATCCAATATACTTCTATCGACCTTGCCAGCCTTCTAATCTACCAAGTATCTAGGGTAATTCCGCTCCAGTGGCTGTTCCCCTTATTACAGAAGCACTTAGTCTTGGGTTTGGGTTCAACCTTGGGTTTCTTCACTAGAGCAGCAGCTGAATTGCCGTTTCATGAAGTATCCCTTCTTGCCCTTGCCCTTCTTGAAACTAGTGGTGTCACCAACCATCAACAATTGATGCTCCTTCTTGATTTCTACTTTTGTGGTGTCAAACATCGCGAATATCTCAAGGATCATCATATATGTCCCTGATATATTATAGTTCATCACGAAGCTCTAGCAGCTTGGTGGTAATGACTTCGGAGAAACATCACTATCTCATCTGGAAGATCAACTCCCACTCGATTTAAATGATTGTTGTACTCAGACAATCTGAGCACAAGCTCAACAATTGAGCTTTTCTCCTTAGTTTGTAGGCTAAGAGAATCGTCGGAGGTCTTGTACCTCTTGACGTGGGCACGAGCTTGAAATCCCAATTTTAGCCCTCAAAACATCTCATATGTTTCGCAACGTTTCAAAACGTCTTTGGTGCCTCAACTCTAAACCGTTTAACTGAACTATCACGTAGTTATCAAAATGTGTATGTCAGATGTTCGCAACATCCACAGACAACGTTCGAGGTTCAGCACACTGAGCGGTGCATTAAGGACATAAGCCTTCTATGAAGCAATGGGGACAATCCTCAGTTTACGGACCTAGTCCGCATAATTGCTACTATCAACTTTCAACTAATTTTTCTCTAGGAACATATCTAAACAGTAGAACTAAAGCGCGAGCTACGACATAATTTGTAAAATCGTTTTGACTATGTTCAGGATAATTAAGTTCATCTTATGAACTCCCACTCAGATAGACATCCCTCTAGTCATCTAAGTGATTACATGATCCGAGTCAACTAGGCCGTGTCCGATCATCACGTGAGACGGACTAGTCAACGTCGGTGAACATCTTCATGTTGATCGTATCTTCTATACGACTCATGCTCGACCTTTCGGTCTTCTGTGTTCCGAGGCCATGTCTGTACATGCTAGGCTCGTCAAGTTAACCCTAAGTGTTTTGCGTGTGTAAATTTGTCTTACACCCGTTGTATGTGAACGTTAGAATCTAACACCCGATCATCACGTGGTGCTTCGAAACACGAACTGTCGCAACGGTGCACAGTTAGGGGAGAACACTTCTTGAAATTGTTGTAAGGGATCATCTTATTTACTACCATCGTTCTAAGCAAATAAGATGTATAAACATGATAAACATCACATGCAATCAAATAGTGACATGATATGGCCATCATCACTTTGCTCCTTTTAATCTCCATCTTCGGGGCTCCATGATCATCATCGTCACCGGCATGACACCATGATCTCCATCATCGTGTCTTCATGAAGTTGCCTCGCCAACTATTACTTCTACTACCTTGGCTAACGGTTAGCAATAAAGTAAAGTAATTACATGATGTTTAAGTTGACACGCAGGTCATAAATAAATAAAGACAACTCCTATGGCTCCTGCCGGTTGTCATATTCATCGACATGCAAGTCGTGATTCCTATTACAAGAACATGATCAATCTCATACATCACATATATCATTCATCACATCCTTTGGCCATATCACATCACATGGCATACCCTGCAAAAACAAGTTAGACGTCCTCTAATTGTTGTTTGCATGTTTTACGTGGCTGCTACGGGTTACTAGCAAGAACGTTTCTTACCTACGCAAAGACCACAACATGATATGCCAATTGCTATTTACCCTTCATAAGGACCCTTTTCATCGAATCCGATCCGACTAAAGTGGAAGAGACAGACACCCGCCAGCCACCTTATGCAACTAGTGCATGTTTGTCGGTGGAACCGGTCTCACGTAAGATTACGTGTAAGGTTGGTCCGGGCCGCTTCATCCCACGATGCCGCTGAATCAAGATAAGACTAGTAACGGCAAGCATATTGAACAAAATCAACGCCCACAACTACTTTGTGTTCTACTCGTGCATAGAATCTACGCAATAGACCTAGCTCATGATGCCACTGTTGGGGAACGTAGCAGAAATTCAAAATTTTCCTACGTGTCACCAAGATCTATCTATGGAGAGACTAGCAACGAGGGGAAGGAGAGTGCCTCTACATACCCTTGTAGATCGCTAAGCGGAAGCGTTCAAGTGAACGGGGTTGATGGAGTCGTACTCGTCGTGATTCAAATCACCGATGACCAAGTGCCGAACGGACGGCACCTCCGCGTTCAACACACGTACAGCCCGGTGACGTCTCCCACGCCTTGATCCATCAAGGAGAGAGGGAGAGGTTGAGGAAGACTTCATCCAACAGTAGCACAACGGCGTGGTGGTGGTGGAGGAGCGTGGCTATCCTGCAGGGCTTCGCCAAGCACCACAGAAGAGGAGGAAGAAGAGACGCAGGGCTGCACCAAGAGAGATCGAATCGCGTGTGTGGGCGGCCCCTTAGGCCTCATATATATAGGGGAAGGGGAGGGCTGCGCCCCCTCTAGGGTTCCCACCCCTAGGGGGGGCGGCAGCCCTAGATGGGGAGCAAGGGGGCGGCCAAGAGGGGAGAGAGGGAGGCGCCCCCTAGGGTGGGCCTTAAGGCCCATCTAAGCCTAGGGTTTCCCCTTTTTTCCTCCTAGCTGCCCTTGGGCCTTGTGGGAGGCGCACCAGCCCACTTAGGGGCTGGTCCCTCACCACCCTTGGCCCATGCAAGCCTCCGGGGCAGGTGGCCCACTTCGTGGACCCCCGGGACCCTCCCGGTGGTCCCGGTACGTTACCGATAAACCCCGAAACTCTTCCGGTGACCAAAACAGGACTTCCCATATATAAATCTTTACCTCCGGACCATTCCGGAACTCCTCGTGACGTCCGGGATCTCATCCGGGAATCCGAACAACATTCGGTAACCACATACAAACTTCCTTTATAACCCTAGCGCCATCGAACCTTAAGTGTGTAGACCCTACGGGTTCGGGAGACATGCAGACATGACCGAGATGTTCTCCGGTCAATAACCAACAACGGGATCTGGATACCCATGTTGGCTCCCACATGTTCCATGATGATCTCATCGGATGAACCACGATGTCAAGGACTTAATCAATCCCGTATACAATTCCCTTTGTCTATCGGTACGATACTTGCCCGAGATTCGATCGTCGGTATCCCGATACCTTGTTCAATCTCGTTACCGGCAAGTCTCTTTACTCGTTCTGTAACACATCATCCCGTGATCAACTCCTTGATCACATTGTGCACATTATGATGATGTCCTACCGAGTGGGCCCAGAGATACCTCTCCGTCTACACGGAGTGACAAATCCCAGTCTCGATTCGTGCCAACCCAACAGACACTTTCGGAGATACCCGTAGTGTACCTTTATAGCCACCCAGTTACGTTGTGACGTTTGGTACACCCAAAGCACTCCTACGGCATCCGGGAGTTGCACAATCTCATGGTCTAAGGAAATGATACTTGACATTAGCAAAGCTTTAGCATACGAACTACACGATCTAGTGCTATGCTTAGGGTTGGGTCTTGTCCATCACATCATTCTCCTAATGATGTGATCCCGTTATCAACGATATCCAATGTCCATGGTCAGGAAACCGTAACCATCTATTGATCAACGAGCTAGTCAACTAGAGGCTTACTAGGGACATGGTGTTGTCTATGTATCCACACATGTATCTGAGTTTCCTATCAATACAATTATAGCATGGATAATAAACGATTATCATGAACAAGGAAATATAATAATAACTTATTTATTATTGCCTCTAGGGCATATTTCCAACAATTTCTTTGAAAATAGTGTGGCCCAACAGTCGAGTCTGCAGGACCGCACCAGCTTTGGGGACTAATGTTGTGGGGAGGACCCCCAGATAGGGCCAAGACGGAGGAATGACGTGACTAATTACGCTGTCCTGGGTTACGGAAGTGTGATCCGAGTGTGAACTCGGATTACCGAGTGTGATTACCGAGTTTACCCTTGTGCAGGAATGAAGTGGACCGAGTCATCAAGCCGAGTCGAGCAAGAACAAGTTAGGCTGGACCCGGCACAGGATGTAACACCCTCGATGCGACTATATCTCCCACGTGTCGAGGCACGACTTAGAGGCATAATCGCATTGAAGGCAATGTCGCAAGTGAGGTAATCTTCACACAACCCATGTAATACAATAGGGGAAAAAGTTACATAGTAGGCTTATAATCGCCACTTCAAACAATTACATAAATAAAGCATTACATCAACCAAATACACTCATGGTCCGACTACGGAACCAAAATAAAAGAAGAACCCCAAATGCGACAAAGGTCCCCGATCGACCCCAACTGGGCTCCACTACTGATCGACTAGAACGAAACAACATAAAGGATAAGATCTTCATCGAGCTCCTCCTGAGCCTGGTTGCATCATCTGCTCGGTCTCAACGGCACCTGCAAGCTGGTTTTGGAAGTATCCGTGAGCCACAGGGACTCAGCAATCTCGCACCCTCGCGATCAAGACTATTTAAGCTTATGGGTAAGGTAAAGGTATGAGGTGGAACTGCAGCAAGCGACTAGCATATATGGTGGCTAACATACGCAAATGAGAGCGAGAAGAGAAGGCAAAGCACGGTCGATAAAAGTATGATCAAGAAGTGATCCTAGACTACCTACGTCAAGCATAACTCCAACAACCGTGTTCACTTCCCGAACTCCGCCGGAAAGAGACCATCACGGTTACACACGCGGTTGATTCATTTTAATTAAGGTCAACTTTAGGTTTTCTACAACCGGACGTTACCAAATTCCCATCTGCCCATAACCGCGGGCACGGCTTTCGAAAGTTCAAATCCCTGCAGGGGTGTCCCAACATAGCCCATCACAAGCTCTCACGGTCAACGAAGGAATAGACCTCCTCCCGAGACATTCCGATCAGACTCGGTATCCCGATACTCCAAGACATCCTCGACAATGGTAAAACAAGTCCAGCAAAGCCGCCCGATGCGCCGACATCCTGATGGGAGCTGCACATATCTCGTTCTCAGGACAACATCGGATAGGTCAAGCTACGAGTAAAACCAGCCCTCAAGTTTCCCCGAGGTGGCCCCGCAGGCTGCCCATTTCGGACCAACACTTAGACAAGCACTGGCCCGGGGGGGTTAAAATAAAGATGACCCTTGGGCTGGCCTAACCTAAGGGAAAAAGGCTAGGTGGCGAATGGTAAAACCAAGGTTGGGCCTTGCTGGAGGAGTTTTATTCAAAGCGAACTGTCAAGGGGTTCCCACATACCCAACCACGTAAGGGACGCAAAATCCGGGAACATAACACCGATATAACGGAAACTAGGGCGGCAAGAGTGAAACAAAACACCAGGCATAAGGCCGAGCCTTCCACCCTTTACCAAGTATATAGATGCATTAATTAAATAAGATATATTGTGATATCCCAACAAGTAAACATGTCCCAACAAGGAACAACATCTCCATGTTCCAACAAGGAACAAACTTCAATCTTCACCTGCAACTAACAACGCTATAAGAGGGGCTGAGCAAAGCGGTAACATAGCCAAACAACGATTTGCTAGGACAAGGTGGGTTAGAGGCTTGGTTCAACAATATGGGAGGCATGACAAGCAAGTGGTAGGTATCGCAGCATAGGCCAGCAAAAGAGCGAGCATCTAGCAAAGCAAAGATAGTAGTGATTTCGAGGGTATGATCATCTTGCCTGAAATCCCGCAAGGAAGAAGAACGAGTCCATGAAGAAGACAAACGGGCGTAGTCGAACGGATCCTCACAAACTCGACGTTATCGGAACCAACCCGAAGAAGCAAACACCGGAAAAGAGCAAACAACATAGTAAACAACCAACACATCAACATGGCATGATGCACAATCGAGTATGATGCATGTCCGGTTTAAAGAGGCATGGCATGGCAAAATGCACAAACAATCCTACAAATTAAGTGGAGCTCAATATGCAACGAGTTGCATATTGACGAAGCACCACATCAATTATTTAGTTCTCTCTCGGTTAGGTAATCAACAATATTAAATGTGGATTAACATGGCAAGAGGTGAAGCACAACAAAATTACCTATCTAGGCAAGTTTAAATTAGGCCGGAAGCAACGAACAACAATTCCGGAAAATCCTCATATGCATAAATTAAGGTTTGGTACTGTTCTGCCCTAAACACAATTTTAGAGTAGTTAAACATGCAAATAAAGGTCACCATGATAAACTAGACAAAATTCTACCCCATTTACATATAATGTTTATTAAAATCGGAGTTACGGTTATTTAGTTATGAATTGAATCATTTTAACATGGCATTTAAGCAAAATTTAAACAAACAACATTTTAAACATTTTAATTGTTGTTATGATGATGTGGATGACATATGAAAGTTTTAAGCAATTTTATGAAAATGTTGACAAGAGCATTATGAAGCATTTGTCCCCGTGGTGGAAGAAAGGGGTGCCACGGCAACGAATCCGAAAGTGATGCCACGGCAACATATCGGTTCCGGTAACTCGATTGAGATCCCGATGCAAACAAAAATGCGGCGGCAGCGTGACATGAGATGAATGGTGGGGTGCTCCCGGTAACCGGGTTCCCACGGGTTAGGGGCAAGGAAACGAGTGTCAAAACGGACACGGTGCAGACAAAGGGTGCGCCTCATACAACACAAGCATTCGTTCTCGGATGTCGACTCAGGTTATACCTTCGAAGTGTGCCTTATCGGAACGGATCAAGTTTGTAGAGGGAAGTAGGCGTTCTCGCGACGGCGGTAGTTGTTCTCGTGGCGGTAGTGGAAGTAGGGGTACATGACGACGTAGAGGTACTCGCGACGGTAGTCGTTCACGTTCACATTACACGGGTCTTCAGCGACGGTCGTCGTACATGGTTCGGAGTGGTACTTGCACCTTCGGACTTGACGAATCCAGGGCTTCGGGGTCGAGGTAGTGGTACACGTTTCGTAGACGTTCGAGCCATATCGGTAGCGGTACTTGATGAATCCCGACACGGACTTGGCGTCTTCGTGCGTAGGGGTACTTGGCGTTTTCGGAGACGACGGTAGAGGTACTTGGCGCGTCGTTGTACTTGGCAATTTTGAAGGCGGTGGAAACGAACTTGGCGGCCTCCGTTGACCTGATACTTGGCGAATCCCTGTTCGGTGGTCTTCCTTGGCGGTTCAGGGCATGGAGCTCCTACAGGAGGTCCAGGGCGAGCAGAAAAACGGAGGAGGAGGCAAGATGGCACTGCGGTGGCCTGCTAGTCGAACTCAGGCGATTCAGCGAAGCAGCGGCGACAACAGCTTCATGCGGTTGATCGAAGTAGCGACGAGGACCTGCGGCGGGAGGTGAGCACGGACAGGAGGGGAACGGGACGAGGGCGGAGCCGGCCCGATCCGGTAGCAGAGACGGCAGGGACGGGAAGAACATGCACGGCGGCCCCGGTCGCCGGCGGCCAGCGATGCAGAGGACTCGGCCTGGCGCGAGCGGGGGAATGCGTTCGTCGTGGAGGATCTTAGGCGTGGCAGGGCCGCGGCGAAGGGGCGTCGAGGGCGAGCCGGGTCGATGGCGACGACGCTCAGAGCAGGTCGGGCCCGGTCATGGCGACGGGAGAGCGACGGAGAGGCATGAGCGAGGAGGAAGATGGGGATCGAGCAGCGGCTCTCCCGGCTCGATGCATGAGGCGTGCGTGTGGCGGCGGCGTCGGGAGGGAACGAGGGAGAGAGGGGATCGAGAGGAAAGGGATGGGGTCGGGTATCTCCCTGGCGGCGCTAGAGGTCGAGCAGGGGAGCGAGAGGGATTTTTCGATCGGGCTAGGGTTAGGATAGGAGTGGCCTGCTGGGCCTTGCTGGACAGTTGGGCTCCTCTCACCCTCTCTCTCTCTCTCTCTCCCCTAACTCCTTTTTATTTCCCAGAACAGAAAATATCAAAGAAGAAAAGGAGAAGAAAGAAAGAGTTAGGGATTGAATTTGGACACGAGGATAAACTTCACGGACTTAGAAAAATGTGCACGGTCCGGGAAAATAGAAAAGGTCAAGTTTGAAAGATTAAATTCAAATTACTTTTAATTTAATTCAAAAGGTTTGAACTAGGACAGGTTTTTTCAAAGTGGCCAAAAATGTTGAGAAATTAGGTGGAGCTCCGAAAAATGAAGGAAGAATTTAGGGCAAAGTTTGGAGATGAGGAATATAGTAAGAAAAGCATGGAATATTTTGCAAGTGTGTTGCGGTAATTTCCAAGGGATGGGATATTTATTATAGCTCTCTAAATATCGAGAGGATAAGTTATAAACAGAATCACCATGTGAATTCCCTCGGTTTAAATGGACCGAAGATCCATGCAATTTATTTAGTTGAGTTACGAAAATAAATAACTTGATGGCATGATGACATGATGCAATGCACATGATGCAAAGCTGAATGCAATAAACCAATAACTCACATGACGAAAAACCCGGAAACCCTGGAAGGCATCTGGAGCTCTGGTCTTGGGGCGTTACACAGGAGGAGACTCGGAGGTGATCCTGATCCGGTTCAAGGTCAGCGCATTGGAGTAAGAACCAGCCTGACACGGGAAAGGTGTCAGGCGTCAGGGAGTAGGTACAATGGGACTTGTCGTTCCTGCCGTTACCTACTCGGTACGGGGCTACAGCGGTCAAAGGCATGGCGGGAGACATGTCTTGTCGATGGAGACATGATGACCGATGCGTTGACACAGAGGAAGCATGGCTACAGTGCACATACGACCCGGCAAAGACGTCAGTGCACGCCTGTACAATGCTGATGCAGTAACAATGGCTCGGCTCAGAGCCTAATAGTATAAATAGAGCACCCCTCCCTCCTGCGTGGGGGACGACGACATCCATAGCATTTATTACACTAAGAGAGAAGAGAGCAGAAAGATGTCTTGTATCTCTCCTGCGAACTAGACCCGGATCAGACCCTGATCGAGCTTTGTAGACCCGTAAATACCACTTTATACACAGAGAAATGCAGGAGTAGGGGTCTTACCTCCACACGAGGGCCCTGAACCTGGGTAGATCTTGGTGTGCTTGATTTTTCGTGTGTGCAGCAACGTGTACAATCCCTCCCCGGAGCCTCCAGCTTCCATTGGACCCAAAGTTAGCCATACCCATGGCATCTGTCTTGCTCACCCCTCGACACTTGCGCCTGCGTGGGCGTGGATGCGCGCAGATGTGTCCTCCAGGGCCAATGACAAGTGGGGCCCTGGCCTAGTGTAGGGAAACAAAAATTGGGGTTTATTCCACCCGCGAGAGAGAGGAATCGAACCTGGGGCTCGCTGGCTGCGCAAGGAACAGAATCATTGGGGTAAGCTCGCCGTTGAGTTAGGGTTCACGTTCAGAAATTTTTAAGGCGTGCTCGTCGGTTAACTGACCTTTAACTGAAACAAAGTTTAGAAGGGACACGGCGTTGATCGGCAGCAACTAACTCGGTCGAAAGGCCTCAAATTGGTGGCGCCTCCGTGGTTATGCGCTGCAGGCAGAGGCTGGGCATGCGTTGCCAGGGTGCGCGCGTTCGCTGGTGGGTGTTTGCGTCTGGTGGGGCGAGTGGAGCAAAGATTAAAATCGCGGACGAAGGGAAATAGCGGAAGGAAAGTTTGCCGCGATCGTTAAGGAAGATACCGCGCGATCTCCGGTGATTGCGGCGCGATCTCCCGCGATTCTGAGAAGGAAGTAAATTGCGGGGCTGATTTCACGCAAAGATAGCGGCGCGATAGCGCTGTTTTCGCCCGCGATTTAAAACTTTGGAGTAGAGGCACCAGGTGAACTGCAGCGCCGTCCATGGCGACCAAGTGCTTGCCTCCGACAGCGAGTACATCAAACAGGGCTCGAAGCCGCTGCCGTTCGGCGGGAACGGAAAGGGGGCTCACCGTGAGTGGCTCGGGGTCCGTCGTACGTGCTCGGAGAAGTTCATGGCGACGAGAAAATGAAGAGGTTCAGACTCCGCCGTAGAAGAAGAGGAAGGTATTCGCGGTCGTGGTGGCTTCCCGGGCTTGTTGCTGCGGTCGAAGACATCGAGGAAGTAGAGGGCTTCACGCCGGTGTGCTCAGGCGAGCCCGACGTGCTCCATTGCGTCGTGTCGTCGTCGCTCCCCACAACCCCACTCTCGGTTCAGGTTCAGACGGAGAAGAAAGAAGAGAGAAGGAAGAAGGAGGAGATGGCGGCGCGAGGAACAGTAGAGGGGGAGAAGAATAGCTAGGGCACGGGCGCTCGGGGGCGGCTTTATACTTGGAGGGGGAGCAGGTGAGGAGGGGAGCGCTGGCTTTTTCCCCTGTCTCTGTGTCCGTACGAAGGAGAAGAAGGCCGTGGAGGTGGCCTTCTCGCGTGGGTGGTAGGTGGGTTGTGGCCTGCCTCCCCACAGTTTCCTTTTTTCTGCCTTTTTTGTAGAAATAGGAAACGAAGAAAATGAGAGGGTTTTTGGGGGATTTAAAATTATGAGCATAATTTTATTAGTTTAGGCAATGCAAACGCCCAGTTGCATGAATGTTAGTTTTTGAAAATTTTAAATTGTGAATCTATTTGAATTTACATTTGAATTTAACTTAGATTTAATATAGTAAGCAATTTAAATAACAAGCATTATTTAATAATTCAAATTTAAATTTTGGATTACAATTTGATTTGTTCTGTTTGTATTTTTATTTGTAACATTCCAAGTATGAACCAAATGAGTTTGAAATTGATTTGAATTCAACTGGAAAACAAGAGAAAACAAGTTCAATGTTCATGATGCAATGATGCAGAAATATAATTAACAAGAATCAAAGCATTCTAGGGTTGTTTTCATACTTGGGATGTTACAAAACGCCCCCTTGAAGGAATCGCGCCCCGTGATTCCTATTGATAAGTGAAAAGGTCGGGATACTTCTTGCGAAGATCCTCCTCGGTCTCCCATGTTGCTTTTTTATCAGAATGATGAGACCACTGAACCTTGAAGAACTTGGTGCGCTTGTTGCGAGTGCAACGTTCAGCCTCATATAGAATGCGAACATGGTGCTCTTCATAAGAGAGGTCTTTTTGCAGCTCAATGGAATCATGATCAACTGTACGACCTGGATCTTTGAAGCACTTCTTGAGTTGTGACACGTGAAAGACATCGTGCACCTTGGAGAGTTTTTCTAGAAGTTCAAGACAATAAGCATTTTCTCCACGCATTGAGAGAATGTTGAATGGACCAACATACCGCGGAGCAAGGTTTCCCTTGACACCAAAGCGGTGAGTGCCTCTGAGGGGAGTAACACGGAGGTATGCTTTATCACCAGCTGCATAGACCATGTCTCTGTGCTTGCTATCATAATAGCTTTTCTAACGAGACTGTGCAATCTTCAGATTGTCACGAATGATGCGAACTTTCTCTTCGGCTTGCTTAACAATGTCAGGACCAAAGAGTGTGTGTTCACTGGCTCCACACCAGTTGCTAGGACTCGTTCATCTGCGACAATAAAGAGACTCGAAAGGCGCCATGCCTAGGCTTGCTGGGAAACTGTTGTTCTAGGAGAATTCAGCATATGGAAGACATTCCTCCCATTTCATGCCAAAAGAGATGTCACGTGCTCTGAGCATATCCTCGAGAATCTGATTGACTCTTTCAACTTGTCCTTGAGTTTGAGGATGATAAGCTGTGCTGAACAGAAGTTTGGTGCCCAAGGCTTCTTGAAAGCTTTTCCAGAAATGGGAAGTGAAGATACTTCCACGGTCTGAGCTTATTTCCAATGGAACACCATGAAGAGAAACAAATCCTTGTTGTGTAGAGTTCTACCAACTGACTAGCTGAGATTGTCTCTTTGACTGGAAAGAAGTGAGCGACTTTAGAGAGTCGATCATTGACAACAAAGATAGCATCATTGCCTTTCTTGGACTTTGGAAACCCAGTAACGAAGTCCATTTCAATCATGTCCCACTTCCATTCAGGAATTTTCAGAGGTTGGAGAAGACCCACTGATTTCTGATGAACTGCTTTGACACGTTGACATACATCGCATTCAGAGACATATTTAGCAATGTCATGCTTCATACCAGTCCACCAATACATTGTTTTAAGATCCTGGTACATCTTTGTACTTCCAAGGTGTATGGAGAGAGGAGTGTCATGAGCCTCCTTGAGAATCACATCTTTCAGGCTTTAGATTTCAGGAACTACAATGCGTCTATCAAAGAACACCGTTCCCTTGTCATCTATTGAGAAGCGCTCATACTTCTCATTGCCCGCTTTAATGTGCTCTACAATCTTCTTGATCTCAACATCACGATGTTGTTCAGAACGAATCTTGTCCTCAAGGGTTGGACTGGCTATCAAGTTTGCAAGATATCCTTGAGGGACAAGTCCAAGATTCAGCTTTTGGAATTCTTCATGAAGAGGAGGTTGGCTTTCCGTGATCATGAGATTATTGCAGTAGGATTTGTGACTGAGGGCATCAGCCATAACATTAGCCTTGCCTGGAGTATAAGAAATGGTGAGATCGAAGTCTTTGATCTTCTCGACCCATCTCTTTTGTCTGAGGTTCAGATCTGGTTGGGTGAAGATGTATTTTAGACTATTGTGGTCAGAAAATATCTCACAGCGATTACCCAACAAGTATTATCTCCATTTCTTGAGGGCAAAGACAACTGCTGCAAGCTCATGGTCATGAGTAGGATAGTTGAGCTCATGTGTGTTTAACTGACGAGAAGCATAAGCTACAACTTGACGTTCTTGCATGAGGACTACGCCTAGTCCTTGGAGAGAAGCATCACAGAATATATGGAAAGGTTTGGAGGTGTCTGGACCAACAAGAACTGATGTAAAAGTGAGTTTAGACTTTAGGAGGTTGAAGCTTTCATCACATTGTGGAGACCAACAGAACTTCGTGTCCTTCTTTGTGACGTCAATGAGAGGTTTGGCAATCTTTGAGAAGTTTTCAACAAAACGACGGCAATAGCTAGCCAAACCAAGAAAGCTTCTGACTTGCTTCACTGTTTTAGGAGGTTCCCATTCAACAATGGCCTTAACCTTTTCTGGATCAATAGCTATGCCCTTGGCAGATATGACATGACCAAGGTAAGAGACTTCAGAAATCCAGAACTCACATTTTGAGAACTTGGCATAGAGGCGATGTTCGCGAAGTTTCATGAGGATGAGACGAAGATGTTCTTCATGTTCTTTCTCAGACTTGGAATAGACAAGAATGTCATCAAGATATACCACAACAAACTTGTCGAGGTATTCCGTGAAAACAGAGTTCATGAGAAGGTCACTGGTGCATTGGTAAGACCAAAGGACATTACAGTGTACTCATACAGACCGTAGCGAGTGACAAAGGTTGTCTTTGGAATATCCTCCTTTTTGATCTTTATTTGGTGGTAACCCATTCTCAAGTCCAACTTGGAGAATACAGAGGCTCCGGCTAATTGATCGAAGGGTCATCGATGCGAGGAATTGGATATTTGTTCTTGATGGTTTTCTCGTTTAGAGGACGATAGTCGACTATGAGTCGCTTGGTTTGATCCTTCTTTGCCACAAACAAAGTTGGACAACCCCAAGCAGAGGAACTAGGTTGAATGTAACCTTTTTCCATGTACATCTCGATTTGCTCCTTCAACAACTTCAGTTCAGGAGGAGCTATCTTGTAGGGACGCTTTGATATAGGACCAGTGCCTGGTTCAAGTTCAATCACGAACTCAACAGCTCTGTCAGGAGGCATTCCTGGCAATTCTTCTGGAAAGACGTCGGGGAAGTCGCAAACCACCGGAACAGTTTTAAGGGAAGGTAGAGGATTTGCATTGAGAGTGTAGACCTGTGAGGTGGAGGATTGTTTTGGTGAATAGACTATCTGGACAGAAGTGTGGGAAAGAGTTATTGACTTTGCAGCAGAGTAAATTTTTGCTTTATTGGCCTTCAACCAATCCAAGCCCAAAATTATATCAATGTCAGAATTGCCAAGAAACATTAGTGTAGCTAGGAACAAATGACCTCCAATTAGGATTTTATTATCCTTACTTATCTTGGAAGTCAACATTTGAGATCCCGGGGAGTGAACAGTGATTTGATTTTGTAAAGGAACCACAATTAACTTGTTTGTTGCAGCAAAGATCTTTGACACGAAAGAATGCGATGCTCCGGTATCAAATAACACCTTAGCAGGGATAGAGTTTATGGGTAGTGTACTGAGAACGACATCAGGAGCATCCTCAGCTTTGCCGACCTCGACGTGGTTCACCCGTGGGGTACACGGGTCCTCCCGACATGCATGTTATTGGTGTTGAAGGCCTTGTGCGGGGAAGCACGTACCATCGCCTGAGCTGAGTTAGGGCGAGGTGGTGGAGGTAGTTGCCTCTGCGTGCACTTGTCGGCGTAGTGGCATGTCTGCTTAAACTTGTAGCATGTGACGACGCATGGAGGTGTCGGCCTTGGCTGCCCTATTGAAGCTCTTGGGTCATGCGCCAGAGCATGGGTGGGTGTACGGGTAGCATAGCCTGCAGAACCTTGGGCATGTGGAGCCCTATTGATGGCACCTTCTGGCACCCAAATGTGGTGCTTCTGCGGAGGGGTGGCCATGTTGGAGGAGGAGCCACCCTCACGCGAGTGCTTGCGAGTTTCCTCAAACATCTTGTGCGCATTCTCCTCATTGAGTGCAATGTTGACAAGCTCTTCGAAGCTGTTGGCCTTGATGTTCGTGAGGCCATACTTGAGCTCCGGGTTAAAACCTCTGCGGAACCTTGCCATCTTCTTTGCTTCAGTGGACACCTCGTCCCCGGCGTATCGAGCAAGATGATTGAACTCACTCGGATAGCCGAGTACGTATATCTTTCCCTGCTTTAGAGAGCAGAACTCCTCACGCATCCTTTCCATGAGACCATCGGGAATTTGGTGGTTCAGGAAGGCTTCCTTGAAATGTGCCCAAGTAGTTGGCACACCTGGAGCTCTCATGGCCTGGAAGTTTTCCCGCCAAGAGGCGTCTTGGACCTTCAGTAGATAGGAGACGTAGTTGACCTTGTCTTCCTCAGCCACGTGAGCAATCTCCAAAGCCTTGCTTATCTCACGGATCCAATCATCAGTGTCCAGAGGCTCGCGAGTGGATGCGAACGACCTAGGCCCCATACTGAGGAACTCCTTTATGCTCACGCGGGCATTTCCCTGGTTGTTCTGGTTAGCTTGATGTTGAGCCATTTGCGCCATGACTTGCGTCATCTGAGCTAACAGTTCCGTGATTGGCGGTGGTTCGGGCGGATTGGTGTTCCTTGGACCGCCCGCCATTCTGAAGACATTTGCATGTTGGCGAATTAGACCAAGGATTTGTGAACAGAAGAAAGGATTACACCGACGAATGCATAGATAACCAATAGTACACCATCAAAGGTTCAAGTACATCAGGATAACTATTACACCATGAAAGGTTCGAATACATGAAGGATAGCTAAACAAGATAGCCAAGATGAACACATCTGTACTCCCAGATTCAAAAGGCGCCGGGTGGAAACTTGGAGTGTAGAATGTAACAAGAAGATAAAATTTCAACGGATTCAAAGAACTTAAAGTGAACAGGATATCGAAGCAACATCTTTAGGGAAACACTTGACCAAAAACACCCGAGGTACTACGGAAACCAGAACACGTGAAAATCTAACTTGAAAGTTTAGATGAGGAGAGAAAAACATCATTGCACTTCCTTTCCAGAAAACAGGGAGGGTGGGTGGGGAAAGAAGTAAAATGAATAGAATTCATACTCTCATGTTTAAGTTTTTTCCTATATAGCTACAAAATAGTTTCTAGTCTCAACTGCGACCAGTAAAAGGGATCCTACAGGCAGACCCACTCTGATACCAACTGCCGTACCTAGGCTTCTAGAGGATCAATACATACCGCTAAGGAAAAGAGGAATTGGCTTCCGGGGCTTATCTGCACCCGTTCTCAATATGAGTAGGCAACACAAATCTGTGTCACAACCTCCTCAATTCCCCATGGTCTCATATGTATAACCATCCTAGAGAAACCAAGATACTATCGGTTTGTGTACTTTATTCATACACTCATTGTACACGAACCGATTGGAAACAATTGATAACACAACAGAATCTCTAAGACACAAAAGATTGAAATAAGAGATATAGGCAAAAGCTCTCACTAGAGCAAAGATAGCAACTGCAATCATTCAGAGGACACATGTCCCAACATTACATCAGTTCAACATAGCGGAAGCACATAAATAAGTCTGAGTACAGACAAGATCCAAATAGGCTTAAGTAGCCAGAAACGATAAAACGAAGCCCATTCCACGAAGTCTTGGATCCCGCCTGGGTCCGCTATCTACTCGTCAGCAGAGTCATCGAACTCCACAAAGTAACCACCCTGAAGATCCTCGGAACCGAAGTCTGCAGAACCAGGCAGCCCCACATTGGGGTCAGTACAGACAAGTACTAGCAAGCAAGACGCACGATCATACCAAAGTAACCATTTCAACACGAGATACAAATACTTTGGGTTCAAAGGAAGATAAGGTTGTTGCAAAGATAGCGGCAGCACTAACAAACTACAGAGACACGCTACAACATCTGTCTAAAGGAAAGCGATAAGATAGTGTATCGGAACCAACTACCACTACTCACCAAACAAAACCCATCCAGGATTCACCCCTTAGCCAAGAGGCAACCCAAGGATAACTCACACAAGTTGATTAAGATGATAATTCAGATTATGGTGACAATAGTTCTATTTACTAGTCAAGTTATTAGCATTAGGTGTAAGTTGTTCAATCCTTGTTAGCCAGCACTATCACGAAGTCATCCATAACCGCGAACAACACGGCTCCTCGAGAAGATTTACCCTACAGGGGTACACTGAAGACCCACAAGTATAGGGGATCGCAACAGTCTTCGAGGGAAGTAAAACCCAAATTTATTGATTCGACACAAGGGGAGCCAAAGAATATTTGTGAGCCTTGACAAGTGAGTTGTCAATTCACCTGCACCTGAAAGTAGACTTCCTCATAGTGGTTTATTAGTAGTAACAGTTTTATAGCAGCAACAGTAGTGAAACGGTAACAGCAGTGAAATCAAAACAGCAGCAGTGGTGATTGAAGTAAACAGCAAGATTAAAATACTGTAGGCATAGGGATGGATGTAATGGCGTTGCATGGATAAGATAGTTCATATAATAATAATAACATGGGCATTGCAGATAAAAAAGATAAAGCATCTCAGCACTAAGTAACCATAGGCATGTGTTCTGTAAATAGTCGTACGTGCTCGCAATGAGAACTTGCACAACATCTTTTGTCCTACCAGCCCGTTTTCAGCGGGGCCTCAAGGGAACTACTGGTAATTAAGGTGTTCCTTTTAATAGAACACCGGAGCAAAGTATTAACACTCCGTGAACACATGTGATCCTCACATCACAGCCATCCCCTCCGGTTGTCCCAATTTCTGTCACTTTGGGGCCTCCGGTTCCGGACAACGATATGTGTAAACAACTTGCAGGTATGATCAAGAAACAATAACTATCATCATGATTCAATAACATGTTCAGATCTGAGATCATGGCAGTCGGGCCCAAAGTGAAAAGCATTAATTATAACAAGTTGCAACAATGTCAATAGCACTAATAGAAGATACTAGGCACTATGCCCTAACAATCACGACATTATTACATGAACAATCTCATCCAATCCCTACCATCCCCTTCAGCCCACAGCGGGGGAATTACTCACACATGGATGGGGAAAACATGGATGGTCGATGGAGAGGCGTTGGTGCTGACAATGGCGATGATCTCCTCCAATTCCCCGTCCCGGCAGGGTGCCAGAACAGAGTTTCTGAACCCCGAAAAAGGATTCGTGATGGCGGCGGCGCTACGGACTTCTGACTGTAAAATGATCGAACCCCCCGATGTTTTTAGGTTACGGGGCTTAAGTAGTCGAGAGGGGAGCCCGAGGGGTGCCCGAGGTGGTCTCACCACCCCCAGGCGCGGCCTGGGCCCACCCTCGCCTGCGCATGGTGAGGGCGCCTTGGTGCCCCTCTCCGACTCGTCTTCGGGCTCCGGGGGTCTTCGGGTAAAATATGGACTTTCCCTTTGTTTCCGGGTATTTTCCTAAAAGTTGATTTTCTGCACAAAAACGAGACACCAAAGTAATTCTGCTTAAAACAGCGTTAGTCCATGTTAGTTGCATTCAAAACACACAAGTTTAGAGGGAAAACATCAGCAAAGTGTTTGGAAAAATAGATACGTTTTCGACGTATCATGCACCAATTTAGCTAAACACGTACAAGCAACCCACAGCCACACAGGCAAGACTACTTGACTCAACCCAACTATTCTTCGCATCAAGCCCAAAGAACCACGCGCAATTGAGCGCACGGCTAATCAAGCCCCCACGAAGAAAAGGGGGACCCTCATAGCACTCTAAGAACGTGTCTCCCTAAATGCCGACTACAAAAATTCCACCTTGGCGCCAGGGGACGCATCTGCATATGCATGCATCAAATGTAAAGCCCGAACTAAGTGTGGTGATTTGGACCAGATGCGAATTGAGTCAAGATTGAGGGGGGCGCCCATACCGGCTTCCCACATGCGGTTAGCGTGCTCATCATGGAACTAGCGGACAAGAACTTTTCCTGAGTTCAGCACTAGCAGGCCTCAAAACCACGCCCGGCCTCCTGTTGGTGCCTTATCAACAAAATTAACATTACCCCAAACATTAACATGATATTGATTAAAGTCGAGCCCAAAATATCATACTAAACAGATTAACAGATAACGAACAACAGACTCGCGATCAAGCAATGCTAAGCATGCTACTAAGACACATGCCAACAAGCAACAGGGTTATAGGTGTGGAGATGAGGCTACATCAGGGTTTCAGGATAACATGTGACGGGATTGAGACACAAGCAACGAATCCAAAGGCTATCAGGTAGACAACAGAAAGAATCGGTAACAAGTGCGGAAACGGGAACAATGGTTCATGTGAGTGAATACTTGCCTGCGAACTCAGTAGCCTGGTACTGGGCTAACTCCTCTGAAGGGTACTCGTAAGCCTCGTTTGTCTCAACGTCGTCGGCTAACGACAGAAGCAAATCACACAAGGAGAAGAAAGAACAATCAATCATCATGGCATGATGCTCAAACATGGGATGATGCATGACAAGTTAATGTTGCATCAAAATAAACTACAATACATAAGGAACAATTTTAAATGGACCCATATGCAATTTAAATTGCATTTGGAAAAGCCCATGTGCATTAATAGTGAATTAAATGAACTACAAGTAACCAGCAAGTTAAAGTGGATTAAAATGCATGATAATTCTAAAACAGGAAGTATGTAACATTAGCTTTAGTTTGGTACCTCATTTGTGAAATTTGGAGTTATGATGATTAAGTTATGAATTTTGCAATTTAAATGAATTAAATAATGCATTGAATCATGGCACCTATTTTTATTGTCCAAAACAGTAAACAAAGTTTAGGGCTGGTTTGGCACCCATCATTTCATTTCTCATTTCATTTCATTTGGAATTTGAAATGACAGGGTTAGAGATAGGAATTGTCATAACACACAACAGGCATTTGCTAGAATTCCAAATGAAATGATAGGCCAATTCCGTGACAGCCAAACAACTTTACCATGGAATTGTCAAATGAATTCCACATATTTGGCCCAAATGACCCCTTATATTTGGAAAGTTTAGGAAATTTTGAATGGAATGCATATTTTACTTTTCAAATTTGGAGTTTAAATGAAATAGTTATATGCATTTGAATTTTAAGGACCAAACTGTGAAGGTTTTAAAAGTATAGGAACAGAACCATTGGGGTAATCTCGCCGTTGTGTTAGTGTTCAGGTTCAGAAGTTTTTAAGGCGTGCTCGTCGGTTAACGGAACTTTAACTGAAACAAAGTTCAGAAGGGACACGGCGTTGATCGGCACCGACTAACTCGGCCGAAAGGCCTCAAATTGGTGGCGCCTCCGTGGTTATGCGATGCAGGCAGGGGCTGGGCGTGCGTTGCCAGGGTGCGCGCTTTCGCTGGTGGGAGTCAGGCTGGACGGAGCGAGCGGGCTTTTCGGCCCGCTCGTGGCCCGTTCTAGACCGGACCGATCGGTCCTGGCCCGTTGAAGAAATTGGCCGGTCCGGTTCCCAAATTTCAGCCCGAAATTTACTCGGTCCGGTCCGGTCTTTAACCGGTCTGACCGAGTGGACCGAAGCTGCAGATCATTCCTCGACGCTGCAGCCGCCGGCGATGCACTGGCCATGCCCCGCCCCATCGTTGTTCATCAGAATAAGTGTAATTCAGTCAATTGAATAGATAGGGGCAAGAGGTAGAAGACTCTGGTCGTGCGGTGAAGTTTTCTTTCTTATTATTCAGTCCAATAGAAAAGAGAAAGTACAAGAGAAACGGGATTAGATCCGATAATCACGGCACCATCCCACGTCTAACTCCACGCTGCCGTTTCCCCTTATTCCGCACTGTTGTTTCCTTTTATTCAATCGAACAGAAATCACAAGGAAACTCTTATTCCTACTTAAGAGGCTTACCAAATCTATACGTGCAATCACGATTCAGTTTCGTCAGAATCTTCAATATTTTCAGTTTCGTCAGTATTTTTAGAATCTTTAGTATTTTCAGCAGCGTAATATTAGCGTAAAAGGATGGAGTTTCTCTGCCGTTTCCCTTTCCATTCATTCAGCGTAGGAGAAACAGAAAGAACGAGAAAGACGGGATCGATCTTATACGGCCATTTCCCTTTCCTTTCATTCCGTGTAAAACATTTTTCATTAATGATCCGGCTTATGCGTCCACTACGCCCACGACTAGGACTCAGCTCCACGTTAGGTCTGATCAACTAATCACGGAGGACTAGCACACACAAATTTGTGCGCTCATGCACGTGCTACCTTATTTGCATGCGGCTAAGAAAATGCTAAGAAAAAACAACAAAGACATTCACAAGATATGCTAACAAGATCTAGCACCGGACACATAGCCCGCGTCGTTGGCTTTCTCTCGCAGGACCCCAGCGCGCGCGTGCGTTCCTGCTAGTGCACCGGCACTTCACCGGTGACACAGTGGAGGACCCCGACGCGCGCGTTGCTGCTGCCGCCGGTGTGCTGTTCGTGGCCGCGACGGCTCGCTCCCGTGCCTTCCGGCCTCCATGGTCGTCGTGCAGAAGCTCACGACCACCACATCAACATCCTGACGCCCCCGCCATGGTCACCATATCCGTCTCTTGCCGTCGTTGCCGATGCCGTGGTCACCGCGACCTCTCCATGGCCGGTCCTCTCGGTCCTGTCGGTCCGGCTCGGGCTTCATCGCCGCCGGTCCGGTCCCTGAAAACAGGACCGCGAGGCTGGTCGGTCCGGTCCGGCTCGGTCCGCCGGCGGCCGGTCCAACTGGCGGCTCGGTCAAGGCCCGGACCGGCCCAGACCGTGTCCACCCTGAGGTGGGAGTTTGCGTCTGGTGGGGCGAGTAGAGGCACCAGGTGAACTGCAGCGCCGTCCATGGCGACCAAGGGCTTGCCTCCGACAGCGAGTGCATCAAACAGGGCGCGAGGCTGCTGCCTTTCGGCGGGAATGGAAAGGGGGCTCATCGTGAGTGCCTCGGGGTCCGTCGTACGTGCTCGGAGAAGTTCACGGCGACGAGAAAACGAAGAGGTTCAAACTCGGCCGTAGAGGAAGAAGAAGGGATCCGCGGTCGTGGTGGCTTCCCGGGCTTGTTGCTGCGGTCGAAGACGTCGAGGAAGTAGAGGGCTTCACGCCGGTGTGCTCAGCCGAGCCCGCCGTGCTCCATGGCGTCACGTCGTCGTCGCTCCCCACAACCCCACTCTCGGTTCAGGTTCAGACGGAGAAGAAAGCAGAGAGAAGGAAGAAGGAGGAGATGGTGGCGCGAGGAAAAGTAGTGGGGGAGAAGAATAGCTAGGGCACGGGCGCTCGGGGGTGGCTTTATACTTAAAGGGGGAGCAGGTGAGGAGGGGAGCGCTGGCTTTTCCCCCTTGTCTCTGCGTCCGTATGAAGGAGAAGAAGGCTTGGCGGGCTGGGCAGTGGAGGTGGCCTTCTCGCGTGGGTGGTAGGTGGGTTGTGGCCTGCCTCCCCAGAGTTTTCTTTTTATTTATTTTTCTTTTCTGCCTTTTTTTTGTAGAAATTGGAAAGGAAGAAAATAAGAGGGTTTTAGGGGGATTTAAAATTATGAGCATAATTTTGTTAGTTTAGGCGATGCAAATGCCAAGTTGCATGAATGTTAGTTTTTGAAAAATTTAAATTGTGCATCTGTTTGAATTTACATTTGAATTTGACCTAGATTTAATATATTAAGCAATTTAAATAACAAGCATTGTTTAATAATTCAAATTCAAATCTGTGGATTACAATTTGATTTGATTTCTTTGTATTTTTTATTGAAACATTGGAACATTCCAGGTATGAACCAAATGGGTTTGAAATTGATTTGAATTCAACTGGAAAACAAGAGAAAACAAGTGCAATGTTCATGATGCAGAAATATAATTAACAAGAATCAAAGCATTCTAGGGTTGTTTTCATACTTGGTATGTTACATCTTCGAGGAGGTCTAAGTCGTCTTGTCTAGCTTCTTCTACGTCTGTTTCGACATAGGCATGGACACGAGGCGAATCGTGTATCATGTTTGTTGGTAATATTGCTTCAGCACCATATACCAAAAAGAAGGGCGTATAGCATGTTGATCTATTCGGTGTAGTGCGAATGCTCCAAAGAACAGACGGTAATTCTTCCACCCAAGCTCCTGTCGCTCGATGCAATGGTTCTACCAACCACGGCTTTAGGCCTTGAAGGATAAGTTAATTCATTCGTTCAACTTGGCTGTTGGATTGAGGATGGGCAACTAATGCTAAGTCGAGACGTGTCCCGACATCTTTACAGTATTCGGCCAATGCTCCAACTGCAAAGTTGGTGCCATTGTCCATGATTATACTGTGAGGAATGCCGAATCGGATGGCCAATTCGACAATGAATTTTACGGCTGTTTTTCCATCAAGTTTTTTGATTGGTTTAGCTTCAACCCACTTGGTGTATTTGTCCACTGCTACGAGCAAATGCGTTAATCTGCCTCTTGCCGTTTTAAAGGGCCCTACCATATCCAGCCCCCAGAACGCAAACGGCCAAGTGAGTGGTATGGTTTTTAATTCTTTTGCAGGCAAATGTTTCTGCTTGGCGTAGAATTGACATCCTTTGCATCTCTTTACAAGGCGTTCGGCGTCTACTTTCGCCGTTAGCCAGAAGAAACCCTGGCGGAATGCTTTGGCGACTAAGGATCATGGATGTGCATGGCGTCCACATGAACCGGGGTGTATTTCCTGGAAAAGCGATTGTTCTTTGTCCGGCAAAATACATCGCTGGAATATACCGGAGACACTTCGTTTGTATAATTATCCAGCTATTATTGTGTATCATTTGCATCGCCGTGCAAGTCTCGTCCTTTCCACCTCATCTATTGGCTCCCCTTGTTTCAGAAGGAACTTTAAATATGGCATTGTCCAATCCGGGATTACCAATAGGATTTCAATTCTTTCCGAGATAAGCGGATATTTGGTGTCTCCGCCTTTGATGGATGGAGCGTACAAGTGTTGCAAAAACACGTCTTTTGGCAAAGCAGCTCTTTTGGAACCGAGACGGGCTAAAGCATCCGCCGTCCAATTCTCTTCGCGATGAATGTGCTTGACCTCGAAGCCAAGGAAACATATGGCGAATTCGTCGACTGATCTTCTATATTCCGCCATGATTAGGCTTTTGGCGTCCCAAGTTTGATCAACTTGGTGTTGTACGAGATCCGAATCGCCATAGCATAGGATGTGCTTGACGCCTAAGTCCTTCGCGATGTGGAGGCCATGCAGAAGCACTTCGTACTCGGCGATGTTGTTTGTAGCATTAAAATGGATCTGAAGCACGTAACTCAGGGTGTCACCTTTGGGTGATTTAAGAACCACACCAGCCCCTGAGCCCTTCTTCATATTTGATCCATCGAAATGCATGATCCAGTACTTCGAATCCGGAAGAGGGATCTTCTCCATAGCTTCAGTCCAATCGGCGATGAAATCCGTTAAAGCTTGTGATTTGATCGCTATTCTCGGCTTGTAGGAGATGTCGAAAGCGGCAAGCTCGATTCCCCATTTGGTGACACGTCCTGTAGCGTCAGCGTTATTGATAATATCGCATAATGGCGCTTTACTTACCACCGTGATGGAGTGTCCTTGGAAGTAGTGTCGAAGTTTCCTTCATGCGAAGAAAACGTCGTACGCCAGCTTCTGGTAATGTGGATACCGCTGCTTGGAATCCGACAGAACTTTGCTAAGATAGTAGACTGGATGTTGTTCCGGGTGATCCTGTTCTTCGTTCTTTTTCCGCTCCACCACAATGGCAACGCTGATGACGTGTGTAGTTGCCATCAAATAAAAGTAACATGGGCTCTTCGTCTTTCGGCGCTATGAGTACTGGTGCTTCCGACAAAGTTTTCTTCAATTGCTGCAAAGCCGCATCTGCTTCATCTGTCCAGACGAAATTGTCCGACTTCTTGAGCAGTCGGTACAGAGGTAAAGCTTTGTCGCCGAGTCGGCTGATGAACCGGCTAACTGCAGTTGCTGAGCCTGTGAGTCGTTGAACATCTTTTAGGCACACCGGCCTCTTGATCTCTAGGATCACTTTTATCTTTTCCGGGTTAACTTCAATCCCTCTGTGAGAGATAATAAAGCCTAGAAGCTTGCCAGTTGGCACTCCAAACACACATTTCAGAGGATTAAGCTTAATCTTGAAGGCGTGGAGGTTGGCGAAAGTTTCGCGTAAGTCATCAAGCAGCTGTCAGAGAGTGGTTTGCCCTAAGACAAGGTACCCTCGAGAAAAGGTTCGAACACTGGGGGCTAAACGGCAACTCGCAACACCTCTCGAGAGGTCCGGTGAGGTGACTTGCAAAGAACAGCAATGGCGGACGCGGAGAGTTTACCCAGGTTCAGGCCACCTTGCGGTGTAACACCCTACTCCTGCTTGTCTCATTGATTGCACTATGATGGTTACAGTACAAGATGAGGTGGACTGGCCATAGCCCGTGGTGTCGAGTTCTCTGGTTCTTGTGCCTATGGAGTCCCTGCTTTCTACGAGGGTCGAGTACCCCTATTTATAGTATCCCGGCTCCTCTTCCCTACTCATTTGGCGGGAAGGGAGAACACATTGGTAGCGGGTTTGTCGCCCAAACCCGCCCTTCACTTTCGTGGTCTTGGTCTTCCATGGGGGACAAAGCTACCGGCCCGGCAGCGAGATGACGTCCCTGGTGGTGGCTCCTTCGTCCGATAGTGTCGTCCGGTTCCTCTTTCACCAAAGAGGAAAGTCTCGGGCAACGCTTTGGCGGCCACAGTGGTCGGGCGTCCTACTTGCACGAAGTGGGACGCCTTTGCCAAAGGCGCCCTGCAGTACTGCTCTGCCTTCGTCCTTGCGTACAGAGGTACGTGCGTCATCCGCACATGGCATGTTTCCTCGGGGAGGAGAGGTCCCTCTGGAGAGGAGCGGTCGTCGGGGTAGGTCTCCTCTCCAGAGAACCTTCTTCAGGCGGTACCATTGTGCTAGGGTCTCCTCGCAGAGGTCCTTGGGACACCAATGGTCAAGTTACGCACCGGAGGTGAGGGAGTCCCCGTGTTGGCCCTGCGATCCGGGGCCAAAGTCTGACGCCAGCGAACGGATCGTGGTACCCCGGTATCCACTGGTCCGACAATAGCCCCCGGGCCCGCGGCGAGCACACGTCGGAGAGACGAGTGGCCGCGGGGCCAACTACCGCAGGTCAGGCTTTGGACACGCATCGCGTCGGTTCCGTCTTGGTTTCCGGTGGTTGCCTCGTCTTCTGCTACAACGGCTCCTTGAACCCCCACAACTGTAGGGGGCATAAGTATCCAACCTCCTTCATCGTGAAAGAAAACCTACCTTCCCTTCCCCGCTCCTCGTCTTCTTGTTCCCGCGGACTCTTTTCTTGTCGTGCTCGAGATTCGCCACGGTTCGCCATGGCTGGATCATCTCTCGACCCCTCGAGCGTGGGCCACAATGTCGCGCTAGCCTGATTGGAACTTATGGTGGCAAAAGCTTCCTCCGACCATCCTGTGACGGTGGTTCGCCCAGGGTCTGTGCTTCCGTCGGCCCTCCCGGCAAATGCTTATCCTTTCATTAGTCGGTCGGTCATGGCGGGTTTGGTTCCTCCATTGTCCCCCTTTCTCATGGTTGTTCTGGACCACTACGGGATCCAGCCTCTTCATCTCCGCCCCGACTCCTATCTTCTCTTGTCCATCTTCGCCTTCTACTTTGAGGGATTCCTGGGGGTCAGACTCTCGGTTGCTCTTCTGCGCTGCTTCTTCTTCATGGAGGATAGGAGAGAGGGCGGCCCGGCCGGCTGCGCCTCCTTGGCCCTTGGCGATGGCTGGGGGAGGATGTTTCCCGCCTTGGACTTTTAGAGGAAAGTCGGCCGCTTCAGGAAGCAATATTCATACCTGGAGGTGGCCGAGCCCAGTGATTTCTTCGAGGCCCCGACCGCGTTCCCGGTGAGACACTCTGGCTGGGGACAGGCGGAGCTTGCTGGAGCGGGTATGGAGTTCCTCCGGGAGCGGGTGGAGGTGCTATCCGCCGCCGGGCCTCGGTCTTCGTCGATAGTTCGCGAGTTCCTGGCACACCGCCTCACCCCTCTTCAAAGGCACAACAGGCCCATGTGGTTGTACGCGGGTTCCTCGGACCCGATGAGGCTTAGCGCCACGCCTTGGTGGAGGCGATGGCAGAGAAAATGTGTTGCATCCTCATGAAGATCCCCAGACCTTTACTCGCAAGCGGTGCCGACCGGCCCCTTTACCGTCCGGTAGTGGAGAGGGAGGCCATCATCGGCCAACTGTCGGTGTTCGACCGATGGGGCCCCATTACGGAGGGGTCCGAGTCGAGAGAGCACAACCCCTATGCTCTGTACGCCGTCGAGGAGGACGGCGATGCCGACGCCGCTGAGGGCTCGTCGCGGGCATGCCACTGGCTAGCGGCGGCGGCTTCTTCTTCTGATGATGATGACGACGAGGGGGATTCTGACGCCGGCCCACAAGCCTCGCCTCCCAGCGACTCCCAGCTTGCTGCGGGCGTAGGAGAGTCGTCGAGGCGTGCCCCGGAAGTTCAGCCGAGAGACCTTAAGGCTGGCGACCGCCTGAAGGAGGTCCTCGGAGGGGGAATCCGTGTCGCGAGGCCTCCCAGGAGGGCCCTCCTGAAGAGGATTTGGCGCTTCAAAGGGAGGTGAGGGGTGTCTACCGAAATGCCATTACCTTCCTTACCTTAGGCGTGTTTTTCTTACTTCTTCCTTGGCCGCGCAGGAAATCTCCCGAGCCCCCAGCGAAGAGAGCGCGGGCGGCGAGCCCGTCCCCTCTTGCCTTGAGCACCCTGACTCCTCCGACCCCTCAGTCGCCGCGAAGTGCTGGGTCGGTTGGTGCGGCGTGTGTGCTGTCTCCTCCTGCCATCGCCGTGCCGCAGCCACCCGTAGCCCCTGGGCCCGCCTCGGCAGAGGCTTGTGTCCTTGGAAGGGCCGTTGGGATGCCGCCCTCGCCAACCATGACCGGCGATCCCTTCCTCGAGGCTGCTGCGACCCCCGACACTCCCGCCACCCCAGAGAGGCTTGGCGATGGGCCTGTCGGGGTATAGCACGGCTGGACGAGCTCATCTTCGAGAAGCGCCAGCATGAGTCGGACGTGAACACATGGTCCCGCGAGCGCGAGGAGCAGTCTGATGCTCTATCGCGTCAACGGGTGCAGCTGGACGCTCGCTTGGAGAGGCTTCGAGCCTTGGAAGCTGGGCTGGCCTCTCGGGTCGCCGAGGTCGAAGTTGCCAGGAAGGAGCTTCTGGCGCGAGACGAGCGACTTGCCGCCGAGAGTAATGAATTTTCTCTCGAACGCAAGCGCCTCGAGAAGAGGGAGGAGGCCGCAGCTGGCCTGGAGGCCCAGTACCAGAAGTCCGTTGAGAACTTCAATTCCAAGATCTCCGAGCGGCAAGAAGAACATCGCCAGTTGATGCTGGCCGAACTGCAAAAGGGTTGTGAGAGCAACCGCGAGGAGCTCCGGAAAGAGTTTGACAGGAAATGCAAGATACAGGAAAGCAGGTTTAAAGAAAAGAAAAATAAACTCGAGGTAGAGTTAGAGAGCCTGAAGAGGAACCTGGACCGGGTCCGCCAGGAGCGAGACGATGAGAAGAGCACGCGAAAGCGTGCTGTCGAAGAAGTGGAGCGCCTCAGGAGGGAGCTCAGCTCTCTGCAAGCCCAAATTGCCCCGGCGGTTGAGCAGGTCGCGGAGCAGAGGGTCATTGCTGTTCAAGCTCGCCAGCTATCCCTTCAGTTCCAAGACCAGTTTCAGCGCGTGGTGAGCCTCGTCGGGGGGCTTTGCCGCCGATTCAGCATCCGGGAACCTCCTTTTCCAATCATGTGCACAACGGCCCACTGCCTTCACTTCTTTAATCAGTTCGTGGACGAGCTGAGTGGAGAGGTTAAAGATCTAGAGAACTTGATCGACAGGGAATGCCGCCAACTTCTAGAGGATGTGATGACTCATGTGTTCGCCATGATCGCCCATCTTCAACCTTCCTTCTCCCTCGGGCAGCTCAAGGGTCTCTCCCTGCTGCCGCGGGGCGGTCCCTGATGGACTTGGTGGAGAAGGAGGTGGCCGCCTTCGTGGAGGGGTTTGGACCTGAGAAGGAGGGTGTCGACGCGGACGGTGATGGTGGTGATGCTGGTGCCGAGACTGAAGATGATGGCGATGGCGAGGATGCCGACTGACTCGTGATTTGTCCCTGTAATAAGGATAGCTGGCTTTCTATGTGGATTATAACGTGTATCTCCGCCGATTTGTCTGTGCTTTTGTCTTTAAGTGTACTAGAATGCTTTATTGAAATGCTTGTGTTTTAGCAATACTTAGCTCTGGACGGTGAGGACCCTTTGTAGAGGTGTTGTCGTTGCTCGGTGTCGGAGAGGACCCTTCGGGGTCTGTCTTGCTTGAGGAGGATCTCTCAAGAAACTCTTGCTTGCTTTCTGCGAAGGTTTTCTCCGCTCCATCTTCGCGCCGCCCCTTGGGAGGGATCTTTACCTGCAGCTGTAGATCGCGTAATGGTGTGTGGTTGTTTGTTCTTCCGCGGGTGTCTCGCGAGGAGTTTAGTATCGAAAGACTTGGTGCGGTGTTGTGTACGGTAGCGACCCGTACACGGGCACCGTCCCCTAGCCCCCGCTCGCGAGAAGCCCTCGGGAGAGTAAACAACCGCGCTCCTCTGGAGAGGAGGCAAAATATGCTGGGAATGCAGATGCATGCATGCTGATGTGCAAGGTCTGTCTAGAGAGAAACAATGCGAGTTTACTGCCGGTGAGAATTTTTCTTGAGACTTCTCTTCTACAACGCTTGGGGATGTCGTGACCCCGTGGTCCCCCAAGAAGCACGTGACATCACCGTGCTGACACGGGACTCCCATCGTCATGGGGCTAAAACTCCCGTGAGTTCAGGTGCATTGCTCGAGGTCGTCGTGGCCTCGTGGCACCCTCGAGTATCAAAAGTTTGCCACGGTCGGAACAGGGCTCCCACTTGTGCGGGCGAAGCTTCAGCCATGCAGCGATGCATGGTGAGAAGCCCCAGCGGACCCTCCCGAGGAGAGGTCCTGGCGTCGTTTTTACCGTGGCGTCACGGGCCTTTTGGCGTCTTCAAAAAATGGCATCCTTACCACCCGCTTAGGTTGGGGCTCGCCGTGGCCTTGTGGGGGTGCACGGTGATGAGCCGACAACAATATGTTCCCCTTCATGAGGGTGAAACTGCTGCGCGATAGGTGGAGCTAGCCCCCGAGCCGCCGATGCTCATTGGAAGTGTCTTCAGGGCTGCTACCTCTGGAGAGAGCAGCAGTTTCTTCTTGGGAACCTCAGCGAGGTGCCCGTTGTTGTCTTCGTCAGTGGGGTGTGATACCGCTAACTCCTTGAAGGTGTGCTCGATGGAGCGTACTGTGTCTTCCACTTCACCCCGGACGGTGATGATACCGCCTTGTCTAGGGAGCTTGACCATGTTGTACGCATGGTGCGTGACGGCCATGAACTTCGCCAAGGCCGGGTATCCGAGGATGGCGTTGTAGGGTAGCGAGATGTGCGCGACATCGAAGTCGAGCGCCTCGGTGCGGTAGGTGTGGCGGGTCCCGAACGTGACAATGAGGCGCACCTGGCCCAATGGAACCGTGGTTCCATCGGTGACACCGGTGAATGGCCTGGTGGGTGTCAACCGGTCGTAGGGGACCTACAGCTTCTCGAAGGTCTCCACCGAGATCACGTTAAGGCCCGCACCCCCATCAAGGAGTGTTTTGGTGATGGCGACGTTGTTGATGGTGGGGGTGCAGATGCGGGGGATGGCGCCAACAGTCCCTGCGGACTTTGGGTCGTCGCCGGTGTTGAAGGAGATCTTGTGCTCGGACCACTTGAGGGGCTGGGACGCTTCGACTCTCGGGAGGGCAGCGTTGAGCTCCCGACAGAACCTCTTGAAGTGGTGGTTGGAGAGGGGGGCCTGCTGTAATACCCTCGATGCGACTATATCTCCCATGTGTCGACGCACGACTTAGAGGCATAATCGCATTGAAGGCATATGTCGCAAGTGAGGTAATCTTCACACAACCCATGTAATATAATAAGGAATAAGAGATACATAGTTGGCTTACAATCGCCACTTCACACAATTACATGAATAAAGCATTACATCAACCAAATACACTCATGGTCCGTCTACGGAACCAAAATAAAAGAAGAACCCCAAATGCGACAAAGGTCCCCGATCGACCCCAACTGGGCTCCACTACTAATCAACTAGAACGAAACAACACAATTGAACAAGGTCTTCAACGAGCTCCTCCTGAGCTGGGTTGCGTCACCTGCACGGACTCATCGGCACCTGCAAACTGGTTTTGGAAGTATCTGTGAGCCACGGGGACTGAGCAATCTCGCACCCTCGCGATCAAGACTATTTAAGCTTATGGGTAAGGTAAAGGTATGAGGTAGAGCTGCAGCAAGCGACTAGCATATATGGTGGCTAACATACGCAAATGAGAGCGAGAAGAGAAGGCAAAGCACGGTCGATAAAAGTATGATCAAGAAGTGATCCTAGACTACCTACGTCAAGCATAACTCCAACAACCGTGTTCACTTCCCGGACTCCGCCGGAAAGAGACCATCACGGTTACACACGCGGTTGATTCGTTTTAATTAAGGTCAACTTCAGGTTTTCTACAACTGGACGTTAACAAATTCCCATCTGCCCATAACCGCGGGCACGGCTTTCGAAAGTTCAAATCCCTGCAGGGGTGTCCCAACTTAGCCCATCAGAAGCTCTCATGGTCAACGAAGGAATATACCTCCACTCGAGACATTCCGATCAGACTCGGTATCCCAGTACAACAAGACATTTCGACAGGGTAAAACTAAACCAGCAACACCGCCCGAATGTGCCGACAAATCCCGATAGGAGCTGCACATATCTCTTTCTCAGGGCACACTCAGATGAGACTAGCTACGAGTAAAACCAACCCTCAAGTTTCCCCGAGGTGGCCCCGCAGGCAGCTCAGTTCGGACCAACACTCAGAGGAGCACTGGCCCGGGGGGGGTTAGAATAAAGATGACCCTTGAGTCTGCAGAACCCACGGGAAAGAAAAGGCTAGGTGGAAAATGGTAAAACCAATGTTGGGCATTGCTGGAGAAGCTTTACTTAAGGCGAACTGTCAAGGGGTTCCCATTATATCCCAACCGCATAAGGGACGCAAAATCCGGGAACATGACACCGATATGACGGAAACTAGGGCGGCAAGAGTGGAACAAAACACCAGGCATAAGGCCGAGCCTTCCACCCTTTACCAGGTATATAGATGCATTAATTAAATAAGATATATAGTGATATCCCAACAAGTAAACATGTTCCAACAAGGAACAACATCTCCATGTCCAACAAGGAACACACTTCAATCTTCACCTGCAACTAACAACGCTATAAGAGGGGCTGAGCAAAGCGGTAACACAGCCAAACAACGGTTTGCTAGGACATTGGTGGGTTAGAGGCTGAACATGGCAATTTGGGAGGCTGACAAGCAAGTGGTAGGCATCGTATCATTGGCATGGCAAAAGAGCGAGCAAACTAGCATAGCAAAGATAGTAGTGATTTCGAGGGTATGATCATCTTGCCTGAGATCCCGCAAGGAAGAAGAACGAGTCCATGAAGAAGACAAACGGACGTAGATGAACGGGACCTCACAAACTCGACATTATCGGAACCAACCCAAAGAAGCAATCACCGGAAAAGAAGCAAACAACATAGTAAACAACCAACACATGAACATGGTATGATATGCGAGATGCGGGATGCGATGCGGGATGCAAAATGCAAGACGTGACAGGAAATGCATGACCCTAGCCTCAACTTGGAAAACCAAGTGTGCCACTGGATAGAGGGGATGAAATCACCTGAAAACGATATAAAGATCATAGGAATCGGAGCTACGGTTTGGAAATGGCAAGCGTTTTACGAAACGAACCGATCTGCGATTTACAGCAAGTAGGCTCCTAAATGTAACGAAATGAACATGCTACAGCCACCAAACATGAGAACAAAATACATGTCAGGGATCTACACAAGATGCTTAACAAATCACTAGCATTGAGCCATGGTCAAATTCATCCATTATGAGGTTCAAACAAGCATGGCAAAAATGAATAAGCAAAACAGATTTCAGACTTAGTAAAATTAACACTAGTCTGAAATTTCAGACCACGATGCTCTCTTCGGAGCAGCAAAACAACATGAAACACAACCTGAACATGACAAATAAGAACATGGCATGGAGCTACTCAACAAGCTTAACAAAACATCCAAAGTGACCTGGGCCAAAAGGGTTCACAAAATACTCTAACGAGCACCCAAACATAGATGAAACACAATCAGTTTTCAGACTTAGTGAAAACTGAGACATGCTGAAATATAACTCACGAAGGCATGTAAATGAGCTCGATGCACTCACCATGGTGCAAGTCATAGCAAGGCAAGCATATATCCATAAAGAAGGCACAAAATGCTAGCTAGACATGGCAAGAACAATGGCATAGCATGCACGAGTCACTCACAATGGCATCGGCAAAATCACAAACAAGTTGACGATCTGCCCAGATTTACCACGAAGCAAAAGTAGAGCTCGATTGACTCAAGCTAGAGCACTCCACATATGCAAACAAAGACATGGATGGATAGAGCATAACATAAATATTAAAACTCCCTTACTAATCATCCTCAAAAGAGGCACGGATCACTAGGAAACAAGCTGAACATATGGCATCATGAACTAAAACATCCCAGACTTAGTGAAAATCACTAAGTCCCTAAAAACAGATTACTCAGGTGCCCCTCTTTGCAAGCTTGCACAAGTCACCGCACACATCCTAAAAATGCATTGGTGGCACCTCTGGAAAGAAGACAAAATGCTTAACAATTCATCCCAAAGGGTCACAGGCATATCATGCACACAATAATCATGACAAAAATGACAAAAGTCAATGATGAGCTAACGGATCTGCAATTTAACTCATGATGCCTCCTTCTAACAGCATTTTTGGCATCAATATGAACTCAAATGCAAATGATGCAATGGAATGAAATGATGTACATGTCGAGGCGAAGATTTTGACATATTATATGCTCGAAACGGAGCTACGGGTGCAAAGTTACGATGCGATGAAGATGGGAATATGAAACGTGGAAATCTCAGGGACGGGGCGGTCCAGCTGCGAGCGAGGCGTTTGGATCGGGGACCGATGGATCTGGTCCCGATCCGGATCGGATCCGGCCAGACCTCGGCAGCTCGCCGGAGAAGGGCGAGGTCACCGGCGGGAAGAAGGCGAGGCGCGGCGCCGGCGAGCATGGCGAGGCGGCGGCGGAGGCAGGTGATGCCGGCGATGTCCGAAGGCGGCGGACGCCGCGGAGGCGAGCTGGGGCGGCGCGGCTACGTAGCATGGCGACGGCGGAGCACGCCGGGCGGCACGACCGGGGCAGGCGCCGGCGGCGGCGATGCGCGGCAGGAGGAGAAGCTCGGGCGGCGGCGCGAGGCATGGCCCGGGTGCGACCCGGGGACGGGCCGGCGATGGGCCCCGCGGGCCCGGCGGATCCGGCGAAGTGGGCACCCGGGTGGACGAGTAGGAGACCGCCACGTGGCGGCGGACGGCGAAGTCGGACCTGTCCGTCGGCGGGAAGTGTGTCCGGCGGCGCGAGATTTGTTTTTTTTTCAGGGTAGGGTTTGGACGGGGAAGACGAGATCCGAAAAATGGAGGGGGTATATATAGGGGCATAAGTGGAGCTAGGAGAGTCCAAATGAGGTGCGGTTTTCGGCCACGCGATCGTGATCGAACGCCCTAGGACATGGAGCAGAGTTTGGTGGGTTTTGGGGCAAAATGGAGGGGTGTTGGGCTGCAACACACACGAGGCCTTTTCGGTCCCTCGGTTAACCGTTGGAGTATCAAGCGAGGTCTAAATGACCCGAAACTTGACAGGCGGTCTACCGGTGGTAAACCAAGGCGACATGGCAAGTCTCGGTCCAATCCGGAAATGTTTAATCCCCACACATGAAAGAAAGCTAGAATTGACCACCGGAGGAGAACGAAGCGCCGGAATGCAAAACGGACAACGGGGAAAAATGCTCGGATGCATGAGACGAACATGTATGCAAATGAAATGCACATGATGACATGATATGCAATGCATGACACGCAAGCAATGACAACGCAACAACAGCGAATAACAGAACGACACCTGGCACATCGGTCTCGGGGCGTTACAACACTCCACCACTACGAGAGGATCTCGTCCCGAGATCTAGAATGGCACCGGAGGGAAAACGGAAGAGAAGGAGAAGAGGTAAAACAAATTGCTTCACTAACAAACGAGTGAAACCACGAACCTTGAAGAGGTTGAACAAATTCGAGAAAAGAATAGAACGAAGGTGAACAAAGTCGAAAACACTCCGTTAGAAAAGAGGGACAAAGAAGAACAAATTCAGACAGCACTCCGGTTAAGGAAGGGGATCAAGGAAAAACCAAAATTCGGGCAGCACTCCGGCTGAAATGAAAAAGAATTGAATAAGGTCTTGATAAGATGAGAAGATACTTGATGAAATCACAACACACTGCCACCGGAACTATTGAATGAATGGAACAAGGGGTAAGAAAGATCTCAGACCGCACTCCGGTTGAGAAGGGAGTCAAAATTTGATAAGATGAGAGAGCTCAAATGAAAACACAACACTCTGGTTGAGAAAGGATGCAAGACTTGATAAGGTGAAAAGAACTTGAACAAAGGGGCACAATACTCCGGTTAAGCAAGATAGGGAAGAAATAAGAGTGACTGTAAATGGAAGGAATTGAACTTGACAAGATGAGAGGATACTTGTAAAGAGGACACAACACTCAGATAAAAGTATAGGCATGGAAAGATCATGATCTTTGACAAAACGACATGATGGGTTGAAAAGATGAACATCACAATGCCTCCGGAACAAAAGTAAGAATGGAATGGAGTGAACAAAGGAAAACAATATCTTGAGAGAGCACGGTTACAACAGAAGCTAGAACGGAGTTGTTGGAAAACCCACAACGAAAATAATAAGCTTGATATGGTCTTGTGGAATACCTCTCAAATTAAGAGATGAAAAACCTGCCACTCACGGGAAAAGAATTGGATTGATAAGAACAAAGAGACGAGAAACTTATTTCACCGGGAGGATAAAAGAAGAACTTGGGTCATTTATAAACACCATAGATAGCAACAATCCTTAGGGAAGGCTTTAGGTGAAATATAACCCAAGGTAACTCCAATGACGAGATTGATGGATTTAAAATACCTCATTCTTAATAGCATGTCAATCATGAAACATGAACTGAAATTATCAAGAATGATGTAAAACCACCTCCAAAGATACGATAGACAGAAATGCACTCCGGAAAGGAAGATGATGAAAGCTTGAGTTCCCTTGAACAGAATATAGATGAACACTTCGAGAGGGAATTAAATCCCTTATGAACCGTCATGTAGAGCCTCCATGAAGAACTCCGGTAATAAAAGAATGATCCAAAATAATTGAATGATGAAAAGAATAAGATTGAAGCCTTGCAATGATTTAGATAGAGATCTCCGTGATAATATAATTGAAAGAGGTTGGACTCCAGGAAAAAGAGAAGATGAAACAAATGAAACCGAGAGTTTGAAGGGCCTCCAGAATAAGAATTAAATCACTTGGATGAAACAAGAATAAGAATTACATTATGCTTATCCTTCACCAATTTAAATTGATGACAAACAACGGATTGCATACGACTTATTCTCGTAGAAAGGATTAAGATAGATATAGCACCAACTTGGGAAAACATTGAACGAACCACCGGTAGGATAGAAATAAAAACTGAATCAATACAATAACAAAGGAATAGAAATCTTGAGCGAGCCACCGGTAAGAATTGAAAAACGAACGAAGGAAAAATAAAGGAACACCAGGAATAATTAGCACATGAATGAAGATGCTTGAGAGAATTTAGATACAAGAGAACGAAAAGATGACGCGCCGATAAAAGATCACTTGAACGAAGCACCGGTAAAATTGAAGAACGAGAGCTGAAAGCTGAGAATGAATAAATCTTAGATGATGGACTCCGGATAACAACTGAGAAGACTCTTAAATTTCTCCGGAAGGGTGAAAAGAATTCTCACGAAGAAAACAGTTATGAGAGGATGACCTCAAATTAGAACGACGATTCTCTAAGAGAACGGATAAGATATGGAGGTAAAACTCTTCTTCAGTCTTCAAATGACGACGAGAAACACCACCAAGAATTACTGAGGCATACCGGAATGAAGAATGGAAAAGTTTAGCCAATGATGAAAAGAATTTGAAAGATCTTAGAGGAGGACATCTGACTGATGGCAATTCATTCTTACGTCAAACTTCGAAAAGAATTTTAAGGATATCTCCGGGAGAATTAGAAGAGTCAGGTAAGATCCTGGGAAAAGACCTGTGGGTTAGGGCCCACTCAAAAGAACACCGTTGAAAAGATTTAAAAGAGAGATTGCACCGGTTGAATAAAAAAGGCTTGAATGATATAACATCCTTGAAATAGCTTGAATGAAAGAAGAGTGGATACACGAATCTTCGAGATATCTTCAGCACTCCGGAACAATTAAATAGCGAGAAGTGAATGAATATGAGGTGCACCGGCATGAGAAGGTATTAGAAAAGAGGAAAAAGATATGATCAACACCGAAAGCTTGAATTGGTTCCACCGGAGAAGAAAACGAGTGAAGAGTGACGAACTAGAAGCTCCGTTAGAGTCTTCATGAGAATCACCGGATAAGAATATTGACGGGAAAAGAATGGAGACATTTCCATCAATAAAATGGATAGTGATTAAGAAATCTGAATCCTTGAAGAAAAACAAAGGGAGGGTGGGCGGGAAAACAAATGCAACTTGAGATGGATGAAACGAACACCGTTGAGAAGAAGTGATAATTGATCTTGTGAATGTTGACAAGATTGGATCCACTTGAAGAGAAACACGCCGGTTAAAAGGATTGACAAGACAATCTTGATGATCAAGAAGGATTAGTATTCTCATAGGGCTATGAGAACACCATTCGGGGAAGGTATGGAATCAACATTTTCCTTCGAATACCACAACTCAAAACAAAAACAAAGGGTTGGCTTGCAGAATAAGCCGGAAGAAACATATGATAGAGATTTCGTCCGAAGTTTTCGTGGTGGGACCTACACGGGCTCGATCGTACAGCACTATCATGTACAAGGCAGTGCACATGACATACAAAGCGTCCCCGAGTCAGCATAGCCAAGGACGCTTTAAGACACAACGAGACCACTGTAAAATCGACCGTGAATAGGCGAACCACTAGACGTCGAACCCCAATTTCATATCATACATCTGTCGGAAAATATCCTAAGAGCTACTTGAATTCCCACCTATGAAACTCCCGAAATTTTCTGGTTATGCAATCGGGTGTTGGGGATACAGGGGAAGCATAATATCTCACCCAAACTAGCAAATCCTACATCCAGCTGTATCCATCCTTCAACACATAACCAAGAAACCTTCGAAACCATCTACCTCAACCTTCGAAAAGCATCCGTTATACAAGTTATGGCGATACTCCCGAACTCCCGCCCCAGTACTGGGTGGCGTCGAGGTTATCTCACCAACGAACTGCATAAAGGAGATTTTCGATGTCAGCGAACATATCTCAAGTATACCAGAATTGCAACGATAAAATTATGATGACAACACCTCAGAGCTCAACTCCCCGGGACACTTCCACTAAACCCCTGACAGGAGGCACCAAGACAGTATTCTCATCATAAGCCATCGGAACAAATCCAAGATACTCGCGTGATCCTAAAAAAAATTTAGTGAAATTTGAGAAGAGAAGAGTCAAAACTCTACGTCAGGATGCCTCACCAGAGCGACGAAGGGACTGGGGAGTAAAAAGAATTCCTAAACTCTCTGATATATATAATTCCTAGAAGACTCAAAACATTTTTCTAGACACAACTCGGTCGCTAAAAACGATCAATCAGTGGGGGATCCTAAGGTCGGGGAAGGCTCTGATTACCAACTTAAAACACCCTCGATGCGACTATATCTCCCACGTGTCGAGGCACGACTCAGAGGCATAATCGCATTGAAGGCATATCTCGCAAGTAAGGTAATCTTCACAAAACCCATGTAATATAATAAGGAAAAGGATACATAGTTGGCTTACAATCGCCACTTCACACAAATACATGAATAAAGCATTACATCATACAAATACACTCATGGTCCGACTACGGAACCAAATAAAAGAAGAACCCCAAATGCGACAAAGGTCCCCGATCGACCCCAACCGGGCTCCACTACTGATCAACTAGAACGAAACAACACAAATGAACAAGGTCTTCAACGAGCTCCTCCTGAGCTGGGTTGCGTCATCTGCACGGACTCATCGGCACCTGCAAACTGGTTTTGGAAGTATCTGTGAGCCACAAGGACTCAGCAATCTCGCACCCTCGCGATCAAGACTATTTAAGCTTATGGGTAAGGTAAAGGTATGAGGTGGAGCTGCAGCAAGCGACTAGCATATATGGTGGCTAACATACGCAAAAGAGAGCGAGGAGAGAAGGCAAAGCACGGTCGATAAAAGTATGATCAAGAAGTGATCCTGGACTACCTACGACAAGCATAACTCCAACAACCGTGTTCACTTCCGGACTCCGCCGGAAAGAGACCATCACGGTTACACACACAGTTGATTCATTTTAATTAAGGTCAACTTCAGGTTTTCTACAACCGGATATTATCAAATTCCCATCTGCCCATAACCGCGGGCACGACTTTCGAAAGTTCAAATCCCTGCAGGGGTGTCCCAACTTAGCCCATCACAAGCTCTCACGGTCAACGAAGGAATAGACCTCCACCCAAGACATTCCGATCAGACTCGGTATCCCAGTACAACAAGACATTTTGACAGGGTAAAACTAAACCAGCAACACCGCCCGAATGTGCTAACAAATCCCGATAGGAGCTGCACATATCTCTTTGTCAGGGCACACTCAGATGAGACTAGCTACGAGTAAAACCAACCCTCAAGTTTCCACGAGGTGGCCCCGCAGGCAGCTCAGTTCGGACCAACACTCAGAAGAGCACTGGCCCGGGGGGGTTAGAATAAAGATGACCCTTGAGTTTGCAGAACCCAAGGGAAAGAAAAGGCTAGGTGGCAAATGGTAAAACCAATGTTGGGCATTGCTGGAGAAGCTTTACTTAAGGCGAACTGTCAAGGGGTTCCCATTATAGCCCAACCGCGTAAGGGACGCAAAATCCGGGAACATAACACCGATATGACGGAAACTAGGGCGGCAAGAGTGGAACAAAACACCAGGCATAAGGCCGAGCCTTCCACCCTTTACCAGGTATATAGATGCATTAATTAAATAAGATATATAGTGATATCCCAACAAGTAAACATGTTCCAACAAGGAACAACATCTCCATGTTCCAACAAGGAACACACTTCAATCTTCACCTGCAACTAACAACGCTATAAGAGGGGCTGAGCAAAGCGGTAACATAGCCAATCAACGGTTTGCTAGGACAAGGTGGGTTAGAGGCTGAACATGGCAATTTGGGAGGCTGACAAGCAAATGGTAGGCATCGTAGCATTGGCATAGCAAAAGAGCGAGCAAACTAGCATAGCAAAGATAGTAGTGATTTCGAGGGTATGATCATCTTGCCTGAGATCCCGCAAGGAAGAAGAACGAGTCCATGAAGAAGACAAACGGACATAGATGAACGGGACCTCACAAACTCGACGTTATCGGAACCAACCCGAAGAAGCAATCACCGGAAAAGAAGCAAACAACATAGTAAACAACCAACACATGAACATGGTATGATATGCGAGATGCGGGATGCGATGCGGGATGCAAAATGCAAGACGTGACAGGAAATGCATGACCCTGGCCTCAACTTGAAAAACCAAGTGTGCCACTAGATAGAGGGGATGAAATCACCTGAAAACGATATAAAGATCATAGGAATCGGAGCTACGGTTTGGAAATGGCAAGCGTTTTACGAAACGAACCGATCTGCGATTTACAGTAAGTAGGCTCCTAAATGCAACGAAATGAACATGCTACAGCCACCAAACATGAGAACAAAATACATCGAAGCAATGTACACAAGATGATTAACAAATCACTAGCACTGAGCCACGGTCAAATTCATCCATTATGAGGTTCAAACAAGCATGGCAAAAATGAATAAGCAAAACAGATTTCAGACTTAGTGAAATTAACACTAGTCTGAAATTTCAGACCACGATGCTCTCTTCGGAGCAGCAAAACAACATGAAACACAACCTGAACATGACAAGTAAGAACATGGCATGGAGCTACTCAACAAGCTTAACAAAACACCCAAAGTGACCTGGGACCAAAAGGGTTCACAGAATACTCTAACGAGCACCCGAACATAGATGAAACACAATCAGTTTTCAGACATAGTGAAAACTGAGACATGCTGAAATATAACTCACGAAGGCATGTAAATGAGCTCGATGCACTCACCATGGTGCAAGTCATAGCAAGGAAAGCATATATCCATAAAGAAGGCACAAAATGCTAGCTAGACATGGCAAGAACAATGGCATAGCATGCACGAGTCACTCACAATGGCATCGGCAAAATCACAAACAAGTTGACGATCTGCCCAGATTTACCACGAAGCAAAAGTAGAGCTCGATTGACTCAAGCTAGAGCACTCCACATATGCAAACAAAGACATGGATGGATAGAGCATAACATAAATATTAAAACTCCCTTACTAATCATCCTCAAAAGAGGCACGGATCACTAGGAAACAAGCTGAACATATGGCATCATGAACTAAAACATCCCAGACTTAGTGAAAATCACTAAGTCCCTAAAAACAGATTACTCAGGTGCCCCTCTTTGCAAGCTTGCACAAGTCACCGCACACATCCTAAAAATGCATTGGTGGCACCTCTGGAAAGAAGACAAAATGCTTAACAATTCATCCCAAAGGGTCACAGGCATATCATGCACACAATAATCATGACAAAAATGACAAAAGTCAATGATGAGCTAACGGATCTGCAATTTAACTCACGATGCCTCCTTCTAACAGCATTTTGGGCATCAATATGAACTCAAATGCAAATGATGCAATGGAATGAAATGATGTACATGTCGAGGCGAAGATTTTGACATATTATATGCCCGAAACGGAGCTACGGGTGCAAAGTTACAATGCGATGAAGATGGGAATATGAAACGTGGAATTCTCAGGGACTTGGTGAAATTTAACCTCTCCGGGAAAAGTCAATGGGCGGACGAGGAGATCCGGGACGGGGCGGTCCAGGCGCGGGCGAGGCGTTTGGATCGGGGACCGATGGATCTGGTCCCGATCCGGATCGGATCCGGCTAGACCTCGGCAGCTCGCCGGAGAAGGGCGAGGTCGCCGGCGGGAAGAAGGCGAGGCGCGGCGCCGACGAGCATGGCGAGGCGGCGGCGGTGGCAGGTGATACCGGCGATGTCCGAATTCGGCGGACGCCGCGGAGGCGAGCTGGGGCGGCACGGCGACGTAGCATGGCGACAGCGGAGCACGCCGGGCGGCGCGGCCGGGGCAGGCGCCGGCGGCGGCAATGCACGGCAGGAGGAGAAGCTCGGGCGGCGGCGCGAGGCACGGCCCGGGTGCGACCCGGGGGCGGGCCGGCGATGGGCCCCGCGGGCCCGGCGGATCCGGCGAAGTGGGCACCCGGGTGGACGAGTAGGAGACCGCCACGTGGCGGCGGACGGCGAAGTCGGACGTGTCCGTCGGCGGGAAGTGTGTCCGGCGGCGCGAGATCTGTTTTTTTTTCATGGTAGGGTTTGGACGGGGAAGACGAGATCCGAAAAATGGAGGGGGTATATATAGGCATAAGTGGAGCTAGGAGAGTCCAAATGAGGTGCGGTTTTCGGCCACGCGATCGTGATCGAACGCCCTAGGACATGGAGCAGAGTATGGTGGGTTTTGGGCCAAAATGGAGGGGTGTTGGGCTGCAACACACACGAGGCCTTTTCGGTCCCTCGGTTAACTGTTGGAGTATCAAGCGAGGTCCAAATGATCCGAAACTTGACAGGCGGTCTACCGGTGGTAAACCAAGGCGGCATGGCAAGTCTCGGTCCAATCCGGAAATATTTAATCCCCACACATGAAAGAAAGCTAGAATTGACCACCGGAGGAGAACGAAGCGCCGGAATGCAAAACGGACAACGGGGAAAATGCACGGATGCATGAGACGAACATGTATGCAAATGAAATGCACATGATGACATGATATGCAATGCATGACACGCAAGCAATGACAACGCAACAACAGCGAATAACAGAACGACACCTGGCACATCGGTCTCGGGGCGTTACACCTGCGCCCCGCCTAGGATGCAAGCGACGTAGTCCCGAGGCTCTTGGTAGCCCCCGTCGGTCTCCTTGGTCCTTTGCAGATCTGTGCCGCCGAGGTGGGGTGTAGCAGCGCTTGCCCAGGTCGCACGTTGTTGACGGTGCCGTTGCGACTGCTGAAACGCGGGCGCGAAGTACGGCTGCTGCAGCTGCTGGGGTTGTAGCTGGTAGTAGCCGCCGTACCCGCCGTCGTATCCGCCGCCGTAATAGATGTCGTTGAAGCCGCCTCCGTAGGCATAGAGGTAGGGTTCGTATCGATGCCCTTTACTGTGGCTATTGCTGCTACGCTTGGCGCTACGCCGACCCCTGCCCCGCGGGAGGCCCTCCTGGCTGTTCCCCGTGAGGCGCTCGTCGCGTAGCTTCTTCAAGTAGATGCAGTCTGTTGTGGCGTGCGTGTTTGTATGGTGGTAGGCGCAGAACGAGCGCTGCTCTTCGCATGCTTCGATGAGCTTGGCAGCGTCTTCCAATGCGGTGGGCCAGTACAGGCCATGACGGAGATCTTTTTCTGCGAGCGGACGGGGCGAGAGGAGGTGCCCACAGTCACCCTTGTGGATGTCTTTGAGGAGCTCCACCCCTTCCTCGGACGGTACGCACCGCAGCCCGACCCCGTTGGAGCGTTGCTGCAACAAGTCGCCTTCGAGGACGTAGTACTTCTTCGCCCGGCGAGGCATGCGCCCCGCCATCGTTCTTCCCTCCGGTGGGCTGCCCGCGGCGTCGATCAACTCCTGGACGTGGGCGGCCCAAGCGTCGTGGTCCCCGGGCGTGGGTGGGTGCGCGAGTAGTTCCCGGACCTTCCGTAGGGCCGCAACGCATGAAGGGGGCGGCTGTTGTGCGGGTGGCTCCGGGGGCTCATCACGGAGAGAGGGCTGCGACGGTGCCAGTGTCACTGGCGCCTCGTCCCTCCGAAAAGGGTGAGAGGGGGCTTCGTTCTCTGCATGGGAAGGGTTGTTGTTGACCACGGGAGCCCGAGGCACCACGGTGTTGCTTCTTCCAACGTATGAAGGAGTTCCTTAGCCCCCAACCTGGCGCACCAAATGTCGGAGAGTGGTTTGCCCTAAGACAAGGTACCCTCGAGAAAAGGTTCAAACACTGGGGGCTAAAGGGAAACTCGCAACACCTCTCGAGAGGTCTGGTGAGGTGACTCGCGAAGAACAGCAATGGCGTATGCGGGGAGTTTACCCAGGTTCAGGCCACCTTGCGGTGTAACACCCTACTCCTGCTTCTCTGATGGATTGCACTGTGATGGTTACAGTACAAGATGAGGCGGACTGGCTACAGCCCGTGGTGTCGATTTCTCTGGTTCTTGTGCCTATGGAGTCCCTGCTTTCTACGAGGGCCGAATACCCCTATTTATAGTAGCCCGGCTCCTCTTCCCTGATCATTTGGCGGGAAGGGAGACCACATTGGTAGCGGGTTTGGCGCCCAAACCCGCCCTTCACTTTCGTGGTCTTGGTCTTCCGTGGGGGACAAAGCTGCCAGCCCGGCGGCGAGATGACGTCCCTCGTGGTGGCTCCTTCGTCTGGTAGTGCTGTCCGGTTCCTCTTTCACCAAAGAGGAAAGTCTCGGGCAACGCTTTGGCGTCCACAGCGGTTGGGCGTCCTACTTGCACGAAGTGGGACGCCTTTGCCAAAGGCGCCCTGCAGTACTGCTCTGCCTTTGTCCTTGCGTACAGAGGTATGTGCGTCATCCGCACATGGCATGTTTCCTCGCGGAGGAGAGGTCCCTCTGGAGAGGAGCGGTCGTCGGGGCAGGTCCCCTCTCCAGAGAACCTTCTTCAGGCGGTACCATTGTGCTGGGGTCTCCTTGCAGAGGTCCTCGGGAGACCAATGGTCAAGTTACACACCGGAGGCGAGGGAGTCCTCGTGTTGGCCCTGCGATCCGGGGCCAAAGTCTGACGCCAGCGGACGGATCGTGGTACCTCGGTATCCACTGGTCCGACAACAGCTTATCTTTGGTTTTCGTCATGACGGCAATGTCGTCGACGTAAACGTGGACGTTTTTCCCTATTTGCTTGGCTAAACAATTTTGCATACAACGCTGGTAAGTTGCGCCAGCATTCTTCAAGCTGAAAGGCACGGTTATGTAGCAGTACATGCCATAAGGCGTGATAAAGGACGTCTTAAGTTCATCACATTTTTCATCCGGATTTGGTGATAACCTTGGTAAGCGTCTAAAAAGCACAATAAGTCAGAACCTACAGTGGCATCTATGACTTGGTTGATACGAGGGAGCGCGAAAGGAACTTTCGGGCAAGCCTTGTTTTGACCTGTATAGTCTATACACATTCTAAGTTCTTCGGTGTTTTTCTTTGGAACTAAAACTGGATTGGTCACCTAGTCTGTCCAGATAACTTCGTGAATAAAATTCGCGGCTAAGAGACTGATTATCCCCTTTCCGATGACCCTCCTTCGTATGTCATCGAAGCGTCAAAGTCCCTGCTTCACCGGTCTTGCGTCCGGATGAACTTTAAGGGTGTGATTGGCGAATTTCCGGGGTACACCTTGCATATCAGATCTTTTCCAGGCGAAAATATCCCCGTTCTCACGGAGAAATTCGACGAGCACGCTTTCCTATTTGTCGTTCAGCCCATCACCGATGGTGACCTGCTTCGTTGGGTCCTTCGGGTCAATGTTTACCTTCTTGGTGTTAGCTGTTGTGCTAAGATTTTCCGGCATTTTCAGCGATGATATCTTAGCTACCGGTACTTCATCAACGTCCATGCCTTTGGCAAGCTCCTTGAGTTCTTCTTGGTGAATCACTCTTTCGGCACAGAGGGTGTTGGCCAGCTCGCACTCTTTCGCCATGTTGCAGTCTCCTTCGACCGTAATAACGCCATTGGGACCTGGAAGCTTCATCTTGTTGTATAGATAACAAGGACGAGCTAGGAATTTGGCGAAAGCAGGTCTGCCCAAGATGGTGTGGTAGGCGCTGTCGAAGGGTACCACTTCAAAGGAAATTTCCTCCGTCCGATAGTTTGCCTTATTGCCGAAAGTTACTTTCAGAGTGATTTCACCTAATGATGAGGCGGATCTTCCGAGCACAATGCCGTGGAATTTGACATTGGTTGGGCAAAGCTGTCGAGTCGAAATATTCATCCGCTTCAGCATACTAAGGTAGATGAGGTTGATGCTTGCTTTGTCGTCCATCAACACTTTTTTGAGCTGGAATTCTGCCACGATTGGAGCTATGACTAAGGCGTGACATCCAGGCTCGAGCACTCTGTCTGGGTGATCTGACTGATCCCAGGTGATTTGCGTCTCTGTCCACTTCAAGAATTGTGGGACGCTTGGGGCCGTTGCATTGATTCCCCGAAAGGATTGCATCACTTTTCGGGCTGAAGGTGTGGCCAAGAACGTGTGATTCACGACCTGCTGAACTTTCGGGAACTTGGATCCTCTTTTGCGCTGCTGCGCGTCAGATTCTTTTTGGATCACCGCATCCGTGTCCGATTCGCTGGACTGCTCGTCGTCTTCTTTCCTTTTCTTGCCGAACTTGCGCTTGCCTGATTTTCCTTTAGTTCCAGAACCACTCGGATTGGCTTCTTGCGTGATATGCTTGTTGAGGCGGCATTGGGAGTTAGTGTGCGAAGGGGTGCCGAAACGGGAGTGGTGGGCGCACTGCTCGTTTTTTAGTTCGTCCCAGTTTTGCCGAAGATTCTGCATCTTGGCTTCGGCATCTTCCTTGTTATTTCGCCACTTTCCGCTGCTGCCTTGTCCTCCTTTCCCGAAGGCGGCGTTTACTTCCACTGTTCCTTCGGTGGTGGGTTTCTTTTCGGCCTGTGCTTTGCGGTTGTTGGTGCCGAAATAATATATACCATGGCTCTTTGCCTTAGCCCTTGAGTCATCATCTGCTGCAGCATATATGTTACCTATTTCCAGCATCTGACCCAGCGTTTGTGGTCTGGCGGATTGTACCATGACACGGGGGACTCCTGGATTCATGCTTTCGAGAAAAGCGTGCATGGCCTCCGCATCGCCGATATCTTGGCAGACATTCTTCAGTGACACCCATCTTCCGATGAACTCCAGGGTTGCCTCGTTCGGCTCTTGCCGGCATCGCTTAAGGTCGTTAATTCCCTTTGGGCGCCTAAAGGTTCCTCGGAAATGTTGGATGAACACAGCTACCATTTCTTCCCAGCTGTCTATTGACTTTTCCGGCAGTCCATCTATCCAGGATTTGGCTCCGTCTACGAGCATGAGCAGGAGGAAATGCACGGCTTCTAAGTTGGAACCAAAGTTGATTTGGACGGCTATGTGATAATCCACCAACCACTGAACCGGGGCGGTTGATCCGTCGTATTTCCGATATGTGCCGTTCACTTTGCTAAATCCAATCGGCAAAGTGAGATGTCGAATATTATCGTCGAAACACGGTGGCCCGAAGTAGGCCGCGTTTTTGCTGCTTTGATCTCGTTTAGACGGTTGCGGCCGTCGACCGTACTTTCAGGTGACTTTTCGACATAGTATCGGCTGATTCTATGTCGTGATCCTTCGGGCTTAAGCTCGCTACGCTCCCTGCTTCTGCCGTGGGAGCATGGTGGCGTTTTTGCCCTCTCTGCTCCTCTAGAGCGCGGGGGCGTTTTACTCTCTCTGCTCCTCTGGAGCGTTGTGGTGAGCGCAATCTTTGCCGGCTTTGTGAGGGTTTGTATCTTTCTCCTTGGGCGACGTAGCTTCGTGGAGGTGGTGGGGGTGGCGAAATCTTTTCACGGTCCTGCCTGGCGCGCTCTCGATCGCGCTTTCTTTCCTCTTCTAGAGGATCTTTTTGACCGATTCTTTCGCGATGCGCCTTGGCTGCCTCGGTAAAGCCAATGTGCTCTTTTTCGTGTTCATGCTCCCGATCGTAGCTGGAGCCGGTGCGTGATACGGCGTCGTTGTCTCTCGGCTTTTTCTTCGAGTCAATCGTGTCGCCTTTCTGCGAGCTTGATCGATCCGGGTCATCTGGCGGTCCACCGTCTCCAGCGGCCGTTCTACAGGCATTTGAATTAGCAATCAACTTTCCCGAAATTTCTCCCCGGTCCTGCTGCCGTAGGGCTTGAGCGATCAAGCTTTCGGCGTATTGGGTCTTGTCCTCGGGAGTGTAGTGCTTGCTCTTCAAGATTGCTAAGGTTGCGGTTGTATTATCAACCGGCATGCGATAGCAGTGTTCCCCCTGGAGTTTTCTCTAGTGGGGTACGTTTTCCAGTCGATTTTGTTGACCCTCCGAATAGCGGGGTCTTCATCGTCGGCTTCCAGTTCGTTTAAACGACGTTTTGTTCTTTTATTTTTGACGGATATCCTTTCGGGACGTCGCTTGAATTCCTCTTCTTCAGCCAGTTTGTCAAGTTGCTTCTTAGCTTGAAGTATATTGGATGATTGATTGAGGAAAGCGATTCACCGAAGCTCCATCATCTGAGGGGATTCGTCCTTTGCAATGGGCGTAGCGAGCAATTTCAGCTCGTGCTCGCTTGTCCAAGGATAACTCTTAGGTGGTCGAGTACTTGGTTCTCCTTTCTCGTACGCCCTCTCGGGTTTCCCGGCTGCCTTGGCAGCTTTTTCGGCGGCTCGCTTCTCTGCCTTTGCCTTCTTCTTCTCGGCCTCTTGATCGTCCGACGCTTTTTTGGCTTCAACTGCTTCATCGGCTTTGGCATCTATGCCTAATGCCTCGACGGTTTTCACCTCTTTGGAGGGGACATCATGCTCTCCAGCTGTTTGAGGAGGGTTTGCCTTCTCCTCTTCTTTTTCTTCGTCCGCTGCCGGGACGGTGGGTTGAGTCATCATGACCTCCTGATTACGAGCGAAAGCCTTATTTACTTTTGACTCGAAATCGCTTTCATCGGAATCTGATGCCTCGCCTAGGTTGGTGGTGCTTCGAGATCCGCCTTCTAAATGAAATCGTCCGTTAATAACGGGTAAAATTGAATCAAGCTCGAAATTTTCCACCGCATTGGCTTGATAAATTCCGATCATACCGATGTATTGATAATCAGCACTTGCTGCCTCGTAGTAGGCTGCGATTTCTTCAGCTATTTCGTCGAATACGATTAGATCTTGGTCTGTCTCCGTGAATGCGCGGGGCAGAGTGGATCCAGATCCAACGTTGAATCTGTCTTCGGCGGGCGGGGTGGTGGGCGGAAAAAATTGTTCTTTGCCGCACAACCCTAGAGCTTCAGCGGTCATGCCGACAAAGACGTTGAGATCTCCGATCGGGAGTATGCAGGCGCTAACGAGGTAGTCTTTCGTCGGCATGTATGAATCGTCGTCGATGACGTAGCCAACTTCTTCGGCAAAAATGGCAGTTTCGACGGTGATGGTTTCGCCGATTCCTCCTAGGATGCCTTCCGGGAACGTAACTCCGGACGTAGCCAGCCCCACGGTGGGCGCCAACTGTCGGTGTATTCTAGATTGAGGCATGCCGTCTAGTGCCATGATCCAACTAAGAGCGTGGGGGAGGAACGTGGCGGAGTTTGCCGGAGGCGGGGGAGACGATGTTTTACCCAGGCTCAGGTTAGCCGGAGAGGCTCCCTACTTCCTGCCAATCCACTATAAGGAGGGAATAATCCCGAGTACAAGTTACAGTGGATCTGTTGTTCTTTGCCCTTAGGCTTCACCTGTTCGGCCTTATATAGGCAGCCGAACCAGGTCTTACAAGGAAGGTTTCTACCCTAGATTCGGCTATACCTAAACGGGACGGACACGATCATTCGGCTCCTTCTCCAAGTCAGAAGCTTCTGTCTTCCTTATCCGTCACATCCAGATACCGCCTTGCGCTTCGGACCACTGGGCCGACGACTAAGCCCAAACTTTAGCCACCTCTCGGGCCACCCTGGTGTTTCGGCTTAATGGACCCAGCAAAGGTTACCCCGTTTTCCATTCCCTCAACATGAGACATCCCCATTGAAACTTACACACTCCCGGTTTGCACACGTCTAACTCCTATTTTTCATTTGAAATACTTTATCGTTAAACTTGGAGCGTCTTTTTATGCTTTTGTTTTAGTTTTGATTTTTATTTTATGAGACCACCACACTATCTTTTATGTATGAGAGAGCTACTGGATTTATGAGTTGAAACATGTTACATGCTTGTATTATGTTTGGGAAAGGGGTGTCTAAGTTAATTTCTATTGAAACATATAGTTGCATGATTTGTGAGCTTGTTAAAAGTGTAATGATTTGCAAATGCTTTATCAAGAGCTATCTTTTATTCATGTTATGCTGTTGTTATGTTACTTTACTTGGTTTAAAATGAATAAGTTAGTGCTATGGACACTCATGCATGCATCTAGATGGTCCAAATTTCTCCCTTTGCTAGCCCAAAAATTTCCAACAAGCATAAACTTGTTTCCAACACCTTCAACCCAAGTTTTCTAGTGAGTCCACCATATCTACCTATTAATTCCGAGTATGTTCAGTATGTTATTTGTGTTATCTATGTTTCCAAATGAAATTATTTATGTTATCTATTATGATGGTAAAAGTTGGTTAAATAGCTCTCACGAACTTGATGCACATTAATTATCATAGCACTAATTAAACTTGACCCATTGTGATTAATATTATGATGCTAGTGGCTTGATAAATGCTTTAAGTTGGAAGTTAGCCGATATGTGATGTCACATGCAAAGCTTTCAACATGCTCATTTACTTATATAAGTTGATATCATGTACTTTTGAGTATGGATGCCTATCATGTTTGAAATAATGTGGAAATAGAGTAAGTTTAAATGAGTTAGTATAAATTGTTAGAGAGACGTCTAGGCCGCTAATCTAAGCCATGCCTAATCATGGTGGAAATTTACATACATTCTTTGAGCTATCTATGATGCACCCCCTCCTAGAAAAAGAAAAGAAAGAGAAAAAGAAAGAGTTGTGGTAAAAGAAAAGGGGTGTTGAGGTTGCTCATATGTTTGTTTGTCTTGTTGTTTTGATGTGGGCTTGATCCATATCATGGGACAAGAGGTACCCCAGTTGAGTCTCTTTATGATGCCATTATTACTTACAATGATAGCTAAACTTGTTTTATTTCCCAAGTTGAGTATTCATGGTGTAGGTACTTGTATTCAAGGGGCATGAGACATCCAACTTTTTATTTATCAAGCACACTAACTCATAATTGCTTTCACTTTAACTTTAATCATTCAAGATGTTATGATAGGGGAATGAGAGCTGGACACCAAGTATTACCATTGCAATGAATAACTTAAGTAGAAGATTTTGTAGGACAAATGAAACTTATGCATGTTTACCTCTACACATTTATCTTCTCAAAGTGTCCACTTTTATATTCAGTTTTCCATCATTACTCTATGACCAATATAGGATGGTCTTACTTATCATATTGCATACATGTGGTCCATACTACTATCCTTTATGTTACACTTTGTGAATTATCATTGAACATCCTTACATTGAATATTTGATATCACTTGATAAATTGTTTTGCACATTGCTACTATTTTGAATATGAATCATATGACTTTATGTAGTTGTAGCAATCATCTTATATATCCTAGTTAGTATTATATTGCAAATTTCATCTTAGTTTTATCACTTCCATACTCGAGGACGAGTATGAGTTAAGCTTGGGGAGTTGATGCATGTAAAATGCATAGATGAACTTTGCACTATAATCCTTGTTTTCCAATCATATTTGCATCATATAAATGTTATATTACTGTTATTTAATGATATTTGGAAAGCAATGATGATTATCCCTATTTTTGGAACTAACTCTCCACAGTCAGATTATCCCGTATTTTTCCTTTCATATTTCAGGGGCCTTAATGACGTCACGACGAGCTGAAAAGTTACAGGAATCATTCTTTTGGAAGGAGGAAGACTTCGGAGCGAAGGATGCAAGCAAATGGAGGCCGGAGGCCGCAAAGAGGTGGGCCCACGCGGCCCCTGTACCTGGCCGCGTGGGACCTACCAAGTTGGGCCTCAGGGCTCCGCTGTCGTCGATCTTTTTCTCCACGACTCCGTCTTGACCTAAAACCCACCTATATAAAGGACGCCCCGACGTTCTTCGGAGAGAGGTGCCGCACACGAGAGAAACCAGAAAACAGAGGCGAGGAGGCAGCAGATTGCAGGGGGGAAACTCCGGCGGAGCCCTGCCGGAGTTGTCTCCTTCTCCAACACCATCTCCACCGTCTCCATGATGAAGAAGGAGTAGTCCACCTCTAGACTATGTGTTGAGGATATGTCGAATAGGGGTCTATTCGACATGTCCCTAAAGCCGGATTGCCCGGGTGGCCCAAGAGGTGGTGAAAGCTCGTGCTTTGCCGGGCGGCCCACCAGGCCGAAGCGCAAGGTTGAAACCCTAATGCGTGGAGAAGACGGAAAGCAGATACCGACTTGGAGAACAAGGAAGCATAGCCGTCTAGGATTAGGGTTAGTCGAACTTACCTTGTACGCCCTAGTCCGGCCACCTATATAAGGCCGGACCGGGGAAGCCTTAGGGCTACGATCGAAGAGAGACATCAAGCCCTGTAATCTGTATTTCGGGTTGTCAACCACGATATAGTGAATTAGCAGGAAGTAGGGAGCCATCAGGCTAACCTGAACCTGGGTAAAGATTGTCTTCCCCGTCACCGGCCGCACTCCGCCACGTTCCTCCCCCACACTCTTTGTCGGACCATGGCTATAGACGACGAGCCCCAATCTACAATACACCGACAGTTGGCGCCCACCGTGGGACCAGCTACTTCCGGAGTTATGTTTAAAGACGGCGTCCTGGGTGGCATCGGCGAAACCGTCACCATTGGAACCGCCGTTTTCGGCGAAACCGGCGGCTACATCGTCGACAACGGCTCGTACGTGCCGGCAAACGACTACCTCGTCAGCGCGTGCATCTGCCCCATCAGGACTCACAACATCTTCATCGGCATGACCGCCGAAGCCCTAGGACTGCGCGGGGAAGATCTGCCCTTCCCACCCACCATCCTCCCCGTCGAAGATGAATCCGACACAGGGTTCGGATCCGATCTGGCCCACACTTATGTCGGGGTCGATCGAGATCTGATCTTAGCCGGCCGAAGGGCTGATGAAATCGCCGAAACCCACCAAGGTATGGCAAGCACTGGATATTCCTATATCGGTATGATCGGAACAAACGATGTCAGTATGACGGAAATTTCCGAGCCTGAATCTATCTTACCCGCTATAAATGGGAGAGTGGATTCAGAAGGCGGATCTGGGAGCACCACCAACTTAGGCGGCGACTCAGATTCCGATGGAAGCGACTTCGAATCACGGGTGCACAGGGCTTTTGCACCCAACAAGGAAGTCATGATGACCCAACCCGCCATCCCTCTCAAAGACAAGGCAGCGGAAGAGGAGAGGGAATGCCGCCAACTTCTAGAGGATGTGATGACTCATGCGTTTGCCATGATCGCCCATCTTCAACCTTCCTTCTCCCTCGGGCAGCTCAAGGGTCTCTCCCTGCTGCCACGGGGCGGTCCCTGATGGACTTGGTGGAGAAGAAGGTGGCCGCCTTCGTGGAGGGGTTTGGACCTGAGAAGGAGGGTGTCGACGCGGGCGGTGATGGTGGTGATGCTGGTGCCGAGACTAAAGATGATGGCGATGGCGAGGATGCCGACTGACTCGTGATTTGTCCCTGTAATAAGGATAGCTGGCTTTCTATGTGGATTATAACGTGTATCTCCGCCGATTTGTGTGTGCTTTTGTCTTTAAGTGTACTAGAATGCTTTATTGAAATGCTTGTGTTTTAGCAATACTTAGCTCTGGAGGGTGAGGACCCTTTGTAGAGGTGTTGTCGTTGCTCGGTGTCGGAGAGGACCCTTCGGGGTCTGTCTTGCTTGAGGAGGATCTCTCGAGAAACTCTTGCTTGCTTTCCTCGAAGGTTTTCTCCGCTCCATCTTCGCGCCGCCCCTTGGGAGGGACTCTTTACCTGCAGCTATAGATCGCGTAATGGTGCGTGGTTGTTTGTTCTTCCGTGGGTGTCTCGTGAGGAGTTTAGTATCGAAAGACTTGGTGTGGTGTTGTGTACGGTAGCGACCCGTACACGGGCACCGTCCCCTAGCCCCCGCTCGCGAGAAGCCCTCGGGAGAGTAAACAACCGCGCTCCTCTGGAGAGGAGGCAAAATATGCTGGGAATGCAGATGCATGCATGCTGATGTGCAAGGTCCGTCTGGAGAGAAACAACGCGAGTTTACTGCCGGTGAGAATTTTTCTTGAGACTTCTCTTCTACAACGCTTGGGGATGTCGTGACCCCGCGGTCCCCCAAGAAGCACTTGACATCACCGTGCTGACACGGGACTCCCATCGTCATGGGGCTAAAACTCCTGCGAGTTCAGGTGCATCGCTCGAAGGTCGTCGTGGCCTCGTGGCACCCTCGAGTATCAAAAGTTTGCCACGGTCGGAACAGGGCTCCCACTTGTGCGGGCGAAGCTTCAGCCATGCAGCGATGCATGGTGAGAAGCCCCAGCGGACCCTCCCGAGGAGAGGTCCTGGCGTCGTTTTTACCGTGGCGTCACGGGCCTTTTGGCGTCTTCAAAAAATGGCATCCTTACCACCTGCTTAGGTTGGGGCTCGCCGTGGCCTTGTGGGGGCGCATGGTGATGAGCCGGCAACAATATGTTCCACCTTTATGAGGGTGAAACTGCTGCGCGATAGGTGGAGCTAGCCCCCAAGCCGCCGATGCTCATTGGAGGTGTCTTCAGGGCTGCTACCTCTGGAGAGGGCAGCAGTTTCTTCTTGGGAACCTCAGCGAGGTACCCGTTGTTGTCTTCGTTAGTGGGGTGTGATACCGCTAACTCCTTGAAGGTGTGCTCGATGGAGCGTACTGCGTCTTCCACTTCACCCCGGACGGTGATGATACCACCTTGTCTAGGGAGCTTGACCATGTTGTACGCATGGTGCGTGACGGCCATGAACTTTGCCAAGGCCGGGTATCCGAGGATGGCGTTGTAGGGTAGCGAGATGTGCGCGACATCGAAGTCGAGCGCCTCGGTGCGGTAGGTGTGGCGGTTCCCGAACGTGACGATGAGGCGCACCTGGCCCAATGGAACCGTGGTTCCATCGATGACACCGGTGAATGGCCTGGTGGGTGTCAACCGGTCGTAGGGGACCTACAGCTTCTCGAAGGTCTCCACCGAGATCACGTTGAGGCCTGCACCCCCATCAAGGAGTGTTTTGGTGATGGCGACGTTGTTGATGGTGGGGGTGCAGATGCGGGGGATGGCGCCGACAGTCCCTGCGGACTTTGGGTCATCGCTGGTGTTGAAGGAGATCTTGTGCTCGGACCACTTGAGGGGATGGGACGCTTCGACTCTCGGGAGGGCAGCGTTGAGCTCCCGACAGAACCTCTTGAAGTGGTGGTTGGAGAGGGGGGTCTGCGCCAAGCCTAGGATGCAAGCGACGTAGTCCCGAGGCTCTTGGTAGCCCCCGTCGGTCTCCTTGGTCCTTTGCGGATCTGTGCCACCGAGGTGGGGTGTAGCAGCGCTTGCCCAGGTCGCACGTTGTTGACGGTGCCGTTACGACTGCTGAAACGCGGGCGCGAAGTACGGCTGCTGCAGCTGCTGGGGTTGCAGCTGGTAGTAGCCGCCGTACCCACCGTCGTATCCGCCGCCGTAATAGATGTCGTTGAAGCCGCCTCCATAGGCGTAGAGGTAGGGTTCGTATCGATGCCCTTTACTGTGGCTATTGCTGCTACGCTTGGCGCTACGCCGGCCCCTGGCCCGCGGGAGGCCCTCCTGGCTGTTCCCCGTGAGGCGCTCGTCGCGTAGCTTCTTCAAGTAGATGCAGTCTGTTGTGGCGTGCGTGTTCGTATGGTGGTAGGCGCAGAACGAGCGGTGCTCTTCGCACGCTTCGATGAGCTTGGCAGCGTCTTCCAACGCGGTGGGCCAGTACAGGCCACGACGGAGATCTTTTTCTGCGAGCGGACGGGGCGAGAGGAGGTGCCCACAGTCACCCTTGTGGATGTCTTTGAGGAGCTCCACCCCTTCCTCGGACGGTACGCACCGCAGCCCGACCCCGTTGGAGCGTTGCTGTAGCAAGTCGCCTTCGAGGACGTAGTACTTCTTCGCCCGGTGAGGCGTGCGCCCCGCCATCGTTCTTCCCTTCGGTGGGCTGCCCGCGGTGTCGGTCAACTCCTGGACGCGGGCGGCCCAAGCGTCGTGGTCCCCGGGCGTGGGTGGGTGCGCGAGTAGTTCCCGGACCTTCCGTAGGGCCGCAACGCATGAAGGGGGCGGCTGTTGTGCGGGTGGCTCCGGGGGCTCATCACGGAGAGAGGGCTGCGACGGTGCCAGTGTCACTGGCGCCTCGTCCCTCCGAAAAGGGTGAGAGGGGGCTTCGTTCTCTGCATGGGAAGGGTTGTTGTTGACCACGGGAGCCCGAGGCACCACGGTGTTGCTTCTTCCGACGTATGAAGGAGTGCCTTAGCCCCCAACCTGGCGCGCCAAATGTCGGAGAGTGGTTTGCCCTAAGACAAGGTACCCTCGAGAAAAGGTTCAAACACTGGGGGCTAAAGGGAAACTCACAACACCTCTCGAGAGGTCTGGTGAGGTGATTCGCGAAGAACAGCAATGGCGTACGCGGGGAGTTTACCCAGGTTCAGGCCACCTTGCGGTGTAACACCCTACTCCTGCTTATCTGATGGATTGCACTGTGATGGTTACAATACAAGATGAGGCGGACTGGCTACAGCCCGTGGTGTCGAGTTCTCTGGTTCTTGTGCCTATGGAGTCCCTGCTTTCTACAAGGGCCGAATACCCCTATTTATAGTAGCCCGGCTCCTCTTCCCTGATCATTTGGCGGGAAGGGAGACCACAATGGTAGCGGGTTTGGCGCCCAAACCCGCCCTTCACTTTCGTGGTCTTGGTCTTCCGTGGGGGACAAAGCTGCCAGCCCGGCGGCGAGATGACGTCCCTCGTGGTGGCTCCTTCGTCTGGTAGTGCTGTCCGGTTCCTCTTTCACCAAAGAGGAAAGTCTCGGGCAACGCTTTGGCGTCCACAGCGGTTGGGCGTCCTACTTGCACGAAGTGGGACGCCTTTGCCAAAGGCGCCCTGCAGTACTGCTCTGCCTTTGTCCTTGCGTACAGAGGTATGTGCGTCATCCGCACATGGCATGTTTCCTCGCGGAGGAGAGGTCCCTCTGGAGAGGAGCGGTCGTCGGGGCAGGTCCCCTCTCCAGAGAACCTTCTTCAGGCGGTACCATTGTGCTGGGGTCTCCTTGCAGAGGTCCTCGGGAGACCAATGGTCAAGTTACACACCGGAGGCGAGGGAGTCCTCGTGTTGGCCCTGCAATCCGGGGCCAAAGTCTGACGCCAGCGGACGGATCGTGGTACCTCGGTATCCACTGGTCCGACAGCAGCTTATCTTTGGTTTTCGTCATGACGGCAATGTCGTCGACGTAAACTTGGACGTTTTTCCCTATTTGCTTGGCTAAACAATTTTGCATACAACGCTGGTAAGTTGCGCCAGCATTCTTCAAGCTGAAAGGCACGGTTATGTAGCAGTACATGCCATAAGGCGTGATAAAGGACGTCTTAAGTTCATCACATTTTTCATCCGGATTTGGTGATAACCTTGGTAAGCGTCCAAAAAGCACAATAAGTCAGAACCTACAGTGGCGTCTATGACTTGGTTGATACGAGGGAGCGCGAAAGGAACTTTCGGGCAAGCCTTGTTTTGACCTGTATAGTCTATACACATTCTAAGTTCTTCGGTGTTTTTCTTTGGAACTAAAACTGGATTGGTCACCTAGTCTGTCCAGATAACTTCGTGAATAAAATTCGCGGCTAAGAGACGGATTATCCCCTTTCCGATGACCCTCCTTCATATGTCATCGAAGCGTCAAAGTCACTGCTTCACCGGTCTTGCGTCCGGATGAACTTTAAGGGTGTGATTGGCGAATTTCCGGGGTACACCTTGCATATCAGATCTTTTCCAGGCGAAAATATCCCCGTTCTCACGGAGAAATTCGATGAGCACGCTTTCCTATTTGTCGTTCAGCCCGTCACTGATGGTGACCTGCTTCGTTGGGTCCTTCGGGTCAATGTTTACCTTCTTGGTGTTAGCTGTTGTGCTAAGATTTTCCGGCATTTTCAGCGATGATATCTTAGCTACCGGTACTTCATCAACGTCCATGCCTTTGGCAAGCTCCTTGGGTTCTTCTTGGTGAATCACTCTTTCGGCACAGAGGGTGTTGGCCAGCTCGCACTCTTTCGCCATGTTGAAGTCTCCTTCGACCGTAATAACGCCATTGGGACCTGGAAGCTTCATCTTATTGTATAGATAACAAGGACGAGCTAGGAATTTGGCGAAAGCAGGTGTGCCCAAGATGGTGTGGTAGGCGCTGTCGAAGGGTACCACTTCAAAGGAAATTTCCTCCATCCGATAGTTTGCCTTATTGCCGAAAGTTACTTTCAGAATGATTTCACCTAATGATGAGGCGGATCTTCCGAGCACAATGCCGTGGAATTTGACATTGGTTGGGCGAAGCTGTCGAGTCGAAATATTCATCCGCTTCAGCGTACTAAGGTAGATGAGGTTGATGCTTGCTTTGTCGTCCATCAACACTTTTTTGAGCTGGAATTCTGCCACGATTGGAGCTATGACTAAGGCGTGACATCCAGGCTCGAGCACTCTATCTGGGTGATCTGACTGATCCCAAGTGATTTGCGTCTCTGTCCATTTCAAGAATTGTGGGACGCTTGGGGCCGTTGCATTGATTCCCCGAAAGGATTGCTTCACTTTTCGGACTGAAGGTGTGGCCAAGAACGTGTGATTCACGACCTGCTGACTTTTGGGAACTTGGATCCGCTTTTGCGCTGCTGCGCGTCAGATTCTTTTTGGATCACCGCATCCGTGTCCGATTCGCTGGACTGCTCGTCGTCTTCTTTCCTTTTCTTGCCGAACTTGCGCTTGCCTGATTTTCCTTTAGTTCCAGAACCACTCGGATTGGCTTCTTGCGCGATATGCTTGTTGAGGCGGCATTGGGAGTTAGTGTGCGAAGGGGTGCCAAAACGGGAGTGGTGGGCGCACTGCTCGTTTTTTAGTTCGTCCCAGTTTTGCCGAAGATTCTGCATCTTGGCTTCGGCATCTTCCTTGTTATTTCGCCACTTTCCGCTGCTGCCTTGTCCTCCTTTCCCGAAGGCGGCGTTTACTTCCACTGTTCCTTCGGTGGTGGGTTTCTTTTCGGCCTGTGCTTTGCGGTTGTTGGTGCCGAAATAATATATACCAAGGCTCTTTGCCTTAGCCCTTGAGTCATCATCTGCTGCAGCATATATGTTAGCTATTTCCAGCATCTGACCCAGCGTTTGTGGTCTGGCGGATTGTACCATGACACGGGGGACTCCTGGATTCATGCTTTCGAGAAAAGCGTGCATGGCCTCCACATCGCCGATATCTTGGCAGACATTCTTCAGCGACACCCATCTTCCGATGAAGTCCTGGGTTGCCTCGTTCGGCTCTTGCCGGCATCGCTTAAGGTCGTTAATTCCCTTTGGGCGCCTAAAGGTTCCTCGGAAATGTTGGATGAACACAGCTACCATTTCTTCCCAGCTGTCTATTGACTTTTCCGGCAGTCCATCTATCCAGGATTTGGCTCCGTCTACGAGCATGAGCGGGAGGAAATGCACGGCTTCTAAGTTGGAACCAAAGTTGATTTGGACGGCTATGTGATAATCCACCAACCACTGATCCGGGGCGGTTGATCCGTCGTATTTCCGATATGTGCCGTTCACTTTGCTAAATCCAACGGCAAAGTGAGATGTCGAATATTATCGTCGAAACACGGTGGCCCGAAGTAGGCCGCGTTTTTGCTGCTTTGATCTCGTTTAGACGGTTGCGGCCGTCGACCGTACTTTCGGGTGACTTTTCGACATAGTATCGGCTGATTCTATGTCGTGATCCTTCGGGCTTAAGCTCGCTACGCTCCCTGCTTCTGCTGTGGGAGCGTGGTGGCGTTTTTTCCCTCTCTGCTCCTCTAGAGCGCGGGGGCGTTTTACTCTCTCTGCTCCTCTGGAGCGTTGTGGCGAGCGCAATCTTTGCCGGCTGTGTGAGGGTTTGTATCTTTCTCCTTGGGCGACGTAGCTTCGTGGAGGTGGTGGGGGTGGCGAAATCTTTTCACGGTCCTGCCTGGCGCGCTCTCGATCGCGCTTTCTTTCCTCTTCTAGAGGATCTTTTTGACCGATTCTTTCGCGATGCGCCTTGGCTGCCTCGGTAAAGCCAATGTGCTCTTTTTCGCGTTCATGCTCCCGATCGTAGCTGGAGCCGGTGCGTGATACGGCGTCGTTGTCTCTCGGCTTTTTCTTCGAGTCAATCGTGTCGCCTTTCTGCGAGCTTGATCGATCCGGGTCATCTAGCGGTCCACCGTCTCCAGCGGCCGTTCTACAGGCATTTGAATTAGCAATCAACTTTCCCGAAATTTCTCCCCGGTCCTGCTGCCGTAGGGCTTGAGCGATCAAGCTTTCGGCGAATTAGGTCTTGTCCTCGGGAGTGTAGTGCTTGCTCTTCAAGATTGCTAAGGTTGCGGTTGTATTATCAACCGGCATGCGATAGCAGTGTTCCCCCTGGAGTTTTCTCTAGTGGGGTATGTTTTCCGGGGTCTTCGTCGTCGGCTTCCAGTTCGTTTAAACGACGTTGTGTTCTTTAATTTTTGACGGATATCCTTTCGGGACGTCGCTTGAATTCCTCTTCTTCAGCCAGTTTGTCGAGTTGCTTCTTAGCTTGAAGTAGATTGGATGATTGATTGAGGAAAGCGATTCACCGAAGCTCCATCATCTGAGGGGATTCGTCCTTTGCAATGGGCGTAGCGAGCAATTTCAGCTCGTGCTCGCTTGTCCAAGGATAACTCTTAGGTGGTCGAGTACTTGGTTCTCCTTTCTCGTACGCCCTCTCGGGTTTCCCGGTTGCCTTGGCAGCTTTTTCGGTGGCTCGCTTCTCTGCCTTTGCCTTCTTCTTCTCGGCCTCTTGATCGTCCGATGCTTTTTTGGCTTCAACTGCTTCATCGGCTTTGGCGTCTATGGCTAATGCCTCGACGGTTTTCACCTCTTTGGAGGCGACATCATGCTCTCCAGCTGTTTGAGGAGGGTTTGCCTTCTCCTCTTCTTTTTCTTCGTCCGCTGCCGGGACGGTGGGTTGAGTCATCATGACCTCCTGATTACGAGCGAAAGCCTTATTTACTTTTGACTCGAAATCGCTTTCATCGGAATCTGATGCCTCACCTAGGTTGGTGGTGCTTCTAGATCCGCCTTCTGAATGAAATCGTCCGTTAATAACGGGTAAAATTGAATCAGGCTCGGAATTTTCCGCCGCATTGGCTTGATAAATTCCGATCATACCGATGTATTGATAATCGGAGCTTGTTGCCTCGTAGTAGGCTGCGATTTCTTCGGCTGTTTCGTCGAATACGATTAGATCTTGGTCTGTCTCCGTGAATGCGCGGGGCAGAGTGGATCCAGATCCAACGTTGAATCTGTCTTCGGCGGGCGGGGTGGTGGGCGGAAAAAATTGTTTTTTGCCGCACAACCCTAGAGCTTCAGCGGTCATGCCGACAAAGACGTTGAGATCTCCGATCGGGAGTATGCAGGCGCTAACGAGGTAGTCTTTCATCGGCATGTACGAATCGTCGTCGATGACGTAGCCACCTTCTTCGGCGAAAATGGCAGTTTTGACGGTGATGGTTTCGCCGATTCCTCCTAGGATGCCTTCCGGGAACGTAACTCCGGACGTAGCCAGCCCCACGGTGGGCGCCAACTGTCGGTGTATTCTAGATTGAGGCATGCCGTCTAGTGCCATGATCCAACTAAGAGCGTGGGGGAGGAACATGGCGGAGTTTGCCGGAGGCGGGGGAGACGATGTTTTACCCAGGTTCAGGTTAGCCGGAGAGGCTCCCTACTTCCTGCCAATCCACTATAAGGAGGGAATAATCCCGAGTACAAGTTACAGTGGATCTGTTGTTCTTTGCCCTTAGGCTTCACCTGTTCGGCCTTATATAGGCAGCCGAACCAGGTCTTACAAGGAAGGTTTCTACCCTAGATTCGGCTATACCTAAACGGGACGGACACGATCATCCGGCTCCTTCTCCAAGTCAGAAGCTTCTGTCTTCCTTATCCGTCACATCCAGATACCGCCTTGCGCTTCGGACCACTGGGCCGACGACTAAGCCCAAACTTTAGCCACCTCTCGGGCCACCCTGGTTTTTCGGCTTAATGGACCCGGCAAAGGTTACCCCGTTTGCCATTCCCTCAACATGAGACATCCCCATTGAAACTTACACACTCCCAGTTTGCACACGTCTAACTCCTGTTTTTCATTTGAAATACTTTATCGTTAAACTTGGAGCGTCTTTTTATGCTTTTGTTTTAGTTTTGATTTTTATTTTATGAGACCACCACACTATCTTTTATGTATGAGAGAGCTACTGGATTTATGAGTTGAAACATGTTACATGCTTGTATTATGTTTGGGAAAGGGGTGTCTAAGTTGATTCCTATTGAAACATATAGTTGCATGATTTGTGAGCTTGTTAAAAGTGTAATGATTTGCAAATGCTTTATCAAGAGCTATCTTTTATTCATGTTATGCTGCTGTTATGCTACTTTACTTGGTTTAACATGAATAAGTTAGTGCTATGGACACTCATGCATGCATCTAGATGGTCCAAATTTCTCCCTTTGCTAGCCCAAAAATTTCCAACAAGCATAAACTTGTTTCCAACACCTTCAACCCAAGTTTTTCCAGTGAGTCCACCATATCTACCTATTAATTCCGAGTATGTTCAATATGTTATTTGTGTTATCTATGTTTCCAAATGAAATTATTTATCACTACACCATGACAAAAGTTTAGGGGCAATTAACTGCCGTGAATGATCCAGAATTGAGGTCAATTAACTGCCCCCAAAGCTCTATGTGCCAGGAAAGACTATGTAGGTCAACCTAGCTGCCGGGAATGGTGGAGTTATACAGGCAGACAAACTGCCGGCATCTTGAGGTTCGACCCAATTGCCCTGAATTCCATTTGAGGGCAAACGTACAGTCGGTAACCAAGTTGGCCCGGTGCGCGTATGAAAGAGTCGAGGCCCAAAAAGAGCGCGCGAGGCACTATCGCTGGAGAATGAAAAATTAGAAGGAACTCAAAGGCCATCGCGGCCACACGGCCTTAATTCCCCCCTCGCCCACTCTGCATCTGGGATCTGGCTCCTACCCTTCTCCCATATCAGCCGCTCCACTGCATCTCGCCATCGACTCCGCCAACCCTAGCGCCGCCGCCGACTCATCCCCTCTTGCCGCCCTGCCCAGCACCACCGCCCCTATCCCCTCCATCACTCAGCCGCCCCCTGCATCCCCCATCCACACTCGACCCCGCACCCCCGCGCCTGAATCGCATACTCACGCGGCCACCCAATCCCCATCGACAACTCCCCACACCCATACCTCCGACGCACGCCGCAGCCCAGCCCCATCCATGTCGCACCCGCATCCCCACCCATGGCCGCCGCCGCATCCGGTCCAAATCGAGCAGCAGGGCAGCCGGCGGCCATATCCACCACGGTGCTTCCAGATCCACGGTGCCAAAGCAATGGAGATCATCCACAAGGTCCCCTCTCACTCCCCTCTTCTCCTCCACACGCCTCCTATCTCTCTCTGATTCGATTCAATTCGAGTTTGCAGACATGATTCCTGTCTTCGTCAAGTTCGTGCTACTGCTACAGAACTCAGCATACCCTTCAAGTTCGTCCAGATCCACGGTGCCCAGAGGGACCTGAAGGAGGAGGAGGAGGACCACCGGGAGGTCTTCATGGCTCAGCTCCTTGCCCACAACCGGCGCTGCTCACTCTAGTATACGGGACAAGGTCCGCCGCCCTCTCGATTTGCTCTCCTTTCCTACCTTCCTTTCCTTCGACTGATTCTCTGACGGATGGGTTGGTCGCAGGATGACCCTAGATGGACCTTACCTGTTCGCCAAGCTCAAGAGGAGAAGGAGCCCTGCCCACTTCATGGCGCGCTTCATCAACATCACGACCAAGCCAGCCCTCAAGCAAAGTATGGTTCTCATACCCATCGAATCCAAACCTGCACTATATATTTTGTTTCTTCATCATCCAGCCATGGGACTTGCAATTGTATTGATATATATACGTCTACCTGCTGCTACTTGTGTCGGTACCGGCAGCTAGATGAGGTACTGCCAGACTGATGACATTGTTAAAAAATTTCAGTAGATTGTAAAACTGTACTGCAAATATGCTATTGGAGATATTCATTATATTCAATTTTTGTTCTTTGCAGAGAGTGTTATGATTTTCAACAGTGAACTAAAGCGCCAAAGGAAGCTTGTGAAAACTTTGAAGAAGAAATCCTAGTGGTCCAGACCTTTGGAGGATGTAATTATCTTCATACACATTTACTCCCTCCATCCCATAATATAAGAGCGTTTTTGACACCACTATAGTGTCAAAAACACTAGTATAAAAAATGCTCTTATATTATGAGACGGAGGGAGTACTTCATTACTTTATGTCTTGGCCTTCTGCAATTCTGTTTGTTGGGCTTTGCTTGGTAGCGTTTAGTTTAAATAGTTTTTGTTGAATGCGCTACTCACATATTGCCTTCTCTTTCTTCTGAAAGGTGCTAACATTGCTTTGTGTTATCCTCTATCCAGATTGTAGAAAAGCTTGTACAAATGCGGGATGCATTCGGTGAAGCTGGTAATTACTTATTGATTGGCTGCTTTATTGTTTAGACAAAAATGTATCTGATAATTTCCCGATACATCTCCCTGAATAAACAGTTCCTGTAGATACCGACTTCATGGAGCAAGGTCAGAACAAAAGGCTAGGTTCATGTGGTCTGCCACTACATTATGCTAACATCATCAATCAAACTGAAAATATAGTAATTAAATTTGACGAATCACGTGATGTTTATCATGCTTGCTTAATGCCCCAATTTCCTTAATGTAGTCAATTTCCATGTGGCCTCTTATATATGTAGGTAACTGGTCAGTTTTGTTGATGAACCATGCATTTATTTATTTCCCTTTTCTTTTGGTGAGCAGAATATTCGATGGTAGTCAGTAATAAATATATGTCTATCTCCTAGCTGCAAAATACCAATTCAAAAGTCAATTTTGAAATAAAGAAGTTACAATGTCATACTTCATATACTATTTGTATTGCCTAAGTCTACATTCTTCAGTTTGTACTCTGTAGCCTTCTATTTGTGATATGTCCTTGAATAAGAAGCAACAAAAAGGCATAGGGCTCTCATACACTGCAGAATATTTTGATTTTAGTTTGAATACCTTGTAATTTGTTTCTATCATTGCATGATATCATTTGACTATATTTTGAATACCTCAAAGATTGCTTTGGTTAATAATTATAATTTCAAGGCCTTATTTAGTTTTGTAAAAAATATTGATTTGTGTTGGCTTGTGATATTTAGGAAAGGATTGAAATTTAGTATAAGCAAAGCATGATGCAGCGACAAAACATAGTAGGTAGTTCTAATTCTTCCTATGTATGCAGGTCGAGGTTGTTCGTAAAGTTATGCAGAAGCAACCATGACAGCCGGTAGCAGTCCCCACATCTAGAAGGTACCGCATCTTCTTAGAATTCTTCAATATTACACTAAAGAAAAGATAAAAAAGTTCCATTATTATATAGACAAGGCGTATAATGAACTAGGTCTTGCAAAAAATAGTTCTGATCACAAGGGCCATTCTATTGAAAAGCAATCATAGCTTGCCATTCTATAGAAATGCTCGTCTCTCACCATGTCGGTTTAGTTCTAGGATTGAAGTAGCAAGAACCAACACTCTGGGAGCTAGCAAGATATGCTTCTCCTCTGACATGCTGAGGATTTAATATTTTTCTGAGTCAAGCATGTGTTTGAAAGTAGGAACCTACAAGTTTCCTATTTATCCTGAGTAACTAGTACTTTTTTTAATTTTGCCAGTAGATTAAAAATGTGCCTATATTCAAACATGTGCTTAACTCCTTTTATTCTGAATCAACCAGCAACTCTATTTCCTAAACAATTCTGCAGCTACTATTTAAACTTTGCACACAGTTGGACAAACATCATGGATTAATAAGAGGGACCACACAACTATATGTTCAGCAAACCAACATTATTTTATTTTGAGCAACCTATATTCATTTCAGCAAATGATTTATGTGCTTGCAAATTCTTCTTGTTGTTGAATCAACATTTTTTACTAAAACCAAGCAGCAGATTTAATCAGAGGTTTGTTCAGTTGGTATACATTCTCATAACTATTGATTATCACTGTCTAGCACTAGTACACACTTTTACAGAACAAACATGTACCAAAAAGTAGAATGGAGGACACCCTGTGTTGCCACTAGATTGCTAGTAATTAATCCTTACCTGTAGTTTTTGGATGTTCTATTAACTTTTGACAACAATCAACGGAAATCAATACACCAAAATAAGATGATTGTTGGTAAATATTTATAGTGATAGGTCATATCAATCTTTCTGACGATCCATACATAGTGCATAATCTGTTCTTATGAGTAAATACACACATTCTATTTGTGCCTTGTGGAATGCAAAATACAGGGCGACACACATGCATCTTTTTCATTTGGACGAGCCAATTTTCTTTTTCGGCCATGCAACTTCGATGTTTGGAACATGTGTTCTTCTGAGCTGATCTATTTGGCCATTTCCTTTTTTTACAGGTCGCTAGTATAATGCCTTTGCATTCACAAGTTTCTAGAAGTGTGTTTGCTGAGCTAAAAGGATCTTCTGCTGGGATATGTTTCTACCTAAAAGCAGATCTTATATAGATATTATGTTTTGTGCTTTTGTCTGATGGAATACTGGCATATGAACGTACATATGTATGCATGTGTGCATGTAGACCTGATGGATGGTTGTGTTTTTGACTTGTCCTGTTACTGGACTTGTATACCTATGTGTGCATGTAGGCATGCATGATTGATCTTTGTGCTTTTGGACGTCCTGCACTTCTGAACCTATGTATGGATGATAGATTGCTTATATGTACACACACATTATATATTAGTTGATGCAATCTTAATTACTGTATGCATGTGTGTTGTTATATATAGTAATATAGACGGTACAAAAAGGAGTGAAGATAAACAATATAGGAGATTTGTTAGTTTGTAGTGGACACAAATACAGGCAGTTTGTTTGCCGGGAACTCTTATATCTGCCCTGAATTGTCAGTCTGCCGGGAAAAAGCTATAAGCCGGGAATAATTCAAACTGCCGGCAAAGGTATGAATATTAAAGGCAGAGAATCTGCCAGGGTTTATACTAACTGCCGGGAATTGTTTTCCCTGACAGGACTTTCAAGGGCAGTTCTTATTTGCCGGCAAAATGCATTCCCGGCAGTTAGTATGCCTCCAATGGCCAGTTTTCCCGGCAGATGTGGTGACCCCTAAATTTTTGTCGTGGTGTAGTGTATGTTATCTATTATGATGGTAAAAGTTGGTTAAATAGCTCTCACGAACTTGATGCGCATTTTTATTATCATAGCACTAATTAAACTTGACCCATTGTGATTAATATTATGATGCTAGTGGCTTGATAAATGCTTTAAGTTGGAAGTTAGCCGATATGTGATGTCACATGCAAAGCTTTCAACATGCTCATTTACTTATATAAGTTGATATCATGTACTTTTGAGTATGGATGCCTATCATGTTTGAAACAATGTGGAAATAGAGTAAGTTTAAATGAGTTAGTATAAATTGTTAGAGAGACGTCTAGGCCGCTAATCTAAGCCATGCCTAATCATGGTGGAAATTTACATACATTCTTTGAGCTATCTATGATGCACCCCCTCCTAGAAAAAGAAAAGAAAGAGAAAAAGAAAGAGTTGTGGTAAAAGAAAAGGGGTGTTGAGGTTGCTCATATGTTTGTTTGTCTTGTTGTTTTGATGTGGGCTTGATCCATATCATGGGACAAGAGGTACCCCAGTTGAGTCTCTTTATGATGCCATTATTACTTACAATGATAGTTAAACTTGTTTTATTTCCCAAGTTGAGTATTCATGGTGTAGGTACTTGTATTCAAGGGGCATGAGACATCCAACTTTTTCTTTATCAAGCACACTAACTCATAATTGCTTTCACTTTAACTTTAATCATTCAAGATGTTATGATAGGGGAATGAGAGCTGGACACCAAGTATTACCATTGCAATGAATAACTTAAGTAGAAGATTTTGTAGGACAAATGAAACTTATGCATGTTTACCTCTACACATTTATCTTCTCAAAGTGTCCACTTTTATATTCAGTTTTCCATCATTACTCTATGACCAATATAGGATGGTCTTACTTATCATATTGCATACATGTGGTCCATACTACTATCCTTTATGTTACACTTTGTGAATTATCAATGAACATCCTTACATTGAATATTTGATATCACTTGATAAATTGTTTTGCACATTGCTACTGTTTTGAATATGAATCATATGACTTTATGTAGTTGTAGCAATCATCTTATATATCCTAGTTAGTATTATATTGCAAATTTCATCTTAGTTTTATCACTTCCATACTCGAGGACGAGTATGAGTTAAGCTTGGGGATGTTGATGCATGTAAAATGCATAGATGAACTTTGCACTATAATCCTTGTTTTCCAATCATATTTGCATCATATAAATGTTATATTACTGTTATTTAATGATATTTGGAAAGCAATGATGATTATCCCTATTTTTGGAACTAACTCTCCACAGTCAGATTATCCCGTATTTTTCCTTTCATATTTCAGGGGCCTTAATGACGTCATGACGAGCGGAAAAGTTACAGGAATCATTTTTTTGGAAGGAGGAAGACTTCGGAGCGAAGGATGCAAGCAAATGGAGGCCAGAGGCCGCAAAGAGGTGGGCCCACGCGGCCCCTGTACCTGGCCGCGTGGGACCTACCAAGTTGGGCCTCAGGGCTCCGCTGTCGTCGATCTTTTTCTCCACGACTCCGTCTTGACCTAAAACCCACCTATATAAAGGACGCCCCGACGTTCTTCGGAGAGAGGTGCCGCACACGAGAGAAACCAGAAAACAGAGGCGAGGAGGCAGCTGATTGCAGGGGGAACTCCGGCGGAGCCCTGCCGGAGTTGTCTCCTCTCCAACACCATCTCCACCGTCTCCATGATGAAGAAGGAGTAGTCCACCTCTAGACTATGTGTTGAGGATATGTCGAATAGGGGTCTATTCGACATGTCCCTAAAGCCGGATTGCCCGGGTGGCCCAAGAGGTGGTGAAAGCTCGTGCTTTGCCGGGCGGCCCACCAGGCCGAAGCGCAAGGTTGAAACCCTAATGCGTGGAGAAGACGGAAAGCAGATGCCGACTTGGAGAACAAGGAAGCGTAGCCGTCTAGGATTAGGGTTAGTCGAACTTACCTTGTACGCCCTAGTCCGGCCACCTATATAAGGCCGGACCGGGGAAGCCTTAGGGCTACGATCGAAGAGAGACATCAAGCCCTCTAATCTGTATTTCGGGTTGTCAACCACGATATAGTGAATTAGCAGGAAGTAGGGAGCCATCCGGCTAACCTGAACCTGGGTAAAGATTGTCTTCCCCGTCACCGGCCGCACTCCGCCACGTTCCTCCCCCACACTCTTTGTCGGACCATGGCTATAGACGACGAGCCCCAATCTACAATACACCGACAGTTGGCGCCCACCGTAGGGCCAGCTACGTCCGGAGTTATGTTTAAAGACGGCATCCTGGGTGGCATCGGCGAAACCGTCACCGTTGGAACCGCCGTTTTCGGCGAAACCGGCGGCTACATCGTCGACAACAGCTCGTACGTGCCGGCAAACGACTACCTCGTCAGCGCGTGCATCTGCCCCATCGGGACTCACAACATCTTCATCGGCATGACCGCCGAAGCCCTAGGACTGCGCGGGGAAGATCTGCCCTTCCCACCCACCATCCTCCCCGTCGAAGATGAATTCGACACAGGGTTCGGATCCGATCTGGCCCACACTTATGTCGGGGTCGATCGAGATCTGATCTTAGCCGGCCGAAGGGCTGATGAAATCGCCGAAACCCACCAAGGTATGGCAAGCACCGGATATTCCTATATCGGTATGATCGGAACAAACGATGTCAGTATGACGGAAATTTCCGAGCCTGAATCTATCTTACCCGCTATAAATGGGAGAGTGGATTCAGAAGGCGGATCTGGGAGCACCACCAACTTAGGCGGCGACTCAGATTCCGATGGAAGCGACTTCGAATCACGGGTGCACAGGGCTTTTGCACCCAACAAGGAAGTCATGATGACCCAACCCGCCATCCCTCTCAAAGACAGGGCAGCGGAAGAGGAGAGGGCAAAACCTCCTAAGGCTGGAGAGCAAGCTACCGCCTCCAACGAGGCGAAAGAAGCCGAGGTTACGGCAGCAAACGCCGAAACCAATGAAGCAACCAACGCCAAACAACCCTCAGACGAAAAAGAAGCTGAGAAGAAACAGGCAGCAGCAGCGAAGAAAGCCGCCAAAGCAGCCGATAAACCAAGCAAAGTATTTGAGAAAGGGGAGCCTAGCAAGCGTCCGCCAAAGGGCAACCCATGGTCGGACGAAGACAAGATGAAATTGCTAAGCACTCCCGTGGGGAAAGACGAACCCCCCCAGATGCTGGAGCTTCGAAGAATCGCCTTCATGAATCAATCGGCGAACCTGCTCAGGGCCAGCAAACATCTTCGTAAGTTGGCCAACGAAGAAGAGTTCAAGCGACATCCAGAGCGAATTTCCGTCAAAAATAAGAGAACCCAGCGTCGTTTAAACGAGCTGGAAGACGACGACGTGGATCCAGCTATCAGGCGGGTCAACGAAATCGATTGGAGCACTTACCCCACCAAAGAGAATTCCAGGGGCAAATAGTGCTACAGGACGCCAGTCGATAACGTGACTGCTGCGCTCGCAATCTTGAAGAGTACACACTATTCCCCCAAAGACAAAAACGCCTACGCCGAGGGACTAATTGCACAGGTGATGCGACAGCAGGATCGGGGCGAAAATTCAGGGAAGCTAATCGACAATTCAAGGATTTGCCGGACAGCAGCACCAGACGGCGGACCTCCAGACGAACCGGGACACTCCAGCTCACACAAAGGCGAATCGAGCGACCCAAAGAAAAAGCCTAAGGACAGCGACGCCGTGTCACGTACGGGCTCCAGCAAAGAACGCGGAAACGGCAAAGAGCACATAGGCTTTGCCGAAGCTCACAGAGAACACCGCAACAGAACCGGACGCAAAGACCCTTTGGAGGAAGAAAGGAAACGCGACCGGGAACGCGCCAAGGACCGCGAGAAGATGCCGCCCCCTCCTCCGCGCGGCGAATCCGCCAAAGGAGATAGATACAAGCCACCGCATAGCCGGCACAGATCTCCATCACCGCCACGTTATCGAGGAGCCAAAAGAGAGCGAACGCCACCGCGTTCACATGACAGAAGCCGAGACCGAAGCGAGAACAAGCCGGAAGGGTCGCGGCACAGCAGTAGCCGACACTATCCGGAAAAAACTCACGTAGAACCGGCCGACGCCAGGAACCGGCTAAACGAGATAAAGGCGGCAAAGAACGCAGTCTACTTCGGCCCACCTTGCTTCGCTGATAACATCCGGCATATATCTTTGCCGGTAGGATTCAGTAAAGTGAATGGTACTTACAGAAAGTACGATGGATCCACCGCTCCAGACCAATGGCTCTCTGACTACCTCATGGCCGTGCAAATAAACAGCGGCAACGACCTTGAAGCCGTTCGTTTCCTCCCGCTCATGTTAGTAGACGGAGCCAGGTCATGGATCGAGGGACTGCCGGAAAAGACGATAAACAGCTGGGAAGGAATGGCCGCTGTTTTTATCCAACATTTCCGAGGAACTGTCAAACGCCCAAAGGGAATAAATGACCTTAAGCGTTGCCGGCAAGAGCCGAACGAGGCAACCCAGGACTTCATTGGAAGATGGGTGTCGCTGAAGAACGCCTGCCAAGATATCGGCGATGCTGAAGCCATGCACGCTTTCCTCGAAAGCATGAATCCAGGCGTCCCGCGCGTCATGGTGCAATCCGCCAGACCCCAAACTTTGGGCCAGATGCTTGAAGTGGCAAACATATGCGCTGCAGCAGATGACGATTCAAGAGCTAAGGCGAAAAGCCTCGGCATGGACTACTACAATTTCAGCAAAACCAAGGCGCGGACGGAGAAGAAACCCGCAGCCGAGACAACAGCTGAGGTCAACGTCACCTTCGGGAAAGGAGGGCAAGGCAACGGGGGCAAGTGGAAAAACAACAAGGCAGACGCCGAAGCGAAGATGCAACATCTCCGGCAAAACTGGGATAAGCTAAAAAATGAGCAGTGCGCCCACCAGGCCACCACTCTCGTTTCGGCACTCCCTCACACACCAACGCCCAATGCCGCCTCAACAAGCACATCGCACAAGAAGCCAATCCAAGCACATCCGGAAGCAAGAAGTCAGCAAAGCGCAAGTTCGACAGAAAAAAGGCCGAACAGGATGAACCGGCAAGCGAGTCGGACACAGACGAAGCGATTCAGAAGGAGTCCGCCGCACAACAACGAAAAAGTGGATCAAAATTCCCGAAAGTCACGCAAGTCGTAAACTTAACGTTCCTGGCCACTCCTTCAATCGGCAAATCAAACAATCCTTCCGGGAGATCAATGCGGTGGCACCCACAGTTCCGACGTTCCTCAAGTGGACAGAAGCTCAGATCACGTGGGACCAGTCAGATCACCCGGACAGGGTCCCAGACCCCGGATGTCACGCACTTGTGGTGGCTCCAATCGTGCCGAATTACCAGTTAAAGAAGGTGCTGATGGACGGCGGAGCCAGCATCAATCTCATCTACCTCAACACTTTGAAGCGGATGAACATTTCGACTACTCAGCTCCGCCCTTCAAACGTGAAATTCCACGGCATCGTTCCAGGACGTTCCGCCTCCTCCTTAGGCGAGATCTCCCTGGAAGTCACTTTCGGTGAAGAGGAAAATTACCGAACGGAAGCCATATCCTTTGAAGTAGTGCCTTTCGACAGTGCCTACCATGCCATTTTCGGCAGACCAGCCTTCGCCAGGTTCTTGGCCCGGCCTTGTTACCTGTTTAACAAGATGAAACTCCCGGGACCAAACGGCATCATAAACGGTCGAGGGAGACTTCAACATGGCGAAAGAATGCGAGATAGCAAACGCCCGCTGCGCCGAAATGGTGATCCACCAGGAAGAACTCAAGGAACTTGCCAAGGGCATGAATGTGGATGAAGTACCGGTCGCCAAGGAACACTCGCTAAAGATGCCGGAAAACATCAGCACCACTGCCAATACCAAGAAGGTTAACATCGACCCGAAGGATCCGTCAAAGCAGATAACTATCGGGGACGGTCTGGACGACAAATAGGAAAGCGCGCTCGTCGAGTTCCTCCGTGAGAATTTGGACATATTCGCCTGGAAAAGTTCTGATATGCCAGACGTCCCCAGGGAATTCGCCGAGCACATACTCAAAATAAACCCAGGCTCAAAGCCGATAAAACAAGGGCTTCGAAGCTTCGATGACCGAAGACGAAAGGCCATCGGAAAGGAGATAATCCGTCTCTTAGCCGCGAATTTTATTCGCGAAGTCATCTGGACAGACTGGGTGGCCAATCCCGTCTTAGTTCCAAAGAAGAACACAACGGAGTTTAGGATGTGCATCGATTACACTGGCCTCAACAAGGCTTTCCCGAAAGATCCTTTCGCGCTATCACGTATCGACCAAGTAATTGATGCTACAGCCGGTTCCGAGCTTCTGTGTTTCTTGAACGCCTACCAAGGCTATCACCAAATTCGGACGAAAGAATCCGAAGAAATCAAGACGTCTTTCATAACGCCTTATGGAACATACTGCTACATAACTATGCCCTTCGGCTTGAAAAACGCTGGCGCCACCTACCAACGGTGTATGCAGAAATGTTTAGCCGAGCAGATTGGCAAAAACGTCCACGTCTACGTCGACGACATCGCCGTAATGACGAAAACCAAGGATAAACTGCTCGATGACTTACGCGAAACTTTCGCCAATCTCCGCGCCTTTAAGATTAAACTCAATCCTCTAAAGTGCGTTTTTGGAGTACCAACTGGCAAGCTTCTGGGCTTCATCATTTCCCACAGAGGAATTGAGGTGAATCCAGAAAAGATTAAGGCGATCCTAGAGATCAAGAGGCCAGTATGCCTAAAAGATGTCCAAAGATTAACAGGATCAGCAGCTGCCGTTAGTCGATTTATCAGTCGACTCGGCGATAAAGCTTTGCCCCTGTATCGGCTTTTAAAGAAGTCGAAACATTTTACCTGGACAGAAGAAGCAGATGCAGCTCTTCAAGAGTTGAAGAAAACTTTGACGGAAGCTCTAGTACTCGCAGCACCAAGGGAGAAGGAGCCTATGCTACTCTATCTAACGGCAACCATGCGCGTCATCAGCATCGCCATCGTGGTGGAAAGGAAGAAGGACGAAGCGCAGGACTACCCGGATCAGCACCCCGTCTATTACCTTAGCGAGGTCTTTTCCGAATCAAAACAACGGTACCCGCATTACCAGAAGTTGGCGTACGGCGTCTTCTACGCTTCGAGGAAACTTCGACACTATTTCCAAGGACACCCAATCACGGTGGTAAGTAAAGCTCCATTAGGCGATATTATCAACAATGCTGATGCCACAGGACGAGTCGCCAAGTGGGGAATAGAGCTCGCGGCCTTCGACATCTCCTACAAGCCAAGAACAGCGATCAAGTCTCAAGTCTTGACGGATTTCATCGCCGATTGGACGGAAGCAATGGAGAAGACCCCTTCCCCGGAATCAGAGTACTAGATCATGCATTTCGACGGATCAAAAATGAAGAAAGGCTCGGGGGCTGGGTGGTTCTCAAATCACCCAAAGGCGATACCCTCAGCTATGTGCTTCAAATTCACTTCAACGCAACAAACAACATCACGGAATACGAGGCTCTCTTGCATGGATTACGCATCGCGAAGGATCTAGGCGTCAAAAACATCCTCTTCTATGGTGACTCAGACTTGGTACAACATCAAGTTGACCAAACATGGGACGCCAAAAGCCCAATCATGGCAGAATATCGACGAACAGTCGATGAATTCGCCATATGTTTCATGGGATTTGAAGTAAAACACGTTCATCGCGAGGAAAATTGAACTGCGGATGCTTTAGCTCGGCTAGGGTCCGAAAGGGCCGCTTTGCCGAAAGATGTGTTTCTACAACACTTATATGCCCCTTCTATCAAAGGCAGAGATGTCGACTATCCGCTCGTCTCAGAAGAAGCCGAAATCCTTCTGGTTGTACCAGATTGGACAATACCTTATCTAAAGTTCCTTTTGAAAGAAGGTGAACCTGAAGACGAAGTGGAAAGAAGGAAACTGGCCCGGAGGTGCAAAGTATATACGGTAATAGCCGGACAGCTGTACAAATGCAGCGTCTGCGGGATATTCCAACGATGCATCTCACCGGATGAAGGACGATCACTCTTGCAAGAAATCCACTCTGGCTCATGTGGTCATCACGCTCAGCCAAGATCCCTGGTCGCCAAAGCCTTTCGACAAGGATTCTTCTGGCTAACGGCAAAAGAAGACGCCGAACGCCTCGTTAAGAGATGCAAAGGTTGCCAGTTTTACACCAAGCAAAAACATTTGCCGGCGAAAGAACTCAAAACCGTCCCAATCACCTGGCCCTTTGCGGTCTGGGGGCTGGACATGGTAGGCCCCTTTAGGACGGCAAGAAGCGGATTAACGCACTTGCTAGTAGCAGTGAACAAGTACACCAAGTGGGTTGAAGCTAAGCCCATAAAAAAACTTGACGGCCCTACAGCCGTCAAGTTCATCATCGAATTGGTAATACGATTCGGCATTCCCCACAGTATTATCACGGACAATGGGACCAACTTTGCCGTTGGAGCACTAGCCAAATACTGTGAAGAAGTTGGGACACGTCTCGACTTAGCATCAGTTGCCCATCCTCAGTCCAACGGCCAAGTCGAACGAATGAACGGCTTAATCCTACAAGGCTTAAAGCCAAGATTGGAAGAGCCGTTACATCGTGCCGCTGGTGCTTGGGTGGAAGAGCTACCATCTGTTCTATGGAGTATACGCACTACGCCGAATAGATCAACTGGCTATACGCCGTTCTTCTTGGTCTACGGCGCGGAAGCAGTTCTCCCAACAGATATCATACACGATTCGCCTCGTGTGCAAGCCTACATCGAAAGCGATGCGGAAGAAGCTAGACAAGACAGCTTAGATCTCCTGGAAGAGGACAGGGAAATCGCCTTACAGCGATCCACCATTTATCAGCAAAAACTTCGACAATATCATAGTCGAAAAGTTTGACCTCGGGAATTCCGGGAAGGCGACCTCGTGCTACGAAAAGTTCAGCAAAAGGCTCACAAACTCGCCCTAGCATGGGAAGGACCGTTCGTCATCAGCAGAGCGCTAAGGAATGGATCATACTATCTTGTGGACATCCGCGATTTGTCGAAGAGCCGCAAAAGGAAAAGGGTAGATGACGACTTCAAAGAGACGAAACGTCCATGGAGTATAGATCAGTTGCGTCCCTTTTATATTTAGAACAAATTCTATTGTAAACACCATTGAGATCATGAAATAAAAGACAAGTTTGTTCAGATATGATTTTCCTGTGCATTCTTCCTTATTTCCCATTGATCTTCCAATAAGTATAAGCTGTTAACCCGAAATTGTTCAAATTTTTACTCGGGTACAAATATTTCGTCGTCATAATACGATATAGCTAACAAAAGGTTAAGTCTTTCTCCTTTCCCGAAACATGAGCTTTATTCGAAATTGATAGTTGTCGGGTCGCAAGTTTCGTCTATTCTGGTTCCTAAGGGACGGCGCACATTCTAAGTCCAACTGTTTGGTCAAAAGTTACCCAGTTGCTTGCTGTGTTGATTTTCTGCATCCTTTCCGGGGGCTATTAGACGAAACGCCAAGGCAACATTCTCGAATAAAATCCATCAGTCGGAAATAACATAAATTGCAAAGTACTTTCCAGTAATAATACAAAAGACTTATTTATTAGAACTCTGTTACATAAAGACGAAAATCCGGTTACAGATTAATGCAGTTTTTGCTTTTTCGTCCTATCTTACAGGATCTAATTTGCTACCCCTACTCTTCTTCGGAGCTCTCTTCATCGCAGAAGTGTTCGGGGATCTCGGGGCAGTCAACCGCGTCGAAGTACTTCTCCGGCTTCACCATCTCAGCAATGTGTGAGGCATAGCTGGAAACATCGGTGAAAAGCCGGGCGCTTTCTTCTTCGACCACCGACGCAGGGAACCCGGAGGTAAGGCGAGCAGGCTTGGCAGTCGGATAATGCGCCAGCATAAGGGCAAGCGTCGTCCGAGCACCTCCGCGAATCGCCGATTGAAGATGATCGACTTGGTTTTTTGCCGCCTCCTTTATTAATCCGGGGATCTCTTCGATTAGTGTCCTGTCCGGATCCCTGGCCGGGAAGAAACGACGAATAAGACGGCGGCCAGCTTTGCTGAACTCCAGAATAAGATCCCTGAGTTCAGAGATCAGTGCCCTCCTGTTCTCATTGGTGGGAACATCATTTATAAGATGCGCTGAAATCAAAAAGGAAGCAAAGTTAATACCAAAGGCAAAATTCGAGTAAGCAGCAAAAGATATAAACTTGCACTTACTCAGGAGCTCATTGTCCACTGCCATTGTTTCGGCTAAGCGGGCCTCCAAGTTATCTTGAAGGAGCTTGATGTTCTCGGCGTCTCGCTTAGCTTGCTCTTGGGCCGATTTCTGAACTTCGGCAATTTTGAGTTGAGCGGCCTCCAGATCCTCCTTCAATTTCTGGTTGTCCTTAAACAAAGCCAGATTCTCATTACAGAGATTCTGGACGTCTCCAGTCTCCGCAATGGTCTTCTTCGCCTCAACAAGAGCAGCTGTTGGCAACGGCGAAGAGGAAGATTAAGAAACAAAATAAGCCGAAATCAAGAAATTTCAAAGAAGTATGTTACTTACCGCAAGCCTCATCCTTCTCGAACTTGAGCACGGCCATTTCGACAGACTGTGCTTCGTAAGCTTTCTTAAGCTCCCGAAGTTTCCCGACGTTACGAGACAACGCCGAGAAAGTCTCCATGTTAAGATATTCGGTAGTTTGCTGGAAAAAGGAAGGGGTGAGCAACAGTAAATACCACTCAGGCGAAAAGCGAGCGAAATCAAATTTTCGCCTAAGCGCTAGGGGGCTATGGAGTCGGGCTTACCTTGCTCATGTTCTTCATGCCCTGTATGAGTTGGCCGTACTCGTGCAGAAACATGTTAATCTCCCCAGAAAAGGAGTTTATCTTGTCCTGCATAAGGTTGAATCCCTGTTGCATAACAACAGGAGGAAATACAATTTCCCCGTCCCAGAAGATGTATTGGTCAATCGGCTTGTTCCCGGGCTCGGGGGCTGGAACAGGAACAAACTGTTCCTGCCATCCAGGGTTGAAGAAGCCATCTTCGTCAAAGGCCTCCTCCTTGATCTTCACCATCCGGGCTAACTCGGCTTCCGAGATAGGCTCCAGGATGGTCTCCGGGATAGCTGGCGCTTTCCCGGAAGAGGACGAAGCACCGGCAAAGCTAACTTGCCGATTTGAGAATACCGGAGCCCTTAGTGGCGAAAGCACCGGTAGCTTGTCCATGGTAATGGGAGGAAGCGTCGCCTTTGGCGAAGAAGGAGCTGATGGTTCGGGGCCTGCGAACGTCCCTGCGTTTTGAACGGACGAGGCGGCTAGATCCACCAGCTTGTCCCTCTTCCGCTTTTTCAATTTTCCCGGCTTCGCGCTGAAGAACCAAAGGGTTAGCAGCCATCAAAGGAAAAGAAAAGGCTAAGTACTACTTGTCGAAACGTACCTGGTACGATTGATTATGATGCCTTGGGCATCATCCTCAATCGTGACGGGATCCGATGATGTGGAGCCCTTCTTGCGTTTACGGGAAGTTTTGTCGGCTCCCTCCTGGCGATTCTTCTCCGCCATCCGGAGTTTCTTCGCCTCTATGTCAGCTAGTTGGACGAAATCACTTTCGACCAAGGCGTTGAACTGCAACGACAACACATATGAGCATCTATGAAAGACGAAGAAAGAACAAAGTTAAGCTAGCAAAGATTACCTTAGGCGGAGGATTAGCCGCAGTATACATGGGAGCGACTCCGTGTAGTGTACCCGCTCGGTAATTAGCTGGTTCACCCTCCAGCGGAAGTCCTTGTCCGAGAAATCGGACTTGGTGGTTCGCTGTACGTCATCTTCGCCGGTGTACTGGCTCAATAGACGAGTGCTTCGGAAGGCGCACGGCTGAATTCGTCTTTTCAGCCAGCACAGAACAGTGTCTGTGCCAGTGAGCTCCGGCTCCCGGCTCGTCAAAGCCTCAATCCTTCGGCGAAGAAGGGCGATTCCACCAGAGATTTGGCGCTCTGGCTTCTCGTCCCAGCTCGCCTTCTCTTCCCTGGCTACATTCCGGAAGGGCGGAATGCCTGTCTCCCTGTTCGGGAGAGGTACGTCTTTACAATAGAAAAACGTACCAGTCCAGTCTTTGACAGAATCGATCTTCTGCACTTTAGGGTACCAGTCCCTGTTTTGCCGAAGATTGATGCTCACTGTACCACAGACAGCCAGCACCTTGTTCCCCTTCTCGCCAGTGGTTTGTCGCCTTGTCTGGAAGACATACTTGAAGAAGTTCAGCCGCGGCGCCAGACCCAGCCATCCTTCGAAGAGTGCTTGGTATCCGGTGATGTAGAGTATGCTGTTTGGCGTTATATTATGCGGCTGCAGCCCATAATACTCGCACACTTCGAGGAAGAACAGAAAGGGCGGAAAACCCAAGCCGTGGTGGACATGTGACGCTAGCATCACACGTTCGTCGGCTTGAGGGTTCGGCACATCTTCCCCTTCGGCGGATCTCCAGCCGCCGTTTTCTTGTGGCGGAATCAGGCCCTCCTCCGCCATGAGCTTCAGCTGGTCCTCCGTGAGATGGCACTTAGACCAGTAGCGCTCCGCCGCTGAAACCGCGTCGTCGGCGGTGGTATCTCCGGCGGCCTCGCCCGCCACGGAGTGGCTAGATGTCTTTGGGGTGCACGCGCCTGCCGCGTCATCTTGGACTGGCGCGGCGTCTGGAATCGACACAAAAGTGGCGGCGCGCAAAGAAAATGCGGCATCGGCGGTGGTGTCCACGTCGGAGGAAGGATTTCCGGTGAGGTTTTCCCCGGTGTTGGGGGAGAGAAACCCGGAGGCATCCGCCGCAGCGGTGGCGGCCTCCGACGAAACGACCTCGTCGGCGGTGGCTCCCGCGGAACCACCGGGGTTGTCGGTGGTGATGGCCTCGCCCGTGCGTCCGGCGAGAGGAAGGCTCGACGGAGAAGAAGGCGAGGCGGAGGATGACGAAGGCGGGATGTCGGTGACGGCGCCGGCGTCCGCCTGAGGAGGAACCTCCGTCGCGTTCTGCTGCGAATCCATGGAGGTCGAAGGAGCGCCGGAGCTTCGCTTCCGCTAAAAGCTTGAGAGGGGCTGGGGCTCTGGAGCTCTGGAACTATGGAGGTAGGAGAGTAGGGGTGGTGTGAAGAAGAAGAAGCCAGCCGTCCCATTTATAGCAAGGGACGGGAACCCAGGCGCCGATAGTGGATATCCCGGAATCGTGGCACGATTCTGGAGTAATGATCGTGCCGGACGCCCACTACCCCGGCTCCTCGGTTACTGCGCGCAGAAAGCGCTGCGTGTGGTCACATCACTTCGCCTCCCCACGCCTTGTCAGATAAAACTGGGCACGTGTTCGTGACGTCGTGGCTGGGCGGCGAGCAGTCATGTCATGCCTATGGTCTAAGATTCCCAATTGACCATGGAAGGTTGATTTTCCGAGAAAGTGGGGAACAATAGGAAATTTCGGCTAAATGGTTGTCTTCGCGTACGGGAAAGGATTATCTTTGTAGGCGCAAGACAAGACCCGGAAGATTCGGCTAATGGACTGAAGGATAAGGAAAGATTCAAGATCGTCATTTCCGCCTAAAGGTGATTAGACGAAAGCAGGGGGCGAAGATCTCGATTCTCTCCGGGGGCTACTGTTGAGGATATATCGAATAGGGGTCTATTCGACATGTCCCTAAAGCCGGATTGCCCGGGTGGCCCAAGAGGTGGTGAAAGCTCGTGCTTTGCCGGGCGGCCCAGCAGGCCGAAGCGCAAGGTTGAAACCCTAATGCGTGGAGAAGACAGAAAGCAGATACCGACTTGGAGAACAAGGAAGCGTAGCCATCTAGGATTAGGGTTAGTCGAACTTACCTTGTACGCCCTAGTCCGGCCGCCTATATAAGGCCGGACCGGGGAAGCCTTAGGGCTACGATCGAAGAGAGACATCAAGCCCTGTAATCTGTATTTCGGGTTGTCACCCACGATATAGTGAATTAGCAGGAAGTAGGGAGCCATCCGGCTAACCTGAACCTGGGTAAAGATTGTCTTCCCCGTCCCCGGTCGCACTCTGCCACGTTCCTCCCCCACTCTTTGTCGGACCATGGGTATAGACGACGAGCCCCAATCTACAATACACCGACACTACGGGTTTGTGGAAGTAGCACTATGTATCTCTCTCTCTCTTGTTCTTCACTATGTAGCACCGTATGAGCTGCTGAACATGATTACGGTCACTGTTGTATTGCCTTTGTGGTGGATCTTTCTATGAGTTAATATATGTTTATGATTGCAATGTTCTCTCTGTTATGAAAGTAGATGCATATTATGTACCCTGTTCTTGTATTACTTGTATTGATCATGCATGTTTATGAGGGCGTGTGAGGGGGAACTTGTGCATTACATGGAGTAACGGGGGTGGTGTTTCGATAAGCTGACAACTTAATATTGTGATCCATTGGTTTTTACCTTACTTTGTTGCCTCACTAGGGATAAAGAGAATTCCATGTTGCAAGGGTATGAGAGTGACAAATCTCTACCTATGACTAGATCCAGCATGTTCTTATTCTAACTTCATGTCATTGAACTTAATGCTATACTTTGATTTATCTTAATTAATAGGGTGTTAGATTTATTTCGCATCTTGGTTGAGTATGAGTGAGATTAATAACCAGAAGATCTCTATGTTAGGATGTGATGCCCATATGATTAGTAACTTGATGTTTAACTTGATTGCAATCTCATATGTTAAATCTATATCTACTTGTTTGCCACACCATATTTTAGAGAGAGTGCATGTGTGAAACCATGAACCGCGGTCCACTTTTAATCATAAGAAACGCCTTCCCATTCACTTTTATTGCTTAGTTACTTTCTGAAATTATTAGTTGTTCATCTCTCATTCACATACTTGTTACAATAACCATTGCGTTACCATCCAAAAACCCAAACCCAAAAATATATCCTATATCATTACCATCGTCATTAGTATTTTCCTTGCATCTTTATTATTCATCATTGCATATTTACCTACTGTTTTGCATTACAATTATCTTTATATCATTCTCACACCTTGTGCTTGACAACCACTTGGTGAGCTTGAGGGCACAAAGCAATTTACTTTGTTTGCAGGAAATCTAGAGAAGGACAAGAAGCTAAAATCAAATCTACTAATTATCCGAGATTTCGATATAGACCCTCGAGTCAGCTTCGTGGGGAAAACAAGTCTTCCACTACTACAAACTCTGTACTTGGAGCTCAACCTACACCGTATACATCTACGGCTATCATGCATCCAACTCCCAAAAACCCAAAGTTTGCTAAATGTTTCCACCATACCTACCTATATGTGGTATTTCACCGCCACTCCAAAGTAAATTGCTTGTGTGCTACCTTTAAAACCTTCAAAACTATAACTATTATACATGTTTTGTGTTCCTGTTTTAGCTCATGAGGAAGTATTGAATGCTTTATTGTCTCCTTCATGTTTATTTCGCTTCACACCTTGAGTAGGATGAATAATGTGGTAGTCCCTAATATTGCATAAAGAGCAGGCAAAAGGGTGCCTAGCCCACTTAATATAACAAACAATCAAATAAAGCTCCGCCCACTATGGACTTGAGAAATCATGAACTTAGTCTGTACAACAAAAGGAGAACTATATGGGAGCCTCTCTTGAAGCCATAAAACATGAAAGGATGATAAATCATTTGATGCCATTTGTTGACATAGACATACACCTCTCTCAAAATTATATTTCCAATACCTCTATTTTATTCAAATAAAAATCTCTAGCACATGAGTAATCCCTGCTTCCCTCTGCGAAGGACCTTTCTTTTACTTTTATGTTGAGTCTTCATCTTCTAACTTTATGCACCAATTAAGAGAGCATAGTTGTCATTCTGAGTATAATGTCCATAGTCCCAAATTTTATTATTTATTGATTCATGATTATGTTATTGCTTGTTCTGAAAATATTTTTATCTAGTCACCATTTGAACTTTGAAGGTGTCCTGGCATTTATGTTTTGTTATTCCATGAAGGACAAGCTGAATACCACTTTGCTACGTTTTCTCTATGCTTGAAACAAACGTGTCAATTTCAGTGCATTATTATTCATGATCTTTTGTTTGTGTTACTTTTCATGTTGCAACATAGTTGCTAAGTTAAATTGTTGGAATTATATCTATCATGCCTATGTTTAGAGTACTTTGACCTCAACTTGCAATGCTTTTACATAATGTTGATCAAGATTGTGTTGGTAGCATGTCACCTCAGAAATTATTTTGGTGTTATCGTTTTACCTACTCGAGGCCGAGTAGAACAAAGCTTGGGGATGTGTCGAGGGGTGAGCAAGACAGATGCCATGGGTATGGCTAACTTTGGGGCCAATGGACGCTGGAGGCTCCGGGGAGGGATTGTGCGTGTTGCTGCACACACGAAGAATCAAAGCACACCAAGATCTACCTAGGTTCAGGGCCCTCGTGAGGAGGTAAGACCCCTACTCCTGCCTTTCTCTGTGTATTATCTGGTGTTTCCGGGTCTACACAGTACAACCGGGTCTACTCCGGGTCTAGTTCGCAGGAAAGACACAAGTCATCTTCCCTGCTCTCTTCTCACTCAGTGTAATAAATGCTATCCGATGTCTCTCTCGCTCACAGGAGGGGGTGGTGGTCTATTTATACTACCAGGCACCGAGCTGCGGTACACTGTGCCACTGTTGCCACGCTCAGAATAGTACGAGCGTGCTCTGCCGCCGTGTCCGGGTCGTACGCGTACTGTAGCCACGCACTCCTGTATCAGCACAACGGTCATGATGTTCCTCCGACACAGACAGGACATGTCCCTGCCCATACCTCTGACTGCTGCCGCGCCGTACTCGGAAGGTCAGCGACAGTGCCGACACGTCCCATCGTGCCTGCTCCGGAACGACTATCACCTTTTCCGTGTCGGACGGGCCCTTACTTCAATGCGCTGACTTCTGAGCCGAGTCGGGATTACTTCCGAGTCTCCTCATGTGCCGAGTCCAGACTAACTCGGCCTCACTCGCCTTAACTTGGTGACCCGGTCGCCTTCTTTCCTGCATAAGAGTAAACTCGGCCATATCACCGACTCAACATCCGGCTCCACTGTTCCGAGTCCACACTCGGATTTCCTTAGTGTAACCCGGTACAGTGCAGTTAATCGTTTCCTTCCTCCGTCTTGACCCTATCTGGGGGTCATCCCCCCAACATTAGTCCCCGAAGCTGGTGTGGTCCAGTAGACTCAACTGCTGGGCCACACTAGTTTCAAAGAAACCATAGCTGGGTAATTTTCGAATCATACCTCGATACCGAGTCGAATCAGTTCCCTCCGAGTTTACACTCGAGTCGGTGGGCTTTGCCCAATGTTCTTTACCTTATTCTCTCAAATTCTTGTCTTCGGGTTTTCATCCCGAGTCGACACTTTTTCCGAGTCTCCGGACTTAACGAGAATGGCGCTGGCGCTCTGCATCCCTCACGCCACGTGCCTCGCGATGCATGCAACGGTCGCATCCGGCACAGAGCACTCGAGTGCTTTTGGACACGCCGGCGCGCGTCGCTTGGGGTCTTGTGCAGTTACCGCTGCATTGATGGCCATAAACTGCCACAAATGGATCGTGTGGCCGTAATGTGGCCGTTTCCACCCACGCCGCGCGTTAACCGCGCCACGATCGATCCTGGCAACTGCCGCACCCGCGCCCGCTATAAATAGGCGCGGCCTGTCTTCCTTCTCCTTTTCCTGGCACTTCCACTCTGCTGCGCCGCACGCCCGCTCCGAGCAACACGAAGGAACGCCGCGCCGCCGCTGACCGCCAGAACCTCACGCCGCGACACCGCACGGCCCACCGCAGGAGCTCTGCCGCCGCGCCTTCATCAACGAAGACGGGCCTCTGGCTTAGCGCCCCTGCTCACCAGTAAGTTACTTTCTCCTCTCTGTCTTCCGCCATTGTTGCTTTCTGTATTCCTTCTTAGTTCTTCCCTCAGTTCATAGCGCAGTAGGCTTAGATCTTGGGCTCCGGATTGGATTGGCACTTAGCGATCCAGCGCATGAGCATTCCCTCTTGGCTCTTCCCAGATGCATCTTGATTTTGCCCGCACTTCTTCTGGTTCTTCTCTGGAACTGCCTCTTGTTTGCAACTTGCACCTCTGAATCTTCAACACAGTTTATTTCTCGCTGTCCCCAGGGACAAACTCATGTCGCCCGCGAAAGCTCGTCCGGTGGTCGAGCTCCTCCACTCCGACGAGGAGGAAGAGGAGAGGGAGCCAGAACACGACCCGGAAGAGGAATCCGGAGAGGACCAAGACCTGGAGGACGACGAGGACGTGGAACAGGAGGTAGACTCGGAGCCGGACGACGGCAGTGCACCCGGTCGCTGGGTGGGCTCCAGCGTCTCGGCCGAGGCCATCAACTGGTTGTATACCAGCCGCCGAATCCCGCCCGAAGTCGCGTGCAGGCGACCTGGGAAAGAACTCGATACATGCCCTCAAGAAGGCGAATTCGTCGTCTTCTTATCTCACTTTCAGCGCGGATTCGGGCTTCCCGCCAGTGACTTCCTCGTCAAATTTCTTGAAGAGTACGAGCTCCAGCTTCATCACCTCCCTGCCAACGCCATCTTTCATCTTTCCTGTCTGGCTACCGTCTCGGAAGGCTATTTTGGACTCTGGCCCACGATGGAGACGTGGCGCAAATTCTACAGCTTCCGGGGCGTGACAATCCCGAACAAGAACAAAAAGAACAAGACACTGGTGCAGTGCGGGGCTGCCTCTATTCAGCCTAAGGTCAACTCCATCCTCCCCCGAGTCAGGGGGCTCGAGTCATGCCGCAAGTGGCAGAAGACATTCTTTTATGTGAAGAACCGGAGCAGCTCTAATGACTTCATCCGGCTGCCGAATTTCCGAATCGGCGTCCCCAATCGGCGGACCTAGCGCACTCCCGCCAGCGACACCGCCGAGATGAAGATAATGGACAAGAGGATCGAGTACCTTGTGGGAAAGGGCTTCCGCGGCATCGATATAGTCGGAACCTTCATCAGCCGCCGGGTGCTGCCGCTTCAGCTCCGGGCGCACAAGATCTGCTACATGTCAGGCTGCAGGGACCTGACTCGGACCAGCACCTTCCGACTCAGCGACAACGAAATCTATCGGCAATGCAAAGCCATTGCCCAGATCAAGAAGATGCGCACCTGGTCGTGGGGAAAAAGCCTTACGCCCGGAAGCATCCCCCTTCCAAGGTATTTTTCTGACTCGAATCCTTATAGACTCGGTTTCGATAATCCTTCACTTGTGTTGACATTCCCTCTCTTTACGCGCAGAACTTCGGGAGGCAACGTACTGAAGATGGGCCTGACCCCATAGCCGCTTGCGGTCCAAACCGCGCGGTGAAAGACCCGGTGGAGCCGGATACTGACAACTATGCGGAGATCCCCGCATTCGGATCCACCCACTCCCTGGGTAAGCCCTATATCAGCTCTGACCCGGAACACAAATCAGATGACGACAGTGATGACTGCCGAATCGTGGACGTCCTGCGCGTATCACCGGTATCGTATGTGTTAGAGTTGTGTCGAATATAGTGTACAAGGTAGGTTACAGTTGGACTAGGAGTTGTATTGTGTTTACATAGGATGTGGAGTCGTGTCCTAGTAGGACACTTATATCCTAGGCCTCTCTTATATAGCGGGGGTAGACACACGATGTAACCTATGCCAACATAATAGCACCGGAACGCAGGGGAAGCCGGCGGCATGTGCCGGTGTCCAGGGCGACCGGGTGCGGTATTGTAGCGGTGTCATGGGGAGGAGCGCCCATAGTCAGGCCCCGGGGATGTAGCCATATTGGTGAACCTCGTTAACAAATCTCGGTGTCGTGCTCGTGTGATTGCTTGGTCCTCAGATGATCAACGGTATGCTTCGGATTTATTCTAACAAGTGGTATCATGAGCAAGGTTTGAAGATGTCGCGGAAGTTGATTTAGAGGAAAGCGATGAAGACCGGCGGCTGTGGAGGCACGGCGTACGTGCGGCAGCAACCGGAGATCGTCGCATATAAAGCAATTGGAAGCAGCTGGCTAGTTGATCGGAAGCATTGCCTGGTGGCCAGAGTCGAGATTGAAAAAGAGCAATCGGAAGCGGACTCGGCGAGATTGGATCAGCGGAGGGCTTGCGTGTGCGCATTGCGGCAGCAGGGACGTACAGCGATCGGTCGGTGCATCGGCGCATCGATCGGGCGAGCGTACGCGTCGTACGCGTGCAGCATGGCAGTGGAGGCTGCAGCCCAAGCAGGGCAATGCGGCCCAAGGCCCAGTCGGATGCGGCTGGGCGGATGGCCGCTCGCTGGCCCATGGCTGGGCTAGCCGCGATGAACAAGGACGGATGGTGCTACACGTGCAAAAGCCAAGATGTGAGAGATTTGTTTTGGACAAAAAAAGGGCACGAGTGTTCATACTTCACATGAGACGAGTGTGCGTGTGTGTCCTTTGGGCAGGAAGATGTTTCTCTTTGCTGCTATAAGGGTATGTGGAGATGCACTAGCAAATAGTGGCGAGGAAAATAATTGTGCAAAGAATTCTTCGGGTCAGGTTTGCATGGAAGTTTTTTCTGTCAAGATTGCTTGGAGGGCTTGGAGATTATGTGAAGTGGAGGACAGTGTGTCGTACAGGATCATGCAAACACAAAGCGTCCAAGACATGTACGGATGTGCAAGAAGTTGTGATACAGGGTGGAGCATGATTGCAGTCGGATATGTTCGGCTGGGTCGGACTGGACAGTCTGACGGATCGACGCAAGTCGGTTGGTACAGAAGACGGTGGTGGGATCGGCGACGACGACATAGGTGTGTGGTGCTGATGGTGACCGACTTCTGGGCGTGGAAACACGTGGCGCAGGCCCGAGGGCTTGTGTGGCTTCGACAAGACTATGGCGCGGGTTGATTCAAGGTGGTGTACACACGGAGCTTGAAGTCGACGAGGCGCGGGGTGGCACGTACAACCACCATGGAGTCATGTTGAAGGTGGAGCTGAATTGAGGGGCTACGGCGTAAGTGCACAGAGAGTCGAAGCCTATTCAGCGGTGGGAAAAGCGAGTGACACGCAGTTCGGACTGGAGCCTAGTGGTCTGATGAAAGTGTGAAACTCGTCATCGGTCGGTGATGATCGGTGGTACTCTGCAGTGGGGGTTGAGTGGTGTGGTTTCGCGACCCTTGAGACTCGACCAGGACAGCGGAGGCTCGACGCAGTAATAGCGGCGACGCGTGCGGTATTGCACGGGACATGGAGACGGGCCAGGGCTCTGGTGGTCATACATGTGATGAGACAACTGCGAATTTGACTCGGGATGACTACAAGCAACGGTGAAATTTCTTCAAGTTTTAGACAGGCGGTCAAAAAAGGAGCGGTGATGTTGAGTTCAGGTAACTCTTATGTGTGACGCCCAATATGTGAGTTGTTCACTTTCACGCAGGTCAGTGATTGGTGTGTGATGATGTTGACGGATACTCTGGAAGTTGGGAGCACGGACTAGAGTAAAGAGGAACTTAATTTTGCTCGAGTGTTGACTGTGGTCAAGAAAGGAAGGGACTACAAGTTGCAGGTGGAGTCACATGAAGTCTTTGGAGTAGCAGCGGTGCTCACGGGATAAACTCAAGTCCAATGTACATGGAAGTTTGACGCATGACGAATTCAAAGTGGTGGAGAATATTCGCCAAGGTGGAGTTTGTTAGAGTTGTGTCGAATATAGTATACAAGGTAGGTTACAGTTGGACTAGGAGTTGTATTGTGTTTACATAGGATGTGGAGTCGTGTCCTAGTAGGACACTTATATCCTAGGCCTCTCTTATATAGCGGGGGTAGACACACGATGTAACCTATGCCAACATAATAGCACCGGAACGCAGGGGAAGCCGGCGGCATGTGCCGGTGTCCAGGGCGACCGGGTGCGGTATTATAGCGGTGTCATGGGGAGGAGCGCCCATAGTCAGGCCCCGGGGATGTAGCCATATTGGTGAACCTCGTTAACAAATCTCGGTGTCGTGCTCGTGTGATTGCTTGGTCCTCGGATGATCAACGGTATGCTTCGGATTTATTCTAACAGTATGCTTATCCTCTGCCGTCTACTTCAGCTAATCCGGATACCGCGCCGAGTCAATATGAGGACTCAGACACCGAGGTCTCGGGCGGAGAGCAGGCTCCGACCCGGAAATGCGCCGAGCCCGCCGCCAACCCGGAGGCAGTAGCTCAGCTCGGCCCGCCAAGAGAACTAAGATCATCAAGGTACCTGGCAACAAGCCGAAGGGGAAGAAGACCCCCTGAACCTTCAAGCGTAAGTTCTTTTTCTTCCTTATACATTTTCCTTTGCTCTGCTTCTCCTCTTTCCGAATTAACCCCCTTGCGCCGATTCCAACAGGCAAGCGCTAGAACTTGACTCGGGAGTGCCTCCTTCCACTCGCCCAGATATCCCTCTCGCGCCCCTGCACTCGTAGGCCGGGGAGCATGCGGAAGACCGCGCCCCGCCTGAGGCCCAGCCTGGGCTCCAAGACGCTGCAGACATCAGAGCTGAAGAAACCCGAGTCGCAGATGACTCGGCGACGAACTTGGGCGGGACCCATGATACTACCGGGGCGGACCTGACGAACTTGGCGGGGGCCATGATACTACCGGGGCGGACCTGCACTCGGGGCAGGGCCAAGACCCGGTCGTCACAGAGGTGACAACTTCCGCATCAACAGTGCAAGCACCCACGGCTCCAACACCAACTCCGCCGACACCAACTCCACCTGCAGCAACTCAGGCAGCAACTCAGGCAGCGCCAGCCCCACCAAGGCAGCAACAGGCGACACCACCGCGCCCACAGCAGCAAGCACATCAGAAAGCGCTCGTCAGTCGACAGGGCGCAGTGATTCGGGCAACTGCAGCTCAGAAGCAGAAGCAGAACGTGCCTATCTGAGTCGAATCCAAGACTCGGAAGAGCGCGGCCTTGACCATCACGGGTCCGCCCAAGGCAGCCGCAATCAAGCTACAACTGGAACCGGCAAAGAAGAAACCCAGTGGGGTGCCTGGCGGCTATGTCAAGTCCATGGAGCTGGACAAGGCTTTGTTTGAAACGATCAAGACAGGTGCCACCTCGGGCAGCTCCTCCCAATTGCCCATGATCACGGTGAGCGGCGATCCTCTCGGCTTCCTTGAGCATTACGCCCGCGAATGGAATGAGGCGGAGATGTGCATGGTGGACAACAAGTCAATCATACCACCACCGAGTCTGTCTCTCATTGCCGCGCCTCCGAGTGGCCAGCCGGATGCGCCCATCGCCACCGGAGACCGGATCCTCGCCCTCAAGGCCATGATGCTTGAGGCCGACTCGGCCATAGAGGTACAATTTCATTTCCTTGTCTGTCTTTTTTGTCTAAGTATCTCTCCCCTAGTCCCCGAGATTCGGACGGGTCCCTACGGGAGACTCGGTAAACCGGTCGGTTGTAACTGTTTTATCTCTTTTTGCTGCAGTACCGTGATCTCACTCGGGCCCAACTCTTCCATCGGCTGCTCTCGGAGCATAAGGTCTTAATTGATGAGAATGAGAAGACCAAGACCGAGCTGAGGGACACTTGTATGTCATTCTGTCTAACCTTTTCTCTCTTTTTCCTGTACTTGCACTCGACTGATTTTTCTCATTTCTTGTGTCTCTAGCAGCGAAGGCGAAGGATGAACTTGATGTGCTGCTGCGGAAGCTTATCTCGGCTGAAGGTAAGGGCACCACCGGGTCACTCTTATTTTCCCATGCTTTCAGTTACTGACATTGCTCTTTGAACACAGAGGCGCTGAAAACTCTGAAAATCACACATCAGTCATGCGTCCCCTCTGCTACACTCGAGGCCCAACTGAAGGAGCGTGAGGACACGCATCAGGCCGCCCTTTAGAAGGAGCGAGATGAGCTCAGCCGGGTCAAGCAAGCGCTGGCCCGAGCCACCAAAGAAAAGACTGACTCCGAGACGGCACTGAAGGAGAAGACTCTGGCTCTGACCGAGTCTGACAACCGAGCCCAGCTCGCCGAGACCCGGCTGGAGGAGTTGAGGGTGAAGCCGGCAGAATGGCTAGCCGAGTTGCGATCCATCAACCAAGAGATGTCCAGTTAGTACTTCCTTATCTTGCATTCTTCGTGCCTAAGCTTACCGGGTCCATGAATCAGGCCAATCTAACTTTTCCATAGCTATCTTTGATGCAGAACACTTCCCGCAATCCGACGTCAATCCTACAACGGCTGTGAACATGTCTCGGCGCCGCCGAGTCCAGAGGGGCGATGTCATCTCCGCCGAATGGGACCATGATGACCACCTTATGGCCCTGCGCTCGCGCCTTGGACCTCTTTTGCGTGCTTGGCACGGATCTTTTCTCGGCCGCGATTCGGGCCCATTCGGTGCTCTGGCCTGAAGCTGCTGCCAGCAGAAGCATTCGGGAGCTTGCCCAGACTCTTCAGGGGAGCGAACAACGACTCCGCGAGTGGCGGCACTCGTCTGCCCGAGCCGGAGCTGATGAACCACTGGCCTGGGTCCTTTCTTGGTACGAGCAGATCAATTTGGACGTGCTTGTCGAAGCTCGGGGAGTGTCTTCATGGCTGAACGATGAGGCCCGGGTCGCCAGGAGGATGGAGCGAGCCCACGCCATCGCCAAGTACGCAGACACTCGCGCATACATAGCCGGCGATGATCAGTCGGATGATGAAGAAGAAGGGGAGGAGGTCCCGAATGCAGGCTCGGATGCCGAGTACGCCGACTCGGACGCGGCAGGAGACGACGGAGAGCGCGTGGACGAGGAGATCCAGATCGATGCGCCGCCGGAGCGCACAGGCCCCGAGTCGGAGACTCAGACCGAGCCTCAGACCGGTGCGCCCGAGTCAGGAGCAGGAGCTGATGCCCCCATCGTCGAGCCACAAGCCGCAGCACAAGCCACCGCACCCGAGGCCCAGACGGGCACTGCCGAGTCCGGAAACCACGGCTCCGTTGAGGAGTCGCTGAACCTTGCTGCGGACATCGCCGCCAATGCCGCATCCGAGGTCGCCGCCTCCAATCCTACTGCAGATGCCTGAACTTCATATTTAAAAAATCGTCAAATCCCCGGGATGCCGGGTGCAGTTGTAATAAATACTTTTCATTTGATTCGGTGCACTTTTTAAGTTTATTTGCGTGAACAATTAAGTCTGTGAACTCGTTTTTTATCTAAGTTAAGCCCGACCTTGAGTCGGATTGATCCGAATCAAGTCCCCACGTTTAAATTTCTTGTATACTGTTTTATGCAACCTTTGCTCTTGTCTACCCGTTGGGTGTTTTGACAGTCGAGTCACAAAGTTCCACAATTCGGTTTACAATACTTAGAAAACTTAGCAGTGTTGATTCAAAACAATTCAAACCCGGTAGTGCTCACAAGCTAATATAGAGAAGCAGTAAGTGGCGAATCACTTGGGGCCGAGTCCCCGAGTCCGTTTTTATGTACTCAGTGTCCGAATCTTTGATCTTGCCTACCTATGTGGGTGTTTGGTAGTCGAGTCACAAGATCAAAATACTTAGCATCTAATACTGGGATTCTGATACTTGGTACAAAGTCATTCGGTCACAAAAGAGACAAATTATATATGGAAAACAACAGAGTTGCCAAGGGCAGTCCTGAGTTACTAATTCGGGGTGCCAGCATTTCATCGATCATAAACTTGGAAATACATAATTTCACCCTTCAAGAGTAAAAAGGGCGAAGCAGGGATACATTCCAGGGCCGCTTGGTCTCGTCACCGGCTCTATCCACTCCATACTGATCCGGTTCCTGCGCATCAATAAGATAATATGCATCGTTCTTCAGAGCCTTGCTCACAATGAATGGTCCTTCCTAAGGAAGAGATAACTTGTGCATGCCGGCCGTGCATTGCGCGAGTCTGAGTACCAAGTCTCCCTCGCGAAATACATGTGGTTTCATCTTTCGTGCGTGATAGCGACGCAAATTCTACTGATATATGGTTGACCGAGTCAGGGCCATGTCTCTTGCTTCTTCGAGCAAATCAACAACATCCTCTCGTGCTTCTTTAGCATCAGACTCGGTGAACCAAGCCACTCTCGATGCATGCAGCAAGTCGGTTGGCAGTACTGCTGAAAGTGCAACTATCCCTAGGTGGTTTTGGTAATTCATAACAACATATAGCTCATTGAGCTAATGCTATTTTAAGATGATTATTTCAGGAAAGCTCAATGATTGGCATGGCATGGATGTGAAAGTGGAACCCTCAAAATGCTAAGGACAAAGAATTGGCTCAAGCTCAAAAGTTTAAGACTCTTCATTTTATATTTTAGTGATCCAAGATCACATTGAGTCTTTAGGAAAAGCCAATACTATCAAGGAGGGATGAGGTGTTGCTTAATGAGCCTCTTGCTTTATGTGCTTAATGATATGCTCCAAAATCCTCAGCTACTTTCCTATATCCACAAATGACCTAAACCCTAAGCCAAACTCGGTCATACCGATTCTTTCAATCCGGCGCCACCGAGTTTCACTTGTCATTTGCCACTGCCAAACCCTAGCAATTCGGTCCTACCGATAAGGATCTTGGTCTCACCGAGATGGGATTGCAAACTCTCTGTTTCCCTTTCGTAACTTTTCGGTCTCACCGAAAAAGCGAATCGGTCCCACCGAGATTGCAATGTAAACTCTATGTTTCCTTCTTGTAACTTTTCGGTCTCACCGAAAGAGCGAGTCGGTCCCACCGAGTTTGCCTGACCAACTCTCTGGTTAGCTTATTGCCAAATTCGGTCTCATCGAGTTTGTGCAATCGGTCTCACCGAGATTGCGTTATGCCCAAACCCTAACCGAATCGGTCCTACCGAGTTGCATGTCAGTCCCATCGAAATTCCTAACTGTCACTAGGTTTACTATTTCGGTCCGACCGAGTTTTCTGATTCGGTCCCACCGAGATTGGTAAATTGTGTGTAACGGTTGGATTTTGTGTGGAGGCTATAAATACCCCTCCACCTCCTCTTCACTCGTGGAGAGAGCCATCAGAACACACACACCATTCCAACTCATATGTTCTGAGAGAGAACTACCTACTCATGTGTTGAGACCAAGATATTCCATTCCAACCATATGAATCTTGATCTCTAGCCTTCCCCAAGTTGCTTTCCACTCAAATCTTTTTTCCACCAGATCCAAATCCTATGAGAGAGAGTTGAGTGTTGGGGAGACTATCATTTGAAGCACAAGAGCAAGGAGTTCATCATCAACACACCATTTGTTACTTCTTGGAGAGTGGTGTCTCCTAGATTGGCTAGGTGTCACTTGAGAGCCTCCGACAAGATTGTGGAGTTGAACCAAGGAGTTTGTAAGGGCAAGGAGATCGCCTACTTCGTGAAGATCTACCGCTAGTGAGGCAAGTCCTTCGTGGGCGATGGCCATGGTGGGATAGACAAGGTTGCTTCTTCGTGGACCCTTCATGGGTGGAGCCCTCCGTGGACTCGCGCAACCGTTACCCTTCGTGGGTTGAAGTCTCCATCAACGTGGATGTAGGATAGCACCACCTATCCGAACCACGGGAAAAACATCCGCGTCTCCAATTGCGTTTGAATCCTCAAAACCCTTCCCTTTACATTCTTGCAAGTTGCATGCTTTACTTTCCGCTGCCAATATACTCTTTGCATGCTTGCTTGAATTGTGTGATGATTGCTTGACTTGCCCTAAGATAGGTAAAATCTGCCAAGAACTAAAATTGGGAAAAGGTTAAGTTTTTATTTGGTCAAGTAGTCTAATCACCCCCCCCCCCTCTAGACGTACTTTCGATCCTACAACTGCCTCTGCACCGTAAACCATGAAAAATGGTGTATACCCGATGGATCGATTCGGTGTAGTCCTTAGACTCCATTGCACTGCTGGTAGCTCATCCAGCCAGCAACCCGGTGTTTTCAACAATGGTGTAACCAGTCTGGGCTTTATGCCGGATAGTATCAGGCCATTGGCTCTCTCCACCTGTCCATTCAACTGTGGGTGCGCGACCGATGCTAGGTCGAGCCTGATGTTCTTTTGCTGGCAGAATCTGGGGAGTGGTCCCTCTGCAAAGTTTGTACCATTGTCTGAGATGATGCTGTGTGGAAAGCCGTATCTCAAAATGATGTCCTTCACAAATTTTACTGCAGTTTTGCCATCCAGCTTTCGGATCGGTTTTACCTCAATCCATTTGGTGAACTTGTCCACCATCACGAGCATATGAGTCATGTTGCCTCTTGCGGTTTGAATGGCCCTACCATGTCCAGGCACCAAACAGCAAATGGCCAAGTTATGGGAATGGTTTTGAGTGCTGATGCCGGTATGTGAGTCTTGTTTGTGAATCTCTGGCATCCTTCACACTTCCTGACCACCTCTTCTGCTTGTTGCAAGGCTGTGGGCCAATAGAACCCATACTGAAACAATTTGCCCACCAGGTAGCTCGAAGATGCGTGATGACCGCAATTTTCCGCATGAATCTCATGGAGTATTTTCTCTCCCTCTTCCGGCTCGACACACCGTTGCAGTATGGTTGTTGGACTCTTCTTGTGCAACTCACCCTGGTAAATGACATAGGCCTTGGATTTTCTCTGAATCTGCCTGGCCAGTACCTCATCACTCGGCAACTCTCCATCCTCCATGTAAGACATGATGCCCTGGGCCCATTTTGGTGCAGGCCGAATCATTCTCAGAGGCACAGGCTCATCAATGTCCATTATATCTTCTGAATCCGGGTCTGCTTGCATTGGCTCCCGAGTCCCCGAGTCATGAGACTCAGTCCCCGAGTCCTCGGTGACAAACTGCACATCAACATCCATGGGAGTCGCATCCGGGTCAGGCTTGGCCGGGATGAATATTGACTCGGACTCAGGAGATGGCTTGATAGAAGGCTTGCGAAGATGCTCCAACGAAACTCCGGGTGGAATTGCTTGCCTGTATGAACCGAGTTTGGATAGCACGTCGGCTCCTTCATTGTTCTCTCTGCGCACATGGTGGAACTCACATCCGTCAAAAAAGCCAGAAATTTGCTCCACATGGAATCGGTAGGACGCCATATTAGCGTCCAGAGCATCCCAAGTGCCGGATGACTGCTGCACCACCAAATCCGAGTCGTCGAAACATGCTATTCGGCGGACTCCAATCTCTTTTGCCACGTTGATTCCGTGGATCAGGGCCTCATACTCGGTCACCTGCTTGCCGGATGACTGCTGCACCACCTGCTTACCTTGCCTGCCCTTGTGCCGCCACTTGCTTTCCGGCATACTCCGGGTCGTAGGCCTGCATCTGCTTGTTTCTTGTCGAGTTGACACTCTTGCCTCTGTCTCCACCAATATGCGGCGAGGATGCGCCAGATGCCGCGGCGCCTCCTCCAGCCGAATAAATGGCCTTTGAGTCAGCTCCAGCCTTTGCCTTTTGGTACTCCATGTTCTGCTGGTTCGCTGTTGCTACCAACTCATTTGCCCGGGCCTGTTGCTTTCTCAAAGCGTCTCTGGTCAAGTTGGCCAACCCGGCTATCACTGCGTCCACGGCTCTGAGGGTCTTAGCAGGGGTGCTATATCTCGGTTTGCTTGCAGAGATCAAACTCGGAGTGCTGCTGACTCGGGGTCTGCCATCTCGGGTGATCTCACCATTGAGGCCCTTGCCTCTTGCACGCACCTCTTTTATGCGACTCGGACCATGGTTCACAGGTGTAATATGCTGAGCAGCATTAAGTTCTCTTACAATTAGCTCATACTCGAGCCTGGCATTCGCCACCTCTTGAGCCTCAGCGAACATCGCCTTGCGTCGCTCCTCGAGCTCCTCGCGCGCTCGCTCTGGGTCGTCCCCTGCCAGGATTGGCATGCCGAGTCTCTCGATCGTATCATGCAGCGCAGCGCTGAGGTGACCCACGTACTCCACTGCATGTGTGGCGTACAAGTCGTTGATATAACACTTACGGAAGGACTTATCCGCAAATATTACATCCCTCGGAGTGGTACAACAAGAACATAGCAAGTCCAGGTAACACTATAGGATTACAATTAGGCATTACAAAATCTCGAGACCTCTTCTACAGGCAGAAGCAAGTCTCTGGCAAATGAAATATCAGAAGATGCAAGGCGTAGCTCAAAGCTGGTATAGCCCAAGCTCTAACCTAAAAACCACTATTGCTGTACTCACAGCCCTATAATAACTTCAAGACATCCAGCTCCAGGATGGGACTCCTCCTATGTCGATGTAGCGGTTGAATCCTTTAGACTTCATCTGGTTGAATGATTCCTCGAGGAGACCTCAACTCCAAGGTCAACTGATAACCTCCATGATGGCTCCAAGGTCTAAGCAGGGGGTTCAAAAGGGAGGAATGAGTACAGCGTACTCAGCAAGCTCAATAGAACAAAGATAAGGTGTTTCATGCACTAGCTACTGCCACGACCGTAGGTCATCAACAAAGATGCAAGTTTTGGAAAACGTTTCTTCAAAAGGTTGCTTTTATTCTGAAGACTATGCCCGCCATTGCTCACCAGTCATCCAGAACCTTGTGGGTTCCTTTCCGGCAGCGTTCGCAGCTCCTTCCCGGAACAAGGGGTAACATGCCACATCTTTTTACACTCTGCAGAGGTGCGTTATTTTCCCATGAGGGTTCCCCAGCCTACTGTCCAAGTGGTAAACTCACCCCACACTTCCGGGGTGTGAAGCCAGGTCTGGGGTTCCAAACCATTCACCGTGCTTCTCCGCACACCATGTTCCCACCCATTACTGCAACACGGACACTCCTCCGATATGCTACCACTATCATATGTAGCAGTACCAAGGCGCCCCGTGCAGCCCATCATAGACACCAGCGTCCGTGGGAATTGAGGGATCCCACCCATGTGCAAGTAGCCACACAAGGGCCTAAGGCATACGGCACTGGCTGTCCGTTGACACACGGCCGAGAAAAGATCACAGATGATTTCCCCTTCACATCTCAGGCCTCATGGTATCACTTTGTTTACGGCGCATGAACTTTGACGGCATTTGTTGTTAAGTCCTAGGTTCTTACTTTCCCTTGCAGATGGAACACCTCCAATGACCGATTCATCTTACCATGGTCCCATCTGCCAGGCTTAGTATGGTAGCACCACTCATGTGTGGTTAACCAGATAGTCATATTATCCAAAAATAGATTTTATGCATTTTCATCAGGGATAAGCGATAGAGTAATATTATTCTGAAATAGTTTCTTTAACACATATTCAAGAGACATGAGCAAGTGATGAACTTGCCTGAGGTAGAGATGACACCCAGAAAATACCCCAGGCTTAAGTGAACAAGCTTCGCCTTATAATACTTCAATTTCATTGGGTTTACTTGACTTGGAGGTGTTGTATTACTTCTTGTTGTGATGACTTTCATCACTTAAGGAGTTGGTAATGAGTTGGTTGATTGACTCTGAGCTTTATGATGATTTGAGTACTTATGATTTACTTGTTTTTTTAAACATTTCAAAATGTTAGGCCTTTACAAATACTTATCACTTTTATTGAGGTAATAAGGTATTATCACTTTTAAGATCTTAAAGGAGAAATAAACAAAGTTCACTATGGTTGGTTAAAAATGATAATTTAGAAATAATAGCTTAAGTGAAATTGAATTTTTCAAAGATCAACTTAATCTCATAACAAGGTTTTAAGAAAAGTAGTGATCATATTTTATTAAGTCTTGGATTTATTTCATGACTTAGACTTATTTGGACTATTCGTTAAGATTCATGAAAAAATAGAGCAATGATTATCAAGGTTTTATTTTTATTTTGAAATACTTCAGGTTTTCTCCAAAGTTATAAAAATAGGTTTTGTTTTATTGGAGAAAATTTCTTTTAAGGATTTGAGTTGTTTGCTTCACATTTTTAAAATTTAACAATAAAGGTTAATTTCATTTAAGGAAATCTAGAATGTCATTTTAAAAACGTTTACACACTTTTCTCAATTTAAAAGTACTTGTAACTTCGCATTAAATGAAAAAAACTTCCTAGTATTTTCTTTAAAAAGAAATCACTCCAGGATTTTTTAGAAAGGTTTTTTTTTCGTAGTAAAAATACAATGAAAATCATATTCACACTCTTTTCCTTTTAAAGTTTTGAATAGTAGGTTTTTATTTATTCTTATCTTGTTATAAGAATTTGTAGAGTAACTTTAGATTTAATTAGCTCTCAAGGCTTTAAGTAATGGTGATGTATTTAAAGGGAAAAAGAAAAATAGATGGTTATTCTATTGGGCCTAATCGGTTTAGGGAATAGGCTTAAAGCTAGTTGGCTAATTAGAACGTACATGTACGTACAGTTGTATACATTGGCCCCAACGAGCTAGCCAGGAGAATCCTGTACACGCACGGGAGCCCAAACACACATGGACGCAACGCACGTCTCTCTCTCTCGAGCGAGCGAACCTCACCCTCTTGTTCCCCAACCAGGCGATGCGCCGCCGCCCTGCACCACCCGACCGGAGCCGGCCTCCTCCGGCGCCCCTGCGTGCTGGTGCTGCTCCGACTCGATGCTCCCCTCCGATTCCCCTGCGAGAACGCCCCCAATCTCGCCCTCGATTTGGTTCCCCACACGGGAACCCTAGCTCCGCCCTGGCCTGTTGTTGCCGTCCTCCGCCGCTTACCCCTGTCACTCTGGCTCCACGGCGTGGCTACGGTGCCCCGCCATGTTGCCGGCTCTCTCCCAACCTGCTCAGAGAGCCCCATTTTGCCTACCAATTCCCGCGGTCCTCACCGCTGTAGTAAGGCAGTGGCTTGGCCACACTGCAACCGCGGCGGTGATTGCCGCTCTTCGCCAACTACGGCCGACTCGATCTCCACCTCTGCCCCGACCACGAGCTCCAACCCTGAGCTCCTGCGCCAGCCAAGCGCCTCTGGTCTGACCGCTGCACCACGGCGTGTCCGCGGCTTTCCCGCCACCGTGAGCCCCTTCGACACCTCCTCGGTGTGCTGCGTTGTTGCAGCAGGCCCGCTTACCACTCCCTCGACCGGTGCTCGAGACTTCCCGTGGTGGTGCGGTGGACTGTGATGCTGCTGGTGTGGCTCGGCACAGGTCGATGCGCCGCAGCTGTGGTGCTCCCTGTGCCGTCGTTGCTGCGGTGAGGTTGCTGCTCTAGTGTGGTAGTGTATGGTTGGTGATTGTTGCTGCTGCTACTCCTCGACTTCCTGCATTTCGGCGCCGGCGCTGGCGGGACGATGTACCAGCACAACCCGGTGTCGACACTCTCGTCCTACTGCTACAGCTACAATCCAGCGAGGTAATTCCTTCTGTGACCGGCGGTGCCGATGAACTGTGTGTGCAAATGTGCTGGTAGTGGTGTTCCTCACTGTCAGTGTGCTTAACTCTAAACCATCTTCAGTTGGTGGTCAGTTGACTATGGTACTGCTGTAGGTTAATACTAGAAGTGGGATCTAGATGATTTGCTCATCTAAATGATGCTCTGATAGCTTCTTTAATTATCTGTTGTTGCTTGAGTGTGCCAGATCATGTACATACATGATCCTACTATTTGGTTGTGCTTATGTGGTGAAAATGGTTCTGTCCAGCCTTTGAACAGATCTGTGGATGGATCTGAAATTGATAAGAACAACTATTGGACTAGAATTGTAGTGCTGCTAGTGATATAAAGACTAAGGTATGTATTACTTATAAGAACAGATACTTGTTTTGATGAAATTCATTCTCTAGGATAAATTATGCATAGCATATCTATGCAGTTCTGACAGATTTCCTTTTATCCTCCTAGTCAGATCTAGTTGAAGGGTAGTTGGAAAAATTTATAGATGTGCTGGAATAATTTGGCTTTGTGTCCTGATAAAAACATATTCTTGATTTTCTTGCCCAAGCCTGTGATGCAAAGGCTGAGGCACTAATTTAATAAGAACAGATTATTACTTGATTTCTTAGCCCTGCCAATGATGCAAAGGCCGAGGCTTAATCTGGATAAGAACATAATCTTATTGTGTGTCTTTAAATTCCCTGTGATGATTTAGGCATAGCAACTCTATGCAGATCTGAGAGAACTCCCTCCCCTCTCACTCCTCTCTTCTTATCTAAGAATATGGACAGATGCAACATAGGATCTAGTGGCCTAGTAACCTGCTGCTTGGAGAGAAGCGCTTGTCTTGTGGATTCTGATCAACCTGCTTCTTCGGGTATAGTCTGCTCCTCCTCGCATCTTGACCTGTTTCTTAGATGTTTCTAAAGATTTGGGATGTTTCCTCGAGTGTTCTTGAGCAGTTGTTGATCTGATGTGATGTGTGCTTGCTGTTTCCTGAGGTAGAAACAGTTGTGTAGTGGTAAAGGATAAATCTCTTGATGTATGGATATGTGGCGCGGCTGGGGAATGTGTGAATGTGCAAGAACAGTGGCTGGTGCTGCCAAGGCCCTGTTTATATAGTGTTCTGCAGGGCTTGTAGTGTTGACAACACACTGCATGCAAAATGTGACTGTGCTGCTTGCTGGTGGCCCTCTCCTCAAGTGCAAGTGGACAACTTGGACTTTGGTTCCCTCATGAGCAAGCTACGGCTGCTCCAGGTCCTTGTCCTGTTTGACTCCACTATTGGTTTTGACATGTCCTAATTCATTCCACCTTGTGTCATAGTCGGTTGGTCATTTTTTATCCTGGTTGTAATTATGTTTGACTTGCCAAGTGGCATTTCTGATTGGCTGATTGCCTCGTAGCTGCTGGTACTCCTTTTAAACTTCTAGCATTTGTAATTTCAGGTGGCTTGATTCATCTTGACAATATAATGTCAAAAATGAATCCCTTCTCCTAATCATGTGGGCTTATAAATATGGAGCTAGTGTTTATTTAGTTGGAATATGAATTTGGATTTGTTTGCTTGACTGCCTATCTGTCCCTGATGCCTAAGGATATGCCTAATTGTTGCTTTCGATAATGCCTCGTTGATGCCTTCGGTTGCCCCTTAAGGAATTGGATCATGTGCTGGTTGCACTTGTCCCGTATTGCCTTCTTGATGCCTCATGTTCCAAGATGATCCACATGTCCAATTGATCTGATGGTTTTAGTTGATCACTTCCAATGTCTTTTAGGAAACCTGGACTAGTTCCCAGGTTTCCAAAATACTAGCTCCAATAGCAAATTGCATCTCCTCTGGAGATGCATACATTTTAATCCACAACCATGTCCTTTGGCTTTGTTGTTTTTTACTTGCAGGAATTGAAATTTGGAAAGAAGATTTGGAAGTTAGATTGAGAAAATGATGATCAGCTGAAATGAAGATCAAGATCATCTGAGTTTAGAAGTTTCTTTTTATTCCATTTTAATCTTCTTTTCTTATCTTGAGACATGTACATATTACATAAACTTGTAATGTTACTTATTATTTAAATTTCAAATTCCAAGTTTGTATTTGGACAGCTTTGAATTTGTTGTTGCTAGATACACTTGGGACATATAATTGTATGGATTTGTAATGGAGACTTGTGTATCCCCAAGTGATGAGATATGGATGTACGAGGTGATAATCTTATGGCTCATGGTTGCTCCTAGTTGCATAAGGTTGTATGATATGGCATTTGATATGTAGAATGGTGATATGATGCCTATGCGTTCCTATGTGATCATGCATGTGTTGAAGACAGGATATTTGTGCATCCTTTGAATTATAGATACTTGTCAATTTTATTGAATTGTGATCAAAATGTAGCGAACGACAATAGGTAATGTCAAAATTTCAAATGTGTTGATTGTTTGTTATATGACACTCAATTGCTGCATGCATACAAAAGGACTTTGTTAAAAAGGTGGCCAGCCTTATTACCAAACTACCTTTGCATAACATACAACATTTGAGTTTCACATAATTTTGTTACTAGAGAAGTTGATAAGATCATGCATAATACTTCTATGCAAGTTTTGAGCAAAATCCATCTCAAATTGTTGTTGCATTCTCTTGCTTGCTCTCTTCTGTAGGAATGAAGATTGGGAAGATAAAGGTGATCAAGATGATGATGATTTGATATTCCTTTTGAGTGTTGAAAATGTCTTATTCTAGAACTGTGATCAAAGTGTTGATAATTTACTGAGGTCATAGCCGAGTTTGGTTGACTCGACAAATAATTCCATTGACTGATTGGTTGTGTTAAAGATCATATCGAAGTTGGACACACTCTCGTTGATGACCTAGCTCTATCTCATCAATGAAAGATAAACCTTGATCACTTTGCATTGCTTAAGTTAACGCGCGAAATTTACCCGCATTTTTGAATGCATGCTATGCAAATGCACATATTATACTTAACTCCTTTCTACTCTCAAAACCCTAGGACATTACAAGCGCCGGATGGCCCTGCCTCATTTGTCAGGTTCTGGGGCCGCTCCAGCGGGAAGCGCGCCGAACGAGTGCGAGGAGGACTCGAATCCGGATCTTCCGGGTCCTCGCTGACGGCCTGACCAGCGGGAATCATGGTGACCATGACCTCCGCGCAACTCGCAGAGCGATCGATACACTGCCCGCGAATCGCGCAGACGGAGGGAGGATCCTCCGCTGCAACCACCAACTCGGGGTAGCTGCACTCGGGCTCCGTGGCCACATAGACCATGAAGCTCCCGAACATCATGAGACAGGCGTCTCGGCACACAGGGTTGCTGCCGAAACACCCGGCGTTGTCGTCGATGACGTTGAGCGTGCCGAATCGATGGACAAGGCCACTGAGCACACGCTTGCCCTTGGCGACGAGGGATCCCGTCCGGAAGTGAACTCCAGCCAGCGCCGCTGCTGGCCCCACGGTGGGCGTCAACTGTCGAGGGGTGAGCAAGACAGATGCTATGGGTATGGCTAACTTTGGGGCCAATGGACGCTGGAGGCTCCGGGGAGGGATTGTGCGCGTTGCTGCACACACGAAGAATCAAAGCACACCAAGATCTACCCAGGTTCAGGGCCCTCGTGAGGAGGTAAGACCCCTACTCCTGCCTTTCTCTGTGTATTATCTGGTGTTTCCGGGTCTACACAGTACAACCGGGTCTACTCCGGGTCTAGTTCGCAGGAAAGGCACAAGTCATCTTCCCTGCTCTCTTCTCACTCAGTGTAATAAATGCTATCCGATGTCTCTCTCGCTCACAGGAGGGGGTGGTGGTCTATTTATACTACCAGGCACCGAGCTGCGGTACACTGTGCCACTGTTGCCACGCTCAGAATAGTACGAGCGTGCTCTACCGCCGTGTCCGGGTCGTACGCGTACTGTAGCCACGCACTCCTGTATCAGCACAACGGTCATGATGTTCCTCCGACACAGACAGGACATGTCCCTGCCCATACCTCTGACTGCTGCCGCGCCGTACTCGGAAGGTCAGCGACAGTGCCGACACGTCCCATCGCGCCTGCTCCAGAACGACTATCACCTTTTTCGTGCCGGACGGGCCCTTACTTCAATGCGCTGACTTCTGAGCCGAGTCGGGATTACTTGGGCAGACAAGAGGTTATGCTTGCTTGGCTTTGGAAAACCAGAATATTTGCTTCAGGAATAACTCTTGACTTGTCCGTTATGATCAAGTATTTGTCGATTGGCGTTGTCGATCTTCACTTTGGATCACGTTCTATCAAAGGAAGAAAACACCGGAAAGAAGAATAACAATCAACACTTGGCATCGATGTAATGCACAATATGTATGCATGAACAAGTTAATGCACTTTAATAAAGCCCTAAGCATGATAGAGGTTTGCTAGGGTTCATCGGCACGATTATCGGAAGGAAAGAAAACAACCCCCTCTTCTTCGGAAAGGCCGTTTTATGCACTTCCGAGAATGTGTCGATGAAAAGTTGTTCAATTGCTTTTGAAAACACCGTAAATAGGTTGCATTTGTTCTCCTGAGCATTTTAACATATAACTTGAATTATTTTGAAATTTTGAAATTAATTCTTATTTTCTCCATTTTTAAAAGAATTAAATAATTCCAAATAATTATTATTTTTCAACTTTTTCAAGTATTTAAGAAAATGACATATTTGGGTTGAGAATATTTTTCTGAACATTTCCATATGTTTTTCACATTTTTCTGATTAATATAATAAAAGTTATTAACATTTTGATATTAATCATTTTTCTGGAAATTCCAAAATTGGATAATGACATCAGGGTGACGTCATGCTGACATCAGAGAAGAACTCGATTCCTCCTGTGGCCGTGCAATCGACGGTTTTGTGCGAAATTCGCCGAATTGAAAGCTGTAGAGAGCAGCAGGAGGCTAAGGCGAAGCGAGGGAAGCGGCGCGTTGGACCAATTGGTCGTCGGAGTTTCTCCGGCGAGCAACTGCGCAGCGGCAGCCACAGATGTACGACGGCGAGGTGCAACGGAGAAGGGGGAAGAGGAGGAGGACACCCACGGTGCCTTGGCTCACCAGGAAAGCCGTGGAGGGGTCGGAGAGGCGCAGGAAGCTCGGGAGCAGCGGCGAGCTTCCGCGAAGTCCGACGGACGTCTGTGGAGCGATGCAGAAATTCGAGGCCCTCCGGGGCCTCCCAGCTCGCAGGTGAGCTTGAGGAGAGGGAGGGGACACGACGGAGCCGATGCCATGCTCGGTGGGGCGCAAGGACGGCTGGAGCGGCGGCAATCGCCATCGGCCCGGAGACCTAGGGTTTGGTCTCCTGGGAGCTGCAGAGAGACAGAGAAAGGAAGGGGCCGCTGCGAGGGGGAAAAGAGAGGAGAAGGAGGGCACGGCGACCTGCTGTGGCTCCTACCCACGCGAGGGCGGCCGAACAAGACGTGGCACAGGGCTCGCCGGCGGCACGCACGCACCTGCTCCTACTGGCAGAGGAAGAAGACAAAAACAACTTCACAGAAAACCCCCTGGAGTTTTTAAAGATTTTACAAACGGTCCCTTTTCCATAGAAAACTGCAAGGAAAACATTATTTTCGAGGCCTTTTTGCAAGAACAAAAATTTGCAAAAATAGTTTTTGGAAACCTCACAAAATTTCCAATCCAACCATATCAAGGTTTGGTGAAATTGAAATACTTTCTAGTTCAAGATTTTGAAAGCCAATTTAAGTGATGTGTGTGGGATTTTATTAAATTTGCATTTAAATTCAAATTTTAAATGGTTCAAAATTGTTTTTAATGCATGAATGCCATGAGCACACACACAACAACACTGCATTAGCAAAACGGGGATGTTACAAGTCTACCCCCCTTACGAGAATCTCGTCCCGAGATTCCCGAAGGAGAAAGAAGGAAGGAACACCAGTTTGAATGTTCTTCTTGAACCTTATGGTTCTCTTCTTGAAGAGGTTGATCGGTAGCACTTTGAAGGTAAGTGTCGGCTACGCCAGAGATAAGAGGGAACACTCTGGAAAAGGTTGCTCTTTTTAAAGATCGAGTATCTCATGGTCAACTCATGGAAGGGATGTTCATGAAGAACTCTTGAGTTAAAGAGCATGAAACACATCAAGGTAACGGAGGAAATAAGGGAAGTTCCAAGTTTATGGACGATTGTTCTTGAAAGGATTTAGAATATGAACTTTGCACAAGACCTTAAATATTTTGAAGAAGAAAGGTTGAATTACTTATGACACTGAGTGGTCACTCTTTGGGTCAATCAAAGGACCAAGATGGAGAGAGTGTCTTGGGTATGACAACGGAATATCCATATACGAGGGGAAACATGAGAATACACTGGAGTCATGCATCCCGAGAAAGTTTGGATACAGAAACATGTTCACTCTTCGGAGTGGACACATAAGTGGAATGAACTTTCATTCATTTCGTAGAAGTTTGTAGAAATCCTTGTCGAGGATCATGATGTTATTTCACACCACAAAGATGAGTAGCCAAAAGAGTTTGGAACACTGTAATGAGGAAGGAATTCCTTGTCATGCCATAGCCTTTTGACATAACACCATGGTTGCCATCGTTAAAAGTCTATGGCCTTAATGACTGACAAATTCACACAACGTGTGAGTTGAAAAGAACTTCAGGTATGATCAATAAAGGAGGGGAGTTGTTCGGGGACGGTTGAAGATCACTACCAGATGGAGTTCTCTGATGAACTTATTTTCAAGAGAAGGAAGGGTTGGAAGGGTCGACAGAGAAACATTGGACAATTCAACTCCCAAGTTCTCCTTGAGGTTTGGATACCAATATCAAGCTTACATAAGCCTTCAATAGGTCATCAAGTAAAGATTGGGTTTTGGTTTGAGAAGATTTGTATGGCAACTTCTAGAATAAGTCGCACAAGATCCCTCAAAAGGAGTGGTTGTTTTTCCTGATTTCAAGGTAACATAGAGTTAGGTCTTCCGGCTAATTGTATCAACCGCAACATCAACCATGCCGGAATTTTTTTTAACGAGACCTAAATGTATAACCCTGAAGAACACCAACCATCGTTGCTGCTTGAGATTCAGCTCTGGTTAGGTAGAAGGGTACTTCGGACTCAACAGCTCTGGTTAGGTAATGTTGCCAGATTCTCAAGATACGGATTACATTGTTATGCTCAGAAGGATGAGCGAGGTTGCGGGACTCACATATTAGCAACTTGTCAAGAGATAATCGCACCTACATGGTTTACCTGCAACGAAACACATTGGAGTCCTTGTTGAGAGGATTACTAGGAAGATAATGAAGTTCTTGAACTTCTTCTCTTCCATGAACAATCAGTCTGTGTCTTGGTGTGGATACAAATCATTTTCAAATGGACGGAGGTAACAACCAACCATCTCAAGATTATTCCACACGTGCATGACCGAAAAAAGGTTATTCCCGAGGGAACAAGAAAACTTTACTCGGATTCACAGCGACAACTTTCACCAAAAGCTTGTGAACCAAAGTAAGTCACTTCGAACGTCCAGAACACAAGCTTTGTGATGACACAAAGATGGTTCTCAGAAGTTTCCAACATTAATGCCAATTGTTCATAAGAATCTCTCAAAGCATGGAGAAACAAAGATGCCATCGTTGGGCTCAACAACACCCTTATTAAGGTACTCCAATATGAGGGACTCATATAACCCATGAACATGGCAATATATTGGTCAGATCAAAGGACATGAAGATATGCTTAGGCAAAACACCATGAGTGAAAGCACTTATCAGGACAATCCTTGAATCTGAGTTTGATTTGACGATAGCCCAAATCAGATCAAATGTAGGATGATAGCATGTCCATTAAGGAGATACTATCCTACTTCAACACGAACATAAACTAGACATCCCTTAAGGTAGGAACAAGTTATGCGGAGCTCTTGTCTTTCAACTCTACAAGTTGTTGTTAATCTCAACCAACTAGTCCTGGGTATCTAGCATAGTTTCCCGGAGAAAAGAGTAGTTCAAAGTACCCCTTGATTAGACATCACGGTCAGGTATGGTGATACTTCTAGAAAGACATCCAAAATATCACAACTCGCCGGTATGTCTAGAAATTCGAAAAGAGTCTTTCCTTTCAAGGAAAAACGATATGGACTGGAGAGCTTCGGCATGAACCTAACTCTTGACCATAGATATGCACCGGAATGAACAGAGTTGGTAACACGGTTAACTTCAATTAGTGACCGAGTAACCAATAGTGTTAAGCAGGATACAGATGTTCCTTAGATTTTTCAAAGCAACATGAGTTGCTCTGAATATCTGATACACACATCAATACACACACCCGACATTCCCCAGCATGCACAGCTTGGAAGAAAAGTGAATCAAGACGTATAGCATCATCACTTCATCAATAAGGCCATGAAATTTAACACGACATCTTGATATATAAGAGTGTGACACTCAAAGGTGGAACAGAACAGAAGCTGTTGAGGCATCTTGATATGCGAATTACAAAACTTTGACCTGGTTCTGGAGATGAACAAGGTACTAGAGTTTATTTCTCCTGACATTCCAAGGTGGAATGTTCTGATGGAACACAAAAGCAAATGCATTGGATCTCCAACACACGTATGCAACTTTGGTTCCAAGCAAATACTCGAAGGTCGAAAAGTAACTAAAGAGTAGGAGCGTGCTCAGGAGAATCCTGAGATCACGGTAAATGCACAGAGTATTACTGTTTGGTAAACCCAGGCTAAATAGATAGGTATAGTTGAAACAAGAAGGAAGATGTGGGATTCAGGATGATCACTCTTGTCATGATCCTTTTTGTTTCAAAACAAAACTTTTGACTGCGGGAGCTAAAATTACCTAATCATCGTGAGGTAGTAGATGTTCCTCAGGGTTCAACATAATGGATCTTGGGTTAAAGGTCAGCATCATGTACCGATGGCTTGAGCATCACATGGTAAAAACCACATGAGTCAATACACCACAATTCAGTACAATCCGGGACCTTCGATTCAAGTCCAAGCGTTAAAAACCAAAGATGGGAGTAACTACTCTCTGAGTGCCTTAGAGGACACTATGAGCTAGTAATCACAAAATATCTTCCAGAAGACAATCATAGCTCCGGAAGTATCTGAGCAAAAGGAAAGGATACATCCGAGACGAAAGGAGATCTCAAGGCTCTTAGATTTGAGGCTCCAGAATGAAAGAATGTGGAACCCACAACAATGAGAGATTATGATGGAAGGAAATCTTCCAGTTGATTCGAGTGATAACGGAGTATGGAACACACACGACTCTAGAAACTCAACACTAGGTCAACTTGGTTAAGAAACGTCCTGGCAAAGAAGGCTCCTGGTTTTGAATGACTAGAAGAGATAGCAAAACTTTTTCAAACCAACACAAGGGAAGGTGATTTTGAATTAGAGCGATACCAGATAAGGAGTAAAAAGAATCCTAGTGAGATTTTCACAACTTATTTCTAGATTCAAAATAGCTTTTTCACAATCACTAGACTCGACATCGACCAAGCAATAAGGTTTTCCTACAGGCAGTCCTGCTCTGATACCATGACTTGTCAGACCCCGAACCCAGAGGTATACTTAGCTGCTATGCGCTACTAGACATGAAGGGCATGAGGGATTCAGGGTTACAAGCCCTGGCCGTAACACTCAACGGCAGGTGGATCACAGCACGCAGGCTATAACTAATCCACATCTCCTTAAGTCCATGCTAGTCATAACCAAAAAAGCAAAACAAAGCATCCAAGGGTCATATGAAACTAAAGGAACGGGACCAAGCTATACAGAGCTGCTATGTGTCACTGGAGGTGTAACCAACAATCCAGGGGGCTGGGGTTACCAATCCCAGGCCTATCGGCTCGCACAACCCCTCGACTGAGACACCATTCTCAGGCATAGCCAAAACTGCATAACCAAGGCCCGGACGAACAATCGATCAAAGCAGTACTCTAGGCATGAAACAGCTTTATACAAGTATACTAGAGTATAGCTTTACAAACAGGGATCACACGACCAACAGAGGTCACATGACCCAACATTTCACCAGACAACGGAAGGCAAAGCGTTGCTATTCAACAAGACTGCAAAAGGACTAAGAGTCCATAAATAAGCAACGTAGTCAAACCCAGCCTACAGATTCCAGGCTGCCACCTGGGAACCCCGAACTACTCGTCGATGTCCACGTTGCGTCGATCATCTGGATGAAGAACTTCACCTGAACCAAAATTGAAGCAAACATGAGTACTAGAGGTACTCAGCAAGTCTTAGTTAACCTATTATATATCTGCTGATTCAGAAAGGTTTTATGAAGGCTGAATTTTGCGTAAAGCAAGGTTTCATTTTCCGAAATTGAGGAAGGAAAGTACGTATCATGGAATGTCTTCAAATGAGATGAGAAAGCTGTTGGGGAACGCAGTAATTTCGAAAATTTTCCTACGCACACGCAAGATCATGGTGATGCATAGCAATGAGGGGGAGAGTATTGTCTACGTACCAACGCAGACCGACTGCGGAAGCGATCACACAACATAGAGGAAGTAGTCGTACGTCTTCTTCCCGATCCGACCGATCCAAGCACCGTTACTCCGGCACCTCCGAGTTCTTAGCACACGTTCAGCTCGATGACGTTCCTCGGGCTCCGATCCAGCAAAGCGTCGAGGAAGAGTTCCGTCAGCACGACGGCGTGGTGACGATCTTGATGTACTACCGACGCAGGGCTTCGCCTAAGCACTATAACGGTATGATCGAGGTGGAATTTGGTGGCAGGGGGCACCGCACACGGTTAAGGAGCGATTAACTTGTGTGTCTTGGGGTGCCCCCTGCCCCCGTATATAAAGGCCAGGGGCAGGGGGTTCGGCCGGCCAAGGGGGAGGCGCAGGGAGGAGTCCTACTCCCACCGGGAGTAGGACTCCTTCCCCCCAATCCTATTCCAACTAGGATTCTTGGGGAAGAAGGAGAAAGAGGGGGCCGGCCCACCTCTCCTAGTCCTATTAGGACTTGGGAAAGGTGGGGGGCGCCGGCCAGGTGTGGGCTGCCTCTTCTCTCTTTTCCACTAAGGCCCAATAGGCCCATTTACCTCCCGGGGGGTTCCGGTAACCCTCCCGGTAATCCGGAAAAATCCCGATTTCACCCGGAACGCTTCCGGTGCCCAAACATAGGCTTCCAATATATCAATCTTTACGCCTCGACCATTTCGAGACTCCTCGTCATGTCCGTGATCTCATCCGGGACTCCGAACAACCTTCGGTACATCAAAATGCATAAACTCATAATAACTGTCATCGTAACGTTAAGCGTGCGGACCCTACGGTTCGAGAACAATGTAGACATGACCGAGACATGTCTCCGGTCAATAACCAATAGCGGGACCTGGATGCCCATATTGGCTCCTACATATTCTACGAAGATCTTTATCGGTCAGACCGCATAACAACATACGTTGTTCCCTTTGTCATCGGTATGTTACTTGCCCGAGATTCGATCGTCGGTATCCAATACCTAGTTCAATCTCGTTACCGGCAAGTCTCTTTACTCGTTTTGTAATACATCATCTCACAACTAACATATTAGTTGCAGTGCTTGCAAGGCTTATGTGATGTGTATTGCCGAGAGGGCCCAGAGATACCTCTCCGACAATCGAAGTGACAAACCCTAATCTCGAAATACGCCAACCCAACATCTACCATTGGAGACACCTGTAGTACTCCTTTATAATCACCCAGTTACGTTGTGACGTTTGGTAGTACCCAAAGTGTTCCTCTGGTAAACGGGAGTTGCATAATCTCATAGTTATAGGAACATGTATAAGTCATGAAGAAAAGCAATAGCAACATACTAAACGATCGGGTGCTAAGCTAATGGAATGGGTCATGTCAATCAGATCATTCAACTAATGATGTGACCTCGTTAATCAAATAACAACTCTTTGTTCATGGTTAGGAAACATAACCATCTTTGATTAACGAGCTAGTCTAGTAGAGGCATACTAGTGACACTCTGTTTGTCTATGTATTCACACATGTATTATGTTTCCGGTTAATACAATTCTAGCATGAATAATAAACATTTATCATGATATAAGGAAATAAATAATAACTTTATTATTGCCTCTAGGGCATATTTCCTTCAGTCTCCCACTTGCACTAGAGTCAATAATCTAGCTCACATCGCCATGTGATTTAACAGCAATAGTTCACATCACCATGTGATTAACACCCATAGTTCACATCGTCATGTGACCAACACTCAAAGGGTTTACTAGAGTCAGTAATCTAGTTCACATATCTATGTGATTAACACCCAAAGAGTACTAAGGTGTGATCATGTTTTGCTTGTGAGATAATTTTAGTCAACGGGTCTGTCACATTCAGATCCGTGAGTATTTTGCAAGGTCTATGTCTACAATGCTCTATACGGAGCTACTCTAGCTAATTGCTCCCACTTTCAATATGTATCCAGATTGAGACTTAGAATTATCTGGATCAGTGTCAAAAACTTGCATCGACGTAACCCTTTACGACGAACCTTTTTGTCACGTCCATAATCGAGAAACATATCCTTATTTCACTAAGGATAATTCTGACCGCTGTCCAGTGATCTACTCCTAGATCACTATTGTACTCCCTTGCTAAATCAGTGCAGGGTATACAATAGATCTGGTACACAGCATGACATACTTTATAGAACCTATGGCCAAGGCATAGGGAATGACTTTCATTCTCTTTCTTTCTTCTGCCGTGGTCGGGCTTTGAGTCTTACTCAACTTCACACCTTATAGTACAGGCAAGAACTCTTTCTTTGACTGCTCCATTTTGAACTACTTCAAAATCTTTGTCAAGGCATGTACTCATTGAAAGAACTTATCAAGCGTCTTTGATCTATCTCTATAGATCTTGAAGCTCAATATGTAAGCAGCTTCATCGAAGTCTTTCTTTGAAAAACTCCTTTCAAACACTCCTTTATGCTTTACAGAATAATTTTACATTATTTCCGATCAACAATATGTCATTCACATATACTTATCAGAAATGTTGTAGTGCTCCCACTCACTTTCTTGTAAATACAGGCTTCACCGCAAGTCTGTATAAAACTATATGCTTTGATCAACTTATCAAAGCGTATATTCCAACTCCGAGATGCTTGCACCGGTCCACAGATGGATCGCTGGTGCTTGCACATTTTGTTAGCATCTTTCGGATTGACAAAACCTTCTGTTGCATCATATACAACTCTTCTTTAATAAATCCATTAAGGAATGCAGTTTTGTTTATCCATTTGCCAGATTTCATAAAATGCGGCAATTGCTAACATGATTCGGACAGACTTTAAGCATAGATACGAGTGAGAAAATCTCACCGTAGTCAACACCTTGAACTTGTCGAAAACCTTTTGCGACAATTCTAGCTTTGTAGATAGTAACACTACTATCAGCATCCGTCTTCCTCTTGAAGATCCATTTATTTTCTATTGCTTGCTGATCATCAGGCAAGTCAACCAAAGTCCATACTTTGTTCTCATACATGGATCATATCTCAGATTTCATGGCTTCAAGCCACTTTGCGGAATCTGGGCTCACCATCGCTTCTTCATAGTTCGTAGGTTCATCATGATCTAGTAGCATGACTTCCAGAAAAGGATTACCGTACCACTCTGGCGCGGATCTTACTCTGGTTGATCTACGAGGTTCAGTAGTATCTTGTTCTGAAGTTTCATGATCATCATCATTAGCTTCCTCACTAACTGGTGTAGGTGTCACAGAAACAGTTTTCTGTGATGTTCTACTTTCCAACAAGGGAGCAGGTACAGTTACCTCGTCAAGTTCTACTTTCCTCCCACTCACTTCTTTCGAGAGAAATTCCTTCTCCAGAAAATTTCCGAATTTTAGCAACAAAAGTCTTGCCTTCGGATCTGTGATAGAAGGTGTATCCAATAGTTTCCTTTGGATATCCTATGAAGACGCACTTCTCCGATTTGAGTTTGAGCTTATCAGGATGAAACCTTTTCATATAAGCATCACAACCCCAAACTTTAAGAAACGACAGCTTAGGTTTCTTGCCAAACCATAGTTCACACGGTGTCGTCTCAACGGATTTATATGGTGCCCTATTTAACGTGAATGCAGCTGTCTCTAATGCATGACCCCAAAACGATAGTGGTAAATCGGTAAGAAACATCATATTTTGCACTATATCCAATAAAGTACGGTTATGACGTTCGGACACACCATTATGCTGTGGTGTTCCAGGTGGCGTGAGTAGTGAAACTATTTCACATTGTTTTTAACTGAAGACCAAACTCGTAACTCAAATACTCTTCTCTATGATCAGATCATAGAAACTTTATTTTCTTGTTACGATGATTTTTCACTTCATTCTAAATTTCTTTGAACTTTTCAAATGTTTCAGACTTATGTTTCATCAAGTAGATATACTCATATCTGCTCAAATCATCTGTGAAGATCAGAAAATAATGATACCTGTCGCGAGCCTCAATATTCATCGGACCACATACATCAGTATGTATGATTTCCAACAAATCTTTTGCTTGCTCCATTGTTCCGAAGAACGGCGTTTTAGTCATCTTGCCCAAAAGGCATGGTTTACAAGCATCAAGTGATTCATAATCAAGTGATTCCGAAAGCCCATCAGCATGGAGTTTCTTCATGCGCTTTACACCAATATGACCTAAACGGTAGTGCCACGAATAAGTTGCACTATCATTATTAACTTTGCATCTTTTGGTTTCAATAATATGAATATGTGTATTATTAAGATCGAGATCCAATGAACTGTTTTCATTGGGTGTTTAACCATATTAGGTTTTATTCATGTAAACAGAACAACAATTTATTCTCTTACTTAAATGAATAACCGTATTACAATAAACATGATCAAATCATATTCATGTTCAACGCAAACACCAAATAACACTTATTTAGGTTCAACACTAATCCCGAAATTATAGGGAGTGTGCGATGATGATCATATCAATCTTGGAACCACTTCCAGTACACATCGTCACTTCACCCTTAACTAGTCTCTGTTTATTCTGCAACTCCCGTTTCGAGTTACTAAACTTAGCAACTGAACTAGTATCAAATACTGAGGGTTTGCTATAAACACTAGTAAAGTACACATCAATAACATGTATATCAAATATACTTATGTTCACTTTGCCATCTTTCTTATCCGCCAATCACTTGGGGTAGTTCCGCTTCCAGTGACCAGTCCCTTTGCAGTAGAAGCACTTAGTCTCAGGCTTAGGATCAGACTTGGGCTTCTTCACTTGAGCAGCAACTTGCTTGCCGTTCTTCTTGAAGTTCCCCTTCTTCCCTTTGCCCTTTTCTTGAAACTAGTGGTTTTGTCAACCATCAACACTTGATGTTTTTCTTGATTTCTACCTTCGTTGATTTCAGCATCACGAAGAGCTTGGGAGTTGTTTCTGTTATCCCTTGCATATTATAGTTCATCGCGAAGTTCTACTAACTTGGTGATGGTGACTAGAGAATTCTGTCAATCACTATCTTATCTGGAAGATTAACTCCCACTTGATTCAAGCGATTGTAGTACCCAGACAATCTGAGCACATGCTCACTAGTTGAGCGATTCTCCTCCATCTTTTAGCTATAGAACTTGCTGGAGACTTCATGTCTCTCAACTCGGGTATTTGCTTGAAATATTAACTTCAACTCCTGGAACATCTCATATGGTCCATGACGTTCAAAACGTCTTTGAAGTCCCGATTCTAAGCTATCAAGCATGGTGCACTAAACTATCAAGTAGTCATCATATTTAGCTAGCCAAACGTTCATAACGTCTGCATCTGCTCCTGCAATAGGTCTGTCACCTAGCGGTGCATCAAGGACATATTTCTTCTGTGCAGCAATGAGGATAAACCTCAGATCACGGATCCAATCCGCATCATTGCTACTAACATCTTTCAACATAATTTTCTCTAGGAACATATCAAAATTAAAACGCAGGGAAGCAACAATGCGAGCTATTGATCTATAACATGATTTGCAAAATACTACCAGGACTAAGTTCATGATAAATTTAAGTTCAATTTAATCATATTACTTAAGAACTCCCACTTAGATAGATATCCCTCTAATCCTCTAAGTGATCACGTGATCCAAATCAACTAAACCATAACCGATCATCACGTGAGATGGAGTAGTTTTCAATGGTGAACATCGCTATGTTGATCATATCTACTATATGATTCACGCTCGACCTTTCGGTCTCCGTGTTCCGAGGCCATATCTGTATATGCTTGGCTCGTCAAGTATAACCTGAGTATTCCGCGTGTGCAACTGTTTTGCACCCGTTGTATTTGAACGTAGAGCCTATCACACCCGATCATCACGTGGTGTCTCAGCACGAAGAACTTTTGCAACGGTGCATACTCAGGGAGAACACTTCTTGATAATTTAGTGAGAGATCATCTTATAATGCTACCGTCAATCAAAGCAAGATAAGATGCATAAAAGGATAAACATCACATGCAATCAATATAAGTGATATGATATGGCCATCATCATCTTGTGCTTTGTGATCTCCATCTCCGAAGCATCGTCATGATCACCATCATCACCGGCGCGACACCTTGATCTCCATCGTAGCATCGTTGTCGTCTTCGCCAATCTTATGCTTCCACGACTATCACTACCGCTTAGTAATAAAGTAAAGCATTACATCGCGATTGCATTGCATACAATAAAGCGACAACCATATGGCTCCTGCCAATTGCCGATAACTCGGTTACAAAACATGATCATCTCATACAATAAAATCAGCATCATGCCTTGACCATATCACATCACAACATGCCCTGCAAAAACAAGTTAGACGTCCTCTACTTTGTTGTTGCAAGTTTTACGTGGCTGCTACGGGCTTAAGTAAGAACTCATCTCACCTACGCATCAAAACCACAACGATAGTTCGTCAAATAGACTCTGTTTTAACCTTCTCAAGGACCGGGCGTAGTCACACTTGGTTCAACTAAAGTTGGAGAGACAGTCTTTCGCAAGCCATCTATGTGCAAAGCACGTCGAGGGAACTGGTCTCGCGTAAGAGTACGCGTAAGGTTGGTCCGGATCGTCTCAACCAACAATACCGCCGAACCAAAGTATGACATGCTGGTAGGCAGTATGACTTGTATCGCCCACAACTCACTTGTGTTCTACTCGTGCATATAACATCAAACCATAAAACCTAGGCTCGGATGCCACTGTTGGGGAACGCAGTAATTTCGAAAATTTTCCTACGCACACGCAAGATCATGGTGATGCATAGCAACGAGGGGGAGAGTATTGTCTACGTACCAACGCAGACCGACTGCGGAAGCGATCACACAACATAGAGGAAGTAGTCGTACGTCTTCTTCCCAATCCGACCGATCCAAGCACCGTTACTCCGGCACCTCCGAGTTCTTAGCACACGTTCAGCTCGATGACGTTCCTCGGGCTCCGATCCAGCAAAGCATCGAGGAAGAGTTCCGTCAGCACGACGGCGTGGTGATGATCTTGATGTACTACCGACGCAGGGCTTCGCCTAAGCACTATAACGGTATGATCGAGGTGGAATTTGGTGGCAGGGGGCACCACACACGGTTAAGGAGCGATTAACTTGTGTGTCTTGGGGTGCCCCTACCCCCGTATATAAAGGCCAGGGGCAGGGGGTTCGGCCGGCCAAGGGGGAGGCGCAGGGAGGAGTCCTACTCCCACCGGGAGTAGGACTCCTTCCCCCCAATCCTATTCCAACTAGGATTCTTGGGGAAGAAGGAGAAAGAGGGGGCCGGCCCACCTCTCCTAGTCCTATTAGGACTTGGGAAAGGTGGGGGGCGCCGGCCAGGTGTGGGCTGCCTCTTCTCTCTTTTCCACTAAGGCCCAATAGGCCCATTTACCTCCCGGGGGGTTCCGGTAACCCTCCCGGTAATCCGGAAAAATCCCGATTTCACCCGGAACGCTTCCGGTGCCCAAACATAGGCTTCCAATATATCAATCTTTACGTCTCGACCATTTCGATACTCCTCGTCATGTCCGTGATCTCATCCGGGACTCCGAACAACCTTCGGTACATCAAAATGCATAAACTCATAATAACTGTCATCGTAACGTTAAGCGTGCGGACCCTACGGTTCGAGAACAATGTAGACATGACCGAGACATGTCTCCGGTCAATAACCAATAGCGGGACCTGGATGCCCATATTGGCTCCTACATATTCTACGAAGATCTTTATCGGTCAGACCGCATAACAACATACGTTGTTCCCTTTGTCATCGGTATGTTACTTGCCCGAGATTCGATCGTCGGTATCCAATACCTAGTTCAATCTCGTTACCGGCAAGTCTCTTTACTCGTTTTGTAATACATCATCTCACAACTAACATATTAGTTGCAGTGCTTGCAAGGCTTATGTGATGTGTATTGCCGAGAGGGCCCAGAGATACCTCTCCGACAATCGGAGTGACAAACCCTAATCTCGAAATACGCCAACCCAACATCTACCATTGGAGACACCTGTAGTACTCCTTTATAATCACCCAGTTACGTTGTGACGTTTGGTAGTACCCAAAGTGTTCCTCTGGTAAACGGGAGTTGCATAATCTCATAGTTATAGGAACATGTATAAGTCATGAAGAAAAGCAATAGCAACATACTAAACGATCGGGTGCTAAGCTAATGGAATGGGTCATGTCAATCAGATCATTCAACTAATGATGTGACCTCGTTAATCAAATAACAACTCTTTGTTCATGGTTAGGAAACATAACCATCTTTGATTAACGAGCTAGTCTAGTAGAGGCATACTAGTGACACTCTGTTTGTCTATGTATTCACACATGTATTATGTTTCCGGTTAATACAATTCTAGCATGAATAATAAACATTTATCATGATATAAGGAAATAAATAATAACTTTATTATTGCCTCTAGGGCATATTTCCTTCAAAAGCTACTCAACTACTGAAGATCATCATCTTTTTATTCCACTAAATCATTTTCAGCACCTCGTGCTGCAAAGATCACCATCTCCAGATATGGCAGTACCTCAAGTCACTAGGATCACCCCTCTCGACCCCGTTGAGGAGGCATCCTTTAACCACCAAGTCATCTCAGCACCTCGTGTTGTAAAGATCACCCACCAGAAGTTGTTCCACCAATCGTTGTCAAAGTTTTAGTCTCTCGTTCAGGTTGTCTATGACCTCTACTTTCACCAAGTCGTCCTTAACCGTGGACACGGCTTTTCGAAAAGATTTATCCCTGCAGGGGGTACACTTTACCCACACGTACCAACCGACTCTTAGTGCCACATGATTAGCACTAGTCCGGGAAATGTCGGCAGAGGGTGGTTTGGCCCCGACCTTTACCTTGTCGAACCCTATCCTTGATTCAACCCAGAACAAGGCCACCCCGTCAACAGGGAGTTGGCCACCTCCTAACGGCACCTGTTCTTGTGAGCGGGTCCAGATCCGTGTACGTCCATCACTGGGCCCAGGTCACGTCCTAAACTCTCCAAAAGTGTTTTTGACTCATGCGTAGATGGAAATCTGAACTACATGACTCATGGTGATCAAACAAGTCAGTTGGTCGAGCGGGGTTCATCGGCCTGCGTGTTGTTGCACGCTCAGTCTTGGTTTCCGCCCGAGACCTTTATTCATAGGGTCGGCAAGTGCAGAACGAAAAAACACTTCCCAGGTGGCCTTCTGCCCAAGCCTTTGTCAAATTAATATGCTCACTCGTCATCATATCAACCTATCATACTAGGTTCACGAAATGACCCAATTCATCAACGGGATGAAGCAGATCGCAACACTAAGCATGGCTAAGCAAGACACAGGCTTGTACGATGCGCAAACAAACTATTCGGGTTTTTCTAGGTACTGTGGATCAGGATATTGAGGTAATGCAAATATAGGAGAACTCTACCTAAAGACCCATAATATTTTGATTCGCATGCAATATACGATATTCAAAACACTTCGAAAACATAGATGGGCAGATAAGAGGTTATGCTTGCCTGGCTTTGGAAAACCAGAATATTTTCTTCAGGAATAACTCTTGACTTGTCCGTTAGGATCAAGTATTTGTCGATTGACATTGTCGATCTTCACTTCGGATCACATTCTATCGAAGGAAGAAAACACCGGAAAGAAGAATAACAATCAATACTTGGCATCGATGCAATGCACAATATGTAGGCATGAACAAGTTAATGCACTTTAATAAAGCCCTAAGCATGATAGAGGTTTGCTAGGGTTCATCGGCATGATTATCGGAAGGAGAGAAAACAACCCCATGTTCTTCGGAGAGGCCGTTTTATGCACTTCCGAGAATGTGTCGATGAAAAGTTGTTCAAATGCTTTTTAAAACACCATGAATAGGTTGCATTTGTTCTCCTAAGCATTTTAACATATAACTTGAATTATTTTGAAATTTTGAAATTAATTCTTATTTTCACCATTTTAAAAGAATTAAATAATTCAAAATAATTATTATTTTTCAACTTTTTCAAGTATTTAAGAAAATGACATATTTGGGTTGAGAATATTTTTCTGAACATTTCCATATGTTTTTCACATTTTTCTGATTAATAGAATAAAAGTTATTAACATTTTGATATTAATCATTTTTCTAGAAATTCCAAAATTGGATAATGACATCAGGGTGACGTCATGCTGACATTACAGAAGAACTCGATTCCTCCTGTGGCCGTGCAATCGACGGTTTTGTGTGAAATTCGCCGAATTGAAAGCTGTAGAGAGAAGCAGAAGGCTAAGGTGAACTGAGGGAAGCGGCGCATTGGACCAATTGGTCGTCGGAGTTTCTCCGGCGAGCAACTGCGCAGCGGCAGCCACAGATGCACGGCGGCGAGGTGCAGCAGAGAGGGAGGGAAGAGGAGGAGGACACCCACGGGTGCCTTGGCTCACCAGGAAAGCCGTGGAGGGGTCGGAGAGGCACGGGAAGCTCGGGAGTGGCGGCGAGCTTTCGCGAAGTACGGCGGACGGCGGCAGAGCGATGCGGAAATTCGAGGCCCTCCGGGGCCTCCCAGCTCGTAGGTGAGCTTGAGGAGAGGGAGGGGACACGGCGGAGCCGATGCCATGCTCGACGGGGCGTAGGGACGGCCGGAGCGGCGGCAATCGCCGTCGGCCCCGGGACCTAGGGTTTGGTCTCCTCGGAGCTCCAGAGAGACAGAGAAAGGAAGGGGCCGCTGCGAGGGGGAGAAGAGAGGACAAGGAGGGCACGGCAACCTGTTGTGGCTCCTACCCATGCGAGGGCGGCTAAACAAGACATGGCACAGGGCTCGCCGGCGGCAGGCATGCACCTGCTCCTACTGGCAGAGGAAGAAGACAAAAACAACTTCACAGAAAACCCCCTGGAGTTTGTAAAGATTTTACAAACGGGACCTTATCCATAGAAAACTGCAAGGAAAGCATTACTTTCGAGGCCTTTTTGCAAGAACAAAAATTTGCAAAAATAGTTTTTGAAACCTCACAAAATTTCCAATCCAACCATATCAAGGTTTGGTGAAATTAAAATACTTTCAAGTTCAAGATTTTGAAAGCCAATTTAAGTGATGTGTGTGGGATTTTATTAATTTTGCATTTAAATTCAAATTTTAAATGGTTCAACATTGTTTTAATGCATGAATGTCATGAGCACACACACAACAATACTGCATTAGCAAAACGGGGATGTTACACGCTTCTATTCTTGTAGACAGTGTTGGGCCTCCAAGTGCAGAGGTTTGTAGAACAACAGCAAGTTTCCCGTGAATCAACCAAGGTTTATCAAACTCAGGGAGGCAGAGGTCAAAGATATCCCTCTTAAGAAACCCTGAAATTAAGATACAAGAAGTATCTTGTGTCCCCAACACACCCAATACACTTGTCAGGTATATATGTGCACTAGTTCGGCGAAGAGATAGTGAAATACAAGTGATATGGATGATTATAAGTGATAATTGGAATCTGAAATAAAAATGGCAGCAAGCAAACAGTTAGCTGAACTGGTTGTAAATGGTGTTTCAATGCTTAGAAACAGGCCTAGGGATCATACTTTCACTAGTGGACACTCTCAACAATTATAATATAATTGAATACATAAATATCTTCTCTTCACTATGCTACTCTGAACTATTCTCCTGTTGGATAATGAACACCAATTCACTGCGTAGGGCTACAAAAGCACACCTTAAAGTTCGTGTTCCCATCAATAGATACCCCAACCCTGTCACTGTGAGCATCTAAAGATAGTACTAAACAAACACCACAATTTCATAGAGACATCCAACAGAAATAATAACCCATGATAAATATTTCTGTAATCTTTAGCCTAAGAGCCACACATGGTGCGCACACTGTCACCTTCACACAGTGGGACAAAGGTGACTCTGGAGTTTAGAATAATAAAACCACTCAAGTAGCATATATAATGAAGAGTAACATCTATTTATTCAACTAGATTACAAAGCTCATGATCACATAAATATCACACCAAGGGAGAGAGATAAACCACATAGCTATCGGTAGAGCCCTCAGCCTCGATGAAGACTACTCACACATCACTCCGGAGGCATGCATGGCGATGTAGAACCCTCCGGTGATGATTCCCCTCTCCGGCAGGGTGCTGGGAAGAGCTTCAGAACCCTCCCAAACTAGGGTTGACGACGGCGGCGGCTTTGGAACTTTTCGTAGATGGAGGCTCGGGTGTTTAGGGGTTTCACGAGGAAACAAATATATAGGCGGAAGGGCGATGTCGGTGGGCGCCCGAGGGGCCCACACCATCCACGGCGCGGCCAAGGGGGCTTGCGCCGCCACATGGTGTGGATGCCTCCTCGGCCCACTTCGTGTCTCCTTCGGACTCCATGTACGTGACAGCAAAATATGACCCTGGGCTTTCATTTCGTCCAATTCCAAGAATATTTCCAAAACAACTTTTGTGAAATACAAAAACATCAGAAAACAGGAACTGGCACTGTGGCATCTTGTTAATGGGTTAGTCCCCGAAAATGCATAAAAATGCTATGAAGTGTAAATAGAACATGTAGCAATTGGTAGAAAACAAGCATGGAGAATCAAAAATTATAGATACGTTTGCAACGTATCAGCACCCCCAAGCTTAACTCCTGCTCGTCCTCGAGTAGGTAAATGATAACAAAATAATTTTTGAGGTGACATGCAGCTAACACAATCTTCATCATCGTTATGTAAAAGCATTACAAGCTGAGGTCAAAGTACTCTAAACATAGGCATGATAGATATAATTCCAACAATGTAACTTAGCAACTATGTTGCAACATGAAAAGTAAAACAAATAGAAGATCATGAATAATAATGTATTGAAATTGATATGTTTTTCTCGAGCATAGAGAAAACATAGCAAAGTGGTATTCAGCTTGTTCTCCATAGAATAGCAAAACATAAATGCTAGGACACCTTCAAAGTTCAAATGGTGACTAGATATAAATAATTTGAGAACAAGCAATAACATAATCATGAATCAATCAATAATAAATTTTGGGACTATGCACATTATACTCAGAATGACAACTATGCTCTCTTAACTGGTGCATAAAGTTATAAGATGAAGACTCAACATAAAAGTAAAATAAAGGCCCTTCATAGAGGGAAGCAGGGATCACTCATGTGCTAGAGCTTTTGTTTAAATAAATTATAGGTATAGAAAATATAATTTTGAGAGAGGTGTATGTCTATGTCAACGAATGGCATCAAATGATTTATAATCCTTTCATGTTTAATGGCTTCAAGAGAGGCTCCCATATAGTTCATCTTTTGTTGCACAGACTAAGTTCGTGATTTCTCAAGTCCATAGTGTGCGGAGCTTTATTGGATTATTTATTATATTATGTGGGTTGGGCACCCTTTTGCCAGCTCTTTTTGCTATATTAGGGACTAGCACATTATTCATACTATTCAAGGTGTGAAGCCAAGTAAACATGAAAGAGACAATAAAGCATTCAATACATCCTCATGAGCTAAAACAAGAACACAAAACATGTATAATAGTTATAGTTTTGAAGGTTTTAAAGGTAGCACACAAGCAATTTACTTTGGAGTGGCAGTGAAATACCACATATAGGTAGGTATGGTGGACACATTAGGCAAACTTTGGTTTTTGGGAGTTGGATGCACGAGTAGATCTCATATCAGTACAGGTGAAGGCTAGCAAGAGACTGGGAGCGACCAACTAAGAGAGAAATAACGGCCATAATCATGCATAGCGACAAACCATTATTAATCAAAGCATAAAGTGATATTACAAGTCAAAAACTAAATGATTATAGAGGCTAGAGGTGACTGGTTTGTAGTCATAACATGGTGTGAGCATCTGCCAAGTCAACCCAAATAAAGCATCAAAGGAGAATGCCACAGCACTATGCTTCAATATGATAAAAACAACACATGATTTCTCTCAATGGCACATTAAGCACTCTTAGCTATTTCAGACAAGTCATGCTAAAATAATAACTACTAAGAACATAATTAAAATAACATCTGACATGACATGATAAAGTCTAAGCCACAGTCTAAACAAGCTTCCTATTGAACCACTATAAGCATGGAATATTGTACAGTTCTCCAACACCAATCAACTTTTTTTGAAACAACTCACATAAATAATAATCATCAAAGACCAGCGAGCTAATCGTATATAAGTGAAGCAAACCAACAAGCTCTGAAAAAATACAAGTAGAAAACAAGATCTAAACGCAGTACTAGCAAAAAGTGAACACTCACAGAATAATAAGAGTGAAAACTAGAGTGTTCTAAACAATGAAAACAGAGTGTGTCTCTCTCCAAAACAAATATGATAGGATCCAACCATAAACTACAGCAAAGAAAACAAAATAAAGTGAAAGCAAAAAAATGACGCTCCAAGAATAACACATATCACATGAAGCAATAAAAATATAATGTGTTCAAAGATGACCTGATATTTTTGTTGATGAAGAAGGGGATGCCTTGGGCATCCCCAAGCTTTGACTCTTGTACTTCTTGGATATACCTTGGGGTGACATGGGAATCCCTAAGCTTGAGCTTATGTCCATTCTTCATCTTCTCGTATCATTCTTCTCTCCCTACACTTGAAAACTCACTCCATACAAAACTTGACACAATCTTCATTAGCAACGTTAGTGTAATCAAAATAACAAATCCACGCTGGCTTAGTTTTAACACAATCCTAACATCATCAAAACATTAGCTACTGTCACAACTTCTTTTAAAGCTCTTCCCCTCAAAAGAACGCTAAAAGAAAAAGATTAAGAGGCAAATGCAAATATTGGCAGAAATCTGTCAAAACAGAATAGCAGGTAAAGATTGATTTTTTTGAAATCTTATGCTAATAAACTGAAAAACTAATGAAAGTTATATAGTAATCTAGGGCATGTGCACAAAAAATTTCAGATCAATTCGACATTCTGGCTGAGAGAATTTTTTTTTGTGGTAGCACAGAATCTGTTTCAGGACAACAACTTCACCATATCTTACTTCCTCCCTATTAGAGGCTACTCTTGGCACAAAAATGAAATAAAAATGATAAGGATAGGTTGCTACAGAGATAAAAACTTCGAAGACTCAAAGAAACAAAAATAAACTGAAAGCAAAAAATATAATGGGTTGTCTCCCAAAATCTCTTTCTTTATAGCCATTAATATAGGCATAGTGATTTTAAAATATGCTCACGTAAGAAATAAGAGTTGAAGCAAAAGAGAGCATCAAAAAGAAAATGCAAAGAACTTTTAAGTCTAACCCACTTCTTATGAAAAAGAATCTTGTAAAGAAACAAGTCATGAAAGCACAAAGCAACAAGCATAGGAGAGCAAAACAAGTGCAACTTCAAAATTTTCAACATAAAGAGGGGAAACTTAATATTGTTGGGATGCATAAAACTATGTTTCCCTCTCTCATAATAACTTTCAGTAGCATCATGAATAAAATTAACAATATAACTATCACATAAAAAATTATTATCATGTGCCACATGCATAAAAGAATTAATACTCTCCACATAAGCATAGTCATTCTTGTTAATAATAGTGGGAGCAAATTCAACAAAATAGCTGTCATTATTATTATCATCACCATAATCATCAAAGATAGGAGGCATATTGTAATCATAATTAATTTTCTCCTCAATAGTAGGTGGACTGAAAATATCACATTCATCATTGTAATCATCATATATTGGAGCATAGTATCATCAAAGTAAATTTTCTCCTCCGTGCTTGGGGGACTAAACATATCATGCTCATTAAAACCAACATCCCTAAGCTTAAAGCTTTTCATAGCATTGGAAATAATGGTGTTCAAAGAGTTTATACTAATAACATTGCTACTAGCATGCAAATAAAGCTCCATGGGTTTTTTAATTTTCTCTTCAAACACTTCATGTCCTAACTCAAGATAAATATTATTAATCTCTCTAATATTTTTGTTGTTTTCCATTAAGACTAACTAGTGAAAATAAAAACAAGAAACAAAAAGATATAATTGCAGAATCTAAAGGAAATAACTTCGAGCACTCACACACCAGCAACAACAGTACTAGAAAATAGCTTAGTAGCCAGAGGATGTGAGTACCTTTTATGCACGCTTCTATTCTTGTAGATAGTGTTGGGCCTCCAAGTGCACAGGTTTGTAGAATAGCAGCAAGTTTCCCTTAAGTTAATCACCCAAGGTTTATCGAACTCGGGGAGGTAGAGGTCAAAGATATCCCTATCAAGCAACCCTGCAATTAAGATACAAGAAGTCTCTTGTGTTCCCAACACACCCAATACACTTTTCAGGTATATAGGTGCACTAGTTCGGTGAAGAGATAGTAAAATACAAGTAATATGGATGATTGTAAGTGATAATTGCAATCTGAAATGAAAATGGCAGCAAGCAAACATGTAGCAGAACTAGTTGTAAATGGTGTTTCAATGCTTAGAAACAAGGCCTAGGGATCATACTTTCACTAGTGGACACTCTCAACAATGATAATATAATTGAATACATAAATATCTTCTCTTCACTATGCTACTCTGAACTATTCTCCTATTGGATAACGAACACCAATTCACTATGTAGGGCTACAAAAGCACGTCTTAAAGTTCCTGTTCCCGTCTATAGACACCCCAACCCTATCACTGTGAGCACCTAAAGATAGTACTAAACAAACACCACAATTTCATAGACATCCAACACAAATAATAACTCATGATAAGTATGTCTGTAATCTTTCGCTAAGAGCCACACACGGTGCGCACACTGTCACCTTCACACCGTGGGACAAAGGTGAATCAGAAGTTTACAATAATAAAACCACTCAAGTAGCATATATAATGAAGAGTAAATATATTTATTCAACTAGATTACAAAGCTCATGATCACATAAAGATCACACCATGGGAGAGAGAGATAAACCACATAGCTACCGGTAGATCCCTCAGCCCCAATGAAGACTGCTCACGCATCACTCCGGAGGCAGGCATGCCTATGTAGAGCCCTCCGGTGATGATTCCCCTCTCCGACAGGGTGCCGGGAAGAGCTTAAGAACCCTCCCGAACTAGGGTTGACGGCGGCGGCGGCTACGGAACTTTTCATGGATGGAGGCTTGGGTGTTTAGGGTTTTCCCGAGGAAACGGATATATAGACGAAAGGGCAATTTTGGTGGGCGCCCGTGGGGCCCACACCATGCCGTGGCGCGGCCAAGTGGGGGCCCGCGCCGCCACAAGGTGTGGCTGCATCCTCGGCCCACTTCGTGTCTCCTTCAGACTTCGTCTACGTGACAGCAAAATAGGACCCTGGGCTTTCGTTTCGCCCGATTCTGAGAATATTTCCGGAACAACTTTTCTGAAATACAAAAACAGCAAAAAAACAGGAACTAGCACTGTGCTATCTTGTTAATAGGTTAGTCCCAGGAAATGCATAAAATGTTATGAAGTGTAAATAAAACATGTAGCAATTGGTAGAAAACAAGCATGGAGAATCAAAAATTGTAGATACGTTTGTAACGTATCACGTATCTATTATTTCTGATGTTCCATGTTGATATTATGCCAATTGCTACATGTTTTATTTACACTTCATAGCGTTTTTATGCATTTTCTGGGACTAACCTATTTACAAGATGACATAGTGCTAGTTCATGTTTTCTGATGTTTTTGTATTTTAGAAAAGTTGTTCTGGAAATATTCTCAGAATTGGACGAAACAAAAGCCGAAGTCCCTATTTTTCTGTCACGTGCACGAAGTCCGAAGGAGACTCGAGCAGGGCTGAGGAGGCAGACACACTAGGTGGCGGTGATCCCCCCTTGGTCGCGCCACCACATGGTGTGGGCCTCTCGGGCGCCCACCGACATCACCCTTCCGACTATATATTGATTTCCTCGAGAAAACCCTAAGTACCCGAGCCTCCATCCACGAAAAGTTCTGTAGCCGCCGCCGTCGTCAACCCTAGTTCAGGAGGGTTCTGAAGCTCTTCCCGACACCCTGCCGGAGAGGGGAATCATCACCGGAGGGCTCTTCATCACCATGCCTGCCTCCGGAGTGATGCGTGAGTAGTTCGTCCTTGGACAACGGGTCCATAGCAGTAGCTAAATGGTTGTCTTCTCCTATTTTATGCCATCATGTTTAGATCTTGTGAGCTGCCTAACATGATCAAGATCATCTTATTGTAATGCTACATGTTGTGTTTGTTGGGATCCGATGAATATTGAATACTATGTCAAGTTGATTATAGAACTGTCTTATATGTTATTTGCAATCTTGCATGCTCTCCGTTACTAGTAGATGCTTTGGCCAAGTAGATGCTTGTAACTCCAAGAGGGAGTATTTATGCTAGATAGTGGGTTCATGCCTCCAGTAATCTGGAAGAGTGACAACAACTTCTAAGATTGTGGATGTGTTGTTGCCACTAGGGGTAAAATAACAATGCTTTGTCTATGGATAATTGTGTTGTTTACATTATGCACTTTACTTAATGCAATGATTTGTTGCTTGCAACTTAATACCAAAGGTTTGCTCGGATGACATCCTGAGGGTGGATTATTAGTCATAGATGCAGTTGGATAACGGTCTATGTATCATGTTGTAATGCCCAAATGAATCTCATAGTATTCATCATGTCATGTATATGCAATGTTATGCATTCTTTATTTGTCAATTGCACAGCTGTAATTTGTTCACCCAGCATGTTATTTATCTGTTATGGAGAGACACCACTAGTGAACTTTGGACCCAGGTCCATTCTTTTACACTGATAATACAACCTACTACAAACACGGTACTCTTTCATTTACTACAAACACTTCTCTGCAAACAAACATCATTTTCCACACTATACTTCTAATCCTTTGTTTTCAGCAAGACCGGTGAGATTGACAACCTCACTGTTCCGTTGGGGAAAAGTAGCTTGGTTGTGTTGTGTGCAGATTCCACGTTATTGTTGAACCTGCTAGTGCGCCCTGCCAACATCAGCCATCAACAACCTTCAGAAGTGATTTCTTTCTCCTACTGGTCCAACTATACCTTGGTTTCTTACAAAGGGAAAACTTGTTGTTGTACTCATCATACCTTCCTCTTGGGGTCTCCCAATGAGCATGTGTTTTCACGTCATCAACCACTAAGCTATGTGATTTTACTAGTATCAATAACAATGATTTCATATGCACACCAATTGCTCCACCTGCTGCTATAGCAGATTCTTATGAAATTAAACCTGCATTGTTGAATCTTGTCATGAAAGATCAATTTTCTGGTATTGGAGAAGATGTTGCCTCCCATTTAAATAATTTTGTTGAGCTATGTGATATGAAAAAATATAAAGCGGTAGATGGTGATATTGTGAAATAAAGATTGTTCCCTTTCTCATTAAGAAGAAGAGCTAAAGAATGGTTATTGTCTTTGCCTAAAAATAGCATTGATTCTTGGACTAAATGCAAATATGCTTTTATTGGGAAGTATTATCCACCTCTAGAAATCATACAACTAAGGAGTAACATTATGAACTTTAGACAAAATGATACTGAACATGTTGCTCAAGCTTGGGAAAGAATGAAGTCTATGGTTAAAAATTGTCCCACACACGGATTAACTACATGGATCGTTGTCCAAACCTTATATGCAGGTTTAAATTTTTCTTCAAGGAAATTATCGGATTCAGATGCGGGAGGAACCTTCATGAACCTCACATTAAGTGCAGCAAACAATTTATTGGATGGTATAATGACAAACTACTCAGAAAGAGCTCCAACAGGTAAAACGGTAAATTCTGTTGAGGAAGTCTCTTCTACTTTGAGTGATAAAATTGATATGCTTGCTTATTTGCTATCAAAACAAGTGCTTATAGATCCTAATAATGTTCCCTTGAACTCTCTGGTTGCTAATGAAAATGATCAAGTTGATGTGAATTTTATTTCTAGAAACAACTTCAACAACAGTGCTTACAAAAATAATTTTGGTGGTAACAACTATAGGCCATATCCTAATAATAATGGAAATTCTTATGGCAATGCTTACAGCAATCCTAAAAGTTCCACCTCTGATCTTGAAAACATGCTTAAGGAATTTATCTCATCACAAAATAATTTCAATAAAACGGTTGAAGAAAAGCTTGTTAAACTACATAATCTTGTGTTGGAAGTTGATAATCTTGCTAATGATGTAGAAATTTTAAAAATTAGGACTACACCTCTTTAAGACAAGAAAACTTAACCTATTAATGCTATACAAGTCCAAATAAATTAAAATATAATAATCTAAGCTCAAATTCATGGTAGGAGAGAAAGAGAAGAAACTGAAATTGCTGAAAATGTGCTAAAAACGCCTGTTAAAATTTGTACCATCCAACCCTTTGAAGAAGTTAAAACTTTTAGTACCCATGAGTGTCCTAATGCTCTTAAACGTGTTAATTTCAGAGTAAAAATATTTCTAATGAAAAAAATGCTGAAAGTGAGCTTGATGATAACTTGTCTTTAGGAGAACTTTTTTCCACTATATTTGAGGAGGATAAACTTGATTTTGACAATTGCACCATCTCTTATGCTATAAACTTTCTACAAAATTAGCTAAAGATCCTAATGCTGGTATGATAAATATTGCTTTTACAAAACATATCACTAATGCTCTCATTGAAGCTAAAGAGAGGCTCAAACTTGAAGACTCTATTCCTAGGAAATTACAAGATGGTTGGGAGCCCACTAGAAGAATTAGAGTGAATTTTGATTGGAATGCTTTGTGTGATATTGGTGCAAGTTCTTCTATTATGCCTAAAAGTTTATATGATATGCTTGATTTGAAGCCTTCGGATGAAACTATTTTGGGAGTGCATCTTATTGACGCCACCATTAAGAGACCTCCGAGAAGGATTGATAATGTTCTTATTATTGCTAATGATAATTATGTCCCTGTTTATTTTCTTATTTTCGATATTGAATGCAATGCATCTTGTCCCATTATTTTGGGGAGATCTTTTCTCCGCACCGTTGGTGCTATTATTGGTACGAAAGAGGGAATTATAAGATTTCAGTTACCCCTTAAAAAGGGCATGAAACACTTCCCTAGAAAGAGAATGAAGTTACCTACTGAGTCCATTTTGAGGGCTAGTTACAATTCTATTGATAATACTTGATTCATTCTTCAAGCCTAGCTCAAAGGTGTTAAAGAAAAGCGCTTATGGGAGACAACCCAATTTAATTTTATGTTATTTGCTTTCAGTTTTTTCTTTGAGTCTTGGAATTTTGAACCTCTGTAGCAACCTCTCCTTACCCTTTTTATTTCATTTTTGTGACAATAGTAGCCTCTAATAGGTGGAAGAAAGATTTGGGAAAGTTGTTGTCCTGAAACAGATTTTGTGCTGCCGCCAAAAAAATTAATTATCTTAGCCCAAACGTCGAATTGATATTAAATACTTTATGAAAATGGCCCGCGTTGTTATCTAACTTTCATTATTTTTGCACTTTTTGATTTGAGCAACATAAGATTTTTTAAAAAAAATCGATCTTTACCTGCTGTTCTATTTTGACAGATTTCTGCCAATATTTGCATTTGCATCTTAATATCTTTCTTTTGGTGATCTTTTGAAGGGAAGAGCTTTAAAAGAAGTTGTGACAATAGCTAATGTTTTACTTTGTGTTAGACTTGTGTTGAAACTGAACCAAAGTGGATTTATTTTTTTAATTACACTAACGTTGCTAATGAAGATTGTGTGAAGTTTTGTATGGAGGAAGTTTTCAAGTGTAGGGAGAAAAGAATGATATGGTGAGATGAAGAATGGACAAAAGCTCAAGCTTGGGGATTCCCATGTCACCCCAAGAAATATCCAAGAAGTACAAGCGTCAAATCTTGGGGATGCCCAAGGCTTCCCCTTCTTCATCAACAAAAATATCATATCCTCTTTCAAGATACTATATTTTTATTGCTTCATATATTATGTGTTATTCTTGGAGCGTCATTTATTTTTTCTTTCAGTTTTGTTTTGTTTCCTTTGCTGTAGTATATGGTTGGATCCTAGCATAATTGTTTTGGAGAGAGACACACTCCGTTTCCATCGCTTAGAACACCCTAGTTTTCACTCTTATCACTTTGTGGGTGTTCATTTTTTGCCAGTACTGCGTTAGCTCTCGTTTTTCACTTGTATTTTGTTCAGAGCTTGATGTTTTGCTTCAGTTATATATTATTATCCTCTGGTCTTTGATGATTATTATTTATGAGATTTGTTTCAAACAAGTTGATTGGTGTTGGAGAAGAGTAAAATATTTCATGCGTATAGACGTATAGTGGTACAATGGGAAGCTCGTTTAGATTGTGGCTTAGACTTTAGCATGTCATGTTAGATGTTATTTTAATCATGTGCTTATTAGTTATTTATATAGCATGACTTGTCTCAAATAGCTAAGAGTACTTAATGTGCCATTGAAAGAAATCATGTGTTGTTTTTATCATATCGAAGCATAGTATTGTGGTATTCTCCTTTGATGCTTTATTTGGGTTGACTTGGCGCATGCTCACACCATGTTATGACTACAAAGCAGTCACCTCTAGGTTCTATGATCATTTAGTTTTTGACTTACAATATCACTTTATGCTTTGATTAATAATGTTTTGTCGCTATGCATGATTATGACCGTTATTGCTCTCTTAGTTGGTCACTCCCAGTCTTTTGATAGCTTTCACATGTACTGAGTATGAGCTCTAATCGTGCATCCAACTCCCAATAACCAAAGTTTGCCAAATGTGTACACCATATACCTACCTATATGTGTTATTTCACCGCCACTCCAAAGTAAATTGCATGTGTGCTACCTTTAAACTTTCAAAATTATTAACCTTGTTTTGTGCTTCTGTTTTAGCTCATTAGGAAGTATTGAATTCTTTATTGTCTCTTTCATTTTTATATGGCTTCACAACCTGACTAGCATGCATAATGTGCTAGTCCCTAATATTGCAAAAAGAGCAGGCAAACGGGTGCCCAGCCAATTAAATATAAAATAAACAAATAATCAAATTAATCTCCTAACACTATGGGCTTGATAGATCATGAACTTAGCTTGCTCAAACAAAGGAGAAGAGGAACTTTATTGTTCTCTCTAAGGGATCCGCTCTTGAAGTCGTTAAACATGAAAGGATGATAAATCATTCAATGACATTCGTTAACATAGACATACACCTCTCTCAAAATTATATTTTCAATATCTCTGATTTATCTAAATAAAAAGCTCTAGCACATGAGTAATCCCTGCTTCTCTCTGCGAAGGGCCTTTCTTTTACTTTTATGTTGAGTCTTCACCTTCTTACTTTATGCACCAATTAAGAGAGCATAGTTGTCATTCTGAGTATAATGTGCATAGTCCCAAAATTTATTACTAATTGATTCATGATTATGGTATTGCTTGTTCTTAAATTATTTGTATCTAGTCACCATTTGAACTTTAAAGGTGTCCTGGCATTTCTGTTTTGCTATTTCATGAAGGATAAGCTGAATACCACTTTATGTTCTCTCTATGCTCGAAACAAAAATATAACTTTCAATGCATTATTATTCATGATCTTTTGTTTGTGTTACTTTTCATGTTGCAACATAGTTGCTAAGTTTACATTGTTGGAATTATATCTATCATGCTCATTTTAAGAGTACTTTGATCTCACCTTACAATGCTTTTACATGATGTTGATCAAGATTGTGTTGGCTTCATGTCACCTCAAAAATTATTTTGTTCTCACTTACCTACTCGAGGACGAGCAGGAGTTAAGCTTGGGGATGCTGATACGTTGCAAACGTATCTATAATTTTTGACGCTCCATGCTTGTTTTCTATCCAATGCATATATGTTTCCTTCATGCTTTTACATGGTTACCTTCATTTTCAGGACGTTTTAATACACTAACATATTGACAAGATGCGCCAGGCCAGTTGTTGTTTTCTGCATGTTTTTGGTTTCAGAAATCAACTTAAGGAAATATTATCGGAATGGGTTGAAAATCCACGGAGATCAGTTTTTACCCGGAACGAAGACAGAGACCGAAGGAGACCCGGAGTGGGCCAGGGGCACCAGGCGCCCCCTAGGACACGCCTGGTGGGCCCTGGGGGACCTGGCCAGTGCCTCTCGTCGCCCGTTCGCCTATTTAATCCCCTTAACCCTAAAAAGTTTGGGGGACGGAGTTATTTTCCACTAAAACCACAGCGAGGCGCCGTCACCTCAAAAGTCCAATCTAGGGCTTCTGCAGCCCTGTTCCGGCACCCTGCCAGAGAGGAGATCATCAATGGAGGCCTCTTCATCACCATGACTACCTCCATTAAGATGTGTGAGTAGTTCATCTCGGGACTACGGGTCCATGTCACTAGCTAGTTGGTTCTCTCTCTCTTGTGCCTCCATGTTTAGAGTCACGTGAGCTGCCTCACATGATTGAGACCACTGTTATGTAATTGTGCATGTTATGTTTGCTGGGATCCGATGAACCATGAGATTATGATATTTTGTTCATGTCATTACTGAGATACTTCACTTATATTTATAGAGAGTTTTAGTGTTGTCTTGCAATACTCTCCAGTGTTTATGATTACCTTGGCCACATAGTTGTTTTCACCTCCAAGAGAGGGTTTATATGCTAGATAGTGGGTTCATGCCTCCTTGTTGTCTGCGCTCGAGTGACAGAAACGTGCGGGGGAAAGATGTGTTGTTGCTACTAGGGATAAAACAGCGGTGCTCTTGTCTACGGATGAGAACCATTGCTTACATTACGTACTTTATTTAATGCAATTGTCTGTTGCACACAAGCAATCACTTCGTTGCTGCAACTTAATACCAAGGGATTTGCTGGATAGCTTTCTTGCGGTGGACTATTAGATATGGATGCATGCTGGATAGCGGTCCATATGCTTTGACGTAATGCCTACAATGTTAGAACCCATGAACTGCCTCTCATCATAATAGTATTGTTATACCTTCATGATTTGTCAATTGCCCAGCTGTAACTTGTTCACCCTTCATTATGCTATTTTCTTTGAAGAGACACCACTAGTGAAACCATGGCCCCCGGTCCTATTTTCCTCATTGATATAACAATCTTCTTAATTACTTTCATAATTGCTTCCTTGTTTTCACACTTTCAAATACTAGATACATTTAATTCTCAAGTTTCAGCAAGACCGGAAGATTGACAACCTTTCGAGAAAGTTGGGGCAAGAGAGAGTTTGTGTGTTGTCTGCAGGTCCACGTTTGTTTAAAGTGCAGTCAACAAGCAACCTTTTTCAAAGACTCTGAAATCCTACTGGATTGATAACCCTCGTTCTGTACTTAGGGGAAATTTCCACTAGACTGCAGCATACCTTCCTCTTGGGGTTCCCAACAGGGTGTGATATAATCTACACCATCAAGGAGTTTTCTGGCACCGTTGCCGGGGATTTCAAGCTTGCTGCAAGGGGATTCTCACACTTCCACTCTCTTTATTTTGTTTTGTTATTGCTTAGCTTACTTTTTTTAGTCTTGTTTTCTCTATATCGAAAATCTAAAAAAATAGATATCTAGTTTCTAGTCTTTTATTTTGTGTTGTTAGTTTATCTTGTTTTATCTTGCAAGCATGGCTACACGTGATACCACTAAGCTATGTGATTTTACTAGTACCAATAATAATGATTTCATATGCACACCAATTGCTCCACATGCTGCTACAGCGGATTCTTATGAAATTAAACCTGCATTGTTGAATCTTGTCATTAAAGATCAATTGTCTAGTATTGGAGAAGATGTTGCCTCTCATTTAAATAATTTTGTCGAGCTATGTGATATGCAAAAATATAAAGAGGTAGATGGTGATATTGTGAAATAAAGATTGTTCCCTTTCTCATTAAGAGGAAGAGCTAAAGAATGTTTATTGTCTTTGCCTAAAAATAGCATTGATTCTTGGACTAAATGCAAAGATGCTATCATTGGGAAGTATTATCCATCTGCAGAAATCATACAACTAAGAAGTAACATTAAGACTTCAGACAAAATGATACCGAACATGTTGCTTAAGCTTGGGAAAGAGCGAAGTTTATGGTTATAAATTGTCCCACACACGGATTAACTATGTGGATAGTTGTCCAAACCTTCTACGTGGATGGTGGGCATGCTCAATCCCGAAACGAGTTTGGCCGGGCGGCGTTAAAAGGAGACGATCAGGTAGAAGACATGTAGATGAGATCGTGCATGTGACACACGAAGTCAGATAGTGTACCCTAGGATATGTACGTGCCCGTTGTAGCCTTACGCAGGCTAATGCTTTTGGCTTCGCCCATTCAAATCAACTTTCTAGTCTAATCGCTAGTCTGGACAGGATTAGAGATTAGGCTTGCGCTAATGGCTGGAATATATTAAGCTAATACATATACATCGTTACAGCTACTAGCCCCTGCTGCATATAGGGCACGATTGGTAGCCTGCATTAGCTTGGGCCAGGCCCGTGGGGTGCCAGGACGGACCGTTGTTTGGTTTCATGCAGGCCAAATTTTGCATCGCACGCCAATTAAAGCACTGTCGGGCCAGGCCCACTGGAAACTGCCGAATCGGCAGTTTCCGTGGAGCCAGGCTCGTTCTCGTCTCCGCGATGCAAAATTTCCTCCTCAGTGCGCTCAGCCTGTGTGAGCTCGGAGATGGAGGGAGCTCCCGCGCTGCAGCGAAAAGGGACGCGGGAGAAATTCGGTCACCTCCCGCCGAACCCCCCACCTATTTGACCCTCTCTACTCTCACCTCTCCACCCAGCCCGCCATTTCCATCCCTCGACCTCCTCTCTCTTCACCGACCAGGTAAGCGGCGGCGGCGCCGGCGAGCTACCCTACTCCGGCTGGCGGCTAGGGAGAACGCGGCGACGACAAATCTTCATCGTCCACAGCTCACTTCGTTCGAAGCAAGCTCCACCCATGGTTGTAAGTGCTCAAACCCTAGGCTTAATCTGGTGCCCAATAGATCTATGATGCTAGGATTGTGTAGATGTGTTGAACCCTGTGTGCTTGATGCTTCTGATTCGTGGATCTGCATAGCTAGCTATCCTAGTTTGTGTTTCCTTGATGTAGATCATAGTTCAGCAGCCCATTTTGCTTCATCATTGGTTCTGATCATCTTTCTATCCTCTTTCCACCTTATTGTTAGCGTGGTCGATGTAGGAGATGTACCACGACAACTTTAGTATGTCCCTGGTTCCGGTGGGGGACTCGCAGATCCCTTCCTATGTGGATGACTCCCAGCCTTTGTCTGACACACCGATGACCGATTCGTTGCCAAGCCTCGTTGTTCATCACTTCCTGAACAAAGTTGTTGCCGCGGTGAACCGAAAGACTCCGAAGGTCAAGGGAACTATGAAATGGCTTGCACACATGTCCAACTTCGTCCTGAGGCACATGCCCACTCTTGTTAAGTCCGGGATCAGGACTGACAAAGGGTTCAAGGAGGTGCGTCTGACTGCTTGCGCGAAGGCGCTCTTTGAGCATTGTGGAGTAGAGGTGACCTCCACCCAGGTGTACAATCACCTAAGGAAGTGGAGGCTCCGCTGGATCCAGGTTGTGAAGCTTCGTGACCTTAGTGGGGCGCAATGGTGTGAGGAAACTCACACCATCATCCTTGAACAAGTCCACTACGTTGGGCACATCTCGGTTAGCACACTGCCCCTTCAACCTTTTGCTTGAGCTAACCATGATCTTGTAGACACATCTAACTAACAATCCATCCAATTGTAGGCGCACCCTAAAGATGTCGAGTTCCTGAACATGCCCATCGAGAACTTCGTGCACATGCAGGTCATCTTCTCCTTCGGCTTGGCCACCGGCAAGTTCGCCATGGGCTCAGGTGATCCTCTCGGCGTGCCTCTCCCGGAGGATGCCGAGACACAAGATTCTGAATCGGTGATCCTTGATGGCCCTCCAAAGAACCAGAGTGAGGGACATGGACATGGCCACGGCCAGGGCCACGGCGTCAAGCGTAAGAGGGGAGCACTTGGGGACAACGAGATCCAGGCATTCACCAGCATGACCGAGGCTGTGAAGGAAGTCGCCTCGGCCATCCGCGAGAACAAGCAACTGGACATGCACCCTGACCTCTACTCGGCTGTGATGGACCAAATTGGGTTCACCGACGAGGACCTCATGGTGGCTCTCGGCCACCTCGTCGACCACAGGGCTCAGGGGGTGAACTTCGTCGGGGTGGCGGGGCAGCTCAGGACCTTCCTGGTCATGTACTACAAGGACTAAGCCAGTGTTGTGGTCCTAGAGGTGGCAGCAGCAGCATGTCGACGGAGATGAACTGATCACGGTGATATGATGTACATTTTGGGTTAGCTAGGGCTTCAAAACTTCTATTATGGCATGTATATTTTGATGAGGTGGTATATACTAACCCCTGTGATGGTGAACTTGATGGTGGTGGTAGGATGACACCCACTTTTGATGTGGTGGTAGGTTAACACCGTACTCAAAAGATGAACTTGTGATCCTCTTTTGCTTATGAATGCAAGCTGATGTAGTTCTATGCGTATTGAATGGTTCATTCTTGGTGTGTGCATCATCTTGCTATCCTCTTTTTATGATGTTTGTGGTGTTGCAGATGAACTGGTATGTTGTGTACAGAGGGAGGCGTCCTGAAGTGTACAGAACCTGGAGGAGTTGCCAGGAACAAGTGACCGGCTTCTCCAACAACAGCTATGAAGGATTCGAGAGATTGGAGGAGGCACAACTGGACTACTACAACTTCCTGAACACCATTGACGGGGGAGCTGATGAGGCGGTAGCCGTAGCCGATGAGGTGATCGATCATGAGCTGGTAGCACCAGCGCCAATCGGGATGCAGGGTAGTAGGATGAAAGACTTCATCATCGTCGTCCTGGTGGTGGTGATTGTGAAGCTCATGTTCTTCTAGATCGTCTATGATCATGGAGGCGGGTAAGCTCACCATATTCGAACCTAGGTTACCCTCTGTTCACGATATCGGTCGATGTATCGTTTACCGGTATCTGGCCGATATGCCGATATTCCGATAATCGGCCTATATTCTGATAAATCGTTCGATTTTCCAGTTATCGGGCGTCAACCGATAAATTTCCGATTAGCGATATCCTGAACATTGAGGTTACCTTAGCGTGGCTCTTGCATTGTACCAAACACGGTGCGGCTGTGTGAACTAAGCCCCAAAGCATGGTATGCAATGCACCAAACAAAGTCCACTTGAAATCTCAACTCATGCCACTAACTCCGGGGCAGGCTACCTAACAACATGCACATTACGTCTTACGTGCGTATGAGTGTGGTCATTGCCTCCGGCCTGCCCCCAGCCGGCCCCAAAACTGACGCAGGCTACCAAACGCGCTCATAGTGTTTTGGGGAGGGCCGAAGCATGGGGGGCTTGGCCACCGCTCGTCCCCCGGATCGGCCTCTGCTTCTTGGGGAGTCTGACCAGGATTTGCTTAATCATAACAAATTGACGAAGCAAGCAATCCATCGTTTCTCCACCTGATCACACGCCGTGAGAAGCGTCGAAAAAACGCATCACGAGAAAGAAAAGGAGATGCTAAAACTCACGTCTCCGGGATGGAAACCACGACCGAGACTGCGCGGTTCCCAGGGGAACAGTGGGGAAGGCGCACTGGGTGGGCGAACCAAAGCCAGAACGGGGGAGGAAACAAAATACTACTCTAGTAGAAAATATAGGATATATTATTATCGGACCAAATCCAAGACGAGAGTCCAGTTCGGATCTTCGAACCATCCTTTTTTCGTTGGCTGTGCCAGGTCAGCCCGGCGTGCTCCGGGACGCAACTAATCGGCTCCATCCAGTCAGCCCCACTTTCGTTTGTTGCACTTAGTGTCTCCAAAAATACACGTCACAGCTTACAAAATAGCAGCTGCAACTTGTTCTGCAGCAAGAGAAGAAAACTTTCTATCGCAGTGGCATGCACTACTTTTATGCTGCAAAAAGTTGCTGCACTCGTATTGGAACTAGCATTTCATATTACTAAGGAATACAGAGTAAAATATTTATCCAGGATCTGACACTAGATTTATTAACTGATACAAAAGGTAACCCAGAAAATAGAAAGAGTGGTGCACTGGCTGAGCAAGTGAATGCACATCCGACATCTCGAAAGCTCTCAGTACAGTATCAGGAAACATAACGGTCTCCACTGTGTAATGATGTCGACTTAATTTCATGGAAATTATCCCAGCACACATGGTAGCAACAACACAGCAACAAATCATGAAAAGTGAAAGTTTCCTGAATGTATTGGTATCAATCATTCTAAAGACTGAGAATAGTATTTGCTCAGAAGAACCTTCAACCAGTGTCAGTGTGCAAGACAGTATCCAAACAGTAAACCATTCTACCCTGAGAAAACAGTGAAACTTGATTTCTGCAGTTCTACAAGCATGGAAAACTGGAATTCAGCGTGAACCAAAACTTCAATACTAGCTAACTGGCACATACACGAATACTTGATTTCTGCAGTTCTACAAGCATGGAAAACTGGATTTCAGCGTGAACCAAAACTTCAATCCTAGCTAACTGGCACATACACGAAAACTTGATTTCTGCAGTTCTACAAGCATGGAAAACTGGATTTCAGCGTGAACCAAAACTTCAATCCTAGCTAACTGGCACATACACGGAAACTTGATTTCTGCACTTCTACAAGCATGGAAAACTGGATTTCAGCGTGAACCAAAACTTCAATCCTAGCTAACTGGCACATTGATTTCTGCACTTCTACGGCATGGAAAACTGGATTTTCAGCTGTGACTCAAAACTTCAATCCTAGCTAACTGGCACAAGCACTGAAACTGCTTTGTACTGGACTCTCTCAGCCAACAAGGCGTTTGCGGAGGAGGCAGATCTGCGGCACGGTCGGTCGTCAGAGTACTGGTTCGGGGACTGCTGCTGCCCCTGCAACTGCTTTCACACCTGGGTATATGAGCTGATGATGTGCTGCAGCCATAGATGCAAAGTAAGATGTAGTTAGGCACGGTCTGCTACAATACCAAGTACCAGTACAGCCATAACAGGGTAGTAAATCCCCTAAAAAGCAGGTACTAGAAAAGAATGCAGAGCAGTATAAAAATCTGAAGCTCACTCCCTGATCCACAACAGAAAAAAAACAGAAGGTTATCTGAAACAAGTTTCATTGCATATGTACATAGTACATGTTTTGAACTAGTTTCAGATCATCTACTGCTTTTTTAATGCATCTCACTAGTTTCAGGTGATCCGCAATATTCTTCAGGTAAGCCGCCAACTCTCAAACAAATGTAGGCACACAGTCTGAAATATTACAGTACCAATATTAAACTCAGCCAACAAAATTAAGCTAAACACATGATGCTACTAGGCATATATTCACTATAGTTTCTTAAGATAAGTCAAGAGATGTACCACAATTATTTGCTTCAGTTATTCTATAACATTCTTTAGACCTCTAAATTCTCCAAGGAAGCATAGTAGTGCATTTTACATTATTTTGTATATGTCTGCATTTTAAGCAATAAAACCGGCACGAATAAGCAGAAAAGGGACAGAAGGGAGTATAAACAATTTTTAAATTCAGAACTGCAAAATAACGTAAGCAGACACAGCCAACAGCAAATTAAAAAGTACACAAGCAAACTCATAAATGATACTACTAGTACTAGGCATATATTCTCTACAGTTTCTTCAGATAAGTCCAAGGAAATATTGCGCTCAGTTACTTTTGCTTATCTGTAAGATTCCTCCAAGAAAAAATGCAGTGCATTTTACATTTCTTTTTGTAATTCGGTGCATGTTGAAAATTTTACTCAGACTAAACAGGGTAGTAAAAATCCATAAAACAGCAGGTATTAAATTTCCTTAAAATAGCAGGTAGTAGGGAAGAATGCAGAACAATATAGAAAACTGAAGCTCACTCCCTGATCTTATGTGGAACAAGTTGCATTGCATACGTACATACTACATGCTTTGAACTAATTTCAGATCATCTAGTCCTTTCTTAATGAATATCACAACATTCTTCAGATTGTTAAATCCAAACTCTCAAACAAATGTAGGCATACAGTCTGAAATATCACAGTGCCAATCTTGAACCAAGCTAACAAATGATACTACTGCGCCTGTAGTATCTACAGTTTCTTCAGATAAGGCCATAGAAATATCATATTCTGTTTCTGATTCTCTATAACATTCTTCAAAGAAACATACTAGTGCATTTTACATTGCTTTTTTATAATTTTTTTGCATATTTAACAATTCCACTCAGACTAAAAAAGACACGAGTAAACAGTGAAGGGGCAAAAGACAGCATTATCAACAATTTCTAAATTCAGAACTGTAAAAAAGGTATTAGCAGCCACACACCTCACATAATTCAGAAGCTCACATAATGTCCTTGACACTTAAATCTTTCCCGTAATATTTTGAAGCATACATTGCTATCTGAAAACTCGATAAAAGTTCTTCGTCTTCACGAAGCACAATCGGAAGGAAGAACTCTTGATGTGCACTTGCAGGATGCGACCAAGTGTTCTTTATCGTCTTTAACATCCCATGTGCGTTCTTACGATGCGGATCGGTTTTTTTCTCTTTCTCACTGCTGGATTGATACTTAGCAAGTTCCAGGTCCCTCGGATCCTTGTAATCCTTATTTTGTTCTAGCAGTGCCCACTTAAAACCTTCCTTGTACCAGTTCCTAAAGCGGCTCAGTGATTCTATCACAGTTCTGTACTTGAAGCGATCATTCTTCTCGAGCTTTCGGAGGCAGTAATAGATAGTAAGAAACTTTGCAAAGGCTGATTCAGGGTGGCCCATATTGATATGCTGTAGTAGCAGAGCATCATTCCAGCCTTCCATGATATTCTTTAACCAAACTCTGACGTCCACAGGAACTTCCCCAGGGAACAGGCTATTGACCATATCAACGAATAGGGGTGGGCACTTCTAAACCGAAAATCAAAAACCGAAACCAAACCGAACCGTAGTAACCGAATTATTTGTAAAACCGTTAATCTGTGAGACTGTTCGGTTGAGAAACCTATACAGTTCAGTGTTCGGTTGCCAGATCGGTTTTCAATCCTACTCCCTCCGTCCGGAAATACTTGTCATCAAAATGGATAAAAGGAGATGTATCTAGATGTATTTTAGTTCTAGATACATCCCTTTTTGCCCATTTTGATGACAAGTATTTCCGGACGGAGGGAGTACCAAACTGTATACACCGAATAACCCGAACTATACAACCGAGTCATTCAATCCTAATTCCGTCCTACGTACAGTGCTAATTACCTGGTCAGTACATTGGCCTGCGCTCTACGGAGTCTCTCTCAAAAAAGGAAAAAAGCTGGCGCTCAGTATACTACTACCATGCGCACTTTTTTCTTGAATATAATAATACTCCAATAGTCAGCGTCGGCCGCTAGCTTTGTATCATGCAACGTTTATTGCCTCCGTAATAGCAAGTAGTCATCTAGATTCATGTTAATATTGCCATGCATAGGCAAGTCGTTGGTAGGAGTAGCAAGTGTACTCATCGTCTAGCAAATAGTCATTGTTTTTTATTCATGTAACTACAGTACGTGCATTCTCCAGAGAAGAATGGTTTTCCGGTTAACCGAACAAACCGAACCGAAATATTTTAGGGAATATGGTTCTGTTGCTACTTTTTCTCTGATCATTTCGGTTTCCATTTCGCGATAACCGAAATTTTAATAAACCGAACAAACCGAACTGTATTAACCATATAAACCGAATGCCCAGCCCTATCAACGAACGCTCTTTTGTCAGCTTCCTTATTCTCTATGGTAAGAAGTGACGTGATGACGTCACAAAGCTCCACCACCTCATTGCGATCAGAGATTACGAAATTCTCACGGCCAAACATGCCTCCTAGGGAAAGATTGGTATTATGCAAATGAGCGACCAAAACATACTTCTTCAGGAGAATTCTCTTCAAAACTGATGATGTCAGGTTTACTGCCTCTCGCTCAAAAGGATATTGGATTGAGATGACGCGATCCTCTGGCTTCAGGTACTGGTCGATCGAAACTCTCTTTTCCTTATATTGCAGAGACCGGGCACACTTTGGCTTCACGACACTCTCAGCTCTTGCTCTCTTGTTTCCTGTTGATTTGCTCAGCCTGCAATGAACGCAGTTTTTGGTCAACAGACAAACAGCAGTCTAGAAAATCAGATGAATTGAACACAACAATAGACATGTTACCTATCAACCCTCTGGACATTTGGCTTTTCAGTCGGTGTTCGAAATCCACCCAAGATGCCACTTCTGTCAGTTTCAACTGGATAGTCATCACATGGCAGGACCTTCCATTCATTTAAGCTGCAGAAAAATAAATTGTTAGAAAAAATGATAATGAAATAATACAATCTTAGTACCTATGCTGAAACCAAGTGTGATTGAAAAAACGATAATGAAATATTACAATCTTCCATTCAAGCTGCAGAAAAAATAACTTTGAAAGTTTTTAGTACCTATGCTGAAGCCAAGCGGGATTGACAATCTTAGTACCATGTTGAGCACCTTGTTTGTAATTCGAACCGTCAAGTCGAGAACATACAACATGAGATACTAAATGACTCCAGCTTTCGTGAAATGTCGCTCCCATTAGAGTGACCATAGCCTGCATATAGTTGAAGTAAATTAGCACATATCTTATGCATAAAACATAATATATGATGTTGGGCTGTGTGTATGTGAGAAGACAAGCAGGTACTACTTAGAAGCAAATTTAGGCATAGTCGACAACATCAACTATAGATGGTCAAAGAAACATGCAACCAAACATCGATTATCTATTGTACAATAACCAGGAAAATATGAAATTACTACCTCACCCATCTAATTCTCAACAGAAAAATAATCCAGCCAACGTGGATCGTGGACAAAGGTATTTGAATTCATGATGCAGGTTTGATTTGTTGTAAAAATACATTAAAAAATCAATGACAGAGATGTATATGGAACAAGGTCATAACAAATACCAGAAATTAATAACAAAATAATAGATTAAGTGTATACAGAAGGATTCAGAAAAATAGAACGATTGTGTATACAGAATGATTCAGAGAAATAGAACAGCATAAATACCAACGTCTAACCGAATTTCTATTGTGACAGAAAGCAGAAATGTATCATACACCAACAAATACATAATCTAAATTTCCATCCGTGAAAGGCAAACATAATTAGACGAAAATATGTAGACATACATGTTACACAATGTTAGCATGAAGTTCTGAATCGAAGAATAAAAGTACTGATATATACCCACCGAGGAAAAGTTTTTACACCCTTATTATTTATTATTCAGGTGACTCCAAAAATTCGTCTTATCTTAAACAATACTAACAAATTTGATACAACATTATCCAAAATGGTTGATGTGAAGAACGGTCAATGATGTTCAGATACTTCTACTAAAGCTCGTAACAGTATCTATACAAATAATTTCAACACGGAGCATCAAAAGTTATCATTAGGAGGAACTTTGACTGTACTTATTACGTAAGCAGAAAACGAAGCAAAGATCATGCAGAATGAATATTCCCAAGAAACAGAGGCGAGACTAGATCATGCAGAACGAATATTCCCAGTAAAATACAGACAAACAATTATTTACAATAAAATTTAGGTTAAGAAAGTTCCTAATTGGACAAGAGAGTCAGAATAAAACTCAGTTGAGGATAGACTTGACAAAAGTACAAGTTACGAAACAACTACTACACTAGGTTTTACACCTTCCATGTTACTTTTCTATAAAAAAGGAAAAAAGAATGGACAATGAATTAGGGACATTACATAATTTTTCAAGTTGGCAACAGAATTAAGAACGAAGAACAATCCAAGGTGTTAATATTGAGAAAGGCATTCTTCAATTTACAATACATAATCATCACGTCAGTCCAAATTATGTCACTTGCGTACAATCTCAGGCAGATAAGGGAAGTCAAGCTAAATCACACACGCAGAGATCTACCCCAAGCTGAACCCTTCTACATAGTACAAGGAAAGCATGAGTTTCGAAATCAGAAAATAGAACTGTTCAAGCTATAAAAAATCTGAAGTACATAAGCACATGAATAACTTAATTGATTAATTAGGTTTGGAAATTAAAAGAGGGTCTCGAGAAATGGTAAAACAAATGGATGAAACTCCAAAACACCTGATTATCTCATAATATTACTTTGACCGACTTGAACTTAATACTGAACTATGTGTAACTAAAATATCTAATAATGATGCAGAAACCAAGATTTACCAATAAAATGTTATAGTAATTCATAATGGATGAACATACAATTTTAATTCCTAACCCCTAATATGACAGTTAGAAGGTATCTTGTGCATGACTTCAAGAACACACCAAAATAGATAGCTGTAACTTATTTATCAATTAAGTTGTTCAAAAGAGAAGGACAATATCACAGAAAGAAGTACTAAACAACGTGACACCAATCTACTAAATGAACTTGCACAAAGATGAAGCCGAATATTGATGTTCTCGTTCTCTGCTACATTATTTGGATGACAAAATTTACTGCCACTCTTTCAGCACTAAATCAGGGTATCCATATATCATTTAATATATACATTTTCCAACATCAGACAGGATGCCCAATTATGTACAATACAAATTACAGACAGAGATACTAACTAACAAAGCTAGCTAATTAGCTAATCCTACACTGCACTAAGCATGCAAACCAGCAAAAGCCAAAATAATGTCAAATGACACAAAGAGATCTACCCCCAAGCTGAACTCTCGTCTACATAGTACAAGGAAAACATGTGGTTCAGAATTAGAAAATACAACTATTGGCTATAAGAAAATCAGGAGTTCCTATGCAAATAAACAACATATTTCATTGATTTGGTTTGGAAACTCAGAGAGGGACTCGCAAATAGTGAAACAAATGGGTGAAACTCCAAAACACCTGATTATCTCACAACATACTTTAACATAGACTTGGAATTTAATGCTGAGTTATGAAACCAAAATATCTCATAAAGATACAGAACCGAGATTACATGCCGATCCAAGAAACAAGTTAGCAGTAATTCATAATGGATGAAGACACAATTTTGAATATGCAGGACTTCAAGGACACAGCAAAATAAATAGCTCCAACTTACATATCAATCAAGTTGTTCAAGAATAGAAGGACAAGATCAGAGAAAGGATACTAAACAACGTGATGCTCCCAACCATCTACTAGATAAACTTGCACAGCCCGAAAATGATAAAGCTATACTGTATTACAGCTTGGATGCTCCCAGCAATCTACTAGATAAACTTGCACAAACCGAAAATGATAAAGCTATACTGTATTACAGCTTTAATGCACCCAATCATCAATGGCAACAACTCTTTCAGCACTAAATCAGGGTATCCACATTTAGCATTTATAATTTCGAACATTAGACAGGATGCCCAGCTATGTACAATGTGAATTACAGTCTGAGATACTAATTAAGAAATATAGCTAATTTGACACTGCACTGAGCATGCACACCAGCAAAAGCCAAACCAGTATCCATGAAACGAACATTCAAAATAATTAAGCTATAAAAATCTTTAGTACCTAATGATGTGAACAAAACAAGCCCCTTCAACTTTCTTGGTTTAAATCTTGAAATTAAACTGACCAAAAAGTAGCAAATATCACCACCACCTCTACCTTTTATTATAAGGCACATAATATGGAGCTGAACATGGAACTTTACAGCCTAACTTAACTTCATGAGTTCAAAGGCGACATATACGTACCCTAATTTCATCTTGAAGTTCAGCTCCATATCCGGAGCAGCAAATGCTTAGACCCACTGCACCTGGGATCCCACCAGTGACTCGTGGTCGATACATTCCCTGGTATACATGCTTTCGGTATGAGATAATACTGCTACAAAAGCAACCGAATGAAACAATTAAAGGCTAAACATACCCTGTCACATGGAAAGAGAGTCCCAGTACGGATGCATTGGTGCATCCAGATATGGTTTACCACTTCCGCATTCCCTTTCAAAGCTTTTTTGCACCAGTCGTGATGCTGAAATATGATTCGGAACAATGTTGTTATAATTTATAAATAGCACAATCTAGCTAGATGATATTACAAAGCAGAAAATGCTCACATAGTCGATAGTATGTGTATCCACTATAACATGGGTCAACCGGAGCCAGGGCCATAGAAAGCAGCAATGGTGCCCCCTCTCTTCTCAAGTTCCAAAGTGTACTGTTCAGAAATTTCCTCCCAGTCAGTAATCATCAAAGCCCACTTTAGTAAGACTATCTTGTATTGATAAGAGAAACAGAAACATAATACTATATGGAGTTCATCAAGGCCTGATTTAATTTAAGCAACATTGTTCGATTCCATGGACTTACCGACACCAGAAATAAATTTGCCATAACTAGCAGGTGAATGTTAATTTAGATATGTGCATGGTCAGGAAGGATTTATGAACGACTATGGGTCATGCTTCTTCTTCTTCTCCATTTGGTAGACATGGTTGTGATCAGGCTAGTAAATGTGCACAGCCAGACCAAGAAACAGCAAAAGAAACAGCACATGCAGTGCACAAGACTGCTTTCAGAAAATCACATGGAAAACTGAACCCGCAACCCCGCTTTGATAATAATAAAGTGCACAAACCCCTCTTTCACGGCAATCCCCAGCAGCACAGGGACACTGAACCTGCAACCCCGCTTGAATTACTGCCTAATTTCTCGGTCCCTGAAGATTTGGATATTGTGGGTTCGCTGTAAATCCATAACCTCCTGAGAATTCAGGAGACGTAGATCCTGATTCCGGGGCCCTGAAGATTTTGAAAACCTACGATCTCAAAAATTCCCGCTGATTCCGGGGAGCAGTTGCGACCTAAACAACTAAAACCAGGCGGGGCAGCCACTGGACGCGGCGCGGCGGGCCCGCGGGGACTTCGAGCACGAGCCTAACTCCGAAGATTAGTAAGCGGGATGAGGACTTCGAGCACGGGGAAGGGGAAGGGGACGGGGAAGGGATGGGGATGGAAAGCGGAACCTACTTTTCTATCAGTGTCGGAACTGAATCCGAGAAGCTTGAAGCGGAGGCCGGCGAACGTCTTCCGCGGGCCGCCGCCGCCATCATCCTCCCCGCGCGGCATCCTAGGGTTTCCGTGATCGGGAGGGTTGGGGTTGAGGAGCGGAGCAAAGAGAGAGTTCCCGATCGATCTAATTTGGCTTGGAATGGAAGCAAACAGGGAAAGGGGCGAGGATATCTCCGCAGCAGCGGGAGCAGGGAGAAGTTTCAAGTTTGGGCGTCGTCTTCGTATTGCCTCGAGATTCGTGCTGGCACTGGGTTTCCTGCTTGGTCGTCGATTTCGTTCAGACTTTAGTTTAGAAGCAAAACAAAGGTAGCGCAGTTGATTGACCCTGCCACCGTAAACTGGTGAGACAAACTTTCCGTCTTTCCCTGAACCGGATGCTGCAGTCATAATCCAGATTCTTATCTACGAGCCGTGAAATCGGCGTACCCGGTACAAATACTGTCAGAAAACATGTCCAGGCAGGCTGGCACCGCTGAAGGAGATCGTGGTAGAGTGTGGAAGTTGGAATGCCCAGCCAATCATTTCTTATGGAGACTAGGCCACGATGGCATTCCAACTAAGATGAATATCCGGCGCAAACATGTTGAACTAGACACGAGATGCCCGCTCTTGCTGCCGTCTGTTTGAGGATGGGGGGTCACCTGTTCCTACGATGCTCTGAACTGAAGAAAGCGTGGCGCGGGGTACTGCTGATCAGTGACCACACACGCGAAGATTTGTTGCTATGCAACTCGACCCTGGAGCTGTTAAACTCTCTGCTGACGATCGTGGCCCTTTTATGGTGCTGGTGAAAGGAGCCGGACAAGGCAAATCATGCAGAACACCGTCTGTCGGTTGATGAGCTGCAATTCACAGTCCCAAGTCGTGTTTCCGAGTGGGAAGAATTCTTGCAGAGAACCATGCAGCCTGCTTCGGTCAGATGGCATGAATCCTGCCTCGGACAACCCCACTGGTCGCCGAAGCTCCCCTGACGGCCTGGCCTCTGCCGGTATTCCCCATTGGCCGCCGGAGCTCCCGCGACGCCCTGATCTCTGCAGGTCTTTCCCGCGAGTGGAGCGGGCACGAGGGGGAGGGGCCCTGCGATGATTTCGACGCCTGCTGCCGCGGCAACGACCTCTGCGTCGACAAGAAAGGTACCTATCTTGTCCCCTTTAAAATGGTGTGTGGATTGGAAAAACCATGCAGTACAGTGCAGCGTTTAGTTGTTTGATCATGTGAATTCAGATGGTAAAGATGAGGCGTCATGGAGTTTCAGACTTTTAGTTGTTTCTGCTCTGCTTTGTCAATTTGGTAACGCGGCAACTATTTGGTTAACGATGGCAGTACAGCATGTTCACTGGAAGTATCTATATGAAGTGAGGTTTCTTTTCCATCTTTTGCCCAGTGGTAAATGGTATAAGATGTTAATTTATTGGATAAATCCATGTTCAACTATATGTTGTCAGGCTACGCCTCTGCCTCCCAAACTTGCAGTTCCCTTTTATATTCCATGTGCTATATATATTCTATAGTTGTTGATAACCATAGCTTGGATGCTGATGTTCGTGTTTTCATAAAATGGACAATTATTCAACATTGTATCAAGGTTGCTGTGACGAGAGTGCCTTGCTATCTGGATCCTTTGAATTAGAATATTCTATATCAGAACTTGATTTAGGATCTGCTAAAATTAATCCCCTACTCTCTGAATCTGTATATTGTTTGGGTCTCCTACTAGATTATGTCTTATATTCAAAGTTATTGGGTACCAGTTTCTCTTATGGCCCTGAAATGTGTGTGCTAACTTTTGCAGGGTTTTTGTGCTACAGCATCAAGTTATACTCTCCCCTCGGAGAAACTTTCACCGACCAGCTGCCTGTGCACTCTCCAGGGGATCTGCCTTTAAATAAACAAGCAAGTGCATCTGGTTTCGATGGTTCCGTGACCAAGCAAGTGCATCTGGTTTCGATGGTTCCGTGCCCAAGCAAGTGCATCTGGTTTGGATGTTTATCATGCTATTCTTGCAGTTCATGCGGACATGCGGTTCCTTGCCAGATAGCATTTAGTTCTTTCTAATGGAACTTCTCGGTGGATTCTTCTTCTAGAATAATGCTTGTGATAAAGAATGTTTTGCCCTTAATTTATTTCAGCCAATAATAGATGAAAAGCATGTGAAGTGGTTGCAGTTACGTGTTCGTCCTTCAACTGTTACTCTACTTGATCCTAAAAAATTAATGGGGAGACAGAGAAGTATATAGTTCATGGGAGATGGATCCTTGCCTTTACAGATGAGCAGTCTTACAAGGCGATGATCTTGTCGATGCTGCTCTCGCCGACGATGGAGACGAGGGCGCGGCGGGAGACAACTTCGACATCGAGGAGCTGCCCCCTGAGCATGTGGCTGTACTTGTCGAAGCTGACAGTGTACTCCTCCAGATCATCCCTGGATCCAAAATTCACAAAGCTTGTCAGCTGCTTGCAATTGCGTGATTCTTCTTTCAATGCATAATGCAGTTATGCTGGTTGATTGGTAGCTAGCTTAATTAACACTCAGCTTTAATACCATTGTTAGCTACAACTACTGCTGCTGTCAAAACTGGTCGAGCAGGCCAATCATTTGCGCTATTAGTTGAATATTATGAGATGCGTTGATGTCATTTTCAGAGTGGAAAAGATTGGAAATGTAAAATTAAGTAGCTTTGTAATTCAGCACATCTTGTTCACAGATCAAGAGCGCAATAAATGAAGAGAGGACAATCATCACCGAGGACATTTCAAACAAAAAGATAAGAATCACCAAGAGAGAGAGAAATAGTCTTGAATTCTTGATTTGACCTGCTGGAACCTGGCGACCAAATTGATCCCAATGTTGTTGCAAGCTATGATATTCTTCAGATAAGGCCTTTCCAAACACAAATTCTAGTCAGCTCTTTGTAAACATAAATCTTTTTTATGCATAATGCTCATTAATGTTAGCTAGATTAGCAATGAAGTACTGATGCCCTCACCATGGCCATGGGTGTGGCTCGAACAAGTGCTGCTACCGGAATAGTATTATGCTGAAAACTTAATTTGGTCAAGGAGGTCAGTAAAAAATCCAGTGTGTTATATTCAATCCCTTAATCTACAATATCTAAATGGGAGCAACCCACTAACTCTAATTCTCTCAACATGCAGGGTGTCCACATCAGCAATCCTCTAATTGGTCCACGTCATTAGCTCTATTCCATTTGTCACCTTTCATGTTTAAGTCAGCAACCGTAGCATGCAGTCCAAGGCCATCCATAGTTCCTTCATCTTCACAGCAGTTACACACAAAAAAAAGGTTAAATGCCACTTTATTTTCTCCACGGTTTCACCTATTCTCCTTTTCCTCTTCTCCATTAATTCCTCTAAGGAATCGGATGACCTGACAACTCACCATTAATCTCTACAAGAAGAAATTTATAGTGGAATCCGAGCAGGCGTCTTAAACTGATGAGGGATATGAGGAAACGTTTCTGGTATACAAAACCCTTACTCCATAGCGGGAGTCTCCAGGCTGCAGCGTCCAGCCACATGCCCACATCGACCACCATTGTAGGCTAGACAGCAGCATACATATTCTTTTGTCTACCACGGCATTCTTCATCTCCTCAGAGGTTATTCTCTTCTCGAAATTGTCATGTGCCATACTGTTTTCACAAAGCAGTAGATTTTTTGTTGATATATCCTTTGTCACTCTTTGCAATATTATTGATGCCATCGCTGACAATCGATCCATCCTAATTTTGTACATGCTTCGTTTGTTGATTATGTTTTTACTTCAATCGATCCATCCGAATTTGGTACATGCTTTGTTTGTTCATTGCAGTTTTACTTCAGTCAACATGTGGGCACCCCATTCTGAATATTAACTCCATTTGAGTTAACAAAGTATTGCGCCCGGGACACATGCAAATGCAGTACGTTAACAACGGGTGTCAGGGGTTTATTTCTTCTCAGGTTTCTACTGGTCTGGTCTTGCTACCATTGCTATACTAAGCGACATGAAAGAAGGTCGAGGAAAAAGCGGCGGGGCACGCGGTAAAAAAAAAAGCAACTAGGTCCAAGTTTCTCTCTACAGTGTATGCATAGTAACCCGTATCTAATGTTTTTTCCTGTAGCCTTTCTCCTGCTATTTGTTTTTTCTAGCCTTTATTGTGATGGATCTCTTCATTTTTTTTCTACCTGTAAGTAAATTTGAGACTGTTAATCTGAAAGATCACATGAAAAGGTAGACGGGAAAGAAGCCTATCCTTAGTAATTAACAAGATTGTTATCTTATTACCTGGGCTTACCCGGGCATATTGTTAGTCTCTCTCAAAGCAGCTTTGTTACTAACTAAACTCAGTGTACTTTTCTAAATGTGCAAGTTAGAAGACCACGATTTTACATATTACATATATGGGACACCATGGTAGCAAGATTAACTACTTCCAAAGTATTAATATCCATGGATTATTTATTGTTACGAACTAAATAAATACTGGTTGTACTTTTGCATTTCTAAATAATTATTGATCTGCTGCTTGCCTATTTTTAGGAGCCATAAATTACTTAGTTGTATTTGACGATGAAGAGCTTTCTCTAGCTTCAAATATTTCTTTCTAAAATATTTCTCAAGCACATGGGGTTATCATTCATGAGAATGCACAACTCTATATGTCAATATGGTATGCGTATCATTTTTGTATCTAAGCAAGTTTACGCTATGTAAAAGTCACAGATTACAATCTAAATTTATACATGAGCCATGCACCACCATTTTATTTTTTAAAGGTCCCGTAGCAACGCTCAGGGTATTATCTAGTTATAGATGTGTTTGATGTCATCCTATATACTTAAGAAGTTCACCCCCACTACTTGATTTAACTTGACATGCAGCCTATCCACCTCAGCAATGTGCCACATCAGCAATTATTATTTCTTTTAAACCAATTTTTATTGACATTTACACACTAACCGAAGCCCAATGGTGCAAACAGAAGAAAGAAGCCTAATCGTCTAATTCCTAAGAAGAAGGAAGCCCAACCGACTATCCTCACATCATGCTTTCCGTTTCCATCTCCCGGAACGCATCTATATTATTTCCTCGCCGATCCCCCACCTCTCCCCACCAGCACGTCTCCTCCCCTTCCCTCCACACATCTCTCTGTTTCTCTTCCGACCCTTTCCATCCCCATCTGCTTCTCCTGCGGTGCCATACAAGCACCGGCGAAGCACATGCTTCGTCTCCTCCAGATCCGCGAGGTGATGCGGAAGGAACTTGACATGGAGGATTCGGGGGAGCTACAAATCAAGAGAAGAAGCTCCGCCCGCGACCCCTTTCCGCCGAGCTCAGACAAAAGGAGCTCCCTGTGCATGGGGATATTGACCACAAAGACCAGTGATGGCTCTGGGATTCTCAAATCCACAAATTTATGTTGTTTCCTTTTTTTTCTTTATCATGTGGATGTCAACAAAAAAGGGCCCGTGTTATATTCTCATGCGCCAGATTCAATTATTTGCATCGAAGTTCTTTGGATTTACATGGAGGAAGCGGTATGTTTTTTACGTCCACGTCCAATTGACTACAATTTCAGATTGGTTTTTGTTTTTGCAGCTATTCGAAACTGCAGAACACATGTTCATCTTCCCCCAACCTACACAGTGAATACTAATAGTTTTTATGATGATACATGAGCCAGTATTATGGCTCATCTTGATCTGCTATTTGGGTCAATACATCTTGGTGGAATTGTACGTACTTATCTTCATGTTGTTTACAGACAGCCGAAGTTACAAATCCAGTCATGACGACTACATGTAATTGTTTGTACATAAGCCTCAGTTGAAGATACGGTTGATAGAAGTACTGTGTATATATGTTCTCCCCATTTTAAAAAATTGGTAAGTTCTATGGGAACAGCTGGAGTGATGTCTGTTTATTTACAATGTATATATATATATATATATATATATATATATATATATATATATATATATATATATATATATATATGTATCATGACTTGCGGGTGCAGGTTGTGCTTTACGATCCTAATGAGATATTCTAATCCAGAGAGGTTTCTTATCAGTTCTACGAGAAGTGCAAAATTTAATAAATGTTTTGCGAGCCTACATCCATTGTTGTCCGTCAACCAATTCTGTAGTACATGTTGGCTCGCAAAATAGATGTGATCCCTTTTTGCTATTTTCAAATATTTTCAGAATTGTACAGTCACTCACCATATTACTCTTTTGATCTCCATAGAGGATATGTTTGTGCGCATGTTATTCTCAGTCTTCTATTAATGAAGTACCCATTCATTGGTCCATGTTTCGCTGATCGAGTGTACTATTTGCTTAAATTTATACTGTGATATGAAATCGGAATAAGTCTTAATCAATGGCAATTAAAAGTTTTTTTTTCGAGTTTCAAAAAAAATATTTTTTTGAACTGCTGAAGATTTGAAGAATCCACTCACCCGGAGATCTTTTCGGTTGGTTTGTATACATGACTGATTTCTGAAGGTTCGAGCATAATGGACAAGACCTATATGGGCAAACACTTGGTGTGCTTCCTACCGATGCTTTTTTTGAGGTCGTTGTATGTGGTAGTTCAACTGTTTCTGTTGTTTCCTTTTGTTTTTGGGTTTTGTCCAGTCATTTCCTGTCATTGTACTTTGGCGATTTGGCACTTCGGTTATTCTATGAATTTTACATGCAACTCTCCTGCATGGTTCAGAAAAAAAGTTTAATCCCAAAATTCAAAGGAAAAACTAGAATAAGTGTTTCTTAGTATCGAGGCACTATTCCATGCTTTGATGCTCTCCGAGACACTGTTTTAGTTCAGTTCATATAAATCATGTTGATACTCAAACATTGGTCGAACAATAGGATTGAATTTTTATCTTTGTACTCCGGCCATCAATCCACATGGCCCAGTTGCTACCAACGGTAAGTCAATCCTCTTTGCTATTACATTTTTTACCTTGGAATTTTTTGTGGTGATTTGAGGTTCTATTTAGTTTCTATGCTACCTTCAATGCCAACAAAGAGATCCCGCAGCAACGCGCGGGGTATCATCTAGTTTTCAGAGTGACTGAGTGAGTAATCATTGGTAATACAACATAAAGTAGCTTAACAATTCAGCAGAATCTGTACTCGCAGAACAAGACGATATATGGAAAAAAAAAACTTCACAATCATGAAGGAAGAAATTTCAGAGCGAACAGAGAAAATCGTCAGGACCAAAATGAGATGAAGGAAACCAGATTTATTTGGGGTTATTAACTAACTGGAACTGCAAGAACCCTGTTTTGCCGTAGGAAATTGCTCTAGCGATTTGGCCGTGATTCTTCTTTTTTTTTTCAGTTTTTGGATCGTGAGTACCAGGCGGCGAGCGTGCGTACCACTGGTGGCGGAGGAGGCGGCCCAGGCTGGCGCCGGCGCGTGCTCGTTGTTGTATGCGGCGCGGATGCCGGAGATCTCGTCGAGCCTCTTCCTGATCTGGCGGACGCGGGCAGAGAGGTCGTGGCAAAGCGCGACCTGCAGCACCGCGCAGCGCGGCCACCGCCACCGCCACGCGGAGCAGCCCCCGTCGCAGAGGGGGCGAGCGGCCGAGGCGGGTGGCGGCGGCCGGCGCGGTGGAGGAAGTCGTCGAGCGCGTCCTCAGCCTCAAATGCGACGTCGCGGGTCTGGCGCACCCAGACGGCGACGAGCTCGTCCTCGGGGAGGCGGCGCCTGCGGTCGGCGCCGCGCACGAAGGTGTGGAGCCACTCGAGCTTGTCGCGGAGGAGGCGCACGTCGTCGCCCACCTCCACCAGCACCGCCGCCTCCCACGCCACCTTCGCCAGCACCGTCGTGGTCGCCATCGCTTTCACCTCGCGGCCGTCAGCTACTCAGCCAGCCACTCTGTGCTGTGCTCGGTGCCTGGCGCCCTGGCTGCCCTGCTCGGCTCGCTACGGTCTCAGACTGAACCAAACCAGAGCAAGTGTCCTCTCAGCGGGAGTTTGGAGGTCAATGGTGGCACGTTGACCTTGACTCCCAGCAAACTCCAAGTCGCTGACAAACTCCAAGTACCACTCCTCCACTATATATGTTTTTTTTTTTGAAACTTCCAACTTAAGGGCTCCTTTTATTCAAAGGAAAGGGAAAATGGAGGAATAGGAATCCTGTAGGATTGAGATGGCATGTCTAGTTAAATCCTATGGGGTAGGACTTTCCTTTGATTCTGGTGAAGGAATTTTTCCATGAGGTTGGACCTCATGTTATTTTCCTATAGAATTTACACTACAAGATTCTTATGGGATTATTTTCTATATGATACAATCCTATGAATCAAACAAGTAATATAGGAAAATTTCCTATAAGAAGCAATCCTACAAAATTCCTATACTATTCCTTTGAATCAAAGGGGCCCTAATACTGGAACAATCCGTTTGCAGCTGTGAAGCTGGGATAACCGGTTGAAATGGTAAAAAGGTGGAGAACCGGATGGGCATATTGAGTTTAGGGGTTCGAACGCAGTCAATGAGCGGTCAAGGGAAAAACTAAATTGCCTTGCCATGCCAGCTAGTAGTTTATTTAATTTATTTACTCTTCGTATTATTTTTTCCTTGGATCCTCGCCGGAAAAAATTGTGCTCCGTACTGATACTAGAAACCACCACTAGTTGGAGCTGGTTTTGCGCGTAGCATGCGCTAACCATTGTTGTAACTAGATAATTCCGCGCGCGTTGGTGCGGGACTGTTCGTACATGATAAGCATTCCTGCAGTGAAAAAACAGAAGTTGGACTTACAATATGGTAGCTGGAAGATAAAATTTGAATATTGTAAGTACATCTGAACTGATATATTTATATAACGACATCTTCTAACCGAGCTGAGCATTGTGGTTGTGATGATCATCTTCTTCTGTAAAATGACTGGACATGCATGTGGCATTCCATTTCTTATGCAATCCTCTGTTGCAATTGGATGACCATATTGTTGTGGTTCTTTCACCAGATTACGATTTTTGAGCTTCAAAATTATATGTTTTGAGCATCCCATGGGCAAACAATTGTGGAACAGCCACCTTTAATAGGCAATATTGCAAGCTTCGATAAACGGTGTTCAGCCTTTTTTTACTATCAGATAACTTCATTTGCCATATCTATAATAGCACATGTAAGTCGTCAGTATGATTGTTGGCGTTGCCTAATATGCATACTTAGGATGAATGCATACGGAATAAAGCCATAAGAAAAATTAGGATATAAAAAATTCATCTTCCATGAACATACACCGACTATGGTGGAGAAGAAACAAAACATGTAAACCTGTTGAGGGACCACACACCACTGATTTCATTGGGGGAGGGAGAAGGCCAAACGAAGCTAATTGTAATCGTGTCCTTCCTGCAGCTCGGAGCGGAGTAGGTGAATACATGCATGCATATATATATATAGATAAATTAACAGATGCTTTGTATTTATTTATGTTTTGTGAATCGTCAATTTTTTTACTTAATTCAAAATTGCATCGCACTATTCCAACGCTAATAGAGCAATGGTGTACTTGTATGTCCATACTCCAAAGTTCCAATAATCCTAAAGAGAGCTGTATCCTGTATCGATCCATACAGTAGAAATAATCAAGAGGGAGTGAAAAATCTCAGAATCCATGAACTAACACTGGTAAAAAAAAGCCCTTTAGTCCCGGTTCGCAACAGCCTTTAGTCCCGGCTGTGCAACCGGGACTAAATAAGCGCGACTAAAGACCCCCCCCCCCCTTTAGCCGCGGCTCTTACGGACCGCGACAAAAGCCTTTAGTCCCGGTTCTTGTGGCTGACCGGGACCAAAGGCCCGCCACGTGGGCGCCCGTGGTCCGTCGGGGCCGAGGACCTTTAGTCCCGGCTCTCGTGGCCAACCGGGACTAAAGGCCTCCTCCGCAGGTTTAGGGTTTTAGCCCCCCTAAACCTGGTTTCTTTTTAATTTGTAGTGTTTTATTTGTTTTATATTTTATTTTGTGTTTTATTTTATTTTGGATGAAGTTTCAGTACACATATTCTACGCTTCTATATACATACATATGAAATTTCAAACAAGAAGAATTCAAGAGGAATATATAATATATATTCAATCTCGGGTGACCATATACAACTTCGAACAAGTTTCCATACACAATTAGGATGGATGACCATATACAACTTCGAACAAGTTTCAACCTCGGGTATGCATATAAATTTCTTCGTCCTCGGTATAGTGTTGTCCTTTAGGATTGATGACTTCCCTCATGAAAAATCCTGCTAATTCTTCTTGAATTGGTCGGAAGCGAGCTTCTGGACTAAGCCTCCTCCGCAAGTTATCCGTCGCGTTCCGCACGCTAGCTGATGCCTTCCGCTCAGTGGTTTGTCTCCGGATGTTCTCACAAACATAGTATCCACATAGATCGGTCCCCGATGGCTGCTGATCCACATTAACTAACTTTCTGAAATCTAGCTCATGTTTGAATTCACCGACAGTTTCTTCTGAGAACCGTCTCCAAACCCTACAGGGCAAAGAAAATTAAATGAATAAGGGATTTATTAGTTAGTTGATATTAGGAAATGAAGAGACCGATCGATATAGAGCTCAAATGATTGAAAATAATTACTTTTGCAGCATTTTTCTCATGTCGGCCCAACGCTTTGGATCCGAATCCTTAGAGTCCATGATTAGAACTGTGGAGGTGTGAAGTTCAATATTTAGCAGAATCCAGTGGAACCTGCGGACACGTTACATGCACAGTCATGCATAACTCATCGATTAGACATACCATGCATGGAGTAAACAAAATAGAATGGGCACAAGAGAGAAACACTCACCCAAAATGGTAAGGAAATAGAATATGACTTTTGAGTTGATGTTTTTTAAGAAACTTGTACAGGTCTTTCTCCATGTCTTTGGGGTGATGTTCTAACACATGTCCATTAACGATATGTGGGTCAATGAACCCAACATCATGGATGTTTCTTATTTTGCATTCCCAAATCTTCAATCTGCATAATAGCGTACGCAACAATATAGTTAGGACAATATATATATATAGTGCAGGCAATGAAGAACGAGATGAGGTAGAAATAAATCACTTACAGAACGTAGCAACTCAGCATAGATTTGTCGAGGGCGCGCAGATTGAACAGCTGGAATAATTCACTCATATGAACTTCTACAGAGTACCGTTTGATGTGATGCTCATGTGTAACATCCGCATAAACATATTCTTTGTCGGCCCATGTTATGAATTGCTTGTACCAACGTAGCAGATTTCGCATTTGTGTTGGTAGACTATTTTCCTTCTCAGGCTCGACGAGAGGCCCCTTCCGCACATATTGTAATGTTATCTCACCTGCAGGCGCATCCTCAAGGTCTAAGAAGGCACGAACAGTCAAACCCATCTCGGACGCTTGTTTCATGGCAGCCGCTACAGTCAATCCAAGTGCTGCCGCAGCTGCTATGATCTCGGGGTCCTCTTCCGGACCGGCTTTCACTATGAGCGGGGGGATCGATTGTTTCTTCTGCATCCCGAGCTGGTCAACTTGTTTCCCGCTTTTTTTACTTTCTTCCTCCTTCAATATTTTTGCTTGCCTACGAAGTTCATGTCCATAGTCGTCAGGCATATTCAGCTCGGCTTGGGACGGTGTCGTCAAAAAATCCTTAGCCCACTTCTTTTGCTTCTCAGTGAATACGTGCTTGGGCTCAGGCACTTTTTTCGCCTTCATATCCGCCTTCCATTTCTCATAATCAGTAGACGCGGCCAATGTGAGGTCAGCTTCACTAAGTTCCCCAGGCCTTGGGAGGAGAGGCTTCAGCGATGGCTCCGGTACCCTTGTGGTCTTAGGTACATAAGGGTCCGGGTTAATAGTCCAGGAGCAGGTTTCCTTGCTGTCCGCCTGCTTCTGCTTCTTTGCCGGAGGTGGATTGGGGGGCGTCGTACCCGCCGAAGGAGGATTGGGGGGCGTCGTACCCGCCGGAGGTTGTGGATCGGGGGACGGCGTCGAATGGCGTGAAGGAGGTGTAGGTGAACCACCACGACCACCACCACCGCCACCACCGCCACCACCACCACCACCATCGGAGGGGGGTGGACTTGCTAGCCTTGGCGCCTCGTCTGGAAACACTATGTACTTCTTTTTCCATAGAATGAACTGGCGCTTGACATCTCCAAGTCTGCTATCCCCTTCGGGTGTAGGTTTGTCAATCTCCAGGTCCTCAAACCCTTGGACTATGTCTTCCACCGTGACACAAGCATAGCCATATGGAATGGGGTTGTTGTGGTGGAGTGCTCCAGGTTTACAGGGTAAAGCACTGCCGCTAGCTACCTTCGTGGAAACGTTCCCCACGGGATAATGCAGATCACAGTCTTTCATCTTCTTTACATCATCCACGGGGTAGTGAGGCTCCGGTGCACGAATCTCGATCATCGGTGCACTAGCACCAGGCGGGGCATCCGTGGAAGCCACGCTGCTTCTCCGCTGCTGGCTTCCGCAATCCGCTTCATGATCTTCATGCGGCCCTGCAGCCGATTTTTCTTTCAATAGTTCATGCACGCTCTGCTTCAACTCATGGAGTTCCGATGCAAACTTCGTCATAAGATCTGCATCCCGGTCCGTCTTTCTCTTACGGCTTCTGTAACCGTACGGGTCATTGTCTTGGGAAAACCCTACTTTCCACGAAACTTTGCCTTTGCCTCGTACACGTCCTCCGTGTTCATCATTCCCGAGGGCTAAAGTCAGTGCATCTTTCTCTCTGTTGAACTTGATCAAGCCCGCTTGAGCTTGGGTCATTGCGTCAATAAGGGCTTGGGTCGGAGCAAAGCGTCGATGCCGGTGAACACACACCCCTGTCTCCGGGTCTAGCGATCCCCCATGCCCGTACCACCAGCTTTTGGCCCTTGGGTCCCATCCCTCTGTACCTAGAGGGATTCCTCGCACCCTCAGGTCCTCCTCCATCTTCTGCCACCTAGGGTCCGCAAGGCGGTATCCTCCTGGCCCCATAATATGATGGTACTTTTTCTTAGCCGCATTATCCTTATTTTTTTCGATATTTCCTTGAAATGGTCCGATTGCTTTTGCCTCACAAATTTTGGCCAATCATCTTTCAGTTTCTCATATTGTCCATTGAAATCCGGAGTCTTGCCCTTGTTGACATAGTCACGGGTTAAATTTTTCTTGAAGTTCCGGAATGCATCGGCCATCTTCTGAAGAGCGAACTCTTTAACTAGCCTCCTCCTCTGATGTCCACCCGGAACCTCGTTACCGAATTCATCGACTTTGTTGTATTCCGGAGGTAGAATGAAATGTTCCATAAGCTTTCTCCAGCAATCCTTTTTCGTTCTCTTGTCGACAAAACTGAAACCAAGACGTGCCTTCTTTGGCTCTTTCCATTCCTGGACGGTGATCGGGACGTTGTCTCTAACAACGACTCCACATTGGTTGACAAACTTTGAGGTGTGCTGTAGGGGCTTGCCGGTTTCACTGACAGACTCAATGGCATATGTTTCTCCTGTTTTCATCGCCTTGGATTTGCCACGCTGCTTTGTCGTACTCGATCCGGAGGGCTAAAAAAAGAAAGAGAGTCGCGCGCGTTAATACATATGTATTCACATTTCAGTAAGTTTGTATCACGAGAGGCTCTCAATGTATATATATACCTCGCCGGAGGTGGTTGCTTCTTGCAATTGGAGATCGTCGGTTGTTGACGGTTGACCTCCGTCGACAATGTCCGTTCCTTCACCTTCTCGATCATCGTCACCGTCAAGGTTCATATAAGAAGAGACTACATCCTCTTGTTGCTCATATTCTGAGCCCGGCACATAAGGAATCTCGTTGTTGATGATGTCCATTAAATAATGTTCAGCCTCCGGATCCCTAAGCGGCTCGGTTCTGTCGTCCGCCATATGTCACTCCTGCATGTAGTAAAAATTCTTTTAAGTATAAAGGAATTAAAAAATAAGATTAAGGGGACATAGAGGAGGAGGAATTAAAAAATAAGATTCTTTAAGTAAAAATTCTTTTTTTCTTCTTCTTCCTTTCTTCTTCCTCTTTCTTCTTCTTCCTTTCTTCTTCTTCCTTTTTCCTTTCTTCTTCTTTCTTTCTTCTTCTTCCTTTCTTCTTTCTTTCTTCTTCTTCCTTTCTTCTTTTTTCTTTCTTTCTTCTTCTTTCTTTCTTCTTCTTCCTTTCTTCTTCTTCCTTTCTTCTTCTTCCTTTTTCCTTTCTTCTTCTTTCTTTCTTCTTCTTCCTTTCTTCTTCTTCCTTTCTTCTTCTTCCTTTCTTCTTCTTCCTTTCTTCTTTCTTTCTTCTTCTTCCTTTTTCTTTTTTCTTTCTTTCTTCTTCTTTCTTTCTTCTTCTTTCTTTCTTCTTCTTCCTTTCTTCTTCTTCCTTTCTTCTTCTTTCTTTCTTCTTCTTTCCTTTTCCTTTTTACTTTCTTTCTTCTTCTTCCTTTCTTCTTCCTTTCTTCTTCTTTTTTTCTTCTTCCTTTTTCTTTCTTCTTTCTTTTGGTTTTCATTTGGTTTTTATTTGGTTTTCATTTTTGTCTTCTTCCTTTTTCTTTCTTGTTTTTTCTTCTTCCTTTTTTTCTTCTTTCTTTTCTTCTTCCTCCTTTTTATTGTTTTTTTCTTCTGTTTGTTTTTTTGTTTTCTTTTGTTTTTTTCTTCTTCCTTTGTTTTTCTTCTGTTTTTTGTTTTCTTCTGTTTTTTGTTTTCTTTTGTTTTCTTCTTCTTCCTTTTTCTTTTTTCTTTCTTTCTTCTTCTTCCTTTCTTCTCTTCTTCCTTTCTTCCTTCCTGCGGAGGACGGCGGGCGGCGGGCGGCGGGCGGAGGGCGGCAGGGCGGCGGGCGGAGGGCGTCGGGCAAGAGCGGCAGGGCGTCGGGCAAGGGCGGCAGGGCGGCGGGCAAGGGCGGCGAGCAAGGGCGGCGAGCAAGGGCGGCGCTCACTGGGGACGGGGGCGGCGGCGCGCAGGGCTTCGGCGTCGGCGTCGGGGCAGGGCTTCGGCGTCGGCGTCGGCGTCGGGGCAGGGCTTCGGCGTCGGCGTCGATCGGTGTTTGGGGAGACAGAGGAGATCGATCGGCGTATATATAGACGCACCTTTAGTCGCGGTTGGGGAGGAGGACCGCGACTAAAGGTACCCTTTAGTCGCGGCTGGGGAGGCGGACCGCGACTAAAGGTACCCTTTAGTCGCGGTCCCCCTCCCCAACCGCGACTAAAGGGTTTTGGCGCCGCTTCCTTTCCCGCGCAGAAAGACCCTTTAGTCGCGGTTGGGGACAACAACCGCGACTAAAGGGTACCCTTTAGTCGCGGTCCGCCTCCCCAGCCGCGACTAAAGGGTCTGTGCTGAACTGGCGCGGTGCGGTGGGATGTTTAGTCCCACCTCGCTAGCCGAGAGGCTTCGACAGTGGTTTATAAGCGCGGCTGCGCTCACCACTTCGAGCTCCTCTCGAATGCAGGCTTACGGGCCTATTCTGTTACTATGTGCCTGTGGGCCTGCTGGGCCTTCTGCGGGCCTGAATCCTGGCCCATTAATGGGTTTCTAGTCGTATTCAGGCCGTGGTGGCCCAGTAGGTGGCATATTCTTTTTTTTGCCTGTTTTTTGTTTTCATTTTTGCTTTATTTATTTTGTTTTGTTTCTACTTACAACAAAAAACTTATTTATTTTATTTTATTTTGTTTCTAATTACTTATTTATTTTTACTTTCTTATTTATTTTACTTTATGATAATTATTTTATTTTATTAAAGTTTATATTATTTTGTTTCTAATTCATTTTAAAATCTTAAAAATACAATTATATATCAAAAAAATCAGAAAATAAAACTAATTCATTTTAAATTCTTGTTTTATTAAAGTTTATATCTTTCTTCTTCTTCCTTTTTCCTTTTTCTTGGTTTTCATTTGATTTTTATTTGATTTTCATTTTTTTCTTCTTCCTTTTTCTTTCTTGTTTTTTCTTCTTCCTTTTTCCTTTTTTCTTCCTTTCTTCCTTTTTCCTTTTTTAAAATCTTCTGACATTTTAAAATCTTAAAAATACAATTATATATCAAAAAAATCAGAAAAATAAAACTAATTCATTTTAAAATCCCTTGAAGGTTCGACCAAATACAAAGTTTGGTACAATAAATTATTACACATCAATTCTTCCCTTGTACGTCCCTGCTTGCTTACGATTGTGCCGTATCCATGGAGCATCCTCATCATTTAACTTAATGCTTGGGTCAGTGTTCACTTTGAAGGGCGGAATTTCACCAAACATATTATAATCTTCTGACATGTCTGTCTTGTCCTCCACTCCCATGATGTTTCTTTTCCCTGAAAGAACAATGTGGCGCTTTGGATCATCGCATGATGTACTGATCGTTTTCTTATCTTTCCGTTTCCTCGGTTTGCTACTCATGTCCTTCAAATAAAAAACCTGAGCGACATCTTTGGCAAGGACGAATGGTTCGTCAAGGTAACCAAGATTGTTGAAATCCACCATTGTCATTCCGTATTGCTCGTCCACCTTTACCCCACCTCCTGTTAGCTTGAACCATTTGCACCGGAACAAAGGGACCTTAAAGGAGGGTCCATAGTCAAGTTCCCATATCTCCTCTATGTAACCATAATATGTGACCTTTTGCCCATTCTCGGTTGCTGCATCAAAGCGGACACCACTGTTTTGGTTGGTGCTCTTTTTATCTTGGGCGATGGTGTAAAATGTATTCCCATTTATCTCGTACCCTTGGAAAGTCGTTATAGTCGAAGGTGGTTTCTTGGCCAACATGTACAGCTGATCTCCAACATCATTGTCATTCATTAAATGTTTTCGCAACCAACTGCCGAAAGTCTCCATGTGGGCCTTTCTAATCCAGGATTCAGGCTTCCCCGGGTTGTCCGAGCGTAAAATATTCTTGTATTGCTCGAAGTACGGAGCCACCAAGCTGGAATTTTGCAGAACTGTGTGGTGTGCTTCAGTCATAGAATGACCGTCCATACATATCGTGGTATCCCTTACGATCTTGCCTTTTCCACTTAGTCTCCCCTCGTGCCGCGATTGAGGAATACCAATCGGCTTAAGGTCAGGAACATAGTCAATACAGAACTCAATTACCTCCTCATTTTGATGGCCCTTGGAGATGCTTCCTTCTGGCCTAGCACGGTTACGAACATATTTCTTTAATACTCCCATGAACCTCTCAAAAGGGAACATATTGTGTAGAAATACAGGACCGAGAATGGAAATCTCTTCGACTAGGTGGACCAGGAGGTGCGTCATAATATTGAAGAAGGATGGTGGGAACACCAACTCGAAACTGACAAGGCATTGGACCACATCGTTCTGTAACCGTGGTAGATCTTCTGGATTGATTACCTTCTGAGAGATTGCATTGAGGAATGCACATAGCTTCACAATGGCTACTCGAACATTTTCCGGTAGGAGCCCCCCCAAAGCAATCGGAAGCAATTGCGTCATAATCACGTGGCAGTCGTGAGACTTCAGGTTTTGGAACTTTTTCTCCGACATGTTTATTATTCCCTTTATATTCGACGAGAAGCCAGACGGGACCTTCATACTGCTCAGGCATTCAAAAAAATGACCTTCTCTTCTTTGGTAAGAGCGTAGCTGGCACGACCTTGAAACCATTCCGGATGCCGGTCATCTGGGTCTTTCAAAAGTTGCTGGTCCTGCCGTGCTTCCTTTGTATCATTTGTCTTCCCATACACGCCCAAGAAGCTTAGCAGGTTCACGCAAATATTCTTCGTAACATGCATCACGTCGATTGCAGAGCGGACATCTAGGACTTTCCAATATTCTAGCTCCCAAAATATAGATTTCTTCTTCCACATGGGTGCGTGCCCGTCAACTCCCCGCGGAACTGATTGTCCGGCAGGACCCTTTCCAAAGATGACTTTCAAATCCTTGACCATATCAAATATCTCAGCACCAGTACGTTCCGCAGGCTTCGGCCGGTGATCTGCCTTCCCGTTGAAATGCTTGCCTTTCTTTCTTACGTTATGATTTCGGGGAAGAAATCGACGATGACCCAGGTACACGTTCTTCTTACAATTAACCAAACGTACACTTTCAGTCTCATGTAAGCAGTGCGTGCATGCATTGTATCCCTTATTTTTCTGTCCCGAAAGGTTACTGAGAGCAGGCCAATCGTTGATGATTACAAAAAGCAACGCTCGTAGGTCAAATTCCTCTCCTTTGTGCTCATCCCAGACACGTACACCAGGTTTCGCCCAAAACTGTAAAAGTTCTTCAACTAATGGCCTTAGGTACACATCGATGTCGTTACCGGGTTGCTTAGGGCCTTGGATGAGAATTGGCATCATAATGAACTTCCGCTTCATGCACAACCAAGGAGGAAGGTTGTAGATGCATAGAGTCACGGGCCAGGTGCTATGGTTGGAGCTCTGCTCGCCAAAAGGATTAATGCCATCAGTATTTAGACCAAATCTTAAGTTCCTTGCGTCAGCTGCAAAATCTTTGAAAACTCTGTCGATCTTTCTCCATTGCGTTCCATCAGCGGTGTGTCTCGACTGCCCGTCGGACAAACGGTCCTCTTTGTGCCATTGCAACAACTTGGCATGCTTTTCGTTCATGAACAGACGTTTCACCCGTGGTATTATAGGAGCATACCACATCACCTTGGCGGGAACCCTCTTCCTGGGTTTCTCGCCCTCAACATCGTCACCAGGGTCATCGCCTCTGATCTTATAACGCAATGCAGTGCATACAGGGCATTCATTCAAATTCTCGTATTCACCGCGGTAGAGGATGCAGTCATTAATGCATGCATGTATCTTCTGAACCTCTAAACCTAGAGGGCAGACAACCTTCTTTGCTTCGTACGTACTGGCGGGCAACTCATTATTCTTCGGCAACATATTCTTCAATATTTTCAGCAAATTTTCAAATGATGAGTCACCTACACCTTCCTGTGCCTTCCATTTTAGCAAATCCAGTGTGCAGCCCAGCTTTTTCAGACTATTATCGCATCCTGGATACAACGACTTTTTGTGATCCTCTAACATGCGATCCAAATTCTCCCTCTCCTTGTCAGTTTCGCAGCGACTCCGTGCATCAGCAATGGTCCGACCAAGATCATCAGCGGGCTCATCATGTGCCTCTTCTTCACCTTCACCTAACCCTTCCACACCTTCAGCATCATCCTCCATGAAAGTATCACCGAAAAGATCATGATAGTTGTCATCGATATCATCCCCTTCTTCATCTTCTTCCATTCTAACCCCTCTTTCTCCATGCTTGGTCCAACAATAATAGCTTGGCATGAAACCATGCTTAAGCAGGTCCATGTGAACTCTTCTTGAGGAGGAGTAACCCTTCTCATTCTTACAGACAGCACATGGACAGATAATAAAACCTTGCTGCTTGTTCGCATTTGCCACTACGAGGAAATCTTTCAAACCCGTAGTGAACTCGCCGGAGAGTCGGGAACCGTACATCCATTGCCGATTCATCTGCATTATTATTATATAAAGTATATAATTAACCATCATGCATTTGTTAAACTAACTAGCTAGAAATAATACAAATTAAACAATGAACTACACACATGCGTATTTTATCAATGACACATGAAAGGTTCGAGTTGCTAACCGCGATCGCGGAGGAAAAATAAATGAGAAAGCTCAAATGTGGCTTGTTTCAAGCTCTCGGGCATTTCATCAAACACCTTGTGTGCATAGGAGAAACCAAAAGCAAACCCACCACCACCCCACCACCACCTTCTGAAAATTGTGAAGTGAGCCGAGTGAAGTGAAGTGAGCTGAGTATATATAGGGCCTTTAGTCGCGGTTGGCCAGGCCAACCGGGACTAAAGCCCCTCCCGTCCGCCAGCTGGATGGGCTTTAGTCCCGGTTGGCCTGGCCAACCGCGACTAAAGGCCTTCTGGGACCTTTAGTCCCGGTTGGCCACGCCAACCGGGACTAAAGCCCCTCCCGTCCGTAGTTGGTCGCGGGTCTTCTCCCGAACCGCGACTAAAGACCCATTTGGTCGCGGTTCGGTTGTTTTGGGGACTAATGGGGGCGTATGGAAGCCTCGTTTTCTACCAGTGTAATATGAGTATATGACATCGATGCTACATGTGGTTGTGCCTGAGCAGTCAAGCTTGTCCGGATTGGGCATGGTGAAGGATAAATGGGAAAAGAACTAAAGAACCTCGTACCATAAACGTTAGTGAAAAAGCGCGGTGGCCAAAATCTGTCTGATAGCGAGGAGTGTTCGTTGAGCTGGATCAAGATGACGCTTGTGAAAGTGCTAATCTCGGATGGTGAACTTAAGCCTGATGGAGGCGAGTTATGCCTATATATGCATCCATTTATACTCTGGCCGAGAGATCCCATAGGACGGAAACTTTTCACATCCCGCTATTAGTTTCCTGTGCGGTTGTTTCTCACGTAATCCTGGGGAAGAGGCATAGAAAGCTACATTGATTGATAAGAGGAAGCGTGAATGGCTGTCTTTAATTGGATGCAGATGGTTCGTCAATGGCTGTAGATAGCGATGGAGTAGCCGTTTAAGAAAAACATGTAGTTATGGGCTAATTATTAGGGTGAACGGCTGGCATGCTCTGGTGGAACGTATTAACTGAAGCAAACCAAGCAACGGGAAACTGAACGATGGAACCAAAACATAATTGCTGAGTTGGCTTGCCACGTGAGATCTATTAGTTTGAACTGAACCGGACAAAGTAAGAATGTTGCTTAGAATGATGACGTGGAAAGTTGATGAGGTGTCATAGTTGTATGTTGAGAGAAATATCCATAGTGGGTTGCTCCCATATAGATATTATAAATCCGTTGTCGCAAATGGGTCAGTGTTAACGTGCCAAGTACATGGCCGAATCAACGTGTCGTCCCCGTCTAGGTCGAGTCAAACCAGCTCGCTTTAGTTTCGTTGCTAGCCCGAACATACGCACTCTCTCAAAGTTAAATAAAATTAGATGTATCTAACACTAAAAATATGTCTAAGATGCATCCACTTGTATTCAACTTTGAGACAATTGATATGAGACGGAGAGAGTACATAAACAAGTAACATAAAATTAGGAAGATACAAGCAGTTATATAGCTGCATACCGCACTCGCTGGAACAATCAAGCACCTAAATCTTTCGGAGAAGAAGAACACCCACGGTTGGTCCACGTCTTAACGTTGAAGAAACCCCAATCCATGACGCGTTAATGAGCCGCAATAGCCACCGGTCCCGTAAAACTGAATCTAACCGTTTGTTTCCAGCTGAACTTGGTTTTCGCTTTGTAATCTATCGCACCACAGGGAACTTGGTGTTATGCTTTTATAAAAAAAAGCAAGGTCGTTTTGGCCCCGTTCTAGAAAAGATAGGATCAAACCGGATAAAGAACATCGGTTGAAAGAGCCCTCCGAGCCTCTTCAACGCCACTCCACCCTTCATCAAACGGCTGAGTCCTCCACCGTCTTCTGCAAATCCGCAACAGTCATTGTTGACGCACTCCAAGAGCAACTCGTCCCTGCCGCCACGCGAAAATGCAAAGTCAGGTCCAAACCGCTCCAACAGCTTGGACTCCACAAGGCTCTCACCGAAGCCAGCAACATCTCGGACAAGCAGGAGCACGGGCTGGGAGACCATTATTCCTTATAGCACCATCAGAATCTGCATTTTAAACACGTTTTGAAATGTCAAATAGTTTCGAGAGGAAATTTTACCTGTACATCTTCACATTGTATGTGAGCTGCACAAAGTTGTGCAAAAAAGGACAGGTTTCAGTGCTAAAAAAAAGCCTTTCGCGAGTCATATTTTTATATTTTTTGCACGGGCCAAAAGAATATGTATTTTTTTCATGGAACTTTCTACATGCACAAAATATGAAAATTTACCCGTGCAACTTTTTTCCAAAAAGAAAATATGTTTACAAGTATGTTTTCCTAGAACCAGCTATTTATTTTCCCATCGTCGCCACTAACCAAGCTGGAAGTGAACTAGAGGGAGAAGGAAGCAAGTGCTAACTACCCGATTGACTTTTCTACGCACCTTATTCTAAGCAACTTGTTTAGGTTAGGTCTTCAGTTTGAACTTTTGTTACCGTTGAAGAGTGGGGTTTAGGTTGGATGGCGAACACTGGGATGTCGACGTGCTTAACTTTACGTGATAGGGACAATGACGCCCCAGCTTTTTTTTGAACTGCCTCCAGCTAAAGTTTTTTTCTTTTCAAACTGCCCCCAGCTAATTTTTTTTTGAGATACCCCCAGCTAAAGTTGGAGCACCACTGCACCACCATGTTTCGGCCATTTTTGTTCGGGTTGGGAACCTGCCGCTCTACGCACACGGATGCCACCACGGTTCAGTGATGGGCCGCGAGGCCACCCTGCATGCTGGTCTCCGGGTGGGCTGCAAAAGAGAAGGGTAAGACTACTGGCATACTACTGGCTGCGAAAAGAAAAACTCCACGTCCTCCGTTCTCCGGTGGTTTTTTTCAGCAAGTCGAAGGAAGGAATTGCCTCGTGATCATGAAGCTTTGAGACGCACGTCACACCATAGTGAGATTCTGCGGTCCACACGTGGTGCTTAGTGATGAAGATGATATATGCCTGTGATTTTTAGAGAGAAGTTTGGAAAATTTCCCGTTACAAGTTCTTGAAAACTGTACTAGTTTTTTCCTTACAAAGACTTGTGGAAAACTAAAGTACCTTTGAAAATTAGAGTTTTGTATGGTTATTACACTGGTAGAAAAAAGCCCTTTAGTCCCGGTTCGCCACAGCCTTTAGTCCCGGCTGTGCAACCGGGACTAAATAAACGCGACTAAAGACCCCCCCCTTTAGCCGCGGCTCTTACGGACCGCGACAAAAGTCTTTAGTCCCGGTTCTTGTGGCTGACCGGGACCAAAGGCACGCCACGTGGGCGCCCGTGGTCCGTCGGGGCCGAGGACCTTTAGTCCCGGCTCTCGTGGCCAACCGGGACTAAAGGCCTCCTCCGCAGGTTTAGGGTTTTAGCCCCCCTAAACCTGGTTTCTTTTTAATTTGTAGTGTTTTATTTGTTTTATATTTTATTTTGTGTTTTATTTTATTTTTGATGAAGTTTCAGTACACATATTCTACGCTTCTATATACATGCATATGAAATTTCAAACAAGAAGAATTCAAGAGGAATATATAATATATATTCAATCTCGGGTGACCATATACAACTTCGAACAAGTTTCCATACACAATTAGGATGGATGACCATATACAACTTCGAACAAGTTCCAACCTCGGGTATGCATATAAATTTCTTCGTCCTCGGTATAGTGTTGTCCTTTAGGATTGATGACTTCCCTCATGAAAAATCCTGCTAATTCTTCTTGAATTGGTCGGAAGCGAGCTTCTGGACTAAGCCTCCTCCGCAAGTTATCCGTCGCGTTCCGCACGCTAGCTGATGCCTTCCGCTCAGTGGTTTGTCTCCGGATGTTCTCACAAACATAGTATCCACATAGATCGGTCCCCGATGGTTGCTTATCCACATTAACTAACTTTCTGAAATCTAGCTCATGTTTGAATTCACCGACAGTTTCTTCTGAGAACCGTCTCCAAACCCTACAGGGCAAAGAAAATTAAATGAATAAGGGATTTATTAGTTAGTTGATATTAGGAAATGAAGAGACTGATCGATATAGAGCTCAAATGATTGAAAATAATTACTTTTGCAGCATTTTTCTCATGTCGGCCCAACGCTTTGGATCCGAATCCTTAGAGTCCATGATTAGAACTGTGGAGGTGTGAAGTTCAATATTTAGCAGAATCCAGTGGAACCTGCGGACACGTTACATGCACAGTCATGCATAACTCATCGATTAGACATACCATGCATGGAGTAAACAAAATAGAATGGGCACAAGAGAGAAACACTCACCCAAAATGGTAAGGAAATAGAATATGACTTTTGAGTTGATGCTTTTTAAGAAACTTGTACAGGTCTTTCTCCATGTCTTTGGGGTGATGTTCTAACACATGTCCATTAACGATATGTGGGTCAATGAACCCAACATCATGGATGTTTCTTATTTTGCATTCCCAAATCTTCAATCTGCATAATAGCGTACGCAACAATATAGTTAGGACAATATATATATATATATAGTGCAGGCAATGAAGAACGAGATGAGGTAGAAATAAATCACTTACAGAACGTAGCAACTCAGCATAGATTTGTCGAGGGCGCGCAGATTGAACAGCTGGAATAATTCACTCATATGAACTTCTACAGAGTACCGTTTGATGTGATGCTCATGTGTAACATCCGCATAAACATATTCTTTGTCGGCCCATGTTATGAATTGCTTGTACCAACGTAGCAGATTTTGCATTTGTGTTGGTAGACTATTTTCCTTCTCAGGCTCGACGAGAGGCCCCTTCCGCACATATTGTAATGTTATCTCACCTGTAGGCGCATTCTCAAGGTCTAAGAAGGCACGAACAGTCAAACCCATCTTGGACGCTTGTTTCATGGCAGCCGCTACAGTCAATCCAAGTGCTGCCGCAGCTGCTATGATCTCGGGGTCCTCTTCCGGACCGGCTTTCACTATGAGCGGGGGGATCGATTGTTTCTTCTGCATCCCGAGCTGGTCAACTTGTTTCCCGCTTTTTTTACTTTCTTCCTCCTTCAATATTTTTGCTTGCCTACGAAGTTCATGTCCATAGTCGTCAGGCATATTCAGCTCGGCTTGGGACGGTGTCGTCAAAAAATCCTTAGCCCACTTCTTTTGCTTCTCAGTGAATACTTTCTTGGGCTCAGGCACTTTTTTCGCCTTCATATCCGCCTTCCATTTCTCATAATCAGTAGACGCGGCCAATGTGAGGTCAGCTTCACTAAGTTCCCCAGGCCTTGGGAGGAGAGGCTTCAGCGATGGCTCCGGTACCCTTGTGGTCTTAGGTACATAAGGGTCCGGGTTAATAGTCCAGGAGCAGGTTTCCTTGCTGTCCGCCTGCTTCTGCTTCATTTTGATGGCCCTTGGAGATGCTTCCTTCTGGCCTAGCACGGTTACGAACATATTTCTTTAATACTCCCATGAACCTCTCAAAGGGGAACATATTGTGTAGAAATACAGGACCGAGAATGGAAATCTCTTCGACTAGGTGGACCAGGAGGTGCGTCATAATATTGAAGAAGGATGGTGGGAACACCAACTCGAAACTGACAAGGCATTGGACCACATCGTTCTGTAACCGTGGTAGATCTTCTGGATTGATTACCTTCTGAGAGATTGCATTGAGGAATGCACATAGCTTCACAATGGCTACTCGAACATTTTCCGGTAGGAGCCCCCCCAAAGCAATCGGAAGCAATTGCGTCATAATCACGTGGCAGTCGTGAGACTTCAGGTTTTGGAACTTTTTCTCCGGCATGTTTATTATTCCCTTTATATTCGACGAGAAGCCAGATGGGACCTTCATACTGCTCAGGCATTAAAAAAAAATGACCTTCTCTTCTTTGGTAAGAGCGTAGCTGGCACGACCTTGAAACCATTCCGGATGCCGGTCATCTGGGTCTTTCAAAAGTTGCTGGTCCTGCCGTGCTTCCTTTGTATCATTTGTCTTCCCATACACGCCCAAGAAGCTTAGCAGGTTCACGCAAATATTCTTCGTAACATGCATCACGTCGATTGCAGAGCGGACATCTAGGACTTTCCAATATTCTAGCTCCCAAAATATAGATTTCTTCTTCCACATGGGTGCGTGCCCGTCAACTCCCCGCGGAACTGATTGTCCGGCAGGACCCTTTCCAAAGATGACTTTCAAATCCTTGACCATATCAAATATCTCAGCACCAGTACGTTCCGCAGGCTTCGGCCGGTGATCTGCCTTCCCGTTGAAATGCTTGCCTTTCTTTCTTACGTTATGATTTCGGGGAAGAAATCGACGATGACCCAGGTACACGTTCTTCTTACAATTAACCAAACGTACACTTTCAGTCTCATGTAAGCAGTGCGTGCATGCATTGTATCCCTTATTTTTCTGTCCCGAAAGGTTACTGAGAGCAGGCCAATCGTTGATGGTTACAAAAAGCAACGCTCGTAGGTCAAATTCCTCTCCTTTGTGCTCATCCCAGACACGTACACCAGGTTTCGCCCACAACTGTAAAAGTTCTTCAACTAATGGCCTTAGGTACACATCGATGTCGTTACCGGGTTGCTTAGGGCCTTGGATGAGAATTGGCATCATAATGAACTTCCGCTTCATGCACAACCAAGGAGGAAGGTTGTAGATGCATAGAGTCACGGGCCAGGTGCTATGGTTGGAGCTCTGCTCGCCAAAAGGATTAATGCCATCAGTATTTAGACCAAATCTTAAGTTCCTTGCGTCAGCTGCAAAATCTTTGAAAACTCTGTCGATCTTTCTCCATTGCGTTCCATCAGCGGTGTGTCTCGACTGCCCGTCGGACAAATGGTCCTCTTTGTGCCATCGCAACAACTTGGCATGCTTTTCGTTCATGAACAGACGTTTCACCCATGGTATTATAGGAGCATACCACATCACCTTGGCGGGAACCCTCTTCCTGGGTTTCTCGCCCTCAACATCGTCACCAGGGTCATCGCCTCTGATCTTATAACGCAATGCAGTGCATACAGGGCATTCATTCAAATTCTCGTATTCACCGCGGTAGAGGATGCAGTCATTAATGCATGCATGTATCTTCTGAACCTCTAAACCTAGAGGGCAGACAACCTTCTTTGCTTCGTACGTACTGGCGGGCAACTCATTATTCTTCGGCAACATATTCTTCAATATTTTCAGCAAATTTTCAAATGATGAGTCACCTACACCTTCCTGTGCCTTCCATTTTAGCAAATCCAGTGTGCAGCCCAGCTTTTTCAGACTATTATCGCATCCTGGATACAACGACTTTTTGTGATCCTCTAACATGCGATCCGAATTCTCCCTCTCCTTGTCAGTTTCGCAGCGTCTCCGTGCATCAGCAATGGTCCGACCAAGATCATCAGCGGGCTCATCATGTGCCTCTTCTTCACCTTCACCTAACCCTTCCACACCTTCAGCATCATCCTCCATGAAAGTATCACCGAAAAGATCACGATAGTTGTCATCGATATCATCCCCTTCTTCATCTTCTTCCATTCTAACCCCTCTTTCTCCATGCTTGGTCCAACAATAATAGCTTGGCATGAAACCATGCTTAAGCAGGTCCATGTGAACTCTTCTTGAGGAGGAGTAACCCTTCTCATTCTTACAGACAGCACATGGACAGATAATAAAACCTTGCTGCTTGTTCGCATTTGCCACTACGAGGAAATCTTTCAAACCCGCAGTGAACTCGCCGGAGAGTCGGGAACCGTACATCCATTGCCGATTCATCTGCATTATTATTATATAAAGTATATAATTAACCATCATGCATTTGTTAAACTAACTAGCTAGAAATAATACAAATTAAACAATGAACTACACACATGCGTATTTTATCAATGACACATGAAAGGTTCGAGTTGCTAACCGCGATCGCGGAGGAAAAATAAATGAGAAAGCTCAAATGTGGCTTGTTTCAGGCTCTCGGGCATTTCATCAAACACCTTGTGTCCATAGGAGAAACCAAAAGCAAACCCACCACCACCCCACCACCACCTTCTGAAAATTGTGAAGTGAGTCGAGTGAAGTGAAGTGAGCTGAGTATATATAGGGATGGGCCTTTAGTCGCGGTTGGCCAGGCCAACCGGGACTAAAGCCCCTCCCGTCCGCCAGCTGGATGGGCTTTAGTCCCGGTTGGCCTGGCCAACCGCGACTAAAGGCCTTCTGGGACCTTTAGTCCCGGTTGGCCACGCCAACCGGGACTAAAGCCCCTCCCGTCCGCCAGCTGTTGACCGAGCGTGCTGGGCCCAGGTAGTTGGTCGCGGGTCTTCTCCCGAACCGCGACTAAAGACCCCTTTGGTCGCGGTTCGATTGTTTTGGGGACTAATGGGGGCGTATGGAACCCTCGTTTTCTACCAGTGTTAGTGATCAGGAAACATCATTACGAAAGACATTTTGAGACGTTGGGTTGGAAAGGGGAAATGAGGTGTAAATTTTGTGGGAATACACAATCCATCTATCATTGTTCTTCCAATGTCTTGTATATATCCATTGGAAGAACGCTGTTTTCTCTAGAGGACTTGTGTAGGGTAGCAGATGGACGCTGCATTTCAATTCCAGAACAGGGAGAAACGTAGGGTGGCAATAGGTGTCTTAGTGATTTGGTGGTCTACATGAAACTTAGTAATATTTGCATCTTTAGAGTAAATTGTAAAAAAAAAACTACCACTATTACACTAGTAGAAAAAGGGTCAAACGTGAAGAACATTAGTGCCGGTTTGTATTTGAGCCGGCACTAATGTATACATTAGTGCCGGTTCCAACGGCTAGCCGGGCCGCTTTCATTAGTACCGGTTCGTGGCGAACCTTTAGCACCGGTTCGTGCCACGAACCGGTACTAATGAAAGTGGTGGCAGGATGTTGTCAGAATGGGGCCCCTCCAGCCCCTTTAGTACCGGTTCTTGGCACAAACCGGTACTAAAGGTCGTCCTACATAAATCCTTCGTCCACCCGAGCTCGCTCTGTTCTTCCCCTTTCCCCTCTCCTCTCTGTTCTTCCCCTCTTCCTCTCGAGCTCATCACACATTTTGCCCAAAATTTGTCAAGATTTGAAGGCCCCCATCCATTCAAATGATCACAAAGGTTAGCAACTTTGTCCTTTCATCTCTCATTGCTAGATTAGCTCTTGCAATGCTTTATATAGTGATTAATTTGTGAGTTTAGTCATTTGGGAGGATATATATATATATATGTGCTAGTATTTGATTTATATGCAATTTGAGGTCAAAAATAACACTTAGTTTGCATATGTAGGTGTGGTTTACTTAGTGCCTTCTAAATCTCCATCGTAGCCACCGTCGATCGCCCGCACCGTCCCGTCGCCGGCACCACCTTGTGGTGAGCCCCTTGTTCATGAAATTTTATATAAAAAATTGATGTTTGTGTGATTTGGATATATAGTTACTCGTATAATTATCTTACCCGTACGTTGTTTGTTATACATATAGTGCCATGGTTTTGATATCCGTCCCCGTCGGCCCTAGTCCTTGTTATGATTCGGATGTGGTATGTATATTCTTTTTTAAAACTAGTTGCATTTCGTGTTTATGACAAATTATGCCCATCAAGTTGACATAGAAATTTTTTCTAGGAGGTATGTGAACCGGAAATTCCAACCAACCCTATTGCTGAGAGGTTAAATTTAGTTGAAAGAGAAAACGAGTACTTGAAAGAAAAGTTGAAAAGAATTGAGGGGGAGAAGATGGAATTGGAGTTGCATGTTGCCGATGTCGTCGATGATCACAAGATCAAGATGGAGAAAATGCGCTTGAAGATTAGAAAGATTAGAAAATATGCCATCGATAGTGAGGCTTGGTATCATTATGCTGTTGGATCCATTGTTACCTTAGTTGCGATCTTGATCGTATTTGTTGTTGCATTTAAATGCTTTAGCTAGAGAGTTATTTGTTTGTTGCATTTAAGTGTTGTATGAACTTGTATTAATTTGGTCTATTCGGTGTTGTGTAATGAAGATGAGCCGGCAATGGATGTACGATGACCGATGCTCTCCCTAGTTCGTTGAGGGCGTGCATACTTTTCTGCTTGCGGCTGAGGCAAACAAGCGGGCGGATGGTTTTATGCCTTGTCCATGTGCTCGCTGTACGAATGGTCACAATTACTCTACGTCGAGAACCATTCACGTCCACCTGTTTAAGTCCGGTTTCATGCCCCATTATAATGTTTGGACCAAGCATGGAGAAAGAGGGGTTATGATGGAAGACAATGAAGAAGAAGAGGACGACGACAGCTATCCTGGCCATGGGTTCCCTGAATATGATGATACAACAATGGGGGAAGAAGCTGAGCCAATAATGCGGGAAGAAGCTAAGCCGGCAATGCGGGAAGAAGCTTAAGAAGAGGCATCAGATGAGCCCGTTGATGATCTAGGTCGGGCCATTGCCGATGCAAAGAGAAACTGCGCAAGTGATTTGGAGAAGAAGAAGTTGCAGCGCATGTTAGAGAATCACAAAAAACTGTTGTACCCGAATTGCGTAGGTGACAAGAAAAAGCTGGGCACCACACTGGAATTGCTGCAATGGAAGGCAGAGAATGGTGTATCTGATAAGGGATTTGGAAAGTTGCTGGTAATGATAAAGGATATGCTTCCAAAGGACAACGAATTGCCCGAGAGTACGTACGAAGCAAAGAAGGTTGTCTGCCCTCTAGGGTTAGAGGTGCAGAAGATACATGCATGCCCTAATGATTGCATCCTCTATTGCGGTGAGTACGAGGATTTGAACGCTTGCCCGGTATGTGGTGCATTGTGCTATAAGATCAGCCGCGATGACCCTGGTGATGTCGAGGGCCGGCGCCCCAGGAAGAAGATTCCTGCCAAGGTGATGTGGTATGCTCCTATAATACCACGGTTGAAACATTTGTTCCAAAACAAAGAGCATGCCAAGGCGATGCGATGGCACAGAGAAGACCGTAAGAAAGACGGAAAGTTGAGAGTACCCGCTGACGGGTCGCAGTGGAGAAAAATCGAAAGAAAGTACGGGAAGGAGTTTGCAGATGACGCAAGGAGCGTATGTGTTGGTCTAAGCATAGATGGCATTAATCCTTTTGGGAGCAGAGCAGCAACCATAGCACCTGGCCTGTGACTCTATGTTTGTATAACCTTCCTCCTTGGTTGTGCATGAAGCGGAAGTTCATTATGATGCCAGTGCTCATCCAAGGCCCTAAGCAACCCGGCAATGACATTGATGTGTACCTAAGGCCATTAGTTGAAGAACTCTTACAACTGTGGAATGGAACATGTGTACGTGCGTGGGATGAGCACATGGGGGAAGAATTTGACCTAAAGGCGTTGCTGTTCGTGACCATCAATGATTGGCCTGCTCTCAGTAACCTTTCAGGACAGACAAACAAGGGATACCGCGCATGCACGCACTGTTTGGACGATACCGACAGTATATATTTGGCTAATTGTAAGAAGAATGTGTACCTGGGACATCATCGATTTCTTCCGAGCAGGCATCCCGTAAGAAAGAAAGGCAAGCATTTCAAAGGTGAGGCGGATCACCGGACGAAGCCTGGCCACCGTACTGGTGCTGATGTACATGATATGGTCAAGGATTTGAAGGTGGTCTTTGGAAAGGGTCCTGGTGGACAACCTGTTCCGAATGACGCTGACGGACGCGCACCCATGTGGAAGAAGAAATCTATATTTTGGGACCTGCCCTATTGGAAACACCTAGAGGTCCACTCCGCAATCGATGTGATGCACGTGACGAAGAATCTTTGTGTGACCCTGCTTGGCTTCTTGGGCGTGTTGAAGGAAATATGCCCTAGAGGCAATAATAAAGTTATTATTTATTTCCTTATATCATGATAAATGTTTATTATTCATGCTAGAATTGTATTAACCGGAAACATAATACATGTGTGAATACATAGACAAACAGAGTGTCACTAGTATGCCTCTACTTGACTAGCTCGTTAATCAAAGATGGTTATGTTTCCTAACCATGGACAAAAGAGTTGTTATTTGATTAACGAGGTCACATCATTAGTTGAATGATCTGATTGACATGACCCATTCCATTAGCTTAGCACCCGATCGTTTAGTATGTTGTTGTTGCTATTCTTCATGACTTATACATGTTCCTATGACTATGACATTATGCAACTCCCGTTTACCGGAGGAACACTTTGGGTGCTACCAAACGTCACAACGTAACTGGGTGATTATAAAGGAGTACTACAGGTGTCTCCAAAGGTACATGTTGGGTTGGCGTATTTCGAGATTAGGATTTGTCACTCCGATTGTCGGAGAGGTATCTCTGGGCCCTCTCGGTAATGCACATCACTTAAAGCCTTGCAAGCATTGCAACTAATGAGTTAGTTGCGGGATGTTGTATTACGGAACGAGTAAAGAGACTTGCCGGTAACGAGATTGAACTAGGTATTGGATACCGATGATCGAATCTCGGGCAAGTAACATACCGATGACAAAGGGAACAACGTATGTTGTTATGTGGTCTGACCGATAAAGATCTTCGTAGAATATGTAGGAGCCAATATGGGCATCCAGGTCCCGCTATTGGTTATTGACCGGAGACGTGTCTCGGTCATGTCTACATTGAAGGAAATATGCCCTAGAGGCAATAATAAAGTTATTATTTATTTCCTTATATCATGATAAATGTTTATTATTCATGCTAGAATTGTATTAACCGGAAACATAATACATGTGTGAATACATAGACAAACAGAGTGTCACTAGTATGCCTCTACTTGACTAGCTCGTTAATCAAAGATGGTTATGTTTCCTAACCATGAACAAAGAGTTATTATTTGATTAACGAGGTCACATCATTGGTTGAATGATCTGATTGACATGACCCATTCCATTAGCTTAGCACCCGATCGTTTAGTATGTTGCTATTGCTTTCTTCATGACTTATACATGTTCCTATAACTATGAGATTATGCAACTCCCGTTTACCGGAGGAACACTTTGGGTACTACCAAACGTCACAACATAATTGGGTGATTATAAAGGAGTACTACAGGTGTCTCCAATGGTAGATGTTGGGTTGGCGTATTTCGAGATTAGGGTTTGTCACTCCGAGTGTCGGAGAGGTATCTCTGGGCCCTCTCGGTAATGCACATCACATAAGCCTTGCAAGCACTGCAACTAATATGTTAGTTGTTAGATGATGTATTATGGAACGAGTAAAGAGACTTGCCAGTAACGAGATTGAACTAGGTATTGGATACCGACGATCGAATCTCGGGCAAGTAACATACCGATGACAAAGGGAACAACGTATGTTGTTATGCGGTATGACCGATAAAGATCTTCGTAGAATATGTAGGAGCCAATATGGGCATCCAGGCCCCGCTATTGGTTATTGACCGGAGACGTGTCTCGGTCATGTCTGCATTGTTCTCGAACCGTAGGGTCCGCACGCTTAACGCTACGATGACAATAATTATGAGTTTATGCATTTTGATGTACCGAAGTTAGTTCGGAGTCCCGGATGTGATCACGGACATGACGAGGAGTCTCGAAATGGTCGAGACATAAAGATTGATATATTGGAAGCCTATATTTGGACATCGGAATTGTTTCGGGTGAAATCGGCATTTTACCGGAGTACCGGGGGGGGGGGGGGGGGGGTTACCGGAACCCCCCGGGGGTTATTGGGCCAACATGGGCCTTAAGGGAGAAGAGGAGAGGAGGGAAGAGGTGGCCGCGCGCCCCTCCCCTTCCTAGTCCGAATAGGACAAGGGAAGGGGGCCGGCGCCCCCCCCCTTTCCTTCCTCTCTTCCTCCTATTCTCCCCCTTCTCTCCTAGTCCAACTAGGAGTCCTCCTCCCGGTGGGAGCAGGACTCCCCTTGGCGCGCCACACCTTGGCCGGCCGCCTCCTCCCCTTGCTCCTTTATATACGGGGGCAGGGGGCACCCCATAGACACACAAGTTGATCCACGTGATCTATTCCTTAGCCGTGTGCGGTGCCCCCTGCCACCATATTCCTCGATAATACTGTAGCAGAGTTTAGGCGAAGCCCTGCTGCTGTAGTTCATCAAGATCGTCACCACGCCGTCGTGCTGACGGAACTCTTCCTCGATGCTTTGCTGGATCGGAGCCCGAGGATCGTCATCGAGCAGAACGTGTGCTAAGAACTCGGAGGTGCCGGAGTAACGGTGCTTGGATCGGTCGGATCGGAAGAAGACGTACGATTACTTCCTCCACGTTGTGTGATCGCTTTCGCAGTCGGTCTGCGTTGGTACGTAGACAACACTCTCCCCTCTCGTTGCTATGCATCACCATGATCTTGTGTGTGCGTAGGAAATTTTTTGAAATTACTACGTTCCCCAACAGTGGCATCCGAGCCTAGGTTTTATGGTTTGATGTTATTTGCACGAGTAGAACACAAGTGAGTTGTGGGCGATACAAGTCATACTGCCCACCAGCATGTCATACTTTGGTTCGGCGGTATTGTTGGACGAGACGACCCGGACCAACCTTACGCGTACGCTTACGCGAGACCGGTTCCCTCGACGTGCTTTGCACATAGATGGCTTGCGGGCGACTGTCTCTCAAACTTTAGTTGAACCGAGTGTGGCTACGCCCGGTCCTTGAGAAGGTTAAAACGGAGTCTATTTGACGAACTATCGTTGTGGTTTTGATGCGTAGGTGAGATGAGTTCTTGCTTAAAGCCCGTAGCAGCCACGTAAAACTTGCAACAACAAAGTAGAGGACGTCTAACTTGTTTTTGCAGGGCATGTTGTGATGTGATATGGTCAAGGCATGATGCTGATTTTATTGTATGAGATGATCATGTTTTGTAACCAAGTTATCGGCAACTGGCAGGAGCCATATGGTTGTCGCTTTATTGTATGCAATGCAATCGCGATGTAATGCTTTACTTTATTGCTAAGCGGTAGTGATAGTCGTGGAAGCATAAGATTGGCGAGACGACAACGATGCTACGATGGAGATCAAGGTGTCGCGCCGGTGACGATGGTGATCATGACGGTGCTTCGGAGATGGAGATCACAAGGACAAGATGATGATGGCCATATCATATCACTTATATTGATTGCATGTGATGTTTATCTTTTATGCATCTTATCTTGCTTTGATTGACGGTAGCATTATAAGATGATCTCTCACTAAATTATCAAGAAGTGTTCTCCCTGAGTATGCACCGTTGCCAAAGTTCGTCGTGCCCAGACACCACGTGATGATCGGGTGTGATAAGCTCTACGTCCAAATACAACGGGTGCAAAACAGTTGCACACGCAGAATACTCAGGTTATACTTGACGAGCCAAGCATATACAGATATGGCCTCGGAACACGGAGACCGAAAGGTCGAGCGTGAATCATATAGTAGATATGATCAACATAACGATGTTCACCATTGAAAACTACTCCATCTCACGTGATGATCGGTTATGGTTTAGTTGATCTGGATCACGTGATCACTTAGAGGATTAGAGGGATGTCTATCCAAGTGGGAGTTCTAAAGTAATTTGATTAACTAAACTTAAACTTATCATGAACTTAGTACCTGATAGTATCTTGCTTGTTTATGTTGATTGTAGATAGATGGCTCGTGCTGTTGTTCCGTTGAATTTTAATGCGTTCCTTGAGAAAGCAAAGTTGAAAGATGATGGTAGCAATTACACGGACTGGGTCCGTAACTTGAGGATTATCCTCATTGCTGCACAAAAGAATTACGTCCTGGAAGCACCGCTGGGTGCCAGGCCTGCTGCTGGAGCAACGCCAGATGTTATGAACGTCTGGCAGAGCAAAGCTGATGACTACTCGATAGTTCAATGTGCCATGCTTTACGGCTTAGAATCGGGACTTCAACGACGTTTTGAACGTCATGGAGCATATGAGATGTTCCAGGAGTTGAAGTTGATATTTCAAGCAAATGCCCGAATTGAGAGATATGAAGTCTCCAATAAGTTCTATAGCTGCAAGATGGAGGAGAACAGTTCTGTCAGTGAGCATATACTCAAAATGTATGGGTATAATAATCACTTGATTCAGATGGGAGTTAATCTTCCAGATGATTGCGTCATTGACAGAATTCTCCAATCACTGCCACCAAGCTACAAGAGCTTCATGATGAACTATAATATGCAAGGGATGAACAAGACTATTCCCGAGCTCTTCGCAATGCTGAAAGCTGCGGAGGTAGAAATCAAGAAGGAGCATCAAGTGTTGATGGTCAACAAGACCACTAGTTTCAAGAAGAAGGGCAAAGGGAAGAAGAAGGGGAACTTCAAGAAGAACAACATGCAAGTTGCTGCTCAGGAGAAGAAACCCAAGTCTGGACCTAAGCCTGAAACTGAGTGCTTCTACTGCAAGCAGACTGGTCACTGGAAGCGGAACTGCCCCAAGTATTTGGCGGATAAGAAGGATGGCAAGGTGAACAAAGGTATATGTGATATACATGTTATTGATGTGTACCTTACTAGAGCTCGCAGTAGCACCTGGGTATTTGATACTGGTTCTGTTGCTAATATTTGCAACTCGAAACAGGGACTACAGAATAAGCGGACGCTAGCAAAGGACGAGGTGACGATGCGCGTGGGAAACGGTTCCAAAGTCGATGTGATCGCGGTCGGCACGCTACCTCTACATCTACCTTCGGGATTAATATTAGACCTAAATAATTGTTATTTGGTGCCAGCGTTGAGCATGAACATTATATCTGGATCTTGTTTAATGCGAGACGGTTATTCATTTAAATCAGAGAATAATGGTTGTTCTATTTATATGAGTAATATCTTTTATGGTCATGCACCTTTGAAGAGTGGTCTATTCTTGTTGAATCTCGATAGTAGTGATACACATATTCATAATGTAGAAGCCAAAAGATGCAGAGTTGATAATGATAGTGCAACTTATTTGTGGCACTGCCGTTTAGGTCATATCGGTGTAAAGCGCATGAAGAAACTCCATACTGATGGGCTTTTGGAACCACTTGATTATGAATCACTTGGTACTTGCGAACCGTGCCTCATAGGCAAGATGACTAAAACACCGTTCTCCGATACTATGGAGAGAGCAACAGATTTATTGGAGATCATACATACCGATGTATGTGGTCCGATGAATATTGAAGCTCATGGCGGATATCGTTATTTTCTCACCTTCACAGATGATTTAAGCAGATATGGGTATATCTACTTAATGAAACATAAGTCTGAAACATTTGAAAAGTTCAAGGAATTTCAGAGTGAAGTTGAAAATCATCGTAACAAGAAAATAAAGTTTCTACGATCTGATCGTGGAGGAGAATATTTGAGTTACGAGTTTGGTGTACATTTGAAAAATTGTGGAATAGTTTCGCAACTCACGCCACCCGGAACACCACAGCGTAATGGTGTGTCCGAACGTCGTAATCGTACTTTACTAGATATGGTGCGATCTATGATGTCTCTTACTGATTTACCGCTATCGTTTTGGGGTTATGCTTTAGAGACGGCCGCATTCACGTTAAATAGGGCACCATCAAAATCCGTTGAGACGATGCCTTATGAACTATGGTTTGGCAAGAAACCAAAGTTGTCGTTTCTTAAGGTTTGGGGCTGCGATGCTTATGTGAAAAAGCTTCAACCTGATAAGCTCGAATCCAAATCGGAGAAATGTGTCTTCATAGGATATCCAAAGGAAACTATTGGATACACCTTCTATCACAGATCCAAAGGCAAGACTTTTGTTGCTAAGTTCGGAAACTTTCTAGAGAAGGAGTTTCTCTCGAAAGAAGTGAGTGGGAGGAAAGTAGAACTTGACGAGGTAACTGTACCTGCTCCCTTATTGGAAAGTAGTACATCACAGAAAACTGTTTCTGCGACACCTATACCAATTAGTGAGGAAGCTAATGATGATGATCATGAAACTTCAGGACAAGATACTACTGAACCACATAGATCAACCAGAGTAAGATCCGCACCAGAGTGGTACGATAATCCAATTCTGGAAGTCATGCTACTAGATCATGATGAACCTACGAACTATGAAGAAGCGATGGTGAGCCCAGATTCCGCAAAGTGGCTTGAGGCCATGAAATCTGAGATGGGATCCATGTATGAGAACAAAGTATGGACTTTGGTTGACTTGCCCGATGGTCGGCAAGCAATTGAGAATAAATGGATCTTCAAGAAAAAGACTGACGCTGACGGTAATATTACTGTCTATAAAGCTCGACTTGTCGCAAAAGGTTTTCGACAAGTTCAAGGGGTTGACTATGATGAGACCTTCTCACCTGTAGCGATGCTTAAATCCGTCAGAATCATGTTAGCAATTGCCGCATTTTATGATTATGAAATATGGCAGATGGATGTCAAAACTGCATTCCTGAATGGATTTCTGGAAGAAGAGTTGTATATGATGCAACCAGAAGGTTTTGTCGATCCAAAGGGAGCTAACAAAGTATGCAAACTCCAGCGATCCATTTATGGACTGGTGCAAGCATCTCGGAGTTGGAATAAACGCTTTGATAGTGTGATCAAAGCATTTGGCTTTATACAGACTTTTGGAGAAGCCTGTATTTACAAGAAAGTGAGTGGGAGCTCTGTAGCATTTCTGATATTATATGTGGATGACATATTGCTGATTGGAAATGATATAGAATTTCTGGATAGCATAAAGGGATACTTGAATAAAAGTTTTTCGATGAAAGACCTCGAGGAAGCTGCTTACATATTAGGCATAAAGATCTATAGAGATAGATCAAGACGCTTAATTGGACTTTCACAAAGCACATACCTTGACAAGATTTTGAAGAAGTTCAAAATGGATCAAGCAAAGAAAGGGTTCTTGCCTGTGTTACAAGGTGTGAAGTTGAGTCAGACTCAATGCCCGACCACTGCAGAAGATAGAGAGAAAATGAAAGATGTTCCCTATGTTTCAGCCATAGGCTCTATCATGTATGCAATGCTGTGTACCAGACCTGATGTGTGCCTTGCTATAAGTTTAGCAAGGAGGTACCAAAGTAATCCAGGAGTGGATCACTGGACAGCGGTCAAGAACATCCTGAAATACCTGAGAAGGACTAAGGATATGTTTCTCGTATATGGAGGTGACAAAGAGCTCACCGTAAGAGGTTACGTTGATGCAAGCTTTGACACTGATCCGGACGATTCTAAATCGCAAACCGGATACGTGTTTACTTTAAACGGTGGAGCTGTCAGTTGGTGCAGTTCTAAACAAAGCGTCGTAGCGGGATCTACATGTGAAGCGGAGTACATAGCTGCTTCGGAAGCAGCGAACGAAGGAGTCTGGATGAAGGAGTTCATATCCGATCTAGGTGTCATACCTAGTGCATCGGGTCCAATGAAAATCTTTTGTGACAATACTGGTGCAATTGCTTTGGCAAAGGAATCCAGATTTCACAAAAGGACCAAACACATCAAGAGACGCTTCAACTCCATCCGGGATCTAGTCCAGGTGGGAGACATAGAGATTTGCAAGATACATACGGATCTGAATGTTGCAGACCCGTTGACTAAGCCTCTTCCATGAGCAAAACATGATCAGCACCAAGGCTCCATGGGTGTTAGAATCATTACTGTGTAATCTAGATTATTGACTCTAGTGCAAGTGGGAGACTGAAGGAAATATGCCCTAGAGGCAATAATAAAGTTATTATTTATTTCCTTATATCATGATAAATGTTTATTATTCATGCTAGAATTGTATTAACCGGAAACATAATACATGTGTGAATACATAGACAAATAGAGTGTCACTAGTATGCCTCTACTTGACTAGCTCGTTAATCAAAGATGGTTATGTTTCCTAACCATGAACAAAGAGTTGTTATTTGATTAACGAGGTCACATCATTGGTTGAATGATCTGATTGACATGACCCATTCCATTAGCTTAGCACCCGATCGTTTAGTATGTTGCTATTGCTTTCTTCATGACTTATACATGTTCCTATAACTATGAGATTATGCAACTCCCGTTTACCGGAGGAACACTTTGGGTACTACCAAACGTCACAACGTAACTGGGTGATTATAAAGGAGTACTACAGGTGTCTCCAATGGTAGATGTTGGGTTGGCGTATTTCGAGATTAGGGTTTGTCACTCCGAGTGTCGGAGAGGTATCTCTGGGCCCTCTCGGTAATGCACATCACATAAGCCTTGCAAGCACTGCAACTAATATGTTAGTTGTTAGATGATGTATTACGGAACGAGTAAAGAGACTTGCCAGTAACGAGATTGAACTAGGTATTGGATACCGACGATCGAATCTCGGGCAAGTAACATACCGATGACAAAGGGAACAACGTATGTTGTTATGCGGTCTGACCGATAAAGATCTTCGTAGAATATGTAGGAGCCAATATGGGCATCCAGGTCCCGCTATTGGTTATTGACCGGAGACGTGTCTCGGTCATGTCTGCATTGTTCTCGAACTGTAGGGTCCGCACGCTTAACGCTACGATGACAATAATTATGAGTTTATGCATTTTGATGTACCGAAGTTAGTTCGGAGTCCCGGATGTGATCACGGACATGACGAGGAGTCTCGAAATGGTCGAGACATAAAGATTGATATATTGGAAGCCTATATTTGGACATCGGAATTGTTCCGGGTGAAATCGGCATTTTACCGGAGTACCGGGGGGGGGGGGGGTTACCGGAACCCCCCGGGGGGTTATTGGGCCAACATGGGCCTTAAGGGAGAAGAGGAGAGGAGGCAAGAGGTGGCCGTGCGCCCCTCCCCTTCCTAGTCCGAATAGGACAAGGGAAGGGGGCCGGCGCCCCCCCTTTCCTTCCTCTCTTCCTCCTATTCTCCCCCTTCTCTCCTAGTCCAACTAGGAGTCCTACTCCCGGTGGGAGTAGGACTCCCCTTGGCGCGCCACACCTTGGCCGGCCGCCTCCTCCCCTTGCTCCTTTATATACGGGGGCAGGGGGCACCCCATAGACACACAAGTTGATCCACGTGATCTATTCCTTAGCCGTGTGCGGTGCCCCCTGCCACCATATTCCTCGATAATACTGAAGCAGAGTTTAGGCGAAGCCCTGCTGCTGTAGTTCATCAAGATCGTCACCACGCTGTCGTGCTGACGGAACTCTTCCTCGACGCTTTGCTGGATCGGAGCCCGAGGATCGTCATCGAGCGGAACGTGTGCTAAGAACTCGGAGGTGCCGGAGTAACGGTGCTTGGATCGGTCGGATCGGAAGAAGACGTACGACTACTTCCTCCACGTTGTGTGATCGCTTCCGCAGTCGGTCTGCGTTGGTACGTAAACAACACTCTCCCCTCTCGTTGCTATGCATCACCATGATCTTGTGTGTGCGTAGGAAATTTTTTGAAATTACTACGTTCCCCAACATACATTGTTCTCGAACCGTAGGGTCCGCACGCTTAACGTTACGATGATAGTTATTATGAGTTTATGCATTTTGATGTACCGAAGGTTGTTCGGAGTCCCGAATGTGATCACGGACATGACGAGGAGTCTCGAAATGGTCGAGACATAAAGATTGATATATTGGAAGCCTATGTTTGGACATCGGAAGTGTTCTGGGTGAAATCGGGATTTTACCGGAATACCGGGAGGGTTACCGGAACCCCCCGGGAGCTAAATGGGCCATAATGGGCCTTAGTGGAAAAGAGAAGGGGCTGCCCTAGATGGGCTGCGCGCCTCCCCCTTCCCCTAGTCCTATTAGGACTAGGAAAGGGTGGCCGGCCACCTCCTCCTCTTTTCCCCTCCGAGGAATCCTAGTTGGACTAGGATTGGAGGGGGAATCCTACTCCCAGTGGGAGTAGGACTCTCCTGCGCCTCCTCCTTGGCCGGCCAGCCCCTCCCCCTTGGATCCTTTATATACGGGGGCAGGGGGCACCTCTAGACACACAAGTTGATCCTTGAGATCATTCCTTAGCCGTGTGCGGTGCCCCCTGCCACCAAATTCCACCTCGATCATACCGTTGCAGTGCTTAGGCGAAGCCCTGCGTCGGTAGTACATCAAGATCGTCACCACGCCGTCGTGCTGACGGAACTCCTCCCCGAAGCTTTGCTGGATCGGAGCCCGGGGATCGTCATCGAGCTGAACGTGTGCTAAGAACTCGGAGGTGCCGAAGTAACGGTGCTTGGATCGGTCGGATCGGGAAGAAGACGTACGACTACTTCCTCTACGTTGTGTCAACGCTTCCGTTGCGATCTACAAGGGTACGTAGATCAGACTCTCCTCCTCGTTGTTATGCATCACCATGATCTTACGTGTACGTAGGAAATTTTTTGAAATTACTACGTTCCCCAACAGTGGCATCTGAGCCTAGGTTTTATGGTTTGATGTTATATGCACGAGTAGAACACAAGTGAGTTGTGGGCGATATAAGTCATACTGCCTACCAGCATGTCATACTTTGGTTCGGCGGTATTGTTGGATGAAGCGGCCCGGACCGACATTACGCGTACGCTTACGCGAGACCGGTTTCCCCGACGTGCTTTGCACATAGGTGACTTGCGGGTGACTGTTTCTCCAACTTTAGTTGAACCAAGTGTGACTACGCCCGGTCCTTGCGAAGGTTAAAACGGAGTCTATTTGACAAACTATCGTTGTGGTTTTGATGCGTAGGTGAGATTGGTTCTTGCTTAAGCCCGTAGCAGCCACGTAAAAATTTGCAACAACAAAGTAGAGGACGTCTAACTTGTTTTTGCAGGGCATGTTGTGATGTGATATGGTCAAAACGTGATGAGTTATAAGTTGTTATATAAGATGATCATGTTTTGTTGAACTTATCGGCATCTGGCAAAAGCCTTATGGTTGTCTGTCTATTGCATAAGATGCAAGCGCCCAATAATTGCTTTACTTTATCGCTATGCGATAGCAATAGTTGCAAGAGCAAGTGTTGGCGAGACGACCACGTGACGACACATTGTTATAGATCAAGATGATGGAGATCATGGTGTCATGCCGGTAACGATATATGTCATGACAGTACTTTGGAGATGGAGATCAAAGAAGCAAGATGATGATGGCCATATCATGTCACATATTTTGATTGCATATGATGTTTATCCTTTATGCATCTTATCTTGCTTTGATTGACGGTAGCATTATAAGATGATCTCTCACTAAATTATCAAGAAGTGTTCTCCCTGAGTATGCACCGTTGCGAAAGTTCTTCGTGCTGAGACACCACGTGATGATCGGGTGTGATAGGCTCTACGTTCAAATACAACGGGTACAAAATAGTTGCACACGCGGAATACTCAGGTTATACTTGACGAGCCAAGCATATACAGATATGGCCTCGGAACACGGAGACCGAAAGGTCGAGCGTGAATCATATAGTAGATATGATCAACATAGTGATGTTCACCATTGAAACTACTCCATCTCACGTGATGATCGGACATGGTTTAGTTGATTTGGATCACGTGATCACTTAGAGGATTAGAGGGATGTCTATCTAAGTGGGAGTTCTTAAGTAATATGATTAATTGAACTTGAATTTATCATGAACTTAGTCCTGGTAGTATTTTGCAAATCATGTTGTAGATCAATAGCTCGCGTTGTTGCTTCCCTATGTTTATTTTGATATGTTCCTAGAGAAAATTGTATTGAAAGATGTTAGTAGCAATGATGCAGATTGGATCCGTAATCTGAGGTTTATCCTCATTGCTGCACAGAAGAATTATGTCCTTGATGCACCGCTGGGTGCCAGGCCTGCTGGTGGAGCAACACCAGATGTTATGAACGTCTGGCAGAGCAAAGCTGATGACTACTCGATAGTTCAGTGTGCCATGCTTTACGGCTTAGAATCGGGACTTCAACGACGTTTTGAACGTCATGGAGCATATGAGATGTTCCAGGAGTTGAAGTTAATATTTCAAGTAAATGCCCGGATTGAGAGATATGAAGTCTCCAATAAGTTCTATAGCTGCAAGATGGAGGAGAACAGTTCTGTCAGTGAGCATATACTCAAAATGTCTGGGTATAACAATCACTTGATTCAGATGGGAGTTAATCTTCTAGATGATTGCGTCATTGACAGAATTCTCCAATCACTGCCACCAAGCTACAAGAGCTTCGTGATGAACTATAATATGCAAGGGATGAACAAGACTATTCCCGAGCTCTTCGCAATGCTAAAAGCTGCGGAGGTAGAAATCAAGAAGGAGCATCAAGTGTTGATGGTTAACAAAACCACTAGTTTCAAGAAAAGGGCAGAGGGAAGAAGGGGAACTTCAAAAAGAACAGCAAGCAAGTTGCTGCTCAAGTGAAGAAGCCCAAGTCTGGACCTAAGCCTGAGACTGAGTGCTTCTACTGCAAAGGGACTGGTCACTGGAAGCAGAACTACCCCAAGTAATTGGCGGATAAGAAGGATGGCAAAGTGAACATAAGTATATTTGATATACATGTTATTGATGTGTACTTTACTAGTGTTTATAGCAAACCCTCAGTATTTGATACTAGTTCAGTTGCTAAGATTAGTAACTCGAAACGGGAGTTGCAGAATAAACAGAGACTAGTTAAGGGTGAAGTGATGATGTGTGTTGGAAGTGGTTCCAAGATTGATATGATCATCATCCCACACTCCCTATAATTTCGGGATTAGTGTTGAACCTAAATAAGTGTTATTTGGTGTTTGCGTTGAGCATGAATATGATTTGATCATGTTTATTGTAATACGGTTATTCATCTAACTAAAAGAATAAATTGTTGTTCTGTTTACATGAATAAAACCTTATATGGTTACACACCCAATGAAAATAGTTCATTGGATCTCGATCTTAGTGATACACATATTCATAATATTGAAACCAAAAGATGTGAAGTTAATAATGATAGTGCAACTTATTTTTGGCACTGCCGTTTAGGTCATATCGGTATAAAGCGCATGAAGAAACTCCATACTGATGGACTGTTGGAACCACTTGATTATGAATCACTTGGTACTTGCGAACCGTGCCTCATGGGCAAGATGACTAAAATACCGTTCTCCGGTACTATGGAGAGAGCAACAGATTTATTGGAAGTCATACATACCGATGTATGTGGTCCGATGAATATTGAGGCTCGTGGCGGATATCGTTATTTTCTCACCTTCACAGATGATTTAAGCAGATATGGGTATATCTACTTGATGAAACACAAGTCTGAAACATTTGAAAAGTTCAAGGAATTTCAGAGTGAAGTTGAAAATCATCGTAACAAGAAAATAAAGTTTCTACGATCTGATCGTGGAGGAGAATATTTGAGTTACGAGTTTGGTATACATTTGAAAAATTCTGGAATAGTTTCGCAACTCACGCCACCCGGAACACCACAGCGTAATGGTGTGTCCGAACATCGTAATCGTACTTTACTAGATATGGTACGATCTATGATGTCTCTTACTGATTTACCGCTATCGTTTTGGGGATACGCTTTAGAGACGGCCACATTCATGTTAAATAGGGCACCATCAAAATCCGTTGAGACGACGCCTTATGAACTGTGGTTTGGCAAGAAACCAAAGTTGTCGTTTCTTAAAGTTTGGGGTTGCGATGCTTATGTGAAAAAGCTTCAACCTGATAAGCTCAAACCCAAATTGGAGAAATGTGTCTTCATAGGATATCCAAAGGAAACTATTGGATACACCTTCTATCACAGATCCGAAGGCAAGACTTTTGTTGCTAAATTCGGAAACTTTCTTGAGAAGGAGTTTCTCTCGAAAGAAGTGAGTGGGAGGAAAGTAGAACTTGACGAGGTAACTGTACCCACTCCCTTATTAGAAAGTAGTACATCATAGAAAACTGTTTCTGCGACACCTACACCAATAAGTGAGGAAGTTGATGATAATGATCATGAAACTTTAGAACAAGATACTACTGAACCTCGTAGATCAACCAGAGCAAGATCCGCGCCAGAGTGGTACGGTAATCCAGTTCTGGAAGTCATGCTACTAGATCATGATGAACCTACGAACTATGAAGAAGCGATGGTGAGCCCAGATTCCGCAAAGTGGCTTGAGGCCATGAAATCTGAGATGGGATCCATGTATGAGAACAAAGTATGGACTTTGGTTGACTTGCCCGATGATCGGCAAGCAATTGAGAATAAATGGATCTTCAAGAAAAAGACTGACGCTGACGGTAATGTTACTGTCTATAAAGCTCGACTTGTTGCAAAAGGTTTTCGACAAGTTCAAGGGGTTGACTACGATGAGACATTCTCACCCGTAGCGATGCTTAAGTCTGTCAGAATCATGTTAGCAATTGCCGCATTTTATGATTATGAAATTTGGCAGATGGATGTCAAAACTGCATTCCTGAATGGATTTCTGGAAGAAGAGTTGTATATGATGCAACCGGAAGGTTTTGTCGATCCAAAGGGAGCTAACAAAGTGTGCAAACTCCAGCGATCCATTTATGGACTGGTGCAAGCATCTCGGAGTTGGAATAAACGCTTTGATAGTGTGATCAAAGCATATAGTTTTATACAGACTTGCGGTGAAGCCTGTATTTACAAGAAAGTGAGTGGGAGCACTACAACATTTCTGATAAGTATATGTGAATGACATATTGTTGATCGGAAATAATGTAGAATTATTCTGTAAAGCATAAAGGAGTGTTTGAAAGGAGTTTTTCAAAGAAAGACTTCGGTGAAGCTGCTTACATATTGAGCTGCAAGATCTATAGAGATAGATCAAGACGCTTGATAAGTTTTTTCAATGAGTACATACCTTGATAAGATTTTGAAGTAGTTCAAAATGGAGCAGTCAAAGAAAGAGTTCTTGCCTGTATTACAAGGTGTGAAGTTGAGTAAGACTCAAAGCCCGACCACGGCAGAAGATAGAAAGAGAATGAAAGTCATTCCCTATGCCTTGGCCATAGGTTCTATAAAGTATGTTATGCTGTATACCAGATCTATTGTATACCCTGCATTGATTTGGCAAGGGAGTACAATAGTGATCTAGGAGTAGATCACTGGACAGCGGTCAGAATTATCCTTAGTGAAATAAGGATATGTTTGTCGATTATGGACGTGACAAAAAGGTTCGTCGTAAAGGGTTACGTCGATGAAAGTTTTTGACACTGATCCAGATGAATCTAAAGTCTCAATCTGGATACATATTGAAAGTAGCTAGAGTAGCTCCGTGTAGAGCATTGTAGACATAGAACTTGCAAAATACTTACGAATCTGAATGTGACAGACCCGTTGACTAAAATTATCTCACAAGCAAAACATGATCACACCTTAGTACTCTTTGGGTGTTAATCACATAGATATGTGAACTAGATTACTGACTCTAGTAAACCCTTTGAGTGTTGGTCACATGACGATGTGAACTATGGGTGTTAATCACACGGTGATGTGAACTATTGCTGTTAAATCACATGGCGATGTGAACTAGATTATTGACTCTAGTGCAAGTGGGAGACTGAAGGAAATATGCCCTAGAGGCAATAATAAAGTTATTATTTATTTCCTTATATCATGATAAATGTTTATTATTCATGCTAGAATTGTATTAACCGGAAACATAATACATGTGTGAATACATAGACAAACAGAGTGTCACTAGTATGCCTCTACTTGACTAGCTCGTTAATCAAAGATGGTTATGTTTCCTAACCATGGACAAAAGAGTTGTTATTTGATTAACGAGGTCACATCATTAGTTGAATGATCTGATTGACATGACCCATTCCATTAGCTTAGCACCCGATCGTTTAGTATGTTGTTGTTGCTATTCTTCATGACTTATACATGTTCCTATGACTATGAGATTATGCAACTCCCGTTTACCGGAGGAACACTTTGGGTGCTACCAAACGTCACAACGTAACTGGATGATTATAAAGGAGTACTACAGGTGTCTCCAAAGGTAGATGTTGGGTTGGCGTATTTCGAGATTAGGATTTGTCACTCCGATTGTCGGAGAGGTATCTCCGGGCCCTCTCGGTAATGCACATCACTTAAAGCCTTGCAAGCATTGCAACTAATGAGTTAGTTGCGGGATGTTGTATTACGGAACGAGTAAAGAGACTTGCCGGTAACGAGATTGAACTAGGTATTGGATACCGACGATCGAATCTCGGGCAAGTAACATACCGATGACAAAGGGAACAACGTATGTTGTTATGCGGTCTGACCGATAAAGATCTTCGTAGAATATGTAGGAGCCAATATGGGCATCCAGGTCCCGCTATTGGTTATTGACCGGAGACGTGTCTCGGTCATGTCTACATTGTTCTCGAACCGTAGGGTCCGCACGCTTAACGTTACGATGACAGTTATTATGAGTTTATGCATTTTGATGTACCGAAGGTTGTTCGGAGTCCCGAATGTGATCACGGACATGACGAGGAGTCTCGAAATGGTCGAGGCATAAAGATTGATATATTGGAAGCCTATGTTTGGACATCGGAAGTGTTCCGGGTGAAATCGGGATTTTACCGGAATACCGGGAGGGTTACCGGAACCCCCCGGGAGCTAAATGGGCCATAATGGGCCTTAGTGGAAAAGAGAAGGGGCTGCCCTAGATGGGCTGCGCGCCTCCCCCTTCCCCTAGTCCTATTAGGACTAGGAAAGGGTGGCCGGCCACCTCCTCCTCTTTTCCCCTCCGAGGAATCCTAGTTGGACTAGGATTGGAGGGGGAATCCTACTCCCAGTGGGAGTAGGACTCTCCTGCGCCTCCTCCTTGGCCGGCCAGCCCCTCCCCCTTGGATCCTTTATATACGGGGGCAGGGGGCACCTCTAGACACACAAGTTGATCCTTGAGATCGTTCCTTAGCCATGTGCGGTGCCCCCTGCCACCAAATTCCACCTCGATCATACCGTTGCAGTGCTTAGGCGAAGCCCTGCGTTGGTAGTACATCAAGATCGTCACCACGCCGTCGTGCTGACGGAACTCCTCCCCGAAGCTTTGCTGGATCGGAGCCCGGGGATCGTCATCGAGCTGAACGTGTGCTAAGAACTCGGAGGTGCCGGAGTAACGGTGCTTGGATCGGTCGGATCGGGAAGAAGACGTACGACTACTTCCTCTACGTTGTGTCAACGCTTCCGTTGCGATCTACAAGGGTACGTAGATCAAACTCTCCTCCTCGTTGCTATGCATCACCATGATCTTACGTGTACGTAGGAATTTTTTTGAAATTACTACGTTCGCCAACACGTGTATGGGAAGACAAAAGATACACCTAAGGCACGGGAGGACCAGCAACATATGCACGGAAAAGACGGCATACATCAGGGTCATGCAAGCTACGCTCTTACCAAAGAAGAGAAGGAAATCTTCTTTGAATGCCTTCTCAGTATTAAGGTATCGTTTGGCTTCTTGTCGAATATAAAGGGAATAATAAACATGGCAGAGAAAAAGTTCCAGAACCTAAAGTCTCATGACTGCCACGTGATTATGACGCAACTGCTTCCGGTTGCATTGAGGGGGCTTCTACTGGAAAATGTTCGATTAGCCATTGTGAAGCTATGTGCATTTCTCAATGCAATCTCTCAAAAGGTAATTGATCCAGAAATCATACCAAGATTACAGAATGATTTGGTACAATGTCTTGTCAGTTTCGAGTTGGTGTTCCCACCATCCTTCTTCAACATCCACTAGTAGAAAAAGGGTCAAACGTGAAGCACATTAGTGTCGGTTTGATTTAGGCCCGGTACTAATGGTACCATTAGTGCCGGTTCGAACGGATTTGCATTAATGCCGGTTCGTGTTGAACCTTTAGTACCGGTTCGTGGCACGAACCGGTACTAAAGGGGTGGTGGCAGGCTGGCGTTAGGCCGGGGCCCCACGATCACCTTTAGTATCGGTTCGTGGCAAGAACCGGTACTAAAGGTCTAATCTTTAGTACCAGTTCGTGCCACGAACCGGTACTAATGGTGCAATTTTCAAATCCTACCCCCCCGGTGCATCGCCTTTTCAGTTTTGTAAAAAGCAAAAGAAAATGATAGAAACTTCAAAATTTAAAATCCTTCGAGATGTAGTTATGTTACTACATCTACTAGTTAGGAAAATTTTAAAACTTAAATTTGGACATGTTTTGCAAAAAGTGTAGGGAAAATGTAAAACGGCTATAACTTTTGCATACGATGTCGGAAAAAAACATATAATATATCAAAAAATTCAGCACGAGAATCCGCATCCGATGGAGACCGCCTACGGCCTGTTTGGAATTTTTTAGAATCCTCAAATTCCAAAAGGAAAAAAAGATATGGTCAAATTTCAGTTTTTTTAAAAAAATTTGGTTAAATCTGGTCAAACTACTTATTCAAGAAGTATTAATGTCACTACATAAATATTCAAGAATATTAGTTTTACTAAATAATTGTTTCAATTTTTTGAATTTTGGTCAAACTATGGTCAAACTTATTCAAGAAATATTAGCGTTACTAAATAATTACTTTTTTTAGAATAATAGTTTCAAACTCAAAAGGTGAAATGTGTGACTTCATGCTCAAGCTAAACTCCTGAGGGTTAATAGGATTAACATCTTACTATTGTCAGGAAAACAACAAGTGCAGACTTGGAAACGAAGGAGAATAGAACCCGAAAGTTAAGCATGCTCGGGCTGGAGTAGTGAAAGGGATGGGTGGCCGGTCGGGAAGTTAGATGATTTGGAATGAGTGATCCACACTTGAGCAGTTAAGAGAGGTGATTAGAAACTAAATCATCAAATAATTTAGAAAAATTAAAAATAAAAAAATCAAAATTATTTTTTTCCAAAATTTTCAAAAAAAACCTATAGTACCGGTTGGTAACACCAATCGGTACTGTTACCAACCGGTACTAAAGGTCCCCCATACCAGGGCGTGAGCTCACGCCACGTGGTGGCACTTTAGCACCAGTTGGTGCCGAACCGGTACTAAAGGGGGGGCCTTTAGTGCCGAAACTTTAGTGCCGGTTCCATAACCGGCACTAAAGGCCCTTACAAACCGGTTTTAAAGCTCCGTTTTCTACTAGTGATCATGACGCACGTCCTAGTTCACCTATGCGAAGAGATTAACGTTTTGGGTCCTGTATTTCTACACAATATGTTCTCCTTTGAGAGGTTCATGGGAGTATTAAAGAAATATGTTCATAACCGTGCTAGGCCAGAAGGAAGCATCTCCAAGGGCCGTCAAAATGAGGAGGTCATTGAGTTTTGTATTGACTTTATTCCTGACCTTAAGCCAATTGGTGTTCCTGAATCGCGGCATAAGGGCAGACTGGATGGAAAAGGCACGCTAGGAGGGGAACAAATAATATGTATGGACGGACATTCTCTCACTGAAGCACACTACATAGTTCTACAGAATTCCACCTTGGTGGCTCCGTATATGGATGAACACAAGAATTTGCTACGCTCCAAACACCCGGAGCGGTCTGATGACTGGATTACACGTGAACAAACCAGGAGTTTCGCCAGCTGGTTGCAAGCACGTACCATGCATGACACCTCTATTGAAGATGGCCTGTACTTGCTGTCCCAGTTACCATCTTCGAATATAATGACTTTCAAAGGGTACGAGATAAATGGTAATACATTTTACACGATCGCCCAAGATAAGAAGAGCACCAACCAAAACAGTGGTGTCCGCTTTGATGCAGAAACCAAGACGGGAAAGGAAACATATTATGGTTATATACAGGACATATGGGAACTTGACTATCGACGTGGTTTGAAGGTCCCTTTGTTTCGGTGCAAATGGGTCAATATGACACGAGGCGGGGTAACGGAAGACCCGCAGTACGGAATGACAACAGTGGATCTCAACAATCTTGCGTATGCAGACGAACCATTCGTCCTAGCCAATGATGTGGCACAGGTTTTCTATGTGAAGGACATGTCTACCAAGCCAAGAAAAAGAAAAGATAAGGAAGCGAATGCATCGTACGATGAGCCAAAGCGGCACATAGTTCTTTCTGGGAAGAGAAACATCGTGGCAGTGGATGACAAGACAGACAAGTCAGAAGATTATGAAAAGTTTGATGAAATTGCTCCATTCACAGTGAATATTGACCCGAGCATCCCATTAAATGATGAAGATTTTCCATGGTTACGGTGCAAAGGGACACACCCGAAGAAAAAGTTTCACACCCAAAGATCTGGGATGTGATCGGCTTTACTAGCTATCATCACTTTCTTCTGTGTTTCACACCCAGAAGGGAATCTCTGTAATAGTTAGGGTAGTTAATTATGTGTTTTGGCATTTGAAACACGAAGAAATTTTATGTGCAAACAATTTTTTTCATGCATTTACTGATTTTTAAAGTTAAGTTATTCACAAACTAGTGATTCACACTAATTTCCAATAATTCAAAATTTAAACTATTCAAATTTGAAAACTACGGGCATTAACAGAAAATTTGTAATTTTGTGTACCTAAAGCAAAAATATTCACAAAGAAACTCTAAATACACAAAAAAACAACTCAAAAATAAATAAAGAAAAAAAAAATAAAAAAAGCCCGCCTACTAGGCTAGAGCGGCCTGCATACGACTAGAAACCCAACCCGTTGTTGGGCCAGGATGCAGGCCCGCAAAGGCCCGATAGGCCCACGGGGCAGCACAGCACAGGTAGGCCCACAAGGCCTGCATTTGAGAGGAGCTCGAAGGAGCTGCCGTGGCTGGGTTTATAAACCAGTGTGGCTGCCCTTCGCTAGGCGAGGTGGGACTAAACTTTGCGCCCCTCGCCTGGCAGCGCACCCCCCTTTAGTACCGGTTTGTGGCACCAACCGGTACTAAAGGGGGGCCTTTAGTACCGGTTGGAGCCAGGAACCGGTACTAAAGGGGGGTGCTTCCCGCCGTTTGGCATGGCCAAAACAGGCCTTTAGTACCGGTTGGTGGCTCCAACCGGTACTGAAGGTGTTTTCTATATAAGAAAACACTTCGAAAAATTTCGTTAGTTTCCTCTGCTTCATCGCCGCCGCCTAGTCCCGCACCGTCACCACCCCCGTCGCACCGTCTCCACCCCCGTCGCGCCGCCCCTGTCCTCGTCGCGCCGCCCCCGTCACGCCGTCCGCGTCGCCGGCCCGTCACCGTCCCCGCACCGGCCCGCGTCCACGTCCCCGCACCTGCCCGCGTCACCGTCGCCATCGTCGTCGCCTCAACCTCTCGCTCGCGCTGTGAGCCCCTGTCCTCCCTCTCCTCCCTCCAATCGAAGCCGCCGCGCCGTCGACGCCGTTGCCTTGGCTCGCCGTCACCGTTGCCTCTGCACACACGCATGCATACACAAACACACACACACACACAATGTTTTTAGTTTTTAGTTTTTCTGTTTTTAGTTTTTAGTCAAATGTTATAGAAATGTTAGTTATAGCTAGATTAATTAATTAATTAGATTAGATTAATGTCAAATAGTATGTAGAAATGTTAGTTATAATATATATAATGTCAAATGTTAAAGAAATGTTAGTTATATAGAAATGTTAGAAATTTTGGAAATGTTAGTTTTAGCTAGCTAGATGAATTAGATTAATTTCAAATTGTTAGACGATGATCGATGTTTTTTTAGTTTCTTATATTTTTAGTTATAAAATTTAGAATTTGCATATATGAAATCATCACAATCCATAATTTAAAAAATGTTACTTTACTTTTGCGGCATATAGTATTTTGTTGTCGACGATGCCCGGCCCGCATCCTCGCCGTCGACACATCCGCGACGACGCGTCCTGCTTCAGAGGACCCATGTCCGGGACTGGGCTCCGCCGGGCTGGCACTGGGAGGTGCTACCTTCAGGGGCGCGACGCTTGGTGAGGAACCCGGCCCCGGGTCCCATCGTCGACCCTCATCTTCTTTGGTGGCATTCTCGTGGGCCACTTTTGGTGCGGAGGGAGCCGGCCCCGCCGGAGGTGGTACGTCACCGTGTCAGGGAGGAGGACGAGCACGTCCATCGCTACATGGCTGCTATGGACCTCAGGTTCTCCAATACCTGGCAGGTTCTTTGGGGAGATCACCCGAGCTATGATCCAGTGATGGTTCCTTCACTTTGGTTGTCCACCGCCTAGATTACTCTCTAGTATTCGATCTTTATTAGCTAGCTAGCTAGCTAGCTAGTGATGTATTCGATATATAATATTCGAGATGATTTATTCGAGATTATATATATTATTTGAGACGATGTATTCGACAAGATTATATCTATTATTCGAGACGACGTATTCGAGATTAAATCTATTATTCGAGACGATGTATTCGAGATTATATCTATTATTCGAGACGATGTATTCGATATTATATCTATTATTCGAGATTATACTAAATTGTTTTATATTTCTTTTGGCATAGTTAAATAAAAGCTATGGCGGACAATACCGATAGAGAGAGAGAACAGACCATGTTCGATATCATACGTGGGCCAGATGATGATCAGAATGAAGAAGATTTTGACGGCTCCGAATTTCTAAACAACACCGGAGAGGGTGATATGATATTCGATCGCGACGACCGAGAAGATGAAGTCATGAACTACGACGAAGAACATGTTGATCCTGAAACAACAAACACCGGCGAGGTATATATATTTATATAAGTAGGAATCTGGTGATCATCGCATGTTTTAAATGAGTTGAAGATATATTAACGAATCAATCTTTCTTCTTTCAGCCATCCGGATCGAGCAAATCTTCAGGCAAAAGGACGAAACGAGGCCCGGACAAAAAGTTGAAGGAGGGCGTAAAGTACAATATCGAGGCAATCAGACCTAATGGCGAACCATTAGCGCCTAAGAAGATTGCGGACAAGTTCGTTTGTCAGTGCGGAGTTCTTGTGAAGGACCAACTCCCGATCTCCCTTCAAGAATGGAGAAAGCCAGCAAAGCCACGTCCAAATGTTACTTTTGTCGACGAGAATAAAAAAACTGCTTTGGGATACTCTCATGGAACATTTCACCCTACCAGATCATTTCACAGAAGCAGATGTGCGGAAAGTCAAGGACGCTGCTTTTAGGAAGATGGCGGTTGCATTCAAGAACCACAAGAGAACGACGTGGGAGAAGTACGTCAAGGGAGGAAGGAAGACTCCAGTATTCGAGGGGATACTAGAGAATCAAAGTGCTCATTGGGACGATTTCGTGAAATTCAAGGATTCAGAATTAGCTAAGGAACGGTCGAGAATAAACAAGAAGAATGCCGAAAAAAGGATAAGTTCCATAAGCTGGGGCCAGGTGGCTACGCGGTGGCAATGCCTAAGTGGGATAAGTCTGAGAAAGAGATGGAGGATGCAAGTGTCACTCCGGTTACTAAGAGGTGGCCCCCCAGGTGCAGGACTTGGTTTTATGCGCATGGGGGGGAGTTGGACCCGAAGACAGGCAATGTTTCGATGAAGGCATGTCTGAACGGAGCCGATGATGCGCTACTTGTTGCAATAGAAGAGGCTCGATCGGGGGTGTTCCAGCCCAACAGAGAGAACAACGAGCTTACACGTGTCCTGGGAAATCCTGAACACCCGGAAAGAACATGAGGCAAGGGCGCTATTCCGTGGTATGAGGGGTTTTCGGACTGTAACGCCGACTACAGAACCCATGCAAGAAAGAAGATTGCGGAGGAGAAGAAGAGGAAGATGGAGGAGGAGCAGAGGAAGCGGGACTATGAACGCCTTCAAGGCCTAGAAGCAAGTCAAGCAGAATTGGCAGCTAAATTCCAGCGGCAGCAGGAGCAGATTGACTCACTTAGCCAGCAAAGGGGGTCTCAGCGGCTGCAGCAGCTAGCGGATGATCCAGCATTGGATGCCACCGCCCCATCCATGCCGAGAAGCAGCGTGGGTTCCGCCCCGGGCGACGCACTGCTGGATAGATACCCCGTGGATGATATCACGGAGAACACTAACTGCGAGCTACACTTCAAAATTAAGAACATATCCTTGAAGGTGGCGGACGGTGTTGCTTATACAAATTCCCCCGATGCAACCTTCCATTGCAACCCGATTCCAGCAGGCTATGCTCGTGTCGTGGTTGATGAGGTGGTGGATCAATATTCGGGGCTAGAGCTTGACATTCCTGGAGGTGATGAGGAGCACACACTCGGAGATGCCAAACATCGTATCATCCTATGGAGAAAGGATTGCATCATCTTTCGAAGGCCACCGACACCGCGTCACCCGACTCCTCGTCGAAGTCCGCCACCGAGTCAGCAGACTCCCGCTCCTCCAAGTCCACCAACGCGTGAGGCCACTCCTCCTTCTCCAAGTCCGGCAAAGTGTCAGGCCACTCCTCCTCCAAGTCCGACACAGCGTCAGACGTCCACTCCTCCTCCAAGTCTGGCACAACCTCAGGCCACTCCTCCTCCAAGTCCGGCACAGCTTCAGGCCACTCCTCCTCGTCCAACTCAGCCCCGTCAGCCGTCTCCGCCGCCTCAGCAATCGCAGAAGAGACACCCCACAACTATGGTGCGTAGCGGTACGAGTCGAGGTGATAGTACAGGAAGTACAGGCGGAGGCAAGCGATATAAATATGGTCCAAACCTCAGTACTCCTCTTCTTGTGAGGGCTTACGAAAGGACCGAGGAGCAAACCAATGCCATAGTGCGGGCAGAAGTCGACGCCCATTTTGGACCGAAACCGCCACCGCCGCCAAGGGAGAAAGTGCCTGTGGAAGTAGTTGACCACTTCATTCGTATGGCTCAACCACCAGCTCCTAAGCCTGTTGACTCAGACTATGAGCGCCACATCAGGAAGTTACATCGACAACGTCTACAGAAGAAGGCGAGCTCGAGCTCGAGCAAACAATAAGCAGCTGTCAAAAAATGCGGGAAAACCGTTGCCCAGCTGGGAAAACAGGCGGCGCAATCGATCCCCCCGCTTGTTGTGCCGCCAACAACACGTGACAGTACGCGCGCCCAATATTATTGTGGCCAAACAGTTTACGTTCCCGAGGTGGGCGATGTGGTAATAATCCAGGAGCATATAATGCAGGCTGAAGAACTCAAGATCACTGTTGGACAACTCCTCGAGATCGAGGACATGCCTCTAATTAGAGAGGTGGAAATAAAACGAAAATTTGTCCGAGACCAACCTTTGGTCGAGCCAGAAGATGTCAAGAAGCTCCCAACGAGAATGTATGAATTGCATCAATGGTACATGGACATTAGCAAGAGATCCGATCGAGAGTCCCTCATGGTGTATGCCAAGAAGGATGATTACTACCATGAGAAAGATGTGGCCGTTAAGTATTCTGAACTGTTTCAGTTATACAATCAAGACGCTCTCGACAAATCTATCGTCAGTTGCTATTGTCTGTAAGTGATTTTTTTTCTGTAATTTAAGTCTCAAGCTAGCTGTAGTGATCCTTTTGATCAATCATTACGTGTAATTATCCTCACTATATTCTTTTCTGTGGTATTATGCAGGATGAAGATGTATGAAATGAGAAAAAGTGGACGCTATGGCATTGGGTTCATTGACCCAAACACCATTAATGAATACACATGGAAATTAGATGCATATTATGAAAAAGAGGTAGAGGACAGCATGCTAGAGTTCTTGAAGCACCTCAAATACAATGAAGATATACTACTTCCTTACAACTTCGAGTGAATCACACTTTCTTGTACTACAAATTCTCTGTTTTTGCCTACTAGCTAGCTACATGTTTTTGCTTACATATGCCCGCTTAATTAAGACATGCAAACGTGTGTGCATGCAGATTTCACTGGATCTTGTGTATCATTAAAGTTGACGCCGGAACAGTTGAAATACTGGACTCGCTACTCAAAGCAAATAGTGACTATAACATCTTGTTTGGGATAGTCAACAGGTAATTTCAATCATTATTAACTATATATCTCGGCCTATTTAGTTCGTCATTTCATGATATGAAGTATTTAATAACCCCTTTATTCATTTTCTTTGTCGGCGGGCAGGGCTTGGGCAAGGTTCATCAGCGTCACTCCAGGCGAATGGAAACAAAAGCTGAAATGGTTTCGACCCAAGGTAAGTAATTAAGTAGTACTAGCTAGCTAGCTAGCTGCCATCTCTTTAATTATCATGTTTGATTAATTATTATCTGATCAAATTCCATTCTCGTAAAGGCCCTTCAGCAGGCGCAGGGGACTGATCTGTGTGCATACTGCGTTTGCGAGAACATTCGCATGATGGCGTCCGAAAGGAGCAGATCTCAAAGACAGGAATGTGTACGTTTGTCAGAACAATATTCACAATTTTTACACCATTATCGATATCTAGTCACTCAACTAATACACATGCATATTGATCTCCTTCTTAACAGTTTAAAGAGGTGCGGGACAAGCTCCTACCAACGAAGCGCGTAGAAGCACTTCAAGAGGAAATAACGAGATTTTTGCTCGACCAGGTCATAAATCCGAAGGGAGAATACTATTACCCGCTATCGCCTCCATCGAAAAAGACATGAACCACTTCCAATTGTCATCGTGCTCCGAAGGCACCAATCAGGCTAATGCCACTGACTCCAAAGGCAACATGCATATGTAGGAGAAATTGTATATAGCTATACATGTGTGTATGTGTGAATTAATATGGTGGTTTGTGAGACATGATTGATGATATATATATGATTGGTTCTACTAGAAATTCTATTTATATATATATATATATATATATATATATATATATATGCATAACGTGTATAATGTGTAGTACCTAAAATACCAGCAAACGAAAAAGAATTAAAATGGAAAACACAAAATTAAATAAAAAAGAAATCATAAAATCAAAAACCCCCCAACATTTTAGTACCGGTTGGTATTACCACCCGGTACTAAAGGGCTCCCGGCCCCCGGAGCTGGCTCGTCCCACGTGGTTGCCTTTTAGCACCGGTTCGTGCTGAACCGGTACTAAAGGGGGGGTCTTTAGTGCCGAAATTTTAGTGTCGGTTACCTAACCGACACTAAAGGGCCTTACGAACCGGTGCTATTGCCCGGTTCTGCACTAGTGTTAGGGTTAGGGTTTTCAAAAAAACTACAACTTTTCAACATTTTCCAAAAAAAAACCACCAGTCCACTCTATTTCTCGCAAGAAGCAATAGCCGGTCACTTTAAGTCGTTTGACTTGTTTCTAACCAGACGGGTCCACTGTCAGCCTCACGTGGTTCATGGTAGTGGTCACTTTTTTTTCATACTAGCTCAATAATACGTTGCAACGGAAAAATAATAATTCTATAATATCTATGATATTATGTTTTGCCAAAACACAACAGCACTCCACGAATGCGGAACATGGTCGAACACACCACCGAATTATTTTCGACCTGGATTCTTCGGCGTGTCAATATCTTTAGCTTTCTACCAACTGTCGCATCAGTCTTCATTTTACCCAAGTGCATGTCGCAACCTTGTAAATGGGTTTTCTAATCTCGGTCCAATCCATATGAAGGATTAATAATTGAAAAAATAGTTTTTCTTAATTTTACGCGTATATACTACTTTGTGTTAGTTAAGATTTTTTTTCGCATGGGCTAATTAAGATAAGTAAATCTGGGTATGATCGATCTGCCTTAATTTTTGTTTCTTTCTATATTTAAATATCTGTTATAGGTTGGGTGAGGTGTGGCACGTTAATGCATGCATGGCCGGTCTGCTCTAATTTCTATTTGTGTTCCTGCCCTGCAAGGATTTCTACTTAAGACACCTTGAGATTGCCTACCAAGTTTAAAGGAGTCAGTAGATCTGGTCCCTGTGTTTTGCGCGCTGCGATCAACCCGGCTGGCCGGCCACGCTGCAGATGTGAGACAATCCAAACGCACATCCTAGATTCCTAGCACAATTTTCCCCTGTCCGATCCGGGCAAAGGCTTCGTGGCCCGAGACTCGAGCGAGACGATCCGGAGAAGTTTAGTCATGTCATCAGATAACAACCATTGTGACACGAGAATACTTTACAATGGCTGTGCGTTTTTTGTTTTTTTTGGTCGTGCTTCTGTACATGATCGAGAGTTTGGCTAGAATTATACTATGTGTTTTTTTTTTGGATCGTGCTTGTGTACAGTTGGTCAAATTTTTAAAAAATTGACAAACTTTATAGAAAATTGTAGCATTATATACCACATCAAAATAGTATATTTTGTCCATGCAAAAAATAGTATATTTTGAAATTTCATAGCAAGACAAATCTATTGATACTAGCTGGGTGTCATAAATGTTACTCCCTCCGATCAGAATTAATTGACGTGGAAAGAGAGTTATGGCGGTAGAAATTTCTATATAGTTGACAACAATCAAATCGGATCGAAGTAGTACTTTTTCTAATAAAGTCAGTCAAACTATAATAAATTTGACTCACAAGAAAGGAAAATGTACATTTATTCCTGAACGGAGGGAGGTTAGTATACCCAAACGTACTTCGAGTTTGGACCCGAGTTGGATTGGATTGGTGCGGACTCCCGATGTGTGTTGTCTTTTTACACGATCAACCATCGTCAACCATCACCACCTTCAGCCAAATTATATAGTAGAAGATTCCTTCTTTTAGTTGTTATTTATTTTTATGTTTTTTTCTTTACTTTTCTCCTTACAATCGCCTCGGTGGACAAATCGAAGCCAAAGCAGCAGCCACCAGCCGCTCATGAGCCACCGACGGTCAACACCATCGCTGACAACATGGCGGTGGAGGGCCACCGATGGGTCCTGCCAACACCAATAGGCAATGGGTGCCTTCTTCACTGACAACATGACAAGGGAAGATAGAAATATTGGGTACAATGACCGAGATGGGCGGCTCCTGGTCAAGGGACGACGTTGATGTCCTAGATCTAAAGGGCAAATTTCTGCTCGGCTCAGCCATGAAGGAGGGTTTAGCTTGGACATGAAGAGGGGGGAGAGTTAGGCTCCAGCATGAAGACGGGGGCGGTTGTCTACTAGCTCTGCCTCCTGTACGCCTACGTGTACATCGTCGCCCTAGGTTGTTGTTGTTGCGCCGGCCGCAAGGAAAGGCGATGCGGCCTGACCTCGACCAAGGACATGGGGCGAGCGTGCTACACCTGGAGGAGAGACGGAGCAAATTTGCATTATAGGATAGTCGTTTTACAGTTTTAGGGCAGCAAAACGGCTGCCGCTTTACCAGCTGCTCTAGATAGGGCACCTCTGTCCCCAACGGCTGCCCTATAATAGGGCACGGCTACGGCAAAACTAAATCAAAAAATAAAATTAATCAACACAAACATAAATCCATGTAATCGTAGCATGATATGCATAGTTCGAAGCATATGGTAGCTCAAAACATGTAGTCTATGGGAGGTGGATGAAGTGTTGAGGTGAAATCATCATTTGTTTCTTCCTCGACACTTCATCCAGGCACATCTCAACATATGGCTTTTGTTTCTCATCCATGTTGGTAGTGTCCATGAACATGAGTTGACGCTCAACCTCCATTGCCCTATGAGCCTCCTCCATCGCGAGCTTCCTCTCATCTATGGTCACCTTTCTATTCTTGGTCGCTGCACCACCCTCCTCTCCTCGGCCGCCGCCTTGCGTAGCTCGGCTTCCTTGTTTTCCTCTATTTATTTTATTTTTAGAGCCTTCCTCTCCTCGTTCAACTCCTTGCGACTTGACATAATCGCGGTGAAACCCTTTTATATGTCATCATCGCCCGACTACTTCCCCTTCATCATATAATTGGCCGTCATTATTCCATCGGGCCTCTTCGTTCTTGCAACGGAGTTGGGAGTTGGGCTTCTGTTTCCTTCTTCCTCTTCACTTGATGCATCACCATCAATGTCAACAACATCGGCCAACGAGCTTTTTAACATTTTCTTGTCATTGGGAACATCATAGTTGTTACGGTTTTTGCACTTATCATCATTCTCTAGCACCGCCCAACAATGATGCAAAGTGAATTCCTTGGCTTTCTTTCCGTCCTTCTTTGCTCCCTTCTTCAAGCGGCACTCGAACATGTTTTGTGTCATGGCATTCTAGACACGAAGAAAACAAAAAGTTAGACACATAGATATTAGATATATGTGCCAAATGGGATGCAAACACTCACCCAATCATGCTCATTAGTGCAAATAGGATTCAACTTTTGCACATTTGCGAAACAACCGGACCCCCTTTGGCAATCGACTTGAATTGACCCCCACCAATGGCGAATAGAAGTGGTGGTTCCTTCATTGCCATGTGGGTTGCGAGCATCGAAGAACTCTTTCATCATTGCCCAATATTGGTTCTGGTGTTGCTCGGTGCCAATGACCAGATCATGGCCTATCTTCTTCCATCCCGCAATGATGACAAGATCTTCTTGATTGCTAAAGTTCCCCGCTCCCCCCTTCGGCGTCGAGCTGACGAAACCATCCTCCTCACCGTCAAGTTCCTGCTCTAATTCTTGGGAGGGGATGTCGGTCAAAACAAAAAACTCTGTTAATCCAAAGGACATGCCTTGAAATTATGTTTCATCGGCCATACTACGTAAAGTAACATAGGAACAACTTAGCAAACAATTGGATTGACAATTAAAACAGGTTGTCGCCGGGCTGCTGGACGGACGGCGGCTCCAGCACCACTTCCTCGCGGGCAGACCTAGCGCCATGCGGCTCCATCACATCCTGGGGGGGGGGGGGGGGGCAGGTGGCTTGCCATGGCCGGCTGTCGCCTTTTGCCTCTTCGATTCGCCGGTCGTCTGCCTCTTCGTCGTCTTCGGGACGACAACCGCGTATGTGATGTTCTTTCTCCCCTTCGAGGGCCGCGGCGGCTACGGGGCGAGGATCTGACTAGGATCCACGGCGCCGGCCAGCCGCGTCAGCACGAAACTGGAACGAGACAGCGGCATCATAGGGTTAGCAGCGGCAACGGCGGTAGCGGCTACGGGCCCGGCTAACTGTGGGAACCGCCGATCTACCATCAGAAGGAACAACGAGCGTCAGGGGGTGTGGAGATGACGTCCATGGCGGGATGGTGGTCGCCAGCGGGAGGGGCGTGCAGGGAGGTGGGTGGGGGAAGTTTCTGGATGGCAGTTGCAGTGCGCACGCGGGGGCGATTGTTTTTTTGCTATAGTACGTGGACGTTGCATATTTGCAACTGTTTGGATGAAATTAGGGCACTGCCCTAACAAAAAATGTCACACTTGATGAAGATAAGGCAGCCGCTGAAGCATGTTATTTACCCCAAAATTGTCCCATAAGTTAGTTTTATACTGCACTTGCCTATTTAGGCCAGCTGTCAGAGATGCTCTTAGCTAGGCGGCGTGTGACAAAAACAAGTTAGGTGAAGAGGAGTCATGAGAGGAGAGGAGTGTGACTCGGCACAAGGGCCGGGTTAGGCACGACACCGAAGCCGAGTGGGGATTTTGTGCGCCATAGCTCCGGTGCTTCCTGCATCTAAAAGAATTTCGAAAATCATATTTACAAATTTCAGAAAAATGTGAAAAAAGTTCTTAATATTCTCAATGATTTATTGTACAAACATGCAAAATATTAATTTGACAAGATTTGTATCTTGAGCTACACAAAAATGACAAGTATACATATATATAATATACTGTTTCAAATATGAGATCTTTTTATTTTTTTAGCTCATAATATAACAAAATTTGCGTTATGTTTTTCCATGTTTGGGCAATATCTTAGACTACTCTTAAAATTATTTTCATTTTTGTTAAAACTTCTAAATATTTTTTTTAAACGATGGGAGCACCGGAGTCGTGCCAACTGAAACGGCATTTCTTCTCTCGAGTCCCAAGCGGGGCGTCGTTTCTCTGCTGAGACTACTACGGCTTCTCCGGCGGTGCCCCTGTGGTGGGTTCTGGTGGCAGTGACGTAAATTCCTTGGGAAAATCGATGCGAGGAAAATTCTTGGGCAAATAGTTACGAGCTTTCGATAAGCCAAAATAAAATTTGTATCATTTTCGCGGAGTTAATCAACTGCTTATCTCGTTGCGTCCGCACAAGAACAAGACTAGTCATGGCTTCCTTCACATCATTAGCAGCAGCAGAGTAGCGACTCAGCTGCGCAATCAGCGGCTAGAGTTCGATCCCCACACGCCACGCTAGCTCAGATGGCCGCCACTGGCTCGTCGGGCGCGGAGGCGGAGCTCCTCGGGGGCTTCAAGACCCTGGCCGTGACGCGCGCGGCGGTGGTCTACGAGCTGGCGGTGGCCACCTGTTGACGGGCATGTTTTTTCTGACACGAGCAAGCAGGCAGATTAATGCTATTTCTCAAATTCTTTGTCTAATTCTCGGATACGACTAGCGAGAGGGCTCCCTCTCAAGAGAGGGCATCGCGCGCGTGACGCGTGGCGACTCACAGCTAGAAAGCGAAAACAAATTTGAAGACTCCGATTGTGACGTACAAGGCGAGGGAAACAGAGATAATCCTGCGAGCGAGCCGCAAACGGGCGGATGTACGCGCGACCCTGCGAGCGAGCCGCAACGCGCGCTTTTTCCGATCGTAATAAAGAAAATCTAAACTACATGCAACACGTAGTATAAAAAAATATCACAAAGTACACGTATATAGCATAAAGTATAAGAATCGTGACTGACAGAGTACACAGAATTCTACGGCTCGGCTTCGCCTCGTTATTTTTTTACGGCTCGGCTTCACCTCGATAACCATTTATAAAAATCTTGAAGGGGTACATATGTCGTAGCGCGCATTGGTCAAAACGTGTGTTCGTCGTAGTGCGTGCTACGGCTCGGCGTTGCCTCGTGCTACTGCTCGGCTTCGCCTCGAAAGAGCGCCTACGGTGCATCATCCAAAAAGTACGCACATGTTAGAGGTGAAGTATAAATAGTATAACCTCGAAGTATAAAGTAGTATAACCCCGATGTATAAAATCGGAAAGTAGAAAAAAGTATAACCCAAAGTACAAAAAGCTACAACGCCGAAGTACAAAAAATCAGCAAGTACAAAAAAAAAATAACTCGAAAGTACAAAGTAGTGTAACCCGAAGTACAAAACCAGGAAGTAAAAAAAATCCCACCAAAAGTATAAAGTAGTGTAACCCGAAGTACAAAATCAAACACCGAAGTACAAAATCAGAAAGTACAAAATAGTGAAACCCAAACGATAAGGGCATGTACAATGGTTAATAAGGGCATGTACAATGGTGCTATCTTAGGAGTGCCATGTAGGATAAATGATGAGGTGGAGGAGAGAGAACTCATAAGAAAAGGCTTGTCTTCTCTTATTTAAGATAAGACAAGAGATGATATCTTAGCACAATATGTGTCACCACATTTTTAGGAATAACTAGTTATGAAAATAAGGCTAAGAAATGATCCATTGTAGACATCTTTTTTTTGTCATCTCTTAATTACATGCAAGACCTAAGATAAGACTATCTTATTAACCATTGTACATGCCTTAAGATAGTTTTATCTTAAGCCTTACATGTAATCTAGAGATGACAAAAAAGAGAGTCTACAATGGGTCATCTCTTAGCCTTATCTTCAATAACTAGCAATTCCTAAAAACGTGTTGAGACATATTGTGTTAAGAAATTATCTCTTGTCTTCTCTTAAATAAGATAAGACAAGCCTTTTCTTATAAGTTCTCTCTCCTTCACCTCATCATTTATCCTACGTGGCACTCCTAAGATAGAGCCATTGTACATGCCCTAAGGTAATACAACTATAATATAAAAAAAGTTTTTCGAAACCTATCAACATGGTATCTAGTTTTGAAGATCTCGACGCGAGGATCTCAAATATGAAAACGGTTCGTAATTCCAAAATACGGTTCTTAAGATATTTCATTTAAAAAAACGAATCTAGAAATAAATGCGTTCCCACCCCTCCACCACCGTCAGTGTGTGGGAAAGGGAAAAATCCCACCAAAACTCTCTCATGCTGCCACTTGTCACGCATGCAAGCACCCGTGGGAGGCTGGGAGGAAGGAGAAGCCGACACTTGTTGCAAGCGGAACGCACGCAGGTGACGTTTTGAAAGGTTTCCCTTTTTCTAGTGATCCTGCTAATTCTCAGTTCGAGAGTTTGATCAAACACCTGAAAGAACAAGAAATCTCTACTCCTAATGGAGCAGTTGGTAGTCTCCGCCGGTTAATTTTCGTCCCACCTTCATTGATTTTTTTTTCGTCCTAAACAAATTTCGTAGATTAACCAGAAAAAACCAGCGAACAAAAACTCGGACGACGCCCTAGCTCCCTCCGCCCGCGGGTCGCCCGCTCCCTCGTGCCACTGTTGCTCCCTCCTCGATCCCGATCTGGATCGAGGGGACGAGGAGCTCCTGCCTCCCCGACGACCGGCCTCCTCCTCGCCCCGCCGCTGCTTCCGGCGTCGCCACGGCCTTTGCAGCACGGCGCCGATGAGGAACCCACCCACGGTGTGCGAGGGGTCTCTTCCCGTACGTCAAGGCATCCCGCCTCACGTTTCCTCTTTCGACATCACGGGCCGCCGCCGCACTCCCTTCCCCGGCCGCCCCGCGGGCTTCTATCTCTCCCAGCTCCGCTGCCGCGCCCCGTCTTCCATCTCTACATGAATCGCTGTTGTGGAAGCCATGCCCCACCGCGCCACCCGGCGGCCATCCGGGCACGCCGTGTCCGGGATGATGGAGTTGAGTCGGCCAGGTCCCTGTTCCCGTCAGCATCTTCTGCATCGGCTGGATCCTCTCCTCTCCTCTCTTCCACCTCTCGTCATCAGGTAAGTCACAGGTATTGTATTCGTAATCGGTTCCAGTCTCGCGCCCCTGATTCACTGTTCTTCGTTTGATTCATTTCAGGTGCTCCTTCCGTCGATGTCGAGGTCTTAGTCTCGGTGATTTCTCCTTGTATGTTCTGTTGATATTGGTACCGTGTTCTAAACCTTGCTGCTTTGGAAAGGGTGTGGTTTCAGTTTTGATGGTTCTGTTCAATTCAAGGTGATTCGGTAATGTTCTGCGTACAAAGTGCTTCCTATTTTTGCGGTGAAAAACAGCGTGCTGGAAATAGTTCAGACAGTCAAAATTTGGCAGTATTTTCTTCTTCTTTTGATCCCGTTTCTTCATAGTTAGTCAGACTAAATAAGAATTAGAGCAAATTGGAAAGAGGTTTGTTAGGTCGGAACTGATATATTTGCTTTCTCCTAGCAGCCTATACATATCATTTTATATGACGGGGATTGTGCTATATTACCATGTTATAAAGGTAGAGCTAGGATATGTATTTCTTGAACTATGTGGACATGCTCATGGCGGAGGTGCTCTGTTTGTATGTTTTTTCAAGTAAAGTGGAGAAACTCCTGAATTGTGTCTTCAGAAATAGTTTACTGTTGCTGTGTTTCGCTCTGGTGGTTGTCAAGGTCGATTCAGATGCTGGTTACTGTGTTGGAATCTACCAATCCTTCTGATCATTGTGTTTTTCTGGGCCTGGAGGTCTACGCCAAACCCCAGGGCAGGGTGGTTTGAACACCAGTGCAGTACGGGCTGGGACGGACATCATCTTGTCTCTGTCTCTACTAATTCAAATTACATGTAACTTATTCCCTCAAAAAAATTACATGTAATTTATTCAGTTCTACAGCAGCCAAGGGTGGGGCATCGCACCGACGACAGTAACTGCAATGAGGGTGAGATGTCGATGTTCGTGCCGGCGCCGGAGACCGTGACCACAACTCGGGGCAAGGTGATTGTGTTAGCGACGTCGCCCGTGTTGGCCCCTTGAGTTTTGGACCTGCCGCGCTCTGGTTCTGGAAGCTGCCGTTCCCATCGAACCCCTCCAGCAGCCTTCAGGTGAGCGCACAGCTTCTGCTCCATTAACGCAAGCATCCAGGGGTTCGCCTGCGTGGGCAGGAGCTCGGCTTGATTCACTTGCATATGTCTTTTTTCCTTTGTGGGCAGGAGCTCAGCTTTGTGATCAGTCATTTAAAGTATTTGAGAAACTTGAAGGGAAGCACATGGCAAAGCCATAATTACCTTTTAGTTATATTTCAAGTTGTAGGAAAGTTGAAATCAATCTGGAAAGCATCTTTCTATTGTAGATATTTTATTAGTGGCTTGAAGACTTACAACTCTGTTTGATGTTATAGAAATAGTGAGGTTATGCCACAATGCTGATAGACTTGGTACTTGTAGGATGGAGAGGAGAAGACTGAAAAGGATGTTGATATGAGGAATTCAAGGAAGTGGAAGAGGAAGAAAGTTCTGATGATGGTGATAATTAGGTTAGTACCTTAGAACTTTATATGCACTGAGGTTTGCTTTGGGGGTAGAAAATTGGGTTTTAAAAGGTTCATCATTTTGGTAAAATTGTGCATTGTATGTGTGCTCCTTCACATCAACAAATATGAAATGGATAGACCAGCTGATGCATAACTTAGTTGTCATCCATATTGTCAAGTTTAACTCATATATTCTTGCTCTGCAGAATATCAAGTTTGACGACGATGATGACCGGAACCAAGAGGAGGAAGTACGTAGTTTCCATCTATTCATATGGATGTTACCCTCGATGTACTGTGACCAAATATGTAATGTCTGGTTTGGTTTAATTATTTTCTTGTGTATCACTAGATAATCAGTTAACAAGTGTTGGCCATGGTGCATTGATCTTATTTAGTTGTGGTTTTGTATGCCTCCCCCAGCTGCCGCTAAACCCCACCAAAAAATTAGTAAGAAAATTGATGGTGGGAGCTAGCAATGCCAGCAGTGCCTCCTTTAGGATTACAAAATCGTTAATCCTATCTTCGTTTGCATGTGACTGATGGTGATGCTACACAAGTTCTGGAGGCAGTGCCCTCCCCTTCAGCAGGTAACACGGATATATTAAAACATTTTAACTTTCTGACATATTAGTTCAATTTCTTTTTGCATAGTACCTAGCAAATTCAGAAAGTGCACAAACAGATCTCATCAATATTTTGTGTTTTGCTTGTTCAGTCTTTTGAGGTAACTTCTATTGTGTATTCCATTCTCTTCAGGAGATCTTGCTGGTTTTGCATGGGACAACTGGATTAAATATGCTACAGCAAGCGAAGGAGTTCAACGATGTAATTGCCACTCTGCTGTTCTAATGCTTGATTCATCAGCTATGTTTCTATTGGATACTAATAATGAGGGACTTTCTTGGGGTTCATACCAGGTTGTTGGAATCAAAGGATTCATCCTAACGAAATTAGACGGGACTGCTCGTGTTGGCTGTGTGTCACGGGCGATTTCCAGTCCTTTATTGTAACAGATACAAATCCCAGTCCTGGATCTTAAATAAACGACAACTAAACTTGCTGACCTGAATCCTGTCTCAGGTGAGTGTTCATAGACGAAATTGGAGTTCCAGCCAAGTTTGTTGGCGTCGGCGAAGGGGTGGAAGATCTCCAACCTTTTGATGCAGAAGCATTTGTTGAAGCCATTTCCCCATAAATTTGACCCAGTTATTAGTGTTTCTCATGTAACAAGATTTTGGCTAACATGCTACTCCCTCCGTTTCTAAATATATGTCTTTTTAGGAATTCTAATATGGACTACATACGAAGAAAAATGAGTGAATCTACACTCTAGAATATGTCTACATTTATCCGTATGTAGTCCATATTCAAATCACTAAAAAGACCTATATTTAGGAATGGAGGGAGTAGAACTTGGTAGAAGCAATTTTTTCAACAATTACAGTTTTTTTGGTTCAGTCGTCGACTCGTCTGCCTGACTTGTTTCTGTCGAAGATCCTAACTATTCATACAGAAATAGAAGCAAGTACGGCCACAACCTCCAATACTACTACGACTGATGGCTATCCTCTACCCGTGAGTGTTATGAAAATTTGTGTAATTTAACTCCAGTGATGTGGATCTCATTATGTGTTAATTTTGTTTATGTAGAAATTGATGCGCTGGAATTAGTAAATCTGTTATCTTGTTTACAAGTGTGGTGATGCCGATTGTAGAAATTGGGCAATGTGGGATCTCCTATCCTCGTGCTGGTTTGATTTCGCTTTGTTCATCTGACTCAGGAATCATGAGGCTATTCATGTCCAACTGAACACAAGCCTTTTTTAATACTTTTTTAATATATGCTACTTATGCTTATCTATTCTGAAACTACATCTGCAAGGCACTGTTTGTCCTGCGTTCCAAATCGATGCCGCTTTATTCATGGGTTGGGTTGCCAGTTTCAAGCCACTTAATTTTCGGGTTGCGATTGTTATCAGTGTTGTTGAATAGTACAAATCAATGATCCTGCGTCTATAGGTTCTCACCTGGTAGTATCATGTATGTACTCAACAAAACGTGAACTGTCTGCCATGGTAGTATTATGATTCCTGGCTACCATGGTAGTATTATCTGTAGTGTTGGCCAGCATGTTTATTTCACAATTTTACAAATATATCTTTTCTTCGTTTTGTGTTGGATAGTTAAGCATGAACCATTTAGAGAATTCAACAATATGACTCATGCTCATCTCCATGTCAATGCTAGGAGGAGAAAAACTGCATTCAGAGGGTTACGGGATGGCAATGGGTGGGTTACCTCCCAGGAGCAGATGACTGGCATGGTTAGTGATCACTAGGCCATGAATCTCATGGATCGCATGATACAGGTACATCAAGGAAATTGTAATAAGTTCATGGCACAACATATAATTTAACGTTAGCTTTCTACATTAAATATCAGGAAAAATTTCTTGTAATTCATTTACATGATGGTTGGGAAATTCCTGTTAAATGAATCTTAACAATAAAGATACAGTCGTCCACATTTAGTTTGCTTTTCTATTGCTGGGTAATCTTCTTATGCCATCATTTTCTTAGTATTTTTTGGTGCAGGTATCTGGTCCAGATCCGACGGAGACAAGCAAAATCGTGCCCTGCTTCTTCTTTCGATTGTAAGTGAATCCTTTGATGACAGTGCTATTTTTTGTTGTATTAATACTGCATCTGATTCACACACTTCATCTATCCTTGTTTGAGAAATTGTGCATGTTTTTGCTTCATTGGTCCAGGAAAATCCAGGTGAAAACTTTCAGGAACTCAGGACGACACGCATTGATTAAATTGTGATGGCCGTTGCCGACACAGCTACTATGGGTACAAGCAACTTCTATTTCGCTCGTCACCGGAAACCACCGCCTAGATCCATCTCTTCTCAGCCATGCCGACGTGGTGGTCAGGGGCACTTACAACTTGTGAGGGCCTGCGTTCTTGCTGTTGATCCATGATGGCATGGCCTCCCCGCGCCCTAGCCACATTCTAGCTGATGGTTTGGGTCTGCCAGCGGAGGGAGAGGGGGACGACCTCTGTCGCTCCTTCTCTCTAGCCTCTTCATCTTGATGAAGCCGTAGGAGTAGAGGGGCACGCGCGTGATGGATCTGCTCCAAGCACCTCAAGCCACGCATCTTCAAGGTGATCACTTCATCCACATTCAATCTCAGTTCCCGCGTTTACTCCGAGGAGAGTTCAAAAGCAGCAGGAGCAGTTGTTCTACTGCTGGTCGGAGGGAGAGCTTGGCAAGGGAGATAGAGGGAGCTCTACAACCACGATCTTGGCATATAACCCGATGGCATCATGCCCACGTAAGCTTCTTCCATGTTCCAATTCTTGCACTTGATGGTCTTTTACTGTTAGAGCTTACGAAATCTTAGATGTTGCTGACAAAAGACCGAGATACACTATTTCAAACTATATATTATTCAGCAAGTACGTTCGCAAATTTTTTTTGGTCTCAGCAGGTTGGTGTTCATGTACAGGTTGCCATATGAGAATATACTGCGTATTCGTCAAATCTCAGAACAAATGGCCCATTCCGATCATAACTATTCCAAAAGCATTGATAGGCTTTTTTAAACATCAAGATATCTGAATATTGATCTCAGCAGTGTCCAAAATCCAAATGGTTATGTTTGTTCAGATTTTCCTCATTTTTATGTTCTTTGAATTAAAGTAGTGCTTGAGGTTAATAATAAATGATTGTTGGTAACTTAACTATCTCCTGAGAATAATTTGTGATATAGCTTGCTCCTATATTTGCCATTGACAACGTTGCTTGTGGAGAGTAATAAGGATTTATCTAGCTCATGTATGTCTGAGCCTGAGACGGAGAGGACAACGGTTGTGGCTCCATTGATGATAGTGGCTGCGACGCAAAGCCGTATGAATGGACAGCAGGCAAGCCAAGCACTCCCTGGGAATCGCCATGATTCCGGAATGGGTGGCGGGTCCCTGCCCCTACCACCCATCAAGCTGACAACGATCACGTGGCCTCGTGCGGCGGCTGCGGAGGAGAGGGAGGCAGGCAGGGGGAGACTTGTAAGCGAGAACCCGCACGGAGGAGGAAGGAGACGCCTCAGGTGGAGATGATGACGATGGCCGTGCCTCCATCGCTGGCGGCGGTCATGATGTGCAGCTGCAGGACTAGACATCAGACAGGCGGAGTCGTTTCTGGGAGTTGCTTGCTTTGGTGGTGCTCTTGGGTTTACGATTTCAATATAATCCTATAGCGGAGTGGAAGATTAATGTTATTTCTCTGATATCACAATGTATCTTCTTGGCTCAAGTATTGAGAAAGTAGCATTGTCGCAGATGTATTTACTTAGTTTGATAAGATGGTGAAAATATCTGTAATTCAGACATGACAGAGAGTCAAATTTAAAAGTAGCTTTTATAGTCATAGCTAGCTTACTTTGGTTTACTTGGTCCATGTAGAGCTGGAATCTCAGAGCTACACTTTCAACCGGCTTGCTTTGAAAATCAAGTAAAACGAAAAGAATAGAGGTTTCAATTTTAGCAATAGTTTTGTAGTGCTACAGATCTGTGGAGCGGGCAAGAATTATTGGTCAACCTTATAGCTTCTTATAGCTTCTATTTGTCATCTAGATGTTGTACATCAGGTACATATCTGTTTAAGAAGGATTGTTGTACATCAGGTACAGCCTCTTATAGCTTCTATTTGTCATCTAGATGTTTAAGATGTTTGGTCTGATGATCTCCCTTCACATTTGCTTGTTTAAACAAACAGGAATTAAAGTTTACGGAATGCGAGAAAAATAAATGCATAACTGGATCTGTGATTTGGTGATTTTTTGAATGTGAAGGTGCATTCTTACAAATTTTCTGCTCATGTTAGTTTAGGCCCTGGCTGCATTATACAGACAACATATTTAGATACTTTTGATTATAAAGATCTCTGACATGATCATATTGTTATTTTCAGCTTTTGGATTTGCATATAATGCTGACACCACATGAACTCTGAAGGAAGTTGTGCTAACTGCTAAGCTTTCCCTGCTTTTCCAGCTTGTGTGTTTCATTGATGGAGGAGGTATAAATCTGTTCCTTAGAGCGAGCAAATCAAAACAAAAATGCAGGAGGTATCCGACAACACTGACGAACGCTACGCCATTCCACTTAGACCTGAGGGCAACATCAAAGGATGCCACCGGCAGCAGAGATCAACAAGTTCTTCACCGTCGGGGAGAAGGTGGAGGTCGAATGTTTCACCGTCAAGTGCAGACTTATCGTTCAGCTACAGTCACTTGATCATCGTCACGGACACCGCCACACTAAGAATTGTGCAGCTGCTCTACTTTCAGGTACAAAATTGGACATCATGTGAGGTGTTATGCTCAACCCCAGCCAGTTCAAAGGCAACACTGGTGGTGGTCCTCTGAGTATGCAAATGACATAGAGTGGGCACTGCAATAATACATGCTAATAGGCGCAGTTTCATCTCGAGCAGACGAGCACTGCAATAGTACATGCTACTCTCAGCGACTACTAACGTGAAGTTGCACTCAGGCTCTCGCATATACTAAAGAGGTACTGTCGATAAGTATCACCATTTAGTTTTTTTTACAGTCTATAGATTTATTTATATGAACAATATTGATCTCAAGGATAACACTGTAGATTCCTCTATTCCTTCTGCTAATGTGACTGTAGCAACCGTCGCTCCCATTTAAACTTTTTTTAGGGAAACTACAACATGCATTTTGCTCACCTGAACATTAAATTAAGGAATGCAGAAGGTTCGGGGCCTGAGCGAATTATTCAAATTTTATATTTGTGTGAATGGAGAAACGCCTAAATTAGGCGGCAGAGTAGAATTTACGCTCGTGGTTGCAGTGCGGCTTTTGGACATCCTTAGCATGATAAGCGCAAACACGAAGATTAGACGCCACCTTGGATTTGTCTGGTTGTTAACTTGTGGTCATTAAACACATATATATTGTGCTCTGTCCATATGCTCTAGAGCAAACAAGCAATGATAGTCGACTGCAGTTTCTGGGGTATCACGCCCATTTAAACTGATGGTGCAAGTTCAGGTCGGCCTTCCTTTTTTCCTTCAGATCTTTCTGTTTTAAGAATTTTACTATTACAATTATACTATTATATACTCCCTCCGTTCCCAAATAATTGTCTTTCTAGAGATTTCAATAAGTGACTACATACGGAGCAAAATGAGTGAATCTACACTCTAAAACATGTCTACATACATCCGTATGTTGTAGTCTATTTGAGATGGCTAGAAAGACAAATATTTAGGAACGGAGGGAGTATTTATTTAGATATATGTTCAAATATTATTTTAGTTCACCTGAAAATACAAAGGATACGGGAAAAATCACAATTTCTCTCTTTCCTGATATCATTGTCTGAATTTGTTTACCATGTTTTCTTTATTTCCTTCCTTACAGCAGTGTCATCAATGGAACAAATAAAGTCTTGATAACTAGAAGGCCATTCCAATTCCAGTATGGTAAATATTCGATGGATGACAAAGGGTCCCGAGGGAGCTCGTTTGTGCTGACAACACTCAACATATTCTGCAAATATCCTCTGAGTTCACCATCCATGAGCTGCAAGTCATGTTTTCTGGTGCTACAAGTATAAAAAAGTTCATGCTTTGTTTTATTAACCTTTTGTGCTGTTGTTCCAATACCTTTTGGAGTTTTGGCCTAAAAGGGCTCTCTGAAACATTGAGACAAACGACGCTAAAATTTGGAGTATGATTAAGCAGTCCAGTCAGCGTTACTAATCCCCACTTGAGCTTGACTGTATTTCCTGGCTTAATGTTTGAAATTCTATGTATAGCAAAAAATATGTGCAGAATTTCATTTAAGTTTGAAAGCCAATCGATTCCATGCTTTGAGCTGGTAAGTGGTCCCTGTTCTGAATTGGTATTTGGATCCCAAACATAACTCCCTATGAACATATAAGGAAATTTTAGTTGTGAAACGACACTTGTTGTACATGCCATATTGCTATATGAGGGTGCTGCTATGTACATTTATAGATGCTTGCATTTGACTTCCGTTTTGATGTAACAATATACATGTAGTTTGTTGTCAATACTGTTGGGAGACCTTGTTAAAAGTTTATGTCCAACATTTAAAATTGGTTTTTTTTCTACTGAATTATATACCCTTGTACATGTGAAACCCTACAATTTCTTTAGAGCATGGAGGAGTTCTTTGTGTTGCAAACCCTCACCATATTCTACGAATATCGTCGAATTCACCATCCATGAGTGGCAAGTCATGTTTCCAATTTTCTGGTTTTATAAGTAAAAAAATGTTCATATTCCATGGATGAGACCCTACAATGTATTTAGAACATCCGGTCCACACATGTCTAATTTTGAGCCATGGGTAGAAGCATAATCATGAAAGGCGTCTCCATGAGTTGAGGCCACATGATATGAGGGTACAAGGTAACTTTGATTGCATCTTCAAATCAATGAACCAAAGGGAGTAAATAATAAACAGGGTTTGTTTAAAAAAAGATCAATCAGGATACAATCTTCTTTGTGACTGTTATTAAAATTGACCATCAAGATGATATTTTTGTGTCTACATGATCATATTATGAGCCCGTAGCAACGCACGGGCACTCTACTAGTAAAAGCCCAGGAACGAACTTGTGCGCTGCAAATAGAAACAGTCAAAACAGATTAAATGGGCCAGCCCACAACGGTCAGGGTTACGCGCGCGCTGGGTAATTTGTGTACCAAAAACCAACAGGCCCGGCCGGCTGACTCTCAGCCAAACAGGATGGAGGAGCAGAAAGGTACCACTAGCGAGAGGACTCCCTCTCGCAAGCGTACGGGAGGACGCATCGTAAGCGCGACGCGTGGCTGAGCGAGCGCAGGCGCGAGTTGTCTGCCAAAAGTGATTGACTCGTGTATGTAACTATCGCGGGCGTGAAATGCGTGAGTAAGGAGCGGTCCGCGCGCGTGCGACGTACAGCTACGTACACAGATGTACGCCCGAGCTAGCCAAAAAGCAATGACCTCTGTACATGCGAGCAGTGTGCGCTAGCTACGATGTTTGTAGTTTTTTTTCACTTTTTCTTCTCTCGTGCGTGAGCAGAGTACAAAATATAGAAATCTGAAGTATAGGGTGTACAAAAGAGCTGATGTACAAAATATCATAAAAGTATAAACTCGAAAAGTATAAAGTATAAGAATCACGAATAATAGTGTACACGGAACGCTACGGCTCGGCTTCGCCTCGGTATTATTTTACGGCTCGGCTTCGCCTCGATAACCATTTATAAAGATCTTGAAGGGGGTACATATGTCGTTGCGCGTATTTGTCGAAGCATGTGTTGGTCGTAGTGCGTGCTACGGCTCGGCGTTGCCTCGTGCTACCACTCGGCTTCGCCTCGAAAGAGCGCCTGCGGCACATCATCCAAAAAATACGCATATGTTAGAGGTGAAGTATAAAATATTATAACCTCGAAGTATAAAGTAGTATAACCCTGATGTACAAAATCAGAAAGTAGAAAAAAGTATAACCCAAAAGTACAAGAAACTACAACGCTGAAGTACAAAAAATCAGGAAGTACAAAAAAAAACTCGAAAGTATAAAGTAGTGTAACCCGAAGTACAAAACCAGAAAGTACACAAAAAAATCCCACCAAAAGTACAAAGTAGTGTAACCCGAAGTACAAAATCAGGGAGTACAAAACACCGAAATACAAAATCAGAAAGTACAAAATAGTGAAACCCGAAGTACAAAACCAGGAAGTACAAAAAAAATCCCGCCAAAAGTACAAAGTAGTGTAACTCGAAGTACAAAATCAGGTAGTACAAAACACCGAAGTACAAAATAGTGAAACCCGAAGTGTAAGGTAGTACAACTGTGATGTAAAAAAAAGTTTCTTAAAACCTATCAACGTGGGATCTAGTTTTAAAGATCTCGACGCGAGGATCTCAAATATGAAAACGGTTCGTAATTCCGAAATACGGTTCTCGAGATATTTCATTTTGAAAAAACGAATCACGAAATAAATGCGTTCCCACCCCTCCACCGTGCGTGTGTGGAAAGGGAAAAATCCCACCAAAACTCTCACGTGCTGCCACTTGTCGCGCATGCAAGCACTCGTGGGGGCCGCGAGGAAGGAGAAGGCGACACTTGGCGCGTGGAGAAGACACGAGAAGGGAAAACGCGACACTTGTCACGCGCGGAGCGCTCGCGGAAGCCCTTCCGGAAGGGAAGCCTTTTTCTAGTGATTTCGAGCAGAAAGAGCAGATCTTGCAGCGCTCCCACGACCCGCTTAGTGCTAATCCGGTGGCCGCCGGGAATCACTCCGCCGCTGTCTGTGATGACTGGCGCAGGCCACTATTCAACTTGCTGGTGCTCGCGGTGACGATCCCCGCCCTGCTCCGGTGCTCCGGCGGCGGCGACCTGCTGCCCACCTCATGGAGCCTCTTGCTCTTCGCCGTTTCCTATCTATTCTACTGCATGTGTTTCTTCTCCACCACAGATACCCCATTGGCCAAGATCTTCGTCACCCTCTTCTACGTCGGCCTCCTTGCTTTCTTCACCCGCACCAACGTGCTCGGGATGGTCATCATGTACCTCGACTCGGTTCTAGCCGCCGCTCTGTTCGGCGCTACCCTCGCCAAGCACAGGCAGAGCAATGACACCGACACGGCCACCCTCGTCGCCATCGCCAACGCCCGAGCCATCCACAAGAAACCCGAGTGCAGGCGCCCCGCGTACATCATGATAGGCTTTATGGCTTCGTGCTATTCCCCACGCCTGGTTTGGCTGATGTTGGCAGACGGCCCCGCGGTCGATGTCACGGCGAGCCTCTTCGAAGTGATTGGCTTTGTCCAGGTCATCCACATCAGCTGTGTTCTCGGCTGGTTGAACGGAGCCATTTTCGATACCTCGCTTCCGATTTTCCTCTATTTCATGGGTGTCTTCTACCTTTTCGTCTGCTCCTATCTTCTTATGGGCGAGATCGTCGGAGTTACCGTGTTGTGGCTCTGTATTCTGGCGTCCACGACATTTCTCGGCTACTACCACCAGATTCACGCCTCCTATGAGGAGATCATGAGCATGGAGTTACCGTGTTGTGAGCCTGCCACACCGCTTGAGGAGATCCTTGTAGTGTAGTTTGACGAATATTCCTTGGCACCGATGGTAAAACGTGTGGGAGGTCATTAAGTTGCCACAGATGAGCGGATTGGTCACCAACCGGGAAAATGCTAACTATCTATCACCAAGTTATACGTTTGTAGCACATTGGTCACTCCGTCAAGACAGACGTTAAGTCGCTGACGTGGCTGATTTTTTTTGCACAATGCATCCTATGGTTTTCTTTATTTGCATCCTTTCTTCCGTAAAACGCGTCAGAGGTCATCAAGTTGCCCCGGATGAGCGGATTGGTCACCAACTGGGAAAATGCTAAATATCAGTCACCAAGTTGTATGTTTGTTTTTCTAATTTTTTTAGGTCCTTTTATCTTTTTTTTTGCTTTTTCTGTTGGCTTGCCTACATAGCGCTGCTCAAGCATTGCTGCGCTTGCACGCTCCAACGATGATAACCACTGCCGCCACCGCTAGCTACTCCCCATGCCACTGACTCACCTCCGCCGCTGCCCTGCTCCCTCTGCCTCCGACCAGGCATAGAGGAAGTACCGCGGGCTACCGGGGTTCCCCGCCATTGGCTCATCAGCTCACGGCAGCCGCCAATCCACCACGCGAGGGGCGCCGGCGATGGAGGCCACAGGGCGCGGGCAGATCCTGCGCGACTGCGACATTCCGTCCCTGCTCAAGGCGCTCGAGCTCTCCAGCTGGGAGTGGGCACTCGCGCTCCTCCGCTGGGCCGCCATGTCCTTCTCTGGAGCCGCGACGAGAGCGAGTGGCCCGTGGAGTTCGCGCGAGAGAACAGCCGCCCCGACCATGACGAGGCTGCGTCGGCAGACGTGACACGTGACGTGGCCGGCGAGCCACTCCCCGATGTGGTTCGGGTGCAAGGCGTAGCTGCACTCGGGGAGGAGCCAAAGCTGCTCCTCGTCTTCGAACTTGCTCAGGCCCACCGTGCAATCCAGCACGACGTCCTTGCCGCCATCGTGCTCCCGGAGCGCCCTTCCCTCGGTGTAGGTCATGGTGGGGACTGGAGTGACTAATGTGTTACAAACGTACAACTTGGTGACCGATAGTTAGCATTTTCCCAGTTGGTGACCAATCCGCTCATCCGGGGTAACTTGATGACCTCCCACACGTTTTACTCCCATAGATTTTATCCACGGAAATAAAGGATGCGAATAAACAAAACCATAGGGTGCATTTTGCAAAAAAAAAATCATCCACGTCAGCGACTTAATGTCCGTCTTGACGAAGTGACCAATGTGTTACAAGTGTACAACTTGGTGACCGATAGTTAGCATTTTCTCAGTTGGTGACCAATCCGCTCATCTGGGGCAACTTGATGACCTCACACACGTTTTACTCCTTAGTTAATTACCAATCAGTTTGGTCATGTAAGTCGAGTAAGTGAGGTGTGTGTGATTATAGAGACTCGAGTTTTTGAAGCGAAACTTGCCCCTTGTGTGTGTGTCAAGCAGTTATGTTTTCTTTCTCGTTCCATTGGCCAACATGTTAGGTTTGGAGTTTTTGTGCATGTTAGAGTTGTGTCGAATATTATTGTACAAGTTAGGTTACAGTTGGACTTGGAGTCGTACGGTGTGTAGACAGGATATTGAGTCGTGTCCAAATAGGACACTTATATCCTAAGCCTCTTATATATGAGGGGGTAGACATACGATGTAACCTATGCCAACATAATAGCACCGGCACGCGGGGGGAGCCGGCGGCGTGTGTCGGCGCCCGGGCGGCCGGGTGCGGTATTGAAGTGGTGTCATGGGGAGGAGCGCCCGTAGTCAGGCCCCGGGGATGTAGCCATGATGGTGAACCTCGTTAACAAATCTCGGTGTCGTGCCTCGTGTGATTGCTTGGTCCTCGGATGATCGACGAAGCGCCTTGGATTTATTCTAACAAGTGGTATCAGAGCAAGGTTACGACGAGGTCGCGGTTGTGTTTGATTTAGAGGAGGAAGAACAGATCGACAGACTTGTGTAAAGGGATTGCAGCCGTGGGAGCGAAGTTAGTCGGCGAGTCGTCGTCGACGAGTTGCAAGTGCAACCAGGAGGCAGCGATCAAGTATACATGATTGTGGTAGTTCTTTGAGAAGCAATCGGATCGTGTGGCAGCAGCATATAGCATGTGCCAAGGCCGGTCTCGGCGAGATCGGAAGGCAGAGGCGGCAGCAGGAGTCCTTGTCGTCTTGGAGTCGGCGAGATGCGTTCGGGTGCGTAGCAGAAAGACCGAACCGTGTGCATACAGCATACGCGCGTATGTGCGTTGGCAAAGGAACGTGGTGGCAGGCGTTGGCTTGCACGGACAGGAAGCTCGATGTACCAAGATGGGTTTTTCTGCTCAAGGCAGAGAGGGTCGCGACTGCTAAAGGATGCTGTATAGACATAAGATTTGTTGTGCATGCGGGATTTGTTTAAGGAAAAAAGTCTGGTTCCCGGAGGCTTTGCAGTGTGTCAGAACATGAAAATAGCTGCCCATATCGAGTTTAGATCATGAGAAAGGAAAGAACAAGGAAGATACTTCTTGGGATTCTTTGCTTTGTACATGGATTGGAGACGGCATGGCAGTACTGATGTTGTTCAGCTAAGCCAAAAGGGAACCGAAGACGGCGACAAGCGTATAAGGCTCGGAGGAGTCTGGAGCGTGTCGTGGAAGGATCATGCATACACAGGGCATCAAGCAATGCACTGAGATGTGCGGGCAGACACGATGCAGGGTGGAGCATGGTTGCAGTCGGATAATTTCGGTTGGGTCAGACTGAGTTGTCTGACGGATCGACGGGGATGTCGGTCAAAGCAGAAGACGACGGTGATTTCAGCGACGACGACACAGGAGAGTGATGCTGATGGTGGCCGACTTCTGGGGCGTGGTAACACGTGGTGCAGGTCTGAGGGCTTGTGCGGCTTCGACAAGACTATGGCGCGGGATTGATTCAAGGTGGTGTATACAGGGAGCTTGAAGTCGATGAGGCGCAGGGATGGATTGATCATCTACCATGGAGTCATGTTGAAGGTGAGCTGGATTGAGGGGCTACGGCGTAAGTCGACGGGGCCGAAGCCTATTCAGTAGGCGGGAAAAAAGCGAGTGACATGCAGTTCGGATTGGAGCCCAGTGGTCGGGTGGAAGCGTGAAACTCGTCATCGGTCGGTGATGATCGATGGTACTCTGCAGTGGGGGTTGAGTGGTGTGGGTTCGCTACCCTTGAGACTCGACCGGGACAGCGGAGGCTCGACGTGGTAATAGCGGCGAGGCGTGCGGTATGCACGGGACATGAAGACGGGCCAGGGCTCTGGTGGTCATACATGTGGTGAGACAACTGCGAATTTGACTCGGGATGACTACAAGCAATGGTGAAATTCCTTCAAGTTTCAGATAGACGGTCAAGAAAGAGCGGTGGCATTGAGTTCAGGTAACTCTTATATGTGGCATCGAATATGCGAGTTGTTCACTTTCACGCAGGTCAGTGATCGGTGTGTGATGATGTTGACGGATACTCTGGAAGTTGGGAGCACGGACTAGAGTAAAGAGAAACTTAATTTTGCTCAAGTGTTGACTGTGAAGAAGACGAGAAGGGACTACAGTTGCAGGTGGAGTCACATGGAGTCTGGGAGTAGCAGTGGTGCTCATGGCGTATCTCAAGTCCAATGTACATGGAGGTTCGACGCACGGACGAATTCAAGGTGGTGGAGAATATTCGCCAAGGTGGAGTTTGTTAGAGTTGTGTCGAATATTATTGTACAAGTTAGGTTACAGTTGGACTTGGAGTCGTACGGTGTGTAGACAGGATATGGAGTCGTGTCCAAATAGGACACTTATATCCTAAGCCTCTTATATATGAGGGGGTAGACACACGATGTAACCTATGCCAACATAATAGCACCGGCACGCGGGGGGAGCCGGCGGCGTGTGCCGGCGCCCGAGCGGCCGGGGTGCGGTATTGTAGCGGTGTCATGGGGAGGAGCGCCTGTAGTCAGGTCCCGGGGATGTAGCCATGATGGTGAACCTCGTTAACAAATCTCGGTGTCGTGCCTCGTGTGATTGCTTGGTCCTCGGATGATCGACGAAGTGCCTCGAAAATTTATTCTAACAGTGCAGTTACCAGAGAATATATATATATATATATATATATATATATATAATACGAGGCATACGTGTGTTTGGTTCAGTTTGGATGTAATAAAATGCTGGCGCCGTCGAGCAGCACCTCCTTTCTCTGCTCAACATCCTCTGTTCCAGCAGCAGCTAGCTCCTCCGATTAGAGAAGCACAACCACGCAAGGAGAAAAGCACCGCTCATAACTTGTGGAGATCTGACAAATTCGTGACTGGTTTCATTCTCTTAAGTTACATATTTTTGATCAAACTTTCTGGTTTCAGCACATGGACACGATGTCACGATCATTGGTGCTCGACAAAGCCGCCCTTTGTCTACACCCCGTGTCCTGTCGACATCCGTGCAAACAAGGTCAAGACAACAGAGACAAATACTAAGCTAAGAGCTATACATATTCCGGTACTTTTAGTGTCGGAGGCACCAGGCACACAAAAAGGATCCCTCCTGTTTCTCATCACAAGGGTAACCAAAAGATTGTTTAAACCATTGGCGAGGAACTAGGTTTTTTTAATGGGGATCTAGCCTCAGCCTCTGCATTAGTTGATACACACAATTTTTTATTTTTTAGGTTTCGGTAGTGTATCTTATTACAATCAACAATCATATAAGATTGGGACATACAACAACCAAATGAACAAGAGCAGACCTAAATAATCTAGACATCCGTAATTCTACTAGTATGCCGCCACCCATCCCGGCTGATAAAATTATGAGCGATCGTCAGGAGCCGTCTCCACTCAGAAGTCATGACATCCCTCTGATATGGCGGAATAAGGTAGGCCTATGAAGTGATCCAATTGTTGGTATGTAGAAAAACCTGCAAGAAAGTAGTTCCAACCTTGTTAAACGCTATATTATTCCTACAATTCTAAATAGCCCAATATAAAGCAGAAACGTCCATGCGAATTCTAGATTTAGTTTTTTCTCTCCACTCTGTTCAACCAATTACACATATCTTAATTATATTAGTTGGTGGACGTAAGTCAAAAGTGAACTGGAAATAAGCAAAACCGTCTTAGCGAAAGGATTTGGAGAAAAGATGTTTAATAGATTCCTCTGAGTCACGAAACAACACTTCTTTGAACCTGTACAATTTCTTTTTGCCAAGTTATATTTAGTAAGCAAAACCTTGATCTTAAGAGGCATTTTAGTTTCGAAAGATATTTTTTGAAAAATTGTGTATGCATGTTTATCAAGTCAACATTGATACGTTGCAAACGTATCTATAATTTTTGATGCTCCATTCTTGCTTTCTATCCTATGCATATATGTTTCCTTCATGTTTTCACATGTTTACCTTCGTTTACCGAATGTTTTAATACACTAACATATTGACAAGATGCCTCAGTCCAGTTGTTGTTTTCTGCATGTTTTTGGTTTCAGAAATCGACTTAAGGAAATATTCTCGGAATGGGCTGAAAATCCATGGAGATCAGTTTTTACCCGGAACAAAGACAGAGACCGAAGGAGACCCGGAGGGGAGTCATGGGGCACCAGGCGCGGCCCCACCCTAGGCCGCGCCTCATGGGCCCCTGGGAGCCCTGGCCACCGCCTCTCGTCGCCTCTTCGCCTATTTAATCCCCTTAACCTTAAAAGTTTGGGGACGGAGTTATTTTCCACGAAAACCACAGAGAGACGGCGTCACCTCGAAAGTCCAATCTAGGGCTTCTACAGCCCTGTTCCGGCACCTTCTCGGAGGGGGAGATCATCGTCGGAGGCCTCTTCATCACCATGACTGCCTCCACGATGATGCGTGAGTTGTTCATCTCGGGACTATGGGTCCATGGTAGTAGCTAGTTGGTAGTCTCTCTCTGATGCCTCCATTTTTAGAGTCTCGTGAGCTGCCTCACATGATCAAGACCACCATTATGCAATTGTGCATGTTGTGTTTGTTGTGTTCCGATGAACCATGAGATTATGATATTTTGTTCATGTCATTATTGACATACTTCACTTATATCTATAGAGAGTTTTAATGTTGTCTTGCAATACTCTACGGTGTTTATGATTACCTTGGTCACGTAGTTGTTTTCACCTCCAAGAGAGGGTTTATATGCTAGATAGTGGGTTCATGTCTCCTTGTTGCATGCGCTCGAGTGACTAAAACATGTGGGGGAGGATGTCCTGTTGCCACTAGGGAGAAAACAACGGTGCTCTTGTCTATGGATGAGAAACATTGCTTACATTACGTACTTTACTTAGTGGAATTGTCTGTTGCACACAAGCAATCACTTCGTTGCTGCAACTTAATATCAAGGGATTTGCTGGATAGCTTTCTTGCGGTGGACTATTAGATATGGATGCATGATGGATAGCGGTTCATATGCTTTGACGTAATGTCTACAGTGTTAGAACCCATGAACTCCATCTCATCATAATAGTATTGTTATACCTTCATGATTTGTCAATTGCCCAACTGAAAGTGCAACTATCCCTAGGTGGTTTTGGTAATTCATAACAACATATAGCTCATTGAGCTAATGCTATTCCAAGATGATTATTTCAGGAAAGCTCAATGATTGGCATGGCATGGATGTGAAAGTGGAACCCTCAAAATGCTAAGGACAAAGAATTGGCTCAAGCTCAAAAGTTCAAGACTCTTCATTTTATATTTTAGTGATCCAAGATCACATTGAGTCTTTAGGAAAAGCCAATACTATCAAGGAGGGATGATGTGTTGCTTAATGAGCCTCTTGCTTTATGTGCTTAGTGATATGCTACAAAATCCTCAACCACCTTTCCATATCCACAAATGACCTAAACCCTAAGCCAAACTCGGTCATACCGATTCTGTCAATCCGGTGCCACCGAGTTTCACTTGTCATTTGCCACTGCCAAACCCTAGCAATTCGGTCCTACCAATAAGAATCTCGGTCACACCGAGATGGGGTTGCAAACTCTCTGTTTCCCTTTCGTAACTTTTCGGTCTCACCGAAAGAGCGAATCGGTCCCACCGAGAATGCAATGCAAACTCTCTGTTTCCTTCTTGTAACTTTTTGGTCTCACCGAAAGAGCAAGTCGGTCCCACCGAGTTTGCCTGACCAACTCTCTGGTTAGCTAATTGCCGAACTCGGTCTCACCGAGTTTGTGCGATCGGTCTCACCGAGATTACGTTATGCCCAAACCCTAACCGAATCGGTCCTACCGAGTTGCATCTCAGTCCCACCGAAATTCCTAACGGTCACTAGGTTTACTATTTCGGTCAGACCGAGTTTTCTGATTCGGTCCCACCGAGATTGGTAGATTGTGTGTAATGGTTGGATTTTGTGTGGAGGCTATAAATACACCTCCACCTCCTCTTCATTTGTGGAGAGAGCCATCAGAACACATACACCATTCCTACTCATATGTTCTGAGAAAGAACCACCTACTCATGTGTTGAGACCAAGATATTCCATTCCTACCATATGAATCTTGATCTCTAGCCTTCCCCAAGTTGCTTTCCACTCAAATCTTCTTTCCATCAGATCCAAATCCTATGAGAGAGAGTTGAGTGTTGGGGAGACTATCATTTGAAGCACAAGAGCAAGGAGTTCATCATCAACACACCATTTGTTATTTCTTGGAGAGTGGTGTCTCCTAGATTGGCTATGTGTCACTTGGGAGCCTCCGACAAGATTGTGGAGTTGAACCAAGGAGTTTGTAAGGGCAAGGAGATCGCCTACTTCGTGAAGATCTACCGCTAGTGAGGCAAGTCCTTCATGGGCGATGGCCATGGTGGAATAGACAAGGTTGCTTCTTCGTGGACCCTTCGTGGGTGGAGCCCTCCGTGGACTCGCGCAACCGTTACCCTCCGTGGGTTGAAGTCTCCATCAACGTGGATGTAGGATAGCACCACCTATCCGAACCACGGGAAAATATCCGTGTCTCCAATTGCGTTTGAATCCTCCAAACCCTTCCCTTTACATTCTTGCAAGTTGCATGCTTTACTTTCCGCTGCCAATAAACTCTTTGCATGCTTGCTTGAATTGTGTGATGATTGCTTGACTTGCTCTAAGATAGCTAAAATCTGCCAAGAACTAAAATTGGGAAAAGGCTAAGCTTTTAGTTGGTCAAGTAGTCTAATCACACCCCCCTCTAGACATACTTTCGATCCTACAAGTGGTATCAGAGCTTTGGTCTCCATTTGCCTTGATCTCCATAGCTTTTGGTGGTCATAGCCTTGGTTTCACAACCTAGGAGAGTATGGCGTCTAGCGAGGGAAATTATCACCGTAAAGGTCCTTACTTTGATGGCACTAATTTTGCTAGTTGGAAGCATAAAATGAAAATGCATATTCTTGGACATAACCCCGCCGTATGGGCTATTGTTTGTGTTGGTTTGCAAGGTGAACTATTTGATGGGAGAGAACCAAACTGTGAAGCTACCGCGGATGAGTTGAAGATGTTGCAATACAATGCTCAAGCTTGTGATATTCTCTTCAACGGATTGTGCCCCGAAGAATTCAACAAAATCAGCGGCCTTGAGAATGCAAAGGAAATTTGGGATACTTTGATTGATATGCACGAAGGTACCGACTCCGTCAAGGAATCCAAGTTGGATGTGCTCCAAAGTCAACTTGACAAGTTCAAGATGAAGGATGGTGAAGGTGTCGCTGAAATGTACTCTAGGCTTGCTCTCATCACAAATGAGATCGCCGGCTTAGGAAGTGAAGAGATGACCGATAGATTCATCATCAAGAAGATCCTAAGAGCCTTGGATGGGTTATCACTCCGACTCCGAAGATACTCAAGATGAAGGTGTTGCCGGTCTAGCACTTGTGTCAACCAACTCCTACGACATATTTGACTCACCAAATGAAGGAATTGGAAGATGCTTCATGGCCAAAGGTCCTAAGGTAACACACCCCAAGTATGTTGACTTTAATAGTGATGAAGATGACTTGTTAGGTGATGATGATTTGCTTGTTGACAACTCTAGTGAAGAATATTATGGTGAAATATCAATTAATCATGCTAAAACGAATGACAATGATAAGGAGAAGATTGAGGCTCTAACTAAAGAACTAAACACTCTTAAGTTAGCCCATGAAACTATCTTCGAAGATCATCGAGAACTTTTAAGAGCTCATGAGAAACTACGCTTTGAAAAGCTTAATCTTGAGCAAGAGCATGAGTTCTTAAAAGCAATCAATGATGATCTCCGCAAGAAAAGTTCTTCTCACATTGCCAAGCATTTACTTTTATCCACCTACATGCCTCAAGTCAAGACTAGTAACAAGAATAAGAAAGATTCTTCCTCTAGTAGTAACAATGATCATGCTAAATCCAATATTGTTGCTTCTAGTAGTTCTCTTGATTCCACTAATGATTCTCTTAGCCAAGTTACACTTGAGCAAGAAAATAGCTTATTGAAGGGAATTATAGAGAAAGGTGTTTACAAGAGCCTTGCCCGAAGTAAGCAATTCGAGGAAATTGTGCGCAAGCAAGGAATGCACCGGAAGAATCAAGGTGTTTGTTTTGAACGAAAGTTCAATGCCAATGGAGTTGAATGGGAAGAAGATCAATACCCCAAGACAAAGTTTATTCCTCAACAAGAGAAGTATGATACTTCCTTCAAGGGAACACAAGCTCAAGATGATCTTCCACCACAAGACTACAAGCAAAAAGGCAAGGACAAGCTTCAAGAGGAGATTGATGCATTTGAAGAAGCTCCTAATACCTTAGTCAAGTGGATTCCCAAGACTACTTCAAGTTCCACTACATCAAGTACGACTACAACTCCAAGGATTTCCATCAAGATGGTGTGGATCCAAAAGAAGAAGAACTAGAGAGTTATTGAGGGTGACTCCGCCAACATACTTCACTCTTATCATTTTGGCAAGAACAAGTGCAATCAACTTCCACATCTTGCACTAGTTCAAGGAGTCACAAACCCTCTTGTTGGTAAGACAAGGGACAAGGTAACCTAAGTTTTCATGGACATCATCTTGTGTGTGCATCACTCTATGTCTATGGATATCCTTGTTTGTTCCTTGTGGGACTAACCCATGTAGGTATTGAAAGTGCAATTCACTCAAATGGATAGCTCCAAGTGATCTACATCAACATTGAGCATCCACATCTTCAACATCTACATGAAATCATCATCGACAAAACCCAAGGTTAGCTCATCCCTCTTAGGGGGGATATCACATCTAGGGGGAGCTTTACTCTAAGACTTGAGCTAAAGCAACTCTAAAGATGTGAATACAACAATGCTTTATGTAAAAGTGGTAACCCCACTTGAGCTTAAACGATGAGTATGACCTATGATCAAGTGTTCTCACTTGACTCCTAAGTCAATATACTCATATATAGATGACCTAGTCATCGCAAATTGCTTGATAGATGCTAGAATTGGTTGTGCATGCTTTGCCACATATTTCATTTGCCATCTTATTGTGTGAGCATGTTGGTTGCATATTTTACTCATTCGAGGACATCCACTTGTTGTTTTGATTGTTTGGCTTTCTTCTTTTGCCAAGTGGATGGACAAGAATGCCTAAGAACCTCCTCTAGCTATCTATGCTTTTCTCGTCTCAAACTCTATTCATGTTGCATCACAAAACTTGATCAAGTCAGATTCGAACCACTCTGTGTGAGGAGCGCTCGGAGTCCCCGATTCGTCATAGACTTAAACTTCCAAAACCTCTTTATGAATCTCGGTCTGACCGATACTCCATTTTCGGTCCTACCGAGTTCATTAAGTTGATCTAGGTTTTCGATCTCGGTGCAACCGATTTGAACTTTTCGGTCACACCGAGTTGCAATAACTGCACACAGTTTTGCGTCTCGGTGCCACCGAGTTGTTCCACTCGGTCACACCGACAGGGTCGGGCTATATATAGTGACGGGCAAAATTTTGGAAATTTCTCCGAAACCTCTTCGCCCGCGCGATAGCCTGCTCTGCCTTCGTGGTCTCCGGATTGTCTTCTCGCCGCCAGCAGCCTCCAGTCGCTGGTCTCCGCCGCCGTCAACAGAATTCTGCCCCGCCGTTGCCGCCGTAGCGAGTCTCCGCCGAACTAGGGTATGGACTCGATCTTTGTGCTATTCTCCACTCCGATTCCTAGCACATTGTGATCATCATGATTCTTGCCACGATTGAAACACTCCTATCCAGTCAATGAACTTGTAGATTAGGTTTAATTCGAAAATTTTAGGGTTAGGATTCCGCCGAAACCATCTCGGACCCACCGAGTTGAAAAACTCGGTCCCACCGATCTGGCTTTTGCCATTGCACAAGTGAAACTCGGTCTGACCGAGAATAACTTATCGGTGCGACCGATTTTGGAATTCTGTGAAACCCTAGCAGTCTCGGTGCCACCGAACTGTGACTCGGTCTGACCGAGTTCACCAGTTCTGGTGCCAAAACTGCTTCGGTGTCATCGAGTTTGAAAATCGGTAGATCTGAGATGCTTTCTATGGAAAACTAAAACTAAGTTTTTGAATTAATCTTTTGCAAAAATCTCTGCTTTTTGTGATGCTCATCCACTCTATCTTATCCATAATCTATTCACAGGGTTAGCAGTCAGTTTGCAACATGTCTGATCAAAGTGACAGCCAGAATGTGTCTGAGCAGCAAGTTGTGATGAGTGAGGGCACTAGCCCCTCAAGTTCTTCTGATGATGGCAGCAGGAGCACCCCCAGCAATCTCCCTAAGGCTACCACACATCAAAGGAAGAAGAGAACGTCTGATTCTGAGGATGAAGACTATGTGGCAGAGGAAGAGGCCACATCAAAGAGAGTTGAACCAGCTCAAGGCACAAAGCCAGGACTGAAAATCAAAAGGCCAGCAAGCAGGCAGCCCATGTCTAAGGCAAGAGTTCCCACTTCCAAACCTAGGAAGGCTGCAACTGAAGAAACCATGAAGCTTGCCCTAGAATCTGAAGAGGAAGCAGGTGGCCAAGGCAAGAAGAGGAAAGAGAGGGTGAAGAAGACTGTAGCCAGAGTGCTTGGGAAGGCCTCCATCATGGTAGATGAGGAGGAAGAAGAAGAAGAGGTTGCTGCACCAGCACCCAAGGCAGCCAAACTCATGGGAGATGCTATAAGGTCAGGAACAGCTGCATCCAAGCCCAAGGAAGCACCTAAGGCTGCATCTAAGCCTAAGAGTGCACCAAAGAGAAACACACGAAGCATCCCAGCTGCGGAAAAGAACAAGGCCCCAGTGCCTGAAGCTATCGAAGAAGAGGAAGAGAGTGTCCTTAGGAAGCTCAAGCCCAAGATCCCAGACCACAACGATGCTCATCCTGTGGCTGAGGATATGAAGCTCAGGAGAGATTCAGGGCTGAGGAAATGGAGAGAAGCAGATCCGTATGCTTCTAGGAGAAGGACTGCCGTGGATTACAGATTTCATACCAAGGAGCAGCAAGATTTCTATGAGACTGTTTTGCTTGACAAGAAGCCAATCGTTTGTGACATGAGAAGGGTCGACTGGACCTACATCAAGGACAATGAAGAGTACTACCCTGGTGTATTTGACATCTTTAGTGCGTGTGGAGTTGCAGACTTTGTTGGGCAGAAGCTCACAAAGTGGAACGAGGAGCTGATCATGCAATTCTACTCCACATCACACTTTTATCTGGATGGCAGGATCACATGGATGTCAGAGGGTACAAGGTACCAATCCACTGTTGAAGAATGGGCGAAGTTGATCAATGCCCAGAGGAGCAAGCTGATGACTTGGACATTTATGCCAAGAAAAAGATGGATCACAACTCCAGGTCCAACATGTACAAGGAGATCCCGAATGAAGCGCTCGACACGTTCAAGTTTGGCTCAGTGCACTATCTGCTCTCAGGATTGCCTACGATCAACTGGATCCTTAGGCACACCCTTCTGCCCAAATCTGGAGATCACAAGATGATCAGAGGTCACGCGATCAACTTGCTTCATGTCTTTGACGTGCCTCAGAAATTCAAGGTCATGAGTTTCATTGTGGAAACAATCAAGAGGACAGCTGCAGACCAAAAGAGGAGTTGTGGGTATGCCCCACAGATTCAGGAGCTCATCAACTCCAAGATGGGCACGGGCGTGTATTTATTGGATAAGGAACACCTGCCCATCCGTCCAGACTTTGAGGATAACCAAGTGGTTATGACTGAGAATGAACCCTCATTTGCCCATGCACAAGCTCAGAAGGAGAAGGCGAAGAAGGAGAAAGCTGCCAGGATGCCTACTCAAGCGGAGGCATCTGATTACTTCTTGAAGACCAAACAAGAGCAGCTCGGTTACCTGATAGCATCCACCTTGCGGATTGAGCAGAGTATAGCTACCCTGACTCAGAACCAGGCGAGCCTAGAGAGGATCATGGAACAGAGGTTCTATGACCTGGACATCAAAGTGACTGAGATACAGACTGCCGTGGAGCAGCTCCAGGACGACATGAATGAGAGAAGAGGCAGAACCACAACTGATGCTTTTGCCAGGGTGCCACGAGGTCCGAGGTCGTCTACACTACCAGTTGCCGACACTAGAGCTACAACGTCTGCACCAGCTACAGCCTCCGTTCCACCAGCTCCAGCATCCATCACAGCCTCAACTCCTACCACATCTACTGAAGGCTTCGTCCTTGGCGTGCTCCGGACTCCACCACCACCTGAAGATCAAGCCTGAGCGTCGACTTAGCACTATGCATTCTCTAAGAACTTTTTGGTAACTTGTTGCCAAAGGGGGAGAAAATGTATAGATCATAGGCTTCGAGAGAGAGTGTTGCTTTTATTCTCTCTTGTTTTTATTTGGTGGTTTTTTCGAACTTTGTTTGCTTGTGTGTGCGATACTATGTCATTATTCGTGAGACATCGATGATCAAGTGTTTGATCATAAGCTACACTTAATGGTTGCTTAATGCTTGCTAAATATATCATTCTATCTATTGTCTGTGATCATTCACTATTCTTGGTGATGAGTGCATGTATTTCAATCTTATCATTTTTTGAGTGCTCCACCAAGATGTATGTGACATGTAAGAGTAACCCATGATTCTAACTCCTTGTGCATTTGCAGTCCAAAGCAAATTTTAAAATATGCACAATTTAGGGGGAGCTCTTACTTATCACATACTTCTCAAAGCGACGATGTATTTCATGATTATTATTATTTGTCGAAGCTTTGATCTATATGATGTCATCAATTACCAAAAAGGGGGAGATTGAAAGTGCAACTATCCCTAGGTGGTTTTGGTAATTCATAACAACATATAGCTCATTGAGCTAATGGTATTCCAAGATGATTATTTCAGGAAAGCTCAATGATTGGCATGGCATGGATGTGAAAGTGGAACCCTCAAAATGCTAAGGACAAAGAATTGGCTCAAGCTCAAAAGTTCAAGACTCTTCATTTTATATTTTAGTGATCCAAGATCACATTGAGTCTTTAGGAAAAGCCAATACTATCAAGGAGGGATGAGGTGTTGCTTAATGAGCCTCTTGCTTTATGTGCTTAGTGATATGCTCCAAAATCCTCAACCACCTTTCCATATCCACAAATGACCTAAACCCTAAGCCAAACTCGGTCATACTGATTCTGTCAATCCGGCGCCACCGAGTTTCACTTGTCATTTGCCACTGCCAAACCCTAGCAATTCGGTCCTACCGATAAGGATCTCGGTCACACCGAGATGGGGTTGCAAACTCTTTGTTTCCCTTTTGTAACTTTTCGGTCTCACCGAAAGAGCGAATCGGTCCCACCGAGAATGCAATGCAAACTCTCTGTTTCCTTCTTGTAACTTTTCGGTCTCACTGAAAGAGCAAGTCGGTCCCACCGAGTTTGCCTGACCAACTCTCTGGTTAGCTAATTGCCGAACTCGGTCTCATCGAGTTTGTGTGATCGGTCTCACCGAGATTACGTTATGCCCAAACCCTAACTGAATCGGTCCTACCGAGTTGCATCTCAGTCCCACCGAAATTCCTAACGGTCACTAGGTTTACTATTTCGGTCAGACCGAGTTTTCTGATTCGGTCCCACCGAGATTGGTAGATTGTGTGTAATGGTTGGATTTTGTGTGGAGGCTATAAATACCCCTCCACCTCCTCTTTATTCGTGGAGAGAGCCATCAGAACACATACACCATTCCTACTCATATGTTCTGAGAAAGAACCACCTACTCATGTGTTGAGACCAAGATATTCCATTCCTACCATATGAATCTTGATCTCTAGCCTTCCCCAAGTTGCTTTCCACTCAAATCTTCTTTCCATCAGATCCAAATCCTATGAGAGAGAGTTGAGTGTTGGGGAGACTATCATTTGAAGCACAAGAGCAAGGAGTTCATCATCAACACACCATTTGTTACTTCTTGGAGAGTGGTGTCTCCTAGATTGGCTAGGTGTCACTTGGGAGCCTCCGACAAGATTGTGGAGTTGAACCAAGGAGTTTGTAAGGGCAAGGAGATCGCCTACTTCGTGAAGATCTACCGCTAGTGAGGCAAGTCCTTCGTGGGCGATGGCCATGGTTGAATAGACAAGGTTGCTTCTTCGTGGACCCTTCGTGGGTGGAGCCCTCCGTGGACTCGTGCAACCGTTACCCTCCGTGGGTTGAAGTCTCCATCAACGTGGATGTAGGATAGCACCACCTATCCGAACCACGGGAAAACATCCATGTCTCCAATTGCGTTTGAATCCTCCAAACCCTTCCCTTTACATTCTTGCAAGTTGCATGCTTTACTTTCCGCTGCCAATAAACTCTTTGCATGCTTGCTTGAATTGTGTGATGATTGCTTGACTTGCTCTAAGATAGCTAAAATCTGCCAAGAACTAAAATTGGGAAAAGGCTAAGCTTTTAGTTGGTCAAGTAGTCTAATCACCCCCCCTCTAGACATACTTTCGATCCTACACCAACTGTAATTTTTTACCCTTCATGTATGCTATCTTCTTTGGAGAGACACCACTAGTGAAACCATGGCCCCCGATCCTATTTTCCTCATTGATACAACCTTCTTCTTAATTCCTTTCATAGTTGTTTCCTTGTTTTCCCACTTTCAAATACTCGATACGTTTAATTCTCAAGTTTCAGTAAGACCGAAAGATTGACAACATTTCTGGAAAGTTGGGGCAAGAGAGATTTTGTGTGTGTGTGCAGGTTCTGCACTCGTTGGTTGCCGCATGTCAACAAGCAACCTTACTTACTCAAGACTCTGAAATCCTACTGGATTGATAACCCTGGTTCTGTAATCAGGGGAAATTTCCACTAGAGTACAAAATACCTTCATCTTGTGGTTCCCAACTGGGTCTATGATAATCTACACCATCAAGATTTTTGGCGCCGTTGCCGGGGATTTCAAACTTGCTGCAAGGGGAGTCTCACACTTCCACTGTCTTTATTTTGTTTTGTTCTTGCTTAATTTACTTAATTTTAGTCTTGTTTTCTCTATATCAAAAATCTAAAGAAATAACTATCTAGTTTCTAGTCTTTTATTTTGTGTTGTTAGTTTATCCTATTTTATCTTGCAAGCATGACTACAAGTGATACCACTAAGCTATGTGATTTTACTAATACTAATAACAATGATTTCATATGCACACCAATTGCTCCACATGCTGCTACAGTAGATTCTTATGAAATTAAACCTGCATTGTTGAATCTTGTCATGAAAGATCAATTTTCTGGTATTGGAGAAGATGTTGCTGAAATGACACGGATGTCGCCTAGAGGGGGGGGGGTGAATAGGCGTTTAAAAATAATTACGGTTAAGGCTTGAATAAATACAGAATAAAACTAACGTTTAATTTACCAAGCCAAAACCTAAACAAGCTAGATTCACCTAGGTGCACCAACAACTTATGCTAAGCAATATGAGAAACTATGTGATAGAAAGTTATGTGACTTCAAGCTCGATGACTATCACAAACTAAATTGCAAAAGTAAAGAGATCAGGTATAGAAATAACCGAGACACGTGGAGACGATGATTTATCCCGAAGTTCACTTCCCAATGGAAGCTAATCTCCGTTGGAGAGGTGTGGAGTCACAATGACTCCAAGCGCCCAATGGCTCACCTTATTCTCCTCGTGCCTCCACCAATGCGGAGTGCCACGATCCACTATGGGACCTTTGAGGGAGGTCAGCGATCCCGTACAAGGTTGGGGCGATCTCCACAACTTAATTGGAGGCTCCCAACAATATCATGCGAGCTACCAAAGCTCCCAGATATCAACAAGGTCCCGAAAGATTCCAAAGCTCTGAGACAACAACAACCGTCTAGGGCACTCCAAGTACCCGAGAGCGACAAGCTCTAAGGCACTCCAAGTACCCAAGAGTAACAAGCTTCTCAACTTCAACTCAATCGAATCCTCGTGGAGAACTCAAACCGATGCAACCTATGCAATGGAAAGACACTATAAGTGCTCAAATCCTTCACTCTCAAATCCCACCAAAGCAACAAATGCTTCGGGGGAAGAGGAGAGGAAGAACAAGGAAGAAATCAACAAATGAATCCACAAGATCTAGATGCAAAAGCTTCCCCTCACTAAGAGGAGAGATTGATTGGTGGAATATTAGATATAGATATCCTCTCTTTTCCCTTCAATTAGAGGCAAGAATCATGGAGGAATAGAGATAAAGCAAGCTCCAAAAGGTCAACAATGGTGGGGGAAAACTTGCTTGAGAGGTAGGGAACCAATGGGGAAGAAGCCCGCTTAAATAGGCCCCCAAAATCTGCCCGTTGGGGGCATTCTGCGCGTCCCCGGCCTGGGAGCCGGCCACCTACCCGAACTAGTGAGAACGGGGCTTGGAATCCCAACCTAGGCCAGCCTCCCTTCCTGTAGGCCGGCCCCCTAACAGAACTGGCCGGCCTGGGGCCAGGAAACCTGGTCTAGGAGCCGGGCAGGCCGGCCTCCGAGTTTCTAGAAAATCGTCTATACTAAAAGTGCAATACCTTTTGCCTCCGGACTCCGTTTTCAATGATCTTGGGCTCATTGAACTCGCAATGACGAGCACTACAAGATTATGCAAAGAAACATCATAATCCATCATTGGAGGATAAAACCAAATGATGAAATGTTTGGCCTCTCTATAACAGAACAATCGGTAAAACCTCCAATATAAAAAATGCAATAAGTTTTTCTTGCAAAACCCGTCTTTGATGAACTTGAGCTTGTATTGAAGCACATGACAAGATCTAAAACCACACATAGAGAAAACACAAATAAGAACCAAGGAAGATGATACCAAGTATGCACAGGTTTGAGCTCTTTCGAATGATACTATCACGTTGCTAATATGAGAGCCCCTGTTGATAGTACGGTTATCTATCTTATAACCCGGTCTCCCAACTAATGATATGATACCGGTAAAATAGAAAACCTATCAAGATCATACCTTTGACTTGAGAATTCCACTTGAGCTAGACGATGAAGATCTTGACCTCCTCAAGATGGAAAACCTTTCTTGATTTCGCTTTTCTCGGTGAAGACACATAGATTGCTCCCCCATACGCCACTATGGGAGAGGCTCTTTTAAGTCCATCTTCACCTGGCCATTATCTCCAAAAGGGTGGCAAGCTCCAAGCATGTGATCTCTTTGATATGCTCCCCTTGGACTTGCACTTCTCAACTTTGTGAGTTGATCAATATTAACCATCGCTTAGGACTTTGCCGTGATCAACCTTGTATCTTGTAGAGGCCCCAAACTAGCAGTCCAAGATCCACGCATATGCATACATTCACAATCCCAAATCAACCAGTCATGAACAACATATGAAGTTGGCATACAAATTACATCATCCATTACACGAATACATAAAGGTCTTACACCAATGGTCACATGACCAAGTCTATCATAACTGCCACGCAAGGCAGGCAGCTTAACAAACACAGCGGAAGACAACAACACACAACGCGGTAGAGCCCAAGCCACGCCTTAACCTACAGGCTGCTGACCGGGAGACGATCCTATCTCGCAGGGCCATCAGCGCAGTACTCCTCCTGAAAGAACTCCTCCGGTGGCTGCTCCTTGAAGTCTGGCAAGTAGATAAGAGGGACGAAACCAATGTGAGTACATTTGAATGTACTCCGCAAGACACCCTGAATGAAGCTTATAAAATGCAGTATGCTTATATCGGTGGGATGGGAAGGCTATACATAGTGGTTCACTACCCATGACAGATGAAAGATTCATCATGGCTGATTGACAAATCTAAATCTCCGTTGAAAAAGATACTTCAAAATAATATAGTTTCTCTCGTAGATATCACATATCCAAGAGGTTTTGTAAGATGGTTGCAAGTAAAGAATGTTTTTTCTTTGCAAACCTTCTTATAAAACAACTTCCAGCTTTTCATCATATGTACCTCCCAGGTACAAAGTTCATATTTCCAGTACCTCACAGGTACTTATCCGTTTCCAAAAACATCCTTTTTGAAAACATTGACACTGAAAGATCGTGGATGTCGCCTAGAGGGGGGGGTGTGAATAGGCGTTTTAAAATAATTACGGTTTAGGCTTGAACAAATGCGGAATAAACCTAGCGGTTAATTTGCCAAGCACAAAACCTAAAACAACTAGGCTCACCTATGTGCACCAACAACTTATGCTAAGCAAGATAAGCAACTATGAGATAGCAAGATATATGACAAAGGACAATATGGCTATCACAAAGTAAAGTGCATAAGTAAAGGGCTCGGGTAAGAGATAACCGAGGCACTCGGAGATGACGATGTATCCCGAAGTTCACACCCTTGCGGATGCTAATCTCCGTTTGGAGCGGTGTGGAGGCACAATGCTCCCCAAGAAGCCACTAGGGCCACCGTAATCTCCTCACGCCCTTGCACAATGCAAGATGCCGTGATTCCACTAAGGGACCCTTGAGGGCGGTCACCGAACCCGTACAAATGGCAACCCTTGGGGGCGGTCACCGAACCCGTACACTTTGGCAACCCTTGGGGGCGGTCACCGGTACCCGTCAAATTGCTCGGGGCGATCTCCACAACCTAATTGGAGACCCCGATGCTTGCCCGGAGCTTTGCACCACAATGATTGAGCTCCGAACACCAACAACCGTCTAGGGCGCCCAAGCACCCAAGAGGAACAAGCTCAAGGGTACCAAGCACCCAAGAGTAATAAGCTTCTCAACTTGTAACTTCCACGTATCACGTGGAGAACTCAAACCGATGCACCAAATGTAATGGCAAGGGCACACGGAGTGCCCAAGTCCTTCTCTCCCAAATCCCACCAAAGCAACTAATGCTAGGGAGGAAAATGAGAGGAAGAACAAGAAGGAGAACACCAAGAACTCCAAGATCTAGATCCAAGGGGTTCCCCTCACATAGAGGAGAAAGTGATTGGTGGAAATGTGGATCTAGATCTCCTCTCTCTTTTCCCTCAAAAACTAGCAAGAATCCATGGAGGGATTGAGAGTTAGCAAGCTCGAAGAAGGTCAACAATGGGGGAAGAACACGAGCTCAAAGAATTAGGTTCATTGGGGAAGAAGACCCCCTTTTATAGGAGGGGGAAAATCCAACCGTTACCCACCAACCAGCCCGCGGCCAGCGGTACTACCGCAAGGCCGCACGGTACTACTGCTTGCAACCAAGCGGTACTACCGCACGGCTGTGCGGTACTACCGTACCGACCCACGGTACTGCCGCAACCCCAGCACAGAACCGATAAACAGACGCACAGGAGCTGGGGGCGGTACTTCCGCATGCGCGGTACTACCGCCCCCCCATGCGGTACTACCGCGAGGCAAAAATCCCAGCCAGGGGAGAAGGGAAACTACCGTGCCTACTTCCGCAAATAAACGGAAGTAGCAAAAACCCGACACAGTAGTACTGCCAAGGGGCGGTACTACTGCCTGACCGCATAGCGCGGTACTACCGCACGGCGAAGGCGGTACTACCGCGGCAGGTGCGGATGTAAAAAATTACATCCGCTCCTACTACCGCAAAGGGGGCGGCACTAGCCTGGTGGGAAGCGGTAGTGCGGCTCCAGGGGAGCGGTACTACCATGGGCATCAGCAGTACTACCGCGTCACCGCGCGGTACTACCGTGTCACCGCGCGGTACTACCGTGGATGCCTACGGTACTACCGTTGATCCAGGAGCAGTACTACCGCAACCACAACAGCAGCCAGTCAAAGGAGGCAGGAAAACGGAGGAAGCCCCAAGGAAGAAGGAGGGGAAAAAGAAGGAGACGTGTACGCGATGAAACCACCCAAACCTTTCCAACGCGGACCCTGACAAAAACCACACTCAAGAAAACAAGAACTGCCATAACTTCTGCATGTGAGCTCCGAATTGAGCAAACTCAAGCTTGTTCCTAAGAAGAAGGAAGCCCAACCGACTATCCTCACATCATGCTTTCCGTTTCCATCTCCCGGAACGCATCTATATTATTTCCTCGCCGATCCCCCACCTCTCCCCACCAGCACGTCTCCTCCCCTTCCCTCCACACATCTCTCTGTTTCTCTTCCGACCCTTTCCATCCCCATCTGCTTCTCCTGCGGTGCCATACAAGCACCGGCGAAGCACATGCTTCGTCTCCTCCAGATCCGCGAGGTGATGCGGAAGGAACTTGACATGGAGGATTCGGGGGAGCTACAAATCAAGAGAAGAAGCTCCGCCCGCGACCCCTTTCCGCCGAGCTCAGACAAAAGGAGCTCCCTGTGCATGGGGATATTGACCACAAAGACCAGTGATGGCTCTGGGATTCTCAAATCCACAAATTTATGTTGTTTCTTTTTTTCTTTATCATGTGGATGTCAACAAAAAAGGGCCCGTGTTATATTCTCATGCGCCAGATTCAATTATTTGCATCGAAGTTCTTTGGATTTACATGGAGGAAGCGGTATGTTTTTTACGTCCACGTCCAATTGACTACAATTTCAGATTGGTTTTTGTTTTTGCAGCTATTCGAAACTGCAGAACACATGTTCATCTTCCCCCAACCTACACAGTGAATACTAATAGTTTTTATGATGATACATGAGCCAGTATTATGGCTCATCTTGATCTGCTATTTGGGTCAATACATCTTGGTGGAATTGTACGTACTTATCTTCATGTTGTTTACAGACAGCCGAAGTTATAAATCCAGTCATGACGACTACATGTAATTGTTTGTACATAAGCCTCAGTTGAAGATACGGTTGATAGAAGTACTGTGTATATATGTTCTCCCCATTTTAAAAAATTGGTAAGTTCTATGGAAACAGCTGGAGTGATGTCTGTTTATTTACAATATATATATATATATATATATATATATATATATATGTACCATGACTTGCGGGTGCAGGTTGTGCTTTACGATCCTAATGAGATATTCTAATCCAGAGAGGTTTCTTATCAGTTCTACGAGAAGTGCAAAATTTAATAAATGTTTTGCGAGCCTACATCCATTGTTGTCCATCAACCAATTCTGTAGTACATGTTGGCTCGCAAAATAGATGTGATCCCTTTTTGCTATTTTCAAATATTTTCAGAATTGTACAGTCACTCACCATATTACTCTTTTGATCTCCATAGAGGATATGTTTGTGCGCATGTTATTCTCACTCTTCTATTAATGAAGTACCCATTCATTGGTCCATGTTTCGCTGATCGAGTGTACTATTTGCTTAAATTTATACTGTGATATGAAATCGGAATAAGTCTTAATCAATGGCAATTAAAAGTTTTTTTTTCGAGTTTCAAAAAAAATATTTTTTTGAACTGCTGAAAAGATTTGAAGAATCCACTCACCCGGAGATCTTTTCGGTTGGTTTGTATACATGACTGATTTCTGAAGGTTCGAGCATAATGGACAAGACCTATATGGGCAAACACTTGGTGTGCTTCCTACCGATGCTTTTTTTGAGGTCGTTGTATGTGGTAGTTCAACTGTTTCTGTTGTTTCCTTTTGTTTTTGGGTTTTGTCCAGTCATTTCCTGTCATTGTACTTTGGCGATTTGGCACTTCAGTTATTCTATGAATTTTACATGCAACTCTCCTGCATGGTTCAGAAAAAAAGTTTAATCCCAAAATTCAAAGGAAAAACTAGAATAAGTGTTTCTTAGTATCGAGGCACTATTCCATGCTTTGATGCTCTCCCAGACACTGTTTTAGTTCAGTTCATATAAATCATGTTGATACTCAAACATTGGTCGAACAATAGGATTGAATTTTTATCTTTGTACTCCGGCCATCAATCCACATGGCCCAGTTGCTACCAACGGTAAGTCAATCCTCTTTGCTATTACATTTTTTACCTTGGAATTTTTTGTGGTGATTTGAGGTTCTATTTAGTTTCTATGCTACCTTCAATGCCAACAAAGAGATCCCGCAGCAACGCGCGGGGTATCATCTAGTTTTCAGAGTGACTGAGTGAGTAATCATTGGTAATACAACATAAAGTAGCTTAACAATTCAGCAGAATCTGTACTCGCAGAACAAGACGATATATGGAAAAAAAAAACTTCACAATCATGAAGGAAGAAATTTCAGAGCGAACAGAGAAAATCGTCAGGACCAAAATGAGATGAAGGAAACCAGATTTATTTGGGGTTATTAACTAACTGGAACTGCAAGAACCCTGTTTTGCCGTAGGAAATTGCTCTAGCGATTTGGCCGTGATTCTTCTTTTTTTTTTCAGTTTTTGGATCGTGAGTACCAGGCGGCGAGCGTGCGTACCACTGGTGGCGGAGGAGGCGGCCCAGGCTGGCGCCGGCGCGTGCTCGTTGTTGTATGCGGCGCGGATGCCGGAGATCTCGTCGAGCCTCTTCCTGATCTGGCGGACGCGGGCAGAGAGGTCGTGGCAAAGCGCGACCTGCAGCACTGCGCAGCGCGGCCACCGCCACCGCCACGCGGAGCAGCCCCCGTCGCAGAGGGGGCGAGCGGCCGAGGCGGGTGGCGGCGGCCGGCGCGGTGGAGGAAGTCGTCGAGCGCGTCCTCAGCCTCAAATGCGACGTCGCGGGTCTGGCGCACCCAGACGGCGACGAGCTCGTCCTCGGGGAGGCGGCGCCTGCGGTCGGCGCCGCGCACGAAGGTGTGGAGCCACTCGAGCTTGTCGCGGAGGAGGCGCACGTCGTCGCCCACCTCCACCAGCACCGCCGCCTCCCACGCCACCTTCGCCAGCACCGTCGTGGTCGCCATCGCTTTCACCTCGCGGCCGTCAGCTACTCAGCCAGCCACTCTGTGCTGTGCTCGGTGCCTGGCGCCCTGGCTGCCCTGCTCGGCTCGCTACGGTCTCAGACTGAACCAAACCAGAGCAAGTGTCCTCTCAGCGGGAGTTTGGAGGTCAATGGTGGCACGTTGACCTTGACTCCCAGCAAACTCCAAGTCGCTGACAAACTCCAAGTACCACTCCTCCACTATATATGTTTTTTTTTTTGAAACTTCCAACTTAAGGGCTCCTTTTATTCAAAGGAAAGGGAAAATGGAGGAATAGGAATCCTGTAGGATTGAGATGGCATGTCTAATTAAATCCTATGGGGTAGGACTTTCCTTTGATTCTGGTGAAGGAATTTTTCCATGAGGTTGGACCTCATGTTATTTTCCTATAGAATTTACACTACAAGATTCTTATGGGATTATTTTCTATATGATACAATCCTATGAATCAAACAAGTAATATAGGAAAATTTCCTATAAGAAGCAATCCTACAAAATTCCTATACTATTCCTTTGAATCAAAGGGGCCCTAATACTGGAACAATCCGTTTGCAGCTGTGAAGCTGGGATAACCGGTTGAAATGGTAAAAAGGTGGAGAACCGGATGGGCATATTGAGTTTAGGGGTTCGAACGCAGTCAATGAGCGGTCAAGGGAAAAACTAAATTGCCTTGCCATGCCAGCTAGTAGTTTATTTAATTTATTTACTCTTCGTATTATTTTTTCCTTGGATCCTCGCCGGAAAAAATTGTGCTCCGTACTGATACTAGAAACCACCACTAGTTGGAGCTGGTTTTGCGCGTAGCATGCGCTAACCATTGTTGTAACTAGATAATTCCGCACGCGTTGGTGCGGGATTGTTCGTACATGATAAGCATTCCTGCAGTGAAAAAACAGAAGTTGGACTTACAATATGGTAGCTGGAAGATAAAATTTGAATATTGTAAGTACATCTGAACTGATATATTTATATAACGACATCTTCTAACCGAGCTGAGCATTGTGGTTGTGATGATCATCTTCTTCTGTAAAATGACTGGACATGCATGTGGCATTCCATTTCTTATGCAATCCTCTGTTGCAATTGGATGACCATATTGTTGTGGTTCTTTCACCAGATTACGATTTTTGAGCTTCAAAATTATATGTTTTGAGCATTCCATGGGCAAACAATTGTGGAACAGCCACCTCTAATAGGCAATATTGCAAGCTTCGATAAACGGTGTTCAGCCTTTTTTTACTATCAGATAACTTCATTTGCCATATCTATAATAGCACATGTAAGTCGTCAGTATGATTGTTGGCGTTGCCTAATATGCATACTTAGGATGAATGCATACGGAATAAAGCCATAAGAAAAATTAGGATATAAAAAATTCATCTTCCATGAACATACACCGACTATGGTGGAGAAGAAACAAAACATGTAAACCTGTTGAGGGACCACACACCACTGATTTCATTGGGGGAGGGAGAAGGCCAAACGAAGCTAATTGTAATCGTGTCCTTCCTGCAGCTCGGAGCGGAGTAGGTGAATACATGCATGCATATATATATATAGATAAATTAACAGATGCTTTGTATTTATTTATGTCTTGTGAATCGTCAATTTTTTTACTTAATTCAAAATTGCATCGCACTATTCCAACGCTAATAGAGCAATGGTGTACTTGTATGTCCATACTCCAAAGTTCCAATAATCCTAAAGAGAGCTATATCCTGTATCGATCCATACAGTAGAAATAATCAAGAGGGAGTGAAAAATCTCAGAATCCATGAACTAATATGAGTATATGACATCGATGCTACATGTGGTTGTGCCTGAGCAGTCAAGCTTGTCCGGATTGGGCATGGTGAAGGATAAATGGGAAAAGAACTAAAGAACCTCGTACCATAAACGTTAGTGAAAAAGCGCGGTGGCCAAAATCTGTCTGATAGCGAGGAGTGTTCGTTGAGCTGGATCAAGATGACGCTTGTGAAAGTGCTAATCTCGGATGGTGAACTTAAGCCTGATGGAGGCGAGTTATGCCTATATATGCATCCATTTATACTCTGGCCGAGAGATCCCATAGGACGGAAACTTTTCACATCCCGCTATTAGTTTCCTGTGCGGTTGTTTCTCACGTAATCCTGGGGAAGAGGCATAGAAAGCTACATTGATTGATAAGAGGAAGCGTGAATGGCTGTCTTTAATTGGATGCAGATGGTTCGTCAATGGCTGTAGATAGCGATGGAGTAGCCGTTTAAGAAAAACATGTAGTTATGGGCTAATTATTAGGGTGAACGGCTGGCATGCTCTGGTGGAACGTATTAACTGAAGCAAACCAAGCAACGGGAAACTGAACGATGGAACCAAAACATAATTGCTGAGTTGGCTTGCCACGTGAGATCTATTAGTTTGAACCGAACCGGACAAAGTAAGAATGTTGCTTAGAATGATGACGTGGAAAGTTGATGAGATGTCATAGTTGTATGTTGAGAGAAATATCCATAGTGGGTTGCTCCCATATAGATATTATAAATCCGTTGTCGCAAATGGGTCAGTGTTAACGTGCCAAGTACATGGCCGAATCAACGTGTCGTCCCCGTCTAGGTCGAGTCAAACCAGCTCGCTTTAGTTTCGTTGCTAGCCCGAACATACGCACTCTCTCAAAGTTAAATAAAATTAGATGTATCTAACACTAAAAATATGTCTAAGATGCATCCACTTGTATTCAACTTTGAGACAATTGATATGAGACGGAGGGAGTACATAAACAAGTAACATAAAATTAGGAAGATACAAGCAGTTATATAGCTGCATACCGCACTCGCTGGAACAATCAAGCACCTAAATCTTTCGGAGAAGAAGAACACCCACGGTTGGTCCACGTCTTAACGTTGAAGAAACCCCAATCCATGACGCGTTAATGAGCCGCAATAGCCACCGGTCCCGTAAAACTGAATCTAACCGTTTGTTTCCAGCTGAACTTGGTTTTCGCTTTGTAATCTATCGCACCACAGGGAACTTGATGTTATGCTTTTATAAAAAAAAGCAAGGTCGTTTTGGCCCCGTTCTAGAAAAGATAGGATCAAACCGGATAAAGAACATCGGTTGAAAGAGCCCTCCGAGCCTCTTCAACGCCACTCCACCCTTCATCAAACGGCTGAGTCCTCCACCGTCTTCTGCAAATCCGCAACAGTCATTGTTGACGCACTCCAAGAGCAACTCGTCCCTGCCGCCACGCGAAAATGCAAAGTCAGGTCCAAACCGCTCCAACAGCTTGGACTCCACAAGGCTCTCACCGAAGCCAGCAACATCTCGGACAAGCAGGAGCACGGGCTGGGAGACCATTATTCCTTATAGCACCATCAGAATCTGCATTTTAAACACGTTTTGAAATGTCAAATAGTTTCGAGAGGAAATTTTACCTGTACATCTTCACATTGTATGTGAGCTGCACAAAGTTGTGCAAAAAAGGACAGGTTTCAGTGCTAAAAAAAAGCCTTTCGCGAGTCATATTTTTATATTTTTTGCACGGGCCAAAAGAATATGTCTTTTTTTCATGGAACTTTCTACATGCACAAAATATGAAAATTTACCCGTGCAACTTTTTTCCAAAAAGAAAATATGTTTACAAGTATGTTTTCCTAGAACCAGCTATTTATTTTCCCATCGTCGCCACTAACCAAGCTGGAAGTGAACTAGAGGGAGAAGGAAGCAAGTGCTAACTACCCGATTGACTTTTCTACGCACCTTATTCTAAGCAACTTGTTTAGGTTAGGTCTTCAGTTTGAACTTTTGTTACCGTTGAAGAGTGGGGTTTAGGTTGGATGGCGAACATTGGGATGTCGACGTGCTTAACTTTACGTGATAGGGACAATGACGCCCCAGCTTTTTTTTTGAACTGCCTCCAGCTAAAGTTTTTTTCTTTTCAAACTGCCCCCAGCTAATTTTTTTTTGAGATACCCCCAGCTAAAGTTGGAGCACCACTGCACCACCATGTTTCGGCCATTTTTGTTCGGGTTGGGAACCTGCCGCTCTACGCACACGGATGCCACCACGGTTCAGTGATGGGCCGCGAGGCCACCCTGCATGCTGGTCTCCGGGTGGGCTGCAAAAGAGAAGGGTAAGACTACTGGCATACTACTGGCTGCGAAAAGAAAAACTCCACGTCCTCCGTTCTCCGGTGGTTTTTTTCAGCAAGTCGAAGGAAGGAATTGCCTCGTGATCATGAAGCTTTGAGACGCACGTCACACCATAGTGAGATTCTGCGGTCCACACGTGGTGCTTAGTGATGAAGATGATATATGCCTGTGATTTTTAGAGAGAAGTTTAGAAAATTTCCCGTTACAAGTTCTTGAAAACTGTACTAGTTTTTTCCTTACAAAGACTTGTGGAAAACTAAAGTACCTTTGAAAATTAGAGTTTTGTATGGTTATTACACTGGTAGAAAAAAGCCCTTTAGTCCCGGTTCGCAACAGCCTTTAGTCCCGGCTGTGCAACCGGGACTAAATAAACGCGACTAAAGACCCCCCCCTTTAGCCGCGGCTCTTACGGACCGCGACAAAAGTCTTTAGTCCCGGTTCTTGTGGCTGACCGGGACCAAAGGCACGCCACGTGGGCGCCCGTGGCCCGTTGGGGCCGAGGACCTTTAGTCCCGGCTCTCGTGGCCAACCGGGACTAAAGGCCTCCTCCGCAGGTTTAGGGTTTTAGCCCCCCTAAACCTGGTTTCTTTTTAATTTGTAGTGTTTTATTTGTTTTATATTTTATTTTGTGTTTTATTTTATTTTTGATGAAGTTTCAGTACACATATTCTACGCTTCTATATACATGCATATGAAATTTCAAACAAGAAGAATTCAAGAGGAATATATAATATATATTCAATCTCGGGTGACCATATACAACTTCGAACAAGTTTCCATACACAATTAGGATGGATGACCATATACAACTTCGAACAAGTTCCAACCTCGGGTATGCATATAAATTTCTTCGTCCTCGGTATAGTGTTGTCCTTTAGGATTGATGACTTCCCTCATGAAAAATCCTGCTAATTCTTCTTGAATTGGTCGGAAGCGAGCTTCTGGACTAAGCCTCCTCCGCAAGTTATCCGCCGCGTTCCGCACGCTAGCTGATGCCTTCCGCTCAGTGGTTTGTCTCCGGATGTTCTCACAAACATAGTATCCACATAGATCGGTCCCCGATGGCTGCTTATCCACATTAACTAACTTTCTGAAATCTAGCTCATGTTTGAATTCACCGACAGTTTCTTCTGAGAACCGTCTCCAAACCCTACAGGGTAAAGAAAATTAAATGAATAAGGGATTTATTAGTTAGTTGATATTAGGAAATGAAGAGACCGATCGATATAGAGCTCAAATGATTGAAAATAATTACTTTTGCAGCATTTTTCTCATGTCGGCCCAACGCTTTGGATCCGAATCCTTAGAGTCCATGATTAGAACTGTGGAGGTGTGAAGTTCAATATTTAGCAGAATCCAGTGGAACCTGCGGACACGTTACATGCACAGTCATGCATAACTCATTGATTAGACATACCATGCATGGAGTAAACAAAATAGAATGGGCACAAGAGAGAAACACTCACCCAAAATGGTAAGGAAATAGAATATGACTTTTGAGTTGATGCTTTTTAAGAAACTTGTACAGGTCTTTCTCCATGTCTTTGGGGTGATGTTCTAACACATGTCCATTAACGATATGTGGGTCAATGAACCCAACATCATGGATGTTTCTTATTTTGCATTCCCAAATCTTCAATCTGCATAATAGCGTACGCAACAATATAGTTAGGACAATATATATATATATATATATATATAGTGCAGGCAATGAAGAACGAGATGAGGTAGAAATAAATCACTTACAGAACGTAGCAACTCAGCATAGATTTGTCGAGGGCGCGCAGATTGAACAGCTGGAATAATTCACTCATATGAACTTCTACAGAGTACCGTTTGATGTGATGCTCATGTGTAACATCCGCATAAACATATTCTTTGTCGGCCCATGTTATGAATTGCTTGTACCAACGTAGCAGATTTCGCATTTGTGTTGGTAGACTATTTTCCTTCTCAGGCTCGACGAGAGGCCCCTTCCGCACATATTGTAATGTTATCTCACCTGTAGGCGCATCCTCAAGGTCTAAGAAGGCACGAACAGTCAAACCCATCTTGGACGCTTGTTTCATGGCAGCCGCTACAGTCAATCCAAGTGCTGCCGCAGCTGCTATGATCTCGGGGTCCTCTTCCGGACCGGCTTTCACTATGAGCGGGGGGATCGATTGTTTCTTCTGCATCCCGAGCTGGTCAACTTGTTTCCCGCTTTTTTTACTTTCTTCCTCCTTCAATATTTTTGCTTGCCTACGAAGTTCATGTCCATAGTCGTCAGGCATATTCAGCTCGGCTTGGGACGGTGTCGTCAAAAAATCCTTAGCCCACTTCTTTTGCTTCTCAGTGAATACTTGCTTGGGCTCAGGCACTTTTTTCGCCTTCATATCCGCCTTCCATTTCTCATAATCAGTAGACGCGGCCAATGTGAGGTCAGCTTCACTAAGTTCCCCAGGCCTTGGGAGGAGAGGCTTCAGCGATGGCTCCGGTACCCTTGTGGTCTTAGGTACATAAGGGTCCGGGTTAATAGTCCAGGAGCAGGTTTCCTTGCTGTCCGCCTGCTTCTGCTTCATTTTGATGGCCCTTGGAGATGCTTCCTTCTGGCCTAGCACGGTTACGAACATATTTCTTTAATACTCCCATGAACCTCTCAAAGGGGAACATATTGTGTAGAAATACAGGACCGAGAATGGAAATCTCTTCGACTAGGTGGACCAGGAGGTGCGTCATAATATTGAAGAAGGATGGTGGGAACACCAACTCGAAACTGACAAGGCATTGGACCACATCATTCTGTAACCGTGGTAGATCTTCTGGATTGATTACCTTCTGAGAGATTGCATTGAGGAATGCACATAGCTTCACAATGGCTACTCGAACATTTTCCGGTAGGAGCCCCCCCAAAGCAATCGGAAGCAATTGCGTCATAATCACGTGGCAGTCGTGAGACTTCAGGTTTTGGAACTTTTTCTCCGGCATGTTTATTATTCCCTTTATATTCGACGAGAAGCCAGACGGGACCTTCATACTGCTCAGGCATTCAAAAAAAATGACCTTCTCTTCTTTGGTAAGAGCGTAGCTGGCACGACCTTGAAACCATTCCGGATGCCGGTCATCTGGGTCTTTCAAAAGTTGCTGGTCCTGCCGTGCTTCCTTTGTATCATTTGTCTTCCCATACACGCCCAAGAAGCTTAGCAGGTTCACGCAAATATTCTTCGTAACATGCATCACGTCGATTGCAGAGCGGACATCTAGGACTTTCCAATATTCTAGCTCCCAAAATATAGATTTCTTCTTCCACATGGGTGCGTGCCCGTCAACTCCCCGCGGAACTGATTGTCCGGCAGGACCCTTTCCAAAGATGACTTTCAAATCCTTGACCATATCAAATATCTCAGCACCAGTACGTTCCGCAGGCTTCGGCCGGTGATCTGCCTTCCCGTTGAAATGCTTGCCTTTCTTTCTTACGTTATGATTTCGGGGAAGAAATCGACGATGACCCAGGTACACGTTCTTCTTACAATTAACCAAACATACACTTTCAGTCTCATGTAAGCAGTGCGTGCATGCATTGTATCCCTTATTTTTCTGTCCCGAAAGGTTACTGAGAGCAGGCCAATCATTGATGGTTACAAAAAGCAACGCTCGTAGGTCAAATTCCTCTCCTTTGTGCTCATCCCAGACACGTACACCAGGTTTCGCCCACAACTGTAAAAGTTCTTCAACTAATGGCCTTAGGTACACATCGATGTCGTTACCGGGTTGCTTAGGGCCTTGGATGAGAATTGGCATCATAATGAACTTCCGCTTCATGCACAACCAAGGAGGAAGGTTGTAGATGCATAGAGTCACGGGCCAGGTGCTATGGTTGGAGCTCTGCTCGCCAAAAGGATTAATGCCATCAGTATTTAGACCAAATCTTAAGTTCCTTGCGTCAGCTGCAAAATCTTTGAAAACTCTGTCGATCTTTCTCCATTGCGTTCCATCAGCGGTGTGTCTCGACTGCCCGTCGGACAAACGGTCCTCTTTGTGCCATCGCAACAACTTGGCATGCTTTTCGTTCATGAACAGACGTTTCACCCATGGTATTATAGGAGCATACCACATCACCTTGGCGGGAACCCTCTTCCTGGGTTTCTCGCCCTCAACATCGTCACCAGGGTGATCGCCTCTGATCTTATAACGCAATGCAGTGCATACAGGGCATTCATTCAAATTCTCGTATTCACCGCGGTAGAGGATGCAGTCATTAATGCATGCATGTATCTTCTGAACCTCTAAACCTAGAGGGCAGACAACCTTCTTTGCTTCGTACGTACTGGCGGGCAACTCATTATTCTTCGGCAACATATTCTTCAATATTTTCAGCAAATTTTCAAATGATGAGTCACCTACACCTTCCTGTGCCTTCCATTTTAGCAAATCCAGTGTGCAGCCCAGCTTTTTCAGACTATTATCGCATCCTGGATACAACGACTTTTTGTGATCCTCTAACATGCGATCCGAATTCTCCCTCTCCTTGTCAGTTTCGCAGCGTCTCCGTGCATCAGCAATGGTCCGACCAAGATCATCAGCGGGCTCATCATGTGCCTCTTCTTCACCTTCACCTAACCCTTCCACACCTTCAGCATCATCCTCCATGAAAGTATCACCGAAAAGATCACGATAGTTGTCATCGATATCATCCCCTTCTTCATCTTCTTCCATTCTAACCCCTCTTTCTCCATGCTTGGTCCAACAATAATAGCTTGGCATGAAACCATGCTTAAGCAGGTCCATGTGAACTCTTCTTGAGGAGGAGTAACCCTTCTCATTCTTACAGACAGCACATGGACAGATAATAAAACCTTGCTGCTTGTTCGCATTTGCCACTACGAGGAAATCTTTCAAACCTGCAGTGAACTCACCGGAGAGTCGGGAACCGTACATCCATTGCCGATTCATCTGCATTATTATTATATAAAGTATATAATTAACCATCATGCATTTGTTAAACTAACTAGCTAGAAATAATACAAATTAAACAATGAACTACACACATGCGTATTTTATCAATGACACATGAAAGGTTCGAGTTGCTAACCGCGATCGCGGAGGAAAAATAAATGAGAAAGCTCAAATGTGGCTTGTTTCAGGCTCTCGGGCATTTCATCAAACACCTTGTGTGCATAGGAGAAACCAAAAGCAAACCCACCACCACCCCACCACCACCTTCTGAAAATTGTGAAGTTAGTCGAGTGAAGTGAAGTGAGCTGAGTATATATAGGGATGGGCCTTTAGTCGCGGTTGGCCAGGCCAACCGGGACTAAAGCCCCTCCCGTCCGCCAGCTGGATGGGCTTTAGTCCCGGTTGGCCTGGCCAACCGCGACTAAAGGCCTTCTGGGACCTTTAGTCCCGGTTGGCCACGCCAACCGGGACTAAAGCCCCTCCCGTCCGCCAGCTGTTGACCGAGCGCGCTGGGCCCAGGTAGTTGGTCGCGGGTCTTCTCCCGAACCGCGACTAAAGACCCCTTTGGTCGCGGTTCGATTGTATTTGAGCCGGCACTAATGTATACATTAGTACCGGTTCCAACGGCTAGCCGGGCCGCTTTCATTAGTACCGGTTCGTGGCGAACCTTTAGCACCGGTTCGTGCCACGAACCGGTACTAATGAAAGTGGTGGCAGGATGTTGTCAGAATGGGGCCCCTCCAGCCCCTTTAGTACCGGTTCTTGGCACAAACCAGTACTAAAGTCGTCCTACATAAATCCTTCGTCCACCCGAGCTCGCTCTGTTCTTCCCCTTTCCCCTCTCCTCTCTGTTCTTCCCCTCTTCCTCTCGAGCTCATCACACATTTTGCCCAAAATTTGTCAAGATTTGAAGGCCCCCATCCATTCAAATGATCACAAAGGTTAGCAACTTTGTCCTTTCATCTCTCATTGCTAGATTAGCTCTTGCAATGCTTTATATAGTGATTAATTTGTGAGTTTAGTCATTTGGGAGGATATATATATATATATGTGCTAGTATTTGATTTATATGCAATTTGAGGTCAAAAATAACACTTAGTTTGCATATGTAGGTGTGGTTTACTTAGTGCCTTCTAAATCTCCATCGTAGCCACCGTCGATCGCCCGCACCGTCCCGTCGCCGGCACCACCTTGTGGTGAGCCCCTTGTTCATGAAATTTTATATAAAAAATTGATGTTTGTGTGATTTGGATATATAGTTACTCGTATAATTATCTTACCCGTACGTTGTTTGTTATACATATAGTGCCATGGTTTTGATATCCGTCCCCGTCGGCCCTAGTCCTTGTTATGATTCGGATGTGGTATGTATATTCTTTTTTAAAACTAGTTGCATTTCGTGTTTATGACAAATTATGCCCATCAAGTTGACATAGAAATTTTTTCTAGGAGGTATGTGAACCGGAAATTCCAACCGACCCTATTGCTGAGAGGTTAAATTTAGTTGAAAGAGAAAACGAGTACTTGAAAGAAAAGTTGAAAAGAATTGAGGGGGAGAAGATGGAATTGGAGTTGCATGTTGCCGATGTCGTCGATGATCACAAGATCAAGATGGAGAAAATGCGCTTGAAGATTAGAAAGATTAGAAAATATGCCATCGATAGTGAGGCTTGGTATCATTATGCTGTTGGATCCATTGTTACCTTAGTTGCGATCTTGATCGTATTTGTTGTTGCATTTAAATGCTTTAGCTAGAGAGTTATTTGTTTGTTGCATTTAAGTGTTGTATGAACTTGTATTAATTTGGTCTATTCGGTGTTGTGTAATGAAGATGAGCCGGCAATGGATGTACGATGACCGATGCTCTCCCCAGTTCGTTGAGGGCGTGCATACTTTTCTGCTTGCGGCTGAGGCAAACAAGCGGGCGGATGGTTTTATGCCTTGTCCATGTGCTCGCTGTACGAATGGTCACAATTACTCTACGTCGAGAACCATTCACGTCCACCTGTTTAAGTCCGGTTTCATGCCCCATTATAATGTTTGGACCAAGCATGGAGAAAGAGGGGTTATGATGGAAGACAATGAAGAAGAAGAGGACGACGACAGCTATCCTGGCCATGGGTTCCCTGAATATGATGATACAACAATGGGGGAAGAAGCTGAGCCGATAATGCGGGAAGAAGCTAAGCCGGCAATGCGGGAAGAAGCTTAAGAAGAGGCATCAGATGAGCCCGTTGATGATCTAGGTCGGGCCATTGCCGATGCAAAGAGAAACTGCGCAAGTGATTTGGAGAAGAAGAAGTTGCAGCGCATGTTAGAGAATCACAAAAAACTGTTGTACCCGAATTGCGTAGGTGACAAGAAAAAGCTGGGCACCACACTGGAATTGCTGCAATGGAAGGCAGAGAATGGTGTATCTGACAAGGGATTTGGAAAGTTGCTGGTAATGATAAAGGATATGCTTCCAAAGGACAACGAATTGCCCGAGAGTACGTACGAAGCAAAGAAGGTTGTCTGCCCTCTAGGGTTAGAGGTGCAGAAGATACATGCATGCCCTAATGATTGCATCCTCTATTGCGGTGAGTACGAGGATTTGAACGCTTGCCCGGTATGTGGTGCATTGTGCTATAAGATCAGCCGCGATGACCCTGGTGATGTCGAGGGCCGGCGCCCCAGGAAGAAGATTCCTGCCAAGGTGATGTGGTATGCTCCTATAATACCACGGTTGAAACATTTGTTCCAAAACAAAGAGCATGCCAAGGCGATGCGATGGCACAGAGAAGACCGTAAGAAAGACGGAAAGTTGAGTGTACCCGCTGACGGGTCGCAGTGGAGAAAAATCGAAAGAAAGTACGGGAAGGAGTTTGCAGATGACGCAAGGAGCGTATGTGTTGGTCTAAGCATAGATGGCATTAATCCTTTTGGGAGCAGAGCAGCAACCATAGCACCTGGCCTGTGACTCTATGTTTGTATAACCTTCCTCCTTGGTTGTGCATGAAGCGGAAGTTCATTATGATGCCAGTGCTCATCCAAGGCCCTAAGAAACCCGGCAACGACATTGATGTGTACCTAAGGCCATTAGTTGAAGAACTCTTACAACTGTGGAATGGAACATGTGTACGTGCGTGGGATGAGCACATGGGGGAAGAATTTGACCTAAAGGCGTTGCTGTTCGTGACCATCAATGATTGGCCTGCTCTCAGTAACCTTTCAGGACAGACAAACAAGGGATACCGCGCATGCACGCACTGTTTGGACGATACCGACAGTATATATTTGGCTAATTGTAAGAAGAATGTGTACCTGGGACATCATCGATTTCTTCCGAGCAGGCATCCCGTAAGAAAGAAAGGCAAGCATTTCAAAGGTGAGGCGGATCACCGGACGAAGCCTGGCCACCGTACTGGTGCTGATGTACTTGATATGGTCAAGGATTTGAAGGTGGTCTTTGGAAAGGGTCCTGGTGGACAACCTGTTCCGAATGACGCTGACGGACGCGCACCCATGTGGAAGAAGAAATCTATATTTTGGGACCTGCCCTATTGGAAACACCTAGAGGTCCGCTCCGCAATCGATGTGATGCACGTGACGAAGAATCTTTGTGTGACCCTGCTTGGCTTCTTGGGCGTGTTGAAGGAAATATGCCCTAGAGGCAATAATAAAGTTATTATTTATTTCCTTATATCATGATAAATGTTTATTATTCATGCTAGAATTGTATTAACCGGAAACATAATACATGTGTGAATACATAGACAAACAGAGTGTCACTAGTATGCCTCTACTTGACTAGCTCGTTAATCAAAGATGGTTATGTTTCCTAACCATGGACAAAAGAGTTGTTATTTGATTAACGAGGTCACATCATTAGTTGAATGATCTGATTGACATGACCCATTCCATTAGCTTAGCACCCGGTCGTTTAGTATGTTGTTGTTGCTATTCTTCATGACTTATACATGTTCCTATGACTATGACATTATGCAACTCCCGTTTACCGGAGGAACACTTTGGGTGCTACCAAACGTCACAACGTAACTGGGTGATTATAAAGGAGTACTACAGGTGTCTCCAAAGGTACATGTTGGGTTGGCGTATTTCGAGATTAGGATTTGTCACTCCGATTGTCGGAGAGGTATCTCTGGGCCCTCTCGGTAATGCACATCACTTAAAGCCTTGCAAGCATTGCAACTAATGAGTTAGTTGCGGGATGTTGTATTACGGAACGAGTAAAGAGACTTGCCGGTAACGAGATTGAACTAGGTATTGGATACCGATGATCGAATCTCGGGCAAGTAACATACCGATGACAAAGGGAACAACGTATGTTGTTATGTGGTCTGACCGATAAAGATCTTCGTAGAATATGTAGGAGCCAATATGGGCATCCAGGTCCCGCTATTGGTTATTGACCGGAGACGTGTCTCGGTCATGTCTACATTGAAGGAAATATGCCCTAGAGGCAATAATAAAGTTATTATTTATTTCCTTATATCATGATAAATGTTTATTATTCATGCTAGAATTGTATTAACCGGAAACATAATACATGTGTGAATACATAGACAAACAGAGTGTCACTAGTATGCCTCTACTTGACTAGCTCGTTAATCAAAGATGGTTATGTTTCCTAACCATGAACAAAGAGTTATTATTTGATTAACGAGGTCACATCATTGGTTGAATGATCTGATTGACATGACCCATTCCATTAGCTTAGCACCCGATCGTTTAGTATGTTGCTATTGCTTTCTTCATGACTTATACATGTTCCTATAACTATGAGATTATGCAACTCCCGTTTACCGGAGGAACACTTTGGGTACTACCAAACGTCACAACATAATTGGGTGATTATAAAGGAGTACTACAGGTGTCTCCAATGGTAGATGTTGGGTTGGCGTATTTCGAGATTAGGGTTTGTCACTCCGAGTGTCGGAGAGGTATCTCTGGGCCCTCTCGGTAATGCACATCACATAAGCCTTGCAAGCACTGCAACTAATATGTTAGTTGTTAGATGATGTATTATGGAACGAGTAAAGAGACTTGCCAGTAACGAGATTGAACTAGGTATTGGATACCGACGATCGAATCTCGGGCAAGTAACATACCGATGACAAAGGGAACAACGTATGTTGTTATGCGGTATGACCGATAAAGATCTTCGTAGAATATGTAGGAGCCAATATGGGCATCCAGGCCCCGCTATTGGTTATTGACCGGAGACGTGTCTCGGTCATGTCTGCATTGTTCTCGAACCGTAGGGTCCGCACGCTTAACGCTACGATGACAATAATTATGAGTTTATGCATTTTGATGTACCGAAGTTAGTTCGGAGTCCCGGATGTGATCACGGACATGACGAGGAGTCTCGAAATGGTCGAGACATAAAGATTGATATATTGGAAGCCTATATTTGGACATCGGAATTGTTCCGGGTGAAATCGGCATTTTACCGGAGTACCGGGGGGGGGGGGGGGGGGTTACCGGAACCCCCCCGGGGGTTATTGGGCCAACATGGGCCTTAAGGGAGAAGAGGAGAGGAGGGAAGAGGTGGCCGCGCGCCCCTCCCCTTCCTAGTCCGAATAGGACAAGGGAAGGGGGCCGGCGCCCCCCCCCTTTCCTTCCTCTCTTCCTCCTATTCTCCCCCTTCTCTCCTAGTCCAACTAGGAGTCCTCCTCCCAGTGGGAGCAGGACTCCCCTTGGCGCGCCACACCTTGGCCGGCCGCCTCCTCCCCTTGCTCCTTTATATACGGGGGCAGGGGGCACCCCATAGACACACAAGTTGATCCACGTGATCTATTCCTTAGCCGTGTGCGGTGCCCCCTGCCACCATATTCCTCGATAATACTGTAGCAGAGTTTAGGCGAAGCCCTGCTGCTGTAGTTCATCAAGATCGTCACCACGCCGTCGTGCTGACGGAACTCTTCCTCGATGCTTTGCTGGATCGGAGCCCGAGGATCGTCATCGAGCAGAACGTGTGCTAAGAACTCGGAGGTGCCGGAGTAACGGTGCTTGGATCGGTCGGATCGGAAGAAGACGTACGACTACTTCCTCCACGTTGTGTGATCGCTTTCGCAGTCGGTCTGCGTTGGTACGTAGACAACACTCTCCCCTCTCGTTGCTATGCATCACCATGATCTTGTGTGTGCGTAGGAAATTTTTTGAAATTACTACGTTCCCCAACAGTGGCATCCGAGCCTAGGTTTTATGGTTTGATGTTATTTGCACGAGTAGAACACAAGTGAGTTGTGGGCGATACAAGTCATACTGCCTACCAGCATGTCATACTTTGGTTCGGCGGTATTGTTGGACGAGACGACCCGGACCAACCTTACGCGTACGCTTACGCGAGACCGGTTCCCTCGACGTGCTTTGCACATAGATGGCTTGCGGGCGACTGTCTCTCAAACTTTAGTTGAACCGAGTGTGGCTACGCCCGGTCCTTGAGAAGGTTAAAACGGAGTCTATTTGACGAACTATCGTTGTGGTTTTGATGCGTAGGTGAGATGAGTTCTTGCTTAAAGCCCGTAGCAGCCACGTAAAACTTGCAACAACAAAGTAGAGGACGTCTAACTTGTTTTTGCAGGGCATGTTGTGATGTGATATGGTCAAGGCATGATGCTGATTTTATTGTATGAGATGATCATGTTTTGTAACCAAGTTATCGGCAACTGGCAGGAGCCATATGGTTGTCGCTTTATTGTATGCAATGCAATCGCGATGTAATGCTTTACTTTATTGCTAAGCGGTAGTAATAGTCGTGGAAGCATAAGATTGGCGAGACGACAACGATGCTACGATGGAGATCAAGGTGTCGCGCCGGTGACGATGGTGATCATGACGGTGCTTCGGAGATGGAGATCACAAGGACAAGATGATGATGGCCATATCATATCACTTATATTGATTGCATGTGATGTTTATCTTTTATGCATCTTATCTTGCTTTGATTGACGGTAGCATTATAAGATGATCTCTCACTAAATTATCAAGAAGTGTTCTCCCTGAGTATGCACCGTTGCCAAAGTTCGTCGTGCCCAGACACCACGTGATGATCGGGTGTGATAAGCTCTACGTCCAAATACAACGGGTGCAAAACAGTTGCACACGCAGAATACTCAGGTTATACTTGACGAGCCAAGCATATACAGATATGGCCTCGGAACACGGAGACCGAAAGGTTGAGCGTGAATCATATAGTAGATATGATCAACATAACGATGTTCACCATTGAAAACTACTCCATCTCACGTGATGATCGGTTATGGTTTAGTTGATCTGGATCACGTGATCACTTAGAGGATTAGAGGGATGTCTATCCAAGTGGGAGTTCTAAAGTAATTTGATTAACTGAACTTAAACTTATCATGAACTTAGTACCTGATAGTATCTTGCTTGTTTATGTTGATTGTAGATAGATGGCTCGTGCTGTTGTTCCGTTGAATTTTAATGCGTTCCTTGAGAAAGCAAAGTTGAAAGATGATGGTAGCAATTACACGGACTGGGTCCGTAACTTGAGGATTATCCTCATTGCTGCACAAAAGAATTACGTCCTGGAAGCACCGCTGGGTGCCAGGCCTGCTGCTGGAGCAACGCCAGATGTTATGAACGTCTGGCAGAGCAAAGCTGATGACTACTCGATAGTTCAATGTGCCATGCTTTACGGCTTAGAATCGGGACTTCAACGACGTTTTGAACGTCATGGAGCATATGAGATGTTCCAGGAGTTGAAGTTGATATTTCAAGCAAATGCCCGAATTGAGAGATATGAAGTCTCCAATAAGTTCTATAGCTGCAAGATGGAGGAGAACAGTTCTGTCAGTGAGCATATACTCAAAATGTATGGGTATAATAATCACTTGATTCAGATGGGAGTTAATCTTCCAGATGATTGCGTCATTGACAGAATTCTCCAATCACTGCCACCAAGCTACAAGAGCTTCATGATGAACTATAATATGCAAGGGATGAACAAGACTATTCCCGAGCTCTTCGCAATGCTGAAAGCTGCGGAGGTAGAAATCAAGAAGGAGCATCAAGTGTTGATGGTCAACAAGACCACTAGTTTCAAGAAGAAGGGCAAAGGGAAGAAGAAGGGGAACTTCAAGAAGAACAACATGCAAGTTGCTGCTCAGGAGAAGAAACCCAAGTCTGGACCTAAGCCTAAAACTGAGTGCTTCTACTGCAAGCAGACTGGTCACTGGAAGCGGAACTGCCCCAAGTATTTGGCGGATAAGAAGGATGGCAAGGTGAACAAAGGTATATGTGATATACATGTTATTGATGTGTACCTTACTAGAGCTCGCAGTAGCACCTGGGTATTTGATACTGGTTCTGTTGCTAATATTTGCAACTCGAAACAGGGACTACAGAATAAGCGGACGCTAGCAAAGGACGAGGTGACGATGCGCGTGGGAAACGGTTCCAAAGTCGATGTGATCGCGGTCGGCACGCTACCTCTACATCTACCTTCGGGATTAATATTAGACCTAAATAATTGTTATTTGGTGCCAGCGTTGAGCATGAACATTATATCTGGATCTTGTTTAATGCGAGACGGTTATTCATTTAAATCAGAGAATAATGGTTGTTCTATTTATATGAGTAATATCTTTTATGGTCATGCACCTTTGAAGAGTGGTCTATTCTTGTTGAATCTCGATAGTAGTGATACACATATTCATAATGTAGAAGCCAAAAGATGCAGAGTTGATAATGATAGTGCAACTTATTTGTGGCACTGCCGCTTAGGTCATATCAGTGTAAAGCGCATGAAGAAACTCCATACTGATGGGCTTTTGGAACCACTTGATTATGAATCACTTGGTACTTGCGAACCGTGCCTCATAGGCAAGATGACTAAAACACCGTTCTCCGATACTATGGAGAGAGCAACAGATTTATTGGAGATCATACATACCGATGTATGTGGTCCGATGAATATTGAAGCTCATGGCGGATATCGTTATTTTCTCACCTTCACAGATGATTTAAGCAGATATGGGTATATCTACTTAATGAAACATAAGTCTGAAACATTTGAAAAGTTCAAGGAATTTCAGAGTGAAGTTGAAAATCATCGTAACAAGAAAATAAAGTTTCTACGATCTGATCGTGGAGGAGAATATTTGACTTACGAGTTTGGTGTACATTTGAAAAATTGTGGAATAGTTTCGCAACTCACGCCACCCGGAACACCACAGCGTAATGGTGTGTCCGAACGTCGTAATCGTACTTTACTAGATATGGTGCGATCTATGATGTCTCTTACTGATTTACCGCTATCGTTTTGGGGTTATGCTTTAGAGATGGCCGCATTCACGTTAAATAGGGCACCATCAAAATCCGTTGAGACGACGCCTTATGAACTATGGTTTGGCAAGAAACCAAAGTTGTCGTTTCTTAAGGTTTGGGGCTGCGATGCTTATGTGAAAAAGCTTCAACCTGATAAGCTCGAATCCAAATCGGAGAAATGTGTCTTCATAGGATATCCAAAGGAAACTATTGGATACACCTTCTATCACAGATCCAAAGGCAAGACTTTTGTTGCTAAGTTCGGAAACTTTCTAGAGAAGGAGTTTCTCTCGAAAGAAGTGAGTGGGAGGAAAGTAGAACTTGACGAGGTAACTGTACCTGCTCCCTTATTGGAAAGTAGTACATCACAGAAAACTGTTTCTGCGACACCTATACCAATTAGTGAGGAAGCTAATGATGATGATCATGAAACTTCAGGACAAGATACTACTGAACCACATAGATCAACCAGAGTAAGATCCGCACCAGAGTGGTACGATAATCCAATTCTGGAAGTCATGCTACTAGATCATGATGAACCTACGAACTATGAAGAAGCGATGGTGAGCCCAGATTCCGCAAAGTGGCTTGAGGCCATGAAATCTGAGATGGGATCCATGTATGAGAACAAAGTATGGACTTTGGTTGACTTGCCCGATGGTCGGCAAGCAATTGAGAATAAATGGATCTTCAAGAAAAAGACTGACGCTGACGGTAATATTACTGTCTATAAAGCTCGACTTGTCGCAAAAGGTTTTCGACAAGTTCAAGGGGTTGACTATGATGAGACCTTCTCACCTGCAGCGATGCTTAAATCCGTCAGAATCATGTTAGCAATTGCCGCATTTTATGATTATGAAATATGGCAGATGGATGTCAAAACTGCATTCCTGAATGGATTTCTGGAAGAAGAGTTGTATATGATGCAACCAGAAGGTTTTGTCGATCCAAAGGGAGCTAACAAAGTATGCAAACTCCAGCGATCCATTTATGGACTGGTGCAAGCATCTCGGAGTTGGAATAAACGCTTTGATAGTGTGATCAAAGCATTTGGCTTTATACAGACTTTTGGAGAAGCCTGTATTTACAAGAAAGTGAGTGGGAGCTCTGTAGCATTTCTGATATTATATGTGGATGACATATTGCTGATTGGAAATGATATAGAATTTCTGGATAGCATAAAGGGATACTTGAATAAAAGTTTTTCGATGAAAGACCTCGAGGAAGCTGCTTACATATTAGGCATAAAGATCTATAGAGATAGATCAAGACGCTTAATTGGACTTTCACAAAGCACATACCTTGACAAGATTTTGAAGAAGTTCAAAATGGATCAAGCAAAGAAAGGGTTCTTGCCTGTGTTACAAGGTGTGAAGTTGAGTCAGACTCAATGCCCGACCACTGCAGAAGATAGAGAGAAAATGAAAGATGTTCCCTATGTTTCAGCCATAGGCTCTATCATGTATGCAATGCTGTGTACCAGACCTGATGTGTGCCTTGCTATAAGTTTAGCAAGGAGGTACCAAAGTAATCCAGGAGTGGATCACTGGACAGCGGTCAAGAACATCCTGAAATACCTGAGAAGGACTAAGGATATGTTTCTCGTATATGGAGGTGACAAAGAGCTCACCGTAAGAGGTTACGTTGATGCAAGCTTTGACACTGATCCGGACGATTCTAAATCGCAAACCGGATACGTGTTTACTTTAAACGGTGGAGCTGTCAGTTGGTGCAGTTCTAAACAAAGCGTCGTAGCGGGATCTACATGTGAAGCGGAGTACATAGCTGCTTCGGAAGCAGCGAACGAAGGAGTCTGGATGAAGGAGTTCATATCCGATCTAGGTGTCATACCTAGTGCATCGGGTCCAATGAAAATCTTTTGTGACAATACTGGTGCAATTGCTTTGGCAAAGGAATCCAGATTTCACAAAAGGACCAAACACATCAAGAGACGCTTCAACTCCATCCGGGATCTAGTCCAGGTGGGAGACATAGAGATTTGCAAGATACATACGGATCTGAATGTTGCAGACCCGTTGACTAAGCCTCTTCCATGAGCAAAACATGATCAGCACCAAGGCTCCATGGGTGTTAGAATCATTACTGTGTAATCTAGATTATTGACTCTAGTGCAAGTGGGAGACTGAAGGAAATATGCCCTAGAGGCAATAATAAAGTTATTATTTATTTCCTTATATCATGATAAATGTTTATTATTCATGCTAGAATTGTATTAACCGGAAACATAATACATGTGTGAATACATAGACAAATAGAGTGTCACTAGTATGCCTCTACTTGACTAGCTCGTTAATCAAAGATGGTTATGTTTCCTAACCATGAACAAAGAGTTGTTATTTGATTAACGAGGTCACATCATTGGTTGAATGATCTGATTGACATGACCCATTCCATTAGCTTAGCACCCGATCGTTTAGTATGTTGCTATTGCTTTCTTCATGACTTATACATGTTCCTATAACTATGAGATTATGCAACTCCCGTTTACCGGAGGAACACTTTGGGTACTACCAAACGTCACAACGTAACTGGGTGATTATAAAGGAGTACTACAGGTGTCTCCAATGGTAGATGTTGGGTTGGCGTATTTCGAGATTAGGGTTTGTCACTCCGAGTGTCGGAGAGGTATCTCTGGGCCCTCTCGGTAATGCACATCACATAAGCCTTGCAAGCACTGCAACTAATATGTTAGTTGTTAGATGATGTATTACGGAACGAGTAAAGAGACTTGCCAGTAACGAGATTGAACTAGGTATTGGATACCGACGATCGAATCTCGGGCAAGTAACATACCGATGACAAAGGGAACAACGTATGTTGTTATGCGGTCTGACCGATAAAGATCTTCGTAGAATATGTAGGAGCCAATATGGGCATCCAGGTCCCGCTATTGGTTATTGACCGGAGACGTGTCTCGGTCATGTCTGCATTGTTCTCGAACCGTAGGGTCCGCACGCTTAATGCTACGATGACAATAATTATGAGTTTATGCATTTTGATGTACCGAAGTTAGTTCGGAGTCCCGGATGTGATCACGGACATGACGAGGAGTCTCGAAATGGTCGAGACATAAAGATTGATATATTGGAAGCCTATATTTGGACATCGGAATTGTTCCGGGTGAAATCGGCATTTTACCGGAGTACCGGGGGGGTTACCGGAACCCCCCGGGGGGTTATTGGGCCAACATGGGCCTTAAGGGAGAAGAGGAGAGGAGGCAAGAGGTGGCCGTGCGCCCCTCCCCTTCCTAGTCCGAATAGGACAAGGGAAGGGGGCCGGCGCCCCCCCCTTTCCTTCCTCTCTTCCTCCTATTCTCCCCCTTCTCTCCTAGTCCAACTAGGAGTCCTACTCCCGGTCGGAGTAGGACTCCCCTTGGCGCGCCACACCTTGGCCGGCCGCCTCCTCCCCTTGCTCCTTTATATACGGGGGCAGGGGGCACCCCATAGACACACAAGTTGATCCACGTGAACTATTCCTTAGCCGTGTGCGGTGCCCCCTGCCACCATATTCCTCGATAATACTGTAGCAGAGTTTAGGCGAAGCCCTGCTGCTGTAGTTCATCAAGATCGTCACCACGCCGTCGTGCTGACGGAACTCTTCCTCGACGCTTTGCTGGATCGGAGCCCGAGGATCGTCATCGAGCGGAACGTGTGCTAAGAACTCGGAGGTGCCGGAGTAACGGTGCTTGGATCGGTCGGATCGGAAGAAGACGTACGACTACTTCCTCCATGTTGTGTGATCGCTTCCGCAGTCGGTCTGCGTTGGTACGTAAACAACACTCTCCCCTCTCGTTGCTATGCATCACCATGATCTTGTGTGTGCGTAGGAAATTTTTTGAAATTACTACGTTCCCCAACATACATTGTTCTCGAACCGTAGGGTCCGCACGCTTAACGTTACGATGATAGTTATTATGAGTTTATGCATTTTGATGTACCGAAGGTTGTTCGGAGTCCCGAATGTGATCACGGATATGACGAGGAGTCTCGAAATGGTCGAGACATAAAGATTGATATATTGGAAGCCTATGTTTGGACATCGGAAGTGTTCTGGGTGAAATCGGGATTTTACCGGAATACCGGGAGGGTTACCGGAACCCCCCGGGAGCTAAATGGGCCATAATGGGCCTTAGTGGAAAAGAGAAGGGGCTGCCCTAGATGGGCTGCGCGCCTCCCCCTTCCCCTAGTCCTATTAGGACTAGGAAAGGGTGGCCGGCCACCTCCTCCTCTTTTCCCCTCCGAGGAATCCTAGTTGGACTAGGATTGGAGGGGGAATCCTACTCCCAGTGGGAGTAGGACTCTCCTGCGCCTCCTCCTTGGCCGGCCAGCCCCTCCCCCTTGGATCCTTTATATACGGGGGCAGGGGGCACCTCTAGACACACAAGTTGATCCTTGAGATCATTCCTTAGCCGTGTGCGGTGCCCCCTGCCACCAAATTCCACCTCGATCATACCGTTGCAGTGCTTAGGCGAAGCCCTGCGTCGGTAGTACATCAAGATCGTCACCACGCCGTCGTGCTGACGGAACTCCTCCCCGAAGCTTTGCTGGATCGGAGCCCGGGGATCGTCATCGAGCTGAACGTGTGCTAAGAACTCGGAGGTGCCGGAGTAACGGTGCTTGGATCGGTCGGATCGGGAAGAAGACGTACGACTACTTCCTCTACGTTGTGTCAACGCTTCCGTTGCGATCTACAAGGGTACGTAGATCAGACTCTCCTCCTCGTTGTTATGCATCACCATGATCTTACGTGTACGTAGGAATTTTTTTGAAATTACTACGTTCCCCAACAGTGGCATCTGAGCCTAGGTTTTATGGTTTGATGTTATATGCACGAGTAGAACACAAGTGAGTTGTGGGCGATATAAGTCATACTGCCTACCAGCATGTCATACTTTGGTTCGGCGGTATTGTTGGATGAAGCGGCCCGGACCGACATTACGCGTACGCTTACGCGAGACCGGTTTCCCCGACGTGCTTTGCACATAGGTGACTTGCGGGTGACTGTTTCTCCAACTTTAGTTGAACCAAGTGTGACTACGCCCGGTCCTTGCGAAGGTTAAAACGGAGTCTATTTGACAAACTATCGTTGTGGTTTTGATGCGTAGGTGAGATTGGTTCTTGCTTAAGCCCGTAGCAGCCACGTAAAAATTTGCAACAACAAAGTAGAGGACGTCTAACTTGTTTTTGCAGGGCATGTTGTGATGTGATATGGTCAAAACGTGATGAGTTATAAGTTGTTATATAAGATGATCATGTTTTGTTGAACTTATCGGCATCTGGCAAAAGCCTTATGGTTGTCTGTCTATTGCATAAGATGCAAGCGCCCAATAATTGCTTTACTTTATCGCTATGCGATAGCAATAGTTGCAAGAGCAAGTGTTGGCGAGACGACCACGTGACAACACATTGTTATAGATCAAGATGATGGAGATCATGGTGTCATGCCGGTAACGATATATGTCATGACAGTACTTTGGAGATGGAGATCAAAGAAGCAAGATGATGATGGCCATATCATGTCACATATTTTGATTGCATATGATGTTTATCCTTTATGCATCTTATCTTGCTTTGATTGACGGTAGCATTATAAGATGATCTCTCACTAAATTATCAAGAAGTGTTCTCCCTGAGTATGCACCGTTGCGAAAGTTCTTCGTGCTGAGACACCACGTGATGATCGGGTGTGATAGGCTCTACGTTCAAATACAACGGGTACAAAACAGTTGCACACGCGGAATACTCAGGTTATACTTGACGAGCCAAGCATATACATATATGGCCTCGGAACACGGAGACCGAAAGGTCGAGCGTGAATCATATAGTAGATATGATCAACATAGTGATGTTCACCATTGAAACTACTCCATCTCACGTGATGATCGGACATGGTTTAGTTGATTTGGATCACGTGATCACTTAGAGGATTAGAGGGATGTCTATCTAAGTGGGAGTTCTTAAGTAATATGATTAATTGAACTTGAATTTATCATGAACTTAGTCCTGGTAGTATTTTGCAAATCATGTTGTAGATCAATAGCTCGCGTTGTTGCTTCCCTATGTTTATTTTGATATGTTCCTAGAGAAAATTGTATTGAAAGATGTTAGTAGCAATGATGCAGATTGGATCCGTAATCTGAGGTTTATCCTCATTGCTGCACAGAAGAATTATGTCCTTGATGCACCGCTGGGTGCCAGGCCTGCTGGTGGAGCAACACCAGATGTTATGAACGTCTGGCAGAGCAAAGCTGATGACTACTCGATAGTTCAGTGTGCCATGCTTTACGGCTTAGAATCGGAACTTCAACGACGTTTTGAACGTCATGGAGCATATGAGATGTTCCAGGAGTTGAAGTTAATATTTCAAGTAAATGCCCGGATTGAGAGATATGAAGTCTCCAATAAGTTCTATAGCTGCAAGATGGAGGAGAACAGTTCTGTCAGTGAGCATATACTCAAAATGTCTGGGTATAACAATCACTTGATTCAGATGGGAGTTAATCTTCTAGATGATTGCGTCATTGACAGAATTCTCCAATCACTGCCACCAAGCTACAAGAGCTTCGTGATGAACTATAATATGCAAGGGATGAACAAGACTATTCCCGAGCTCTTCGCAATGCTAAAAGCTGCGGAGGTAGAAATCAAGAAGGAGCATCAAGTGTTGATGGTTAACAAAACCACTAGTTTCAAGAAAAGGGCAGAGGGAAGAAGGGGAACTTCAAAAAGAACAGCAAGCAAGTTGCTGCTCAAGTGAAGAAGCCCAAGTCTGGACCTAAGCCTGAGACTGAGTGCTTCTACTGCAAAGGGACTGGTCACTGGAAGCAGAACTACCCCAAGTAATTGGCGGAAAAGAAGGATGGCAAAGTGAACATAAGTATATTTGATATACATGTTATTGATGTGTACTTTACTAGTGTTTATAGCAAACCCTCAGTATTTGATACTAGTTCAGTTGCTAAGATTAGTAACTCGAAACGGGAGTTGCAGAATAAACAGAGACTAGTTAAGGGTGAAGTGACGATGTGTGTTGGAAGTGGTTCCAAGATTGATATGATCATCATCCCACACTCCCTATAATTTCGGGATTAGTGTTGAACCTAAATAAGTGTTATTTGGTGTTTGCGTTGAGCATGAATATGATTTGATCATGTTTATTGTAATACGGTTATTCATCTAACTAAAAGAATAAATTGTTGTTCTGTTTACATGAATAAAACCTTATATGGTTACACACCCAATGAAAATAGTTCATTGGATCTCGATCTTAGTGATACACATATTCATAATATTGAAACCAAAAGATGTGAAGTTAATAATGATAGTGCAACTTATTTTTGGCACTGCCGTTTAGGTCATATCGGTATAAAGCGCATGAAGAAACTCCATACTGATGGACTGTTGGAACCACTTGATTATGAATCACTTGGTACTTGCGAACCGTGCCTCATGGGCAAGATGACTAAAATACCGTTCTCCGGTACTATGGAGAGAGCAACAGATTTATTGGAAGTCATACATACCGATGTATGTGGTCCGATGAATATTGAGGCTCGTGGCGGATATCGTTATTTTCTCACCTTCACAGATGATTTAAGCAGATATGGGTATATCTACTTGATGAAACACAAGTCTGAAACATTTGAAAAGTTCAAGGAATTTCAGAGTGAAGTTGAAAATCATCGTAACAAGAAAATAAAGTTTCTACGATCTGATCGTGGAGGAGAATATTTGAGTTACGAGTTTGGTATACATTTGAAAAATTCTGGAATAGTTTCGCAACTCACGCCACCCGGAACACCACAGCGTAATGGTGTGTCCGAACATCGTAATCGTACTTTACTAGATATGGTACGATCTATGATGTCTCTTACTGATTTACCGCTATCGTTTTGGGGATACGCTTTAGAGACGGCCACATTCATGTTAAATAGGGCACCATCAAAATCCGTTGAGACGACGCCTTATGAACTGTGGTTTGGCAAGAAACCAAAGTTGTCGTTTCTTAAAGTTTGGGGTTGCGATGCTTATGTGAAAAAGCTTCAACCTGATAAGCTCAAACCCAAATTGGAGAAATGTGTCTTCATAGGATATCCAAAGGAAACTATTGGATACACCTTCTATCACAGATCCGAAGGCAAGACTTTTGTTGCTAAATTCGGAAACTTTCTTGAGAAGGAGTTTCTCTCGAAAGAAGTGAGTGGGAGGAAAGTAGAACTTGACGTGGTAACTGTACCCACTCCCTTATTAGAAAGTAGTACATCACAAAAAACTGTTTCTGCGACACCTACACCAATAAGTGAGGAAGTTGATGATAATGATCATGAAACTTTAGAACAAGATACTACTGAACCTCGTAGATCAACCAGAGCAAGATCCGCGCCAGAGTGGTACGGTAATCCAGTTCTGGAAGTCATGCTACTAGATCATGATGAACCTACGAACTATGAAGAAGCGATGGTGAGCCCAGATTCCGCAAAGTGGCTTGAGGCCATGAAATCTGAGATGGGATCCATGTATGAGAACAAAGTATGGACTTTGGTTGACTTGCCCGATGATCGGCAAGCAATTGAGAATAAATGGATCTTCAAGAAAAAGACTGACGCTGACGGTAATGTTACTGTCTATAAAGCTCGACTTGTTGCAAAAGGTTTTCGACAAGTTCAAGGGGTTGACTACGATGAGACATTCTCACCCGTAGCGATGCTTAAGTCTGTCAGAATCATGTTAGCAATTGCCGCATTTTATGATTATGAAATTTGGCAGATGGATGTCAAAACTGCATTCCTGAATGGATTTCTGGAAGAAGAGTTGTATATGATGCAATCGGAAGGTTTTGTCGATCCAAAGGGAGCTAACAAAGTGTGCAAACTCCAGCGATCCATTTATGGACTGGTGCAAGCATCTCGGAGTTGGAATAAACGCTTTGATAGTGTGATCAAAGCATATAGTTTTATACAGACTTGCGGTGAAGCCTGTATTTACAAGAAAGTGAGTGGGAGCACTACAACATTTCTGATAAGTATATGTGAATGACATATTGTTGATCGGAAATAATGTAGAATTATTCTGTAAAGCATAAAGGAGTGTTTGAAAGGAGTTTTTCAAAGAAAGACTTCGGTGAAGCTGCTTACATATTGAGCTTCAAGATCTATAGAGATAGATCAAGACGCTTGATAAGTTTTTTCAATGAGTACATACCTTGATAAGATTTTGAAGTAGTTCAAAATGGAGCAGTCAAAGAAAGAGTTCTTGCCTGTATTACAAGGTGTGAAGTTGAGTAAGACTCAAAGCCCGACCACAGCAGAAGATAGAAAGAGAATGAAAGTCATTCCCTATGCCTTGGCCATAGGTTCTATAAAGTATGTCATGCTGTATACCAGATCTATTGTATACCCTGCATTGATTTGGCAAGGGAGTACAATAGTGATCTAGGAGTAGATCACTGGACAGCGGCCAGAATTATCCTTAGTGAAATAAGGATATGTTTGTCGATTATGGACGTGACAAAAAGGTTCGTCGTAAAGGGTTACGTCGATGAAAGTTTTTGACACTGATCCAGATGAATCTAAAGTCTCAATCTGGATACATATTGAAAGTAGCTAGAGTAGCTCCGTGTAGAGCATTGTAGACATAGAACTTGCAAAATACTTACGAATCTGAATGTGACAGACCCATTGACTAAAATTATCTCACAAGCAAAACATGATCACACCTTAGTACTCTTTGGGTGTTAATCACATAGATATGTGAACTAGATTACTGACTCTAGTAAACCCTTTGAGTGTTGGTCACATGACGATGTGAACTATGGGTGTTAATCACACGGTGATGTGAACTATTGCTGTTAAATCACATGGCGATGTGAACTAGATTATTGACTCTAGTGCAAGTGGGAGACTGAAGGAAATATGCCCTAGAGGCAATAATAGTTATTATTTATTTCCTTATATCATGATAAATGTTTATTATTCATGCTAGAATTGTATTAACCGGAAACATAATACATGTGTGAATACATAGACAAACAGAGTGTCACTAGTATGCCTCTACTTGACTAGCTCGTTAATCAAAGATGGTTATGTTTCCTAACCATGGACAAAAGAGTTGTTATTTGATTAACGAGGTCACATCATTAGTTGAATGATCTGATTGACATGACCCATTCCATTAGCTTAGCACCCGATCGTTTAGTATGTTGTTGTTGCTATTCTTCATGACTTATACATGTTCCTATGACTATGAGATTATGCAACTCCCGTTTACCGGAGGAACACTTTGGGTGCTACCAAACGTCACAACGTAATTGGATGATTATAAAGGAGTACTACAGGTGTCTCCAAAGGTAGATGTTGGGTTGGCGTATTTCGAGATTAGGATTTGTCACTCCGATTGTCGGAGAGGTATCTCCGGGCCCTCTCGGTAATGCACATCACTTAAAGCCTTGCAAGCATTGCAACTAATGAGTTAGTTGCGGGATGTTGTATTACGGAACGAGTAAAGAGACTTGCCGGTAACGAGATTGAACTAGGTATTGGATACCGACGATCGAATCTCGGGCAAGTAACATACCGATGACAAAGGGAACAACGTATGTTGTTATGCGGTCTGACCGATAAAGATCTTCGTAGAATATGTAGGAGCCAATATGGGCATCCAGGTCCCGCTATTGGTTATTGACCGGAGACGTGTCTCGGTCATGTCTACATTGTTCTCGAACCGTAGGGTCCGCACGCTTAACGTTACGATGACAGTTATTATGAGTTTATGCATTTTGATGTACCGAAGGTTGTTCGGAGTCCCGAATGTGATCACGGACATGACGAGGAGTCTCGAAATGGTCTAGGCATAAAGATTGATATATTGGAAGCCTATGTTTGGACATCGGAAGTGTTCTGGGTGAAATCGGGATTTTACCGGAATACCGGGAGGGTTACCGGAACCCCCCGGGAGCTAAATGGGCCATAATGGGCCTTAGTGGAAAAGAGAAGGGGCTGCCCTAGATGGGCTGCGCGCCTCCCCCTTCCCCTAGTCCTATTAGGACTAGGAAAGGGTGGCCGGCCACCTCCTCCTCTTTTCCCCTCCGAGGAATCCTAGTTGGACTAGGATTGGAGGGGGAATCCTACTCCCAGTGGGAGTAGGACTCTCCTGCGCCTCCTCCTTGGCCGGCCAGCCCCTCCCCCTTGGATCCTTTATATACGGGGGCAGGGGGCACCTCTAGACACACAAGTTGATCCTTGAGATCGTTCCTTAGCCGTGTGCGGTGCCCCCTGCCACCAAATTCCACCTCGATCATACCGTTGCAGTGCTTAGGCGAAGCCCTGCGTCGGTAGTACATCAAGATCGTCACCACGCCGTCGTGCTGACGGAACTCCTCCCCGAAGCTTTGCTGGATCGGAGCCCGGGGATCGTCATCGAGCTGAACGTGTGCTAAGAACTCGGAGGTGCCGGAGTAACGGTGCTTGGATCGGTCGGATCGGGAAGAAGACGTACGACTACTTCCTCTACGTTGTGTCAACGCTTCCGTTGCGATCTACAAGGGTACGTAGATCAAACTCTCCTCCTCGTTGCTATGCATCACCATGATCTTACGTGTACGTAGGAATTTTTTTGAAATTACTACGTTCGCCAACACGTGTATGGGAAGACAAAAGATACACCTAAGGCACGGGAGGACCAGCAACATATGCACGGAAAAGACGGCATACATCAGGGTCATGCAAGCTACGCTCTTACCAAAGAAGAGAAGGAAATCTTCTTTGAATGCCTTCTCAGTATTAAGGTATCGTTTGGCTTCTTGTCGAATATAAAGGGAATAATAAACATGGCAGAGAAAAAGTTCCAGAACCTAAAGTCTCATGACTGCCACGTGATTATGACGCAACTGCTTCCGGTTGCATTGAGGGGGCTTCTACTGGAAAATGTTCGATTAGCCATTGTGAAGCTATGTGCATTTCTCAATGCAATCTCTCAAAAGGTAATTGATCCAGAAATCATACCAAGATTACAGAATGATTTGGTACAATGTCTTGTCAGTTTCGAGTTGGTGTTCCCACCATCCTTCTTCAACATCCACTAGTAGAAAAAGGGTCAAACATGAAGCACATTAGTGTCGGTTTGATTTAGGCCCGGTACTAATGGTACCATTAGTGCCGGTTCGAACGGATTTGCATTAATGTCGGTTCGTGTTGAACCTTTAGTACCGGTTCGTGGCACGAACCGGTACTAAAGGGGTGGTGGCAGGCTGGCGTTAGGCCGGGGCCCCACGATCACCTTTAGTATCGGTTCGTGGCAAGAACCGGTACTAAAGGTCTAATCTTTAGTACCGGTTCGTGCCACGAACCGGTACTAATGGTGCAATTTTCAAATCCTACCCCCCCCCCCCCCCGGTGCATCGCCTTTTCAGTTTTGTAAAAAGCAAAAGAAAATGATAGAAACTTCAAAATTTAAAATCCTTCGAGATGTAGTTATGTTACTACATCTACTAGTTAGGAAAATTTTAAAACTTAAATTTGGACATGTTTTGCAAAAAGTGTAGGGAAAATGTAAAACGGCTATAACTTTTGCATACGATGTCGGAAAAAAACATATAATATATCAAAAAATTCAGCACGAGAATCCGCATCCGATGGAGACCGCCTACGACCTGTTTGGAATTTTTTAGAATCCTCAAATTCCAAAAGGAAAAAAAGATATGGTCAAATTTCAGTTTTTTTAAAAAAATTTGGTTAAATCTGGTCAAACTACTTATTCAAGAAGTATTAATGTCACTACATAAATATTCAAGAATATTAGTTTTACTAAATAATTGTTTCAATTTTTTGAATTTTGGTCAAACTATGGTCAAACTTATTCAAGAAATATTAGCGTTACTAAATAATTACTTTTTTTAGAATAATAGTTTCGAACTCAAAAGGTGAAATGTGTGACTTCATGCTCAAGCTAAACTCCTGAGGGTTAATAGGATTAACATCTTACTATTGTCAGGAAAACAACAAGTGCAGACTTGGAAACGAAGGAGAATAGAACCCGAAAGTTAAGCATGCTCGGGCTGGAGTAGTGAAAGGGATGGGTGGCCGGTCGGGAAGTTAGATGATTTGGAATGAGTGATCCACACTTGAGCAGTTAAGAGAGGTGATTAGAAACTAAATCATCAAATAATTTAGAAAAATTAAAAATAAAAAAATCAAAATTATTTTTTCCCAAAATTTTCAAAAAAAACCTATAGTACCGGTTGGTAACACCAATCGGTACTGTTACCAACCGGTACTAAAGGTCCCCCATACCAGGGCGTGAGCTCACGCCACGTGGTGGCACTTTAGCACCAGTTGGTGCCGAACCGGTACTAAAGGGGGGGCCTTTAGTGCCGAAACTTTAGTGCCGGTTCCATAACCGGCACTAAAGGCCCTTACAAACCGGTTTTAAAGCTCCGTTTTCTACTAGTGATCATGACGCACGTCCTAGTTCACCTATGCGAAGAGATTAACGTTTTGGGTCCTGTATTTCTACACAATATGTTCTCCTTTGAGAGGTTCATGGGAGTATTAAAGAAATATGTTCATAACCGTGCTAGGCCAGAAGGAAGCATCTCCAAGGGCCGTCAAAATGAGGAGGTCATTGAGTTTTGTATTGACTTTATTCCTGACCTTAAGCCGATTGGTGTTCCTGAATCGCGGCATAAGGGCAGACTGGATGGAAAAGGCACGCTAGGAGGGGAACAAATAATATGTATGGACGGACATTCTCTCACTGAAGCACACTACACAGTTCTACAGAATTCCACCTTGGTGGCTCCGTATATGGATGAACACAAGAATTTGCTACGCTCCAAACACCCGGAGCGGTCTGATGACTGGATTACACGTGAACAAACCAGGAGTTTCGCCAGCTGGTTGCAAGCACGTACCATGCATGACACCTCTATTGAAGATGGCCTGTACTTGCTGTCCCAGTTACCATCTTCGAATATAATGACTTTCAAAGGGTACGAGATAAATGGTAATACATTTTACACGATCGCCCAAGATAAGAAGAGCACCAACCAAGACAGTGGTGTCCGCTTTGATGCAGAAACCAAGACGGGAAAGGAAACATATTATGGTTATATACAGGACATATGGGAACTTGACTATCGACGTGGTTTGAAGGTCCCTTTGTTTCGGTGCAAATGGGTCAATATGACACGAGGCGGGGTAACGGAAGACCCGCAGTACGGAATGACAACAGTGGATCTCAACAATCTTGCGTATGCAGACGAACCATTCGTCCTAGCCAATGATGTGGCACAGGTTTTCTATGTGAAGGACATGTCTACCAAGCCAAGAAAAAGAAAAGATAAGGAAGCGAATGCATCGTACGATGAGCCAAAGCGGCACATAGTTCTTTCTGGGAAGAGAAACATCGTGGCAGTGGATGACAAGACAGACAAGTCAGAAGATTATGAAAAGTTTGATGAAATTGCTCCATTCACAGTGAATATTGACCCGAGCATCCCATTAAATGATGAAGATTTTCCATGGTTACGGTGCAAAGGGACACACCCGAAGAAAAAGTTTCACACCCAAAGATCTGGGATGTGATCGGCTTTACTAGCTATCATCACTTTCTTCTGTGTTTCACACCCAGAAGGGAATCTCTGTAATAGTTAGGGTAGTTAATTATGTGTTTTGGCATTTGAAACACGAAGAAATTTTATGTGCAAACAAATTTTTTCATGCATTTACTGATTTTTAAAGTTAAGTTATTCACAAACTAGTGATTCACACTAATTTCCAATAATTCAAAATTTAAACTATTCAAATTTGAAAACTACGGGCATTAACAGAAAATTTGTAATTTTTTGTACCTAAAGCCAAAATATTCACAAAGAAACTCTAAATACACAAAAAAAACAACTCAAAAATAAATAAAGAAAAAAAAATAAAAAAAGCCTGCCTACTAGGCTAGAGCGGCCTGCATACGACTAGAAACCCAACCCGTTGTTGGGCCAGGATGCAGGCCCGCAAAGGCCCGATAGGCCCACGGGGCAGCACAGCACAGGTAGGCCCACAAGGCCTGCATTTGAGAGGAGCTCGAAGGAGCTGCCGTGGCTGGGTTTATAAACCAGTGTGGCTGCCCTTCGCTAGGCGAGGTGGGACTAAACTTTGCGCCCCTCGCCTGGCAGCGCACCCCCCTTTAGTACCGGTTTGTGGCACCAACCGGTACTAAAGGGGGGCCTTTAGTACCGGTTGGAGCCAGGAACCGGTACTAAAGGGGGGTGCTTCCCGCCGTTTGGCATGGCCAAAACAGGCCTTTAGTACCGGTTGGTGGCTCCAACCGGTACTGAAGGTGTTTTCTATATAAGAAAACACTTCGAAAAATTTCGTTAGTTTCCTCTGCTTCATCGCCGCCGCCTAGTCCCGCACCGTCGCCACCCCCGTCGCGCCGTCCCCGTCGCACCGTCTCCACCCCCGTCGCGCCGCCCCTGTCCTCATCGCGCCGCCCCCGTCACGCCGTCCACGTCGCCGGCCCGTCACCGTCCCCGCACCGGCCCGCGTCCACGTCCCCGCACCTGCCCGCGTCACCGTCGCCATCGTCGTCGCCTCAACCTCTCGCTCGCGCTGTGAGCCCCTGTCCCCCCTCTCCTCCCTCCAATCGAAGCCGCCGCGCCGTCGACGCCGTTGCCTTGGCTCGCCGTCACCGTTGCCTCTGCACACACGCATGCATACACAAACACACACATACACACAAACACACACACACACACACAATGTTTTTAGTTTTTAGTTTTTCTGTTTTTAGTTTTTAGTCAAATGTTATAGAAATGTTAGTTATAGCTAGATTAATTAATTAATTAGATTAGATTAATGTCAAATAGTATGTAGAAATGTTAGTTATAATATATATAATGTCAAATGTTAAAGAAATGTTAGTTATATAGAAATGTTAGAAATTTTGGAAATGTTAGTTTTAGCTAGCTAGATGAATTAGATTAATTTCAAATTGTTAGACGATGATCGATGTTTTTTTAGTTTCTTATATTTTTAGTTATAAAATTTAGAATTTGCATATATGAAATCATCACAATCCATAATTTAAAAAATGTTACTTTACTTTTGCGGCATATAGTATTTTGTTGTCGACGATGCCCGGCCCGCATCCTCGCCGTCGACACATCCGCGACGACGCGTCCTGCTTCAGAGGACCCATGTCCGGGACTGGGCTCCGCCGGGCTGGCACTGGGAGGTGCTACCTTCAGGGGCGCGACGCTTGGTGAGGAACCCGGCCCCGGGTCCCATCGTCGACCCTCATCTTCTTTGGTGGCATTCTCGTGGGCCACTTTTGGTGCGGAGGGAGCCGGCCCCGCCGGAGGTGGTACGTCACCGTGTCAGGAAGGAGGACGAGCACGTCCATCGCTACATGGCTGCTATGGACCTCAGGTTCTCCAATACCTGGCAGGTTCTTTGGGGAGATCACCCGAGCTATGATCCAGTGATGGTTCCTTCACTTTGGTTGTCCACTGCCTAGATTACTCTCTAGTATTCGATCTTTATTAGCTAGCTAGCTAGCTAGCTAGTGATGTATTCGATATATAATATTCGAGATGATTTATTCGAGATTATATATATTATTTGAGACGATGTATTCGACAAGATTATATCTATTATTCGAGACGACGTATTCGAGATTAAATCTATTATTCGAGACGATGTATTCGAGATTATATCTATTATTCGAGACGATGTATTTGATATTATATCTATTATTCGAGATTATACTAAATTGTTTTATATTTCTTTTGGCATAGTTAAATAAAAGCTATGGCGGACAATACCGATAGAGAGAGAGAACAGACCATGTTCGATATCATACGTGGGCCAGATGATGATCAGAATGAAGAAGATTTTGACGGCTCCGAATTTCTAAACAACACCGGAGAGGGTGATATGATATTCGATCGCGACGACCGAGAAGATGAAGTCATGAACTACGACGAAGAACATGTTGATCCTGAAACAACAAACACCGGCGAGGTATATATATTTATATAAGCAGGAATCTGGTGATCATCGCATGTTTTAAATGAGTTGAAGATATATTAACGAATCGATCTTTCTTCTTTCAGCCATCCGGATCGAGCAAATCTTCAGGCAAAAGGACGAAACGAGGCCCGGACAAAAAGTTGAAGGAGGGCGTAAAGTACAATATCGAGGCAATCAGACCTAATGGCGAACCATTAGCGCCTAAGAAGATTGCGGACAAGTTCGTTTGTCAGTGCGGAGTTCTTGTGAAGGACCAACTCCCGATCTCCCTTCAAGAATGGAGAAAGCCAGCAAAGCCACGTCCAAATGTTACTTTTGTCGACGAGAATAAAAAAACTGCTTTGGGATACTCTCATGGAACATTTCACCCTACCAGATCATTTCACAGAAGCAGATGTGCGGAAAGTCAAGGACGCTGCTTTTAGGAAGATGGCGGTTGCATTCAAGAACCACAAGAGAACGACGTGGGAGAAGTACGTCAAGGGAGGAAGGAAGACTCCAGTATTCGAGGGGATACTAGAGAATCAAAGTGCTCATTGGGATGATTTCGTGAAATTCAAGGATTCAGAATTAGCTAAGGAACGGTCGAGAATAAACAAGAAGAATGCCAAAAAAGGATAAGTTCCATAAGCTGGGGCCAGGTGGCTACGCGGTGGCAATGCCTAAGTGGGATAAGTCTGAGAAAGAGATGGAGGATGCAAGTGTCACTCCGGTTACTAAGAGGTGGCCCCCCAGGTGCAGGACTTGGTTTTATGCGCATGGGGGGGAGTTGGACCCGAAGACAGGCAATGTTTCGATGAAGGCATGTCTGAACGGAGCCGACGATGCGCTACTTGTTGCAATAGAAGAGGCTCGATCGGGGGTGTTCCAGCCCAACAGAGAGAACAACGAGCTTACACGTGTCCTGGGAAATCCTGAACACCCGGGAAGAACATGAGGCAAGGGCGCTATTCCGTGGTATGAGGGGTTTTCGGACTGTAACGCCGACTACAGAACCCATGCGAGAAAGAAGATTGCGGAGGAGAAGAAGAGGAAGATGGAGGAGGAGCAGAGGAAGCAGGACTATGAACGCCTTCAAGGCCTAGAAGCAAGTCAAGCAGAATTGGCAGCTAAATTCCAGCGGCAGCAGGAGCAGATTGACTCACTTAGCCAGCAAAGGGGGTCTCAGCGGCTGCAGCAGCTAGCGGATGATCCAGCATTGGATGCCACCGCCCCATCCATGCCGAGAAGCAGCGTGGGTTCCGCCCCGGGCGACGCACTGCTGGATAGATACCCCGTGGATGATATCACGGAGAACACTAACTGCGAGCTACACTTCAAAATTAAGAACATATCCTTGAAGGTGGCGGACGGTGTTGCTTATACAAATTCCCCCGATGCAACCTTCCATTGCAACCCGATTCCAGCAGGCTATGCTCGTGTCGTGGTTGATGAGGTGGTGAATCAATATTCGGGGCTAGAGCTTGACATTCCTGGAGGTGATGAGGAGCACACACTCGGAGATGCCAAACATCGTATCATCCTATGGAGAAAGGATTGCATCATCTTTCGAAGGCCACCGACACCGCGTCACCCGACTCCTCGTCGAAGTCCGCCACCGAGTCAGCAGACTCCCGCTCCTCCAAGTCCACCAACGCGTGAGGCCACTCCTCCTCCTCCAAGTCCGGCAAAGTGTCAGGCCACTCCTCCTCCAAGTCCGACACAGCGTCAGACGTCCACTCCTCCTCCAAGTCTGGCACAACCTCAGGCCACTCCTCCTCCAAGTCCGGCACAGCTTCAGGCCACTCCTCCTCGTCCAACTCAGCCCCGTCAGCCGTCTCCGCCGCCTCAGCAATCGCAGAAGAGACACCCCACAACTATGGTGCATAGCGGTACGAGTCGAGGTGATAGTACAGGAAGTACAGGCGGAGGCAAGCGATATAAATATGGTCCAAACCTCAGTACTCCTCTTCTTGTGAGGGCTTACGAAAGGACCGAGGAGCAAACCAATGCCATAGTGCGGGCAAAAGTCGACGCCCATTTTGGACCGAAACCGCCACCGCCGCCAAGGGAGAAAGTGCCTGTGGAAGTAGTTGACCACTTCATTCGTATGGCTCAACCACCAGCTCCTAAGCCTGTTGACTCAGACTATGAGCGCCACATCAGGAAGTTACATCGACAACGTCTACAGAAGAAGGCGAGCTCGAGCTCGAGCAAACAATAAGCAGCTATCAAAAAATGCGGGAAAACCGTTGCCCAGCTGGGAAAACAGGCGGCGCAATCGATCCCCCCGCTTGTTGTGCCGCCAACAACACGTGACAGTACGCGCGCCCAATATTATTGTGGCCAAACAGTTTACGTTCCCGAGGTGGGCGATGTGGTAATAACCCAGGAGCATATAATGCAGGCTGAAGAACTCAAGATCACTGTTGGACAACTCCTCGAGATCGAGGACATGCCTCTCATTAGAGAGGTGGAAATAAAACGGAAATTTGTCCGAGACCAACCTTTGGTCGAGCCAGAAGATGTCAAGAAGCTCCCAACGAGAATGTATGAATTGCATCAATGGTACATGGACATTAGCAAGAGATCCGATCGAGAGTCCCTCATGGTGTATGCCAAGAAGGATGATTACTACCATGAGAAAGATGTGGCCGTTAAGTATTCTGAACTGTTTCAGTTATACAATCAAGACGCACTCGACAAATCTATCGTCAGTTGCTATTGTCTGTAAGTGATTTTTTTTCTGTAATTTAAGTCTCAAGCTAGCTGTAGTGATCCTTTTGATCAATCATTACGTGTAATTATCCTCACTATATTCTTTTCTGTGGTATTATGCAGGATGAAGATGTATGAAATGAGAAAAAGTGGACGCTATGGCATTGGGTTCATTGACCCAAACACCGTTAATGAATACACATGGAAATTAGATGCATATTATGAAAAAGAGGTAGAGGACAGCATGCTAGAGTTCTTGAAGCACCTCAAATACAATGAAGATATACTACTTCCTCACAACTTCGAGTGAATCACACTTTCTTGTACTACAAATTCTCTGTTTTTGCCTACTAGCTAGCTACATGTTTTTGCTTACATATGCCCGCTTAATTAAGACATGCAAACGTGTGTGCATGCAGATTTCACTGGATCTTGTGTATCATTAAAGTTGACGCCGAAACAGTTGAAATACTGGACTCGCTACTCAAAGCAAATAGTGACTATAACATCTTGTTTGGGATAGTCAACAGGTAATTTCAATCATTATTAACTATATATCTCGGCCTATTTAGTTTGTCATTTCATGATATGAACTATTTAATAACCCCTTTATTCATTTTTTTGTCGGCGGGCAGGGCTTGGGCAAGGTTCATCAGCGTCACTCCAGGCGAATGGAAACAAAAGCTGAAATGGTTTCGACCCAAGGTAAGTAATTAAGTAGTACTAGCTAGCTAGCTAGCTGCCATCTCTTTAATTATCATGTTTGATTAATTATTATCTGATCAAATTCCATTCTCGTAAAGGCCCTTCAGCAGGCGCAGGGGACTGATCTGTGTGCATACTGCGTTTGCGAGAACATTCGCATGATGGCGTCCGAAAGGAGCAGATCTCAAAGACAGGAATGTGTACGTTTGTCAGAACAATATTCACAATTTTTACACCATTATCGATATCTAGTCACACAACTAATACACATGCATATTGATCTCCTTCTTAACAGTTTAAAGAGGTGCGGGACAAGCTCCTACCAACGAAGCGCGTAGAAGCACTTCAAGAGGAAATAACGAGATTTTTGCTCGACCAGGTCATAAATCCGAAGGGAGAATACTATTACCCGCTATCGCCCCCATCGAAAAAGACATGAACCACTTCCAATTGTCATCGTGCTCCGAAGGCACCAATCAGGCTAATGCCACTGACTCCAAAGGCAACATGCATATGTAGGAGAAATTGTATATAGCTATACATGTGTGTATGTGTGAATTAATATGGTGGTTTGTGAGACATGATTGATGATATATATATGATTGGTTCTACTAAAAATTCTATATATATATATATATATATATATATATATATATATATATATATATATATGCATAACGTGTATAATGTGTAATACCTAAAATACCAGCAAACGAATGCGGAACATGGTCGAACACACCACCGAATTATTTTCGACCTGGATTCTTCGGCGTGTCAATATCTTTAGCTTTCTACCAACTGTCGCATCAGTCTTCATTTTATCCAAGTGCATGTCGCAACCTTGTAAATGGGTTTTCTAATCTCGGTCCAATCCATATGAAGGATTAATAATTGAAAAAATAGTTTTTCTTAATTTTACGCGTATATACTACTTTGTGTTAGTTAAGATTTTTTTTCGCATGGGCTAATTAAGATAAGTAAATCTGGGTATGATCGATCTGCCTTAATTTTTGTTTCTTTCTATATTTAAATATCTGTTATAGGTTGGGTGAGGTGTGGCACGTTAATGCATGCATGGCCGGTCTGCTCTAATTTCTATTTGTGTTCCTGCCCTGCAAGGATTTCTACTTAAGACACCTTGAGATTGCCTACCAAGTTTAAAGGAGTCAGTAGATCTGGTCCCTGTGTTTTGCGCGCTGCGATCAACCCGGCTGGCCGGCCACGCTGCAGATGCGAGACAATCCAAACGCACATCCTAGATTCCTAGCACAATTTTCCCCTGTCCGATCCGGGCAAAGGCTTCGTGGCCCGAGACTCGAGCGAGACGATCCGGAGAAGTTTAGTCATGTCATCAGATAACAACCATTGTGACACGAGAATACTTTACAATGGCTGTGCGTTTTTTGTTTTTTTTGGTCGTGCTTCTGTACATGATCGAGAGTTTGGCTAGAATTATACTATGTGTTTTTTTTTTGGATCGTGCTTGTGTACAGTTGGTCAAATTTTTAAAAAATTGACAAACTTTATAGAAAATTGTAGCATTATATACCACATCAAAATAGTATATTTTGTCCATGCAAAAAATAGTATATTTTGAAATTTCATAGCAAGACAAATCTATTGATACTAGCTGGGTGTCATAAATGTTACTCCCTCCGATCAGAATTAATTGACGTGGAAAGAGAGTTATGGCGGTAGAAATTTCTATATGGTTGACGACAATCAAATCGGATCGAAGTAGTACTTTTTCTAATAAAGTTAGTCAAACTATAATAAATTTGACTCACAAGAAAGGAAAATGTACATTTATTCCTGAACGGAGGGAGGTTAGTATACCCAAACGTACTTCGAGTTTGGACCCGAGTTGGATTGGATTGGTGCGGACTCCCGATGTGTGTTGTCTTTTTACACGATCAACCATCGTCAACCATCACCACCTTCAGCCAAATTATATAGTAGAAGATTCCTTCTTTTAGTTGTTATTTATTTTTATGTTTTTTTCTTTACTTTTCTCCTTACAATCGCCTCGGTGGACAAATCGAAGCCAGAGCAGCAGCCACCAGCCGCTCATGAGCCACCGACGGTCAACACCATCGCTGACAACATGGCGGTGGAGGGCCACCGATGGGTCTTGCCAACACCAATAGGCAATGGGTGCCTTCTTCACTGACAACATGACAAGGGAAGATAGAAATATTGGGTACAATGACCGAGATGGGCGGCTCCTGGTCAAGGGACGACGTTGATGTCCTAGATCTAAAGGGCAAATTTCTGCTCGGCTCAGCCATGAAGGAGGGTTTAGCTTGGACATGAAGAGGGGGGAGAGTTAGGCTCCAGCATGAAGACGGGGGCGGTTGTCTACTAGCTCTGCCTCCTGTACGCCTACGTGTACATCGTCGCCCTAGGTTGTTGTTGTTGCGCCGGCCGCAAGGAAAGGCGATGCGGCCTGACCTCGACCAAGGACATGGGGCGAGCGTGCTACACCTGGAGGAGAGACGGAGCAAATTTGCATTATAGGATAGTCGTTTTACAGTTTTAGGGCAGCAAAACGGCTGCCGCTTTACCAGCTGCTCTAGATAGGGCACCTCTGTCCCCAACGGCTGCCCTATAATAGGGCACGGCTACGGCAAAACTAAATCAAAAAATAAAATTAATCAACACAAACATAAATCCATGTAATCGTAGCATGATATGCATAGTTTGAAGCATATGGTAGCTCAAAACATGTAGTCTATGGGAGGTGGATGAAGTGTTGAGGTGAAATCATCATTTGTTTCTTCCTCGACACTTCATCCAGGCACATCTCAACATATGGCTTTTGTTTCTCATCCATGTTGGTAGTGTCCATGAACATGAGTTGACGCTCAACCTCCATTGCCCTATGAGCCTCCTCCATCGCGAGCTTCCTCTCATCTATGGTCACCTTTCTATTCTCGGTCGCTGCACCACCCTCCTCTCCTCGGCCGCCGCCTTGCGTAGCTCGGCTTCCTTGTTTTCCTCTATTTATTTTATTTTTAGAGCCTTCTCTCCTCGTTCAACTCCTTGCGACTTGACATAATCGCGGTGAAACCCTTTTATATGTCATCATCGCCCGACTACTTCCCCTTCATCATATCATTGGCCGTCATTATTCCATCGGGCCTCTTCATTCTTGCAACGGAGTTGGGAGTTGGGCTTCTGTTTCCTTCTTCCTCTTCACTTGATGCATCACCATCAATGTCAACAACATCGGCCAACGAGCTTTTTAACATTTTCTTGTCATTGGGAACATCATAGTTGTTACGGTTCTTGCACTTATCATCATTCTCTAGCACCGCCCAACAATGATGCAAAGTGAATTCCTTGGCTTTCTTTCCGTCCTTCTTTGCTCCCTTCTTCAAGCGGCACTCGAACATGTTTTGTGTCATGGCATTCTAGACACGAAGAAAACAAAAAGTTAGACACATAGATATTAGATATATGTGCCAAATGGGATGCAAACACTCACCCAATCATGCTCATTAGTGCAAATAGGATTCAACTTTTGCACATTTGCGAAACAACCGGACCCCCTTTGGCAATCGACTTGAATTGACCCCCACCAATGGCGAATAGAAGTGGTGGTTCCTTCATTGCCATGTGGGTTGCGAGCATCGAAGAACTCTTTCATCATTGCCCAATATTGGTTCTGGTGTTGCTCGGTGCCAACGACCAGATCATGGCCTATCTTCTTCCATCCCGCAATGATGACAAGATCTTCTTGATTGCTAAAGTTCCCCGCTCCCCCCTTCGGCGTCGAGCTGACGAAACCATCCTCCTCACCGTCAAGTTCCTGCTCTAATTCTTGGGAGGGGATGTCGGTCAAAACAAAAAACTCTGTTAATCCAAAGGACATGCCTTGAAATTACGTTTCATCGGCCATACTACGTAAAGTAACATAGGAACAACTTAGCAAACAATTGGATTGACAATTAAAACAGGTTGTCGCCGGGCTGCTGGACGGACGGCGGCTCCAGCACCACTTCCTCGCGGGCAGACCTAGCGCCATGCGGCTCCATCACATCCTGGGGGGGGGGGGGCAGGTGGCTTGCCATGGCCGGCTGTCGCCTTTTGCCTCTTCGATTCGCCGGTCGTCTGCCTCTTCGTCGTCTTCGGGACGACAGCCGCGCATGTGATGTTCTTTCTCCCCTTCGAGGGCCGCGGAGGCTACGGGGCGAGGATCTGACTAGGATCCACGGCGCCGGCCAGCCGCGTCAGCACGAAACTGGAACGAGACAGCGGCATCATAGGGTTAGCAGCGGCAACGGCGGTAGCGGCTACGGGCCCGGCTAGCTGTGGGAACCGCCGATCTACCATCAGAAGGAACAACGAGCGTCAGGGGGTGTGGAGATGACGTCCATGGCGGGATGGTGGTCGCCAGCGGGAGGGGCGTGCAGGGAGGTGGGTGGGGGAAGTTTCTGGATGGCAGTTGCAGTGCGCACGCGGGGGCGATTGTTTTTTTGCTATAGTACGTGGACGTTGCATATTTGCAACTGTTTGGATGAAATTAGGGCACTGCCCTAACAAAAAATGTCACACTTGATGAAGATAAGGCAGCCGCTGAAGCATGTTATTTACCCCAAAATTGTCCCATAAGTTAGTTTTTATACTGCACTTGCCTATTTAGGCCAGCTGTCAGAGATGCTCTTAGCTAGGCGGCGTGTGACAAAAACAAGTTAGGTGAAGAGGAGTCATGAGAGGAGAGGAGTGTGACTCGGCACAAGGGCCGGGTTAGGCACGACACCGAAGCCGAGTGGGGATTTTGTGCGCCATAGCTCCGGTGCTTCCTGCATCTAAAAGAATTTCGAAAATCATATTTACAAATTTCAGAAAAATGTGAAAAAAGTTCTTAATATTCTCAATGATTTATTGTACAAACATGCAAAATATTAATTTGACAAGATTTGTATCTTGAGCTACACAAAAATGACAAGTATACATATATATAATATACTGTTTCAAATATGAGATCTTTTTATTTTTTTTAGCTCATAATATAACAAAATTTGCGTTATGTTTTTCCATGTTTGGGCAATATCTTAGACTACTCTTAAAATTATTTTCATTTTTGTTAAAACTTCTAAATATTTTTTTTAAACGATGGGAGCACCGGAGTCGTGCCAACTGAAACGGCATTTCTTCTCTCGAGTCCCAAGCGGGGCGTCGTTTCTCTGCTGAGACTACTACGGCTTCTCCGGCGGTGCCCCTGTGGTGGGTTCTGGTGGCAGTGACGTAAATTCCTTGGGAAAATCGATGCGAGGAAAATTCTTGGGCAAATAGTTACGAGCTTTCGATAAGCCAAAATAAAATTTGTATCATTTTCGCGGAGTTAATCAACTGCTTATCTCGTTGCGTCCGCACAAGAACAAGACTAGTCATGGCTTCCTTCACATCATTAGCAGCAGCAGAGTAGCGACTCAGCTGCGCAATCAGCGGCTAGAGTTCGATCCCCACACGCCACGCTAGCTCAGATGGCCGCCACCGGCTCGTCGGGCGCGGAGGCGGAGCTCCTCGGGGGCTTCAAGACCCTGGCCGTGACGCGCGCGGCGGTGGTCTACGAGCTGGCGGTGGCCACCTGTTGACGGGCATGTTTTTTCTGACACGAGCAAGCAGGCAGATTAATGCTATTTCTCAAATTCTTTGTCTAATTCTCGGATACGACTAGCGAGAGGGCTCCCTCTCAAGAGAGGGCATTGCGCGCGTGACGCGTGGCGACTCACAGCTAGAAAGCGAAAACAAATTTGAAGACTCCGATTGTGACGTACAAGGCGAGGGAAACAGAGATAATCCTGCGAGCGAGCCGCAAACGGGCGGATGTACGCGCGACCCTGCGAGCGAGCCGCAACGCGCGCTTTTTCCGATCGTAATAAAGAAAATCTAAACTACATGCAACACGTAGTATAAAAAAATATCACAAAGTACACGTATATAGCATAAAGTATAAGAATCGTGACTGACAGAGTACACAGAATTCTACGGCTCGGCTTCGCCTCGTTATTTTTTTACGGCTCGGCTTCACCTCGATAACCATTTATAAAAATCTTGAAGGGGTACATATGTCGTAGCGCGCATTGGTCAAAACGTGTGTTCGTCGTAGTGCGTGCTACGGCTCGGCGTTGCCTCGTGCTACCGCTCGGCTTCGCCTCGAAAGAGCGCCTACGGCGCATCATCCAAAAAGTACGCACATGTTAGAGGTGAAGTATAAATAGTATAACCTCGAAGTATAAAGTAGTATAACCCCGATGTATAAAATCGGAAAGTAGAAAAAAGTATAACCCAAAGTACAAAAAGCTACAACGCCGAAGTACAAAAAATCAGCAAGTACAAAAAAAAATAACTCGAAAGTACAAAGTAGTGTAACCCGAAGTACAAAACCAGGAAGTAAAAAAAAATCCCACCAAAAGTATAAAGTAGTGTAACCCGAAGTACAAAATCAAACACCGAAGTACAAAATCAGAAAGTACAAAATAGTGAAACCCAAACGATAAGGGCATGTACAATGGTTAATAAGGGCATGTACAATGGTGCTATCTTAGGAGTGCCATGTAGGATAAATGATGAGGTGGAGGAGAGAGAACTCATAAGAAAAGGCTTGTCTTCTCTTATTTAAGATAAGACAAGAGATGATATCTTAGCACAATATGTGTCACCACGTTTTTAGGAATAACTAGTTATGAAAATAAGGCTAAGAAATGATCCATTGTAGACATCTTTTTTTTGTCATCTCTTAATTACATGCAAGACCTAAGATAAGACTATCTTATTAACCATTGTACATGCCTTAAGATAGTTTTATCTTAAGCCTTACATGTAATCTAGAGATGACAAAAAAGAGAGTCTACAATGGGTCATCTCTTAGCCTTATCTTCAATAACTAGCAATTCCTAAAAACGTGTTGAGACATATTGTGTTAAGAAATTATCTCTTGTCTTCTCTTAAATAAGATAAGACAAGCCTTTTCTTATAAGTTCTCTCTCCTTCACATCATCATTTATCCTACGTGGCACTCCTAAGATAGAGCCATTGTACATGCCCTAAGGTAATACAACTATAATATAAAAAAAGTTTTTCGAAACCTATCAACATGGTATCTAGTTTTGAAGATCTCGACGCGAGGATCTCAAATATGAAAACGGTTCGTAATTCCAAAATACGGTTCTTAAGATATTTCATTTAAAAAAACGAATCTAGAAATAAATGCGTTCCCACCCCTCCACCACCGTCAGTGTGTGGGAAAGGGAAAAATCCCACCAAAACTCTCTCATGCTGCCACTTGTCACGCATGCAAGCACCCGTGGGAGGCTGGGAGGAAGGAGAAGCCGACACTTGTTGCAAGCGGAACGCACGCAGGTGACGTTTTGAAAGGTTTCCCTTTTTCTAGTGATCCTGCTAATTCTCAGTTCGAGAGTTTGATCAAACACCTGAAAGAACAAGAAATCTCTACTCCTAATGGAGCAGTTGGTAGTCTCCGCCGGTTAATTTTCGTCCCACCTTCATTGATTTTTTTTCGTCCTAAACAAATTTCGTAGATTAACCATAAAAAACCAGCGAACAAAAACTCGGACGACGCCCTAGCTCCCTCCGCCCGCGGGTCGCCCGCTCCCTCGTGCCACTGTTGCTCCCTCCTCGATCCCGATCTGGATCGAGGGGACGAGGAGCTCCTGCCTCCCCGACGACCGGCCTCCTCCTCGCCCCGCCGCTGCTTCCGGCGTCGCCACGGCCTTTGCAGCACGGCGCCGATGAGGAACCCACCCACGATGTGCGAGGGGTCTCTTCCCGTACGTCAAGGCATCCCGCCTCACGTTTCCTCTTTCGACATCACGGGCCGCCGCCGCACTCCCTTCCCCGGCCGCCCCGCGGGCTTCTATCTCTCCCAGCTCCGCTGCCGCGCCCCGTCTTCCATCTCTACATGAATCGCTGTTGTGGAAGCCATGCCCCACCGCGCCACCCGGCGGCCATCCGGGCACGCCGTGTCCGGGATGATGGAGTTGAGTCGGCCAGGTCCCTGTTCCCGTCGGCATCTTCTGCATTGGCTGGATCCTCTCCTCTCCTCTCTTCCACCTCTCGTCATCAGGTAAGTCACAGGTATTGTATTCGTAATCGGTTCCAGTCTCGCGCCCCTGATTCACTGTTCTTCGTTTGATTCATTTCAGGTGCTCCTTCCGTCGATGTCGAGGTCTTAGTCTCGGTGATTTCTCCTTGTATGTTCTGTTGATATTGGTACCGTGTTCTGAACCTTGCTCTTTGGAAAGGGTGTGGTTTCAGTTTTGATGGTTCAGTTCAATTCAAGGTGATTCGGTAATGTTCTGCGTACAAAGTGCTTCCTATTTTTGCGGTGAAAAACAGCGTGCTGGAAATAGTTCAGACAGTCAAAATTTGGCAGTATTTTCTTCTTCTTTTGATCCCGTTTCTTCATAGTTAGTCAGACTAAATAAGAATTAGAGCAAATTGGAAAGAGGTTTGTTAGGTCGGAACTGATATATTTGCTTTCTCCTAGCAGCCTATACATATCATTTTATATGACGGGGATTGTGCTATATTACCATGTTATAAAGGTAGAGCTAGGATATGTCTTTCTTGAACTATGTGGACATGCTCATGGCGGAGGTGCTCTGTTTGTATGTTTTTTCAAGTAAAGTGGAGAAACTCCTGAATTGTGTCTTCAGAAATAGTTTACTGTTGCTGTGTTTCGCTCTGGTGGTTGTCAAGGTCGATTCAGATGCTGGTTACTGTGTTGGAATCTACCAATCCTTCTGATCATTGTGTTTTTCTGGGCCTGGAGGTCTACGCCAAACCCCAGGGCAGGGTGGTTTGAACACCAGTGCAGTACGGGCTGGGACGGACATCATCTTGTCTCTGTCTCTACTAATTCAAATTACATGTAACTTATTCCCTCAAAAAAATTACATGTAATTTATTCAGTTCTACAGCAGCCAAGGGTGGGGCATCGCACCGACGACAGTAACTGCAATGAGGGTGAGATGTCGATGTTCGTGCCGGCGCCGGAGACCGTGACCACAACTCGGGGCAAGGTGATTGTGTTAGCGACGTCGCCCGTGTTGGCCCCTTGAGTTTTGGACCTGCCGCGCTCTGGTTCTGGAAGCTGCCGTTCCCATCGAACCCCTCCAGCAGCCTTCAGGTGAGCGCACAGCTTCTGCTCCATTAACGCAAGCATCCAGGGGTTCGCCTGCGTGGGAAGGAGCTCGGCTTGATTCACTTGCATATGTCTTTTTTCCTTTGTGGGCAGGAGCTCAGCTTTGTGATCAGTCATTTAAAGTATTTGAGAAACTTGAAGGGAAGCACATGGCAAAGCCATAATTACCTTTTAGTTATATTTCAAGTTGTAGGAAAGTTGAAATCAATCTGGAAAGCATCTTTCTATTGTAGATATTTTATTAGTGGCTTGAAGACTTACAACTCTGTTTGATGTTATAGAAATAGTGAGGTTATGCCACAATGCTGATAGACTTGGTACTTGTAGGATGGAGAGGAGAAGACTGAAAAGGATGTTGATATGAGGAATTCAAGGAAGTGGAAGAGGAAGAAAGTTCTGATGATGGTGATAATTAGGTTAGTACCTTAGAACTTTATATGCACTGAGGTTTGCTTTGGGGGTAGAAAATTGGGTTTTAAAAGGTTCATCATTTTGGTAAAATTGTGCATTGTATGTGTGCTCCTTCACATCAACAAATATGAAATGGATAGACCAGCTGATGCATAACTTAGTTGTCATCCATATTGTCAAGTTTAACTCATATATTCTTGCTCTGCAGAATATCAAGTTTGACGACGATGATGACTGGAACCAAGAGGAGGAAGTACGTAGTTTCCATCTATTCATATGGATGTTACCCTCGATGTACTGTGACCAAATATGTAATGTTTGGTTTGGTTTAATTATTTTCTTGTGTATCACTAGATAATCAGTTAACAAGTGTTGGCCATGGTGCATTGATCTTATTTAGTTGTGGTTTTGTATGCCTCCCCCAGCTGCCGCTAAACCCCACCAAAAAATTAGTAAGAAAATTGATGGTGGGAGCTAGCAATGCCAGCAGTGCCTCCTTTAGGATTACAAAATCGTTAATCCTATCTTCGTTTGCATGTGACTGATGGTGATGCTACACAAGTTCTGGAGGCAGTGCCCTCCCCTTCAGCAGGTAACACGGATATATTAAAACATTTTAACTTTCTGACATATTAGTTCAATTTCTTTTTGCATAGTACCTAGCAAATTCAGAAAGTGCACAAACAGATCTCATCAATATTTTGTGTTTTGCTTGTTCAGTCTTTTGAGGTAACTTCTATTGTGTATTCCATTCTCTTCAGGAGATCTTGCTGGTTTTGCATGGGACAACTGGATTAAATATGCTACAGCAAGCGAAGGAGTTCAACGATGTAATTGCCACTCTGCTGTTCTGATGCTTGATTCATCAGCTATGTTTCTATTGGATACTAATAATGAGGGACTTTCTTGGGGTTCATACCAGGTTGTTGGAATCAAAGGATTCATCCTAACGAAATTAGACGGGACTGCTCGTGTTGGCTGTGTGTCACGGGCGATTTCCAGTCCTTTATTGTAACAGATACAAATCCCAGTCCTGGATCTTAAATAAACGACAACTAAACTTGCTACCTGAATCCTGTCTCAGGTGAGTGTTCATAGACGAAATTGGAGTTCCAGCCAAGTTTGTTGGCGTCGGCGAAGGGGTGGAAGATCTCCAACCTTTTGATGCAGAAGCATTTGTTGAAGCCATTTCCCCATAAATTTGACCCAGTTATTAGTGTTTCTCATGTAACAAGATTTTGGCTAACATGCTACTCCCTCCGTTTCTAAATATATGTCTTTTTAGGAATTCTAATATGGACTACATACGAAGAAAAATGAGTGAATCTACACTCTAGAATATGTCTACATTTATCCGTATGTAGTCCATATTCAAATCACTAAAAAGACCTATATTTAGGAATGGAGGGAGTAGAACTTGGTAGAAGCAATTTTTTCAACAATTACAGTTTTTTTGGTTCAGTCGTCGACTCGTCTGCCTGACTTGTTTCTGTCGAAGATCCTAACTATTCATACAGAAACAGAAGCAAGTACGGCCACAACCTCCAATACTACTACGACTGATGGCTATCCTCTACCCGTGAGTGTTATGAAAATTTGTGTAATTTAACTCCAGTGATGTGGATCTCATTATGTGTTAATTTTGTTTATGTAGAAATTGATGCGCTGGAATTAGTAAATCTGTTATCTTGTTTACAAGTGTGGTGATGCCGATTGTAGAAATTGGGCAATGTGGGATCTCCTATCCTCGTGCTGGTTTGATTTCGCTTTGTTCATCTGACTCAGGAATCATGAGGCTATTCATGTCCAACTGAACACAAGCCTTTTTTAATACTTTTTTAATATATGCTACTTATGCTTATCTATTCTGAAACTACATCTGCAAGGCACTGTTTGTCCTGCGTTCCAAATCGATGCCGCTTTATTCATGGGTTGGGTTGCCAGTTTCAAGCCACTTAATTTTCGGGTTGCGATTGTTATCAGTGTTGTTGAATAGTACAAATCAATGATCCTGCGTCTATAGGTTCTCACCTGGTAGTATCATGTATGTACTCAACAAAACGTGAACTGTCTGCCATGGTAGTATTATGATTCCTGGCTACCATGGTAGTATTATCTGTAGTGTTGGCCAGCATGTTTATTTCACAATTTTACAAATATATCTTTTCTTCGTTTTGTGTTGGATAGTTAAGCATGAACCATTTAGAGAATTCAACAATATGACTCATGCTCATCTCCATGTCAATGCTAGGAGGAGAAAAACTGCATTCAGAGGGTTACGGGATGGCAATGGGTGGGTTACCTCCCAGGAGCAGATGACTGGCATGGTTAGTGATCACTAGGCCATGAATCTCATGGATCGCATGATACAGGTACATCAAGGAAATTGTAATAAGTTCATGACACAACATATAATTTAACGTTAGCTTTCTACATTAAATATCAGGAAAAAATTCTTGTAATTCATTTACATGATGGTTGGGAAATTCCTGTTAAATGAATCTTAACAATAAAGATACAGTCGTCCACATTTAGTTTGCTTTTCTATTGCTGGGTAATCTTCTTATGCCATCATTTTCTTAGTATTTTTATGGTGCAGGTATCTGGTCTAGATCCGACGGAGACAAGCAAAATCGTGCCCTGCTTCTTCTTTCGATTGTAAGTGAATCCTTTGATGACAGTGCTATTTTTTGTTGTATTAATACTGCATCTGATTCACACACTTCATCTATCCTTGTTTGAGAAATTGTGCATGTTTTTGCTTCATTGGTCCAGGAAAATCCAGGTGAAAACTTTCAGGAACTCAGGACGACACGCATTGATTAAATTGTGATGGCCGTTGCCGACACAGCTACTATGGGTACAAGCAACTTCTATTTCGCTCGTCACCGGAAACCACCGCCTAGATCCATCTCTTCTCAGCCATGCCGACGTGGTGGTCAGGGGCACTTACAACTTGTGAGGGCCTGCGTTCTTGCTGTTGATCCATGATGGCATGGCCTCCCCACGCCCTAGCCACATTCTAGCTGATGGTTTGGGTCTGCCAGCGGAGGGAGAGGGGGACGACCTCTGTCGCTCCTTCTCTCTAGCCTCTTCATCTTGATGAAGCCGTAGGAGTAGAGGGGCACGCGCGTGATGGATCTGCTCCAAGCACCTCAAGCTACGCATCTTCAAGGTGATCACTTCATCCACATTCAATCTCAGTTCCCGCGTTTACTCCGAGGAGAGTTCAAAAGCAGCAGGAGCAGTTGTTCTACTGCTGGTCGGAAGGAGAGCTTGGCAAGGGAGATAGAGGGAGCTCTACAACCACGATCTTGGCATATAACCCGATGGCATCATGCCCACGTAAGCTTCTTCCATGTTCCAATTCTTGCACTTGATGGTCTTTTACTGTTAGAGCTTACGAAATCTTAGATGTTGCTGACAAAAGACCGAGATACACTATTTCAAACTATATATTATTCAGCAAGTACGTTCGCAAATTTTTTTTGGTCTCAGCAGGTTGGTGTTCATGTACAGGTTGCCATATGAGAATATACTGCGTATTCGTCAAATCTCAGAACAAATGGCCCATTCCGATCATAACTATTCCAAAAGCATTGATAGGCTTTTTTAAACATCAAGATATCTGAATATTGATCTCAGCAGTGTCCAAAATCCAAATGGTTATGTTTGTTCAGATTTTCCTCATTTTTATGTTCTTTGAATTAAAGTAGTGCTTGAGGTTAATAATAAATGATTGTTGGTAACTTAACTATCTCCTGAGAATAATTTGTGATATAGCTTGCTCCTATATTTGCCATTGACAACGTTGCTTGTGGAGAGTAATAAGGATTTATCTAGCTCATGTATGTCTGAGCCTGAGACGGAGAGGACAACGGTTGTGGCTCCATTGATGATAGTGGTTGCGACGCAAAGCTGTATGAATGGACAGCAGGCAAGCCAAGCACTCCCTGGGAATCGCCATGATTCCGGAATGGGTGGCGGGTCCCTGCCCCTACCACCCATCAAGCTGACAACGATCACGTGGCCTCGTGCGGCGGCTGCGGAGGAGAGGGAGGCAGGCAGGGGGAGACTTGTAAGCGAGAACCCGCACGGAGGAGGAAGGAGACGCCTCAGGTGGAGATGATGACGATGGCCGTGCCTCCATCGCTGGCGGCGGTCATGACGTGCAGCTGCAGGACTAGACATCAGACAGGCGGAGTCGTTTCTTGGAGTTGCTTGCTTTGGTGGTGCTCTTGGGTTTACGATTTCAATATAATCCTATAGCGGAGTGGAAGATTAATGTTATTTCTCTGATATCACAATGTATCTTCTTGGCTCAAGTATTGAGAAAGTAGCATTGTCGCAGATGTATTTACTTAGTTTGATAAGATGGTGAAAATATCTGTAATTCAGACATGCCAGAGAGTCAAATTTAAAAGTAGCTTTTATAGTCATAGCTAGCTTACTTTGGTTTACTTGGTCCATGTAGAGCTGGAATCTCAGAGCTACACTTTCAACCGGCTTGCTTTGAAAATCAAGTAAAACGAAAAGAATAGAGGTTTCAATTTTAGCAATAGTTTTGTAGTGCTACAGATCTGTGGAGCGGGCAAGAATTATTGGTCAACCTTATAGCTTCTTATAGCTTCTATTTGTCATCTAGATGTTGTACATCAGGTACATATCTGTTTAAGAAGGATTGTTGTACATCAGGTACAGCCTCTTATAGCTTCTATTTGTCATCTAGATGTTTAAGATGTTTGGTCTGATGATCTCCCTTCACATTTGCTTGTTTAAACAAACAGGAATTAAAGTTTACGGAATGCGAGAAAAATAAATGCATAACTGGATCTGTGATTTGGTGATTTTTTGAATGTGAAGGTGCATTCTTACAAATTTTCTGCTCATGTTAGTTTAGCCCCTGGCTGCATTATACAGACAACATATTTAGATACTTTTGATTATAAAGATCTCTGACATGATCATATTGTTATTTTCAGCTTTTGGATTTGCATATAATGCTGACACCACATGGACTCTGAAGGAAGTTGTGCTAACTGCTAAGCTTTCCCTGCTTTTCCAGCTTGTGTGTTTCATTGATGGAGGAGGTATAAATTTGTTCCTTAGAGCGAGCAAATCAAAACAAAAATGCAGGAGGTATCCGACAACACTGACGAACGCTACGCCATTCCACTTAGACCTGAGGGCAACATCAAAGGATGCCACCGGCAGCAGAGATCAACAAGTTCTTCACCGTCGGGGAGAAGGTGGAGGTCGAATGTTTCACCGTCAAGTGCAGACTTATCGTTCAGCTACAGTCACTTGATCATCGTCACGGACACCGCCACACTAAGAATTGTGCAGCTGCTCTACTTTCAGGTACAAAATTGGACATCATGTGAGGTGTTATGCTCAACCCCAGCCAGTTCAAAGGCAACACTGGTGGTGGTCCTCTGAGTATGCAAATGACATAGAGTGGGCACTGCAATAATACATGCTAATAGGCGCAGTTTCATCTCGAGCAGACGAGCACTGCAATAGTACATGCTACTCTCAGCGACTACTAACGTGAAGTTGCACTCAGGCTCTCGCATATACTAAAGAGGTACTGTCGATAAGTATCACCATTTAGTTTTTTTTACAGTCTATAGATTTATTTATATGAACAATATTGATCTCAAGGATAACACTGTAGATTCCTCTATTCCTTCTGCTAATGTGACTGTAGCAACCGTCGCTCCCATTTAAACTTTTTTTAGGGAAACTACAACATGCATTTTGCTCACCTGAACATTAAATTAAGGAATGCAGAAGGTTCGGGGCCTGAGCGAATTATTCAAATTTTATATTTGTGTGAATGGAGAAACGCCTAAATTAGGCGGCAGAGTAGAATTTACGCTCGTGGTTGCAGTGCGGCTTTTGGACATCCTTAGCATGATAAGCGCAAACACGAAGATTAGACGCCACCTTGGATTTGTCTGGTTGTTAACTTGTGGTCATTAAACACATATATATTGTGCTCTGTCCATATGCTCTAGAGCAAACAAGCAATGATAGTCGACTGCAGTTTCTGGGGTATCACGCCCATTTAAACTGATGGTGCAAGTTTAGGTCGGCCTTCCTTTTTTCGTTCAGATCTTTCTGTTTTAAGAATTTTACTATTACAATTATACTATTATATACTCCCTCCGTTCCCAAATAATTGTCTTTCTAGAGATTTCAATAAGTGACTACATACGGAGCAAAATGAGTGAATCTACACTCTAAAACATGTCTACATACATCCGTATGTTGTAGTCTATTTGAGATGGCTAGAAAGACAAATATTTAGGAACGGAGGGAGTATTTATTTAGATATATGTTCAAATATTATTTTAGTTCACCTGAAAATACAAAGGATACGGGAAAAATCACAATTTCTCTCTTTCCTGATATCATTGTCTGAATTTGTTTACCATGTTTTCTTTATTTCCTTCCTTACAGCAGTGTCATCAATGGAACAAATAAAGTCTTGATAACTAGAAGGCCATTCCAATTCCAGTATGGTAAATATTCGATGGATGACAAAGGGTCCCGAGGGAGCTCGTTTGTGCTGACAACACTCAACATATTCTGCAAATATCCTCTGAGTTCACCATCCATGAGCTGCAAGTCATGTTTTCTGGTGCTACAAGTATAAAAAAGTTCATGCTTTGTTTTATTAACCTTTTGTGCTGTTGTTCCAATACCTTTTGGAGTTTTGGCCTAAAAGGGCTCTCTGAAACATTGAGACAAACGACGCTAAAATTTGGAGTATGATTAAGCAGTCCAGTCAGCGTTACTAATCCCCACTTGAGCTTGACTGTATTTCCTGGCTTAATGTTTGAAATTCTATGTATAGCAAAAAATATGTGCAGAATTTCATTTAAGTTTGAAAGCCAATCGATTCCATGCTTTGAGCTGGTAAGTGGTCCCTGTTCTGAATTGGTATTTGGATCCCAAACATAACTCCCTATGAACATATAAGGAAATTTTAGTTGTGAAACGACACTTGTTGTACATGCCATATTGCTATATGAGGGTGCTGCTATGTACATTTATAGATGCTTGCATTTGACTTCCGTTTTGATGTAACAATATACATGTAGTTTGTTGTCAATACTGTTGGGAGACCTTGTTAAAAGTTTATGTCCAACATTTAAAATTGGTTTTTTTTCTACTGAATTATATACCTTGTACATGTGAAACCCTACAATTTCTTTAGAGCATGGAGGAGTTCTTTGTGTTGCAGACCCTCACCATATTCTACGAATATCGTCGAATTCACCATCCATGAGTGGCAAGTCATGTTTCCAATTTTCTGGTTTTATAAGTAAAAAAATGTTCATATTCCATGGATGAGACCCTACAATGTATTTAGAACATCCGGTCCACACATGTCTAATTTTGAGCCATGGGTAGAAGCATAATCATGAAAGGCGTCTCCATGAGTTGAGGCCACATGATATGAGGGTACAAGGTAACTTTGATTGCATCTTCAAATCAATGAACCAAAGGGAGTAAATAATAAACAGGGTTTGTTTAAAAAAAGATCAATCAGGATACAATCTTCTTTGTGACTGTTATTAAAATTGACCATCAAGATGATATTTTTGTGTCTACATGATCATATTATGAGCCCGTAGCAACGCACGGGCACTCTACTAGTAAAAGCCCAGGAACGAACTTGTGCGCTGCAAATAGAAACAGTCAAAACAGATTAAATGGGCCAGCCCACAACGGTCAGGGTTACGCGCGCGCTGGGTAATTTGTGTACCAAAACCCAACAGGCCCGGCCGGCTGACTCTCAGCCAAACAGGATGGAGGAGCAGAAAGGTACCACTAGCGAGAGGACTCCCTCTCGCAAGCGTACGGGAGGACGCATCGTAAGCGCGACGCGTGGCTGAGCGAGCGCAGGCGCGAGTTGTCTGCCAAAAGTGATTGACTCGTGTATGTAACTATCGCGGGCGTGAAATGCGTGAGTAAGGAGCGGTCCGCGCACGTGCGACGTACAGCTACGTACACAGATGTACGCCCGAGCTAGCCAAAAAGCAATGACCTCTGTACATGCGAGCAGTGTGCGCTAGCTACGATGTTTGTAGTTTTTTTTCACTTTTTCTTCTCTCGTGCGTGAGCAGAGTACAAAATATAGAAATCTGAAGTATAGGGTGTACAAAAGAGCTGATGTACAAAATATCATAAAAGTATAAACTCGAAAAGTATAAAGTATAAGAATCACGAATAATAGTGTACACGGAACGCTACGGCTCGGCTTCGCCTCGGTATTATTTTACGGCTCGGCTTCGCCTCGATAACCATTTATAAAGATCTTGAAGGGGGTTCATATGTCGTTGCGCGTATTTGTCGAAGCATGTGTTGGTCGTAGTGCGTGCTACGGCTCGGCGTTGCCTCGTGCTACCACTCGGCTTCGCCTCGAAAGAGCGCCTGCGGCACATCATCCAAAAAATACGCATATGTTAGAGGTGAAGTATAAAATATTATAACCTCGAAGTATAAAGTAGTATAACCCTGATGTACAAAATCAGAAAGTAGAAAAAAGTATAACCCAAAAGTACAAGAAACTACAACGCTGAAGTACAAAAAATCAGGAAGTACAAAAAAAAACTCGAAAGTATAAAGTAGTGTAACCCGAAGTACAAAACCAGAAAGTACACAAAAAAATCCCACCAAAAGTACAAAGTAGTGTAACCCGAAGTACAAAATCAGGGAGTACAAAACACCGAAATACAAAATCAGAAAGTACAAAATAGTGAAACCCGAAGTACAAAACCAGGAAGTACAAAAAAAATCCCGCCAAAAGTACAAAGTAGTGTAACTCGAAGTACAAAATCAGGTAGTACAAAACACCGAAGTACAAAATCAGAAAGTACAAAATAGTGAAACCCGAAGTGTAAGGTAGTACAACTGTGATGTAAAAAAAAGTTTCTTAAAACCTATCAACGTGGGATCTAGTTTTAAAGATCTCGACGCGAGGATCTCAAATATGAAAACGGTTCGTAATTCCGAAATACGGTTCTCGAGATATTTCATTTTGAAAAAACGAATCACGAAATAAATGCGTTCCCACCCCTCTATCGTGCGTGTGTGGAAAGGGAAAAATCCCACCAAAACTCTCACGTGCTGCCACTTGTCGCGCATGCAAGCACTCGTGGGGGCCGCGAGGAAGGAGAAGGCGACACTTGGCGCGTGGAGAAGACACGAGAAGGGAAAACGCGACACTTGTCACGCGCGGAGCGCTCGCGGAAGCCCTTCCGGAAGGGAAGCCTTTTTCTAGTGATTTCGAGCAGAAAGAGCAGATCTTGCAGCGCTCCCACGACCCGCTTAGTGCTAATCCGGTGGCCGCCGGGAATCACTCCGCCGCTGTCTGTGATGACTGGCGCAGGCCACTATTCAACTTGCTGGTGCTCGCGGTGACGATCCCCGCCCTGCTCCGGTGCTCCGGCGGCGGCGACCTGCTGCCCACCTCATGGAGCCTCTTTCTCTTCGCCGTTTCCTATCTATTCTACTGCATGTGTTTCTTCTCCACCACAGATACCCCATTGGCCAAGATCTTCGTCACCCTCTTCTACGTCGGCCTCCTTGCTTTCTTCACCCGCACCAACGTGCTCGGGATGGTCATCATGTACCTCGACTCGGTTCTAGCCGCCGCTCTGTTCGGCGCTACCCTCGCCAAGCACAGGCAAAGCAATGACACCGACACGGCCACCCTCGTCGCCATCGCCAACGCCCGAGCCATCCACAAGAAACCCGAGTGCAGGCGCCCCGCGTACATCATGATAGGCTTTATGGCTTCGTGCTATTCCCCACGCCTGGTTTGGCTGATGTTGGCAGACGGCCCCGCGGTCGATGTCACGGCGAGCCTCTTCGGAGTGATTGGCTTTGTCCAGGTCATCCACATCAGCTGTGTTCTCGGCTGGTTGAACGGAGCCATTTTCGATACCTCGCTTCCGATTTTCCTCTATTTCATGGGTGTCTTCTACCTTTTTGTCTGCTCCTATCTTCTTATGGGCGAGATCGTCGGAGTTACCGTGTTGTGGCTCTGTATTCTGGCGTCCACGACATTTCTCGGCTACTACCACCAGATTCACGCCTCCTATGAGGAGATCATGAGCATGGAGTTACCGTGTTGTGAGCCTGCCACACCGCTTGAGGAGATCCTTGTAGTGTAGTTTGACGAATATTCCTTGGCACCGATGGTAAAACGTGTGGGAGGTCATTAAGTTGCCACAGATGAGCGGATTGGTCACCAACCGGGAAAATGCTAACTATCTGTCACCAAGTTATACGTTTGTAGCACATTGGTCACTCCGTCAAGACAGACGTTAAGTCGCTGACGTGGCTGATTTTTTTTTGCACAATGCATCCTATGGTTTTCTTTATTTGCATCCTTTCTTCCGTAAAACGCGTCAGAGGTCATCAAGTTGCCCCGGATGAGCGGATTGGTCACCAACTGGGAAAATGCTAAATATCAGTCACCAAGTTGTATGTTTGTTTTTCTAATTTTTTTAGGTCCTTTTATCTTTTTTTTTGCTTTTTCTGTTGGCTTGCCTACATAGCGCTGCTCAAGCATTGCTGCGCTTGCACGCTCCAACGATGATAACCACTGCCGCCACCGCTAGCTACTCCCCATGCCACTGACTCACCTCCGCCGCTGCCCTGCTCCCTCTGCCTCCGACCAGGCATAGAGGAAGTACCGCGGGCTACCGGGGTTCCCCGCCATTGGCTCATCAGCTCACGGCAGCCGCCAATCCACCACGCGAGGGGCGCCGGCGATGGAGGCCACAGGGCGCGGGCAGATCCTGCGCGACTGCGACATTCCGTCCCTGCTCAAGGCGCTCGAGCTCTCCAGCTGGGAGTGGGCACTCGCGCTCCTCCGCTGGGCCGCCATGTCCTTCTCTGGAGCCGCGACGAGAGCGAGTGGCCCGTGGAGTTCGCGCGAGAGAACAGCCGCCCCGACCATGATGAGGCTGCGTCGGCAGACGTGACACGTGACGTGGCCGGCGAGCCACTCCCCGATGTGGTTCGGGTGCAAGGCGTAGCTGCACTCGGGGAGGAGCCAAAGCTGCTCCTCGTCTTCGAACTTGCTCAGGCCCACCGTGCAATCCAGCACGACGTCCTTGCCGCCATCGTGCTCCCGGAGCGCCCTTCCCTCGGTGTAGGTCATGGTGGGGACTGGAGTGACTAATGTGTTACAAACGTACAACTTGGTGACCGATAGTTAGCATTTTCCCAGTTGGTGACCAATCCGCTCATCCGGGGTAACTTGATGACCTCCCACACGTTTTACTCCCATAGATTTTATCCACAGAAATAAAGGATGCGAATAAACAAAACCATAGGGTGCATTTTGCAAAAAAAAAATCATCCACGTCAGCGACTTAATGTCCGTCTTGACGAAGTGACCAATGTGTTACAAGTGTACAACTTGGTGACCGATAGTTAGCATTTTCTCAGTTGGTGACCAATCCGCTCATCTGGGGCAACTTGATGACCTCACACACGTTTTACTCCTTAGTTAATTACCAATCAGTTTGGTCATGTAAGTCGAGTAAGTGAGGTGTGTGTGATTATAGAGACTCGAGTTTTTGAAGCGAAACTTGCCCCTTGTGTGTGTGTCAAGCAGTTATGTTTTCTTTCTCGTTCCATTGGCCAACATGTTAGGTTTGGAGTTTTTGTGCATGTTAGAGTTGTGTCGAATATTATTGTACAAGTTAGGTTACAGTTGGACTTGGAGTCGTACGGTGTGTAGACAGGATATTGAGTCGTGTCCAAATAGGACACTTATATCCTAAGCCTCTTATATATGAGGGGGTAGACACACGATGTAACCTATGCCAACATAATAGCACCGGCACGCGGGGGGAGCCGGCGGCGTGTGCCGGCGCCCGGGCGGCCGGGGTGCGGTATTGTAGCGGTGTCATGGGGAGGAGCGCCTGTAGTCAGGTCCCGGGGATGTAGCCATGATGGTGAACCTCGTTAACAAATCTCGGTGTCGTGCCTCGTGTGATTGCTTGGTCCTCGGATGATCGACGAAGCGCCTCGAAAATTTATTCTAACAGTGCAGTTACCAGAGAATATATATATATATATATATATATATATATATATATATATATATATATATATATATATAATACGAGGCATACGTGTGTTTGGTTCAGTTTGGATGTAATAAAATGCTGGCGCCGTCGAGCAGCACCTCCTTTCTCTGCTCAACATCCTTTGTTCCAGCAGCAGCTAGCTCCTCCGATTAGAGAAGCACAACCACGCAAGGAGAAAAGCACCGCTCATAACTTGTGGAGATCTGACAAATTCGTGACTGGTTTCATTCTCTTAAGTTACATATTTTTGATCAAACTTTCTGGTTTCAGCACATGGACACGATGTCACGATCATTGGTGCTCGACAAAGCCGCCCTTTGTCTACACCCCGTGTCCTGTCGACATCCGTGCAAACAAGGTCAAGACAACAGAGACAAATAAACGATCCAAATAACTAAGCTAAGAGCTATACATATTCCGGTACTTTTAGTGTCGGAGGCACCAGGCACACAAAAAGGATCCCTCCTGTTTCTCATCACAAGGGTAACCAAAAGATTGTTTAAACCATTGGCGAGGAACTAGGTTTTTTTAATGGGGATCTAGCATCAGCCTCTGCATTAGTTGATACACACAATTTTTTATTTTTTAGGTTTCGGTAGTGTATCTTATTACAATCAACAATCATATAAGATTGGGACATACAACAACCAAATGAACAAGAGCAGACCTAAATAATCTAGACATCCGTAATTCTACTAGTATGCCGCCACCCATCCCGGCTGATAAAATTATGAGCGATCGTCAGGAGCCGTCTCCACTCAGAAGTCATGACATCCCTCTGATATGGCGGAATAAGGTAGGCCTATGAAGTGATCCAATTGTTGGTATGTAGAAAAACCTGCAAGAAAGTAGTTCCAACCTTGTTAAACGCTATATTATTCCTACAATTCTAAATAGCCCAATATAAAGCAGAAACGTCCATGCGAATTCTAGATTTAGTTTTTTCTCTCCACTCTGTTCAACCAATTACACATATCTTAATTATATTAGTTGGTGGACGTAAGTCAAAAGTGAACTGGAAATAAGCAAAACCGTCTTAGCGAAAGGATTTGGAGAAAAGATGTTTAATAGATTCCTCTGAGTCACGAAACAACACTTCTTTGAACCTGTACAATTTCTTTTTGCCAAGTTATATTTAGTAAGCAAAACCTTGATCTTAAGAGGCATTTTAGTTTCGAAAGATATTTTTTGAAAAATTGTGTATGCATGTTTATCAAGTCAACATTGATACGTTGCAAACGTATCTATAATTTTTGATGCTCCATTCTTGCTTTCTATCCTATGCATATATGTTTCCTTCATGTTTTCACATGTTTACCTTCGTTTACCGAATGTTTTAATACACTAACATATTGACAAGATGCCTCAGTCCAGTTGTTGTTTTCTGCATGTTTTTGGTTTCAGAAATCGACTTAAGGAAATATTCTCGGAATGGGCTGAAAATCCATGGAGATCAGTTTTTACCCGGAACAAAGACAGAGACCGAAGGAGGCCCGGAGGGGAGTCATGGGGCACCAGGCGCGGCCCCACCCTAGGCCGCGCCTCATGGGCCCCTGGGAGCCCTGGCCACCGCCTCTCGTCGCCTCTTCGCCTATTTAATCCCCTTAACCTTAAAAGTTTGGGGACGGAGTTATTTTCCATGAAAACCACAGAGAGACGGCGTCACCTCGAAAGTCCAATCTAGGGCTTCTACAGCCCTGTTCCGGCACCTTCTCGGAGGGGGAGATCATCGTCGGAGGCCTCTTCATCACCATGACTGCCTCCACGATGATGCGTGAGTTGTTCATCTCGGGACTATGGGTCCATGGTAGTAGCTAGTTGGTAGTCTCTCTCTGATGCCTCCATTTTTAGAGTCTCGTGAGCTGCCTCACATGATCAAGACCACCGTTATGCAATTGTGCATGTTGTGTTTGTTGTGTTCCGATGAACCATGAGATTATGATATTTTGTTCATGTCATTATTGACATACTTCACTTATATCTATAGAGAGTTTTAATGTTGTCTTGCAATACTCTACGGTGTTTATGATTACCTTGGTCACGTAGTTGTTTTCACCTCCAAGAGAGGGTTTATATGCTAGATAGTGGGTTCATGTCTCCTTGTTGCATGCGCTCGAGTGACTGAAACATGTGGGGGAGGATGTCCTGTTGCCACTAGGGAGAAAACAACGGTGCTCTTGTCTATGGATGAGAAACATTGCTTACATTACGTACTTTACTTAGTGGAATTGTCTGTTGCACACAAGCAATCACTTCGTTGCTGCAACTTAATATCAAGGGATTTGCTGGATAGCTTTCTTGCGGTGGACTATTAGATATGGATGCATGATGGATAGCGGTTCATATGCTTTGACGTAATGTCTACAGTGTTAGAACCCATGAACTCCATCTCATCATAATAGTATTGTTATACCTTCATGATTTGTCAATTGCCCAACTGAAAGTGCAACTATCCCTAGGTGGTTTTGGTAATTCATAACAACATATAGCTCATTGAGCTAATGCTATTCCAAGATGATTATTTCAGGAAAGCTCAATGATTGGCATGGCATGGATGTGAAAGTGGAACCCTCAAAATGCTAAGGACAAAGAATTGGCTCAAGCTCAAAAGTTCAAGACTCTTCATTTTATATTTTAGTGATCCAAGATCACATTGAGTCTTTAGGAAAAGCCAATACTATCAAGGAGGGATGATGTGTTGCTTAATGAGCCTCTTGCTTTATGTGCTTAGTGATATGCTACAAAATCCTCAACCACCTTTCCATATCCACAAATGACCTAAACCCTAAGCCAAACTCGGTCATACCGATTCTGTCAATCCGGTGCCACCGAGTTTCACTTGTCATTTGCCACTGCCAAACCCTAGCAATTCGGTCCTACCAATAAGAATCTCGGTCACACCGAGATGGGGTTGCAAACTCTCTGTTTCCCTTTCGTAACTTTTCGGTCTCACCGAAAGAGCGAATCGGTCCCACCGAGAATGCAATGCAAACTCTCTGTTTCCTTCTTGTAACTTTTTGGTCTCACCGAAAGAGCAAGTCGGTCCCACCGAGTTTGCCTGACCAACTCTCTGGTTAGCTAATTGCCGAACTCGGTCTCACCGAGTTTGTGCGATCGGTCTCACCGAGATTACGTTATGCCCAAACCCTAACCGAATCGGTCCTACCGAGTTGCATCTCAGTCCCACCGAAATTCCTAACGGTCACTAGGTTTACTATTTCGGTCAGACCGAGTTTTCTGATTCGGTCCCACCGAGATTGGTAGATTGTGTGTAATGGTTGGATTTTGTGTGGAGGCTATAAATACACCTCCACCTCCTCTTCATTTGTGGAGAGAGCCATCAGAACACATACACCATTCCTACTCATATGTTCTGAGAAAGAACCACCTACTCATGTGTTGAGACCAAGATATTCCATTCCTACCATATGAATCTTGATCTCTAGCCTTCCCCAAGTTGCTTTCCACTCAAATCTTCTTTCCATCAGATCCAAATCCTATGAGAGAGAGTTGAGTGTTGGGGAGACTATCATTTGAAGCACAAGAGCAAGGAGTTCATCATCAACACACCATTTGTTATTTCTTGGAGAGTGGTGTCTCCTAGATTGGCTATGTGTCACTTGGGAGCCTCCGACAAGATTGTGGAGTTGAACCAAGGAGTTTGTAAGGGCAAGGAGATCGCCTACTTCGTGAAGATCTACCGCTAGTGAGGCAAGTCCTTCATGGGCGATGGCCATGGTGGAATAGACAAGGTTGCTTCTTCGTGGACCCTTCGTGGGTGGAGCCCTCCATGGACTCGCGCAACCGTTACCCTCCGTGGGTTGAAGTCTCCATCAACGTGGATGTAGGATAGCACCACCTATCCGAACCACGGGAAAATATCCGTGTCTCCAATTGCGTTTGAATCCTCCAAACCCTTCCCTTTACATTCTTGCAAGTTGCATGCTTTACTTTCCGCTGCCAATAAACTCTTTGCATGCTTGCTTGAATTGTGTGATGATTGCTTGACTTGCTCTAAGATAGCTAAAATCTGCCAAGAACTAAAATTGGGAAAATGCTAAGCTTTTAGTTGGTCAAGTAGTCTAATCACACCCCCCTCTAGACATACTTTCGATCCTACAAGTGGTATCAGAGCTTTGGTCTCCATTTGCCTTGACCTCCATAGCTTTTGGTGGTCATAGCCTTGGTTTCACAACCTAGGAGAGTATGGCGTCTAGCGAGGGAAATTATCACCGTAAAGGTCCTTACTTTGATGGCACTAATTTTGCTAGTTGGAAGCATAAAATGAAAATGCATATTCTTGGACATAACCCCGCCGTATGGGCTATTGTTTGTGTTGGTTTGCAAGGTGAACTATTTGATGGGAGAGAACCAAACTGTGAAGCTACCGCGGATGAGTTGAAGATGTTGCAATACAATGCTCAAGCTTGTGATATTCTCTTCAACGGATTGTGCCCCGAAGAATTCAACAAAATCAGCGGCCTTGAGAATGCAAAGGAAATTTGGGATACTTTGATTGATATGCACGAAGGTACCGACTCCGTCAAGGAATCCAAGTTGGATGTGCTCCAAAGTCAACTTGACAAGTTCAAGATGAAGGATGGTGAAGGTGTCGCTGAAATGTACTCTAGGCTTGCTCTCATCACAAATGAGATCGCCGGCTTAGGAAGTGAAGAGATGACCGATAGATTCATCATCAAGAAGATCCTAAGAGCCTTGGATGGGTTATCACTCCGACTCCGAAGATACTCAAGATGAAGGTGTTGCCGGTCTAGCACTTGTGTCAACCAACTCCTACGACATATTTGACTCACCAAATGAAGGAATTGGAAGATGCTTCATGGCCAAAGGTCCTAAGGTAACACACCCCAAGTATGTTGACTTTAATAGTGATGAAGATGACTTGTTAGGTGATGATGATTTGCTTGTTGACAACTCTAGTGAAGAATATTATGGTGAAATATCAATTAATCATGCTAAAACGAATGACAATGATAAGGAGAAGATTGAGGCTCTAACTAAAGAACTAAACACTCTTAAGTTAGCCCATGAAACTATCTTCGAAGATCATCGAGAACTTTTAAGAGCTCATGAGAAACTACGCTTTGAAAAGCTTAATCTTGAGCAAGAGCATGAGTTCTTAAAAGCAATCAATGATGATCTCCGCAAGAAAAGTTCTTCTCACATTGCCAAGCATTTACTTTTATCCACCTACATGCCTCAAGTCAAGACTAGTAACAAGAATAAGAAAGATTCTTCCTCTAGTAGTAACAATGATCATGCTAAATCCAATATTGTTGCTTCTAGTAGTTCTCTTGATTCCACTAATGATTCTCTTAGCCAAGTTACACTTGAGCAAGAAAATAGCTTATTGAAGGGAATTATAGAGAAAGGTGTTTACAAGAGCCTTGCCCGAAGTAAGCAATTCGAGGAAATTGTGCGCAAGCAAGGAATGCACCGGAAGAATCAAGGTGTTTGTTTTGAACGAAAGTTCAATGCCAATGGAGTTGAATGGGAAGAAGATCAATACCCCAAGACAAAGTTTATTCCTCAACAAGAGAAGTATGATACTTCCTTCAAGGGAACACAAGCTCAAGATGATCTTCCACCACAAGACTACAAGCAAAAAGGCAAGGACAAGCTTCAAGAGGAGATTGATGCATTTGAAGAAGCTCCTAATACCTTAGTCAAGTGGATTCCCAAGACTACTTCAAGTTCCACTACATCAAGTACGACTACAACTCCAAGGATTTCCATCAAGATGGTGTGGATCCAAAAGAAGAAGAACTAGAGAGTTATTGAGGGTGACTCCGCCAACATACTTCACTCTTATCATTTTGGCAAGAACAAGTGCAATCAACTTCCACATCTTGCACTAGTTCAAGGAGTCACAAACCCTCTTGTTGGTAAGACAAGGGACAAGGTAACCTAAGTTTTCATGGACATCATCTTGTGTGTGCATCACTCTATGTCTATGGATATCCTTGTTTGTTCCTTGTGGGACTAACCCATGTAGGTATTGAAAGTGCAATTCACTCAAATGGATAGCTCCAAGTGATCTACATCAACATTGAGCATCCACATCTTCAACATCTACATGAAATCATCATCGACAAAACCCAAGGTTAGCTCATCCCTCTTAGGGGGGATATCACATCTAGGGGGAGCTTTACTCTAAGACTTGAGCTAAAGCAACTCTAAAGATGTGAATACAACAATGCTTTATGTAAAAGTGGTAACCCCACTTGAGCTTAAACGATGAGTATGACCTATGATCAAGTGTTCTCACTTGACTCCTAAGTCAATATACTCATATATAGATGACCTAGTCATCGCAAATTGCTTGATAGATGCTAGAATTGGTTGTGCATGCTTTGCCACATATTTCATTTGCCATCTTATTGTGTGAGCATGTTGGTTGCATATTTTACTCATTCGAGGACATCCACTTGTTGTTTTGATTGTTTGGCTTTCTTCTTTTGCCAAGTGGATGGACAAGAATGCCTAAGAACCTCCTCTAGCTATCTATGCTTTTCTCGTCTCAAACTCTATTCATGCTGCATCACAAAACTTGATCAAGTCATATTCGAACCACTCTGTGTGAGGAGCGCTCGAAGTCCCCGATTCGTCATAGACTTAAACTTCCAAAACCTCTTTATGAATCTCGGTCTGACCGATACTCCATTTTCGGTCCTACCAAGTTCATTAAGTTGATCTAGGTTTTCGATCTCGGTGCAACCGATTTGAACTTTTCGGTCACACCGAGTTGCAATAACTGCACACAGTTTTGCGTCTCGGTGCCACCGAGTTGTTCCACTCGGTCACACCGACAGGGTCGGGCTATATATAGTGACGGGCAAAATTTTGGAAATTTCTCCGAAACCTCTTCGCCCGCGCGATAGCCTGCTCTGCCTTCGTGGTCTCCGGATTGTCTTCTCGCCGCCAGCAGCCTCCAGTCGCTGGTCTCTGCCGCCGTCAACGGAATTCTGCCCCGCCGTTGCCGCCGTAGCGAGTCTCCGCCGAACTAGGGTATGGACTCGATCTTTGTGCTATTCTCCACTCCGATTCCTAGCACATTGTGATCATCATGATTCTTGCCACGATTGAAACACTCCTATCCAGTCAATGAACTTGTAGATTAGGTTTAATTCGAAAATTTTAGGGTTAGGATTCCGCCGAAACCATCTCGGACCCACCGAGTTGAAAAACTCGGTCCCACCGATCTGGCTTTTGCCATTGCACAAGTGAAACTCGGTCTGACCGAGAATAACTTACCGGTGCGACCGATTTTGGAATTCTGTGAAACCCTAGCAGTCTCGGTGCCACCGAACTGTGACTCGGTCTGACCGAGTTCACCAGTTCTGGTGCCAAAACTGCTTCGGTGTCACCGAGTTTGAAAATCGGTAGATCTGAGATGCTTTCTGTGGAAAACTAAAACTAAGTTTTTGAATTAATCTTTTGCAAAAATCTCTGCTTTTTGTGATGCTCATCCACTCTATCTTATCCATAATCTATTCACAGGGTTAGCAGTCAGTTTGCAACATGTCTGATCAAAGTGACAGCCAGAATGTGTCTGAGCAGCAAGTTGTGATGAGTGAGGGCACTAGCCCCTCAAGTTCTTCTGATGATGGCAGCAGGAGCACCCCCAGCAATCTCCCTAAGGCTACCACACGTCAAAGGAAGAAGAGAACGTCTGATTCTGAGGATGAAGACTATGTGGCAGAGGAAGAGGCCACATCAAAGAGAGTTGAACCAGCTCAAGGCACAAAGCCAGGACTGAAAATCAAAAGGCCAGCAAGCAGGCAGCCCATGTCTAAGGCAAGAGTTCCCACTTCCAAACCTAGGAAGGCTGCAACTGAAGAAACCATGAAGCTTGCCCTAGAATCTGAAGAGGAAGCAGGTGGCCAAGGCAAGAAGAGGAAAGAGAGGGTGAAGAAGACTGTAGCCAGAGTGCTTGGGAAGGCCTCCATCATGGTAGATGAGGAGGAAGAAGAAGAAGAGGTTGCTGCACCAGCACCCAAGGCAGCCAAACTCATGGGAGATGCTATAAGGTCAGGAACAGCTGCATCCAAGCCCAAGGAAGCACCTAAGGCTGCATCTAAGCCTAAGAGTGCACCAAAGAGAAACACACGAAGCATCCCAGCTGCGGAAAAGAACAAGGCCCCAGTGCCTGAAGCTATCGAAGAAGAGGAAGAGAGTGTCCTTAGGAAGCTCAAGCCCAAGATCCCAGACCACAACGATGCTCATCCTGTGGCTGAGGATATGAAGCTCAGGAGAGATTCAGGGCTGAGGAAATGGAGAGAAGCAGATCCGTATGCTTCTAGGAGAAGGACTGCCGTGGATTACAGATTTCATACCAAGGAGCAGCAAGATTTCTATGAGACTGTTTTGCTTGACAAGAAGCCAATCGTTTGTGACATGAGAAGGGTCGACTGGACCTACATCAAGGACAATGAAGAGTACTACCCCGGTGTATTTGACAGCTTTAGTGCGTGTGGAGTTGCAGACTTTGTTGGGCAGAAGCTCACAAAGTGGAACAAGGAGCTGATCATGCAATTCTACTCCACATCACACTTTTATCTGGATGGCAGGATCACATGGGTGTCAGAGGGTACAAGGTACCAATCCACTGTTGAAGAATGGGCGAAGTTGATCAATGCCCAGAGGAGCAAGCTGATGACTTGGACATTTATGCCAAGAAAAAGATGGATCACAACTCCAGGTCCAACATGTACAAGGAGATCCCGAATGAAGCGCTCGACACGTTCAAGTTTGGCTCAGTGCACTATCTGCTCTCAGGATTGCCTACGATCAACTGGATCCTTAGGCACACCCTTCTGCCCAAATCTGGAGATCACAAGATGATCAGAGGTCACGCGATCAACTTGCTTCATGTCTTTGACGTGCCTCAGAAATTCAAGGTCATGAGTCTCATTGTGGAAACAATCAAGAGGACAGCTGCAGACCAAAAGAGGAGTTGTGGGTATGCCCCACAGATTCAGGAGCTCATCAACTCCAAGATGGGCACGGGCGTGTATTTATTGGATAAGGAACACCTGCCCATCCGTCCAGACTTTGAGGATAACCAAGTGGTTATGACTGAGAATGAACCCTCATTTGCCCATGCACAAGCTCAGAAGGAGAAGGCGAAGAAGGAGAAAGCTGCCAGGATGCCTACTCAAGCGGAGGCATCTGATCACTTCTTGAAGACCAAACAAGAGCAGCTCGGTTACCTGATAGCATCCACCTTGCGGATTGAGCAGAGTATAGCTACCCTGACTCAGAACCAGGCGAGCCTAGAGAGGATCATGGAACAGAGGTTCTATGACCTGGACATCAAAGTGACTGAGATACAGACTGCCGTGGAGCAGCTCCAGGACGACATGAATGAGAGAAGAGGCAGAACCACAACTGATGCTTTTGCCAGGGTGCCACGAGGTCCGAGGTCGTCTACACTACCAGTTGCCGACACTAGAGCTACAACGTCTGCACCAGCTACAGCCTCCGTTCCACCAGCTCCAGCATCCATCACAGCCTCAACTCCTACCACATCTACTGAAGGCTTCGTCCTTGGCGTGCTCCGGACTCCACCACCACCTGAAGATCAAGCCTGAGCGTCGACTTAGCACTATGCATTCTCTAGGAACTTTTTGGTAACTTGTTGCCAAAGGGGGAGAAAATGTATAGATCATAGGCTTCGAGAGAGAGTGTTGCTTTTATTCTCTCTTGTTTTTATTTGGTGGTTTTTTCGAACTTTGTTTGCTTGTGTGTGCGATACTATGTCATTATTCGTGAGACATCGATGATCAAGTGTTTGATCATAAGCTACACTTAATGGTTGCTTAATGCTTGCTAAATGTTATCATTCTATCTATTGTCTGTGATCATTCACTATTCTTGGTGATGAGTGCATGTATTTCAATCTTATCATTTTTTGAGTGCTCCACCAAGATGTATGTGACATGTAAGAGTAACCCATGATTCTAACTCCTTGTGCATTTGCAGTCCAAAGCAAATTTTAAAATATGCACAATTTAGGGGGAGCTCTTACTTATCACATACTTCTCAAAGCGACGATGTATTTCATGATTATTATTATTTGTCGAAGCTTTGATCTATATGATGTCATCAATTACCAAAAAGGGGGAGATTGAAAGTGCAACTATCCCTAGGTGGTTTTGGTAATTCATAACAACATATAGCTCATTGAGCTAATGGTATTCCAAGATGATTATTTCAGGAAAGCTCAATGATTGGCATGGCATGGATGTGAAAGTGGAACCCTCAAAATGCTAAGGACAAAGAATTGGCTCAAGCTCAAAAGTTCAAGACTCTTCATTTTATATTTTAGTGATCCAAGATCACATTGAGTCTTTAGGAAAAGCCAATACTATCAAGGAGGGATGAGGTGTTGCTTAATGAGCCTCTTGCTTTATGTGCTTAGTGATATGCTCCAAAATCCTCAACCACCTTTCCATATCCACAAATGACCTAAACCCTAAGCCAAACTCGGTCATACTGATTCTGTCAATCCGGCGCCACCGAGTTTCACTTGTCATTTGCCACTGCCAAACCCTAGCAATTCGGTCCTACCGATAAGGATCTCGGTCACACCGAGATGGGGTTGCAAACTCTTTGTTTCCCTTTTGTAACTTTTCGGTCTCACCGAAAGAGCGAATCGGTCCCACCGAGAATGCAATGCAAACTCTCTGTTTCCTTCTTGTAACTTTTCGGTCTCACTGAAAGAGCAAGTCGGTCCCACCGAGTTTGCCTGACCAACTCTCTGGTTAGCTAATTGCCGAACTCGGTCTCACCGAGTTTGTGTGATCGGTCTCACCGAGATTACGTTATGCCCAAACCCTAACTGAATCGGTCCTACCGAGTTGCATCTCAGTCCCACCGAAATTCCTAACGGTCACTAGGTTTACTATTTCGGTCAGACCGAGTTTTCTGATTCGGTCCCACCGAGATTGGTAGATTGTGTGTAATGGTTGGATTTTGTGTGGAGGCTATAAATACCCCTCCACCTCCTCTTTATTCGTGGAGAGAGCCATCAGAACACATACACCATTCCTACTCATATGTTCTGAGAAAGAACCACCTACTCATGTGTTGAGACCAAGATATTCCATTCCTACCATATGAATCTTGATCTCTAGCCTTCCCCAAGTTGCTTTCCACTCAAATCTTCTTTCCATCAGATCCAAATCCTATGAGAGAGAGTTGAGTGTTGGGGAGACTATCATTTGAAGCACAAGAGCAAGGAGTTCATCATCAACACACCATTTGTTACTTCTTGGAGAGTGGTGTCTCCTAGATTGGCTAGGTGTCACTTGGGAGCCTCCGACAAGATTGTGGAGTTGAACCAAGGAGTTTGTAAGGGCAAGGAGATCGCCTACTTCGTGAAGATCTACCGCTAGTGAGGCAAGTCCTTCGTGGGCGATGGCCATGGTTGAATAGACAAGGTTGCTTCTTCGTGGACCCTTCGTGGGTGGAGCCCTCCGTGGACTCGCGCAACCGTTACCCTCCGTGGGTTGAAGTCTCCATCAACGTGGATGTAGGATAGCACCACCTATCCGAACCACGGGAAAACATCCATGTCTCCAATTGCGTTTGAATCCTCCAAACCCTTCCCTTTACATTCTTGCAAGTTGCATGCTTTACTTTCCGCTGCCAATAAACTCTTTGCATGCTTGCTTGAATTGTGTGATGATTGCTTGACTTGCTCTAAGATAGCTAAAATCTGCCAAGAACTAAAATTGGGAAAAGGCTAAGCTTTTAGTTGGTCAAGTAGTCTAATCACCCCCCCCCCCTCTAGACATACTTTCGATCCTACACCAACTGTAATTTTTTACCCTTCATGTATGCTATCTTCTTTGGAGAGACACCACTAGTGAAACCATGGCCCCCGATCCTATTTTCCTCATTGATACAACCTTCTTCTTAATTCCTTTCATAGTTGTTTCCTTGTTTTCCCACTTTCAAATACTCGATACGTTTAATTCTCAAGTTTCAGTAAGACCGAAAGATTGACAACATTTCTGGAAAGTTGGGGCAAGAGAGATTTTGTGTGTGTGTGCAGGTTCTGCACTCGTTGGTTGCCGCATGTCAACAAGCAACCTTACTTACTCAAGACTCTGAAATCCTACTGGATTGATAACCCTGGTTCTGTAATCAGGGGAAATTTCCACTAGAGTACAAAATACCTTCATCTTGTGGTTCCCAACTGGGTCTATGATAATCTACACCATCAAGATTTTTGGCGCCGTTGCCGGGGATTTCAAACTTGCTGCAAGGGGAGTCTCACACTTCCACTCTCTTTATTTTGTTTTGTTCTTGCTTAATTTACTTAATTTTAGTCTTGTTTTCTCTATATCAAAAATCTAAAGAAATAACTATCTAGTTTCTAGTCTTTTATTTTGTGTTGTTAGTTTATCCTATTTTATCTTGCAAGCATGACTACAAGTGATACCACTAAGCTATGTGATTTTACTAATACTAATAACAATGATTTCATATGCACACCAATTGCTCCACATGCTGCTACAGTAGATTCTTATGAAATTAAACCTGCATTGTTGAATCTTGTCATGAAAGATCAATTTTCTGGTATTGGAGAAGATGTTGCTGAAATGACACGGATGTCGCCTAGAGGGGGGGGGGTGAATAGGCGTTTAAAAATAATTACGGTTAAGGCTTGAATAAATACAGAATAAAACTAACGTTTAATTTACCAAGCCAAAACCTAAACAAGCTAGATTCACCTAGGTGCACCAACAACTTATGCTAAGCAATATGAGAAACTATGTGATAGAAAGTTATGTGACTTCAAGCTCGATGACTATCACAAACTAAATTGCAAAAGTAAAGAGATCAGGTATAGAAATAACCGAGACACGTGGAGACGATGATTTATCCCGAAGTTCACTTCCCAATGGAAGCTAATCTCCGTTGGAGAGGTGTGGAGTCACAATGACTCCAAGCGCCCAATGGCTCACCTTATTCTCCTCGTGCCTCCACCAATGCGGAGTGCCACGATCCACTATGGGACCTTTGAGGGAGGTCAGCGATCCCGTACAAGGTTGGGGCGATCTCCACAACTTAATTGGAGGCTCCCAACAATATCATGCGAGCTACCAAAGCTCCCAGATATCAACAAGGTCCCGAAAGATTCCAAAGCTCTGAGACAACAACAACCGTCTAGGGCACTCCAAGTACCCGAGAGCGACAAGCTCTAAGGCACTCCAAGTACCCAAGAGTAACAAGCTTCTCAACTTCAACTCAATCGAATCCTCGTGGAGAACTCAAACCGATGCAACCTATGCAATGGAAAGACACTATAAGTGCTCAAATCCTTCACTCTCAAATCCCACCAAAGCAACAAATGCTTCGGGGGAAGAGGAGAGGAAGAACAAGGAAGAAATCAACAAATGAATCCACAAGATCTAGATGCAAAAGCTTCCCCTCACTAAGAGGAGAGATTGATTGGTGGAATATTAGATATAGATATCCTCTCTTTTCCCTTCAATTAGAGGCAAGAATCATGGAGGAATAGAGATAAAGCAAGCTCCAAAAGGTCAACAATGGTGGGGGAAAACTTGCTTGAGAGGTAGGGAACCAATGGGGAAGAAGCCCGCTTAAATAGGCCCCCAAAATCTGCCCGTTGGGGGCATTCTGCGCGTCCCCGGCCTGGGAGCCGGCCACCTACCCGAACTAGTGAGAACGGGGCTTGGAATCCCAACCTAGGCCAGCCTCCCTTCCTGTAGGCCGGCCCCCTAACAGAACTGGCCGGCCTGGGGCCAGGAAACCTGGTCTAGGAGCCGGGCAGGCCGGCCTCCGAGTTTCTAGAAAATCGTCTATACTAAAAGTGCAATACCTTTTGCCTCCGGACTCCGTTTTCAATGATCTTGGGCTCATTGAACTCGCAATGACGAGCACTACAAGATTATGCAAAGAAACATCATAATCCATCATTGGAGGATAAAACCAAATGATGAAATGTTTGGCCTCTCTATAACAGAACAATCGGTAAAACCTCCAATATAAAAAATGCAATAAGTTTTTCTTGCAAAACCCGTCTTTGATGAACTTGAGCTTGTATTGAAGCACATGACAAGATCTAAAACCACACATAGAGAAAACACAAATAAGAACCAAGGAAGATGATACCAAGTATGCACAGGTTTGAGCTCTTTCGAATGATACTATCACGTTGCTAATATGAGAGCCCCTGTTGATAGTACGGTTATCTATCTTATAACCCGGTCTCCCAACTAATGATATGATACCGGTAAAATAGAAAACCTATCAAGATCATACCTTTGACTTGAGAATTCCACTTGAGCTAGACGATGAAGATCTTGACCTCCTCAAGATGGAAAACCTTTCTTGATTTCGCTTTTCTCGGTGAAGACACATAGATTGCTCCCCCATACGCCACTATGGGAGAGGCTCTTTTAAGTCCATCTTCACCTGGCCATTATCTCCAAAAGGGTGGCAAGCTCCAAGCATGTGATCTCTTTGATATGCTCCCCTTGGACTTGCACTTCTCAACTTTGTGAGTTGATCAATATTAACCATCGCTTAGGACTTTGCCGTGATCAACCTTGTATCTTGTAGAGGCCCCAAACTAGCAGTCCAAGATCCACGCATATGCATACATTCACAATCCCAAATCAACCAGTCATGAACAACATATGAAGTTGGCATACAAATTACATCATCCATTACACGAATACATAAAGGTCTTACACCAATGGTCACATGACCAAGTCTATCATAACTGCCACGCAAGGCAGGCAGCTTAACAAACACAGCGGAAGACAACAACACACAACGCGGTAGAGCCCAAGCCACGCCTTAACCTACAGGCTGCTGACCGGGAGACGATCCTATCTCGCAGGGCCATCAGCGCAGTACTCCTCCTGAAAGAACTCCTCCGGTGGCTGCTCCTTGAAGTCTGGCAAGTAGATAAGAGGGACGAAACCAATGTGAGTACATTTGAATGTACTCCGCAAGACACCCTGAATGAAGCTTATAAAATGCAGTATGCTTATATCGGTGGGATGGGAAGGCTATACATAGTGGTTCACTACCCATGACAGATGAAAGATTCATCATGGCTGATTGACAAATCTAAATCTCCGTTGAAAAAGATACTTCAAAATAATATAGTTTCTCTCGTAGATATCACATATCCAAGAGGTTTTGTAAGATGGTTGCAAGTAAAGAATGTTTTTTCTTTGCAAACCTTCTTATAAAACAACTTCCAGCTTTTCATCATATGTACCTCCCAGGTACAAAGTTCATATTTCCAGTACCTCACAGGTACTTATCCGTTTCCAAAAACATCCTTTTTGAAAACATTGACACTGAAAGATCGTGGATGTCGCCTAGAGGGGGGGGGTGAATAGGCGTTTTAAAATAATTACGGTTTAGGCTTGAACAAATGCGGAATAAACCTAGCGGTTAATTTGCCAAGCACAAAACCTAAAACAACTAGGCTCACCTATGTGCACCAACAACTTATGCTAAGCAAGATAAGCAACTATGAGATAGCAAGATATATGACAAAGGACAATATGGCTATCACAAAGTAAAGTGCATAAGTAAAGGGCTCGGGTAAGAGATAACCGAGGCACTCGGAGATGACGATGTATCCCGAAGTTCACACCCTTGCGGATGCTAATCTCCGTTTGGAGCGGTGTGGAGGCACAATGCTCCCCAAGAAGCCACTAGGGCCACCGTAATCTCCTCACGCCCTTGCACAATGCAAGATGCCGTGATTCCACTAAGGGACCCTTGAGGGCGGTCACCGAACCCGTACAAATGGCAACCCTTGGGGGCGGTCACCGAACCCGTACACTTTGGCAACCCTTGGGGGCGGTCACCGGTACCCGTCAAATTGCTCGGGGCGATCTCCACAACCTAATTGGAGACCCCGATGCTTGCCCGGAGCTTTGCACCACAATGATTGAGCTCCGAACACCAACAACCGTCTAGGGCACCCAAGCACCCAAGAGGAACAAGCTCAAGGGTACCAAGCACCCAAGAGTAATAAGCTTCTCAACTTGTAACTTCCACGTATCACGTGGAGAACTCAAACCGATGCACCAAATGTAATGGCAAGGGCACACGGAGTGCCCAAGTCCTTCTCTCCCAAATCCCACCAAAGCAACTAATGCTAGGGAGGAAAATGAGAGGAAGAACAAGAAGGAGAACACCAAGAACTCCAAGATCTAGATCCAAGGGGTTCCCCTCACATAGAGGAGAAAGTGATTGGTGGAAATGTGGATCTAGATCTCCTCTCTCTTTTCCCTCAAAAACTAGCAAGAATCCATGGAGGGATTGAGAGTTAGCAAGCTCGAAGAAGGTCAACAATGGGGGAAGAACACGAGCTCAAAGAATTAGGTTCATTGGGGAAGAAGACCCCCTTTTATAGGAGGGGGAAAACCCAACCGTTACCCACCAACCAGCCCGCGGCCAGCGGTACTACCGCAAGGCCGCACGGTACTACTGCTTGCAACCAAGCGGTACTACCGCACGGCTGTGCGGTACTACCGTACCGACCCACGGTACTGCCGCAACCCCAGCACAGAACCGATAAACAGACGCACAGGAGCTGGGGGCGGTACTTCCGCATGCGCGGTACTACCGCCCCCCCATGCGGTACTACCGCGAGGCAAAAATCCCAGCCAGGGGAGAAGGGAAACTACCGTGCCTACTTCCGCAAATAAACGGAAGTAGCAAAAACCCGACACAGTAGTACTGCCAAGGGGCGGTACTACTGCCTGACCGCATAGCGCGGTACTACCGCACGGCGAAGGCGGTACTACCGCGGCAGGTGCGGATGTAAAAAATTACATCCGCTCCTACTACCGCAAAGGGGGCGGCACTAGCCTGGTGGGAAGCGGTAGTGCGGCTCCAGGGGAGCGGTACTACCATGGGCATCAGCAGTACTACCGCGTCACCGCGCGGTACTACCGTGTCACCGCGCGGTACTACCGTGGATGCCTACGGTACTACCGTTGATCCAGGAGCAGTACTACCGCAACCACAACAGCAGCCAGTCAAAGGAGGCAGGAAAACGGAGGAAGCCCCAAGGAAGAAGGAGGGGAAAAAGAAGGAGACGTGTACGTGATGAAACCACCCAAACCTTTCCAACGCGGACCCTGACAAAAACCACACTCAAGAAAACAAGAACTGCCATAACTTCTGCATGTGAGCTCCGAATTGAGCAAACTCAAGCTTGTTCCTAAGAAGAAGGAAGCCCAACCGACTATCCTCACATCATGCTTTCCGTTTCCATCTCCCGGAACGCATCTATATTATTTCCTCGCCGATCCCCCACCTCTCCCCACCAGCACGTCTCCTCCCCTTCCCTCCACACATCTCTCTGTTTCTCTTCCGACCCTTTCCATCCCCATCTGCTTCTCCTGCGGTGCCATACAAGCACCGGCGAAGCACATGCTTCGTCTCCTCCAGATCCGCGAGGTGATGCGGAAGGAACTTGACATGGAGGATTCGGGGGAGCTACAAATCAAGAGAAGAAGCTCCGCCCGCGACCCCTTTCCGCCGAGCTCAGACAAAAGGAGCTCCCTGTGCATGGGGATATTGACCACAAAGACCAGTGATGGCTCTGGGATTCTCAAATCCACAAATTTATGTTGTTTCCTTTTTTTCTTTATCATGTGGATGTCAACAAAAAAGGGCCCGTGTTATATTCTCATGCGCCAGATTCAATTATTTGCATCGAAGTTCTTTGGATTTACATGGAGGAAGCGGTATGTTTTTTACGTCCACGTCCAATTGACTACAATTTCAGATTGGTTTTTGTTTTTGCAGCTATTCGAAACTGCAGAACACATGTTCATCTTCCCCCAACCTACACAGTGAATACTAATAGTTTTTATGATGATACATGAGCCAGTATTATGGCTCATCTTGATCTGCTATTTGGGTCAATACATCTTGGTGGAATTGTACGTACTTATCTTCATGTTGTTTACAGACAGCCGAAGTTACAAATCCAGTCATGACGACTACATGTAATTGTTTGTACATAAGCCTCAGTTGAAGATACGGTTGATAGAAGTACTGTGTATATATGTTCTCCCCATTTTAAAAAATTGGTAAGTTCTATGGAAACAGCTGGAGTGATGTCTGTTTATTTACAATATATATATATATATATATATATATATATATATATATATATATATATATATATATATATATGTACCATGACTTGCGGGTGCAGGTTGTGCTTTACGATCCTAATGAGATATTCTAATCCAGAGAGGTTTCTTATCAGTTCTACGAGAAGTGCAAAATTTAATAAATGTTTTGCGAGCCTACATCCATTGTTGTCCATCAACCAATTCTGTAGTACATGTTGGCTCGCAAAATAGATGTGATCCCTTTTTGCTATTTTCAAATATTTTCAGAATTGTACAGTCACTCACCATATTACTCTTTTGATCTCCATAGAGGATATGTTTGTGCGCATGTTATTCTCAGTCTTCTATTAATGAAGTACCCATTCATTGGTCCATGTTTCGCTGATCGAGTGTACTATTTGCTTAAATTTATACTGTGATATGAAATCGGAATAAGTCTTAATCAATGGCAATTAAAAGTTTTTTTTTCGAGTTTCAAAAAAAATATTTTTTTGAACTGCTGAAGATTTGAAGAATCCACTCACCCGGAGATCTTTTCGGTTGGTTTGTATACATGACTGATTTCTGAAGGTTCGAGCATAATGGACAAGACCTATATGGGCAAACACTTGGTGTGCTTCCTACCGATGCTTTTTTTGAGGTCGTTGTATGTGGTAGTTCAACTGTTTCTGTTGTTTCCTTTTGTTTTTGGGTTTTGTCCAGTCATTTCCTGTCATTGTACTTTGGCGATTTGGCACTTCGGTTATTCTATGAATTTTACATGCAACTCTCCTGCATGGTTCAGAAAAAAAGTTTAATCCCAAAATTCAAAGGAAAAACTAGAATAAGTGTTTCTTAGTATCGAGGCACTATTCCATGCTTTGATGCTCTCCCAGACACTGTTTTAGTTCAGTTCATATAAATCATGTTGATACTCAAACATTGGTCGAACAATAGGATTGAATTTTTATCTTTGTACTCCGGCCATCAATCCACATGGCCCAGTTGCTACCAACGGTAAGTCAATCCTCTTTGCTATTACATTTTTTACCTTGGAATTTTTTGTGGTGATTTGAGGTTCTATTTAGTTTCTATGCTACCTTCAATGCCAACAAAAAGATCCTGCAGCAACGCGCGGGGTATCATCTAGTTTTCAGAGTGACTGAGTGAGTAATCATTGGTAATACAACATAAAGTAGCTTAACAATTCAGCAGAATCTGTACTCGCAGAACAAGACGATATATGGAGAAAAAAAAAACTTCACAATCATGAAGGAAGAAATTTCAGAGCGAACAGAGAAAATCGTCAGGACCAAAATGAGATGAAGGAAACCAGATTTATTTGGGGTTATTAACTAACTGGAACTGCAAGAACCCTGTTTTGCCGTAGGAAATTGCTCTAGCGATTTGGCCGTGATTCTTCTTTTTTTTTTCAGTTTTTGGATCGTGAGTACCAGGCGGCGAGCGTGCGTACCACTGGTGGCGGAGGAGGCGGCCCAGGCTGGCGCCGGCGCGTGCTCGTTGTTGTATGCGGCGCGGATGCCGGAGATCTCGTCGAGCCTCTTCCTGATCTGGCGGACGCGGGCAGAGAGGTCGTGGCAAAGCGCGACCTGCAGCACTGCGCAGCGCGGCCACCGCCACCGCCACGCGGAGCAGCCCCCGTCGCAGAGGGGGCGAGCGGCCGAGGCGGGTGGCGGCGGCCGGCGCGGTGGAGGAAGTCGTCGAGCGCGTCCTCAGCCTCAAATGCGACGTCGCGGGTCTGGCGCACCCAGACGGCGACGAGCTCGTCCTCGGGGAGGCGGCGCCTGCGGTCGGCGCCGCGCACGAAGGTGTGGAGCCACTCGAGCTTGTCGCGGAGGAGGCGCACGTCGTCGCCCACCTCCACCAGCACCGCCGCCTCCCACGCCACCTTCGCCAGCACCGTCGTGGTCGCCATCGCTTTCACCTCGCGGCCGTCAGCTACTCAGCCAGCCACTCTGTGCTGTGCTCGGTGCCTGGCGCCCTGGCTGCCCTGCTCGGCTCGCTACGGTCTCAGACTGAACCAAACCAGAGCAAGTGTCCTCTCAGCGGGAGTTTGGAGGTCAATGGTGGCACGTTGACCTTGACTCCCAGCAAACTCCAAGTCGCTGACAAACTCCAAGTACCACTCCTCCACTATATATGTTTTTTTTTTTGAAACTTCCAACTTAAGGGCTCCTTTTATTCAAAGGAAAGGGAAAATGGAGGAATAGGAATCCTGTAGGATTGAGATGGCATATCTAGTTAAATCCTATGGGGTAGGACTTTCCTTTGATTCTGGTGAAGGAATTTTTCCATGAGGTTGGACCTCATGTTATTTTCCTATAGAATTTACACTACAAGATTCTTATGGGATTATTTTCTATATGATACAATCCTATGAATCAAACAAGTAATATAGGAAAATTTCCTATAAGAAGCAATCCTACAAAATTCCTATACTATTCCTTTGAATCAAAGGGGCCCTAATACTGGAACAATCCGTTTGCAGCTGTGAAGCTGGGATAACCGGTTGAAATGGTAAAAAGGTGGAGAACCGGATGGGCATATTGAGTTTAGGGGTTCGAACGCAGTCAATGAGCGGTCAAGGGAAAAACTAAATTGCCTTGCCATGCCAGCTAGTAGTTTATTTAATTTATTTACTCTTCGTATTATTTTTTCCTTGGATCCTCGCCGGAAAAAATTGTGCTCCGTACTGATACTAGAAACCACCACTAGTTGGAGCTGGTTTTGCGCGTAGCATGCGCTAACCATTGTTGTAACTAGATAATTCCGCGCGCGTTGGTGCGGGATTGTTCGTACATGATAAGCATTCCTGCAGTGAAAAAACAGAAGTTGGACTTACAATATGGTAGCTGGAAGATAAAATTTGAATATTGTAAGTACATCTGAACTGATATATTTATATAACGACATCTTCTAACCGAGCTGAGCATTGTGGTTGTGATGATCATCTTCTTCTGTAAAATGACTGGACATGCATGTGGCATTCCATTTCTTATGCAATCCTCTGTTGCAATTGGATGACCATATTGTTGTGGTTCTTTCACCAGATTACGATTTTTGAGCTTCAAAATTATATGTTTTGAGCATTCCATGGGCAAACAATTGTGGAACAGCCACCTCTAATAGGCAATATTGCAAGCTTCGATAAACGGTGTTCAGCCTTTTTTTACTATCAGATAACTTCATTTGCCATATCTATAATAGCACATGTAAGTCGTCAGTATGATTGTTGGCGTTGCCTAATATGCATACTTAGGATGAATGCATACGGAATAAAGCCATAAGAAAAATTAGGATATAAAAAATTCATCTTCCATGAACATACACCGACTATGGTGGAGAAGAAACAAAACATGTAAACCTGTTGAGGGACCACACACCACTGATTTCATTGGGGGAGGGAGAAGGCCAAACGAAGCTAATTGTAATCGTGTCCTTCCTGCAGCTCGGAGCGGAGTAGGTGAATACATGCATGCATATATATATATAGATAAATTAACAGATGCTTTGTATTTATTTATGTCTTGTGAATCGTCAATTTTTTTACTTAATTCAAAATTGCATCGCACTATTCCAACGCTAATAGAGCAATGGTGTACTTGTATGTCCATACTCCAAAGTTCCAATAATCCTAAAGAGAGCTGTATCCTGTATCGATCCATACAGTAGAAATAATCAAGAGGGAGTGAAAAATCTCAGAATCCATGAACTAATATGAGTATATGACATCGATGCTACATGTGGTTGTGCCTGAGCAGTCAAGCTTGTCCGGATTGGGCATGGTGAAGGATAAATGGGAAAAGAACTAAAGAACCTCGTACCATAAACGTTAGTGAAAAAGCGCGGTGGCCAAAATCTGTCTGATAGCGAGGAGTGTTCGTTGAGCTGGATCAAGATGACGCTTGTGAAAGTGCTAATCTCGGATGGTGAACTTAAGCCTGATGGAGGCGAGTTATGCCTATATATGCATCCATTTATACTCTGGCCGAGAGATCCCATAGGACGGAAACTTTTCACATCCCGCTATTAGTTTCCTGTGCGGTTGTTTCTCACGTAATCCTGGGGAAGAGGCATAGAAAGCTACATTGATTGATAAGAGGAAGCGTGAATGGCTGTCTTTAATTGGATGCAGATGGTTCGTCAATGGCTGTAGATAGCGATGGAGTAGCCGTTTAAGAAAAACATGTAGTTATGGGCTAATTATTAGGGTGAACGGCTGGCATGCTCTGGTGGAACGTATTAACTGAAGCAAACCAAGCAACGGGAAACTGAACGATGGAACCAAAACATAATTGCTGAGTTGGCTTGCCACGTGAGATCTATTAGTTTGAACCGAACCGGACAAAGTAAGAATGTTGCTTAGAATGATGACGTGGAAAGTTGATGAGGTGTCATAGTTGTATGTTGAGAGAAATATCCATAGTGGGTTGCTCCCATATAGATATTATAAATCCGTTGTCGCAAATGGGTCAGTGTTAACGTGCCAAGTACATGGCCGAATCAACGTGTCGTCCCCGTCTAGGTCGAGTCAAACCAGCTCGCTTTAGTTTCGTTGCTAGCCCGAACATACGCACTCTCTCAAAGTTAAATAAAATTAGATGTATCTAACACTAAAAATATGTCTAAGATGCATCCACTTGTATTCAACTTTGAGACAATTGATATGAGACGGAGGGAGTACATAAACAAGTAACATAAAATTAGGAAGATACAAGCAGTTATATAGCTGCATACCGCACTCGCTGGAACAATCAAGCACCTAAATCTTTCGGAGAAGAAGAACACCCACGGTTGGTCCACGTCTTAACGTTGAAGAAACCCCAATCCATGACGCGTTAATGAGCCGCAATAGCCACCGGTCCCGTAAAACTGAATCTAACCGTTTGTTTCCAGCTGAACTTGGTTTTCGCTTTGTAATCTATCGCACCACAGGGAACTTGATGTTATGCTTTTATAAAAAAAAGCAAGGTCGTTTTGGCCCCGTTCTAGAAAAGATAGGATCAAACCGGATAAAGAACATCGGTTGAAAGAGCCCTCCGAGCCTCTTCAACGCCACTCCACCCTTCATCAAACGGCTGAGTCCTCCACCGTCTTCTGCAAATCCGCAACAGTCATTGTTGACGCACTCCAAGAGCAACTCGTCCCTGCCGCCACGCGAAAATGCAAAGTCAGGTCCAAACCGCTCCAACAGCTTGGACTCCACAAGGCTCTCACCGAAGCCAGCAACATCTCGGACAAGCAGGAGCACGGGCTGGGAGACCATTATTCCTTATAGCACCATCAGAATCTGCATTTTAAACACGTTTTGAAATGTCAAATAGTTTCGAGAGGAAATTTTACCTGTACATCTTCACATTGTATGTGAGCTGCACAAAGTTGTGCAAAAAAGGACAGGTTTCAGTGCTAAAAAAAAGCCTTTCGCGAGTCATATTTTTATATTTTTTGCACGGGCCAAAAGAATATGTCTTTTTTTCATGGAACTTTCTACATGCACAAAATATGAAAATTTACCCGTGCAACTTTTTTCCAAAAAGAAAATATGTTTACAAGTATGTTTTCCTAGAACCAGCTATTTATTTTCCCATCGTCGCCACTAACCAAGCTGGAAGTGAACTAGAGGGAGAAGGAAGCAAGTGCTAACTACCCGATTGACTTTTCTACGCACCTTATTCTAAGCAACTTGTTTAGGTTAGGTCTTCAGTTTGAACTTTTGTTACCGTTGAAGAGTGGGGTTTAGGTTGGATGGCGAACACTGGGATGTCGACGTGCTTAACTTTACGTGATAGGGACAATGACGCCCCAGCTTTTTTTTTGAACTGCCTCCAGCTAAAGTTTTTTTCTTTTCAAACTGCCCCCAGCTAATTTTTTTTTGAGATACCCCCAGCTAAAGTTGGAGCACCACTGCACCACCATGTTTCGGCCATTTTTGTTCGGGTTGGGAACCTGCCGCTCTACGCACACGGATGCCACCACGGTTTAGTGATGGGCCGCGAGGCCACCCTGCATGCTGGTCTCCGGGTGGGCTGCAAAAGAGAAGGGTAAGACTACTGGCATACTACTGGCTGCGAAAAGAAAAACTCCACGTCCTCCGTTCTCCGGTGGTTTTTTTCAGCAAGTCGAAGGAAGGAATTGCCTCGTGATCATGAAGCTTTGAGACGCACGTCACACCATAGTGAGATTCTGCGGTCCACACGTGGTGCTTAGTGATGAAGATGATATATGCCTGTGATTTTTAGAGAGAAGTTTGGAAAATTTCCCGTTACAAGTTCTTGAAAACTGTACTAGTTTTTTCCTTACAAAGACTTGTGGAAAACTAAAGTACCTTTGAAAATTAGAGTTTTGTATGGTTATTACACTGGTAGAAAAAAGCCCTTTAGTCCCGGTTCGCAACAGCCTTTAGTCCCGGCTGTACAACCGGGACTAAATAAACGCGACTAAAGAACCCCCCCTTTAGCCGCGGCTCTTACGGACCGCGACAAAAGTCTTTAGTCCCGGTTCTTGTGGCTGACCGGGACCAAAGGCACGCCACGTGGGCGCCCGTGGTCCGTCGGGGCCGAGGACCTTTAGTCCCGGCTCTCGTGGCCAACCGGGACTAAAGGCCTCCTCCGCAGGTTTAGGGTTTTAGCCCCCCTAAACCTGGTTTCTTTTTAATTTGTAGTGTTTTATTTGTTTTATATTTTATTTTGTGTTTTATTTTATTTTTGATGAAGTTTCAGTACACATATTCTACGCTTCTATATACATGCATATGAAATTTCAAACAAGAAGAATTCAAGAGGAATATATAATATATATTCAATCTCGGGTGACCATATACAACTTCGAACAAGTTTCCATACACAATTAGGATGGATGACCATATACAACTTCGAACAAGTTCCAACCTCGGGTATGCATATAAATTTCTTCGTCCTCGGTATAGTGTTGTCCTTTAGGATTGATGACTTCCCTCATGAAAAATCCTGCTAATTCTTCTTGAATTGGTCGGAAGCGAGCTTCTGGACTAAGCCTCCTCCGCAAGTTATCCGCCGCGTTCCGCACGCTAGCTGATGCCTTCCGCTCAGTGGTTTGTCTCCGGATGTTCTCACAAACATAGTATCCACATAGATCGGTCCCCGATGGCTGCTTATCCACATTAACTAACTTTCTGAAATCTAGCTCATGTTTGAATTCACCGACAGTTTCTTCTGAGAACCGTCTCCAAACCCTACAGGGCAAAGAAAATTAAATGAATAAGGGATTTATTAGTTAGTTGATATTAGGAAATGAAGAGACCGATCGATATAGAGCTCAAATGATTGAAAATAATTACTTTTGCAGCATTTTTCTCATGTCGGCCCAACGCTTTGGATCCGAATCCTTAGAGTCCATGATTAGAACTATGGAGGTGTGAAGTTCAATATTTAGCAGAATCCAGTGGAACCTGCGGACACGTTACATGCACAGTCATGCATAACTCATCGATTAGACATACCATGCATGGAGTAAACAAAATAGAATGGGCACAAGAGAGAAACACTCACCCAAAATGGTAAGGAAATAGAATATGACTTTTGAGTTGATGCTTTTTAAGAAACTTGTACAGGTCTTTCTCCATGTCTTTGGGGTGATGTTCTAACACATGTCCATTAACGATATGTGGGTCAATGAACCCAACATCATGGATGTTTCTTATTTTGCATTCCCAAATCTTCAATCTGCATAATAGCGTACGCAACAATATAGTTAGGACAATATATATATATATATATAGTGCAGGCAATGAAGAACGAGATGAGGTAGAAATAAATCACTTACAGAACGTAGCAACTCAGCATAGATTTGTCGAGGGCGCGCAGATTGAACAGCTGGAATAATTCACTCATATGAACTTCTACAGAGTACCGTTTGATGTGATGCTCATGTGTAACATCCGCATAAACATATTCTTTGTCGGCCCATGTTATGAATTGCTTGTACCAACGTAGCAGATTTCGCATTTGTGTTGGTAGACTATTTTCCTTCTTAGGCTCGACGAGAGGCCCCTTCCGCACATATTGTAATGTTATCTCACCTGTAGGCGCATCCTCAAGGTCTAAGAAGGCACGAACAGTCAAACCCATCTTGGACGCTTGTTTCATGGCAGCCGCTACAGTCAATCCAAGTGCTGCCGCAGCTGCTATGATCTCGGGGTCCTCTTCCGGACCGGCTTTCACTATGAGCGGGGGGATCGATTGTTTCTTCTGCATCCCGAGCTGGTCAACTTGTTTCCCGCTTTTTTTACTTTCTTCCTCCTTCAATATTTTTGCTTGCCTACGAAGTTCATGTCCATAGTCGTCAGGCATATTCAGCTCGGCTTGGGACGGTGTCGTCAAAAAATCCTTAGCCCACTTCTTTTGCTTCTCAGTGAATACTTGCTTGGGCTCAGGCACTTTTTTCGCCTTCATATCCGCCTTCCATTTCTCATAATCAGTAGACGCGGCCAATGTGAGGTCAGCTTCACTAAGTTCCCCAGGCCTTGGGAGGAGAGGCTTCAGCGATGGCTCCGGTACCCTTGTGGTCTTAGGTACATAAGGGTCCGGGTTAATAGTCCAGGAGCAGGTTTCCTTGCTGTCCGCCTGCTTCTGCTTCATTTTGATGGCCCTTGGAGATGCTTCCTTCTGGCCTAGCACGGTTACGAACATATTTCTTTAATACTCCCATGAACCTCTCAAAGGGGAACATATTGTGTAGAAATACAGGACCGAGAATGGAAATCTCTTCGACTAGGTGGACCAGGAGGTGCGTCATAATATTGAAGAAGGATGGTGGGAACACCAACTCGAAACTGACAAGGCATTGGACCACATCGTTCTGTAACCGTGGTAGATCTTCTGGATTGATTACCTTCTGAGAGATTGCATTGAGGAATGCACATAGCTTCACAATGGCTACTCGAACATTTTCCGGTAGGAGCCCCCCCAAAGCAATCGGAAGCAATTGCGTCATAATCACGTGGCAGTCGTGAGACTTCAGGTTTTGGAACTTTTTCTCCGGCATGTTTATTATTCCCTTTATATTCGACGAGAAGCCAGACGGGACCTTCATACTGCTCAGGCATTCAAAAAAAATGACCTTCTCTTCTTTGGTAAGAGCGTAGCTGGCACGACCTTGAAACCATTCCGGATGCCGGTCATCTGGGTCTTTCAAAAGTTGCTGGTCCTGCCGTGCTTCCTTTGTATCATTTGTCTTCCCATACACGCCCAAGAAGCTTAGCAGGTTCACGCAAATATTCTTCGTAACATGCATCACGTCGATTGCAGAGCGGACATCTAGGACTTTCCAATATTCTAGCTCCCAAAATATAGATTTCTTCTTCCACATGGGTGCGTGCCCGTCAACTCCCCGCGGAACTGATTGTCCGGCAGGACCCTTTCCAAAGATGACTTTCAAATCCTTGACCATATCAAATATCTCAGCACCAGTACGTTCCGCAGGCTTCGGCCGGTGATCTGCCTTCCCGTTGAAATGCTTGCCTTTCTTTCTTACGTTATGATTTCGGGGAAGAAATCGACGATGACCCAGGTACACGTTCTTCTTACAATTAACCAAACGTACACTTTCAGTCTCATGTAAGCAGTGCGTGCATGCATTGTATCCCTTATTTTTCTGTCCCGAAAGGTTACTGAGAGCAGGCCAATCGTTGATGGTTACAAAAAGCAACGCTCGTAGGTCAAATTCCTCTCCTTTGTGCTCATCCCAGACACGTACACCAGGTTTCGCCCACAACTGTAAAAGTTCTTCAACTAATGGCCTTAGGTACACATCGATGTCGTTACCGGGTTGCTTAGGGCCTTGGATGAGAATTGGCATCATAATGAACTTCCGCTTCATGCACAACCAAGGAGGAAGGTTGTAGATGCATAGAGTCACGGGCCAGGTGCTATGGTTGGAGCTCTGCTCGCCAAAAGGATTAATGCCATCAGTATTTAGACCAAATCTTAAGTTCCTTGCGTCAGCTGCAAAATCTTTGAAAACTCTGTCGATCTTTCTCCATTGCGTTCCATCAGCGGTGTGTCTCGACTGCCCGTCGGACAAACGGTCCTCTTTGTGCCATCGCAACAACTTGGCATGCTTTTCGTTCATGAACAGACGTTTCACCCATGGTATTATAGGAGCATACCACATCACCTTGGCGGGAACCCTCTTCCTGGGTTTCTCGCCCTCAACATCGTCACCAGGGTGATCGCCTCTGATCTTATAACGCAATGCAGTGCATACAGGGCATTCATTCAAATTCTCGTATTCACCGCGGTAGAGGATGCAGTCATTAATGCATGCATGTATCTTCTGAACCTCTAAACCTAGAGGGCAGACAACCTTCTTTGCTTCGTACGTACTGGCGGGCAACTCATTATTCTTCGGCAACATATTCTTCAATATTTTCAGCAAATTTTCAAATGATGAGTCACCTACACCTTCCTGTGCCTTCCATTTTAGCAAATCCAGTGTGCAGCCCAGCTTTTTCAGACTATTATCGCATCCTGGATACAACGACTTTTTGTGATCCTCTAACATGCGATCCGAATTCTCCCTCTCCTTGTCAGTTTCGCAGCGTCTCCGTGCATCAGCAATGGTCCGACCAAGATCATCAGCGGGCTCATCATGTGCCTCTTCTTCACCTTCACCTAACCCTTCCACACCTTCAGCATCATCCTCCATGAAAGTATCACCGAAAAGATCACGATAGTTGTCATCGATATCATCCCCTTCTTCATCTTCTTCCATTCTAACCCCTCTTTCTCCATGCTTGGTCCAACAATAATAGCTTGGCATGAAACCATGCTTAAGCAGGTCCATGTGAACTCTTCTTGAGGAGGAGTAACCCTTCTCATTCTTACAGACAGCACATGGACAGATAATAAAACCTTGCTGCTTGTTCGCATTTGCCACTACGAGGAAATCTTTCAAACCTGCAGTGAACTCACCGGAGAGTCGGGAACCGTACATCCATTGCCGATTCATCTGCATTATTATTATATAAAGTATATAATTAACCATCATGCATTTGTTAAACTAACTAGCTAGAAATAATACAAATTAAACAATGAACTACACACATGCGTATTTTATCAATGACACATGAAAGGTTCGAGTTGCTAACCGCGATCGCGGAGGAAAAATAAATGAGAAAGCTCAAATGTGGCTTGTTTCAGGCTCTCGGGCATTTCATCAAACACCTTGTGTGCATAGGAGAAACCAAAAGCAAACCCACCACCACCCCACCACCACCTTCTGAAAATTGTGAAGTTAGTCGAGTGAAGTGAAGTGAGCTGAGTATATATAGGGATGGGCCTTTAGTCGCGGTTGGCCAGGCCAACCGGGACTAAAGCCCCTCCCGTCCGCCAGCTGGATGGGCTTTAGTCCCGGTTGGCCTGGCCAACCGCGACTAAAGGCCTTCTGGGACCTTTAGTCCCGGTTGGCCACGCCAACCGGGACTAAAGCCCCTCCCGTCCGCCAGCTGTTGACCGAGCGCGCTGGGCCCAGGTAGTTGGTCGCGGGTCTTCTCCCGAACCGCGACTAAAGACCCCTTTGGTCGCGGTTCGATTGTATTTGAGCCGGCACTAATGTATACATTAGTACCGGTTCCAACGGCTAGCCGGGCCGCTTTCATTAGTACCGGTTCGTGGCGAACCTTTAGCACCGGTTCGTGCCACGAACCGGTACTAATGAAAGTGGTGGCAGGATGTTGTCAGAATGGGGCCCCTCCAGCCCCTTTAGTACCGGTTCTTGGCACAAACCAGTACTAAAGGTCGTCCTACATAAATCCTTCGTCCACCCGAGCTCGCTCTATTCTTCCCCTTTCCCCTCTCCTCTCTGTTCTTCCCCTCTTCCTCTCGAGCTCATCACACATTTTGCCCAAAATTTGTCAAGATTTGAAGGCCCCCATCCATTCAAATGATCACAAAGGTTAGCAACTTTGTCCTTTCATCTCTCATTGCTAGATTAGCTCTTGCAATGCTTTATATAGTGATTAATTTGTGAGTTTAGTCATTTGGGAGGATATATATATATATATATGTGCTAGTATTTGATTTATATGCAATTTGAGGTCAAAAATAACACTTAGTTTGCATATGTAGGTGTGGTTTACTTAGTGCCTTCTAAATCTCCATCGTAGCCACCGTCGATCGCCCGCACCGTCCCGTCGCCGGCACCACCTTGTGGTGAGCCCCTTGTTCATGAAATTTTATATAAAAAATTGATGTTTGTGTGATTTGGATATATAGTTACTCGTATAATTATCTTACCCGTACGTTGTTTGTTATACATATAGTGCCATGGTTTTGATATCCGTCCCCGTCGGCCCTAGTCCTTGTTATGATTCGGATGTGGTATGTATATTCTTTTTTAAAACTAGTTGCATTTCGTGTTTATGACAAATTATGCCCATCAAGTTGACATAGAAATTTTTTCTAGGAGGTATGTGAACCGGAAATTCCAACCGACCCTATTGCTGAGAGGTTAAATTTAGTTGAAAGAGAAAACGAGTACTTGAAAGAAAAGTTGAAAAGAATTGAGGGGGAGAAGATGGAATTGGAGTTGCATGTTGCCGATGTCGTCGATGATCACAAGATCAAGATGGAGAAAATGCGCTTGAAGATTAGAAAGATTAGAAAATATGCCATCGATAGTGAGGCTTGGTATCATTATGCTGTTGGATCCATTGTTACCTTAGTTGCGATCTTGATCGTATTTGTTGTTGCATTTAAATGCTTTAGCTAGAGAGTTATTTGTTTGTTGCATTTAAGTGTTGTATGAACTTGTATTAATTTGGTCTATTCGGTGTTGTGTAATGAAGATGAGCCGGCAATGGATGTACGATGACCGATGCTCTCCCCAGTTCGTTGAGGGCGTGCATACTTTTCTGCTTGCGGCTGAGGCAAACAAGCGGGCGGATGGTTTTATGCCTTGTCCATGTGCTCGCTGTACGAATGGTCACAATTACTCTACGTCGAGAACCATTCACGTCCACCTGTTTAAGTCCGGTTTCATGCCCCATTATAATGTTTGGACCAAGCATGGAGAAAGAGGGGTTATGATGGAAGACAATGAAGAAGAAGAGGACGACGACAGCTATCCTGGCCATGGGTTCCCTGAATATGATGATACAACAATGGGGGAAGAAGCTGAGCCGATAATGCGGGAAGAAGCTAAGCCGGCAATGCGGGAAGAAGCTTAAGAAGAGGCATCAGATGAGCCCGTTGATGATCTAGGTCGGGCCATTGCCGATGCAAAGAGAAACTGCGCAAGTGATTTGGAGAAGAAGAAGTTGCAGCGCATGTTAGAGAATCACAAAAAACTGTTGTACCCGAATTGCGTAGGTGACAAGAAAAAGCTGGGCACCACACTGGAATTGCTGCAATGGAAGGCAGAGAATGGTGTATCTGACAAGGGATTTGGAAAGTTGCTGGTAATGATAAAGGATATGCTTCCAAAGGACAACGAATTGCTCGAGAGTACGTACGAAGCAAAGAAGGTTGTCTGCCCTCTAGGGTTAGAGGTGCAGAAGATACATGCATGCCCTAATGATTGCATCCTCTATTGCGGTGAGTACGAGGATTTGAACGCTTGCCCGGTATGTGGTGCATTGTGCTATAAGATCAGCCGCGATGACCCTGGTGATGTCGAGGGCCGGCGCCCCAGGAAGAAGATTCCTGCCAAGGTGATGTGGTATGCTCCTATAATACCACGGTTGAAACATTTGTTCCAAAACAAAGAGCATGCCAAGGCGATGCGATGGCACAGAGAAGACCGTAAGAAAGACGGAAAGTTGAGAGTACCCGCTGACGGGTCGCAGTGGAGAAAAATCGAAAGAAAGTACGGGAAGGAGTTTGCAGATGACGCAAGGAGCGTATGTGTTGGTCTAAGCATAGATGGCATTAATCCTTTTGGGAGCAGAGCAGCAACCATAGCACCTGGCCTGTGACTCTATGTTTGTATAACCTTCCTCCTTGGTTGTGCATGAAGCGGAAGTTCATTATGATGCCAGTGCTCATCCAAGGCCCTAAGCAACCCGGCAACGACATTGATGTGTACCTAAGGCCATTAGTTGAAGAACTCTTACAACTGTGGAATGGAACATGTGTACGTGCGTGGGATGAGCACATGGGGGAAGAATTTGACCTAAAGGCGTTGCTGTTCATGACCATCAATGATTGGCCTGCTCTCAGTAACCTTTCAGGATAGACAAACAAGGGATACCGCGCATGCACGCACTGTTTGGACGATACCGACAGTATATATTTGGCTAATTGTAAGAAGAATGTGTACCTGGGACATCATCGATTTCTTCCGAGCAGGCATCCCGTAAGAAAGAAAGGCAAGCATTTCAAAGGTGAGGCGGATCACCGGACGAAGCCTGGCCACCGTACTGGTGCTGATGTACTTGATATGGTCAAGGATTTGAAGGTGGTCTTTGGAAAGGGTCCTGGTGGACAACCTGTTCCGAATGACGCTGACGGACGCGCACCCATGTGGAAGAAGAAATCTATATTTTGGGACCTGCCCTATTGGAAACACCTAGAGGTCCGCTCCGCAATCGATGTGATGCACGTGACGAAGAATCTTTGTGTGACCCTGCTTGGCTTCTTGGGCGTGTTGAAGGAAATATGCCCTAGAGGCAATAATAAAGTTATTATTTATTTCCTTATATCATGATAAATGTTTATTATTCATGCTAGAATTGTATTAACCGGAAACATAATACATGTGTGAATACATAGACAAACAGAGTGTCACTAGTATGCCTCTACTTGACTAGCTCGTTAATCAAAGATGGTTATGTTTCCTAACCATGGACAAAAGAGTTGTTATTTGATTAACGAGGTCACATCATTAGTTGAATGATCTGATTGACATGACCCATTCCATTAGCTTAGCACCCGGTCGTTTAGTATGTTGTTGTTGCTATTCTTCATGACTTATACATGTTCCTATGACTATGACATTATGCAACTCCCGTTTACCGGAGGAACACTTTGGGTGCTACCAAACGTCACAACGTAACTGGGTGATTATAAAGGAGTACTACAGGTGTCTCCAAAGGTACATGTTGGGTTGGCGTATTTCGAGATTAGGATTTGTCACTCCGATTGTCGGAGAGGTATCTCTGGGCCCTCTCGGTAATGCACATCACTTAAAGCCTTGCAAGCATTGCAACTAATGAGTTAGTTGCGGGATGTTGTATTACGGAACGAGTAAAGAGACTTGCCGGTAACGAGATTGAACTAGGTATTGGATACCGATGATCGAATCTCGGGCAAGTAACATACCGATGACAAAGGGAACAACGTATGTTGTTATGTGGTCTGACCGATAAAGATCTTCGTAGAATATGTAGGAGCCAATATGGGCATCCAGGTCCCGCTATTGGTTATTGACCGGAGACGTGTCTCGGTCATGTCTACATTGAAGGAAATATGCCCTAGAGGCAATAATAAAGTTATTATTTATTTCCTTATATCATGATAAATGTTTATTATTCATGCTAGAATTGTATTAACCGGAAACATAATACATGTGTGAATACATAGACAAACAGAGTGTCACTAGTATGCCTCTACTTGACTAGCTCGTTAATCAAAGATGGTTATGTTTCCTAACCATGAACAAAGAGTTATTATTTGATTAACGAGGTCACATCATTGGTTGAATGATCTGATTGACATGACCCATTCCATTAGCTTAGCACCCGATCGTTTAGTATGTTGCTATTGCTTTCTTCATGACTTATACATGTTCCTATAACTATGAGATTATGCAACTCCCGTTTACCGGAGGAACACTTTGGGTACTACCAAACGTCACAACATAATTGGGTGATTATAAAGGAGTACTACAGGTGTCTCCAATGGTAGATGTTGGGTTGGCGTATTTCGAGATTAGGGTTTGTCACTCCGAGTGTCGGAGAGGTATCTCTGGGCCCTCTCGGTAATGCACATCACATAAGCCTTGCAAGCACTGCAACTAATATGTTAGTTGTTAGATGATGTATTATGGAACGAGTAAAGAGACTTGCCAGTAACGAGATTGAACTAGGTATTGGATACCGACGATCGAATCTCGGGTAAGTAACATACCGATGACAAAGGGAACAACGTATGTTGTTATGCGGTATGACCGATAAAGATCTTCGTAGAATATGTAGGAGCCAATATGGGCATCCAGGCCCCGCTATTGGTTATTGACCGGAGACGTGTCTCGGTCATGTCTGCATTGTTCTCGAACCGTAGGGTCCGCACGCTTAATGCTACGATGACAATAATTATGAGTTTATGCATTTTGATGTACCGAAGTTAGTTCGGAGTCCCGGATGTGATCACGGACATGACGAGGAGTCTCGAAATGGTCGAGACATAAAGATTGATATATTGGAAGCCTATATTTGGACATCGGAATTGTTCCGGGTGAAATCGGCATTTTACCGGAGTACCGGGGGGGGGGGGGGGGGGGGGGTTACCGGAACCCCCCGGGGGTTATTGGGCCAACATGGGCCTTAAGGGAGAAGAGGAGAGGAGGGAAGAGGTGGCCGCGCGCCCCTCCCCTTCCTAGTCCGAATAGGACAAGGGAAGGGGGCCGGCGCCCCCCCCCCTTTCCTTCCTCTCTTCCTCCTATTCTCCCCCTTCTCTCCTAGTCCAACTAGGAGTCCTCCTCCCAGTGGGAGCAGGACTCCCCTTGGCGCGCCACACCTTGGCCGGCCGCCTCCTCCCCTTGCTCCTTTATATACGGGGGCAGGGGGCACCCCATAGACACACAAGTTGATCCACGTGATCTATTCCTTAGCCGTGTGCGGTGCCCCCTGCCACCATATTCCTCGATAATACTGTAGCAGAGTTTAGGCGAAGCCCTGCTGCTGTAGTTCATCAAGATCGTCACCACGCCGTCGTGCTGACGGAACTCTTCCTCGATGCTTTGCTGGATCGGAGCCCGAGGATCGTCATCGAGCAGAACGTGTGCTAAGAACTCGGAGGTGCCGGAGTAACGGTGCTTGGATCGGTCGGATCGGAAGAAGACGTACGACTACTTCCTCCACGTTGTGTGATCGCTTTCGCAGTCGGTCTGCGTTGGTACGTAGACAACACTCTCCCCTCTCGTTGCTATGCATCACCATGATCTTGTGTGTGCGTAGGAAATTTTTTGAAATTACTACGTTCCCCAACAGTGGCATCCGAGCCTAGGTTTTATGGTTTGATGTTATTTGCACGAGTAGAACACAAGTGAGTTGTGGGCGATACAAGTCATACTGCCTACCAGCATGTCATACTTTGGTTCGGCGGTATTGTTGGACGAGACGACCCGGACCAACCTTACGCGTACGCTTACGCGAGACCGGTTCCCTCGACGTGCTTTGCACATAGATGGCTTGCGGGCGACTGTCTCTCAAACTTTAGTTGAACCGAGTGTGGCTACGCCCGGTCCTTAAGAAGGTTAAAATGGAGTCTATTTGACGAACTATCGTTGTGGTTTTGATGCGTAGGTGAGATGAGTTCTTGCTTAAAGCCCGTAGCAGCCACGTAAAACTTGCAACAACAAAGTAGAGGACGTCTAACTTGTTTTTGCAGGGCATGTTGTGATGTGATATGGTCAAGGCATGATGCTGATTTTATTGTATGAGATGATCATGTTTTGTAACCAAGTTATCGGCAACTGGCAGGAGCCATATGGTTGTCGCTTTATTGTATGCAATGCAATCGCGATGTAATGCTTTACTTTATTGCTAAGCGGTAGTGATAGTCGTGGAAGCATAAGATTGGCGAGACGACAACGATGCTACGATGGAGATCAAGGTGTCGCGCCGGTGACGATGGTGATCATGACGGTGCTTCGGAGATGGAGATCACAAGGACAAGATGATGATGGCCATATCATATCACTTATATTGATTGCATGTGATGTTTATCTTTTATGCATCTTATCTTGCTTTGATTGACGGTAGCATTATAAGATGATCTCTCACTAAATTATCAAGAAGTGTTCTCCCTGAGTATGCACCGTTGCCAAAGTTCGTCGTGCCCAGACACCACGTGATGATCGGGTGTGATAAGCTCTACGTCCAAATACAACGGGTGCAAAACAGTTGCACACGCAGAATACTCAGGTTATACTTGACGAGCCAAGCATATACAGATATGGCCTCGGAACACGGAGACCGAAAGGTCGAGCGTGAATCATATAGTAGATATGATCAACATAACGATGTTCACCATTGAAAACTACTCCATCTCACGTGATGATCGGTTATGGTTTAGTTGATCTGGATCACATGATCACTTAGAGGATTAGAGGGATGTCTATCCAAGTGGGAGTTCTAAAGTAATTTGATTAACTGAACTTAAACTTATCATGAACTTAGTACCTGATAGTATCTTGCTTGTTTATGTTGATTGTAGATAGATGGCTCGTGCTGTTGTTCCGTTGAATTTTAATGCGTTCCTTGAGAAAGCAAAGTTGAAAGATGATGGTAGCAATTACACGGACTGGGTCCGTAACTTGAGGATTATCCTCATTGCTGCACAAAAGAATTACGTCCTGGAAGCACCGCTGGGTGCCAGGCCTGCTGCTGGAGCAACGCCAGATGTTATGAACGTCTGGCAAAGCAAAGCTGATGACTACTCGATAGTTCAATGTGCCATGCTTTACGGCTTAGAATCGGGACTTCAACGACGTTTTGAACGTCATGGAGCATATGAGATGTTCCAGGAGTTGAAGTTGATATTTCAAGCAAATGCCCGAATTGAGAGATATGAAGTCTCCAATAAGTTCTATAGCTGCAAGATGGAGGAGAACAGTTCTGTCAGTGAGCATATACTCAAAATGTATGGGTATAATAATCACTTGATTCAGATGGGAGTTAATCTTCCAGATGATTGCGTCATTGACAGAATTCTCCAATCACTGCCACCAAGCTACAAGAGCTTCATGATGAACTATAATATGCAAGGGATGAACAAGACTATTCCCGAGCTCTTCGCAATGCTGAAAGCTGCGGAGGTAGAAATCAAGAAGGAGCATCAAGTGTTGATGGTCAACAAGACCACTAGTTTCAAGAAGAAGGGCAAAGGGAAGAAGAAGGGGAACTTCAAGAAGAACAACATGCAAGTTGCTGCTCAGGAGAAGAAACCCAAGTCTGGACCTAAGCCTGAAACTGAGTGCTTCTACTGCAAGCAGACTGGTCACTGGAAGCGGAACTGCCCCAAGTATTTGGCGGATAAGAAGGATGGCAAGGTGAACAAAGGTATATGTGATATACATGTTATTGATGTGTACCTTACTAGAGCTCGCAGTAGCACCTGGGTATTTGATACTGGTTCTGTTGCTAATATTTGCAACTCGAAACAGGGACTACAGAATAAGCGGACGCTAGCAAAGGACGAGGTGACGATGCGCGTGGGAAACGGTTCCAAAGTCGATGTGATCGCGGTCGGCACGCTACCTCTACATCTACCTTCGGGATTAATATTAGACCTAAATAATTGTTATTTGGTGCCAGCGTTGAGCATGAACATTATATCTGGATCTTGTTTAATGCGAGACGGTTATTCATTTAAATCAGAGAATAATGGTTGTTCTATTTATATGAGTAATATCTTTTATGGTCATGCACCTTTGAAGAGTGGTCTATTCTTGTTGAATCTCGATAGTAGTGATACACATATTCATAATGTAGAAGCCAAAAGATGCAGAGTTGATAATGATAGTGCAACTTATTTGTGGCACTGCCGTTTAGGTCATATCGGTGTAAAGCGCATGAAGAAACTCCATACTGATGGGCTTTTGGAACCACTTGATTATGAATCACTTGGTACTTGCGAACCGTGCCTCATAGGCAAGATGACTAAAACACCGTTCTCCGATACTATGGAGAGAGCAACAGATTTATTGGAGATCATACATACCGATGTATGTGGTCCGATGAATATTGAAGCTCATGGCGGATATCGTTATTTTCTCACCTTCACAGATGATTTAAGCAGATATGGGTATATCTACTTAATGAAACATAAGTCTGAAACATTTGAAAAGTTCAAGGAATTTCAGAGTGAAGTTGAAAATCATCGTAACAAGAAAATAAAGTTTCTACGATCTGATCGTGGAGGAGAATATTTGACTTACGAGTTTGGTGTACATTTGAAAAATTGTGGAATAGTTTCGCAACTCACGCCACCCTGAACACCACAGCGTAATGGTGTGTCCGAACGTCGTAATCGTACTTTACTAGATATGGTGCGATCTATGATGTCTCTTACTGATTTACCGCTATCGTTTTGGGGTTATGCTTTAGAGACGGCCGCATTCACGTTAAATAGGGCACCATCAAAATCCGTTGAGACGACGCCTTATGAACTATGGTTTGGCAAGAAACCAAAGTTGTCGTTTCTTAAGGTTTGGGGCTGCGATGCTTATGTGAAAAAGCTTCAACCTGATAAGCTCGAATCCAAATCGGAGAAATGTGTCTTCATAGGATATCCAAAGGAAACTATTGGATACACCTTCTATCACAGATCCAAAGGCAAGACTTTTGTTGCTAAGTTCGGAAACTTTCTAGAGAAGGAGTTTCTCTCGAAAGAAGTGAGTGGGAGGAAAGTAGAAATTGACGAGGTAACTGTACCTGCTCCCTTATTGGAAAGTAGTACATCACAGAAAACTGTTTCTGCGACACCTATACCAATTAGTGAGGAAGCTAATGATGATGATCATGAAACTTCAGGACAAGATACTACTGAACCACATAGATCAACCAGAGTAAGATCCGCACCAGAGTGGTACGATAATCCAATTCTGGAAGTCATGCTACTAGATCATGATGAACCTACGAACTATGAAGAAGCGATGGTGAGCCCAGATTCCGCAAAGTGGCTTGAGGCCATGAAATCTGAGATGGGATCCATGTATGAGAACAAAGTATGGACTTTGGTTGACTTGCCCGATGGTCGGCAAGCAATTGAGAATAAATGGATCTTCAAGAAAAAGACTGACGCTGACGGTAATATTACTGTCTATAAAGCTCGACTTGTCGCAAAAGGTTTTCGACAAGTTCAAGGGGTTGACTATGATGAGACCTTCTCACCTGTAGCGATGCTTAAATCCGTCAGAATCATGTTAGCAATTGCCGCATTTTATGATTATGAAATATGGCAGATGGATGTCAAAACTGCATTCCTGAATGGATTTCTGGAAGAAGAGTTGTATATGATGCAACCAGAAGGTTTTGTCGATCCAAAGGGAGCTAACAAAGTATGCAAACTCCAGCGATCCATTTATGGACTGGTGCAAGCATCTCGGAGTTGGAATAAACGCTTTGATAGTGTGATCAAAGCATTTGGCTTTATACAGACTTTTGGAGAAGCCTGTATTTACAAGAAAGTGAGTGGGAGCTCTGTAGCATTTCTGATATTATATGTGGATGACATATTGCTGATTGGAAATGATATAGAATTTCTGGATAGCATAAAGGGATACTTGAATAAAAGTTTTTCGATGAAAGACCTCGAGGAAGCTGCTTACATATTAGGCATAAAGATCTATAGAGATAGATCAAGACGCTTAATTGGACTTTCACAAAGCACATACCTTGACAAGATTTTGAAGAAGTTCAAAATGGATCAAGCAAAGAAAGGGTTCTTGCCTGTGTTACAAGGTGTGAAGTTGAGTCAGACTCAATGCCCGACCACTGCAGAAGATAGAGAGAAAATGAAAGATGTTCCCTATGTTTCAGCCATAGGCTCTATCATGTATGCAATGCTGTGTACCAGACCTGATGTGTGCCTTGCTATAAGTTTAGCAAGGAGGTACCAAAGTAATCCAGGAGTGGATCACTGGACAGCGGTCAAGAACATCCTGAAATACCTGAGAAGGACTAAGGATATGTTTCTCGTATATGGAGGTGACAAAGAGCTCACCGTAAGAGGTTACGTTGATGCAAGCTTTGACACTGATCCGGACGATTCTAAATCGCAAACCGGATACGTGTTTACTTTAAACGGTGGAGCTGTCAGTTGGTGCAGTTCTAAACAAAGCGTCGTAGCGGGATCTACATGTGAAGCGGAGTACATAGCTGCTTCGGAAGCAGCGAACGAAGGAGTCTGGATGAAGGAGTTCATATCCGATCTAGGTGTCATACCTAGTGCATCGGGTCCAATGAAAATCTTTTGTGACAATACTGGTGCAATTGCTTTGGCAAAGGAATCCAGATTTCACAAAAGGACCAAACACATCAAGACACGCTTCAACTCCATCCGGGATCTAGTCCAGGTGGGAGACATAGAGATTTGCAAGATACATACGGATCTGAATGTTGCAGACCCGTTGACTAAGCCTCTTCCATGAGCAAAACATGATCAGCACCAAGGCTCCATGGGTGTTAGAATCATTACTGTGTAATCTAGATTATTGACTCTAGTGCAAGTGGGAGACTGAAGGAAATATGCCCTAGAGGCAATAATAAAGTTATTATTTATTTCCTTATATCATGATAAATGTTTATTATTCATGCTAGAATTGTATTAACCGGAAACATAATACATGTGTGAATACATAGACAAATAGAGTGTCACTAGTATGCCTCTACTTGACTAGCTCGTTAATCAAAGATGGTTATGTTTCCTAACCATGAACAAAGAGTTGTTATTTGATTAACGAGGTCACATCATTGGTTGAATGATCTGATTGACATGACCCATTCCATTAGCTTAGCACCCGATCGTTTAGTATGTTGCTATTGCTTTCTTCATGACTTATACATGTTCCTATAACTATGAGATTATGCAACTCCCGTTTACCGGAGGAACACTTTGGGTACTACCAAACGTCACAACGTAACTGGGTGATTATAAAGGAGTACTACAGGTGTCTCCAATGGTAGATGTTGGGTTGGCGTATTTCGAGATTAGGGTTTGTCACTCCGAGTGTCGGAGAGGTATCTCTGGGCCCTCTCGGTAATGCACATCACATAAGCCTTGCAAGCACTACAACTAATATGTTAGTTGTTAGATGATGTATTACGGAACGAGTAAAGAGACTTGCCAGTAACGAGATTGAACTAGGTATTGGATACCGACGATCGAATCTCGGGCAAGTAACATACCGATGACAAAGGGAACAACGTATGTTGTTATGCGGTCTGACCGATAAAGATCTTCGTAGAATATGTAGGAGCCAATATGGGCATCCAGGTCCCGCTATTGGTTATTGACCGGAGACGTGTCTCGGTCATGTCTGCATTGTTCTCGAACCGTAGGGTCCGCACGCTTAATGCTACGATGACAATAATTATGAGTTTATGCATTTTGATGTACCGAAGTTAGTTCGGAGTCCCGGATGTGATCACGGACATGACGAGGAGTCTCGAAATGGTCGAGACATAAAGATTGATATATTGGAAGCCTATATTTGGACATCGGAATTGTTCCGGGTGAAATCGGCATTTTACCGGAGTACCGGGGGGGTTACCGGAACCCCCCGGGGGGTTATTGGGCCAACATGGGCCTTAAGGGAGAAGAGGAGAGGAGGCAAGAGGTGGCCGTGCGCCCCTCCCCTTCCTAGTCCGAATAGGACAAGGGAAGGGGGCCGGTGCCCCCCCCCTTTCCTTCCTCTCTTCCTCCTATTCTCCCCCTTCTCTCCTAGTCCAACTAGGAGTCCTACTCCCGGTGGGAGTAGGACTCCCCTTGGCGCGCCACACCTTGGCCGGCCGCCTCCTCCCCTTGCTCCTTTATATACGGGGGCAGGGGGCACCCCATAGACACACAAGTTGATCCACGTGAACTATTCCTTAGGCGTGTGCGGTGCCCCCTGCCACCATATTCCTCGATAATACTGTAGCAGAGTTTAGGCGAAGCCCTGCTGCTGTAGTTCATCAAGATCGTCACCACGCCGTCGTGCTGACGGAACTCTTCCTCGACGCTTTGCTGGATCGGAGCCCGAGGATCGTCATCGAGCGGAACGTGTGCTAAGAACTCGGAGGTGCCGGAGTAACGGTGCTTGGATCGGTCGGATCGGAAGAAGACGTACGACTACTTCCTCCATGTTGTGTGATCGCTTCCGCAGTCGGTCTGCGTTGGTACGTAAACAACACTCTCCCCTCTCGTTGCTATGCATCACCATGATCTTGTGTGTGCGTAGGAAATTTTTTGAAATTACTACGTTCCCCAACATACATTGTTCTCGAACCGTAGGGTCCGCACGCTTAACGTTACGATGATAGTTATTATGAGTTTATGCATTTTGATGTACCGAAGGTTGTTCGGAGTCCCGAATGTGATCACGGATATGACGAGGAGTCTCGAAATGGTCGAGACATAAAGATTGATATATTGGAAGCCTATGTTTGGACATCGGAAGTGTTCTGGGTGAAATCGGGATTTTACCGGAATACCGGGAGGGTTACCGGAACCCCCCGGGAGCTAAATGGGCCATAATGGGCCTTAGTGGAAAAGAGAAGGGGCTGCCCTAGATGGGCTGCGCGCCTCCCCCTTCCCCTAGTCCTATTAGGACTTGGAAAGGGTGGCCGGCCACCTCCTCCTCTTTTCCCCTCCGAGGAATCCTAGTTGGACTAGGATTGGAGGGGGAATCCTACTCCCAGTGGGAGTAGGACTCTCCTGCGCCTCCTCCTTGGCCGGCCAGCCCCTCCCCCTTGGATCCTTTATATACGGGGGCAGGGGGCACCTCTAGACACACAAGTTGATCCTTGAGATCATTCCTTAGCCGTGTGCGGTGCCCCCTGCCACCAAATTCCACCTCGATCATACCGTTGCAGTGCTTAGGCGAAGCCCTGCGTCGGTAGTACATCAAGATCGTCACCACGCCGTCGTGCTGACGGAACTCCTCCCCGAAGCTTTGCTGGATCGGAGCCCGGGGATCATCATCGAGCTGAACGTGTGCTAAGAACTCGGAGGTGCCGGAGTAACGGTGCTTGGATCGGTCGGATCGGGAAGAAGACGTACGACTACTTCCTCTACGTTGTGTCAACGCTTCCGTTGCGATCTACAAGGGTACGTAGATCAGACTCTCCTCCTCGTTGTTATGCATCACCATGATCTTACGTGTACGTAGGAAATTTTTTGAAATTACTACGTTCCCCAACAGTGGCATCTGAGCCTAGGTTTTATGGTTTGATGTTATATGCACGAGTAGAACACAAGTGAGTTGTGGGCGATATAAGTCATACTGCCTACCAGCATGTCATACTTTGGTTCGGCGGTATTGTTGGATGAAGCGGCCCGGACCGACATTACGCGTACGCTTACGCGAGACCGGTTTCCCCGACGTGCTTTGCACATAGGTGACTTGCGGGTGATTGTTTCTCCAACTTTAGTTGAACCAAGTGTGACTACGCCCGGTCCTTGCGAAGGTTAAAACGGAGTCTATTTGACAAACTATCGTTGTGGTTTTGATGCGTAGGTGAGATTGGTTCTTGCTTAAGCCCGTAGCAGCCACGTAAAAATTTGCAACAACAAAGTAGAGGACGTCTAACTTGTTTTTGCAGGGCATGTTGTGATGTGATATGGTCAAAACGTGATGAGTTATAAGTTGTTATATAAGATGATCATGTTTTGTTGAACTTATCGGCATCTGGCAAAAGCCTTATGGTTGTCTGTCTATTGCATAAGATGCAAGCGCCCAATAATTGCTTTACTTTATCGCTATGCGATAGCAATAGTTGCAAGAGCAAGTGTTGGCGAGACGACCACGTGACGACACATTGTTATAGATCAAGATGATGGAGATCATGGTGTCATGCCGGTAACGATATATGTCATGACAGTACTTTGGAGATGGAGATCAAAGAAGCAAGATGATGATGGCCATATCATGTCACATATTTTGATTGCATATGATGTTTATCCTTTATGCATCTTATCTTGCTTTGATTGACGGTAGCATTATAAGATGATCTCTCACTAAATTATCAAGAAGTGTTCTCCCTGAGTATGCATCGTTGCGAAAGTTCTTCGTGCTGAGACACCACGTGATGATCGGGTGTGATAGGCTCTACGTTCAAATACAACGGGTACAAAACAGTTGCACACGCGGAATACTCAGGTTATACTTGACGAGCCAAGCATATACATATATGGCCTCGGAACACGGAGACCGAAAGGTCGAGCGTGAATCATATAGTAGATATGATCAACATAGTGATGTTCACCATTGAAACTACTCCATCTCACGTGATGATCGGACATGGTTTAGTTGATTTGGATCACGTGATCACTTAGAGGATTAGAGGGATGTCTATCTAAGTGGGAGTTCTTAAGTAATATGATTAATTGAACTTGAATTTATCATGAACTTAGTCCTGGTAGTATTTTGCAAATCATGTTGTAGATCAATAGCTCGCGTTGTTGCTTCCCTATATTTATTTTGATATGTTCCTAGAGAAAATTGTATTGAAAGATGTTAGTAGCAATGATGCAGATTGGATCCGTAATCTGAGGTTTATCCTCATTGCTGCACAGAAGAATTATGTCCTTGATGCACCGCTGGGTGCCAGGCCTGCTGGTGGAGCAACACCAGATGTTATGAACGTCTGGCAGAGCAAAGCTGATGACTACTCGATAGTTCAGTGTGCCATGCTTTACGGCTTAGAATCGGAACTTCAACGATGTTTTGAACGTCATGGAGCATATGAGATGTTCCAGGAGTTGAAGTTAATATTTCAAGTAAATGCCCGGATTGAGAGATATGAAGTCTCCAATAAGTTCTATAGCTGCAAGATGGAGGAGAACAGTTCTGTCAGTGAGCATATACTCAAAATGTCTGGGTATAACAATCACTTGATTCAGATGGGAGTTAATCTTCTAGATGATTGCGTCATTGACAGAATTCTCCAATCACTGCCACCAAGCTACAAGAGCTTCGTGATGAACTATAATATGCAAGGGATGAACAAGACTATTCCCGAGCTCTTCGCAATGCTAAAAGCTGCGGAGGTAGAAATCAAGAAGGAGCATCAAGTGTTGATGGTTAACAAAACCACTAGTTTCAAGAAAAGGGCAGAGGGAAGAAGGGGAACTTCAAAAAGAACAGCAAGCAAGTTGCTGCTCAAGTGAAGAAGCCCAAGTCTGGACCTAAGCCTGAGACTGAGTGCTTCTACTGCAAAGGGACTGGTCACTGGAAGCAGAACTACCCCAAGTAATTGGCGGAAAAGAAGGATGGCAAAGTGAACATAAGTATATTTGATATACATGTTATTGATGTGTACTTTACTAGTGTTTATAGCAAACCCTCAGTATTTGATACTAGTTCAGTTGCTAAGATTAGTAACTCGAAACGGGAGTTGCAGAATAAACAGAGACTAGTTAAGGGTGAAGTGACGATGTGTGTTGGAAGTGGTTCCAAGATTGATATGATCATCATCCCACACTCCCTATAATTTCGGGATTAGTGTTGAACCTAAATAAGTGTTATTTGGTGTTTGCGTTGAGCATGAATATGATTTGATCATGTTTATTGTAATACGGTTATTCATCTAACTAAAAGAATAAATTGTTGTTCTGTTTACATGAATAAAACCTTATATGGTTACACACCCAATGAAAATAGTTCATTGGATCTCGATCTTAGTGATACACATATTCATAATATTGAAACCAAAAGATGTGAAGTTAATAATGATAGTGCAACTTATTTTTGGCACTGCCGTTTAGGTCATATCGGTATAAAGCGCATGAAGAAACTCCATACTGATGGACTGTTGGAACCACTTGATTATGAATCACTTGGTACTTGCGAACCGTGCCTCATGGGCAAGATGACTAAAATACCGTTCTCCGGTACTATGGAGAGAGCAACAGATTTATTGGAAGTCATACATACCGATGTATGTGGTCCGATGAATATTGAGGCTCGTGGCGGATATCGTTATTTTCTCACCTTCACAGATGATTTAAGCAGATATGGGTATATCTACTTGATGAAACACAAGTCTGAAACATTTGAAAAGTTCAAGGAATTTCAGAGTGAAGTTGAAAATCATCGTAACAAGAAAATAAAGTTTCTACGATCTGATCGTGGAGGAGAATATTTGAGTTACGAGTTTGGTATACATTTGAAAAATTCTGGAATAGTTTCGCAACTCACGCCACCCGGAACACCACAGTGTAATGGTGTGTCCGAACATCGTAATCATACTTTACTAGATATGGTACGATCTATGATGTCTCTTACTGATTTACCGCTATCGTTTTGGGGATACGCTTTAGAGACGGCCACATTCATGTTAAATAGGGCACCATCAAAATCCGTTGAGACGACGCCTTATGAACTGTGGTTTGGCAAGAAACCAAAGTTGTCGTTTCTTAAAGTTTGGGGTTGCGATGCTTATGTGAAAAAGCTTCAACCTGATAAGCTCAAACCCAAATTGGAGAAATGTGTCTTCATAGGATATCCAAAGGAAACTATTGGATACACCTTCTATCACAGATCCGAAGGCAAGACTTTTGTTGCTAAATTCGGAAACTTTCTTGAGAAGGAGTTTCTCTCGAAAGAAGTGAGTGGGAGGAAAGTAGAACTTGACGTGGTAACTGTACCCACTCCCTTATTAGAAAGTAGTACATCACAAAAAACTGTTTCTGCGACACCTACACCAATAAGTGAGGAAGTTGATGATAATGATCATGAAACTTTAGAACAAGATACTACTGAACCTCGTAGATCAACCAGAGCAAGATCCGCGCCAGAGTGGTACGGTAATCCAGTTCTGGAAGTCATGCTACTAGATCATGATGAACCTACGAACTATGAAGAAGCGATGGTGAGCCCAGATTCCGCAAAGTGGCTTGAGGCCATGAAATCTGAGATGGGATCCATGTATGAGAACAAAGTATGGACTTTGGTTGACTTGCCCGATGATCGGCAAGCAATTGAGAATAAATGGATCTTCAAGAAAAAGACTGACGCTGACGGTAATGTTACTGTCTATAAAGCTCGACTTGTTGCAAAAGGTTTTCGACAAGTTCAAGGGGTTGACTACGATGAGACATTCTCACCCGTAGCGATGCTTAAGTCTGTCAGAATCATGTTAGCAATTGCCGCATTTTATGATTATGAAATTTGGCAGATGGATGTCAAAACTGCATTCCTGAATGGATTTCTGGAAGAAGAGTTGTATATGATGCAACCGGAAGGTTTTGTCGATCCAAAGGGAGCTAACAAAGTGTGCAAACTCCAGCGATCCATTTATGGACTGGTGCAAGCATCTCGGAGTTGGAATAAACGCTTTGATAGTGTGATCAAAGCATATAGTTTTATACAGACTTGCGGTGAAGCCTGTATTTACAAGAAAGTGAGTGGGAGCACTACAACATTTCTGATAAGTATATGTGAATGACATATTGTTGATCGGAAATAATGTAGAATTATTCTGTAAAGCATAAAGGAGTGTTTGAAAGGAGTTTTTCAAAGAAAGACTTCGGTGAAGCTGCTTACATATTGAGCTTCAAGATCTATAGAGATAGATCAAGACGCTTGATAAGTTTTTTCAATGAGTACATACCTTGATAAGATTTTGAAGTAGTTCAAAATGGAGCAGTCAAAGAAAGAGTTCTTGCCTGTATTACAAGGTGTGAAGTTGAGTAAGACTCAAAGCCCGACCACAGCAGAAGATAGAAAGAGAATGAAAGTCATTCCCTATGCCTTGGCCATAGGTTCTATAAAGTATGTCATGCTGTATACCAGATCTATTGTATACCCTGCATTGATTTGGCAAGGGAGTACAATAGTGATCTAGGAGTAGATCACTGGACAGCGGCCAGAATTATCCTTAGTGAAATAAGGATATGTTTGTCGATTATGGACGTGACAAAAAGGTTCGTCGTAAAGGGTTACGTCGATGAAAGTTTTTGACACTGATCCAGATGAATCTAAAGTCTCAATCTGGATACATATTGAAAGTAGCTAGAGTAGCTCCGTGTAGAGCATTGTAGACATAGAACTTGCAAAATACTTACGAATCTGAATGTGACAGACCCGTTGACTAAAATTATCTCACAAGCAAAACATGATCACACCTTAGTACTCTTTGGGTGTTAATCACATAGATATGTGAACTAGATTGCTGACTCTAGTAAACCCTTTGAGTGTTGGTCACATGACGATGTGAACTATGGGTGTTAATCACACGGTGATGTGAACTATTGCTGTTAAATCACATGGCGATGTGAACTAGATTATTGACTCTAGTGCAAGTGGGAGACTGAAGGAAATATGCCCTAGAGGCAATAATAGTTATTATTTATTTCCTTATATCATGATAAATGTTTATTATTCATGCTAGAATTGTATTAACCGGAAACATAATACATGTGTGAATACATAGACAAACAGAGTGTCACTAGTATGCCTCTACTTGACTAGCTCGTTAATCAAAGATGGTTATGTTTCCTAACCATGGACAAAAGAGTTGTTATTTGATTAACGAGGTCACATCATTAGTTGAATGATCTGATTGACATGACCCATTCCATTAGCTTAGCACCCGATCGTTTAGTATGTTGTTGTTGCTATTCTTCATGACTTATACATGTTCCTATGACTATGAGATTATGCAACTCCCGTTTACCGGAGGAACACTTTGGGTGCTACCAAACGTCACAACGTAACTGGATGATTATAAAGGACTACTACAGGTGTCTCCAAAGGTAGATGTTGGGTTGGCGTATTTCGAGATTAGGATTTGTCACTCCGATTGTCGGAGAGGTATCTCCGGGCCCTCTCGGTAATGCACATCACTTAAAGCCTTGCAAGCATTGCAACTAATGAGTTAGTTGCGGGATGTTGTATTACGGAACGAGTAAAGAGACTTGCCGGTAACGAGATTGAACTAGGTATTGGATACCGACGATCGAATCTCGGGCAAGTAACATACCGATGACAAAGGGAACAACGTATGTTGTTATGCGGTCTGACCGATAAAGATCTTCGTAGAATATGTAGGAGCCAATATGGGCATCCAGGTCCCGCTATTGGTTATTGACCGGAGACGTGTCTCGGTCATGTCTACATTGTTCTCGAACCGTAGGGTCCGCACGCTTAACGTTACGATGACAGTTATTATGAGTTTATGCATTTTGATGTACCGAAGGTTGTTCGGAGTCCCGAATGTGATCACGGACATGACGAGGAGTCTCGAAATGGTCTAGGCATAAAGATTGATATATTGGAAGCCTATGTTTGGACATCGGAAGTGTTCCGGGTGAAATCGGGATTTTACCGGAATACCGGGAGGGTTACCGGAACCCCCCGGGAGCTAAATGGGCCATAATGGGCCTTAGTGGAAAAGAGAAGGGGCTGCCCTAGATGGGCTGCGCGCCTCCCCCTTCCCCTAGTCCTATTAGGACTAGGAAAGGGTGGCCGGCCACCTCCTCCTCTTTTCCCCTCCGAGGAATCCTAGTTGGACTAGGATTGGAGGGGGAATCCTACTCCCAGTGGGAGTAGGACTCTCCTGCGCCTCCTCCTTGGCCGGCCAGCCCCTCCCCCTTGGATCCTTTATATACGGGGGCAGGGGGCACCTCTAGACACACAAGTTGATCCTTGAGATCGTTCCTTAGCCGTGTGCGGTGCCCCCTGCCACCAAATTCCACCTCGATCATACCGTTGCAGTGCTTAGGCGAAGCCCTGCGTCGGTAGTACATCAAGATCGTCACCACGCCGTCGTGCTGACGGAACTCCTCCCCGAAGCTTTGCTGGATCGGAGCCCGGGGATCGTCATCGAGCTGAACGTGTGCTAAGAACTCGGAGGTGCCGGAGTAACGGTGCTTGGATCGGTCGGATCGGGAAGAAGACGTACGACTACTTCCTCTACGTTGTGTCAACGCTTCCGTTGCGATCTACAAGGGTACGTAGATCAAACTCTCCTCCTCGTTGCTATGCATCACCATGATCTTACGTGTACGTAGGAATTTTTTTGAAATTACTACGTTCGCCAACACGTGTATGGGAAGACAAAAGATACACCTAAGGCACGGGAGGACCAGCAACATATGCACGGAAAAGACGGCATACATCAGGGTCATGCAAGCTACGCTCTTACCAAAGAAGAGAAGGAAATCTTCTTTGAATGCCTTCTCAGTATTAAGGTATCGTTTGGCTTCTTGTCGAATATAAAGGGAATAATAAACATGGCAGAGAAAAAGTTCCAGAACCTAAAGTCTCATGACTGCCACGTGATTATGACGCAACTGCTTCCGGTTGCATTGAGGGGGCTTCTACTGGAAAATGTTCGATTAGCCATTGTGAAGCTATGTGCATTTCTCAATGCAATCTCTCAAAAGGTAATTGATCCAGAAATCATACCAAGATTACAGAATGATTTGGTACAATGTCTTGTCAGTTTCGAGTTGGTGTTCCCACCATCCTTCTTCAACATCCACTAGTAGAAAAAGGGTCAAACGTGAAGCACATTAGTGTCGGTTTGATTTAGGCCCGGTACTAATGGTACCATTAGTGCCGGTTCGAACGGATTTGCATTAATGCCGGTTCGTGTTGAACCTTTAGTACCGGTTCGTGGCACGAACCGGTACTAAAGGGGTGGTGGCAGGCTGGCGTTAGGCCGGGGCCCCACGATCACCTTTAGTATCGGTTCGTGGCAAGAACCGGTACTAAAGGTCTAATCTTTAGTACCGGTTCGTGCCATGAACCGGTACTAATGGTGCAATTTTCAAATCCTACCCCCCCCCCCCCCCCCCCGTGCATCGCCTTTTCAGTTTTGTAAAAAGCAAAAGAAAATGATAGAAACTTCAAAATTTAAAATCCTTCGAGATGTAGTTATGTTACTACATCTACTAGTTAGGAAAATTTTAAAACTTAAATTTGGACATGTTTTGCAAAAAGTGTAGGGAAAATGTAAAACGGCTATAACTTTTGCATACGATGTCGGAAAAAAACATATAATATATCAAAAAATTCAGCACGAGAATCCGCATCCGATGGAGACCGCCTACGACCTGTTTGGAATTTTTTAGAATCCTCAAATTCCAAAAGGAAAAAAAGATATGGTCAAATTTCAGTTTTTTTAAAAAAATTTGGTTAAATCTGGTCAAACTACTTATTCAAGAAGTATTAATGTCACTACATAAATATTCAAGAATATTAGTTTTACTAAATAATTGTTTCAATTTTTTGAATTTTGGTCAAACTATGGTCAAACTTATTCAAGAAATATTAGCGTTACTAAATAATTACTTTTTTTAGAATAATAGTTTCGAACTCAAAAGGTGAAATGTGTGACTTCATGCTCAAGCTAAACTCCTGAGGGTTAATAGGATTAACATCTTACTATTGTCAGGAAAACAACAAGTGCAGACTTGGAAACGAAGGAGAATAGAACCCGAAAGTTAAGCATGCTCGGGCTGGAGTAGTGAAAGGGATGGGTGGCCGGTCGGGAAGTTAGATGATTTGGAATGAGTGATCCACACTTGAGCAGTTAAGAGAGGTGATTAGAAACTAAATCATCAAATAATTTAGAAAAATTAAAAATAAAAAAATCAAAATTATTTTTTCCCAAAATTTTCAAAAAAAACCTATAGTACCGGTTGGTAACACCAATCGGTACTGTTACCAACCGGTACTAAAGGTCCCCCATACCAGGGCGTGAGCTCACGCCACGTGGTGGCACTTTAGCACCAGTTGGTGCCGAACCGGTACTAAAGGGGGGGCCTTTAGTGCCGAAACTTTAGTGCCGGTTCCATAACCGGCACTAAAGGCCCTTACAAATCGGTTTTAAAGCTCCGTTTTCTACTAGTGATCATGACGCACGTCCTAGTTCACCTATGCGAAGAGATTAACGTTTTGGGTCCTGTATTTCTACACAATATGTTCTCCTTTGAGAGGTTCATGGGAGTATTAAAGAAATATGTTCATAACCGTGCTAGGCCAGAAGGAAGCATCTCCAAGGGCCGTCAAAATGAGGAGGTCATTGAGTTTTGTATTGACTTTATTCCTGACCTTAAGCCGATTGGTGTTCCTGAATCGCGGCATAAGGGCAGACTGGATGGAAAAGGCACGCTAGGAGGGGAACAAATAATATGTATGGACGGACATTCTCTCACTGAAGCACACTACACAGTTCTACAGAATTCCACCTTGGTGGCTCCGTATATGGATGAACACAAGAATTTGCTACGCTCCAAACACCCGGAGCGGTCTGATGACTGGATTACACGTGAACAAACCAGGAGTTTCGCCAGCTGGTTGCAAGCACGTACCATGCATGACACCTCTATTGAAGATGGCCTGTACTTGCTGTCCCAGTTACCATCTTCGAATATAATGACTTTCAAAGGGTACGAGATAAATGGTAATACATTTTACACGATCGCCCAAGATAAGAAGAGCACCAACCAAGACAGTGGTGTCCGCTTTGATGCAGAAACCAAGACGGGAAAGGAAACATATTATGGTTATATACAGGACATATGGGAACTTGACTATCGACGTGGTTTGAAGGTCCCTTTGTTTCGGTGCAAATGGGTCAATATGACACGAGGCGGGGTAACGGAAGACCCGCAGTACGGAATGACAACAGTGGATCTCAACAATCTTGCGTATGCAGACGAACCATTCGTCCTAGCCAATGATGTGGCACAGGTTTTCTATGTGAAGGACATGTCTACCAAGCCAAGAAAAAGAAAAGATAAGGAAGCGAATGCATCGTACGATGAGCCAAAGCGGCACATAGTTCTTTCTGGGAAGAGAAACATCGTGGCAGTGGATGACAAGACAGACAAGTCAGAAGATTATGAAAAGTTTGATGAAATTGCTCCATTCACAGTGAATATTGACCCGAGCATCCCATTAAATGATGAAGATTTTCCATGGTTACGGTGCAAAGGGACACACCCGAAGAAAAAGTTTCACACCCAAAGATCTGGGATGTGATCGGCTTTACTAGCTATCATCACTTTCTTCTGTGTTTCACACCCAGAAGGGAATCTCTGTAATAGTTAGGGTAGTTAATTATGTGTTTTGGCATTTGAAACACGAAGAAATTTTATGTGCAAACAAATTTTTTCATGCATTTACTGATTTTTAAAGTTAAGTTATTCACAAACTAGTGATTCACACTAATTTCCAATAATTCAAAATTTAAACTATTCAAATTTGAAAACTACGGGCATTAACAGAAAATTTGTAATTTTTTGTACCTAAAGCAAAAATATTCACAAAGAAACTCTAAATACACAAAAAAAAACAACTCAAAAATAAATAAAGAAAAAAAAAATAAAAAGCCCGCCTACTAGGCTAGAGCGGCCTGCATACGACTAGAAACCCAACCCGTTGTTGGGCCAGGATGCAGGCCCGCAAAGGCCCGATAGGCCCACGGGGCAGCACAGCACAGGTAGGCCCACAAGGCCTGCATTTGAGAGGAGCTCGAAGGAGCTGCCGTGGCTGGGTTTATAAATCAGTGTGGCTGCCCTTCGCTAGGCGAGGTGGGACTAAACTTTGCGCCCCTCGCCTGGCAGCGCACCCCCCTTTAGTACCGGTTTGTGGCACCAACCGGTACTAAAGGGGGGCCTTTAGTACCGGTTGGAGCCAGGAACCGGTACTAAAGGGGGGTGCTTCCCGCCGTTTGGCATGGCCAAAACAGGCCTTTAGTACCGGTTGGTGGCTCCAACCGGTACTGAAGGTGTTTTCTATATAAGAAAACACTTCGAAAAATTTCGTTAGTTTCCTCTGCTTCATCGCCGCCGCCTAGTCCCGCACCGTCGCCACCCCCGTCGCGCCGTCCCCGTCGCACCGTCTCCACCCCCGTCGCGCCGCCCCTGTCCTCGTCGCGCCGCCCCTGTCACGCCGTCCGCGTCGCCGGCCCGTCACCGTCCCCGCACCGGCCCGCGTCCACGTCCCCGCACCTGCCCGCGTCACCGTCGCCATCGTCGTCGCCTCAACCTCTCGCTCGCGCTGTGAGCCCCTGTCCCCCCTCTCCTCCCTCCAATCGAAGCCGCCGCGCCGTCGACGTCGTTGCCTTGGCTCGCCGTCACCGTTGCCTCTGCACACACGCATGCATACACAAACACACACATACACACAAACACACACACACACACACAATGTTTTTAGTTTTTAGTTTTTCTGTTTTTAGTTTTTAGTCAAATGTTATAGAAATGTTAGTTATAGCTAGATTAATTAATTAATTAGATTAGATTAATGTCAAATAGTATGTAGAAATGTTAGTTATAATATATATAATGTCAAATGTTAAAGAAATGTTAGTTATATAGAAATGTTAGAAATTTTGGAAATGTTAGTTTTAGCTAGCTAGATGAATTAGATTAATTTCAAATTGTTAGACGATGATCGATGTTTTTTTAGTTTCTTATATTTTTAGTTATAAAATTTAGAATTTGCATATATGAAATCATCACAATCCATAATTTAAAAAATGTTACTTTACTTTTGCGGCATATAGTATTTTGTTGTCGACGATGCCCGGCCCGCATCCTCGCCGTCGACACATCCGCGACGACGCGTCCTGCTTCAGAGGACCCATGTCCGGGACTGGGCTCCGCTGGGCTGGCACTGGGAGGTGCTACCTTCAGGGGCGCGACGCTTGGTGAGGAACCCGGCCCCGGGTCCCATCGTCGACCCTCATCTTCTTTGGTGGCATTCTCGTGGGCCACTTTTGGTGCGGAGGGAGCCGGCCCCGCCGGAGGTGGTACGTCACCGTGTCAGGAAGGAGGACGAGCACGTCCATCGCTACATGGCTGCTATGGACCTCAGGTTCTCCAATACCTGGCAGGTTCTTTGGGGAGATCACCCGAGCTATGATCCAGTGATGGTTCCTTCACTTTGGTTGTCCACCGCCTAGATTACTCTCTAGTATTCGATCTTTATTAGCTAGCTAGCTAGCTAGCTAGTGATGTATTCGATATATAATATTCGAGATGATTTATTCGAGATTATATATATTATTTGAGACGATGTATTCGACAAGATTATATCTATTATTCGATACGACGTATTCGAGATTAAATCTATTATTCGAGACGATGTATTCGAGATTATATCTATTATTCGAGACGATGTATTTGATATTATATCTATTATTCGAGATTATACTAAATTGTTTTATATTTCTTTTGGCATAGTTAAATAAAAGCTATGGCGGACAATACCGATAGAGAGAGAGAACAGACCATGTTCGATATCATACGTGGGCCAGATGATGATCAGAATGAAGAAGATTTTGACGGCTCCGAATTTCTAAACAACACCGGAGAGGGTGATATGATATTCGATCGCGACGACCGAGAAGATGAAGTCATGAACTACGACGAAGAACATGTTGATCCTGAAACAACAAACACCGGCGAGGTATATATATTTATATAAGCAGGAATCTGGTGATCATCGCATGTTTTAAATGAGTTGAAGATATATTAACGAATCGATCTTTCTTCTTTCAGCCATCCGGATCGAGCAAATCTTCAGGCAAAAGGACGAAACGAGGCCCGGACAAAAAGTTGAAGGAGGGCGTAAAGTACAATATCGAGGCAATCAGACCTAATGGCGAACCATTAGCGCCTAAGAAGATTGCGGACAAGTTCGTTTGTCAGTGCGGAGTTCTTGTGAAGGACCAACTCCCGATCTCCCTTCAAGAATGGAGAAAGCCAGCAAAGCCACGTCCAAATGTTACTTTTGTCGACGAGAATAAAAAAACTGCTTTGGGATACTCTCATGGAACATTTCACCCTACCAGATCATTTCACAGAAGCAGATGTGCGGAAAGTCAAGGACGCTGCTTTTAGGAAGATGGCGGTTGCATTCAAGAACCACAAGAGAACGACGTGGGAGAAGTACGTCAAGGGAGGAAGGAAGACTCCAGTATTCGAGGGGATACTAGAGAATCAAAGTGCTCATTGGGATGATTTCGTGAAATTCAAGGATTCAGAATTAGCTAAGGAACGGTCGAGAATAAACAAGAAGAATGCCAAAAAAGGATAAGTTCCATAAGCTGGGGCCAGGTGGCTACGCGGTGGCAATGCCTAAGTGGGATAAGTCTGAGAAAGAGATGGAGGATGCAAGTGTCACTCCGGTTACTAAGAGGTGGCCCCCCAGGTGCAGGACTTGGTTTTATGCGCATGGGGGGGAGTTGGACCCGAAGACAGGCAATGTTTCGATGAAGGCATGTCTGAACGGAGCCGACGATGCGCTACTTGTTGCAATAGAAGAGGCTCGATCGGGGGTGTTCCAGCCCAACAGAGAGAACAACGAGCTTACACGTGTCCTGGGAAATCCTGAACACCCGGGAAGAACATGAGGCAAGGGCGCTATTCCGTGGTATGAGGGGTTTTCGGACTGTAACACCGACTACAGAACCCATGCGAGAAAGAAGATTGCGGAGGAGAAGAAGAGGAAGATGGAGGAGGAGCAGAGGAAGCAGGACTATGAACGCCTTCAAGGCCTAGAAGCAAGTCAAGCAGAATTGGCAGCTAAATTCCAGCGGCAGCAGGAGCAGATTGACTCACTTAGCCAGCAAAGGGGGTCTCAGCGGCTGCAGCAGCTAGCGGATGATCCAGCATTGGATGCCACCGCCCCATCCATGCCGAGAAGCAGCGTGGGTTCCGCCCCGGGCGACGCACTGCTGGATAGATACCCCGTGGATGATATCACGGAGAACACTAACTGCGAGCTACACTTCAAAATTAAGAACATATCCTTGAAGGTGGCGGACTGTGTTGCTTATACAAATTCCCCCGATGCAACCTTCCATTGCAACCCGATTCCAGCAGGCTATGCTCGTGTCGTGGTTGATGAGGTGGTGGATCAATATTCGGGGCTAGAGCTTGACATTCCTGGAGGTGATGAGGAGCACACACTCGGAGATGCCAAACATCGTATCATCCTATGGAGAAAGGATTGCATCATCTTTCGAAGGCCACCGACACCGCGTCACCCGACTCCTCGTCGAAGTCCGCCACCGAGTCAGCAGACTCCCGCTCCTCCAAGTCCACCAACGCGTGAGGCCACTCCTCCTCCTCCAAGTCCGGCAAAGTGTCAGGCCACTCCTCCTCCAAGTCCGACACAGCGTCAGACGTCCACTCCTCCTCCAAGTCTGGCACAACCTCAGGCCACTCCTCCTCCAAGTCCGGCACAGCTTCAGGCCACTCCTCCTCGTCCAACTCAGCCCCGTCAGCCGTCTCCGCCGCCTCAGCAATCGCAGAAGAGACACCCCACAACTATGGTGCATAGCGGTACGAGTCGAGGTGATAGTACAGGAAGTACAGGCGGAGGCAAGCGATATAAATATGGTCCAAACCTCAGTACTCCTCTTCTTGTGAGGGCTTACGAAAGGACCGAGGAGCAAACCAATGCCATAGTGCGGGCAGAAGTCGACGCCCATTTTGGACCGAAACCGCCACCGTCGCCAAGGGAGAAAGTGCCTGTGGAAGTAGTTGACCACTTCATTCGTATGGCTCAACCACCAGCTCCTAAGCCTGTTGACTCAGACTATGAGCGCCACATCAGGAAGTTACATCGACAACGTCTACAGAAGAAGGCGAGCTCGAGCTCGAGCAAACAATAAGCAGCTGTCAAAAAATGCGGGAAAACCGTTGCCCAGCTGGGAAAACAGGCGGCGCAATCGATCCCCCCGCTTGTTGTGCCGCCAACAACACGTGACAGTACGCGCGCCCAATATTATTGTGGCCAAACAGTTTACGTTCCCGAGGTGGGCGATGTGGTAATAACCCAGGAGCATATAATGCAGGCTGAAGAACTCAAGATCACTGTTGGACAACTCCTCGAGATCGAGGACATGCCTCTCATTAGAGAGGTGGAAATAAAACGGAAATTTGTCCGAGACCAACCTTTGGTCGAGCCAGAAGATGTCAAGAAGCTCCCAACGAGAATGTATGAATTGCATCAATGGTACATGGACATTAGCAAGAGATCCGATCGAGAGTCCCTCATGGTGTATGCCAAGAAGGATGATTACTACCATGAGAAAGATGTGGCCGTTAAGTATTCTGAACTGTTTCAGTTATACAATCAAGACGCACTCGACAAATCTATCGTCAGTTGCTATTGTCTGTAAGTGATTTTTTTTCTGTAATTTAAGTCTCAAGCTAGCTTTAGTGATCCTTTTGATCAATCATTACGTGTAATTATCCTCACTATATTCTTTTCTGTGGTATTATGCAGGATGAAGATGTATGAAATGAGAAAAAGTGGACGCTATGGCATTGGGTTCATTGACCCAAACACCGTTAATGAATACACATGGAAATTAGATGCATATTATGAAAAAGAGGTAGAGGACAGCATGCTAGAGTTCTTGAAGCACCTCAAATACAATGAAGATATACTACTTCCTTACAACTTCGAGTGAATCACACTTTCTTGTACTACAAATTCTCTGTTTTTGCCTACTAGCTAGCTACATGTTTTTGCTTACATATGCCCGCTTAATTAAGACATGCAAACGTGTGTGCATGCAGATTTCACTGGATCTTGTGTATCATTAAAGTTGACGCCGGAACAGTTGAAATACTGGACTCGCTACTCAAAGCAAATAGTGACTATAACATCTTGTTTGGGATAGTCAACAGGTAATTTCAATCATTATTAACTATATATCTCGGCCTATTTAGTTCGTCATTTCATGATATGAACTATTTAATAACCCCTTTATTCATTTTCTTTGTCGGCGGGCAGGGCTTGGGCAAGGTTCATCAGTGTCACTCCAGGCGAATGGAAACAAAAGCTGAAATGGTTTCGACCCAAGGTAAGTAATTAAGTAGTACTAGCTAGCTAGCTAGCTGCCATCTCTTTAATTATCATGTTTGATTAATTATTATCTGATCAAATTCCATTCTCGTAAAGGCCCTTCAGCAGGCGCAGGGGACTGATCTGTGTGCATACTGCGTTTGCGAGAACATTCGCATGATGGCGTCCGAAAGGAGCAGATCTCAAAGACAGGAATGTGTACGTTTGTCAGAACAATATTCACAATTTTTACACCATTATCGATATCTAGTCACACAACTAATACACATGCATATTGATCTCCTTCTTAACAGTTTAAAGAGGTGCGGGACAAGCTCCTACCAACGAAGCGCGTAGAAGCACTTCAAGAGGAAATAACGAGATTTTTGCTCGACCAGGTCATAAATCCGAAGGGAGAATACTATTACCCGCTATCGCCCCCATCGAAAAAGACATGAACCACTTCCAATTGTCATCGTGCTCCGAAGGCACCAATCAGGCTAATGCCACTGACTCCAAAGGCAACATGCATATGTAGGAGAAATTGTATATAGCTATACATGTGTGTATGTGTGAATTAATATGGTGGTTTGTGAGACATGATTGATGATATATATATGATTGGTTCTACTAAAAATTCTATTTATATATATATATATATATATATGCATAACGTGTATAATGTGTAATACCTAAAATACCAGCAAATGAATGCGGAACATGGTCGAACACACCACCGAATTATTTTCGACCTGGATTCTTCGGCGTGTCAATATCTTTAGCTTTCTACCAACTGTCGCATCAGTCTTCATTTTATCCAAGTGCATGTCGCAACCTTGTAAATGGGTTTTCTAATCTCGGTCCAATCCATATGAAGGATTAATAATTGAAAAAATAGTTTTTCTTAATTTTACGCGTATATACTACTTTGTGTTAGTTAAGATTTTTTTTCGCATGGGCTAATTAAGATAAGTAAATCTGGGTATGATCGATCTGCCTTAATTTTTGTTTCTTTCTATATTTAAATATCTGTTATAGGTTGGGTGAGGTGTGGCACGTTAATGCATGCATGGCCGGTCTGCTCTAATTTCTATTTGTGTTCCTGCCCTGCAAGGATTTCTACTTAAGACACCTTGAGATTGCCTACCAAGTTTAAAGGAGTCAGTAGATCTGGTCCCTGTGTTTTGCGCGCTGCGATCAACCCGGCTGGCCGGCCACGCTGCAGATGCGAGACAATCCAAACGCACATCCTAGATTCCTAGCACAATTTTCCCCTGTCCGATCCGGGCAAAGGCTTCGTGGCCCGAGACTCGAGCGAGACGATCCGGAGAAGTTTAGTCATGTCATCAGATAACAACCATTGTGACACGAGAATACTTTACAATGGCTGTGCGTTTTTTGTTTTTTTTGGTCGTGCTTCTGTACATGATCGAGAGTTTGGCTAGAATTATACTATGTGTTTTTTTTTTGGATCGTGCTTGTGTACAGTTGGTCAAATTTTTAAAAAATTGACAAACTTTATAGAAAATTGTAGCATTATATACCACATCAAAATAGTATATTTTGTCCATGCAAAAAATAGTATATTTTGAAATTTCATAGCAAGACAAATCTATTGATACTAGCTGGGTGTCATAAATGTTACTCCCTCCGATCAGAATTAATTGACGTGGAAAGAGAGTTATGGCGGTAGAAATTTCTATATGGTTGACGACAATCAAATCGGATCGAAGTAGTACTTTTTCTAATAAAGTTAGTCAAACTATAATAAATTTGACTCACAAGAAAGGAAAATGTACATTTATTCCTGAACGGAGGGAGGTTAGTATACCCAAACGTACTTCGAGTTTGGACCCGAGTTGGATTGGATTGGTGCGGACTCCCGATGTGTGTTGTCTTTTTACACGATCAACCATCGTCAACCATCACCACCTTCAGCCAAATTATATAGTAGAAGATTCCTTCTTTTAGTTGTTATTTATTTTTATGTTTTTTTCTTTACTTTTCTCCTTACAATCGCCTCGGTGGACAAATCGAAGCCAGAGCAGCAGCCACCAGCCGCTCATGAGCCACCGACGGTCAACACCATCGCTGACAACATGGCGGTGGAGGGCCACCGATGGGTCTTGCCAACACCAATAGGCAATGGGTGCCTTCTTCACTGACAACATGACAAGGGAAGATAGAAATATTGGGTACAATGACCGAGATGGGCGGCTCCTGGTCAAGGGACGACGTTGATGTCCTAGATCTAAAGGGCAAATTTCTGCTCGGCTCAGCCATGAAGGAGGGTTTAGCTTGGACATGAAGAGGGGGGAGAGTTAGGCTCCAGCATGAAGACGGGGGCGGTTGTCTACTAGCTCTGCCTCCTGTACGCCTACGTGTACATCGTCGCCCTAGGTTGTTGTTGTTGCGCCGGCCGCAAGGAAAGGCGATGCGGCCTGACCTCGACCAAGGACATGGGGCGAGCGTGCTACACCTGGAGGAGAGACGGAGCAAATTTGCATTATAGGATAGTCGTTTTACAGTTTTAGGGCAGCAAAACGGCTGCCGCTTTACCAGCTGCTCTAGATAGGGCACCTCTGTCCCCAACGGCTGCCCTATAATAGGGCACGGCTACGGCAAAACTAAATCAAAAAATAAAATTAATCAACACAAACATAAATCCATGTAATCGTAGCATGATATGCATAGTTCGAAGCATATGGTAGCTCAAAACATGTAGTCTATGGGAGGTGGATGAAGTGTTGAGGTGAAATCATCATTTGTTTCTTCCTCGACACTTCATCCAGGCACATCTCAACATATGGCTTTTGTTTCTCATCCATGTTGGTAGTGTCCATGAACATGAGTTGACGCTCAACCTCCATTGCCCTATGAGCCTCCTCCATCGCGAGCTTCCTCTCATCTATGGTCACCTTTCTATTCTCGGTCGCTGCACCACCCTCCTCTCCTCGGCCGCCGCCTTGCGTAGCTCGGCTTCCTTGTTTTCCTCTATTTATTTTATTTTTAGAGCCTTCCTCTCCTCGTTCAACTCCTTGCGACTTGACATAATCGCGGTGAAACCCTTTTATATGTCATCATCGCCCGACTACTTCCCCTTCATCATATCATTGGCCGTCATTATTCCATCGGGCCTCTTCGTTCTTGCAACGGAGTTGGGAGTTGGGCTTCTGTTTCCTTCTTCCTCTTCACTTGATGCATCACCATCAATGTCAACAACATCGGCCAACGAGCTTTTTAACATTTTCTTGTCATTGGGAACATCATAGTTGTTACGGTTCTTGCACTTATCATCATTCTCTAGCACCGCCCAACAATGATGCAAAGTGAATTCCTTGGCTTTCTTTCCGTCCTTCTTTGCTCCCTTCTTCAAGCGGCACTCGAACATGTTTTGTGTCATGGCATTCTAGACACGAAGAAAACAAAAAGTTAGACACATAGATATTAGATATATGTGCCAAATGGGATGCAAACACTCACCCAATCATGCTCATTAGTGCAAATAGGATTCAACTTTTGCACATTTGCGAAACAACCGGACCCCCTTTGGCAATCGACTTGAATTGACCCCCACCAATGGCGAATAGAAGTGGTGGTTCCTTCATTGCCATGTGGGTTGCGAGCATCGAAGAACTCTTTCATCATTGCCCAATATTGGTTCTGGTGTTGCTCGGTGCCAACGACCAGATCATGGCCTATCTTCTTCCATCCCGCAATGATGACAAGATCTTCTTGATTGCTAAAGTTCCCCGCTCCCCCCTTCGGCGTCGAGCTGACGAAACCATCCTCCTCACCGTCAAGTTCCTGCTCTAATTCTTGGGAGGGGATGTCGGTCAAAACAAAAAACTCTGTTAATCCAAAGGACATGCCTTGAAATTATGTTTCATCGGCCATACTACGTAAAGTAACATAGGAACAACTTAGCAAACAATTGGATTGACAATTAAAACAGGTTGTCGCCGGGCTGCTGGACGGACGGCGGCTCCAGCACCACTTCCTCGCGGGCAGACCTAGCGCCATGCGGCTCCATCACATCCTGGGGGGGGGGGGCAGGTGGCTTGCCATGGCCGGCTGTCGCCTTTTGCCTCTTCGATTCGCCGGTCGTCTGCCTCTTCGTCGTCTTCGGGACGACAACCGCGCATGTGATGTTCTTTCTCCCCTTCGAGGGCCGCGGCGGCTACGGGGCGAGGATCTGACTAGGATCCACGGCGCCGGCCAGCCGCGTCAGCACGAAACTGGAACGAGACAGCGGCATCATAGGGTTAGCAGCGGCAACGGCGGTAGCGGCTACGGGCCCGGCTAACTGTGGGAACCGCCGATCTACCATCAGAAGGAACAACGAGCGTCAGGGGGTGTGGAGATGACGTCCATGGCGGGATGGTGGTCGCCAGCGGGAGGGGCGTGCAGGGAGGTGGGTGGGGGAAGTTTCTGGATGGCAGTTGCAGTGCGCACGCGGGGGCGATTGTTTTTTTGCTATAGTACGTGGACGTTGCATATTTGCAACTGTTTGGATGAAATTAGGGCACTGCCCTAACAAAAAATGTCACACTTGATGAAGATAAGGCAGCCGCTGAAGCATGTTATTTACCCCAAAATTGTCCCATAAGTTAGTTTTATACTGCACTTGCCTATTTAGGCCAGCTGTCAGAGATGCTCTTAGCTAGGCGGCGTGTGACAAAAACAAGTTAGGTGAAGAGGAGTCATGAGAGGAGAGGAGTGTGACTCGGCACAAGGGCCGGGTTAGGCACGACACCGAAGCCGAGTGGGGATTTTGTGCGCCATAGCTCCGGTGCTTCCTGCATCTAAAAGAATTTCGAAAATCATATTTACAAATTTCAGAAAAATGTGAAAAAAGTTCTTAATATTCTCAATGATTTATTGTACAAACATGCAAAATATTAATTTGACAAGATTTGTATCTTGAGCTACACAAAAATGACAAGTATACATATATATAATATACTGTTTCAAATATGAGATCTTTTTATTTTTTTTAGCTCATAATATAACAAAATTTGCGTTATGTTTTTCCATGTTTGGGCAATATCTTAGACTACTCTTAAAATTATTTTCATTTTTGTTAAAACTTCTAAATATTTTTTTAAACGATGGGAGCACCGGAGTCGTGCCAACTGAAACGGCATTTCTTCTCTCGAGTCCCAAGCGGGGCGTCGTTTCTCTGCTGAGACTACTACGGCTTCTCCGGCGGTGCCCCTGTGGTGGGTTCTGGTGGCAGTGACGTAAATTCCTTGGGAAAATCGATGCGAGGAAAATTCTTGGGCAAATAGTTACGAGCTTTCGATAAGCCAAAATAAAATTTGTATCATTTTCGCGGAGTTAATCAACTGCTTATCTCGTTGCGTCCGCACAAGAACAAGACTAGTCATGGCTTCCTTCACATCATTAGCAGCAGCAGAGTAGCGACTCAGCTGCGCAATCAGCGGCTAGAGTTCGATCCCCACACGCCACGCTAGCTCAGATGGCCGCCACCGGCTCGTCGGGCGCGGAGGCGGAGCTCCTCGGGGGCTTCAAGACCCTGGCCGTGACGCGCGCGGCGGTGGTCTACGAGCTGGCGGTGGCCACCTGTTGACGGGCATGTTTTTTCTGACACGAGCAAGCAGGCAGATTAATGCTATTTCTCAAATTCTTTGTCTAATTCTCGGATACGACTAGCGAGAGGGCTCCCTCTCAAGAGAGGGCATCGCGCGCGTGACGCGTGGCGACTCACAGCTAGAAAGCGAAAACAAATTTGAAGACTCCGATTGTGACGTACAAGGCGAGGGAAACAGAGATAATCCTGCGAGCGAGCCGCAAACGGGCGGATGTACGCGCGACCCTGCGAGCGAGCCGCAACGCGCGCTTTTTCCGATCGTAATAAAGAAAATCTAAACTACATGCAACACGTAGTATAAAAAAATATCACAAAGTACACGTATATAGCATAAAGTATAAGAATCGTGACTGACAGAGTACACAGAATTCTACGGCTCGGCTTCGCCTCGTTATTTTTTTACGGCTCGGCTTCACCTCGATAACCATTTATAAAAATCTTGAAGGGGTACATATGTCGTAGCGCGCATTGGTCAAAACGTGTGTTCGTCGTAGTGCGTGCTACGGCTCGGCGTTGCCTCGTGCTACCGCTCGGCTTCGCCTCGAAAGAGCGCCTACGGCGCATCATCCAAAAAGTACGCACATGTTAGAGGTGAAGTATAAATAGTATAACCTCGAAGTATAAAGTAGTATAACCCCGATGTATAAAATCGGAAAGTAGAAAAAAGTATAACCCAAAGTACAAAAAGCTACAACGCCGAAGTACAAAAAATCAGCAAGTACAAAAAAAAAATAACTCGAAAGTACAAAGTAGTGTAACCCGAAGTACAAAACCAGGAAGTAAAAAAAAATCCCACCAAAAGTATAAAGTAGTGTAACCCGAAGTACAAAATCAAACACCGAAGTACAAAATCAGAAAGTACAAAATAGTGAAACCCAAACGATAAGGGCATGTACAATGGTTAATAAGGGCATGTACAATGGTGCTATCTTAGGAGTGCCATGTAGGATAAATGATGAGGTGGAGGAGAGAGAACTCATAAGAAAAGGCTTGTCTTCTCTTATTTAAGATAAGACAAGAGATGATATCTTAGCACAATATGTGTCACCACGTTTTTAGGAATAACTAGTTATGAAAATAAGGCTAAGAAATGATCCATTGTAGACATCTTTTTTTTGTCATCTCTTAATTACATGCAAGACCTAAGATAAGACTATCTTATTAACCATTGTACATGCCTTAAGATAGTTTTATCTTAAGCCTTACATGTAATCTAGAGATGACAAAAAAGAGAGTCTACAATGGGTCATCTCTTAGCCTTATCTTCAATAACTAGCAATTCCTAAAAACGTGTTGAGACATATTGTGTTAAGAAATTATCTCTTGTCTTCTCTTAAATAAGATAAGACAAGCCTTTTCTTATAAGTTCTCTCTCCTTCACCTCATCATTTATCCTACGTGGCACTCCTAAGATAGAGCCATTGTACATGCCCTAAGGTAATACAACTATAATATAAAAAAAGTTTTTCGAAACCTATCAACATGGTATCTAGTTTTGAAGATCTCGACGCGAGGATCTCAAATATGAAAACGGTTCGTAATTCCAAAATACGGTTCTTAAGATATTTCATTTAAAAAAACGAATCTAGAAATAAATGCGTTCCCACCCCTCCACCACCGTCAGTGTGTGGGAAAGGGAAAAATCCCACCAAAACTCTCTCATGCTGCCACTTGTCACGCATGCAAGCACCCGTGGGAGGCTGGGAGGAAGGAGAAGCCGACACTTGTTGCAAGCGGAACGCACGCAGGTGACGTTTTGAAAGGTTTCCCTTTTTCTAGTGATCCTGCTAATTCTCAGTTCGAGAGTTTGATCAAACACCTGAAAGAACAAGAAATCTCTACTCCTAATGGAGCAGTTGGTAGTCTCCGCCGGTTAATTTTCGTCCCACCTTCATTGATTTTTTTTTTCGTCCTAAACAAATTTCGTAGATTAACCAGAAAAAACCAGCGAACAAAAACTCGGACGACGCCCTAGCTCCCTCCGCCCGCGGGTCGCCCGCTCCCTCGTGCCACTGTTGCTCCCTCCTCGATCCCGATCTGGATCGAGGGGACGAGGAGCTCCTGCCTCCCCGACGACCGGCCTCCTCCTCGCCCCGCCGCTGCTTCCGGCGTCGCCACGGCCTTTGCAGCACGGCGCCGATGAGGAACCCACCCACGGTGTGCGAGGGGTCTCTTCCCGTACGTCAAGGCATCCCGCCTCACGTTTCCTCTTTCGACATCACGGGCCGCCGCCGCACTCCCTTCCCCGGCCGCCCCGCGGGCTTCTATCTCTCCCAGCTCCGCTGCCGCGCCCCGTCTTCCATCTCTACATGAATCGCTGTTGTGGAAGCCATGCCCCACCGCGCCACCCGGCGGCCATCCGGGCACGCCGTGTCCGGGATGATGGAGTTGAGTCGGCCAGGTCCCTGTTCCCGTCGGCATCTTCTGCATTGGCTGGATCCTCTCCTCTCCTCTCTTCCACCTCTCGTCATCAGGTAAGTCACAGGTATTGTATTCGTAGTCGGTTCCAGTCTCGCGCCCCTGATTCACTGTTCTTCGTTTGATTCATTTCAGGTGCTCCTTCCGTCGATGTCGAGGTCTTAGTCTCGGTGATTTCTCCTTGTATGTTCTGTTGATATTGGTACCGTGTTCTGAACCTTGCTCTTTGGAAAGGGTGTGGTTTCAGTTTTGATGGTTCTGTTCAATTCAAGGTGATTCGGTAATGTTCTGCGTACAAAGTGCTTCCTATTTTTGCGGTGAAAAACAGCGTGCTGGAAATAGTTCAGACAGTCAAAATTTGGCAGTATTTTCTTCTTCTTTTGATCCCGTTTCTTCATAGTTAGTCAGACTAAATAAGAATTAGAGCAAATTGGAAAGAGGTTTGTTAGGTCGGAACTGATATATTTGCTTTCTCCTAGCAGCCTATACATATCATTTTATATGACGGGGATTGTGCTATATTACCATGTTATAAAGGTAGAGCTAGGATATGTCTTTCTTGAACTATGTGGACATGCTCATGGCGGAGGTGCTCTGTTTGTATGTTTTTTCAAGTAAAGTGGAGAAACTCCTGAATTGTGTCTTCAGAAATAGTTTACTGTTGCTGTGTTTCGCTCTGGTGGTTGTCAAGGTCGATTCAGATGCTGGTTACTGTGTTGGAATCTACCAATCCTTCTGATCATTGTGTTTTTCTGGGCCTGGAGGTCTACGCCAAACCCCAGGGCAGGGTGGTTTGAACACCAGTGCAGTACGGGCTGGGACGGACATCATCTTGTCTCTGTCTCTACTAATTCAAATTACATGTAACTTATTCCCTCAAAAAAATTACATGTAATTTATTCAGTTCTACAGCAGCCAAGGGTGGGGCATCGCACCGACGACAGTAACTGCAATGAGGGTGAGATGTCGATGTTCGTGCCGGCGCCGGAGACCGTGACCACAACTCGGGGCAAGGTGATTGTGTTAGCGACGTCGCCCGTGTTGGCCCCTTGAGTTTTGGACCTGCCGCGCTCTGGTTCTGGAAGCTGCCGTTCCCATCGAACCCCTCCAGCAGCCTTCAGGTGAGCGCACAGCTTCTGCTCCATTAACGCAAGCATCCAGGGGTTCGCCTGCGTGGGCAGGAGCTCGGCTTGATTCACTTGCATATGTCTTTTTTCCTTTGTGGGCAGGAGCTCAGCTTTGTGATCAGTCATTTAAAGTATTTGAGAAACTTGAAGGGAAGCACATGGCAAAGCCATAATTACCTTTTAGTTATATTTCAAGTTGTAGGAAAGTTGAAATCAATCTGGAAAGCATCTTTCTATTGTAGATATTTTATTAGTGGCTTGAAGACTTACAACTCTGTTTGATGTTATAGAAATAGTGAGGTTATGCCACAATGCTGATAGACTTGGTACTTGTAGGATGGAGAGGAGAAGACTGAAAAGGATGTTGATATGAGGAATTCAAGGAAGTGGAAGAGGAAGAAAGTTCTGATGATGGTGATAATTAGGTTAGTACCTTAGAACTTTATATGCACTGAGGTTTGCTTTGGGGGTAGAAAATTGGGTTTTAAAAGGTTCATCATTTTGGTAAAATTGTGCATTGTATGTGTGCTCCTTCACATCAACAAATATGAAATGGATAGACCAGCTGATGCATAACTTAGTTGTCATCCATATTGTCAAGTTTAACTCATATATTCTTGCTCTGCAGAATATCAAGTTTGACGACGATGATGACCGGAACCAAGAGGAGGAAGTACGTAGTTTCCATCTATTCATATGGATGTTACCCTCGATGTACTGTGACCAAATATGTAATGTCTGGTTTGGTTTAATTATTTTCTTGTGTATCACTAGATAATCAGTTAACAAGTGTTGGCCATGGTGCATTGATCTTATTTAGTTGTGGTTTTGTATGCCTCCCCCAGCTGCCGCTAAACCCCACCAAAAAATTAGTAAGAAAATTGATGGTGGGAGCTAGCAATGCCAGCAGTGCCTCCTTTAGGATTACAAAATCGTTAATCCTATCTTCGTTTGCATGTGACTGATGGTGATGCTACACAAGTTCTGGAGGCAGTGCCCTCCCCTTCAGCAGGTAACACGGATATATTAAAACATTTTAACTTTCTGACATATTAGTTCAATTTCTTTTTGCATAGTACCTAGCAAATTCAGAAAGTGCACAAACAGATCTCATCAATATTTTGTGTTTTGCTTGTTCAGTCTTTTGAGGTAACTTCTATTGTGTATTCCATTCTCTTCAGGAGATCTTGCTGGTTTTGCATGGGACAACTGGATTAAATATGCTACAGCAAGCGAAGGAGTTCAACGATGTAATTGCCACTCTGCTGTTCTGATGCTTGATTCATCAGCTATGTTTCTATTGGATACTAATAATGAGGGACTTTCTTGGGGTTCATACCAGGTTGTTGGAATCAAAGGATTCATCCTAACGAAATTAGACGGGACTGCTCGTGTTGGCTGTGTGTCACGGGCGATTTCCAGTCCTTTATTGTAACAGATACAAATCCCAGTCCTGGATCTTAAATAAACGACAACTAAACTTGCTGACCTGAATCCTGTCTCAGGTGAGTGTTCATAGACGAAATTGGAGTTCCAGCCAAGTTTGTTGGCGTCGGCGAAGGGGTGGAAGATCTCCAACCTTTTGATGCAGAAGCATTTGTTGAAGCCATTTCCCCATAAATTTGACCCAGTTATTAGTGTTTCTCATGTAACAAGATTTTGGCTAACATGCTACTCCCTCCGTTTCTAAATATATGTCTTTTTAGGAATTCTAATATGGACTACATACGAAGAAAAATGAGTGAATCTACACTCTAGAATATGTCTACATTTATCCGTATGTAGTCCATATTCAAATCACTAAAAAGACCTATATTTAGGAATGGAGGGAGTAGAACTTGGTAGAAGCAATTTTTTCAACAATTACAGTTTTTTTGGTTCAGTCGTCGACTCGTCTGCCTGACTTGTTTCTGTCGAAGATCCTAACTATTCATACAGAAACAGAAGCAAGTACGGCCACAACCTCCAATACTACTACGACTGATGGCTATCCTCTACCCGTGAGTGTTATGAAAATTTGTGTAATTTAACTCCAGTGATGTGGATCTCATTATGTGTTAATTTTGTTTATGTAGAAATTGATGCGCTGGAATTAGTAAATCTGTTATCTTGTTTACAAGTGTGGTGATGCCGATTGTAGAAATTGGGCAATGTGGGATCTCCTATCCTCGTGCTGGTTTGATTTCGCTTTGTTCATCTGACTCAGGAATCATGAGGCTATTCATGTCCAACTGAACACAAGCCTTTTTTAATACTTTTTTAATATATGCTACTTATGCTTATCTATTCTGAAACTACATCTGCAAGGCACTGTTTGTCCTGCGTTCCAAATCGATGCCGCTTTATTCATGGGTTGGGTTGCCAGTTTCAAGCCACTTAATTTTCGGGTTGCGATTGTTATCAGTGTTGTTGAATAGTACAAATCAATGATCCTGCGTCTATAGGTTCTCACCTGGTAGTATCATGTATGTACTCAACAAAACGTGAACTGTCTGCCATGGTAGTATTATGATTCCTGGCTACCATGGTAGTATTATCTGTAGTGTTGGCCAGCATGTTTATTTCACAATTTTACAAATATATCTTTTCTTCGTTTTGTGTTGGATAGTTAAGCATGAACCATTTAGAGAATTCAACAATATGACTCATGCTCATCTCCATGTCAATGCTAGGAGGAGAAAAACTGCATTCAGAGGGTTACGGGATGGCAATGGGTGGGTTACCTCCCAGGAGCAGATGACTGGCATGGTTAGTGATCACTAGGCCATGAATCTCATGGATCGCATGATACAGGTACATCAAGGAAATTGTAATAAGTTCATGGCACAACATATAATTTAACGTTAGCTTTCTACATTAAATATCAGGAAAAAATTCTTGTAATTCATTTACATGATGGTTGGGAAATTCCTGTTAAATGAATCTTAACAATAAAGATACAGTCGTCCACATTTAGTTTGCTTTTCTATTGCTGGGTAATCTTCTTATGCCATCATTTTCTTAGTATTTTTATGGTGCAGGTATCTGGTCCAGATCCGACGGAGACAAGCAAAATCGTGCCCTGCTTCTTCTTTCGATTGTAAGTGAATCCTTTGATGACAGTGCTATTTTTTGTTGTATTAATACTGCATCTGATTCACACACTTCATCTATCCTTGTTTGAGAAATTGTGCATGTTTTTGCTTCATTGGTCCAGGAAAATCCAGGTGAAAACTTTCAGGAACTCAGGACGACACGCATTGATTAAATTGTGATGGCCGTTGCCGACACAGCTACTATGGGTACAAGCAACTTCTATTTCGCTCGTCACCGGAAACCACCGCCTAGATCCATCTCTTCTCAGCCATGCCGACGTGGTGGTCAGGGGCACTTACAACTTGTGAGGGCCTGCGTTCTTGCTGTTGATCCATGATGGCATGGCCTCCCCACGCCCTAGCCACATTCTAGCTGATGGTTTGGGTCTGCCAGCGGAGGGAGAGGGGGACGACCTCTGTCGCTCCTTCTCTCTAGCCTCTTCATCTTGATGAAGCCGTAGGAGTAGAGGGGCACGCGCGTGATGGATCTGCTCCAAGCACCTCAAGCCACGCATCTTCATGGTGATCACTTCATCCACATTCAATCTCAGTTCCCGCGTTTACTCCGAGGAGAGTTCAAAAGCAGCAGGAGCAGTTGTTCTACTGCTGGTCGGAAGGAGAGCTTGGCAAGGGAGATAGAGGGAGCTCTACAACCACGATCTTGGCATATAACCCGATGGCATCATGCCCACGTAAGCTTCTTCCATGTTCCAATTCTTGCACTTGATGGTCTTTTACTGTTAGAGCTTACGAAATCTTAGATGTTGCTGACAAAAGACCGAGATACACTATTTCAAACTATATATTATTCAGCAAGTACGTTCGCAAATTTTTTTTGGTCTCAGCAGGTTGGTGTTCATGTACAGGTTGCCATATGAGAATATACTGCGTATTCGTCAAATCTCAGAACAAATGGCCCATTCCGATCATAACTATTCCAAAAGCATTGATAGGCTTTTTTAAACATCAAGATATCTGAATATTGATCTCAGCAGTGTCCAAAATCCAAATGGTTATGTTTGTTCAGATTTTCCTCATTTTTATGTTCTTTGAATTAAAGTAGTGCTTGAGGTTAATAATAAATGATTGTTGGTAACTTAACTATCTCCTGAGAATAATTTGTGATATAGCTTGCTCCTATATTTGCCATTGACAACGTTGCTTGTGGAGAGTAATAAGGATTTATCTAGCTCATGTATGTCTGAGCCTGAGACGGAGAGGACAACGGTTGTGGCTCCATTGATGATAGTGGTTGCGACGCAAAGCTGTATGAATGGACAGCAGGCAAGCCAAGCACTCCCTGGGAATCGCCATGATTCCGGAATGGGTGGCGGGTCCCTGCCCCTACCACCCATCAAGCTGACAACGATCACGTGGCCTCGTGCGGCGGCTGCGGAGGAGAGGGAGGCAGGCAGGGGGAGACTTGTAAGCGAGAACCCGCACGGAGGAGGAAGGAGACGCCTCAGGTGGAGATGATGACGATGGCCGTGCCTCCATCGCTGGCGGCGGTCATGACGTGCAGCTGCAGGACTAGACATCAGACAGGCGGAGTCGTTTCTTGGAGTTGCTTGCTTTGGTGGTGCTCTTGGGTTTACGATTTCAATATAATCCTATAGCGGAGTGGAAGATTAATGTTATTTCTCTGATATCACAATGTATCTTCTTGGCTCAAGTATTGAGAAAGTAGCATTGTCGCAGATGTATTTACTTAGTTTGATAAGATGGTGAAAATATCTGTAATTCAGACATGCCAGAGAGTCAAATTTAAAAGTAGCTTTTATAGTCATAGCTAGCTTACTTTGGTTTACTTGGTCCATGTAGAGCTGGAATCTCAGAGCTACACTTTCAACCGGCTTGCTTTGAAAATCAAGTAAAACGAAAAGAATAGAGGTTTCAATTTTAGCAATAGTTTTGTAGTGCTACAGATCTGTGGAGCGGGCAAGAATTATTGGTCAACCTTATAGCTTCTTATAGCTTCTATTTGTCATCTAGATGTTGTACATCAGGTACATATCTGTTTAAGAAGGATTATTGTACATCAGGTACAGCCTCTTATAGCTTCTATTTGTCATCTAGATGTTTAAGATGTTTGGTCTGATGATCTCCCTTCACATTTGCTTGTTTAAACAAACAGGAATTAAAGTTTACGGAATGCGAGAAAAATAAATGCATAACTGGATCTGTGATTTGGTGATTTTTTGAATGTGAAGGTGCATTCTTACAAATTTTCTTCTCATGTTAGTTTAGCCCCTGGCTGCATTATACAGACAACATATTTAGATACTTTTGATTATAAAGATCTCTGACATGATCATATTGTTATTTTCAGCTTTTGGATTTGCATATAATGCTGACACCACATGGACTCTGAAGGAAGTTGTGCTAACTGCTAAGCTTTCCCTGCTTTTCCAGCTTGTGTGTTTCATTGATGGAGGAGGTATAAATTTGTTCCTTAGAGCGAGCAAATCAAAACAAAAATGCAGGAGGTATCCGACAACACTGACGAACGCTACGCCATTCCACTTAGACCTGAGGGCAACATCAAAGGATGCCACCGGCAGCAGAGATCAACAAGTTCTTCACCGTCGGGGAGAAGGTGGAGGTCGAATGTTTCACCGTCAAGTGCAGACTTATCGTTCAGCTACAGTCACTTGATCATCGTCACGGACACCGCCACACTAAGAATTGTGCAGCTGCTCTACTTTCAGGTACAAAATTGGACATCATGTGAGGTGTTATGCTCAACCCCAGCCAGTTCAAAGGCAACACTGGTGGTGGTCCTCTGAGTATGCAAATGACATAGAGTGGGCACTGCAATAATACATGCTAATAGGCGCAGTTTCATCTCGAGCAGACGAGCACTGCAATAGTACATGCTACTCTCAGCGACTACTAACGTGAAGTTGCACTCAGGCTCTCGCATATACTAAAGAGGTACTGTCGATAAGTATCACCATTTAGTTTTTTTTACAGTCTATAGATTTATTTATATGAACAATATTGATCTCAAGGATAACACTGTAGATTCCTCTATTCCTTCTGCTAATGTGACTGTAGCAACCGTCGCTCCCATTTAAACTTTTTTTAGGGAAACTACAACATGCATTTTGCTCACCTGAACATTAAATTAAGGAATGCAGAAGGTTCGGGGCCTGAGCGAATTATTCAAATTTTATATTTGTGTGAATGGAGAAACGCCTAAATTAGGCGGCAGAGTAGAATTTACGCTCGTGGTTGCAGTGCGGCTTTTGGACATCCTTAGCATGATAAGCGCAAACACGAAGATTAGACGCCACCTTGGATTTGTCTGGTTGTTAACTTGTGGTCATTAAACACATATATATTGTGCTCTGTCCATATGCTCTAGAGCAAACAAGCAATGATAGTCGACTGCAGTTTCTGGGGTATCACGCCCATTTAAACTGATGGTGCAAGTTTAGGTCGGCCTTCCTTTTTTCGTTCAGATCTTTCTGTTTTAAGAATTTTACTATTACAATTATACTATTATATACTCCCTCCGTTCCCAAATAATTGTCTTTCTAGAGATTTCAATAAGTGACTACATACGGAGCAAAATGAGTGAATCTACACTCTAAAACATGTCTACATACATCCGTATGTTGTAGTCTATTTGAGATGGCTAGAAAGACAAATATTTAGGAACGGAGGGAGTATTTATTTAGATATATGTTCAAATATTATTTTAGTTCACCTGAAAATACAAAGGATACGGGAAAAATCACAATTTCTCTCTTTCCTGATATCATTGTCTGAATTTGTTTACCATGTTTTCTTTATTTCCTTCCTTACAGCAGTGTCATCAATGGAACAAATAAAGTCTTGATAACTAGAAGGCCATTCCAATTCCAGTATGGTAAATATTCGATGGATGACAAAGGGTCCCGAGGGAGCTCGTTTGTGCTGACAACACTCAACATATTCTGCAAATATCCTCTGAGTTCACCATCCATGAGCTGCAAGTCATGTTTTCTGGTGCTACAAGTATAAAAAAGTTCATGCTTTGTTTTATTAACCTTTTGTGCTGTTGTTCCAATACCTTTTGGAGTTTTGGCCTAAAAGGGCTCTCTGAAACATTGAGACAAACGACGCTAAAATTTGGAGTATGATTAAGCAGTCCAGTCAGCGTTACTAATCCCCACTTGAGCTTGACTGTATTTCCTGGCTCAATGTTTGAAATTCTATGTATAGCAAAAAATATGTGCAGAATTTCATTTAAGTTTGAAAGCCAATCGATTCCATGCTTTGAGCTGGTAAGTGGTCCCTGTTCTGAATTGGTATTTGGATCCCAAACATAACTCCCTATGAACATATAAGGAAATTTTAGTTGTGAAACGACACTTGTTGTACATGCCATATTGCTATATGAGGGTGCTGCTATGTACATTTATAGATGCTTGCATTTGACTTCCGTTTTGATGTAACAATATACATGTAGTTTGTTGTCAATACTGTTGGGAGACCTTGTTAAAAGTTTATGTCCAACATTTAAAATTGGTTTTTTTTCTACTGAATTATATACCCTTGTACATGTGAAACCCTACAATTTCTTTAGAGCATGGAGGAGTTCTTTGTGTTGCAGACCCTCACCATATTCTACGAATATCGTCGAATTCACCATCCATGAGTGGCAAGTCATGTTTCCAATTTTCTGGTTTTATAAGTAAAAAAATGTTCATATTCCATGGATGAGACCCTACAATGTATTTAGAACATCCGGTCCACACATGTCTAATTTTGAGCCATGGGTAGAAGCATAATCATGAAAGGCGTCTCCATGAGTTGAGGCCACATGATATGAGGGTACAAGGTAACTTTGATTGCATCTTCAAATCAATGAACCAAAGGGAGTAAATAATAAACAGGGTTTGTTTAAAAAAAGATCAATCAGGATACAATCTTCTTTGTGACTGTTATTAAAATTGACCATCAAGATGATATTTTTGTGTCTACATGATCATATTATGAGCCCGTAGCAACGCACGGGCACTCTACTAGTAAAAGCCCAGGAACGAACTTGTGCGCTGCAAATAGAAACAGTCAAAACAGATTAAATGGGCCAGCCCACAACGGTCAGGGTTACGCGCGCGCTGGGTAATTTGTGTACCAAAACCCAACAGGCCCGGCCGGCTGACTCTCAGCCAAACAGGATGGAGGAGCAGAAAGGTACCACTAGCGAGAGGACTCCCTCTCGCAAGCGTACGGGAGGACGCATCGTAAGCGCGACGCGTGGCTGAGCGAGCGCAGGCGCGAGTTGTCTGCCAAAAGTGATTGACTCGTGTATGTAACTATCGCGGGCGTGAAATGCGTGAGTAAGGAGCGGTCCGCGCGCGTGCGACGTACAGCTACGTACACAGATGTACGCCCGAGCTAGCCAAAAAGCAATGACCTCTGTACATGCGAGCAGTGTGCGCTAGCTACGATGTTTGTAGTTTTTTTTCACTTTTTCTTCTCTCATGCGTGAGCAGAGTACAAAATATAGAAATCTGAAGTATAGGGTGTACAAAAGAGCTGATGTACAAAATATCATAAAAGTATAAACTCAAAAAGTATAAAGTATAAGAATCACGAATAATAGTGTACACGGAACGCTACGGCTCGGCTTCGCCTCGGTATTATTTTACGGCTCGGCTTCGCCTCGATAACCATTTATAAAGATCTTGAAGGGGGTACATATGTCGTTGCACGTATTTGTCGAAGCATGTGTTGGTCGTAGTGCGTGCTACGGCTCGGCGTTGCCTCGTGCTACCACTCGGCTTCGCCTCGAAAGAGCGCCTGCGGCACATCATCCAAAAAATACGCATATGTTAGAGGTGAAGTATAAAATATTATAACCTCGAAGTATAAAGTAGTATAACCCTGATGTACAAAATCAGAAAGTAGAAAAAAGTATAACCCAAAAGTACAAGAAACTACAACGCTGAAGTACAAAAAATCAGGAAGTACAAAAAAAAACTCGAAAGTATAAAGTAGTGTAACCCGAAGTACAAAACCAGAAAGTACACAAAAAAATCCCACCAAAAGTACAAAGTAGTGTAACCCGAAGTACAAAATCAGGGAGTACAAAACACCGAAATACAAAATCAGAAAGTACAAAATAGTGAAACCCGAAGTACAAAACCAGGAAGTACAAAAAAAATCCCGCCAAAAGTACAAAGTAGTGTAACTCGAAGTACAAAATCAGGTAGTACAAAACACCGAAGTACAAAATCAGAAAGTACAAAATAGTGAAACCCGAAGTGTAAGGTAGTACAACTGTGATGTAAAAAAAAGTTTCTTAAAACCTATCAACGTGGGATCTAGTTTTAAAGATCTCGACGCGAGGATCTCAAATATGAAAACGGTTCGTAATTCCGAAATACGGTTCTCGAGATATTTCATTTTGAAAAAACGAATCACGAAATAAATGCGTTCCCACCCCTCTACCGTGCGTGTGTGGAAAGGGAAAAATCCCACCAAAACTCTCACGTGCTGCCACTTGTCGCGCATGCAAGCACTCGTGGGGGCCGCGAGGAAGGAGAAGGCGACACTTGGCGCGTGGAGAAGACACGAGAAGGGAAAACGCGACACTTGTCACGCGCGGAGCGCTCGCGGAAGCCCTTCCGGAAGGGAAGCCTTTTTCTAGTGATTTCGAGCAGAAAGAGCAGATCTTGCAGCGCTCCCACGACCCGCTTAGTGCTAATCCGGTGGCCGCCGGGAATCACTCCGCCGCTGTCTGTGATGACTGGCGCAGGCCACTATTCAACTTGCTGGTGCTCGCGGTGACGATCCCCGCCCTGCTCCGGTGCTCCGGCGGCGGCGACCTGCTGCCCACCTCATGGAGCCTCTTGCTCTTCGCCGTTTCCTATCTATTCTACTGCATGTGTTTCTTCTCCACCACAGATACCCCATTGGCCAAGATCTTCGTCACCCTCTTCTACGTCGGCCTCCTTGCTTTCTTCACCCGCACCAACGTGCTCGGGATGGTCATCATGTACCTCGACTCGGTTCTAGCCGCCGCTCTGTTCGGTGCTACCCTCGCCAAGCACAGGCAAAGCAATGACACCGACACGGCCACCCTCGTCGCCATCGCCAACGCCCGAGCCATCCACAAGAAACCCGAGTGCAGGCGCCCCGCGTACATCATGATAGGCTTTATGGCTTCGTGCTATTCCCCACGCCTGGTTTGGCTGATGTTGGCAGACGGCCCCGCGGTCGATGTCACGGCGAGCCTCTTCGGAGTGATTGGCTTTGTCCAGGTCATCCACATCAGCTGTGTTCTCGGCTGGTTGAACGGAGCCATTTTCGATACCTCGCTTCCGATTTTCCTCTATTTCATGGGTGTCTTCTACCTTTTTGTCTGCTCCTATCTTCTTATGGGCGAGATCGTCGGAGTTACCGTGTTGTGGCTCTGTATTCTGGCGTCCACGACATTTCTCGGCTACTACCACCAGATTCACGCCTCCTATGAGGAGATCATGAGCATGGAGTTACCGTGTTGTGAGCCTGCCACACCGCTTGAGGAGATCCTTGTAGTGTAGTTTGACGAATATTCCTTGGCACCGATGGTAAAACGTGTGGGAGGTCATTAAGTTGCCACAGATGAGCGGATTGGTCACCAACCGGGAAAATGCTAACTATCTGTCACCAAGTTATACGTTTGTAGCACATTGGTCACTCCGTCAAGACAGACGTTAAGTCGCTGACGTGGCTGATTTTTTTTGCACAATGCATCCTATGGTTTTCTTTATTTGCATCCTTTCTTCCGTAAAACGCGTCAGAGGTCATCAAGTTGCCCCGGATGAGCGGATTGGTCACCAACTGGGAAAATGCTAAATATCAGTCACCAAGTTGTATGTTTGTTTTTCTAATTTTTTTAGGTCCTTTTATCTTTTTTTTGCTTTTTCTGTTGGCTTGCCTACATAGCGCTGCTCAAGCATTGCTGCGCTTGCACGCTCCAACGATGATAACCACTGCCGCCACCGCTAGCTACTCCCCATGCCACTGACTCACCTCCGCCGCTGCCCTGCTCCCTCTGCCTCCGACCAGGCATAGAGGAAGTACCGCGGGCTACCGGGGTTCCCCGCCATTGGCTCATCAGCTCACGGCAGCCGCCAATCCACCACGCGAGGGGCGCCGGCGATGGAGGCCACAGGGCGCGGGCAGATCCTGCGCGACTGCGACATTCCGTCCCTGCTCAAGGCGCTCGAGCTCTCCAGCTGGGAGTGGGCACTCGCGCTCCTCCGCTGGGCCGCCATGTCCTTCTCTGGAGCCGCGACGAGAGCGAGTGGCCCGTGGAGTTCGCGCGAGAGAACAGCCGCCCCGACCATGATGAGGCTGCGTCGGCAGACGTGACACGTGACGTGGCCGGCGAGCCACTCCCCGATGTGGTTCGGGTGCAAGGCGTAGCTGCACTCGGGGAGGAGCCAAAGCTGCTCCTCGTCTTCGAACTTGCTCAGGCCCACTGTGCAATCCAGCACGACGTCCTTGCCGCCATCGTGCTCCCGGAGCGCCCTTCCCTCGGTGTAGGTCATGGTGGGGACTGGAGTGACTAATGTGTTACAAACGTACAACTTGGTGACCGATAGTTAGCATTTTCCCAGTTGGTGACCAATCCGCTCATCCGGGGTAACTTGATGACCTCCCACACGTTTTACTCCCATAGATTTTATCCACAGAAATAAAGGATGCGAATAAACAAAACCATAGGGTGCATTTTGCAAAAAAAAAATCATCCACGTCAGCGACTTAATGTCCGTCTTGACGAAGTGACCAATGTGTTACAAGTGTACAACTTGGTGACCGATAGTTAGCATTTTCTCAGTTGGTGACCAATCCGCTCATCTGGGGCAACTTGATGACCTCACACACGTTTTACTCCTTAGTTAATTACCAATCAGTTTGGTCATGTAAGTCGAGTAAGTGAGGTGTGTGTGATTATAGAGACTCGAGTTTTTGAAGCGAAACTTGCCCCTTGTGTGTGTGTCAAGCAGTTATGTTTTCTTTCTCGTTCCATTGGCCAACATGTTAGGTTTGGAGTTTTTGTGCATGTTAGAGTTGTGTCGAATATTATTGTACAAGTTAGGTTACAGTTGGACTTGGAGTCGTACGGTGTGTAGACAGGATATTGAGTCGTGTCCAAATAGGACACTTATATCCTAAGCCTCTTATATATGAGGGGGTAGACACACGATGTAACCTATGCCAACATAATAGCACCGGCACGCGGGGGGAGCCGGCGGCGTGTGCCGGCGCCCGGGCGGCCGGGGTGCGGTATTGTAGCGGTGTCATGGGGAGGAGCGCCTGTAGTCAGGTCCCGGGGATGTAGCCATGATGGTGAACCTCGTTAACAAATCTCGGTGTCGTGCCTCGTGTGATTGCTTGGTCCTCGGATGATCGACGAAGCGCCTCGAAAATTTATTCTAACAGTGCAGTTACCAGAGAATATATATATATATATATATATATATATATATATATATATATATATATATATATATATATATAATACGAGGCATACGTGTGTTTGGTTCAGTTTGGATGTAATAAAATGCTGGCGCCGTCGAGCAGCACCTCCTTTCTCTGCTCAACATCCTTTGTTCCAGCAGCAGCTAGCTCCTCCGATTAGAGAAGCACAACCACGCAAGGAGAAAAGCACCGCTCATAACTTGTGGAGATCTAACAAATTCGTGACTGGTTTCATTCTCTTAAGTTACATATTTTTGATCAAACTTTCTGGTTTCAGCACATGGACACGATGTCACGATCATTGGTGCTCGACAAAGCCGCCCTTTGTCTACACCCCGTGTCCTGTCGACATCCGTGCAAACAAGGTCAAGACAACAGAGACAAATAAACGATCCAAATAACTAAGCTAAGAGCTATACATATTCCGGTACTTTTAGTGTCGGAGGCACCAGGCACACAAAAAGGATCCCTCCTGTTTCTCATCACAAGGGTAACCAAAAGATTGTTTAAACCATTGGCGAGGAACTAGGTTTTTTTAATGGGGATCTAGCATCAGCCTCTGCATTAGTTGATACACACAATTTTTTATTTTTTAGGTTTCGGTAGTGTATCTTATTACAATCAACAATCATATAAGATTGGGACATACAACAACCAAATGAACAAGAGCAGACCTAAATAATCTAGACATCCGTAATTCTACTAGTATGCCGCCACCCATCCCGGCTGATAAAATTATGAGCGATCGTCAGGAGCCGTCTCCACTCAGAAGTCATGACATCCCTCTGATATGGCGGAATAAGGTAGGCCTATGAAGTGATCCAATTGTTGGTATGTAGAAAAACCTGCAAGAAAGTAGTTCCAACCTTGTTAAACGCTATATTATTCCTACAATTCTAAATAGCCCAATATAAAGCAGAAACGTCCATGCGAATTCTAGATTTAGTTTTTTCTCTCCACTCTGTTCAACCAATTACACATATCTTAATTATATTAGTTGGTGGACGTAAGTCAAAAGTGAACTGGAAATAAGCAAAACCGTCTTAGCGAAAGGATTTGGAGAAAAGATGTTTAATAGATTCCTCTGAGTCACGAAACAACACTTCTTTGAACCTGTACAATTTCTTTTTGCCAAGTTATATTTAGTAAGCAAAACCTTGATCTTAAGAGGCATTTTAGTTTCGAAAGATATTTTTTGAAAAATTGTGTATGCATGTTTATCAAGTCAACATTGATACGTTGCAAACGTATCTATAATTTTTGATGCTCCATTCTTGCTTTCTATCCTATGCATATATGTTTCCTTCATGTTTTCACATGTTTACCTTCGTTTACCGAATGTTTTAATACACTAACATATTGACAAGATGCCTCAGTCCAGTTGTTGTTTTCTGCATGTTTTTGGTTTCAGAAATCGACTTAAGGAAATATTCTTGGAATGGGCTGAAAATCCATGGAGATCAGTTTTTACCCGGAACAAAGACAGAGACCGAAGGAGGCCCGGAGGGGAGTCATGGGGCACCAGGCGCGGCCCCACCCTAGGCCGCGCCTCATGGGCCCCTGGGAGCCCTGGCCACCGCCTCTCGTCGCCTCTTCGCCTATTTAATCCCCTTAACCTTAAAAGTTTGGGGACGGAGTTATTTTCCATGAAAACCACAGAGAGACGGCGTCACCTCGAAAGTCCAATCTAGGGCTTCTACAGCCCTGTTCCGGCACCTTCTCGGAGGGGGAGATCATCGTCGGAGGCCTCTTCATCACCATGACTGCCTCCACGATGATGCGTGAGTTGTTCATCTCGGGACTATGGGTCCATGGTAGTAGCTAGTTGGTAGTCTCTCTCTGATGCCTCCATTTTTAGAGTCTCGTGAGCTGCCTCACATGATCAAGACCACCGTTATGCAATTGTGCATGTTGTGTTTGTTGTGTTCCGATGAACCATGAGATTATGATATTTTGTTCATGTCATTATTGACATACTTCACTTATATCTATAGAGAGTTTTAATGTTGTCTTGCAATACTCTACGGTGTTTATGATTACCTTGGTCACGTAGTTGTTTTCACCTCCAAGAGAGGGTTTATATGCTAGATAGTGGGTTCATGTCTCCTTGTTGCATGCGCTCGAGTGACTGAAACATGTGGGGGAGGATGTCCTGTTGCCACTAGGGAGAAAACAACGGTGCTCTTGTCTATGGATGAGAAACATTGCTTACATTACGTACTTTACTTAGTGGAATTGTCTGTTGCACACAAGCAATCACTTCGTTGCTGCAACTTAATATCAAGGGATTTGCTGGATAGCTTTCTTGCGGTGGACTATTAGATATGGATGCATGATGGATAGCGGTTCATATGCTTTGACGTAATGTCTACAGTGTTAGAACCCATGAACTCCATCTCATCATAATAGTATTGTTATACCTTCATGATTTGTCAATTGCCCAACTGAAAGTGCAACTATCCCTAGGTGGTTTTGGTAATTCATAACAACATATAGCTCATTGAGCTAATGCTATTCCAAGATGATTATTTCAGGAAAGCTCAATGATTGGCATGGCATGGATGTGAAAGTGGAACCCTCAAAATGCTAAGGACAAAGAATTGGCTCAAGCTCAAAAGTTCAAGACTCTTCATTTTATATTTTAGTGATCCAAGATCACATTGAGTCTTTAGGAAAAGCCAATACTATCAAGGAGGGATGATGTGTTGCTTAATGAGCCTCTTGCTTTATGTGCTTAGTGATATGCTACAAAATCCTCAACCACCTTTCCATATCCACAAATGACCTAAACCCTAAGCCAAACTCGGTCATACCGATTCTGTCAATCCGGTGCCACCGAGTTTCACTTGTCATTTGCCACTGCCAAACCCTAGCAATTCGGTCCTACCAATAAGAATCTCGGTCACACCGAGATGGGGTTGCAAACTCTCTGTTTCCCTTTCGTAACTTTTCGGTCTCACCGAAAGAGCGAATCGGTCCCACCGAGAATGCAATGCAAACTCTCTGTTTCCTTCTTGTAACTTTTTGGTCTCACCGAAAGAGCAAGTCGGTCCCACCGAGTTTGCCTGACCAACTCTCTGGTTAGCTAATTGCCGAACTCGGTCTCACCGAGTTTGTGCGATCGGTCTCACCGAGATTACGTTATGCCCAAACCCTAACCGAATCGGTCCTACCGAGTTGCATCTCAGTCCCACCGAAATTCCTAACGGTCACTAGGTTTACTATTTCGGTCAGACCGAGTTTTCTGATTCGGTCCCACCGAGATTGGTAGATTGTGTGTAATGGTTGGATTTTGTGTGGAGGCTATAAATACACCTCCACCTCCTCTTCATTTGTGGAGAGAGCCATCAGAACACATACACCATTCCTACTCATATGTTCTGAGAAAGAACCACCTACTCATGTGTTGAGACCAAGATATTCCATTCCTACCATATGAATCTTGATCTCTAGCCTTCCCCAAGTTGCTTTCCACTCAAATCTTCTTTCCATCAGATCCAAATCCTATGAGAGAGAGTTGAGTGTTGGGGAGACTATCATTTGAAGCACAAGAGCAAGGAGTTCATCATCAACACACCATTTGTTATTTCTTGGAGAGTGGTGTCTCCTAGATTGGCTATGTGTCACTTGGGAGCCTCCGACAAGATTGTGGAGTTGAACCAAGGAGTTTGTAAGGGCAAGGAGATCGCCTACTTCGTGAAGATCTACCGCTAGTGAGGCAAGTCCTTCATGGGCGATGGCCATGGTGGAATAGACAAGGTTGCTTCTTCGTGGACCCTTCGTGGGTGGAGCCCTCCATGGACTCGCGCAACCGTTACCCTCCGTGGGTTGAAGTCTCCATCGACGTGGATGTAGGATAGCACCACCTATCCGAACCACGGGAAAATATCCGTGTCTCCAATTGCGTTTGAATCCTCCAAACCCTTCCCTTTACATTCTTGCAAGTTGCATGCTTTACTTTCCGCTGCCAATAAACTCTTTGCATGCTTGCTTGAATTGTGTGATGATTGCTTGACTTGCTCTAAGATAGCTAAAATCTGCCAAGAACTAAAATTGGGAAAATGCTAAGCTTTTAGTTGGTCAAGTAGTCTAATCACACCCCCCTCTAGACATACTTTCGATCCTACAAGTGGTATCAGAGCTTTGGTCTCCATTTGCCTTGATCTCCATAGCTTTTGGTGGTCATAGCCTTGGTTTCACAACCTAGGAGAGTATGGCGTCTAGCGAGGGAAATTATCACCGTAAAGGTCCTTACTTTGATGGCACTAATTTTGCTAGTTGGAAGCATAAAATGAAAATGCATATTCTTGGACATAACCCCGCCGTATGGGCTATTGTTTGTGTTGGTTTGCAAGGTGAACTATTTGATGGGAGAGAACCAAACTGTGAAGCTACCGCGGATGAGTTGAAGATGTTGCAATACAATGCTCAAGCTTGTGATATTCTCTTCAACGGATTGTGCCCCGAAGAATTCAACAAAATCAGCGGCCTTGAGAATGCAAAGGAAATTTGGGATACTTTGATTGATATGCACGAAGGTACCGACTCCGTCAAGGAATCCAAGTTGGATGTGCTCCAAAGTCAACTTGACAAGTTCAAGATGAAGGATGGTGAAGGTGTCGCTGAAATGTACTCTAGGCTTGCTCTCATCACAAATGAGATCGCCGGCTTAGGAAGTGAAGAGATGACCGATAGATTCATCATCAAGAAGATCCTAAGAGCCTTGGATGGGTTATCACTCCGACTCCGAAGATACTCAAGATGAAGGTGTTGCCGGTCTAGCACTTGTGTCAACCAACTCCTACGACATATTTGACTCACCAAATGAAGGAATTGGAAGATGCTTCATGGCCAAAGGTCCTAAGGTAACACACCCCAAGTATGTTGACTTTAATAGTGATGAAGATGACTTGTTAGGTGATGATGATTTGCTTGTTGACAACTCTAGTGAAGAATATTATGGTGAAATATCAATTAATCATGCTAAAACGAATGACAATGATAAGGAGAAGATTGAGGCTCTAACTAAAGAACTAAACACTCTTAAGTTAGCCCATGAAACTATCTTCGAAGATCATCGAGAACTTTTAAGAGCTCATGAGAAACTACGCTTTGAAAAGCTTAATCTTGAGCAAGAGCATGAGTTCTTAAAAGCAATCAATGATGATCTCCGCAAGAAAAGTTCTTCTCACATTGCCAAGCATTTACTTTTATCCACCTACATGCCTCAAGTCAAGACTAGTAACAAGAATAAGAAAGATTCTTCCTCTAGTAGTAACAATGATCATGCTAAATCCAATATTGTTGCTTCTAGTAGTTCTCTTGATTCCACTAATGATTCTCTTAGCCAAGTTACACTTGAGCAAGAAAATAGCTTATTGAAGGGAATTATAGAGAAAGGTGTTTACAAGAGCCTTGCCCGAAGTAAGCAATTCGAGGAAATTGTGCGCAAGCAAGGAATGCACCGGAAGAATCAAGGTGTTTGTTTTGAACGAAAGTTCAATGCCAATGGAGTTGAATGGGAAGAAGATCAATACCCCAAGACAAAGTTTATTCCTCAACAAGAGAAGTATGATACTTCCTTCAAGGGAACACAAGCTCAAGATGATCTTCCACCACAAGACTACAAGCAAAAAGGCAAGGACAAGCTTCAAGAGGAGATTGATGCATTTGAAGAAGCTCCTAATACCTTAGTCAAGTGGATTCCCAAGACTACTTCAAGTTCCACTACATCAAGTACGACTACAACTCCAAGGATTTCCATCAAGATGGTGTGGATCCAAAAGAAGAAGAACTAGAGAGTTATTGAGGGTGACTCCGCCAACATACTTCACTCTTATCATTTTGGCAAGAACAAGTGCAATCAACTTCCACATCTTGCACTAGTTCAAGGAGTCACAAACCCTCTTGTTGGTAAGACAAGGGACAAGGTAACCTAAGTTTTCATGGACATCATCTTGTGTGTGCATCACTCTATGTCTATGGATATCCTTGTTTGTTCCTTGTGGGACTAACCCATGTAGGTATTGAAAGTGCAATTCACTCAAATGGATAGCTCCAAGTGATCTACATCAACATTGAGCATCCACATCTTCAACATCTACATGAAATCATCATCGACAAAACCCAAGGTTAGCTCATCCCTCTTAGGGGGGATATCACATCTAGGGGGAGCTTTACTCTAAGACTTGAGCTAAAGCAACTCTAAAGATGTGAATACAACAATGCTTTATGTAAAAGTGGTAACCCCACTTGAGCTTAAACGATGAGTATGACCTATGATCAAGTGTTCTCACTTGACTCCTAAGTCAATATACTCATATATAGATGACCTAGTCATCGCAAATTGCTTGATAGATGCTAGAATTGGTTGTGCATGCTTTGCCACATATTTCATTTGCCATCTTATTGTGTGAGCATGTTGGTTGCATATTTTACTCATTCGAGGACATCCACTTGTTGTTTTGATTGTTTGGCTTTCTTCTTTTGCCAAGTGGATGGACAAGAATGCCTAAGAACCTCCTCTAGCTATCTATGCTTTTCTCGTCTCAAACTCTATTCATGCTGCATCACAAAACTTGATCAAGTCAGATTCGAACCACTCTGTGTGAGGAGCGCTCGGAGTCCCCGATTCGTCATAGACTTAAACTTCCAAAACCTCTTTATGAATCTCGGTCTGACCGATACTCCATTTTCGGTCCTACCGAGTTCATTAAGTTGATCTAGGTTTTCGATCTCGGTGCAACCGATTTGAACTTTTCGGTCACACCGAGTTGCAATAACTGCACACAGTTTTGCGTCTCGGTGCCACCGAGTTGTTCCACTCGGTCACACCGACAGGGTCGGGCTATATATAGTGACGGGCAAAATTTTGGAAATTTCTCCGAAACCTCTTCGCCCGCGCGATAGCCTGCTCTGCCTTCGTGGTCTCCGGATTGTCTTCTCGCCGCCAGCAGCCTCCAGTCGCTGGTCTCTGCCGCCGTCAACGGAATTCTGCCCCGCCGTTGCCGCCGTAGCGAGTCTCCGCCGAACTAGGGTATGGACTCGATCTTTGTGCTATTCTCCACTCCGATTCCTAGCACATTGTGATCATCATGATTCTTGCCACGATTGAAACACTCCTATCCAGTCAATGAACTTGTAGATTAGGTTTAATTCGAAAATTTTAGGGTTAGGATTCCGCCGAAACCATCTCGGACCCACCGAGTTGAAAAACTCGGTCCCACCGATCTGGCTTTTGCCATTGCACAAGTGAAACTCGGTCTGACCGAGAATAACTTACCGGTGCGACCGATTTTGGAATTCTGTGAAACCCTAGCAGTCTCGGTGCCACCGAACTGTGACTCGGTCTGACCGAGTTCACCAGTTCTGGTGCCAAAACTGCTTCGGTGTCACCGAGTTTGAAAATCGGTAGATCTGAGATGCTTTCTGTGGAAAACTAAAACTAAGTTTTTGAATTAATCTTTTGCAAAAATCTCTGCTTTTTGTGATGCTCATCCACTCTATCTTATCCATAATCTATTCACAGGGTTAGCAGTCAGTTTGCAACATGTCTGATCAAAGTGACAGCCAGAATGTGTCTGAGCAGCAAGTTGTGATGAGTGAGGGCACTAGCCCCTCAAGTTCTTCTGATGATGGCAGCAGGAGCACCCCCAGCAATCTCCCTAAGGCTACCACACGTCAAAGGAAGAAGAGAACGTCTGATTCTGAGGATGAAGACTATGTGGCAGAGGAAGAGGCCACATCAAAGAGAGTTGAACCAGCTCAAGGCACAAAGCCAGGACTGAAAATCAAAAGGCCAGCAAGCAGGCAGCCCATGTCTAAGGCAAGAGTTCCCACTTCCAAACCTAGGAAGGCTGCAACTGAAGAAACCATGAAGCTTGCCCTAGAATCTGAAGAGGAAGCAGGTGGCCAAGGCAAGAAGAGGAAAGAGAGGGTGAAGAAGACTGTAGCCAGAGTGCTTGGGAAGGCCTCCATCATGGTAGATGAGGAGGAAGAAGAAGAAGAGGTTGCTGCACCAGCACCCAAGGCAGCCAAACTCATGGGAGATGCTATAAGGTCAGGAACAGCTGCATCCAAGCCCAAGGAAGCACCTAAGGCTGCATCTAAGCCTAAGAGTGCACCAAAGAGAAACACACAAAGCATCCCAGCTGCGGAAAAGAACAAGGCCCCAGTGCCTGAAGCTATCGAAGAAGAGGAAGAGAGTGTCCTTAGGAAGCTCAAGCCCAAGATCCCAGACCACAACGATGCTCATCCTGTGGCTGAGGATATGAAGCTCAGGAGAGATTCAGGGCTGAGGAAATGGAGAGAAGCAGATCCGTATGCTTCTAGGAGAAGGACTGCCGTGGATTACAGATTTCATACCAAGGAGCAGCAAGATTTCTATGAGACTGTTTTGCTTGACAAGAAGCCAATCGTTTGTGACATGAGAAGGGTCGACTGGACCTACATCAAGGACAATGAAGAGTACTACCCCGGTGTATTTGACAGCTTTAGTGCGTGTGGAGTTGCAGACTTTGTTGGGCAGAAGCTCACAAAGTGGAACAAGGAGCTGATCATGCAATTCTACTCCACATCACACTTTTATCTGGATGGCAGGATCACATGGGTGTCAGAGGGTACAAGGTACCAATCCACTGTTGAAGAATGGGCGAAGTTGATCAATGCCCAGAGGAGCAAGCTGATGACTTGGACATTTATGCCAAGAAAAAGATGGATCACAACTCCAGGTCCAACATGTACAAGGAGATCCCGAATGAAGCGCTCGACACGTTCAAGTTTGGCTCAGTGCACTATCTGCTCTCAGGATTGCCTACGATCAACTGGATCCTTAGGCACACCCTTCTGCCCAAATCTGGAGATCACAAGATGATCAGAGGTCACGCGATCAACTTGCTTCATGTCTTTGACGTGCCTCAGAAATTCAAGGTCATGAGTCTCATTGTGGAAACAATCAAGAGGACAGCTGCAGACCAAAAGAGGAGTTGTGGGTATGCCCCACAGATTCAGGAGCTCATCAACTCCAAGATGGGCACGGGCGTGTATTTATTGGATAAGGAACACCTGCCCATCCGTCCAGACTTTGAGGATAACCAAGTGGTTATGACTGAGAATGAACCCTCATTTGCCCATGCACAAGCTCAGAAGGAGAAGGCGAAGAAGGAGAAAGCTGCCAGGATGCCTACTCAAGCGGAGGCATCTGATTACTTCTTGAAGACCAAACAAGAGCAGCTCGGTTACCTGATAGCATCCACCTTGCGGATTGAGCAGAGTATAGCTACCCTGACTCAGAACCAGGCGAGCCTAGAGAGGATCATGGAACAGAGGTTCTATGACCTGGACATCAAAGTGACTGAGATACAGACTGCCGTGGAGCAGCTCCAGGACGACATGAATGAGAGAAGAGGCAGAACCACAACTGATGCTTTTGCCAGGGTGCCACGAGGTCCGAGGTCGTCTACACTACCAGTTGCCGACACTAGAGCTACAACGTCTGCACCAGCTACAGCCTCCGTTCCACCAGCTCCAGCATCCATCACAGCCTCAACTCCTACCACATCTACTGAAGGCTTCGTCCTTGGCGTGCTCCGGACTCCACCACCACCTGAAGATCAAGCCTGAGTGTCGACTTAGCACTATGCATTCTCTAGGAACTTTTTGGTAACTTGTTGCCAAAGGGGGAGAAAATGTATAGATCATAGGCTTCGAGAGAGAGTGTTGCTTTTATTCTCTCTTGTTTTTATTTGGTGGTTTTTTCGAACTTTGTTTGCTTGTGTGTGCGATACTATGTCATTATTCGTGAGACATCGATGATCAAGTGTTTGATCATAAGCTACACTTAATGGTTGCTTAATGCTTGCTAAATGTTATCATTCTATCTATTGTCTGTGATCATTCACTATTCTTGGTGATGAGTGCATGTATTTCAATCTTATCATTTTTTGAGTGCTCCACCAAGATGTATGTGACATGTAAGAGTAACCCATGATTCTAACTCCTTGTGCATTTGCAGTCCAAAGCAAATTTTAAAATATGCACAATTTAGGGGGAGCTCTTACTTATCACATACTTCTCAAAGCGACGATGTATTTCATGATTATTATTATTTGTCGAAGCTTTGATCTATATGATGTCATCAATTACCAAAAAGGGGGAGATTGAAAGTGCAACTATCCCTAGGTGGTTTTGGTAATTCATAACAACATATAGCTCATTGAGCTAATGGTATTCCAAGATGATTATTTCAGGAAAGCTCAATGATTGGCATGGCATGGATGTGAAAGTGGAACCCTCAAAATGCTAAGGACAAAGAATTGGCTCAAGCTCAAAAGTTCAAGACTCTTCATTTTATATTTTAGTGATCCAAGATCACATTGAGTCTTTAGGAAAAGCCAATACTATCAAGGAGGGATGAGGTGTTGCTTAATGAGCCTCTTGCTTTATGTGCTTAGTGATATGCTCCAAAATCCTCAACCACCTTTCCATATCCACAAATGACCTAAACCCTAAGCCAAACTCGGTCATACTGATTCTGTCAATCCGGCGCCACCGAGTTTCACTTGTCATTTGCCACTGCCAAACCCTAGCAATTCGGTCCTACCGATAAGGATCTCGGTCACACCGAGATGGGGTTGCAAACTCTTTGTTTCCCTTTTGTAACTTTTCGGTCTCACCGAAAGAGCGAATCGGTCCCACCGAGAATGCAATGCAAACTCTCTGTTTCCTTCTTGTAACTTTTCGGTCTCACTGAAAGAGCAAGTCGGTCCCACCGAGTTTGCCTGACCAACTCTCTGGTTAGCTAATTGCCGAACTCGGTCTCACCGAGTTTGTGTGATCGGTCTCACCGAGATTACGTTATGCCCAAACCCTAACTGAATCGGTCCTACCGAGTTGCATCTCAGTCCCACCGAAATTCCTAACGGTCACTAGGTTTACTATTTCGGTCAGACCGAGTTTTCTGATTCGGTCCCACCGAGATTGGTAGATTGTGTGTAATGGTTGGATTTTGTGTGGAGGCTATAAATACCCCTCCACCTCCTCTTTATTCGTGGAGAGAGCCATCAGAACACATACACCATTCCTACTCATATGTTCTGAGAAAGAACCACCTACTCATGTGTTGAGACCAAGATATTCCATTCCTACCATATGAATCTTGATCTCTAGCCTTCCCCAAGTTGCTTTCCACTCAAATCTTCTTTCCATCAGATCCAAATCCTATGAGAGAGAGTTGAGTGTTGGGGAGACTATCATTTGAAGCACAAGAGCAAGGAGTTCATCATCAACACACCATTTGTTACTTCTTGGAGAGTGGTGTCTCCTAGATTGGCTAGGTGTCACTTGGGAGCCTCCGACAAGATTGTGGAGTTGAACCAAGGAGTTTGTAAGGGCAAGGAGATCGCCTACTTCGTGAAGATCTACCGCTAGTGAGGCAAGTCCTTCGTGGGCGATGGCCATGGTTGAATAGACAAGGTTGCTTCTTCGTGGACCCTTCGTGGGTGGAGCCCTCCGTGGACTCGCGCAACCGTTACCCTCCGTGGGTTGAAGTCTCCATCAACGTGGATGTAGGATAGCACCACCTATCCGAACCACGGGAAAACATCCATGTCTCCAATTGCGTTTGAATCCTCCAAACCCTTCCCTTTACATTCTTGCAAGTTGCATGCTTTACTTTCCGCTGCCAATAAACTCTTTGCATGCTTGCTTGAATTGTGTGATGATTGCTTGACTTGCTCTAAGATAGCTAAAATCTGCCAAGAACTAAAATTGGGAAAAGGCTAAGCTTTTAGTTGGTCAAGTAGTCTAATCACCCCCCCCTCTAGACATACTTTCGATCCTACACCAACTGTAATTTTTTACCCTTCATGTATGCTATCTTCTTTGGAGAGACACCACTAGTGAAACCATGGCCCCCGATCCTATTTTCCTCATTGATACAACCTTCTTCTTAATTCCTTTCATAGTTGTTTACTTGTTTTCCCACTTTCAAATACTCGATACGTTTAATTCTCAAGTTTCAGTAAGACCGAAAGATTGACAACATTTCTGGAAAGTTGGGGCAAGAGAGATTTTGTGTGTGTGTGCAGGTTCTGCACTCGTTGGTTGCCGCATGTCAACAAGCAACCTTACTTACTCAAGACTCTGAAATCCTACTGGATTGATAACCCTGGTTCTGTAATCAGGGGAAATTTCCACTAGAGTACAAAATACCTTCATCTTGTGGTTCCCAACTGGGTCTATGATAATCTACACCATCAAGATTTTTGGCGCCGTTGCCGGGGATTTCAAACTTGCTGCAAGGGGAGTCTCACACTTCCACTCTCTTTATTTTGTTTTGTTCTTGCTTAATTTACTTAATTTTAGTCTTGTTTTCTCTATATCAAAAATCTAAAGAAATAACTATCTAGTTTCTAGTCTTTTATTTTGTGTTGTTAGTTTATCCTATTTTATCTTGCAAGCATGACTACAAGTGATACCACTAAGCTATGTGATTTTACTAATACTAATAACAATGATTTCATATGCACACCAATTGCTCCACATGCTGCTACAGTAGATTCTTATGAAATTAAACCTGCATTGTTGAATCTTGTCATGAAAGATCAATTTTCTGGTATTGGAGAAGATGTTGCTGAAATGACACGGATGTCGCCTAGAGGGGGGGGTGAATAGGCGTTTAAAAATAATTACGGTTAAGGCTTGAATAAATACAGAATAAAACTAACGTTTAATTTACCAAGCCAAAACCTAAACAAGCTAGATTCACCTAGGTGCACCAACAACTTATGCTAAGCAATATGAGAAACTATGTGATAGAAAGTTATGTGACTTCAAGCTCGATGACTATCACAAACTAAATTGCAAAAGTAAAGAGATCAGGTATAGAAATAACCGAGACACGTGGAGACGATGATTTATCCCGAAGTTCACTTCCCAATGGAAGCTAATCTCCGTTGGAGAGGTGTAGAGTCACAATGACTCCAAGCGCCCAATGGCTCACCTTATTCTCCTCGTGCCTCCACCAATGCGGAGTGCCACGATCCACTATGGGACCTTTGAGGGAGGTCAGCGATCCCGTACAAGGTTGGGGCGATCTCCACAACTTAATTGGAGGCTCCCAACAATATCATGCGAGCTACCAAAGCTCCCAGATATCAACAAGGTCCCGAAAGATTCCAAAGCTCTGAGACAACAACAACCGTCTAGGGCACTCCAAGTACCCGAGAGCGACAAGCTCTAAGGCACTCCAAGTACCCAAGAGTAACAAGCTTCTCAACTTCAACTCAATCGAATCCTCGTGGAGAACTCAAACCGATGCAACCTATGCAATGGAAAGACACTATAAGTGCTCAAATCCTTCACTCTCAAATCCCACCAAAGCAACAAATGCTTCGGGGGAAGAGGAGAGGAAGAACAAGGAAGAAATCAACAAATGAATCCACAAGATCTAGATGCAAAAGCTTCCCCTCACTAAGAGGAGAGATTGATTGGTGGAATATTAGATATAGATATCCTCTCTTTTCCCTTCAATTAGAGGCAAGAATCATGGAGGAATAGAGATAAAGCAAGCTCCAAAAGGTCAACAATGGTGGGGGAAAACTTGCTTGAGAGGTAGGGAACCAATGGGGAAGAAGCCCGCTTAAATAGGCCCCCAAAATCTGCCCGTTGGGGGCATTCTGCGCGTCCCCGGCCTGGGAGCCGGCCACCTACCCGAACTAGTGAGAACGGGGCTTGGAATCCCAACCTAGGCCAGCCTCCCTTCCTGTAGGCCGGCCCCCTAACAGAACTGGCCGGCCTGGGGCCAGGAAACCTGGTCTAGGAGCCGGGCAGGCCGGCCTCCGAGTTTCTAGAAAATCGTCTATACTAAAAGTGCAATACCTTTTGCCTCCGGACTCCGTTTTCAATGATCTTGGGCTCATTGAACTCGCAATGACGAGCACTACAAGATTATGCAAAGAAACATCATAATCCATCATTGGAGGATAAAACCAAATGATGAAATGTTTGGCCTCTCTATAACAGAACAATCGGTAAAACCTCCAATATAAAAAATGCAATAAGTTTTTCTTGCAAAACCCGTCTTTGATGAACTTGAGCTTGTATTGAAGCACATGACAAGATCTAAAACCACACATAGAGAAAACACAAATAAGAACCAAGGAAGATGATACCAAGTATGCACAGGTTTGAGCTCTTTCGAATGATACTATCACGTTGCTAATATGAGAGCCCCTGTTGATAGTACGGTTATCTATCTTATAACCCGGTCTCCCAACTAATGATATGATACCGGTAAAATAGAAAACCTATCAAGATCATACCTTTGACTTGAGAATTCCACTTGAGCTAGACGATGAAGATCTTGACCTCCTCAAGATGGAAAACCTTTCTTGATTTCGCTTTTCTCGGTGAAGACACATAGATTGCTCCCCCATACGCCACTATGGGAGAGGCTCTTTTAAGTCCATCTTCACCTGGCCATTATCTCCAAAAGGGTGGCAAGCTCCAAGCATGTGATCTCTTTGATATGCTCCCCTTGGACTTGCACTTCTCAACTTTGTGAGTTGATCAATATTAACCATCGCTTAGGACTTTGCCGTGATCAACCTTGTATCTTGTAGAGGCCCCAAACTAGCAGTCCAAGATCCACGCATATGCATACATTCACAATCCCAAATCAACCAGTCATGAACAACATATGAAGTTGGCATACAAATTACATCATCCATTACACGAATACATAAAGGTCTTACACCAATGGTCACATGACCAAGTCTATCATAACTGCCACGCAAGGCAGGCAGCTTAACAAACACAGCGGAAGACAACAACACACAACGCGGTAGAGCCCAAGCCACGCCTTAACCTACAGGCTGCTGACCGGGAGACGATCCTATCTCGCAGGGCCATCAGCGCAGTACTCCTCCTGAAAGAACTCCTCCGGTGGCTGCTCCTTGAAGTCTGGCAAGTAGATAAGAGGGACGAAACCAATGTGAGTACATTTGAATGTACTCCGCAAGACACCCTGAATGAAGCTTATAAAATGCAGTATGCTTATATCGGTGGGATGGGAAGGCTATACATAGTGGTTCACTACCCATGACAGATGAAAGATTCATCATGGCTGATTGACAAATCTAAATCTCCGTTGAAAAAGATACTTCAAAATAATATAGTTTCTCTCGTAGATATCACATATCCAAGAGGTTTTGTAAGATGGTTGCAAGTAAAGAATGTTTTTTCTTTGCAAACCTTCTTATAAAACAACTTCCAGCTTTTCATCATATGTACCTCCCAGGTACAAAGTTCATATTTCCAGTACCTCACAGGTACTTATCCGTTTCCAAAAACATCCTTTTTGAAAACATTGACACTGAAAGATCGTGGATGTCGCCTAGAGGGGGGGGGGTGAATAGGCGTTTTAAAATAATTACGGTTTAGGCTTGAACAAATGCGGAATAAACCTAGCGGTTAATTTGCCAAGCACAAAACCTAAAACAACTAGGCTCACCTATGTGCACCAACAACTTATGCTAAGCAAGATAAGCAACTATGAGATAGCAAGATATATGACAAAGGACAATATGGCTATCACAAAGTAAAGTGCATAAGTAAAGGGCTCGGGTAAGAGATAACCGAGGCACTCGGAGATGACGATGTATCCCGAAGTTCACACCCTTGCGGATGCTAATCTCCGTTTGGAGCGGTGTGGAGGCACAATGCTCCCCAAGAAGCCACTAGGGCCACCGTAATCTCCTCACGCCCTTGCACAATGCAAGATGCCGTGATTCCACTAAGGGACCCTTGAGGGCGGTCACCGAACCCGTACAAATGGCAACCCTTGGGGGCGGTCACCGAACCCGTACACTTTGGCAACCCTTGGGGGCGGTCACCGGTACCCGTCAAATTGCTCGGGGCGATCTCCACAACCTAATTGGAGACCCCGATGCTTGCCCGGAGCTTTGCACCACAATGATTGAGCTCCGAACACCAACAACCGTCTAGGGCACCCAAGCACCCAAGAGGAACAAGCTCAAGGGTACCAAGCACCCAAGAGTAATAAGCTTCTCAACTTGTAACTTCCACGTATCACGTGGAGAACTCAAACCGATGCACCAAATGTAATGGCAAGGGCACACGGAGTGCCCAAGTCCTTCTCTCCCAAATCCCACCAAAGCAACTAATGCTAGGGAGGAAAATGAGAGGAAGAACAAGAAGGAGAACACCAAGAACTCCAAGATCTAGATCCAAGGGGTTCCCCTCACATAGAGGAGAAAGTGATTGGTGGAAATGTGGATCTAGATCTCCTCTCTCTTTTCCCTCAAAAACTAGCAAGAATCCATGGAGGGATTGAGAGTTAGCAAGCTCGAAGAAGGTCAACAATGGGGGAAGAACACGAGCTCAAAGAATTAGGTTCATTGGGGAAGAAGACCCCCTTTTATAGGAGGGGGAAAACCCAACCGTTACCCACCAACCAGCCCGCGGCCAGCGGTACTACCGCAAGGCCGCACGGTACTACTGCTTGCAACCAAGCGGTACTACCGCACGGCTGTGCGGTACTACCGTACCGACCCACGGTACTGCCGCAACCCCAGCACAGAACCGATAAACAGACGCACAGGAGCTGGGGGCGGTACTTCCGCATGCGCGGTACTACCGCCCCCCCATGCGGTACTACCGCGAGGCAAAAATCCCAGCCAGGGGAGAAGGGAAACTACCGTGCCTACTTCCGCAAATAAACGGAAGTAGCAAAAACCCGACACAGTAGTACTGCCAAGGGGCGGTACTACTGCCTGACCGCATAGCGCGGTACTACCGCACGGCGAAGGCGGTACTACCGCGGCAGGTGCGGATGTAAAAAATTACATCCGCTCCTACTACCGCAAAGGGGGCGGCACTAGCCTGGTGGGAAGCGGTAGTGCGGCTCCAGGGGAGCGGTACTACCATGGGCATCAGCAGTACTACCGCGTCACCGCGCGGTACTACCGTGTCACCGCGCGGTACTACCGTGGATGCCTACGGTACTACCGTTGATCCAGGAGCAGTACTACCGCAACCACAACAGCAGCCAGTCAAAGGAGGCAGGAAAACGGAGGAAGCCCCAAGGAAGAAGGAGGGGAAAAAGAAGGAGACGTGTACGTGATGAAACCACCCAAACCTTTCCAACGCGGACCCTGACAAAAACCACACTCAAGAAAACAAGAACTGCCATAACTTCTGCATGTGAGCTCCGAATTGAGCAAACTCAAGCTTGTTCCTAAGAAGAAGGAAGCCCAACCGACTATCCTCACATCATGCTTTCCGTTTCCATCTCCCGGAACGCATCTATATTATTTCCTCGCCGATCCCCCACCTCTCCCCACCAGCACGTCTCCTCCCCTTCCCTCCACACATCTCTCTGTTTCTCTTCCGACCCTTTCCATCCCCATCTGCTTCTCCTGCGGTGCCATACAAGCACCGGCGAAGCACATGCTTCGTCTCCTCCAGATCCGCGAGGTGATGCGGAAGGAACTTGACATGGAGGATTCGGGGGAGCTACAAATCAAGAGAAGAAGCTCCGCCCGCGACCCCTTTCCGCCGAGCTCAGACAAAAGGAGCTCCCTGTGCATGGGGATATTGACCACAAAGACCAGTGATGGCTCTGGGATTCTCAAATCCACAAATTTATGTTGTTTCCTTTTTTTTCTTTATCATGTGGATGTCAACAAAAAAGGGCCCGTGTTATATTCTCATGCGCCAGATTCAATTATTTGCATCGAAGTTCTTTGGATTTACATGGAGGAAGCGGTATGTTTTTTACGTCCACGTCCAATTGACTACAATTTCAGATTGGTTTTTGTTTTTGCAGCTATTCGAAACTGCAGAACACATGTTCATCTTCCCCCAACCTACACAGTGAATACTAATAGTTTTTATGATGATACATGAGCCAGTATTATGGCTCATCTTGATCTGCTATTTGGGTCAATACATCTTGGTGGAATTGTACGTACTTATCTTCATGTTGTTTACAGACAGCCGAAGTTACAAATCCAGTCATGACGACTACATGTAATTGTTTGTACATAAGCCTCAGTTGAAGATACGGTTGATAGAAGTACTGTGTATATATGTTCTCCCCATTTTAAAAAATTGGTAAGTTCTATGGAAACAGCTGGAGTGATGTCTGTTTATTTACAATATATATATATATATATATATATATATATATATATATATATATATATATGTGTGTGTGTGTGTGTACCATGACTTGCGGGTGCAGGTTGTGCTTTACGATCCTAATGAGATATTCTAATCCAGAGAGGTTTCTTATCAGTTCTACGAGAAGTGCAAAATTTAATAAATGTTTTGCGAGCCTACATCCATTGTTGTCCATCAACCAATTCTGTAGTACATGTTGGCTCGCAAAATAGATGTGATCCCTTTTTGCTATTTTCAAATATTTTTAGAATTGTACAGTCACTCACCATATTACTCTTTTGATCTCCATAGAGGATATGTTTGTGCGCATGTTATTCTCAGTCTTCTATTAATGAAGTACCCATTCATTGGTCCATGTTTCGCTGATCGAGTGTACTATTTGCTTAAATTTATACTGTGATATGAAATCGGAATAAGTCTTAATCAATGGCAACTAAAAGTTTTTTTTTCGAGTTTCAAAAAAAATATTTTTTTGAACTGCTGAAGATTTGAAGAATCCACTCACCCGGAGATCTTTTCGGTTGGTTTGTATACATGACTGATTTCTGAAGGTTCGAGCATAATGGACAAGACCTATATGGGCAAACACTTGGTGTGCTTCCTACCGATGCTTTTTTTGAGGTCGTTGTATGTGGTAGTTCAACTGTTTCTGTTGTTTCCTTTTGTTTTTGGGTTTTGTGCAGTCATTTCCTGTCATTGTACTTTGGCGATTTGGCACTTCGGTTATTCTATGAATTTTACATGCAACTCTCCTGCATGGTTCAGAAAAAAAGTTTAATCCCAAAATTCAAAGGAAAAACTAGAATAAGTGTTTCTTAGTATCGAGGCACTATTCCATGCTTTGATGCTCTCCCAGACACTGTTTTAGTTCAGTTCATATAAATCATGTTGATACTCAAACATTGGTCGAACAATAGGATTGAATTTTTATCTTTGTACTCCGGCCATCAATCCACATGGCCCAGTTGCTACCAACGGTAAGTCAATCCTCTTTGCTATTACATTTTTTACCTTGGAATTTTTTGTGGTGATTTGAGGTTCTATTTAGTTTCTATGCTACCTTCAATGCCAACAAAGAGATCCCGCAGCAACGCGCGGGGTATCATCTAGTTTTCAGAGTGACTGAGTGAGTAATCATTGGTAATACAACATAAAGTAGCTTAACAATTCAGCAGAATCTGTACTCGCAGAACAAGACGATATATGGAAAAAAAAAACTTCACAATCATGAAGGAAGAAATTTCAGAGCGAACAGAGAAAATCGTCAGGACCAAAATGAGATGAAGGAAACCAGATTTATTTGGGGTTATTAACTAACTGGAACTGCAAGAACCCTGTTTTGCCGTAGGAAATTGCTCTAGCGATTTGGCCGTGATTCTTCTTTTTTTTTTCAGTTTTTGGATCGTGAGTACCAGGCGGCGAGCGTGCGTACCACTGGTGGCGGAGGAGGCGGCCCAGGCTGGCGCCGGCGCGTGCTCGTTGTTGTATGCGGCGCGGATGCCGGAGATCTCGTCGAGCCTCTTCCTGATCTGGCGGACGCGGGCAGAGAGGTCGTGGCAAAGCGCGACCTGCAGCACCGCGCAGCGCGGCCACCGCCACCGCCACGCGGAGCAGCCCCCGTCGCAGAGGGGGCGAGCGGCCGAGGCGGGTGGCGGCGGCCGGCGCGGTGGAGGAAGTCGTCGAGCGCGTCCTCAGCCTCAAATGCGACGTCGCGGGTCTGGCGCACCCAGACGGCGACGAGCTCGTCCTCGGGGAGGCGGCGCCTGCGGTCGGCGCCGCGCACGAAGGTGTGGAGCCACTCGAGCTTGTCGCGGAGGAGGCGCACGTCGTCGCCCACCTCCACCAGCACCGCCGCCTCCCACGCCACCTTCGCCAGCACCGTCGTGGTCGCCATCGCTTTCACCTCGCGGCCGTCAGCTACTCAGCCAGCCACTCTGTGCTGTGCTCGGTGCCTGGCGCCCTGGCTGCCCTGCTCGGCTCGCTACGGTCTCAGACTGAACCAAACCAGAGCAAGTGTCCTCTCAGCGGGAGTTTGGAGGTCAATGGTGGCACGTTGACCTTGACTCCCAGCAAACTCCAAGTCGCTGACAAACTCCAAGTACCACTCCTCCACTATATATGTTTTTTTTTTGAAACTTCCAACTTAAGGGCTCCTTTTATTCAAAGGAAAGGGAAAATGGAGGAATAGGAATCCTGTAGGATTGAGATGGCATGTCTAGTTAAATCCTATGGGGTAGGACTTTCCTTTGATTCTGGTGAAGGAATTTTTCCATGAGGTTGGACCTCATGTTATTTTCCTATAGAATTTACACTACAAGATTCTTATGGGATTATTTTCTATATGATACAATCCTATGAATCAAACAAGTAATATAGGAAAATTTCCTATAAGAAGCAATCCTACAAAATTCCTATACTATTCCTTTGAATCAAAGGGGCCCTAATACTGGAACAATCCGTTTGCAGTTGTGAAGCTGGGATAACCGGTTGAAATGGTAAAAAGGTGGAGAACCGGATGGGCATATTGAGTTTAGGGGTTCGAACGCAGTCAATGAGCGGTCAAGGGAAAAACTAAATTGCCTTGCCATGCCAGCTAGTAGTTTATTTAATTTATTTACTCTTCGTATTATTTTTTCCTTGGATCCTCGCCGGAAAAAATTGTGCTCCGTACTGATACTAGAAACCACCACTAGTTGGAGCTGGTTTTGCGCGTAGCATGCGCTAACCATTGTTGTAACTAGATAATTCCGCGCGCGTTGGTGCGGGACTGTTCGTACATGATAAGCATTCCTGCAGTGAAAAAACAGAAGTTGGACTTACAATATGGTAGCTGGAAGATAAAATTTGAATATTGTAAGTACATCTGAACTGATATATTTATATAACGACATCTTCTAACCGAGCTGAGCATTGTGGTTGTGATGATCATCTTCTTCTGTAAAATGACTGGACATGCATGTGGCATTCCATTTCTTATGCAATCCTCTGTTGCAATTGGATGACCATATTGTTGTGGTTCTTTCACCAGATTACGATTTTTGAGCTTCAAAATTATATGTTTTGAGCATCCCGTGGGCAAACAATTGTGGAACAGCCACCTCTGATAGGCAATATTGCAAGCTTCGATAAACGGTGTTCAGCCTTTTTTTACTATCAGATAACTTCATTTGCCATATCTATAATAGCACATGTAAGTCGTCAGTATGATTGTTGGCGTTGCCTAATATGCATACTTAGGATGAATGCATACGGAATAAAGCCATAAGAAAAATTAGGATATAAAAAATTCATCTTCCATGAACATACACCGACTATGGTGGAGAAGAAACAAAACATGTAAACCTGTTGAGGGACCACACACCACTGATTTCATTGGGGGAGGGAGAAGGCCAAACGAAGCTAATTGTAATCGTGTCCTTCCTGCAGCTCGGAGCGGAGTAGGTGAATACATGCATGCATATATATATATAGATAAATTAACAGATGCTTTGTATTTATTTATGTCTTGTGAATCGTTAATTTTTTTACTTAATTCAAAATTGCATCGCACTATTCCAACGCTAATAGAGCAATGGTGTACTTGTATGTCCATACTCCAAAGTTTCAATAATCCTAAAGAGAGCTGTATCCTGTATCGATCCATACAGTAGAAATAATCAAGAGGGAGTGAAAAATCTCAGAATCCATGAACTAATATGAGTATATGACATCGATGCTACATGTGGTTGTGCCTGAGCAGTCAAGCTTGTCCGGATTGGGCATGGTGAAGGATAAATGGGAAAAGAACTAAAGAACCTCGTACCATAAACGTTAGTGAAAAAGCGCGGTGGCCAAAATCTGTCTGATAGCGAGGAGTGTTCGTTGAGCTGGATCAAGATGACGCTTGTGAAAGTGCTAATCTCGGATGGTGAACTTAAGCCTGATGGAGGCGAGTTATGCCTATATATGCATCCATTTATACTCTGGCCGAGAGATCCCATAGGACGGAAACTTTTCACATCCCGCTATTAGTTTCCTGTGCGGTTGTTTCTCACGTAATCCTGGGGAAGAGGCATAGAAAGCTACATTGATTGATAAGAGGAAGCGTGAATGGCTGTCTTTAATTGGATGCAGATGGTTCGTCAATGGCTGTAGATAGCGATGGAGTAGCCGTTTAAGAAAAACATGTAGTTATGGGCTAATTATTAGGGTGAACGGCTGGCATGCTCTGGTGGAACGTATTAACTGAAGCAAAACCAAGCAACGGGAAACTGAACGATGGAACCAAAATATAATTGCTGAGTTGGCTTGCCACGTGAGATCTATTAGTTTGAACCGAACCGGACAAAGTAAGAATGTTGCTTAGAATGATGACGTGGAAAGTTGATGAGGTGTCATAGTTGTATGTTGAGAGAAATATCCATAGTGGGTTGCTCCCATATAGATATTATAAATCCGTTGTCGCAAATGGGTCAGTGTTAACGTGCCAAGTACATGGCCGAATCAACGTGTCGTCCCCGTCTAGGTCGAGTCAAACCAGCTCGCTTTAGTTTCGTTGCTAGCCCGAACATACGCACTCTCTCAAAGTTAAATAAAATTAGATGTATCTAACACTAAAAATATGTCTAAGATGCATCCACTTATATTCAACTTTGAGACAATTGATATGAGACGGAGGGAGTACATAAACAAGTAACATAAAATTAGGAAGATACAAGCAGTTATATAGCTGCATACCACACTCGCTGGAACAATCAAGCACCTAAATCTTTCGGAGAAGAAGAACACCCACGGTTGGTCCACGTCTTAACGTTGAAGAAACCCCAATCCATGACGCGTTAATGAGCCGCAATAGCCACCGGTCCCGTAAAACTGAATCTAACCGTTTGTTTCCAGCTGAACTTGGTTTTCGCTTTGTAATCTATCGCACCACAGGGAACTTGGTGTTATGCTTTTATAAAAAAAAGCAAGGTCGTTTTGGCCCCGTTCTAGAAAAGATAGGATCAAACCGGATAAAGAACATCGGTTGAAAGAGCCCTCCGAGCCTCTTCAACGCCACTCCACCCTTCATCAAATGGCTGAGTCCTCCACCGTCTTCTGCAAATCCGCAACAGTCATTGTTGACGCACTCCAAGAGCAACTCGTCCCTGCCGCCACGCGAAAATGCAAAGTCAGGTCCAAACCGCTCCAACAGCTTGGACTCCACAAGGCTCTCACCGAAGCCAGCAACATCTCGGACAAGCAGGAGCACGGGCTGGGAGACCATTATTCCTTATAGCACCATCAGAATCTGCATTTTAAACACGTTTTGAAATGTCAAATAGTTTCGAGAGGAAATTTTACCTTTACATCTTCACATTGTATGTGAGCTGCACAAAGTTGTGCAAAAAAGGACAGGTTTCAGTGCTAAAAAAAAGCCTTTCGCGAGTCATATTTTTATATTTTTTGCACGGGCCAAAAGAATATGTCTTTTTTTCATGGAACTTTCTACATGCACAAAATATGAAAATTTACCCGTGCAACTTTTTTCCAAAAAGAAAATATGTTTACAAGTATGTTTTCCTAGAACCAGCTATTTATTTTCCCATCGTCGCCACTAACCAAGCTGGAAGTGAACTAGAGGGAGAAGGAAGCAAGTGCTAACTACCCGATTGACTTTTCTACGCACCTTATTCTAAGCAACTTGTTTAGGTTAGGTCTTCAGTTTGAACTTTTGTTACCGTTGAAGAGTGGGGTTTAGGTTGGATGGCGAACACTGGGATGTCGACGTGCTTAACTTTATGTGATAGGGACAATGACGCCCCAGCTTTTTTTTTGAACTGCCTCCAGCTAAAGTTTTTTTCTTTTCAAACTGCCCCCAGCTAAGTTTTTTTTTGAGATACCCCCAGCTAAAGTTGGAGCACCACTGCACCACCATGTTTCGGCCATTTTTGTTCGGGTTGGGAACCTGCCGCTCTACGCACACGGATGCCACCACGGTTCAGTGATGGGCCGCGAGGCCACCCTGCATGCTGGTCTCCGGGTGGGCTGCAAAAGAGAAGGGTAAGACTACTGGCATACTACTGGCTGCGAAAAGAAAAACTCCACGTCCTCCGTTCTCCGGTGGTTTTTTTCAGCAAGTCGAAGGAAGGAATTGCCTCATGATCATGAAGCTTTGAGACGCACGTCACACCATAGTGAGATTCTGCGGTCCACATGTGGTGCTTAGTGATGAAGATGATATATGCCTGTGATTTTTAGAGAGAAGTTTGGAAAATTTCCCGTTACAAGTTCTTGAAAACTGTACTAGTTTTTTCCTTACAAAGACTTGTGGAAAACTAAAGTACCTTTGAAAATTAGAGTTTTGTATGGTTATTACACTGGTAGAAAAAAGCCCTTTAGTCCCGGTTCGCAACAGCCTTTAGTCCCGGCTGTGCAACCGGGACTAAATAAACGCGACTAAAGACCCCCCCCCCTTTAGCCGCGGCTCTTACGGACCGCGACAAAAGTCTTTAGTCCCGGTTCTTGTGGCTGACCGGGACCAAAGGCACGCCACGTGGGCGCCCGTGGTCCGTCGGGGCCGAGGACCTTTAGTCCCGGCTCTCGTGGCCAACCGGGACTAAAGGCCTCCTCCGCAGGTTTAGGGTTTTAGCCTCGCTAAACCTGGTTTCTTTTTAATTTGTAGTGTTTTATTTGTTTTATATTTTATTTTGTGTTTTATTTTATTTTTGATGAAGTTTCAGTACACATATTCTACGCTTCTATATACATGCATATGAAATTTCAAACAAGAAGAATTCAAGAGGAATATATAATATATATTCAATCTCGGGTGACCATATACAACTTCGAACAAGTTTCCATACACAATTAGGATGGATGACCATATACAACTTCGAACAAGTTTCAACCTCGGGTATGCATATAAATTTCTTCGTCCTCGGTATAGTGTTGTCCTTTAGGATTGATGACTTCCCTCATGAAAAATCCTGCTAATTCTTCTTGAATTGGTCGGAAGCGAGCTTCTGGACTAAGCCTCCTCCGCAAGTTATCCGTCGCGTTCCGCACGCTAGCTGATGCCTTCCGCTCAGTGGTTTGTCTCCGGATGTTCTCACAAACATAGTATCCACATAGATCGGTCCCCGATGGCTGCTTATCCACATTAACTAACTTTCTGAAATCTAGCTCATGTTTGAATTCACCGACAGTTTCTTCTGAGAACCGTCTCCAAACCCTACAGGGCAAAGAAAATTAAATGAATAAGGGATTTATTAGTTAGTTGATATTAGGAAATGAAGAGACCGATCGATATAGAGCTCAAATGATTGAAAATAATTACTTTTGCAGCATTTTTCTCATGTCGGCCCAACGCTTTGGATCCGAATCCTTAGAGTCCATGATTAGAACTGTGGAGGTGTGAAGTTCAATATTTAGCAGAATCCAGTGGAACCTGCGGACACGTTACATGCACAGTCATGCATAACTCATCGATTAGACATACCATGCATGAAGTAAACAAAATAGAATGGGCACAAGAGAGAAACACTCACCCAAAATGGTAAGGAAATAGAATATGAATTTTGAGTTGATGCTTTTTAAGAAACTTGTACAGGTCTTTCTCCATGTCTTTGGGGTGATGTTCTAACACATGTCCATTAACGATATGTGGGTCAATGAACCCAACATCATGGATGTTTCTTATTTTGCATTCCCAAATCTTCAATCTGCATAATAGCGTACGCAACAATATAGTTAGGACAATATATATATATATAGTGCAGGCAATGAAGAACGAGATGAGGTAGAAATAAATCACTTACAGAATGTAGCAACTCAGCATAGATTTGTCGAGGGCGCGCAGATTGAACAGCTGGAATAATTCACTCATATGAACTTCTACAGAGTACCGTTTGATGTGATGCTCATGTGTAACATCCGCATAAACATATTCTTTGTCGGCCCATGTTATGAATTGCTTGTACCAACGTAGCAGATTTCGCATTTGTGTTGGTAGACTATTTTCCTTCTCAGGCTCGACGAGAGGCCCCTTCCGCACATATTGTAATGTTATCTCACCTGCAGGCGCATCCTCAAGGTCTAAGAAGGCACGAACAGTCAAACCCATCTCGGACGCTTGTTTCATGGCAGCCGCTACAGTCAATCCAAGTGCTGCCGCAACTGCTATGATCTCGGGGTCCTCTTCCGGACCGGCTTTCACTATGAGCGGGGGGATCGATTGTTTCTTCTGCATCCCGAGCTGGTCAACTTGTTTCCCGCTTTTTTTACTTTCTTCCTCCTTCAATATTTTTGCTTGCCTACGAAGTTCATGTCCATAGTCGTCAGGCATATTCAGCTCGGCTTGGGACGGTGTCGTCAAAAAATCCTTAGCCCACTTCTTTTGCTTCTCAGTGAATACTTGCTTGGGCTCAGGCACTTTTTTCGCCTTCATATCCGCCTTCCATTTCTCATAATCAGTAGACGCGGCCAATGTGAGGTCAGCTTCACTAAGTTCCCCAGGCCTTGGGAGGAGAGGCTTCAGCGATGGCTCCGGTACCCTTGTGGTCTTAGGTACATAAGGGTCCGGGTTAATAGTCCAGGAGCAGGTTTCCTTGCTGTCCGCCTGCTTCTGCTTCATTTTGATGGCCCTTGGAGATGCTTCCTTCTGGCCTAGCACGGTTACGAACATATTTCTTTAATACTCCCATGAACCTCTCAAAGGGGAACATATTGTGTAGAAATACAGGACCGAGAATGGAAATCTCTTCGACTAGGTGGACCAGGAGGTGCGTCATAATATTGAAGAAGGATGGTGGGAACACCAACTCAAAACTGACAAGGCATTGGACCACATCGTTCTGTAACCGTGGTAGATCTTCTGGATTGATTACCTTCTGAGAGATTGCATTGAGGAATGCACATAGCTTCACAATGGCTACTCGAACATTTTCCGGTAGGAGCCCCCCCAAAGCAATCGGAAGCAATTGCGTCATAATCACGTGGCAGTCGTGAGACTTCAGGTTTTGGAACTTTTTCTCCGGCATGTTTATTATTCCCTTTATATTCGACGAGAAGCCAGACGGGACCTTCATACTGCTCAGGCATTCAAAAAAAATGACCTTCTCTTCTTTGGTAAGAGCGTAGCTGGCACGACCTTGAAACCATTCCGGATGCCGGTCATCTGGGTCTTTCAAAAGTTGCTGGTCCTGTCGATCTTTCTCCATTGCGTTCCATCAGCGGTGTGTCTCGACTGCCCGTCGGACAAACGGTCCTCTTTGTGCCATCGCAACAACTTGGCATGCTTTTCGTTCATGAACAGACGTTTCACCCGTGGTATTATAGGAGCATACCACATCACCTTGGCGGGAACCCTCTTCCTGGGTTTCTCGCCCTCAACATCGTCACCAGGGTCATCGCCTCTGATCTTATAACGCAATGCAGTGCATACAGGGCATTCATTCAAATTCTCGTATTCACCGCGGTAGAGGATGCAGTCATTAATGCATGCATGTATCTTCTGAACCTCTAAACCTAGAGGGCAGACAACCTTCTTTGCTTCGTACGTACTGGCGGGCAACTCATTATTCTTCGGCAACATATTCTTCAATATTTTCAGCAAATTTTCAAATGATGAGTCACCTACACCTTCCTGTGCCTTCCATTTTAGCAAATCCAGTGTGCAGCCCAGCTTTTTCAGACTATTATCGCATCCTGGATACAACGACTTTTTGTGATCCTCTAACATGCGATCCGAATTCTCCCTCTCCTTGTCAGTTTCGCAGCGTCTCCGTGCATCAGCAATGGTCCGACCAAGATCATCAGCGGGCTCATCATGTGCCTCTTCTTCACCTTCACCTAACCCTTCCACACCTTCAGCATCATCCTCCATGAAAGTATCACCGAAAAGATCACGATAGTTGTCATCGATATCATCCCCTTCTTCATCTTCTTCCATTCTAACCCCTCTTTCTCCATGCTTGGTCCAACAATAATAGCTTGGCATGAAACCATGCTTAAGCAGGTCCATGTGAACTCTTCTTGAGGAGGAGTAACCCTTCTCATTCTTACAGACAGCACATGGACAGATAATAAAACCTTGCTGCTTGTTCGCATTTGCCACTACGAGGAAATCTTTCAAACCCGCAGTGAACTCGCCGGAGAGTCGGGAACCGTACATCCATTGCCGATTCATCTGCATTATTATTATATAAAGTATATAATTAACCATCATGCATTTGTTAAACTAACTAGCTAGAAATAATACAAATTAAACAATGAACTACACACATGCGTATTTTATCAATGACACATGAAAGGTTCGAGTTGCTAACCGCGATCGCGGAGGAAAAATAAATGAGAAAGCTCAAATGTGGCTTGTTTCAGGCTCTCGGGCATTTCATCAAACACCTTGTGTGCATAGGAGAAACCAAAAGCAAACCCACCACCACCCCACCACCACCTTCTGAAAATTGTGAAGTGAGCCGAGTGAAGTGAAGTGAGCTGAGTATATATAGGGATGGGCCTTTAGTCGCGGTTGGCCAGGCCAACCGGGACTAAAGCCCCTCCCGTCCGCCAGCTGGATGGGCTTTAGTCCCGGTTGGCCTGGCCAACCGCGACTAAAGGCCTTCTGGGACCTTTAGTCCCGGTTGGCCACGCCAACCGGGACTAAAGCCCCTCCCGTCCGCCAGCTGTCGACCGAGCGCGCTGGGCCCAGGTAGTTGGTCGCGGGTCTTCTCCTGAACCGCGATTAAAGACCCCTTTGGTCGCGGTTCGATTATTTTGGGGACTAATGGGGGCGTATGGAAGCCTCGTTTTCTACCAGTGTTAGTGATCAGGAAACATCATTACGAAAGACATTTTGAGACGTTGGGTTGGAAAGGGGAAATGAGGTGTAAATTTTGTGGGAATACACAATCCATCTATCATTGTTCTTCCAATGTCTTGTATATATCCATTGGAAGAACGCTGTTTTCTCTAGAGGACTTGTGTAGGGTAGCAGATGGACGCTGCATTTCAATTCCAGAACAGGGAGAAACGTAGGGTGGCAATAGGTGTCTTAGCGATTTGGTGGTCTACATGAAACTGAGTAATATTTGCATCTTTAGAGTAAATTGTAAAAAAAAACTACCACTATTACACTAGTAGAAAAAGGGTCAAACGTGAAGAACATTAGTGCCGGTTTGTATTTGAGCCGACACTAATGTATACATTAGTGCCGGTTCCAACGGCTAGCCGGGCCGCTTTCATTAGTACCGGTTCGTGGCGAACCTTTAGCACCGGTTCGTGCCACGAACCGGTACTAATGAAAGTGGTGGCAGGATGTTGTCAGAATGGGGCCCCTCCAGCCCCTTTAGTACCGGTTCTTGGCACAAACCGGTACTAAAGGTCGTCCTACATAAATCCTTCGTCCACCCGAGCTCGCTCTGTTCTTCCCCTTTCCCCTCTCCTCTCTGTTCTTCCCCTCTTCCTCTCGAGCTCATCACACATTTTGCCCAAAATTTGTCAAGATTTGAAGGCCCCCATCCATTCAAATGATCACAAAGGTTAGCAACTTTGTCCTTTCATCTCTCATTGCTAGATTAGCTCTTGCAATGCTTTATATAGTGATTAATTTGTGAGTTTAGTCATTTGGGAGGATATATATATATATATGTGCTAGTATTTGATTTATATGCAATTTGAGGTCAAAAATAACACTTAGTTTGCATATGTAGGTGTGGTTTACTTAGTGCCTTCTAAATCTCCATCGTAGCCACCGTCGATCGCCCGCACCGTCCCGTCGCCGGCACCACCTTGTGGTGAGCCCCTTGTTCATGAAATTTTATATAAAAAATTGATGTTTGTGTGATTTGGATATATAGTTACTCGTATAATTATCTTACCCGTACGTTGTTTGTTATACATATAGTGCCATGGTTTTGATATCCGTCCCCGTCGGCCCTAGTCCTTGTTATGATTCGGATGTGGTATGTATATTCCTTTTTAAAACTAGTTGCATTTCGTGTTTATGACAAATTATGCCCATCAAGTTGACATAGAAATTTTTTCTAGGAGGTATGTGAACCGGAAATTCTAACCGACCCTATTGCTGAGAGGTTAAATTTAGTTTAAAGAGAAAACGAGTACTTGAAAGAAAAGTTGAAAAGAATTGAGGGGGAGAAGATGGAATTGGAGTTGCATGTTGCCGATGTCGTCGATGATCACAAGATCAAGATGGAGAAAATGCGCTTGAAGATTAGAAAGATTAGAAAATATGCCATCGATAGTGAGGCTTGGTATCATTATGCTGTTGGATCCATTGTTACCTTAGTTGCGATCTTGATCGTATTTGTTGTTGCATTTAAATGCTTTAGCTAGAGAGTTATTTGTTTGTTGCATTTAAGTGTTGTATGAACTTGTATTAATTTGGTCTATTCGGTGTTGTGTAATGAAGATGAGCCGGCAATGGATGTACGATGACCGATGCTCTCCCCAGTTCGTTGAGGGCGTGCATACTTTTCTGCTTGCGGCTGAGGCAAACAAGCGGGCGGATGGTTTTATGCCTTGTCCATGTGCTCGCTGTACGAATGGTCACAATTACTCTACGTCGAGAACCATTCACGTCCACCTGTTTAAGTCCGGTTTCATGCCCCATTATAATGTTTGGACCAAGCATGGAGAAAGAGGGGTTATGATGGAAGACAATGAAGAAGAAGAGGACGACGACAGCTATCCTGGCCATGGGTTCCCTGAATATGATGATACAACAATGGGGGAAGAAGCTGAGCCGATAATGCGGGAAGAAGCTAAGCCGGCAATGCGGGAAGAAGCTTAAGAAGAGGCATCAGATGAGCCCGTTGATGATCTAGGTCGGGCCATTGCCGACGCAAAGAGAAACTGCGCAAGTGATTTGGAGAAGAAGAAGTTGCAGCGCATGTTAGAGAATCACAAAAAACTGTTGTACCCGAATTGCGTAGGTGACAAGAAAAAGCTGGGCACCACACTGGAATTGCTGCAATGGAAGGCAGAGAATGGTGTATCTGACAAGGGATTTGGAAAGTTGCTGGTAATGATAAAGGATATGCTTCCAAAGGACAACGAATTGCCCGAGAGTACGTACGAAGCAAAGAAGGTTGTCTGCCCTCTAGGGTTAGAGGTGCAGAAGATACATGCATGCCCTAATGATTGCATCCTCTACTGCGGTGAGTACGAGGATTTGAACGCTTGCCCGGTATGTGGTGCATTGTGCTATAAGATCAGCCGCGATGACCCTGGTGATGTCGAGGGCCGGCGCCCCAGGAAGAAGATTCCTGCCAAGGTGATGTGGTATGCTCCTATAATACCACGGTTGAAACATTTGTTCCAAAACAAAGAGCATGCCAAGGCGATGCGATGGCACAGAGAAGACCGTAAGAAAGACGGAAAGTTGAGAGTACCCGCTGACGGGTCGCAGTGGAGAAAAATCGAAAGAAAGTACGGGAAGGAGTTTGTAGATGACGCAAGGAGCGTATGTGTTGGTCTAAGCATAGATGGCATTAATCCTTTTGGGAGCAAAGCAGCAACCATAGCACCTGGCCTGTGACTCTATGTTTGTATAACCTTCCTCCTTGGTTGTGCATGAAGCGGAAGTTCATTATGATGCCAGTGCTCATCCAAGGCCCTAAGCAACCCGGCAACGACATTGATGTGTACCTAAGGCCATTAGTTGAAGAACTCTTACAACTGTGGAATGGAACATGTGTACGTGCGTGGGATGAGCACATGGGGGAAGAATTTGACCTAAAGGCGTTGCTGTTCGTGACCATCAATGATTGGCCTGCTCTCAGTAACCTTTCAGGACAGACAAACAAGGGATACCGCGCATGCACGCACTGTTTGGACGATACCGACAGTATATATTTGGCTAATTGTAAGAAGAATGTGTACCTGGGACATCATCGATTTCTTCCGAGCAGGCATCCCGTAAGAAAGAAAGGCAAGCATTTCAAAGGTGAGGCGGATCACCGGACGAAGCCTGGCCACCGTACTGGTGCTGATGTACATGATATGGTCAAGGATTTGAAGGTGGTCTTTGGAAAGGGTCCTGGTGGACAACCTGTTCCGAATGACGCTGACGGACGCGCACCCATGTGGAAGAAGAAATCTATATTTTGGGACCTGCCCTATTGGAAACACCTAGAGGTCCGCTCCGCAATCGATGTGATGCACGTGACGAAGAATCTTTGTGTGACCCTGCTTGGCTTCTTGGGCGTGTTGAAGGAAATATGCCCTAGAGGCAATAATAAAGTTATTATTTATTTCCTTATATCATGATAAATGTTTATTATTCATGCTAGAATTGTATTAACCGGAAACATAATACATGTGTGAATACATAGACAAACAGAGTGTCACTAGTATGCCTCTACTTGACTAGCTCGTTAATCAAAGATGGTTATGTTTCCTAACCATGGACAAAAGAGTTGTTATTTGATTAACAAGGTCACATCATTAGTTGAATGATCTGATTGACATGACCCATTCCATTAGCTTAGCACCCGATCGTTTAGTATGTTGTTGTTGCTATTCTTCATGACTTATACATGTTCCTATGACTATGACATTATGCAACTCCCGTTTACCGGAGGAACACTTTGGGTGCTACCAAACGTCACAACGTAACTGGGTGATTATAAAGGAGTACTACAGGTGTCTCCAAAGGTACATGTTGGGTTGGCGTATTTCGAGATTAGGATTTGTCACTCCGATTGTCGGAGAGGTATCTCTGGGCCCTCTCGGTAATGCACATCACTTAAAGCCTTGCAAGCATTGCAACTAATGAGTTAGTTGCGGGATGTTGTATTACGAAACGAGTAAAGAGACTTGCCGGTAATGAGATTGAACTAGGTATTGGATACCGATGATCGAATCTCGGGCAAGTAACATACCGATGACAAAGGGAACAACGTATGTTGTTATGCGGTCTGACCGATAAAGATCTTCGTAGAATATGTAGGAGCCAATATGGGCATCCAGGTCCCGCTATTGGTTATTGACCGGAGACGTGTCTCGGTCATGTCTACATTGAAGGAAATATGCCCTAGAGGCAATAATAAAGTTATTATTTATTTCCTTATATCATGATAAATGTTTATTATTCATGCTAGAATTGTATTAACCGGAAACATAATACATGTGTGAATACATAGACAAACAGAGTGTCACTAGTATGCCTCTACTTGACTAGCTCGTTAATCAAAGATGGTTATGTTTCCTAACCATGAACAAAGAGTTATTATTTGATTAACGAGGTCACATCATTGGTTGAATGATCTGATTGACATGACCCATTCCATTAGCTTAGCACCCGATCATTTAGTATGTTGCTATTGCTTTCTTCATGACTTATACATGTTCCTATAACTATGAGATTATGCAACTCCCGTTTACCGGAGGAACACTTTGGGTACTACCAAACGTCACAACATAATTGGGTGATTATAAAGGAGTACTACAGGTGTCTCCAATGGTAGATGTTGGGTTGGCGTATTTCGAGATTAGGGTTTGTCACTCCGAGTGTCGGAGAGGTATCTCTGGGCCCTCTCGGTAATGCACATCACATAAGCCTTGCAAGCACTGCAACTAATATGTTAGTTGTTAGATGATGTATTACGGAACGAGTAAAGAGACTTGCCAGTAACGAGATTGAACTAGGTATTGGATACCGACGATCGAATCTCGGGCAAGTAACATACCGATGACAAAGGGAACAACGTATGTTGTTATGCGGTCTGACCGATAAAGATCTTCGTAGAATATGTAGGAGCCAATATGGGCATCCAGGCCCCGCTATTGGTTATTGACCGGAGACGTGTCTCGGTCATGTCTGCATTGTTCTCGAACCGTAGGGTCCGCACGCTTAACGCTACGATGACAATAATTATGAGTTTATGCATTTTGATGTACCGAAGTTAGTTCGGAGTCCCGGATGTGATCACGGACATGACGAGGTGTCTCGAAATGGTCGAGACATAAAGATTGATATATTGGAAGCCTATATTTGGACATCGGAATTGTTCCGGGTGAAATCGGCATTTTACCGGAGTACCGGGGGGGGGGGGGGGTTACCGGAACCCCCCGGGGGTTATTGGGCCAACATGGGCCTTAAGGGAGAAGAGGAGAGGAGGCAAGAGGTGGCCGCGCGCCCCTCCCCTTCCTAGTCCGAATAGGACAAGGGAAGGGGGCCGGCGCCCCCCCCCCTTTCCATCCTCTCTTCCTCCTATTCTCCCCCTTCTCTCCTAGTCCAACTAGGAGTCCTCCTCCCGGTGGGAGCAGGACTCCCCTTGGCGCGCCACACCTTGGCCGGCCGCCTCCTCCCCTTTCTCCTTTATATACGGGGGCAGGGGGCACCCCATAGACACACAAGTTGATCCACGTGATCTATTCCTTAGCCGTGTGCGGTGCCCCCTGCCACCATATTCCTCGAGAATACTGTAGCAGAGTTTAGGCGAAGCCCTGCTGCTGTAGTTCATCAAGATCGTCACCACGCCGTCGTGCTGACGGAACTCTTCCTCGATGCTTTGCTGGATCGGAGCCCGAGGATCGTCATCGAGCAGAACGTGTGCTAAGAACTCGGAGGTGCCGGAGTAACGGTGCTTGGATCGGTCGGATCGGAAGAAGACGTACGACTACTTCCTCCACGTTGTGTGATCGCTTTCGCAGTCGGTCTACGTTGGTACGTAGACAACACTCTCCCCTCTCGTTGCTATGCATCACCATGATCTTGTGTGTGCGTAGGAATTTTTTTGAAATTACTACGTTCCCCAACAGTGGCATCCGAGCCTAGGTTTTATGGTTTGATGTTATTTCCACGAGTAGAACACAAGTGAGTTGTGGGCGATACAAGTCATACTGCCTACCAGCATGTCATACTTTGGTTCGGCGGTATTGTTGGACGAGACGACCCGGACCAACCTTACGCGTACGCTTACGCGAGACCGGTTCCCTCGACGTGCTTTGCACATAGATGGCTTGCGGGCGACTGTCTCTCAAACTTTAGTTGAACCGAGTGTGGCTACGCCCGGTCCTTGAGAAGGTTAAAACGGAGTCTATTTGACGAACTATCGTTGTGGTTTTGATGCGTAGGTGAGATGAGTTCTTGCTTAAAGCCCGTAGCAGCCACGTAAAACTTGCAACAACAAAGTAGAGGACGTCTAACTTGTTTTTGCAGGGCATGTTGTGATGTGATATGGTCAAGGCATGATGCTGATTTTATTGTATGAGATGATCATGTTTTGTAACCAAGTTATCGGCAACTGGCAGGAGCCATATGGTTGTCGCTTTATTGTATGCAATGCAATCGTGATGTAATGCTTTACTTTATTACTAAGCAGTAGTGATAGTCGTGGAAGCATAAGATTGGCGAGACGACAACGATGCTACGATGGAGATCAAGGTGTCGCGCCGGTGACGATGGTGATCATGACGGTGCTTCGGAGATGGAGATCACAAGGACAAGATGATGATGGCCATATCATATCACTTATATTGATTGCATGTGATGTTTATCTTTTATGCATCTTATCTTGCTTTGATTGACGGTAGCATTATAAGATGATCTCTCACTAAATTATCAAGAAGTGTTCTCCCTGAGTATGCACCGTTGCCAAAGTTCGTCGTGCCCAGACACCACGTGATGATCGGGTGTGATAAGCTCTACGTCCAAATACAACGGGTGCAAAACAGTTGCACACGCAGAATACTCAGGTTATACTTGACGAGCCAAGCATATACAGATATGGCCTCGGAACACGGAGACCAAAAGGTCGAGCGTGAATCATATAGTAGATATGATCAACATAACGATGTTCACCATTGAAAACTACTCCATCTCACGTGATGATCGGTTATGGTTTAGTTGATTTGGATCACGTGATCACTTAGAGGATTAGAGGGATGTCTATCCAAGTGGGAGTTCTAAAGTAATTTGATTAACTGAACTTAAACTTATCATGAACTTAGTACCTGATAGTATCTTGCTTGTTTATGTTGATTGTAGATAGATGGCTCGTGCTGTTGTTCCTTTGAATTTTAATGCGTTCCTTGAGAAAGCAAAGTTGAAAGATGATGGTAGCAATTACACGGACTGGGTCTGTAACTTGAGGATTATCCTCATTGCTGCACAAAAGAATTACGTCCTGGAAGCACCGCTGGGTGCCAGGCCTGCTGCTGGAGCAACGCCAGATGTTATGAACGTCTGGCAGAGCAAAGCTGATGACTACTCGATAGTTCAATGTGCCATGCTTTACGGCTTAGAATCGGGACTTCAACGACGTTTTGAACGTCATGGAGCATATCAGATGTTCCAGGAGTTGAAGTTGATATTTCAAGCAAATGCCCGAATTGAGAGATATGAAGTCTCCAATAAGTTCTATAGCTGCAAGATGGAGGAGAACAGTTCTGTCAGTGAGCATATACTCAAAATGTATGGGTATAATAATCACTTGATTCAGATGGGAGTTAATCTTCCAGATGATTGCGTCATTGACAGAATTCTCCAATCACTGCCACCAAGCTACAAGAGCTTCGTGATGAACTATAATATGCAAGGGATGAACAAGACTATTCCCGAGCTCTTCGCAATGCTGAAAGCTGCGGAGGTAGAAATCAAGAAGGAGCATCAAGTGTTGATGGTCAACAAGACCACTAGTTTCAAGAAGAAGGGCAAAGGGAAGAAGAAGGGGAACTTCAAGAAGAACAACATGCAAGTTGCTGCTCAGGAGAAGAAACCCAAGTCTGGACCTAAGCCTGAAACGGAGTGCTTCTACTGCAAGCAGACTGGTCACTGGAAGCGGAACTGCCCCAAGTATTTGGCGGATAAGAAGGATGGCAAGGTGAACAAAGGTATATGTGATATACATGTTATTGATGTGTACCTTACTAGAGCTCGCAGTAGCACCTGGGTATTTGATACTGGTTCTGTTGCTAATATTTGCAACTCGAAACAGGGACTACAGAATAAGCGGACGCTAGCAAAGGACGAGGTGACGATGCGCGTGGGAAATGGTTCCAAAGTCGATGTGATCGCGGTCGGCACGCTACCTCTACATCTACCTTCGGGATTAATATTAGACCTAAATAATTGTTATTTGGTGCCAGCGTTGAGCATGAACATTATATCTTGATCTTGTTTAATGCGAGACGGTTATTCATTTAAATCAGAGAATAATGGTTGTTCTATTTATATGAGTAATATCTTTTATGGTCATGCACCTTTGAAGAGTGGTCTATTCTTGTTGAATCTCGATAGTAGTGATACACATATTCATAATGTAGAAGCCAAAAGATGCAGAGTTGATAATGATAGTGCAACTTATTTGTGGCACTGCCGTTTAGGTCATATCGGTGTAAAGCGCATGAAGAAACTCCATACTGATGGGCTTTTGGAACCACTTGATTATGAATCACTTGGTACTTGCGAACCGTGCCTCATAGGCAAGATGACTAAAACACCGTTCTCCGATACTATGGAGAGAGCAACAGATTTATTGGAGATCATACATACCGATGTATGTGGTCCGATGAATATTGAAGCTCATGGTGGATATCGTTATTTTCTCACCTTCACAGATGATTTAAGCAGATATGGGTATATCTACTTAATGAAACATAAGTCTGAAACATTTGAAAAGTTCAAGGAATTTCAGAGTGAAGTTGAAAATCATCGTAACAAGAAAATAAAGTTTCTACGATCTGATCGTGGAGGAGAATATTTGAGTTACGAGTTTGGTGTACATTTGAAAAATTGTGGAATAGTTTCGCAACTCACGCCACCCGGAACACCACAGCGTAATGGTGTGTCCGAACGTCGTAATCGTACTTTACTAGATATGGTGCGATCTATGATGTCTCTTACTGATTTACCGCTATCGTTTTGGGGTTATGCTTTAGAGACGGCCGCATTCACGTTAAATAGGGCACCATCAAAATCCGTTGAGACGACGCCTTATGAACTATGGTTTGGCAAGAAACCAAAGTTGTCGTTTCTTAAGGTTTGGGGCTGCGATGCTTATGTGAAAAAGCTTCAACCTGATAAGCTCGAATCCAAATCGGAGAAATGTGTCTTCATAGGATATCCAAAGGAAACTATTGGATACACCTTCTATCACAGATCCAAAGGCAAGACTTTTGTTGCTAAGTTCGGAAACTTTCTAGAGAAGGAGTTTCTCTCGAAAGAAGTGAGTGGGAGGAAAGTAGAACTTGACGAGGTAACTGTACCTGCTCCCTTATTGGAAAGTAGTACATCACAGAAAACTGTTTCTGCGACACCTATACCAATTAGTGAGGAAGCTAATGATGATGATCATGAAACTTCAGGACAAGATACTACTGAACCACATAGATCAACCAGAGTAAGATCCGCACCAGAGTGGTACGATAATCCAATTCTGGAAGTCATGCTACTAGATCATGATGAACCTACGAACTATGAAGAAGCGATGGTGAGCCCAGATTCCGCAAAGTGGCTTGAGGCCATGAAATCTGAGATGGGATCCATGTATGAGAACAAAGTATGGACTTTGGTTGACTTGCCCGATGGTCGGCAAGCAATTGAGAATAAATGGATCTTCAAGAAAAAGACTGACGCTGACGGTAATATTACTGTCTATAAAGCTCGACTTGTCGCAAAAGGTTTTCGACAAGTTCAAGGGGTTGACTATGATGAGACCTTCTCACCTGTAGCGATGCTTAAATCCGTCAGAATCATGTTAGCAATTGCCGCATTTTATGATTATGAAATATGGCAGATGGATGTCAAAACTGCATTCCTGAATGGATTTCTGGAAGAAGAGTTGTATATGATGCAACCAGAAGGTTTTGTCGATCCAAAGGGAGCTAACAAAGTATGCAAACTCCAGCGATCCATTTATGGACTGGTGCAAGCATCTCGGAGTTGGAATAAACGCTTTGATAGTGTGATCAAAGCATTTGGCTTTATACAGACTTTTGGAGAAGCCTGTATTTACAAGAAAGTGAGTGGGAGCTCTGTAGCATTTCTGATATTATATGTGGATGACATATTGCTGATTGGAAATGATATAGAATTTCTGGATAGCATAAAGGGATACTTGAATAAAAGTTTTTCGCTGAAAGACCTCGAGGAAGCTGCTTACATATTAGGCATAAAGATCTATAGAGATAGATCAAGACGCTTAATTGGACTTTCACAAAGCACATACCTTGACAAGATTTTGAAGAAGTTCAAAATGGATCAAGCAAAGAAAGGGTTCTTGCCTGTGTTACAAGGTGTGAAGTTGAGTCAAACTCAATGCCCGACCACTGCAGAAGATAGAGAGAAAATGAAAGATGTTCCCTATGTTTCAGCCATAGGCTCTATCATGTATGCAATGCTGTGTACCAGACCTGATGTGTGCCTTGCTATAAGTTTAGCAAGGAGGTACCAAAGTAATCCAGGAGTGGATCACTGGACAGCGGTCAAGAACATCCTGAAATACCTGAGAAGGACTAAGGATATGTTTCTCGTATATGGAGGTGACAAAGAGCTCACCGTAAGAGGTTACGTTGATGCAAGCTTTGACACTGATCCGGACGATTCTAAATCGCAAACCGGATACGTGTTTACTTTAAACGGTGGAGCTGTCAGTTGGTGCAGTTCTAAACAAAGCGTCGTAGCGGGATCTACATGTGAAGCGGAGTACATAGCTGCTTCGGAAGCAGCGAACGAAGGAGTCTGGATGAAGGAGTTCATATCCGATCTAGGTGTCATACCTAGTGCATCGGGTCCAATGAAAATCTTTTGTGACAATACTGGTGCAATTGCTTTGGCAAAGGAATCCAGATTTCACAAAAGGACCAAACACATCAAGAGACGCTTCAACTCCATCCGGGATCTAGTCCAGGTGGGAGACATAGAGATTTGCAAGATACATACGGATCTGAATGTTGCAGACCCGTTGACTAAGCCTCTTCCATGAGCAAAACATGATCAGCACCAAGGCTCCATGGGTGTTAGAATCATTACTGTGTAATCTAGATTATTGACTCTAGTGCAAGTGGGAGACTGAAGGAAATATGCCCTAGAGGCAATAATAAAGTTATTATTTATTTCCTTATATCATGATAAATGTTTATTATTCATGCTAGAATTGTATTAACCGGAAACATAATACATGTGTGAATACATAGACAAATAGAGTGTCACTAGTATGCCTCTACTTGACTAGCTCGTTAATCAAAGATGGTTATGTTTCCTAACCATGAACAAAGAGTTGTTATTTGATTAACGAGGACACATCATTGGTTGAATGATCTGATTGACATGACCCATTCCATTAGCTTAGCACCCGATCGTTTAGTATGTTGCTATTGCTTTCTTCATGACTTATACATGTTCCTATAACTATGAGATTATGCAACTCCCGTTTACCGGAGGAACACTTTGGGTACTACCAAACGTCACAACGTAACTGGGTGATTATAAAGGAGTACTACAGGTGTCTCCAATGGTAGATGTTGGGTTGGCGTATTTCGAGATTAGGGTTTGTCACTCCGAGTGTCGGAGAGGTATCTCTGGGCCCTCTCGGTAATGCACATCACATAAGCCTTGCAAGCACTGCAACTAATATGTTAGTTGTTAGATGATGTATTACGGAACGAGTAAAGAGACTTGCCAGTAACGAGATTGAACTAGGTATTGGATACCGACGATCGAATCTCGGGCAAGTAACATACCGATGACAAAGGGAACAACGTATGTTGTTATGCGGTCTGACCGATAAAGATCTTCGTAGAATATGTAGGAGCCAATATGGGCATCCAGGTCCCGCTATTGGTTATTGACCGGAGACGTGTCTCGGTCATGTCTGCATTGTTCTCGAACCGTAGGGTCCGCACGCTTAACGCTACGATGACAATAATTATGAGTTTATGCATTTTGATGTACCGAAGTTAGTTCGGAGTCCTGGATGTGATCACAGACATGACGAGGAGTCTCGAAATGGTCGAGACATAAAGATTGATATATTGGAAGCCTATATTTGGACATCGGAATTGTTCCGGGTGAAATCGGCATTTTACTGGAGTACCGGGGGGGTTACCGGAACCCCCCGGGGGGTTATTGGGCCAACATGGGCCTTAAGGGAGAAGAGGAGAGGAGGCAAGAGGTGGCCGTGCGCCCCTCCCCTTCCTAGTCCGAATAGGACAAGGGAAGGGGGCCGGCGCCCCCCCTTTCCTTCCTCTCTTCCTCCTATTCTCCCCCTTCTCTCCTAGTCCAACTAGGAGTCCTACTCCCGGTGGGAGTAGGACTCCCCTTGGCGCGCCACACCTTGGCCGGCCGCCTCCTCCCCTTGCTCCTTTATATACGGGGGCAGGGGGCACCCCATAGACACACAAGTTGATCCACGTGATCTATTCCTTAGCCGTGTGCGGTGCCCCCTGCCACCATATTCCTCGATAATACTGTAGCAGAGTTTAGGCGAAGCCCTGCTGCTGTAGTTCATCAAGATCGTCACCACGCCGTCATGCTGACGGAACTCTTCCTTGACGCTTTGCTGGATCGGAGCCCGAGGATCGTCATCGAGCGGAACGTGTGCTAAGAACTCGGAGGTGCCGGAGTAACGGTGCTTGGATCAGTCGGATCGGAAGAAGACGTACGACTACTTCCTCCACGTTGTGTGATCGCTTCAGCAGTCGGTCTGCGTTGGTACGTAAACAACACTCTCCCCTCTCGTTGCTATGCATCACCATGATCTTGTGTGTGCGTAGGAAATTTTTTGAAATTACAACGTTCCCCAACATACATTGTTCTCGAACCGTAGGGTCCGCACGCTTAACGTTACGATGATAGTTATTATGAGTTTATGCATTTTGATGTACCGAAGGTTGTTCGGAGTCCCGAATGTGATCACGGACATGACGAGGAGTCTCGAAATGGTCGAGACATAAAGATTGATATATTGGAAGCCTATGTTTGGACATCGGAAGTGTTCTGGGTCAAATCGGGATTTTACCGGAATACCGGGAGGGTTACCGGAACCCCCCGGGTGCTAAATGGGCCATAATGGGCCTTAGTGGAAAAGAGAAGGGGCTGCCCTAGATGGGCTGCGCGCCTCCCCCTTCCCCTAGTCCTATTAGGACTAGGAAAGGGTGGCCGGCCACCTCCTCCTCTTTTCCCCTCCGAGGAATCCTAGTTGGACTAGGATTGGAGGGGGAATCCTACTCCCAGTGGGAGTAGGACTCTCCTGCGCCTCCTCCTTGGCCGGCCAGCCCCTCCCCCTTGGATCCTTTATATACGGGGGCAGGGGGCACCTCTAGACACACAAGTTGATCCTTGAGATCATTCCTTAGCCGTGTGCGGTGCCCCCTGCCACCAAATTCCACCTCGATCATACCGTTGCAGTGCTTAGGCGAAGCCCTGCGTCGGTAGTACATCAAGATCGTCACCACGCCGTCGTGCTGACGGAACTCCTCCCCGAAGCTTTGCTGGATCGGAGCCCGGGGATCGTCATCGAGCTGAACGTGTGCTAAGAACTCGGAGGTGCCGGAGTAACGGTGCTTGGATCGGTCGGATCGGGAAGAAGACGTACGACTACTTCCTCTACGTTGTGTCAACGCTTCCGTTGCGATCTACAAGGGTACGTAGATCAGACTCTCCTCCTCGTTGTTATGCATCACCATGATCTTACGTGTACGTAGGAAATTTTTTGAAATTACTACGTTCCCCAACAGTGGCATCTGAGCCTAGGTTTTATGGTTTGATGTTATATGCACGAGTAGAACACAAGTGAGTTGTGGGCGATATAAGTCATACTGCCTACCAGCATGTCATACTTTGGTTCGGCGGTATTGTTGGATGAAGCGGCCCGGACCGACATTACGCGTACGCTTACGCGAGACCGGTTTCCCCGACGTGCTTTGCACATAGGTGACTTGCGGGTGACTGTTTCTCCAACTTTAGTTGAACCAAGTGTGACTACGCCCGGTCCTTGCGAAGGTTAAAACGGAGTCTATTTGACAAACTATCGTTGTGGTTTTGATGCGTAGGTGAGATTGGTTCTTGTTTAAGCCCGTAGCAGCCACGTAAAAATTTGCAACAACAAAGTAGAGGACGTCTAACTTGTTTTTGCAGGGCATGTTGTGATGTGATATGGTCAAAACGTGATGAGTTATAAGTTGTTATATAAGATGATCATGTTTTGTTGAACTTATCGGCATCTGGCAAAAGCCTTATGGTTGTCTGTCTATTGCATAAGATGCAAGCGCCCAATAATTGCTTTACTTTATCGCTATGCGATAGCAATAGTTGCAAGAGCAAGTGTTGGCGAGACGACCACGTGACGACACATTGTTATAGATCAAGATGATGGAGATCATGGTGTCATGCCGGTAACGATATATGTCATGACAGTACTTTGGAGATGGAGATCAAAGAAGCAAGATGATGATGGCCATATCATGTCACATATTTTGATTGCATATGATGTTTATCCTTTATGCATCTTATCTTGCTTTGATTGACGGTAGCATTATAAGATGATCTCTCACTAAATTATCAAGAAGTGTTCTCCCTGAGTATGCACCGTTGCGAAAGTTCTTCGTGCTGAGACACCACGTGATGATCGGGTGTGATAGGCTCTACGTTCAAATACAACGGGTACAAAACAGTTGCACACGCGGAATACTCAGGTTATACTTGACAAGCCAAGCATATACATATATGGCCTCGGAACACGGAGACCGAAAGGTCGAGCGTGAATCATATAGTAGATATGATCAACATAGTGATGTTCACCATTGAAACTACTCCATCTCACGTGATGATCGGACATGGTTTAGTTGATTTGGATCACGTGATCACTTAGAGGATTAGAGGGATGTCTATCTAAGTGGGAGTTCTTAAGTAATATGATTAATTGAACTTGAATTTATCATGAACTTAGTCCTGGTAGTATTTTGCAAATCATGTTGTAGATCAATAGCTCGCGTTGTTGCTTCCCTATGTTTATTTTGATATGTTCCTAGAGAAAATTGTATTGAAAGATGTTAGTAGCAATGATGTAGATTGGATCCGTAATCTGAGGTTTATCCTCATTGCTGCACAGAAGAATTATGTCCTTGATGCACCGCTGGGTGCCAGGCCTGCTGGTGGAGCAACACCAGATGTTATGAACGTCTGGCAGAGCAAAGCTGATGACTACTCGATAGTTCAGTGTGCCATGCTTTACGGCTTAGAATCGGGACTTCAACGACGTTTTGAACGTCATGGAGCATATGAGATGTTCCAGGAGTTGAAGTTAATATTTCAAGTAAATGCCCGGATTGAGAGATATGAAGTCTCCAATAAGTTCTATAGCTGCAAGATGGAGGAGAACAGTTCTGTCAGTGAGCATATACTCAAAATGTCTGGGTATAACAATCACTTGATTCAGATGGGAGTTAATCTTCCAGATGATTGCGTCATTGACAGAATTCTCCAATCACTGCCACCAAGCTACAAGAGCTTCGTGATGAACTATAATATGCAAGGGATGAACAAGACTATTCCCGAGCTCTTCGCAATGCTGAAAGCTGCGGAGGTAGAAATCAAGAAGGAGCATCAAGTGTTGATGGTTAACAAAACCACTAGTTTCAAGAAAAGGGCAGAGGGAAGAAGGGGAACTTCAAAAAGAACAGCAAGCAAGTTGCTGCTCAAGTGAAGAAGCCCAAGTCTGGACCTAAGCCCGAGACTGAGTGCTTCTACTGCAAAGGGACTGGTCACTGGAAGCAGAACTACCCCAAGTAATTGGCGGATAAGAAGGATGGCAAAGTGAACATAAGTATATTTGATATACATGTTATTGATGTGTACTTTACTAGTGTTTATAGCAAACCCTCAGTATTTGATACTAGTTCAGTTGCTAAGATTAGTAACTCGAAACGGGAGTTGCAGAATAAACAGAGACTAGTTAAGGGTGAAGTGACGATGTGTGTTGGAAGTGGTTCCAAGATTGATATGATCATCATCCCACACTCCCTATAATTTCGGGATTAGTGTTGAACCTAAATAAGTGTTATTTGGTGTTTGCGTTGAGCATGAATATGATTTGATCATGTTTATTGTAATACGGTTATTCATCTAACTAAAAGAATAAATTGTTGTTCTGTTTACATGAATAAAACCTTATATGGTTACACACCCAATGAAAATAGTTCATTGGATCTCGATCTTAGTGATACACATATTCATAATATTGAAACCAAAAGATGTGAAGTTAATAATGATAGTGCAACTTATTTTTGGCACTGCCGTTTAGATCATATCGGTATAAAGCGCATGAAGAAACTCCATACTGATGGACTGTTGGAACCACTTGATTATGAATCACTTGGTACTTGCGAACCGTGCCTCATGGGCAAGATGACTAAAATACCGTTCTCCGGTACTATGGAGAGAGCAACAGATTTATTGGAAGTCATACATACCGATGTATGTGGTCCAATGAATATTGAGGCTCGTGGCGGATATCGTTATTTTCTCACCTTCACAGATGATTTAAGCAGATATGGGTATATCTACTTGATGAAACACAAGTCTGAAACATTTGAAAAGTTCAAGGAATTTCAGAGTGAAGTTGAAAATCATCGTAACAAGAAAATAAAGTTTCTACGATCTGATCGTGGAGGAGAATATTTGAGTTACGAGTTTGGTATACATTTGAAAAATTCTGGAATAGTTTCGCAACTCACGCCACCCGGAACACCACAGCGTAATGGTGTGTCCGAACGTCGTAATCGTACTTTACTAGATATGGTACGATCTATGATGTCTCTTACTGATTTACCGCTATCGTTTTGGGGATACGCTTTAGAGACGGCCACATTCATGTTAAATAGGGCACCATCAAAATCCGTTGAGACGACGCCTTATGAACTATGGTTTGGCAAGAAACCAAAGTTGTCGTTTCTTAAAGTTTGGGGTTGCGATGCTTATGTGAAAAAGCTTCAACCTGATAAGCTCAAACCCAAATTGGAGAAATGTGTCTTCATAGGATATCCAAAGGAAACTATTGGATACACCTTCTATCACAGATCCGAAGGCAAGACTTTTGTTGCTAAATTCGGAAACTTTCTTGAGAAGGAGTTTCTCTCGAAAGAAGTGAGTGGGAGGAAAGTAGAACTTGACGAGGTAACTGTACCCACTCCCTTATTAGAAAGTAGTACATCACAGAAAACTGTTTCTGCGACACCTACACCAATAAGTGAGGAAGTTGATGATAATGATCATGAAACTTCAGAACAAGATACTACTGAACCTCGTAGATCAACCAGAGCAAGATCCGCGCCAGAGTGGTACGGTAATCCAGTTCTGGAAGTCATGCTACTAGATCATGATGAACCTACGAACTATGAAGAAGCGATGGTGAGCCCAGATTCCGCAAAGTGGCTTGAGGCCATGAAATCTGAGATGGGATCCATGTATGAGAACAAAGTATGGACTTTGGTTGACTTGCCCGATGATCGGCAAGCAATTGAGAATAAATGGATCTTCAAGAAAAAGACTGACGCTGACGGTAATGTTACTGTCTATAAAGCTCGACTTGTTGCAAAAGGTTTTCGACAAGTTCAAGGGGTTGACTACGATGAGACATTCTCACCCGTAGCGATGCTTAAGTCTGTCAGAATCATGTTAGCAATTGCCGCATTTTATGATTATGAAATTTGGCAGATGGATGTCAAAACTGCATTCCTGAATGGATTTCTGGAAGAAGAGTTGTATATGATGCAACCGGAAGGTTTTGTCGATCCAAAGGGAGCTAACAAAGTGTGCAAACTCCAGCGATCCATTTATGGACTGGTGCAAGCATCTTGGAGTTGGAATAAACGCTTTGATAGTGTGATCAAAGCATATAGTTTTATACAGACTTGCGGTGAAGCCTGTATTTACAAGAAAGTGAGTGGGAGCACTACAACATTTCTGATAAGTATATGTGAATGACATATTGTTGATCGGAAATAATGTAGAATTATTCTGTAAAGCATAAAGGAGTGTTTGAAAGGAGTTTTTCAAAGAAAGACTTCGGTGAAGCTGCTTACATATTGAGCTTCAAGATCTATAGAGATAGATCAAGACGCTTGATAAGTTTTTTCAATGAGTACATACCTTGATAAGATTTTGAAGTAGTTCAAAATGGAGCAGTCAAAGAAAGAGTTCTTGCCTGTATTACAAGGTGTGAAGTTGAGTAAGACTCAAAGCCCGACCACGGCAGAAGATAGAAAGAGAATGAAAGTCATTCCCTATGCCTTGGCCATAGGTTCTATAAAGTATGTCATGCTGTATACCAGATCTATTGTATACCCTGCATTGATTTGGCAAGGGAGTACAATAGTGATCTAGGAGTAGATCACTGGACAGCGGTCAGAATTATCCTTAGTGAAATAAGGATATGTTTGTCGATTATGGACGTGACAAAAAGGTTCGTCGTAAAGGGTTACGTCGATGAAAGTTTTTGACACTGATCCAGATGAATCTAAAGTCTCAATCTGGATACATATTGAAAGTAGCTAGAGTAGCTCCGTGTAGAGCATTGTAGACATAGAACTTGCAAAATACTTACGAATCTGAATGTGACAGACCCGTTGACTAAAATTATCTCACAAGCAAAACATGATCACACCTTAGTACTCTTTGGGTGTTAATCACATAGATATGTGAACTAGATTAGTGACTCTAGTAAACCCTTTGAGTGTTGGTCACATGACGATGTGAACTATGGGTGTTAATCACACGGTGATGTGAACTATTGCTGTTAAATCACATGGCGATGTGAACTAGATTATTGACTCTAGTGCAAGTGGGAGACTGAAGGAAATATGCCCTAGAGGCAATAATAAAGTTATTATTTATTTCCTTATATCATGATAAATGTTTATTATTCATGCTAGAATTGTATTAACCGGAAACATAATACATGTGTGAATACATACACAAACAGAGTGTCACTAGTATGCCTCTACTTGACTAGCTCGTTAATCAAAGATGGTTATGTTTCCTAACCATGGACAAAAGAGTTGTTATTTGATTAACGAGGTCACATCATTAGTTGAATGATCTGATTGACATGACCCATTCCATTAGCTTAGCACCCGATCATTTAGTATGTTGTTGTTGCTATTCTTCATGACTTATACATGTTCCTATGACTATGAGATTATGCAACTCCCGTTTACCGAAGGAACACTTTGGGTGCTACCAAACGTCACAACATAACTGGATGATTATAAAGGAGTACTACAGGTGTCTCCAAAGGTAGATGTTGGGTTGGCGTATTTCGAGATTAGGATTTGTCACTCCGATTGTCGGAGAGGTATCTCCGGGCCCTCTCGGTAATGCACATCACTTAAAGCCTTGCAAGCATTGCAACTAATGAGTTAGTTGCGGGATGTTGTATTACGGAACGAGTAAAGAGACTTGCCGGTAACGAGATTGAACTAGGTATTGGATACCGACGATCGAATCTCGGGCAAGTAACATACCGATGACAAAGGGAACAACGTATGTTGTTATGCGGTCTGACCGATAAAGATCTTCGTAGAATATGTAGGAGCCAATATGGGCATCCAGGTCCCGCTATTGGTTATTGACCGGAGACGTGTCTCGGTCATGTCTACATTGTTCTCGAACCGTAGGGTCCGCACGCTTAACGTTACGATGACAGTTATTATGAGTTTATGCATTTTGATGTACCGAAGGTTGTTCGGAGTCCCGAATGTGATCACGGACATGACGAGGAGTCTCGAAATGGTCGAGGCATAAAGATTGATATATTGGAAGCCTATGTTTGGACATCGGAAGTGTTCCGGGTGAAATCGGGATTTTACCGGAATACCGGGAGGGTTACCGGAACCCGCCGGGAGCTAAATGGGCCATAATGGGCCTTAGTGGAAAAGAGAAGGGGCTGCCCTAGATGGGCTGCGCGCCTCCCCCTTCCCCTAGTCCTATTAGGACTAGGAAAGGGTGGCCGGCCACCTCCTCCTCTTTTCCCCTCCGAGGAATCCTAGTTGGACTAGGATTGGAGGGGGAATCCTACTCCCAGTGGGAGTAGGACTCTCCTGCGCCTCCTCCTTGGCCGGCCAGCCCCTCCCCCTTGGATCCTTTATATACGGGGGCAGGGGGCACCTCTAGACACACAAGTTGATCCTTGAGATCGTTCCTTAGCCGTGTGCGGTGCCCCCTGCCACCAAATTCCACCTCGATCGTACCATTGCAGTGCATAGGCGAAGCCCTGCGTCGGTAGTACATCAAGATCGTCACCACGCCGTCGTGCTGACGGAACTCCTCCCCGAAACTTTGCTGGATCGGAGCCCGGGGATCGTCATCGAGCTGAACGTGTGCTAAGAACTCGGAGGTGCCGGAGTAACGGTGCTTGGATCGGTCGGATCGGGAAGAAGACGTACGACTACTTCCTCTATGTTGTGTCAACGCTTCCGTTGCGATCTACAAGGGTACGTAGATCAAACTCTCCTCCTCGTTGCTATGCATCACCATGATCTTACGTGTACGTAGGAATTTTTTTGAAATTACTACGTTCGCCAACACGTGTATGGGAAGACAAAAGATACACCTAAGGCACGGGAGGACCAGCAACATATGCACGGAAAAGACGGCATACATCAGGGTCATGCAAGCTACGCTCTTACCAAAGAAGAGAAGGAAATCTTCTTTGAATGCCTTCTCAGTATTAAGGTATCGTTTGGCTTCTTGTCGAATATAAAGGGAATAATAAACATGGCAGAGAAAAAGTTCTAGAACCTAAAGTCTCATGACTGCCACGTGATTATGACGCAACTGCTTCCGGTTGCATTGAGGGGGCTTCTACTGGAAAATGTTCGATTAGCCATTGTGAAGCTATGTGCATTTCTCAATGCAATCTCTCAAAAGGTAATTGATCCAGAAATCATACCAAGATTACAGAATGATTTGGTACAATGTCTTGTCAGTTCCGAGTTGGTGTTCCCACCATCCTTCTTCAACATCCACTAGTAGAAAAAGGGTCAAACGTGAAGCACATTAGTGTCGGTTTGATTTAGGCCCGGTACTAATGGTACCATTAGTGCCGGTTCGAACGGATTTGCATTAATGCCGGTTCGTGTTGAACCTTTAGTACCGGTTCGTGGCACGAACCGGTACTAAAGGGGTGGTGGCAGGCTGGCGTCAGGCCGGGGCCCCACGATCACCTTTAGTACCGGTTCGTGGCAAGAACCGGTACTAAAGGTCTAATCTTTAGTACCGGTTCGTGCCACGAACCGGTACTAATGGTGCAATTTTCAAATCCTACCCCCCCCGGTGCATCGCCTTTTCAGTTTTGTAAAAAGCAAAAGAAAATGATAGAAACTTCAAAATTTAAAATCCTTCGAGATGTAGTTATGTTACTACATCTACTAGTTAGGAAAATTTTAAAACTTAAATTTGGACATGTTTTGCAAAAAGTGTAGGGAAAATGTAAAACGGCTATAACTTTTGCATACGATGTCGGAAAAAAATGTATAATATATCAAAAAATTCAGCACGAAAATCCGCATCCGATGGAGACCGCCTACGGCCTGTTTGGAATTTTTTAAGATATGGTCAAATTTCAGTTTTTTTTAAAAAAATTGGTTAAATCTGGTCAAACTACTTATTCAAGAAGTATTAATGTCACTACATAAATATTCAAGAATATTAGTTTTACTAAATAATTGTTTCAATTTTTTGAATTTTGGTCAAACTATGGTCAAACTTATTCAAGAAATATTAGCGTTACTAAATAATTACTTTTTTTAGAATAATAGTTTCAAACTCAAAAGGTGAAATGTGTGACTTCATGCTCAAGCTAAACTCCTGAGGGTTAATAGGATTAACATCTTACTATTGTCAGGAAAACAACAAGTGCAGACTTGGAAACGAAGGAGAATAGAACCCGAAAGTTAAGCATGCTCGGGCTGGAGTAGTGAAAGGGATGGGTGGCCGGTCGGGAAGTTAGATGATTTGGAATGAGTGATCCACACTTGAGCAGTTAAGAGAGGTGATTAGAAACTAAATCATCAAATAATTTAGAAAAATTAAAAATCAAAAAATCAAAATTATTTTTTTCCAAATTTTTTTAAAAAAACCTATAGTACCGGTTGGTAACACCAACCGGTACTGTTACCAACCGGTACTAAAGGTCCCCCATACCAGGGCGTGAGCTCACGCCATGTGGTGGCACTTTAGCACCAGTTGGTGCCGAACCGGTACTAAAGGGGGGGCCTTTAGTGCCGAAACTTTAGTGCCGGTTCCATAACCGGCACTAAAGGCCCTTACAAACCGGTTTTAAAGCTCCGTTTTCTACTAGTGATCATGACGCACGTCCTAGTTCACCTATGCGAAGAGATTAACGTTTTGGGTCCTGTATTTCTACACAATATGTTCTCCTTTGAGAGGTTCATGGGAGTATTAAAGAAATATGTTCATAACCGTGCTAGGCCAGAAGGAAGCATCTCCAAGGGCCGTCAAAATGAGGAGGTCATTGAGTTTTGTATTGACTTTATTCCTGACCTTAAGCCGATTGGTGTTCCTGAATCGCGGCATAAGGGCAGACTGGATGGAAAAGGCACGCTAGGAGGGGAACAAATAATATGTATGGACGGACATTCTCTCACTGAAGCACACTACACAGTTCTACAGAATTCCACCTTGGTGGCTCCGTATATGGATGAACACAAGAATTTGCTACGCTCCAAACACCCGGAGCGGTCTGATGACTGGATTACACGTGAACAAACCAGGAGTTTCGCCAGCTGGTTGCAAGCACGTACCATGCATGACACCTCTATTGAAGATGGCCTGTACTTGCTGTCCCAGTTACCATCTTCGAATATAATGACTTTCAAAGGGTACGAGATAAATGGTAATACATTTTACACGATCGCCCAAGATAAGAAGAGCACCAACCAAAACAGTGGTGTCCGCTTTGATGCAGAAACCAAGACGGGAAAGGAAACATATTATGGTTATATACAGGACATATGGGAACTTGACTATCGACGTGGTTTGAAGGTCCCTTTGTTTCGGTGCAAATGGGTCAATATGACACGAGGCGGGGTAACGGAAGACCCGCAGTACGGAATGACAACAGTGGATCTCAACAATCTTGCGTATGCAGACGAACCATTCGTCCTAGCCAATGATGTGGCACAGGTTTTCTATGTGAAGGACATGTCTACCAAGCCAAGAAAAAGAAAAGATAAGGAAGCGAATGCATCGTACGATGAGCCAAAGCGGCACATAGTTCTTTCTGGGAAGAGAAACATCGTGGCAGTGGATGACAAGACAGACAAGTCAGAAGATTATGAAAAGTTTGATGAAATTGCTCCATTCACAGTGAATATTGACCCGAGCATCCCACTAAATGATGAAGATTTTCCATGGTTACGGTGCAAAGGGACACACCCGAAGAAAAAGTTTCACACCCAAAGATCTGGGATGTGATCGGCTTTACTAGCTATCATCACTTTCTTCTGTGTTTCACACCCAGAAGGGAATCTCTGTAATAGTTAGGGTAGTTAATTATGTGTTTTGGCATTTGAAACACGAAGAAATTTTATGTGCAAACAAATTTTTTCATGCATTTACTGATTTTTAAAGTTAAGTTATTCATAAACTAGTGATTCACACTAATTTCCAATAATTCAAAATTTAAACTATTCAAATTTGAAAACTACGGGCATTAACAGAAAATTTGTAATTTTTTGTACCTAAAGCAAAAATATTCACAAAGAAACTCTAAATACACAAAAAAAACAACTCAAAAATAAATAAAGCAAAAAAAATAAAAAAAGCCCGCCTACTAGGCTAGAGCGGCCTGCATACGACTAGAAACCCAACCCGTTGTTGGGCCAGGATGCAGGCCCGCAAAGGCCCGATAGGCCCACGGGGCAGCACAGCACAGGTAGGCCCACAAGGCCTGCATTTGAGAGGAGCTCGAAGAAGCTGCCGTGGCTGGGTTTATAAACCAGTGTGGCTGCCCTTCGCTAGGCGAGGTGGGACTAAACTTTGCGCCCCTCGCCTGGCAGCGCACCCCCCTTTAGTACCGGTTTGTGGCACCAACCGGTACTAAAGGGGGGCCTTTAGTACCGGTTGGAGCCAGGAACCGGTACTAAAGGGGGGTGCTTCCCGCCGTTTGGCATGGCCAAAACAGGCCTTTAGTACCGGTTGGTGGCTCCAACCGGTACTGAAGGTGTTTTCTATATAAGAAAACACTTCGAAAAATTTCGTTAGTTTCCTCTGCTTCATCGCCGCCGCCTAGTCCCGCACCGTCGCCACCCCCGTCGCGCCGTCCCCGTCGCACCGTCTCCACCCCCGTCGCACCGCCCCTGTCCTCGTCGCGCCGCCCCCGTCACGCCGTCCGCGTCGCCGGCCCGTCACCGTCCCCGCACTGGCCCGCGTCCACGTCCCCGCACCTGCCCGCGTCACCGTCGCCATCGTCGTCGCCTCGTCCTCTCGCTCGCGCTGTGAGCCCCTGTCCCCCCTCTCCTCCCTCCAATCGAAGCCGCCGCGCCGTCGACACCGTTGCCTTGGCTCGCCGTCACCGTTGCCTCTACACACACGCATGCATACACAAACACACACATACACACAAACACACACACACACACAATGTTTTTAGTTTTTAGTTTTTCTGTTTTTAGTTTTTAGTCAAATGTTATAGAAATGTTAGTTATAGCTAGATTAATTAATTAATTAGATTAGATTAATGTCAAATAGTATGTAGAAATGTTAGTTATAATATATATAATGTCAAATGTTAAAGAAATGTTAGTTATATAGAAATGTTAGAAATTTTGGAAATGTTAGTTTTAGCTAGCTAGATGAATTAGATTAATTTCAAATTGTTAGACGATGATCGATGTTTTTTTAGTTTCTTATATTTTTAGTTATAAAATTTAGAATTTGCATATATGAAATCATCACAATCCATAATTTAAAAAATGTTACTTTACTTTTGCGGCATATAGTATTTTGTTGTCGACGATGCCCGGCCCGCATCCTCGCCGTCGACACATCCGCGACGACGCGTCCTGCTTCAGAGGACCCATGTCCGGGACTGGGCTCCGCCGGGCTGGCACTGGGAGGTGCTACCTTCAGGGGCGCGACGCTTGGTGAGGAACCCGGCCCCGGGTCCCATCGTCGACCCTCATCTTCTTTGGTGGCATTCTCGTGGGCCACTTTTGGTGCGGAGGGAGCCGGCCCCGCCGGAGGTGGTACGTCACCGTGTCAGGGAGGAGGACGAGCACGTCCATCGCTACATGGCTGCTATGGACCTCAGGTTCTCCAATACCTGGCAGGTTCTTTGGGGAGATCACCCGAGCTATGATCCAGTGATGGTTCCTTCACTTTGGTTGTCCACCGCCTAGATTACTCTCTAGTATTCGATCTTTATTAGCTAGCTAGCTAGCTAGCTAGTGATGTATTCGATATATAATATTCGAGATGATTTATTCGAGATTATATATATTATTTGAGACGATGTATTCGACAAGATTATATCTATTATTCGAGACGACGTATTCGAGATTAAATCTATTATTCGAGACGATGTATTCGAGATTATATCTATTATTCGAGACGATGTATTCGATATTATATCTATTATTCGAGATTATACTAAATTGTTTTATATTTCTTTTGGCATAGTTAAATAAAAGCTATGGCGGACAATACCGATAGAGAGAGAGAACAGACCATGTTCGATATCATACATGGGCCAGATGATGATCAGAATGAAGAAGATTTTGACGGCTCCGAATTTCTAAACAACACCGGAGAGGGTGATATGATATTCGATCGCGACGACCGAGAAGATGAAGTCATGAACTACGACGAAGAACATGTTGATCCTGAAACAACAAACACCGGCGAGGTATATATATTTATATAAGCAGGAATCTGGTGATCATCGCATGTTTTAAATGAGTTGAAGATATATTAACGAATCGATCTTTCTTCTTTCAGCCATCCGGATCGAGCAAATCTTCAGGCAAAAGGACGAAACGAGGCCCGAACAAAAAGTTGAAGGAGGGCGTAAAGTACAATATCGAGGCAATCAGACCTAATGGCGAACCATTAGCGCCTAAGAAGATTGCGGACAAGTTCGTTTGTCAGTGCGGAGTTCTTGTGAAGGACCAACTCCCGATCTCCCTTCAAGAATGGAGAAAGCCAGCAAAGCCATGTCCAAATGTTACTTTTGTCGACGAGAATAAAAAAAACTGCTTTGGGATACTCTCATGGAACATTTCACCCTACCAGATCATTTCACAGAAGCAGATGTGCGGAAAGTCAAGGACGCTGCTTTTAGGAAGATGGCGGTTGCATTCAAGAACCACAAGAGAACGACGTGGGAGAAGTACGTCAAGGGAGGAAGGAAGACTCCAGTATTCGAGGGGATACTAGAGAATCAAAGTGCTCATTGGGACGATTTCGTGAAATTTAAGGATTCAGAATTAGCTAAGGAACGGTCGAGAATAAACAAGAAGAATGCCGAAAAAAGGATAAGTTCCATAAGCTGGGGCCAGGTGGCTACGCGGTGGCAATGCCTAAGTGGGATAAGTCTGAGAAAGAGATGGAGGATGCAAGTGTCACTCCGGTTACTAAGAGGTGGCCCCCCAGGTGCAGGACTTGGTTTTATGCGCATGGGGGGGAGTTGGACCCGAAGACAGGCAATGTTTCGATGAAGGCATGTCTGAACGGAGCCAACGATGCGCTACTTGTTGCAATAGAAGAGGCTCGATCGGGGGTGTTCCAGCCCAACAGAGAGAACAACGAGCTTACACGTGTCCTGGGAAATCCTGAACACCCGGGAAGAACATGAGGCAAGGGCGCTATTCCGTGGTATGAGGGGTTTTCGGACTGTAACGCCGACTACAGAACCCATGCGAGAAAGAAGATTGCGGAGGAGAAGAAGAGGAAGATGGAGGAGGAGCAGAGGAAGCGGGACTATGAACGCCTTCAAGGCCTAGAAGCAAGTCAAGCGGAATTGGCAGCTAAATTCCAGCGGCAGCAGGAGCAGATTGACTCACTTAGCCAGCAAAGGGGGTCTCAGCGGCTGCAGCAGCTAGCGGATGATCCAGCATTGGATGCCACCGCCCCATCCATGCCAAGAAGCAGCGTGGGTTCCGCCCCGGGCGACGCACTACTGGATAGATACCCCGTGGATGATATCACGGAGAACACTAACTGCGAGCTACACTTCAAAATTAAGAACATATCCTTGAAGGTGGCGGACGGTGTTGCTTATACAAATTCCCCCGATGCAACCTTCCATTGCAACCCGATTCCAGCAGGCTATGCTCGTGTCGTGGTTGATGAGGTGGTGGATCAATATTCGGGGCTAGAGCTTGACATTTCTGGAGGTGATGAGGAGCACACACTCGGAGATGCCAAACATCGTATCATCCTATGGAGAAAGGATTGCATCATCTTTCGAAGGCCACCGACACCGCGTCACCCGACTCCTCGTCGAAGTCCGCCACCGAGTCAGCAGACTCCCGCTCCTCCAAGTCCACCAACGCGTGAGGCCACTCCTCCTCCTACAAGTCCGGCAAAGTGTCAGGCCACTCCTCCTCCAAGTCCGACACAGCGTCAGACGTCCACTCCTCCTCCAAGTCTGGCACAACCTCAGGCCACTCCTCCTCCAAGTCCGGCACAGCTTCAGGCCACTCCTCCTCGTCCAACTCAGCCCCGTCAGCCGTCTCTGCCGCCTCAGCAATCGCAGAAGAGACACCCCACAACTATGGTGCGTAGCGGTACGAGTCGAGGTGATAGTACAGGAAGTACAGGCGGAGGCAAGCGATATAAATATGGTCCAAACCTCAGTACTCCTCTTCTTGTGAGGGCTTATAAAAGGACCGAGGAGCAAACCAATGCCATAGTGCGGGCAGAAGTCGACGCCCATTTTGGACCGAAACCGCCACCGCCGCCAAGGGAGAAAGTGCCTGTGGAAGTAGTTGACCACTTCATTCATATGGCTCAACCACCAGCTCCTAAGCCTGTTGACTCAGACTATGAGCGCCACATCAGGAAGTTACATCGACAACGTCTACAGAAGAAGGCGAGCTCGAGCTCGAGCAAACAATAAGCAGCTGTCAAGAAATGCGGGAAAACCGTTGCCCAGCTGGGAAAACAGGCGGCGCAATCGATCCCCCCGCTTGTTGTGCCGCCAACAACACGTGACAGTACGCGCGCCCAATATTATTGTGGCCAAACAGTTTACGTTCCCGAGGTGGGCGATGTGGTAATAACCCAGGAGCATATAATGCAGGCTGAAGAACTCAAGATCACTGTTGGACAACTCCTCGAGATCGAGGACATGCCTCTGATTAGAGAGGTGGAAATAAAACAGAAATTTGTCCGAGACCAACCTTTGGTCGAGCCAGAAGATGTCAAGAAGCTCCCAACGAGAATGTATGAATTGCATCAATGGTACATGGACATTAGCAAGAGATCCGATCGAGAGTCCCTCATGGTGTATGCCAAGAAGGATGATTACTACCATGAGAAAGATGTGGCCGTTAAGTATTCTGAACTGTTTCAGTTATACAATCAAGACGCACTCGACAAATCTATCGTCAGTTGCTATTGTCTGTAAGTGATTTTTTTTCTGTAATTTAAGTCTCAAGCTAGCTGTAGTGATCCTTTTGATCAATCATTACGTGTAATTATCCTCACTATATTCTTTTCTGTGGTATTATGCAGGATGAAGATGTATGAAATGAGAAAAGGTGGACGCTATGGCATTGGGTTCATTGACCCAAACACCGTTAATGAATACACATGAAAATTAGATGCATATTATGAAAAAGAGGTAGAGGACAGCATGCTAGAGTTCTTGAAGCACCTCAAATACAATGAAGATATACTACTTCCTTATAACTTCGAGTGAATCACACTTTCTTGTACTACAAATTCTCTGTTTTTGCCTACTAGCTAGCTACATGTTTTTGCTTACATATGCCCGCTTAATTAAGACATGCAAACGTGTGTGCATGCAGATTTCACTGGATCTTGTGTATCATTAAAGTTGACGCCGGAACAGTTGAAATACTGGACTCGCTACTCAAAGCAAATAGTGACTATAACATCTTGTTTGGGATAGTCAACAGGTAATTTCAATCATTATTAACTATATATCTCGGCCTATTTAGTTCGTCATTTCATGATATGAACTATTTAATAACCCCTTTATTCATTTTCTTTGTCGGCGGGCAGGGCTTGGGCAAGGTTCATCAGCGTCACTCCAGGCGAATGGAAACAAAAGCTGAAATGGTTTCGACCCAAGGTAAGTAATTAAGTAGTACTAGCTAGCTAGCTAGCTGCCATCTCTTTAATTATCATGTTTGATTAATTATTATCTGATCAAATTCCATTCTCGTAAAGGCCCTTCAGCAGGCGCAGGGGACTGATCTGTGTGCATACTGCGTTTGTGAGAACATTCGCATGATGGCGTCCGAAAGGAGCAGATCTCAAAGACAGGAATGTGTACATTCGTCAGAACAATATTCACAATTTTTACACCATTATCGATATCTAGTCACACAACTAATACACATGCATATTGATCTCCTTCTTAACAGTTTAAAGAGGTGCGGGACAAGCTCCTACCAACGAAGCGCGTAGAAGCACTTCAAGAGGAAATAACGAGATTTTTGCTCGACCAGGTCATAAATCCGAAGGGAGAATACTATTACCCGCTATCGCCCCTATCGAAAAAGACATGAACCACTTCCAATTGTCATCGTGCTCCGAAGGCACCAATCAGGCTAATGCCACTGACTCCAAAGGCAACATGCATATGTAGGAGAAATTGTATATAGCTATACATGTGTGTATGTGTGAATTAATATGGTGGTTTGTGAGACATGATTGATGATATATATATGATTGGTTCTACTAAAAATTCTATTTATATATATATATATATATATATATATATATATATATGCATAACGTGTATAATGTGTAATACCTAAAATACCAGCAAACGAATGCGGAACATGGTCGAACACACCACCGAATTATTTTCGACCTGGATTCTTCGGCGTGTCAATATCTTTAGCTTTCTACCAACTGTCGCATCAGTCTTCATTTTATCCAAGTGCATGTCGCAACCTTGTAAATGGGTTTTCTAATCTCGGTCCAATCCATATGAAGGATTAATAATTGAAAAAATAGTTTTTCTTAATTTTACGCGTATATACTACTTTGTGTTAGTTAAGATTTTTTTTCGCATGGGCTAATTAAGATAAGTAAATCTGGGTATGATCGATCTGCCTTAATTTTTGTTTCTTTCTATATTTAAATATCTGTTATAGGTTGGGTGAGGTGTGGCACGTTAATGCATGCATGGCCGGTCTGCTCTAATTTCTATTTGTGTTCCTGCCCTGCAAGGATTTCTACTTAAGACACCTTGAGATTGCCTACCAAGTTTAAAGGAGTCAGTAGATCTGGTCCCTGTGTTTTGCGCGCTGCGATCAACCCGGCTGGCCGGCCACGCTGCAGATGCGAGACAATCCAAACGCACATCCTAGATTCCTAGCACAATTTTCCCCTGTCCGATCCGGGCAAAGGCTTCGTGGCCCGAGACTCGAGCGAGACGATCCGGAGAAGTTTAGTCATGTCATCAGATAACAACCATTGTGACACGAGAATACTTTACAATGGCTGTGCGTTTTTTGTTTTTTTTGGTCGTGCTTCTGTACATGATCGAGAGTTTGGCTAGAATTATACTATGTGTTTTTTTTTGGATCGTGCTTGTGTACAGTTGGTCAAATTTTTAAAAAATTGACAAACTTTATAGAAAATTGTAGCATTATATACCACATCAAAATAGTATATTTTGTCCATGCAAAAAATAGTATATTTTGAAATTTCATAGCAAGACAAATCTATTGATACTAGCTGGGTGTCATAAATGTTACTCCCTCCGATCAGAATTAATTGACGTGGAAAGAGAGTTATGGCGGTAGAAATTTCTATATGGTTGACGACAATCAAATCGGATCGAAGTAGTACTTTTTCTAATAAAGTCAGTCAAACTATAATAAATTTGACTCACAAGAAAGGAAAATGTACATTTATTCCTGAACGGAGGGAGGTTAGTATACCCAAACGTACTTCGAGTTTGGACCCGAGTTGGATTGGATTGGTGCGGACTCCCGATGTGTGTTGTCTTTTTACACAATCAACCATCGTCAACCATCACCACCTTCAGCCAAATTATATAGTAGAAGATTCCTTCTTTTAGTTGTTATTTATTTTTATGTTTTTTTCTTTACTTTTCTCCTTACAATCGCCTCGGTGGACAAATCGAAGCCAGAGCAGCAGCCACCAGCCGCTCATGAGCCACCGACGGTCAACACCATCGCTGACAACATGGCGGTGGAGGGCCACCGATGGGTCCTGCCAACACCAATAGGCAATGGGTGCCTTCTTCACTGACAACATGACAAGGGAAGATAGAAATATTGGGTACAATGACCGAGATGGGCGGCTCCTGGTCAAGGGACGACGTTGATGTCCTAGATCTAAAGGGCAAATTTCTGCTCGGCTCAGCCATGAAGGAGGGTTTAGCTTGGACATGAAGAGGGGGGAGAGTTAGGCTCCAGCATGAAGACGGGGGCGGTTGTCTACTAGCTCTGCCTCCTGTACGCCTACGTGTACATCGTCGCCCTAGGTTGTTGTTGTTGCGCCGACCGCAAGGAAAGGCGATGCGGCCTGACCTCGACCAAGGACATGGGGCGAGCGTGCTACACCTGGAGGAGAGACGGAGCAAATTTGCATTATAGGATAGTCGTTTTACAGTTTTAGGGCAGCAAAACGGCTGCCGCTTTACCAGCTGCTCTAGATAGGGCACCTCTGTCCCCAACGGCTGCCCTATAATAGGGCACGGCTACGGCAAAACTAAATCAAAAAATAAAATTAATCAACACAAACATAAATCCATGTAATCGTAGCATGATATGCATAGTTCGAAGCATATGGTAGCTCAAAACATGTAGTCTATGGGAGGTGGATGAAGTGTTGAGGTGAAATCATCATTTGTTTCTTCCTCGACACTTCATCCAGGCACATCTCAACATATGGCTTTTGTTTCTCATCCATGTTGGTAGTGTCCATGAACATGAGTTGACGCTCAACCTCCATTGCCCTATGAGCCTCCTCCATCGCGAGCTTCCTCTCATCTATGGTCACCTTTCTATTCTCGGTCGCTGCACCACCCTCCTCTCCTCGGCCGCCGCCTTGCGTAGCTCGGCTTCCTTGTTTTCCTCTATTTATTTTATTTTTAGAGCCTTCCTCTCCTCGTTCAACTCCTTGCGACTTGACATAATCGCGGTGAAACCCTTTTATATGTCATCATCGCCCGACTACTTCCCCTTCATCATATCATTGGCCGTCATTATTCCATCGGGCCTCTTCGTTCTTGCAACGGAGTTGGGAGTTGGGCTTCTGTTTCCTTCTTCCTCTTCACTTGATGCATCACCATCAATGTCAACAACATCGGCCAACGAGCTTTTTAACATTTTCTTGTCATTGGGAACATCATAGTTGTTACGGTTCTTGCACTTATCATCATTCTCTAGCACCGCCCAACAATGATGCAAAGTGAATTCCTTGGCTTTCTTTCCGTCCTTCTTTGCTCCCTTCTTCAAGCGGCACTCGAACATGTTTTGTGTCATGGCATTCTAGACACGAAGAAAACAAAAAGTTAGACACATAGATATTAGATATATGTGCCAAATGGGATGCAAACACTCACCCAATCATGCTCATTAGTGCAAATAGGATTCAACTTTTGCACATTTGCGAAACAACCGGACCCCCTTTGGCAATCGACTTGAATTGACCCCCACCAATGGCGAATAGAAGTGGTGGTTCCTTCATTGCCATGTGGGTTGCGAGCATCGAAGAACTCTTTCATCATTGCCCAATATTGGTTCTGGTGTTGCTCGGTGCCAACGACCAGATCATGGCCTATCTTCTTCCATCCCGCAATGATGACAAGATCTTCTTGATTGCTAAAGTTCCCCGCTCCCCCCTTCGGCGTCGAGCTGACGAAACCATCCTCCTCACCGTCAAGTTCCTGCTCTAATTCTTGGGAGGGGATGTCGGTCAAAACAAAAAACTCTGTTAATCCAAAGGACATGCCTTGAAATTACGTTTCATCGGCCATACTACGTAAAGTAACATAGGAACAACTTAGCAAACAATTGGATTGACAATTAAAACAGGTTGTCGCCGGGCTGCTGGACGGACGGCGGCTCCAGCACCACTTCCTCGCGGGCAGACCTAGCGCCATGCGGCTCCATCACATCCTGGGGGGGGGGGGCAGGTGGCTTGCCATGGCCGGCTGTCGCCTTTTGCCTCTTCGATTCGCCGGTCGTCTGCCTCTTCGTCGTCTTCGGGACGACAGCCGCGCATGTGATGTTCTTTCTCCCCTTCGAGGGCCGCGGAGGCTACGGGGCGAGGATCTGACTAGGATCCACGGCGCCGGCCAGCCGCGTCAGCACGAAACTGGAACGAGACAGCGGCATCATAGGGTTAGCAGCGGCAACGGCGGTAGCGGCTACGGGCCCGGCTAGCTGTGGGAACCGCCGATCTACCATCAGAAGGAACAACGAGCGTCAGGGGGTGTGGAGATGACGTCCATGGCGGGATGGTGGTCGCCAGCGGGAGGGGCGTGCAGGGAGGTGGGTGGGGGAAGTTTCTGGATGGCAGTTGCAGTGCGCACGCGGGGGCGATTGTTTTTTTGCTATAGTACGTGGACGTTGCATATTTGCAACTGTTTGGATGAAATTAGGGCACTGCCCTAACAAAAAATGTCACACTTGATGAAGATAAGGCAGCCGCTGAAGCATGTTATTTACCCCAAAATTGTCCCATAAGTTAGTTTTTATACTGCACTTGCCTATTTAGGCCAGCTGTCAGAGATGCTCTTAGCTAGGCGGCGTGTGACAAAAACAAGTTAGGTGAAGAGGAGTCATGAGAGGAGAGGAGTGTGACTCGGCACAAGGGCCGGGTTAGGCACGACACCGAAGCCGAGTGGGGATTTTGTGCGCCATAGCTCCGGTGCTTCCTGCATCTAAAAGAATTTTGAAAATCATATTTACAAATTTCAGAAAAATGTGAAAAAAGTTCTTAATATTCTCAATGATTTATTGTACAAACATGCAAAATATTAATTTGACAAGATTTGTATCTTGAGCTACACAAAAATGACAAGTATACATATATATAATATACTGTTTCAAATATGAGATCTTTTTATTTTTTTTAGCTCATAATATAACAAAATTTGCGTTATGTTTTTCCATGTTTGGGCAATATCTTAGACTACTCTTAAAATTATTTTCATTTTTGTTAAAACTTCTAAATATTTTTTTTAAACGATGGGAGCACCGGAGTCGTGCCACCTGAAACGGCATTTCTTCTCTCGAGTCCCAAGCGGGGCGTCGTTTCTCTGCTGAGACTACTACGGCTTCTCCGGCGGTGCCCCTGTGGTGGGTTCTGGTGGCAGTGACATAAATTCCTTGGGAAAATCGATGCGAGGAAAATTCTTGGGCAAATAGTTACGAGCTTTCAATAAGCCAAAATAAAATTTGTATCATTTTCGCGGAGTTAATCAACTGCTTATCTCGTTGCGTCCGCACAAGAACAAGACTAGTCATGGCTTCCTTCACATCATTAGCAGCAGCAGAGTAGCGACTCAGCTGCGCAATCAGCGGCTAGAGTTCGATCCCCACACGCCACGCTAGCTCAGATGGCCGCCACCGGCTCGTCGGGCGCGGAGGCGGAGCTCCTCGGGGGCTTCAAGACCCTGGCCGTGACGCGCGCGGCGGTGGTCTACGAGCTGGCGGTGGCCACCTGTTGACGGGCATGTTTTTTCTGACACGAGCAAGCAGGCAGATTAATGCTATTTCTCAAATTCTTTGTCTAATTCTCGGATACGACTAGCGAGAGGGCTCCCTCTCAAGAGAGGGCATCGCGCGCGTGACGCGTGGCGACTCACAGCTAGAAAGCGAAAACAAATTTGAAGACTCCGATTGTGACGTACAAGGCGAGGGAAACAGAGATAATCCTGCGAGCGAGCCGCAAACGGGCGGATGTACGCGCGACCCTGCGAGCGAGCCGCAACGCGCGCTTTTTCCGATCGTAATAAAGAAAATCTAAACTACATGCAACACGTAGTATAAAAAAATATCACAAAGTACACGTATATAGCATAAAGTATAAGAATCGTGACTGACAGAGTACACAGAATTCTACGGCTCGGCTTCGCCTCGTTATTTTTTTACGGCTCGGCTTCACCTCGATAACCATTTATAAAAATCTTGAAGGGGTACATATGTCGTAGCGCGCATTGGTCAAAACGTGTGTTCGTCGTAGTGCGTGCTACGGCTCGGCGTTGCCTCGTGCTACCGCTCGGCTTCGCCTCGAAAGAGCGCCTACGGCGCATCATCCAAAAAGTACGCACATGTTAGAGGTGAAGTATAAATAGTATAACCTCGAAGTATAAAGTAGTATAACCCCGATGTATAAAATCGGAAAGTAGAAAAAAGTATAACCCAAAGTACAAAAAGCTACAACGCCGAAGTACAAAAAATCAGCAAGTACAAAAAAAAATAACTCGAAAGTACAAAGTAGTGTAACCCGAAGTACAAAACCAGGAAGTAAAAAAAATCCCACCAAAAGTATAAAGTAGTGTAACCCGAAGTACAAAATCAAACACCGAAGTACAAAATCAGAAAGTACAAAATAGTGAAACCCAAACGATAAGGGCATGTACAATGGTTAATAAGGGCATGTACAATGGTGCTATCTTAGGAGTGCCATGTAGGATAAATGATGAGGTGGAGGAGAGAGAACTCATAAGAAAAGGCTTGTCTTCTCTTATTTAAGATAGGACAAGAGATGATATCTTAGCACAATATGTGTCACCACGTTTTTAGGAATAACTAGTTATGAAAATAAGGCTAAGAAATGATTCATTGTAGACATCTTTTTTTGTCATCTCTTAATTACATGCAAGACCTAAGATAAGACTATCTTATTAACCATTGTACATGCCTTAAGATAGTTTTATCTTAAGCCTTACATGTAATCTAGAGATGACAAAAAAGAGAGTCTACAATGGGTCATCTCTTAGCCTTATCTTCAATAACTAGCAATTCCTAAAAACGTGTTGAGACATATTGTGTTAAGAGATTATCTCTTGTCTTCTCTTAAATAAGATAAGACAAGCCTTTTCTTATAAGTTCTCTCTCCTTCACCTCATCATTTATCCTACGTGGCACTCCTAAGATAGAACCATTGTACATGCCCTAAGGTAATACAACTATAATATAAAAAAAGTTTTTCGAAACCTATCAACATGGTATCTAGTTTTGAAGATCTCGACGCGAGGATCTCAAATATGAAAACGGTTCGTAATTCCAAAATACGGTTCTTAAGATATTTCATTTAAAAAAACGAATCTAGAAATAAATGTGTTCCCACCCCTCCACCACCGTCAGTGTGTGGGAAAGGGAAAAATCCCACCAAAACTCTCTCATGCTGCCACTTGTCACGCATGCAAGCACCCGTGGGAGGCTGGGAGGAAGGAGAAGCCGACACTTGTTGCAAGCGGAACGCACGCAGGTGACGTTTTGAAAGGTTTCCCTTTTTCTAGTGATCCTGCTAATTCTCAGTTCGAGAGTTTGATCAAACACCTGAAAGAACAAGAAATCTCTACTCCTAATGGAGCAGTTGGTAGTCTCCGCCGGTTAATTTTCGTCCCACCTTCATTGATTTTTTTTTCGTCCTAAACAAATTTCGTAGATTAACCAGAAAAAACCAGCGAACAAAAACTCGGACGACGCCCTAGCTCCCTCCGCCCGCGGGTCGCCCGCTCCCTCGTGCCACTGTTGCTCCCTCCTTGATCCCGATCTGGATCGAGGGGACGAGGAGCTCCTACCTCCCCGACGACCGGCCTCCTCCTTGCCCCGCCGCTGCTTCCGGCGTCGCCACGGCCTTTGCAGCACGGCGCCGATGAGGAACCCACCCACGGTGTGCGAGGGGTCTCTTCCCGTACGTCAAGGCATCCCGCCTCACGTTTCCTCTTTCGACATCACGGGCCGCCGCCGCACTCCCTTCCCCGGCCGCCCCGCGGGCTTCTATCTCTCCCAGCTCCGCTGCCGCGCCCCGTCTTCCATCTCTACATGAATCGCTGTTGTGGAAGCCATGCCCCACCGCGCCACCCGGCGGCCATCCGGGCACGCCGTGTCCGGGATGATGGAGTTGAGTCGGCCAGGTCCCTGTTCCCGTCGGCATCTTCTGCATCGGCTGGATCCTCTCCTCTCCTCTCTTCCACCTCTCGTCATCAGGTAAGTCACAGGTATTGTATTCGTAATCGGTTCCAGTCTCGCGCCCCTGATTCACTGTTCTTCGTTTGATTCATTTCAGGTGCTCTTTCCGTCGATGTCGAGGTCTTAGTCTCGGTGATTTCTCCTTGTATGTTCTGTTGATATTGGTACCGTGTTCTGAACCTTGCTGCTTTGGAAAGGGTGTGGTTTCAGTTTTGATGGTTCTGTTCAATTCAAGGTGATTCGGTAATGTTCTGCGTACAAAGTGCTTCCTATTTTTGCGGTGAAAAACAGCGTGCTGGAAATAGTTCAGACAGTCAAAATTTGGCAGTATTTTCTTCTTCTTTTGATCCCGTTTCTTCATAGTTAGTCAGACTAAATAAGAATTAGAGCAAATTGGAAAGAGGTTTGTTAGGTCGGAACTGATATATTTGCTTTCTCCTAGCAGCCTATACATATCATTTTATATGACGGGGATTGTGCTATATTACCATGTTATAAAGGTAGAGCTAGGATATGTCTTTCTTGAACTATGTGGACATGCTCATGGCGGAGGTGCTCTGTTTGTATGTTTTTTCAAGTAAAGTGGAGAAACTCCTGAATTGTGTCTTCAGAAATAGTTTACTGTTGCTGTGTTTCGCTCTGGTGGTTGTCAAGGTCGATTCAGATGCTGGTTACTGTGTTGGAATCTACCAATCCTTCTGATCATTGTGTTTTTCTGGGCCTGGAGGTCTACGCCAAACCCCAGGGCAGGGTGGTTTGAACACCAGTGCAGTACGGGCTGGGACGGACATCATCTTGTCTCTGTCTCTACTAATTCAAATTACATGTAACTTATTCCCTCAAAAAAATTACATGTAATTTATTCAGTTCTACAGCAGCCAAGGGTGGGGCATCGCACCGACGACAGTAACTGCAATGAGGGTGAGATGTCGATGTTCGTGCCGGCGCCGGAGACCGTGACCACAACTCGGGGCAAGGTGATTGTGTTAGCGACGTCGCCCGTGTTGGCCCCTTGAGTTTTGGACCTGCCGCGCTCTGGTTCTGGAAGCTGCCGTTCCCATCGAACCCCTCCAGCAGCCTTCAGGTGAGCGCACAGCTTCTGCTCCATTAACGCAAGCATCCAGGGGTTCGCCTGCGTGGGCAGGAGCTCGGCTTGATTCACTTGCATATGTCTTTTTTCCTTTGTGGGCAGGAGCTCAGCTTTGTGATCAGTCATTTAAAGTATTTGAGAAACTTGAAGGGAAGCACATGGCAAAGCCATAATTACCTTTTAGTTATATTTCAAGTTGTAGGAAAGTTGAAATCAATCTGGAAAGCATCTTTCTATTGTAGATATTTTATTAGTGGCTTGAAGACTTACAACTCTGTTTGATGTTATAGAAATAGTGAGGTTATGCCACAATGCTGATAGACTTGGTACTTGTAGGATGGAGAGGAGAAGACTGAAAAGGATGTTGATATGAGGAATTCAAGGAAGTGGAAGAGGAAGAAAGTTCTGATGATGGTGATAATTAGGTTAGTACCTTAGAACTTTATATGCACTGAGGTTTGCTTTGGGGGTAGAAAATTGGGTTTTAAAAGGTTCATCATTTTGGTAAAATTGTGCATTGTATGTGTGCTCCTTCACATCAACAAATATGAAATGGATAGACCAGCTGATGCGTAACTTAGTTGTCATCCATATTGTCAAGTTTAACTCATATATTCTTGCTCTGCAGAATATCAAGTTTGACGACGATGATGACTGGAACCAAGAGGAGGAAGTACGTAGTTTCCATCTATTCATATGGATGTTACCCTCGATGTACTGTGACCAAATATGTAATGTCTGGTTTGGTTTAATTATTTTCTTGTGTATCACTAGATAATCAGTTAACAAGTGTTGGCCATGGTGCATTGATCTTATTTAGTTGTGGTTTTGTATGCCTCCCCCAGCTGCCGCTAAACCCCACCAAAAAATTAGTAAGAAAATTGATGGTGGGAGCTAGCAATGCCAGCAGTGCCTCCTTTAGGATTACAAAATCGTTAATCCTATCTTCGTTTGCATGTGACTGATGGTGATGCTACACAAGTTCTGGAGGCAGTGCCCTCCCCTTCAGCAGGTAACACGGATATATTAAAAACATTTTAACTTTCTGACATATTAGTTCAATTTCTTTTTGCATAGTACCTAGCAAATTCAGAAAGTGGACAAACAGATCTCATCAATATTTTGTGTTTTGCTTGTTCAGTCTTTTGAGGTAACTTCTATTGTGTATTCCATTCTCTTCAGGAGATCTTGCTGGTTTTGCATGGGACAACTGGATTAAATATGCTACAGCAAGCGAAGGAGTTCAACGATGTAATTGCCACTCTGCTGTTCTGATGCTTGATTCATCAGCTATGTTTCTATTGGATACTAATAATGAGGGACTTTCTTGGGGTTCATACCAGGTTGTTGGAATCAAAGGATTCATCCTAACGAAATTAGACGGGACTGCTCGTGTTGGCTGTGTGTCACGGGCGATTTCCAGTCCTTTATTGTAACAGATACAAATCCCAGTCCTGGATCTTAAATAAACGACAACTAAACTTGCTGACCTGAATCCTGTCTCAGGTGAGTGTTCATAGACGAAATTGGAGTTCCAGCCAAGTTTGTTGGCGTCGGCGAAGGGGTGGAAGATCTCCAACCTTTTGATGCAGAAGCATTTGTTGAAGCCATTTCCCCATAAATTTGACCCAGTTATTAGTGTTTCTCATGTAACAAGATTTTGGCTAACATGCTACTCCCTCCGTTTCTAAATATATGTCTTTTTAGGAATTCTAATATGGACTACATACGAAGAAAAATGAGTGAATCTACACTCTAGAATATGTCTACATTTATCCGTATGTAGTCCATATTCAAATCACTAAAAAGACCTATATTTAGGAATGGAGGGAGTAGAACTTGGTAGAAGCAATTTTTTCAACAATTACAGTTTTTTTGGTTCAGTCGTCGACTCGTCTGCCTGACTTGTTTCTGTCGAAGATCCTAACTATTCATACAGAAACAGAAGCAAGTACGGCCACAACCTCCAATACTACTACGACTGATGGCTATCCTCTACCCGTGAGTGTTATGAAAATTTGTGTAATTTAACTCCAGTGATGTGGATCTCATTATGTGTTAATTTTGTTTATGTAGAAATTGATGCGCTGGAATTAGTAAATCTGTTATCTTGTTTACAAGTGTGGTGATGCCGATTGTAGAAATTGGGCAATGTGGGATCTCCTATCCTCGTGCTGGTTTGATTTCGCTTTGTTCATCTGACTCAGGAATCATGAGGCTATTCATGTCCAACTGAACACAAGCCTTTTTTAATACTTTTTTAATATATGCTACTTATGCTTATCTATTCTGAAACTACATCTGCAAGGCACTGTTTGTCCTGCGTTCCAAATCGATGCCGCTTTATTCATGGGTTGGGTTGCCAGTTTCAAGCCACTTAATTTTCGGGTTGCGATTGTTATCAGTGTTGTTGAATAGTACAAATCAATGATCCTGCGTCTATAGGTTCTCACCTGGTAGTATCATGTATGTACTCAACAAAACGTGAACTGTCTGCCATGGTAGTATTATGATTCCTGGCTACCATGGTAGTATTATCTGTAGTGTTGGCCAGCATGTTTATTTCACAATTTTACAAATATATCTTTTCTTCGTTTTGTGTTGGATAGTTAAGCATGAACCATTTAGAGAATTCAACAATATGACTCATGCTCATCTCCATGTCAATGCTAGGAGGAGAAAAACTGCATTCAGAGGGTTACGGGATGGCAATGGGTGGGTTACCTCCCAGGAGCAGATGACTGGCATGGTTAGTGATCACTAGGCCATGAATCTCATGGATCGCATGATACAGGTACATCAAGGAAATTGTAATAAGTTCATGGCACAACATATAATTTAACGTTAGCTTTCTACATTAAATATCAGGAAAAATTTCTTGTAATTCATTTACATGATGGTTGGGAAATTCCTGTTAAATGAATCTTAACAATAAAGATACAGTCGTCCACATTTAGTTTGCTTTTCTATTGCTGGGTAATCTTCTTATGCCATCATTTTCTTAGTATTTTTATGGTGCAGGTATCTGGTCCAGATCCGACGGAGACAAGCAAAATCGTGCCCTGCTTCTTCTTTCGATTGTAAGTGAATCCTTTGATGACAGTGCTATTTTTTGTTGTATTAATACTGCATCTGATTCACACACTTCATCTATCCTTGTTTGAGAAATTGTGCATGTTTTTGCTTCATTGGTCCAGGAAAATCCAGGTGAAAACTTTCAGGAACTCAGGACGACACGCATTGATTAAATTGTGATGGCCGTTGCCGACACAGCTACTATGGGTACAAGCAACTTCTATTTCGCTCGTCACCGGAAACCACCGCCTAGATCCATCTCTTCTCAGCCATGCCGACGTGGTGGTCAGGGGCACTTACAACTTGTGAGGGCCTGCGTTCTTGCTGTTGATCCATGATGGCATGGCCTCCCCGTGCCCTAGCCACATTCTAGCTGATGGTTTGGGTCTGCCAGCGGAGGGAGAGGGGGACGACCTCTATCGCTCCTTCTCGCTAGCCTCTTCATCTTGATGAAGCCGTAGGAGTAGAGGGGCACGCGCGTGATGGATCTGCTCCAAGCACCTCAAGCCACGCATCTTCAAGGTGATCACTTCATCCACATTCAATCTCAGTTCCCGCGTTTACTCCGAGGAGAGTTCAAAAGCAGCAGGAGCAGTTGTTCTACTGCTGGTCGGAGGGAGAGCTTGGCAAGGGAGATAGAGGGAGCTCTACAACCACGATCTTGGCATATAACCCGATGGCATCATGCCCACGTAAGCTTCTTCCATGTTCCAATTCTTGCACTTGATGGTCTTTTACTGTTAGAGCTTACGAAATCTTAGATGTTGCTGACAAAAGACCGAGATACACTATTTCAAACTATATATTATTCAGCAAGTACGTTCACAAATTTTTTTTGGTCTCAGCAGGTTGGTGTTCATGTACAGGTTGCCATATGAGAATATACTGCGTATTCGTCAAATCTCAGAAGAAATGGCCCATTCCGATCATAACTATTCCAAAAGCATTGATAGGCTTTTTTAAACATCAAGATATCTGAATATTGATCTCAGCAGTGTCCAAAATCCAAATGGTTATGTTTGTTCAGATTTACCTCATTTTTATGTTCTTTGAATTAAAGTAGTGCTTGAGGTTAATAATAAATGATTGTTGGTAACTTAACTATCTCCTGAGGATAATTTGTGATATAGCTTGCTCCTATATTTGCCATTGACAACGTTGCTTGTGGAGAGTAATAAGGATTTATCTAGCTCATGTATGTCTGAGCCTGAGACGGAGAGGACAACGGTTGTGGCTCCATTGATGATAGTGGTTGCGACGCAAAGCCGTATGAATGGACAGCAGGCAAGCCAAGCACTCCCTGGGAATCGCCATGATTCCGGAATGGGTGGCGGGTCCCTGCCCCTACCACCCATCAAGCTAACAACGATCACGTGGCCTCGTGCGGCGGCTGCGGAGGAGAGGGAGGCAGGCAGGGGGAGACTTGTAAGCGAGAACCCGCACGGAGGAGGAAGGAGACGCCTCAGGTGGAGATGATGACGATGGCCGTGCCTCCATCGCTGGCGGCGGTCATGACGTGCAGCTGCAGGACTAGACATCAGACAGGCGGAGTCGTTTCTGGGAGTTGCTTGCTTTGGTGGTGCTCTTGGGTTTACGATTTCAATATAATCCTATAGCGGAGTGGAAGATTAATGTTATTTCTCTGATATCACAATGTATCTTCTTGGCTCAAGTATTGAGAAAGTAGCATTGTCGCAGATGTATTTACTTAGTTTGATAAGATGGTGAAAATATCTGTAATTCAGACATGACAGAGAGTCAAATTTAAAAGTAGCTTTTATAGTCATAGCTAGCTTACTTTGGTTTACTTGGTCCATGTAGAGCTGGAATCTCAGAGCTACACTTTCAACCGGCTTGCTTTGAAAATCAAGTAAAACAAAAAGAATAGAGGTTTCAATTTTAGCAATAGTTTTGTAGTGCTACAGATCTGTGGAGCAGGCAAGAATTATTGGTCAACCTTATAGCTTCTTATAGCTTCTATTTGTCATCTAGATGTTGTACATCAGGTACATATCTGTTTAAGAAGGATTGTTGTACATCAGGTACAGCCTCTTATAGCTTCTATTTGTCATCTAGATGTTTAAGATGTTTGGTCTGATGATCTCCCTTCACATTTGCTTGTTTAAACAAACAGGAATTAAAGTTTACAGAATGCGAGAAAAATAAATGCATAACTGGATCTGTGATTTGGTGATTTTTTGAATGTGAAGGTGCATTCTTACAAATTTTCTGCTCATGTTAGTTTAGCCCCTGGCTGCATTATACAGACAACATATTTAGATACTTTTGATTATAAAGATCTCTGACATGATCATATTGTTATTTTCAGCTTTTGGATTTGCATATAATGCTGACACCACATGGACTCTGAAGGAAGTTGTGCTAACTGCTAAGCTTTCCCTGCTTTTCCAGCTTGTGTGTTTCATTGATGGAGGAGGTATAAATCTGTTCCTTAAAGCGAGCAAATCAAAACAAAAATGCAGGAGGTATCCGACAACACTGACGAACGCTACGCCATTCCACTTAGACCTGAGGGCAACATCAAAGGATGCCACCGGCAGCAGAGATCAACAAGTTCTTCACCGTCGGGGAGAAGGTGGAGGTCGAATGTTTCACCGTCAAGTGCAGACTTATCGTTCAGCTACAGTCACTTGATCATCGTCACGGACACCGCCACACTAAGAATTGTGCAGCTGCTCTACTTTCAGGTACAAAATTGGACATCATGTGAGGTGTTATGCTCAACCCCAGCCAGTTCAAAGGCAACACTGGTGGTGGTCCTCTGAGTATGCAAATTACATAGAGTGGGCACTGCAATAATACATGCTAATAGGCGCAGTTTCATCTCGAGCAGACGAGCACTGCAATAGTACATGCTACTCTCAGCGACTACTAACGTGAAGTTGCACTCAGGCTCTCGCATATACTAAAGAGGTACTGTCGATAAGTATCACCATTTAGTTTTTTTACAGTCTATAGATTTATTTATATGAACAATATTGATCTCAAGGATAACACTGTAGATTCCTCTATTCCTTCTGCTAATGTGACTGTAGCAACCGTCGCTCCCATTTAAACTTTTTTTAGGGAAACTACAACATGCATTTTGCTCACCTGAACATTAAATTAAGGAATGCAGAAGGTTCGGGGCCTGAGCGAATTATTCAAATTTTATATTTGTGTGAATGGAGAAACGCCTAAATTAGGCGGCAGAGTAGAATTTACGCTCGTGGTTGCAGTGCGGCTTTTGGACATCCTTAGCATGATAAGCGCAAACACGAAGATTAGACGCCACCTTGGATTTGTCTGGTTGTTAACTTGTGGTCATTAAACACATATATATTGTGCTCTGTCCATATGCTCTAGAGCAAACAAGCAATGATAGTCGACTGCAGTTTCTGGGGTATCACGCCCATTTAAACTGATGGTGCAAGTTCAGGTCGGCCTTCCTTTTTTCCTTCAGATCTTTCTGTTTTAAGAATTTTACTATTACAATTATACTATTATATACTCCCTCCGTTCCCAAATAATTGTCTTTCTAGAGATTTCAATAAGTGACTACATACGGAGAAAAATGAGTGAATCTACACTCTAAAACATAACATACATCCGTATGTTGTAGTCTATTTGAGATGGCTAGAAAGACAAATATTTAGGAACGGAGGGAGTATTTATTTAGATATATGTTCAAATATTATTTTAGTTCACCTGAAAATACAAAGGATACGGGAAAAATCACAATTTCTCTCTTTCCTGATATCATTGTCTGAATTTGTTTACCATGTTTTCTTTATTTCCTTCCTTACAGTAGTGTCATCAATGGAACAAATAAAGTCTTGATAACTAGAAGGCCATTCCAATTCCAGTATGGTAAATATTCGATGGATGACAAAGGGTCCCGAGGGAGCTCGTTTGTGCTGACAACACTCAACATATTATGCAAATATCCTCTGAGTTCACCATCCATGAGCTGCAAGTCATGTTTTCTGGTGCTACAAGTATAAAAAAGTTCATGCTTTGTTTTATTAACCTTTTGTGCTGTTGTTCCAATACCTTTTGGAGTTTTGGCCTAAAAGGGCTCTCTGAAACACTGAGACAAACGACGCTAAAATTTGGAGTATGATTAAGCAGTCCAGTCAGCGTTACTAATCCCCACTTGAGCTTGACTGTATTTCCTGGCTTAATGTTTGAAATTCTATGTATAGCAAAAAATATGTGCAGAATTTCATTTAAGTTTGAAAGCCAATCGATTCCATGCTTTGAGCTGGTAAGTGGTCCCTGTTCTGAATTGGTATTTGGATCCCAAACATAACTCCCTATGAACATATAAGGAAATTTTAGTTGTGAAACGACACTTGTTGTACATGCCATATTGCTATATGAGGGTGCTGCTATGTACATTTATAGATGCTTACATTTGACTTCCGTTTTGATGTAACAATATACATGTAGTTTGTTGTCAATACTGTTGGGAGACCTTGTTAAAAGTTTATGTCCAACATTTAAAATTGGTTTTTTTTCTACTGAATTATATACCCTTGTACATGTGAAACCCTACAATTTCTTTAGAGCATGGAGGAGTTCTTTGTGTTGCAGACCCTCACCATATTCTACGAATATCGTCGAATTCACCATCCATGAGTGGCAAGTCATGTTTCCAATTTTCTGGTTTTATAAGTAAAAAAATGTTCATATTCCATGGATGAGACCCTACAATGTATTTAGAACATCCGGTCCACACATGTCTAATTTTGAGCCATGGGTAGAAGCATAATCATGAAAGGCGTCTCCATGAGTTGAGGCCACACGATATGAGGGTACAAGGTAACTTTGATTGCATCTTCAAATCAATGAACCAAAGGGAGTAAATAATAAACAGGGTTTGTTTAAAAAAAGATCAATCAGGATACAATCTTCTTTGTGACTGTTATTAAAATTGACCATCAAGATGATATTTTTGTGTCTACATGATCATATTATGAGCCCGTAGCAACGCACGGGCACTCTACTAGTAAAAGCCCAGGAACGAACTTGTGCGCTGCAAATAGAAACAGTCAAAACAGATTAAATGGGCCAGCCCACAACGGTCAGGGTTACGCGCGCGCTGGGTAATTTGTGTACCAAAACCCAACAGGCCCGGCCGGCTGACTCTCAGCCAAACAGGATGGAGGAGCAGAAAGGTACCACTAGCGAGAGGACTCCCTCTCGCAAGCGTACGGGAGGACGCATCGTAAGCGCGACGCGTGGCTGAGCGAGCGCAGGCGCGAGTTGTCTGCCAAAAGTGATTGACTCGTGTATGTAACTATCGCGGGCGTGAAATGCGTGAGTAAGGAGCGGTCCGCGCGCGTGCGACGTACAGCTACGTACACAGATGTACGCCCGAGCTAGCCAAAAAGCAATGACCTCTGTACATGCGAGCAGTGTGCGCTAGCTACGATGTTTGTAGTTTTTTTCACTTTTTCTTCTCTCGTGCGTGAGCAGAGTACAAAATATAGAAATCTGAAGTATAGGGTGTACAAAAGAGCTGATGTACAAAATATCATAAAAGTATAAACTCGAAAAGTATAAAGTATAAGAATCACGAATAATAGTGTACACGGAACGCTACGGCTCGGCTTCGCCTCGGTATTATTTTACGGCTCGGCTTCGCCTCGATAACCATTTATAAAGATCTTGAAGGGGGTACATATGTCGTTGCGCGTATTTGTCGAAGCATGTGTTGGTCGTAGTGCGTGCTACGGCTCGGCGTTGCCTCGTGCTACCACTCGGCTTCGCCTCGAAAGAGCACCTGCGGCGCATCATCCAAAAAATACGCATATGTTAGAGGTGAAGTATAAAGTATTATAACCTCGAAGTATAAAGTAGTATAACCCTGATGTACAAAATCAGAAAGTAGAAAAAAGTATAACCCAAAAGTACAAGAAACTACAACGCTGAAGTACAAAAAATCAGGAAGTACAAAAAAAACTCGAAAGTATAAAGTAGTGTAACCCGAAGTACAAAACCAGAAAGTACACAAAAAAATCCCACCAAAAGTACAAAGTAGTGTAACCCGAAGTACAAAATCAGGGAGTACAAAACACCGAAATACAAAATCAGAAAGTACAAAATAGTGAAACCCGAAGTACAAAACCAGGAAGTACAAAAAAAAATCCCGCCAAAAGTACAAAGTAGTGTAACTCGAAGTACAAAATCAGGTAGTACAAAACACCGAAGTACAAAATCAGAAAGTACAAAATAGTGAAACCCGAAGTGTAAGGTAGTACAACTGTGATGTAAAAAAAAGTTTCTTAAAACCTATCAACATGGGATCTAGTTTTAAAGATCTCGACGCGAGGATCTCAAATATGAAAACGGTTCGTAATTCCGAAATACGGTTCTCGAGATATTTCATTTTGAAAAAACGAATCACGAAATAAATGCGTTCCCACCCCTCCACCGTGCGTGTGTGGAAAGGGAAAAATCCCACCAAAACTCTCACGTGCTGCCACTTGTCGCGCATGCAAGCACTCGTGGGGGCCGCGAGGAAGGAGAAGGCGACACTTGGCGCGTGGAGAAGACACGAGAAGGGAAAATGCGACACTTGTCACGCGCGGAGCGCTCGCGGAAGCCCTTCCGGAAGGGAAGCCTTTTTCTAGTGATTTCGAGCAGAAAGAGCAGATCTTGCAGCGCTCCCACGACCCGCTTAGTGCTAATCCGGTGGCCGCCGGGAATCACTCCGCCGCTGTTTGTGATGACTGGCGCAGGCCACTATTCAACTTGCTGGTGCTCGCGGTGACGATCCCCGCCCTGCTCCGGTGCTCCGGCGGCGGCGACCTGCTGCCCACCTCATGGAGCCTCTTGCTCTTCGCCGTTTCCTATCTATTCTACTGCATGTGTTTCTTCTCCACCACAGATAACCCATTGGCCAAGATCTTCGTCACCCTCTTCTACGTCGGCCTCCTTGCTTTCTTCACCCGCACCAACGTGCTCGGGATGGTCATCATGTACCTCGACTCGGTTCTAGCCGCCGCTCTATTCGGCGCTACCCTCGCCAAGCACAGGCAGAGCAACGACACCGACACGGCCACCCTCGTCGCCATCGCCAACGCCCGAGCCATCCACAAGAAACCCGAGTGCAGGCGCCCCGCGTACATCATGATAGGCTTTATGGCTTCGTGCTATTCCCCACGCCTGGTTTGGCTGATGTTGGCAGACGGCCCCGCGGTCGATGTCACGGCGAGCCTCTTCGGAGTGATTGGCTTTGTCCAGGTCATCCACATCAGCTGTGTTCTCGGCTGGTTGAACGGAGCCATTTTCGATACCTCGCTTCCGATTTTCCTCTATTTCATGGGTGTCTTCTACCTTTTCGTCTGCTCCTATCTTCTTATGGGCGAGATCGTCGGAGTTACCGTGTTGTGGCTCTGTATTCTGGCGTCCACGACATTTCTCGGCTACTACCACCAGATTCACGCCTCCTATGAGGAGATCATGAGCATGGAGTTACCGTGTTGTGAGCCTGCCACACCGCTTGAGGAGATCCTTGTAGTGTAGTTTGACGAATATTCCTTGGCACCGATGGTAAAACGTGTGGGAGGTCATTAAGTTGCCACAGATGAGCGGATTGGTCACCAACCGGGAAAATGCTAACTATCTGTCACCAAGTTATACGTTTGTAGCACATTGGTCACTCCGTCAAGACAGACGTTAAGTCGCTGACGTGGCTGATTTTTTTTGCACAATGCATCCTATGGTTTTCTTTATTTGCATCCTTTCTTCCGTAAAACGCGTCAGAGGTCATCAAGTTGCCCCGGATGAGCGGATTGGTCACCAACTGGGAAAATGCTAAATATCAGTCACCAAGTTGTATGTTTGTTTTTCTAATTTTTTTAGGTCCTTTTATCTTTTTTTTTTGCTTTTCTATTGGCTTGCCTACATAGCGCTGCTCAAGCATTGCTGCGCTTGCATGCTCCAACGATGATAACCACTGCCGCCACCGCTAGCTACTCCCCATGCCACTGACTCACCTCCGCCACTGCCCTGCTCCCTCTGCCTCCGACCAGGCATAGAGGAAGTACCGCGGGCTACCGGGGTTCCCCGCCATTGGCTCATCAGCTCACGGCAGCCGACAATCCACCACGCGAGGGGCGCCGGCGATGGAGGCCACAGGGCGCGGGCAGATCCTGCGCGACTGCGACATTCCGTCCCTGCTCAAGGCGCTCGAGCTCTCCAGCTGGGAGTGGGCACTCGCGCTCCTCCGCTGGGCCGCCATGTCCTTCTCTGGAGCCGCGACGAGAGCGAGTGGCCCGTGGAGTTCGCGCGAGTGGACAGCCGCCCCGACCACGACGAGGCTGCGTCGGCAGACGTGACACGTGACGTGGCCGGCGAGCCACTCCCCGATGTGGTCCGGGTGCAAGGCGTAGCTGCACTCGGGGAGGAGCCAAAGCTGCTCCTCGTCTTCGAACTTGCTCAGGCCCACCGTGCAATCTAGCACGACGTCCTTGCCGCCATCGTGCTCCCGGAGCGCCCTTCCCTCGGTGTAGGTCATGGTGGGGACTGGAGTGACTAATGTGTTACAAACGTACAACTTGGTGACCGATAGTTAGCATTTTCCCAGTTGGTGACCAATCCGCTCATCCGGGGTAACTTGATGACCTCCCACATGTTTTACTCCCATAGATTTTATCCACGGAAATAAAGGATGCGAATAAACAAAACCATAGGGTGCATTTTGCAAAAAAAAAATCATCCACGTCAGCGACTTAATGTCCGTCTTGACGAAGTGACCAATGTGTTACAAGTGTACAACTTGGTGACCGATAGTTAGCATTTTCTCAGTTGGTGACCAATCCGCTCATCTGGGGCAACTTGATGACCTCACACACGTTTTACTCCTTAGTTAATTACCAATCAGTTTGGTCATGTAAGTCGAGTAAGTGAGGTGTGTGTGATTACAGAGACTCGAGTTTTTGAAGCGAAACTTGCCCCTTGTGTGTGTGTCAAGCAGTTATGTTTTCTTTCTCGTTCCATTGGCCAACATGTTAGGTTTGGAGTTTTTGTGCATGTTAGAGTTGTGTCGAATATTATTGTACAAGTTAGGTTACAGTTGGACTTGGAGTCGTACGGTGTGTAGACAGGATATTGAGTCGTGTCCAAATAGGACACTTATATCCTAAGCCTCTTATATATGAGGGGGTAGACACATGATGTAACCTATGCCAACATAATAGCACCGGCACGCGGGGGGAGCCGGCGGCGTGTGTCGGCGCCCGGGCGGCCGGGTGCGGTATTGAAGTGGTGTCATGGGGAGGAGCGCCCGTAGTCAGGCCCCGGGGATGTAGCCATGATGGTGAACCTCGTTAACAAATCTCGGTGTCGTGCCTCGTGTGATTGCTTGGTCCTCGGATGATCGACGAAGCGCCTCGGATTTATTCTAACAAGTGGTATCAGAGCAAGGTTACGACGAGGTCGCGGTTGTGTTTGATTTAGAGGAGGAAGAACAGATCGACAGACTTGTGTAAAGGGATTGCAGCCGTGGGAGCGAAGTTAGTCGGCGAGTCGTCGTCGACGAGTTGCAAGTGCAACCAGGAGGCAGCGATCAAGTATACATGATTGTGGTAGTTCTTTGAGAAGCAATCGGATCGTGTGGCAGCAGCATATAGCATGTGCCAAGGCCGGTCTCGGCGAGATCGGAAGGCAGAGGCGGCAGCAGGAGTCCTTGTCGTCTTGGAGTCGGCGAGATGCGTTCGGGTGCGTAGCAGAAAGACCGAACCGTGCGCGTACAGCATACGCGCGTATGTGTGTTGGCAAAGGAACGTGGTGGCAGGCGTTGGCTTGCACGGACAGGAAGCTCGATGTACCAAGATGGGTTTTTCTGCTCAAGGCAGAGAGGGTCGCGACTGCTAAAGGATGCTGTATAGATATAAGATTTGTTGTGCATGCGGGATTTGTTTAAGGAAAAAAGTCTGGTTCCCAGAGGCTTTGCAGTGTGTCAGAACATGAAAATAGCTGCCCATATCGAGTTTAGATCATGAGAAAGGAAAGAACAAGGAAGATACTTCTTGGGATTCTTTGCTTTGTACATGGATTGGAGACGGCATGGCAGTACTGATGTTGTTCAGCTAAGCCAAAAGGGAACCGAAGACGGCGACAAGCGTATAAGGCTCGGAGGAGTCTGGAGCGTGTCGTGGAAGGATCATGCATACACAGGGCATCAAGCAATGCACTGAGATGTGCGGGCAGACACGATGCAGGGTGGAGCATGGTTGCAGTCGGATAATTTCGGTTGGGTCAGACTGAGTTGTCTGACGGATCAACGGGGATGTCGGTCAAAGCAGAAGACGACGGTGATTTCAGCGACGACGACACAGGAGAGTGATGCTGATGGTGGCCGACTTCTGGGGCGTGGTAACACGTGGTGCAGGTCTGAGGGCTTGTGCGGCTTCGACAAGACTATGGCGCGGGATTGATTCAAGGTGGTGTATACAGGGAGCTTGAAGTCGATGAGGCGCAGGGATGGATTGATCATCTACCATGGAGTCATGTTGAAGGTGAGCTGGATTGAGGGGCTACGGCGTAAGTCGACGGGGCCGAAGCCTATTCAGTAGGCGGGAAAAAAGCGAGTGACATGCAGTTCGGATTGGAGCCCAGTGGTCGGGTGGAAGCGTGAAACTCGTCATCGGTCGGTGATGATCGATGGTACTCTGCAGTGGGGGTTGAGTGGTGTGGGTTCGCTACCCTTGAGACTCGACCGGGACAGCGGAGGCTCGACGTGGTAATAGCGGCGAGGCGTGCGGTATGCACGAGACATGAAGACGGGCCAGGGCTCTGGTGGTCATACATGTGCTGAGACAACTGCGAATTTGACTCGGGATGACTACAAGCAATGGTGAAATTCCTTCAAGTTTCAGATAGACGGTCAAGAAAGAGCGGTGGCATTGAGTTCAGGTAACTCTTATATGTGGCATCGAATATGCGAGTTGTTCACTTTCACGCAGGTCAGTGATCGGTGTGTGATGATGTTGACGGATACTCTGGAAGTTGGGAGCACGGACTAGAGTAAAGAGAAACTTAATTTTGCTCAAGTGTTGACTGTGAAGAAGACGAGAAGGGACTACAGTTGCAGGTGGAGTCACATGGAGTCTGGGAGTAGCAGTGGTGCTCATGGCGTATCTCAAGTCCAATGTACATGGAGGTTCGACGCACGGACGAATTCAAGGTGGTGGAGAATATTCGCCAAGGTGGAGTTTGTTAGAGTTGTGTCGAATATTATTGTACAAGTTAGGTTACAGTTGGACTTGGAGTCGTACGGTGTGTAGACAGGATATGGAGTCGTGTCCAAATAGGACACTTATATCCTAAGCCTCTTATATATGAGGGGGTAGACACACGATGTAACCTATGCCAACATAATAGCACCGGCACGCGGGGGGAGCCGGCGGCGTGTGCCGGCGCCCGGGCGGCCGGGGTGCGGTATTGTAGCGGTGTCATGGGGAGGAGCGCCTGTAGTCAGGTCTCGGGGATGTAGCCATGATGGTGAACCTCGTTAACAAATCTCGGTGTCGTGCCTCGTGTGATTGCTTGGTCCTCGGATGATCGACGAAGCGCCTCGAATTTATTCTAACAGTGCAGTTACCAGAGAATATATATATATATATATAATACGAGGCATACGTGTGTTTGGTTCAGTTTGGATGTAATAAAATGCTGGCGCCGTCGAGCAGCACCTCCTTTCTCTGCTCAACATCCTCTGTTCCAGCAGCAGCTAGCTCCTCCGATTAGAGAAGCACAACCACGCAAGGAGAAAAGCACCGCTCATAACTTGTGGAGATCTGACAAATTCGTGACTGGTTTCATTCTCTTAAGTTACATATTTTTGATCAAACTTTCTGGTTTCAGCACATGGACACGATGTCACGATCATTGGTGCTCGACAAAGCCGCCCTTTGTCTACACCCCGTGTCCTGTCGACATCCGTGCAAACAAGGTCAAGACAACAGAGACAAATAAACGATCCAAATAACTAAGCTAAGAGCTATACATATTCCGGTACTTTTAGTGTCGGAGGCACCAGGCACACAAAAAGGATCCCTCCTGTTTCTCATCACAAGGGTAACCAAAAGATTGTTTAAACCATTGGCGAGGAACTAGGTTTTTTTAATGGGGATCTAGCCTCAGCCTCTGCATTAGTTGATACACACAATTTTTTATTTTTTAGGTTTCGGTAGTGTATCTTATTACAATCAACAATCATATAAGATTGGGACATACAACAACCAAATGAACAAGAGCAGACCTAAATAATCTAGACATCCGTAATTCTACTAGTATGCCGCCACCCATCCCGGCTGATAAAATTATGAGCGATCGTCAGGAGCCGTCTCCACTCAGAAGTCATGACATCCCTCTGATATGGCGGAATAAGGTAGGCCTATGAAGTGATCCAATTGTTGGTATGTAGAAAAACCTGCAAGAAAGTAGTTCCAACCTTGTTAAACGCTATATTATTCCTACAATTCTAAATAGCCCAATATAAAGCAGAAACGTCCATGCGAATTCTAGATTTAGTTTTTTCTCTCCACTCTGTTCAACCAATTACACATATCTTAATTATATTAGTTGGTGGACGTAAGTCAAAAGTGAACTGGAAATAAGCAAAACCGTCTTAGCGAAAGGATTTGGAGAAAAGATGTTTAATAGATTCCTCTGAGTCACGAAACAACACTTCTTTGAACCTGTACAATTTCTTTTTGCCAAGTTATATTTAGTAAGCAAAACCTTGATCTTAAGAGGCATTTTAGTTTCGAAAGATATTTTTTGAAAAATTGTGTATGCATGTTTATCAAGTCAACATTGATACGTTGCAAACGTATCTATAATTTTTGATGCTCCATTCTTGCTTTCTATCCTATGCATATATGTTTCCTTCATGTTTTCACATGTTTACCTTTGTTTACCGAATGTTTTAATACACTAACATATTGACAAGATGCCTCAGTCCAGTTGTTGTTTTCTGCATGTTTTTGATTTCAGAAATCGACTTAAGGAAATATTCTCGGAATGGGCTGAAAATCCATGGAGATCAGTTTTTACCCGGAACAAAGACAGAGACCGAAGGAGACCCGGAGGGGAGTCATGGGGCACCAGGCGCGGCCCCACCCTAGGCCGCGCCTCATGGGCCCCTGGGAGCCCTGGCCACCGCCTCTCGTCGCCTCTTCGCCTATTTAAGCCCCTTAACCTTAAAAGTTTGGGGACGGAGTTATTTTCCACGAAAACCACAGAGAGACGGCGTCACCTCGAAAGTCCAATCTAGGGCTTCTACAGCCCTGTTCCGGCACCTTCTCGGAGGGGGAGATCATCGTCGGAGGCCTCTTCATCACCATGACTGCCTCCACGATGATGCGTGAGTTGTTCATCTCGGGACTATGGGTCCATGGTAGTAGCTAGTTGGTAGTCTCTCTCTGATGCCTCCATTTTTAGAGTCTCGTGAGCTGCCTCACATGATCAAGACCACCGTTATGCAATTGTGCATGTTGTGTTTGTTGTGTTCCGATGAACCATGAGATTATGATATTTTGTTCATGTCATTATTGACATACTTCACTTATATCTATAGAGAGTTTTAATGTTGTCTTGCAATACTCTACGGTGTTTATGATTACCTTGGTCACGTAGTTGTTTTCACCTCCAAGAGAGGGTTTATATGCTAGATAGTGGGTTCATGTCTCCTTGTTGCATGCGCTCGAGTGACTGAAACATGTGGGGGAGGATGTCCTGTTGCCACTAGGGAGAAAACAACGGTGCTCTTGTCTATGGATGAGAAACATTGCTTACATTACGTACTTTACTTAGTGGAATTGTTTGTTGCACACAAGCAATCACTTCGTTGCTGCAACTTAATATCAAGGGATTTGCTGGATAGCTTTCTTGCGGTGGACTATTAGATATGGATGCATGCTGGATAGTGGTTCATATGCTTTGACGTAATGTCTACAGTGTTAGAACCCATGAACTCCATCTCATCATAATAGTATTGTTATACCTTCATGATTTGTCAATTGCCCAACTGAAAGTGCAACTATCCCTAGGTGGTTTTGGTAATTCATAACAACATATAGCTCATTGAGCTAATGCTATTCCAAGATGATTATTTCAGGAAAGCTCAATGATTGGCATGGCATGGATGTGAAAGTGGAGCCCTCAAAATGCTAAGGACAAAGAATTGGCTCAAGCTCAAAAGTTCAAGACTCTTCATTTTATATTTTAGTGATCCAAGATCACATTGAGTCTTTAGGAAAAGCCAATACTATCAAGGAGGGATGATGTGTTGCTTAATGAGCCTCTTGCTTTATGTGCTTAGTGATATGCTACAAAATCCTCAACCACCTTTCCATATCCACAAATGACCTAAACCCTAAGCCAAACTCGGTCATACCGATTCTGTCAATCCGGTGCCACCGAGTTTCACTTGTCATTTGCCACTGCCAAACCCTAGCAATTCGGTCCTACCAATAAGGATCTCGGTCACACCGAGATGGGGTTGCAAACTCTCTGTTTCCCTTTCGTAACTTTTCGGTCTCACCGAAAGAGCGAATCGGTCCCACCGAGAATGCAATGCAAACTCTCTGTTTCCTTCTTGTAACTTTTTGGTCTCACCAAAAGAGCAAGTCGGTCCCACCGAGTTTGCCTGACCAACTCTCTGGTTAGCTAATTGCCGAACTCGGTCTCACCGAGTTTGTGCGATCGGTCTCACCGAGATTACGTTATGCCCAAACCCTAACCGAATCGGTCCTACCGAGTTGCATCTCAGTCCCACCGAAATTCCTAACGGTCACTAGGTTTACTATTTCGGTCAGACCGAGTTTTCTGATTCGGTCCCACCGAGATTGGTAGATTGTGTGTAATGGTTGGATTTTGTGTGGAGGCTATAAATACCCCTCCACCTCCTCTTCATTTGTGGAGAGAGCCATCAGAACACATACACCATTCCTACTCATATGTTCTGAGAAAGAACCACCTACTCATGTGTTGAGACCAAGATATTCCATTCCTACCATATGAATCTTGATCTCTAGCCTTCCCCAAGTTGCTTTCCACTCAAATCTTCTTTCCATCAGATCCAAATCCTATGAGAGAGAGTTGAGTGTTGGGGAGACTATCATTTGAAGCACAAGAGCAAGGAGTTCATCATCAACACACCATTTGTTATTTCTTGGAGAGTGGTGTCTCCTAGATTGGCTATGTGTCACTTGGGAGCCTCCGACAAGATTGTGGAGTTGAACCAAGGAGTTTGTAAGGGCAAGGAGATCGCCTACTTCGTGAAGATCTACCGCTAGTGAGGCAAGTCCTTCATGGGCGATGGCCATGGTGGAATAGACAAGGTTGCTTCTTCGTGGACCCTTCGTGGGTGGAGCCCTCCGTGGACTCGCGCAACCGTTACCCTCCGTGGGTTGAAGTCTCCATCAACGTGGATGTAGGATAGCACCACCTATCCGAACCACGGGAAAATATCCGTGTCTCCAATTGCGTTTGAATCCTCCAAACCCTTCCCTTTACATTCTTGCAAGTTGCATGCTTTACTTTCCGCTGCCAATAAACTCTTTGCATGCTTGCTTGAATTGTGTGATGATTGCTTGACTTGCTCTAAGATAGCTAAAATCTGCCAAGAACTAAAATTGGGAAAAGGCTAAGCTTTTAGTTGGTCAAGTAGTCTAATCACACCCCCCTCTAGACATACTTTCGATCCTACAAGTGGTATCAGAGCTTTGGTCTCCATTTGCCTTGATCTCCATAGCTTTTGGTGGTCATAGCCTTGGTTTCACAACCTAGGAGAGTATGGCGTCTAGCGAGGGAAATTATCACCGTAGAGGTCCTTACTTTGATGGCACTAATTTTGCTAGTTGGAAGCATAAAATGAAAATGCATATTCTTGGACATAACCCCGCCGTATGGGCTATTGTTTGTGTTGGTTTGCAAGGTGAACTATTTGATGGGAGAGAACCAAACTGTGAAGCTACCGCGGATGAGTTGAAGATGTTGCAATACAATGCTCAAGCTTGTGATATTCTCTTCAACGGATTGTGCCCCGAAGAATTCAACAAAATCAGCGGCCTTGAGAATGCAAAGGAAATTTGGGATACTTTGATTGATATGCACGAAGGTACCGACTCCGTCAAGGAATCCAAGTTGGATGTGCTCCAAAGTCAACTTGACAAGTTCAAGATGAAGGATGGTGAAGGTGTCGCTGAAATGTACTCTAGGCTTGCTCTCATCACAAATGAGATCGCCGGCTTAGGAAGTGAAGAGATGACCGATAGATTCATCATCAAGAAGATCCTAAGAGCCTTGGATGGGTTATCACTCCGACTCTGAAGATACTCAAGATGAAGGTGTTGCCGGTCTAGCACTTGTGTCAACCAACTCCTACGACATATTTGACTCACCAAATGAAGGAATTGGAAGATGCTTCATGGCCAAAGGTCCTAAGGTAACACACCCCAAGTATGTTGACTTTAATAGTGATGAAGATGACTTGTTAGGTGATGATGATTTGCTTGTTGACAACTCTAGTGAAGAATATTATGGTGAAATATCAATTAATCATGCTAAAACGAATGACAATGATAAGGAGAAGATTGAGGCTCTAACTAAAGAACTAAACACTCTTAAGTTAGCCCATGAAACTATCTTCGAAGATCATCGAGAACTTTTAAGAGCTCATGAGAAACTACGCTTTGAAAAGCTTAATCTTGAGCAAGAGCATGAGTTCTTAAAAGCAATCAATGATGATCTCCGCAAGAAAAGTTCTTCTCACATTGCCAAGCATTTACTTTTATCCACCTACATGCCTCAAGTCAAGACTAGTAACAAGAATAAGAAAGATTCTTCCTCTAGTAGTAACAATGATCATGCTAAATCCAATATTGTTGCTTCTAGTAGTTCTCTTGATTCCACTAATGATTCTCTTAGCCAAGTTACACTTGAGCAAGAAAATAGCTTATTGAAGGGAATTATAGAGAAAGGTGTTTACAAGAGCCTTACCCGAAGTAAGCAATTCGAGGAAATTGTGCGCAAGCAAGGAATGCACCGGAAGAATCAAGGTGTTTGTGTTGAACGAAAGTTCAATGCCAATGGAGTTGAATGGGAAGAAGATCAATACCCCAAGACAAAGTTTATTCCTCAACAAGAGAAGTATGATACTTCCTTCAAGGGAACACAAGCTCAAGATGATCTTCCACCACAAGACTACAAGCAAAAAGGCAAGGACAAGCTTCAAGAGGAGATTGATGCATTTGAAGAAGCTCCTAATACCTTAGTCAAGTGGATTCCCAAGACTACTTCAAGTTCCACTACATCAAGTACGACTACAACTCCAAGGATTTCCATCAAGATGGTGTGGATCCAAAAGAAGAAGAACTAGAGAGTTATTGAGGGTGACTCCGCCAACATACTTCACTCTTATCATTTTGGCAAGAACAAGTGCAATCAACTTCCACATCTTGCACTAGTTCAAGGAGTCACAAACCCTCTTGTTGGTAAGACAAGGGACAAGGTAACCTAAGTTTTCATGGACATCATCTTGTGTGTGCATCACTCTATGTCTATGGATATCCTTGTTTGTTCCTTGTGGGACTAACCCATGTAGGTATTGAAAGTGCAATTCACTCAAATGGATAGCTCCAGGTGATCTACATCAACATTGAGCATCCACATCTTCAACATATACATGAAGTCATCATCGACAAAACCCAAGGTTAGCTCATCCCTCTTAGGGGGGATATCACATCTAGGGGGAGCTTTACTCTAAGACTTGAGCTAAAGCAACTCTAAAGATGTGAATACAACAATGCTTTATGTAAAAGTGGTAACCCCACTTGAGCTTAAACGATGAGTATGACCTATGATCAAGTGTTCTCACTTGACTCCTAAGTCAATATACTCATATATAGATGACCTAGTCATCGCAAATTGCTTGATAGATGCTAGAATTGGTTGTGCATGCTTTGCCACATATTTCATTTGCCATCTTATTGTGTGAGCATGTTGGTTGCATATTTTACTCATTCAAGGACATCCACTTGTTGTTTTGATTGTTTGGCTTTCTTCTTTTGCCAAGTGGATGGACAAGAATGCCTAAGAACCTCCTCTAGCTATCTATGCTTTTCTCGTCTCAAACTCTATTCATGCTGCATCACAAAACTTGATCAAGTCAGATTCGAACCACTCTGTGTGAGGAGCGCTCGGAGTCCCCGATTCGTCATAGACTTAAACTTCCAAAACCTCTTTATGAATCTCGGTCTGACCGATACTCCATTTTCGGTCCTACCGAGTTCATTAAGTTGATCTAGGTTTTCGATCTCGGTGCAACCGATTTGAACTTTTCGGTCACACCGAGTTGCAATAACTGCACACAGTTTTGCGTCTCGGTGCCACCGAGTTGTTCCACTCGGTCACACCGACAGGGTCGGGCTATATATAGTGACGGGCAAAATTTTGGAAATTTCTCCGAAACCTCTTCGCCCGCGCGATAGCCTGCTCTGCCTTCGTGGTCTCCGGATTGTCTTCTCGCCGCCAGCAGCCTCCAGTCGCTGGTCTCCGCCGCCGTCAACGGAATTCTGCCCCGCCGTTGCCGCCGTAGCGAGTCTCCGCCGAACTAGGGTATGGACTCGATCTTTGTGCTATTCTCCACTCCGATTCCTAGCACATTGTGATCATCATGATTCTTGCCACGATTGAAACACTCCTATCCAGTCAATGAACTTGTAGATTAGGTTTAATTCGAAAATTTTAGGGTTAGGATTCCGCCGAAACCATCTCGGACCCACCGAGTTGAAAAACTTGGTCCCACCGATCTGGCTTTTGCCATTGCACAAGTGAAACTCGGTCTGACCGAGAATAACTTATCGGTGCGACCGATTTTGGAATTCTGTGAAACCCTAGCAGTCTCGGTGCCACCGAACTGTGACTCGGTCTGACCGAGTTCACCAGTTCTGGTGCCAAAACTGCTTCGGTGTCACCGGGTTTGAAAATCGGTAGATCTGAGATGCTTTCTGTGGAAAACTAAAACTAAGTTTTTGAATTAATCTTTTGCAAAAATCTCTGCTTTTTGTGATGCCCATCCACTCTATCTTATCCATAATCTATTCACAGGGTTAGCAGTCAGTTTGCAACATGTCTGATCAAAGTGACAGCCAGAATGTGTATGAGCAGCAAGTTGTGATGAGTGAGGGCACTAGCCCCTCAAGTTCTTCTGATGATGGCAACAGGAGCACCCCCAGCAATCTCCCTAAGGCTACCACACGTCAAAGGAAGAAGAGAACGTCTGATTCTGAGGATGAAGACTATGTGGCAGAGGAAGAGGCCACATCAAAGAGAGCTGAACCAGCTCAAGGCACAAAGCCAGGGCTGAAAATCAAAAGGCCAGCAAGCAGGCAGCCCATGTCTAAGGCAAGAGTTCCCACTTCCAAACCTAGGAAGGCTGCAACTGAAGAAACCATGAAGCTTGCCCTAGAATCTGAAGAGGAAGCAGGTGGCCAAGGCAAGAAGAGGAAAGAGAGGGTGAAGAAGACTGTAGCCAGAGTGCTTGGGAAGGCCTCCATCATGGTAGATGAGGATGAAGAAGAAGAAGAGGTTGCTGCACCAGCACCCAAGGCAGCCAAACTCATGGGAGATGCTATAAGGTCAGGAACAGCTGCATCCAAGCCCAAGGAAGCACCTAAGGCTGCATCTAAGCCTAAGAGTGCACCAAAGAGAAACACACGAAGCATCCCAGCTGCGGAAAAGAACAAGGCCCCAGTGCCTGAAGCTATCGAAGAAGAGGAAGAGAGTGTCCTTAGGAAGCTCAAGCCCAAGATCCCAGACCACAACGATGCTCATCCTGTGGCTGAGGATATGAAGCTCAGGAGAGATTCAGGGCTGAGGAAATGGAGAGAAGCAGATCCGTATGCTTCTAGGAGAAGGACTGCCGTGGATTACAGATTTCATACCAAGGAGCAGCAAGATTTCTATGAGACTGTTTTGCTTGACAAGAAGCCAATCGTTTGTGACATGAGATGGGTCGACTGGACCTACATCAAGGACAATGAAGAGTACTACCCCGGTGTATTTGACAGCTTTAGTGCGTGTGGAGTTGCAGACTTTGTTGGGCAGAAGCTCACAAAGTGGAACGAGGAGCTGATCATGCAATTCTACTCCACATCACACTTTTATCTGGATGGCAGGATCACATGGATGTCAGAGGGTACAAGGTACCAATCCACTGTTGAAGAATGGGCGAAGTTGATCAATGCCCAGAGGAGCAAGCTGATGACTTGGACATTTATGCCAAGAAAAAGATGGATCACAACTCCAGGTCCAACATGTACAAGGAGATCCTGAATGAAGCGCTCGACACGTTCAAGTTTGGCTCAGTGCACTATCTGCTCTCAGGATTGCCTACGATCAAATGGATCCTTAGGCACACCCTTCTGCCCAAATCTGGAGATCACAAGATGATCAGAGGTCACGCGATCAACTTGCTTCATGTCTTTGACGTGCCTCAGAAATTCAAGGTCATGAGTCTCATTGTGGAAACAATCAAGAGGACAGCTGCAGACCAAAAGAGGAGTTGTGGGTATGCCCCACAGATTCAGGAGCTCATCAACTCCAAGATGGGCATGGGCGTGTATTTATTGGATAAGGAACACCTGCCCATCCGTCCGGACTTTGAGGATAACCAAGTGGTTATGACTGAGAATGAACCCTCATTTGCCCATGCACAAGCTCAGAAGGAGAAGGCGAAGAAGGAGAAAGCTGCCAGGATGCCTACTCAAGCGGAGGCATCTGATTACTTCTTGAAGACCAAACAAGAGCAGCTCGGTTACCTGATAGCATCCACCTTGCGGATTGAGCAGAGTATAGCTACCCTGACTCAGAACCAGGCGAGCCTAGAGAGGATCATGGAACAGAGGTTCTATGACCTGGACATCAAAGTGACTGAGATACAGACTGCCGTGGAGCAGCTCCAGGATGACATGAATGAGAGAAGAGGCAGAACCACAACTGATGCTTTTGCCAGGGTGCCACAAGGTTCGAGGTCGTCTACACTACCAGTTGCCGACACTAGAGCTACAACGTCTGCACCAGCTACAGCCTCCGTTCCACCAGCTCCAGCATCCATCACAGCCTCAACTCCTACCACATCTACTGAAGGCTTCGTCCTTGGCGTGCTCCGGACTCCACCACCACCTGAAGATCAAGCCTGAGCGTCGACTTAGCACTATGCATTCTCTAGGAACTTTTTGGTAACTTGTTGCCAAAGGGGGAGAAAATGTATAGATCATAGGCTTCGAGAGAGAGTGTTGCTTTTATTCTCTCTTGTTTTTATTTGGTGGTTTTTTCGAACTTTGTTTGCTTGCGTGTGCGATACTATGTTATTATTCGTGAGACATCGATGATCAAGTGTTTGATCATAAGCAACACTTAATGGTTGCTTAATGCTTGCTAAATGTTATCATTCTATCTATTGTGTGTGATCATTCACTATTCTTGGTGATGAGTGCATGTATTTCAATCTTATCATTTTTTGAGTGCTCCACCAAGATGTATGTGACATGTAAGAGTAACCCATGATTCTAACTCCTTGTGCATTTGCAGTCCAAAGCAAATTTTAAAATATGCACAATTTAGGGGGAGCTCTTACTTATCACATACTTCTCAAAGCGACGATGTATTTCATGATTATTATTATTATTTGTCGAAGCTTTGATCTATATGTTGTCATCAATTACCAAAAAGGGGGAGATTGAAAGTGCAACTATCCCTAGGTGGTTTTGGTAATTCATAACAACATATAGCTCATTGAGCTAATGGTATTCCAAGATGATTATTTCAGGAAAGCTCAATGATTGGCATGGCATGGATGTGAAAGTGGAACCCTCAAAATGCTAAGGACAAAGAATTGGCTCAAGCTCAAAAGTTCAAGACTCTTCATTTTATATTTTAGTGATCCAAGATCACATTGAGTCTTTAGGAAAAGCCAATACTATCAAGGAGGGATGAGGTGTTGCTTAATGAGCCTCTTGCTTTATGTGCTTAGTGATATGCTCCAAAATCCTCAACCACCTTTCCATATCCACAAATGACCTAAACCCTAAGCCAAACTCGGTCATACCGATTCTGTCAATCCGGCGCCACCGAGTTTCACTTGTCATTTGCCACTGCCAAACCCTAGCAATTCGGTCCTACCGATAAGGATCTCGGTCACACCGAGATGGGGTTGCAAACTCTTTGTTTCCCTTTCGTAACTTTTCGGTCTCACCGAAAGAGCGAATCGGTCCCACCGAGAATGCAATACAAACTCTCTGTTTCCTTCTTGTAACTTTTCGGTCTCACTGAAAGAGCAAGTCGGTCCCACCGAGTTTGCCTGACCAACTCTCTGGTTAGCTAATTGCCGAACTCGGTCTCACCGAGTTTGTGTGATCGGTCTCACCGAGATTACGTTATGCCCAAACCCTAACCGAATCGGTCCTACCGAGTTGCATCTCAGTCCCACCGAAATTCCTAACGGTCACTAGGTTTACTATTTCGGTCAGACCGAGTTTTCTGATTCGGTCCCACCGAGATTGGTAGATTGTGTGTAATGGTTGGATTTTGTGTGGAGGCTATAAATACCCCTCCACCTCCTCTTTATTCGTGGAGAGAGCCATCAGAACACATACACCATTCCTACTCATATGTTCTGAGAAAGAACCACCTACTCATGTGTTGAGACCAAGATATTCCATTCCTACCATATGAATCTTGATCTCTAGCCTTCCCCAAGTTGCTTTCCACTCAAATCTTCTTTCCATCAGATCCAAATCCTATGAGAGAGAGTTGAGTGTTGGGGAGACTATCATTTGAAGCACAAGAGCAAGGAGTTCATCATCAACACACCATTTGTTACTTCTTGGAGAGTGGTGTCTCCTAGATTGGCTAGGTGTCACTTGGGAGCCTCCGACAAGATTGTGGAGTTGAACCAAGGAGTTTGTAAGGGCAAGGAGATCGCCTACTTCGTGAAGATCTACCGCTAGTGAGGCAAGTCCTTCGTGGGCGATGGCCATGGTTGAATAGACAAGGTTGCTTCTTCGTGGACCCTTCGTGGGTGGAGCCCTCCATGGACTCGCGCAACCGTTACCCTCCGTGGGTTGAAGTCTCCATCAACGTGGATGTAGGATAGCACCACCTATCCGAACCACGGGAAAACATCCATGTCTCCAATTGCGTTTGAATCCTCCAAACCCTTCCCTTTACATTCTTGCAAGTTGCATGCTTTACTTTCCGCTGCCAATAAACTCTTTGCATGCTTGCTTGAATTGTGTGATGATTGCTTGACTTGCTCTAAGATAGCTAAAATCTGCCAAGAACTAAAATTGGGAAAAGGCTAAGCTTTTAGTTGGTCAAGTAGTCTAATCACCCCCCCTCTAGACATACTTTCGATCCTACACCAACTGTAATTTTTTACCCTTCATGTATGCTATCTTCTTTGGAGAGACACCACTAGTGAAACCATGGCCCCCGATCCTATTTTCCTCATTGATACAACCTTCTTCTTAATTCCTTTCATAGTTGTTTCCTTGTTTTCCCACTTTCAAATACTCGATACGTTTAATTCTCAAGTTTCAGTAAGACCGAAAGATTGACAACATTTCTGGAAAGTTGGGGCAAGAGAGATTTTGTGTGTGTGTGCAGGTTCTGCACTCGTTGGTTGCCGCATGTCAACAAGCAACCTTACTTACTCAAGACTCTGAAATCCTACTGGATTGATAACCCTGGTTCTGTAATCAGGGGAAATTTCCACTAGAGTACAAAATACCTTCATCTTGTGGTTCCCAACTGGGTCTATGATAATCTACACCATCAAGATTTTTGGCGCCGTTGCCGGGGATTTCAAACTTGCTGCAAGGGGAGTCTCACACTTCCACTCTCTTTATTTTGTTTTGTTCTTGCTTAATTTACTTAATTTTAGTCTTGTTTTCTCTATATCAAAAATCTAAAGAAATAACTATCTAGTTTGTAGTCTTTTATTTTGTGTTGTTAGTTTATCCAATTTTATCTTGCAAGCATGACTACAAGTGATACCACTAAGCTATGTGATTTTACTAATACTAATAACAATGATTTCATATGCACACCAATTGCTCCACATGCTGCTACAGTAGATTCTTATGAAATTAAACCTGCATTGTTGAATCTTGTCATGAAAGATCAATTTTCTGGTATTGGAGAAGATGTTGCTGAAATGACACGGATGTCGCCTAGAGGGGGGGGGGTGAATAGGCGTTTAAAAATAATTACGGTTAAGGCTTGAATAAATACAGAATAAAACTAACGTTTAATTTACCAACCCAAAACCTAAACAAGCTAGATTCACCTAGGTGCACCAACAACTTATGCTAAGCAATATGAGAAACTATGTGATAGAAAGTTATGTGACTTCAAGCTCGATGACTATCACAAACTAAATTGCAAAAGTAAAGAGATCAGGTATAGAAATAACCGAGACACGTGGAGACGATGATTTATCCCGAAGTTCACTTCCCAATGGAAGCTAATCTCCGTTGGAGAGGTGTGGAGTCACAATGACTCCAAGCGCCCAATGGCTCACCTTATTCTCCTCGTGCCTCCACCAATGCGGAGTGCCACGATCCACTATGGGACCTTTGAGGGAGGTCAGCGATCCCGTACAAGGTTGGGGCGATCTCCACAACTTAATTGGAGGCTCCCAACAATATCATGCGAGCTACCAAAGCTCCCAGATATCAACAAGGTCCCGAAAGATTCCAAAGCTCTGAGACAACAACAACCGTCTAGGGCACTCCAAGTACCCGAGAGCGACAAGCTCTAAGGCACTCCAAGTACCCAAGAGTAACAAGCTTCTCAACTTCAACTCAATCGAATCCTCGTGGAGAACTCAAACCGATGCAACCTATGGAATGGAAAGACACTATAAGTGCTCAAATCCTTCACTCTCAAATCCCACCAAAGCAACAAATGCTTCGGGGGAAGAGGAGAGGAAGAACAAGGAAGAAATCAACAAATGAATCCACAAGATCTAGATGCAAAAGCTTCCCCTCACTAAGAGGAGAGATTGATTGGTGGAATATTAGATATAGATATCCTCTCTTTTCCCTTCAATTAGAGGCAAGAATCATGGAGGAATAGAGATAAAGCAAGCTCCAAAAGGTCAACAATGGTGGGGGAAAACTTGCTTGAGAGGTAGGGAACCAATGGGGAAGAAGCCCGCTTAAATAGGCCCCCAAAATCTGCCCGTTGGGGGCATTCTGCGCGTCCCCGGCCTGGGAGCCGGCCACCTACCCGAACTAGTGAGAACGGGGCTTGGAATCCCAACCTAGGCCAGCCTCCCTTCCTGTAGGCCGGCCCCCTAACAGAACTGGCCGGCCTGGGGCCAGGAAACCTGGTCTAGGAGCCGGGCAGGCCGGCCTCCGAGTTTCTAGAAAATCGTCTATACTAAAAGTGCAATACCTTTTGCCTCCGGACTCCGTTTTCAATGATCTTGGGCTCATTGAACTCGCAATGACGAGCACTACAAGATTATGCAAAGAAACATCATAATCCATCATTGGAGGATAAAACCAAATGATGAAATGTTTGGCCTCTCTATAACAGAACAATCGGTAAAACCTCCAATATAAAAAATGCAATAAGTTTTTCTTGCAAAACCCGTCTTTGATGAACTTGAGCTTGTATTGAAGCACATGACAAGATCTAAAACCACACATAGAGAAAACACAAATAAGAACCAAGGAAGATGATACCAAGTATGCACAGGTTTGAGCTCTTTCGAATGATACTATCACGTTGCTAATATGAGAGCCCCTGTTGATAGTACGGTTATCTATCTTATAACCCGGTCTCCCAACTAATGATATGATACCGGTAAAATAGAAAACCTATCAAGATCATACCTTTGACTTGAGAATTCCACTTGAGCTAGACGATGAAGATCTTGACCTCCTCAAGATGGAAAACCTTTCTTGATTTCGCTTTTCTCGGTGAAGACACATAGATTGCTCCCCCATACGCCACTATGGGAGAGGCTCTTTTAAGTCCATCTTCACCTGGCCATTATCTCCAAAAGGGTGGCAAGCTCCAAGCATGTGATCTCTTTGATATGCTCCCCTTGGACTTGCACTTCTCAACTTTGTGAGTTGATCAATATTAACCATCGCTTAGGACTTTGCCGTGATCAACCTTGTATCTTGTAGAGGCCCCAAACTAGCAGTCCAAGATCCACGCATATGCATACATTCACAATCCCAAATCAACCAGTCATGAACAACATATGAAGTTGGCATACAAATTACATCATCCATTACACGAATACATAAAGGTCTTACACCAATGGTCACATGACCAAGTCTATCATAACTGCCACGCAAGGCAGGCAGCTTAACAAACACAGCGGAAGACAACAACACACAACGCGGTAGAGCCCAAGCCACGCCTTAACCTACAGGCTGCTGACCGGGAGACGATCCTATCTCGCAGGGCCATCAGCGCAGTACTCCTCCTGAAAGAACTCCTCCGGTGGCTGCTCCTTGAAGTCTGGCAAGTAGATAAGAGGGACGAAACCAATGTGAGTACATTTGAATGTACTCCACAAGACACCCTGAATGAAGCTTATAAAATGCAGTATGCTTATATCGGTGGGATGGGAAGGCTATACATAGTGGTTCACTACCCATGACAGATGAAAGATTCATCATGGCTGATTGACAAATCTAAATCTCCGTTGAAAAAGATACTTCAAAATAATATAGTTTCTCTCGTAGATATCACATATCCAAGAGGTTTTGTAAGATGGTTGCAAGTAAAGAATGTTTTTTCTTTGCAAACCTTCTTATAAAACAACTTCCAGCTTTTCATCATATGTACCTCCCAGGTACAAAGTTCATATTTCCAGTACCTCACAGGTACTTATCCGTTTCCAAAAACATCCTTTTTGAAAACATTGACACTGAAAGATCGTGGATGTCGCCTAGAGGGGGGGGGGGTGAATAGGCGTTTTAAAATAATTACGGTTTAGGCTTGAACAAATGCGGAATAAACCTAGCGGTTAATTTGCCAAGCACAAAACCTAAAACAACTAGGCTCACCTATGTGCACCAACAACTTATGCTAAGCAAGATAAGCAACTATGAGATAGCAAGATATATGACAAAGGACAATATGGCTATCACAAAGTAAAGTGCATAAGTAAAGGGCTCGGGTAAGAGATAACCGAGGCACTCGGAGATGACGATGTATCCCGAAGTTCACACCCTTGCGGATGCTAATCTCCGTTTGGAGCGGTGTGGAGGCACAATGCTCCCCAAGAAGCCACTAGGGCCACCGTAATCTCCTCACGCCCTTGCACAATGCAAGATGCCGTGATTCCACTAAGGGACCCTTGAGGGCGGTCACCGAACCCGTACAAATGGCAACCCTTGGGGGCGGTCACCGAACCCGTACACTTTGGCAACCCTTGGGGGCGGTCACCGGTACCCGTCAAATTGCTCGGGGCGATCTCCACAACCTAATTGGAGACCCCGATGCTTGCTCGGAGCTTTGCACCACAATGATTGAGCTCCGAACACCAACAACCGTCTAGGGCGCCCAAGCACCCAAGAGGAACAAGCTCAAGGGTACCAAGCACCCAAGAGTAATAAGCTTCTCAACTTGTAACTTCCACGTATCACGTGGAGAACTCAAACCGATGCACCAAATGTAATGGCAAGGGCACACGGAGTGCCCAAGTCCTTCTCTCCCAAATCCCACCAAAGCAACTAATGATAGGGAGGAAAATGAGAGGAAGAACAAGAAGGAGAACACCAAGAACTCCAAGATCTAGATCCAAGGGGTTCCCCTCACATAGAGGAGAAAGTGATTGGTGGAAATGTGGATCTAGATCTCCTCTCTCTTTTCCCTCAAAAACTAGCAAGAATCCATGGAGGGATTGAGAGTTAGCAAGCTCGAAGAAGGTCAACAATGGGGGAAGAACACGAGCTCAAAGAATTAGGTTCATTGGGGAAGAAGACCCCCTTTTATAGGAGGGGGAAAATCCAACCGTTACCCATCAACTAGCCCGCGGCCAGCGGTACTACCGCAAGGCCGCACGGTACTACTGCTTGCAACCAAGCGGTACTACCGCACGGCTGTGCGGTACTACCGTACCGACCCACGGTACTGCCGCAACCCCAGCACAGAACCGATAAACAGACGCACAGGAGCTGGGGGCGGTACTTCCGCATGCGCGGTACTACCGCCCCCCCATGCGGTACTACCGCGAGGCAAAAATCCCAGCCAGGGGAGAAGGGAAACTACCGTGCCTACTTCCGCAAATAAACGGAAGTAGCAAAAACCCGACACAGTAGTACTGCCAAGGGGCGGTACTACTGCCTGACCGCATAGCGCGGTACTACCGCACGGCGAAGGCGGTACTACCGCGGCAGGTGCGGATGTAAAAAATTACATCTGCTCCTACTACCGCAAAGGGGGCGGCACTAGCCTGGTGGGAAGCGGTAGTGCGGCTCCAGGGGAGCGGTACTACCATGGGCATCAGCAGTACTACCGCGTCACCGCGCGGTACTACCGTGTCACCGCGCGGTACTACCGTGGATGCCTACGGTACTACCGTTGATCCAGGAGCAGTACTACCGCAACCACAACAGCAGCCAGTCAAAGGAGGCAGGAAAACGGAGGAAGCCCCAAGGAAGAAGGAGGGGAAAAAGAAGGAGACGTGTACGTGATGAAACCACCCAAACCTTTCCAACGCGGACCCTGACAAAAACCACACTCAAGAAAACAAGAACTGCCATAACTTCTGCATGTGAGCTCCGAATTGAGCAAACTCAAGCTTGTTGGAAACAAGACGACGAGTAGCATCAAAACAGCGACTGGTTATAGTAAGAAGAGGCAGGGGAGGTATGCCTAACAAATAGAGGAGTGAAACCTCCAACCGAGAAGAACCGGCAAAACCTCCAACATCAAAAACATCATAGAAGAAGCATGAGAACTCCGTTTTCGATGAACTCGAGCTTGTCATCAAGATGACCATAAGCTCTAAGACTCTCAAAGAGAACCAAACAAGAACCAAGAAAGATGATGCAAGGATGCAATGGTTTGAGCTCTCAGCAAACGATACGATGAAGCTACACATCGAGAGCCCCCCTTGATAGTACGACAATCGATCCTATAACCCGGTCTCCCAACTACCATCATGAGACCGGTAAAATAGAAAACCTATCAAGGGCAAACCTTTGCCTTGCACATGGTCCACTTGAGCTAGATGATGACGATCTTGACTCCTTCAAGTTGGACCACCTTTCTTGATTGGGTTGACTCGATGAAGACTAGTTGATTGCTCCCCCATACTCCACTATGGGTGAGCCACTCTTCCGCACATCTTCACAAGTCCATTGTCACCACAAAGGACGGCAAGATTCAAGCATTTGATCTCTTCGTGATGCTCCACTTGAACTTGCACACCGCAACCTAACCCCACAAAGAACCCTCACGAAGACCATGGGTTAGTACACAAAGCGTAATTGGCAATGCTTACCATACCATGGGATCACTTGATCCCTCTCGGTACATCTTCTACGCTCTATGGGTTGATCAACTTGATTCACTCTTTGACTTAGTCTTGATCAACCTCTCACAAGACCAATCTTTAGGTAATTCCTTGAATAGCACCTTGGTCGACACAAACTCTCCTTGAACCCAACACATGTACTCCAAGAAAAGCCTATGGACAAAACCTTCAAATATAACTCAAGGCAACCATTAGTCCATAGAGATTGTCATCAATTACCAAAACCAAACATGGGGGCACCGCATGTCCTTTCAGACACAATGCTAGCTACATGGCCTTTCAACTATCCATATCCGAGGACACGGCTATTCCGAATAGTTTTACTATGCAGATGTGTACACAATCCACAAGATCCAGGACATCTGCCATGAACAACCATGGACTGTCCACGACAGTATGCGAACATCAGATATCCAGTCCTAACCTTCCACTTTGTTCAAGCTAGTATATGACTATCTCTTCAATTGGGTTTATTCTCCCCGGCATCGTGTCACACACCGCCATGACAGGAGACCCAACTATTGCAACCGGTAGGAAATTAATCTGACACTTTGCATGTCTCGTGTTTCATAACTTGGCGACATTTCGGTTTAGAGGATCCAAACCCCTATAGCATATTGAGATAGAACATACACTAACACGAACAAGTTTCTAGCTAGGACCCTTGCCCATGTTGAGGTAGAGTGGCGGTACGTTTTGGTTGTCCAGCGAAGACTAGGTTATGTGTCATTTTTGAAAACACCATTTTTCCAAATATGACCAGCTTCACAAGCCTCCCGTGGACAAGGTCACACCTTTCCACCGGGTTTTCCATAAAGTATTTGTTTTGCAAAAACACATTTTTAGGGTGTCCACTTAGGGACTTCATACTCATTATAATAGGATGGTAAAGATACCATATGGTGGCTATGGGGTTGGTATCACCAAGTTTTGACTACTAGCATGATAATAACTCTTATAATAATAAAGGTAGTAATAGCCACATCAAAAATAGTTTTGTTTGTCCAAATTTTGTAAAATTTCAGAAGTGAAAACATGCATGATAGATAAGGATAAGTGTAGTAGCAAGCATCAGGATGGCTTGCCTTGAAACTCCTTGGGTCCCTGGCTTTGGAGTAAACTGCAACTTGAAATGAAGCTCAACTGCACCTCCTTCTTCTTCGTTTTCTAACGTCGTAAAAGAATAAAGGACATACACTCAGAACCAACTAAGGCAAACAATAATACAAAGCAATACATACAGCAAGCAACTCATACTAAAATAAATCACTCAAAGTTTTATCGAGATAACCACCAATAAACACACATGGCAAAAATGCTATTACTAGAATTACTATGGTTGGGGAACCATGTCCCACAACCTAAAGGTCATGGATTTAGTGGGTGTACCACTCCCCTACCAAGACATTAAGAAGCTAAAATAGCCTTTAGTCAAAAGAGTGAGATCCCTAAAATAATAACAAGGCTAAGTAATACCCATGCTAGTGGGTTTTAGTAACAACACAAACATGCACCAACTAGTCAAGTTCCCCACTAAACAAAAGATTAGACAACTAAATAAAAAAAGTCACAATAGTAGTACCGGTATAGTACTGAAGCTAAAATAATCACTCAGAGAATTTGTAATAACAAAGCAAACCACAAATAAACAAGGTAGCTACTCCTATGTCTAGGTTCACCCAAAGACTAGAGAAGCACTTACTTACAAAAGTAACTAAACATAAGGCACACTATAAGGCTTAATCATCTATAACAAGACATAAGGCACACTAAAAATACACAATTCACAAGAGAAGAATATTACTAAAATAGGATAACAACATGGGTTCACTGGTAACATGCTAATACTAAAAGTTACTACACAAGCATACATAATAAGTAGTGTCATTCACAACAAATACCCACTTGCAACCAAAAGAGTCATGTCATACTAACATGAGTGAAAACATGCTAAACATGCTAGGCTAAACATCCGCCAAAAATAAGAAGGCAACAATAATAGAGAAACTCATAAATTCTAGAGGCACTACTAAAATACACTAATGGTGAAGAAAATCAACCCTACAAGGATGAATGTTCCTTAACCAGTAACACATGCTTAAGCACTCCCAAAAATAGAGGCATACACTAATAGATCATATCAAGGCATCAATAGCAAAACAACCCCTACACACTAGTAGTAATAATACAAGCATTAGTAGTGGAACAAACAATTCCCCAAGGATGATTGTTCCTAAAAAGCCACACATGCTTTTACACACTGAATAACAGAAGCATAACACATTAACATTCTAGCACTCAATCATTTCAAAAGGCAAAAGTACTAAGCACTCATAAGGTGCAAAAGGCTAATAGCAAGTATGCATATAGTAGGGAAATTTTTGTTGGGGAACGCAGTAATTTCGAAAATTTTCCTATGCACACGCAAGATCATGGTGATGCACAGCAACGAGAGGGGAGAGTGTTGTCTACGTACCAACGCAGACCGACTGCGGAAGCGATCACACAACGTAGAGGAAGTAGTCGTACGTCTTCTTCCCGATCCGACCGATCCAAGCACCGTTACTCCGGCACCTCCGAGTTCTTAGCACACGTTCAGCTCGATGACGTTCCTCGGGCTCCGATCCAGCAAAGCGTCGAGGAAGAGTTCCGTCAGCACGACGGCGTGGTGACGATCTTGATGTACTACCGACGCAGGGCTTCGCCTAAGCACTGTAACGGTACGATCGAGGTGGAATTTGGTGGCAGGGGGCACCGCACACGGCTAAGGAACGATCTCAAGGATCAACTTGTGTGTCTTGGGGTGTCCCCTGCCCCCGTATATAAAGGTTGGAGGAGGGGGAGCCGGCCGGCCAAGGAGAGGGGGGCGCAGGGGGAGTCCTACTCCCACCGGGAGTAGGACTCCCCCCTCCAATCCTAATCCAACTAGGACTCTCGGGGAAAAGGAGAGAGAAGGGGGGGCCGGCCCCTTATCCTAGTCCTACTAGGACTTGGGGAAAGGGGGGCGCCGGCCATCTATGGGCTGCCCCTTTTCTCTTTTTCCACTAAGGCCCAATAGGCCCATTAGTCTCCCGGGGGGTTCCGGTAACCCTCCCGGTATTCCGGTAAAATCCCGATTTCACCCGGAACACTTCCTATGTCCAAACATAGGCTTCCAATATATCAATCTTTACGTCTCGACCATTTCGAGACTCCTCGTCATGTCCGTGATCTCATCCGGGACTCCGAACAACCTTCGGTACATCAAAATGCATAAACTCATAATAACTGTCATCGTAATGTTAAGCGTGCGGACCCTACGGTTCGAGAACAATGTAGACATGACCGAGACACGTCTCCGGTCAATAACCAATAGCGGGACCTGGATGCCCATATTGGCTCCTACATATTCTACGAAGATCTTTATCGGTCAGACCGCATAACAACATACGTTGTTCCCTTTGTCATCGGTATGTTACTTGCCCGAGATTCGATCGTCGGTATCCAATACCTAGTTCAATCTCGTTACTGGCAAGTCTCTTTACTCGTTCCGTAATACATCATCTCACAACTAACATATTAGTTGCAGTGCTTGCAAGGCTTATGTGATGTGCATTACCGAGAGGGCCCAGAGATACCTCTCCGACAATCGGAGTGACAAACCCTAATCTCGAAATACGCCAACCCAACATCTACCATTGGAGACACCTGTAGTACTCCTTTATAATCACCCAGTTACGTTGTGACGTTTGGTAGTACCCAAAGTGTTCCTCCGGTAAACGGGAGTTGCATAATCTCATAGTTATAGGAACATGTATAAGTCATGAAGAAAGCAATAGCAACATACTAAACGATCGGGTGCTAAGCTAATGGAATGGGTCATGTCAATCAGATCATTCAACTAATGATGTGACCTCGTTTAATCAAATAACAACTCTTTGTTCATGGTTAGGAAACATAACCATCTTTGATTAACGAGCTAGTCAAGTAGAGGCATACTAGTGACACTTTGTTGGTCTATGTATTCACACATGTATTATGTTTCCGGTTAATACAATTCTAGCATGAATAATAAACATTTATCATGATATAAGGAAATAAATAATAACTTTATTATTGCCTCTAGGGCATATTTCCTTCAGTCTCCCACTTGCACTAGAGTCAATAATCTAGATTACACTGTAATGATTCTAACACCCATGGAGCCTTGGTGCTGATCATGTTTTGCTCGTGGAAGAGGCTTAGTCAACGGGTCTGCAACGTTCAGATCCGTATGTATCTTGCAAATCTCTATGTCTCCCACCTGGACTAAATCCCGGATGGAGTTGAAGCGTCTCTTGATGTGTTTGGTCCTTTTGTGAAATCTGGATTCCTTTGCCAAGGCAATTGCACCAGTATTGTCACAGAAGATTTTCATTGAACCCGATGCACTAGGTATGACACCTAGATCGGATATGAACTCCTTCATCCAGACTCCTTCGTTTGCTGCTTCCGAAGCAGCTATGTACTCCGCTTCACATGTAGATCCCGCTACGACGCTTTGTTTAGAACTGCACCAACTGACAGCTCCACCGTTTAAAGTAAACACGTATCCGGTTTGCGATTTAGAATCGTCCGGATCAGTGTCAAAGCTTGCATCAACGTAACCTCTTACGGTGAGCTCTTTGTCACCTCCATATACGAGAAACATATCCTTAGTCCTTTTCAGGTATTTCAGGATGTTCTTGACCGCTGTCTAGTGATCCATTCCTGGATTACTTTGGTACCTCCCTGCTAAACTTATAGCAAGGCACACATCAGGTCTGGTACACAGCATTGCATACATGATAGAGCCTATGGCTGAAGCATAGGGAACATCTTTCATTTTCTCTCTATCTTCTGCAGTGGTCGGGCATTGAGTCTTACTCAACTTCATACCTTGTAACACAGGCAAGAACCCTTTCTTTGCTTGATCCATTTTGAACTTCTTCAAAATCTTGTCAAGGTATGTGCTCTGTGAAAGTCCAATTAAGCGTTTTGATCTATCTCTATAGATCTTTATGCCTAATATGTAAGCAGCTTCCCCGAGGTCTTTCATCGAAAAACTTTTATTCAAGTATCCCTTTATGCTATCCAGAAATTCTATATCATTTCCAATCAGCAATATGTCATCCACATATAATATTAGAAATGCTACAGAGCTCCCACTCACTTTCTTGTAAATACAGGCTTCTCCAAAAGTCTGTATAAAGCCAAATGCTTTGATCACACTATCAAAGCGTTTATTCCAACCCCGAGATGCTTGCACCAGTCCATAAATGGATCGCTGGAGTTTGCATACTTTGTTAGCTCCCTTTGGATCGACAAAACCTTCTGGTTGTATCATATACAACTCTTCTTCCAGAAATCCATTCAGGAATGCAGTTTTGACATCCATCTGCCATATTTCATAATCATAAAATGCGGCAATTGCTAACATAATTCTGACGGACTTAAGCATCGCTACGGGTGAGAAGGTCTCATCGTAGTCAACTCCTTGAACTTGTCGAAAACCTTTCGCGATAAGTCGAGCTTTGTAGACAGTAATATTACCGTCAGCGTCAGTCTTTTTCTTGAAGATCCATTTATTCTCAATTGCTTGCCGATCATCGGGCAAGTCAACCAAAGTCCATACTTTGTTTTCATACATGGATCCCATCTCAGATTTCATGGCCTCAGGCCACTTTGCGGAATCTGGGCTCACCATCGCTTCTTCATAGTTCGTAGGTTCATCATGATCTAGCATCATGACTTCCAGAACTGGATTACCGTACCACTCTGGTGCGGATCTCACTCTGGTTGATCTACGTGGTTCAGTAGTATCTTGTTCTGAAGCTTCATGATCATCATCATTAGCTTCCTCACTGATTGGTATAGGTGTCGCAGAAACAGTTTTCTGCGATGTACTATTTTCCAATAAGGGAGCAGGTACAGTTACCTCGTCAAGTTCTACTTTCCTCCCACTCACTTCTTTCGAGAGAAACTCCTTCTCTAGAAAGTTTCCGAATTTAGCAACAAAAGTCTTGCCTTCGGATCTGTGATAGAAGGTGTATCCAATAGTTTCCTTTGGATATCCTATGAAGACACATTTCTCCGATTTGGGTTCGAGCTTATCAGGTTGAAGCTTTTTCACATAAGCATCGCAGCCCCAAACTTTAAGAAACGACAACTTTGGTTTCTTGCCAAACCATAGTTCATAAGGTGTCGTCTCAACGGATTTTGATGGTGCCCTGTTTAACGTGAATGCGGCCGTCTCTAAAGCATAACCCCAAAATGATAGCGGTAAATCAGTAAGAGACATCATAGATCGCACCATATCTAGTAAAGTACAATTACGACGTTCGGACACACCATTACGCTGTGGTGTTCCGGGTGGCGTGAGTTGCGAAACTATTCCACAATTTTTCAAATGTACACCAAACTCGTAACTCAAATATTCTCCTCCACGATCAGATCGTAGAAACTTTATTTTCTTGTTACGATGATTTTCAACCTCACTCTGAAATTCTTTGAACTTTTCAAATGTTTCAGACTTATGTTTCATTAAGTAGATATACCCATATCTGCTTAAATCATCTGTGAAGGTGAGAAAATAACGATATCCGCCACGAGCCTCAATATTCATCGGCCCACATACATCGGTATGTATGATTTCCAATAAATCTGTTGCTCTCTCCATAGTACCGGAGAACGGTGTTTTAGTCATCTTGCCTATGAGGCACGGTTCGCAAGTACCAAGTGATTCATAATCAAGTGGTTCCAAAAGCCCATCAGTATGGAGTTTCTTCATGCGCTTTACACCGATATGACCTAAACGGCAGTGCCACAAATAAGTTGCACTATCATTATTAACTTTGCATCTTTTGGCTTCTACATTATGAATATGTGTATCACTATCTTCGAGATTCAACAAGAATAGACCACTCTTCAAAGGTGCATGACCATAAAAGATATTATTCATATAAATAGAACAACCATTATTCTCTGATTTAAATGAATAACCGTCTCGCATTAAACAAGATCCAGATATAATATTCATGCTCAACGCTGGCACCAAATAACAATTATTTAGGTCTAATATTAATCCCGAAGGTAGATGTAGAGGTAGCGTGCCGACCGCGATCACATCGACTTTGGAACCGTTTCCCACGCGCATCGTCACCTCGTCCTTTGCTAGCGTCCGCTTATTCCGTAGTCCCTGTTTCGAGTTGCAAATATTAGCAACAGAACCAGTATCAAATACCCAGGTGCTACTGCGAGCTCTAGTAAGGTACACATCAATAACATGTATATCACATATACCTTTGCTCACTTTGCCATCCTTCTTATCCGCCAAATACTTGGGGCAGTTCCGCTTCCAGTGACCTGTCTGCTTGCAGTAGAAGCACTCAGTTTCAGGCTTAGGTCCAGACTTGGGTTTCTTCTCCTGAGCAGCAACTTGCTTGCTGTTCTTCTTGAAGTTTCCCTTCTTCTTCCCTTTGCCCTTTTTCTTGAAACTAGTGGTTTTGCTAACCATCAACACTTGATGCTCCTTCTTGATTTCTACCTCCGCAACTTTCAGCATTGCGAAGAGCTCGGGAATAGTCTTGTTCATCCCTTGCATATTATAGTTCATCACGAAGCTCTTGTAGCTTGGTGGCAGTGATTGTAGAATTCTGTCAATGACGCAATCATCTGGAAGATTAACTCCCATCTGAATCAAGTGATTATTATACCCAGACATTTTGAGTATATGCTCACTGACAGAACTGTTCTCCTCCATCTTGCAGCTATAGAACTTATTGGAGACTTCATATCTCTCAATTCGGGCATTTGCTTGAAATATTAATTTCAACTCCTGGAACATCTCATATGCTCCATGACGTTCAAAACATCGTTGAAGTCCCAATTCTAAGCCGTAAAGCATGGCACACTGAACTATCGAGTAGTCATCAGCTTTGCTCTGCCAGACGTTCATAACATCTGGCGTTGCTCCAGCAGCAGGCCTGTCACCCAGCGGTGCTTCCAGGACGTAATTCTTCTGTGCAGCAATGAGGATGATCCTCAGGTTACGGACCCAGTCCGTGTAATTGCTACCATCATCTTTCAACTTTGCTTTCTCAAGGAACGCATTAAAATTCAACGGAACAATAGCACGAGCCATCTATCTACAATCAACATAAACAAGCAAGATACAATCAGGTACTAAGTTCATGATAAGTTTAAGTTCAGTTAATCAAATTACTTAGGAACTCCCACTTAGATAGACATCCCTCTAATCTTCTAAGTGATCACGTGATCCAAATCAACTAAACCATAACCGATCATCACGTGAGATGGAGTAGTTTTCAATGGTGAACATCGTTATGTTGATCATATCTACTATATGATTCACGCTCGACCTTTCGGTCTCCGTGTTCCGAGGCCATATCTGTATATGCTTGGCTCGTCAAGTATAACCTGAGTATTCTGCGTGTGCAACTGTTTTGCACCCGTTGTATTTGGACGTAGAGCTTATCACACCCGATCATCACGTGGTGTCTGGGCACGACGAACTTTGGCAACGGTGCATACTCAGGGAGAACACTTCTTCATAATTTTAGTGAGAGATCATCTTATAATGCTACCGTCAATCAAAGCAAGATAAGATGCATAAAAGGGATAAACATCACATGCAATCAATATAAGTGATATGATATGGCCATCATCATCTTGTGCTTGTGATCTCCATCTCCGAAGCACCGTCATGATCACCATCGTCACCGGCGCGACACCTTGATCTTCATCGTAGCATCGTTGTCATCTTGCCAATCTTATGCTTCCCCGACTATCACTACCGTTTAGTAATAAAGTAAAGCATTACATCGCGATTGCATTGCATACAATAAAGCGACAACCATATGGCTCCTGCCAGTTGCCGATAACTCGGTTACAAAACATGATCATCTCATACAATAAAATCAGCATCATGCCTTGACCATATCACATCACAACATACCCTGCAAAAACAAGTTAGACGTCCTCTACTTTGTTGTTGCAAGTTTTACGTGGCTGCTACGTGCTTAAGTAATAACTCATCTCACCTACGCATCAAAACCACAACGATAGTTCGTCAAATAGACTCCGTTTTAACCTTCTCAAGGACCGGGCGTAGTCACACTTGGTTCAACTAAAGTTGGAGAGACAGTCTTCCGCAAGCCATCTATGTGCAAAGCACGTCGAGGGAACCGGTCTCGCGTAAGAGTACGCGTAAGGTTGGTCCGGATCGTCTCACCCAACAATACCGCCGAACCAAAGTATGACATGCTGGTAGGCAGTATGACTTGTATCGCCCACAACTCACTTGTGTTCTACTCGTGCAAATAACATCAAACCATAAAACCTAGGCTCGGATGCCACTGTTGGGGAACGCAGTAATTTCGAATATTTTCCTACGCACACGCAAGATCATGGTGATGCACAGCAACGAGAGGGGAGAGTGTTGTCTACGTACCAACGCAGACCGACTGCGGAAGCGATCACACAACGTAGAGGAAGTAGTCGTACGTCTTCTTCCCGATCCGACCGATCCAAGCACCGTTACTCCGGCACCTCCGAGTTCTTAGCACACGTTCAGCTCGATGATGTTCCTCGGGCTCCGATCCAGCAAAGCGTCGAGGAAGAGTTCCGTCAGCACGACGGCGTGGTGACGATCTTGATGTACTACCGACGCAGGGCTTCGCCTAAGCACTGTAACGGTACGATCGAGGTGGAATTTGGTGGCAGGGGGCACCGCACACGGCTAAGGAACGATCTCAAGGATCAACTTGTGTGTCTTGGGGTGTCCCCTGCCCCCGTATATAAAGGTTGGAGGAGGGGGAGCCGGCCGGCCAGGGAGAGGGAGGCGCAGGGGGAGTCCTACTCCCACCGGGAGTAGGACTCCCCCCTCCAATCCTAATCCAACTAGGACTCTCGGGGAAAAGGAGAGAGAAGGGGGGGCCGGCCCCTTATCCTAGTCCTACTAGGACTTGGGGAAAGGGGGGGCGCCGGCCAGCTATGGGCTGCCCCTTTTCTCTTTTTCCACTAAGGCCCAATAGGCCCATTAGTCTCCCGGGGGGTTCCGGTAACCCTCCCGGTATTCCGGTAAAATCCCGATTTCACCCGGAACACTTCCTATGTCCAAACATAGGCTTCCAATATATCAATCTTTACGTCTCGACCATTTCGAGACTCCTCGTCATGTCCGTGATCTCATCCGGGACTCCGAACAACCTTCGGTACATCAAAATGCATAAACTCATAATAACTGTCATCGTAACGTTAAGCGTGCGGACCCTACGGTTCGAGAACAATGTAGACATGACCGAGACACGTCTCCGGTCAATAACCAATAGCGGGACCTGGATGCCCATATTGGCTCCTACATATTCTACGAAGATCTTTATCGGTCAGACCGCATAACAGAAATGCACCAAATCTAGATCTGTCCACCAAATAATCTATAGAGCTCTAAAAATTAAACCAAGCTAGGGTTAGGTAGTCCTAATCATACACAAGCACAACCAATTGGATTTACTCCAAAAAATCATCATCAAAATCCCTACAAAAATCCTAAAAGGGCTCTCTGGTCTTTTACCAAAATGCATGCCATTTTCTCAAGGAAATAGATCTGCATGCAAGACCAGTTGCTACTGGAAGGCATCAACAAGGGCTACTCAGATCAGTTGGATTTATATTTTCCAAACATTATTTTTGGAGTTATGCCATTTTTTCTTAAACTGACACATTCTGCCAAAAGATTTACTAAGGCAAAAATAAAGGTCAAAACCTAGATCTACCAACTGGACATGGTTAAGAACTTATTAGGATAGGTTCATGATTTTTGGTTTGGCCAGATTTCCATTCTTCATATTTTATTTGGGTCCAAAGCTATTGCCTTACTTTTTTGCAAAATATCCAATGAACAAAAGGAAAATCACATAGCAAAGGCTAAATGGGCCAGATGTGTCCAGAGGCGGCCCAGCTAAGCGAAAACCAGCCCGCAGGCTCGTGCGTGCGGGAACGGCGGGTGTTCAAAGGGAACCGTTGATCTGCCGATCGACTGCCCTGCATCATCTCCCTCCTCTCGATTTTCTCTCTCACTGCACGCACACGGACGAACACCGCGTTGGTGAGCTGACCTAGGGGCTGCGGCAGGTGTCGGTGCTGGGTCGAGGCGGATGCAGGAGGTCGAGGGCGGTAGGCGGTGAAGGCAGGAGCAGTGGCAACGTTCACGCACGCTCTCCGGCACGGCGAGTTTCCACGGTGGCGGCTCTCCTGCAAACGAGCGGCCAAGGGGGCATGTCAGCGGGGTTCGCACGGTTCCAGGGAACACCGCAAGCAAGCAATGGCTGCGAATGGAGGTCTGCACTGGTGGTTACCTCCAGATATATCTAACGGCGGCTCCGGCAGTTTTCCCTTTGTGCTGCTCACAAAGAGCAAACGGGGAAGGGTGGCAGGGCTGGGGCGAGTGAGTGAGTTGTGAGGAATCTAGTGGCGAAGCAAGAGACTCGGGGGTGGCTTCTACACACGAGCATGTGAGCTGCTGCCATGGCATGGGCTCGGGTTGGCATGGGGATTTGAGCAAGTGGGGGTGCTTGGGGTATGGGTTGTCTACTGGTGCTGACCAACCTTCTAGAAGCCACACATGGCAACAGTGCAGGTCAAGGGTGCGGCTAGCATGGGCTCTCACCTACTCCCCTTTCTCTCCAAGCCTCTCTCTTGACCCACCTTTCTCTCTCTCCCAAGTCAATGCCAAAGGCATCCTATGCATGGACTAGCTAGTGGCAACATGGGGCAATGACTAGGACAAGATTTCCCTCTTTGATTCAAACATAAACAAACAATTTAATGCATTCAAACTTCTGTCCAAGTTAAGGTTTCAGAAAATTCAGAAATTACAGAAACATGGAAAAGTTCAAGCAAGGATGAGGCAGCAAACAAACTCCAATTTTGAAAATTCAAATTGGTAAATGTTAAGCATGATATCTAGTTTCAGAAACACCCCTTGGATGCATTTTTAAATTGTGAAAGGCCATGAAACCAAGCTGGAAAGTTGGCCTCATCACTGTTTTCTCTGGTTTTAAATATGACTATACTTCCCTTTTATTTTCTTGATACAAAAACAAGCATGGATAAGTTGGTTCCCAAACTTTGAAATTCAAACCAAGGGAATGGATTTGTAGTCCACACATTAGAGAGAAATAAGAAGAAAATAAAACAGAAAATTGGATATGTTTACCTAATGAAAACAGAAGTAGAAAACAGCTAGCTGGAGAGGTTTTCAGAATTTATAATAGAGAAATTAAGGGAAAACATCCATAGATCACAATGAAATATGGATTTCTTTGATGAAACAAAACTAAATAATTTTTTCAAGTTGAAAACAAGCATGATCCAATACTTGGGACAAAAACTCTCAAGATAACATATGGAAAACATCAAAGAAGACAATAGTGAGCTTCAGGGAAAAAATTGGTACTTGATTTAAAAGAAAACATTGCTTTCATTGAATAGATGATTTTAACACAAGAACTTGTTCACTCAAGCAAAACATCATGCAAAGTAAAGTTTATGTTAGCCCAAAAATTTGGATTCTACTATTACTACACAGGGTCAAGATTTGGGCTGTGACGGATCTTACCTCCTTCAAATGAATCTCGTCCTCGAGATTCGCAAGCTGGCACTAAAGAGAGTGCAGTTAACAAGAGTGTTCAAAAGTTCCATCTTTATTTACGTTAGCTCGGAGGTTGGCAGCGATGAAGTACCGGTGCTTCCCTCCTCGGATTATTTTATAAAAACTGACGGTTGTTTTAGCTCCCAAGGGGGTCGTGTGCCATGTTCTAAACCTCCAACTGATTACACCAAAATTCGAAGGAAAAACCATCTTTGCATTAGACTTAGATCCTAGATTCCACAATTTACCAATCCAAAGTCTCGGGTAAAGCCAACATTATTCAGTAGTTGCTTACAATCATCACGTTTGTCCAAGCTAATATTATTAACCCACCATTAACTTCTTTTGGGCATGAACTCTTATAGTTCAATATACCAGGAATCCACCAAATTCTTAGGCATGATCTTCCTAGTACAATCTATCACAAATCCTGCGGGTTTACTAACCTTTCCTCGATTCATTTTCCCCTTGGATATGCATATCTCATATTATTAGACTCCCTCGAGTTATCATTTTCTCGCGATCATATTGTTAAGGCTAAATCAAGAACTCAATACTCATGTAAACATATCCTCCAGACTTGACATACTACCTGTTCAACCAAAATTTACACTCCAAGGTAGGGCATTGATCTTATACTCTGAAGGAAATCATTTCCTAATTGCAATCTGAACAGAGTGTGACAAGCTCAGAAAATCAAAATGTCTAGCTACTATATCCAAGTCATAATTATATCTAGAATCCGAAAATCATTCATTGGTTTCCTCCAGCTAATTCCCTTCACAACAACCCATTATTCCACCAACATATCTTTTACCGAATCCGTTGATTCCATATAAATCCAACATGAAGATCACTAGTACTAGGCATTTTCCTTAATATTTAAATATCCGAATATCCTCCTTAACCTTATGAGGTTTTAACCAATCTTGTCATCATTATAATAGTCGTGCTTCCTTAAAATTCAATAACTTTCGTCTTAGTTTTCTAAACCATAAATATTTTCTCAAGGTCACATCTTTTGTCTTCAAATAAACACCAATGGTTGGGGTCCACAACTGGTTTTCCCCAGGGTATTAATCATAATATAACTTCGGTCCAAAGTCAATTGATTTATGAATGTGCTTTCCAAGTTTTCGCTTTTATTCAACTCTCACATTTTATTCCACTAATAACGTCCAACAATCCTTTTTCTCCCAATTTGATACACAATAGGTCCTATTGATTAATAACAACATAGCTCAACGCTCCTATATTTTATTAACATTCTCATTTCTTCTAGCTAGCTTTAAGTCATCCTAAGGCACCTTTCTCCTAGGTTTTAGGAAAGAGTGTTAGAAATGTTGCAAATTTTTGGTTAGGTGTTAATAAAAATTAAACTATAGTATGTTAGTGATGTTAGTGTTAAAGATAATTTTTCTAGTCCGACGAGACATGACTAGTGTCTTCTCACGTCGGGTTTTGATTTTAGAAACAAACAAAATTAGGGCTGGTACAGGGTAGTCCGAAATGTACCAACAACTATGGCATGAGTCTTGTCGTGGGGTTGTCACGGCAAGTGTTCTCTTTGGAGAACTAGGTTGTGAGGTCATGGCTTTCGAGCGAAGCATCGAAAGGGCTATGTCGGAAACGAGAGTTTACCCAAGTTCGGCCCCTCTATTGAGGGTAAAACCTACTCCTGCTTCTTCACTATTGATGACTCGAGGTCTCGATTACAATGAACGATCTTGTCGTTTGTTCTCTCGAGCTCTCAGACTATCTGCTCGAATCTCCCTCTACCACCCAGGGGACTTGCTTTATATAGTAGTCAAGTCCTCCGGTTTACAGGATAATCCGGGTTACGCCCGAAGTCGGAGTCCTAGCGTAAACCAGCGTGACACCTAAGCCGGTTTATGGTAAGCTTGTTCTGGAATTTCCTTGGATCGCAAGATTTCAGGTCTTGCTTCATGCTTGACTTCGTTCTCCATTCCATGGGTCGGATGTTGTAGTTTCTTGTAAATCGGAAGACATCCTGGGCCTTTGCTTCCAGCTTCCGGGTGAACTGAGTCATCGATAAACCGGTTTATGGGATAAACTGGATTACAGATATAAACCGGAAATTCCTCCCAGACGGTTTATAAATCACCTGGCTGGGGAATCCCCTTATCTATTCCCCCAACATTAGCCCCCAGGTTAATATGAACTTTAAAACTCAGTTTTATCAGTTCATATTAAACTCCTGAAGAAATAAAATTGAAGGATATGAGAGTCTAAATTTTTTCCGGTTCCTCTTCTTTGAATCCAAGATAAACCAATCTTTTTGTCAAGGAAAAAGGTCACAATCCTTATGGAAACTTCCTTTCTCCTCTCTTTGCTCTTTTCTTATCCTATTTCTGAACTTATCTAGTTCATTCAGGATAGCTATGTTTGCGATTCTATCTCCGTAATCCGAGGAACCGAATCTTTTCTGACTTAACCTGAAATCCTCGTGCATTCTTTTAAATGCATAAAATCCGTAGCTTTTGATGCAATTAATTTCTCCTTTACCCTAAATTGAATATCTGAAAATGCCATCTTGGAGGGGCTTTTCACAAAAAGCCAAATAACCTAGGGTTTTCACCCTTGGCTATAAATAGTGGGGGACGTGTGACCCCTTGGGTCATTCTGTACCGCCCCAAACCACTTCGTATTCAACCTTCAGTGCCTCCTGAGAGCTCAATCGAGCTTTCTGCTCCACCGCCGCCGTAAATTTCATCGCCTCGCTGCCGGTGACTTTGTCTTCCGGTTTATGGGGGAGAAGGCAATGACATCGAAGGGAGCCGGACCAGGGAAGAAGAAGAGAACCGGAGATCCTGCCGGTTCTGTCGATAAGATCTGGATGGAAATGTTCGTGAACTGGTGTAAATTTGAGGTTACCCACGAGCGCCTCACAAAGATGGAAAGAATCGGCTTATTGCTGAGAGACATCGGCTGGCGCGCTCCCGGAACTGAGACCCGGCCAACTCCTGGGCCGGGTGAGGTAATCGTCTTCGTTGACCATGTTATCCGGGGATTCCGTCCACCCGGTTCATCTTTTTCCGTAAGGTCTTAGCTCATTACGGTTTACGTCCTCAGGATATTCCTCCCAATTATGTTCTTAACGTAACCAATTTCCAAGTCCTATGTGAGAACTACCTCCAGATAGAACCGGATTTAGATCTCTTTCTTGAGTACTTTTATTGCAACAAACATCCCGAGATCGCAGGTGGTCCCTTAATTATGTGTGGTGATGTTTCTTTCCAGCACCATAAAAATATAGTTTATCCTACTATTCCTTTAGCTAGTCATCCCAAAATGTGGCAAAGAACCTTTTTCTATTGTAAGGACATTACTCCACCCGGCGAAAATCCACTGCTAGGTTATCGAGTTGAATGTCTCGTTTTTTTACGAGAAGATGAGATCCTTCGCTGAACCGGAAGCACGAGAAAAACCGGTTCCTCTTGTGAGGCGTGTGAACGCACTTATTGTCCCCGGCCTTACAGGTTTAGATCTTACTAAGTGTTGGGTTTTATGGCACATTCAGCCACTTAGTATTAGGAACCGGCTTCTTTGCCAATATTCCGGTTCATCCACTGATGCCATGCGATATTTGGCTAAAGTTCCAACTGAGTCTGAGCTGGTGAAGATGCTTAGGCTCTTGGTCAATTCTTCCAAGAGTTCAATCCTTAAAACCGGTTTAGCTCCATTCTCAGTTCGAAACCCGGCTCCTGCTGTGAGTAATCTTTCCGCTTGTAATTTCCTTGTGAACCAGTTTTTCTATTTCTTATAAACTAATCATCTTCCATTTTTACAGCTTGATGATGAGTTCTGGATCACCTCTAAAGAGCCACCAACTTCTCCTGAAGACAACGATGAACGAATACCAAATGATGATGATGATGAGGTTTGTAATATTCCGGTTTATGTTTCCTATTTCAATCTTCATCTTGCGATAGTTTGTAATTTTCAGGAGGAAGAGGAGAACACTGGTTATGTCCAGGTTCAGGATGACCCGGCTGATGACCAATCTTCCCCCAAAAATCAAGCAAAACCTGATGATGCTGAAACTCCAATTACGAAGAAAAGGGACCGGCATGCAATAGCAAAGGTGCCTCGATCTCGCCTTTCCAACTCATCTTTGAATCCTTCCTCACCCTTTGAGGATACACAGAATAAAGAGGAAAATGCTAGCAAAAAGAAGAACTCAGAGCTCAGGATCAAGTGACTTGGAAGCAGGTTTGCCTTACAAACCTTCTCCTCGTCGGGTTATGAAACCTCCAACATCGCCTACTGCGTCACATCCTTTAGCCGGTCAATTTTGCCAGGAGTTAAGTCATTCCTATCATACAGATTCCCCTGGTTCCGGCTCATCGGATTACAACCTATCCAGTGATGTGTCTATCAATTTTGGGTGAGTGTCTTTCATCCTTTTTAATTATGAACTGTATTTTCAGCATCATCGTGTGATAACCTGGTTTTGTTAATTTTAGAGCTCATGTTGTGCTCAGAGCTATGCCAGTTAATGTTGCTTCTCCTTCACCAAGCAACTTGCAACAGACTATTATTGAAGAGGAAAAAGAAGACCCGGATTTGCCATTTCCGGTTTATCAGCCTATTGATGAATCTGCCATTGCTGATGTGCCTCCTGAAGCCAACCCGACATCTGCTTCGCCGGTTCATGATCCTGATGATGAGGAAGTGCAAGTCGTAGCCTCACAGTTTGTGAAGCAGCCAGATTCATCTAGTGTTCTGGCTAAAATTGTATTACATGTTAAACTGGCTGACAAGAGCAAAGTTTCAACATATTATACTAGATCATTGGAGAACCTAGATTTTTCATCTCTTCTTCAGGAATTCACGCAAAACCGGCGCCGAGAGGACAACATCATTGATATTTTGAAGAGAAAATATGATGTAAGTTTTCTCTTTTACCCATAACCTGTAGCCCTCAAGTGCCAGTTTATAAGCATGCTACGAACTGGGACTTCAAATCTTGAATGTTGATATTCTAAAAAATTAAGCTCGTGTAGTCCCCAAGGGTAGGGTGGCATGCTTGCAGCTATCCAAGACTTGAAAAATATGTCTGTTCCAATTTGCACTGAAATAGTGTAGCCCCCAACTGTTGGGTTATCTTTGCCTGCGGTAACCTGGGACTTTTAAGCTTCTTGATTTTCTGTCACTTATAATTGCTAGAATATAAACTGAAAAGTTGTAGCCCCCAAGTGCCATGTAGCTGTGTATGCAACAACTTGGGACTTTTCCTTGCTCATAATCTGCATAATATAAACCATCTATATTGCCATTATATAATCTGGTTTATCCATGCATGCCCTTGATTCCGGTTCTCAGAAGGAAATCTCCAACCTGAAGAACCTTCTGGCTCATGAAGTTGTGAAGGCTGAGGAGGCCAAAAAGCAACAAATTGAATATGAAAAGACTGTTGTTGATGCTATAGCCAATATTTCCAAACTGGAGCAAGAGTTCGCTGAGAAGGAAAAAGTACTCCTTGCACGAGCTGAGAAAGCAGAGAAGGAACTGGAGAATCTAAGAACCAGTTATGAGAACTGCATGAAGATCTTGAACCAGATGATAATCTGCTTTTTTGGTAAGTGCTAATCAACTATTTCTCTTCAATCAATAATGAACCGGCTCTTTGACTAATTTCCGGTTTATGTATTGATAAGCAGGCCAAAGACACGACAACAATCTGAAACTTCCTGAAGATAAGATGAAGGCACTTTTCACTTTTGTGAAGCAGCTGTATATTGGTGGTGGAGAATGCATCAAGTTGGTGAGGGGATGGGAAAGTGCTCCTCGCAAGCTCCATGACTTTCTGGTTAGATTGACCAATGTTCCTCAATGGATTGAAGAACATAAACTATCCTCTTGTCGTCGTGGAGCTATGAGGGTTATGGCTTTGGCTAAAGCTTACTTTCCTGAACTTAAACCAGATTTACTTGCTCGTGGCTTTCCTCAATTCAAAGCTGATGGTTCTCAATATACCACCAGGGACCTTGGAAAGATTGATAAGGAGACCCGGCAGCCTGCTTGCATCATTGCTGAAAAACTAAAGACTAAGGAGCTGCACCATGGTTTTAAACCGGATGATGAGCGTAGAGATGGTTTTAACCCTGGTAATGTTACCGTTGTTCATCGTACACAACAATAGAGCCGGGTTACCAAGGCCACTCCTACTACTAGTGCTCCTTCTTTTGTTACACCAGTTGTGCCTGCTCCTCCTCGCCCATTGTTTGAAGCAGAAAATGACTTGGATTTTCAACCTTTGTCTTACCTGGAGTGGAATTATGTTATAACTCCCTCGTCAGATGAACCAACAGTCGCAGGTAATTCTGTGGAGGCAACCAAAACTGGAGAATCTGGAGACCTGGCAGCTGATGATGCTGCCGATTTATCAACGAAGGGCAAGGATATTGCTGGTTCTTAATCTCCTGAAAAAATAACTTGTCTCTGAAAAAATAAATGTTGTCCTACATGGTTGTAATAGGCTAGAAAAACTCTTTCATCTAGTCCTATTATTTTGAAAGTGCGTTTGTGCACTTATTTATGCAACACTATGTGATGTAACAACTTATCTTTCTGTTTTATCATATAGAAAGTAAACTCGTTGGTTTTGCTTATCTTGCTAGTTTTGCAAAATATATCTTGTGGCTTTGATAGCCCTTTTGGTTGATCTTTGCATTTCTTGCATAGCCGGTTTATCGCATGATATACTTTAGTGTGACAAGTTCTGTCAAAGTTCAGGGTCGGTTTATAACCTGTGTTGGTTTATAAACTCGATTGACTTTTCAGGTGCACTTCTAGGTCATATAATTGCGTGTAACCACTGACTTGCAGGCAAGTTTAACCAAGAAATATTTTGTTGGCATATGCCACAGTAAATGGATAATAACTGAGCTTTGGCATCAGCCCCCAAGTAACCCCATAATCAATGATAAAAAATAAAACTCTTCCATGCTATGATAAGCTTGGTGATATGACAGTAACTTAGTTTTTTGAGAACTGCCAGCTTTATTCCATTGATCATGATAAAAACGTAGTGATTACAATGTTCCTATGTATAATATGGATGCAGATGAGCTATGTTCCAAGGCCTTGATGACTCTTCCTCGGAAGTACGTGATTTCTCTGTATCGCATATATCAACGAGGTAATAAGATCCATTTTGTAGATTTTTGCTAACAACAAACGGTCCTTCCCAAGGCGGCCTTAGCTTGTGCATCCCATCTCTCTTCTGAATGAGACGAAGAACTAGATCACCTTCCTGAAAGTTTCGAGTTCTGACTCTGCGGCTGTGATAACGTCGCAAATCCTGCTGATATATGGCTGACCTTGATTCTACGAGTTCTCATGTCTCTTCTAGAACATCTAATGAGTTTTGTCGAGCTAACTCATTATCAGTTTCCACATGTGCAGCCACTCGTGGTGAATCATGATAAATATCACTTGGTAAAACGGCTTTTGCTCCATAAACCAGAAAAAATGGAGTATATCTAGTTGATCTATTAGGAGTTGTCCATATACTCCATAATACAGCGGGGAGTTCTTCCACCCAACAACCTTGATTTCGTTCAAGAGGAACTTGTAATCTTGGTTTGATTCCTTTTAACAACTCTTGATTGGCTCTTTCTGCCTGTCCATAGGATTGTGGGTGTGCAACTGAAGCAAGGTCAAGCCGGATGTGATTCAGCTCACAAAATTTTTGCATCTCTCCTTCAGACAGATTTGTTACATTATCAGTGATAATGTCGTGGGGATATCCAAACCTGAAAATGAGTTTCTTCAAGAACTTGACAGTTGTTGTTGCATCGCATTTGCCAACAGGTTCTGCCTCAACCCACTTTGTGAACTTATCTACTGCAACTAAGAGATGAGTTTTCTTCCCAGATGATCTTTTAAAAGGACCAACCATGTCAAGCCCCTAGACCGCAAAGGGCCATGTTATCGGGATCATCCGTAATTCCTGAGCTAGCATATGTTTTTGTCTAGCATACTTCTGGCAACCCTCACAAGTTCTTACAATCCGTTCAGCATCAGCCATAGTCGTAAGCCAGAAAAATCCATGGCTGAAAGCTTTAGCAACTAATGAGCTGGAACTCGCATGATGTCCACAATCTCCTGAGTGAATTTCGTTGAGAATCTTACACCCTTCTTCTGGAGAAACACACCTCTAAAATATCCCAGTCGTGCTTCATTTATACAACTCACCATTGATGATTGTATAAGCCTTAGACCGCCGGATGATCTGACGAGCCATGACCTCTTCCTGTGGAAGCTCGCCTCTTGTGAGATAAGCCAGATATGGCTCTGTCCATTCTGGTATTGCATGAAGAGTTGCTACTAATTCGAACTCAGGATCTGGATTTGCTGTGTCCTCCTCAGTTGGAACCTTGATTGATGGACTATGAATCTCATCTAATAAAACATTGGGAGGAACGTGTTTTTTCTGGGAGCCCAAACGAGACAGTGCGTCAGCTGCTTCGTTTAGTCGTCGATCAATGTGATCAACTTGATAACCTTGAAAATGTCCTGCTAGCTGGGTAAGAGATCGCCTGTAAGCTGCCATAACCAGATCTTTAGAGTCCCACGTCCCAAATACTTGTTGAGAAACTAAATCTGAATCAACCAGGCAACAAATCCGGTTTATATTCATCTCCTTTGCAATTTTCAGTCCATGGAGCAAAGCCTCATTCTGCTGCATTATTAGTACATGTAAACGAGATTTGCAAGACATACCGAAATTTATCGCCTCTTGGAGATGTCAGAACGACCCCAGCTCCTGATCCTTCCACTTGTCGGGATCCATCGAAGTGCATAGTCCAATACTTTGAATCCAGTTTTTCTGGAGGAACCTATAACTGTGTCCACTCATTGATAAAATCGATTAACGCCTGAGACTTGATAGCGGTTCTTGGCTCGTATTTGATATGATATGGTCCCATCTCGATAGCCCACTTTGCCACCCGTCCCGTTGCTTCCCTGTTTTAGATTATATCTGCCAGAGGAGATGAACTAACAACTGTGATTGGGTGCTCCTGAAAGTAGTGTTTCAGTTTACGGCTTGCCATGAACACACCAAAAACCAGTTTTTGCCAATGCGGGTATCTCTGTTTTGACTCAGTTAAAAATTCGCTAACGTAATAAACTGGCCTTTGAACAAATCCTTCTTTTCCTTCTTGAGGTCTTTCCACAACAACAACCGTACTTACAGCTCTGTTGTTAGCTGCAATCTATAGCAACATAGGCTCCTTCTTTTCAAGCGCAGCTAGTATGGGTGCGTTGGAGAGTTGTGTAGGGACCCCAGACCGGCAGTCTGAGACCTCTAGCATGCATACATTCACGATCCCATGATCAGTTAGTCGTGAACAACATACTCGACTTGGCATTACAGATACATCATCCAACACATAACAACAGTTGTTTTTGAAACCCCAAAATTTTTGACAGAAAAAATTTAAAGACGAGAGATATTTCAAAAACAAGAGCGGGGCAGTCACAAATAAGAAAGAAATAAACCCTTAACCGAGAGAGATAAGGTTTTAGAATAATTTAAAAGAAATTAGAAGAATGGAAGCTATACTTAGACTTCCTTAGATTTAAAATAATTTAGATAGTAATATATTTTTACCAAAAATATTTTCTTTTCCTATCTGACGTCCATGCTAACTAAGGTCTCCTAAAGTCAGGATGGCTCTAATACCAACTCTGTAGGGACCCCAGACCGGCAGTCTGAGACCTCTAGCATGCATACATTCACGATCCCATGATCAGTAAGTCGTGAACAACATACTCGACTTGGCATTACAGATACATCATCCAACACATAACATCATACACGAAATACACAGCTGGTCACATGACTCAGTCTAAAATAACTGCCACGCAGGGCAGGTAACACATTACACAGCGGAAGTCTTCAAGAAACAATCATGGTGGAACCCAAGTCACGCCTTGACTACCACAGGCTACTAACTCGGAGACGTTCCGAGTTTGCAAAGCCGTCAGCGTACTCCTTTCCGTAGAACTCCTCTTGACACAGCTCCTCAAAGTCTGGCCAACAAAATAACCAGGGGCGAAACCAAAGTGAGTACGTTTGAATGTACTCCGCAAGACACCCTGAAGGATGCTTATATAATGCAGTATGCTTATATCAGTGCAATGGGTAGGCTATACATAGTGGTTCACTACCCATGACAGATGAAAGATTCATCATGGTTGATTAACATGTTTATGTTTCTGCTGAAAAAGATACTTCAAAATAATATAGTTTCTCTCGTGGATATCACATGTCCAAGAGGTTTTGATAAAGTTTTGTTTTTAAAGAAAGAATATTTTTCTTTGCAAAACTTCTTGTAAAACAACATCTGGCTTTTCCATCATCCATACCTCACAGGTATAAGTTTCCTCATTCCAGTATTTCACAAATACAATTCCTTTTCAAAACTCCTCTTTTGAAAACATTGACACAATGCTAGCTACATGGACATTCAACCGTCCATATCCGAGGACGCGGCTACTTCGAAATAGTTTTACTCTGCAGAGGTGTACACAATCCACAAGATCCAGAAGATCCGCCGGGAATCATCCGCGGACTGTTCAACAGTATGCGAACGTCAGATAACTGGTCCTGACCTTCCACCTTGGTCAAACTAGTATAGGAATATCTCTTCAATTGGGTTTGTTCTCCCCGGCCCTGTGTGTGTCCCCGACATCCATCACTGCCTAGCCAGGAGACCCAACGGTCGCAACCAGAGGGAAAATTAATCCCACACTTGGCATGTCCCGTATCTCTACTCCTGGCGACATTTCGGTTTCGGAGGATCCAATCCTCTATAGCATATTGAGATAAAACACACACTAACGAGAACAAGTTTCTGGCCAAGCCCCATGCCCATTTTGAGGTAGAGTGGCAGTACGTCTTGGTTGTCCAGCGAAGACTAGGTTATGTGTCATTTTTGAAACAAACACTTTTCCAAAAATGACTCCTTCACAATCCTCCCGTGGACAAGGCTCCGCCTTTCCACCGGGGTTTTCCTTAAAAGCCTTTGTTTTGTAAAAACACCATTTTAGGTTGTCCCCTTGGGGACTCCCTGGTTTTTATCTTTGGGCGGTAAATATCCATATGGTGGCTATGGGCTTGGTATTACCAAGTTTTAACTACTGGCATAATAATAACTTATATAGTAGTAATAGCCACAGCAAAAATAGTTTTGATAATCAAGTTTTGGTAAAACTTCAGAGGTAAAAACATGCATGATAGATAATGATAAGTAGTGTATCAGCAAGCATCAGGATGGCTTGCCTTTGTCCTGGTTTGTTCCCGGTCTTGAGCAATGTTAGATAATCCAGATCTTCTTTGATAAAAATCCCGCACTCGAAATCTCATCCTCGGTGTTATCTAACGTTGCAACAAGGATAAAAGTAAACACTCAATCAGAAGCAATCAAAGACAAACACTAGCATATAAGGACATCAGACATTCTATTTACAAACCACAATAGTGCTATCACTTTATTTATTGAGAAACTATTCAATCAAGCAAAAGTGGCAAATAGGACTATTGCAATAATTGCCTACAACCATAATGACATATAATCAGTGGGTGTGCCACTCTCATACCATGCCATTCATCTTGTTAAGTGGCCCAAGGGCACACACAAGGAATACTACAAAACAAGATTTAAATAGCAAGACAACTGCTCATGCTAGTAGACCTAGTAAACAACACAGATATGCATACTAGTCATGTTTTTCTAATAAATTCCTTAATGGTCAAAGCAATAAAACATGACACAACAAGCAAATACAGCAAGCATCACACCATAATTATATATCACTCACAAACAGCAAGGCAACATCCAATAAACACACATAAAGTAGTGCATCTATTTAACACACATGGATATGAGAGATATAGTAATTCTACACTCAAAGTGCAATGATACCAGTGGGTGTACCACTAGTTTAAATCATTCACAAAGAAGTTACAAGCCTCTAGTCACACTTTGGAAAAATTAAACTAACACTAAACAAATAACTAGAGCAATATCCATACTAGAAATATTACTAGGAATTAGATAAACAAGCCATAGCTAATCAAGCTATGCTATAAATAACTATGCATCCTAACAGAGGTAAAGCATAACTAAATATCAGTACCAAGGTGGTACTGATGCTAAGAAAAACAATACAAAAAGTAAAGCTACCAAACGTATAATTACCATGCCAAACTACTACACAAGGTAGAAAAATACTAGGAGGAAACTAGACAAGCAAATGCTACTCATGCTTCTCTAAGAACTTAAGTGCGAGCTATTAGAGGTAAAACATGACTAAATATCAGTACTTAAATGGTACTGATGTCAAGAAAACAAAAGTATAAAACTAGCTACCACTCCTATAATTATTTCCCTAACTCTACACATGATAGAAATAATTATGAGTGCAACTAGGCATGGCAAGGGCTACACATGCTATCTACAAATGTAAATACAAACTAACAGAGATGAAAGTACTACAATAACAATACCAAAGTGGTACTGGTTCTACCAGAATAACATCACTAACACACTTGATATGCACACAAAAATTCTACTCAAAAACCTATACATTTAAATAACTAGGGATAAAGTCTATGCATGCAATATCACTTATAAAATTCTACCAATCAAGCCATCAACTATAGCATGAATATACTTCATGGGAACATCATGAAAACAATGGAAACACCATTTTCATGCATGGAAACAAGATCTATCACAAGAAAACTATCATACAAAAATAATTAACTAAGAACCATAATTAGCAGAAAAGTGCTAAAGCTTGTTCTACCTCTCAAATTAATTCTACAGCTCAGAAAAATTAACCAAGCTAGATCTAGGTAGTACTAAACATATACAAGCATGTCCAATTGGATTCACTCAAAAAAAACATCATAGAATTAATCTGAAAAATCACCAAAGTGCTCTCTGGTCATTTACCAAAATGGATGCCATTTTCTCTAAGGAGCTCACCTTGATGCAAGGTAAAATCCTACTAATAGATATTGTCAAGGGCTACTCAGAACAGTTGAGTTTGCTTCATTTGGATACATATTCTTAAAGTTGTGTTCATTTGAAGTTTTCAGACACTTGTTGGCAAAATATTTATCATTTTAAGTCCACAACTCCAAAAGTTGTTTTTCTAGTGGGATGTGGTTCACATTTTGTTTGGGTTCATGTGGTTATAAAGGTTTGGACAGATTCAAAGTTTAGCTTGTCCAAAATGATTTAAAGCAATGCCCTCATTTTCTGCCAGAAAATTGAATAGAGAAAAAAACAGTGGGGAGGGGATTTGCTCACTGGGCTGCAAAGGGGAGCAGGCCGGCCCATTCATTCTCCCCCGCGCGCGGGTGGTCAAACATGGACGGGAGGCCCACATGTCAGCGAGAGGGCGCGGTCAAAGCGGGCAGCCCGCCACTGGATCGAGATCCAAGCGCCCAGAGGCGTCCACATCGCTGTCGTGCCATCAACGACCAAAAGACACGGCGGAATCCACGTCGGTGCCTCCGGAGAGAGTGCGGGCTCGCCGCCGGTGGCTACGAGCCACTCCGGGAAGCGCTGCGAGCACGGGGAGGCTCAGTGCGACACCGTGCTTCCGAATCTCCCCATGGCAGATGCATTTGAGGCGGTTAGCTAGGGATTTCATCGGAGGTTGCCCGCGGCGGAGGTGGGCGCGATTCCGGCGAGGGAAGGGACAATTGAAGGGGCTTTTGCCACCAAACTGAAATTGGGTGAGCAAGGAAGCGGAGGGACAAGGTTGCAAGCCAGGAGGTGGCTCGGAGGTGAGGTTGCCACGGCGCCCGACGAGTTGCGGCTTGGGTGAGCTCGGCGAGCATGATTGGGGAAAAGAGAGAGGGTGTGAGCACGTCTGGCGAGTTCCTTTGGTCGAGGGAGTGCTCCTGGAGGCGTATTAGACAAGGGGAGCTCGAGTCGTGGGGGGGGGGGCACGAGCGGTTATCCGAGGTGCTCGACAGATGGACGAAGATGGAGGAGGGGGTCCGGGACAACTTCCTTATGTCGCGGGGAAGGAGGGGGTCCGGGGAGCAAAGCCACGAGAAGAAACGGATGGCGGGGCCCCCGGGCGGCGAGGAGCAGCGCGCCCATAGCCATGGTCGTAGCCCTACTGTGGCTACAGGTTGAAGAAGGAAGATTTGCAGAAAACCCCTTGGCCAAGTTTTAGAAATAAAACATGAACCCTTTTCCCTGATTTCCACCTTCTGTTTTTAGCTGTTTCCCACCACTTAACCAACTCCAATTAAGTTTTTCTTTTGCACAAAATTCTCATTTCGATAGATGACCAACATATGTGAAATTCAAATGATTTGGATGAACTTGGTAGAAGTAACTTGTTCAAAATTCATTTCTGACAGATTTGGACATTGAATTAATTTCCCCACTTATGCATTTCCAAAAATGATAATTTTTGGCAAACAACCCTTATTTGATAAGGTGCTTGTGTGGTAAAATTTTCAAGTCAAAAGGAGATACTTCATAGAACAAACTTGTGAAAAATTTCAAAAGTTGCTGTGGAGAAAACCATGCTTTTTGGAAACTTAACTTATCCAAAACCTTGTGCCCTTTCTTGTGTCATCCTTATTTGATATGAAGAGAGATTGGTATTAATTTTATAGTATTTGGAACAAGTTTGCAAAACAAACTTGCTCAACTTTCCAATTGATGCTTTCAAGAAACCTCATGTTTTCGGGGCTTTAATGGATTCAATTTTTGGTTCCCACTTGTGTGTGTTCCTTATTTATGATATAGATCCTTTGGTAATGATTTAAACTCAAGAAGACAAAGTATGTAGAACAAACTTGTTTCAAGTTGGAATTGTTGCTGTGAAGGAATTTTATGTTCTCAGCGGTTTAATCAAGTAAAAACTTGATGCCCACTTTTGTGTGATCCTTATTTAACATAAGGAAGATTTGTGTAAGTTTTTATCTCAATTGGACAAAGTTTCCAGAAGTAACTTGTTTGAGTTTTCTGCTTCTGGAATTATTGAAAAATTCAATTTAATAAGACAGTTGATTTTTCTTCAATCAAGTTTTGCCAAAATATTAATGTGGCTTGTAGTAACAAGTTAATCCACTCCAACACATTTGTTTTGAAGCTTGTAAGGCTGGAAAAACATTTGAAACCACAAGGGCTAAGCATTATGAGTGCCTTTTCTTTTAAACCTTTTTGGGAATTTTTTATCACGTGTTCACATCTTCGTTAATTTCAATTTTAGGGTTTACTCATACAAGTGAGAAGATCTCAAGATAGACATGTATTGTCACTTGAGCAATATTTTCTTTATAAAATATTGCCAAAAGTTATTGGAACAATATGTTGAATATTTTTATTTTAATATATTTTGTTTTTGATCCAGATACTAAGTTGCTGGAATGATCTTTAGGATAGATAGAGATGACCATTGATTTTATGGAAGGTGCCTTTCATAAAGGCTTGATAAGATTGAGCAAGAGTTTTCAAATAACAATATCACATATGAGATGGGAAGATAGATATATAGAGGATAAGATCTCAGATGTTTCATTGATGAAAAGATCAGGAACACATATTGTGGCATGAGGCCACAATGAAAGACTTTTCATAAACCACAGATGAGATTGAGATGGAAATGAATTCAGATTTTGATGCTTGGTCTTGTCACTTAGATAAACATTTTATTTAGTTGCACTCAAGCAAACACAAGCAAGGTCAAACAGAGCAATGGGAAGTGAAACAAAATTAATTGTCAAGTATTTTAAAAAGAAATTGCTGTTTTTCAGGCATCCCAAAATTGGGGTGTGACAAATCTTCCCCCCTTAAATGAATCTCGTCCTCGAGATTCGCAGGCGGGTACTAAGAGAGGGTCAACAAACAAAGTGTTAGTGACTTCTGTCTTCAACTCCAGTGGCTCAGTGGTTGGTAGCGTTGAAGTGCAGGTGCTTCCCCCCTTTGATTAATCTTGGGAGGTTGGTGGGAGATTTTCTTCATCTTTGTCTCCTTTGGGTGGTGGCGAAGACGGGTCGTGGAAGACTTCTTTTGTTCTGGGGCTTCACGAAGCTTCGTAGTTGTCTTCACCAGCAAGTTAGAATGCACCTTAATAAATAAGTAATTTTTCACGGAAGTTGGGTGCCATACTATAAACCTTAATCTTAATAGCCCTAAGATCCGACACACCCAATCTTTCAAAGGCTGCTATCTATCGAGCTACCAATCCAATATCTCTGATAATGCCACTACTATCCATTTGTTACTCTGAACCATAACTTGGTCCCAGCTAAAGGTAAGTAATCCACCATTTTCCTTTTCGGGCCTATATTTATTTCGTACTATAGTTCAATCTTTCGGATATCCACCAAACCATTTCTTGATAGGCATATTTCACAATAGATGGTTCCTTCAATTTGATACTTACCCACAACCATATCATCAAGGCTAAATCCAAAAATCCAATAATCACAATATCAATGCTAAACAAGCATCCCAAAAACTATGTGATCACATCATTAAGTATGAGATTCTTCCTATCCAATCCATAATTTAGGTCATCCTTTGGGTCTTAAATCCCATATTCAAAAGATAAGTTATCTTCCTGAGAATAATCCAAACTGTGTGTGACAGGATCATAATACTAATGTCACCAAAGATGTTTGACTACTATCTCCAAGTCATATTGATTCCTAGAATCTAAAAACATTTATTGGTATCCACTAATAACTTTATGGTATACGCCAATTTACTTCTTCATTACTGGTTATTTCCAAAACCGATATTTCCATAAGAATTCAATATGAAGATCACTTGCACTAGGTATCACTCTCAACATTCCAATACCAGAGTATTACTCTCAACTTAGTTGCTTCTAACCAATCCAATCATCATCCTTTTATTAACAAGTGATTCCTACAAATCCAGCAATAATTTTCACTCTAATATTAGAAACCTTAATCCATTCCTTATCTCAAGAGGCACTTATTCTAGTTTCCAATAACCACCAAGGGTTGGGGTCCACAACTGGTTATCCCCAGAGTACACATCAACTTATCTCATTTGTCCAAACTTAATTTGTTTGCATACCCAGTCCAAACGTTCACTTATTTTCTAAATCCCAATTTAACAATACCAACAACAACCATTAGGCTTTTATTTCCAAAACATATACTCAAGAGGTCATATTGACTAGTAAATCCATAGTTCAACACTCCTTATATCCTTAAATTTCTCCTTTCTATGAACTAGCTTTAAGTTGTCCTATGGCACCACTTTCTTTGATCTTGGAAAAAGTTGTCAGTAGTTTTGCAAGATTTGGTTAGGTGTTAATCTAAAGTTAGATAAAGTACGTAAGCTTTGTTAGCTTTCAAAACATTATTTTTAGTCCGATGAGATGCGGCTAGCGTCATCATACGTCGGGTCTTGAATCATGCTCTTCCGATTGGCTTCTGAGGGGGTTGCGCAGAATGGCATTTGAAGACTTCTTTCCATCCTGTAGAAGGTTGCAGAGTCTTGGGCTTCTTGGTTGAAGTAGAAAGCGCTTCATATCTTGTACTTCTCTCAAGAAGAGAGAGGGATAAAACTTTAAAAAGATCTTTCTAGTTTGGTCTTTTAAAAGGGGATATAGAAAAGGTGCAACTTTAGTCAACAGGGCAAAAAGAGTCTTTTGCAAACAGACAAACATAGAGCAAGAAACAAATGTGTGGTTACTTGGTGTTGCCGATGAGGCGTGTTTTTGTGATGCACACAAGGAAAATAGCACGCAAAAGGCAGCACACAAACCATACACAAACAAGGGTCAAGCAAAGCATTTTTAGCTCAACTACCAGAAGACGTCTTGTACCGGGTAAAAGGGGTAGCTCAAGAAAAGGTCTGAGCTTATCCTATCAATCCTATGGGTTTTGGTCAACAGTGGTTGGTGTCTTCATGTCCTTTTCTTCTTTGAAGGTTGTTGTTGTTGGAGCTCCATCTGTTGGAGTGCAGAATGGTAGCAGCGCTCTCAGCTCATACGGCTTGACGGTCCTCCATCATCAGGGCCAACAGTGCTTCCAATGACAGTGAGGGGGTGGTGGTGGTTCACAACGGGCGACACTTTGAAGCGAAACAAGTATAAGTCTATGCAACAATTTGTTTTTGAATACTTTTCAAATATTTTTGCTTGCAAAAACCAAACAAGAGGTGATTCAAAAACAAGAGTGGGGCAATCACAAATTAGTAAATTTTTGACCACCTCACCAACGTATAGAAGCATAGATGAACCATATCATACATCACCTAATAGCATAAAGTCCTACAGACACACACATGCAAGCCATATTACACAAGCAAGGCTACATCAGAGCTACATCGGGGGAGGCGACTCATGGGGTCATCGCTAAACTACTCCAAACTAGACTAATCCAAAGTCCTAGAAGGGCTGAAGAACTATATCTACTCCTGACCATCATCACTGTAGAGCCTTCTTATCCCTAGGATTTCCTTCATTCTGATCCATGCGAAAACTTGATGGTGAGATTACTTCAATCTCGGGAGTGGTGAAAATTCTTCGTTCTTCTATAAGAGTCACCTTGGTGTTGATGTCTTGAGAAGGAAGCTTCTTTGCTTCCGACGGGCAAATATTTGGGTCTTTCTCGAGACATCGTCAAGTATACAAGTTTTGAATGGAAATAAGATAATAGAAGTGAAGTTTTGATAAATTTTTAACCGAGAGAGGTAAGACTACGCCACCAGTTGTTTTTGAAACCCCAAAATTTTTGACAGAAAATTTTTAAAGACGAGAGATATTTCAAAAACAAGAGTGGGGCAGTCACAAATAAGAAAGAAATAAGCCCTTAACCGAGAGAGATAAGGTTTTAGAATAATTTAAAAGAAATTAGAAGAATGGAAGCTATACTTAGACTTCCTTAGATTTAAAATAATTTAGATAGTAATATATTTTTACCAAAAATATTTTCTTTTCCTATCTGACGTCCATGCTAACTAAGGTCTCCTAAAGTCAGGATGGCTCTGATACCAACTCTGTAGGGACCCCAGACCGGCAGTCTGAGACCTCTAGCATGCATACATTCACGATCCCATGATCAGTTAGTCGTGAACAACATACTCGACTTGGCATTACAGATACATCATCCAACACATAACAGCATACACGAAATACACGACTGGTCACATGACTCAGTCTAAAATAACTACCACGCAGGGCAGGTAACACATTACACAGCGGAAGTCTTCAAGAAACAATCACGGTAGAACCCAAGTCACGCCTTGACTACCTACAGGCTACTAACTCGGAGACGTTTTGAGTTCGCAAAGCCGTCAGCGTACTCCTTTCCGTAGAACTCCTCTTGACACAGCTCCTCAAAGTCTGGCCAATAAAATAACCAGGGGCGAAACCAAAGTGAGTACGTTTGAATGTACTCCGCAAGACACCCTGAAGGATGCTTATATAATGCAGTATGCTTATATCAGTGCAATGGGTAGGCTATACATAGTGGTTCACTAGCCATGACAGATGAAAGATTCATCATGGTTGATTAACATGTTTATGTTTCTGCTAAAAAAGATACTTCAAAATAATATAGTTTCTCTCATGGATATCACATGTCCAAGATGTTTTGATAAAGTTTTGTTTTTAAAGAAAGAATATTTTTCTTTGCAAAACTTCTTGTAAAACAACATCTGGCTTTTCCATCATCCATACCTCATAGGTATAAGTTTCCTCATTCCAGTATTTCACAAATACAATTCTTTTTCAAAACTCCTCTTTTGAAAACATTGACACAATGCTAGCTACATGGCCATTCAACCGTCCATATCCAAGGACACGGCTACTTCGAAATAGTTTTACTCTGCAGAGGTGTACACAATCCACAAGATCCAGAAGATCCGCCGGGAATCATCCACGGACTGTTCAACAGTATGCGAACATCAGATAACTGGTCCTGACCTTCCACCTTGGTCAAGCTAGTATAGAAATATCTCTTCAATTGGGTTTGTTCTCCCCGGCCCTGTGTGTGTCCCCGACATCCATCACCGCCTAGCCAGGAGACCCAACTGGCGCAACCAGAGGAAAAATTAATCCCACACTTGGCATTTCCCGTATCTCTACTCCTGGCGACATTTCGGTTTCGGAGGATCCAATCCTCTATAGCATATTTAGATAGAACACACACTAACGAGAACAAGTTTCTGGCCAAGCCCCGTGCCCATTTTGAGGTAGAGTGGCAGTACGTCTTGGTTGTCCAGTGAAGACTAGGTTATGTGTCATTTTTGAAACAAACACTTTTCCAAAAATGACTCCTTCACAATCCTCCCGTGGACAAGGCTCCGCCTTTCCACCGGGGTTTTCCTTAAAAGCCTTTGTTTTGTAAAAACACCATTTTAGGTTGTCCCCTTGGGGACTCCCTGGTTTTTATCTTTGGGCGGCAAATACCCATATGGTGGCTATGGGCTTGGTATTACCAAGTTTTAACTACTGGCATAATAATAACTTATATAGTAGTATAGTAGTAATAGCCACAACAAAAATAGTTTTAATAATCAAGTTTTGGTAAAACTTCAGAGGTAAAAACATGCATGATAGATAATGATAAGTAGTGCATCAGCAAGCATCAGGATGGCTTGCCTTTGTCCTGGTTTGTTCCCGGTCTTGAGCAATGTTAGATAATCCAGATCTTCTTCGATAAAAATTCCGCACTCGAAATCTCATCCTCGTCGTTATCTAACATCGCAACAAGGATAAAAGTAAACACTCAATCAGAACCAATCGAAGACAAACACTAGCATATAAGGACATACGACATTCTATTTACAAACCACAATAGTGCTATCACTTTATTTAGTGAGAAACTATTCAATCAAGCAAAAGTGGCAAATAGGACTATTGCAATAATTGCCTATAGTGGAGGAAAAATGTTCTACAACCATAATGACATATAATTAGTGGGTGTGCCACTCTCATACCATGCCATTCATCTTGTTAAGTGGCCCAAGGGCACACACAAGGAATACTACAAAACAAGATTTAAATAGCAAGACAACTGCTCATACTTGTAGACCTAGTAAACAACACAGATATGCATACTAGTCATGTTTTTCTAATAAATTCCTTAATGGTCAAAGCAATAAAACATGACACAACAAGCAAATACAACAAGCATCACACCATAATTATATATCACTCACAAACAGCAAGGCAACATCCAATAAACACACATAAAGTAGTGCATCTATTTAACACACATGGATATGAGAGATATAGTAATTCTATACTCAAAGTGCAATGATACCAGTGGGTGTGCCACTAGTTTAAATCATTCACAAAGAGGTTACAAGCCTCTGGTCACACTTTGGAAAAATTAAACTAACACTAAACAAATAACTAGAGCAATATCCATACTAGAAATATTAATTGGAATTAGATAAACAAGCCATAGCTAATCAAGCTATGCTATAAATAACTATGCATCCTAACAGAGGTAAAGCATAACTAAATAGTAGTACCAAGGTGCTAAGAAAAACAATACAAAAAGTAAAGCTACCAAACCTATAATTACCATGCCAAACTACTACACAAGGTAGAAAAATACTAGGAGCAAACTAGACAAGCAAATGCTACTCATGCTTCTCTAAGAATTTAAGTGCAAGCTATTAGAGGTAAAACATGACTAAATATCAGTACTTAAATGGTATTGATGTCAAGAAAACAAAAGTATAAAACTAGCTACCACTCCTATAATTATTTCCCTAACTCTACACATGATAGAAATAATTATGAGTGCAACTAGGCATGGCAAGGGCTACACATGCTATCTACAAATGTAGATACAAACTAACAAAGATGAAAGTACTACAATAACAGTACCAAAGTGGTACTGGTTCTACCAGAATAACATCACTAACACACTTGATATGCACACAAAAATTCTACTCAAAAACCTATACATTTAAATAACTAGGGATAAAGTCTATGCATGCAATATCACTTATAAAATTCTACCAATCAAGCCATCAAGTATAGCATGAATATACTTCATGGGAACATCATGAAAACAATGGAAACAACATTTGCATGCATGGAAACAAGATCTATCACAAGAAAACTATCATACAAAAATAATTAACTAAGAACCATAATTAGCAGAAAAGTGCTAAAGCTTGTTCTGCCTCTCAAATTAATTCTACAGCCCAGAAAAATTAACCAAGCTAGATCTAGGTAGTACTAAACATATACAAGCATGTACAATTGGATTCACTCAAAAAACTTCATAAAATTAATCTGAAAAATCACCAAAGTGCTCTCTGGTCATTTACCAAAATGGATGCCATTTTCTCTAGGAAGCTGACCTTGCTGCAAGGTAAATTCCTACTGATAGATATTGTCAAGGGCTACTCAGAACAGTTGAGTTTTCTTCATTTGGATACATATTCTTAAAGTTGTGTTCATTTGAAGTTTTCAGACACTTGTTGGCAAAAGATTTATCATTTTAAGTCCACAACTCCAAAAGTTGTTTTTCTAGTGGGATGTGGTTCACATTTTGTTTGGGTTCATGTGGTTATAAAGGTTTGGACAGATTCAAAGTTTAGCTTGTCCAAAATGATTTAAAGCAATGCCCTCATTTTCTGCCAGAAAATTGAACAGAGAAAAAAAAACAGAGGGGAGGGATTTGCTCACTGGGCTGCAAAGGGGAGCAGGCCGACCCATTCATTCTCCCGCACGCGCGGGTGGTCAAACATGGACGGGAGGCCCACATGTCAGCAGGAGGGCGCGGTCAAAGCGGGCAGCCCGCCACTGGATCGAGATCCAAGCGCCCAGAGGCGTCCACGTCGCTGTCATGCCGTCAACGACCAAAAGACACGGCGGAGTCCGCGTCGGTGCCTCCGGAGAGAGTGCGGGCTCGCCTCCGGTGGCTACGAGCCACTCCGGGAAGCGCTGCGAGCACGAGGAGGCTCAGCGCGACGCCGTGCTTCCGAATCTCCCCATGGCGGATGCATTTGAGGCAGTTAGCTAGGGATTTCACCAGAGGTTGCCCGCAGCGGAGGTGGACGCGATTCCGGCGAGGGAAGGGACAATTGAAGGGGCTTTTGCCACCAAACTGAAATTGGGTGAGCAAGGAAGCGGAGGGACAAGGTTGCAAGCCAGGAGGTGGCTCGGAGGTGAGGTTGCCACGGCGCCCGACGAGTTGCGGCTCGGGTGAGCTCGGCGAGCATGATTGGGGAAAAGAGAGAGGGTGTGAGCACGTCTGGCGAGTTCCTTTGGTCGAGGGAGTGCTCCTGGAGGTGTATTAGATAAGGGGAGCTCGAGTCGTGGGGGGGGCACGGGCGGTTATCCGAGGTGCTCGATAGATGGACGAAGATGGAGGAGGGGCTTCGGGACAACTTCCTTATGTCGCGGGGAAGGAGGGGGGTCCGGGGGAGCAACGCCACGAGAAGAAACGGACGGCGGGGCCCCGGGCGGCAAGGAGCAGCGCGCCCATAGCCATGGCCGTAGCCCTACTGTGGCTACAGGTTGAAGAAGGAAGATTTGCAGAAAACCCCTTGGCCAAGTTTTAGAAATAAAACATGAACCCTTTTCCCTGATTTCCACCTTCTGTTTTTAGCTTTTTTCCACCACTTAACCAACTCCAATTAAGTTTTTCTTTTGCACAAAATTCTCATTTCGATAGATGACCAACATATGTGAAATTCAAATGATTTGGATGAACTTGGTAGAAGTAACTTGTTCAAAATTCATTTCTGACAGATTTGGACATTGAATTAATTTCCCCACTTATGCATTTCCAAAAATGATAATTTTTGGCAAACAACCCTTATTTGATAAGGTGCTTGTGTGGTAAAATTTTCAAGTCAAAAGGAGTTACTTCATAGAACAAACTTGTGAAAAATTTCAAAAGTTGCTGTGGAGAAAACCATGCTTTTTGGAAACTTAACTTATCCAAAACCTTGTGCCCTTTCTTGTGTCATCCTTATTTGATATTAAGAGAGATTGGTATTAATTTTATAGTATTTGGAACAAGTTTGCAAAACAAACTTGCTCAACTTTCCAATTGATGCTTTCAAGAAACCTCATGTTTTCGGGGCTTTAATGGATTCAATTTTTGGTTCCCACTTGTGTGTGTTCCTTATTTATGATATAGATCCTTTGGTAATGATTTAAACTCAAGAAGACAAAGTATGTAGAACAAACTTGTTTCAAGTTGGAATTGTTGCTGTGAAGGAATTTTATGTTCTCAGCGGTTTAATCAAGTAAAAACTTGATGCCCACTTTTGTGTGATCCTTATTTAACATAAGGAAGATTTGTGTAAGTTTTTATCTCAATTGGACAAAGTTTCCAGAAGTAACTTGTTTGAGTTTTCTGCTTCTGGAATTATTGAAAAATTCAATTTAATAAGACAGTTGATTTTTCTTCAATCAAGTTTTGCCAAAATATTAATGTGGCTTGTAGTAACAAGTTAATCCACTCCAACACATTTGTTTTGAAGCTTGTAAGGCTGGAAAAACATTTGAAACCACAAGGGCTAAGCATTATGAGTGCCTTTTCTTTTAAACCTTTTTGGGAATTTTTTATCACGTGTTCACATCTTCGTTAATTTCAATTTTAGGGTTTACTCATACACGTGAGAAGATCTCAAGATAGACATGTATTGTCACTTGAGCAATATTTTCTTTATAAAATATTGCCAAAAGTTATTGGAACAATATGTTGAATATTTTTATTTTAATATATTTTGTTTTTGATCCAGATACTAAGTTGCTGGAATGATCTTTAGGATAGATAGAGATGACCATTGATTTTATGGAAGGTGCCTTTCATAAAGGCTTGATAAGATTGAGCAAGAGTTTTCAAATAACAATATCACATATGAGATGGGAAGATAGATATATAGAGGATAAGATCTCAGATGTTTCATTGATGAAAAGATCAGGAACACATATTGTGGCATGAGGCCACAATGAAAGAATTTTCATAAACCACAGATGAGATTGAGATGGAAATGAATTCAGATTTTGATGCTTGGTCTTGTCACTTAGATAAACATTTTATTTAGTTGCACTCAAGCAAACACAAGCAAGGTCAAACAGAGCAATGGGAAGTAAAACAAAATTAATTGTCAAGTATTTTAAAAAGAAATTGTTGTTTTTCAGGCATCCCAAAATTGGGGTGTCACAAATCTTCCCCCCTTAAATGAATCTCGTCCTCAAGATTCGCAGGCGGGTACTAAGAGAGGGTCAACAAACAAAGGGTTAGTGACTTCTGTCTTCAACTCCAGTGGCTCAGTGGTTGGTAGCGTTGAAGTGCAGGTGCTTCCCCCCTTTGATTAATCTTGGGAGGTTGGTGGGAGATTTTCTTCATCTTTGTTTCCTTTGGGTGGGGGCGAAGACGGGTCGTGGAAGACTTCTTTTGTTCTGGGGCTTCACGAAGCTTCGTAGTTGTCTTCACCAGCAAGTTAGAATGCACCTTAATAAATAAGTAATTTTTCACGGAAGTTGGGTGCCATACTATAAACCTTAATCTTAATAGCCCTAAGATCCGAAACACCCAATCTTTCAAAGGCTGCTATCTATCGAGCTACCAATCCAATATCTCTGATAGTGCCACTACTATCCATTTGTTACTCTGAACCATAACTTGGTCCCAGCTAAAGGTAATTAATCCACCATTTTCCTTTTCGGGCCTATATTTATTTCATACTATAGTTCAATCTTTCGGATATCCATCAAACCATTTCTTGATAGGCATATTTCACAATAGATGGTTCCTTCAATTTGATACTTTCCCACAACCATATCATCCAGGCTAAATCCAAAAATCCAATAATCACAATATCAATGCTAAACAAGCATCCCAAAAACTATGTGATCACATCATTAAGTATGAGATTCTTCCTATCCAATCCATAATTTAGGTCATCCTTTGGGTCTTAAATCCCATATTCAAAAGATAAGTTATCTTCCTGAGAATAATCCAAACTGTGTGTGACAGGATCATAATACTAATGTCACCAAAGATGTTTGACTACTATCTCCAAGTCATATTGATTCCTAGAATCTAAAAACATTTATTGGTATCCACTAATAACTTTATGGTATATGCCAATTTACTTCTTCATCACTGGTTATGTCCAAAACTGATATTTCCATAAGAATTCAATATGAAGATCACTTGCACTAGGTATCACTCTCAACATTCCAATACCAGAGTATTACTCTCAACTTAGTTGCTTCTAACCAATCCAATCATCATCCTTTTATTAACAAGTGATTCCTACAAATCCAGCAATAATTTTCACTCTAATATTAGAAACCTTAATCCATTCCTTATCTCAAGAGTCACTTATTCTAGTTTCCAATAACCACCAAGGGTTGGGGTCCACAACTGGTTATCCCTAGAGTACACATCAACTTATCTCATTTGTCCAAACTTAATTTGTTTGCATACCCAGTCCAAATGTTCACTTATTTTCTAAATCCCAATTTAACAATACCAACAACATCCATTAGGCTTTTATTTCCAAAACATATACTCAAGAGTTCATATTGACTAGTAAATCCATAGTTAAACACTCCTTATATCCTTAAATTTCTCCTTTCTATGAACTAGCTTTAAGTTGTCCTATGGCACCACTTTCTTTGATCTTGGAAAAAGTTGTCAGTAGTTTTGCAAGATTTGGTTAGGTGTTAATCTAAAGTTAGATAAAGTACGTAAGCTTTGTTAGCTTTCAAAACGTTATTTTTAGTCCGATGAGATGCGGCTAGCGTCATCATACGTCGGGTCTTGAATCATGCCCTTCCGATTGGCTTCTGAGGGGTTGCGCAAAATGGCATGTGAAGACTTCTTTCCGTCCTATAGAAGGTTGCAGAGTCTTGGGCTTCTTGGTTGAAGTAGAAAGCGCTTCATATCTTGTACTTCTCTCAAGAAGAGGGAGGGATAAAACTTTAAAAAGATCTTTCTAGTTTGGTCTTTTAAAAGGGGATATAGAAAAGGTGCAACTTTAGTCAACAGGGCAAAAAGAGTCTTTTGCAAACAGACAAACATAGAGCAAGAAACAAATGTGTGGTTACTTGGTGTTGCCGATTAGGCGTGTTTTTGTGATGCACAAAAGGAAAATAGCACGCAAAAAGGCAGCACACAAACCATACACAAACAAGGGTCAAGCAAAGCATTTTTAGCTCAACTACCAGAAGACGTCTTGTACCGGGTAAAAGGGGTAGCTCAAGAAAAGGTCTGAGCTTATCCTATCAATCCTATGGGTTTTGGTCAATAGTGGTTGGTGTCTTCACGTCCTTTTCTTCTTTGAAGGTTGTCGTTGTTGGAGCTCCATCTGTTGGAGTGCAGCAATGGTAGCAGCGCTCTCAGCTCGTACGGCTTGACGGTCCTCCGTCATCAGGGCCAACAGTGCTTCCAATGACAGTGAGGGGGTGGTGGTGGTTCACAACGGGCGACACTTTGAAGCGAAACAAGTATAAGTCTATGCAACAATTTGTTTTTGAATACTTTTCAAATATTTTTGCTTGCAAAAACCAAACAAGAGGCGATTCAAAAACAAGAGTGGGGCAATCACAAATTAGTAAATTTTTGACCACCTCACCTACGTATAGAAGCATAGATGAACCATATCATACATCACCTAATAGCATAAAGTCCTACAGACACACACATGCAAGCCATATTACACAAGCAAGGCTACATCAGAGCTACATCGGGGGAGGCGACTCATGGGGTCATCGCTAAACTACTCCAAACTAGACTAATCCAAAGTCCTAGAAGGGCTGAAGAACTATATCTACTCCTGACCATCATCACTGTAGAGCCTTCTTATCCCTAGGATTTCCTTCATTCTGATCCATGCGAAAACTTGATGGTGAGATTACTTCAATCTCGGGAGTGGTGAAAATTCTTCGTTCTTCTATAAGAGTCACCTTGGTGTTGATGTCTTGAGAAGGAAGCTTCTTTGCTTCCGATGGGCAAATATTTGGGTCTTTCTCGGGACATCGTCAAGTATACAAGTTTTGAATGGAAATAAGATAATAGAAGTGAAGTTTTGATAAATTTTTAACCGAGAGAGGTAAGACTATGCCACCAGTTGTTTTTGAAACCCCAAAATTTTTGACAGAAAATTTTTAAAGACGAGAGATATTTCAAAAACAAGAGCGGGGCAGTCACAAATAAGAAATAAATAAGCCATTAACCGAGAGAGATAAGGTTTTAGAATAATTTAAAAGAAATTAGAAGAATGGAAGCTATACTTAGACTTCCTTAGATTTAAAATAATTTAGATAGTAATATATTTTTACCAAAAATATTTTCTTTTCCTATCTGACGTCCATGCTAACTAAGGTCTCCTAAAGTCAGGATGGCTCTGATACCAACTCTGTATGGACCCCAGACCGGCAGTCCGAGACCTCTAGCATGCATACATTCACGATCCCATGATCAGTAAGTCGTGAACAACATACTCGACTTGGCATTACAGATACATCATCCAACACATAACAGCATACACGAAATACACGATTGGTCACATGACTCAGTCTAAAATAACTGCCACGCAGGGCAGGTAACACATTACACAGCGGAAGTCTTCAAGAAACAATCATGGTAGAACCCAAGTCACGCCTTGACTACCTACAGGCTACTAACTCGGAGACGTTCCGAGTTCGCAAAGCCGTCAGCGTACTCCTTTCCGTAGAACTCCTCTTGACACAGCTCCTCAAAGTCTGGCCAATAAAATAACCAGGGGCGAAACCAAAGTGAGTACGTTTGAATGTACTCCGCAAGACACCCTGAAGGATGCTTATATAATGCAGTATGCTTATATCAGTGGAATGGGTAGGCTATACATAGTGGTTCACTACCCATGACAGATGAAAGATTCATCATGGTTGATTAACATGTTTATGTTTCTGCTGAAAAAGATACTTCAAAATAATATAGTTTCTCTCATGGATATCACATGTCCAAGATGTTTTGATAAAGTTTTGTTTTTAAAGAAAGAATATTTTTCTTTGCAAAACTTCTTGTAAAACAACATCTGGCTTTTCCATCATCCATACCTCACAGGTATCAGTTTCCTCATTCCAGTATTTCACAAATACAATTCTTTTTCAAAACTCCTCTTTTGAAAACATTGACACAATGCTAGCTACATGGCCATTCAACCGTCCATATCCGAGGACGCGGCTACTTCGAAATAGTTTTACTCTGCAGAGGTGTACACAATCCACAAGATCCAGACGATCCGCCGGGAATCATCCATGGACTGTTCAACAGTATGCGAACATCACATAACTGGTCCTGACCTTGCACCTTGGTCAAGCTAGTATAGGAATATCTCTTCAATTGGGTTTGTTCTCCCCGGCCCTGTGTGTGTCCCTGACATCCATCACTGCCTAGCCAGGAGACCCGACTGGCGCAACCAGAGGAAAAATTAATCCCACACTTGGCATGTCTCGTATCTCTACTCCTAGTGACATTTCGGTTTCGGAGGATCCAATCCTCTATAGCATATTGAGATAGAACACACACTAACGAGAACAAGTTTCTGGCCAAGCCCCGTGCCCATTTTGAGGTAGAGTGGCAGTACGTCTTGGTTTTCCAGCAAAGACTAGGTTATGTGTCATTTTTGAAACAAACACTTTTCCAAAAATGACTCCTTCACAATCCTCCCGTGGACAAGGCTCCGCCTTTCCACCGGGGTTTTCCTTAAAAGCCTTTGTTTTGTAAAAAACACCATTTTAGGTTCTCCCCTTGGGGACTCCCTGGTTTTTATCTTTGGGCGGTAAATACCCATATGGTGGCTATGGGCTTGGTATTACCAAGTTTTAACTACTGGCATAATAATAACTTATATAGTAGTATAGTAGTAATAGCCACAACAAAAATAGTTTTGATAATCAAGTTTTGGTAAAACTTTAGAGGTAAAAACATGCATGATAGATAATGATAAGTAGTGCATCAGCAAGCATCAGGATGGCTTGCCTTTGTCCTGGTTTGTTCCCGGTCTTGAGCAATGTTAGATAATCCAGATCTTCTCCGATAAAAATTCCGCACTCGAAATCTCATCCTCGTCGTTATCTAACGTCGCAACAAGGATAAAAGTAAACACTCAATCAGAACCAATCAAAGACAAACACTAGCATATAAGGACATATGACATTCTATTTACAAACCACAATAGTGCTATCACTTTATTTAGTGAGAAACTATTCAATCAAGCAAAAGTGGCAAATAGGACTATTGCAATAATTGCCTATAGTGGAGGAAAAATGTCCTACAACCATAATGACATATAATCAGTGGGTGTGCCACTCTCACACCATGCCATTCATCTTGTTAAGTGGCCCAAGGGCACACACAAGGAATACTACAAAACAAGATTTAAATAGCAAGACAACTGCTCATACTAGTAGACCTAGTAAACAACACAGATATGCATACTAGTCATGTTTTTCTAATAAATTCATTAATGGTCAAAGCAATAAAACATGACACAACAAGAAAATACAGCAAGCATCACACCATAATTATATATCACTCACAAACAGCAAGGCAACATCCAATAAACACACATAAAGTAGTGCATCTATTTAACACACATGGATATGAGAGATATAGTAATTCTACACTCAAAGTGCAATGATACCAGTGGGTGTACCACTAGTTTAAATCATTCACAAAGAGGTTACAAGCCTCTGGTCACACTTTGGAAAAATTAAACTAACACTAAACAAATAACTAGAGCAATATCCATACTAGAAATATTAATTGGAATTAGATAAACAAGCCATAGCTAATCAAGCTATGCTATAAATAACTATGCATCCTAACAGAGGTAAAGCATAACTAAATATTAGTACCAAGGTGCTAAGAAAAACAATACAAAAAGTAAAGCTAACAAACCTATAATTACCATGCCAAACTACTACACAAGGTAGAAAAATACTAGGAGCAAACTAGACAAGCAAATGCTACTCATGTGTCGGGGGTGTCTGATCCCTCGCACACCTATGGGGATCGGCGGACCGAGCCCCTTTTGGTTCGGCAGGGGGCGGTGGATGCACAAAGAGCAGATCGAGGCAAAACACACGAGCGAGACGATCAATTTACCCAGGTTCGGGCCGCACGGATGCGTAAAACCCTACTCCTGCTTTGGTGGTTGTATTGAGTTCTTGCTCGGGAGCGGCGAATGCTACAGTACACTCAAGCAGCTGGCGAGACCGAGCGTGAGAATGGCTGTCCTCCCCCCTCTGTTGCGCATGGGCCTCCTTTTATATGTCTAAGGGGTCACCGACACGTGGCAACAGAGGTAAGGGTAAAAATGTAAAAGGGGTGGTAGTTGGCTCCACCGCCCATATGTCGCATCCTACCTAACTCTGACGGCAGGGGACAAGGGCATTAAATGCCCGTCTGTGTCACCTTGACGGCCCAGAGAGGGACCGCTGGGAACGCCACCGTTTGCCACGATGGTTCCTTGTCAGCGTATGCTTGCCACCGCATGCCCCCGGCTGCCCAGCCTCCCGCCACGTACGCCAGGAATGGTCCCAGGGCGACACGTTGGTGGGTGAGCTGGAGCGCGGGCTGCGGGGTAGTAGCTGGCCGCGGCAAGCGCCTTGCCGTGGATGTGGCCTTGTCGCGTCCGGGAGCTTGTCGGTCACCGGGTCTTGTCGGGGCACGTGGTGCGCCGCAGCGAGCTTCTTGAGATGCTTTGGTTGGTCTTCCCGGCAAGCTCCTCTTGCCGGGGTCTCGTCTCCTTCCTGGCAAGCTCCTCTTGCCGGGGCCTTGTTTCCTTCCCGGCAAGCTCCTCTTGCCGGGGCCTTGTTTCCCTCCCGGCAAGCTCCTCTTGCCGGGGTCTCGTTTTGCTCTTGGATACTTTGTTCTTGAATGGCTCCAGAGGAACCACGGAGGGTCTTGGCGGTCGCCCGGCAAGCCTTGCCGCGGGTCGCTGCGACTGTCCGTGCACAAGTTCGGGATACTAAGGTACCCCTACTTTAGTACACCGACAGGAGCCCCCGGGCCTGGGCCATACACGGTGCCGAGCACTGTTGGGCCAGGCCCAAAACAGTGCACGGGCACGCGCGGCCTAGGGCACGCCATAACTCACTCCGCATCCACCGCGCTCTCCCCAAACGGCACGCATCAAACGCGGCACCGTGGGAGAGATCGTGGGCGGTTTTCGAGGTGCCCACTCCCCATGATCACGGGGTGGGGAGAGGCCGCCCCATCCGTCACCTCGGTTCTGCACGCCTGCCACGCGGTTCCCATGCACTTGGGGTCGCGGGCGGCGGAGGCGGGAAACGGGGCCGTCGTGGGTCGAGGGAGCGGGTCGGCCCCAGCTCCCTGCCTCCCCGCGTCTTGATTCGCTGAGCGGGGCGGCCGAGCCCCCACCTCGATCCTTTATAAAGAGCGGGAGGGGAGGACGGGAGCCCGCATCCTCCCATCTTCTCCTTCCTTCAGCTTCTGCTCCCCCTCCTCCCATTCGCCATGGAGAGAGGTAACCCTGGTCCTTCGTCAGTGGCGGCAAGGGTTGCCGCCAGGCAGCGCATCCCTCCCTCTCCCGCACCCGTGGTGGCGGAGCCAGCCGTAAGGGGAAGAGGGAGGGGGCGGGGTCATGGACGAGGCCGTGGCACTCAGGGAAGAGGTGGACGAGGCGGCGCGTGGGCTTCGCCTCCGCCGGCGGCTCCTCTTCCCGCGGTGGCCTATGCCGGGGACGACCCTTGCGAGTTCTTCGTCAGGCTGCGCCGGGCGCCTCGTCGTCGCCTCCGACTCCCGGATCTGTTTGCGGAAGTGGTGGAGTTGGACACGCCCGAGACGCTGAGGCTGCAGATGAGGGGCTGTGGGATCAGCGGCACGCGGGTCCGCGCCGAATTCCCAGCCCCCGGTGTGATGTATCTTGGCCGAGGGTGGAAGACGTTCGCCCGCATCCACAGCTTGACGCCGGGGCTCACCCTCCACTTCAAGTTGGTGGAGGGCAATCTCCTCTCCGTCAAGGTCTTCGGGTGCTTCGGCGTCCGGGCCCGGTGCTGCGTGGTAAGCTCCTCCGACAGCGAAGCCTCCTCCTCGAGCGAGAGTGACGAGGAGGGGAGCGACAGCGACGACAAGGGCAACGGGCGGCAGGATGGCGGGTCCGACTAGGTGTCGGGCGCCGCTCCGTGCGGCACCGGTGACCCCATCATCCGTGTCGCCGGCTCCTTGAACTCCCCGGGGGCGTCTCCTTGGGCGGCTGGCGTAGGGAGGCTGCGGAAGAGGAAGAGGGCTGGCGGCAAGGCCGTCAAGCCGGAGTATGAGGGCGTGGTGCCCTCGACAGCATGCTGACGTCCTGCCGCCTCGTCTTCGAGCCCTGCTTCCGGCGCTGCCATCACCGTCCAGCCTTGACGGCCCCCGGGATGTTCTCTAGGTGTCTTCTGGCACCCGTAGTTCGCCTAGGCGCTCCTTTTGCCCTTCTCGCCTCCTTGACCTACCTCCTGAAGAGAGGGACAGGAAAAGGATTACGGGCATCTTATCTTTTTAATTTGTAAGCCTTCGGGCCTTAGCTGCATTTAAAACTTGTAATCCTCTCTTTCATGTTTTTCATTCTCTATGGACTGTACCTGCGTGGAATGTTTTAACGAAAAGGGGATGTTTGCCGGGTTATTTGTCTCGCGGGTAGAACCCACGCCAAGGAGCAAATCCTTGGTATCTTTCAGACAGACACTCCTTCCCCGGCAACAGGCCCTGCCGGCTTCCCACGTCGCTCGACCTTTCTCACGCTCTTGACGGAGGCAGGGACGAGGCGGGTGCGGCCCCTTGTTTCATCCCTTTCCTGCCGCGACTGCGACCAAAACTTGGCCCTGGGGCCCCAGGGACCAGAGCTAAGGGAGCACGGTGGCTTTCGGGAAGAAACGAGGCTTCGTATTCCCAGTCCAAAAGAGAATGCATGAAGAGGGATGAAAAACTTATCTGAGATTGTAGCCCCCGGCAACTCTGGCTTGCCGTGGGGTGAACCTTGGTACTTGTAGCCCCCGGCAACATTGGCTTGCCGGGGCCCGGATGCCGGCACGTCCTTCTTCTCCTTTTCATCCCCATGCGGTCCGGCAAGGATATTGAGTCCTGCGAACCAAAGGAAACGAAAGAAAGGCAAAAGGACGCACACTCGACCTCTAAGTTAGGGGTTAGCTGCTGTTAGGCACTATCAACCCTAACCGAGGACTCGACTCGACCTAGCATGCATGCTATAACTCTGGGCGCCAGCGCTTCATTATCTTGTGCTCAGGATCTGCGCCTGGCTTTGTACAAAGGATTACATGCAACAGCGGCAAGACTTGTACAAAAGGGTGGTTGCCGGACGGGGTCCGACAACTGCGCCTTACGGGTAAAACTTACGAAGAAGCTCGATATTCCAGGAGTTGCTCACTGGTACGCCATCTTCGGTCTCCAGGCGGACAGCGCCAGGCCTGGTGACTCGTTTCACCCGGTAAGGGCCTTCCCACTTTGGCGTCAACTTGTTGGAATTCTTGGCGGACTGAACGCGCCGAAGAACAAGGTCGCCTTCCTCGAGGCTCCTGGCGTTAACTTTGCGGCTATGATAGCGGCACAAAGCTTGCTGGTAGCGAGCGGCTCGCACAGCAGCCTGGAGACGATCTTCCTCAAGGAGCAGCGCGTCATCTCGCCGCAGCCGCTCTTGCTCAAGCTCATCATAAGCGAGCACTCGAGGTGACCCGTATACGAGTTCCGTGGGGATAACTGCCTCCGCTCCATAGACTAGAGCGAAGGGTGTCTGCCCGGTGGCTCGATTTGGCGTCGTCCTGATCGACCAAAGAACCACCGGCAGCTCCTCGATCCAGTTGCGTCCGCGCTTGTGCAGCCTGTCAAATGTTCTGGTCTTGAGCCCGCGCAGCACTTCAGCATTTGCCCTCTCAGCTTGGCTGTTGCTTCTCGGGTGAGCGACAGAAGCAAAGCAGACCTTGGCGCCGAGATCTTGGACGTACTGCATGAAGGTGCGGCTCGTAAATTGTGTACTGTTGTCGGTAATTATCCTGTTAGGGATTCCGAAACGGCAAACAATCGACCTGAAGAATTTGATCGCGGACTGCGCCGTCACCTTTCTCACTGGTTCCACTTCCGGCCACTTTGTGAACTTGTCGATTGCAACGTACAAATACTCAAAGCCCCCGACAGCTCGGGGGAAGGGGCCGAGGATATCGAGCCCCCAGACCCAAAATGGCCAGGATAAAGGGATCGTCTGGAGAGCTTGAGCTGGCTGGTGTATCTGCTTGGAATGGAATTGGCACGCTTCACACTTGGTTACTTGTGCAGTTGCATCCTGGAGGGCTGTCGGCCAGAAGAAGCCTTGCCGGAATGCTTTTCCGACAAGAGCTCTTGCGCCAATGTGGTGACCACATATGCCTCCATGTATATCTGCCAACAGCTTCTGTCCATCTTCCCGAGGGATACACTTCAATTTCACACCGTTGAGTCTTCTTCTGCACAGTGTGTTGTCGACAAACTGGTACATACTAGACTGCCGGGCTACTCTTTCCGCTTCTTCTGGTTCCTCGGGAAGCTCTCCTGTCTGGAGGAAACGGACAATCTGTTGCGCCCATGTTGGAGCCTGTGGCTCGACAACAAGGACTAAAGGCACATCTGCTGCTGCAGGAACGTCCGCTTCTACAGCGAGAGCCTGCGACTCTGCCGGAGCTTGACGCTCCCCGACAAGCTTGCCGGAGCAGAGCTTGTCGGGAGAATCTGCCTCAACAGAACAAACCCTGGGGCTTGCCGGAGTAGATTGCTCCTCAGCATTCTTGGCGTCGATCTTGGGGACCTTCCTAGCAGCGGATTCGGGAAGCTCTGCCGGAAAATAGTCACCAGAGATCAACTTCCTCTTCTTGCTCTGTCCAGTTGATGGTGTTACGGATGGCTGAGTCAGCTTGAGCACAAAGGTCCCTGGTTCCACAGGTAACTTAAGTGTTGCGCACTTTGACAGGCCATCGGCAATGTCGTTCTCAGCTCTTGGAACATGTTCCATTTGCAGGCCATCAAAGCGCTCTTCCAGCTTCCTCACTTCATCAACGTAAGCTTCCATCAATGGACTCTGGTAATCCTTGTTCACCTGGCGGACGACAAGCTGCGAGTCACCCCTGACAATGAGCTTCTTAATCCCAAGTTCTGCCGCGATCCTGAGACCGGCAAGCAAGCCTTCATACTCTGCAGTATTGTTTGTCGCTTGCTCCTTGGGAAAGTGCATCTGGACTATGTACTTGAGGTGCTCTCCGGTGGGTGCGACAAGCAGTACACCAGCACCGGCGCCTTGCAGCGAGAAGGCACCATCAAAGTACATGAGCCACTCTTTGCTTGCCTCCTTGGCGGGGATGCTTGTCTCCGGAATTTCTTCGTCTAGAGTTGGCGTCCACTCTGCTATGAACTCTGCCAATGCTCTGCTCTGGATTGTTGATGTACTCTCAAACTTGAGGCCAAAGCTTGACAGTTCCAATGCCCACTCGACAATCCCGCCTCTTGCTTCTGGATTTTGCAATATCCTCTTCAGCGGAAAGCGAGTGACAACTGTGATCTCGTGTGCTTGGAAGTAATGGCGCAGCTTTCTCGAGGCCATGAGGAGGCCGAAAAGCAGCTTCTGCACACCAGAGTACCTTGACCTAGCCCCCTGTAAAAGGGAGGTGACAAAGTAGACTGGGCGCTGCACCATTTTCTTCCGTATCTCCTCTTGTATCTGCGCAGATCCTTGCTTGTCGGGACCAGAGCTTGTCGGGGAAGCCCCCTGCTTGTCGCTGGATGTGCTTGCCGCGGTCGCTGGCTCGTCATCTGCCTCCCTCTCCGCTACTAGCGCAGCACTAACCACTTGATTGGTTGCTGCTATGTACAGCAGCAACTTCTCTTGTGGTTTAGGTGCGACAAGTGTTGGAGTGGAGGACAGGTATCTCTTCAAGTTTTGCAGCGCAGCCTTCGCTTCCGGAGTCCATCTCATTGGACCTGCCCTTTTCAAAATTTTGAAAAAGGGCAGGGCGTGCTCAGCAGACCGAGAGATAAACCTGCTAAGAGCAGCTACGCAGCCGGCAAGCTTCCGTACATCCTTGACACGCTTTGGTGCTTCGATCTGCTCAATGGCCCTGATCTTGTCGGGGTTGGCTTCGATTCCCCGCTGAGACACAACGAACCCGAGAAGCTTGCCGGGAGGGACTCCAAACGCACACTTCTCGGGGTTGAGCTTGAGGTTGATCTTGTGCAGATTTGCAAAAGTCTCTTCTAAGTCTTGGATCAGAGTTGCCCTATCTTTGCTTTTGACCACTATATCATCCATGTAAGCTTCTACATTTCTGTGTATCTGTGGCTTCAAAGCAATATGGACTGCTCTGGCAAATGTTGAACCAGCATTCTTCAATCCGAAAGGCATCTGTACGAAACAGTACGTGCCACATGGAGTAATGAATGCGGTTTTCTCCTCATCCTCTTCTGCCATGAAGATCTGATGGTATCCTGAATACGCGTCAAGAAATGAAAGCAACTCACATCCGGCTGTGGAGTCAACAATCTGGTCAATGCGCGGCAAGGGAAATGGATCTTTTGGACAAGCTTTATTAACATCAGTGAAGTCAATACAAAGCCTCCACTTCCCGTTTGCCTTGCGCACTACAACCGGATTGGCCAACCACGTGGGATGGAGCACCCCTCTGACGAGGCCTGCTGCTTCCAACTTCTTGATTTCTTCGGCTATGAATTCTTGGCGCTCCACCGCCTGCTTCCTGACTTTCTGCTTGACGGGCCGCGCATGAGGACAAACGGCAAGATGGTGCTCAATTACCTTCCTGGGAACACCGGGGATGTCAGACGGTTGCCATGCAAACACGTCGACATTCGCCCGCAGGAAAGTAACGAGCGTGCTTTCCTATTTAGGATCAACCGTGGCACTGATGGTGAAGGTACCACCAGTGCCGTCCTCCTTGGCGGGCACCTTCTTGGTAAGTGGTGGAGCTGCCATCGTCTTCTTACTCTTGCCGGTGGAGCTCGATGGTGCATCCTCGACAGCAGCGCAGCAGTCCGAAGAGGTGCGCTTGCCGGAGTAGGCATCAGAGCACTCGCCGGACTTGGTCTTCTTCTTGCCGGTGGAGCTCGATGGGGCGTCCTCAACTGCAGCGCAGCACTCCGAAGAGGCGCGCTTGCCGGAGTGGGCACCAGAGCTCTTGCCGGACTTGGTCTTCTTCCCCCCGGGAGCTTCAGCGGCAAGTGTTTCGCGGTCTGTCGCGGCGGCAGCTTCCCGGTAGATCTTGTCGGCGCAGATAAGGGCATCCTTCTTATCGCCAGGGACAGAGATGACGCTTATCGGGCCTGGCATTTTGAGCATGTTGTAGGCATAGTGAGAGGCCGCCATGAACTTGGCGAGTGCGGGACGGCCAAGTATCCCATTGTAGGGCAATGGGAAATCGGCAACGTCGAAGGTGACCCTCTCAGTCCTGAAGTTCATCTCGCTGCCGAATGTTACCGGCAGCGCGACTTTTCCCTTCGGCTTGCTCCTTCCCGGGTTAATTCCTTGGAATGTACAGGTTTCTTCGAGCTCGCTGTCCGGGATTTGGAGTTTCTGGAGCACAGCGGAGGAGATCAGATTCAGGCCGGCTCCGCCATCAACTAGCATCTTGGTGACCTTGAGGTTGCGGATTGTTGGGGAAACCAACAATGGCAGGCACCCGACCGCAGTTGTGCGATCAGGGTGGTCCTCAATGTCAAAGATGATAGGCGTGCTGGACCACTTCAGAAGCTTGCGTGATTCGACAGGTGGCTCTGCCGCATTAACTTCCCAGAGCCATTGTTTGAGTTGGCGGTGGGAAGTATGCAGAGAAGCGCCACCGTCAACACACAAGACTTCTGTAGCCTTCTGAAACTCCTGCTCGCTGTTCTCAACATCATCCATGTCTTCGTTGTCGTCTTCTTCTTCGTCCTTGTCGCGGCCGCGGGGAGGTCTGTCGCCTTGCCGCTGCTTGGCCTTGCCGCGGCTTCCTCCCGGGCCAGTGCGCTTCTTGCCAGCTTCTCCACCGCCTCCTTGGGCTCTCTCCTTGTCGCGCCGCTCGTACTCAGCTTTTTGTTGCTGGACGAGCTGCTCGACCCTCTTGCAGTTCTGGAGATCATGGCCCTTGGTGCGGTGGATCTTGCAGTACTGCTTGTCGGAGCTGCCCTGCTTGTCGGCGGCCGCCACAGCCTGGCAGTTGGTGCACGCGGCAACCTCCTTGCCAGAGCTGCCAACTTTGGCTTGCTTGGCGGGGCCGTCATCGCCGGACTGCTCAACGACTAGTACCTCTTTGTCGCTCTTCTTCCTGTTACGCCTCCGGTTCTTCTTTGCCGGGGCAGCATCCTCGCTGTCAGATCCCCCCGCTCCAGCATCCTCTCCGGGCAGTTTCCTCCCTTCTTCAGCGCGTGCACACTTCTCGGCCAGGGCGTACAGCTCGCTGACGTCCCTGATCCTGCTCATCGCCATCTCCTCCCGCATCCTGCGATTACGCACGTTCTGATGGAACGCGCTGATAACCGCGGCGGGGTGGATGTCTGGGATGTTGCGCTGCACGCGGCTGAATCTCTGGATATACTTGCGTAGGGGTTCTCCTTCCTTCTGGGCGAGTAGGTGGAGGTCACTCTCTTGGCCATGTGGTTTGTGGTCGCCCGTAAAGGCGCCGACAAACTGGTGGCACAAATCCGCCCAAGAGGATATGGAGTTGTCCGGCAAGTGCATGAGCCAGGATCTAATTTCGGGCTTGAGCACGAGCGGGAAGTAGTTGGCAAGGACCTTGTCGTCTCACCCCCCGGCAGCTTGCACCGCAATGGTGTAGATGCTGAGGAACTCCGACGGGTGCGACCTGCCGTCGTACTTCTCCGGCACGTCTGGCTTGAAATGCTTCTAGTTGGGCCACTGGACTTGCCGCAGCTCACGGGTAAACGCAGGACAACCTGCCGCGTATGGTAGGTTACCTGGCTCTCCGGGTGCATGCACGTCAACAGAGGGCCCAGCGCGCAGGTCGGATTGACGCCGCGCTTCCCTTCGGCACTCGATGCGTGTTCGAGCATCCTCTTGCTGTCTCTCATGAAGAACTTGGCGTTGATTGCGACGAGCTCGTGGATCTGACGACGCGGTGGAGTAGCTGTCGAGGTGGATCCGGTGAGTCAGCGATCTTGGCCTTCGGGGCGGAGAGTGCATAGTGGTTGCACCCTCGCCGGTCTTGTCGCCACCGGCTCACGCCTGGCTGACTTGCCGCGGCAGCGATGCGCTCGGCTGCCGCGGGTTGTCGCCGTTGGCGAAGCCGATGAGGCTCTGGATAGTGGCCCTCCAGTCGTCGATCTTCTCTGGCGCTGGAGGGTAGTCTAGGAGCAGTTGGGCACGTGCCAACGCTTCCGCCGGGGTGGTGGGCGGCGGCAGCGAACGGTGTGAGGAGCGAGATATGCTCGGACTCCTAACTGCATTAGAAGGAGCAACATCTCGTCCAAGCGACCGCGCCATGCTCGTGCCAGCGTGTTGGCGTGCATGCAGGTCCTGAGCACTCCGGGACCCGCCATCTTGGTCTTGGCCCAGCAGTCGTATGGTACCGTGGGTACCATGACGCTGCTGGTCCCGCGCCTCCTGGGACGGGCGCGGTGCGTGTACGGACGCCGAGGCCTTGGAGTGGGCGCGGTCGTTGTGGGAGGCGACCGTGCCGCCGACGTGCGGCGCAGCCTGGTCCTTGGACCTGGCAGCGCCACGAGTCTCCCCGTCGGCGCCTGCTCTTCTGCCGGCGCCTGCTCCACCAGCCGTCCGCTCTAGCGACGGCGGGTTCGGCGCAGACGAAGCGGCTGCCTCCGAAATCTTCTTCTTCGGCGGCATGTTGATGAAGACGATGAAGATGTGGCTCGTGCGAACGCCGGATCAGGTTCGCACAACCTCGACGCTCCCCCTACCTGGCGCGCCAAAGATGTCGGGGGTGTCTAATCCCTCGCACACCTATGGGGATCAGCGGACTGAGCCCCTTTTGGTTCGGCAGGGGGCGGTGGATGCACAAAGAGCAGATCGAGGCGAAACACACGAGCGATACGATCGATTTACCTAGGTTCGGGCCGCATGGATGCGTAAAACCCTACTCCTACTTTGGTGGTTGTATTGAGTTCTTGCTCGGGAGCGGCGAATGCTACAGTACACTCAAGCAGCTGGCGAGACCGAGCGTGAGAATGGCTGTCCTCCCCCCCCTCTGTTGCGCATGGGCCTCCTTTTATATGTCTAAGGGGTCACCGACATGTGGCAATAGAGGTAAGGGTAAAAATGTAAAAGGGGTGGTAGTTGGCTCCACTGCCCATATGTCGCATCCTACCTAACTCTGACGGCAGGGGACAAGGGCATTAAATGCCCGTCTGTGTCACCTTGATGGCCCAGAGAGGGACCGCTAGGAACGCCACCGTTTGCCATGATGGTTCCTTGTCAGCGTATGCTTGCCACCGCATGCCCCCGGCTGCCCAGCCTCCCGCCACGTACGCCAGGAATGGTCCCAGGGCGACACGTTGGTGGGTGAGCTGGAGCGCGGGCTGCGGGGTAGTAGCTGGCCGCGGCAAGCGCCTTGCCATGGATGTGGCCTTGTCGCGTCCGGGAGCTTGTCGCTCACCGGGTCTTGTCGGGGCGCGTGGTGCGCCACAGCGAGCTTCTTGAGATGCTTTGGTTGGTCTTCCCAGCAAGCTCCTCTTGCCGGGGTCTCGTCTCCTTCCCGCCAAGCTCCTCTTGCCGGGGCCTTGTTTCCTTCCCGGCAAGCTCCTCTTGCCGGGGCCTTGTTTCCCTCCCGGCAAGCTCCTCTTGCCGGGGTCTCGTTTTGCTCTTGGATACTTTGTTCTTGAATGGCTCCAGAGGAACCACGGAGGGTCTTGGCGGTCGCCCGGCAAGCCTTGCCGCGGGTCGCTGCGACTGTCCGTGCACAAGTTCGGGATACTAAGGTACCCCTACTTTAGTACACCGACATCATGCTTCTCTAAGAATTTAGGTGCAAGCTATTAGAGGTAAAATATGACAAAATATCAGTACTTAAATGGTACTGATGTCAAGAAAACAAAAGTATAAAACTAGCTACCACTCCTATAATTATTTCCCTAACTCTACACATGATAGAAATAATTATGAGTGCAACTAGGCATGGCAAGGGCTACACATGCTATCTACAAATGTAGATACAAACTAAAAAAAGATGAAAGTACTACAATAACAGTACCAAAGTGGTACTGGTTCTACCAGAATAACATCACTAACACACTTGATATGCACACAAAAATTCTACTCAAACACCTATACATTTAAATAACTAGGGATAAAGTCTATGCATGCAATATCACTTATAAAATTCTACCAATCAAGCCATCAAGTATAGCATGAATATACTTCATGGGAACATCATGAAAACAATGGAAACAACATTTGCATGCATGGAAACAAGATCTATCACAAGAAAACTATCATACAAAAATAATTAACTAAGAACCATAATTAGCAGAAAAGTGCTAAAGCTTGTTCTGCCACTCAAATTAATTCTACAGCTCAGAAAAATTAACCAAGCTAGATCTAGGTAGTACTAAACATATACAAGCATGTCCAATTGGATTCACTCAAAAAAACTTCATAGAATTAATCTGAAAAATCACCAAAGTGCTCTCTGGCCATTTACCAAAATGGATGCCATTTTCTCTAGGAAGCTCACCTTGCTGCAAGGTAAATTCCTACTGATAGATATTGTCAAGGGCTACTCAGAACAGTTGAGTTTTCTTCATTTGCATACATATTATTAAAGTTGTGTTCATTTGAAGTTTTCAGACACTTGTTGGCAAAAGATTTATCATTTTAAGTCCACAACTCCAAAAGTTGTTTTTCTAGTGGGATGTGGTTCACATTTTGTTTGGGTTCATGTGGTTATAAAGGTTTGGACAGATTCAAAGTTTAGCTTGTCCAAAATGATTTAAAGCAATGCCCTCATTTTCTGCCAGATAATTGAATAGAGAAAAAACAGAGGGGAGGGGATTTGCTCACTGGGCTGCGAAGGGGAGCAGGCCGCCCATTCGTTCTCCCGCGCGCGCGGGTGGTCAAACGAGGATGGGAGGCCCACATGTCAGCGGGAGGGCGCGGTCAAAGCAGGCAACCCGCCACTGGATCGAGATCCAAGCGCCCAAAGGCGTCCATGTCGCTGCCCTACCGTCGACGACCAAAAGACACGGCGGAGTCCGTGTCGGTGACGCCAGAGAGAGTGCGGGCTCACCTCCGGTGGCTACGAGCCACTCCGGGAAGCGCTGCGAGCACGGGGAGGCTCAGCGCGACACCGTGCTTCCGAATCTCCCCATGGCGAATGGATTTGAGGCGGTTAGCTAGGGATTTCACCGGAGGTTGCCCGCGGCGGAGGTGGGTGCGATTCCGGCGAGGGAAGGGACAATTGAAGGGGCTTTTGCCACCAAACCGAAATTGGGTGAGCAAGGAAGCGGAGGGACAAGGTTGCAAGCCAGGAGGTGGCTCGGAGGTGTGGTTCCCATGGCGGCCGACGAGTCGCGGCTCGGGTGAGCTCGGCGAGCATGATTGGGGAAAAGAGAGAGGGTGTGAGCACGTCTCGCGAGTTCCTTTGGTCGAGGGAGTGCTCCTGGAGGCGTATTAGACAAGGGGAGCTTGAGTCGTGGGGGGCACGGGCGGTTATCCGAGGTGCTCGACAGATGGACGAAGATGGAGGAGGGGGTCCGGGACAACTTCCTTATGTCGCGGGGAAGGAGGGGGTCCGGGGGAGCAAAGCCACGAGAAGAAACGGACGGCGGGGGCCCCGGGCGGCGAGGAGCAGCGCGCCCATAGCCATGGCCGTAGCCCTACTGTGGCTATAGGTTGAAGAAGGAAGATTTGCAGAAAACCCCTTGGCCAAGTTTTAGAAATTAAACAGGAACCCTTTTCCTTGATTCCACCTTCTGTTTCAGCTATTTTCCACCACTTAACCAACTCGAATTAAGTTTTTCTTTTGCACAAAATTCTCATTTCGATAGATGACCAACATATGTGAAATTCAAATGATTTGGATGAACTTGGTAGAAGTAACTTGTTCAAAATTCATTTCTGACAGATTTGGACATTGAATTAATTTCCCTACTTATGCATTTCCAAAAATGATTATTTTTGGCAAACAACCCTTATTTGATAAGGTGCTTGTGTGGTAAAATTTTCAAGTCAAAAGGAGTTACTTTATAGAACAACCTTGTGAAAATTTTCAAAAGTTGCTGTGGAGAAAACCATGCTTTTTGGCAACTTAACTTATCCAAAACCTTGTGCCCTTTCTTGTGTCATCCTTATTTGATATGAAGAGAGATTGGTATTAATTTTATAGTATTTGGAACAAGTTTGTAGAACAAACTTGCTCAACTGTCCAATTGATGCTTTGAAGAAAACTCATGTTTTTGGGGCTTTAATGGATTCCATTTTTGGTGCCCTCTTGTGTGTGTTCCTTATTTATGATATAGATCCTTTGGTAATGATTTTGACTCAAGAGGACAAAGTTTGTAGAACAAACTTGTTTCAAGTTGGAATTGTTGCTGTGAAGGAATTTTATGTTCTCAGGGGTTTAATCAAGTCAAAACTTTATGCCCACTTTTGTGTGATCCTTATTTAACATAAGGAAGCTTTGTGTAAGTTTTTAGCTCAATTGGACAAAGTTTCCAGAAGTAACTTGTTTGAGTTTTCTGCTTCTGGAATTATTGAAAAATTCAATTTAATAAGACAGTTGATTTTTCTTCAATCAAGTTTTGCCAAAATATTAATGTGGCTTGTAGTAACAAGTTGGTCCACTCCAACACATTTGTTTTGAATCTTGTAAGGCTGGAAAAACATTGGAAACCACAAGGGTTAAGCATTATGAGTGCCTTTTCTTTTAAACCTTTTTGGGAACTTTTTATCAGGTGTTCACATCTTCATTAATTTCAATTTTAGGGTTTACTCATACAAGTGAGAAGATCTCAAGATAGATATGTATTGTCACTTGAGCAATATTTGCTTTAGAAAATATTGCCAAAAGTTATTGGAACAATATGTTGAATATTTTTATTTTAATATATTTTGTTTTTGATCCAGATACTAAGTTGCTGGAATGATCTTTAGGATAGATAGAGATGACCATTGATTTAATGGAAGGTGCCTTTCATAAAGGCTTGATAAGATTGAGCAAGAGTTTTCAAATAACAATATCACATATGAGATGGGAAGATAGATATATAGAGGATAAGATCTCAGATGTTTCATTAATGAAAAGATCAGGAACACATATTGTGGCATGAGGCCACAATGAAAGAATTTTCATAAACCACAGATGAGATTGAGATGGAAATGAATTCAGATTTTGATGCTTGGTCTTGTCACTTAGATAAACATTTTATTTAGTTGCACTCAAGCAAACACAAGCAAGGTCAAATAGAGCAATGGGAAGTGAAACAAAATTAATTGTCAAGTATTTTAAAAAGAAATAGCTGTTTTTCAGGCATCCCAAAATTGGGGTGTGACAAGTTGTTTTTTGAGAGCTTCCAAGGCTTCATCAGCTTCCTGATTCCACATGAATTTACCAGTTTTCTTCAAGAGCCGATACAAAGGTATGGCCTTTTCTCCAAGTCTGCTTATAAATCGGCTTAGAGCTGCGACACATCATGTAAGCTTCTGTATGTCCTTAAGACAAGCCGGTTTTTTCAGGTTATGTATAGCCTGAATTTTTTCCAGGTCTACTTCAATTCCTCTCTTAGATATTATAAACCCGAGCAATTTTCCGGCTGGAACTCCAAATACGCATTTTGTTGGATTCAACTTCAGTTGATATTTGCGTAAGCTCGTAAATGTTTCCTCCAGATCAGAAATCAAAGTGTTGCCCTTTTGAGATTTGACCACAATATCATCCACATAAGCAATTCTGAATACACCTTTGATAAGTTGCCCTAGCGTTTTTCAATCCAAAAGGCATGGAGGTATAGCAGAATGCTCCAAACGGTGTGATGAACGAGGTTTTTTTCCTGATCTTCCTCCTCCATCTTGATCTGGTGATAACCTGAATAAGCATCCAAGAAACATAACAACTCACACCTAGGTGTCGAATCGATAATCTGGTCAATTCATCGTAATGCAAATGGATCTTTTCTAATCTATGCACATTCGCCAAGTACCGTTCTTTTTCAAGACTAGAACCGGATTTGCCAGCCACTTCGGATGGAAGACTTCCACAATGAACCCAACAGCTAGAAGTCGGGCTATTTCTTCTCCAATAGCTTTTCTTCTCTCATTGTTGAAACGTCATAAGAACTGTCTTATAGGTTTTAACTTAGGATCCACATTTAAGCTGTGCTCAGCAAGTTCCCTCGGAACACCAGGCATGTCAGTGGGCTTCCATGCAAAGATATCCCGATTCTCATGGAGGAACTTGATGACCGCGCTTTCCTATTTATTAGTCATGTGAGCCCCCACGCTGAATTGCTTAGAGGAGTCACCTGGAACGAAATCCACCAATTTTGTGTCATGAGATGACATAAACTTCAGTTTTGACTCCGTGGCTGGTTTTTTAAGCAATGTCATATCTTCAGGATCAACTTGCAGTTTATATAACTTCAACTCTTCTTCCGCACATGCAGACTTTGCATAAGTCGCGTCTCCTTCCTCGCATTCCAAAGCTATGTCCAAATTCCCATGAACTGTAATATTTCCCTTGGGCCCTGGCATTTTTAACTTGAGATAAATGTAGCATGGTCTAGCCATGAACTTTGCATAAGCCGGCCGCCCAAACAGTGCATGATATGGGCTTTTAAACTTGACAACTTCAAATGCCAAAATCTCAGACCTGTAATTGTCCATGGTTCCAAAGGAAACCTCAAGATAAATTCTTCTGATAGGTTGGGCAGGCTTACCAAGAACAATCCCGTGGAAAACAGTTGATGAAGGTTGAAGCTGTTTCTCGCTTAAGTTCATCCTCCGAAAGGTATCATAATATAAAATGTTGATACTGCTTCCTCCATCCATCTACACTTTATCCAATTTATATCCTCCAACCTGAGGAGCCACGACCAATGCTGTGCCTCCAGGGTTATCAACTCGAGGAGGGTGATCTACTCGACTCCAGGTTATAGGCTATTCAGACAAGTTTAACCATCTTGGCACCGCAGGAGCAACGTCATTTACTGCTTGTCGTTGTAACTTTTTGTCCCTCCTACATGAACTGGTAGTGAACACATGATATTGTCCCTAGCTGAGTTGTTTTGGGTTATTCTGAAAACCCGATGGTCCACCTTGATGCGATCCTCCCTGGTTCATCCCCTGGTTATCTGCACCTTGGTGACTCGTATTATGCCCAGGACCCGGATTTCCGGTTCCTATGCTGCCTCCACCTTGGTTTCCTCCACCATTTTCTCCAGGTCCATGACCATTACCTCCATTGTTCCTGAATCCATCCATGATAAAACAGTTTTCCCAAGAATGATTGGCTATTCCGCCGTTTTTCCTATGTCGAGGACATGGGCCTTTTAAGGCTTGTTGGGCTTGGGCAAAACTTTTTGGACAAAAATTCCGATTATTTCCTCGATAACCAGAATTCTGATGCTGATTTTTGTAACCTGTATTGGTATTGGCTACCAAATCTGACTTACCTTCACCGTTCTTGCGCTTGTTATTATTCTGATTTTGCTGATTCCCGTTGGTCTGGTTTGGATTATGAACCGTTTTAGCTTCGTTCTACTTTCCTTTACCAGAGTTTTCGTCATCCGACTCCACATCTTTGGTTTTATCAGACTCTGCATACTTGGTCATAGCATCCATCAATTCTCTCATATTTGTGACGTATCTCTTGATTCGCCCCAGTTTATGCCTTAATGGGTCAAATTTACAGTTCCTCTCTAGAGCGATGACTGCTTGTTGGGTTGTGAGTCCGACTTATGTATGGATAATCTCTGCTACATGGCATGACCATTGTTGTGCCGACTCCCCTTCCTTTTGAACATAGTTTTCCAGGTCCGTGATCGTAGTAGGGCGCTTACACGTCCCCTGGAAGTTTTTGATAAACTGATCTTTCAACTCCCGCTAGCTATTGATCGAGTATATTAGCAGATTTTTTAACCAAGATTTCGCAGGACCGTCCAACATCATACTTAAATATCTTGCACACACAACATCGTTGACCTCCAAGATTTCCATAGCCATCTCATAACTTTCTATCCAATCTGCGGGCTCCATGTCTGGGGTGTAATTTGGGACCTTTCTAGGCCCTTTAAAGTCCGTTGGGAACCTCTCATTCCTGATTGCTGGTCCCAGACATTGAATTCCTATTCTGCGAGACCCAGCAGTTGTCGTGGTGTTATGAACCGGATTATGGGCTGGGAGTGGTGCAGGTGGTGGGACATGATCCGGATTTTGAGCTCCTAACGTTCTATGACCTGTGTTGATGATGACTCGGACGTGGGAGATTGCCGGTCTTGGTTGAGCCTGTCCCGCTTGCTGGTTCGCATTGCTGGAAACAGCTGGGACAGGTGAATTTCCATGATGACTCCGTGCTGCTGAATCCCGGCTATTGTAAGGTGTCGAATGAATCCGATCCTCATTGCTATAGTTAAGCTGTTGAACCACCACAGTCTGTAGCATCTCAATGGCCTTTCTTGTTTCAACTCCAAAAGGATTGTTTTGATCAATCGGAACTTGAGCTAAGTTATTGGTCGCTGCCCAGATGTTATCCAATTGATTATTGAAATGACCTGGAGGTGTGTGGAAATGCTCCCCTTGCTGAGGATCCTGCTGCGGGGGCGGTTGATAAACCGGATTTTGGGCCGGGGTCACCTGAAGAACCGGATGATAACGAACTGGTTGGACTGGTGGAGGATTTGGGTTTATACCGGCTTCAGGTGGATTTGTCACCGGCCCATTGACTAACGGTGCTCCTGCAGGCTGAACAGGTACTGCAATTGGGGTTTGAAAAAGACTTGCAGGGGAGATATTAGAAGGTAACCTAGATTGGTGACGTCTATGTCAAACTGAAGAAAGTTCCCTCTGCCTGAAACCCAGATGAATCCCTTCGTTATCCAATCGTGCTGCTTCTTGCTGGATCGTAGTGCGCCTCTCATTTATGTTTGCTGCTTGCGTCTGTACTTCTTGGCGAAGGCGAGTTAACTCTTGTTTAAGCATTGCTACCTCTGTGTTATGATGTGCCATATTCTCAGCTGTAATTGGGGTGGCAAGCAAGGTGTTGAGAGAATCCAAGGTTGTTATCAACTCAGGTCTTGGTCCAAACTCCGGTGGAGTGGAATTTCCAGACCCAGATGCTCCCTGGGTTGTCTCTGTGTTTACTCCTTGGGTTGTGCCAACCAAAATTTGAACCAGGTTGCCATTGACATCATACATTGGCTGGGTGGTTAGCTCCTCTCCTGCCATGTAGACCGTCACATGTTGGACCGGTTTCTGAGGTTCTTCCACTTCTAGCTCCAAGTTTCCTCCTAAACTGTCTTCGAAGAGTTGATGAATCGAACCGGTTTCGTCTTGGTCGTTGTTCCCGACGGATGACTCTCCATCTGAGTGGACGAGCGTAGCATCTCCAGAAACCGAATCTGACAGCTGAACCGGTCCTGAACTTGAAGTTCCCACGAAACCGACGAATACGTGGATTCCACCGAAGTGGACCCAGAAACCAGACTCGACGAAAGAGAATTTCGGTCCCCAGGTATCGTGGTTATAGTAGTTTCCGTGCCGGCTCCTCCTGAGCCGGCCTATAGCGAGCTTCTCGATCCCTGGTAGGGCTCCTTCCGAAAAGACGACGCTTCTGCGAGCCTGCCCCATGGTGGGCGCCAACTATCATGGGGTTGTCACGGCAAGTGTTTTCTTTGGAGAACTAGATTGTGAGGCCATGGCTTTCGAGTAAGCATTGAAAGGGTTATGTCGGAAACGAGAAACGCGAGTTTACCCAGGTTTAGCCCCTCTATTGAGGGTACAACCTACTCCTTCTTCTTCACTATTGATTACTCGAGGTCTCGATTACAATGAACAATCTTGTCGTTTGTTCTCTCGAGCTCTTAGACTATCTGCTCGAATCTGCCTCTACCACCCGGGGGACTTGCTTTGTATAGTATTCAAATCCTCCGGTTTACAGGATATTCCGGGGTTTTTTTTAGAATAATGACTGCAGAGCTTACGCTCCGCAGTATTTTATTGATAGCAAAAGTCTCATGGGGTTACAGAATATACAAGATATTTACATGAATCTAGTGAAGGTTGTCAATCCATATTGACCATTGAGGGGCAAATTTTGTGCCAAACCTATGCCAATGCATGGTGGCCTCCTGCACAAAACCTCTCCTCCAACTATGAAAAGAGGGTTTTATTTTCCTAAAGATGGCATCATTCCTCTGCTTCCAAATATGCCAAAGCGCCAAGATCACAACCTCAGTGAAAAAAGGCTTGTCAAAACCTTTCCTTGCAGCAGAGAAAACCTGATCAAAAGAATCATCATTTGTCCAATAAATCTGTAGATAGTTCCAAATTCTGATACTGAAGTTACAGTGAAAAAAGAGATGCTGCCAATCTTCAATCTGCTGTGTTGGACAGAGGACACAATGATTATCATCAGAGACATTCCAGTGCCTTCTTCTCAACATATTGAAGGAAATATGCCCTAGAGGCAATAATAAAGTTATTATTTATTTCCTTATATCATGATAAATGTTTATTATTCATGCTAGAATTGTATTAACCGGAAACATAATACATGTGTGAATACATAGACAAACTTAGTGTCACTAGTATGCCTCTACTTGACTAGCTCGTTAATCAAAGATGGTTATGTTTCCTAACCATGAACAAAGTGTTGTTATTTGATTAACGAGGTCACATCATTAGTAGAATGATCTGATTGACATGACCCATTCCATTAGCTTAGCACCCGATCGTTTAGTATGTTGCTATTGCTTTCTTCATGACTTATACATGTTCCCGTGACTATGAGATTATGCAACTCCCGTTTACCAGAGGAACACTTTGTGTGCTACCAAACGTCACAACGTAACTGGGTGATTATAAAGGAGCTCTACAGGTGTCTCCAAAGGTAGATGTTGGGTTGGCGTATTTTGAGATTAGGATTTGTCACTCCGATTGTCGGAGAGGTATCTCTGGGCCCTCTCGGTAATGCACATCACATAAGCCTTGCAAGCATTGCAGCTAATGAGTTAGTTGCGGGATGATGAATTATGGAACGAGTAAAGAGACTTGCCGGTAACGAGATTGAACTAGGTATTGGATACCGATGATCGAATCTCGGGCAAGTAACATACCGATGACAAAGGGAACAACGTATGTTGTTATGCGGTCTAACCGATAAAGATCTTCGTAGAATATGTGGGAGCCAATATGGGCATCCAGGTCCTGCTATTGGTTATTGACCAGAGACGTGTCTCAGTCATGTCTGCATTATTCTCGAACCGTAGGGTCCGCACGCTTAACGTTACGATGACAATTATTATGAGTTTATGCATTTTGATGTACCGAAGTTAGTTCGGAGTCCCGGATGTGATCACGGACATGACGAGGAGTCTCGAAATGGTCGAGACATAAAGATTGATATATTGGAAGCCTATGTTTGGATATCGGAAGTGTTCCGGGTGAAATCGGGATTTTACCGGAGTACCGGGAGGTTACCGGAACCCCCCGGGAGCTATATGGGCCTTAGTGGACTTTAGTGGAAAGGAGAAAGGGGCAGCCCAAGGTGGGCCGCACGCCTCCCCCCTCCCCTAGTCCTATTAGGACTAGGAGAGGTGGCCGGCCCCCTCTCTCTCTTTCCCCCCTCAAGGAATCCTATTCCAACTAGGATTGGGGGGGGGAATCCTACTCCCAGAGGGAGTAGGACTCCCTTGGCGTGCCCTCCATGGCCGGCTGCCCCTCCCCTTTGGCTCCTTTATATACGGAGGCAGGGGGCACCTCTAGACACACAAGTTGATCCACATGATCGTTCCTTAGCCATGTGCGGTGCCCCCTGCCACCATATTCCACCTCGATCATATTGTAGCGGTGCTTAGGGGAAGCCCTACGACGGTAGAACATCAAGATCGTCACCACGCCGTCGTGCTGACGGAACTCCTCCCCAACGCTTTGCTGGATCGGAGCCCGGGGATCGTCATCGAGCTGTACGTGTGCTAAGAACTCGGAGGTGCCGGAGTAACGGTGCTTGGATCGGTCGGATCGGGAAGACATACGACTACTTCCTCTACGTTGTGTCAACGCTTCCGTTGCGGTCTACGAGGGTACGTAAACACCATTCTCCCCTCTCGTTGCTATGCATCACCATGATCTTGCGTGTGGGTAGGAATTTTTTTGAAATTACTGCGTTCCCCAACAGTGGCATCCGAGCCTAGGTTTTATGGTTTGATGTTATATGCACGAGTAGAACACAAGTGAGTTGTGGGCGATATAAGTCATACTGCCTACCAACATGTCATACTTTGGTTTGGCGGTATTGTTGGATGAAGCGGCCCGGACCGACATTACGCGTACGCTTACGCGAGACCGGTTCTCCCGACGTGCTTTACACAAAGGTGGCTTGCGGGTGACTGTTTCTCCGACTTTAGTTGAACCGAGTGTGGCTACGCCCAGTCCTTGCGAAGGTTAAAATGGAGTCTATTTGACAAACAATCGTTGTGGTTTTGATGCGTAGGTGAGATTGGTTCTTGCTTAAGCCCGTAGCAGCCACGTAAAACTTGCAACAACAAAGTAGAGGACGTCTAACTTGTTTTTGCAGGGCATGTTGTGATGTGATATGGTCAAGGTATGATGATGAATTTTATTGTATGAGATGATCATGTTTTGTAACCGAGTTATCGGCAACTGGCAGGAGCCATATAGTTGTCGCTTTATTGTATGCAATGCAATCGCGATGTAATGCTTTACTTTATCGCTAAGCGGTAGCGATAGTCGTGGAAGCATAATATTGGCGAGACGACAACGATGCTACGATGGAGATCAAGGTGTCGCGCCGGTGACGATGGTGATCATGACGGTGCTTCGGAGATGAAGATCACAGGCACAAGATGATGATGGCCATATCATATCACTTATATTGATTGCATGTGATGTTTATCTTTTATGCATCTTATGTTGCTTTGATTGACGGTAGCATTATAAGATGATCTCTCACTAAATTATCAAGAAGTGTTCTCCCTGGGTATGCACCGTTGCGAAAGTTCTTCGTGCTGAGACACCACGTGATGATCGGGTGTGATAGGCTCTATGTTCAAATACAACGGGTGCAAAACAGTTGCACACGCGGAATACTCAGGTTATACTTGACGAGCCAAGCATATACAGATATGGCCTCAGAACACGGAGACCGAAAGGTCGAGCGTGAATCATATAGTAGATATGATCAACATAGTGACGTTCACCAAAGAAACTACTACATCTCATGTGATGATCGGACATGGTTTAGTTGATTTGGATCACGTGATCACTTAGAGGATTAGAGGGATGTCTATCTAAGTGGGAGTTCTTAAGTAATTTGATTAATTGAACTTAAACTTATCATGAACTTAGTACCTGATAGTATCTTGCTTGTTTATGTTTGATTGTAGATAGATGGCTCGTGCTGTTGTTCCGTTGAATTTTAATGCGTTCCTTGAGAAAGCAAAGTTGAAAGATGATGGTAGCAATTACACGGACTGGGTCCATAACATGAGGATTATCCTCATTGCTGCACAGAAGAATTACGTCCTGGAAGCACCGCTGGGTGCCAGGCTTGCTGCTGGAGCAACACCAGATGTTATGAACGTCTGGCAGAGCAAAGCTGATGACTACTCGATAGTTCAGTGTGCCATGCTTTACGGCTTAGAATCGGGACTTCAACGATGTTTTGAACGTCATGGAGCATATGAGATGTTTCAGGAGTTGAAGTTAATATTTCAAGCAAATGCCCGGATTGAGAGATATGAAGTCTCCAATAAGTTCTATAGCTGCAAGATGGAGGAGAACAGTTCTGTCAGTGAGCATATACTCAAAATGTCTGGGTATAATAATCACTTGATTCAGATGGGAGTTAATCTTCCAGATGATTGTGTCATTGACAGAATTCTCCAATCACTTCCACCAAGCTACAAGAGCTTCGTGATGAACTATAATATGCAAGGGATGAACAAGACTATTCCCGAGCTCTTCGCAATGCTGAAAGCTGCGGAGGTAGAAATCAAAAAGGAGCAACAAGTGTTGATGGTTAACAAGACCACTAGTTTCAAGAAAAAGGGCAAAGGGAAGAAGAACGGGAACTTCAAGAAGAACGGCAAGCAACTTGCTGCTCAAGAGAAGAAACCCAAGTCTGGACCTAAGCCTGAAACTGAGTGCTTCTACTGCAAGTAGACTGGTCACTGGAAGCGGAACTGCCCCAAGTATTTGGCGGATAAGAAGGATGGCAAGGTGAACAAAGGTATATGTGATATACATGTTATTGATGTGTACCTTACTAATGCTCACAGTAGCACCTTGGTATTTGATACTGGTTCTGTTGCTAATATTTGCAACTCGAAACAGGGACTACGGATTAAGCGAAGATTGGCTAAGGACGAGGTGACGATGCGCGTGGGAAACGGTTCCAATGTCGATGTGATCGCGGTCGGCACGCTACCTCTACATCTACCTTCGGGATTAGTATTAGACCTAAATAATTGTTATTTCGTGCCAGCGTTGAGCATGAACATTATATCTGGATCTTGTTTAATGCGAGATGGTTATTCATTTAAATCAGAGAATAATGGTTGTTCTATTTATATGAGTAATATCTTTTATGGTCATGCACCCTTGAAGAGTGGTCTGTTCTTATTGAATCTCGATAGTAGTGATACACATATTCATAATGTAGAAGCCAAAAGATGCAGAGTTGATAATGATAGTGCAACTTATTTGTGGCACTGCCGTTTAGGTCATATCGGTGTAAAGCGCATGAAGAAACTCCATACTGATGGACTTTTGGAACCACTTGATTATGAATCACTTGGTACTTGCGAACCGTGCCTCATGGGCAATATGACTAAAACACCGTTCTCCCGTACTATGGAGAGAGCAACAGATTTGTTGGAAATCATACATACAGATGTATGTGGTCCGATGAATATTGAGGCTCGTGGCGGATATCGTTATTTTCTCACCTTCACAGATGACTTAAGCAGATATGGGTATATCTACTTAATGAAACATAAGTCTGAAACGTTTGAAAAGTTCAAAGAATTTCAGAGTGAAGTTGAAAATCATCGTAACAAGAAAATAAAGTTTCTACGATCTGATCGTCGAGGAGAATATTTGAGTTACGAGTTTGGTGTACATTTGAAAAATTGTGGAATAGTTTCGCAACTCATGCCACCCGGAACACCACAGCGTAATGGTGTGTCCGAACGTCGTGATCGTACTTTACAAGATATGGTGCGATCTATGATATCTCTTACTGATTTACCGCTATCATTTTGGGGATACGCTCTAGAGACGGCCGCATTCATGTTAAATAGGGCACCATCAAAATCCATTGAGACGACGCCTTATGAACTGTGGTTTGGCAAGAAACCAAAGTTGTCGTTTCTAAAAGTTTGGGGCTGCGATGCTTATGTGAAAAAGCTTCAACCTGATAAGCTCGAACCCAAATCGGAGAAATGTGTCTTCATAGGATATCCAAAGGAAACTATTGGATACACCTTCTATTACAAATCCGAAGGCAAGACTTTTGTTGCTAAATTCGGAAACTTTCTGGAGAAGGAGTTTCTCTCGAAAGAAGTGAGTGGGAGGAAAGTAGAACTTGATGAGGTAACTGTACCTGCTCCCCTGTTGGAAAGTAGTACATTACAGAAAACTGTTTCTGCGACACCTACACCAATAAGTGAGGAAGTTAATGATAATGATCATAAAACTTCGGAACAAGATACTACTGAACCTCGTAGGTCAACCAGAGTGAGATCCGCGCCAGAGTGGTACGGTAATCCAGTTCTAGAAGTCATGCTACTAGATCATGATGAACCTACGAACTATGAAGAAGCGATGGTGAGCCCAGATTCCACAAAATGGCTTGAAGCAATGAAATCTGAGATGGGATCCATGTATGAGAACAAAGTATGGACTTTGGTTGACTTGCCCGATGATCAGCAAGCAATTGAGAATAAATGGATCTTCAAGAAGAAGACTGACGCTGACGGTAATATTACTGTCTACAAAGCTCGACTTGTCGCAAAAGGGTTTCGACAAGTTCAAGGAGTTGACTACGATGAGACCTTCTCACCCGTAGCGATGCTTAAGTCTGTCAGAATCATGTTAGCAATTGCCGCATTTTATGATTATGAAATTTGGCAGATGGATGTCAAAACTGCATTCCTGAATGGATTTCTGGAAGAAGAGTTGTATATGATGCAACCAGAAGGTTTTGTCGATCCAAAGGGAGCTAACAAAGTGTGCAAGCTCCAGCGATCTATTTATGGACTGGTGCAAGCCTCTCGGAGTTGGAATAAACGCTTTGATAGTGTGATCAAAGCATTTGGTTTTATACAGACTTTCGGAGAATCCTGTATTTACAAGAAAGTGAGTGGGAGCTCTGTAGCATTTCTGATATTATATGTAGATGACATATTACTGATCGGAAATAATATAGAATTTCTGGATAGCATAAAGGGATACTTGAATAAGAGTTTTTCAATGAAAGACCTCGGTGAAGCTGCTTACATATTAGGCATAAAGATCTATAGATATAGATCAAGACGCTTAATTGGACTTTCACAAAGCACATACCTTGACAAGATTTTGAAAAAGTTCAAGATGGATCAGGCAAAGAAAGGGTTCTTGCCTGTGTTACAAGGTGTGAAGTTGAGTCAGACTCAATGCCCGACCACTGCAGAAAATAGAGAGAAAATGAAAGATGTTCCCTATGCTTCAGCCATAGGCTCTATCATGTATGCAATGCTGTGTACCAGACCTGATGTGTGCCTTGCTATAAGCTCAGCAGGGAGGTACCAAAGTAATCCAGGAGTGGATCACTGGACAGTGGTCAAGAACATCCTGAAATACCTGAAAAGGACTAAGGATATGTTTCTCGTATATGGAGGTGACAAAGAGCTCACCGTAAAAGGTTACGTTGATGCAAGCTTTGACACTGATCCGGACGATTCTAAATCGCAAACCGGATACGTGTTTACATTAAACGATGGAGCTGTCAGTTGGTGCAGTTCTAAACAAAGCGTCGTAGCGGGATCTACATGTGAAGTGGAGTACATTGCTGCTTCGGAAGCAGCGAATGAAGGAGTCTGGATGAAGGAGTTCATATCCGATCTAGGTGTCATACCTAGTGCATCGGGTCCAATGAAAATCTTTTGTGACAATACTGGTGCAATTGCCTTGGCAAAGGAATCCAGATTTCACAAGAGAACCAAGCACATCAAGAGACGCTTCAATTACATCCGGGATCTAGTCCAGGTGGGATACATAGAGATTTGCAAGATACATACGGATCTGAATGTTGCAGACCCGTTGACTAAGCCTCTTCCACGAGCAAAACATGATCAGCACCAAGGCTCGATGGGTGTTAGAATCATTACTGTGTAATCTAGATTATTGACTCTAGTGCAAGTGGGAGACTGAAGGAAATATGCCCTAGAGGCAATAATAAAGTTATTATTTATTTCCTTATATCATGATAAATGTTTATTATTCATGCTAGAATTGTATTAACCGGAAACATAATACATGTGTGAATACATAGACAAACTTAGTGTCACTAGTATGCCTCTACTTGACTAGCTCGTTAATCAAAGATGGTTATGTTTCCTAACCATGAACAAAGTGTTGTTATTTGATTAACGAGGTCACATCATTAGTAGAATGATCTGATTGACATGACCCATTCCATTAGCTTAGCACCAGATCGTTTAGTATGTTGCTATTGCTTTCTTCATGACTTATACATGTTCCCGTGACTATGAGATTATGCAACTCCCGTTTACCGGAGGAACACTTTGTGTGCTACCAAACGTCACAACGTAACTGGGTGATTATAAAGGAGCTCTACAGGTGTCTCCAAAGGTAGATGTTGGGTTGGCGTATTTTGAGATTAGGATTTGTCACTCCGATTGTTGGAGAGGTATCTTTGGGCCCTCTCGGTAATGCACATCAGATAAGCCTTGCAAGCATTGCAGCTAATGAGTTAGTTGCGGGATGATGTATTACGGAACGAGTAAAGAGACTTGCCGGTAACGAGATTGAACTAGGTATTGGATACCGACGATCGAATCTCGGGCAAGTAACATACCGATGACAAAGGGAACAACATATGTTGTTATGCAGTCTGACCGATAAAGATCTTCGTAGAATATGTGGGAGCCAATATGGGCATCCAGGTCCCGCTATTGGTTATTGACCGGAGATGTGTCTCAGTCATGTCTGCATTATTCTCGAACCATAGGGTCCGCACGCTTAACGTTACGATGACAGTTATTATGAGTTTATGCATTTTGATGTACTGAAGTTAGTTCGGAGTCCCGGATGTGATCACGGACATGATGAGGAGTCTCGAAATGGTCGAGACATAAAGCTTGATATATTGGAAGCCTATGTTTGGATATCAGAAGTGTTCCGGGTGAAATCGGGATTTTACCGGAGTACCGGGAGGTTAACGGAACCCCCCGGGAGCTATATGGGCCTTAGTGGGCTTTAGTGGAAAGGAGAAAGGGGCAGCCCAAGGTGGGCTGCACGCCTCCCCCCTCCCCTAGTCCTATTAGGAGTAGGAGAGGTGGTCGGCCCCCTCTCTCTCTTTCCCCCCTCAAGGAATCCTATTCCAACTAGGATTGGGGGGGGGGGGGAATCCTACTCCCAGAGGGAGTGGGACTCCCTTGGCGCGCCCTCCATGGCCGGCCGCCCCTCCCCTTTGGCTCCTTTATATACGGAGGCAGGGGCACCTCTGGACACACAAGTTGATCCACGTGATCGTTCCTTAGCCATGTGCGGTGCCCCCTGCCACCATATTCCACCTCGATCATATTGTAGCGGTGCTTAGGCGAAGCCTTGCGACGGTAGAACATCAAGATCGTCACCACGCTGTCGTGCGGACGGAACTCCTCCCCGACGCTTTGCTGGATTGGAGCCCGGGGATCGTCATCGAGCTATACATGTGCTAAGAACTCGGAGGTGCCGGAGTAACGGTGCTTGGATCGGTCGGATCGGGAAGACGTACGACTACTTCCTCTATGTTGTGTCAACGCTTCCGTTGCGGTCTACGAGGGTACGTAAACAACATTCTCCCCTCTCATTGCTATGCATCACCATGATCTTGCGTGTGCGTAGGAAATTTTTTGAAACTACTGCGTTCCCCAACACATATCCTTATTATTTAGCCTATCACTAAGAAGCAGCCAAGCAAACACTTTGATCTGTAAAACCAGTTTGCATTTCCAAATACATGCAAAGGTTGGACCAGCTACCACCTCCTTGAAACAATGCTTGTAATATCTATTTGATGTGAATTTACCATCCTTCTAGATGGAATTCCAAATATCTGGTACCCCAGACTAAAGAGAGACAGTCTCCAATTCAAGCTGCATCAGTTCAAACTCTTGGAAAGCTTGTTGAGAGAGAGGAAGGTGAAACAAAGTGGTCCTGTCTGTTGGAAATATGCCCTAGAGGCAATAATAAATTGATTATTATCATATTTCCTTGTTCATGATAATCGTTTATTATCCATGCTAGAATTGTATTGATAGGAAACTCAGATACATGTGTGGATACATAGACAACACCATGTCCCTAGTAAGCCTCTAGTTGACTAGCTCGTTGATCAATAGATGGTTACGGTTTCCTGACCATGGACATTGTATGTCGTTGATAACGGGATCACATCATTAGGAGAATGATGTGATGGACAAGACCCAATCCTAAGCCTAGCACAAAGATCGTGTAGTTCATATGCTAAAGCTTTTCTAATGTCAAGTATCATTTCCTTAGACCATGAGATTGTGCAACTCCCGGATACCGTAGGAGTGCTTTGGGTGTGCCAAACGTCACAACGTAACTGGGTGGCTATAAAGGTACACTACGGGTATCTCCGAAAGTGTCTGTTGGGTTGGCACGAATCGAGACTGGGATTTGTCACTCCGTGTGACGGAGAGGTATCTCTGGTCCCACTCGGTAGGACATCATCATAATGTGCACAATGTGATCAAGGAGTTGATCACGGGATGATGTGTTACGGAACGAGTAAAGAGACTTGCCGGTAACGAGATTGAATAAGGTATCGGGATACCGACGATCGAATCTCGGGCAAGTATCGTACCGATAGACAAAGGGAATTGTATACGGGATTGATTAAGTCCTCGACATCGTGGTTCATCTGATGAGATTATCGTGGAACATGTGGGAGCCGACATGGGTATCCAGATCCCGCTGTTGGTTATTGACTGGAGAATGTCTCGGTCATGTCTGCATGGTTCCCGAACCCGTAGGGTCTACACACTTAAGGTTCGATGACGCTAGGGTTATAAAGGAAGTTTGTATGTGGTTACCGAATGTTGTTCGGAGTCCCGGATGAGATCCCGGACATCACGAGGAGTTCTGGAATGGTCCGGAGCTAAAGAATTATATATAGGAAGTGCTGTTTCGGCCATCGGGACAAGTTTCGGGGTTATCGGTATTGTACCGGGACCACCGGAAGGGTCCCGGGGGCCCACCGGGTGGGGCCACCTATCCCGGGGGGGCACATGGGCTGTAGGGGGTGCGCCTTGGCCTACATGGGCCAAGGGCACCAGCCCCTAGAGGCCCATGCGCCTAGGGTTTCCATAGGGGAGGAGTCCTACTAGTGGAAGGCACCCCCTAGGTGCCTTGGGGGGGAGGGAAACCTCCCTTGGCCGCCGCCCCCTAGGAGATTGGATCTCCTAGGCCGGCGCCCCCCCCCCTAGGCCCTCCTATATATAGTGGGGGAAGGAGGGCTCTTGATCCATGCCTTTGGTTGCCTCCTTCTTCCCTCTCCCAAGTCCTTCTCCTCTCCCGTGGTGCTTGGCGAAGCCCCGCAGGATTGCCACACTCCTCCATCACCACCACGCCGTTGTGCTGCTGCTGGATGGAGTCTTCCTCAACCTCTCCTTCTCCCCTTGCTGGATCAAGGCGTGGGTGACGTCACCGGGCTGTACGTGTGTTGAACGCGGAGGTGCCGTCCGTTCGGCACTAGGATCATCGGTGATTTGAATCACGACGAGTACGACTCCATCAACCCTGTTCTCTTGAACGCTTCCGCTTAGCGATCTACAAGGGTATGTAGATGCACTCTCCTTCCCCTCATTGCCAGTCTGTCCATAGATAGATCTTGGTGACACGTAGGAAAATTTTGAATTTCTGCTACGTTCCCCAACAGTGGCATCATGAGCTAGGTCTATTGCGTAGATTCTATGCACGAGTAGAACACAAAGTAGTTGTGGGCGTTGATTTTGTTCAATATGCTTACCGTTACTAGTCCAATCTTGATTCGGCGGCATTGTGGGATGAAGCGGCCCGGACCAACCTTACACGTACTCTTACGTGAGACTGGTTCCACCGACAAACATGCACTAGTTGCATAAGGTGGCTGGCGGGTGTCTGTCTCTCCCACTTTAGTCGGATCGGATTCGATGAAAAGGGTCCTTATGAAGGGTAAATAGCAATTGGCATATCACGTTGTGGTCTTAGCGTAGGTAAGAAACGTTCTAGCTAGAAACCCATAGCAGCCACGTAAAACATGCAAACAACAATTAGAGGACGTCTAACTTGTTTTTGCAGGGTATGCCATGTGATGTGATATGGCCAAAAGGATGTGATGAATGATATATGTGATGTATGAGATTGATCATGTTCTTGTAATAGGAATCACGACTTGCATGTCGATGAGTATGACAACCGGCAGGAGCCATAGGAGTTGTCTTAATTTATGACCTGCGTGTCAACATAAACATCATGTAATTACTTTACTTTATTGCTAACCGTGAGCTGTAGTAGTAGAAGTAATAGCTGTCGAGACAACTTCATGAAGACACGATGATGGTGATCATGATGATGGAGATCATGGTGTCATGCCGGTGACGATGTTGATCATGGAGCCCCGAAGATGGAGATCAAAAGGAGCACTATGATATTGGCCATATCATGTCACTATTTGATTGCATGTGATGTTTATCATGTTTATACATCTTATTTGCTTAGAACGACGGTAGTAAATAAGATGATCCCTCATTAAAATTTCAAGAAGTGTTCTCCCCTAACTGTGCACCGTTGCTAAAGTTCGTCGTTTCAAAGCACCACGTGATGATCGGGTGTGATAGATCCTTACGTTCATATACAACGGTTGTAAGACAGTTTTACACATGCAAAACACTTAGGGTTTACTTGACGAGCCTAGCATGTGTACAGACATGGCCTCGGAACACAGAAGACCGAAAGGTCGAGCATGAGTCGTATAGAAGATACGATCAACATGAAGATGTTCACCGATGTTAACTAGTCCGTATCACGTGATGATCGGACACGGCCTAGTTGACTTGGATCATGTAATCACTTAGATGACTAGAGGGATGTCTATCTGAGTGGGAGTTCATAAGATGAACTTAATTATCCTGAACATAGTCAAAAGGATTTTGCAAATTATGTCGTAGCTCACGCTTCAGTTCTACTGTTTAGACATGTTCCTAGAGAAAATTTAGTTGAAAGTTGATAGTAGCAATTGTGCGGACTAGGTCCGTAAACTGAGGATTGTCCTCATTGCTTCATAGAAGGCTTATGTCCTTAATGCACCGCTCAGTGTGCTGAACCTCGAACGTGGTCTGTGGATGTTGCGAACATCTGACATACACGTTTTGATAACTACATGATAGTTCAGTTAAACGGTTTAGAGTTGAGGCACCGAAGACGGTTTTGAAACGTCGCGAAAAATATGAGATGTTTCGAGGGCTGAAATTGGGATTTCAGGCTCATGCCCACGTCAAGAGGTATAAGACCTCCGACGATTTTCTTAGCCTACCAACTAAGGAGAAAAGCTCAATTGTTGAGCTTGTGCTCAGATTGTCTGAGTACAACAATCATTTGAATCGAGTGGGAGTTGATCTTCCAGATGAGATAGTGATGTTTTCTCCAAAGTCATTACCACCAAGCTGCTAGAGCTTCGTGATGAACTATAATATATCAGGGACATATATGATGATCCTTGAGATATTCGCGATGTTTGACACCACAAAAGTAGAAATCAAGAAGGAGCATCAATTGTTGATGGTTGGTGAAACCACTAGTTTTAAGAAGGGCAAGGGCAAGAAGGGATACTTCATGCAACGGCAATTCAGCTGTTGCTCTAGTGAAGAAACCCAAGGTTGAACCCAAACCCGAGACTAAGTGCTTCTGTAATAAGGGGAACAGCCACTGGAGCAGAATTACCCTAGATACTTGGTAGATGAGAAGGCTTGTAAGGTCGATAGAAGTATATTGGATATACATTGTGTTGATGTGTACTTTACTAGTATCCTAGTAACACCAGGGTATTAGATACCGGTTCGGTTGCTAAGTGTTAGTAACTCGAAATAAAAGCTACAGAATAAACGGAGACTAGCTAAAAGGTGAGATGACGATATGTGTTGGAAGTATTTCCAAGATTGATCAAATATCGTACGCTCCCTCTACCATCGAGATTGGTATTAAAACCTAAATAATTGTTATTTGGTGTTTGCGTTGAGCGTAGACATGATTGGATTACGTCTATCGCAATACGATTATTCATTTAAGGAGAATAATTGTTACTTTGTTTATTTGAATAATACCTTCAATGGTCTTACACCTAAAATGAATGGTTTATTGAATCTCGATCGTAGTGATACACATGTTCATGCCAAAAGATAGTAATGATAGTACCACCTACTTGTGGCACTGCCACGTAAGTCATATCGGTATAAAACGCATGAAGAAGCTCCATGTTGATGGATCTTTGGGCTTGCTCGTTTTTGAAAAGTTTGAGACATGCGAACGATGTCTATTGGTGTATATGCATGAAGAAACTCCATGCAAATGGACCATTTGGACTCACTTGATTTTGAATCACTTGAGACATGCAAATCATACCACATGGGCAAGATGACTGAAAGCCTCGGTTTCAGTAAAATGGAACTAGAAAGCAACTTGTTGGAAGTAATACATTTTGATGTGTGCAGTCCAATGAGTGCTGAGGCATCGTTATGTTCTTGCTTCACAGATGATTTGAGTAGATGTTGAGTATATTTACTTGATGAATCATGAGTCTGAATTATTGGAAGGTTCAAGTAATTTCAGGGTGAAGTTGAAAGATCGTCGTGACAAGAGGATAAAAGATCTATGATATGATCATAGAGATGAATATCTGAATTATGAGTTTGGCACAGAATTAATACATTGTGGAAATTGTTTCACAACTGATACAACCTGGAACACCATAGTGTGATGGTGTGTCCGAACATCATAACTGCACCCTATTGGATATGATGCATACCATGATGTCTCTTATCGAATTACCACAATAGTTTATGGGTTAGGCATTAGAGACAACCGCATTCACTTTAAATAGGGCACCACGTAATTCTGATGAGATGACACCATATGAACTATGGTTTAGAGAAACCTAAGCTGTCATTTCTTAAAAGTTTGGGCTGCGACGCTTATGTGAAAAAAATTTCAGGCTGATAAGCTCGAACCCAAAGCAGATAAATGCATCTTCATAGGACACCCAAAACAGTTGGGTATACCTCCTAATTCAGATCCGAAAGCAATAGAGATTGTTTCTTGAATCAGGTCCTTTCTCGAGGAAAAGTTTCTCTCGAAAGAATTGAGTGGGAGGATGGTGGAGACTTAATGAGGTTATTGAACCGTCTCTTCAACTAGTGTGTGGCAGGGCACAGGAAGTTGTTCCTGTGGCACCTACACCAATTGAAGTGGAAGCTTATGATAGTGATCATGAAACTTCAGATCAAGTCACTACCAAACCTCGTGGGATGACAAGGATGCGTACTACTTAAGAGTGGTACGTAATCTTGTCTTGGAAGTCATTGTTGCTAGACAACAATGAACCTACGAGCTATGGAGAAGCGATGGTGGGCCTGGATTCCGATAAATGGCTCGAGGCCATATAATCCGAGAGAGGATCCATATATGAAAACAAAGTGTAGACTTTGGAAGAACTACTTGATGGTCGTAAGGCTATTAGGTACATATGGATTTCAAAAGGAAGACGGACAATGATGGTAAATGTCACCATTAAGAAAGATCGACTTGTCGTTAAGATGTTTTCCAACAAGTTCAAGGAGTTGACTACGATGAGACTTTCTCACTCGTAGCGATGCTTAGAGTCTGTTAGAATTATATTAGCGATTACTGCATTATTTATGAAATCTTGCAGATAGGATGTCAAAACAGTGTTTCCTCGATGATTTTCTTGAGGAAAGGTTGTATGTGATACAACCGGAAGGTTTTGTTAATCCTGAAAGATGCTAATAAGTATGCAAAGCTCCAATCCTTCTAAGGACAGGAGTAAGCATCTCGGAGTTGGAATGTATGCTTTGATGAGATGATCAAAGATTTTGGGTGTATACAAAGTTTATGAGAAACTTGTATTTCCAAAGAAGTGAGTGGGAGCACTATGACATTTCTGATAAGTATATGTGGTTGACATATTGTTGATCAGAAATGATGTAGAATTTTTGGAGAGCATACAGAGTTATTTGGAAAGTGTTTTTCAACGAAAGCCTGGATTAAGCTACTTGAACATTGAGCATCAAGATCTATAAGGATAGATCAAAACGCTTAATGGTACTTTCAAATGAGCACATACCTTGACATGATCTTGAAGGTGTTCAAGATGGATCAGTCAAATAAGGAGTTCTTGCCTGAGTTGTAAAGGTATGAAGTTAAGACTTAAAGCTCGACCACGGCAGAATAGAGAGAAAGGACGAAGGTCGTCCCCTATGCTTAAGACATAGGCTCTATAGTATGCTATGCTGTGTACCGCACCTGAAGTGTGCCTTGCCATGAGTCAGTCAAGGGGTACAAGAGTGATCCAAGAATGGATCACAGGACAGCGGTCAAAGTTATCCTTAGTAACTAGTGGACTAAGGAATTTTTCTCGATTATGGAGGTGGTAAAAGAGTTCGTCGTAAAGGGTTACGTCGATGCAAGCTTAACACCTATCCAGATAGCTCTGAGTAGAGATACCAGATACGTATAACGGAGCAACAATTTAGAATAGCTCCAAGTAGAACAGTTATTTGGAATAGCTCCAAATAGACCGTGGTAGCTGCATCTAGGAGATGACATAGAGATTTGTAAAGCGCACACGGATCTGAAAGGTTCAGACCCGTTGACTAAAACCTCTCTCACAAGCAACATTATCAAACCTAGAACTCATTGAGTGTTAATCACATAGTCATGTGAACTAGACTACTGACTCTAGTAAACTCTTGGGTGTTAGTCACATGGCGATGTGACCTGTGAATGTTAATCACATGGCGATGTGAACGAGATTATTGACTCTAGTGCAAGTGGGAGACTGTTGGAAATATGCCCTAGAGGCAATAATAAATTGATTATTATCATATTTCCTTGTTCATGATAATCGTTTATTATCCATGCTAGAATTGTATTGATAGGAAACTCAAATACATGTGTGGATACATAACAAAACCATATCCCTAGTAAGCCTCTAGTTGACTAGCTCGTTGATCAATAGATGGTTACGGTTTCCTGACCATGGACATTGGATGTCGTTGATAACGGGATCACATCATTAGGAGAATGATGTGATGGACAAGACCCAATCCTAAGCCTAGCACAAAGATCGTGTAGTTCGTATGCTAAAGCTTTTCTAATGTCAAGTATCATTTCCTTAGACCATGAGATTGTGCAACTCCCGGATACCGTAGGAGTGCTTTGGGTGTGCCAAACGTCACAACGTAACTGGGTGGCTATAAAGGTACACTACGGGTATCTCCGAAAGTTTCTGTTGGGTTGGCAAGTATCGAGACTGGGATTTGTCACTCCGTGTGACGGAGAGGTATCTCTGGGCCCACTCGGTAGGGCATCATCATAATGTGCACAATGTGAACAAGGAGTTGATCACGGGATGATGTGTTACAGAATGAGTAAAGAGACTTGCCGGTAACGAGATTGAACAAGGTATCGGGATACCGATGATCGAATCTCGGGCAAGTATCGTACCGATAGACAAAGGGAATTGTATACGGGATTGATTAAGTCCTCGACATCGTGGTTCATCCGATGAGATCATCGTGGAACATGTGGGAGCCAACATGGGTATCCAGATCCCGCTGTTGGTTATTGACCGGAGAACGTCTCGGTCATGTCTGCATGGTTCCCGAACCCGTAGGGTCTACACACTTAAGGTTCAATGACGCTAGGGTTATAAAGGAAGTTTGTATGTGGTTACCGAATGTTGTTCGGAGTCCCGGATGAGATCCCGGACATCACGAGGAGTTCCGAAATGGTCCGGAGGTAAAGAATTATATATAGGAAGTGCTGTTTCGGCCATCGGGACAAGCTTCGGGGTTATCGGTATTGTACCGGGACCACCGGAAGGGTCCCGGGGGCCCACCGGGTGGGGCCACCTACCCCGGGGGGCCACATGGGCTGTAGGGGGTGCGCCTTGGCCTACATGGGCCAAGGGCACCAGCCCCTAGAGGCCCATGCGCCTAGGGTTTCCATAGGGGAGGAGTCCTACTAGTGGAAGGCACCCCTTAGGTGCCTTGGGGGGGGAGGGAAACCTCCCTTGGCCGCCGCCCCCTAGGAGATTGGATCTCCTAGGCCGGCACCCCCCCTAGGCCCTCCTATATATAGTGGGGGAAGGAGGGCTCTTGATCCATGCCTTTGGTTGCCTCCTTCTTCCCTCTCCCAAGTCCTTCTCCTGTCCCGTGGTGCTTGGCGAAGCCCCGCAGGATTGCCACACTCCTCCATCACCACCACGCCGTTGTGCTGCTGCTGGATGGAGTCTTCCTCAACCTCTCCTTCTCCCCTTGCTGGATCAAGGCGTGGGAGACGTCACCGGGCTGTACGTGTGTTGAACACGGAGGTGTCATCCGTTCGGCACTAGGATCATCGGTGATTTGAATCACGACGAGTACGACTTCATCAACCCCGTTCTCTTGAACGCTTCCGCTTAGCGATCTACAAGGGTATGTAGATGCACTCTCCTTCCCCTCGTTGCCAGTCTCTCCATAGATAGATCTTGGTGACACGTAGGAAAATTTTGAATTTCTGCTACGTTCCCCAACACTGTCCTATGAGAGCATCACATCCCTAACTGAACTGTTGGCTTCAATTGCAAAGGAGAAAAGCCTTGCATATTTATGTTTCAGAACCTTGTCTGTCCAGACATCTGACCAGAACAGAGCCGTGTCCCCCTCCTTAACTTGCACAAAAGATACTTCAGAATATTTATTGACCAATTTCATAATATCTCTCCACCAGAACGATCCACACAAGTTAGCAACTTGTGGCACACCATCATTGTAATAAGACCAACACAGTTTAAACCATGGCAAATCTTCCTTGTTAAAGAATTTATGGAGGTTTTTCATAAGTAGCCCATCATTCTGCTTGGAAAGGTCTCTGATACCCAAACCCCCACTTGCCTTGGGTCTACACACCAAATCCCATGCTGCTAAGGATTGGGTCCTAGGCTGATTCTCATTCTTTCGCCAGAGGCATTACCTCAAAATCCTATCAATTGCTTTGATTATACCAGCAGGCAATTTTAGGGAGCAAAGGAAATATATTGGCATGGAAGAAAGGCAAGAGGAAATCAACTGAAGGCTGCCCCCATATGCCAAGAAAGATGAACTAGAAGTAAGCTTTCTTTCTATTCGATCCACCAAAGGCATCAAATCCGACATAAGAGGTCTTGTAGTTCCCATCGGCAAGCCAAGATAAGTGAATGAGAAAGTCCCCACCAGACACCCAAAATGTTGAGACACAGAGTTAACTTCCTCATCAGAAATATTGATAGGCAACATGCAGGACTTATGAAAATTAATAGACAGTCCAGTGGAGGTGGAGAAATCCTGCAAAGCAACCTTCAGTACAGCTAATTGTTGCTCATCAGCTTGCATCACCAGAATAGTATCATCTGCATACTAAACCACTGGGAACTCACTGCCAGGAATATCAATAGGCAACTTAATGAGGCCCCTAAGCAGCAGGTCATTAATCACATACTGCAACAGCTCCGCTCCTAGGACAAACAGAAGTGGAGATAAAGGATCTCCCTGCCTAACTCCTCTTCTGCATTTAAAATTTCGACCAGGCACCCCATTGACAAGAACAGAAGAAGTTCCTGATTGAAGAATGGACTTAACCAAGGAGATAAAAGCCTTAGGGAAACCCAGTTTCCTAAGCATCAAGAAGATGGTCTCATGCTCAATTGAATCAAAAGCTTTTTCAAAGTCAAGCTTTAGTACCACCACTTTGCTCTTGGAGGCCTTGCACTGATGCAGATACTCAAAAGACCAAGCAAGGCAGTCATGGATTGATTTCCCTTTGATAAAACCATACTGATTTTTATGAATACAGCTCATGATTTTTCCTTGTAATCTATCAGCCAACAGTTTGGTAATAAACTTCAAGCCAGAGTTTTTGAGGGAGATCGGGCGAAAGTCCGAGATAGAGGCAGGAGTTGCCTTCTTTGGAACCAACGTAATAAACGAATTATTTAAATTCTCCAAAGAAATAGTCTGATTGTAAAACTCAGATGCCAAATTATAGAAATCCAACTTGATAGTGTTCCAGCATTTTTTCAAGGCCAGGGGCCTTATCAGCAGGCATCTTTCTTACTACCTCATCCATTTCTTCAGAGGAAAAAGGAATAACCAAATCCTCAAGATTGTCCACTGGAGCAACTAGTCTGTCCAAATCAAATTTCATCAAAATTCCCCTGGAGGAACCCATTCTATCTTTAAAACAGTTCCATGCCACATTTGCCATCTGGTCATGATCAATGACCACATGCCCATCAGGCAACTCCAGACTGTCAATAAAACTCCTTCTAAATCTCTCTATGGCCATAGCATGAAAGAATTTGGTATTCTCTTCACCCATCTTAATCCATCTAATAGTGCAGCTTTTCTTCCAGAACTGATGTTGGGCTTTAATTAACAGCTCATAATGACTCTTAACAATGTTCCTGAAATTCCTTTCTGGGATAGATAAGGCCCTTTCTTCCTCTAGATTATCAAAGAACTGAATAACCACATTGCACCTAGTAATTAGCAGTTTGAGCTTTGCCAAAGATTTTTTCCATTTTTAAGTTCATGCCTTAGTGCCTTTAGTTTCTCAACGAATGCAGCAGCACTAGAAAGACCCCTAGTGGGCCTATCCCAAACTGTTTGAACACAATTAAAAAAACCTGGCTGCTCCACCCAAAAGTTCTCAAATCGAAACAAGTGGGCTTTAGGAATGACTATGTCAATCTGCACTACACAGGGGACATGATCAGAGGTGGGTCGAGCCATTGCATGAACCATCGAATTGGGGTAGGAGGTGATCCAGCTCGAGCTCGTGAAAAACCAATCTAGCTGGTGAAGCAACGGAACTTGCTGCATGTTTGACCACGTGAAGGCCCTCCCCTTGAGGGGCATCTCGAGGAGCCCAAGGTGTCCAATGATTTCATTGAAAACCACCATATCATTTAAATTACCACCAGGAAAATTCCTATTATGGGAAGATCTAATGAAATTAAAATCTCCCAGGAATAACCAAAGTTCATCATCCGGGATCACTAGGTTATATAACCAATTAACAAATTGATCCCTCCTCTCCCCTGACAAGGACCATAAACAACCACTAAGGTCCAACATTGATCACTTTGAGTTGATTTAAAAGAAATAATAATACCAAAACTTTTGCACTCCACCAGTGTTCCAGTGAAAACACTAGACTTCCATAAAACAAATATACCCCCAGAGGCACCAAATGACGGCGAGAAAGCAAAGTTGTCAAACTGTCGAGGGCAACAGTTTTTAATAAAACTTTGATCAAAGCTTTCCTTTTTAGTTTCGTGCACACCAGAATTGAGACCTCTGATATTCCAACAGAGCACCTTCCAGATGAGATTATTAATGTTGTAATCCACTAAAAACCAGTAGACAAGAGCAAACAAAATCAACCAGCATAGCTAGTCGAACCAGTATCATCCATAAAATAACCATGAGTGAAACACCGACAGGACATAGTTCCAGACATAGAAAAAACATAATAAAAATGATGTATTGAAGGGCACATCTTCTCCCATAAGCATCGAGGGTCTTATTCCCCATCAGAAGAACTCATTGAAGAAGAGGAGCTGGACTGATCAGTTGTAAGCTTCTCAGTGGATAACTGTTGGCTTGGAATCTACAACAACTGCCCAATCACCTGAAGAGTAGGCACAAGAATGAAAGGAACTGATGTCTGAGAGGAAGAGTCTCCTTGATTAGCTTCAGCATCCTCCTTCCTGTTGGCTTCAACATCAACCTTCTTGGCCTTCCTCCTCCTCTTTGGCACCAGGCATTCAATTGGCTCCCTCCTGAAACCATCAAGCTTTTCCCTGCTCCTGGTACACCTAACAAACTGAGGGTCAATCACTAGTGGAGTCTTTCTCTTCTTAGACCTGGTAGAAGGAGATCCAGCTGTAGAGAAAGTCAAAACTGAACCAGTGGTAGAAGGAGTGGTCACAGAGACAAACATCCTTTGCAGACTGTCAGGCGCAACCACATCTTGCACATCAGCAGGCAGCAGCCCAGTGGGCTCAAAAGCTTGGGCCCATGAGCGCTTAAGCAGGCCAAAAGCTGGCTGTAGAATGGGCAGCTGAGGGCCCAGGAAATCAAAGATTTTCCTTCCCGCGCCGATGCCAGCAACCATGTCCAGAATCGGCTCTGGCACACGCACAACAAAGATTTGTTGCACCTCATGCACCACCTGATTATTCTCAGGCAGTGGTGGCACAAATGGCACAATAGCGAGCTGATTGGCTTCAACCTGCTGCTGCATCTCCATATAATGAACTAGGCCCTCAGCTTGCATCACGTTCTCTGTGTCCACTGAAGCTCCAGAGAAAGAAGTAGACATGGAAGCATGCTGCTGCGGTTCCTCATGTTCAGGTTGCGCTTGATTCACCTCCACATCCATGTTATCCCCCGCGTTCCCGGCATTCCCATGGAGCCACGCGTCCCAGGCTGGGTCAGGCTGCGCAGGTGGCATCACCCAATCATCCACAATAGGGACCATGGGAGGCCCAAAGAAGGGATGTGGGTTTCCATCTTCTAGTTCCGAGTCTTCATCACCCGGCATCACGTCCGCATTCTCACTGTTTAGAATAAACATAGGTATAGACCAGGAAACTACCTGTCCTCCAAATCTCTGTTTCTCCCGCAGCACAATCGACCTCGGGACATCCCTTGCGCCAGTACGCAACCTTGAGCAAGGTGCGAACTGGAGACGGATCCTCCCTTAGCCAAGATTTAAGTTTACCAAATTTGGACACAGCCTCATGGAGGAATTCATCATTGCGGTAGTCCATGGGAAGATTCAGAAGCATGAGCCATCCCAATCTCGTGTAAGTTGTAGCTCTAAAATTGTCAAACGGAACAGCCGCCGCCTCCACAAGCATATATCTATGTAACTGATCATTCATCCTAATGACCGCCACCCCAACAACACTTTCAGAAAAGCTCAATACCTAGCCTTGATGATGTTGAGCAATATGCTCCACAATCTGCTCCAGGATGGCATCCATCTCTTCCCCAGGTGGCCTTGGATCCAGCTGCGCAATAGCCCAGGACTCATGGCATCTTGGAGGGATTGAAGAAGCGGTGATGTGAACCCTTGCCGGTCTCTCAGCATCACCCCATGGCTCCTGCACATGCAAACCAAGAGGCAGGAACCTCTCAGGGTCAATAGGGAAGTTCGCCATGGGAGAGGTAGATGGATCTCTAGGCGATGGAGGCGAGGAAGTCGGCGAGACTGGGGACAAGGTTTGCAGCAGAGTAGGGGCTTCCATGAGGGGGACGGTTGAGTTTGATCGATTAGGATTCTCGTCGACACGTGTATAAGAGGGGCGACTAAGCTTGACTACCCATTGAGAAGACCCTTTTAACCCCGGGCAATTAATCCTGAAGTGTCCAAGCCGGTAACAACTCAAACATCTGATTTGACTTGTACAATCTCTCGTATCATGTTTAAAACTGAGACAATTCTTACACCTCCATACATTATTAGCCATGTCATCAATAAGAGCAGAGAAATCAGGTTCAAGTGAATTAAGAGCCCCATTATGAGAAAACACCTGAGAACTCACCGACGGCTGAGTCTCATTAATAGCAATATTATCACCTGTAGAACCATTATTAATAAGAAGAGACTCAGAAGATCCCAGCAAACTCTGATTTTGTTCACAAGAAGTAGCCAACACATGATTAACCAGGTCCAGAGAAGGGGTTTCAACCGTGATCGAAAACTGCATAGATCCAATAATTACCGAAGAGACCCGAGGAGGGACAGGGTCCAAGGTGGCGTGCGAAGACGGTGAAATGGTATTGGTCTCAATATCAGGCCTCACCGGCCTATACTGGTGCCTACGATAGCCTTTTCTCCTAGGTTTATATTTTTTATAGGAAACCGTAGTCCAAACCTTCTCCTCCTCCTGAGACCACAGCTTAAACTCTCTCCTCCAATTAGGTCCACCATTGCCCTAGAGAAAAAAGGTAGATTTAAAATGGAAACACTCGAAATGCCTGAGTTTAAGAATATGAAAACCAACACTCTTAGAAGAAACCACAAAGGAAAAAGTCCGGTCCTTAAGGTGTTTCACTTGAAGCATTCCACAAAACCCACCAATAATTGCTTCAAGCGCCAGACTGGCCATGTCTTCCTCCATGCGGAAAGACACACGAGCAAAGTCAACAATCATGGTAAATGATCCATTCAAACCAGAAGAATGGACGTCTGAGCCAAAAAGATTATGAACTTCCTTTCCAAAAGCCATCCCATGAGAGAAATCCAGATTAAGCGAGATGGCCGCATGCACCGCCATAGAGGACGGATCAATTAAAGAGGACTCAATGGGATGAACCGAGTCCGAGATCGTCGGATAAACCACAGGTTTACCACTATCCAAAAGTGCACCATCAACCAGCGAGAGACATCCCTGGACTTGAACCCTATAGGTAGTAAGGTCAACAACAGATCCAGGGTGAATGAATTCTCGTACCTTAAGAACACGATGATCCAATATGACAACCCGATGATCTACCAACTTGAGAATCTCATCTTTCGGATCCATCCAAAGAAAACCCACGTAGATCGAATCTTGCAGCCGATGAAGGATAGCTGAATACATGACCCTCCACCGCCACGTGCCAACTTGAAAAAGATCACCCGGAGCCATCAGATCTAAAACCCCTTAAACCCTAAGGAATTGATGGAGAGGAAAGGGACGCCGAAGGGCAGAGCGCCCCCCAACGTTTGGGAAATGTGGACGCCGGCGAGCCAAATGCCCGCCAACGTGGGAAGGTCGTGGAGAAAGCCCTAGATCGCCACCAAGTCGCCATGGGAGTCGCTAGGGGTGGGAGTCACCATCTGTTGGAGTTCTGTCAGGGGTAGGATATTCCGGGTTACTCCCAAAGTTGGAGTCCTGGCGTAAACTGGCGTGACACCTAAGCCGGTTTATGGTAAGCTTGTTCTAGAATCTTCCTTGGACCACAAGCCTTCAAGTCTTGCTTCATCCTTGACTTTGTTCTCCAATCCATGGGACGGATGTTGTAGTTTCCTGTAAACCGGAAGACATCCTGGGCCTTTGCTTCCAGCTTCCGGGTGAACTGAGTCATCGATAAACCAGTTTATGGGATAAACCGGATTATAGATATATACCAGAAATTCCTCCTAGCCAGTTTATAAATCACCTGGCTGGGGAATCCCCTTATCTATTCCCCCACCAAGTCTCTTGTGCTTCCTTAGCGCCATCATGATCATGATGTTCCTTCACCAAATTCCTCTGCTTCTTCTGGGTTGGACCTTGGGTATTCTTGGCAGCATTGGGACGAGCTAAAGCACGATCCTTTTTGGGACACTCACGAGTGAAGTGCCCTTCCTCTCCACAAGTGAAACATCCAGAAAATGGCTTTAGGGTAAGTCTTTCATAAGCAGGCTCCCTTGGTGACGGTGACCTCGCAGGTGAAGTACTACGAGATCTAGGTGTGCCGGCTTCTCCTTGCGTCATCATCTTCCTCTTGCGATGCTCACAAGAAATCAGGCGCTAGTGCTCCTTCATAAGGACAGCATTATTCACAGCATTGGCAGCACCAAGCTGAGTCAAATGCTGCAGGGCAGCAAGGATCGCCTTGCGGTCAGCAGGAGCGGCTTCACGCTCTTCCATCACTAGAGAAAGGAGTTGGGAAACTATTGGCTTAGGTGGTGGGGGTAATTCCACTAGTGCAGAACCGGGCAATAGCACCGGTTCGTAAGGCCCTTTAGTGCCGGTTTAGGAACCGGCACTAAAGTTTCGGCACTAAAGGACCCCCCCCCCTTTAGTACCGGTTCAGCACGAACCGGTGCTAAAGGGGAACCACGTGGCACGAGCCAGCTCCGGGGGCCGGGAGCCCTTTAGTACCGATTCGTAACACCAACCGGTACTAAATGGTTGTGGGTTTTTGTTTTATTTTGTATTTTTCAATTAAATTTGTGTTATCAATTTAATTTAGGATTGTTTTACGTTATAATGAGTTGTAGTCGTCATCATCATCATCATCATCGCATATTAATAAATAAATAAACTCTAGCTAGCTAAAAATCATCATAGTCATCTAATTACCACTATTTAATCATCATAGTCATTACCGCTAGCTATCTAATCATCATCAACGCTGGCTAGCTTAAAGAGGAAACATTCACTTTATAACAGAAGCAAAGATATCATCAAGTTCAACATAATCATCACCAACATCGAAGTTCAGGACACGGACATGAGACAAGTACTAATTAACAGCATGAACTAGTAGCTACTGATCCTACTGCTCCCTCTCAGGTAGAATAGCATAGAACATGTATAGCTCTCCTGATTCATCATACTGGAGCATGCAGATGAATCTGTCTCCTAATCTTGGGTTGCGCTTCTCCTTGCTGCCCCCTAGTACTTCTCTGCGATCATTAACAATTTTGCTCCAATCTTTCACTATTAAGCATTCTTCGCTTTCAGAAATCCTGAATGCACTCATGTGCAATGTAGGAAATCTTGGTCGTAAGCTAACCATTGACATGCGACCTTTTGTCTCGATCCACTGAGGCACAACTGTCATCGGAAGTCCCTGTTGAAGAACACCGTATAGTAATTAATATACTAAGCAATGAAAGTTTAGCTTCAAAAATAATGTATGCAAAAGATGCACTAATTAAGGACAAATATTTAAAATCTTACCATCTTTCGATTATAGATGTGACCGTAGTTCAATACGATCACCATTGGTCGCACGTTTTGAGTACTAACATTTCTAAGTTTAGGAAAAAAAATTGTCTTGACAGTATTAAGATCCTCAAGCCATGAAACATAATGACTTATCTCCTCGCAGTTTAGTTGAGCCCCGGGGCAGTAGTAGGTCCTGTCTACCAAGCGCCGGACATGTTTGCTTGAACCGAAATAAGCTGACAATACAAATTAGTTGTTAACTATTTTTGAATAAACTGTATCAGAGACATAAACATATGCATGCATGGTTGAGAAAAACTCACCAAATGGTAGAATTGGAGGCGTTTGCACATCGATCCAGATGTCTATATTACCTTCAATATCATCTTTCGGACGAATATCAAAGGTGATCACCATATCATGCTCAAATGCATAAGCCTTGCATAGTGCTTGCCAAGTTTTGCATTCAAAATGGGTGTATGTGTCTCCATTATATAATTTGACGTTGAAAATATACCCATGCTCCGTCTTCAAGTAAACTCTCTTTACCTCCATATCATCTATAGCACTAAAACCTATCTTATCCAAGACAAAAATTCTTGCATGGCAGGGGATGCGCTAGTAGAATAGTGAAAATTTAAAATTATAAGTTGAAGCAAATGAAGCATAAGTTTTGCATTCAAATAATAATTGACAACGTGACTTACTGTATCAACTTTGAATGTCTCATCCAGCTTGATGCTGAAGCGCCTACCATCAACAAAGAAATTTTGGTCGCACAGGCCGTGCTGGTCTTCACAGTGTTCGCATATAATTAAATCTTTTTCGTCGTCAGATGACATTTCCTATGTTCATATAGGTGAAATATTAAACACCTATATCTAGCCAAATATATATTCATCTAACATTTAACATTAATATATCTAACTATATTCATCTCTAACAATTGACTAGTTCTATTAATTCGACTAAGCATTACTAAAAATAAACTAGTTCTATTAATTTCTTACTAAAATAAAGTAGGTAGTTCTATATAGTAATATTTTGATTAGATCATCAAATCTCATATACCTAAATTTTCTTGCTAAAAATAAACTTGTTCTATTAATTTTCTTGCTAAAAATAAACTAGTTCTATTAATTCAACTAGTTCAAATAATCTCATATATATACCTAATTAATATCTAGCTATACTAATTCAACTAGTTCAACTTGTTCTAATTCATGTAAAATATATTTGACATTAATATTTAACATCTTTTCCATATAATTCATCTAACCATTAACATTCTAACATTATTATCTATGTAATTTATCTAACATTAATCTAAACAACAGAAAATAGAAAATAAGTAAAAATTAACAATGTGTGTGTATGTGTGTGTGTACGTACGACCGGGGGACAGCAGCGTACGGGCGGTGGCGGGCGACGATGGGGGGACGGGCGCGGCGGGCGAGAGGCGGCGGCGACGTACGGGCGCGGAGGGGGCGACGGGTCGGGCGGTGACGGTGACGGGCGGCGGGGGCGGCGAGGGCGGCGCGCGATGGGGCGACGGACGCGCGGCGAAGAAGTTTGGATCGAGAAGAACTACTGGTGGTCGATGAACTGATTTTTTCGTAGGTGCCATATATATATGAGGGGTCTTTAGTACCGGTTGGAGCCACCAACCGGTACTAAAGGCCTGTTTTGGCCAGGACAAGCGGCGGGAAGCGACCCCCTTTAGTACCGGTTGGTGGCTCCAACCGATACTAAAGGCCCCCCCTTTAGTACCGGTTGGTGCCACGAATCGGTACTAAAGAGGGGTGCACTGCCAGGCGAGGGGCGCAAAGTTTAGTCCTACCTCGCCTACCGAAGGGCAGCCGCACTGGTTTATAAACCCAGCCGCGGCTGCTCCTTTGAGCTCCTCTCAAATGCAGGCCTTCTGGGCCTACCTGTGTTGTGCTACCCGGTGGGCCTACCGGGCCTTTGCGGGCTTGCATCCTGGCCCAACAACGGGTTGGGTTTCTAGTCGTATGCAGGCCACTCTAGCCTAGTAGGCGGGCTTTATTTATTTATTTTTTTGCTTTATTTATTTTTGAGTTGTTTTTTGTGTATTTAGAGTTTCTTTGTGAATATTTTTTCTTTAGGTACAAAAGATTACAAATTTTCTGTTAGTGCCCGTAGTTTTCAAATTTGTAGGAGGAGAGATAGCTCTTATGTCACAAAAAAGAAGTTGTATCAAACCTTTTATGTCGGATCTAGAACAAACCAATCGGTATCGCCATCATACAGCCCAACTGTGGCTCGTGATGCATATATATGCATATCAAATGCACGGTTGGACGTATGATGGCGAATCCGAATGATTTGTATTCAGTCGATGAACTGGTAGATGTATGCAGTCGATGAACTGGTAGATGTATGTAGTCGATGAACTGAAAGACTTATGCAGGGAAGGCGAGAGGTGGGCTATATATAGGGTCGTCTGGCTCACAAAATGATTGTGGTAGTTTTGATCCAACGACTCACATGAGCTAGGAAGAAACACACCCTTGATCCAACGACTCGCAAGAGCTAGAAAGAAACACACGATCCGTGTGATTCTTCCTGATTGGTGGGATGCACATTAGTACCCTCTCTACTCTTTCGCGCATGCTATGCGGGTGATATGATGATACCATGCCAAGTTTCAACATTTTTAGGATTCATTTTGTAGTGATTTTCAATTTCACGGTCATTTAGCTCTCTAAATAATTAGGTAAATGACCGAAAAACAACAAATGATGTCAGAACATGTTGGAAATTGATGACGTCGCTTTAAATGCTGCATACTGAACACAAAAGAAGTCCGGAGTTTAAATAAGTTATTAAAAATAAAAAAGAGGTGCAATGCTGGTTAATTTGCTTCAAGCCATTCGGAATAGTGTACACTGCACTGCACATAGCTCAGTGCAATCTATGCTATTCCGCAAGGCTTGAAGCTAATCAACATGTAGGTGAGCATTGCAACTCTTCGTCATTGTCTGTGCACTCATGGCTTATAAACCGCTCATACTGCCTCTCTCTTGGCGAAGATCACAAGATAGTTTGGTTAAATTGCATTACTTGTAAGTCTAGTTAACATGGATGCTTATGATGCAAGAGCAACAGCAAAAGTGAAAATTTGGCACAAATAGGTAGTTGTGTAACTAAAATAGGTAGGAGGAGAGATAGCTCTTATGTCACAAAAAAGAAGTTGTATCAAACCTTTTATGTCGGATCTAGAACAAACCAATCGGTATCGCCATCATACAGCCCTACCGTGGCTCGTGATGCATATATATATATGCATATCAAATGCACGGTTGGACGTATGATGGCGAATCCGAATGATTTGTATTCAGTCGATGAACTGGTAGATGTATGCAGTCGATGAACTGGTAGATGTATGTAGTCGATGAACTGAAAGACTTATGCAGGGAAGGCGAGAGGTGGGCTATATATAGGGATGTCTGGCTCACAAAGTGATTGTGGTAGTTTCGATCCAACGACTCACATGAGCTAGGAAGAAACACACCCTTGATCCAACGACTCGCAAGAGTTAGAAAGAAACACATGATCCGTGTGATTCTTCCTGATTGGTGGGATGCATATTAGTACCCACTCTAGGCTTCGGTAAAATTTGTACATTAGTACCCACTCCGGACTCCGAAACCCTGATACTCGGAAAGAGTTTGTCCAGTTTGTACACGAAGTGCGTCCAGTTTTTATATAGTTTTTTCTTTTCTGCATTACTTATTTTTTTCTATTTATTTTTGAGTGGTTTTTTATATAGTTTTTTCTTTTCTGCATTATTTATTTTCTTCTATTTATTTTTGAGTAATTTTTTGTATAGTTTTTTTATTTTCTGCATTATTTATTTTTCTTCTATTTATTTTCTTCTGCAAATTGAATGCTACATACTGAACAATTAGGTAAATGAACGAAAAACAACAAATGATGTCAGAACATGTTGGAAATTGATGACGTCGCTTTAAATGCTGCATACTAAACACAAAAGAAGTCCGGAGTTTAAATAAGTTATTAAAAATAAAAAAGAGGTGCAATGCTGGTTAATTTGCTTCAAGCCATTTGGAATAGTGTAGACTGCACTGCACATAGCTCAGTGCAATCTATGCAGCAGTGCAGTCTACACTATTCCGAATGGCTTGAAGCTAATCAACATGTAGGTGAGCATTGCAACTCTTTGTCATTGTCTGTGCACTCACGGCTTATAAAACCGCTCATACTGCCTCTCTCTTGGTGAGGTGGGACTAAAAACAGCTTGCCATAACCTCATTAGTACCAGTTCGTGGTACGAACCGGCACTAAATGGTGATGGTGGGGCCATAGCCTGACCACAGGCTGACACAGCCTCTTTAGTACCGGTTCGTGGCATGAACCGGTACTAAAGGTTCGCCACGAACCAATACTATTGATCGCCGCCACGAACCGGCACTAATGTACACATTAGTGCCGGCTCTAATTCAAACCGGCACTAATGTGCTTCACGTTTGACCCTTTTTCTACTAGTGTTCACTGGCCATACTAAAGAAAAAGAGTATAAGGTAAGAGCAGATAAAGGGTGGTTTTGCAAATCGAGACTCAAACCGGCTTATAAGAGAGACGGGAACGGCAGGAAACACAACATGAATGATAAGGCTCTAAGAACAAAAACCACAATCACATGCATAGACCATCATACACATAAAGTAGAGTCTCATGACAAGCATGACACAATCATAAGTTCACAAAGCACAAGCATAGGTTTTACAACCCAGTTAGCACATACAGTGTTCTCAACAGATCCATACAACACAATAAGGGACTCGGGGTACATAGCAACCTCCTAACTAATCATGCGGCCAATCCTAAGTGCTCGAGGTTGAGCGTGGTCCTCCTCAAATTCTCTAAATCGGGCCTGACTGGCTGCAAGCTAAAACTGAAGGTTTCTCACTTGTGCGCGAAGGTGAGAGTCAACATACTCAAGGGTGCTCCTCCGTGCCAAGAGATTGTGTGTAGAAGCCTCTGAAACTCTTAGGTCCTCCTCCAGATGGGATATATCCCTTTCTCGAAAGTTGTACTCTTGCCCGAGACGGTCAAGTGCAATCTGAGTGTTGTGCAACTATCCCTCCATGTGCTGGAGCTGACGAGCAAAGACAAAAATATTCTGAGCTACCTACTGGTCTATCATCCTCATCGCGCCTCCCATAATACCTATAGGGAGTGCCCTCGAACTTGCTGCTGAAAAAGTTCGCGAGCTTCGTGATAGCCAACTGCATCACTCTAAGGATACCATCCTCACAACTATTCTCCATCACCTCATAAGTGATCTCTAGGGTCGACGGTGCTAACAAAGGGGAACGAAGGGTGCAGACCACCAACCAGGACAGTTCTTGTCCATCATGGTGAATCTGAGCGCCCTTCAACTTAGGGAGTAGACGACCTACAAGACGGGCCATCTTAATCAAATCCTCCTCAAAAAGGCGGTAGCAAGGTGCATGTGCACCCAACCGGAAGGCCTTGGTGAAGACAACAGTCATCTACACAAATTTTAAGTATAGTTTGAGTTAGGTGACAGTGTGCAAAATTTTTAAGGTATGGAGAAGGAAACTCAATGTAAGTAGAGTTTTAATAACATAGAGATGATGGGATATATAGAATATTTTGGCACATGGTCATATATGTAACTTGCTTTTATAAATTAGCTTTTCGGAGTACTCGCTAACGTCCATGCTAGCTAAGGTCTCCTAAGGTCAGGATGGCTCTGATACCAACTTTGTAGAGGCCCCAGTCATAGCACTCCAAGACCCCTCATATGCATACATTCACGATCCCAGATCAACCAGTCATGAACAACATATGAAGTTGGCATACATATTACATCATCCATTACACGAATACATAAAAGTCTTACACCAATGGTCACATGACCAAGTCTAACATAACTGTCACGCAGGGCAGACAGCTTAACAAACACGGCGGAAGACAACAACACACAACGCGGTAGAGCCCAAGTCCCGCCTTACCCTACAAGCTGGTGACTGGGAGACGATCCTAGCTCGCAGGGCCATCAGCGCAGTACTCCTCCTGAAAGAACTCCTCTGGTGTCTGCTCCTTGAAATCTGGCAAGTAGATACCAGGGACGAAAACAATGTGAGTATAGTTGAATGTACACTGCAAGACACCCTGAATGAAGCTTATAAAATGCAGTATGCTTATATCGGTGGGATGGGTAGGCTAGACATAGTGGTTCACTACCCATGACAGATGAAAGATTCATCATGGTTGATTGACAAATCTAAATCTCTGTTGAAAAAATACTTCAAAATAATATAGTTTCTCTCGTAGATATCACATATCCAAGAGGTTTTGTAAGATGGTTCCAAGTAAAGAATGTTTTTTTCTTTGCAAAACTTCTTGTAAAACAACTTCCAGCTTTTCATCATACGTACGTCCCAGGTACAAAGTTCATCTTTCTAGTACCTCACAGATACTAATCCGTTTCCAAAAACATCCTTTTTGAAAACATAGACACAATGATAGCTACATGGCCTTTCAACTGTCCATGTCCAAGGACGCGGATTTTCCGAATAGTTTTAATATGCAGATGTGTACACAATCAACAAGATCCAGGACATCTGCCATGAACAACCATGGACTGTCCACGACAATATGCGAACATCAGATATCCAGTCCTAACCTTCCGCTTTGTTCAAGCTAGTATAAGGTTATCTCTTCAATTGGGTTTGTTCTCCCCGGCATCGTGTCACACACCGCCATGACAGGAGACCCAACTATTGCAACTAGTAGGAAATTAATCTGACACTTTGCATGTCTCATGTTTCATAACTTGGCAAAATTTTGGTTAAGAGGATCCAATCCCCTATAGCATATTGAGATAGAACATACACTAACACGAACAAGTTTCTAGCTAGGCACCTTGCCCATGTTGAGGTAGAGTGGCAGTACGTCTTGGTTGTCCAGTGAAGACTAGGTTATGTGTCATTTTCGAAAACACCATTTTTCCAAAAATGAACAGCTCCACAAGCCTCCCGTGGACAAGGTCACACCTTTCCACCGGGTTTTGCATAAAGTATTTGTTTTGCAAAACACACATTTTTAAAGTGTCCACTTAGGGACTTCATACTCATTACAATAGGATGGTAAAGATACCATATGGTGGCTATGGGCTTGGTATCACCAAGTTTTGACTACTGGCATGATAATAACTCTTATAATAATAAAGGTAGTAATAGCCACATCAAAAATAGTTTTGTTTGTCCAAATTTTGTAAAATTTCATAAGTGAAAACATGCATGATAGATAAGGATAAGTGTAATAGCAAGCATCAGGATGGCTTGCCTTGAAACTCCATGGGTCCCTGGCTTTGGAGTGAACCGGAACATGAAACAAAGCTCAACTGCACCTCCTTGTTCTTCGTTTTCTAACATCGTAAAAGAATAAAGGACACACACTCAGAACCAACTAAGGCAAACAATAATACAAATCAATACATACAGCAAGCAACTAATACAAAAATCAATCACTCAAAGTTTTATCGAGATAACCACCAACAAACACACATGGCAAAAATGCTATTACTAGAATTACTATGGTTGGGGAACCATGTCCCACAACCTAAATGTCAGGGATTTAGTGGGTGTACCACTCCCCTACCAATACATTAAGAAGCTAAAATAGCCTTTGTCACATGAGTGAGATCCCTAAAATAATAACAAGTCTAAAAAGTAATACCCATGCTAGTGGGTATTAATAACAACACAAGCATGCACCAACTAGTCAAGTTCCCCACTAACCAAAAGATTAGACAACTAAATAAAACAAGTCACAATAGTAGTACTGGTACAGTACTCAAGCTAAAATAATCACTCAGAGAATTTGTAATAACAAAGCAAACCACAGATAAACAAGGTAGCTACTCCTATGTCTAGGTTCACACAAAGACTAGAGAAGCACTTACTTACAAAAGTAACTAAAAAAACCAGTGGCTTAAACATCTATAACAAGACATAAGGCACACTAAAAATACACAATTCACAAGAGAAGAATATTACTAAAATAGGATAAAAACAGAGGTTCACTGGTAACATGCTAATACTAAAAGTTGCTACACAAGCATTCATAAGAAGTAGTGTAATCCACAACAAATACCCACTTGCAACCAAAAGAGTCATGTCATAATAACAAGAGTGAAAACATGCTAAACATGCTAGGCTAAACATCCACCAAAAATCAGAAGGTAACAATAATAGAGCAACTCATAAATTCTAGAGGTACTACTAAAATACACTAATGGTGAAGAAAATCAACCCTACAAGGATGAATGTTCCTTAACCAGCAACACATGCTTAAGCACTCCAAAAACAGAGGCATACACTAATGGATCATATCAAGGCATCAATAGCAAAACAACCCCTACACACTAGTAGTAATAATAAAAGCATTAGTAGTAGAACAAACAATTCCCCAAGGATGAATTTTCCTAACAAGCCACACATGCTTGTACAAACTGAATAATAGAAGCATAACACATTAACATTCTAGCACTCAATCATTTCAAAAGGCAAAAATACTAAGCACCCATAAGGTGCAAAAGGCTAATAGCAAGTATGCCTATAGTAGGGAAATTTTATCCCTAACCAAATGCAAATGGAAATCAGTGGGTGTTCCACTAATATACCAAGGCATTAGGAGGTTACAAAGCCTCTGGTCATAATTGGGAAAAATTAAATCAACACTAAACAAGCATAAAAAATACTACTCATGCTAGTGATATTTATAGGAATCAGTTAAACAAATCAATACTACTCATGCTCTTCTGTAAATAAAAGTACAAGCTAACAGAGGTAAGATAACAATAAAATCAATACCCAAGTGGCACTGGACCTAATGGTAACAACCACAAAATAAAGGTGCTAAACATAACATTATTCTTGCCAACAAAACCTATACAAGAAAATACTAGGAATAATACTATGCTAAAAGAACTACTTCTATTTAACCACCAATCAATCTAACATGGGTAACATACTAATAATATCAGTACCAAAGTGGTACTAGATCAATCATATCAACCACATAGTTTTAGCTATCAAACCTATAGTTAATATACCCCAATTTCTAGTACACAAGAAAATGCTATAAAAACAACTATGCCCTCAATATTAATCCCCAGCATCACACACTATACTAAACCTTTTCCAACACGCTAGATCTATAAGAAAACAACATGATGATAGAAAGTAACACAATCATACCTGCTAGAAAACATAAATCTAGCACCCAAACATTGCAATATAATATAATCACACAAGCAATAATATTAACAGAAATGCACCAAATCTAGACCTGTCCACCAAATAATCTATAGACCTCTAACAATTAAACCAAGCTGGGGTTAGGTATTTCCAATCATACACAAGCACAAACATTGGATTTACTCCCAAAATCATCACCAAACTCCCTACAGAAATCCTAAAAGGGCTCTCTAGTCTTTTACCAAAATGCATGTCATTTTCTCAAGGAGACAGATCTGCATGCAAGACAAGTAGCTACTTGAAGGCATCAACAAGGGCTACTCATATCAGTTGGGTTTACATTTTTCCAAACATTATTTTTAAAGTTATGCCATTTTTTTCTTAAACAGACACATTCTGCCAAAAGATTTATTAAGGCAAAAATAAAGGTCAAAACCTAGATCTACCAACTGGACATGGTTAAGAACTTATTAGGCTAGTTTCAAGATTTTTGGTTTGGCCAGATTTCCATTCTTCATATTTTATTTGGGTCTAAAGCTATTGCCTTACTTTTCTGCAAAATATCCAACGAATAAGAGGAAACTCACAGAGCAAAGGTTAAATGGGCCAGATCCGCCCAGAGGCGGCCCAGCTAAGCGGAAACCAGCCCGCAGGCTCGCGGGCGCGGGAACGGCGGGTGTTTAAAGGGAACCGTCAATCTGCCGATCGAAGGCCCTGCATCATCTCCCTCCTCCTCTCGGTTTTCTCTCTCACTGCGCGCACACGGACGAACACCGCGACGGTGAGCTCACCTAGGGGCTGCGGCAGGTTTCGGTGCTGGGTCGAGGCGGCTGCGGGAGGTCGAGGGTGGCAGGCGGCGAAGGCAGGAGTAGTGGCGACGTCCATGCATGCTATCCGGCGCGGCGAGTTTCCGCGGCGGCGAGGTCGACGGCGGCGGCTCTCCTGCAAACGAGCAGCAAAGGGGGCATGTCAACGGGATTCGCACGGTTCCAGGGAACACCGCAAGCAAGCAATGGCTGCGAATGGAGGTCTGCACTGGTGGTTACCTCCAGATGGATCTAATGGCGGCTCCGGTGGTTTTCCCTTTGTGCTTCTCAAAGAGAGGAAACAGGGAAGGGTGGCTGGGCGGGGGTGAGTGAGTGAGTTGTGAGGAAGCTAGTGGCGAAGCAAGAGGCTCGGGGGTGGCTTTTACACACAAGCATGTGAGGTGCTGCCATGGCATGGGCTCGGGTTGGCATGGGGTTCGAGCAAGTGGGGTGCTTGGGGTATGGGTTGTCAACTGGTGTTGACAACCTTCTAGAAGCCACACATGGCAACAGCACAGGTCAAGGCTGCGGCTAGCATGGGCCCTCACCTTCTCCCCTTTCTCTCCAAGCCTCTCTCTTGACCCACCTTTCTCTCTCTCCCAAGTCAATGCCAAAGGCAACCTATGCATGGACTAGCAGTGGCAACATGGGGCAATGACTAGGAAAAGATTTCCCTCTTTGATTCAAACAGAAACAAACAATTTCATAAGGTTTCAAAAAAATCAGAAATTAAGATTTGCCAAATTTGCTAAGTGTTGCAATAGACAGAAACATGGAAAAGTTCAAGCAAGGATGAGGCAGCAAACAAACTCCAATTTTGAAAATTCAAATTGGTAAATGTCAAGCTTGATATCTAGTTTCAGAAACACCCCTTGGATGCATTTTTTAAAATGTTCAAGGCCATGAAAACAAGATGAAAAGTTGGCCTCATCGCTACTTTCTCTGGTTTTAAATATGACTATACTTCCCTGTTATTTGCTTGATACAAAAACAAGCATGGATAAGTTGGTTCCCAAACTTTGAAATTCAAACCAAGGGCATGGATTTGTAGTCCACACATCAGAGAGCAATAAGAAGCAAACAAAACATAAAATTGGATATGTTTACCTAACGAAAACAGAAGTAGAAAACAACTAGTTGGAGAGTTTTTCAGAGAAAATTTATAATAGAGAAATTAAAGGAAAACATCCATAGATCACAATGCAATATTGATTTCTTGGATGAAATAAAACTAAATAATGTTGTCAAGTGGAAATCAAGCATGATCCAATACTTGGGACAAAAACTCTCAAGATAGCATATGGAAAACATTAGAGAAGACAATAGTGAGCTTCAGGGAAAAAAATTGGTATTTGATTTAAAATAAAACATTGCTTGCATTGAATAGATGATTGTAACACAATAACTTGTTCACTCAAGAAAAACATTATGCAAAGAAAAGTTTTTTTTTGGCCCAAAAATTTGGATTCTACTATTACTACACAGGGTCAAGATTTGGGCTCTGACATATCTTTTCTTCTCTCTTCATAGTAATGATGTCTTGAAGGTAAAGATGAATGTTCACAAAATATTCCTCTTCAAGACATACTTGCAATATGCTCAACTTTCTCATAACCAAACTTCGTATATTCACATGAATAGCACCTTGGTCATCACTTGATCATCTTGAATCCAACACATGGATATCAAGCATTGCCTATGGAAAAACTCTACAAGTATTGCTCAATGCAACCATTAGTCCATAGTGATTGCCATCAATTACCAAAACCACACATGGGGCACCATGGCCTTTCAATCTCCCCCATTTTGGTAATTGATGACAATATATTTTAAGAGGGTTTACATAATGAATTTGAGCAACCATGATATGCATGATCATGAAAGGCAAATGCTTAAGAACAAAACCAAAGCATAAAACCAAATTCCCTTCGACCCTCTAAACTTTCTCCCCCATTGGCATCCATTTCCAAAATGGGATCATAGAAATTTTCGATGGCCAATATAGTAAGGGTTCCTCCGTAGGATGTGCATTTCTCATAATATGAGTTGAATCAAATACACTTGTCCAATGATGAATAATGGGAGGAAATCAAACTATACTGAGGATCCAAAGATTGCAAATAAGATGGTATACAAATCTCTAATCTTCTCCCAAAGAGAAGCAAGCAATCAAAAAGATCCGACAAACCAAATGAACAAATGATATTATGGTTTGAGAAAAATGAGTTTTTTTTAAGAAAATAGAGGAGCTCCCCAATATTTGTGCATGATTTATAAATATTGAATTTTGAATGCAAAGTGCACAAAAATGGAATCATAACTCCCCCATGGTTGTTCAAAACACAAAGCAAGTGCAAGTGAGCATAAAAGAAAATAAGGCATATCACTTGGAGCAAGAGGTGGTTGAGCAATAAGAGAAGATACCAATAAAAGGATGTGACTTAAGACAAGGCTAAACCAAACATATATGCGTGTGACACAAGACGAGGCATGAGAAAAGACTAATAACATGATGAACATTTAAGCATCATCATAGTCTTAATATAATGATACACATAGAGCCAAGAGTGTCTTTTCCACACACAAGAAAAGATTTTCAAACCAAATGAAAATAGCTAGGATCACAAGCTTAACACGTTGTAAATAAAGAAGCAAGGCTTATGAAACCATCATGGCAAGTAGAAACTAACATGCTCACCAAAGACAGCATGAGGGTAAAAAATATTCAATAAATATGAGTGCAAAATTAGTTTTTGAAAATATGGCAGGCACTCATAAGGAAAATTCTTTTCGGCGCCACCAAAAAGTAAATAAGAATAAAAGTATGGACACCGAGCCATTAGGATACCAATAAGACATGTAATTCTTCTCATCTGTATAAGTTTCTAAATAGACCACGATCATGATGATGTACATCCATGAATGTTGAGGATATGTCGAATGGGGGTCTATTCGACATGTCCCTAAAGCCGGATTGCCCGGGTGGCCCAAGAGGTGGTGAAAGCTCGTGCTTTGCCGGGCGGCCCAGCAGGCCGAAGCACAAGGTTGGAACCCTAATGCGTGGAGAAGACGGAGAGCAGGTATCAACTTGGAGAACAAGGAAGCGTAGCCGTCTAGGATTAGGGTTAGTCGAACTTACCTTGTATGTCCTGGTCCGATCATCTATATAAGGCCGGACCGGGGAAGCTTTAGGGATACGACCGAGGAGAGACATCAAGCCCTGTAATCTGTACTTCGGGTTGTCACCCACGATATAGTGATTTAGCAGGAAGTAGGGAGCCATCCGGCTAACCTGAACCTGGGTAAAGATTGTCTTCCCCGTCACCGGCCACCTTCCGCCATATTCCTCCCCCACACTCTTTGTCGGACCATGGCTATAGACGACGACCCCCAATCTACAATACACTGACAGTTGGCGCCCACCGTGGGGCAGAAATCATCAGGAATAGCTTTCCGAGAAGGCGTTCTAGGCGAGATCGGCGAAACCATCACCGTCGGAACCGCCGTTTTTACGGAGGAAGGCGGTCACATCGTCGACAACAGTTCATACGCACAGGCGAAGGATTATCTCATCAGTGCCTGCGTACTCCCGATCGGAAACTTCAACAACTTCGTCGGGATGACTGCCAAAGCATTAGGGTTGGGCGACGAAGGCCAGATCTCATCGCCCACCACCCTCCCCGCTGAAGCAAATTTCAGCAACACGGTCAGATCTAATCCGCTCGCCACCCATGAAGCAGATCAAGATCTAATCATATCCGGCGAATCTACCGAAGAAATCGCTACCTACTACGAAGAAGCAAGCGTCGAATATCAGTACGTCGGTATGATCGGGACTTATCACGCCAGTACGGCGGCAAATTCCGAGCCTGATTCTATCTTGCCCGCCATCAACGGACAAGTCGATTCAGAAGGCGGATCTGGAAGCACCACCAATCTAGGTGAGGCCTCCGAATCTGACGACAGCGATTTCGAGTCAAAAGTACGCAAAACTTTCGCCCGAAATTAGGAGGTCATGATGACCCAACCCACTGCCCCATTAGAAGGCGAAGAAAAAGCAGGGGAGATGGTAAATCCTCCCCCAGTAGCTGGAAAGCAGGAAAACGCCTCCAAAGAGGCAGAAGCTACCGAGGCAGCGGCCCCAGAGGCTCAAGCCGATGAAGCAGCAAACACCAAAAAATCCTCGGACAAGCAAGAAGCCGAGAAGCAAGCAAAGGCGGACAGAAAGGCAGCCGAAAAGGCAGCCAAAGCGGCCGCTAAAGCCGTCAAAGAAGCTGGGATCCCCAAAACTTACGAGAAAGGAGGACCCAGCACTCGCCCGCCCAAACCTCCAGTCTGGGGTAATGAAGAAGAACTAAGGCTACTTAGCACGCCCATAGCAAAGGACGAATCACCCCAGATGAAGGAGCTTCGACGGACCGCCCTTCTCAATCAATCGGCCAACCTACTTCACGCCAAAAAACAGCTAGATAAATTGGCTGAAGAGGAAGAATTCAAAAGGCATCGCGAAAAGATTTCCGTCAAAAACAAAAAAACCCAGCATCGCTTAAACGAGTTGGAAGATGAAGATGAAGATCCGGCTATACGCAGGGTCAACGAAATTGACTGGAAAACGTATCCCACTCAGGAGAACTCTAGAGGGGAACACGGCTACCGGTCGCCAGTTGATAACACAACCGCGGCCTTGGCCATCTTGAAAAGCCAGCACTACACGCCCGAAGAAAAAACTCGATACGCCGAAAATTTGCTCGCACAAGCCTTGCGTCAACAGGATCGAGGAGAAGCTTTGGGAAAGCTGATGGACAACTCCAAAGCCTGCCGGATAGCCGCCGCAGGCGGCGAGCCGCCAGATGAGCCGGGTCACTCAAGCTCGCGCAAAGGCGATACAATTGACTCGAAGAAAATCCCAAAGGATAATGACGCCGTGTCTCGTACCGGCTCCAGCCAGGAGCGCGAACGCGGAAAAGAACACATTGGCTTCGCCGAAGCAGCCAAAGCGCGTAGAGAAAAGATGGGACGCAAGGATCCCCTCGAAGAGGAGAGGAAACGCGACCAAGAGCGCGCCAGGCGAGATCGGGAGAGAATGCCACCTCCCCCGCCGATACAAAGAAACAGCGCAAATCAGGGACATAAACCCGCCAACAACCGCCAGCGGTCTCGTTCGCCACCACATTCCAGAGGAGCGAAAAGGGCGAGAACACCACCACGTTCCAGAGGAACGGAAAGGGCGAGGACACCACCATGTTCCAAAGGAACGGAAAGGGCAAAAATGCCACCGCGGCCCCGCAGCAGAAGCAGGGCACACAGCGAGCATACGCCGGAGGGATCAAGACACAGTGCTAGCCGGCACTGCAGTGACAACCCATCGGTGGATTCAAGCGACGCACACAATCGCTTGAATGAAATCAAGGCAGCAAAGAATGCAGCCTACTTCGGCCCACCATGCTTCAATGATAATATTGTTGGAAATATGAGCAATTTACCCAATGATTTTATTAACAGAAATACTAGACAAAGCATGACTAATATAACAGTGATAAAGCAAGTCATGCGATTTGACAAAGAGAAGGTAAATAACAACTTCACATATGAACTGTAACTAAACACATCTAGATCAGACAGTATAGCAAGTTGCATATATGAAGCAGAACCTAACACATGTAGGGCAGAAACTAGAGCAAAGAACTGTGGCAGGACATCTAACAGAAAGAGCATAAATACGTACGGGACAGCAGCAGCAGAAACACTGGAGTTGGGGTGGACGTCCTCTCCAGTCATGTCGTCGATGTCAGGGAAGAAGTCGTCGTCGGGGAAGTAGTCGTCGGAGTCCATGATGAAGGAGTCAGTAGTCGCGCGGAGCGCTCCCCAAAAACCTTATCACCCTTCTCCCGTACAGGACTCAAAGAGGTGCGGTTTCGGAGGCCTACTGTCCCGACCTGTGGTGCACGCCGCAAGCCGGGATGGGGAAGATCGTAGCAGCGCAGTGCTCAGGAACTTGTGGCGAGAGGAGGAAGAGATTCTGGTGCGTCTCTCTGAGAGGAGCGACCTCCCTTTTATAGGCGCAAGAGATGGAGGTGAGAGGCTGCGCCGGGAGCTGAAGGGAACGCGGGAGATGAAACGAATAGTCAGCAGCCGAAGGGTGTAGCGTTCGTATTCAATATCCACTATAGCAAAAACTTTCCAGCTCCCAAGTGACCTTTCGCATACCCGTAGTACGTGGCAAAAATTTAGATATCGGCTCGGCTCATTCCCGCAACCCGCGGCGCGTCGTGGCGAGGCGTGGCGTGGCGAGGCGGGCGGCGGAGGAGGAGCGCGCGTGGATATCCCTCTTGTTCTCATGCTCGTACAAAAGGGGAAAGAACCTCCCTTATAAGGAGGTCCAACTCCCACTAAACTAGCAATGTGGGACTAAACTTTAGTAGTATCCCTTGCCTTGCACAAATGGGCTAAGTGGGCCTCTAGGATTTATTAGGAATTTCTGAAATAGTTATTGGGCTGCCCAAAATAGACTAAATTCCAGCAATCCCCCACCAGATCCCAGAGGCACACAGAAATTTGCCTTTGGTTCCAAAACACTGTTTTATATACCGGTACTGCAGTGGAGACTGTTAAGTTGAACTTCCACCTAGAACTCTATGCTACACTAGTAAGCAACTTGAACAGTGGACTGGGCCTTGAACTGCAAGTTTTCTGCGAATCTAGCTTCACATAAAGCCTTGACCGATATGTGGCTACCATGGGTCTTCCCCGCGGGTGGAGCTTATGCGTCATACTCCGTGACCTTTCATGAGTTTACTAGAGAGAACCCTACTCTCATAGATTGCGACGTTTAACAATCAGACTCATATAGGTGTGTTCTTCAAAAGATGTTCTGCAGGATAACATCTCTACTTAAGTAAGCCACTTAGAACACATTAAGATACACATCAACCTGCCATGCAGATTAGGAGAGTATTGCATCTTCATGGAGTGGTATTGTGAATAGTAAGGATACTCTCCTCTCAGTTGGCCAACAGCTTGTCTTCCACATCTAATTCACGGGATCTCCGATCAAAAAGAATAGGTTACCACTGTGAACAACTCATATTGTGGGTCTCATACCCATCTCCCTCGATGCATTATCTATCACATTACGTGATAGACCCTTGGTAAAAGGATCTGCCAGATTTTCACACGTTTGGATATAATCCAACATGATAACTCCGGAGTTTTTCATTTTCCTGACAGATTTTAACCTTCTCTGAACGTGTCTTGATGACTTCATGTTATCCTTTGAACTGCTCACTTTTGTGATCACAGTTTGATTGTCGCAGTTCATAAGGACACCTGGTACAGGTTTCTCAACAACCGGCAAGTCATTCAAGAGCCGGCAAAGCCAATCTGCTTCAACCGTAGCTGTATCTAGTGCTGTGAGTTCTGCTTACATTGTTGACCTCGTTAAGATGGTCTGCTTGCAAGACTTCCAATAAACAGCGCCACCTCCATGAGTGAATACATAACCGCTCGTGGCCTTTATCTCATCAGCATCTGAGATCCAGTTTGAGTCACTATACCCTTCAAGCACCTTTGGATGCCCGGTGTAGTGAATTCCATAATTTGCAGTGCCTTTCAAATAACGCAACACTCTTTCTAGAGCTTTCCAATGCACATCTCCTGGTTTTGAAACAAACCGACTTAGTTTGCTAACAGCAAAAGAGATGTCAGGTCTTGTAGCATTGGCTAAGTACATAAGCTAGCCAATAATCTGAGAATACTTCAATTGGTCTCTAGCAATTCTTCGATTCTTTCGAAGCAACACACTAGCATCATATGGTGTTGGAGAGGGCTTGCAGTCACTATAGCCAAAGCGACTCAAGATCTTTTCCACATAGTGAGATTGAAGCAAAGTAATCCCACCATCATCGTCTCTCAACAACTTGATGTTCAGAATGACATCAGCCACCCCTAAATCCTTCATCTCAAAACAACGAGATAGGAAATCCTTGACCTGCTTAATAACTTTCAGATTTGTTCCGAAAATCAGTATGTCATCGACATACAAGCACAGGATAACTTCCTCGCCCCCACCATGGCGATAGTACACACATTTGTCGGCTTCGTTCACAACAAAGCCTGCAGCTGTTAAAGTTCTTTCAAACTTCTCATGCCACTGTTTGGGTGCTTGCTTAAGTCCGTACAAAGACTTCAGCAACTTGCACACTTTCTCTTCCTGACCATCTAGTACAAACCCATCTGGTTGTTCCATATAAATTTCCTTGTCCAACTCTCCATTTAGGAAAGCAGTCTTAACATCCATTTGATGAACGAGAAGACCATGCGAGGCAGCTAGTGAAAGTAGAACTCGAATAGTGGTCAGTCGAGCCACAGGTGAGTAAGTATCAAAGAAGTCTTCACCTTCCTTTTGGGTATAACCCTTAGCCACGAGCCGAGCCTTGTACTTTTCAATAGTACCATCAGGCCTAAGCTTCTTCTTGAATATCTATTTGCATCCTATAGGTTTGCACCCATAAGGACGATCAGTTATCTCCCAAGTTTCATTTGCCAAGATGGAATCCATCTCGCTACGAACCGCTTCCTTCCAGTAGTCAGCATCTTCAGATGCATAGGCCTCTGAAATAGAACTGGGAGTGTCATCTATGAGATACACAAGAAAATCATCACCAAAGGACTTTGCAGTCCTCTGTCTCTTGCTCCTGGTAGGAACTTCATTGTTTTCCTCCACAGGACTTTCGAAGTGTTCCATCGAAATGGTAGGTTCGGTAATTAAAAGTGGTTCCTGATTCGATGAACTAGGCATCTCCTGATTAGATGAGGTAGCCATATCCTTCATGGGAAAGATATCTTCAAAGAAAGTCGCATCATTCGACTCCATGATCGTACCGACATGCATGTCAGGTACCTCAGATTTTACAACCAAGAATCTATAGCCAATGCTATGAAAAGCATATCCCAGGAAAACACAATCCACAGTCTTTGGTCCAAGCTTTCGCTTTTTTGGAATTGGAACATTGACTTTCGCCAAACAACCCCATGTTCGCAGATAAGAGAGTTTTAACCTTTTCTTCTCCCATTCCTCGAATGGAGTTATCTCTTTGTTCTTTGTGGGGACTCGGTTCAGGACATGACATGCTGTCAATATCGCCTCCCCCACCATGCCTTGGAGAGACCCGATGTGTCTAACATGGCGTTAACCAAATCAGTTAGAGTACAGTTCTTTCTTTCGGCCACCCCATTTGACTGAGGTGAATAAGGAGGCGTCCTCTCATGAGTTATACCATGTTCCGCACAAAAAGCATCAAATTCATTGGAAAAATACTCTCCACCACGGTCGGACCTAAGCCTCTTGATTTTTCGATCAAGTTGGTTTTCCACTTCGGCTTTATAGATCTTGAAAAAGTTCAAAGCCTCATCCTTAGACTTCAGAAGATACACACGGCAATATCTAGTGGAGTCATCAATTAACATCATGAAATATTTCTTTCCATCTTTTGTCAACACACCATTCATTTCACATAGATCTGAATGTATGAGCTCTAGTGGTGCAAGATTTCTTATTTCCGCAGTCGTGTGAGACTTACGAGGTTGCTTAGCTTGCACACACACTTGACACTTAGATCCCTTGACGTTGGTGAAACTAGGGATTAAGTTCAACTTCGCTAGTCGCGACATGCAACCAAAGTTAACATGATAAAGACGTGAATGCCACACATTGGATTCACTATTGTTGCAAATATGATTAACAACTATATTGCAAACGTCTGATAAGGATAAACGAAAGAAGCCTCCTGACTCATAGCCTTTACCAACAAAGGTTCCATACATGGATATTACAAATTTATTCGACTCAAAGACAAGCTTGTAGCCATCTCTACACAGAAGAGATCCGCTAACAAGATTTTTATTGACGGAGGGGACATAATGCACGTTCTTCAGCCGCACAATCTTCCCCGAAGTAAACTTCAGATCGACCGTGCCAACACCACGAACAGAAGCACTTGAACCGTTGCCCATCAGCACGGTTGAAGTCCCTGCGGTCTGATAAGACGAAAACATGGAAATATCACCACATACATGCACATTAGCACCCGTGTCAATCAACCAGTCAGGAGAATGACATACTGAAGAATAGTGGGAAATATACCATACCCAGCATCCTTCACGTCAGTGTCTCCAATGACAACATTAGCGGTCTTGCCGCCTTTCCTAGGATTACGCTTGTCATAGCGATTAGGGCAACTAGGAGCCCAATGATCATGATCCCCACACACATGACAAGCACCTTTCTTCTTGCCATTCTTCTTCTTGAAGTTCGTGTGTTGCACAGCCTTGTTCTTCCCATCAAACTTTGCTTTACCATCAAACTTGCCCTTGTTCTTGAACTTGTGGGGCTGGAAGTTCTGCTTCTGTACCACATTGGCACTAGATCCTCCGTCAATACCTCGAGCACGGGTGTCCTTTGCTCTCGCCTTTTCTTCCACATCAAGAGTGCCAATGAGATCCGGGACGGAAAACTCCTGCCTCTTATGCTTCAGCAAGGTAGCAAAGTTCCTCCATGAAGGAGGAAGCTTAGTGATGATACCTCCGGCAACAAACTTGTCCGATAGCATACAACTGAAGTGCTCAAGTTCTCTAGCAAAAGACTGTATCTCATGAGCTTGCTCAACCATGGAGCGCTCTTCAGTCATCCTGTAATCATAGAATTGCTCCATGATGTACAGCTCAGTGCCAGCATCCGAGACCCCAAACTTGGCCTCGAGTGCATCCCACATATCTTTTCCATTATCAATTGATGTATAAGCATCAACTATGTTCTCACCAAGAACACTCAAGAGAGCAGCCTTAAACAGAGTATCCATTTTCTGAAAAGCTTGTGCCTGTTGAGCATCAAGCTGTCCTTCAGGTTTGCCGAGAGTGGCGTCATAGCAACTCATGGTTTGAAACCATAAGACTGCTCTCACGCGCCACCTCTTATAGTGGATACCCTCAAACATAGGAGGTCTCATGGAAGCAGCAAAACCACTTGGGGTAAATTGCCTATAATAAGGTTTTTGGATTGTTGGAAATATGAGCAATTTACCCAATGATTTTATTAACAGAAATACTAGACAAAGCATGACTAATATAACAGTGATAAAGCAAGTCATGCGATTTGACAAAGAGAAGGTAAATAACAACTTCACATATGAACTGTAACTAAACACATCTAGATCATACAGTATAGCAAGTTGCATATATGAAGCAGAACCTAACACATGTAGGGCAGAAACTAGAGCAAAGAACTGTGGCAGGACATCTAACAGAAAGAGCATAAATACGTACGGGACAGCAGCAACAGAAATACTGGAGTTGGGGTGGACGTCCTCTCCAGTCATGTCGTCGATGTCAGGGAAGTAGTCGTCGGAGTCCATGATGAAGGAGTCAGTAGTCGCGCGGAGCGCTCCCCAAAAACCTTATCTTTCGTATACCCGTAGTACGTGGCAAAAATTTAGATATCGGCTCAGCTCATTCCCGCAACTCGCGACGCGTCGTGACGAGGCGTGGCGAGGCGGGCGGCGGAGGAGGAGCGCGCGTGGATATCCCTGTTGTTCTCATGCTCGTACAAGTGGGGAAAGAACCTCCCTTATAAGGAGATCCAACTCCCACTAAACTAGCAATGTGGGACTAAACTTTAGTAGTATCCCTTACCTTGCACAAATGGGCTAAGTGGGCCTCTAGGATTTATTAGGAATTTCTGGAATAGTTATTGGGCTGCCCAAAATAGACTAAATTCTCAGCAAATATTCGGCACCTTGCTTTGCCGATCGGATTCAGCAAAGTGAATGGCACTTACCGGAAGTATGACGGATCAACCGCCCCGGATCAGTGGTTGGCTGATTATCACATAGCCGTCCAAATCAACAATGGCTCCAACCTAGAAGCAGTACGCTTCGTCCCACTTATGCTCGTAGATGGAGCTCGATCTTGGATAGACGGACTACCGGAGAAATCCATACATAGTTGGGAGGACATGGTGGCAGTTTTCATCCAACACTTCCGAGGAACTTACAGACGCCCAAAGGGAATCAATGACCCTAAGCGATGCCGGCAAGAGCCGAACGAGGCAACCCAGGACTTCATCGGAAGATGGGTGTTGCTGAAAAATGCTTGCCAAGATATCGACGACGCTGAAGCCATGCATGCTTTCCTCGAAAGCATGAACCCAAGAGTCCCCCGTGTCATGGTGCAATCCACCAGATCTCAAACGCTAGGTCAGATTCTAGAAGTAGCTAACCTATATGCTGCATCAGATGACGACTCAAGGGCTAAGGCCAGGAGCCTTGGCATAGATTACTTCGGCACAAATAATCGCAAACCGCGAGCCGAAAAGAAACCCACTAAAGGAACAACAGAGGTAAACGCCACCTTCGGAAAAGGAGGGCAGCATAACGGAGGCAAAGGGCGAAGTAACAAGGAAGAAGCCGAAGCCAAGATGCAGCATCTTCGGCAAAACTGGGAAAAGCTAAAAAACGAGCAGTGCGCCCACCACTCCCGTTTCGGCACTCCCTCGCACACCAACGCCCAATGTCGCCTCAACAAGCATATCATGCAAGAAGCCAACCCAAGCGGCTCTGGAACCAAAGGGAAATCAGGCAAGCGCAAGTTCAATAAAAAGCGGAAAGAAGAAGGCGAGCAATCCAGCGAGTCAGATACGGATGGAGCAATCCAAAAAGAAATAGAAGCGCAGCAGCGTAAGGGCGGATCCAAGTTCCCAAAAGTCCAACAAGTGGTAAATCACACGTTCTTAGCCACGCCTTCAGCCTGAAAAATCAAGCGATCTTTCCGGGAAATCAATGCCATGGCTCCCAGTGTACCGCAATACCTGAAGTGGACAGAAACACAAATCACATGGGATCAGTCGGATCACCCAGACAGAGTGCCCGAGCCGGGATGCCACGCCTTAGTCGTGGCACCAATCGTGGCAGAATTCCATGGGATCAGTCGGATCACCCAGACAGAGTGCCCGAGCCGGGATGCCACGCCTTAGTCGTGGCACCAATTGTGGCAGAATTCCAGCTTAAAAAAGTGTTGATAGATGGTGGTGCTAGTATCAACCTCATCTATCTTAGCACACTAAAAAGAATGAATATCTCGACTCGGCAGCTCCGCCAAACCAATGTAAAATTCCACGGCATCGTTCCCGGAAGATCCGCCTCATCTTTAGGCGAAATAACTCTAGAAGTAACTTTCGGCAGCAAGGCGAATTACAGGACGGAAGACATCTCTTTCGAGGTGGTACCTTTCGACAGCGCTTACCACGCCATCTTTGGTAGGCCCGCTTTCGCCAAGTTCCTTGCTCGTCCTTGCTATTTGTACAACAAGATGAAGCTCCCAGGACCCAATGGTGTAATAACCGTAGAAGGGGACTTCAGCATGGCAAAGGAATGCGAACTGGCAAACGCCCTCTGCGCCAAATGAGTAATTCACCAGGAAGAACTCAAGGAGCTTGCGAAAGGCATCGACGTTGACGAGGTGCTAGTTGCAAAGGAAACATCACTAAAAATGCCAGAAAACTTCAGCACAACGGCTAACACCAAAAAAGTGAGTTTAGATCCCGAAGATCCATCCAAGCAAGTCACTGTAGGCGACGGGCTAAGCTACAAATAGGAAAGCGCGCTCGTCGAATTTCTCCGTGAGAACGGGGATATTTTCGCCTGGAAGAGCTCTGATATACCAGGCATACCCCGGAAATTCGCCGAGCACGCCCTAAAAGTACACCCGGAAGCAAAGCCAGTGAAGCAAGGACTTCGATGCTTCGATGATCACCATCGGAAAGGAGATCATTCGTCTCTTAGCCGCGAATTTCATTCGCGAAGTTATCTGGACAGACTGGGTACCTAATCCCGTCTTAGTTCCAAAGAAAAACACGGAGGACCTTAGAATGTGTATAGACTATACCGGTCTAAACAAGGCTTGCCCGAAAGATCCTTTCGCGCTCCCTCGTATCGACCAAGTTATAGAGGCCACTGCAGGTTCAGAATTACTGTGTTTTTTGAACGCTTATCAAGGTTACCACCAAATCCGGATGAAAGAGTCCGACGAATTGAAAACGTCCTTCATTACGCCATATGGCACTTATTGCTACATCACCATGCCTTTCGGCTTGAAAAACGCTGGCGCAACCTACCAGCGTTGTATGCAAAAGTGTTTAGCCGAGCAGATAGGAAAAAACGTCCACGTCTATGTTGATGACATCGCGGTAATGACAAAAACTAAGGACAATCTGCTCGATGACTTGCGCGAAACTTTCGCCAATCTCCGCAAATACAACATTAAGCTTAACCCGCTAAAGTGCGTATTTGGAGTTCCAACTGGCAAGCTTCTGGGTTTCATAATCTCTCATAGAGGGATTGAAGTAAACCCGGAAAAGATAAAAGCGATCCAAGAGATCAAGAGGCCAGTATGTCTAAAAGACGTTCAGCGCCTTACCAGCTCCGCCGCAGCCGTTAGTCGTTTTATTAGCCGCCTTGGCGATAAGGCATTACCGCTATACAAGCTGTTAAAAAAGTCAGATAGCTTTGTATGGACCAACGAAGCAGACGCGGCTCTGCAACAGCTAAAGAAAATTTTGTCAGAAGCGCCAGTGCTCGCAGCACCGAAAGACGACGAGCCGATGTTACTCTATCGAACGGCAACCGCACGGGTTATCAGCGTCGCCATCGTAGTGGAGCGAAAGAAAGACGAAACACAGGAGCACCCGGATCAGCATCCGGTTTATTACCTCAGCGAGGTTTTGTCGGATTCTAAGCAAAGGTATCCACATTACCAGAAACTCGCATACGGTGTATTCTTCGCATCACGAAAGCTTGGACATTACTTCCAAGGACACTCCATTACAGTGGTAAGTAAAGCACCACTGGGTGATATTATCAATAACGCTGACGCCACAGGACGCGTCGCCAAATGGGGAATTGAGCTCGCCGCTTTCGACATCTCCTACAAGCCCAGGACGGCAATCAAATCGCAAGTTTTGACGGATTTCGTTGCCGATTGGACAGAAGCCATGGACAAAACCCCTCTTCCGGACTCGGAATATTGGATTATGCACTTCGACGGATCAAAGATGAAGAAGGGCTCGGGGGCTGTGGTGGTCCTCAGATCACCCAAAGGCGATACCTTGAGTTACGTCCTCCAGATCCACTTCAACGCCACAAACAACATAGCCGAATATGAAGTGTTACTCCACGGACTCCACATAGCAAAGGATTTAGGCGTCAAGCACATTCTATGCTACGGCGACTCGGATCTAGTGCAGCACCAAGTTGATCAAACGTGGGACGCCAAAAGCCCAATCATGGCGGAGTACAGAAGGATAGTAGACGAATTCGCAATATGTTTCCTTGGTTTTGAAGTCAAGCATATCCACCGTGAAGAGAACTGGACGGCAAACGCACTGGCACGACTTGGTTCCGAGAGAGTAGCTTTGCCGAAAGATGTGTTTTTACAGCACCTATACGCCCCATCCATCAAAGGCGCAGACGCCGAATATCCGCTCATTTCGGAAGGAATCGAAATTCTTCTGGTTCTGCCTGATTGGACGGTGCCATATCTCAAATTCCTTTTAAAGCAAGGCGAACCTGAGGATGAAGTGGAAAGAAAGCAGCTTGCTCGGAGGGGCAAAGGATACACCGTGATAGCTGGACAACTGTACAAGCGCAGCACCTCGGGAATATTCCAACGGTGCATTTCACCCGAAGAAGGACGAGCGCTTTTACAAGAAATTCATTCCGGCTCTTGTGGTCACCACGCACAACCAAGATCCCTAGTCGCAAAAGCCTTCCGGCAAAGTTTTTTCTGGCTAATGGCGAAAGGAGACGCCGAACGCCTCGTAAAGAAATGCAAAGGATGCCAGTTCTATGCTAAGCAAAAACACTTGCCAACAAAAGAATTAAAAACCATTCCGCTCACTTGGCCGTTCGCGGTCTGGGGGCTAGACATGGTGGTGCCCTTTAAGACGGCAAGAGGCGGGTTGACGCACTTGCTAGTAGCGGTGGACAAATACACCAAGTGGGTTGAAGCTAAACCTATCAAAAAACTAGACGGTAAAACAGCCGTCAAGTTCATTGTCGAACTAGTCATTCGGTTCGGCATCCCTCACAGTATCATCACGGACAATGGCACTAATTTTGCAGTAGGAGCATTGGCCGAATACTGTAAAGAAATCGGGATCCGTCTCGACTTAGCCTCAGTTGCCCACCCCCAGTCCAATGGACAAGTCGAGCGAATGAATGGACTCATCCTTCAAGGCCTAAAACCGAGATTGGAGGAGCCGTTGCATCGTGCGGCAGGCGCCTGGGTGGAAGAACTACCATCTGTCTTATGGAGCATCCGCACTACGCCGAATAGATCAACCGGCTATACGCCGTTTTTTCTCGTTTACAGAGCTGAGGCAGTGCTGCCAACAGATATGATACACGACTCACCTCGTGTACAAGCCTACGTCGAAACAGACGCAGAGGAAGCTAGACAAAACAGCTTAGATCTCCTCGAAGAGGAAAGGGAAATAGCTTTGCAGCAATCCACCATCTATCAGCAAAAACTTCGGCTCTATCATAGCCGAAAAGTTAAGCCCCGTGAATTCCGGGAAGGAGATTTAGTGCTGCGCTTGGTTCAGCAAAAAGCTCACAAACTCGCCCCTACCTGGGAAGGACCGTTCGTCATCAGCAAAGCGCTAAGGAACGGAGCTTACTACCTTGTGGATATGCGTGATTTGGATAAAAACCGCAAAAGGAAAAGGGTAGATGACAACTTCAAGGAGACGAAACGTCCATGGAGTATAGATCAGTTACGTCCCTTTTATACTTAGAACAAATTCTATTGTAAACACCATTGAGATCATGAAATAAAAGACAAGTTTGTTTATGATTTTCCTGTGCATTCTTCCTTATTTCCCATTGATCTTCCAATAAGTATAAGCTGTTAACCCGAAATTGTTCAAATTTTTACTCGGGTACAAATGTAGCTAACAAAAGGTTAAGTCTTTCTCCTTTCCCGAAACATGAGTTCTATTCGAAAGTGATAGTTGCCGGGTCGCAAGTTTCGTCTATTCTGGTTCCTAAGGGACGGCGCACATTCTAAGTCCAGCTGTTTGGTCAATAGTTACCCAGTTGCTTGCTGTGTTGATTTTCCGTATCCTTTCCGGGAGCTATTAGACGAAATGCCAAGGCTACATTCTCGAATAAAATCCATCAGTCGGAAATAACATAAATTGCAAAGTACTTTCCGACAATAACACAAAAGGCTTATTTATTAGAACTCTGTTACATAGAGACGAAAATCCTGTTACAGATTAATGCAATTTTTGTTTTTTTGTCCTATCTTACAGGATCTAATTTGCTACCCCTACTCTTCTTCGGAGCTCTCTTTGTCGGAGAAGTGTTCGGGGATCTCGCGGCAGTCAACCGCGTCGAAGTACTTCTCCGGCTTCACCATCTCAGCAATGCGTGAGGCATAGCCGGAAACATCGGTGAAAAGCCGGGCGCTTTCTTCTTCGACCACCGACGCAGGGAAACCGAAGGCAAGGCGAGCAGGCTTGGCAGTCGGATAATGCGCCAGCATAAGGGCAAGCGCCGTCCGAGCACCTTCGCGAATCGCCGATTGAAGACGATCGACTTGGTTGTTCGCCGCCTCCTTTATTAATCCGGGGATCTCTTCGATTAGAGTCCTGTCCGGATCCCTGGCCGGGAAGAATGATGAATAAGACGGCGGCCAGCTTTGCTGAACTCCAGAACAAGATCCCCGAGTTCAGAGATCAGCGCCCTCCTGTTCTTGTTGGTGGGAGCTGTAACATCCAAAGCATGAAAACAATCCCTAGGATGTAATGTTGATTGTTAAATAAAGTTTGGCATCATGCATCATATTTTATTGTGTTGTTTTCTATTGGTTCTTATTGCATGTGATTTGTTTTCCATGTGAATTTCAAATCCAAAATCCAAACTTGTTCATGCTTGTCATGTTACAAGGTTTAAAAACATTTTCAAAAACTTAACACAACACTTTAGGTTCATTAAACTTTGATTTTTCAAATATTAAAAATGGCTTAAAAGAACAATTCAACTAAAATTCCCAATTTCACTTAAAAGTTAACCACTTTCAAATCATCTTAAATATTCAGAATTTTCAAAAACAATAATTGGTGCACTTGTGCATTTTCCATTCCAATTGCCTCTCAATTTGTTCCATAATTTTTGAACACCAACAACTCTCTCAAATTCTTTTCTTCTCTCTATTTCTCTCTTACAAAAAAAAGAGAAAGGAAAAAAAAAACAGCAGGGGGAGGCAGGCAACAAGCCCACCTACAACCCCAAGACCCAGCCCACTTACCCCCTTGGCCCGAAACCCCCTCGTGTCTTCCTCCTCCGTACTGTCATGACGACAGCACCAGGGAGAAAGACCAAGCTCTCCCTCACCTGCTCCACCCCCCTTTTCCCCTTCTACAAGAAGAGCCCGAGATCCCCTCTCTAACCCTAGTTCCTCCTCCACTGTTCCTCCGCCGCCGTTTTTCCTCTCCCCACAAATCCTTTTTTTCCTCTCTGTAATTCCCCACCAAAATCTGAATTTTCCTGCCAATTCCCCATGACTGAATCTTGAGGATCACACCGCTGTTGCTCCGTTCGCCGGTAGGTCCGGGTATCGCCGGGAATGGAGAGGGGGCGTCTTCCTCTTCGGGTTTTGCTGAAGGCTCCCCGGCCGGACGCTGCCTGGTTCGACGGCGCCATCAATTTTCTCCGCCAACGGCCGCAGCTGCTGCGTCTCCGTCAGTCGTCCCCGCACCGCTGCTTCCTCGACCAACTCCTGGGTGAGCGCCCCTTTGTTTCCTTGCCCCTCTATGTTCCCTGTGTGCCCGCACCCCTCCCGCTCGTCGCGTTGCCGTGGAAGCGCGCTAGCCGCCGCTGGTCACCGCTGCTCGCCGCGCTCGTTTCCGGCAGGCAGCGACACTGAAGAATCTTCACTTAGCGCAGAACCGCACAGTGCTCCCGTTTCCCTGCACCGCTGCACGCAACTAGCACCCGCACCACACGCAGCCCGCGCCCGCGTCCCAATCTCGCCCGGAACCCCGCAGTTCCCGTCGAGCTCCGTCGCTTGTTCGTCCGTCGAGGTGCAAACCTGAAACTTGTTTTTCAGTTAGCTTCAGTTACCCGGCGGAAACACCTCTTCAAACCATGCACTCCCAGATCTATCACAAAAGCTCGCTTAGCCCAGTGACACAGTGCCCCCACGCGCGATCGCTAGCTCCCGATTTCGATCCCCACCCCGCGCGCGAGCGCGACCCAATTTTCTGGGCAACCTCACTGCACCGTGGGCCCCGGATGTCAGCGGGCCTGGTTACCCCGTGGACCTCCACCTGCGCGCGCGGCTGTCAGCGTGGCCAGGGCCCGCTCGTCAGCGACCCTGGCTGGCAGCACACCCGGTCAGATCCAGATCTGCACCCGGGAATCTAACATTCAGGCCCCTGGCTTTTTCTCTGTTTTCTGCACAAGTTCGTGTTACTTCAAAACAGCCCCTGGAATTTCAGAAATAGCACAAACAAGTCCCTGGCATTTAATTAAAATTGCAGAAAATAACTAAAACTTTAAAATTGCATATCTTTTAATTGCTAACTCGAAATGCAACAAATTTGACAATTTTTTGGGCAACCTCACCGTGCCGTGGGCCCCGGATGTCAGCGGGCCTGGTTGCCCCGTGGACCTCCACCTGCGCGCGCGGCTGCCAGCGTGGCCAGGGCCCGCTTGTCAGCGACCCTAGCTGGCAGCACACCCGGTCAGATCCAGATCTGCACCCGGGAATCTCACATTCAGGCCCCTGGCCTTTTCTCTGTTTTCTGCACAAGTCCATGTTACTTCAAAACAGCCCCTGGAATTTCAGAAACAGCACAAAGAAGTCCCTGACATTTAATTAAAGTTGCAGAAAATAACTAAAACTTTAAAATTGCATATCTTTTAATTGCTAACTCCAAATGCAACAAATTTGACATGTTTTCCACTCCAAATTTCCTATAAAATTTAAATATGCAATTTGTTTTCTGTTTTGAACAACTAAAAATAATGTCATTTCTCATACTTTGTTTAATTCAATTAAAAATTGCTTAATTCATAACTTGCTAAAAAATTATCCAAACTTGACAAACAAAATATGTTTTCCAAATAGAATTTTGTGCTCTTTCCAAATGTGGAACCTAATTAATGTTTTGGACAAATAAAAATGCATGTCATTTTGGTACTTGAATTAATGCATGTTAACTTGCCACCCTAATAATTGGAGTTTCCAAATTCCTAAAATTGCAAGCCACACACCTACACTTGTCTTAATGTTGTGTTCTTGTTGTTCTCACCATGCATGCATCATTTTAATCAACTTGCACATGTTGGCCCTTGTAGTACATTAATGCAACTTCAACTTGTGCATATGTGCTCCATTTAAACTTGTGCTAACCTTGCTAGGCTAAATTGATGCATCTATTAAACATGTCATGCATCATCCCATGCTTGTTTACTTTACCATGTATTGATTGCATCCTCTTTTCCTTGTGTGTTGTTGCTTTCTCGTTTAGACGACGACGTTGAGACAGACGAGGCTTATCTTCACACATCAGAGGAGTTTGATCAGTACCAATCTGATTGGGCAGGCAAGTATTCACCCACGTGAGCCAATATCACATGTTCTCCACTTGTTACCCTCCTTCCTTTGTCTATTCTGCTAGCCCTTATTTACGATGCTGTTATTTGTCTGAATCCTACCACATGTCCCTTATAACTCCACCATTGCCACACTCCCTACCTATAGCCTTTGTTTGCCAGCCTATGTCGTAGTGCATGCTTAGGTTTGTCTGTTCCGGAGTTCGGTTACTTGGGTTTACTTTTGGTTACCATTGGTCACTTGGTTCGCTGTAATCACTTCAACTTGTTAATGTTTGGGGTAATAATGTTAATTTGATGATAAGGCGCCGGCAGGAGGCCGGGTATGGTTTTGAGGCCTGCTAGCGCTGAAAAAGGAAAGTTCTTGTCTATTAGTTCCATGACGAGCGTGCTACCCACATGAGAGGGGTATGGGCCCCTTCGCGGCCTGCGAACCTTATCGCAAACTTGTCACGGATCCACATAGTTCGGGCGTTCCATTTGCTGCATGCATATGCAGGTGCGTTCCCCTGGAGCTAAGGGTGATTCTTTTGTAGTCGGCATTTAGGAGAGGCACGTGATTAGCATGTTATGAGGGTCCTTCCTTTTCTTCGTGGGGGGCTCGAGTAACCGTCCCTCAATGCACGTGGATCTAGGGCTTGGGTGCGGTGAGGTGAAGGGTCGTGTCGAACACTAGATCTGGCAACCGATGCGTGTGGACTAGTGCACCCCTACAGGGTTAAATCTTCTTGAGGAGCCGTTTTATCCACGGTTATGTGATAGCTTGGACTGATACTGGCTAACAAGAATTAGACAACCTACACCTGTTTAATAATAAATTTGACTAGTAATTTGGAATTACTTCACATTAACATGGTCACTCTCATTAATCAACTGTGTGAGTTTATCCTTGGATTGCCTCTTGGCTAAGGGGTGAATCCCGGATGGGTTTGTTTGGAGAGTAGCATAGTTGGTTACGATGCGCTTCTTATCCCTATCTAATAGCCGGAAGTTAGTGTGTCTTCTTAAGTTAGTTGCTGCCTGCTGCTGCATAATCCTTTTAGCACCTATCTTTACCTTTGTAACTTGTTGAGTTGGTACTATCTGGCATCACGTGTGTCTTGCTTGCCAGTACTCGCGTACTGACCCCAATTGGGGCTGCCTGGTTCTACAGAGGTTGTTCCTGAGGAGAGTACCGGAGGCTACTACGTGGACTTCGACGACTCATGCGACGAGTAGCTAGAGATCCAGGTTGGGATCCAGGATCTGCGTGGATGGGTTCCCCTTTTATTCGTTTCCGGCCTGTAGGCCCATTTGGTTCTTGTCTGTACTCAGACCTATCGTGCTTCCGTTGTGATGTAATGAATGATATGTTGGGATATGTACCCTCTGTATGAGTGATTTGGCTATATCTATTTGCTCTATGTGAGCCTTTGCCTATATAACTTTGTTTCCTTTCTTTGAGTCGTAGAGATTTGTTGTGATATCAAATGTTTCCACTCCCGATTGACGTACCGTGCGTGTATGATATGAAGTACGTCGATTGGGTAGTACTTAGGATCCTCTTGGGATGGTTCGCACAAACGACGGATAGCAGTGAACGGTTGTCACACCTCCTCGTGTTGGCCTGCTCACAGTGAGACGCGGGTGTAGATAGGCCCCGTAAACCCTCGAGCTGCTATTTCTCGATTGTGGTTATCCCATCGGGGTTCGGGGTACGACAGTTGGTATCAGAGCCTATCTGACCTTAGGATCCCTTTTGTTGGTCGTAGTTGAGTCTAGAAACTATTTTGTAGTTATACAGGAAAAACTAAACGTGAGAGTAGGAACTCTGTTCTTTTTCTTCTTTCCCCACCCTCCCTCCCTTTTCTGGTAAGGAAGTGTTACGTTGTTTTTCCCTTCTCACCTAAAAAATTCAAGTTAGGATTCACCTATTCTGGTCCCTCTAGGATGGTTATACAGATGAGAACATGAGTAATAAAGACTGGTTGTGATACGCTTGCGTATTGCCTACTCACATTGGGAGCGGGAGCAATTAAGCCCCGTAAGCTATGTCTCTATTACTTTAACGATCTGTATGTATCCTTCCGGGGCCCGAATTCCGTAGTACCTCAGGTTGTTTTTGGTTAAGTGTTTCCCAAAGTGTTGCTTCATTATTGTTATTCGCAGAATCAATATCTTCCGTTGTTAAGCTTATCCGTTGATCCATTCTATCATTCAAGTTTGTTATCCGGTGCATGAGTTGAACATTCTAAATAATTTGCGGTTGGCTTAGAGGTTATCCTCTTGGTTTATCCGTCCTTCTGGTATTCTAACCATGCATGATGTAATGTTGGTTATTATGCAATCGTCGGTTTATCCGGCCTATCCTTTCACAATCCTTTTGCAATCTTGTTGGTTATTCTGTTGTCGTACTAATGTGCGTTCTATAACAGGATGCCGGCAGGAACGAGGTCTACTCCCCCTGGTCCGCCACCAATGGCTGAGTTTCTGGAGAAGTTGGCTGCAGTGGTGAGGCAGCTGGCTAACAATCAGATGAACCAGAACAACAACTTCAACAATCAGCGTGTCAGTATCAGGGATTTTCTCAGCTTGGGCCCAAGGCCATTCGTGACCACTCGTGAGCCTCTGGATGCTGACGACTGGCTTCGAGAGGTATACATGGCGTTGGAGATTGCCCGTGTTGCCGAGGAGGACAAGGTCAATTATGCCACATATCTGCTGAAGGGCCAGTCAGCTTCTTGGTGGGAGAACTATTGGGCCATGAGAGCTCCCGGTGTTCAGTTGACTTGGGCTCACTTCAAGGAGGCTTTCCTGAAGTATCACATCCCTGAGGGTCTCATGGACAGGATGCGTGAGGAGTTCTGTTCCTTGAGGCAAGGCAAGATGGATGTGTTGACTTATCAGACAGAGTTCAACCGTCTCGCTCATTACGCTGGAGATGAGATTTCCACTGAGGCCAAGAAGATGGCAAGATTCCGCAGAGGATTTTGCCCCGAGCTCAAGTACACCCTCATTCACATTAGGGCCAGCGATTTTGAGGACCTCGTCAACATTGCTCTCAATGAGGAAAATGGTCGCAAGGTCTTTGAGGATACTCGTAAGCACTCTCGTGAGGGTGGTTCCTCCTCCAACATGACCACCCCACTGCAGAAGAGGCGCATTTGGGTTCCTGACAGTGCAGTTACTCGGGCTTCTCATGCCCAGGCTTCTTCAGGCTTTGCTCCCCGCCCACCAACCCACACTCTGGCTCCTCCTCCAAGGGGTGGCATGGGGCAGCCAAGGCCTCCAGCTCCGAGAGTCGTCACCTGCTACAAGTGCAAGCAGATTGGACACTATGCCGACAAGTGTACACAGAAGCATCTACCTCCACCACCTCCTCGTCCACCTCAGGCTGCTGTTCCTCCGCCCAGGCACTTCATCAACAACAAGCCTGGCGGGAGAACCGCAAGGGTGAACCACGTCAAGGCTGACATTGCTGAGGAGGCTCCAGACGTTGTCCTTGGTATGCTTCCCATAAATTTGATTCCAGCTAAAGTGTTGTTTGATACAGGTGCATCTCATTCATTTGTGTCAAAGATCTTTGCTTCAACAAACAAGTTAATGTTGGTTCCTCTGGATAATCAATGCACTGTTCACTCTCCGGGTGCGAAAATGAGAGCATCCAAGTTGAGTAAGGACAATCAAATTATAATTGGAGGCCATGTGTTCTTGGCTTCTCTCATAGTACTTGGAAATTCTGACATTGATGTCATCCTGGGCATGGATTGGTTGAAGACCAATAAAGCAAAGATTGACTGTGCCACCAAGTCAATAGTGCTAGCTCATCCTTCAGGCCAGATATTCTATTCTCCAAAAGAATCAAGTTCCATTCAGCTGTACAACCTTGATGCAAGCTCCCTACCATCACTTGAAACTGTTCCTGTGGTGTGTGACTTTCCAGATGTGTTCCCGGAAGAACTGCCAGGAATGCCACCTGACAGAGCTGTGGAGTTCATGATAGAACTTGAACCGGGCACTGCTCCTATCTCAAAGCGTCCTTACAAGATAGCTCCTCCTGAACTCAAGTTGTTGAAAGAGCAAATTGATATGTACATGGAGAAAGGCTACATTCAGCCAAGTTCCTCTTCTTGGGGATGTCCAACTTTGTTTGTGGCAAAGAAGGATGCAACAAAAAGGCTTGTGGTCGATTATCGCCCTCTCAACAACAAGACAATAAAGAACAAGTATCTGATTCCTCGCATTGAGGATCTCTTCGATCAGCTTGCCGGTGCCTCTGTTTTCTCCAAGTTGGACTTGAGGATGGGATACCATCAAATCAAGATCAGAAAGGAAGACATTCCAAAGACTGCTTTCACCACTCGGTACGGGTTGTATGAACACACTGGCATGTCCTTTGGCCTCACAAATGCACCAGCTACCTTTTCACGGCTCATGAACTCGGTCTTCATGGAGTATCTCGACAATTTTGTGGTGGTGTATCTTGATGACATTCTTGTTTACTCCAAGTCTAAAGAAGAGCATGGAGAACATCTCCGCCTCATCCTCACAAAGCTTCGCGAACATCGACTTTATGCCAAGTTCTCCAAGTGTCAATTCTGGATTTCTAAAGTCTTCTACCTTGGTCATGTCATATCAGCAGAAGGCATTGCCATTGATCCTGACAAGGTGAAGTCCATTGTTGAATGGAAACCTCCTAAAACCGTGAAGCAAGTCAGAAGCTTTCTTGGTTTGGCCAGCTATTGCCGTCGCTTTGTCGAAAACTTCTCAAAGATTGCTAAGCCTCTCACCGACCTCACAAAGAAGGACAAGAAGTTCTTTTGGTCTCCACAATGTGATGAAAGTTTCAACCTCTTGAAGTCCAAGCTCACTTCTACTCCAGTTCTTGCTGGTCCAGACACAACCAAGCCTTTCCAGATTTATTGTGATGCGTCTATTCAAGGACTAGGGGCAGTCCTCATGCAAGATCGTCACGTGGTTGCCTATGCTTCTCGCCAGTTGAACACTCATGAACAAAACTATCCAACTCATGATCTGGAGCTTGCAGCAGTGGTATTTGCTCTCAAGAAGTGGAGGCAATACTTGTTGGGTAACAGATGTGAGATCTTCTCTGACCACAAGAGTCTCAAGTACATCTTCACGCAGCCAGATCTGAATCTGAGGCAAAGGAGATGGATTGAAAAGATCAAGGACTTCGATCTTACCATCTCGTACACTCCAGGCAAAGCTAATGTGATGGCTGATGCTCTTAGTCGCAAATCTTATTGCAATAATCTCCAACTCAAGGAAATCCAACCTCCTCTCCATGAAGAATTCCGAAAGCTCAACCTCAACCTTGTTCCTCAAGGCTATCTTGCAAGTCTGTCAATAACTCCAACTCTTGAAGACAAGATTCGTTCTGAACAACTTCATGATGAAGAAATTCTGAAGATTGTTGATCACATCAAAGCAGGCAATGAGAAGTTTGAGAGCTTTTCAATTGATGACAAAGGAACTGTGTTCTTCGATGGACGCATTGCGGTTCCGCGAGTCCAAAGTCTCAAAGATGTGATTCTCAAGGAGGCTCATGAAACTCCTCTCTCAATCCATCCTGGAAGTACAAAGATGTACCAGGATCTCAAGACATCATATTGGTGGCCAGGCATGAAGCGTGAAATTGCTCAATATGTCTCGGAATGTAATGTTTGCCAACGTGTCAAAGCAGTCCATCAAAAAGGAGCAGGTCTCCTTCAACCTCTCAAAATTCCTGAATGGAAATGGGACATGATTGAAATGGACTTCGTCACGGGTTTTCCAAAGTCAAGAAAAGGCAACGATGCAATCTTTGTTGTCATTGACCGTCTCTCTAAAGTTGTTCACTTCTTCCCAGTCAAAGAAACAATTTCAGTAGTCCAGTTGGCAGAACTCTACACAACAAGGATTGTTCCTCTTCATGGTATGCCATTGGAAATAAGCTCATATCGTGGAAGCCTCTTCACTTCCCACTTCTGGAAGAGTTTTCAAGAAGCAATGGGCACCAAGCTCCTGTTTAGCACAACTTACCACCCACAATCCCAAGGACAAGTTGAGAGAATCAATCAAGTTCTTGAGGATATGCTCAGAGCATGTGGAATCTCATTTGGCATGAAATGGGAAGAGTGCCTCCCATATGCTGAATTCTCTTACAACAACAGCTATCAAACAAGTCTAGGCATGGCACCATTTGAAGCTCTCTATGGTCGCAGATGCAGGACTCCTATCAATTGGTCTGAAGCTGGTGAACGCAAACTCTTTGGTCCTGACATTGTTAAGCAAGCCGAAGAAAAAGTTCGCATCATTCGTGACAATCTGAAGATTGCTCAGTCTCGTCAAAAAAGCTATTATGATAGCAAGCACAGGGACATGGTCTATGCAGCTAGTGACAAAGCATACCTTCGTGTCACTCCTCTTCGAGGCACTCATCGTTTCGGTGTCAAGGGAAAACTTGCTCCAAGATATGTTGGTCCCTTCACCGTTCTCTCAAGGCGTGCAGAAAATGCCTATCGTCTTGAACTTCCAGAAAAACTCTCCAAAGTGCATGATGTGTTCCATGTTTCCCAACTCAAAGAAGTGCTTCAAAGATCCAGGTCGTGCAGTTGATCATGATTCCATTGAGCTGCAAGAAGACCTCTCTTATGAAGAACATCCTGTCCGTATTCTCGATGAGGCCGAGCGCAAGACTCGCAACAAGAACACCAAGTTCTTCAAAGTGCAATGGTCTCATCATTCCGATAAGGAGGCAACATGGGAAACAGAGGAGGATCTTCGCAAAAAGTACCCCGACCTTTTCACTTCTTCCTAGGAATCTCGGGGCGTGATTCCTTCAAGGGGGGGGGGGGGGGGGCGTTTTGTAACATCCCAAGCATGAAAACAATCCCTAGGATGTAATGTTGATTGTTAAATAAAGTTTGGCATCATGCATCATATTTTATTGTGTTGTTTTCTATTGGTTCTTATTGCATGTGATTTGTTTTCCATGTGAATTTCCAATCCAAAATCCAAACTTGTTCATGCTTGTCATGTTACAAGGTTTAAAAACATTTTCAAAAACTTAACACAACACTTTGGGTTCATTAAAGTTTGATTTTTCAAATATTAAAAATGGCTTAAAAGAACAATTGAACTAAAATTCCCAATTTCACTTAAAAGTTAACCACTTTCAAATCATCTTAAATATTCAAAATTTTCAAAAACAATAATTGGTGCACTTGTGCATTTTCCATTCCAATTGCCTCTCAATTTGTTCCATAATTTTTGAACACCAACAACTCTCTCAAATTCTTTTCTTCTCTCTATTTCTCTCTTACAAAAAAAGAGAAAGGAAAAAAAACAGCAGGGGAGGCAGGCAACAAGCCCACCTACAACCCAAGACCCAGCCCACTTACCCCCTTGGCCCGAAACCCCCTCGTGTCTTCCTCCTCCGTACTGTCATGACGACAGCACCAGGGAGAAAGACCAAGCTCTCCCTCACCTGCTCCACCCCCCTTTTCCCCTTCTACAAGAAGAGCCCGAGATCCCCTCTCTAACCCTAGTTCCTCCTCCACTGTTCCTCCGCCGCCGTTTTTCCTCTCCACACAAATCCTTTTTTTCCTCTCTGTAATTCCCCACCAAAACTGAATTTTCCTGTCAATTCCCCATGACTGAATCTTGAGGATCACACCGCCGTTGCTCCGTTCGCCGGCAGGACCGGGTATCGCCGGGAATGGAGAGGGGGCGTCTTCCTCTTCGGGTTTGCTGAAGGCTCCCCGGCCGGACGCTGCCTGGTTCGACGGCGCCATCAGTTTTCTCCGCCACCGGCCGCAGCTGCTGCGTCTCCGTCAGTCGTCCCCGCACCGCTGCTTCCTCGACCAACTCCTGGGTGAGCGCCCCTTTGTTTCCTTGCCCCTCTATGTTCCCTGTGTGCCCGCACCCCTCCCGCTCGTCGCGTTGCCGTGGAAGCGCGCCAGCCGCCGCTGGTCACCGCTGCTCGCCGCGCTCGTTTCCGGCAGGCAGCGACACTGAAGAATCTTCACTTAGCGCAGTACCGCACAGCGCTCCCGTTTCCCTACACCGCTGCACGCAACTAGCACCCGCACCACACGCAGCCCGCGCCCGCGTCCCAATCTCGCCCGGAACCCCGCAGTTCCCGTCGAGCTCCGTCGCTTGTTCGTCCGTCGAGGTGCAAACCTGAAACTTGTTTTTCAGTTAGCTTCAGTTACCCGGCGGAAACACCTCTTCAAACCGTGCACTCCCAGATCTATCACAAAAGCTCGCTTAGCCCAGTGACACAGTGCCCCCACGCGCGATCGCTAGCTCCCGATTTCGATCCCCACCCCGCGCGCGAGCGCGACCCAATTTTCTGGGCAACCTCACTGCACCGTGGGCCCCGGATGTCAGCGGGCCTGGTTACCCCGTGGACCTCCACCTGCGCGCGCGGCTGTCAGCGTGGCCAGGGCCCGCTCGTCAGCGACCCTGGCTGGCAGCACACCCGGTCAGATCCAGATCTGCACCCGGGAATCTAACATTCAGGCCCCTGGCTTTTTCTCTGTTTTCTGCACAAGTTCGTGTTACTTCAAAACAGCCCCTGGAATTTCAGAAATAGCACAAACAAGTCCCTGGCATTTAATTAAAATTGCAGAAAATAACTAAAACTTTAAAATTGCATATCTTTTAATTGCTAACTCGAAATGCAACAAATTTGACAATTTTTTGGGCAACCTCACCGTGCCGTGGGCCCCGGATGTCAGCGGGCCTGGTTGCCCCGTGGACCTCCACCTGCGCGCGCGGCTGCCAGCGTGGCCAGGGCCCGCTTGTCAGCGACCCTAGCTGGCAGCACACCCGGTCAGATCCAGATCTGCACCCGGGAATCTCACATTCAGGCCCCTGGCCTTTTCTCTGTTTTCTGCACAAGTCCATGTTACTTCAAAACAGCCCCTGGAATTTCAGAAACAGCACAAAGAAGTCCCTGGCATTTAATTAAAGTTGCAGAAAATAACTAAAATTTTAAAATTGCATATCTTTTAATTGCTAACTCCAAATGCAACAAATTTGACATGTTTTCCACTCCAAATTTCCTATAAAATTTAAATATGCAATTTGTTTTCTGTTTTGAACAACTAAAAATAATGTCATTTCTCATACTTTGTTTAATTCAATTAAAAATTGCTTAATTCATAACTTGCTAAAAAATTATCCAAACTTGACAAACAAAATATGTTTTCCAAATAGAATTTTGTGCTCTTTCCAAATGTGGAACCTAATTAATGTTTTGGACAAATAAAAATGCATGTCATTTTGGTACTTGAATTAATGCATGTTAACTTGCCACCCTAATAATTGGAGTTTCCAAATTCCTAAAATTGCAAGCCACACACCTACACTTGTCTTAATGTTGTGTTCTTGTTGTTCTCACCATGCATGCATCATTTTAATCAACTTGCACATGTTGGCCCTTGTAGTACATTAATGCAACTTCAACTTGTGCATATGTGCTCCATTTAAACTTGTGCTAACCTTGCTAGGCTAAATTGATGCATCTATTAAACATGTCATGCATCATCCCATGCTTGTTTACTTTACCATGTATTGATTGCATCCTCTTTTCCTTGTGTGTTGTTGCTTTCTCGTTTAGACGACGACGTTGAGACAGACGAGGCTTATCTTCACACATCAGAGGAGTTTGATCAGTACCAATCTGATTGGGCAGGCAAGTATTCACCCACGTGAGCCAATATCACATGTTCTCCACTTGTTACCCTCCTTCCTTTGTCTATTCTGCTAGCCCTTATTTACGATGCTGTTATTTGTCTGAATCCTACCACATGTCCCTTATAACTCCACCATTGCCACACTCCCTACCTATAGCCTTTGTTTGCCAGCCTATGTCGTAGTGCATGCTTAGGTTTGTCTGTTCCCGAGTTCGGTTACTTGGGTTTACTTTTGGTTACCATTGGTCACTTGGTTCGCTGTAATCACTTCAACTTGTTAATGTTTGGGGTAATAATGTTAATTTGATGATAAGGCGCCGGCAGGAGGCCGGGTATGGTTTTGAGGCCTGCTAGCGCTGAAAAAGGAAAGTTCTTGTCTATTAGTTCCATGACGAGCGTGCTACCCACATGAGAGGGGTATGGGCCCCTTCGCGGCCTGCGAACCTTATCGCAAACTTGTCACGGATCCACATAGTTCGGGCGTTCCATTTGCTGCATGCATATGCAGGTGCGTTCCCCTGGAGCTAAGGGTGATTCTTTTGTAGTCGGCATTTAGGAGAGGCACGTGATTAGCATGTTATGAGGGTCCTTCCTTTTCTTCGTGGGGGGCTCGAGTAACCGTCCCTCAATGCACGTGGATCTAGGGCTTGGGTGCGGTGAGGTGAAGGGTCGTGTCGAACACTAGATCTGGCAACCGATGCGTGTGGACTAGTGCACCCCTACAGGGTTAAATCTTCTTGAGGAGCCGTTTTATCCACGGTTATGTGATAGCTTGGACTGATACTGGCTAACAAGAATTAGACAACCTACACCTGTTTAATAATAAATTTGACTAGTAATTTGGAATTACTTCACATTAACATGGTCACTCTCATTAATCAACTGTGTGAGTTTATCCTTGGATTGCCTCTTGGCTAAGGGGTGAATCCCGGATGGGTTTGTTTGGAGAGTAGCATAGTTGGTTACGATGCGCTTCTTATCCCTATCTAATAGCCGGAAGTTAGTGTGTCTTCTTAAGTTAGTTGCTGCCTGCTGCTGCATAATCCTTTTAGCACCTATCTTTACCTTTGTAACTTGTTGAGTTGGTACTATCTGGCATCACGTGTGTCTTGCTTGCCAGTACTCGCGTACTGACCCCAATTGGGGCTGCCTGGTTCTACAGAGGTTGTTCCTGAGGAGAGTACCGGAGGCTACTACGTGGACTTCGACGACTCATGCGACGAGTAGCTAGAGATCCAGGTTGGGATCCAGGATCTGCGTGGATGGGTTCCCCTTTTATTCGTTTCCGGCCTGTAGGCCCATTTGGTTCTTGTCTGTACTCAGACCTATCGTGCTTCCGTTGTGATGTAATGAATGATATGTTGGGATATGTACCCTCTGTATGAGTGATTTGGCTATATCTATTTGCTCTATGTGAGCCTTTGCCTATATAACTTTGTTTCCTTTCTTTGAGTCGTAGAGATTTGTTGTGATATCAAATGTTTCCACTCCCGATTGACGTACCGTGCGTGTATGATATGAAGTACGTCGATTGGGTAGTACTTAGGATCCTCTTGGGATGGTTCGCACAAACGACGGATAGCAGTGAACGGTTGTCACACCTCCTCGTGTTGGCCTGCTCACAGTGAGACGCGGGTGTAGATAGGCCCCGTAAACCCTCGAGCTGCTATTTCTCGATTGTGGTTATCCCATCGGGGTTCGGGGTACGACAGTTGGTATCAGAGCCTATCTGACCTTAGGATCCCTTTTGTTGGTCGTAGTTGAGTCTAGAAACTATTTTGTAGTTATACAGGAAAAACTAAACGTGAGAGTAGGAACTCTGTTCTTTTTCTTCTTTCCCCACCCTCCCTCCCTTTTCTGGTAAGGAAGTGTTACGTTGTTTTTCCCTTCTCACCTAAAAAATTCAAGTTAGGATTCACCTATTCTGGTCCCTCTAGGATGGTTATACAGATGAGAACATGAGTAATAAAGACTGGTTGTGATACGCTTGCGTATTGCCTACTCACATTGGGAGCGGGAGCAATTAAGCCCCGTAAGCTATGTCTCTATTACTTTAACGATCTGTATGTATCCTTCCGGGGCCCGAATTCCGTAGTACCTCAGGTTGTTTTTGGTTAAGTGTTTCCCAAAGTGTTGCTTCATTATTGTTATTCGCAGAATCAATATCTTCCGTTGTTAAGCTTATCCGTTGATCCATTCTATCATTCAAGTTTGTTATCCGGTGCATGAGTTGAACATTCTAAATAATTTGCGGTTGGCTTAGAGGTTATCCTCTTGGTTTATCCGTCCTTCTGGTATTCTAACCATGCATGATGTAATGTTGGTTATTATGCAATCGTCGGTTTATCCGGCCTATCCTTTCACAATCCTTTTGCAATCTTGTTGGTTATTCTGTTGTCGTACTAATGTGCGTTCTATAACAGGATGCCGGCAGGAACGAGGTCTACTCCCCCTGGTCCGCCACCAATGGCTGAGTTTCTGGAGAAGTTGGCTGCAGTGGTGAGGCAGCTGGCTAACAATCAGATGAACCAGAACAACAACTTCAACAATCAGCGTGTCAGTATCAGGGATTTTCTCAGCTTGGGCCCAAGGCCATTCGTGACCACTCGTGAGCCTCTGGATGCTGACGACTGGCTTCGAGAGGTATACATGGCGTTGGAGATTGCCCGTGTTGCCGAGGAGGACAAGGTCAATTATGCCACATATCTGCTGAAGGGCCAGTCAGCTTCTTGGTGGGAGAACTATTGGGCCATGAGAGCTCCCGGTGTTCAGTTGACTTGGGCTCACTTCAAGGAGGCTTTCCTGAAGTATCACATCCCTGAGGGTCTCATGGACAGGATGCGTGAGGAGTTCTGTTCCTTGAGGCAAGGCAAGATGGATGTGTTGACTTATCAGACAGAGTTCAACCGTCTCGCTCATTACGCTGGAGATGAGATTTCCACTGAGGCCAAGAAGATGGCAAGATTCCGCAGAGGATTTTGCCCCGAGCTCAAGTACACCCTCATTCACATTAGGGCCAGCGATTTTGAGGACCTCGTCAACATTGCTCTCAATGAGGAAAATGGTCGCAAGGTCTTTGAGGATACTCGTAAGCACTCTCGTGAGGGTGGTTCCTCCTCCAACATGACCACCCCACTGCAGAAGAGGCGCATTTGGGTTCCTGACAGTGCAGTTACTCGGGCTTCTCATGCCCAGGCTTCTTCAGGCTTTGCTCCCCGCCCACCAACCCACACTCTGGCTCCTCCTCCAAGGGGTGGCATGGGGCAGCCAAGGCCTCCAGCTCCGAGAGTCGTCACCTGCTACAAGTGCAAGCAGATTGGACACTATGCCGACAAGTGTACACAGAAGCATCTACCTCCACCACCTCCTCGTCCACCTCAGGCTGCTGTTCCTCCGCCCAGGCACTTCATCAACAACAAGCCTGGCGGGAGAACCGCAAGGGTGAACCACGTCAAGGCTGACATTGCTGAGGAGGCTCCAGACGTTGTCCTTGGTATGCTTCCCATAAATTTGATTCCAGCTAAAGTGTTGTTTGATACAGGTGCATCTCATTCATTTGTGTCAAAGATCTTTGCTTCAACAAACAAGTTAATGTTGGTTCCTCTGGATAATCAATGCACTGTTCACTCTCCGGGTGCGAAAATGAGAGCATCCAAGTTGAGTAAGGACAATCAAATTATAATTGGAGGCCATGTGTTCTTGGCTTCTCTCATAGTACTTGGAAATTCTGACATTGATGTCATCCTGGGCATGGATTGGTTGAAGACCAATAAAGCAAAGATTGACTGTGCCACCAAGTCAATAGTGCTAGCTCATCCTTCAGGCCAGATATTCTATTCTCCAAAAGAATCAAGTTCCATTCAGCTGTACAACCTTGATGCAAGCTCCCTACCATCACTTGAAACTGTTCCTGTGGTGTGTGACTTTCCAGATGTGTTCCCGGAAGAACTGCCAGGAATGCCACCTGACAGAGCTGTGGAGTTCATGATAGAACTTGAACCGGGCACTGCTCCTATCTCAAAGCGTCCTTACAAGATAGCTCCTCCTGAACTCAAGTTGTTGAAAGAGCAAATTGATATGTACATGGAGAAAGGCTACATTCAGCCAAGTTCCTCTTCTTGGGGATGTCCAACTTTGTTTGTGGCAAAGAAGGATGCAACAAAAAGGCTTGTGGTCGATTATCGCCCTCTCAACAACAAGACAATAAAGAACAAGTATCTGATTCCTCGCATTGAGGATCTCTTCGATCAGCTTGCCGGTGCCTCTGTTTTCTCCAAGTTGGACTTGAGGATGGGATACCATCAAATCAAGATCAGAAAGGAAGACATTCCAAAGACTGCTTTCACCACTCGGTACGGGTTGTATGAACACACTGGCATGTCCTTTGGCCTCACAAATGCACCAGCTACCTTTTCACGGCTCATGAACTCGGTCTTCATGGAGTATCTCGACAATTTTGTGGTGGTGTATCTTGATGACATTCTTGTTTACTCCAAGTCTAAAGAAGAGCATGGAGAACATCTCCGCCTCATCCTCACAAAGCTTCGCGAACATCGACTTTATGCCAAGTTCTCCAAGTGTCAATTCTGGATTTCTAAAGTCTTCTACCTTGGTCATGTCATATCAGCAGAAGGCATTGCCATTGATCCTGACAAGGTGAAGTCCATTGTTGAATGGAAACCTCCTAAAACCGTGAAGCAAGTCAGAAGCTTTCTTGGTTTGGCCAGCTATTGCCGTCGCTTTGTCGAAAACTTCTCAAAGATTGCTAAGCCTCTCACCGACCTCACAAAGAAGGACAAGAAGTTCTTTTGGTCTCCACAATGTGATGAAAGTTTCAACCTCTTGAAGTCCAAGCTCACTTCTACTCCAGTTCTTGCTGGTCCAGACACAACCAAGCCTTTCCAGATTTATTGTGATGCGTCTATTCAAGGACTAGGGGCAGTCCTCATGCAAGATCGTCACGTGGTTGCCTATGCTTCTCGCCAGTTGAACACTCATGAACAAAACTATCCAACTCATGATCTGGAGCTTGCAGCAGTGGTATTTGCTCTCAAGAAGTGGAGGCAATACTTGTTGGGTAACAGATGTGAGATCTTCTCTGACCACAAGAGTCTCAAGTACATCTTCACGCAGCCAGATCTGAATCTGAGGCAAAGGAGATGGATTGAAAAGATCAAGGACTTCGATCTTACCATCTCGTACACTCCAGGCAAAGCTAATGTGATGGCTGATGCTCTTAGTCGCAAATCTTATTGCAATAATCTCCAACTCAAGGAAATCCAACCTCCTCTCCATGAAGAATTCCGAAAGCTCAACCTCAACCTTGTTCCTCAAGGCTATCTTGCAAGTCTGTCAATAACTCCAACTCTTGAAGACAAGATTCGTTCTGAACAACTTCATGATGAAGAAATTCTGAAGATTGTTGATCACATCAAAGCAGGCAATGAGAAGTTTGAGAGCTTTTCAATTGATGACAAAGGAACTGTGTTCTTCGATGGACGCATTGCGGTTCCGCGAGTCCAAAGTCTCAAAGATGTGATTCTCAAGGAGGCTCATGAAACTCCTCTCTCAATCCATCCTGGAAGTACAAAGATGTACCAGGATCTCAAGACATCATATTGGTGGCCAGGCATGAAGCGTGAAATTGCTCAATATGTCTCGGAATGTAATGTTTGCCAACGTGTCAAAGCAGTCCATCAAAAAGGAGCAGGTCTCCTTCAACCTCTCAAAATTCCTGAATGGAAATGGGACATGATTGAAATGGACTTCGTCACGGGTTTTCCAAAGTCAAGAAAAGGCAACGATGCAATCTTTGTTGTCATTGACCGTCTCTCTAAAGTTGTTCACTTCTTCCCAGTCAAAGAAACAATTTCAGTAGTCCAGTTGGCAGAACTCTACACAACAAGGATTGTTCCTCTTCATGGTATGCCATTGGAAATAAGCTCATATCGTGGAAGCCTCTTCACTTCCCACTTCTGGAAGAGTTTTCAAGAAGCAATGGGCACCAAGCTCCTGTTTAGCACAACTTACCACCCACAATCCCAAGGACAAGTTGAGAGAATCAATCAAGTTCTTGAGGATATGCTCAGAGCATGTGGAATCTCATTTGGCATGAAATGGGAAGAGTGCCTCCCATATGCTGAATTCTCTTACAACAACAGCTATCAAACAAGTCTAGGCATGGCACCATTTGAAGCTCTCTATGGTCGCAGATGCAGGACTCCTATCAATTGGTCTGAAGCTGGTGAACGCAAACTCTTTGGTCCTGACATTGTTAAGCAAGCCGAAGAAAAAGTTCGCATCATTCGTGACAATCTGAAGATTGCTCAGTCTCGTCAAAAAAGCTATTATGATAGCAAGCACAGGGACATGGTCTATGCAACTAGTGACAAAGCATACCTTCGTGTCACTCCTCTTCGAGGCACTCATCGTTTCGGTGTCAAGGGAAAACTTGCTCCAAGATATGTTGGTCCCTTCACCGTTCTCTCAAGGCGTGCAGAAAATGCCTATCGTCTTGAACTTCCAGAAAAACTCTCCAAAGTGCATGATGTGTTCCATGTTTCCCAACTCAAAGAAGTGCTTCAAAGATCCAGGTCGTGCAGTTGATCATGATTCCATTGAGCTGCAAGAAGACCTCTCTTATGAAGAACATCCTGTCCGTATTCTCGATGAGGCCGAGCGCAAGACTCGCAACAAGAACACCAAGTTCTTCAAAGTGCAATGGTCTCATCATTCCGATAAGGAGGCAACATGGGAAACAGAGGAGGATCTTCGCAAAAAGTACCCCGACCTTTTCACTTCTTCCTAGGAATCTCGGGGCGTGATTCCTTCAAGGGGGGGGGGGGGGGGGCGTTTTGTAACATCCCAAGCATGAAAACAATCCCTAGGATGTAATGTTGATTGTTAAATAAAGTTTGGCATCATGCATCATATTTTATTGTGTTGTTTTCTATTGGTTCTTATTGCATGTGATTTGTTTTCCATGTGAATTTCCAATCCAAAATCCAAACTTGTTCATGCTTGTCATGTTACAAGGTTTAAAAACATTTTCAAAAACTTAACACAACACTTTGGGTTCATTAAAGTTTGATTTTTCAAATATTAAAAATGGCTTAAAAGAACAATTGAACTAAAATTCCCAATTTCACTTAAAAGTTAACCACTTTCAAATCATCTTAAATATTCAAAATTTTCAAAAACAATAATTGGTGCACTTGTGCATTTTCCATTCCAATTGCCTCTCAATTTGTTCCATAATTTTTGAACACCAACAACTCTCTCAAATTCTTTTCTTCTCTCTATTTCTCTCTTACAAAAAAAGAGAAAGGAAAAAAAACAGCAGGGGAGGCAGGCAACAAGCCCACCTACAACCCAAGACCCAGCCCACTTACCCCCTTGGCCCGAAACCCCCTCGTGTCTTCCTCCTCCGTACTGTCATGACGACAGCACCAGGGAGAAAGACCAAGCTCTCCCTCACCTGCTCCACCCCCCTTTTCCCCTTCTACAAGAAGAGCCCGAGATCCCCTCTCTAACCCTAGTTCCTCCTCCACTGTTCCTCCGCCGCCGTTTTTCCTCTCCACACAAATCCTTTTTTTCCTCTCTGTAATTCCCCACCAAAACTGAATTTTCCTGTCAATTCCCCATGACTGAATCTTGAGGATCACACCGCCGTTGCTCCGTTCGCCGGCAGGACCGGGTATCGCCGGGAATGGAGAGGGGGCGTCTTCCTCTTCGGGTTTGCTGAAGGCTCCCCGGCCGGACGCTGCCTGGTTCGACGGCGCCATCAGTTTTCTCCGCCACCGGCCGCAGCTGCTGCGTCTCCGTCAGTCGTCCCCGCACCGCTGCTTCCTCGACCAACTCCTGGGTGAGCGCCCCTTTGTTTCCTTGCCCCTCTATGTTCCCTGTGTGCCCGCACCCCTCCCGCTCGTCGCGTTGCCGTGGAAGCGCGCCAGCCGCCGCTGGTCACCGCTGCTCGCCGCGCTCGTTTCCGGCAGGCAGCGACACTGAAGAATCTTCACTTAGCGCAGTACCGCACAGCGCTCCCGTTTCCCTACACCGCTGCACGCAACTAGCACCCGCACCACACGCAGCCCGCGCCCGCGTCCCAATCTCGCCCGGAACCCCGCAGTTCCCGTCGAGCTCCGTCGCTTGTTCGTCCGTCGAGGTGCAAACCTGAAACTTGTTTTTCAGTTAGCTTCAGTTACCCGGCGGAAACACCTCTTCAAACCGTGCACTCCCAGATCTATCACAAAAGCTCGCTTAGCCCAGTGACACAGTGCCCCCACGCGCGATCGCTAGCTCCCGATTTCGATCCCCACCCCGCGCGCGAGCGCGACCCAATTTTCTGGGCAACCTCACTGCACCGTGGGCCCCGGATGTCAGCGGGCCTGGTTACCCCGTGGACCTCCACCTGCGCGCGCGGCTGTCAGCGTGGCCAGGGCCCGCTCGTCAGCGACCCTGGCTGGCAGCACACCCGGTCAGATCCAGATCTGCACCCGGGAATCTAACATTCAGGCCCCTGGCTTTTTCTCTGTTTTCTGCACAAGTTCGTGTTACTTCAAAACAGCCCCTGGAATTTCAGAAATAGCACAAACAAGTCCCTGGCATTTAATTAAAATTGCAGAAAATAACTAAAACTTTAAAATTGCATATCTTTTAATTGCTAACTCGAAATGCAACAAATTTGACAATTTTTTGGGCAACCTCACCGTGCCGTGGGCCCCGGATGTCAGCGGGCCTGGTTGCCCCGTGGACCTCCACCTGCGCGCGCGGCTGCCAGCGTGGCCAGGGCCCGCTTGTCAGCGACCCTAGCTGGCAGCACACCCGGTCAGATCCAGATCTGCACCCGGGAATCTCACATTCAGGCCCCTGGCCTTTTCTCTGTTTTCTGCACAAGTCCATGTTACTTCAAAACAGCCCCTGGAATTTCAGAAACAGCACAAAGAAGTCCCTGGCATTTAATTAAAGTTGCAGAAAATAACTAAAATTTTAAAATTGCATATCTTTTAATTGCTAACTCCAAATGCAACAAATTTGACATGTTTTCCACTCCAAATTTCCTATAAAATTTAAATATGCAATTTGTTTTCTGTTTTGAACAACTAAAAATAATGTCATTTCTCATACTTTGTTTAATTCAATTAAAAATTGCTTAATTCATAACTTGCTAAAAAATTATCCAAACTTGACAAACAAAATATGTTTTCCAAATAGAATTTTGTGCTCTTTCCAAATGTGGAACCTAATTAATGTTTTGGACAAATAAAAATGCATGTCATTTTGGTACTTGAATTAATGCATGTTAACTTGCCACCCTAATAATTGGAGTTTCCAAATTCCTAAAATTGCAAGCCACACACCTACACTTGTCTTAATGTTGTGTTCTTGTTGTTCTCACCATGCATGCATCATTTTAATCAACTTGCACATGTTGGCCCTTGTAGTACATTAATGCAACTTCAACTTGTGCAATATGTGCTCCATTTAAACTTGTGCTAACCTTGCTAGGCTAAATTGATGCATCTATTAAACATGTCATGCATCATCCCATGCTTGTTACTTTACCATGTATTGATTGCATCCTCTTTTCCTTGTGTGTTGTTGCTTTCTCGTTTAGACGACGACGTTGAGACAGACGAGGCTTATCTTCACACATCAGAGGAGTTTGATCAGTACCAATCTGATTGGGCAGGCAAGTATTCTACCCACGTGAGCCAATATCACATGTTCTCCACTTGTTACCCTCCTTCCTTTGTCTATTCTGCTAGCCCTTATTTACGATGCTGTTATTTGTCTGAATCCTACCACATGTCCCTTATAACTCCACCATTGCCACACTCCCTACCTATAGCCTTTGTTTGCCAGCCTATGTCGTAGTGCATGCTTAGGTTTGTCTGTTCCCGAGTTCGGTTACTTGGGTTTACTTTTGGTTACCATTGGTCACTTGGTTCGCTGTAATCACTTCAACTTGTTAATGTTTGGGGGTAATAATGTTAATTTGATGATAAGGCGCCGGCAGGAGGCCGGGTATGGTTTGAGGCCTGCTAGCGCTGAAAAAGGAAAGTTCTTGTCTATTAGTTCCATGACGAGCGTGCTACCCACATGAGAGGGGTATGGGCCCCTTCGCGGCCTGCGAACCTTATCGCAACTTGTCACGGATCCACATAGTTCGGGCGGTTCCATTTGCTGCATGCATATGCAGGTGCGTTCCCCTGGAGCTAAGGGTGATTCTTTTGTAGTCGGCATTTAGGAGAGGCACGTGATTAGCATGTTATGAGGGTCCTTCCTTTTCTTCGTGGGGGGCTCGAGTAACCGTCCCTCAATGGCACGTGGATCTAGGGCTTGGGTGCGGTGAGGTGAAGGGTCGTGTCGAACACTAGATCTGGCAACCGATGCGTGTGGACTAGTGCACCCCTACAGGGTTAAATCTTCTTGAGGAGCCGTTTATCCACGGTTATGTGATAGCTTGGACTGATACTGGCTAACAAGAATTAGACAACCTACACCTGTTTAATAATAAATTTGACTAGTAATTTGGAATTACTTCACATTAACATGGTCACTCTCATTAATCAACTGTGTGAGTTTATCCTTGGATTGCCTCTTGGCTAAGGGGTGAATCCCGGATGGGTTTGTTTGGAGAGTAGCATAGTTGGTTACGATGCGCTTCTTATCCCTATCTAATAGCCGGAAGTTAGTGTGTCTTCTTAAGTTAGTTGCTGCCTGCTGCTGCATAATCCTTTTAGCACCTATCTTTACCTTTGTAACTTGTTGAGTTGGTACTATCTGGCATCACGTGTGTCTTGCTTGCCAGTACTCGCGTACTGACCCCAATTGGGGCTGCCTGGTTCTACAGAGGTTGTTCCTGAGGAGAGTACCGGAGGCTACTACGTGGACTTCGACGACTCATGCGACGAGTAGCTAGAGATCCAGGTTGGGATCCAGGATCTGCGTGGATGGGTTCCCCTTTTATTCGTTTCCGGCCTGTAGGCCCATTTGGTTCTTGTCTGTACTCAGACCTATCGTGCTTCCGTTGTGATGTAATGAATGATATGTTGGGATATGTACCCTCTGTATGAGTGATTTGGCTATATCTATTTGCTCTATGTGAGCCTTTGCCTATATAACTTTGTTTCCTTTCTTTGAGTCGTAGAGATTTGTTGTGATATCAAATGTTTCCACTCCCGATTGACGTACCGTGCGTGTGTATGATATGAAGTACGTCGATTGGGTAGTACTTAGGATCCTCTTGGGATGGTTCGCACAAACGACGGATAGCAGTGAACGGTTGTCACACCTCCTCGTGTTGGCCTGCTCACAGTGAGACGCGGGTGTAGATAGGCCCCGTAAACCCTCGAGCTGCTATTTCTCGATTGTGGTTATCCCATCGGGGTTCGTGGTACGACAGTTGGTATCAGAGCCTATCTGACCTTAGGATCCCTTTTGTTGGTCGTAGTTGAGTCTAGAAACTATTTTGTAGTTATACAGGAAAAACTAAACGTGAGAGTAGGAACTCTGTTCTTTTTCTTCTTTCCCCACCCTCCCTCCCTTTTCTGGTAAGGAAGTGTTACGTTGTTTTTCCCTTCTCACCTAAAAAATTCAAGTTAGGATTCACCTATTCTGGTCCCTCTAGGATGGTTATACAGATGAGAACATGAGTAATAAAGACTGGTTGTGATACGCTTGCGTATTGCCTACTCACATTGGGAGCGGAGCAATTAAGCCCCGTAAGCTATGTCTCTATTACTTTAACGATCTGTATGGTATCCTTCCGGGGCCCGAATTCCGTAGTACCTCAGGTTGTTTTTGGTTAAGTGTTCCCAAAGTGTTGCTTCATTATTGTTATTCGCAGAATCAATATCTTCCGTTGTTAAGCTTATCCGTTGATCCATTCTATCATTCAAGTTTGTTATCCGGTGCATGAGTTGAACATTCTAAATAATTGCGGTTGGCCTTAGAGGTTATCCTCTTGGTTTATCCGTCCTTCTGGTATTCTAACCATGCATGATGTAATGTTGGTTATTATGCAATCGTCGGTTTATCCGGCCTACTCTGAGATAGCGCGT